>CM055643.1:11682791-16482791 GCA_029378325.1 Elaeagnus macrophylla
GGCGCGGAAAGCAGAGGCTAGCGGAGACAGACAGGCGCTCGGCGGCGGGGAACAGGCAGACAGGCGTGCGGCGGCGCGGAACAGGCAGACAGGCGCGCGGTGGCGCTGAAAGCAGAGGCGCGCGGCGGCGCTGAAAGCAGAGGCCCGCGGCGGCGCGGAGACAGACAGGGCGGCGGCGGCGGCGGCGGCGGCGGCGCGGTACCGCTGGACAGGGCGGCAGCGGAGTGGGAACGACGGCGGCGCTGACAGAAAAAAGAAAATAAAATTCTTTTACGAATCTTCCGCTTTGATACCAAGTTGAATATACTGAATGAAATATACTTCTTGTTGTATTATTACCTCACAATAGAGGTATATATAGAAGATAAAATACAAGAGTCCTAAATAAAATAGAATTATGTACAACTTAAAACTCTATTACAGATAGACACTAATTACATGACTCACGCTAACACATCATTCAATAAAAAAAAAAAAAAAAAGTGCGTTGAATTAGAAATTGTTACTCTGTCATTTTTCAAGTGAAAATCCCTTTCAATATGATTCTCAAAAAATTGGCAATGTCCCTTAACAATATTCTATTCCTCATTACTTGTGGTTTGTATATATACTAAAACAAGTTCTTTGATATTAATTGTAAAAACAACATTTAATTAAGTTAGAAAACCAGTATGACGATTATGGAGATGTTCAAACATTTCCCCTTCGTACTTGTAGCTTTTGCTCTTATATTAATTGTTCATGCACAAGAACAGGACCAAACAGGTATTTGATTTACAAATAACAGTGTAACAAGTTTTAATTTCTTTGTTATTAACTCTAATTAATCATATATATCCATAATTCATAACTGAGACTTCTCTCTGGCTCTTATTGTTAGGCTTTATTAGCTTAGACTGTGGTTTGCCTAAGAATTCAAGCTACGCAGAGCGAACAATAAGTATAAATTATATATCAGATGCACCTTACAGTGAAACTGGTGTAAGTAAGAGCATATCAAAGAAATATAAAGCAACTCTTCAACAACAGGCTGCATATGTCAGAAGCTTCCCTCAAGGAACAAGAAACTGCTATAAAATTGGTGTTAAAACTGATACCAAGTATTTTATCCGTGCCGCTTTCGTCTATGGCAACTATGATGGTTTAAATAAGTTACCAAAATTTGATTTGCACTTGGGAGTTAATTTTTGGGATACAATTACACTTGACACTGAAGTTTCAAGTACCATTAAAGAGATCATACATTTTTCTTTAAAAGACTCTATTCATGTCTGTCTTGTCAACACTGGCTCTCGGACTCCATTTATTTTAGCATTAGAGTTTAGACCCTTACCCAATAATACTTATGTTACTCAATTTGGGTCTTTAGCTCTTTCCTTCCGCTTTGATATGGGAACTATCAGTAATAAAACATACAGGTGAGTCAATTTAAAGTACTTGTTTACAAAATCTAGATTAACTACTAGTACACAAACTGTTATACAAAGTACTGAATGAGTGTTATTCTTGTGTAGGTTTCCATATGATATCCATGATCGTCTTTGGTATCCTTATAACTACAATAAGTGGACAGAAATAAGCAATACAGGTGTTGTGGATTCACAAAGTAACAATTACTTTCAGCCACCATCTGTTGTTATGAGCTCTGCTGCTACACCAATAAATGCTAGTGCCCCTTTGACAGTCTATTGGGGTGACCCAGATACAAGTGTTCAAAATTACGTGTACATGCACTTTGCTGAACTCCAACTGCTTAAAGCCAATGAGTCCAGATCATTCTTTATCACTCTAAATGGAAATAATTGGACTAACGCTTTTGTCCCTGAATACATGTACGCAACAACACTATACACTCCATCAGCTTTGAATGGTGGAAACTATACCTTCAAACTGATTCAACTTGAAAATTCAACTCTGACACCAATCCTTAATGCTATTGAGATTTATACTGTGAAGGACTTTTCAGCACCAGGGACAGACCCGAATGATGGTATGTTCTCCCCAACATATCTACCTTTTTTAATTTTCTCCTACTTTGCATGTTTAGTCAATCTTTCGACTTTACATGGTTAATATTAACTGTTCTGTAAATGTATAGTGGATGCTATCACCAGCATAAAGACGACCTATGGAGTGGGGAGGAATTGGCAAGGAGACCCATGTCTTCCTGTATCACTCTTATGGGCAGGTTTAAATTGTAGTTATGATTTTTCAGATCCACCCAGAATTGTTTCCTTGTAAGTATTAAGCTCCCATTTTTATTAATTTTTTGTGATTTTTGTCATTTTATTTACCAAAACAAAAGTATAAATTAGTATTTAAGTTGTCCAATTAGGTAACTTTTGAAACTGATGAAACCAGGAACTTGTCGTCAAGTGGATTGACTGGTGAGATAAATCCAAATATAGCCGATCTCACCATGCTAGAATCTCTGTAAGTACCTGAAACTGACTAGCCAAAGTTAATTATTGCCCATCACTTGTCACGTACAATATGAAAAACTTGTATCTATATCTCAATTCAGGGATTTATCAAACAATAACTTGACTGGACCAGTGCCAGACTTTCTATCTGGTTTGAAAATAATGAAGTTCCTGTAAGTATTAGTCCTGTGATTGGTATTGCTAATGTATTAAATCTACTAATGAACTGCAAGGAATAACTTTTTGTCTTCATTTACACAAACTTAGAAAGAAACAAGTTCAATGGTTCAGTTCCATCTGAGCTGATGGAAAGATCAAAGAATGGGTTGCTAAAGTTGAGGTTTGTTTCCTAGGCAGAAACTATTAAAACATACAGTCATAATGCCTTTTTATTCTTTATTCTTTGTTTAATTGTATGACATAATTTTCTTTCATGCATAAAGTTTCATTTTTAACCATCTTCACGAAAAAAAATATGTTTATTTTATAATGTAAATAAACATATATTTTTTAGTGTTAGAAAAAAATAAAAATATATTTTTTTTACCGAAGGGTTTAAAAATAAATTTGATTAAATAACTAAATCATTTATATACATTTATTCTTTCTGTTTTGTTAATTATAATTTCTCAAGAAAACTCTTAAGGTTGTGAAAATATATGGCAACTTACAACGTGCCCATAATTTGTGTACATCTTACTTGTCATCACATCGACCCGTAAAACTTCTATGTGTAATATTTTTTAAGCTAAAATTGCATAATGTTAAAACTTCATGAATAATTCATTGATTGGTTACAATAATAACCCCATGTTATATCGAGAAGGAGACGAGACGGTGGCGAAATCTTTAGAAAAAGTTGCTCTTAAAACTTATGGACTCCAGAATTTACATTATTCACAATTAACTTTACTGATGCTAGAACGGATGAAAATGTAAGCTCATGTGGATCATCTTCCTGTAAAAAGAAGAAGAAGAGCAATATTGTAATTCCTGTAGCAGCATCAGTAGGTGGACTGGTCATTTTCTTGTTGATAGCAGCAACTATTTTCTTTGCAGTCCCAAAACGGAAAAGAAAACAAGGTAAGATAGCTACTTGACACAAACAAATATGAAGTAAAATTTTTGCCTCATAGGCTCTTTTAATTTTTTTGTGCTTTTAGCAACTGTAACAGTAAATGCAGAATCGAACCCTAAAATTGATTCATTCGAGTCCAAGAAAAGACAATTTACATATGCTGAGGTCATTAAAATGACAAACAACTTTGATAGAATTCTTGGCAAAGGTGGATTTGGAACAGTTTATTATGGCTTCATAGATCATGATACTCAAGTAGCTGTGAAAATGCTCTCTCCATCATCAGTTCAGGGTTATCAACAGTTTCAAGCAGAGGTAAGTACATCTATATATCACTAATGAAAAACACAAACTTTCTAGCTTAGTTTTAATATTGGAGTGAGACGTGGTTTCTGTTAAAATACAGGTTAGGCTTCTGATGAGAGTTCATCACAGAAACTTGACTAGCCTTGTTGGATATTGCAATGAAGGAACAAACATGGCACTTATATATGAGTACATGTCTAATGGAAATTTGGATTCACATCTTGCAGGTTTGTTTTTAACATTGAAAAAAATTTCAATCATAATTTATCATTAGCAAAAAAAAAAAAAAATTCATAATTTATCAAGAACAAGAATTGACTTTTGACCTTTTGTTTTGGTAATAGATGGTAGTAGTGCAAATGTCTTGAGTTGGGAAGGAAGACTTCAAATAGCTCTGGATTCAGCACAAGGTCGGCAAGAAGTTGACTTTACCATTAATATGTATTTTTTTTCTCCTTTGTTTGGTTCATATGGTGACAACAAATTCTTCTTTTTTTTTGTTTGTTTGAAAAACAGGACTGGAGTACCTGCACAATGGTTGTAAACCTCCAATTGTTCACAGAGATATAAAAACAACAAACATATTGCTAACTGAGAAATTTCAAGCCAAATTGGCAGATTTTGGGCTATCTAAAATTTTTCCAACAGATGGTGGAACTCATGTCTCTACTATTGTTGCTGGAACCCCTGGTTACCTTGACCCTGAGTAAGTTTTAATTGAAAGATCAAAAGATGAAAATTTAATGCAACTTTCGATAAATAGTTTTGTAAAAATGCTGTTACATAGTGAAACAAAAGAAGATTGATTTAAAACTGCATGTGGTTTGTGTTTGCAGGTACTACATAACAAATAGGCTAAATGAGAAAAGTGATGTTTATAGTTTTGGGGTTGTTCTGTTGGAGATAGTCACAGGTCGAACTGCAATTAACAAAACTCGTGAGAAAACTCACGTGAGTCAATGGGTTAGTTTCATGCTTGCTAATGGAGATATTAAAAGCATTGCTGATCCAAGGTTAAGGAATGATTTTGAAACAAACTCTGTATGGAAAGTTGTTGAAATAGGAATGGCTTGCGTCTCTCCAACATCTTCCAAGAGGCCAAACATGAGTCAGATAGTTACTGAATTAAAGGAGTGTTTGGCAAGTGAAATGGGTCGAAGGAATGTGAGCCGTGTGGCAGATTTTACTGATTCATCTGAACCATTCTCTATGATTATGGCTACTGAGCTCACTCCCTTGGCAAGATAGACTCCCCCTCAATAGATCAGTGTCACTGTTCTCTGAGTTTTTTCTCGTATGCTAATTGTGCATTCATTTCTTTCTCTGAATTCTTGTGATGCTTCCAAATAATGCTCTACTGTTTTACTTGTTGTTTTGTTTCAAATATAGTTATTGTACGTTTTATTTCATGTATAATAAAAATTTAAAATTATCTTTCATTGTTTCCGAGTAGAGTCGTACTTAATAATAATGATGTTGGATCTCAAGGGCAATGTTTGGCTATCCTATGATATGATAGGTTCAAATTTTGAAGCAAATTAAACTGTAAGATGCTAAATTCATAGTTATAGAAAGTACATAACGGTTATTATAAATATTGTAACAGTTCACATTCAACTTATGTGACTCAAATTCTTCAATTGCATTTCATTGTTCTACATGCTCACAATATTGTCAGTTTTTACGAGGGAAAAAGCTTTATAATTGGGCCGGTATCGTCCGGATCTGTTAGTGGCCCAATATTTGAGTTAGTTTTCAATTTTCTGAGAGTATTAAATGTATCAGCTTGAACTTTCTATCATTCGTCGGGACTCATTTCACTTGATATAAATAGCGTTATTCTTTTACAATTAGGATAACAAAGAGCAAAACTATTAAACGCTAAATTCAGTAATATACTCTTACTTTTTTATTTTTATTTTTTTAATCCTTGGAAATATCCATTAAAAAATAGTTAAAAATATAAAAGAGAATGAGAAAATCAAGTATACTTGTTCTCATTCATAATAATAAACAATTACATCAAATATGAAAAACATGAAGTCGAAAAATGAATCAATTGCAATAATTCCAAATTTAAGAGTAGCTGTGATTGAGCCACAAGAAAGAATAAATCATGCCAGAGATCAAAGATGCTACAATTGATTGAAGTAATATCAAATGTCTTTAATTGTTTTTGTCAAGGTACTAGATTGTCCATAACGTTCTAAATGGATTGAACTGGGAAGGAAGACTTGACATACAGCTCGTGAGTTGACTTGACTATTAATCATTTTTCTAAATTCGTTTTCTTATTGTTTTTGAGCAAAATTAACAAAGCATGGTTTGGAGATTGCAGGATTGGAGTATCTGCATCACGGCTTGGCTGGCTGTAAACCACCCATAATTCATGGAAATTTAACAAATCAAAAAAGTATTGAATGGTTTGTTTGTTCGGGTTGGTACCACTGAGTTTCACATACTGCCAATAAATATGTGTGGCTCTGGACTCGACAATTGAAAAAGAAGAAAAAAAACATATATAATGGCATGTTCTTTGGAGAATCACAAATATTTTATAAAAAAAGAAGAAGAGAATTTTCAAGTAATTATAATAACAAAAATAGCACCCCTGTGTTCAATTAGAATTGAACGTTCAATATTATCCGTTCAATTAGAATTGAACGACGATAATTTAGACCCGTTCAATATTGAACGTTCAATATTATCCGTTCAATTAGAATTGAATGATGATAATTAGACCCGTTTAATATTGAACGTTCAATATTTTACGTTCAAATTGAATATTGAACGTTCAATATTAAATGTTCAATTCTAATTGAACACCAGGGGGTGTTAGTTTTGTTACTATAAGTTTTAGAAGTGCTATTTTTGGTAATTTTTCAAAAAGATTTTACCATCTAGTGATAAATAAATGTGTCATACAATAAAATATAAAAATATTTAGAATTTTATTTAAAAAAAATATTAGTATAAATATTAATTAATTTTTTATTATATTTTTTGTAAAATAATAAAAATAAAAAATAAAATTTTTGAATTGTGATATTCCATTAGCATTATTGTAACTATGAAGATGTTATATTAACAAAAATATTTTATTAAATGAGCTCGCAAATTTTATATACGTGGATGAATTTTTAGTTAATTAATTTATTAAATTAATTTTAAATAATTTAAGATAGATTAAGCTGTTCATTTATTACCATATAAATTGATAAATATAAAAGTACTAACAAGTTTATAGCTAAATGATATAAGCTCGTTTGAATATATAAAAGACTTAATTAGGAGCATATAAATAACATAATTACTAATAAATAAAAAAGAGGAAAAATTACTAATTCTTTCATTGCAGCATAAAATTACCTCGCTTGCTTTCGTAATAGTTATATGTCATTGTGTTTTTGACGGGCATCATATTATTATGGATGAAGAATCAAAATTACCTTTTTATTTATATAATAAGTATTATTTAATTATCTCGCTTATAAAAAGTGTCTATAAGTCATTTGTTTATGAAAAGTGTGTTTTGAAGTCCTTTTTACTTGTAAAAATAGTATCAGGCAAGAATAAAATTAATTTTTCATCCAATTTTTCGTTAAATTTAACGGAATAGTACATATGTTACATTCATATTTATATTTTTCAATAGATATATATCAAATTAAATAATCTTTAATTAAAAATTACTCTAATTTTTTACAATTTATTTCTATTAAATTTAAATAAATTTTTTATTGTTTAATTTATGATTTTAGATATTAAACAATGAAAATTCTATTTAAATTTTATTAAATTCGATCAAACTTAAATAAAATTTTTATTATCTAGGTTGTGATTTTAAATATTAGATAATGAAAATTTTATTAAAAATTATATTTAAATTACATTAAAAAAATTTAAGTTCTTTTTGAAAATTAAAAAAATTGAGTAATTTTTTAATTAAATATTAATTTTTTATGTATGTATATTTATCAAAAAATATAAATATGTATGTGACATATCTGCAATTTTATTAAATTTAAAAGAAATTAAATGAAAAATTAAAGCCTTACTTAATATATTTTTTTATAAGTAGATGTACTTAAAAATATATTTTTTATAACTTAATTGAATCTTTTTGATATTTTTTTTTATCATCTACGAGAAGTTAAGGTTCATTGAGTTTATGTTATTATTCGTACAACTATCATAACTTTCATTTAGTTTTATATATATTAATTTATTGTATTTGTTTATGGTGTTAATTAGTGATTGAATATAAAATTAATAATATAAAATAATAAAATAATTATAAAATTATTTAATAATAAATTAGATTGTGTAATATATATTTATATATAATACGGTGGCAATCATAGTCATGTTTATTTTTAAAAAATTATTTGACATATATATATTTTACTTGCTTGCTGTCTAAGTTGCGTGAGAGAAAAAAAAAAAAAGAACATCATCGGCCATCATTCAAGGAGCAGCAAGATTACTGAATTAATCACAATTAGAAATTATTGTGATTAATCCCTTAGGCTTAGATCTATCAGCATACAAGCGTAGTCCTTTTATGGCTACCGTGGAGATTTCTTTTCAAGATTAAAATCATTAACTCTCCATCAGATTTGTTTTTTTATTGTTTGGTAACATTAGTACAAAATTTGTTATTTATTTTTTCTGTTTGGTTACTGATTTTGGTGTATTTAAGTTTTGATTTTTTGAATACTTTTTGAACGTTTGTAATTTTTATTTAAATTGTAATAGTGAATTTTTTTAAACATGTTGTCCCCAGTAAAATAGATTTTTTATATTAAAAATTTAAATTATTATATCATTTATTTTTCTTATTATTTATTATTATACAATTAAATTAGACTCAAATTTTGTTGCACTGACGTTAATTTATAACAGAAATAAATTTTCCCCCGCCCCCATCCCCAACAAATTAGGGCCTACAATATGTTGTTAGCATTTTGATTATAACAGAAATAAATTCCCCCCATCCCCATCCCCATCCCCATCCCCATCCCCATCCCAGCAAATGAGGGCCTACAATAATATTATTTATTTACTTAAAGGAATTTAAGTATATTTGGTGTCCGTTATGAAGTTTGTATTTGTTTGTAATTCCTTTTTTTTAAGGTATATATTCTTCGTGAATATTTTGCAATTCTTTTTAGATTTAAGTTTCATTTTTAACCCATAATTCAAAAAAAAATATATGTTCATTTTTTTATAACATAAATAAATATATTATTTTTTTATAAAAAAATAAAAATAAAAAATAAAATCAATTAACTAATTAAATTATTTATGCACATTATGATTCTTTTGTTACAAGTAGACCAAATACATCAATTTGAAACATGATATTTAGCTCTCTTACCATCAAAGAATAAACATAATGAGTCATATAATCTTAGGTTAACCAAATGATAGAAAGACTCTAACACCAACAAATTAACTTTAATACACTAATATTATTTTTAAACAATGCAAAATAAATAAATAAATAAAATTACAAATTTGGGATAATCTTCAATGATGTGATCAAGTTTGAATGAATAATACAATTAGGCTAATAAATCTGTATCAAATAAAATTATAACAAATTAATTCTATATGTGTTAGTCTTGTAATATATAATAGTACTCTGCATTATATAATTATATCTCTACACCCCAACCTGCAAAAGAGTAGGTTTAGTTTAGCAATTAATACTTTTTGTTTCAACTCATATTATACCAGAAATTCCATTCCCTCTAGGAATGGTATTAATGCTGAGAAACTACTTTTATATTAAAATCTAGAGTCAGATAAAATAAAATTATTTTATGTCATTCTCGCACCAAAAGAAAAAGAAAAAAAATTAAAATAAAAAAGCTGAAAATTTTCCTCCAATCAAAAGTTGACTACAAGTCTACAACGGAGTTTAGAGACAGTACATTAATTCTTGACAGGTCAGAACTTGAGCATCGTTTCAAAACAATTTATGGTCCGTGAAGTTCAACATTCAAAGTATCAGGAGTCTCACAGATATGGCCAAGCATTTCATCTTAGCAATATTGCAAGGAGCTTTTTTTCTCATCATAGTATTGGTTCATGCTCAGCAGGATCAGTCAGGTTCATTACTGTACTTAAATTTGTTTTGAAAGAACTAATGATGGCTTCAATATAGGATGCTAATTAACCTTTCTGATTTATCAGGTTTCATCAGTATTGACTGTGGTATATCTGATGTATCAAACTATGAGGACGAAACAACTGGCATCACATATGATTCAGATTCAAGCTTTGTAGATCCAGGTGAAAACATGAACATATCATCAGTTTACATGACACAAAACAATGATAAGCAGCTTTTGAACCTGCGGAGCTTCCCTAAAGGTACCAGAAACTGTTACAGTTTGAAACCTTCACTTGGCAAAGATATTCGGTACTTCATTCGAGCAAGGTTTCTGTATGGAAACTATGATGGCAAAAATGAATCCCCAGTATTTGATTTGTATCTTGGAGTTGATAAATGGGATACCATCAAAATATATAATGCATCCGACCCCGTTGACACAGAGTTCATATTTTTTCCACCATCGGATTATATATTTGTTTGTCTGGTCAACACCAACTTGGGAACTCCATTCATATCAGCCTTAGAGCTAAGGCCTATAAGAGATAACTGGTATGTCGACGACTCACAGTTACTTGGATCAGGATCTCTGAAACTCTTTCTTCGGTATGATTTTGGTACATCAGCCAATCGGACAATGAGGTTAGCCTCATAATTTTCTCCCACTTTTGTCATGAAATATGAAAGTCTCTTCAAAAGACAATGTAGATGTAGAAATAATACTTCTATTGCAATCATAATAGAAACAACTGCGAAAAATTACCATCCCAGTAGTAGTAAGAAAAAAATCACTAGAGTCACTCGACTTTCAACTAAGGTACACATTAAGTTTAAATAACATGACATTAATTATCATCCTTTCAATGTTCAAAACTAGTATCTGATGGGATAATTATATCGAAGACTTCACTACTAAAAATAACTTACTCAATACACAGGTACAAGGATGATGCTTATGACCGCCTATGGTCACGATTTTCTCCAACAGGTTGGAATGAACTAAGTATACCCTTTAAAAGCTCCATTAGGAGGATAGCCTATGAACCTCCATCAACTGTAATGAGCACTGCATTTAAAATTATAAATGTAAGCGAGCCCATGTCATTCTCATGGAAGCCTGCCAATAGTAGTACCAAATACTTCTTGTACATGTACTTTGCTGAACTTGAGAAGCTCCAAAATAACCAAACTAGGGAGTTTGATATCTATGTGAATAACGATTTGTGGTATAGTGATGCAGTACCTAAGTACTTATTCTCGTCAACAATTTACAGCAGAGGCATGATGTGTGGGAGTGATGGACGGTTTAGAATTGAGTTTATCAAAAGTGATAGATCAACACTCCCTCCCCTCGTGAATGCCATCGAGATTTATACGCGAGAGCAGCTCTCCCAACTTGAAACAGATCAACAAGACGGTACTCTTTTTTTTAGTTATTTGCTTTGTATTTCATTGTATATCTGTTAGTTGTGTCTTAACTAAATCCTCCTATCTAATCAAAACTTCAATCGGACAGTATGATTTATTTCATAATTTAACTTTAAGATTTAGGAATTAGGTTTTCAAATATATTGTTATAAATCGGCGCTTGCGGAAGCGTAGTTTGGGTCCAATTTAGTTGCACAAATAATTAATTTTGGATAACGACAAAATAATAGCAATAAGAAAAATAAATGGCACACAATGATTTAAGTGGTTCGACCTTTCAATGTGAAAAGTCTACTCCACTGACGACGGCACACCGAGGAAAAATCCATTATCAAATTCAAAAGGAGAATACAAACACCAATGTTCAAAAGCCACACAAAATACCAAATTTTCAAATACATCCAAAAGTACTCTCTCAATCAAAAACGGTAATAGAAATTAACAAGAAACATACATGAATAATATCTCGTTAGTAGTGGAGAACTGCAGATTGCTCATAATACTGCTTTTCTTCTTCGCGTTAAGACCAAACATGAGAAAAAAAAAAAAGGATGGTGGTGACAAATGTCAAAACCCAAATAAAGCTTAATGGCTTTAATGAGGAGACAACCAACTGACGCAATGGATTTTGTTTTTCCTTTGTTTTTCTGAATTCTCTCCTCTGATTTCTTAAGCAACTCTTCTCTGCGGCTACTATTCTTCTTCATCAGAATAGATAATATATATGACTAGGGTTTGGGTCAGATTAATTTAAAAGTAAAATTACAAATATACCCTTTTTATAAAACCCAATTTTTTAAGCCACAATAACAAATCTCCACCTTGGTTTAAAAAATGGAACCAATTTCTTCAAATGCAAAATTCCTCGGAATGTCAAATGGTCGTCGTCCAAAATCCCCGAAGGGCGATCACTTACTACAAACACCAACCAAGCCCAAGCAATGCTTGAACTTGTTAACTGGAATTGGCTTGGTTAACATATCAGCTGGATTCTCTGCAGTAGCTATCTTATTAATAATAATAGTACCCTGAGACACAATGTCATGAACGAAGTGATATCTGACATCAATATGTTTGGTCCTCTCATGAAACATGGTATTCTTGGTCAAGTGTATCGCACTCTGACTATCACAAAATACAACAGAAGTATCCTGCTGTAAGCCCAAATCACAAACCAAACCTCTAAGCCAGATGACTTCTTTCATTGCTTCTGCTGCTGCCATATACTCTGCTTCTGTAGTGGACAAAGCAACTGTAGACTGTAAAGTAGCCTTCCAACTAATAGCACAATGAGAAAGAGTGAAAACATAACCTGTCAGAGACCTTCTCTTATCCAAATCTCCAGCATAATCGGAGTCCACATAACCAATAACACTGTAACCAGTATTAGAACTCCCATCATATACCAAACCAAAGCTAGAAGTGCCTCTCAAATACCGAAGTATCCATTTCACTGCTTGCCAATGACCCTTTCCAGGGTTACCCATGTATCTACAAACAACACTAACTGCATGTGAAATATCTAGACGAGTACAAACCATAGCGTACATCAAACTACCAACAGCACTAGCATATGGAACCTGAGACATGTACTTCTCTTCTTCTTCTGACTGCTGTGACAAATCCAAAGAAAGCCTAAAATGCGCAGCTAGTGGCGTACTCACAGGTTTAGACTCTTTCATACCAAAACGTTCAAGAACTTTTTCAATGTAACTTTTCTGAGACAAATAAAGCTTGCCCGCTTGGCTATTCCTGTAAATTTCCATGCCCAAAATTTTCTTTGCTGCACCCAAATCTTTCATCTCAAACTCACCACTAAGCTGAGACTTTAATTTCTGAATCTCAAGCTTATTCTTAGAAGCAATAAGTATGTCATCAACATATAGCAACAAATAGACAATTGAACCATCAGAGAATCTTTTATGATAAACACAACTATCATAATCACTCCTAGAGTAACCATGATCACTCATAAAAGAATCAAATCGTTTATACCACTGCCTAGGAGATTGCTTCAAACCATATAATGACTTTTTCAATAAACAAACATGATCTTCCTTACCTGGAACAACAAACCCCTCTGGCTGATGCATGTAAATTTGTTCCTCAAGCTCACCATGTAAGAAAGCTGTCTTGACATCAAGTTGTTCTAATTCCAAGTCAAACAGCGCAACCATAGCAAGTAACACACGTATGGAGCTATGTTTCACAACGGGTGAAAATACTTCATTGAAGTCGATACCTTTTTTCTGAGAATAGCCCTTTGCAACAACACGTGCCTTGAACCTAGCTGCTTCAACCTCAGGTATACCTTCCTTTTTCTTGAAGACCCATTTGTTTCCAACAATCTTCTGGCCCTTAGGCGGTTTTACCAATTCCCATGTATGATTCTTATGAAGTGACTCAATCTCTTCATTCATAGCAACTAACCACTGAGCAGACTCATCACAAGTGACAGCTTCACGATAACTAGTAGGTTCATTCACCCCAATAGTCTCTGCCACAGAAAATGCATAAGAAACTAAATCTGCATCTGCATACCTCTGAGGGCGTCGAATCTCTCTTGTTCCTTTACCCTTAGCGATACTGTATGGTTGCTCTTATTGCTGTTCTGCTACATCAGGAGCAGAATCATCTACCTTATCCACAAATGGCTGATTTGAAGTGCTCTCTTGCACTTGACTAGGAGCTCCACTCTCAAGCTCCACCTGCTCACTAACACCGTGGTCTTTACCTGCAACAACAGATTCTTTTTTCTTTTCCAATATAGAAAACTCATCAAATTTAACATCTCTGCTAATTAAAAATTTAGGTGATTTGGGTTCAACACACCATAGTCTATAACCCTTCACCCCAGAAGGATACACCAAAAATATGCATTTCAATGCCCTAGGCTCAAGCTTACCATCATTAACATGAGTATAAGAATGACAACCAAAAACTTTTAAATCAGAATAATTAGCAGGAGTACCAGAAAATACCTCAACTGGAGTTTTCAACTCAATTGCAGTTGATGGAGACCGATTCACCAAATAGTAGGCATGGTTACGAGCTTCAGCCCAAAATGATTTATCCAAACCAGCTTGAAAGAGCATACAACGAGCTCTTTCCAAAATAGTCCTATTCATACGTTCTGTAACTCCATTCTGTTGTGGTGTATTACGCACAGTGCGGTGTCTCACTATGCCATTCCTTTTACAGAACTCATTAAACTGACCCTCACAAAATTCCAAACCATTGTCAGTTCTCAAACGCTTGATCTTCTTGCCAGTTTGATTTTCAATACAAGCCTTAAATGTAACAAATCTTGAAAACACATCATTCTTGTTTTTCAGAAAATATACCCAAACATGACGAGAGAAGTCATCAATAAAAGTCAACATATATAGGGCACCACCCTTAGACGTAACACGAGAAGGACCCCAAAGATCTGAATGAATATAATCAACGGTACCTTTCGTTTTATGGATGGCTGTACTGAACTTAACTCTGCAATGCTTTTCATAGACACAATGCTCACAGAAATCAAGCTTCCCAGTTTTCTGACCACCAAGTAAACCCCGCTTGCTCAAAATGGACATTCCTGCCTCACTCATATGCCCTAACCGCATATGCCATAAGCGAGTCGTATCTGAATCTTGATCTGACGAGGATGAGACTGAAACGCTGCCAATGACAGTGCTACCCTGAAGCACATAGAGACCACGAGACAATTGCCCTTTAATAACCACCAGAGCACCCTTAATAACTTTCAAAACTCCACCTTCAGCTATGTACCTATAGCCCTGTGAGTCAAGAGTACCCAAAGATATCAGGTTCTTTTTCAAATCTGGAACATGGCGAACATCTTTCAAAGTCCTGACAATACCGTCATGCATCTTAATTCGGATAGTACCAATACCAACAACTTTATAGGACACATTATTTCCCATCAAGACAACACCCCCATCAATGGACTGATAAGAAACAAACCAATCCCTATTGGGGCACATATGGTAAGTGCAACCTGAATCAAGAATCCAAGCATCTCTAGAAGAACTAATAGATACTGACAAAACATTATCACCATCGGAACCAGAACTATCTGCAACACCAGCAACATCATTAGTACCAGAAGATGTTGTGGTAATTTTTCCTTTACCTTTGAGTTTGGACAGTTAACTTTCCAGTGCCCTTCCTGACGGCAATAATTACATTTATCTTTTCTCTTTCTAGATTTTGATCTAGACTTGCCTCTATTATTGCTTGAGCCTTTATCTTGAGTTCTACCTCTGACAAACAAACCACTGCTACTATCGTTATTACCTGTAGACACCTTTTTCTTCAACTCTCTGGAATTCAAAGCCGCTTTGACATCTTCCAAAGAAATAGTATCTCTCCCATATAGCATGGTATCAACAAAATGTTCAAACGAATGAGGTAAAGAACATAACAAAACTAAGGCCTGATCATCATCATCAATCTTAACACCAACATTTTTCAGATCACGAATAATTTTAGTAAATTCATCAAGGTGATCGTGCAAAGGCGTACCTTCTGACATTCTGAAAGTGTACAAGCGCTGCTTCAAATATAACCGACTTGTCAAAGACTTGGTCATATACACACCCTCCAATTTAAGCCACAATCCAGCAGGAGATCTCTCATCACCAACCTCGCGTAGTACCTCATCAGATAAGGATAGCTGAATTGAACTGAGAGCATTTTCCATCAATGCGTCTTTTTCTTCCTCAGTCAATTTTTCTGACAATTTATCCTTGCCTTCAAGTGTCTTAACGAGCCCCTCTTTAACCAATATGGCTCGCATCTTCATTCGCCAAAGACTAAAATCATTCCTACCATTGAATTTCTCAATTTCGTATTTTGCCGCCATGATAGAAAATCCAAAATTAAATCAACACAAGCACAACCCAAAATATATGAAACCAACCAAATAACCAAAAGCTCAAAATAAATCCAAAAGAGCAAACTTGATCAGTTCCAATAACTAACAGAATAACCCAAAGCTCTGATACCAATTTGTTATAAATCGGCGCTTGCGGAAGCGTAGTTCGGGTCCAATTTAGTTGCACAAATAATTAATTTTGGATAACGACAAAATAATAGCAATAAGAAAAATAAATGGCACACAATGATTTAAGTGGTTCGACCTTTCAATGTGAAAAGTCTACTCCACTGATGACGGCACACCGAGGAAAAATCCACTATCAAATCCAAAAGGAGAATACAAACACCAATGTTAAAAAGCCACACAAAATACCAAATTTTCAAATACATCCAAAATTACTCTCTCAATCAAAAACGGTAATAGAAATTAACAAGAAACATACATGAATAATATCTCGTTAATGGGGACTGATATTACCGTAGTGGAGAACTGCAGATTGCTCATAATACTGCTTTTCTTCTTCGCATTAAGACCAAACATGAGAAAAAAAAAAAAGGATGGTGGTGACAAATGTCAAAACCCAAATAAAGCTTAATGGCTTTAATGAGGAGACAACCAACTGACGCAATGGATTTTGTTTTTCCTTTGTTTTTTTGAATTCTCTCCTCGGATTTCTTAAACAACTCTTCTCTGCGGCTACTATTCTTCTTCATCAGAATAGATAATATATATGACTAGGGTTGTGAGTAATAATTTTTTTAATTCTATGAAATAAATGATCTTGTTATGAATGACAACGCAGAAGTGAAAATTAAGGACTAATTTGAATAGAAGATTTAAGATTTAAGGGGAACAATTTTTTAATATAAAAAATTTACTCAACTAGCAACGATTTTACTAATAATTAAATTAAGAGTACAAACACCAATATTAAAAAGAAAGCCACTTACAAACCAATATCTTAAATACTTTCAAATATATCTCACAAATAATTTACAACACAAAATCGAGTGTATGAAATAAACCATGAACAAAAGGTACCAAAATAAATAAAGAACAAATATCGAAGAGATCAAATGGCGAACTCTAACAGAATGATTATTCAAAGAGACAACTCTATAGCTCCAATAATTTTGATATTAGGTATGTAATATATATATATATATATATATATATATATATATATATATATATATTCCAAAAATAAAAAAGAAATAATATATATTATAATAACAATCCTATAGGAATAGAATTCTAATTATATTAGGAAATTTTGAAGCCAACTAAATAACAATTTCTACCTTAGCTCGAAGTGAAGCTAAGTTATTCAAATAGCAAATTCATTCAAATAACAAATATTCGTCGCTCAAAAGTACCAAAAAGCAATTACTTGCTGTAAATACCAACCAAGTTTAAATAATGTTTGAACTTGTCATCAAAAACATACTTAGTTAACACAATTATTAGAATCTTTGAAGTAGTTATCTTTTCGACAATAATATCACTATAAGACATAATATCACCAATAAAGTAATATTTAACACAAATAAATTTGGTCTCATTAAGATTATAGGTTAAATGTATCAAACTCTAGCCATCACAAAATACAACATAAATATTATGAAGTAAACTTAGATTATAGACCAAATATCCAAACAAAATAACTTTCTCTACTACTTCAACTATTACCTTATATTTTGCCTTTTATAGTAGATAAACTAACTGTATAGATTGTAAAATTATCTCCCAACTAATAGCATAATTATAAGTGAAGACAAAAATTTTCAGAAAATTTTCAATAAAATTACTAGCACAAATAAAATCTATAAAATCAATAACAACACAGCTGGTACTATAGCTTCGACTAAACTAAAAATCAAGCCAAAATTTAAAATGCCAACAAATTTTATTTCACAGCTACCAAAGGATCCTTGCAAAATTGTCCACAAAATAAATGGCAATACAAACTAAATGTAAAATGTTTGGACAAATATAAACCATAGCATATATCATATTACTAATGACACTAGCATATAGAATGTCATCACTACAGAATAACAAATAAACAAATAAATTATTGTGAAGCCAATACGACTGTTCAAGTTGCTTTTTTGCAATATCATTAGCAGAGCAATCTAACTTATCTACCAAAGGTTGAACATAACAGTTTGGGCCAACTCATTTGTATTTGGTTTGGGTTTGGGCTCACCTTTGCTAGCTCAAATTAAATTTGAACTAAGCTAAGGTTGAACCAATTTGGGCTGGGCTAGTTTGGGTTGGCTCGAACTAACCCAGCTTGCACGAATTGACACCCATAAACATAAGTGCCCACTTGCACTTTACTAGTAGATCCACTCTCAAACTCCATTTGCTCAATGACATCATTCTCTTTAACTGTCAAACCATACTTCTCTTTCACAAACAAAGTATTCAACACAAATGCAGTCGATGAAGACCAATTCACCAAATAGTAAGTATTATAAGCTTCAATCCAAAATAATCTACCCAAAATAGCCTAAAAGAGTATTCTACACGTTCTTTTCAAAGAGTAAAACTCAAATATTTTACAACTTCATATGATGTATTATATATAGTGCAATGTCTCTCTATTCTACCTCTTTGACAGAACTCAACAAATTAACCTTTTTAAGATACCAAATTATTGTCAATCCTAAAGTGCTTAATTTTCTGACCATCAAACAAATTCCACATTCTTAAAGTGCCACATTCATATCTTAATTATAAGACAAAAGCGAGTTGTACGACAAGGATGAAGTTGAAGTACTATTAACAAATGTGCTACCCTTAAGCTTATAGAGGCCATAAAGTAACTATCCTTCCAAAAAAATAAGAGCATCTTTAAAAACTCTTAATACTCCACCTTCAGCTAAATAACGATAACCTCATGAGTCAAGAGTACCTAAAGATATTAGATTTTTTTTCAAATCTAAAACAAAACGAACATTCTTCAAAATTCTAGCAATATCATCATGCATTTTAATTCTAATTGTATCAATACCAATAATTTTACAAGACGCACTATTTCTCATCAAGACAACACCTCCATTAATAGATTGATAAGTAGAAAACTAATTCTTATCGGGGCACATATGGTAAGTATAACCTAAATTATGAATCCAAACGTTTACAGTAGAACCAACAAACACTGATAGAACAATATCATCATCAAACTCAGAACTATCTACAACACCAACAAGATCATTAGGAGCAGAAGAAAATGTAGTAAACTTATCTTTATCTTTAAGGTTAGGACAATTTAGTTTTCAATGCCCTTCTTAATTGCAATAATTGCATTTATATTTTTTCTTGGATTTAGACTTGCATCTATCATTGCTTGAGCTTTTTTCATGAGTTCTACATCTGACAAACAAATCACTGCTACTGTCATTACTAGCAGACATCTTCTTCTTCAACTTTTGGGAGTTCAAAGCCCCTTTTATATCCTCCAAAGAAATAATATCTTACCTATGCAGCATGGTATCAATAAAATATTTAAAAAAAAAGGTAAATAACATAATAGAACATAGGACTGTTCCTCATCATCAATTTTTACACCAATATTTTTCAAATCGCAAATAATTTTAGTAAATTTATCAAGAATATCGTGTAAAAAAGTATCTTTTGACATTCTAAATGCGTACAAGCGCTGCTTTAAATATAACAACTGATCAAAGACTTTGTCATATACAAACTCTTTAATTTAAGATTCAAACTAGTAGCGAATTTATTATCACCAACCTCGCGTAAAACTTCATCAGACAAGCACAACTGAATCAAACTGAGTGCATTTTTCACTAAATCATTATTTTTCTCGTCGGATAGTTCTGATGATAATTTATCTTTGTCTTCAGGTGACTTAACAAACCCTTTTTAATCAATAGGGCCTGTATCTTCAAACGCCAAAGACCAAAATTATTTTTATTGTTAAATTTCTTAATTTTATATTTTGTCGCCATGACAAGAAACCGAAATTAAATCAATAAAAGCACAATTTCAAAACTTGGAAACTAATTAAATAACTAAAAGCTCAAAAAGTCAAAAGAACAAATCTAATTAATCACAAAAATAATAGATGAACCTAAAGTTATAATACCACTTATTATGAATTGGCAATGCGAAAGCAAAAGTCAATAACCAATTTGAATAGCAAAAATAAATAATTATGGGTTCTGATAAAATAAAAAATAAAAAAAATAGACAGGACACAGAGATTTAAGTAGATCAATCTTTTAACTTGAAAGCAAAAGTCAAGAACCAATTGTTATGTATTCGTAATGTGAAAACAAAAGTCAAGAACCAATTTGGATCACATAAATAAATAATTATGGGTTCCAAAAAATAAGAAGCAATCAAAAAATAGATGGACACATAGATTTAAGTGGATTAACATTTTAATGTGAAACGTCTACTCCACTAGTAACGACACAAAGAGAAAAATCTACTAATAATCAAATAGAGAGTACAAACACCAATATTTAAAAGAAAATCATTTACAAATCAATACTCCAAATATATTTCACAAATAATTAGTAACACATAATCAAGTATATAAAACAAATCTTAGACAAAAACTACCAAAACAAATAAAGAGCAAATACTAAAGAGATCAAATAACAAACTCTAATAAAACGGGTATTCAAAGAGGCAACTTTGTAGCTTTGATAATTCTGATATTGAAATATGTGGCTTCACCCTTTTATCTACTATATATATATATAATTCAATTAAGAGTTCTATTAATTATTGAATCTTAAAATAAAACAGAAACAATAAATATTATAATAACAATCATATTAAAAATAGAATTATAATTATATTAAGACATTTTGAAGCCAACAATAACAGACCTAGACAAGATTGACACAAAATCAACTAGCTATGGAGTCAATAAATTCACGAAACACCTTATACAATATACAAGCTAATCGATTAACAGGCTGAGAAGAGTTGCCCAAAAATGTCCATGATTAAAATATATAGCGAGCTTGGTAGTGGAACCAGGACAATCAACGAACTACTTACATAACAAGCTTAATGAGGCTTTCAAAGCTGACTAGCTGGTCAAGATAATCAAGATTAACGAGTTGATTAAATAATCGAGGCAATTGAGATTAATGAGGTGATGTGCTTATCAAGACAATCAAGATTAATAAGCTGACGGGTTGATCGAGACGACTAAAACTAACAATTAGGGCTGTTCAAAGTTTACAGGTTGAAGATCTGTTAGTACAATTGGACTAGTGGTATCAATGGGCTTACACTTATCTAAATAGATGACAAAGTTAAAGACTTTAATTTTGGTAAAAAATTGCTAAATTTTGAACCCTCTCATACACAATAAAAAAATATGTTAATTTTTTAAATAAATATTTTTTATGATACCATGAAAATAAAATTTTATAAATAAAGAAGTTACGTACCATTAAACTAATTTTTAACTCCTCTCACATAATAACGGAACCTCAAGCATCTTTACACATCAAAAATCTCTCTCAATAAATTGATATACAAACAAGAAAGAAAATAGAGGAAGAAGAAGAAATAACACGAGTTTATCCTGGTTAATCCAAAAATTGCGTACCAAGAATCCATAACCACGAACCTTAAACTTCTTGAATATACAACTCTCTCTCCTTCTCTTCTTTATATGTCGAGCAAAACCCCAAACAAGAATCTTGAAATTCTTTGTTCTTAGATTTTTGTTTTTGATTTGAAAAGCAAGAATTGATAAATTGGAAAAACTTGATCATTGAGAGCTTTTATTTGAGAATGACTTTTCTTCTGTTCTTGGTTGCTTTTGTTATGCATTTTATTGAGCTATTTATAGACCGAGTTGGCTTACATACTCATGCCAGCTCAGTTACATACAAAATCAAAAAGCGCGGGAAAACTAACAAACAGAAATTGCATAGCCAAACGCGGAAAACATAACAAACTAATTGCAACTTGATTTCAATAGAGATCACCACATGGGTGATGTATTAGAAATAACATTTCACACTTGCTGCCTTGTCAATAACCAAATTGAATCAGTATTGCACTGTTCATATCATCATCACCAAGCACTACTCATTGCACTGTTCATCATCATCCTCACCAAGCACTACTTCAGTGACTGTCTCTACACGCCCCCTCAAATTCAGTGGCACTTTCGTGACACTGAGTTTGGCCCGCAGATGAAAAAAATGATTAGGAGAAAGCGATTTGGTGAAGATATCAGCAGTCTGATCATAAGAGGGTACATGTTGCATGTTGAGCTGCCTGAGAAGTACTTTGTCACGCACAAAGTGACAATTTAGTTTTATATTTAGTTCTTCAATTAATTCTCTAATTCAAGTCTTGATTTATCAATAACTGTGTTGATTTGCGTTAGCTAGTAGCTCTGATACCATCTTGAAATTCTTTGTTCTTAGATTTTTGTTTTTGATTTGAAAAGCAAAAATTGATAAATTGGAAAACTTGATCACTGGTAGCTTTTATTTGAGATTGAATTTTCTTCTATTTTTCCTTGCTTTTGTTATGCATTTTATTGAGCTATTTATAGACTGAGTTGGCTTACATACTCATGCCAGCTTAATTACATACAAAACCAAAAAGCGCAGGAAAACTAACAAACAGAAATTGCATAGCCAAACGCGGAAAACATAACAAACTAATTGCAACTTGATTTTAACAGAGATCACCACGTGGGTGATGTAACAGAAATAGCATTTCACACTTGCTGCCTTGTCAATAACCAAATTTGATCAGTATTGCACTGTTCATATCATCATCACCAAGCACTATTCATTGCACTGTTCATCATCATCCTCACCAAGCACTACTTCAGTGACTGTCTCTACAAAGAAGGCATAGTAGCATTAATAATTTTGCTGAACAAAATACCGTAAAACCCAAATCCTAAATGTGAAATTCTTTTCAACTAATTTTAAAATTTCATAAAACCCACCTCATTTATTAGTTCAGTGTCAATATAATGCAGATCCAAGGGTTGAAATCATTAATTGGGTTTTCATCGTTCTTCCTCCAATAATTATTGTGCTCCATCTTAAACTCATTGAAACCCCTCGAAGCAATTCAATACATTTTTTACCATTTTTCTCCTCCGATGCCACTTTCACAACTATGAAGATCATTGTCCTCTATTTCTTAACATAACAATATGGGAAAATAGACAATTTTGGAAGTACATGCATGACCATTGCACGAAGTAGGAGGAAATATATACTCGCTAGGCCAGCGAAGTCTAAGCGGAGTAGAGGTAGCAAAACTCATGGCATAACCCTTCATAGAGGGACATAATTTTTTATTTTGGTATAATGGGCATTGGTTCCAATAAAAGTTAACAATCCATGCTAAGTACATACCTAACATGTTTTTTATACAAAGGGTCAAATAACAACATCAAGTTAATCCCACCTTAAGAGTGTATAGAACACTATCGCGATCATCATAGGTTCAGACTTGGTCACTGCTTACAATAGTCTACTTCACCTTGGATTTATCTTGTGTGTGTTCACAATAGTGATGTCTGCGTTCCAACCCACAAAATTAACATGTTTGATGGAATTTGATCTTTAGATTTGGTTTGTACACCTGATATATATAATATTTTTTACTCTAACAAAATGGTTATATCTATTGTATATTTGCATAGTAGAATCCTTCTAGGTTTATTATTGTAAGAACTATCTTCAAGAAAGTCTTTCACACAAACAAAATATTTTCAAAGTCATTCAGATCTAAATACCAGTAAGAAAAATATAAGAACAAGAACACCAAATTTAAGTGGTTTGGCCCCTAGAAGCTATACGGCCTAATCTATTGGAAAGGGTAAACATATCCACTAATAATAACAATGTTTTTACAGAGAACAAACAATGAAAACATGTACAGAAATAGATTCTAACTACGATGCTTCCAAATCCTCACAGAGAACATAATCAATATTTACACAGAGAACAAAGGAGAAGGAGAGACGAAGAGACTCGAAGAAGAATGAACAAATGAACGAGTTGACGGCTAAAAAACCCTAGCAAGGGTATAAATATATTGCTGGTGAAATGACGACAATGCCCTTCAGCCCAACACGCAAATTGTCCAGCTCGGGCCTGAAAAAATGTGTATAAAACAAGCCCAAACACAATTAACAGCCCAAGAGCCAAATATACAATTAATAATAAATCATATATCTCATACATTAACACCAATATATTCAATGTCATCTTACTACATAATTTCATACATTATATGTCAAATATATGCATCAATAGAATACAACATAGTGACACGTCCTAACAATCTCCACCTTGATACTATGCAACAAGTAATGGATACATACAGTTTACCCTTTCAGTCTAATGCCTAAATATGAGACACCCTAATCAAATCCAAATAATGTTTAAATTTGGTTAAGGGGACTGGTTTAGTAAGGATATCAGCACGATTATCCTCAGTGGAGATTTTGTCAATTTTAACAAGTCTTTGGTTTACAATATCTCTAATAAAATGCATTTTAATGTCAACATGGTTAGACCTAGAATGAAACATAAGATGTTTAGATAAATGTATGGCAGATTGATTATCACAGTAAATAGTATCAATTACATCACATTTAACTATGTTAAGTTGCCTAGTAACACCTCTAAGCCACAAGGATTCCTTTACTGCTTCAGTGCAAGCAATAAATTCAGCCACAGTAGTTAACAATGCTACTACAGATTGTAAATTAGATTTCTAAGAGACTATATTTCAAAAAATAGTAAAGATATAACCTGACAGTGACCTTCTCTTATCCTTATCACCTGCAAAGTCAAAATTAGTATATCCACAAACTATAGGTGCATTACAAGGATTCCTTTTAAACAATAAACCACTATTAATTGTCCTTTTAATGTAACGTAAAATCCACTTTACAACCTACCAATGAGCCTTACCAGGATTATCCATAAATCTACTAACCACACTAATGGCATATGCAATGTCAGGTCTAGTACAAACCATTGCATACATAAATGAACCTACAGCATTAGAATATGGAACTTTGTTCATATAATTCTTATCATCATCAGTTATAGGGCAATCATGAATAGACAATTTAAAATGAGAACCTAAAGGAATGCTTGTTAACTTGGAATGCTTGATAATTATGTTTGATTCCAAGTTCTGAAATGTTTTTATAGTTAAAGTAAACACAATTATCAAAATCACATCTAATAAAACCTATTTTTAACATGAATGAATCAAAACGTTCATACCATTGCCTAGGAGCCTGTTTTAAGCCATACAAGGATTTTTTTAAGCATGCATACAAGATTTTCACTACCAGTTTTAATAAAACCTTCAGGTTGCATCATATATATTTTCTCATCCAAATCACCATGAAGAAAAGTTGTTTTAACATCCATTTGTTCAAGTGACAAGTTATATTGTACAACTAAAGATAACAGAATTCTTATGGAGGTAAATTTGACAACAGGAGAAAATATTTCATTATAATTTATTCCTTTTCTTTATGCAAAACCATGAGCCACAAGTCTAGCCTTATATCTAGCAGATTCAACCCCTTTTATTCCTTCATTTTTCTTATATAGCCATCTACATCCTAACACTTTAACATTTTTAGGTTTATTAACAAGAACCCAAGTTTTATTCTTATCTAAAGAATTAATCTCATCATGCATAGCATTTAACCAATTAGATGCATTGAAAGAATTCATGGCATCAGCATAAGAAACAGGTTCAAAATCATCAATGTTTGATGCAACAGAAAAAGCATAAGCAATTATGTCAAAATGTTCAGAATTAGATGCAATTAAAGAATAAGAATATCTAGGAGGGGAAACAATTATTCTTCAAGACCTATCCCTGGCTAGAAGGTAATTATTCAGTTCAGTAGAACTGCCAGGAGGAACATTGTGTTCCTCGATAGTTCCATCATCATCACTAGTATCTGTTCTTTCAGTGGTCATATCTTAGAGTTGAGGTGCTACAGATACCTCTACCTTAAACTCACTGCTTACATCATTGAGAGGTGTGGCACCTACCTCCACCTCAATCAAAGGTTCCTTTGAAGAGTGAGAGACAGACTCATTTAAGAGGTCAGAATAGTATTTAGATTCATTAAAAATAACATTTCTGCTAGTTAAACATTTCTTAAGTGAGGGACACCAGAGCCTATACCCTTTTACACCTAAAGGATAACCAATAAAGACACACTTCAGTGATCTGGCTTGAAGTTTACCCTGATTAACATGACTATATGCAATGCATCCAAAAATCTTAAGATTACTATAGTCAACAGTTTTATTAGTCCAGAGTTCTTCAGGTGTTTTAAATTCTAAAGCAGAGGAAGGGCATCTATTAATCAAATAAGTGGCTGTATTAACAGCCTCTGCCCAGAACAGTTTGGGCAAGTTAGAAAGGGACATCATACACTTAAGTCTCTCTAAAATGGTTCTATTCATTCTTTCAGCTAAACCATTTTGTTGGGGTGTTCTAGCTACAGTTCTATGCCTCCTAATTCCTTGGTTTTTACAGAAAGTGTCAAAGAATTCATTACAAAACTCTAAACCATTATCAGTCCTAAGTACTTTCACCTTACTTCCTTTTTGATTTTCAACTAAAGCTAACCAATGCTTAAAGGTATTAAAGGTTTCATCTTTAGACCTCAAGGTAAAAGTCCAAACTCTTCTAGTGAAATCATCAATCAAGGACAGGAAGTATTTATTACCACCTAAGGATTGAATTGAGGCAAGACCCCACAAGTCAGAGTGTATGTAATCAAGTGCATAAGTAGAAGTATGCTAACCTTTAGAGAATTTGACTCTAGTTTATTTTCCAAACACACAGTGTTCACAAAACTTTAAAGTTCCTAAAGATTCACTTCCAAACACCCCTTGTTTTACTAATTCAGTTAACCCTTTCTCACTAACATGTCCCAACCTTCTATGCCAAAGGGTGGCACTATCTAAAGAAACAACTACACTAACCTTTCCTTTAGATTCTAAGGTTGAATCTTGCAGCAAGTAAAGACCATTAATCCTAACAGCCTTAAAGATTACTAGAGAACCCTTAAGAATCTTCATCAAACCATCTCCAATCTTCACTGTAAATCCACAAGAGTCTAATGTACCTAGTGAAATCAAATTTCTCTTAAGTTTAGGGACAAATTTCACACATTCTAAGACTCTAATAGTACCATCTTTTAATGATAATTTAATTGAGCCTATACCCTTGATATGACACTCGTGATTATCTCCAAGAAGTACCTTACCACCATTAACTTCTTTAAAATCATAAAACCAGTGCCTAAAAGGAGTCATATGAAAAGTACAACCTGAATCTAAGACCCAATTAGTTTCTGACCTAGAGGAACTCACTGCTAGCACTTCAGAGCTCTCATAACCCTCAGAAACTAGGTTTGATTCACTATCAGTACTAAATTCTGGTTTATAATGTTTCTTTCCTTTCCTAAGTGGACATTCATTTCTATAGTGGCCATCTTTCTTACAGAAGTAACATTTAATATGCTTCTTAGACCTAGATTTGGATCTATGCTTAGACTTATCCCTAAACCCTTTTTCTCTCTTTTCAGTCCTACCCCTAACTAGAAGACTCTCACTAGCAAAGTTTTATCTTTAATTTCAAAGTCTTTGGATCTAAGATGTGAAATAACCAAATCAAGAGACAGAGAATCCCTACCATACATAATTCCAGATTTCACTTCTTTGTATTTATCAGGCAGAGAATTTAATAAAATTAAAGCTTGAGTTTCATCTTCTACTTTATGTTCAATGTCATCTAAATCAGTTGTAAGTCTTTTAAAATCATCCAAGTTTTGTTCAAGATCCTTGGAAGAATCCATTTTAAAAGAATAAAACCGATGTTTAAGATGAACTTTACCAGGTACAGACTTAGTTAAGTATAGAGATTCGAGTTTAGAAAAGACCTTATGAGCAAGAGTTTTCTTAGAAAATTCTCTGAGTACCTTATCAGTCAAATTTAACAATATAGTTGAGTAAGCATTTCTTTCAATCCTTTTCATTTTAGCCTCTGTTGCCTTTTCAGGCAGATCATCAACCTCAATGGCACCGTGCACATCTTGTTGAACCAAGAGTGCTTTCATCTTTCTTTTCCAAAGAACATAATCACGTGAGCCATCAAATAGGGTTATTTTGTATTGTGTATTCATTATAAACGAATAAAATAAACAGAGGATAAGTTGAGAGTAGAGGAGACTCCCTGTTTCACCGAAGACGAACAGTCAAGTTCTTCAATGGAACCCAGAAGACTAGTAAAGATTTTCTTAGTCACTGAATCACCAAAAAAACTTAACACAGAACAGGATTCGAGAGGATCAAGAAACCCTAGGTCTCCCAATCACCCAAGAATCACTGAATAAGATCAATATGCACGAGAATCAGGAAACCCTAGAAGCCCTAGACATCCCAATCACCCAAGAATCACACTATAGAGTAGCGATTCAAGAGGATCAAGAAACCCTGGTCTCCCAATCACTCAAAAATTAGGGAAAAATAGATTTTTCGAGGATTCAGAGTGTTCGAAACACTTCAATGACAGTTTAAAGGCCAAACGATGGTTAACCTTGCTCTGATACCACTTCGTAAGAACTGTCTTCAAGAAAGTCTTTCACACAAACAAAATATTTTCAAAGTCATTCAGATCTAAGTACCAGCAAGAAAAATATAAGAACAAGAACACCAAATTTAAGTGGTTCGGCCCCTAGAAGCTACACGGCTTAATCCACTGGAAAGGGTAAACATATCCACTAATAATAACAATATTTTTACAGAGAACAAACAATGAAAACATGTACAGAAATAGATTCTAACTACGATGCTTCCAAATCCTCACAGAGAACATAATCAATATTTACACAAAGAACAGAGGAGAAGGAGAGACGAAGAGACTCGAAAAAGAATGAACAAATGAATGAGTTGACGGCTAAAAAACCCTAACAAGGGTATAAATATATTGCTGGTGAAATGACGACAATGCCCTTCAGCCCAACACGCAAATTGTCCAGCTCGGGCCAGAAAAATATGTGTATAAAACAAGCCCAAAAACAATTAGTAGCCCAAGAGCCCAATATACAATTAATAATAAATCATATATCTCATACATTAACACCAATATATTCAATGTCATCTTACTACATAATTTCATACATTATATGTCAAATATATGCATCAATAGAATACAACATAGTGACACATCCTTACAATTACCATTCCTCCACTAACATTATGTACATATACACAATATTTTGTTACCGCATCTGTATAACTTTTGGTTTTTCTTTTTATGTTTCTATGCATATCAATATTAGTTGATGCAATCTCAAACATAAAGTCAACATATAAAGTGAAGAAAAACTGGCAAGGAGATCCTTGTGGCCCTCAAGAATACTTGTGGGATGGTCTTAAGTGCAGTTATAAGGAAACCCAATCACCTAGAATTACATACTTGTATGTCATCTGCTTCAGAAAAGGATACCAACATAATTTATTAAATTATCAACTTATTCAATCATTTTATTTACAAGTCATTACATGCAATGATCAGGGATTTGTCTTCAAGTGGATTAACGGGTGAGATTGTTTCTTCTTTTGCCAATCTGACTATGCTACAATATCTGTAAGTCTGGTGTTTCCTATTTTAAAAATTATGGTATTCTACTTCAACCATTCTCGTTTAACAAAACCACTTTTTTACTTACTTCAGGGATTTGTCAAACAATAGCTTAAATGGAACAGTACCTGAAATTTTGACAATTCTTTCATTCTTGACGGTTTTGTAAGACCATCGGCTATTGCAAATTTTTTTCCTTTCAATTTCATTTTTGCAGTAATTAAACACATTACATTCTTTCTCCCAATTTACAGAAACCTGAAGGGAAACAATCTCAAAGGTCCTATTCCAGAAACACTCCTTGAGAGAATGAATAATGGTCTATCATTAAGGTCAGCTGTTTATTTTCTTATGACGTTAAAAAAAAATATCTTCATTTTGAACATATGCTTTTTTCGGATTAAAATGAAACTCTACGTATGAGGGGTTATGCCATGCAATTAACCCAATTGCCTATCGTGTCAGATTTTTTATTTTATTCTCTTACAACTATTTCCATTCATTGTGCTCCAATTTAATTTCTTTTTTTCTTTCAAATTTTTTAGTTAGTATCTAGATAAAACAAAAATAGTTTGGGTACTAATTTGGACACTAGAGTGACTATAAGTCTATACTTAAGTAGGAGTCTAGCAGAAATAATTTGCTTGTTTCTTCTCTGCTTTGCACCCTGTTTGCTATGCAAAATTAGAAGTCCAACACTGGCTGCAGAAAAGTAGAGTTTATATCTGGCCTCATGAAACTAATTATGATAAAGTATAGTTTTAATGCCTCCTGAACACCAGTTATATGATGACGCTTAATTCTTTTTACGCAGTTTTGATGCCAATATGAAGGGAAATCAAACTACATGTTCAATGGGGTCATGCAAAAAGAAGCATAATTTTGTTGTTCCAGTGGTATCATCAGTTGGTGGATTTATCCTCTTAGTTACTGCAGTGGCTATACTTTGGTGTTTTATCAGAAAACCCAAATATGATGTTGCAGCAGGTTTGAATTCTGATAAATGATAATAAAGGGAGTTGCTATTTCCATGAATAAAACACTCATGGCACAACCAATTAAAAAACGAAATAATGCTACTCAAAATAAATTATGCAATGCTTAATTCAAAGTACGGTCAATTAGAGTTTCATGCCAAATCATCTGTTATAAATCAGCGCTTGCGGAAGCGTAATTTGGGTCCAATTTAGTTGCACAAATAATTAATTTTGGATAACGGCAAAATAATAAGCAATAAGAAAAATAAATGGCACACAATGATTTAAGTGGTTCAACCTTTCAATGTGAAAAGTCTACTCCACTGACGACGGCACACCGAGGAAAATCCACTATCAGAATCCAAATGGAGAGTACAAACACCAATGTTCAAAAGCCACACAAAATACCAAAATTATTAATACACCCAAATATAATCTCTCAACAATAACAGTAATCAATAGCAAGAATAATAACTCAAATCTTGCATAGAATAAATGATATTACTATACTGTTACCAATTGAATAGAAGACAAAGCTTTGGCTGATGTCTCACGAATGCCTAAGCTGGCAATTGAATTCTCTGTTGTACGAAGCGACAGCCCAAGACAAATCAATATATATATGTGTTGCAGTAGGGTTTTGTCCTTTTACACAAATATATATTTCCCAATATCATAATTACCAAATTGCCATTATATTTAAAAACAAAAAACTAACGTTTTGAAGCCACTGTTTAACAAATCTCCACCTTGGCTCAAAACGGAACCAATTTCTTCAAATGCAAAATTCCTCGAAATACTAAATGGCCGTCGTCCAAATCCCCGAAGGGCAATCATTTACTGCAAACACCAATCAAGTCCAAGGAATGCTTGAACTTGTTAACTGGAATTGGCTTGGTCAACATATCAGCTGGATTCTCTGTAGTAGCTATCTTATTAATAATAATAGTACCCTGAGACACAATGTCACGAACGAAGTGATATCTGACATCAATATGTTTGGTCCTTTCATGAAACATGGTATTCTTGGTCAAGTGTATCGCACTCTGACTATCACAAAATACAACAGAAGTATCCTGCTGTAAACCCAAATCACAAACCAAACCTCTAAGCCAAATGGCTTCTTTCACTGCTTCTGCTACTGCCATATACTCTGCCTCTGTAGTGGACAAAGCAACTGTAGACTGTAAAGTAGCTTTCCAACTAATGGCACAATGAGAAAGAGTGAAAACATAACCTGTCAGAGATATTCTCTTATCCATATCTCCAGCATAATCAGAGTCCACATAACCAATAACACTGCAACCAGTATTAGAACTCCCATCATATACCAAACCAAAACTAGAAGTGCCTCTCAAATACCGAAGTATCCATTTCACTGCTTGCCAATGACCTTTTCCAGGATTACCCATGTATCTACTAACAACACTAACTGCATGTGAAATATCTTGAGGATTACAAACCATAGCGTACATTAAACTACTAACGGCACTAGCATATGGAACCTGAGACATGTACTTCTCTTCTTCTTCTGACTGTGGCGACAAATCCAAAGAAAGCCCAAAATGCGCAGCTAGTGGCGTACCTACAGGTTTGGACTCTTTCATACCAAAACGTTCAAGTACCTTTTCAATGTAACTTTTCTGAGACAAATAAAGCTTGCCCGCTTGTCTATTCCTGTAAATTTTCATGCCCAAAATTTTCTTTGTTGCACCCAAATTTTTCATCTCAAACTCACCACTAAGTTGAGACTTTAATTTCTGAATCTCAAGCTTATTCTTAGAAGCAATAAGCATGTCATCAACATATAGCAACAAATAAACAAATGAACCATCAGAGAATCTTTTATGATAAACACAACTATCATAATCACTCCTAGAGTAACCATGATCAATCATAAAAGAATCAAATCGTTTATACCACTGCCTAGGAGATTGCTTCAAACCATATAATGACTTTTTCAATAAACAAACATGATCTTCTTATCTGGAATAACAAACCCCTCTGGTTGATGCATGTAAATTTGTTCCTCAAGCTCACCGTGTAAGAAAGCTATCTTGACATCAAGTTGTTCTAATTTCAAGTCAAACAGCGCAACCAAAGCAAGCAACACACGTATGGAGCTATGTTTCACAACGGGTGAAAATACTTCATTGAAGTCAATACCCTTTTTCTGAGAATAACCCTTTGCAACAACACGTGCCTTGAACCTCGCTGCTTCAACCTCAGGTATACCTTCCTTTTTCTTGAAGATCCATTTGTTTCCAACAATCTTCTGGCCCTTAGGCGGTTTTACCAATTCCCAAGTATGATTCTTATGAAGAGACTCAATCTCTTCATTTATAGCAATTAACCACTGAGCAGGCTCATCACAAGTGACAGCTTCACAATAACTAGTAGGTTCATTCACCCCAATAGTCTCTGCCACAGACAATGCATAAGAAATTAAATCTGCATCTGCATACCTCTGAGGGCGTCGAATCTCTCTTGTTCCTTTACCCTTAGCGATACTGTATGGTTGCTCTTGTTGCTATTCTGCTACATCAGGAGCAGAATCATCTACCTCATCCACAAATGGCTGATCTGAAATACTCTCTTGCACTTGACTAGGAGCTCCACTCTCAAGCTCCACCTGCTTACTAACACCGTGGTCTTTACCTGCAACAACAGACTCCTTTTTCTTTTCCAACATGGAAAACTCATCAAATTTAACATCTCTGCTAATTAAAAATTTAGGTGATTTGGGTTCAACACACCATAGTCTATAACCCTTCACCCAGAAGGATACCCCAAAAATATGCATTTCAATGCCCTAGGCTCAAGCTTACCATCATTAACATGAGCATAAGAAGGACAACCAAAAACTTTTAAATCAGAATAATTAGTAGGAGTACCAGAAAATACCTCAACCGAAGTCTTCAACTCAATTGAAGTTGATGGAGACCGATTCACCAAATAGCAGGCATGGTTACAAGCTTCAGCCCAAAAAGATTTATCCAAACCAACTTGAAAGAGCATAGAACGAGCTCTTTCCAAAAGAGTCCTATTCATACGTTCTGCAACTCCATTCTGTTGTGGTGTATTACGCACAGTGCGGTGTCTCACTATGCCATTCCTTTCACAGAACTTATTAAACTGACTCTCACAAAACTCCAAGCCATTATCGGTTCTCAAACGCTTGATCTTCTTGCCAATTTGATTTTCAATACAAGCCTTAAACTTGACAAATCTCGAAAACACATCATTCTTGTTTTTCAGAAAATATACCCAAACATGACGAGAGAAGTCATCAATAAAAGTCAACATATACCGAGCACCACCCTTGGAAGCAACACGAGAAGGACCCCAAAGATCTGAATGAATGTAATCAACAGTACCTTTCGTTTTATGGATAGCTGTACTAAACTTAACTCTGCGATGCTTTCCATAAACACAATGCTCACAGAAATCAAGCTTCCCAGTTTTCTGACCACCAAGTAAACCCCGCTTGCTCAAAATGGACATTCCTGCCTCACTCATATGCCCTAACCGCATATGCCATAAGCGAGTCGTATCTGAATCTTGATCTGACGAGGATGAGACTGAAACGCTGCCAATGACAGTGCTACCCTGAAGCACATAGAGACCACGAGACAATTGCCCTTTAATAACCACCAGAGCACCCTTAATAACTTTCAAAACTCTACCTTCAGCTATGTACCTATAGCCCTGTGAATCAAGAGTACCCAAAGATATCAGGTTCTTTTTCAAATCTGGAACATGGCGAACATCTTTCAAAGTCCTAACAATACCGTCATGCATCTTAATCTGGATAGTACCAATACCAACAACTTTACAGGACACATTATTTCCCATCAAGACAACACCCCCATCAATGGACTGATAAGAAACAAACCAATCCCTATTGGGGCACATATGGTAAGTGCAACCCGAATCAAGAATCCAAACATCTCTTGAAGAACTAATAGATACTAACAGAACATTATCACCTTCAGATCCAGAACTATCTGCAACACCAGCAACATCATTAGTACCAGAAGATGTTGTGGTAGATTTTCCTTTACCTTTGAGTTTCGGACAGTTAACTTTCCAGTGCCCTTCCTGACGGCAATAATTACATTTATCTTTTCTCTTTCTAGATTTTGATCTAGACTTGCCTCTATTATTGCTTGATCCTTTATCTTGCATTCTACCTCTGACAAACAAACCACTGCTACTATCGTTATTACCTGTAGACACCTTTTTCTTCAACTCTCTGGAATTCAAAGCCGCTTTGACATCTTCCAAAGAAATAGTATCTCTCCCATATAGCATGGTATCAACAAAATGTTCAAATGAATAAGGTAAAGAACATAACAAAACTAAGGCCTGATCCTCATCATCAACCTTAACACCAACATTTTTCAGATCACGAATAATTTTAGTAAATTCATCAAGGTAATCGTGCAAAGGCGTACCTTCTGACATTCTAAAAGTGTACAATCGCTGCTTCAAATATAACCGACTTGTCAAAGACTTGGTCATATATACACCCTCCAATTTAAGCCACAATCCAGCAGGAGATCTCTCATCACCAACCTCGCGTAGTACCTCATCAGACAAGGATAGCTGAATTGAACTGAGAGCATTTTCCATTAATGCATCTTTTTCTTCATCAGTCAATTTTTCTGATAATTTATCCTTGCCTTCAAGTGTCTTAACGAGCCCCTCTTTAACCAATATGGCTCGCATCTTCATTCGCCAAAGACTAAAATCATTCCTACCATTGAATTTCTCAATTTCGTATTTTGCCGCCATGACAGAAAACCCAAAATTAAATTAATAGAAGCACAACCAAAAAAATATGAAACCAACCAAATAACCAAAGGCTCAAAATAAATCCAAAAGAGCAAACTTGATCAGTTCCAATAATTAACAAAATAACTCAAAGTTTTGATACCAATTTGTTATAAATCGGTGCTAGCGGAAGCGTAGTTTGGGTCCAATTTAGTTGCATAAATAATTAATTTTGGATAACGGCAAAATAATAAACAATAAGAAAAATAAATGGCACACAATGATTTAAGTGGTTCAACCTTTCAATACGAAAAGTCTACTCCACTAACGACGGCACACCGAGGAAAATCTACTATCAGAATCCAAATGGAGAGTACAAACACCAATGTTCAAAAGCCACACAAAATACCAAAATTATTAATACACCCAAATATAATCTCTCAACAATAACAGTAATCAATAGCAAGAATAATAACTCAAATCTTGTAAAGAATAAATGATATTACTATACTGTTATCAATTAAATAGAAGACAAAGTTTTGGCTGATGTCTCACGAATACCTAAGCTGACAAATCTTGGATGTGGGTCTTAGAGCAATTAATCATCAAGTGGAATTGATATTAATTCAAATTGAGTAAATGACTATTGATAATTGAAGATGATAATATTAATTTGATTTCTCCCACTGTTCGGCAAGTCTTCTTTTTCTTCTCCTTCAGTTTCAAATGGCAATTGAATTCTCTGTTGTACGAAGCGGCAGCCCAAAACAAATCAATATATATATGTGTTGCAGTAGGGTTTTGTCCTTTTACACAAATATATATTTCCCAATATCATAATTACCAAATTGCCATTGTATTTAAAAACAAAAAACTGACGTTTTGAAGCCACTGTTTAACATCATCCAATAAAATAAAGTTGTACTAAGCTATATCATTATCTTTGTAGTTGCGATGGTGAATGAGACGTCTCATGAAGAAAATGAGTCATACGCATCAAAGAAACAACAATTTACATATTCTGAGATCCTAAACATTACCAACAACCTTGAGAATATATTAGGTAAAGGTGGGTTTGGAATAGTTTACCATGGCTATTTGAATGGACAAGATGTAGCCGTGAAGATGCTATCTCCATCATCCATACAAGGGCATCGGGAATTTCATGCAGAGGCATGTAGTCGTAAATCCTAATTCATAACAAATTTTACTAATTTTTGAGTTATACTTGTACATGAGTATCTGACTTCTTTTTTTCTTTTTCTTTTTTTAATTATTGATTAAAGCTTAAACTACTTTTGAGAGTTCACCACAAAAATTTGACTGCCCTTGTTGGGTATTGTAATGAGGGGAAAAACATTGGACTCATCTATGAGTACATGGCCATGGGAAACTTATCAGCACATTTTTCAGGTTTGATATCCCATTCAGCTGAGTTCATAGCAGTTTACAAACTAATTTAGATTTTTGTATGAACAAAGAAAAGGTTGATTCGTAGTTTGTACTCATTGTTTTGATGGCTGCAGGAAGAAATAATAGGAAAATCTTAAGTTGGGAAGATAGACTTCGAATAGCGTTGGACACAGCACAAGGTAGCTAAATGGTTTGCTCAATTCTGTTTCTAACTTCTGATGTTTATTGTTCTGCAATTGTTCTAATATTGTTATGTGAACATTAACTTTGAAATGTAGGATTAGAATATCTTCATAATGGCTGTAAGCCACCTATAGTTCACCGAGATGTGAAGACCACAAACATCTTGTTGAATGAGAAGTTCCAAGCTAAGATAAGTGATTTTGGCCTGTCCAAGTTTTTTCCAACTGATGGCACACACGTTTCGACCATTATTGTCGGCAGCCCTGGCTACCTTGATCCTGAGTAAGTATAGTTAACATATACAATAAGTACATACATTTACCCAAAGAATTGAAAGAAAAAAAGAAACAAACTTACATCATTTTGCTCTGCAGGTACTACATATCACATCGGCTAAATGAGAAAAGTGATGTTTATAGCTATGGAGTGGTTTTGTTGGAGATAATCACAGGTCAGCCTGCCATATTAAAAGGCCAAGAAGAGAATGTTCACATAACTCAGTGGGTTGATTCAATGTTGGTAAGGGGAGATGTTAGCAATATTGTTGATCTAAAGTTGGGAGGATCTTATGATATTGGCTCGGCTTGGAAAGCTATTGAAGTATCAATGACTTGTGTATCACAGACAACCACTATAAGGCCAAGTATGAGTCAGGTAGTGACTGAACTAAAGGATTGTTTGGTAAATGAACTAGCTCGTAAGGAAGGCCGTGGAACTGAATTAGGAGATCCAGTGGAATTGGTTAGCTTGAATGTGATAACAGAATTATCTCCCTCAGCAAGGTGATAAATCATAGAAACAGAAACCAGAGTGGATCAAATAAAACATAAAAGGTGAAGAAAACAATTTGTTCTTTATTATTGACATATCCTTCTCGCAATTGCCATGCAATGACTGTATGAAAACATAAAAGGTGAAAAAATTTACTTGCTAGATATTTGATGTGTAATTTGTTTGTATAATATTAAACTTGGTTTACTGTTCGTATACATTTAGTACACGTTTTTTATGGTTGAAAATGCTCAAACTATGAGACGTTTAATTTTGAAAAATATGTCATGTTCACATGAAATTGGCCCAAAATCATTAGAGTATGTCTGTTCTTCAGTTGATCACGGACGACCAAGCACAAGTTAATGAAAGTCTTTCAAGCTTCATTTTCACTATAAAGTTTGAAAATTGACTGAAGAAGCATATGGTTTTTTTTTTGGCTAGGAATAATAGAAGTCATTATATGTTGACTTTAGACAATGGAAGTATTATTTATAAATAAACAGTGAAATATTTATTATTTTCTATAAGTGTTAATTTATGCATCATGCAATCTAGCTGAAAAATTAAGGCCATATTTAGTAACAATTTTGATTTGCGATTTATGATTAAATAATTAATTTTATAATTTATAATTGTTTTTATAAAAATAATCATTAAAGTATTTGATAAAATTTACACCAAGTGATTTTCAAAAAAGAAAAAAAAATCAAAAATTACTTCTAAGTTGTTTGACAATACTTTTTTTTTTTTTTTTTTCAAATAACTTTAAAAATAAAGAAAAATATTAGTTATTGTTTTGCAAATTTTAATTTTTTAATCATTTTTTTTCAATATTTATACATATAAAAGTTATAAGACTTAATTTACTCTCTGAAAAATGTTTGGTTAAAATGATAAAAAAAATTAGAAATAACAAATCTGATTCAAAAATCTTCTTTTTAAAGATACCCCATGTTTTGGTAGTATTTTCTTAAAAATGTAAAAATTAAAATAAAAAACGTTATAAAACATACATAATTGAAAAATTGTTTAAAAAAATATATTAAAAATCAGTAATTAAAATCGTTATGATTTGCACGTGTTAAAATATAGTTATCAACCAATTGTTACAAGTTAGTTGGTCAACTTTGCAGTTAAGACTTGAAAGCGAGAATGAAGAGCCAAAATGGAGAGAATATATATGAGATACATTACAAAGAAACCACAATTTACTTATCATAAGATCCTAAAAATTACAGAGAACTTGAGAAAATTATTGGTAAAGGCGGATTTGCAACAGTTTATAAAAGTCTAAAATGATGTTAATTTGTCTACTACGTTCCTCTTCCACGGAACATTAATGGTCTTATGTTTACATTGGAGAAAGGGAATAAATGGCCCCTCCAGGCACTTGAGCGAGTCTGCCTCTCTTTTCGTTTTACTTTTGAGGAAAGTTCTCGTGCTCCCACGACCTATTACATGCTTCTAAACAACTAGGTCAATAGTTAACAAATCACCATCGATAATGGACTGAATTTCACGTTGAACTTGTTAATCTGCTGCTTATATTTATAAAATTTCAAGCATTCTTGTTAAGTTTACTTAAGTACATACCCTCATACTATTATGTACCATATGATGATACGGAGGTCCATTCCAAGCATATGAGTTATCACTTGAGAGAAAAATATACCAAATTACGTGACTGTTTAGTATAGTACTAAGATGAGATCTCTTGGCACTACTTCCTTCAACTAGTGCTTCTTGTTTGTGCTTTTCTACTTGTTCATTCACAGAACCAAGCAGGTATGTCGGTATGTGTTGCCCAAAATCTTAAAAATCTAACTTTTAAATTACTTGTTCTACTCTTCATTTTTCGTGATTACCATGTCCAAGCAACATAGCATCGACATGTGCGTACGTGAAAATTTCAATTTAGTATAAATAAATATACAAAAGATGTGATATTGTGATGCAAATTCATAGGGATGTGATATTGTCTTTCTCAACAACTTCAATTGAGTCAATTGACACTTTTTTTTTAACTCCACCCACTGCGAAGTACAATTGGTCTGCTTATCCTTTTTAGACCGTACCTCCAAAGGAATTTTGCCCTTCAAGTTCAGTCGATGGCAAACAACAATGAAATGACATGCATATTTAACAACCTCAGCCCAAATTATCTTGCCCAACTCAGCATTGAACAACAAACACCAAATTTTCTCTAGGATCATTCTATTTATGCATTCTGCCATCCATTTCTATTGTGAAGTATTTTTCATCGTAAAGTGGCGAACAATTTCTTCAAAATGACATACTTTCAATGAGCCTTGCTTCATTACATTATGCAAAGTTTTTTTTTTTTTCACCAGTATGTCCAACACACATATGCCATAACCTTGTTGCTTCTGAATCTTCAATAGAAACAGTAGTTGCAACACCAACAAGTGTACTTCCTTGTAGATAATACAAGTTGTTTCTTTTTGTGTCTTTGATCATCACAAGTGCGCCTAATACAACCTTCAAGACTCCACATTTCATAGTAACTGTGAGACCTTTTGATTCTAAGGCTCCCAACAATATGAGATTATTCTTCAAACTGGGTACATACCGAACATCTGTCAAGATTCTGGTTGATCCATCATGAGTTTTCAAATGAATTGTACCTATTCCTGTTGTTTTACAGATATTATCATTACCCATGTAAACAACTCCAACATCAAGCTCTTTGAAGCTTGAAAACCACTCCCTATTGGGACACATATGGTAGGTGCAACCCGAATCTAAAATCCACTTATCAACATGACATGTCAAAGACATGCCAACCAAGGAATAATCTGACTCATCATCTCCTTGATCAATTGCACAAGCATTGAAAATTTCCTTGCCCTTATTTTTCTTTTGTAACTTAGGACAATTATTTTTCCAATGCCCCTTCTCACGACAAAAGGCACATTCATCTTTGGCAAGTCTTGCTTCTGACTGTGACTTTCCATTCTTTCCAGATCCATGGCTCAAATAACGACTTCTTGCTGCCAATACTTCTGTATTTGCATTTCTATGATCCATTTTATCATTCTTCATGGTTTCATAGCTATGTAAGGCTGTGCAAATTTCATCAAATAAAACTTGCTCTTTTCCATGCAGCAAAGTGATACTGAGATGTTCATAATCATCCGGAAGCGAGTTCAACAGCATTAAGGCCTTATCTTCATCACCAAAATGCTTGTCCAAATTGAACAAATCAACCAACAACTTATTGAACGAATTAACATGATCATTCAATGACGTACCAGGTGTGTACGTAAACCTATAGAGTTTCTTCTTTAAGAAAAGATGATTAAGTGGTCTTTTCGACATATACTTATCCTCCAATATCTTTCATAACTTCTTTGTTGACGTCTCCTTCATGACAAAATATTTTTGGTCTTTGGCGAGACACAACCGAATAGTACCACATGCTTGACGATTGAGCTTCGCCCAATTTTTCTCATTCATGTCTTCAGGTTTATCCTTAAGAGTATGATCCAACTTTTATTGGTACAATACATCAAGTACCTCACATTGTCACATACCAAAATTATTGGTACCATCAAATTTCTCTACCTTAAATTTTGCATTTGTCACCGTAATTCTAACTTGTGTAGATGTTGGCACCACAATATCCAAAAAATCTGACATGCTCATTTTTTTACTCACAAAATCTGCAACAACACAATTTGCCGAATATGGATCGAATCGACTCTGATACCACTTGTTGTGCGGGACCCACTTGAATGCCACTATTCTAAGAAAGCTCCCATGAAAGATTGGAAGATCACACTAGAACCACTTAAATTTCAATCTCCTTAGATAAAACTTTCCTAAATAGTAAGCACTCAATTGAGTAACAAACAACTGCAGTAACCAAACATAGAGAAATTAAATAACAAAGTGGACACACAAATTTTACGTGGTTCAATGTAAGGCCTAATCTACGGGCAAAGACGATGAGAATAATTCACTATTTAAATGGTGTTTACAAAATGGGTACAAACTCTCAAATACCCCAAGATCCCAATATACCAAATTTAGAGATTTTTCTCTAACAAACAAAAGAAGAGCAACTACCAAATGTGTTAATTTCAACACTTTGAAGCTACCAAAATGAGCTTCCTAATTTTGCTCTCTCTTTCTCTCAAATGCAACTCTTGAAATGAATTGCTTAGGATGATTTTATGGCTTGGTTTCCTTCTTTATTTATAGAGAAATTTGTGTGCAAATTATCAAGGGTTGGTTGCACAATTTCTCAATTAGTTGCACCAACTCTTGCCACCAACTCTCCACCAACTATTGCTACCAACTCTTCACCAACTCTTCACCAACTCTTGACTTCCATGGTATGCTATTAATTGTTCAACAATATTGGCTCAATTAGAGCACATTTTCAACACCGGGGACTTCTATATTTGGAAGAGTAAAATAAGAAGTTTGTTATTTCAACAAAAGGTAGCTCAAGTTTTAGAGGACCATCCAGAATATCTAAAAGGCTTTATGGACTTTCAAAAGAAGAAATTATTGATGACGGCTTATACCTCTATATTTTTGCATTGACATGATAATTTCATAAGGGAGATGCAAAGTGCAAAAATTCGCAAAGGAATTATGGAAGAAGTTAGAAGAGATTTATACGCAAAAGACGATGTCTCAGAGGTTCCATTTTGAAAGAACGATTGTTTGGATTTCGAATGGATATGTTAATAGGTTTGGAGCCTAACTTGGCAGAGTTTCGAAAAATCTCCAATGATTTGTCAAACATTTGGGAGGGTTTTAACGATGAGAATCTTACCCACTTATTGTTACACAACTTGCTGGATTCCTACCGAGAAGTGAAGACGAGTCTTAAGTATGGAAGAGATGATATCTCTTTGGATCTAGTTATCTCTCATTTGAGAATGAGAGAACTAAAGTTGAAGACGAAGAAGCTTCATATTGGTGGGAGTGGGGGTAGTGGTGATGCCATGTTTTTTAGGGGAAGAGGTGGAGAAAGAAGCTGAAGTAAAGGAAAGGGAAAATACTGGTCAAAGTCCCGTGGTCAAAAAGGTAAAGTGAAATGCTACTTGTGTAACCAAAAGGGGGTATTTCAAGAGGGATTGCCCAAAGAAGGATAAATAGTGATGCATCGGTGGCGGCAGTTTATAAAATGGTTTATGATAGTGCCGAGGCACTTGTGGTTTCTTCAAGCAATAGTGATGGTACTTGGGTCTTGGACTCGGAGTGTACTTTTCACATGACACCATACAAGGAGTGGTTTGTTGATTACAAAGAGGTAAATGGTGGCATTGTTTACATAGGAAACAATCATCCTTGTAATGTGACGAAAGTTGGGTTGGTGAGGCTTCTGCCTCAATGATGGCTCAACATTTGTGACGGCATTAAAGAAGAACTTGATTTCATTGGGTACTTTAGACAACATGGATTATAGCTACAAGGGTAAGCATGGCCAATTGAAGGTGTGTAGAGGTTCTTTGGTGTATTTCAAATGTATACAAAGAAATGGGCTCTATTACTTAAATGCTACGGTAGAGACCGATGTTGCCGCGGTTAGCCACCAAGAGGAGAGTGTCAACCTTTGGCACAAAAGGTTAGAACACATGAGTGAGAGAGGATTGGAGGAACTATCCAAGAGGAAGATTATTTGCGACGGTGAGCTTGATAAGCTTTCATTTTGTGATCATTGCATTTTTGGCAAGATGAAAAAGGTGAAGATCACACCTACAAAGCTCAAAGGATGTGACATTCTTGATTATGTGCATTCAGATTTAAGGGGGCCGGAGAGGACACGTCGATGGGTGGTGCAAGGTACATTCTAACTATAATTGATGATTTCTCTAGAAGGCTATGGGTTTACTTATTGAAGAGTAAAGATGAAACTTTTGAAAAATTTGTTGAGTGGAAGAAACTTGTAGACACTCAAACTGGTAAAAAGGTCAAGTGTTTGAGAATTGACAATAGTTTAGAGTTTTGCAATGAAGCTTGCATAAGATTTTGTAGGGAGAATGGTATCGCGAGGCATAGGATCATTCCGAGAAATTCTCAACAAAATGGTTTGGCGAGAGAGGATGAATAGAACACTCTTGGAGAGAGTGAGATGTATGCTTTCTGATGTAAACATGCCCAAGAGATTTTGGAGAGAAGTCGTTGCTACGTCGTGATACCTTATTAATAGGTGTCCTTCAGTGCCACTCAACTTCAAGATGCCAGAAGAGGTATGCTTTCTATTAAATATGACCATTTACGTGTTTTTGGTTGTGTTGCATATGTACATGTGAGGCAAGAAAAGTTGGAGCCAAGGACATTGAAGTGTATGTTTTTGGGGTATCCTAGTGGTGTCAAGGGTTACAAGTTGTGGTATGGTGATGCTAACAAATGCATCACTAGTATAGATGTAACCTTCAAGGAGGATGAGATGTATATGGGAGGAGTTTTCGAAGAAACAAATGACTCACCACAAGAGTCCGGATGCGGGCATGTTAGTTTTGAGGTGGAGTCATTGGAGTTTAATAATCAACCCATGGGTGGGCATAGGCAACCATAAAAGCCTACTATACAAGAACCTTATAATGATGATGATCATGGTATAGAGATGGAAGAAGAAGTAAACACCACTGAGTTCGAGTCATCTAGGTTGGGAAATGATTACTTGTTGGCAAGAGATCAGAGTCGACTCATGACTAGAGCTCCTGAGAGGTTAAACCTTATTGCCTATGCATTGAGTATGGAGTCAGAGTTCTCGGGACTTGAGCCAAGGCCTTATGAAGAAGCCATGAGTAAGAAGGATGCCGATAAATGGCAGAAGGCCATGGAAGAAGAGCTGAGTTCTCTATACAAGAACAAGACATGGACACTAGTTCCTCGACCAAAGGGTCGAAAAGTTATAGGCAATAAATGGGTCTACAAAGTGAAAGAAGGTGTGTCAAATGTCGAGCTAGCCCGGTATAAGGCTAGAGTTATTGCAAAAGGGTTCGCCCAAAGAGAAGGTATTGACTTTACTGAAATTTTCTCACCTGTTGTTAAATATAGTTTCATTAGATTATTATCATCTCTTATTATGTATAATGATATGGAACTTGACCAATTGGATGTAAAAACTACCTTTTTGCATGGTTACCTTGAGGAGAAAATTTTCATGGAGAAACCCAAGGGGTTTGTTGAAAAAGGTAAAGGTGACATGGTTTGTCTCTTGAAGAAGTCTTTGTATGACTTGAAGCAATCTCCAAGATGTTGGTACAAGAGATTCAACGACTTCGTTTTGAAGATCGGGTTCAAAAGGAGCAAGCATGACAATTGTGTGTATTGAGGTACAACTAGCTCTTCTACTATTTATTTATTTATTTATTTATTGCTCTATGTGGATGACATGTTAATAGCTAGTTGTGATCAATCTCAAATCACCAAGTTAAAGAGTCAACTTAGCTCGGAATTTGAGATGAAGGATTTTGAAGCTACCAAGAAAATATTAGGGATGAAGATTGTAAGAGATAGACAGAGAGGCAAGTTGTTTCTTTTCCAAGAAGGGTATTGTGAGAAGGTTCTTCAATGGTTTAATATGGTCAATGCTAAACTGACTACAACTCCGATAGTATCACATTTCAAGTTATCAGCCTCGAACTCTCCTTCAACGGATGAGGAGAAGAAAGAAATGGAATCCCTATGTAAGTACGGTGGGTAGCTTGATGTATTTAATGATTTGTGCAAGATCAAATATTGCATATGGTACAAGTTTGGTAAGTCGCTATATGACTAATCAGGGCAAAAATCATTGGGAGGCTGTGAAATAGGTGATGAGCAGGGGCAGAGCTATTCAGGGGCTGAAGGGGGCTGAAGCCCCGGCCGAATTTTCTAAAATTTTTGTTGTCTTCCCCTCTATTGCTGCTTGTCTGTTCTAGCTCCAGCTTCTACCATCTGCCCTCACCTGGTAAATGTTCAATTCCAGAAGAAAGTGAATCTCCAAGTGTGTATTAAATGTAAAATCACATTTTTTGTTGTTGTTGTTGTGGATTTTAGGTTTTTAACTTTTGGGGACTTGATTTTTAACTCTGATTATTTGCTTAGCTTGTTGCTCTATATGTGGATTTCAAGCTTGATGAGAGCTATACGCTGTATAAGATCTCTATTCGAGCCGGGGTTGGCTTTCACAACTTGAAGGTAATTTGTTTCCCAGTTTCATTTTTGTAGCTTTTGAGCTTCGTTTGAACCAAATTTGGTTGATTTATATTCACCCTGCAAATCTTTATAGGAGATAAAAACTATGGAACTTGATAAGCCAACAGGTTGGATTTATATATCTTTGTCTGGGAATGATCCAAGGTAAATTAGTTTTTTGCCTGCTACAATTTCTTTACCTATCTGCATTCAACTGCTTGTAGTTTTCGTTCTGTTTCCATTGTTTTCAATTAATTGTCAGTTCAATTTTGATTTCAATTTTTTTATGACTGAATGTAGGCTTAAAATGTTAAGATAAGATTTATTGAGAATGTTGCAATAGTTTATTTAGTTATTGATTTAATGAGTAAGAAATGGTAGCAAATAATTGCAAGGGAAAGAGAGAAGAAGAAAGGATGGGGTTGATAGAAACATGCAGAGAACAAAATCATGAACAAAAGCCCTCCCAAGGAGGTACAACTGGGGTACAACTGGGGTTGGTCTTCTATATGATTGATCCAAGGAGTTGAGTGTTGAAGTAATGGGTTATGTGGATTCGGACTTTGCCAGTGATCATCATAAGAGGCGGTTTATCACGGGATACTTGTTCAGATTTGGAGGAAACTTGGTGAGTTAGAAGGCCAATTTATGATCAATAGTAACATTGTTTTCTACGGAGGCAGAGTTTGTTGCCGCAACGAAAGTAGTGAAGGAAGCTATGTGATTGAAGGGTTTGGCTAGTGAACTTGATTTTGAGCAAAAGAGAGTTATGATATATTGTGACAATCAAGGAGCAATTTGCTTAACCAAGAATCCTCAATTTCATGATCGTACAAAGCATGTAGATGTGAAGCTATATTTCATACGAGAGATGACTGAACAAGGTGAGATGAAATTGGTAAAAATTCACACTGATGATAACCCGGCAGACATAGCAACAAAGCCGATTCCCTTAGCAAAGTTTGTGAAGTGTCAAACTTTGGTCAAGGTGACCACCCTATCTAAATGCTGGTGAAAGGGTAGGTCTTCACCTAAGAGAGTTTGAGTTCCAAGGATTAGCATCAAGGTGGAGAATTGTGATATTGTGATGCAAATCCATGGTGATGCTTTAAAACCAATGTGGGTGATCAAGCATCAAAGGTTGAACTAGGAGCATTGCATGGTATCAAGTGTGGAGAAAGAAAAGAAAGAAAACAAGGCTACAGAGCATCCAGGATCGATCCCCCTCTGGCTGGATCGATCCTGCTCCAAGCGTGCTCCAATCCGGACTTTCTGCTAGAAAACTGGTGCCCAGGCAAGAAGACGGATTGATCCCCCTCTAGTCGGATCGATCCCGCTCCGAGCGTGCTCCGATCCGGGACTTTTTGCTGGAAAACTGATGCCCATACATGAAGACGGATCGATCTCCCTCAAAGTCGGATCAATCCCCCTCTGGCCGGATCAATCCCGCCGCTTACATACAGTTTCTGTTTTTTGCAAAAAATAGGAGAAATGAATTTTAAGGGCATGGGCTTTGTTCTAGGAAGCTAGTAATAGTTTGGGCATTATTATAATTGTACAAATGTGCTATATAAACACATTTAAGAACTCTTAGGGTTTCTAAGAGAGAGCATTGTGTGCTTAAACTTTGAGAGAAGAAAAACTAGAAAAGAGAGGAAGAAGAAGAAAGGGTTTTTCACCATTGTGAATGAGGAAAGTTCTTGAGTGTCTCTTTGAGTATTTTTTTTCTTCCAAGAAAGTGTTTCTCTTCAAGCATTTTCTTCATTGTACTTGTAATCTCCAAATTTAAAGCTAGTGGAACTCATCTCCATTGAAGGAATGAAGAGGTGGAGTAGACTCACCACATTAGTTTGGTTGAACCACTATAATTTTGGTGTGTTATTTTCTTTTGCTATTATTTATATTTTCTTACTTTTGATTAAATATCTAGGGCTTAAAAGTTATTATTGTTTGATTGATATTTTCATCGAATGTTTGCTTGAAAATTTCTATCTTACTTAGGTTAATTTCAACAGTATCTAAGAAGTTAAATTCTCTCGTAACAAAAGATTAAAAAAAAAATGGGTCGTTTAACATATATAGATTGTTGTTTTGCACTCTTGCTTCATAACCACCATTTATAGCCTTCAATCTTCACGTTAATTTCTGATTGTATATCTATGTCAGGCTTCGTTAGTTTAGATTGTGGGTTCCCTCCAAACACAAGTTACATTGACCCAACAACAGGCATCAATTACATTTCAGATGCAGCCTTCATTGATAGTGGTGTAAGTACAAGTGTAATGTCTGAATACAAATCCATCTATCCACGACAGAGTACGGCAAATCTTAGAAGCTTCCCTCAAGGAGTTCGAAACTGTTACAAACTTAACATTGTCAAAAAAAAGTCCCAAATACTTGATTCGAGCAACTTTCATGTATGGGAATTATGATGATCTAAATAAGATACCGACCTTCGATCTGCATTATGGCAGTAACTTTTGGGACACTGTAAGGTTGAACAAAGTTTCAACTGTTAAGTTCAAGGAGATCATAGTCATTCCTTCAAAAGACTATGTACGTGTTTGCCTAGTCAATAGTGGCCATGGAACACCATTTATTTCAGCTTTAGAGTTAAGGCCTATGAAGCTCAATAAAAATTATGGAGCTGCTCCTTTTGCACTCTTTGCTCGCTTTGATATTGGCTCTTCCAGCAACCAGACGTACAGGTCAGTCCCTCTACATTAAGTATTTAATTGTTCAAAGTTATAGTAATAGATTCAATGTACTTTTACGAAAGCAGCTTTCTTGGATGCGATGTGACATAAAGAAGATTAGTCAAGTGGTACGTGAACACCGGTGCTATTAAAATTAAAAATTATGTTTTGTATTGAACTCAGCTGCTACCGAGTCTCTCGTATACATGTATTAGTGACCATTTGTGTTATAGTTTAATCGATAGAATTAAATTTAATTAAAAAATATAAATTAAATATAAATTAAATTAAATTTAAGTTTATTTTAATTTGATTTAAATAACACAAAAAAATTTAAGCTAAGTTAAGGCCAGCCCATTAACCTAAAATTAAATTAAATTAAATTTTAAATAAAAAAATACAAAAAAATTATATTAAAATTAAAATAATTTTTGATTTCTTTCGGTACTTCTCTTTTATAATATATTAGTTATTTTTCTTCCATTTTCTTTTGAAAAATAAGCTGATAATGAATAAATAGTTATAATTTATTCATTTTGTCACAATATTATGTTACATTCTTTGATGTTAATGCATTTAGCGTTTAAATCTACCTAAATCTTTAAACAAAAAAATAATATTTAAATTTAATTTATATTAGTAGTATGAAGTTTCTATTTTTAATTCGATACTTGTGTTATGTTATTCTCTTTTTCACTTGTTCATTGTCTTGAGACTTATATATTATGTAATAGTCAAATTTTTATCCTTGTGTATATAAAAAAAATTATGTTCTCGTGTAACATTTTAATTTATTTTAACTGTTCATGTTTTAGTAAGTATATTTATTTAATCTACTAATCTCTATTTATTTTATTTAATAACTAGAAGAAATTTTATTTGGATTTGAGAACTTTTTATTCTAAATGTGAGTTTTCATGAAGACATGATGGCTTCTAATTTTTGCATGAGTGAAGTTTAATGCATTTACTCATTGCCTAATTAATTTGGTAATTGACTTTTTATTTTAATATTTAATTTTTTTATTATATATATATATATATATATATAATGTTGTTTGAGTTTTAATTATTAAACATATTTTTTAATAAAAAAAAGTTATATTAACTAAAATATATATATAATTGACAATTTGGACTAGTTTGGGCTAATTTGAGCCAGCTCGTTTGTGTTTGATTTGGGTTCGGGCTCACTTTTGCTAACTCGAATTAAATTTGAATTGAGCTAGAGTTGAACCAATTTAAGCTGGGCTAGTTTCGGCTAACTCGAACTAGCCCAGCTCGCACGAATTGACACCCCTAAATTATTACATACAAAGGACAAGTTTGGATGTGCTTATCAAATAAGTGATTTTGGTTTGAAAGAAAGTGGTTTGATCCCAAGTGGTTTCAAGAAAAAAACATTTAATTTTTTGACATAAAATTATTACAAGTATAGATTAAAGTGGGTTATCTCATCTCATATGATATTTCATTTAATGTCTCTAATGGACTTATGGTACAATATTGTCTCATTTTATTTAAATATTATTTCATCTCATTTAAATTGTAATCTTAATGGACATAATTTTAAAAATATATTATATTAGTTCTCTTAGTAAACTCATATTATAAGTAATTATATATCATATTTTTCATTATTTTTATATTTTTTTAATCTCATTTAGTCCTATTAAGGATAAATGAGATCTCAATTAGTACCTTCTCATTATAATCTCATTAAAACTTAAATGAGACGAAATAAAATAAGTTTTGAAAATTAATTGGTTGCATCATGTGTCTCATTAACCTCTCTAATTACAAGTGGTTTTAATTGGCATGTACTATATAGTAATCATTTAAGGATATAATTATGCTCCAAACTAAAGGCTTGTTTAGCCGTGCTTTTCTGAAAAGTGGTTTTCACTGCAAATGGTTTGGTCAAAATTAACTTTCAAGATAAAGTACTTGATATAAAATTATTGAAAGTAATTTTGAGAGAGAATTATAATTACTATTATGATGGAAGAATGTATTCAAATAACTTATCTCAAAGAAAGTAAGTAATATTTCTTTTAAAAACAAAAAACAAAATTCTCAAAATTTTGAAATTACTCGTAAGATACTTTAACCAATTTAAAAGCACTTTTAATAAAAAGGAAAAGTAATTCTACACAAGCCCAAAATCTTTTTTAATTTTGTAGCTTGTTCATGTGTTGCACCTTTATAGTTTGATAATCAAGCAATTAACCATACATTTGGATGGTATTTGCTTAAAAGCTAGAGTATTTTGCTTTTGGTTGATGCAAATAGGCACCCAGATGACGTTTTTGATAGGATATGGATGCCCTATAATAGCCGGAACAAGAACTGGACAAAGTTAAATACATCCTCTGATGTGAGCCGTGCATATGACCCCCACCCTCCATCTATAGTCATGAGAAGTGCTGCCACAGCAATTAATTCTACTAGTCCAATGCAAATGCATTGGCAATCTCCATATTCAACCAAAGGATATTGTGTTTACTTGTACTTTGCTGAACTCCAACAGCTCCAATCCAACGACTACAGATCATTCAACATCATAATAGACGGGGAGCTCTTGGATCAACTAGTTGTTCCGAGATACTTATCCACACTAACCATATTGAAACAATTCCCAGCCTCTGATGCTGCAGACAATTACCATAACTTGTCAATAGTTAAAGTTGATAATTCAACTCTGCGATAATTCAACTCTGCCACCAGTCATTAATGGAATTGAGATCTACAGATTGATGAATTTTTGGCAACACGAAACTTACCAATATGATGGTACTTCTTAACCTACCTGCTTTAATTTTCTGTCTTCCATCATTCTATTTCTATAACATTTGCATGTCTGTATTCTCTAAGTATGAATTTGTATTGTAAATGAAAAATGATAGTGGATGTCATCAACAAGATTAAATCAACTAATGGAATAGATAGGAATTGGGATGGAGATCCATGCTCTCCTGCAAAATTCTCATGGGAAGGTCTAAACTGTAGCAACAACGGTTCTGATCCTCCTAGAATCGTATCGTTGTAAGTTTATGCATGCCTTGATTTTGTGTGCTTCCAAGCATCAAGTGTTGCCCCTTATCAAAATCTGATATATGTGGTTGTTGCTTGGTTCTAAATGAGTACAGGACACTGTCGTCAAGTGCGTTGACAGGGACCATTTCTCCATCCATATCTAATCTCGCCATGCTACAATCCCTGTAAATAATCCCTGAAACTCAAAAGGTTAAGGTTCTTAATTATAGTTACCTCGGTAATTTTTTTAATTTATTTGTACTCTTCTGATATTTAGAAGAGTACTCATCACAGTTCATCAGCTTTGCTATATGAACTGGCCTTACTGCCATTTAACATTGCAACTTATCATCACAGGGACTTATCAAACAATAACTTAACTGGAGCAATACCTAACTTTCTGTCCAAGCTGCCAAACTTGAGGGTCCTGTAAGATAATCATTTACACATTGAGAGATTAGCTTATTTAATGAAGGGATTGATAAAATTTTATCTTCTTATGCAGAAACTTAAAAGGAAACGAACTCACAGGTCCATTTCCAGCTGAACTTGTACAAAGATAAAAAAAATGGTTCATTGTCATTAAGGTTTGATTGAGTTCTTTAAATATTCTTATTTTAAGATTTTATAATCGTTAACGTCATCAACTTTACTGATAACAGTGTGAAGGAAAATTTAAATCCATGTACATCATCTTTTTCGTGTTAAAAGAAGAAGAAAAGTGATGCTCTAGTTCCAACTTTAGCATCAGTTGGTGGATTTATCATTCTGTTTCTGATAGCGGTGACTATCTATTTGAGGAAAAAAGGGAAACAACAAGAAGCTGGTAACTAGTACTTATAATTTAAAGAAGAGAAATTGCTCATAAACTTTTGTTGAAACTAATTATGGTGCCATTATTAACATAAAATGCATCAAACACTCCTAATGACTTGTTAGGACCTAAAAAATAACAGTTCACATGCTTAGAAATTTCGAGAATGACAAACAACTTTGAAAGAGTTCTAGGTAAGGGTGGTTTTCGAACGGTTTACTAGGGCAACTTGGATAACAATCAAGTAGCTGTAAAGATGCTTTCACCTTCATCAGCTCAAGGTTATCAACAATTCCAAACAGAGGCATGCACTTTTTTTTTTCTTTCCCTTTTTCTTGAAAACACAATGTTTTAATCATAATTTTATATCTTGAATTCCAATAATTGCAGGTTAAGCTTCTCATGACAGTTCATCACAAAAACTTGACTCGACTTGTTGGATATTGTCATGAAGGAAACGACATGGTTCTTGTCTACGAGTACATGGCCAATGGAAGTTTGGACACTCATCTATCAGGTCCTTTTGATCTTAAGTTGCCTTGTTTTATCACTTTTTCCCATAAATTTCACTATTATAAGAGCATAAACGATAAAATATATTATATTTATAGGAAACAGTACTGCAAAAATCTTGAGTTGGGAGGAAAAACTTGAGATAGCCATAGATGCAGCACATGGTCAGCCAAAAGTTTGAAATTATTCTTCTAGTTAATTTTGATGTATTTGAAAATCTATCATTGTCATTATTTTATTAGTTAATCCTTGTCAAACTGATAAAAATCAAAGTTTGGATTTCTAATTGTAGGACTGGATTATCTACACAGTGGATGTAAGCCACCTATAGTTCATAGAGATGTGAAAACCTCCAACGTATTGTTAACTGGGAATTTCCAAGCCAAACTAGCAGATTTTGGCCTATCCAAAGTTTTTCCAGCTTATGATGCTACTCACGTGACTACAAAGGTTGCTGGAACCCCTGGATATATGGATCCTGAGTAAGTACTTTTTATATCATCCATTTATGCGCTCTTAACAAAAGTATATGGATCCTGAGTAAGTACTTTTTATATCATCCATTTATGCGCTCTTAACAAAAGCAAATTTACCCTAATGTTCACAAACGAAGTTGTACTAAAAATAATTAGCCACAAATGCTTCAAGGTCCACTAAATATTGTAATTGGAGCACTTAGGTCCACTACCTATATTTTATGAGCAATTTAATTCACTTGTTTTAAAAAAGTGACACCACAAGCACAAATAGTCATTTTTTCCCTAATTTTTCTTATTTTTTTAAATGCTTCAATAATTATTTATGATAAAACTTTGTCCAATACAGTTGAAAAAAATAGCTATTGGATCTAAGTGTATAGTTATGATTTTGTGTTGTCACTTTTTTAAAACAAGTGGATTCAAATGCTCATGAAAATAGTTAGTGGATTAAGTGCTTCAGTTACAATAGCTAATTAACATTCAGTTATCCACTCCAAAAAATTATTTACACTAATTTCATGCATAGTTTGTGTTGGCATGCAGGTACCACCAGATAACAAATAGGCTAAATGAGTAAAGTGATGTTTATAGCTTTAGGGTTGTTCTCTTAGAGATAGTCACAAGCCGACGAGCTGTAAGCAGAGATGATGTCAATGAGATAACTCATGTGAGCAAATGGGTTAGTTCAATGCTCGATACAGGTGATATCAAAAGTATCACTGATCCAAGATTACAAGGAGATTTTGAAATAAGCTCAGTGTGGAAAGTAGTTGAAATAGCAATGTCCTGCTTGTCTTCAGAACCCGCAAAGACGCCAAACATGTGTGAGGTTGTGGTGGATTTAAAGGATTGTTTGGCAGTGGAATTAGAGAGAGAGAAAAGGAGTTGTGTTTTAAGAAATTCAGCTCAAATGTTTCTGTAAATGCTATTACAGAACTCAACCCTTCAGCAAGGTAGTGATCTGTCCAAGAGAGACGACACCGAGTGACTCACTTCTTTTCCTAGTTCTATAATTATTTCTTTATCTGACTTGTATTATTTTTAAAGAGAGAGATGATACTTTATCAGTGATGTTACGTATGACAAATATAATATTGAATTTCAATAATAATTGAACATGTAAATGCTCTTAATCAGTGAGCTCATTAATTCTTTCAAATTTTTTTTTTTTAATGATAGAATATTAGTTTTATAACCTAGGGTTTTTTTAATATCAATCCATTCGAAAATTATATGAGTAGATACTAGAAACTAACAGAAAACACAAGGAATTTAAAACGAAATGCAAACATAAAATCCGAAGAGAAAAGGTAGAAAGAAGAAGACACAGATATTATCAACTACCATTACTGTGAGAAAAAGTAACTCTCCATTGTTTCATCCAAGCATGAGGTATTATCAGTATTCAACAACCAATACATTGTTCAAAATAAAAAATAAAAAGGGGAGAAATTATCCTAAGCAATTGAACAATTAGTCCACAATTAAGCCAAAAAAACATTAATTGGATATAAACAGCTTTAAAACTTGAAGCTTATGGTTCAACTGTGGTAACTTGCTGCCACTCACCATCCACAGCTTCTTTCCACAATGTTACGTTGTTATTGCCATCAGCCACAGCCAATAAGTTTCCAGTTAGTGACCATGAAACTCTCCAAACTGGGGTCTTAAAATCCTTCAAAACTTTCCCTTCCCATTGATCCCCTTCCTTAGCTACAGTCCATACAACCACCGTACCATCCTGTGAAGCACTTGCAATGGTAGACTTTGGAAGTCCCAAGTTGGGTGCCCAGGCCACATCTCTCACCCAATCACTATGCATCTGAAGGGCAGGGAAACAATCCATCTTCCAAGTCCCATTGTATAGCTTCCATACCTTTACTGTGTTATCACAGCCACCAGATGCCAGCTTTTGAACAGGGTCTAGAAGACCAGAACCAACTAGGGCTCCAGGGGCCATTGATGGTGCCCACGAAACAGAGGTTACTCCAACAGGATGAGCTTGGTCTATCTTAGTGGTGTCCCAACCTCCATCAGCCCTAACAGTAAGAACTGAAATATTCCCATCAGATGATCCACAGGCCAAGCATAGGCCAAGTTCATGAGGTGCCCAATCAATGGCATTCACGGAAGACTTGTGATCATTAAGAACATGAGCTTGTTGCCACTCATTTTGATTACCCTCCTTCCATATTATCACTTGGCCATCATATGAACAAGATGCAAGGATTGATCCAAACTTGGGGTGTGCCCAAGCTACCCTCCAGACAGGACCTTTATGACCCGACAATGTAGCAAGATGCTGCGAACCAGAATTGTTGCTCATGCCAATTATCTTAATGGTGGCATCAGATGAAGCTGTTGCCAACCGCTTTCCATAATAATCCATGACCACATCGTGGACAGTGTCTCCATGACCCGTTTCAATCTTCTGTGCAGGCATTGCTCCTGATTTCTTTTTCTTGTTAATGCTTCTTCAGTAATATTCCTTGTCAGATACTTTTTATTACTTGTTCCCTGAAGATCATATATCTTATATATCATATACATGACAAACCTAATATCCACATTCCTGATAATTTAACTATAGCAATCAAATGATTCGATTCAACACTTCACAAAATCTTCAATTGCAATTGAAGTCTTATATGCTGAACGTCTAACAAATAGCATATGCTGACTACAACAAAAGTCCACAGTGAAAAGTCTGACATAGAGGTCAAAGTCCTTGTAAACCATCCAATAACAAATTACATAGCATAAATAAGCAACCAGGTAACAGTGCATTACACAATGAAATTTACAAGCTGAACGAAATACTATCTTATTACTACATATCAGCACGGAAATTTTCAAAACGGAGGAAATAAGAGAGAGACGGGTCCGATGTCCTAGAAATTTAATTAATTATTAGAAATCGAAGCCCAAACATGTTCTTATATAACAATCGTGAAACTGGGATGTTCAATTCAATTAAGATCTACAACCAAAATGAGACAGATCTGAGAAATTCAGATTCAAAAACAAAAATTACCAAACAAGCGCATTACAAAAAGGGAAGAAAAAAAAAACTACTTCACTCCGCTCACTTTTGAAATACGAAAATCCTCATCTCTAGACACTTCAGCCAAAAGAAATGATTAATCGTATAGACTTAAAAGATTCGTGAAAAAAGAGAAAGAAATGAAATTTGGGCATCGCAGCAAGAAAATACAAAATAAAGCCCAAGCCACGAAAATCAAATGAAATACAGGGAAAATAAACTAATCGGAAAATATGAGCAGAACTGCTTAAAAAAGGTTGCAAATTATAATACCTTTTAAGAGGGAGAGAGCGACGGCAACGAAAGTGGCCGTCGTCGCGGCTGAAGATTGAGGAACAGGTAGTAAGTTGAGCTAGAGGGGTCTCGGGCTCACTTCTGCTAATAAATTGATTATATTCGTTTTTTACTTTTTCCATCTGCTCCTCGAATTTAAGGCTCTTGGCCTCTAAAATTGCATTCAGGGTTTCATTTACACTTTTACCCTTAACCCCCCTCTCTCTCTCTCTCTCCATTTTTTTCAAAAATAAAATATTTCACAACTATCAAAACAAGTACACCTAAAAATAAAATAATATTGCCGATCACATGGTAGCCTAGTGGAAAAGGCACTTGCGGTAATGATCCAGGGTCACTGTCCTCATCTGGCAGGGCGTGGGTTCAAGGCACACGAGACGCGCTTGATCTAACTTAATTCTACGGCTGTTCGTTTCGGACTTAAATGCGCTGCTCGCTGTGGTTCTTGGACACGCGCTCTGTCTGTCGGGCTCCAATCTCCCCTGGATCCGCTGACCGACCGGCGATCGGTACTGATACCAACCAATTGGCAGTGATCTTCGGTAGTGCGGCGGTATGCGACAATAGCCCTATCCGACTTAAACTGAGGGGAGCCTTTTTTTTTTGCAATAAAAAAAATAATATTGAACAACAACTTAAGCCATGAGTGATTTAAAATAATTACATAACGAGCCATATGCTTTTTAGGAAAAAACAAGACAAAAACTATAACCTTGTAAAATAAATAAAATTGACTCATTAATATATTAAAATATATAAAATAATTAAAAAGGTTCAGATTTGTTAACAGTTGTAAAATAAACATTAAGTTTTGAAATAAAAGAAAATGTCTCAATCTTGTTATACTTGAGTGTTATTGTAGCTCATCGAAACCAAATTGAGATCTTTTGCATACTTCATTATATCAAAAATATCTCACACAATCACTGCACAATAATGACGCACTTAACACAACACTTGTATGGTGCTTACCCCACAAAGTCCACAAAGGAAATAAAATAAATAAAGACGAAGACGAAGACGAAGACGAAGACGAGGTAGGCAAGGAACTTACCGGAGAGAGTCCTTTAAGGAGAAATTCCTTTCCAATAGGAAACAAAGATATAATTGAGAGGTGAAGAAAGGAAGAAAAAAGAAAAAGATAGAAGGAAGTAAAAGAGAGGGAAGATGGTGCTTGGTTATTATTTTAGGATTCTTTTTTAGAGAGGGTAAAAATAAAAGTTTTAAGAAAGAGGGCGGCGAGTGGTTTTTTTAAACATTGCTATATAAATATTATTATTGTATAAATTTATATATACTTTTACATTTATATTATTTATATAGTTATATTGTTATATATGTCAAAATTATTTTAAAAATTGCATCAATGATTAATTTTTTTAAAAAAATATTGACATGTAATATAACATTAAAAATATAAATGTAAAAGTTAATACGAATTTATATATCTTTAAATTATTCATTTAAAAAATATATCTCAATATCAACTTATATGTTTTGTTAGATGTGAGTTCAATTACAGCATATATATAAAAATTTAAATATCAAAAATATAATAATTTAAATAATTAGGTTGAATTTTCTTTACATGTATCATTTATTATATGTAAAAATATATGCTTAATAATAAAAAATAACTGTCATTATCTTCTTGATAACTGAACAACTGCCATTATTTTCAATTAGATTGACCATATATTAACCAAATGTAAACATTTTTCTTGATAACTAAACAACTATAATTATTTTCTCCCCAACACTCAGTTGGGGAGAGAGCACGGTGGTAGAGAAAGCTACTAACAGAATTTTTAGTACCACAAGTGAAAAACTAAAAAGTAACTACCACAAAAAATATGGAGTATTTAAAATTATAGTAATTTTTAAAGAGAATAAGGCATCATTTAAATGGTTCATTCACATTTTTATTATTGCTCAGGTCTTTTAGATAATACGTCTCTCTTTAAACTCAAAATTTTATCCAAGCTCTAATTTGGAATATTTTTGTTCCTTTTTCTGTTTGCTTTATTGATGCCTAAATTACATAAATTAATTTTGTTTATGATAATCTCTCTAATATATGTGCAATTGTGCATGCTAGATGACCAATACTAGTAACGTAAGGGGCTTGCTTGAGTTACTTAAACACTCAAATGCTTCCTACAGACTGATATTCAAACAAAGGGTGTACAACCAAAAGGACAAGAGACTCTTCTTATTTTTAAATTAGTTACAAATATTTGAGGTTGGGAATTTAGCCTTAAATCCCTTGGTTTATAGTTATTCAGTAAAATGAGTGCACTTTTACCCTAATGCAGGAACATAAACATTAAGAAAAAAACTAATGTCATAATTATGAATCAGTTTTTCGACTAACAACACACTGTATCACCTATAGCCACTTTCATTAAACTAGTTTTCAGCCTTAATATATATATTAGATTTGGCAGGTTGATGAATAGCCAGGACCTCCAAAGTAGATATGTGTTCCAAAGTCAATGTTTTGTTGAATTTGCACATCATAGCAAGAAGGTTTCATTGCAAAAGCTGTGAGTCCTTGAGGGTCTTTCAAATCGTTAATGTCGCTACCAAATTGAAGATTGGCAATAATACTAGCTTTGCCAAATCCTTCAAAAGGAAAATGACCACTCCCCATATCAGTAGTTGTATGATGACCACCTTGTCCTGAGTTATATATCTCTCCTCCCCACGAGACACTGTTAGCGCCCCCTTTTAAGGTCGAGAATATGATGTCCGGCCAATATCCTATTGCCTCTCCTTGATATAACAACCACCAATTTCCTTTCTGTGTGTCCTGCATAAATAATTTATTATCCTTAATTTATAAGTAGAGATTTTTTATTTTTTTTTGAGTCACACCCAAGAAGTCTTATAATTTAAGTAAATTTTAATGTAATTGCTATCGAAGTGTTCAAAAGATCATAATTTTTTTAGATTAAGGCTTAAGTATCATGTCATGAAATAGGAGTACAATATTTTTTTATCACATAAATTTACTACATATTGATAAGTGATAATGCAGAACTGAAGCAGTCATTGTAGTTACCTTGTGAATGGTTATGCTCATATAAGTTTGCTCAGCGTTGTAGAAAGAAATGAGATCTAATGGGGAACCAATTGCAATGCTTGGGTTTACTTGAACAAAACCAGGACATTGAAGATTGTAACAACCTGTGCTTTCATAATTATCACCCTGTAGACAGGAATATATTGTATACATTGAAACAGAGTAATATGTTTAGGTAATCTTTCACTTGTGTTTCCTCAGAAAAAAAAAAAATCACCTAAATGTTTGAGTTTTACAAAATTTCATGATATAGTTTTAGTTGGGCTTCTTAAGCAATGTTGCTTTTCAAGAACAATTATACACTGGTGTAAGGCTTAATTCAAATTACATCATGAATTGTCATATAAAACAAGTCTATAGGTGATATTGCTTCTTTTATAATATGGGATTTCAATAGGGATCAAATAAGTTCACTGTATAAGCACTGTACAATAAACATAAATGATGTGACAATTTTTCATTATTTACAACTTTAGGAATTTAATTATACTTACAAATTTTAAATTGGTAAATTATTTGTCATCTATTAAAATTTGTCATACATAAATGAATGCAAAAGAATCAACTGAAAACTCACTGTCCAAAATGTGAAAAACCTGGGAACCGAATCTGGCATATTAACCTAAAATCAAACACAGTAATAACTTATAGTCAGTCTAAAGTCTCATGCATAAATTGACGAAAAATATTATGAATAAAAAATTAGTATTAAATACCTAATAAGGATTATTCTTTTCTTTTCTTTAAAAAAAAAAAAAAAACAATGATCAAGTCAAAGGAAACACATTTTTGTACGTTTTCATGAACTTTCGCTCACAATATTATTTGAAATTCTTCACGGACTAGAGAGAGACTAGAATTCTCTGTTTCAGTATTGTTCTTTAAAAGACCTTTCCGGTTTGCTTTTTATCACATAGATGAATCCATTAGGTAGAATTTACTTGATTATATGTTAATAATTAATAGCATAATTATTTTATTATTTTATATTTAATTAATAATTAATACATTATTTAATGCATATAAACATATAACACTACTCTTTATTTGATTGAGAGGCTCCATGACTTTCACACAAAAAAAAAAAAAAAAAGCTTTATAATTTCATAACTATCAACTATACATTTTTTTATATTGGACACAAATAAATCTAATAAATAATATGAACAAATGATATTAAGTATTAAATTATTTTATTTAAAAGTATAAATGTTAGTACATTTAAAAATTAAAAATTTTAAATTAAGGTAAATTAACGTATTTAATAATTGAACATTTCATTAGATGAGATAATTTATTAAACAGATTTGTCTAAACTAACAGTGACTTTTTTAGATTCTAATTGTGATTTACCAATACGCCTGTACCATCGATGGGTATAACCATCTGAATCACGGACAAACTGTAGAGAACTTATTTAGTCTGTGAGTTTCGAAAACCAGGCCAACTATAAAACTCCAAGTACTGACATGCCTAACTTAAGCTGCTTCACTCAACATTGTCTTTTATGTTATAACTTCACGTGACCCTTTAGTTTCAAACCAAAAACTCATTTCTGGTTCCTTTCTTTATTCACCATTTTCATAACCATAGAATTGTTTTTTTTTACTTATTAGGGGTGAAAAATAAGAGGTATTATAGCATGGATTAAAATATCCGAAAAATTATCGATATATATAAATATTAAAAATAATATCATTGATATTTCTATAAAAAAAAAATTTAATAAATTCTATTAAAAAAAAATTCGTCATAATATATCCGACATTTTCATAAAATTGAAGTTTCAGTATTTTTATATCTATCTCCATTATATTTGATGAGTACTAAAGGAGATTAGATGTGCTTACAATCCATCCAACCTCCATGGTATTCAAAGAATTATCTTGATCTTCTCCAGCAGTAACCCAAATTTGAGCTACGCTGATTTCGTTATTTTCTGTAGCTGGACTCCATACATTTATTCTTGCACTCGCTGCATAGATATTTCCACCTTCATCCGATACAGCAGCATAAGCATGCTGTTAAATTATTATCATCATAACAATTAACTTTGATTAATTAATTAGTTAATCATATTTTTTAAGGAAATTATTATTAACCAATTCATTATAATTTTAATTAATACTATACATACCTCATGCTTTGATCGATCATCATCATAATCACGAGAAGATAAGCTACCCTTAGCATGAAACTTATGTCTCTCTTGTCTTAAAATGGGTATCGTTCCTTTGGGACATTCTCCATTTTCCCACCAAATTTGAAAGACCTCATTTTCCTTTCTCTTTGTTGGATATGGAGGTTCCATCTATATAGCACACAAACAATTTTTTATTTATTTTACTAATAATAAAATTTGTAAAATTACATCGAAAACTTACAAAATATATAATTAGGAAAATAATTAAGATACCTGTATAGTATGATTTTGGAGAAGAGGATGATCAAAAGCTGGTTGTCTGTAGATACCAACGCAATCTATCATATCACCATTCTTAACCTGCATGCACAAATATTTAAAAATAAAAAAATTAATATAAATAAATATTAACTTTATTTTCAAAGGTGGGAAAAAAAAAAGAATTGAATAATAAATAATTCAAACGTTTTAAAATAAAGGGCATTACAAGTATAGTTTTGACTGCATATTTGTGCTTGGGAATGATCCTCTTGCTATTAACAAATACATTGGTTAAGATGAATGACAAGAATATTGCTATTGAAAAGCAGAGTCTAAGGTACTCATTATTCGTACTAGCCATAGTATTCAGAATTTGCAAGAAATTGCAATATTGTTCAGTTAAAAAGTGATGCAATAAAGGAAATATATTTATGAGGACTTGCATATATATATTGAAGGGACTACCAATTACATGTGTTAAGATAAGGTGTAGACATAATTAATTGGACAGAACCCTCTGTTTCGTTCTTTCTATTCACCACTTTAGTATGGTTGGAAAAGCAACAAAAAAAAAAGATTTAAATGGTTAGAAAAAATATCAATGGCCTTTTGTGCTCCTCCTTGTAATCTTCTTTCGGTAAATATATCATGGAGTTATGGAGTAAATTTTTAGTTTGAGATTTTAGGGTGGATATATATATATATATATATATATATATATATATATATATATATATATATTCTAATAAAATCATTATATTTAGCTAGACTCTAATTTAAAATGAATTAAAACCCTTTGAAAATTTGGTACACTCATGATCCATCCCTTCAAACAAAATAAATTAAATATAATACAACCACAAACTAGTTATCTTATATTTTTTTGAGTACAATAGTTAAGAGTTTTCACCAAACATAATAAACCTGCATTAAAGTTGGTCCAATGTCATCACTAAACTGTCCAGCAACCATATCTATAAGGATTAACATAATCCTAACCATAATTGCTAATTATAATTAAATTGATTAAGATACTTGTAAAATTATGAATATGACAAGCAATTCTAAATAAAATTATTTATATGATGTTATAATTTGGACCAAATTTACTAATAGTTTTAAGATTTTGGATGAAGCTAATTATAATGAAAGATAAGACAATAAATGACTAATGTGACAAATTAAAAAAAAAAAAAAATAAGGTGACAAATTTACCATTTATTCTAAGTAGAGTATAACAACTATCAAATTGGGTATAGTACATGTGGAAAAAAATACTTAAGTGTGCCCCTCCTGGTTTGGGTGTGAATTAAAACTTCAACCCTTGACCAGTCTAATTTAATTAATTTTTAAAACATAAAAATTGATCTAAATTAATTATAAGCCTAAAATTAATCCAAAAAATTAAGTTGGATTGGTTTTTGAATTTTTTTTATATTAATATTATCCTTCAATTATGCTATATAATTTAAAAAAAATTAATTTTACTTAAATAATAAAGTTCGAAAATTTTAGTAGCTTAAAATAGACTCGAGTATGATATATATTTACATAATTAAAAAAAGTGCAATGCTTAAACAAGTTAAAATAGATTTTTTTGAGAAACCTATTTTCTTCCATGTAAGTATGGAATTAATTAAGGACAAATTGGGGATTAACCAGGACCTTCAAAATAGATTGGAATCAAGTTCTTCGAGTGTTTTGAAATCGTCATAGTAATTGACGTATTAAATATTTCAAATAAAAAGATTTTTACAAAACTTAAATATCACAAATTTATGATATATTTTAAGTGATATGACTGAATTTTTGATTGAATATTATAATTAAATTTATAAAAATATATCAAAAAAATTTACGATAAATTATTTGTCTTTGTGATAATTTTGTGACATATAATAGTTTTTTTTTAAATAAAAAAAAAAAAAACCTTCTTCAGGATAGAAACCAGTGGCCATTTGACGAAACAGTGTTTAGCTAAAAGCCTAAAACCTCTTAACACGTGCACACAGAACACACCACTTGGCACTTCACACTTTGTGACTGTTTCAATGATAATCTGGAAAAACTTTTGTATGATCAAATTTGTAGATATCTGTGGTGGATCTTAATTATTAAGTATTATTTATTATTTTTATAATATATAAAAAATCATGTATCTTTGTATTTTAAAAAATAATTCCACCAATTCTATACTTTAGTAGACTAAAGTCACTAAACTACTAAATTATTACTTATTTTATAACTAACAATGAATAATACCTCCATTAATCATAAACCAAGTCATATAAAACTTGCTCCCTCGAGGACATCTTTGGTTTTTCCACATTAACACAATCACTCATTGTTTTTCACTGTCTCTCTCTAAAGCTATGCTTCATTTTCGACTTTTATCCTTCTCATGCTTCAAAACACACACATGCTAGGATTACATAAAAATGAAAGCCCCTTCAACCTCCCATGCTGATCAGTCATCACCAAACTAAATCCCACAATCAATGAGAACTGATGCAATATTTGAAGGAAAAGAGAAGAAAAACTGTGAACAGATATGCTCTGTTCCTCAAACGTGTTTGGCATTGATGTAGCCGTTTACTGCCACGTATGCAATCCTCATAGTAAATTACAATCCCGTCCTTTTACATTATTCTCATCACCATGTTACATGTTTTCATTAATTTCCATTTCCATTTTTTTTTTTTTTTTTTACTACAATGTCTCATTTGGCATTGGCAAGTACCTATTGATAAACGACTGAAATTAAAGGCAATTTTTCCAGGATTTGATCTTGCTCTTGTCGGGTTTATGATGCTCTGTGGGCTTCTCTTTCTACATAAATTCAATCACCCAGATCGCAGAATTTCATTTACTTCCCCGAACACCTCTATGGAATGCTGTTTCAAATTCTGGGTTTTCCAGCTAGGAAGATTTTGATTCGAAAAAGTTACTGTTTCTTTTAGGAATTCAAAATCAAGATGCCTATGGAAGAAGGCAAGGACCTCGTTACACCGTTCAAAACCAATCAACCTAGGGCCTTGCCTCTGAGACTTGTTCAATTTTTCATGGTATTTTTAATTCTGGGTCTTGGGGTTTCAATTTTTAGTATGTATATGATTCGGCACTTTAGATTTCAGAATATGGCACCTGTAGCACGGTCCATTCTTAAGCCTTGTTTTGAAGAACCAACTAGAATAGAACGTTGGATCAGGCCTCCATCAAAGCTATTACACTTGTTGAATGATACAGAGCTATTGTGGCGGGCTTCATTTGTTCCTAGAATAAAGAGATATCCATTCAAAAGAGTTCCCAAGATTGCTTTCATGTTTTTGACAAAGGGACCTTTGCCAATGACACCACTTTGGGAACGATTCTTTAAGGGGTACGATAGGCTTTACTCGATCTACATTCATTCATTGCCATCTTACGATCCCATGTTTCCTCCTTCCTCAGTGTTTTATAAGAGACAAATTCCGAGCCAGGTATTTTCAAACTTCACATTCTAATTTTTGTCATGTATCTTGGCATTAAGTTCTACATATGTTTTGTGAGGAGACCATAAGTAGATATATGGTTAGTAATCATTTTTTTTCTTCTTTCGTATGAGATGTGTTTAAACAATTCCTTATATGCAATACTTTAAGTACAGTGGTTGACAAGGTTATACTGAAAATTACTTTGCTTAACGAGATTGGGAAGCCAATCTCGGGCTCAGCTGTGGCTTTCAGTGGAAGGAAAATGTGTCATTATTTGGATGTACGTTAGAGATGAAGCTCTAATTTCTTTTAGAAGTGTGATTACCGTATAGAAATGTTAAATACACCTAAATTTATTACCACACTTTTGGTGTATCACGTTGCAAGATTTTCTTTAAAAATGAATAACTTCATTTCTAAAGTTATTTTGTTGACACACTATAAATAATTCTAAAGTCATTTTTTCGCATGACACATTATTTGATAACTTTATTTCTAAAGTTATTTTGTTACATGACACATTATAAATAATTTTAAAGTCATTTTGCCTCCTGACACTATAGTTAATGCTAGTGAAAATTTGTGTGTGTTTATCATTCCTCCTTTGGATTAATTGACCGGGAGCCTTTATAATTTCCTTCTTGAAAAATAGGCTAACCTAAACATTTTTTACTATTTTTATTTTAACATTCATGTATAAAAAATAAAAATAGAGTGTCTATATTAGAATAAAATTAGTAAAAAGGAATTATGTTAGATTATTTCTCTTAAGTAGTTCTAACACGGCCAACGTGGATTCAGTGAACCTCTTTTATTTTTCAATTAATGCATGATGCGTCTTCCAACTAATTATATTTCAAATCTCATGCATGGTTTTCTGGCTCCAGATTATACTAATTTTTTGTTACTTCTTGGTTATAGAACAGAAATGAATATGTAGGCTAAGAATTGTGACCTATTTCTTCAATTACCAATTCCTAGCGGTTCCTGTTTTCACATACAAAGTGCAAGGGGGATTACGTGGGTCAACAGTTTACATTCAGGTGTCAGCACTAAACCCAAGACCAAAGGATAGTAAAAAAAGAGAGAAAATCTTAGATTTTTTTTTATCATATGATATTTAGACGATAGTGATTTGAACCAGGAAATTCCAAGTCTTACTAATTGTACTATAACATAGTTGGCTAAAAAAAAATGTTTGCTTTTTCTACATCACTTCTGCGTGCTTACCTGCCATGTTATGAAGGAGTATTGTTTTACTTGAACTTAGAGTGATGTGAATTTGGTTGAAAATAGATGATTGTGCTTGGTTCTAATATGGACTAGAATCCCAAAAGCTGACTCTACGCTTTCAGATTTTAAACTGACATTGTCATTTTCTTCATTTTTTTTTCCGGGTTATATAGGATAGCCCTTGCATGGCTTGAAAGTCTGAACCCATACTAAATTTACAGTTCACTGGATAATTGGTTATTCGTTTGTCTGTCCTGCTGATCTGTTGAAATGTATACCTAAGAATAGGACATTGTATTCTATTTGATTGCCATTAGGAAATGTTCTTTCCTACTTCAAGCACTTTATATTGACATCGGAAGCACTCAAGTTTGAAATTAGAAGTCAAGTATTTCAGAGAAATTGCCATGATCTTCTGGTGTCTTTACTCTTTCAGTCTGGTAGTGACAATCACAGAGGCAGTGTGTGAATAGTAATTGATGGCTGGGATTTGCTATTTACTTTTCTTATGATGAATGGTTATGACCCATGACTGGTTGGGGTCCCTGTTTTATTTTTATTAAGACCTAAAATATAACATACAAGAAGACAGTTGGTCCACTGATAAGAACCGAAATGATAAGCAAGGCAATATTAATTATGAAAAGAAACTGAAGGATTGATTTATTGAAATTCAACATAAAACAAACTCAAACAGATAAATCAAGCTTTCGAGAGGCTTGAACTCTCCAATGGAGCAAAGCTCACACAAAATTACTCAATACCTCCCACGCAACACACATGCTGCCTTTAATCCAAATCTTCCCACCACTCACAACAAATTCCTAACAGAATTGGACAGCTCAGCACCTACATGTGTATTACCCAGATTACCCTTCCTTTTCCTAGAATAAGTGAAACGAACCTGGGGCCTAACATTACATTTGATAAGAACTGAAATGGTAAGCAAGGCAATATTAATTATGAAAAGAAACTGAAGGATTGATTTATTGAAATTCAACAGAAAACAAACTCAAACAGATAAATCAAGCTTTCGAGAGGCTTGAACTCTCCAATGGAGCAAAGCTCACACAAAATTACTCAATACCTCCCACGCAACACACATGCTGCCTTTAATCCAAATCCCCCCACCACTCACAACAAATTCCTAACAGAATTGGACAGCTCAGCACCTACATGTGTATTACCCAGATTACCCTTCCTTTTCCTAGAATAAGTGAAACGAACTTGGGGCCTAACATTACCCCCGCCCAAACTTTCACCTTGTCCTCAAGGTGAAATTGAGGAAACTGTGTCTGAATCATAGAGAAATCTTCCCAAGTAGCTTCAAATGTCAGTAATGATTTCCATTTTAACAACACTTCAATAGCACCAGTTGGGCCATGAGGTTTAGGGCGGACTTCCAATAATTGCTCAAGCTCAACCAACATTTCCAGTTTTGAAGTTAATTGCGGAGGAAGCACAGAAGATGAGTGAGCGACCCCACGAGATGGTCGTAACTGTGAAACATGGAAAACAGGATGGATAGATGCAGACGACGGAGATCTAGCCTGTAAGCAACCTTACCAATACGTTGAAGAATCTTGAAAGGACCATAGAAACGAGCCGCAAGTTTCTCATATTTACGTTGAGCAAGGGAACGTTGCCGACAAGGCCTTAATTTTAAGAAAACCAAGTCATTCTCAGCAAACTCCTCATGGTGACGTTTGCTATCAGCCTGCAACTTCATCTTTTGTTGGACAATGAGCAAATGCATACGAAGATCATCTAAGTTAGCATCACGATCCTGCAATAATTGACCCACCAAAGAAACCAATACAGTACCTCGCTCATAACGAATGAGATGGGGAGGGTCATGGCCATACAGAGCTCGAAAAGGAGTACAACGGGCGGAAGAATGAAAAGAAGTGTTGTACCAATATTCCACCCAAGCTAACCAACGAGCCCAAGTGCGTGGCTTCTCTGAAGCAAAACACCGCAGATAAGTCTCAAGACATCGATTAACAACCTCTGTCTGTCCATCAGATTGAGGATGGTATGCAGTGCTACGCTTAAGAGTAGTGCCCTGTAATTTGAATATCTCACTCTAGAAATGACTCAAACAATACTCGATCTCGATCAGAGATAATAGACTGAGGAATGTTGTGAAGCCTTACAATCTCACGAACAAAAACTTCAGCGACCTTCACAGCAGTAAATGGATGTTTCAAGCCAATAAAGTGGGCATATTTGCTTAGGCGATCTACCACCACAAGAATAGTATCCAACCCCTCAAAGCGAGGTAAACCTTCAATGAAGTCTAGAGTGATTTCATCCCAAATTTGAGCAGGAAGAGGAATAGGCTGAAGCAACCCAACAGGGGTAGTAGCCAAATGCTTGTTTTGTTGACACACGGTGCAGTTTTGCACGTATTTGATAATATCCTTGCGCATTCCAACCCAATACAACTCTGCTGCAATATGCTAATAGGTTTTTGTCTCACCTGAGTGCCCTCCCATAGGTGAATTATGAAACTCGCCAATAATAGTATCAATTAACTTGGAAGTGCATGGAATCACTAAGCGGCCTTTGTAATACAAAATTCCTTGTTCCAGTGAAAACCCCAAGTGTTGTTCAGTCCCTGAATTGATGTCAGCTCGTAACCTAGTAAGAAAGTCATCTACAGCGAATTCCTCTTGTAAAGTAGTCCAATGTTGCCATTGAGGAATGGTTAACAAGGAATACTCTACTTGCGCTGGTATGTGAGAAAGGGCATCAGCCACCCTATTGCTTGCTCCACTTCGATACTGTATATCAAAATTATACCCCATGAGTTTAGTAATCCACTTTTGGTACTCAACTTCCACAATTCGCTGCTCCAACAGAAATTTCAAGCTCTATTGATCCGTCCTCACAACAAAACGCCGTCCAAGCAAATAAGGCCTCCACTTCGATATAACAAACACTATGGCCATCAATTCCTTTTCATAGATTGACTTCAAACGAGCGCGTGGACCAAGTGTATGACTAAAAAATGCTACTGGCCTCTGGCCCTGTGACAGCACAGCACCTAACCCATGTCCTGACACATCTGTTTCAATGACGAAGGTTTGAGTGAAATCTGGCATTGCCAGAACAAGAACTAGGGTCATCGCATGTTTCAACTCCCCAAACGCTATTTCAGCGTCAGGATTCCACCCAAACTTATCTTTCTTGAGTTGCTCAGTTAGTGGTAAAGCAATTCAAGCATATCCCGCAACAAACTTTCGATAATAACCCGTCAAGCCCAAAAAACCACGTAACTCCCGTAAATTGGTAGGGGTTGGCCAAGACACCATAGCTTGAATTTTATTGGGATCAGCTACGACACCTTCCCCAGAAATGACATGCCCCAAATAAGCTACTTGAATTTTACCAAACTCGCACTTCTTACGGTTGGCGTATAAGCTATGTTATTGCAAGACATTCAAAACTTATGCCACATGTGATTGGTGAGTCACTTCATCAGCGCTGTAAATCAATATGTCATCAAAGAACACCAGAACAAACTTTTGAGGTAAGGGCGAAATACATCATTCATAAGTGATTGAAAAGTTGTCGGGGCATTTGTAAGACCGAAAGGCATCACAAGAAATTCGTAATGACCATCATGAGTACGAAAAGCTGTTTTATGGACATCTGCATCTTTAACCCGAATTTGATGGTATCCCGACTTTAAATCCAATTTCGAAAAAATTTGAGCACCATGTAATTCGTCAAGGAGCTCATCAATAACTGGAATTGGGTACTTATCCGGTACCGTGGCCTTGTTGCGTACTCTATAGTCCACACAAAAACGCCATGACCCATCTTTCTTCTTGACTAACAGTACTGGGCTTGAGAAAGGGCTGTTACTTGTATGATACCTGCCATGAGCATTTCCTTGATTAATCGTTCAATCTCATCCTTTTGAGCATGAGGATATCGGTATGGACGTACGCTGATAGGTGAGTTGCCTTCTTTTAAAATAATAGAATGTCCACGTCCTCGAGGGGGTGGCAAGCCTGATAGCATATTAAAAACAGATTCGTTCTCAACCAAGATACGGCTAAGAAACTGGGGAATTGAATCCCGTCCGTCACTTGGCACATCTATTTGATTTAGTTCCACTAAAATTCCAGTACCTTCCTGTCTAAGAGTCTTCATCATTGATTTCAATGATACCAGAGTTTTACCCAGAGATGGATCACCTTGCAGCGTTATTGTTTCATTGCCCAAAGTAAATTTCATCACCTAAAGCTTCCAATTTGTGTGGGTCATCCCCAAAGTCTCCAACCACTGTATTCCAATATAACATTTGAGCTGCCCAAACCCAGTGGCAAAAAATCATCAACAATAGTAATACCTTGCAAGTGTAGAGTTACCCCTCGACATATCCCTTCTCCCCACACAGAATTTCCAGTACCCATAGTCACACCATAGGCTTCAGTTGTTGAAATTGGGAGCTGAGATCGTTTGACTAATTCAGAAGAAATAAAGTTATGAGTCGCACCTGGGTCGATTAATGTCACCACCTCTTGCCCGCCAATCATCCCTTTTATTTTCATGGTTTTAGGAGTTGTTAAACCCACAACAGAGTTGAGAGAAACTTCCACATTCTGGTCGGCTATCTCTAGTTCCTGTTCTTCCTCCACCAGCTCGCCAATTAATCCCCTATCTGGCTCGCCAATTTCCCCAGTTTCTCCTTCTTCTACATCATGGATAATCAGCACATTTAATTCTTTTTTCTTACAGCGATGCCCGGGGATCCATTTGTCGTCACATCTATAACAGAGCCCACGGTCTCTCTTCCTCTGCAACTCAGAGTCAGTCAATTTTTGCACCTCCCCATATGGTTAAAGGTAGCGGCGCCTCCCCCAAACGTGGTCCGAAAGCCTCCTGAAGTGATCGGAAGGTGGGCTGATGCTGGGCGTGATGCCCACTCAGTTTGCGATTTAGGATATCCCCCGAAGAACTTCTGGATAGCTGTTATCATATGTTTTTCTTCAATCTTTTGAGCCAATTCCATGACCCGGCCCAAATTATTTGGGTCCATAATCCTCACCTCCACCTTAATCTCTGGTTTGAGCCCATTGATAAAATTTTCCAACGCTATCTCCTCTGTGACATTATCCAATGGTGCTGAAAGCTTAATAAACCGCCACTGGTAGTCTCGGACACCTCCCTCTTGTGTCAACGCCAGCCACTGCTCGTGGAGTGTACCAGTTTGCGTCGAACGAAACTGTTTAAGGAGCAGCAATTTCATCTCCTCTCAAAGCACGATGCTCCTTTTCTTATTTTCCCACTGATACCACAATAGAGCATCACCTTCAAAACTGATCACCGCTGCTTCAAGCTTTCCTCATTGGCAAATCGATGAAATACAAAGTATCTTTCAGCTTTTAAAATCCACCCATTTGGATTTGTTCCATCAAACAATAGCATCTCAAGTTTTCTGAACCGAAAATCATGGCGTGTGGCCGAGAAGGAAGTGGTGCCACCCAATCCGTGTGATTCTGCTCCCAACGGACTAAGCACCATAGCTTCTTTTGTTTTTCTTGTTGTTGTTGACGCATTGCGAGTTGATTCCTCTTGAAGTTTAATTAACTGTTTGAAATGCTTGTTCATATTTTGCAACTCTCCTTTCAGTTCATCCATTTCTTGGTGAAATTTTTCTTGCACCACTCCAACTAATTCTTCCATTGTATCCATGCGTTAGGCTACATTCTTAGCTGCCATTTTTCCAGTCTCGCGCTCTGATACCAATTTGATAAAAACTGAAATGGTAAGCAAGGCAATATTAATTATGAAAAGAAACTGAAGGATTGATTTATTGAAATTCAACAGAAAACAAACTCAAACAGATAAATCAAGCTTTCGAGAGGCTTGAACTCTCCAATGAGCAAAGCTCACACAAAATTACTCAATACCTCCCACGCAACACACATGCTGCCTTTAATCCAAATCCCCCCACCACTCACAACAAATTCCTAACAGAATCGGACAGCTCAGCACCTACATGTGTATTACCCAGATTACCCTTCCTTTTCCTAGAATAAGTGAAACGAACCTGGGGCCTAACATCCACCTCCTAACAATTTGAGCTTTTAAGAGAATTCTAACATAATAACTACTATCTACTCCATCGGTGGGATTTTTGAATGTTCTCAAGATCCAAAACCTTGATTCCTTATTATGACTTAATGGCAGGGATTCCCTGATTGATTTTCTTATGGATATGTGCATTTTGTATGTTCTCAGGTTGAAGATGACGATTGATTTCATTTTTTTGGCATATCGTTTGCAGGTAGCAGAATGGGGAGAGATGAGTATGTGTGATGCTGAGCGAAGACTCATAGCTAATGCATTGCTTGATATCTCAAATGAATGGTTTATCCTCCTTTCTGAGGCATGCATTCCTCTCAGCAGCTTTAGCATTATCTATCGCTATATATCAAGATCCCAATATAGCTTTATGGGATCATTTGATGAACCTGGACCCTATGGAAGAGAACGTTATAATCAAAACATGGCACCTGAGGTGAACCTCACTGAGTGGCGTAAAGGTTCGCAATGGTTTGAAATTAACCGAGAACTTGCTGTTAGGATTGTTGAAGATTCAAAATACTATCCTAAGTTCAAAGATTTTTGTAAGCCGGCATGTTACGTGGATGAGCATTATTTCCAGACAATGCTTAGCATTGAAACTCCTAATCTGTTGGCTAATAGGAGCCTTACTTATGTGGATTGGTCAAGGGGAGGTGCTCACCCGGCTACGTTTGGGAAGAATGATATCAGTGAAGATTTCTTGAAGAAGATTAACAAGGGTAAGACGTGCATTTACAATAACCAGCCGAGTTCACTGTGTTTTCTCATTGCTAGAAAGTTTGCCCCAAGTGCTTTGGATCCATTGTTAGAACTGTCATCTAGAGTTTTTGGATTTTGAATATGAATGGTTTCTTAGTTCCGATATTTGGTGAAGTGCCGATCCAAGCAAATTAGCTAACCCAGACTTCACCAGTTGAAATTGATTTCTGAACATTAATATAAAGGCCGATTGGTTATAGAGAATTAGATTTTATATTAGAATTTTTAGAGATAAGTATTAATATTATATTGATATTAGGTTCCTAGTTGATTGAATGTATTATTAATATTGTAACATACCATTACTAAGATAATAATACACCCGTCAACTTCCATTTTATTTGGATTTGGTACGATCCATTCTTGTTTTGGTACTTTGTTTACTCATATTCTCAACTAGTTCAGATCAAATACTTCTATTTGACTAACTGATACCCAATTTAGCAAAATTGAACGCGTTTTTCAAATTGATTTGGGGTTCTTAGCATGAATGTCATAACAATTATTTCAAATGGAAGAAAAAAAAAAACGGTGCATCATTTTTTCGTTTTAAAACAATACTATGAATCAGAGTTTTACAGTAAAGCGGGAGACCAAGCTTATACATATTTTTATCGTACCATTTAAACATGGACTGCCTAAATAAGAAAAGCCTCAACAATGAGTTAACAAGATCTTAAGATTAATAACTATGATTTAAAGGTAATGCTTAAAGATACTGCAAAAAGATTCAGTGGCTATTGAACCCATGTGAGCTTCATACTGAAGCTGGTCACAAAAAATCCAATATAATTTACAATTCATCATGTTGCTTTCCTTCGAGTAAAGTGGACTTCGACTGGGAGTCGAGCAGATAAGTAGCAGCCAATGAAGCCTGAAGAGCAGCACCATAAGGAAGTGCATCTTCATTGATTTGGAAGTAAGGTGAATGTGGAGATTCAAGCCGATCATGTGTCTCATTCTGCATTCCAAGGAAATAGAAGTAACCGGGTAAAGCCTCTTGGTAAAATGAAAAATCCTCCGATCCCATCAATGGTTGCATTTCTTTAACTTTATGGATGCCCAAAATTTCACCTGCCACTTTTTGAAAGTGCTCGTGCAAGCCTTCATGGTTTATGGTTGGAGGGAAGAAGGGTTTGTCATTGTCATTGAAGCTGACAGTAGCATTGCATCTCTGAACAGCAGCCTGACTTTTGATGACCTGCACAGAGAAACGGAAATTTTTATCGCAAGCAGGAAGATACAGGAAAAATTGATTCAAATTTCCAATGAGAGGAAAAAAAGAAAGTTTGATTAAGAATGGCATGCAGGCAAAGTTACAAGTTCTTGAATGTACAATCCAGTGATCAACCACAGATGGCTGGATATAATTTTTGATTAATGTGGTTGCAAACAATTATAAACCATTTAGGATATATTTTCATTCGAAAAAAACCAATCCAAGCAAGATAAATATAAAAATTAACTCTAAAGTTGCTGTAATGTAAATGTTTGGATGCATCATTAAACTGCATACCTCCTCAATTCGCTGCCTGAGATGCATGAAACTCTCCTTTTGAAATGCACGGAATGTGCCCCCGATGGTAACAGAATCTGGAATTACATTGAATGCACCACCTCCTTCAAACTTTGCAACTGTCACAACCTAAATTTGTAGTTCTATATGTTCAGTATCATGAAGGGTACAAGAAAGATCACGAAAGATGATGTTACGTCCCTCCAGCCCTTAAACACGATAATGTTTACAGAGTAATTTTTATTTTTATTTTTTAAGAGGAGTTAATCATACTGATGATAGGCCAATGTCGTCACAAAAACTATTAAGAGAAGAGTATTTGTCCTTTCAGGTTTGATGTTTGCGTGCCCACCCCCCCTCCCAAAAACAATATTCAATAACTAAAAGCCAATTTTAGTGGAAGAAAAAAATAAAGGATCTCAACTTTTTCCCTTTGAGAAAGTATATATATTCGGCCAAACTAAGTAGAAGCAGCTATTTTGGAGATGGTAACTGAAGGTACTTCGAAATTTAGCACATTATCACCAAGCTATGGTTCCATAAAAATTAAAGCATGGACTTATAAAAGTGTAAATCTGATCTCAAAGGCATAAATCTAAGCTTGCTACCTTAATAGGAAACTAATCAATAATTTATTTTGTGGAATAAATGTTAAACTTAGAGTCATAGTCCCCATAATTTAAATTTTTTTTAGTCAATTTTCTCCCTCAAACAATACTATACTCAATTTAGTGGCCAAAGCAAAACATCTACTCAATTTAATCTCTTAATTAAAACTTTTGGTCAAAAACTTATAATCTCTTAATTTAGTCTATGGTCAAATCAATCATATTTCAATTAAAATTCAATGGCTGAATTAAAAATTTGTGAGGTTTTACTACAGAAGTTTTACACTACGGACCCAATTGACTACAAAGCTACATTTTAGGCATTAAATTGAAAATTGACTACAAAGTGGAAGTATAGAGATTAAACTAAAAATTCCTGCATATTTTATGACATCTTTGATTGATCAATTTAGGGATAGCAAAAGAACTTTGAAGACACCAAAAAAGAGAACAATACCTTAAGCATATTTGGAGTATTTCTGAGGCTATTATTAACATATTAATATATTCTACAAATCAAATCTTTCATTATAAAAAAAGAAATGAGAGATTTACCTGTGAATCCAGTGGGTCAGCTTCACGTGAAACTAAATGTTGTAAGCTAACAACTACACTAGAAGCTGCCAATATTGGGTCAATAGAGTGCTGAGGAATGGCCGCATGACCACCTTTTCCACTTATAGTTGCTTCAAAAAAGCCACTTCCAGCTAACAAAGGACCAGGTCTAGAAGATACTTCACCTAGAAGTACATCATGTGCCACGTGCAACCCAAATATTGCATCAACATTCTCTAATGCTCTAGCATCCAATATGTTCTTAGCACCTCCACCTCCTTCCTCAGCTGGTTGAAACAAAAGAACAACCGTTCCCTGTTGAAACAGTAATCTTATGACAATGCTGGGCACCTATGGATATATGACAATACTAGGCACCCATGGGTACAGAGTAAAAAACAAAAGGCCATGGATGCTGAACAGAAGAAAGCAAAAGCTAGTGCAAAGTGCTGACAGTATCTCAGACTAGGTAGTAGTTCCATCAAGCAGAATTGTGGTTTTAGTGCAAACATAAACTGGCACAGGACCGAGGAAGGCTGGGCAGGATACATTGAGAAGCACGGTTTTGCAAGTAGTCTATGTAATAGATCAATACCAAAATTGGAACTTGACAATAAGACTTGTATATAAACTAGCAAAAAATAAAAGATTTGTATGTACAAACTAACAAACTAGTCTCAAAATGTTAGGGTTGTTAACAGGGAGAGACGGAGCCGAGGACACCCTTCCCGTTTTCCGTCCATGATTTTGAATTCGTACTCTATCCTCACTTAAAATCCTTGCGGAGCCATAGCGATAATTCCTATTAGAAAACGAAGATTCAAATAATATTAAAATTATCAATTTTTTATTTTTATTAAAAAAAAAAGGTATAAAAAACTATTTAATAGTGAATATCTTATGATGAGAAGGAAAATAAAATTCCGAACCAATAAATAATATTATATGATAAGAAAAAAAATAAAAATATGTAACTATAAATACATAATATTTTTATACTAAATAACATTGATATAATTTTGTTACAGACTAATTTAAATTAATAAGAATAAATTATAAAATAATTATATGGTTTTAAAATTTTTGAATTTAAGAAAATAATTAAAGTAATATTTATAAAATAATTATTGATGTTTTAGAAGAATAAAAATATAATTTAAAGATAAAATATATAATGCATTACTTAGGATTAATTTAAATTCTATATAACTAAATTTATAAAAAAAAAATTAGAAAATATAATAAATTTATATATTTATTAAAATGAGGTATATAATTTCAAGTAACGAGACAGAAATTTAATCTCTATCCTTGTCTCGCCTTGTATTATAAAATATGAATCCTCGTTCCTCATTCCCCACTCTCTATTTTGTAGTCCTATTCTTGCCTCCAACCAATAACCTTACAAAATTTTAAAATATAAAATTAATCTAAAAAAAAAAGTTCCAAATGAAATAGGATTATTATATTGAAAGACCCCATATTGTTTTTCTCCATTACCATCACCATTTAAGAAGATAAAAGAGCAATTTTTATTGGCATAAATTATGTTAATGAGTCTTCCAAGTATGCTAGTGATCAACAATCATATTTCTTAATAACGATTTTAATTCATAATTTTTAATTTTTTAAGAATTTTCTAATTAGTTTTGTTTGATAAGAATATATAATTTTGATTTTTAATCACTTTCAAAATATGAAGTAAGATTTATTTAATCAGATTTCTAAGTTTTGATTTTGTTTTTATTTTTATCAAATATTTTTTTATAGAGTAAATCAAGTCACGTGATTTTGTGATACAAATATAAAATAAAAAAAATAAAAAAAAACATTAAAAACTTAAAATTTCTAAATAATAAAAAACAAATTCTTAACTTTCAAGTTTCTAAAAAGAAAAAAAAAAAATTATTACTAAACAACTTGTATATAATTTTGGATTTCCTTTTCTTGAAAACAATAATTAAAAATTGTTATCATTTGTAATTATTTTTATAAATGAATCAAAAATCATAAAAATTGTTATTTAATTATAAATTGTAAATCATAATAGTTATATATGATATAAGGTATCTCAATAATGATTTGACCAATTCTATACTCATATGTCTTCTTTCTTGTCCATAGACTATTAAGGTTTCCCTTGAAAATGAGTTGTTCAAGAAAACAAGCCAATCCTTGAGCCCCGTTTGATGGGGCCGTCAGAAGGTATGTGGAATCATTGTCAAAGGCAACACTAGACGACGAATCAAATGGACTTGCATTGACATCCGAAAATAAAGGGAAGATGACAATACCATTTGCAACTCTAAGAAACTTAGAAGGAAAACTGAAGATGATTATTTCTGAACTACTTGAGCTACTAACTCTAAAAATAGGGTGTAGAAAACTAGAACCATAAACACAGTGATGTAAATATTTATCTAAAGTACTCATAAAAACAGGAGTACAATATAAAACTTGCATAAAGTACTGAACAAATAGTGGCTACTTTCCCCTTCCATTAAGTATTAACTTCTTTTTTTTTTAGTTAACCATTAAGTATTAACTAGGAGTAAACAAACAAGGAACAACGGCACTAAGTGATCAATTAATAGAAGATTAACTAACAATAAGCTCACCTGTAACTCCTTTTCATGTTCTTTAAGGATCTTTGCTGCACCAAGAAGCATTGTAACATGGGCATCATGCCCACAAGCATGCATTTTCCCAGCGATTTTACTCTTGTGCTCCCATTCCACCATTTCCTATGAGTTCAAATACCTCATCAGTTGAAAAACAAGAAGAAGAAGAAGAACCGCAAAATACAGAAAAACAGACAGCAAAAACACTCTTTTAAATACAACTTCTAGTTATTTAAATCCCACTCCTCCAACTTATTCACCACCAATACAAAGTCATCAAGTGGTCACTCAAAAATTGCAAAAACTAACTAGGCTAAAATACTGCAAAATATCAAAAGTTGAATCAGACCTGCATAGCTAGAGCATCCATATCAGCTCTTATGGCAACAAATGGTGGTTTTCCCGTTCCGACGAAGCCTATAACACCAGTTACTGCAACTGGATGTTGATAGGAAATGTCCAATTTATCTAATTCTGATCTTACTAGCTTGCTGGTCTCAAATTCTTCGTATCCCAGTTCTGGGTTTTCATGTAATTTCCTCCTGATTCCCACCATCCAATCAAACAACTCAGGTGTCTTGGCAAAACGGTGGAATTTTGAAGGAATTTCGGAAAACCCATTTGAACTGAAAGAGGAATTCGACAATATAAACGTTGAACAGAAGATGGTAAGAACTAGAATCGAAGACAAACAAAGCCATTTGTAGTTAAACATTGCTTCTCTGAAACGGATCAGCTTGGAAGTCTTCGCTCCAACTTTACAAGGAGAAATAATTTGCCGTTTTTTATAGATGGCCGATTCTCAAAGCGAAAGGAGAAAGTAGAACCGGCTGTTCCAACCCAAAAAAAAAAAAAGTAGCGTTGAAAATTGCACAAATACTCTTAAATTTTATAATATTAAAAGTAACATCTTAACAATAATAAACGGATAGAGCTCAAATATAAATATTAATAATGATAAAATTGTAATTTTTTAATAATAAAAATATATAAATTAATCATATATAATATTATTTTATTTTATGATTATAAATTTTAAAAATATGATCTAAAAAAATGGAATTATATACTAATTTATTTAAGGTTTATTTTTATTAATATTAAAATATAATTACATTAAAAATAAATTAGAAAATGGATTAATTATATAGTTAATTGTTTGATATAATTTTTTGATTTTTAAAAAAAATGTTTCTATTTTTATAACATAAATAAACATATATTTTTTAGTGTTAGGACAAAATGAACATATATATTTTTTATTTATAAATTAAAAATAAAATTAATTAAATAGCTAAATTATTTATACACTGGGTAAATTATATAATTATTTCTTCACTTTATTTATTTTTTTTTAGCACAAATATTATTTTAACTCTATTATATTTTATTTTATGATTATATTATATACTAATTTTCTTTAAGGTTTATTTTTATTGATATTAAAATTTAATTACATTAAAAACAAATTAGAAAATGGAATAATTATATGATTAATTTTATGACATAATTTTTTGATTTTCTAAAAAAAAATGTCTATTTTTTTATAACATAAATAAACATATATTTTTTAGTGTTAAGAGAAAATAAACATATATTTTTTTACTAATAAATTAAAAATAAAATTAATTAAATAGCTAAATTATTTAAACATAGGAGTAGATTATATAATTATTTTTTCACTTTATTTATTTTTTTAGCACTAAGATTATTTTATCTTAAATAATTACAATTGAATATTTAAAAAAATAATTAAAACCATAAAAATTCATCTTCTATCTTTTGCATCAACATGATATAACAATAAGATTATACTGTAATAAAAATAAAAATAAAAAATTAAAACTAAAACAAAATTTAAGTACTAATTTTTTACTAACTACGTTCACCTACCCTTTCAAGTGAACATATATTACTTTTTTTCTCTAATATACCAGAACATACAGAGTCACGGACTAAAATATGTTGTTTCTGAGAAATTAATTAATTAATTATGGAAACACCCAAATATAAAATTTACAAGTTTTGTGAAATTAAAAGTAATTTAAATTATCTCAAGTAAAATATTTGTAGAATAAATAAAGAGAGAAAGTCTCCAAGCACGTACGAGTAGACGGTCCCTTCTAATGAAAAAAATTGAGAAATTATTAAAAATAATATCTTTAAAATTTATAGTAATAAAATTAATACTTTAATAATATTGAACGTTCAATTTGAGCGTAAAATATTAAATATTTAATATTAAATTGGTCTAAATTGTTGTCGTTTAATTCTAATTAGATGGATATTTAAAAAATATATATATATTAATTATTTTTTTAATTATAAAAATATAAATTTAATTTTATTATTATAAATTTTAAGGAAAGTTAATTTTATAAATTTACAAAGAAGCCATGAAGGTCATGAAAGCAAATTCTATAAAATTAAAAAATATCACCCAATTACGTGTGAAGCTTTTTGTTTCTTTGAAGTTACTTGTCAAGTTTAAATTGTGCTTCAGATATTTTGAGTTAGTATTTGTGGTGGCCGCATCTGGCCAGTTGCTACCTAGGGTCGGTTGATTAATAGCAAAAATTCTTAAATACTATTTTTTTTTTTATATACATATATAAATATAAAATGTCAGTATTAATTTGTTTTTACATGTGATAATATATAAATATAAGAATCTCAATTCATCATCTTACTTCTGTTAGGTAGTTATCAAATAAGTTTTTACTAAATAATTTTTATGAATAAGATTTATTTAAATAATTAAATTTAAAGTTATATAATTTACTTTATAGAATATATAAGATAAAATAAATTTTGATTTACTTACTAGTTTATTACTTATTGCATTCTGGTTCTAACTTTTACACCCTAATTCTCAATTTTTTCAATTAATAACTTTCTAACCATCAATTAAAATTATAATATGTGTGACAAAAGGCATTAATTATTTATTTATTTTTTAATGATTTGTTAGTGATTAGAAAAGAAAAAAAAATAAATTATCTTGTGATACAATAATATTTATTTTTAATATGTAAATTATTTTAGTATTAAAATAGGCAGCAATTATATGGAAAAGAGTTTATGAACAGGATATATATATATATATATAAAAAAAATGAATTTTGTTGTCAAATGATAATAAAAATCCTAATTAATGATTCTATGTACTAAACTATTTATTTCTTTTTAAGAATCTATCTAGCAGTAAATATGGAAAAAGTACTCTGATTTTTTATTCACGGATCGAAGAAGAAGGAAAAAAAAAAAAAAACAAGTACCACGTGCGAAATCCTGAATTTTTCACGTTCTTCTGACTTTTCAAGTTTTTTCTCAAGTTTCTTGTTTTTTTTTTTCTTTTTGATAGAACCTCACCTTTCTCGTTATTTATGTACTTTAGCATTTCTTTCTTTTACTATTGAAAACTTTATTTATCACAAGATTGATTAAATTATAATTGATACGTTATTATATTATTAATAAATATAATTAAATTTAATAAAAATTATTATTATTATTATAATAAAATTGTAATATATAAAAATTATTAATCATCTTTGTGTCGATTAGTGAATAGCGCCCCACCATAGAAAGTGGATTCTGACTTCTCCTCTAGCTGTGCAGTGTGAAATGCGATAAATTATTCTCTATTTTTAAAATAATTAATGAAAACTAATAAAATTTAAAATTAATATAAATATTTTAAAAAAATACAAATATTAAGTAATAAAAATTGATAAAATATATACTCCAACAATAATAGATCACATCTGCTTGCAATCCTCCAATTTCGTATAAATTATTACGGAATAGAAGCTTTGGATAACATTATGCCATTTTTGTCTTCTTTTTTCCTTCCCAAAATCTGAGAATTAACACCATTTCTTGACTTGCAGTCTTAAATTTTTTTGAGAAATTAAGTAGTATTAATTTTTTTTATTTAAAAAATATAATTTTATCAAATATTAAAGAGTACAATCTAAATAAAAATTATAAAATCTAAATAAATTAACAATCATAATTGTTAAATCAAAACTAAAAAAATTTCTTCAGCACAAGGAAAAACTTGAGTTTTTATACTTTCATTATATTATAAAGTTATTCGAATCAACTATTTCGATTACTTAAATGATACATTAATCATTCTTCATAAATAATCTTTTATTTAGGATCTTAGAGTTTGATTTTGACAAATCTAACTCCATGAAGATGAAATTGAATATTATACAGATGTTTGTATCCTTTTTTAACTCTCATATTTACAATAATTTATTAAGATGTATGTATTTTTTTTCGATATAAAAATTCAACAAAATATATATTAAAGTATTCATAGGTCAAAAGAAGCACTGTTATGAAAATTTTCAAGTTTATCACATAAACAACATCCAATGGGTATCATAGCTTCATATTTTTTTGGAAATATGTCATTATATCAACTGGCTAAACACTAAAATGAAGGAATAATATATAACGAATAATAAAGGATTCTAAAATATTATCTCACAAATTAGTTGGGTGTCTTAATGTTAACAAATTTTAATTTTCAATATAATGTATTGATGTACCTAAAAAAAAATATATGAGGCAACTTATATCGTCTTTTTTTACGAATGAATAAAATTTTTCACTATTTTTATAAATAAAATTAAACAATTAAGTATCACAAGATAATATATGCTTATTTATTAAATTTTATTTATTTTATTGTTAAAATATGATAAATTGTGTAGTCTCAAATAAAAATTGTAATTATTATAATAGAAGATATTTTTAAATGAAAGCCCAATGACAAATCATGTGGGCATAGATCGAAAGTTTATAATGTCTTATAATATGTTGTATTGCGACATTATAAATAATATAGAGAACGCTCTAATGAAAAAGGTGACCAATGAGGACATTGGGTCGCTTAAAGGAGGTAATTATGACAATTAACACAATATGTAAATAACGACCTTAACACTTTACCTTTTTATACCACAATCTTATAAAAGAATTCCATAAAACTATTAAGAATATTAAATTATGGTCAATCTCGATGTTCTCTCGATTGTTTTCTTATAAAATAAAAAATCCAAAACAATTGTTTTGATCACAAAAAAAAATATATTAAAAACACATAAATTTATATTTATTTTTCACCTACATAATTCATGTTGTAATGAATAAGTATTATATAGATAAATTTTTTTTTTTTTTTAAAATAATTTTAACATATGACATAATAATAAAAATATGAGTATAAAAAATAATTATAAATTTATATAATATTAATATTTTTTCACAACTTTATCTTACACAATTGCACTATCTCCAAATAGCATGTGATAAAAACACATATTTTTGCATTAGCATAACTTATTTTATGACACTGTAACTTAATAATCTTAAAAAATGAATAAATGATTCATTTTTTAAATAATTTTGTCAGATAAAATAATATAAATAAAAAATGCAACTTATTACTCTTAAATTGAATCATAACTTTATCACTACATGATAAAATTTAAAATTTAATTAAATATATATCATTAAATTATGTGTCATATTTTAATACACTGACTCATTTATGTAATGTTACCTAATATTATTAGGTAACAAAATTTGATTGAATATATATTATTAAATTCAGTATCATATTTTATTTTATGATACTATAATCTAACCTAACATTACTCCTATATAAATAATAATAAGAGTGCAAAAATGAAAGCAAATGTTACAACACTGGCTTCAAGTCTACAGCCAAAAGCCTAAAATAAAAATACTATACGAGTCATCTATTTGAGGTTGAACTGTGTTAACAAGCAAGGCTCACAGCATCAAACTGTTTCTGATTTTTCCTACTTTCTATAATCCAAGATTTTTTATATATAAAAAAAAAAAAACGAGTGGTAGACAACGTTAGAACTAAGAACTGTAAAGTAGAAGACGGAAAATTAGTACATATTAATCGAACTTGGTGGGATCAAATTCCTAAAATCCCATAAATATTCCACCAATACCATACAGCTTTACACGAACAAAGAAACAAGCAAGTGAAGGTTCACCAGAGGATGCAAGGCACTAAAATAATAAAGATAGACTGAATTAAGGTTCATAGTAACGAATAATCTTGATCGGTTCATTTTTTTTTACTCAGCTAAAGCTTCCAACGAAAACGAACAAAATCAATACAAGTTTCATGAAGATCTACTTAAAGAATAATCAATAAGCATGTAAACAACCAAAAGCCCAGAAAACAAGAATATCTATGTCCCATGGTTGAATATCAATCAAGCAAGTAACCGTGTAAACGATGAACTAAACTAAGAAATGTTATCTTCTTCAAAACCACTGAAATCAGATGAAATGATCACCCCACATGCCATCTAAAGACAATCCATGGAAAAAAGATGGAATTAAATTCTTCAATGAAAAAAGGGGTAGATGCAAAAACTAAATTCCGATAATTTGATATCCCAGACTTCTATGTCGGTCCTTGGCACTCAGTATTCTTTTATACCATAATAGTAAATCCATAGCACATCAAGATCCATGCTCTATTCTACATAACCAATGGTGACAAAAGCTAACACAATTAGGTCAATATTTCACAGCATCCCAACTTGCAAGTTTACAGGAAATGACAATAGTGCCACAAAAGAAAGAATTCATGTGAAGTTATAAAGACCCGCAATCAATAGAAACAATATAAAAAAGTTATTAAAAGCAGAGAAAACTCACATTTCCTGACAGATTCTCCATTAAACTATCCAATACGAGATTTTTTAAGTATAATTGGAGCAATCCTGCATAATGTAGTGCAAGAATGAAACCCGCTTTCCATTGAAAGATATAAAATCGATGCCAAAGACCACGACTTTAGTGTCAAACGAAGCAAGCCCATATACAAAGCCAACATTAAAAACATACTAGAATCCCCTTATCCCACCTCAGAAATACATAAATTACAAATATATTACCAAACAAGAATCTATATTTTCCATAAAATACGAAATCAAGAAAAGAAAGCCGATAAAGACAAAGGAACTATAATGGCACTGCTAGTTAAAGCCATCATCAAATTTATACGTACCAGAGCTCGCACTTAAGACATCCAAGTTTACAGATTCAGGGTTATCACAAAAGAAAAAAAAAAAACTCTTTTTTACCAGATTCAGAAAAGTCGTAAACTTTCCAGCACAGTCATGATCTTCAATCAATACAATCATAAGTAAGATCCATACACGAACCCGTTCCAATAGACATGAGACATGAACAGGGTCAAACTCCGCACAAGCCCTTCTATCCTCTAGCCTTAAGTTCTGCAAGACGCCTGGAGAGGTCGTCCTCGTCCACCTTCTCGGTCTCCTTAGTGGGCACAGCATGCGCAGCCGGTTGAGGAAGCCCCACAGAAACCTCAAGCCCGTAGTCATCAGCTACCTGCTGCATAAGGCTATTGACCTCACCCTCTGGAGTGGACAACGAGGTAGACCCAGCCATAGAACTCTCCATAAACTCAGCTTGAACCTCCATATTAACAAATTGCTTCTCAAACTGATCCATTGTCTCGGACATCTTCTGAAGATTACCAGTATTCAAGGTAGATTCAAGAGACTTGACGATATTAGCCATGGACTTGTTAATTGTGGTCATCTTAGCTTGGGTATCGAGCCTAGACACCACGGCGTCAAGCCGTGAAGCTAGTCGGAGATAGTTCATCTGCTCGGTGCGCTTACGAATGGCATTCTCGGCGTAGATTCGGGCTCCGTCAATGTTACCTTTCTCCATAGCCTTCTTGATCTTAAGCTTCTCGGATTTCTCTTCCTTCTCGCACTTGCGGGCTTGGCGTTGCAGTGATTTAGATGTAAATTTCAAATCCATGATCTGGTTCAACAATTTCTCGGTGTTGCCCATTGTGATTGTTCTTCGTCCAGATGATCTGATTAGATTTCGAAGGAATTAAGCTCGAATTTCACCCTTTAGGTTTTAGTTCTGGACGAAAAGCAAATACGAAGATAATGGAAATTTCTACGTCACAAACGTGTGTGTGTGTATATATATAATCATTTTATTTGTTTCCTTTCTTTTAACATGACAATAAGCTTTTTCTTTGATATCTAAACTAGGATTTTATTTCGGATGATAATGAAAAAATAATAAAATTAACGCAACTTAAAATTTATAATAATAAAATTAATATTTATTATATTTAAATTTATATTTTTATAATTAAAAAAATAATTAATATGTCATTTTTTTTAACACTTATCTAACTAGAATTGAACGACGACAATTTAGATCAATTTAATATTCAACGTTCAATATTTTACATTAAAAATAAACGTTTAATATTATTATAGTGCTAATTTTATTACTATTAATTTTATGGATGTTATTTTTAGTAATTTTCCAACTAAATTCTAAACATTACAAATGGATTCTACAAAATAGAAATGCATACTTATGATTTAGTATAAAATTCTATACTATATAAAGACTTCTTTACTATTTATAAGAATAATTAAATCCTTAAAAGTATGCATTTCTATTTTGTACTATCTATTTGTAATGTTTAGTACAAAATATATTGTAATATGAAAATTAAACAGAAAATAAATTGCTAGTTTAACTATCTAAATATGGAAGAAAATTAATGTTATTCAATGGATCATTTTTTGGTAAGACCTAAATAAATAAATAGTTTAATCAAATTTAAACCATCATTATTATCAATTTCTCTTTAAAAAAATACAAAAATAATAAATAATTCATATTTATTCGTCCCTTACTAGCAACCTAAAATAATTTGTAAACAAACATTACTTACCATTAAGCAATCAAAAAATTGCTTCACAGGATTTTTTAGAGTCAACGAAGTTGACATTTCAGCCTCAATCCCACAAAAGTAATATGAGATCATTTCCATGTTTTATTCTATTGTTGCAAAAAAAAAAAAAAATTTAAGTAAAGATGGAGAGAAAGGATATGACGAATGTAGAGTTTTTGTGTGAGCTGGTGATGAATATAGAAATAGATATCAATAAATTCTTACAAAAAAAAGAACAGTGTGAACGAAAACGATGGTAAAGATTAGGATGTTAAAAAAAGAATTTTAATATATTTTTGGGGCTTCAAATGGGTAGAAATTTTAATTTAGATAAAATAACCACTCTGTCCTTTTTTGCTTAACTATACGTAGACTTTAATAATAAAATAATATTAAAAAAATACAAAATGTCATTCTTATTATCTTTTTTTTTTATAAATAAAAGAATTAAATAATATATTTTTTAAATTAATAAATTAAATAATATTTTTTATATAAACAAAAGAATTAATGTAGCTCTTTATATATACAAGTGATTTCACTCATGATTTTATGAATCATTCTAAAAGGAGAGCATTTTACTAAAACAAAAAATATCAACTATCCTATAGCCATTTTTTATTTAATTATTTCATGTCATTGGGAATTTTTTAAATTCAAAAAACTTAAAAAAACTCAAATGATGGAACAAGAAAAAAAAATACTTTTATAACAAAAATTAAAGTGGTTGTAACGTTAAAAATAAACCATCTAATTCATGAGACATGAGAGCCATTTGAATGTTTTTATCTTACAAATGATTTTAAAATAAATAGCTTAAAATAAAATAGTTCGATTAAAAGTAATTTTAAGAGAAACATTTTAATGTTTGAGTTAAAAATACTAAAAGTAATTTTAATTGACATTTTAATAATAATTTTAGACGATATCCATTTGAAAGTGCTTATCTTACAAATGATTTCAAAATAAGCTATTTAAAATAAAGTAGTTTGATTAAAAATAGTTTTAAGAGAAGCATTTTAGTGTTTGGGTTAAAAATATTAAAAGTAATTTTAATTGACAGTCTAATAATAATTTTAGAAAGGAACATGCATTCAAAACTACTTATTTTAAAAGTAAGTATTGCTTATTTATCTTAAATGCACAAATAATGTTTCTCAAATTTTTAAAAGCACGTTTCATAAGCTATGTTAAAATATTCTTAAAAGTATTTTAATATAAAATGATTTCAAAATAAGCTATTTAAAATAAAGTAGTTTGATTAAAATTAATTTTAAGAGAAGCATTTTAATGTTTGGGTTAAAAATATTAAAAGTGATTTTAATTGAAATTTTAATAATAATTTTAGGAGAGGAAGATGCATTCAAAACTGCTTATCTTAAAAGTAAGTATTATCCTAAAACTACTTATCTTAAATGCGCAAACAATATTTCTCAAACTTTTAAAAGCATTTTTCATAGGCTATGTTAAAATACTCTTAAAAATATTTTGATATATTCGAAAGCACTTTTACGTAAAAGTAGAAGCAATTTCAAACATATCCATAGCCCAACTAAGAAACCCCTTTCACCTTAACTCTAAAAGTGACTCACAATCTTGAAGCACGAATGTTGCACGACCTCCCGTATACATAGGGTTCTTAATTTTCTATGATAAGATAAATTCTTGAAGGATTATTCGATTGAATGCAATGATGATAACAACAAAAAGAAGAATGAAAAATGGAAAACGAGGATCCATATTTTATAATACGAGGTAAAGTAAGGACAGAGATTACATTCTTCACCTCGTTCCCCAAATTATATACCTCATTAATAAATATATAAATTTATTTATATTTTTTATAAATTTAGTTACATATAATTTAAATTAATCATAAATAGTGTATTTTATATTATATATTTTATCTTTAAATTATGTTTTTTATTATTTTAAAATATCAATAATTATTTTATAAATAATACTTAAATTCAAAAAATTTAAAATCATATAATTATTTTATAATTTATTTTTATTAATTTAAAGTAGTCTATAACAAAATTCTATCAATGTTATTTGCTATGAAAAGATTATGTATTTATTTTACATATTTTTATTTATCTTCTTATCATATAATATTATTTATTGATTCAAATTTTTATTTTCTTTCTCATCATAAGATATTTATTATTAAATAATTTTTTTATATTTTTTCTTTTTTAATAAAAATTAATAAATTAATAATTTTAATATTACTTAGATTCTCATTTCCCTTTTGGGGGTTCTCATTACCGACTGAGGATCTTCGATATGTCATTGCAAGGATTTTAAGAGGAATGAAGAACAAATTCAAAATTTTAAACGCAGAACGGAGAGGAAGTCTCTAGCACCACTCCACCCTGTTGACACTACTTATATAACGAGAGGTACAACAAAATTTCAAACCTAATTTGGGACTTTTATCATTCACCTTGCATGGAGTCATGCACTAGCTCAATTGGAAAATAACAAGACAAAATATGGTACATAATAGCACAACTGAAAAATAACAAGACAAAATATGGTACATAATAGCACAACCTTGTTACTTAAGCTGAAAGCTCAGTTGAGCAATATGTATTGTTTACAAACTAATATCTCATCTTTACAAACTAATATGTATTGTTTTTGTTTTTCTAAAAATGCCAAGAGTGGTGATATGTGGCAAGAATGTAACATTACCAAGAACTCTTGTACGAACATTTATTACGGACGATAACATTGTTTATAATTTTTTTTTTTGTGCTATTTAAATTATTATGAAAATGATGATGTATTATTATATTATTGGTGCTGAATTTTGATAAAAATAATGATTTTTTGTTGTTGTTGTTGTAGTAGTTTTTGTATTAGATTTCAAATTTTCTAATGATCAAATTTCTCTACTATACTAAGCTTTTAATCATAACAATTTAAGATTATTAATTTTATCTAAAATTAACCGGTTAATGAAATCTAAGTATAAATCATGTGTTTTCTTTTTAACTTTGCACATGTCCGAGTCTAACCCATATTTATTTTCTATCAAGCTTTTTCTGCAATCTAATGTGGTGATTTGTTTTTGGTTTTCTTTGTTCAATAAAAGAGAAGATAAACTGAACTTTAATGACATAATAATTAAAGCTATAATATTTTTAACAAAGAATTGAAACTAAATCAACCGATCTAAATTAAAAGAAAAAAGTTAATAAAAATAGTAATTTTTAACCTTGTATCATATATATTAATTATTTAATTATAAATTATGAATTTTGTGTTTAGAGTGCATGAAAAATTAAGAAATTAATTATAAATATTAATATTATTTATAAATTAAAAAAATCAATGATAATATATAAAATATTGAAGGTATTTATTTGTGATATCTTTTTCATAAAAATTCTAGAATATCTGTGACAAAATATGAAAATTTAAAGGTATTCATGATAATTTTCCCGTGTCAACAGAACAGAGAAGGTGGGACAAGTAGGACAATAAGTTGCACAAGGAAGTTAGGGGTTGCCTTTCGATAATTATTAACTTTTGAGTAAAATTAAAAATAAAATCATTTAAATGTTTTTTTATTTTTGACGTGATTTTACAAGAAATTGTATAAAATGAAGTATTTTGTTTAAAATTAAGTTGATTGTTTCAAGGAAAATCTTAATAATGACTTTAAGCATAGTGTTGCCTTTTGAGGGCTCAGTTGGGCCGAAGTTCAATCCAAATTTTCAACAAATTGTTTTTAATACTAAATATAGAAATTTACCATTTTTCAGGCTAATTATAAATTAAATTAAATTTACCAGTCTATTTATAAAAAAAAAAAAAAAAATCTATATATTAGGTATTTAACATATTTAAAATTTTAAAATTTATTCTTAATCTCGTAATTCACATAATTTGTTTCTAACTTTTATAAATTCGATAAAATTAGTCTAAATTTTTAATTTTTTTCATATCAATTTAACAATGTTATATTTTACTATAATATATTTGACTTTTTATATCAATTAATCTCTAACCTATATAAATATAATTTGATTTTGATTATCAATTTTTTAATTACATGTAAATTAGTTAAATTAGTTTGATAAAAATTAAAATATTTGACCAAATTTGTTAGAAATATTATAACTAAATCTTTTTAATTTAAAGATGAGGAAACAAGGGTGTGTTTATTAATTAAGAAGTGAATGAAAGAAAATAGAGTTATTTTCATTTTTTTTTATATTTTTTTTTAAATTACGGTAAAAAGAGAATAAAAATCCCATAAATTTGAGAGTCATTTTTATTGATTGTTTTTCAACTCTTCCATGATATTGATTATCTTTCCTAAATTTATAATAAATAATTATAAAAATATCCTTTATTTTAATATTTTATTTTATATTTTTTATTATTATTTTTAAAAAGACATATAAGTCAATTAATAATTTTATTATGATTCTTTATAGTTAATTAGTAATTTTATATATTTTTTTTCATTTTAATTCATATTTTTGATAAATTTTTATTACAAATTAGTAAATATACGCTAAATTTTAATATCTTAAATAGTATAGGAATTCAATGAATAAAAAAGCCTTTTTAGTTTAATGAAGTAGAATATATATATATATATATATATCCAGACTTTTTCATAATAAATAAATTTTGCGATTTTAAGCATCTTACAAACCCAGTCGGTACCTATTATCTTTATAATTTTAATATGATATTTTATGTTAAAATTATGATGTTTATAAGTTATTTTGTGTATAATTTTTAATTTTATTATTTAGAATAATTTTTTGCTTGCATAATTAAGTCTCTTTACAAAATGTTAATCCAATAAAAAATTACTTTCTAGTTTCATCACTAATTTTAAGGGTCACTTTAATTAATTATTATTATTATTATTATTATTATTTAAAAAAAAAAACATGTATCCAACAAAACTTCTCTCATAAGTATTACTTTTTTTTTTTCCTACTACTCAAAAGTATTACTATCTTATTCTAAATCATTAATAATATTTTTTAAACTTTTAGAAACAATTCTCTTAAAAAATATTGTCAAACACTTAAATTTTTTTTTTTTTAGGTAATTAGAATTCACTTTCAACCTAAAAAAAAAATACTTATAAATTGACCAAATATCAATAAAATATTAAATATAGAATATGGGATGAAACTTATAGTCATATTTCAATAGCTGTTTTTTTTTTTTTTTTTAATACAACGATGAACATTCATACGTAGTAATAAATTAATCGTAGTTTTTTATTTTTATAAAAATGTAAAAAAGTTAATAAAAATTGATGATATATTTTCTCTCATATTCCACGTTATATACTATAAAAAAAAAAAAAAAAAGAGTCATCCACTCATGCTTTAACCACACATTGTTTAGTGTTAGCAGCTGCAACAACAAAAAACACACACACACTGTTTAATGTTAGCAGCAGCAGCAACACCAACACAACACCAACAAAAACACACACACACACACATTGTTTAGTCCGACTCTTTCCCCGCAGATAATTTTGTGCGGATAATTCTCTTAGTATTACCAAATCAAATGGAACCTCTAGATTAATTATCACGATATTTATGCTTGTTAGTTTCACTTGTTACAACTTACAAGTAGCTTTGCAACTCATTATCATAATTTTCTCAACTTTTGAAAAGGGAAAAAAAAAAATCATTATCATCATTTTGCCATTGGTTATGTAAATTATTTTAATTTATTTTAATACTATTTTGAGAAATAATTATTAAATTATATTATTTATATGTTAATAATTTAATTTTTTTTATTTACGTTTTAAATTTTGAAATAAATTTATAGGTTAGAATCTAGACACCTACGATAATCTAACAAATCATTTGTGATTGTTTAATTATTTTTATCAAATGGAGAATGTGTATTTTCGTGTTACTTAATTTTCACCTTGATTTAAGAATTATTAATTAATTTTAAATTTTTAATCATAATAAATACCTAATAACATTTACGCAATTAATTTAAGTTATTTTGTGATTAAGATAATTGATTATATTTGTTAATTAAGATCATTAACCTTCATGGCCACAATTTTATTTTATTTTCCATGATCAAATATCAATTGAATTATGTTTATGATTTTTTTAATCATAAATAATTACTCAAAAAATAATCATAAATAATATTTTAATCAATTTTTTTAAAATCAATTGCATAATGATATTTGTTTTTAATGTGGTGTGCATTTTAGTAAGACAGATGTACAGGGACTAGAGTCATCGTAGAACACTAGGTGAACTTTTAGGAGGAAAAAATTCAAAAATATCCTTAAAATTTTCCATTTCTTCAAAAATACTCTTAAGTTTTTTAAAAATTCAAAATTGTCCCTCAAATAAGATGCAGTTTATATCGCCGTTTATTTTAGGGGTATAATGAAAAAATCATAAAATGCATATTAACAAAGCTTCCTGCGTAAGGTTGTGCATTAGTCACCAAATAAATCATCATCGTCCTCGTTGTCATCTGCATGACTTAAGATATTTCCAGGTTTCACGCTGGACTTTTCTTCGGTCTCTTTAGTTGAAGCATTGGTACTAACAGAAGAATATGCCCAAGAAGAACCCAATTTATCAGAGAAGGATTCTCCATAAAGATCATCATAAATCCCACTTTTTGGAGCACCTTTGACCTTATTTAAAACCTCTTGTAATTTATCAGTCACACCTTTTGGTGAAAGAATGTCTTCCTTACCAAAGCTCCGTTCCTTTCCTGAGTTTTGTTCTTTCCTTTTTGGTATTACCGTTATCTGTACAAGGGACTCGTACTTTCCAACAAGACTTCCTTCTTTAACTCCTACTGGACCAGGTTCTGTTTCTATGTCTACACCATGCTGGCCTGATGAGGTGAGGGTGTAGTATACAATGAGACACCCCAAGCATGATAATGACAAGCTAATAACTATAATTGCAATAATGAATAAGTAAAATTAACATGGTAAGCAAAAGATGAGTTATAACAACAATGTCCATCTTAAGACTTAAAGTATATAACAATAAACAAAATCCAAGGAATTTATGTACATCCAATTAAATTTTTGACCTTCCGTTCTTGTGAGGAACAACTGCAGCATGCTGGCATGACACTGACTCATGATCAAGCACAAAATCACAGTTATGGAATTGCCTCCTAAAAATGCTTCTCCGTCTATCCAAATTAATGCGATCAAGAACCTCACGATCCTTCAAAACCTCAAGATAATAAACACCTGGCCGAGGCTCAATAGCCCAATCGGGTGGCTGCCAAGTGGACTGGCCCCCTCCAACCTGAGTCACATGCTGGGTTTGTCCTACCAACGGTGCTGCCTCTAGAACTACAGGCTTTTGAGGAACATGGAGTTCATGCTGATACTGACTTTGCAAGACAGAAGTCTGAGATGGTGAATGCAAAACTGAGGGATGAGTAATTGGTCTTGAGACAGACTGGGAAGCAGATTTTGAAGCCGAATTAGAAGACACTGAGAATGGTTCAAAAGTCTGAGCTTTCTTGAATCTATCAAGACCAGCTCTCCCGTACATCTTTCAATCTTCAAGTTATTCAAATAATCTTCAACTTTATCACGAGTTGAGGCAAAAGTATAGCATAATGTAGCATTGATGATAAATATGCTGCTAATCCTTTTTTACACCCACACTGAAACAATCCTCTTCCTGTGCAAAACACCACAAGTAAACTTGAAAGTCAGATTCAGATGAAAAAAATCAAAGTAAAATTGAACGATGGAGAAAATGGGTTTGCGTACCAATCAGGGATTTGCCTGCTTGAAAAAGTAGGGATAGTGTTTCGAAGGAGCCACGGCAGCGACGAGGCTTTTCCGAGTTATAAGAGTCAGAGAGTGGCCCGATGGTTTTTTTAGGCCATCCTACAATTTCTGAGTTTTTTTATTTTATTGAAATACAACTTATTTGCCAAACCGTTCGAAATTGTAACGGCTGTTAAAATCAGGGGTATTTTTGAAGATACTCCTTAATTAAGGCTTATTTTAGATTTTTTTGTAAAATGTAAAGGTAATTTTGAAGAAATGAAAAACCTCAGGGGCATTTTTGAATTTTTTTCACTTTTAGGATAAAGAATTAATTTTTTAAAAAATAATAAAAATAATATTTTTAAAATTTATAACAACAAAAATAATATAATTTTAATTAATGTATTTTTATTATTAAAAAAATTTAATTTATTATTTTATACTGAATTATGTCTAATTTAAATTACGATTATTTAAACTCATATTTGATAATAAATTTTATCTAATTATTCATCTAATATTTTTAAATATTATTTTTATTATTATAAATTTTATGTGTTATTTTATATAATTTTTCTTAACTTTTTTCTTTATAATGCAAATCTATTTGTAAATAACTAACGGCTAAACTTCACCTTTAATTTTTCCTTTATAGCAGCTGCACCTTAAAGTTAAACTTAATTACCATTTTTGACGAACGTTAGTAGTACATTTTGTAAAACTAGCTTACTCGGTTATAAAACTAGCGAATTAAATGCACTTTTTAAGTTAAAAGAAGAAGAATTCTAAAGATATATTTATCTTGAATATGAGTTAGACTCGTTTAGAGTTAATACGAATCAGATGAATTTCTTTTTTTCAAAAATCTATCAACGAGTCAAAATTTATGATTAAAATAATATCAAACTCTGATAATTCATGCAAGTATTAACAAGTTCTTTAGTAAGATGCTTTTAGTTTAATGAAAAATATTTTTTAAAATAAAGTTGATATAAATAACGATAATTATAAAACATTTTTAATTTTTTAATTTTTAGAGAATTATGTATGTTTTTTTTTTATATTATATTATGATTATAGGTACAAAATTTTTAAATTAACTACCCGACCTTATAAATTAATTTAAATATTTATTTTTTAAGATCATTAATGGACAAAGGTTTTGAGAATTTTAAAATTATCAAGATTAAATTAATTTATAAATTAACTCATAGGAAACCTAGCCAAAGATTGTGAATTAAATTATACACGTAGCATCAATACTATTTTCAATAAGTTAAGGTATGGCTCTCACCACAATCTACTAATTTAGTGCCATGTTTGATTCATAATAGCAAGAATGTAATAGAAATATTTGTAGTATTTATGTATTTTGTTTAAAATTAATCTACTCATTTTAATATAAAGCATTGTAATAGTAGTAACAATTTTTATTCATCCCACACCTCTTAATATGTCATTTTTCTTTGAACACCTATTCAATTAGAATTGAACGACAACAATTTAGATCCGTTCAATATTTTACGTTCAAATTAAACGTTCAATATTATTGAGGGTGCTAGTTTTGTTACTATAAATTTTAGGGGTATTATTTTTGATAAATTTCCTATTTTTTTATAATGCTATATTTTTCTTACATATTTTATAATATTTTATATATTTTTATCTAAATTAAAAATAAAAATAAATTTTTTATAATATTGATTCATTTATAATTTTATAAATTTTATTTTATTTAAAAATAAATAAATATTATAATAATAATATTATTTTATTTAATTCAATTTAATTCTTATTTTTATTATCGGAAACAAAATATAACCTTGAATCAATAATCTATATTGCTAATAAGTAAATTCTAATGACAACATTATTTAATTGTTTTTTTATTTTCTAATTATTTTATCACCTAACACATGTATAAACAAAATTGTTTAGAATTTTGTATCTGCTAAACATTCCATTAGCTAAAAATAAAGAAACTTACTCCAAAAAGATTCAATATGTTTTGTTCTGCCGCAAACTACAAAACCCACCTTATTCATTTCCTTAACCCACTAATTTTGTGTGTTTGTGAATGCGTGCATTTCATACCCACCATTACCAAAACGTTTCAGAACCTGAATAATCTGTGCACCAAGCTCCTCATTTTCTGCAAGCAAATTGTAGACTGAGGGCAGAGCTCACAAGGAGATTAAGATTGCCGTTTTGGTTGCTATAGAAACAAAAACAGGGGATGTATTGGAAACTTTACCCTCACTACCCACCAAAATTAGTTTTTCAAAAATTCATAGTAGACCCACGTGTCCTGCTGTTTATGTTTCATCCTTCGTGTCGGTTCCTCACAATACTTCCCCCAAAATCCGAATCCTCTTACACCTGTATTTCTTCATACCTCCCTCTTTTCCTTCCCTATCTTGAATTTTTTATTTGTCATTTTTGTCCTCCTTTCCTTGTCTCTTCGAAAGTACCCTTATTTCCATTTCCATGCAAATTTGTTTCTTTTTTTGATGCAGATATGTGTTTAATCTTAAAACAGAGACCCATTCATCCATTTTTGCTTCAGAGAAAGAAAACATTTCCATTTTGAAAACATGTCGAAGCTTCCTTCTATCGAAATACAATGACCCAATAGGCTATTAGAGCAAATTCTGGTCCTTTTTCCATTAATAAATTCATTTCAATCTTAAAGACAGAAACTTGTTTTTGTATTGATTTAGAAATGGATGGTATGGTTGAGGAACGAAATGTTTTTGAGATAGGGGTTGTGGTTCCAAAGAGAACGGTAAAGGCAGGACAAACAATTAACCCAGTGGATGAAACTTCTGATTGCGTAGAGGTTCTTATAGATGAGTTAAAGAAAACGGGTTTGATTATTGAGAGAGTCGTTGGCATCGCTGATGAGTTTATCAAGGTTTTACTTTTACCTTTGTACCCTCCATTTCCTATTTAAAATCTTCATAATTTATTTGTGTATTTGTTAATAGATTATTTATTGTTTAAGAACAGATCTCCATGATATAATTTTTTGATTCTTATTAGTCACATTGTTTCCTATTCTGGATACCTTTTATTATTTTTTTAATAATAAATAAATCTTATTTGATCCTTTATGTAAATTTGCTAAATGGAGGAGGCATTTTTATTTTCATTTATTCTTATCTTAATTTATCTTCTTTTTTCCAATTCAATGTAATACATGTTTAATTCTTTATTCAATTTGATTTTTATTTTTTATTGTTCATCATCTTCCTTTCAGTTGGCAGCACCTTTGGAGGTTTTAGGGAAAGCTGCAGCCGAGTTGCAATTTAAAAAACAGACTCGTATTGGTAATATTTATGAAGTCTTTGTTCTAAAATGGTTTCAATTTTTCAAACATGTCATCTTATTTTATCATTTTTTTAATTCTTGTATTAGTTTCTTATGATCTTTTCCAAACAATATCCACCTTGATTTTCTGGGAAGAATTAACATGCAATATTCTATTTCAGGGATGGATTTACAATTTGAATGGGAGGAAGCTAAAGCATTTGAGAGGCAACCAGATGGTTCCTTGTTTAGCTGGTGTGAACGATACAGATGTTACCAGCACATATTCGATGGAATAGTAAGTCATTTTGGTATTTCTATTGAAAATTAAGGATCATTGTAACTTAATAACAATTCAATAATGTTTATAATTTTAGTTTCATTATCTAGTTATAAGTCCCTTTATTTGGGAACTCGTGTTACATATACATTTCTCTATTTTTCTTTTTTCGTTCATGAATTTGTTTCCATTGGTGTCTCACATCTTGTGCTTCATTGTTGATGAGTAATTAACTTTGATGCTATAGTATTATCACTTTGAATAGAAAAAAAAATGTCAAATTGAATGAATAAGAAAAAATCTTCTTCCTTTAAGGCAAAACTACTTTGAGGTTGAATTCTTTCCACCAACCTAAATCTAAACTAACTTTAAATTATGCATAAAATATGCAGAAGAACAAGGGCGACTCAGATATACCTCTAAATTATGATGGTAGAAAGCACCAGTGGGAAGTTGGGGAATGTTTGCTGCAGAAATTGGAATCAGTGGGCATCATTAAGCAAGTATTTCCTTTGCATGGTAAGTTACCTATAATAAAATGATATGTTTTTAAGGCTTGAACTTAAGAACTTAACTCTTAAGTGAGATATATTTGGTAATAGATGAAATAAAGCGGAAGAAACTACTTCATACTTGGGCACTGCAGTGGTGGGACATCACAAATCAACCAATAGATGAAGTCTATTCTTACTTTGGGACAAAGGTTAGTTTACTTGCATTAGAAATTTGTGCTATAAATATTTTTCTGAACATTTAAGGGAGTCTTCTATACTTTTGCAGATTGCAGTATATTTTGCTTTTCTTGGCATGTATACACGGTGGTTGCTCTTTCCAGCTGCATTTGGCCTTATGTCGCAGATGGTGGATTTTGAGTGAGTCTACCATGCCACCACCTCAATTTGCCTGCATTCTATTAACATATTTGTTCACCTTGTGCAATATTGTTCATATTAAATAATAATCTTTGTGATATTTCAGGTCGTTGAAGTTAATGGTGCTTCCTGCATTCTTTGTGAGCATAATACTCTGGGCCATAATGTTTTCCCAGTTTTGGAAACGCAAAAATTCTGCTATTTTAGCTAGGTAACTTACTTTTTGAGAGAACTATTTGTGTGGCAATTTTTACCATTTATTGTTAAACTTCTAGCTTTTTTCAGTGTCTGTTTCTTCCTTGTGATTTGGGTGTTACAGGTGGCTGATCGATAGTTCAACTGGTTCTGACACGGAATACAAGCTTCCAGGTATGGACTTTAGTTCCCAACAGTCACCTTCAGAACCCACGAGAAAACCAGAGACTGACAGAAGAAGAGAAAAAGAAGTGTTCCAAAGAATGGAGTGGTTTGGACGACTCACAAGATTCAGAAATGATGCTCTCGTTCTCATTAGTATTATATGCCTCCAGCTGCCATTTGAACTGGCCTATGCTCATACTTATGTGGTTATGAAGTCTGATATTATGAAGTAAGACAATGAGTTATATTGCTCATTAAAAGCAAATACTTGTATTTTCTTGATTGCCAAATCAACTTTGATATATCATAGTTTGAGCTTTTCTCAAAAGGGGATGTCATGGCATGAAAATGACAGTTCTGTCATCTTTGTATTTCAGGTTTGGGCTTACGGCCATTTATCTTTTTGCTATTCAGTATTTTACACGAATTGGTGGCAAGATCTCTGTCAAGCTCATTAAATCTGAAAATGAAGAGAACACCGAAAAACAGGCTGACAGCCTTGTTTACAAGGTATTTAGCAGAAGAAGAATGTGTATTTGCTTATTTGATCATTTGTTTTCTCTATTCAAAATTTGTCTGACTTTATTAAGTTAATGTCCTTGTAGGTGTTTGGTCTTTATTTTATGCAATCCTATATAGGTGTTTTCTACAATGCCCTTTTACACCGCAGTTTTTCCACTCTTCGTAAAGTCTTAATTCAGCGCCTCCTTGTGGCTGAGGTGATGTAAAAAAAGGAATTTGCATTTTATAGTTTTTGTATTTGGGATTAACATGATTTTCTGCTGAACATTGGTTTCAGGTGTTGGAAAACCTGTTGGAAAATTCTTTGCCATATCTTAAATACAGTTACAAAAAATATAGAGTTCGGTGAGCTCTCATTTTATATCGTGACTTCTTAGTAGTACCTTACTCATCGTACATGTAACTTATACCTAAACATGAGTTGTGTTCTTTTCGGTGTCAAGAAGCAAGAAAAAGTTTGAAAAAGGAGCATCGTCAGGGAAGATTCAGTTTGCATCTAGGGTAGAAAAGGAGTATCTGAAGCCTTCTTATTCTGCAAGCATCTGTGAGGAGGTTGAAGATGGACTTTTTGATGGTACGTGGCAAATATGTTTAACTGAAAGATAATAATAGAAGTTGCATCATAGAATAACATCTAATAAGTTTTTGTTGTTTATCTGTCACATCATCTGCATCTTTTAACTTTGAAGAAAGATTAGTTTACATCTGAATGGAGAAAATTCAGATACAACTCGACAACTCATCATCAAATCTTTTATTTATTTTTCTTTTTTCTGGGAACTTATCCACATTTCTTATAGTAACATGTTAATCTGTACTGGATCTTATGAATCATTGAAATTGTCTCTTTAATTTCTGATTGGAAATATTGTTTTTATAATTGATTTCTGTTTACAACTATTGTGAAGTAATTGGGAGACACTAAAGATCTTTTCTTTTTTGGACTTACTAAACTTTAAATCTTTCTGCAGACTTTTTGGAGTTGACGTTGCAGTTTGGAATGATCATGATGTTTGCCTGTGCATTTCCTCTTGCATTTGTGTTTGCTGCTGTGGTATATAGTGACATTCTTGGAAATTTTCACCATTATCATAAATTCCTGTTGATTCTCTCAGTTCTTAATTCATGTCTTTGTAACAATCTTTATAGAGCAACCTCACTGAAATCAGGACAGATGCTCTGAAACTACTTACCATGTTGAGAAGGCCTGTCCCTCGTGGTGCACCAACAATTGGAGCCTGGCTCAACATTTTTCAGGTGTTGACTTTTCTCTCGATAACTAAAGAAGGCATCTTGGTGGAATTGTCACATATGAAATTAAGCACAATTTTGCAAAGAAATACCCCACTTGTTCTCTAGAAGAGATGAGATGCTTAATTTCATAGCAACATGCATTGATATATCTATGTTTTTATCTATCTTGATTAATGGGAAGTTTTATTTACGAATCCTTTTTGTTTAAGTTTGAAAATATGTATTAATTAATTTCCTTGGATTTTCCGCTTTTACTTTTTCAAATTAGATTTAAGATTTCAACCAATATATGGTTGCACATGCATTAAAATAAGGTACCTCAAATAAAAGCTCATTTTTTGGGCAGCTTTTACACGTTTTATTTGTCCTGCATAGCATGAGGCTTTATTTGCTTCTGTGTTAAAGCTGTCTATACTAGTAGTATTCTTGTTCAACTTATGATGAAACAACATAAAAAATCTTTCCATGTCTCTTAAAATATTTCATTAGTTTCCATCTGATATGGTGCTGTTTGATTTATTATTATGTTAATGTCACACTGACGTGGACATGTAAATCTGAAATTCAGTTCTTAATACTGGCATCCATATGCACCAACTGTGCTCTCTTAGTATGGCTATATGATGAACAAGGTAAATGGAAAATAGAGCCTGGACTTGCAGGAATCCTCATCATGGAGCATATTCTTCTTTTGGTTAAGTTTGGGTTCTCACGCTTTGTTCCCGAGGTGAATTTCCTGTTCTTATCATATTTTATGATCAAACTTAACGAACACAATACCTTCAAACATTAGATTTCTGATAGCAAATGACTCTGCTTTTATTTCAGGAACCTGCTTGGGTAAGAGCCCACCGAGAGAAAAATGCAAGAAAGGCTCAGACCATTTGCTATAAACAGCTCTTGAGGAGCATCTCTGAAGAAGATTTCTCAAAAAAGAAGCTTGCGTGACGAGATTTGGCCGTCCATTTGAGCATGAAGTTGAGCTCGTATTGTTGTTTCTAGCTGCTACAAGTTTTGAATTTTTACATGCAATTCTCTTATCATGTACAGTACTCTGGTTTGGTTTGGTTTGTTTTGCTTTTGTTTATTTCCCCTTTTCACAATTTTGCTGGATGCTGCACTTCTTTTGATTAAAAATTAGAGATATGCTGTTCCTAAAGAACATAAAAAACAATTGTATATTTTTTCTTAAAAGCGAATAGCTTTTAAATTGAGATTTTTAAAGTCTGTTTTTACATATTTCTTTTTTCTTTTTTCTTTTTTCATATTGTTGCTGTGAAGCTGCTACAATCTTGAATCCGTATCTATTCTCCTTAGTTTTCTATATTTGCTTGCATATAAAGAAAGACCAACACAAGTACAATACTCCCGTGCCACCATTATGCAGGGGACATGTAAACAAAAGCGTTTGCTAGAGTGGCATTTGTGGCATAAAAGGTGGACCTTTCTATGCATCTACTTGTTAACATAAAGACACATCAAAAGCGGTACACGTAAATTAGAGCTAACACGTATTCACATTTTTAGGGAAAAACCTAGGATCATAATCCTTGCAAGATAGAGTAGATAGATGTACACATTCATGTTCCCTAAAACTTATAATGGAGCAAGTAATTTTTTAAGGATAAAATTAAAGAGAACAAAACAATGAATTAATTGGTGAAAACCAAAACGCAAAGAAAAACGTGGAAAAAGGAAACAACTGATACAAGTAGTTAAGATACAAACTCTTCATCTGAGTCAATCTCCTCCATAATCAACCAAAACGATTCTTCAACTTTGAATTGAAACTCATCACAATTTGGAATCTCCTCCTCAAACTCATCAAACGTGTAAATCATATTTACATTTACCAGAGACATTATAATTGAACTGACACTCAATATGTACAAATGAACATACTTCAATTTGAGCCACCAGAACCTGAAAAACGACCACTGACTTGACGGGCATATGCCACAACAGCCTTTGCCCATCTTTTAATCTCAGCCTTCAACTTCTCTGAATCCATCCGCTTCAATGATTTTCCAGGCTCTATTGATAGCTCTGTGAAAGTAAAACGACGGCCAACTTGGCGTCTTTTTGCAGACCCACCGCTGGTGGCTCTTCCATTGTTTAGAGAGACACTCTTCTTGACAGACATGGTTTTTTTCTGGAGCCTTTTGGCTGTGGATGCTTAGATGCCTTTTTATGTTCTAGTTTATAAGGTTAAAGAGTTAAACTAAGGCAAGTAACTCGTTTTTTTAATGCGTATGGCAAATTGACAAGTTTCTTTCCCTTTGACTTTTGGACTTTTTCAACCATTAACCTTGTTGCCCGTTTAATATATCAGAGATTTATTCCTGGCATAATTATTAAGAAGGAAAAGAGGGAAGGAAAAAAAGGTAATTGTTTTTATATAGCTTTGAAATTTCTTATCTCGCAAGAATATCCTTATTTTCAAATAGAATATATCAATGTATGGACAATTATATCCCTTAATAAATCACGATTATAATACCCAGTTACATAGCTAATACACGACATCCAACTTATTTTGATTCGAAACTATTAACAAAATTTATTTATTTATATCATAAATTAATAAATATATTACCATATAGTTGCAAACCTACCATAGGCAAAATATGTCAATATTGTATATCACGATAAATTCCCTCTCGGTAAAGCCGTTTCAAAATTGATATCTGTATGCATTTTCAATTTAGTAAGGGAAACGAGTCGGCATTTCTCCAATCCCAGCTGAGACATTATGATTCCAGAATAGTAATCTCTCTCTCTCTCTCTGTTTTTTTTTTAAAACCCAGACATTATAATTTGTGTTTACAGAATGTAAATTGCAAAAAATGATGATGATGAAATAACTGAACCAGATAGTTTTGGACCTTTTGGGTTAAACTTTGGCCATTCCCTCTTGGCTTAGGTTTTGATATTTGATTTAAATTTCTTCATAAGTTTGCTGATTAAAGGGATCACGTGCAATTGAATTACTTCAAACGCTGATTTTTTTTTTTGGTCAAAAAACTACGCTGATTTTGGTAATTACATTTTGAAGTAAACATTTCAATGAATTGTAAACCGACCGAAGGTTTGCAATTTGATCAAAAGTTGAGCGACATTTTTTTTTTGGCAGCTCCACAACAGATGTAGAACCTCCATTTATTAGGTGAACATAAAAATGGCTCACTACTCCACATTGACTAAATTTCTAGTTTTCCAGCATTTACATGAGCATTTGGCAACTAAGGGCAGGATAAAAATAATCAGATGACAAATTTTATTTAATAATATTTAAGAAAAAAATCAAAAATTATTTTAAAATGTTCGAAAATAATTTATATTTTTTTAAATTTTTTATAATCATTTTATACAAATACTTAATCCTACAAAAATTATAAAAATTAATTTATTCTCTAAAAAAAATATTTGATCAAAATAAAAATAAAAAACAAAAAAAATCATAAATCTTATTTAAAAACATTCTTTTTAAATATTTATAAATCATCTCATATTTTAAAAATGAACTTAAAGATGTAAAAATCAAAATAAAAAGTTATTAGCAGATTAAAAAATTACTTGAAAGAAAAAAAATCAGTAACTAAAATAGTTATAAAAAAGCTCTAAGTTAATATTTGTTTAATATATAGAATAACGCAAAAAACAAAACTAGTAATATCCAAATCATCTCCTTCCTAATAAACAAAACGAAAAATTTCCCTTCAAGATCTAAGTAGAAAATTTCGCAACTTAAGGTATGGCAAATTTTCACTACTATATCACCAAGCATCACTTCCTGCCACGGCCTTTCATAGCTTGTCTGTTCCTCTTCTTGACACCCGACTTGGCAACCCTTAGGCTCCTGTGTACAACACTCAACCTTGCCAGGGCTGCCTTCTTCAGGTCTGGCCTGTAGTGATTATCTGACACCTGCAGCAGGGGAAAAACATAAATATAATCGGGAAGAAATATGGGTGGTAAACAAGGATATGATTGCTATAGTTGCAAAGCACATACTTCCAACCATAGTAGAAAATACAACCAAAAAAGAGATCAGAATCCAGCAAAGTATTTAAAATATAATGCTCAGAAGCCAAGCGTAACAATTATATTTCACTGAAAAGCCATTAGAAAAAGTCTTTTCTTACATGTTATGGCTCATCACCGCAAAAGAAAACCTTTAACAAAGGAAATAAAGCATTTCATATCACCAAACCAAAATTGAATGCATATAACATATGTTACATGGCCTCTTTATTATTCATGAAAGTACCCAAATCTTACGGCTGTATTTGCCACTTGGTAAAATCGATTATCTTGACCGTTTACTTTTATAAAAAAAAGAAATAATATTAGACATGTAGATAACATCAATAACTATGATTTATAGAGGCATACAACATGTTGTTGTTTAAGAATTTATCGTCTAATAGACATGGCATAAATATGAGTTTGGGTATTCAACACTTCAAATTTGTGAAAATTAAAAAAAAAAATTTAAAAATTTAGGCACGTATGCTCGAATATGTATCCAAAAATTTAGGACACTTGATGTCATGGAAAAGTCCACGTAACATAGCATATAACTAAGAATTTTCCCATATTCCCTATTTTGCAACTGCATTAGAAAAAATACTGTAATGCTCAGAAGCCAAGCGTAACAATTATATTTCACTGAAGAGTCTTAGAAAAAACTCTTCTTACATGTTATGGCTCATCACAGCATAAGAAACCCTTTATCAAGCCAACCAACCACGGTATTTCTTTTATAGAAAGACCAAACTTCATATGCATACAACTCAGAATTTTTAATGAGTCAAGGATTCCACCCATATATTACCTGATTTGCCACGGCATTAGCCATCCTACGGAACTCTTTCTTCATAACTGATTTGTGAAGCAAAGCAGAAGGTTTGTTTTGCTTCTTGGCCTTGGTTGTTGCGAACAAGACAGCTTGGTCCTTGGTAACAGGCTGAATGGAGACAGTTTTTTTGTTTGCCAACCCTAGTAAAATAAATTGTAATTACAAATTAGCTATCAAGTTTTATTTAAGAGAGCTGAAAACTACAAATGCTACACAAAGTACAATAGAAGTAGTTGCAAAGAATAAAAATAGCATCTGGAAGCTAGATCCTGAACGGCTTAATGAACGCATATGTCACTATTTCAGCAGGATTCAGTTCCAAACAAGTATAATCCTAATATATGCCCAATGATTTAAACATCATCTGATTCAATTTTCCATCGGTAAGTTTTAATTCACTATTTTAACAGGAAAACCCATCAAAAGCTCAAATCTAAAAAACAAAATGAGACTGTTATTCTACCAATGGTTGCATCTTGAATTTCTATACTTCGAAATAAACATTTTAACATAAATACGAAAGGATTACATCCTTTCAACAAATGAAAAAGAAACGCAATCCATCAATTCCCCTAAATATTAAAAAAATTCTCGCGATCTAACCAGAAAGAGAAACAAATAAAATGAAAAGTGAAATAGAATGGTGAATACCGCCATACCGGAATGCTTGTAGGAGTTGAGATTGTATAGATTGTTAGGCTCCTTGCTGAACTGGACACTTGCGTTACCCCTTCCAAACTCCTTCACAAGAAAACAGTTGTTCTTCTTCACAATCTCCCAGATCAACTGTCCCGGTACTGTCGCCATCTTCCTCCGATTCTGCACAATAAATAAACAGATCAAAAACAGCTAAAACACTTCACAGATAATGTACACCTTTTAGATTAAATAAACCTTAGCAAATATGATTAAATGCGTGCGAGTTATTGTGGAAAGCTATCGCCAACCTCTACGGTTTCGTTATGCAGCTTCAAATTAGTCTATGGAGTGAGAGGACTTGGGGCATGGGTTTTATATACTGAAACCCTAGTTGGTCCATGTTTTCTATTTTTACTGTTTAGACCCCAAGTGCATTTTCATTTTATTAAATTAGACCCCAAGTTGTCATTTTGCAGGTGCGCTTTGGGACTTCATATGCTTCTTTTTTGGAAAACGACCAAGTACAGACTCTTCGATCCTAAATCTATGGAAAACCGCAATGGCAATGGAATTTGGATCACAGCTCGCCAACTTATGGAAAGCAGGAATTGTTTCAGTCATTTGGGTGATTTGGACTGCTAGAAATGAGTATCGTTTTAACAATAAGAGGACGACTCTGAGATCGGCTTTTGCCACAGTATGGCGTTTTATCCGCGAGGCGAGTCTTTCAAAAAGTGGTTGCATGCAGAACACTGTGGATGATTTACAGGTACTTAGGCGGCTTCGAATATCAGGCATCCCAAGAAGGGCCCCAAATATTATAGAGGTTAATTGGAAGGTTCCACCATCGGGATGGATAAAGGTCAATACAGATGGTGCTACATTTGGAGCTCCAGGATTTTCTGGTTGTGCAGGTGTTTTTAGAACTTCAAGATCATTTGTTAAGGGTTGTTTCTGTATTCCGCTTGGAATATCATATGCTTATGAAGCAGAACTAGCGGCAGCAATTTATGCGGTGAAGTATGCATATACATTTCAGTGGAGGCGTCTTTGGTTGGAATCAGACTCACTATATGTTGTTTCTCTTTTTCAGACCCGGTCTTCTTCGGTTCCTTGGAGGTGGCATTCTGCTTGGACGGATTGCTTAGACAAAATTACTCATATGGAGTTTTACTGTTCACATATTTATAGGGAAGGTAATGCTGCAGCTGATAGCTTAGCTTCTAGGGCTCCTAGTTTATGTACAGCGACTTGGTGGTGGAATGTTCCACATTTCGCGAGCTCTTTTATTTATTCTGATGCTAACAACAAACCTAATTACAGGTTTTGTTGAGAATTTTTATTTGCATGTGTAATTTTCTCAATATTTAATAATATTAGTGGTTGATTGGTTTAATGAAGAAGGTGCTAAGGAGGTGCCAACCTAGTTGGGATGTCTCGGTGCACCCACTGAAAACAATTAGCCACAACCTTTTATTTAAAAAAAAAAAAAAAAAATTAGAGCCCTATATACTTCGCCCGATTACCCTCGCCATGAATCTTTCCTTTAGAGTGTTTTTAATAAATGATTTTGATTTTCTAATTTTTTTTTTTGTTCAATATTAATATTATTAAGATAACTTAATACATCAATTTACATTACGGGTGGGGTGTGCAAAATTTTCCATATTCAACACATAATATTAGAATTTAAGATTTTATTAATTTAATTTACTTCTTTATTTTAAAGAATCGATTAAAATTAAATTAATTTAATTTTTATTTTAAAGAATTGAAATAATCTGATCAATTTATTATTTTATTTTTATTTATATTATTATTTTATACAAATATTTTTTTTAAAAATTAATTAGTTTGTTAATGTGTGCCTATTTTTGCTTTTAGAGTTCGGATATTTAAGCAAAATTTATGTAATAACTTATAGATCAAATATTCTCCCTTATTTTTCTTTTTTATATGAAACATTAATTATATATTATTTAATTATTTATCTATTATAATTACATTATTTTTCAATTTTTTTTTGTCTTTAGAGTTAGCAATATATGAACAACATTAGGAAGTGTTTAGATATGAAAATTAATAAATATTGTCCAATAAGTCATTAATATTCCTTATCGTTTATTTTATCTTATTTTTAAATATTTTTTGCATTTTATGTTTAATGCGGATAATGATATTAAGTAAATGATTGAGATTTAAATTTAAAATTTAAGTATTATAATAAAACTAACATCGAAAACACTAAAAACTATAATACAAAAGTTTTAAAAAAATATTAATAAATAAAATCAATTAGCAAAAGGAAAATTTTTCTTAACTCAACCCAATCTAAAAAAAAAAAAAAACAGTTTGAATTAGATTAATTTTTAAATTTATTAATTTTGTTTCAATTTTGATCTAAACTTCATGTACGCAAACTCCTAATTTACATAATTACATTATAAATAATTTAATTAGTAAATAATAGATATGAATGCCGGTTAATCAATTTTGGACAATTTTAATGCCCGGTTAATACCCTAATAATGTAATAATTTTCAAATTAAAATTAAGTAATACTAAGAAAAAAATAGGAAAAACACCAAAAATATTAATTTGAAAGTTTTTTTTTGAAATTGTTTATATCATTTTTATTTCAATTTTAAAAAGTTTATCAAAAATTAATTTTAATTACTGTCTCATATTTAATACATAAATTTTGTATTTTGTATTTATTTATTTTAATGTATTATTTTTAATTTTTGCTTAAACATGATATGTTTAACATGTTTGATTATATAATCTTTCTTTTTTTTTTTTTGAAATTTTGTGTTCGTAACATGACATAATCAAAATCTAAAACTTCAATCCCCTACGAAAATTCCAAACTCCTTCACTAGTTACAATGTACGTAGGGTTTCTTGCATGTGTGCTGGTGGTGGTGGAGCGAAACGAAGCTTGAAGGGCTAAAATCAAAGGAAAACATCATTACCATGGCTGGTAATTAGCACATTAATTTTTATTTCTTTCTTAATTATGTTTCTGGTCAATCCGAAAATGGAAAAGAGTCGTAGCGTAGCAGTACTGCTTTCTCGAGGAGGCCATACATGCATCGAAATAATTACTAGATTCCTGTCATAAATTTCTTATTGCATTGTTTTCATTTTACGGAATAATAATATATTGTTTTCTTTGTAGATAATATCTTAATATAAAGTTGCTTTAACTTGAGGAAAAATATATTCAAAGCTTTGAAGCTTGTTTACTAGAAAGAAAATAAAGCGCAGGAAACTGAAGTTCAAAAGTGTGTTTCAATTAACAAATGAATTCGATAAAATCAGAATACAGAATCCTACTGAATGTAATGTCAACTTATATATATACATGAGCAAATCTTGGGAACCATTCATAAGCTGACATTTGTACAAAGTTATCTAACAGAACATGTGAAGGAAACTAACTAACAGCAAACTAACTAACAGAAACAGAAACAGAAACAAAGTAACTAATCTCCTAGCTAATACACGTCCAAAACCCCCCTTCAAACTGATGGTTGAGGAAAAACCAACAGTTTGAGTCTAAGACGAAGAAACGAAGCAGATGGCAGAGGCTTGGTAAGAGAATCTGCAACCTGATCAGAGGTAGGAACAAAATGTACAGATAAAGCTCCTTGCTGAACCAGGTCTCGAATGAAGTGATGATCGATTTTTATGTGTTTGGTGCGTGCATGAAAGACAGGATTATGAGCAAGAGCCTTAGCACTAATACTGTCTGTGAGCAACAATGGAGTATTTGAGAGAGAAATGTGTAAATCAGCAAGAAGAGATTTTAGCCAAATAATCTCAACACAAGCCAAAGCCAAAGCCATAGACCTGTATTCACTCTCAGTGCTACTTCGTGAAACAACCTTCTGCTTTGAAGACTTCCACGATATTAAACAATCACCCAAAAACATATAAAAAGCCCCAGTGCTTCTACGATCATCTGGGCAGCTAGCATAATCAGCATCACAATAGGTAACCAAGTCAAGAGATGTAGGGGCAGAGAAAACAAGGGCAAAATTAGATGTGCCTTTGAGATAACGAAGCAAGCGCTTAGCAGCAAGCCAATGGACATCAGTCGAAGAGGCCATAAATTGGCAAAGTTTGTTAACTGCAAAAGACACATCTGGCCTAGTGATGGTCAGATACTGAAGGGAGCCGACAAGCTTTCTATAATCAGTAGCATCCTCCAAAGGAACACCATCAAATTTGCTGAGAATTTTGCCAGAAGACATTGGTGTAGTGACAGGTTTAACGTCAGTCAAGCCAAAAACATCTAACAAATCAGTAATGTATTTGTGCTGAGACAAAAACAAACAGTTATCACCATAAGCAACCTCAATGCCAAGAAAGTAATGTAGAATCCCCAAATCCTTAAGAGCAAATTGAAGATGCAGATCAAAAATAAGCTTGTTAATAAGACTGTTGTTGGAGCTTGTGACAAGAATATCTTCAACATACACCAGCACTACAAACATATTATTGCCAATAGTTTTCACAAACATGGAACTATCAGATTTAGCATTAGTAAATCCCATGGTTAATAAACAAGAGCTAAGCTTATGGTACCATGCCCGAGGGGCTTGTTTCAAGCCATACAAGGTTTTTTGCAGCTTTCAAACAAGATGAGAGCCACCAGTCTCAAAACCAGGAGGCTGATTCATGTAAACATCTTCCAACAGATCACCATTTAAAAAGGCATTGTTGACATCCACCTGCCTAATTTGCCAGCCTTTTCGAAGCACAAGAGTAAGAACAACCCTTATGGTGGTTGTTTTGACAACCGGACTAAATGTTTCAGAATAATCAACACCAAATTCTTGAAGAAAGCCTTTAGCAACCAACCAAGCTTTATATTTGTCCAAAGCACCATTTGACAGAAACTTTACTCTAAAAACCCACTTACATGAAATAGCTTGACATCCTTCAGGTAAAGAAACCAGAGTCCAAGTTCCATTTGCAGAGAGAGCATTTATCTCTTGCTGCATAGCCAAATGTCATTCAGGTACCTTGAGAGCTGATTTGTAACTTTTAGGGACAGGCTGCACTTGAGAGACAGTAGAAGTAGCATGAAAGGATTTAGGTTTAAAGGTACCAGCTTTAGATCGAGTAGGCATGGAATGAGAGTTTGTGTCATTAGGAGGTTGATGTATAGAGGAAGAAGGAATGAGAGATGAATGAGGTGGAGGAATAATGTTGATATCTTAAGCAAGGGCTCCAGATGAGGTAACAATTGGTACATCAGAAATAGGAAGTTCATTACCAGGGGCATCAGTATCAAAAAGATCAAAATGAGATAAAAAAGATGGAGAAGAAGAAGGATTATTAATAGCTGGAGACACAGAGGCTGAGGAAACTGAAGTAGACAGAGAAAAATTAAATGGAGCAGATTGATCTGACACATCAGACGGGACATGACAAGCAACAGAAAAATGAGCAGGTACTTGTATAAGAGGCATATCAGAGGAAGCAGGCACAGACTGTGTATTAGATGACAGAGAAGTAACAGACTGAGCAAAAGGAAAACAAGATTCATTGAAAACAACATGACGACAGAGATAACCCTTTTGATTAGAGCAGTATCCTATAAAGACACAATCTAAGGATCTAGGCTGTAATTTTGTACTGTTATAGGCTCTTACACAAGGAAAGCTTTGACAACCAAAAGTTTTGAGAAATGTGTAGTCAGGTTTGTTGTTAACAAGAACCTCATAAGGAGACAAACCAGCTAAGATTTTAGTTGGAAGTCGATTTAGAAGATACACAGCAGTCATCATAGCATAAGGCCAAAGATGAACTGGCATACCAGCTCTAGACAATAAAGCAAGACCCCTTTCTACAATGCGCCTGTGCCTACACTCAACAACCAAGTTTTGCTCAGAGCTGTGAGGACAGGTTAAACGATGAATGACACCCAGTTTTGTAAGAGAAGTCATCATAGGCTTAAATTCTGTTCCTCCATCAGTTTGAACAGCTTTAATATTAGCATTAAATTGTTTTTCCACCATAGTTTTGAAACTAAAAAATGCAGAACTAGTCTGAGATTTGCTTTGAAGCAAGAAAAGCCAAGTGAACCTAGAGTGATCATCAACAATGGACAAAAAATACCTACAAGAAGTGCATGAATTTTGTGGTGCAGTCCACAAATCAAGGTATAACAAATGAAAAGGAGTAGAGACACGTTCATGAGAGTGCAGAAAAGGAAGTTTGTGAGATTTTGCCAGTTGACAGTGCTTGCAAAATTCTACACTAGAATTGGAAACAGATTGTTTAGAGACGTATTTAGACAAAGCACTTTTAACAGTGGGAAAAGATGGATGACCTAACCTATTATGCCATTGCTGCAAAGAAGCTGAAAACATTGCTGGAGACAAAGAAGTATACTCAGATGACAAGGATCCTCCAACTGAACCATGCACCTGATACAAACCATGCTCACTTGGACCCTTCAGCTTGACCTTCTGGGAAAGAAGATCCTTAACACAAAAACTATCAGGAGAAAATTCAATAGACACTCGGTTATCACGACACAACTTATAAACAGAAAGCAAATTGGTAGCAGTGGCGGACGAACAAAGAGAAGTTTCAAAAAGAGGCATCTTTGGGCACCCTTCGTTGTATGTATGTGTGGTTTGTTAGAATTCTCCCAAAGATCCAGCTAACAATATTGAAGTGTTTCTTTCTGTAGCAGCATAATGCTAATTATTGGATTAACATCTCTGCATAATCTATAACACATAGGAAGAACTTATCAAATTTAGGACTTTGTGTTCAAGATAAAATGTTCAAATGCGTACATATGTGTCAGGAAAATAGTTTGGGTGCCTATGTATTAACTCGGTTAAAGTACATTTGTTAGTAGTTTAATTAGCCTATATTATTTTTTTGATTTAATTATCAATATATTTGACTAGCTCTCGTAACTAATTAAACATTACGCTGTTATAGACTAAATAACTGATAATTTTGATTAGTTAATTGCTTAACGTTTCTATGTGTACTCACTCCATACTGATCAAGAAATGTGTTGAGTCATCCGGATTGTGCTGACTTTAGTCCCATTTGGCCATTCTTATTTGAATAGGCATCTGAAAACCTTGGTATGGCTATGATCATATATACGCTAGTCACATCAGTTAATTAAGCAATGGCTCTCTGAAAGATTTCAAGACTCCATTACTGAGAATGCTGAAGCAGAAGAAGCAGCTGCAAAGGATGAGGCAGGCAACGTTATTTTTCGTTATATTTTATATTGACTTTTCTTGGGAAATATACTTCTTAGGGCATTACATTTTAATTAATGGATTTATTATTGGTTGCAAAATGCCATTTATCCACTCTCATCACTTATGCTTATATCTTTTACTCCATGTCAAGCCCTTGATTAATGTTGAACACATTTACAAATTGCATGGAACATCCTTGCTAGTAGTAATTAATGTTCAAATTATACCAAGTATTACCTGTTCAATATGCTATTCCATAAAGTTATGCGTCGATCTAAAGATAGAATGCATAACTGTAAAATTTGTCATTTTCACCTAGAGTTTAATTACTGTGACATCTGTATTAATTTTCAGGTTAATGCCTGAATCTGCACTTACAACAACTAAGGAAAAAAATCCCTCGGGTCGGCAATGGCTTGAAACTGTAATAGCTTCGGCGATATTTATGCTTTCCCTGATTTTTGCCTTTTCAACCTTCTAATTTTATAATAACATTGCTGGATTAATTTTCAATTTAAAATGGCTTGTATATTTACTACTACGGATAATTTACTTAGTTTTGCTGAAGAGTTGGGTTGTTATTGCTACAAATCTATTGTAAATCACAATAGGTTATTTTCAATTTTATTAAATTTTAATTATATAACTTAAATACAATACTAAGATATGTAATCACGTGTAAAAAATAAAAAATAAAAAATAAAATACGAGATTTTTATATGGAAATAATCTAAGCCACAACAATAACTTAAGAAAAAATCACCGAACCACCTAATCTATCATCTCCTATGAAAATTCAATGTTCAAGTACAAAGTCAAATATTAGACTATCCTCCACAGATAAAGCCTCTAAAGTACTTTACTTACAAGATCATGCTCTATCTTCATAGTCTCCACAGGATTGGTGCGAATGGATCCGGACCGACGCTTCGGTAAATTCGAGTCACACGAAATACCAAACACGTCAATCTTAACACCTGAAAAGTTAGCACAAGTATCAAAAATACAATGTGTGCCATAGAAAGGATTTAACAATGAATACTTCTAATTAGAAAATTCAAAATATATATCAAATAAATTAAATCTCTAACAAATCCTACATAAATAAGTTAAGCACATGTTCATTAAAAATAGATTTTTTAAATCTCAATGATTAATCATAAAATAACCTAAGCAATAAGAAATTATGTGAACATAAAGATATGAAATAAATAGACTTAGACATAAACTAGCATGATCATACAAATATCGAAGATTCAATATCAATAACTAATCCAAAATTGTACTAGTTTTTATATACAAGATGAAAAGATGAGGCTCAACCAAATATAAAGAATCAAAAAATTAGTGAGTATAAATGAGGCAAAGCTTATATATATAAAAACAAGAATACGTCGTATCATCTTATGAAAACCTAGATAGGAATACGTTACTTGTTAATGTGTCAAAATATTACTTGCAGTTAGATGCTGACTATGATTAAAACTCGTAAAATAACCTAGTTCTTGCCTACAGGATCAATCCAACCTTGAGAGGGATCGATCCAACACTGAAAAAGTTACACCAATGAAATTTGGGATCAATCCAACTAGTTTAGAGATTGATTTGTCCCAAAACACTGTTACGCATATGTATAGAGGGATTGATCCGTCTATGAAGAGGATTAATCCCTATCTCCATACCTACTTTTTAAAAAAGTATACAGTTCAATGGTATCGAATCAGAATATGTTTGAAGATCGATCTATATACAGGGGGGATGAATATGTCTTCCATAAAATGTACATAACATTTGATGTACGTATTAGAATTACTCTAAACAAAAACTTATGTAAAGTGCATGTAAAATGGATCTTTTTACCTTAAAATGAAGAGCTTTTAAGTCTTACTTGAATAAAAAAAAGAGTATTATCGTGTTATTCCTAAAGTCCAAATATTACATAATCTATTTTTATCTACAAAATTACCAATTATTTATGTACGTCCCACCTCAAAAATAAATATTAACAACAGTTTTGTTTAAATTTAAATAGGGCACAGTCAAGACATTCGGCTAATAGTAAACAATGAAGAGGGCCACGTGTGCATCACACGGGCAAATTTCTAGACATTTGATTTTTAGTAGCCACACTTGACTTTACGTGCACTTTAAAATTTGTTCATGTATTGTAGATTCTAGATGTACATACTTTGTCGTCAATTATCATAACAGGCAAAGTTTGAATGCAATGGAGACTTATTTCTCAAATTTGTTACTCTTTTCAATATTTTAAGAATCTATAGTTTTATTAACGCTGAAGAATTTTTGTAAGTGGTTATCCTATAAAGGGCTGATTCTCATACCCTTTATCCTATAATGATAATAAAAATAATAATCATATGGGTGACTTCATACTTCAGCAGAAAGGTACAGCTACAATCACTCAAGGATCCAATGAGGAAGATATTATTGACTTTGACGATGAAGATTTTGAAGGTAATTCTCTTCTCAGCATATGTAATGAATAATATTTTGAACATATTATTTATTAATTTTTAAGTATTTATTTTAATATTATTTTAATTTAAAAAATAATTTTATATTTTGTAGGTTCAAACAATATGAGATAAAAAATGAAGTTAAATGTTCCAAAAGAGATAAAAATGTAATCTTTATATTGTATTTCATTACTATATAAGGGGAGATAAATTAGAGCAAAAGAACGTAAGTCTTACGTTAGGAATCAACAATTGTGTAAGGACTCTTACAAGGCATGTACAACAATGCTTGCCGTAGCAGAAGAAAGTATGTGTCGAGGCGAGGAGGTTCTTGTTTTGGTGAGCAGTCAAGAAATTCAACACGCACCGTAGCATAAGAAATTGTGCGCCGCAGCATGGGATCCTCGGGTTTTCCAATAACAAACGCGCGCCGCGGTAGAAGAAAATGCGAGCCGCGACCCTTGCACCTATTTTACACTTACACACCAACCAGACCACACACTCACACACACTCCTAACCTAACCTATAAATACATCATAAAAATTCTCTCAAAAGATATCTCGTGAACAATAGCCAATTTTCATCTTCCACACTCCTTCTCCATTTTTTCTAGAGAAAAAAAACCTTCATTGATGCTCCATTGAAGCTCCTTCAAGAATCAAATAGAAAGAGTTGACCATCTAACTCCAAAAAGGTCATTTCAAGAGTGAAAAAGGGATATTTTTACTGTTTGAAATTTCTTTTTTCTCTTGAATTTTAAGAATGCTATTTGTAATAGAAAATTGATTTATATTTTATATGAGTAACCAATCTGATTGTGTAAAATTTAGTGATACTTTCATGAGTGGATGAATATTGTTATGATTAAATTTGGATTAAAGTGATTTATGTCTTGTTTAATGTTATTAATATTTTTGTTCATAATTAATCTTGATCATGTTAATTTATGAGCATTAGAGAATAAATTAGAATTAAGTATTAGATATATCATCTTTACTTAATTTAGAAATCTTGAACAAGTACCTAATCGAAGTACATTGATTTGTCTTAAATTAGGTGGCTAACTTGATTTCCTAAGAGTTTTATGCTTAATTGGTTAATTAACAATCCGGATCAAAGAGGTTAATTAATGAATTAAGAGAAATTCTCCATTGATTTGGAAATTTCGAAGGTTTATTAGGAAAAGTCAATAAATCTAACTTTTCATGCTTAATTGTGAAACTCTCGTAAAATATTATATCCATGATTGGTTAGCTAGTTACTTTTTCACGCATTTTTATTATATCACTTCGGCCAATCTTTTCACTTATTTATTTTAATTCTTATGAAACTTTTACAATTTTAACATTCGTCAAATCAACAAATTTTGTTAGAGTGTTTAAGATTTACTTTTGCAAATAATTTTTAAGAAACAATTGACATATTTTAAAAACCACCGCAATTTCTTGAGAGATCAACCTCGGATTTGCTTATCACTTACTACGAGTAATTCGTACACTTACAAGTATTATAATTTACACATTAATATGTTTCACAATTCCAAAACCATATATGTTTTTGGATTACTGCATAGTATTTTGAAAATTTATTAAAAGTTGTGGAAGCCTATAACAATTATAAGCCCTATAATTTCAAAAGATTAACCTCAATAAGTAAAGACACTAGTACTTCTAATAAAAACTTTCATAGTATTGTATATTTTTTCAATATAGAATAATTCTTCTAACAAAAATAACTCTGGTGTCGTGGTAGATGATGAAGATATGCTTAAGCATTATTTGGCCGAGAAAGCTAACGTATCCTCGCACTTATCAAAGAGAGCTAGCTAAGAAATATTTTTGGCCGCAGCACATAGGGGTAAAGACTTGACCGTGCAATTTCCTCCTTCCTTGTCCCTTTGACCCACTTAAGCTTGAAGAGCGAGATGATATATAGTTATTATCATATTGTTTATCAAGTAAAGTGGATAAAAGTATATAAGATTATGTTTTAGGTTTCATGATTTGACAATTAAGCATTATTTTGTTCAAGTAATATGTGAAAGTTTTGGTTACTGCGAGTCATATTAATGATATGCATATCTGCTACTTATATCGAAAACATGGCATGATTTATGCAAGAATGGTAATAAACTACTAATTTTGCAACATTAACATACTAATACAAAGGGTAGGCATTTTTTAAAAAAATCAACCAAACAACTTGAGTTTAAGTCCAAACCAAGTCAACATATTTTTTATTTAGAGTTGATTGGTTTAGGTGGGTTCAATAGCACTATTTGTGATTTTTTAGTTTGAGAACATATCATGACTAATACAATTTTCAACAAATAAAAAATTACTAAAATATTTATTAAATGTTATAGATTTTTTTACAGATGGTGCTTTGATGTTGAGTTAGTTTTTCTTTGCAAATTGTTTACATGGTGAAAAAAAAAAGTATTTACAGGAATAAAAGAATATTTTTATACTTTTTATTGTATCATTGATTATAGTAATAACTTTCAATTAAAATTGTAAATCCAAAACTGTCAAATCAACATCCCTCAAATTGACCTTGTACGTTGGCTTGAAGGTTTGTTTTTTAAGTATTATAAGTGAGCTAAGATTTTATATTTTTTAAAACCTTTAAAATAAAAAAAATTTATAAAATAATTTAATAACCAACATATTAAATTTACGCTCAACGTTACCTTTAGACTTAAAAACATATGTTTAATTTAATATTTTGAAAATATATTTCATATTTGTTATCAAATTTTATTTTATAATGACGATCATTAACATAAATATAAATTTAATTATATGTCATAATTTTTATTTATATATAAATTTTTATTTTTAACTCGCTTAAAAGAAAAAATATTTTTTTTATAATGTAAATAAATATATAATTTTTAATATTAATATAAAATAAATATATATTTTTTTATTAAAAGAATTATAAATAAAATAATAAAATAATAAGTGATTATCATAATAGGGTGTAAATATACCTTCGTAGCACACCGATCACAAGTCTTCTATAACACTTGAGCAAAGCTGACCGCCATTTATACCCAAAAAGTGCAAAATGTTTATATTCTTTAATAGACAATGGTCAATATATATATATAATATATAGAGAGAGAGAGAATGTGGTATATAATTATTTTATAAATATTAATATAATTGTATTATTATTTAAAATAATTTTATATTTATCATATATTATGATATGATTGATAGAGTTATAAAACTGATTACAAATTTATATTTTCTTAACATATCTAATTTCTAGCTTATTCTTTCTTGGAAGAATAACAAAACTAACACTCATTAAAACTTCTAATAATAAAACTAGCATTTTGTGTTCAAATTTATATTTTCACAATTAAAAAAATGACTAATACGTCATTTTTCTTTGAACATTCATCCAATTAGAATTGAACAATGATAATTTAGACTCGTTTAATATTGAACGTTCAATATTTTACGTTCAAATTGAATATTGAACGTTCAATATTATTAGGGTGTTAGTTTTGTTGCTATAAATTTTAGGGTTGCTATTTTTGGTAATTTTCCTTCTTTCTTTAGGCCTTAAGTCTAACTAGCAAATGCTATTAGTAGATATATAAAGTAGACAGCAAAACGATACATTGAGGTGGTGTTTGGTACACTGTAATAGAATATGTAATGTAATTGATTTAACACATTACATTATTTGGTTTGCCTAAACACATGTAATGTAATGTAATCAATTACATGTGTATAAGTAATAAGGATTACACATCCAATAACACTGAATGGGATTACATTATGTGTTGAACAGTAACACCCAACGAAATGCGTGCCCCAGTTCCTGTCGTCCCGTCCATCACGTCCCGTTCCTGCGCTGGCGGCATCGTTGTCCAGCCGTCCAGCTCGTCGTCCCGTCCCGTCCCATCCGTAGGCCTCCTCAACGTCCGTCGTCGTCCCGTCCAGTGAACCAAACGTCGTCCAGCTTGGGTCGCCGTCCAGATCGCATCCCGTCCAGCCTCCGTCCAGCCGTCGTGCGCCAACGCCGTCCAACCAGCGTCCCTCGCGATTTTGGGTTTTTTTTTGTTGAAATTGTATTTTTTATTAATTTTTGTTATGAAATTGTATTTTTCTGAAATTTTTATTTTCTAAAATTATATATTTTTTTTAAATTGTATTTTTTATTAATTTTTGTTATGAAATTGTATTTTTAAAATAATTATATATATATTTTTTTTTATTCTATTATATTACAGTAGTTAAACTAAATACTGTAATATTGATTCCTTTTTTAATTATAGTGACTAAACTAAATACTGTAATAATAATACTAATTTTTTTATATTATATTCTATTACGATTATAATTATATTCTGCGAATAAAACGTTTAGTGAAGGTTCTCCTGCTTGAAACTGGTTTATTTTCATCTAACAAGAAAAACAATATGGGCGGTTACAGGCTTACAGCAGATCTAGCTGTGGCTTCACTACCCAATCCTCTAATTCTTACTTTTTTGACCTATTCGCCCTATTTTTTTTTCCCCACATCATATGGTCCAAATTTTAATAATTATTGAGCGCTTTTATAAATTTGTTTATAAGTCCACATTTTAACTTTTCTCTCCTTTCAATTTTAACGTTATTGTGATAATTTCAAACGAATTAGTGGGGTTTTGAGACTCAAATAATGTTTTTGGTGGATGGGGGTTTTCAGTGCACATTACTGACCATTTTATTCAAGCCAGTTATCGTCTTGGTTGTACAATGCCTTTTTTACTTGCAGTCATTAGTCTGCTCTGTCTAGCTCCTTCATTTTTTTCTTTGAAATCGTTGATATTTTTGGCTATACATTGATCTGATTTTTTATTTTGTTATTTTTGTTTTGAATAAATATTACAAGAAATTTATCTGTGATTCTTTTTGTCTCGTATAGATTTAAATTTAGTGTGATTTTTTTTCACCTAAATTTAATATGATTTACGATGACATTATATATGCTTTGCTATATTTTGATAAATTTTTTTTTCCCAAATCTACCTGTAGATCTACTATATTTATGTTAAGTTTCGTTATGGTTTATAATTCAAAAAAATTCAACGCTTTAAATATTAAAGTGTGTAAAAGATTTATTATATTATCAGTCGGTATAAAAAACTAAAAAAATGTTTGAATTCTTGTGCTACAAATTTGTTATTACAGCTCTCAAAAAAATTTCAATAGCTTAATGTATTTTTTATATTTTAATTTAAAAATTATTAATATAATCTCACAAATATGTTTTCAGCTAATTAGCACAACTTATCCACCTTATTGTATAGTTCACTTTCTCTCACATTATTGGAACCACACAAGGTAGCATTTGATATTAAAAATATTTTATTTATAATAAAAATATTATAAGAAATATAAAATAAAAAAAGTACTCTTAAAATTTGTGGTAAATTTTTATATTTAAGTCATAAATTTTTATTTTTAAAAAAGTTTTCTATATTATTTTTTATTAAATTACAATTATTTAAATTTATTTAATATTAAATTTTATCCACTTTAATTCATTCAATATTATTATAATAATATTTTTTAATATTCAAATAGGAAAAAATTTCAGTTAATTTTTTTTTCCTATTTCACTTTTCCACTAATGATAATAAAAGAAAGCATCAAAGTTATGTACGTAAGTAACTTATGTATAATACTTTCTTTGCAAAACTTATTTGTAATATTTAATAAAAAAATATTTCTCCCATTGAGTTAAAAGATTTGTAAGATAAGACGAATCTATTTTTCAATTGATAGAAATCAAACAATGTTTTTTTTTTTTTTTGTCCTCGAATAGTTAGTTTCTTTTTTTCAGTCTTCTTAAATTTATTATTTCAATTAAATTGATTTTTGTCTATTGGCGTTTCAAATTTATAACATATGAATTTTACGAATTGTTTGCTTATTTATTATAAATGATATTTTAAAGACCGTACATAAAAAATAAAATTTTAATTATATAATATAATTTTTTTTTATTTATAATTTTTTTTTTTTTTTTTTTATGAAGCGGAAAACAAATAGAAACATGGCATTCATTTCATTAGTGATAAGCTTTGCTTTCCTAATCCAAAATTGATGCAAACACGCATATAAAGCGTAGATATTGTGAAGATGAATATTAAGTGGGTCCAGAGCTATGAATAGAGTTTCCCAAGTACCATAGATAACTAGCAGCTAGGACCATTGATATTGATGCAAACTACATTTAATAAGGGCTACGAAGCAAAATCCTAGTTAATTTTCTACTCTTTAATTGTAGTTGACAAACAAATGGCAAATGGCAAATGGCAAATGGCAAGAGGCTCATGATGGCAGTTATCTTTGAATTGCAGTATCCCATCTTCTTCAGTGATCTACCGTTCCCTACCCAATAATGAGAACCAACACACCATCACTGTTTTTTTTTTTTCCTGCCAAACAAAGCTTAACAATAGAGGTTTTTTTTTTTGGGGTCAACTGTCAAACAATATAGCTTTTCTTGCTGCTGCTTATTGTTTCCCTAATTCGGCAATTAGCTCCGGCTATTAAATGTTAAGTTGTTTTAAATATTGTGCGGAAAATCTATTATGGGTCATTTTTGCTTTGGCAATTGAATCTGCAGAATCAACATGTGGCTGGTTGCTGTAGGATTAGTCTGGAGTTGGGGAAGATGGGACCCATAAGCACATAATAGTATTATACTGTGATAACCACCCAAGAGAGAGATGGATTTGATGATTCAACTAAATTTAATATTTATCATATCAATTCTAATATTCAATGCACATAAATTGACCCCTTCGACCGAACAATCCAACTTGTATTTGACAACTTAATCTTGCAAGGTTAAACTACAACTCTTTAAAGAAGACCAAGTTTTATTTATCAAAAATATTTTTTAATTAAACTTAAAATATATATTAATTTATGTAATATAATTTAATTAATTATTATTAATAAATAATATCATATCATTAATTTTATATTTAATTAATAATTAATATATTATTTAATATATATACATTATTATAAATTCACTTAATTATTAAAAGTGGACTAGATATTAGGCACCTATGTCTAGCCATAGCCATGTACATATTATGCTATAATTGATACATATAATACTATTATGAGTTCACTTAATCATTAAAAGGGGACTAGACATTAAGCACCTATGCCTAGCCATAGTTATGTACATATTGTGTTGGATCGATGCACTTTTCGAGAGGTACTCCATCTTTAAATTTCTCAATACTAAATCTGCTTAATTATAAAATTCTAAAAAAATAGTTGCACATGTTCTTTTAAAATTTAATTGGTAATTAGAAATGAACATTAAATCATTTAATTTCATCTTTTTATAGTTTTTAGGTGTTTCGTTGCTTTATTATATGCCCCACAATCTCTCTCTCAATGATAGCTTAGGAACTCAAACTTTGTCATGCGCCCACATTTTGACAATCTAGTCATCTTGGCCTTCTACTATTTGATACAGTGTCAGCTTACTTGCTAATTGATACGATGCCAACCCACCATATGACTCAGCTCACTTGGCCTCCATCACACATTACTAGTTAATACAATGCTAGCCCACCATATGACTTAACCCACCTAGGCTTCGTCACACATTATTGGTTGATACGGTGCTAGCTAACATACATAACATATAATCATGCTCCGATACCACTTGTTAGATCAAGGCGCTTTTCAAGAGGTCACCCATCCTTAAATTTTTCCCAACCAAGCATACTTAACTATAGAATTCTTAAGAAATGATTATCTATATTCTTCTAAAAATCAATTAGTAACTAAAAAGTTAACATTAAATCATTTAACTTCATCTTTTCATAGTCTCTAGATGCTCGTTGGCCTATTATATAGCCCACATATTACCTTTGTGATTTTTAATGCTCATATAACAAACAACAACACAAAACTCAATACAATATAACATATTAAGTTTCAAAATAATGTTCCGTGCACTATTTAACCAAATATATGTAAATTATATTTTGTCAAGTGTCATGAATGTCTCGTTCCCAACCTGCATAAAAGTGAGGAAATAAGAGAGTAATTGATTATTACAATTAAGTCCACCATTCAATTTAAACCAAATTATATTGATCAACAAATATGAGTGAAAGAATAGTGTTCATTTTCCCTTACCGTATAAAAAACATATTCCAAGAGTTTTCTATCCAAATACGGCCTTTATCTAACAGATTTGGTAAATAAAATAAGCTCCAACTGATTCTTGAAATAAAGACTATGAGCATCACCTGTTTGCATAATGTGTAGAATGGAATTGAAATTAAAAGTTCAAATTAAATAAATTCTAAGTAGACAAGTGTTTGAACTTTGTCTAGTCCTCAAAAAAACAAATCAGAAACAAATACAATAAATAAATAATTTTTTATCATAATTTAATATACATTATAATCTATATATCACAATATAATTAACTTTTATATTAATAAAAAAGTTTATAATTACTCCTCTTAATAGGATAGAGAGATAAAGATAAAAAAAAATAATGTATTGTATTGAATTTGTATATTTAGAATGTATATAAGAGACTGTATTTATATGATTTACAAGTATAGTACAAGAGTGTAGTACAAGTAAAATACACTTATGTAGTATTGTACAAGAGTGTAGTACTAGCACAAGTCTTGAACTCTGTTTGGTGGATGAGATTTGGTGAAAATGTCAGCTATTTAATCTGTAGAAGATACTGATTTGAGACGAACAATGTCTTGAAGAACATGTTGACGAACAAAATGACAATCAATTTCGATATGTTTTGTTCGTTCATGAAATATATCATTGTGAATAATCTGAATAGTACTCTAATTGTCACAATTAAGAATAGTTGAGGTTGACTAGAAAATACTCATATCAACAAGTAGCCAGCTGAGTCAAAGAAGTTCTTGAGTAGTGTCAACAAGAGCGCGATATTCAGCTTTAGTGTTGGATCGGAAAGTGAGAGATTGTTTCTTGCTTTGCCAAGATATGAGAGAGTTCCCAAGGAAGAAACAGTATCCAGTGGTAGATCGACGATCAGTAGGGTCACCTGTCCAGTCAGCATCAGAGTAGGTAGAGAGAAAAAGATCAGACTTATTGGACAAGTGAAGGCCATGAAACATGGCGCCTTTGATGTAGCAGAGAATGCGAAGAACAGTAACATAATGTGTAGATCGTGGAACATACATGAACTAATTGACCAGATGAACATCATAAGTGATGTCAAGACAAGTGACTGTGAGATAAACAAGGCTATTAACTAGTTGTCTGTATAATGTGGCATCTGAGATAAGAGCACCATCTAATGGAGTAAGTTTGACAATGGTTTCCAGAAGTGTTGATTCAATCTTGCAATTAGTAAGACCAAGCCAATTCAGAATGTTTGAGGAGTACTTTGCTTGAGAGAGATAATATCCTTGGAAATCAGATGAGATTTCCAAGCCCAAGAAGTAATGGAGACAGCCACGGTCTTTCATTTCAAATTGATGGCTGAGAAACTGCTTGAGATTAGTAATGCAAGTGGAGTCATTCCCTATTATGATCATATCATCTACATAAAGGAGTATAAGTGTAACACTAGTGGGGGTATTCCAAATAAAGAGGTCGGAGTCATAAGAGCTAGAAGTGGCCAAAGTTAGTAAGTGTAGAGCTGAACTTGGAAAACCAAGCCCGAGAAGCTTGTTTGAGGCCATAGAGAGCACGACGAAGTTTGCATACTTGATGAGGTGAATGAGTATATCCAAGAGGAGGTTTCATATACACTTCCTCAGTTAGGTCTCCAACAAGGAAAGCATTTTTGACATCCATTTGAAACATTGTCCAATTTTCTTCAGCAGCAATAGCAATGATACTGCGAACAAAGGTGAGGTGAGCCACAGGTGCAAAAGTTTCTTCGTAATGGATGTCATATTCTTGCATAAAATCCTTTGCAACCAGACGAGCTTTATATCATTCCAAAAACACATCTGAATAAGTTTTGATTTTGAAAATCCATTTACAACCAATCATAGATTTGTCAGACGGAGGATCAATAAGATCCCATGTATGTGCTTTTATTAAAGCTTATAATTCATCTATTATAGCTTGCTGCCAATGAGGGTTAGAACTAGCTTTTTTATAGTTTTGGGGTTTATGATGAGACAAAATAGTAAAGAAACATTTATAATCATGACGATGAGAGGGAAGAGTACTTACTCGAGTAGTACGACGAAGTGATGATTCTGCACAATCAGGTGGTTGGTCTTTAGAGTATGTTGTAATGTCAAGATTAGTAGAAGGAGCAGACTCGTCAGGAGAGGTCGTAGTAGACGGTGGATAGGGTAATGGAGCAATGTCAGAAGGAAATAAATCAATAGTTGGGTCATTAAAAAATGAGGGTGAGGTAGGAGATGACACATGAAATTGGGAAAGAGAGGAGAATATTTTATGTTCCCAAAAGATGACATTATGAGAAATGCGCAATCGTTGAGAGAAAGGGTCCTAACAACGATAGCCTTTGTGTTCTATTCCATACCCTAAGAAACAACAAAGACAAGAAAGAGGTTCCAATTTATTTAGTTCATAAGGGTGAAAAAGAACAAAACAGGCACAACCAAACACTGTGAGCAGATTATAAGATGGAGGAGTATTATAGAGGCGTTCATAAGGGGATTGATTGTAAATAATAGGTATTGGAACACGATTGATGGTATAAATAGGAAAAAGAGTTGCTTCACCCCAAAAACGTTCAGGACAAAAACTAGAAATGAGAAAAGTGTGAACAATATCAATAATATGTCTATGTTTTCACTCAGCTATTCCATTTTGTTGAGATGTGCTAAGACAAGAATATTGAGAAATAGTGCCTTCTTGTCGAGGAAAATTTAAAAAAATTGTTTCTTTACATTCCATAGCATTATCAGCTCTAAAAACTTTGATGGTTTGAGAAAACTGGGTTTTAACCATTTTGGCAAAATCATGATAAATTTTGGATAATTCAGATCTATGTTTCATGAGAAAAATTCATGTGAATCTTGAATAATCATCAATAAAAATGACAAAATATTTGCAACCCCATAGTAGGATGTGGGGAGCGACCCCAAACATCAGAATGAATTAAGTTGGAAGGGGAGACAAAAATAGAATCACTTTTATTAAAACATAAAGCAAGTTGCTTTCCTAATTAACAAGGTAAACAATTTATATTATTAGAACCAGAAACAGATCCTAATTTACCAAAAGATGTTAAGGAACGAAGACGTCCTATAGACGTATGACCTAGACGAGTATGCCATAGGTCGTTAAGAGGAATGGTAGTAGAAGTAGCAGTAGAAAGATGAGGAGACTTGGGTAGATGAAGGTTGATAAGTTCAAATAGGTGTCCAACTTTACGGCCTATTCCAAGGGTCTATCCCGCTTATAGATCTTGCACATGACAATGATGAGTGCTCGAAAAGCACTAATATTTCGTGATTAATTATGCTTGATTGATTGATATATAGATTTATTATGACTATTATTTCGATTATTTTCATAAATCTATCCATTCGGAGTCACGGGTATATTTTAGTGCATTTCAGGTGTTTTTAGCGTCAAATGAGTCAAATGATGAAATCACGCAAAGACGGGACACCTACGGCGCTCGGATCACAAGTTACGGGATAATCAAGACAAAATATGTAAGCCTTACATATAGTGCCATCACATATGTAAGGGGGGACGTGAAAAGAAGGAAATCATCGCGCGCCGCGGCGGAAGAATCGCATGCCGCGGCGTGAGGCTCTCGGGTTGAATTCTGGAAAACAATGAAGCATCGCGCGCCGCGGCGGGAGAATTGCATGCCGCGGCGGGGAGCTCTCGGGTTTTTGCATATTTTTCAGAAATTGTGTTGCGCCGCGGCGGGGAAAATGCATGCCGCGGCGCGCCTATTCCTATGGCACATAGGATTCGTGTAAACCCTTACATCTATAAAAACCCCCCTTAGAGTCCCCCTTACATACAACTCGAAATAAGAACTCCAATTCATACACAACTCATTCTCTTCTCAATTTTGCGACCCAAACACGACATTCAATCAGCTTTGAGAGCGTTGCCACACTATAACGAAGCGAGAGATACCATTCTAAGGATTCAAGGAAGCCAAAGACGATCGAAGATAAAGCTTACGGAGGAGTAGATCAACCGATCCATAAGCGGTATTAAGATTTAGGTTTTCCTTGTTGTTATAGAATTACTTTATCTTCTCCATTTGTTAAAGTGTATGATCATATTTTATTTGTCTATGAATAACAATATGAACATGAGCGGCTAGTTTCACTATGGATGTTTAGTTTGTGTTGCCATGTTTGCTAGGATTGTGTATGGTGTATTAAATTGATTTATGAATGAAATACCTTTTTGATTAAGAGCATGTTTAGATGTTTTATTATGAATAATCATGGACCAATTTGATATTCGTAGATAGACTGAAAAATCTGAGAATTTAGTTAGAGGAACATCACCTTAACTCTTTTCCGAAACACTTAATCGAAGCTTCAAGTTAGTGACTTAGTCATAGCATTAATTTGATTGGCATATTCTCCTTGCGCATAATTTGATAGCTAGTTAATTTACCCTGACCAGAGGCGGTTAATTAGTTCATCAATAAAGAAACCTACCCCGACCAAAAGGAGTTTCTTAATTAAAAGGAAAGCCGGTAGTTTAATTCATATAGGACGTTCATGCATATCACCATACCTTTTCGATGCAAACATGGTTAACCAAGCTAAACGTCCATACATCCTCTTTTGATATTTTATTTGATTGAATCGATTGTCTGATTGCCATCTTGATTTCGTGTGATTCTCGTATGATTATTCCCGTTACCAAAACCAAACAAACTCTTTTTACAGTTTTACTAGCTTTAGGATTCTAGTTACTTAGAGTTTTAGTTTTACTAGAACTCTATTTAATTAGTCTTTTATTTTCATTAGAACTCTATTTAGATTAAAAAGTTAGTTATTTAAAACCACTGCAATTCCTTGAGAGACCGACCTTGGAAGTTGCTTATCACTTTACTACGAGTGATTCGTACACTTGCGAGTACACATTTTAACACATCAAGTTTTTGGCGCCGTTGCCGGGGAATTGGCGTTTTGAATAATTTTCTTTTTAACTTTTTAGAGTTTCTGATTTATTTTTATTTGTTTGTTTATTTTATTTATTTCTTTATTTTATTTATTTATTTTTAATTCGAAAAAAAAAAAAATCCAAAAAAATTAGAAAATAAAAAATCAAAAAAATAGTGCTTAATTTCAAATTTCACTGCTACCTTGATCTTTGTTTGCTTTTTATTTGTGCATGCAGGGTAGGAGATCACTTAACAAGGAACTCTCTCCTTTCATTGACAACATTCATAGAGTCAAACACCGATCAAAAGAACTGGATAATCAACTTCAAGAGGAAGAAGTCCAACAACAATTGCAAGCAGCAATGGGTGAAAACGTAGCTAGGCAAATGATGAACAAAGAGTTTGCAAGACCGATCATTGGGACCGCTACATCGTGCATTCGACTTACAGAGGCGGCTAGGAATTATGAATTGAAAAATATTCATTATTCCATGCTTCCCTCCTTTTACGGTATCCCTAATGAAGATCCTTTAAATTTTATGCGTGAACTATATGCTACTGTGCAAACTTTTCCATTGCAGGGACTTAGTGAAGATCAACTACGCATGAGTTGTTTTCCATACACTCTCAAGGATAGAGCTAAGTCTTGGCTAATGACGTTGGCACCCGGTTCTTTGGTCACATGGGACGATGTTTACAATAAATTCATGGGTAAGTTCTATTCCCATCAAAAGACATCTGATCTAAGAACAAAAATTGCTACTTTTTCGCAGATGGACGGAGAACCCTTCCACGAGGCTTGGGACAGATTCAAATTGCTGTTGATACAATGTCCGCATCACCACTTTCCGTTGCAGTTACAGAATCAGTTTTTCTATGACGGATTGACACTACAATGTCAATTCACAGTTGACAACGCTGCGGGAGGAGCTATGGGTGAGAAAACAGCGGATGAAACATACGAGCTATTCGAGATGTTGGGAGCCAACTCCCAACAAAAGAGCGCTAGAGGAAGACGAGCTGGAGTCCACGAATTAGGCTCCAACAATGAAATGGCCATGCAACTTGCTGAATTGACAAAACAAGTGCAACTTCTCACAACCTCAAATGCTAATCAATTGCCAAAACACGAGGTATGTGGAGTTTGTGGTTCATATGGACATGGAGCTAACGTTTGTTCTTTTGCAGGTGATCCTTATACAGGTACTACTGAAGAGGCGAACTTAATGCAAGGGTACCAACCTAGACCTAGGAATGACCCTTATTCAAACACCTACAATCCTGGATGGAGGAATCACCCTAATTTTGGATGGAAACAAAACAGTGGCCAACCATTTGTCCAAAACCAAACACAGGGCCAAAATGTAAACCGATCATTTCCACAAAATAAACCAACCGTAGAGGACACCCTAAACAATTTCATACAATCTTGTAATGGGAGGATGGACTCTATGGAAGCTTCAATGAAGAGAGTGGAAATGCAAGTGGGGCAGTTAGCGGAACAAATGCATAAACAAGAGACGGGAAAGCTGCCCAGTCAACCCGAACAAGCCAAAGCTGTCACGGTTCTTCGGAGTGGTAAGGTCGTTACTAAAAATTTGCCTGAACTTTCTAATGATTTACCTTATAGTGCAGGGCATATGGGAGATGACAACAATACTTCTAAGGAATTGGAGGAAATAGGTGACAAGCATGAAGAGCCTTCAAAGGCGACAATTGGAGAGTCATCTAATCCACCTACACTACACAAGTCATCGGAGCCATACCGACCACCGATACCATTCCCACACCGTTTAAAGGACAGTAAGCAAGATAAGCAGTTTTCTGATTTGTTTAACATGTTATCTAAAGTTAATATCAATCTGCCATTGTTAGACGTAATTAGGAACGTACCTTCGTATGCTAAATTTTTCAAGGAACTAAACACTAAGAAACGAAAGTATGAGCTTAATGAGAGAGTGATAGTATCTGAAATTGCTAGTGCGGTGCTTCAACGTAACTTACCTCCTAAGTTAAAAGATCCAGGTAGTTTCATAATTGATATTACTATGGGGGATAGGAAAGTAGCCAAGGCTATGCTTGATTTAGGCGCTAGTATCAATTTGATGCCTTACTCGATTTTCTTGCAGCTAGGTTTGGGAGAGCTAAAACCAACAACCATGTCCCTTCAACTTGCAGACAGATCTGTTAAATATCCAAAGGGCATGGTTGAGGACTTACTTGTACAGGTAGATAAGCTAATCATACCTGTTGATTTTGTGGTTTTAGATATGCAGGATAATCCGTCTTTGGACAAGGAGCACACAATTCTTTTGGGTAGACCGTTCATGGCCACTACTCAAACCATCATTGATGTTCAAAGTGGAAAGTTGACAATGACAGTCTTGGGAGAGACTGTTCATTTTAAGGTTTTTGATTCATCTCCTTACCCTTCTATTTCTGCTATTGATGAATGTTCTTTTGTAGAATGTTTAGATCCAATTATTCAAGAAACTTTTATGCATGCTAGTTTAGATGATAAATTGGAAGTAGCACTAACGGTTGGAGAGGTTGATGACATCCTAGACTATGAGACTAGGGAGTACAGTGAAATGTTAGACAATGCTATATCACAAGATGACACTAGTACACCCCTAGATTTATTGGATGTCCCACACAATGACGAGATTGCTCCACCTGAATTGGAACTTAAGGAACTACCTAAGCATCTAAAATATGTGTTTTTGGGAGAGAATGAAACATACCCTGTTATTATATCATCTACACTCACCCAAAACCAAGAGGAAAAATTGATTGGAGAGCTTAGGAAGTATAAAAAGGCTATAGGATGGAGTATAGGGGACATTAGAGGCATTAGTCCGGCAATGTGCATGCATAAGATAAATTTGGAGGACAATGTCAAACCTGTTAAGGACGCACAAAGGAGACTTAACCCGATCATGCAAGAGGTAGTTAAGAAAGAAGTTTTGAAACTCCTAGCAATAGGGGTGATTTATCCAGTTGCTGATAGTAAATGGGTTAGTCCAGTTCATGTGGTACCTAAGAAATCTGGAATAACCGTGGTTAAGAATGATAAAGATGAATTAGTGCCCACTAGAATAGTTACGGGTTGGAGGATGTGTATCGATTTTAGAAAATTGAATTTATACACCAAAAAGGATCACTTCCCCCTTCCCTTCATTGATCAAATGTTAGAAAGACTAGCTGGGCACGAATTCTATTGCTTTTTGGATGGTCTTTCAGGTTACTATCAGGTACCCATTGCTCCGGAGGATCAAGAGAAAACTACATTCACATGCCCATTCGGAACTTTCGCTTTTAGGAGAATGCCATTTGGACTATGCAATGCACCCGCCACTTTTCAAAGATGTATGATGTCAATTTTTTCGGACATGGTGGAAAAATTCATTGAGGTATTTATGGATGACTTTTCAGTTTTCGGTAATTCCTTTGATGATTGCTTGCATAAATTGACTTTAGTATTAGAACGATGCATTGAATGCAATTTGACACTAAGTTGGGAGAAAAGTCATTTTATGGTCCAACAAGGGATAGTGCTAGGACATGTAATATCTAGCAAAGGAATTGAAGTTGACAAGGCTAAGGTAGATTTAATTGCAAAATTGCCTCCACCTACATCTGTTAAGGGTATACGAAGTTTCCTAGGACATGCGGGCTTCTATAGACGGTTTATTAAGGATTTTTCCAAGATTAGTCGTCCATTATGTAATCTGTTGTCCAAAGATACTTTGTTTGATTTTGATGATGCATGCCTTGTTGCTTTTAATGCTCTAAAGGATAAGCTTACTTCTGCACCTATAATTGTTGCTCCTAATTGGTCTTTACCGTTTGAAATCATGTGTGATGCGTCTGATTATGCTATAGGAGCTGTTTTGGGGCAAAGAGTGGATAAGAGATTACATGTTATATACTATGCAAGTAAGACACTCAATGACGCCCAAATTAACTACACCACCACTGAAAAGGAGTTATTGGCTGTGGTATTTTCACTTGATAAATTTAGGTCTTACTTGGTAGGAACTAAAGTTATTGTGCATTCGGATCATGCTGCTTTGAGATATTTGTTGACTAAACCAAATGCTAAGCCTAGACTCATTAGGTGGATCCTGCTTTTACAAGAATTTGACCTAGAGATCAAAGACAAAAAGGGAACTGAAAACGTAGTAGCTGATCATCTGTCTAGGTTGATTACTGAATATGAACATGTTGAAGGTGAAAGTAAGGATACAATCATTGAAACCTTCCCCGATGAACAATTGTTTACAATAGGTCCGAATCCTTGGTATGCTGACATCGTCAATTATTTAGCAAGTGGTATTTTGAGACCTAACATTACTTTTCAGGAGAAGAAAATGTTTTTCAGTGTTTGCAGGCAATACTTCTGGGATGACCCGTATTTGTTCAAGTTATGTCAAGATCAAGTCATCCGGAGGTGTGTGCCCGAAGAAGAACATCAAAGCATCTTAACATTTTGCCATGAGCTACATTGCGGAGGTCATTTTGGTGGTAAGAAAACGGCCTTCAAGGTATTACAATCTGGTTTTTATTGGCCTACATTATTTAAGGATGCTAACATGTTTTGTTTGAGATGTGATAGATGTCAAAGGACCGGTAACATTGGTAAGCGTAACGAAATGCCTTTGACGTCTAACCTTGTAGTGGAATTGTTTGACGTTTGGGGGATTGACTTCATGGGTCCTTTCCCCCCATCTTTTGGCTACATTTACATACTAGTCGCTGTTGACTATGTTTCAAAGTGGGTAGAAGCAATACCCACTAGAACTAATGATGCTAATGTGGTTGTTAAATTTTTGAAGGATAACATTTTTAGCAGATTTGGGACACCGAGGGCGATCATTAGTGATGGAGGTAGCCATTTTTGCAATAGACTCTTCGATGGGCTTCTGAAGAAATACAACATTTCACATAAAGTGGCTACCCCATACCATCCCCAAACTTCGGGGCAAGTGGAAGTGAGCAACCGACAAATCAAGGGAATATTGGAACGCACAGTGCGCCCCTCAAGAAGAGATTGGTCAATTAAACTCAATGATGCCTTGTGGGCATATCGTACAGCGTACAAAACTCCAATTGGTATGAGTCCCTACAGGTTGATTTTTGGTAAAGCATGTCACTTACCAGTTGAGCTAGAACATAGAGCTTATTGGGCAATTAAGAAGCTCAACATGGACATGGAACAAGCTGGAGAAAAACGATTACTTCAACTAAGTGAACTTGAGGAAATTCGAGACGAAGCTTACGAAAATGCCAAAATCTACAAAGAGCGTACTAAGCGCTACCACGACAAAGGGCTCCTTAGTAAGTATTTCACTCCCGGAATGAAAGTTCTATTATATAATTCTCGTTTGCGTTTGTTTCCAGGGAAACTACATTCTAAGTGGAGCGGACCATACACAATTGCGAACGTACTTCCACATGGAGTAATCGAGTTGCTCGATCGCAAAACACAAGAACCATTTAAGGTAAACGGGCATCGTGTGAAGCCATACTTGGAAGGAGATAACACTTTAAACAACATCGATTTAATAAATTTCCTTGACGAATAGACACGAAAGCAACCACGTCTTGCTAAGACGTTAAACTAAGCCCTTAATGGGAGGCACCCATTTGGTATCATATTTTCTTTCGTTGCCTTTATTTTCTTTTCTTTTATCTTTATTTTTATTTTTGGATTGTTTAACTTTGTTTGATGTTTTTGTGTTTTCAAGTGATTTAGTCATAATTAAAAATTGTGTTTGAATGTGAATTGTAAGCAATAATTGTGAGGTTCGATATATACATTCTTCATGAGAAAAGCGAGAACAGTGAACCGGAGCATAACGAGTACCGCCACAATCTCATACGAAAGGGGGGTAACTTCTCACACTTTATCTTAACTTCTTTTGTTCTTCTTTTTCACATTGAGGACAATGCAGAAAATAGGTTGGGGGTGGGAAAGATATTCCATGAGCATAAATGACATGAATGACCAATTTTAAATTTTTAACTTTGTCACTTGAATTGTTTTTAGTTAGTGTCGTGTCTACTTGATTCAATCCGAAAATCTATGATATTAGCATGATTGTAATGACGATGACGCATGAGAGATGTTAGACTTTTACCTAAGCAACGAAGCACATAAATGTTGGATTCATCTAATTTGAGAATGTTGTGGTATTTGTGGTAGTTTGCATGGTTAGTTTAACTATTCTGATTTGTGAAATGTATGCATGTTCATGATATGTTTTAAGTCTCAACAATCTCTAGAACTCATTTGAAAACACGTTGAAGCGAAATAATAGAAACAAACACAACTTAGAAAATGATTTAGGTCATCTTTGGACCGTTTGAACTTTTCATGCCTTCCCGCAATATTTTATCAATAGCACACCCTTGAACTCAACATTGACATACATTGAACTACCCTTAGTGATAAGAGTACTTAATGTAATATTTGATTTTCATGAGCAATTATGTTGTGTTTATCTTGCTTCATCATAAAAAAAAAAAAAAAAAAAAAAAAAAAAAAAATGATGATGATTGAAACAGTAAGCAAGAATAAAAAAAAAAAAAAAAAAAAAAAGAGAAGAAAATGAAGCAAAAGATCCAAAGGACATTTGAATTGAAGGGAGGATGGAAAAGAACACTTGGTAGAAAAAAAAAAAAAAGGGGTTGAAAATATGTTTGTGAAATAAAAGGTACTCTTATCATATGAAAACATCATTTTTGTACTTTCATGATCACACACCTAGCCACAACTTTACAAGCTTAATGAAGTCCTATTGATTCTAGGTAGTTTAGTTTCTATTAGTGGAGATGAGTTTGAAAAATGAGCATATGGAGTTTGTAAGTGCAAAAATTAACATTCATATTTTACTTGCACATTTATGAGATATTGAAATTTAATCTATGAATATCATGCATGACACGGTCAGATAGTATAACTAACGGGTTTGTGGTTTGATTGGTTGTTCAAAATTCGATTACCATGATGAGTTTGATGTTTGGACTGTTTTTGAGCTTAGGTGATGTTTAACTATTTCATGTATTATTCGTTGTTAACAATTTTTGAGACGTATGCATGGATTGATTCAAGTATTGTTAGAGTCTTTATTAGTTTTGAGTCTTTATTTGTGTCAGTTACGATGTTTGCGGGTATCATCACTGGAAACCCTCACGAGACTATAACTCGTCCACTAGGGCCACCTAGGGGTTTAAAGGCTTGTTGCATACGCTAAATGCAACCGTGACAATCTACGGAAGTGATTTAGGTTAGGCTAGTTTATTTCATTTGTATTTAATTTTATTTTAGGTCGCTTCACTTGCTAGAGACTAGCAAGAAGCTGGTTGGGGGTTGTGATGAGTGCTCGAAAAGCACTAATATTTCGTGATTAATTATGCTTGATTGATTGATATATAGATTTATTATGACTATTATTTCGATTATTTTCATAAATCTATCCATTCGGAGTCACGGGTATATTTTAGTGCATTTCAGGTGTTTTTAGCGTCAAATGAGTCAAATGATGAAATCACGCAAAGACGGGACACCTACGGCGCTCGGATCACAAGTTACGGGATAATCAAGACAAAATATGTAAGCCTTACATATAATGCCATCACATATGTAAGGGGGGACGTGAAAAGAAGGAAATCATCGCGCGCCGCGGCGGAAGAATCGCATGCCGCGGCGTGAGGCTCTCGGGTTGAATTCTGGAAAACAATGAAGCATCGCGCGCCGCGGCGGGAGAATTGCATGCCGCGGCGGGGAGCTCTCGGGTTTTTGCATATTTTTCAGAAATTGTGTTGCGCCGCGGCGGGGAAAATGCATGCCGCGGCGCGCCTATTCCTATGGCACATAGGATTCGTGTAAACCCTTACATCTATAAAAACCCCCCTTAGAGTCCCCCTTACATACAACTCGAAATAAGAACTCCAATTCATACACAACTCATTCTCTTCTCAATTTTGCGACCCAAACACGACATTCAATCAGCTTTGAGAGCGTTGCCACACTATAACGAAGCGAGAGATACCATTCTAAGGATTCAAGGAAGCCAAAGACGATCGAAGATAAAGCTTACGGAGGAGTAGATCAACCGATCCATAAGCGGTATTAAGATTTAGGTTTTCCTTGTTGTTATAGAATTACTTTATCTTCTCCATTTGTTAAAGTGTATGATCATATTTTATTTGTCTATGAATAACAATATGAACATGAGCGGCTAGTTTCACTATGGATGTTTAGTTTGTGTTGCCATGTTTGCTAGGATTGTGTATGGTGTATTAAATTGATTTATGAATGAAATACCTTTTTGATTAAGAGCATGTTTAGATGTTTTATTATGAATAATCATGGACCAATTTGATATTCGTAGATAGACTGAAAAATCTGAGAATTTAGTTAGAGGAACATCACCTTAACTCTTTTCCGAAACACTTAATCGAAGCTTCAAGTTAGTGACTTAGTCATAGCATTAATTTGATTGGCATATTCTCCTTGCGCATAATTTGATAGCTAGTTAATTTACCCTGACCAGAGGCGGTTAATTAGTTCATCAATAAAGAAACCTACCCCGACCAAAAGGAGTTTCTTAATTAAAAGGAAAGCCGGTAGTTTAATTCATATAGGACGTTCATGCATATCACCATACCTTTTCGATGCAAACATGGTTAACCAAGCTAAACGTCCATACATCCTCTTTTGATATTTTATTTGATTGAATCGATTGTCTGATTGCCATCTTGATTTCGTGTGATTCTCGTATGATTGTTCCCGTTACCAAAACCAAACAAACTCTTTTTACAGTTTTACTAGCTTTAGGATTCTAGTTACTTAGAGTTTTAGTTTTACTAGAACTCTATTTAATTAGTCTTTTATTTTCATTAGAACTCTATTTAGATTAAAAAGTTAGTTATTTAAAACCACTGCAATTCCTTGAGAGACCGACCTTGGAAGTTGCTTATCACTTTACTACGAGTGATTCGTACACTTGCGAGTACACATTTTAACACATCAGACAACCAAAAGAAGAAAAAGTAATAGTAAGACCAAGTTCACATAATTGACCAACATAGATAAGATTTAGAGTAAGGTTTGGAATATGAAAAGTGTCAAAAAGTGATATAGAAGATGTGAAAACTTGACTTATATTGTGAACATGCATATGAGAACCATTAACAGTTTGAATTAAAGGTTTGGAGGTAGAAGATTGTGTAGGAGAGAAGATGCGATGTGAGTATTATGAGTCATATGGTTGCAACAAGTAGAATCAAAGTACCACGAAGAGTTACCTAATGTGAGAGACAAGGCAGTAGGGGGAGGATTACCAGAGTTTGAGAGGACATGTTTAAGAAGACCTTCAAGTTCTTGAGTAGAGAAGGTGAATTTGTCATGATTACCTTCAGAAACAGTAGCAGTGACAGATGAATTACTTGTTTTACTTGAAACAGTGTGATAAGGATTTCGAGGGGAATCCTTCTGAAAATGTCCTGGACCTTTCTTGTGATAAAATTTACATACTCGAATGCGACATGTAAGAAGATCATGATTGGTCTTATGGTAGTAGGTGCAGCCTTGCTAGTTGGAGCCCCTTTTAGAACCCTCTTTTAGGCGATAATAAGGAGTGGCAAGAACAGAATTTGTAGGTTAAACTTTGAGGACCCCAATCCGTGTTTCTTCAGAGCGAAGCTCAGTCACAGTAGTATCTAAGGATGGAAAAGGACTGCGATGAAGTAAGGAAGCCCGAACAGGTTCAAAGCGATTATGGAGAGCCATGAGAAAAATAACAAGATGCTGGCGATTACGATAAATGGCAAACATCTCAACATCAGTTTTGTTTATCCATGATGGTTCAGAGAGAGCAAGTTGATCCCAAATAGTATGCATCTCAGAGAGAAATTGGTTAATCATTTGATCATATCTCTAATGTTTGGTATGAAGATCTGTTAGAAATTGATATTAGTTGGCCAAATCTGTAGCAGTGAATCGATTCTCAAGAAATTTCCAAACTTGCTTGGCAATGTCAAAACGCCCAAACTCACTATGGATTAAGGGTAGAGTGGTGTTGCGAAACGAAGTAATGATTTGATGATGTTTGCTTTCCCAGTCTTCAAGACGGTCAGCAAATAGGGTCTCAGTTTCAGTGGTTGCTTTTATAGGTATAGAGTATCACTGATTATAAGACGTCATAGCTTGCATCCTTTCAAAAAAATCCCCATTGCTTGTACCCAAGCTAGGTAGTTAGTATCATCAAGGGTGGTAGAGATTGGTTTAGGGACATCATTTCGATCCATTTTAAAGAGAATAATAGAGATGAAATTTTGGTTTGGATTGGATTAATATAGGTGATGTTTTGTGAGAACATAAGCTTTATGGTTATAGTAGTTTATTGTAATGAATTGATGTAAAATTTTGTTGGAATTTCTAGAGGTGTTTAAGAGGCTCTGATACCATGTTAATAAGACAGATAGATAAAGATAAAGATAAAGAGAGAATGATGTATTGTATTGAATTTGTGTATTTAGAATATATATAAGGGACCGTATTTATAAGGTCTACAAATATAATACAAGAGTATAATACAAGTAAAATACACTTGTATATATTTATATAAAATAAATATAATATAATGAATTATAACTTATATAATACAACGTATATATTATCAATTCTTTTATTTTATATCTTAATTTTAAATTTAAATAATAATTAATATGCATAGAATGGATCTAGTCTAATCTAAAATTTAAATTACGCGCTCTAGAAGGCCCCATATCTTTTCCACACTCCATCTTCATGTTGAATTCATAAACAACAAAATGTCATGTCATATCATGTCGTATCCTCAATTTGCAAACCATTCGCAAAAAATTCATATATACATATCCAGAAAATCTACTATTGTGACAAAAGAGAAGAGAAAAGGACAAAAAACAAGTCTACTAAGCAGCATGTGTATGTTTACTACTGAAAGCTCATAACACGGTCTTCTAAACAAACAACTTTTATTATTTACAGAAACAAAAAATTTAGGAAAATAAGTTACTTTAATTCCTTTTCATTATTTTTATTCTAAGATAATATATATATATAATTAGTAAAAATAATTAAAGCAAGATTATCTTCCAAAAAATTTATAGTATATAAGATTAGTATCAAAACTAACCCACCTAGTAATTTTAATTTTATGATTATTAATAGAATATATTTTTGAAATGTTTCAATAATGATATAAATCAATGAGAGAATTCTAATTTAAAAAAAACAAACACTCAAAAGGCAAACCAATAATACTCAGAGAATGCCACAATCGATCAAACTTGTGACTTGTGAGCTTCTGTTTTTATTTTATGTTTTTTGATTGAAAGTGAGCTTGTCTTTAAACATTTCATATTCTGAGTTTCTATATTATGAGATTAAAATAATTAGAACATGTAGAAAATAAGATTAAGCAAAGCAATTATACATCTCCTTTAATTCTACTGATGACTTGAACCTCGTGCATAAATGGAAAGGTCAGGCCATCCATTATCTCCACTCCAACAGTTAGAATCGCCATTTTGCAATCCCAAATAGCTCTGTGAACCGTTACTAAACTGGACCTCGAATACCGGGTTTCGACCAGACACTGTATTCAATTGAGTGCCCAAATTCACATTATCTCCAAGTTCACTCATTTGCAACATTTTGAAAGCCGACATATTTGGATTCACACCCTCTAAGAGGCTCGCAAACTGCCCATTTGATGTAATCGTTGAGCTGAAGCTACCTGGGGTTTCCAACATCTGACGGTCTTGTTCAACGATTGGATCACAATTACGAGTCGGATCAGATTGTGGATCTGAAACTTGAGCTGTTGAGGTAGTAGATACGGAGGAAGTAGAAAATGATGAAGAACGCTTGATATTTGATGATTTTGATTTCTTAGTGTTTTTGCGGGTTCCACCTCCAACTGGGATGTTTCTTAGGGTACCACCTTTGGTCCAATACCTCCTACAATTCTTGCAGAAGTGACGTGGCTGTGAAAGATTGTAGTTGTTGTAGTAACAGAATTTGGTATTTGTGGATTCACAACGAGGGCATTTGAGTTTTTCTTTTTCTGGAAATTGGGGTTTCATGGGTTGAAACATTGCTGGGTATTGCATTTTCAGAGACTATTTTGAGACAAAAATTGTATAATAGACGATTTTGTATACTGGGTAATAAGACTTGGAGGAGAATTTAGAAAACTTGGGTTACTCTGAATAGTGAAGAGATCAAAAGGGCACTATAGTATTGGATCTTAAAATTATGTTACTTCGAAGAAGTTTTGGTAAATTTCAGAGTGGAAAAAGGATACTGAATACAAGAAATTAATTGGGTTTTTAAGGATCTACGAAATGGTTTTAGGGGTTCAATTGATTTGGAAGCCCCTGAAGCTGTGAACAAGCTAAAAAGGCAATACAGAGCAAGACCTCAAAGCTTAAAAGCTGTGAATATTTCTATTCTTGCGAAACAAAGCTCGCTAGCAAAAGAATGTGAAAGAACATAATTTTTATAATCTATAAGGCTGAAGGAAACACATAAAACAAAAACAATCTTTTTTTTTTTTTTTTTTTGGTCAGGAAAAAAAATATTATTTGATGTTTATTTGTTTCAACTGGGTTTTGTATGATGGGTAGGGAAAAGAATATTTGGGTTTGAAATTTTTTACGGTGATGAATGGAATTCAAATAGAAAGAATCATAACAAACAGTGATAACACTGCTTCCACTAATCCCATCATTAATTAGAAAAAACTATGTCATTAGAATAATGCAAGCGATAATCATTCAGTCATTCTCATTCTCAGCTCCGCTAGAAACTACAGCCAACAAGGTTTTTTTTTTCCTCTCTTTGTCAACGCGTCCAAATTTTTTATGGCATGTAATGGTAGCAACGGTCAACTTCGTGATTATATGTTTAGAATTTTATTGTAAACATTTCAGAGGGACCATGATACTGATCAACCTACTCGACGAAATATAGCCTAATCGAACTGAATTTTAAATTTTGTAGGTTTTATTTCTTAAAATTGAAAAACCTTACTTGTATGGGTGGTTTTGGTTTTACTCCCATTCACATGATGCATAACTCTTAAAAAAAAAAATTATATATAATTTTCTACGTCACAAAAAAGTTTATATAAACACTGCATTTGTAACATATAAAAATTATATATTTTTTTACATATATACGTGTATAAGTATATTATTCGAAGAAAGTTAAAAATAAAAATTTATTAAATTATGTTATATAATTAAATTTTTTAAATTTATATATATATTAATTTTTTTATATTTCACATTTATATTTTCCATCTTTATATATGTATATGACTCGTCTTTCTATTCTAATTTTTCACAACTGATTGTTAATATTTTTGTTTTTAGAAAAATGTGATTAAGGTCATATATTTATTATAAAAATGCAACTTAAATTAAGTACTCATTTTTTTTAATAATTTAATTTTATTGTTATTAAAAAATATTTTATAATGAAAAAGCTATTTTTTTTTATTTAACTGAAAAAATTGAAGAAAAAAATAACTAAAAATAAAAAATAACTAAAAACATAAAAAATATTAATTAACTATTTTTCAATCACTTTTTAAAAATAATATAACTAAATTATAAAAAAAAAAAGAAGAAGTATAGATCTATGTGTTATTCTTGAAATAAGTATAAGACATCACCATTTTATTTTATTTTTTTATGTTTTATGATAGTTGTTGTGACACTCCGATAAATTGATTATTAAATTAATCTAAAAATTATATTTATCACCAATAATAAATTGAAATAATATTGTCCATAAACTTAATTATTTACCAAAACATCTGGAACAAAAACCACCTGATTGAATCTTAAATCTAAGAGTCGTAGTTGCTCAATATTTAATTAAATAAAAACCTGATAACAAAAGTTTAACTTCCTAAGAGGACCTTTAAAGACTAGAAGATGTGTCAAATCCTCCTCATGTATTACCTGAAAGATGGTAAGTAAATATTGGAGTGAGTGATACCACTCAGTAAGCAAACTTCATCATACATGAAATAATAAGCATACCCATCAACAACCATTTAACATCATATCATATTCTAGTTATACATGATCATGAAAATGAATATGTAAAAAGTGGTCATTACCCAATCAAAACTTTATTTTTCTCAATGCAATTTATCGTTACAATTTTTCTTTTTATAGAATGCCTTGACTTCTCGTAACAATTGTGAAGCCAAAATAATACGTCACCCGTCAGTGACCCAATCCAAATAAATCACCCGTCGGTGATTGGCACGCATGAAGGGTAAGTACAAGTGAGCCAAATATCGAAGGGACATAATTGGAATTCCATAACAAATCCTCACATGCACAAATACGTCCATACCCAATGGTAAGGAACCAAATGCCCTCGGATATCCTAAGTAGGTTAGGGACACGTCCCTCATACGGCTCAAACAAATACAATATGCTCTCATTCAAAGTCAAATCATAACGATCGTCAAAGGCATTCTATCAAAACACTTTTCACAAAAACGTGTTTGCTTTAATAAAATAAAGCCTTTTTGATATATAAAAAAAAACTTTAACATTCATATATGCAAATATGCACATGACAAACACATGTTTATGCAATTGACCTTATACACATGAACCATTAATATGAATTATATCTATAATAACAAGCTTAGCATGTAATAAAGTCATACAAGCATACAAACAAAATAATCAGACCACTTAATATTTCAAGTATAATGAGTTTACTTACCTCAACGTAGCAACTCAAGCAAAAGTCTAGACCAGCAAAGAAAGTATTTTTCTGTACTCCTAGCCTATTTCAAAATCAAAGAACAACTCAATTATTATTGTTTATTTATTTATTTATTTTTTTTTTTCTAATTCTTTAAAAAATATAATTTTCAATTTATATATATATATATATTTTTTTAAAAACTAGTATACAAAACGTGTACTTGCTGCGCTTAACATTTTTTATAAAAATATTTAAAATTAATTTTTAAAAACTGATTTTAGTACATACAAAAAAAACATATATGGAATTACACACAAAAAGTTTCAAAGAATTTGGAGATCAAATTCATACGTAAAATTGAGTTCAAATTAAATTACAACAATCTGTCTTTTAGATTTTCAACACTGAACACATTGAATTATAAAATCAATTAAAATTCAAATAATTATCCAAAAATTACGAAATTTTATAAGATCAATCCTAACACATATATAATCGTTTCATAAAAATATTAATTGATTATGGAGTCCCAATCACTATTAAAAAAACCAGAATTTCCGAGAAATACTGTCACTAGTTTCATTTTCAGCATAAAACTTTAAACTTCGTAAAACCATAAAAAATTAAATAAAAAATATTTATCAATGATTCAAAAGCCAAAATTTTCCTTATCATGTCTAATTATTTAAATAAAATTTTCAGGTTCCAATTTCAATCGTAGAATATAGAAAATAGTTTAGGAACTCGAGTTGTTCAGAATCTGACAGATTTAAAGTATGAACTTCAAAATTTCATATAAAATTAAATATGTAGAAATTTTTGACAAACGAATATGCGTTAGAATCGTTGAGATGTCTAGTTTAATATAAAAATAAATTTGGATTTAAAAATCACAAAACTAATACAGAAAACGTTCATTTTATCCACTGCTATTGAAAATTCAATAAACTGTAATACAAAAATTTATTATAAAACATCCCAAAAATCATCATCAAACATAACTTTAAGAATACAACCCTCCAAGATCATATTTTTATCAATTTTTATCTTAAATATAAATTATTTAATAAAAATATTAAAAGAAATTAAAGAATAATGATGAAGAAGAATTACCTTTATGGATCAATGAGAGTCTAACAACATTTTTCTTTTTCAACGATATGATTTAAAGTACATAACCTAAATATGTTACTACTATTCAAAATAAGATAATAGCTTATTATTATAATTATTATCTTTATTGTTATTATTTAATAAAATCTTAAATGCATTATTTTTTTTTTGTAGAATTTATCCATACATGATCTGCCAAATCTTTTTATTTATTTAATTATTTATTTTTATTTTTAAAACTCATACTTATCCTTAATACTGTTTTAATATAACAATAATCGTTTTTATTTTTATTTTTTTTTATTTTAAGATATTACAGTTGTGAAGTTAAGTTGCTAAGTAAAAGTTATTTGGAACGACTTATTTTTCAATTTTAAATAATTAATTTTGAATTATCATATAAAAATTTACATTTTCTCTCTCACCATATGGGTTGTTTTTTTTTTTTTTTACTATATAACCAACTAATAATTTCTCGAATATTTGGATCAACATATTTATCACCATATTAAAAATTTATACGCTCACATATGCGTCGGCTGTACACATGCCCAATGGATGATTTGTTCACATTTATTTTCTTTTAGGAATAATCTAAATTCCTTTAAAAAGGAGGATAAGGGAAAAATATTACGGGTTGACATTGCAAAAGAGGTGCATTATTTATGGTTTGATAAAGACATGTCAAGAGCAAAGAGTACCAATTAAATGTTTATGTTGTACAGTTAATCAGAATGAAGATGCATGAGTTGTAAAAAAACAATGAAGATGCTTACAATGAATTAAGTCCATCACAAGTGGGAAACTGTACATTAGTTGACAAAATCAAAAATCAAAAAATTTCGAACCCAAATTTCTTTATTTTATAAAATTAACTTGATACTCATACAATCACACAAAACATTTCTTCTAGTGGTCCAATCTAACGTCTTATATGGAGAAAAGATATATACTACTATATTACATGACAAGTTGCACAAGGTAAAGAATAGTTCTAATTTTCACCTTTGATCTATAGCATCTAAACAGAAAATAGGCCACAATTTATATCTATCTTGAATGGCACGAGTATATAATAATGCCTTGTAATTTTCAGTGATCAAATAGCTTCAGTTTTGTTTATAAGGAAAAAAAAAAAAAAACCCTAAAAGAAATGTATTCAAACATATGTCGGCTGTTCTGAACAAAATAAAAACATATGTCGGTTGTCGTTTTATGTACATGACTACAAAGAAACTTCAATACAAGAAAGTGCATATGTGCATGAAAAGTAACAACACTCATTTAAAAAATCAATCTCAACCATGTTTGGGTGGCGCCAAATCTACGTGACTAATGGTTACTACCACGCTTATTTAATAATTTAATAGAATGTTAGTCATTTTTACCCTTCTCTTCTTATTTGCAATTACCAATTACCATTATGATTAAGATGATTTGATCAAGCATGTCGTTAGAGTACCGTTAGTAGTCTGTACCTCCAAACAAAATAAAATAAAAAAATTACTATAGAATTTTCTTAAATAACAAAAATATCCATCAATTTTAAAAAATAATTAATTATATCTCCTCAATTATTAATTTATTACTAAATCCTCCCTCAAATGTTTTTACTTTATTGATTTTTTTGTAAATATATTCCTTTAAAAAATTTGAAATAGTGACAACAAGGAATATGATTGTAATTTTCAAACATCTAAGAATTTTTTTTTTTTTTTTTCATGAAACCTAGAGGTAGGCAGTTGTAATTCACCCAAATAATTTTTTTTTTATTTTTTTTTTATTATTTGTACGAGATATTCATGCAATCTTTATAATTAGAAGCATGAAAGATAAACTTATGATATTGAGCGTGTTATTTTTGTTCCAACCCCATATATATATATTTTTTAATTTATGACTCTTTTTAAGTTTTTAACTTATTAATTTTCTTTTTTTCATTTTACACAGTTTTTGCCAATATACATACCTATACAGTGCTAATAGGTATTTAGTGGCTTGAAAAATTGGCTACAACAAGTTTATATAAGTGGTCCAGTGGTAAGACTCCCCCTCCCCCCACTAGAAACCCAAGTTCGAATCCCACCACGGGTGTGTGAGTTGTTTTCTCTTTATTAATAAAAAAAAAAAGGCCTTTAGAGCCCTTTTTAAAAAAAAAAAAAAAGCTGGTAACCGGTAACAAGTCCTAAATTAAAAAGAAAAAAAATTGAGGTCCCAAAATTAAAATATCATCCTCTCGAAGCCCTAAAAAGATAAAATCTCGATATTTATTAAAAACTCATATGGTAAGTCAAATTTGCAATAGAACCCACCATATTTAGAATTGCTTTAAAAATATTATTTTTTTCCTTTCTCTTCCAAGCAAAATTAAATAAACTAGCATATTTTTTTTTAGATATATTATTCATTATTTTTAGAATATACTACATAATAATTTTATTGTTTATTCTCTTTATCAAATATTAGATAGTTATATTTTTTAAAAAATAGTTGCACTAATATTTCATTTCATTAGTTTGGAATATCACATTATCACTTACTTTGAAATCAATGAATAATTTTTTACTTTTTCATCAAAAATTTGTAAATTTTGATTTTTGTGTCAATTAATGTGCTTAAAGTCTAAAACCAATAGAACGTTTTATATAAAAAATATTATTTTGAAGCATTAATAATGTCTAACAATTTTATAAACTAAATACAAAAGATTAAGGAAGTATTATTATTGTTTTTGGAGTCTACTTTATAGCAATTTTATTGGTTATTTTTTTAAATAAATATTAAATAATTGTATTTTTTCAAAATAATAATTACATTAATCTTACATTTTATTAGTTTAAAGTATCACATTATTATTTATTCTAAGAATAATGAATAATTTTTCAAGATCAAGAATTATTATGTTCATGTATAATTAAAAATTTTAAAGAAAAAATTTTATTAATTAATTACCTTGGATGGATATTTTTATAAAAAGTGGGAAAAAAAAAAAGTAGCAACAATTCGTTAAGAGAGGGAAAATAAGGCAATGGAGGGGAAAAAAGGAACTAAAACGGGCCAATTTAGGTGAACTAATAAAATAAGCCGAGTGCAAAGAGAATCGAAAAGATAAAAAGTAGTCACTTTACTCTTTGGTGATGAGGGTAAAATTGACAAATACTTCATCAAGTTGTTAAAGTAATGTGTCAACAAACTTTAGCTCAGTTGATTTAAATATTGTATATAAACTCGTGTTTTTGCTAGATAGTAGAGATACGGATTTTAAATTTTGGACCAGCATTATAATATTTAACTTGAACACACACGATTTTAAGTATTTTTATAATTGTCAAATTAATAAAATTTTTGATAATTTATAGGTGTGATAATAGCTCGATAATATTTTTTTTTACAAAAAAATAAAAACTTTATTTACGTGTATTTAACGCTACTCCCATGCTTTTGCTTTTTATCATCCAAGTATTAAATGTTTGGACCGTTAGTCATTTTGATTCATTAATATTCAATTTAATAATTCTTGTAAATTTTTTAAAAATAAATTATTTTTCATTATTTTTATTCTAACGTGACCCCCTCATGACATGCATAAAAAAATACAAATGGGAGTGTTCATATGAGAATAAAATTAAGATGAATGTTTTAGTTATATAAATTTGTATTTATTTTTGTACATATATCAATTATATTTTTGTGCAAAATTTTCTAAAAAATTAAATTATTTTTTTATTTTCTAAAATAATTGTGTCACATGTCACAATTAGAATAATATGAGTACAAAAATAAGTATAAATTTTTGAATCGTTAGCATTTCTCTCATATTAATGAGGGGTGAATATTAATAATTTAGTCAAAATTGCTGATAACGCTAATCGTAAAATTTTAAAATGTAGGCTAATTTAAGTTCTTTCTTTTTAAATGTATTCTTACAACAAAATGGACGCTTGTATGCGGAATTTGCATTGCAAAACTTCTGGAACATTCTCTACCATCTATGTTAATGCTCATATTCCAAATAAAACTTGCTCATTAATTATTCTTCAATATTTCAGCTCTTACTAGCTAGCCATTCCAAGAACCAGTGTTCTAGCTAGTATTTTGCTCAGGCAGCTAACATCAGTTTTTCTTGGGGTTCTTTAACAATTAAAAGGCTAAAACTTTTGCAGCAAATACTTTTTTTTTTATAGTTCAAGTTTGAAAATGCCAAGTTTTTAGCTAGCTAGATTAACCAATATTTTTGCATAAACATATCTAATACAACTGTTTTTCAAAAGAAAGAGTAACCAAGAGAACCCAACCGGTGGTTAAGATAATCTCGAAGCTGCTAATGCAAATAAAATACAATTGTAGATTTTCTGGAGAGAAATATAAAAGCTTTGGGAATTACCATAATGACACGACTAATACATAACAAAATTAGAATTTATTTGTTAATTATTTTATAAATTTAAAAGTCATATTACATGTTATTTACTATAATAAATAATTTACTTAAAAATAATCATTCAAAATTTTATTGAATTATCCACATGAATACAAACATGACACAATTATCACCCAATATCCCATAGACTTATTCTTCTGATCAAAAATAGTGCAAATTAATCTCATATAAATTCATGTGCCTATGAAAATGACACTTATAAGAGAGGAAAGAATGGAAATTTGTCAAATTTAAATGAGACAGTAGTACCAGTTAAAGGTATTGTGATATTGTGATGTAAATTTATAGGAGATGCTTGAAAATCAATGTGGGTGATCAAGCATCAAAAGTTGGACTATGAGCATTGCATGGTATCAAGTGTAGAGAAAGAAGAGAAAGAAAATAGGGCTACAGAGCATCCAAGATCGATCTCCCTCTAGCCGAATCGATCCCGCTCCGAGCGCAATTCGATCCGAGACTTTTTGCTGAAAAACTGGTGACCAGACAAAAAGACGGATCAATCCCCCTCTATCCGAATCAATCCCTCTCTGAGAGCTAGCGCTCCAATCTTGGACTTTTTGCTGGAAAACTGATTACCTGTTAGCACAAGATTAGAGTCGACGCGTGACTAGAGCTCTTGAGAGATTAAGCCTTATTGCCTATGCATTGAGTATGGAATCAGAGATCTCAGGACTTGAGCCAAGGTCCTATGAGAAAGCCATGAGTAAGAAGGATGCTGATAAATGGTGGAAGGCCATGGAAGAAGAGATGAGTTCTCTATACAGGAACAAGACATATATACTAGTTCCTCGACCAAAGGGTCGGAAAGTTGTGGGCAACAAATGGATCTACAAAGTGAAGGAAGGTGTGTCAAATGTCGAGCTAGTTCGGTACAAGGCTAGAGTTGTTGCAAAAGGATTCGCCCAAAGAGAAGGTATTGACTTTACCAAAATTTTCTCACTTGTTGTTGAACATAGTTCCATTAGATTATTATTATTATCTCTTGTTGTGCATAATGATATGGAACTTGACCAATTGAATTTAAAAATTGCTTTTTTGTATGGTTACCTTGAGGAGAAAATTTTCATGGAACAACCCAAGGGGTTTGTTGAAAAAGGCAAATGTGACATGGTGTGTCTCTTGAAGAAGTTTTTGTATGGCTTGAAGCAATCTCTAAGATGTTGGTATAAGAGATTCGACAACTTCATTTTGAAGATCAAGTTCAAAAGGCACAAGCATGACAATTGTGTATATTTGAGAGGTACAACTAGTTTTTCTACTGTTTATTTATTGCTATAAGTGAATGACATGTTGATAGCTAGTTGTGACCGGTCTCAAATCACTAAGTTAAAAAGTCAACTTAACTCAAAATTTGAGATGAAGGATCTTAAAGTTGCTAAGAAAATATTAAGGATGAAGATTGTAAGAGATAGACAAAAAGGCAACTTGTTTCTTTCCCAATAAGGGTATTGTGATAAAGTACTTCAACGGTTTAATATGGTCAATGCTAAACCGACTACAACTCCGATAGCATCACATTTCAAGTTATCAGCCTCGGACTCTCCTTCAACGGATGAGGAGAAGAAAGAAATGGAAAAGGTGCCCTATACAAGTGCGATGGGTAGCTTGATGTATTTAATGATTTGTACGAGATCGGATATTGCATATGGTGCAAGTTTGGTGAGTCATTACATGGCTAATCTGGGTAAAAATCATTGAGAGGCGATGAAATGGGTGATGAGGTATCTACGGGGTACAACAGAGGTTGGTCTTCTATATGATCGATCCAAGAAGTTGAGTGTTAGAGTAATGGGTTATGTGGATTAAGACTTTCCTAATGATCGTGATAAGAGGTGATCTATCAAGATAACCACCCTATCTAAATAATGGAGAAAGGGTAGGTCTTCACCCAAGAGAGTTTGAGTTTTAAGGATTAGCATCAAGATGGAGAATTGTGATATTGTGATGTAAATTCATGGGAGATGCTTAAAAACTAATATGAGTGATCAAGTATCAAAGGTTGGACTAGAAGCATTGCATGGTATCAAGTGTAAAAAAAGAAGAGAAATAAAACATGGCTACAAAGCATCTAGGATCGATCCCCCTCATGAAGGATAGATTTCCCTCTGGCCAGATCGATCTCGCTTTGAGCGCGATCCGATATGGGACTTTCTGCTAGAAAATTGGTGCCCATCCAAGAAGACGGATCGATCCCCCTCTGTTCGGATCCTTCCCGCTTTGAGCGCACTTCGATTCGGGACTTTATGCTAGAAAATTGATACCCAAACATGAAGACGGATCGATCCACCTCAGAGCCAGATTGATCCCTCTCAAGACGGATTGATCCCGTCCCTTACAGACAATTTCTATTTTTCGCGAAAAAATAGGGTAAGTGACTTTTAAGGACTTAAACTTTGTACTAGGAAGCTAGGAATAATTTGGGCATTATTGTAATTATATAAATGTGCTATATAAACACATTTAAGAGCTCTTAGAGTTTCTAAGAGAGGATTTTGTGCTTACACAAGAGAGAAAGAAATAAAAAAGAGATGTAGAAGAAGAAGAAGAAGGATTTTTCATTATTGTTGTGAAGAAAAATTCTTGAGTGTCTCTTTGAGTGTTTTTTCTCTTCAAGCATTTATCCATTTGTACTTGTATCTCTAACGTTAAAGCTAGTGAAACTCATCTCATTAAAGAGGTGAAGAAGTGGAGTAGACTCACCACATTAGTTGGGTTGAACCACTATAATTTGGTGTGTTATTTCCTTTTGCTATTATTTATATTTCTTTTTGCTATTATTTATATTTTCTTGCTTTGATTTAAATCTCTTGGGATTGTGGTAATTGTGTTGAATTGATAATTTTGGATTGTGGTGATTGTGTTGAATTGATAATTTTTATTAGGCGTTTGCTTGAAAATTTCTATCTTAGTTAAATTTAATAATACAATACATAGGAAGTTGAATTCTCACCTATAACAAAAATATCAAAATAAAAATAAAAATGGTTGGCCTTGAAGGGCTCTGAACTTGTCGCCTGAAAGGTAAATAAACTCACACAATTGACGACACTGTACCATTTACTTGATAATCATGATTGGTATACATGAAGCCAGGTTGATGGCACAAAAAGTCAACCCTACCAAAGGAGAAAGCCAAGAATTTATAAACTTTTTGTAGATTGTCTTATATTCTAATGTGGGATTATGTTTGCCTTTAATCTTTCGTGTTCATATAAAATAGAACTTGTCATGACCACTCATAATCCATCACCAATAAGACAATGCTCGAACTTGTCAAAGATTGAGGATATGTAATGTAATCACGACTAAGAATGTGTCTTAACCATCCTTTCCAAATTTAATACCTGAGATTGAAGCAATAATTTCTTTAAAGAATGACCTAGAATGTAGAACCAAAAGCCTCCTGTTCTTCAAACGTAATTGTATACAGATAATAGCTAGCCTGGTTACTCCTGGGATTATAGCATGGGCGAGTATCTCATTTAAGGTTATACATAATAGCTAGGAACTTACAGTTAAGCATGAGAATCACATAATGTTGCTGATTGCCGCAAATTAATAAGGCGAATTGACATCCTTTTGAATTGCTAAATGCTAACATATTACAATGGGTAGGATGGAACTCATTACCTCTGTAAAAATAAAGAATAATAAACCAAGGTGCCCAGCACAGCATTACTAGGAAAACCCTAGCTAGAAACTAACAAAAACTCAAGCAAAGCTCGATTAATATGTTTTTTTTATATTGCCTTTTTTTTTTTTATCAAAACGAAAATACTTTCTTTCAACCTACAAAAGCCATTAAATCAACCAAAGTATAGAATCCTTAAAATTATCCATTGCTTTGCTAACCTCCCATGAAATTTTGGTAAGTTGTACTTCCTATAAACTTGTTAGCCAAAGTTTTACTATCCTTCAATTAAATCACCTAATACAAATCCTAACGAGCATGAATTAAAATATTGCAAAATATCGTGATGTATCGTGGATAATATTCAATATCACAATATTTGATATGGATATGAGTCATATAACTATGTAATATTATTTTAACCAAATTATAGGATATTATCGAATATCTCCGATATTTCATGAATAGTATGCATAATATAAATATGTTAATTTTTATAATGTAATTTTTGTAACAAAAAAATCAAGATGCTCTCTATTTTTATTTTTAAAAAATTGCAGTTTAATTTTTGGATTTTTTTTTTAAAAAAAAATTACTAAGGGAAAGAAAAAAAATGTAGGAACAACTGTAATGGACAAACAAAAAATTAAATATTATAAAATAAATTAAAATTACAGAAAAAATAAGAAACTTGTAAATTACAATAAAATAAATACAAAGAAAATAAAATAAGATCGAGGCCCGTAAACGGTTTCCTTAAGTTAATTTCTTCCCCTCACAACTTAATTGCTTTTCATACTTGTATTCTAAAATCATCAAATAGTCTCCGCTCTCTTTTTTCATATCACATATTTGAATCATATCAAGTATTATTTAATTTAAAATATCATCAAATAATTAACCTCACAACAAACATGAGGAAGCAAAAAAAAAAAAATGACCATATTGTTTAGTAGGCTAAATATATAATGACTAATGTTGTTAGGTTAAGAATAACTTTATGCAATTTTTAACTATCTAAAAACAGTTTAAAAACACCAAACTTAAATTGTTTGTACGAATTGAATTGAACTCGTTCTCTATCAAACAAAACTTAGGTCTAAATTTAATTTATCTAGAAGTTGAGAAATGTTTGCTGTAGTAAAAAATTGAGAAAAGGAAGGTTGATGTTTGTTATGTCTTTTTTCTTTAGCTGCAAAGTCAATATATATAGGCATCCAAAATGTGACTATTGGAAAACTTTGCAATAATGGCTATCGAAACTGCCAAAACAAATTCAGCTGTTACAAACAACAAAAACTGCTACAACGACGATATTCATGTCCGCAGGACATGCTGGTCTGCGAATAAAGTTCCGAATTTTCAAGCCATAAATTCTAGGATTTGCACCCCTTGAGCGCACACATAGAGAGAGCATTTATGCTATACAAACTTACTTCTCATAGAAAAGTAAATGCTATATAAAGCATTTCATGTGTTAATGATTTTTTCATATGAGACAAACCAAAAATCACAACATTTTTTATTCTCAATGATTTTTATTCTCAATGAGTGAACTTTGATACACAATTTTTCATTCATCTCAATATTAGTTTGAGTATATAAATATATGATTTCGAAACCCTCACAGAAGATAACCCAAATCAATCACAACCCTACACTTATACTAAGTAAGTCTCACTCAAAATGATACCTCAATATGGTATTTATGAGTATACCAATTTTCTAACAAAAGATAGTGATGAGCATGATAATGCATGAAGTGGTAGTGATGATGATTGAGATAGAAGGAACATAACATTTGGCTCTAAACATAAATGATCTTTAAATCCGTTCACTTGTGAGGCTAATTATACAAATGTCACACAAAAAGAAGACATAGATGCTAGAGGATAAGATGATAATGAAATTGATATTTTAAGTAACAATAATGTACATAATGTTTATAGAATCTTTAAAAATCTTTCACGATAATTTGAATATTATTGAATTAACCGACTACATACAATATTATTTAGTTTTTTATGTTTTAAGTTACTATCTAAAATTTCAAATTTGAAATAATTTTTTTTATGCTTTTTTTTATTTTTATATAAATTTATGTTTCATATCAATATTAATAACATTCTAGATATTTTTATAAAAACATATCTGTATATATCCTAGGGGTGTCAATTCGTACGAGCTGGGCTAGTTCGAGCTGGGCCAAACTAGCCCAGCTCAAATTGATTCAACCCTAGCTCAATTCAAATTTAATTCGAGCTAGCAAATGTGAGCTCGAACCCAAACTAAACATAAACAAGCTGGCTCAAACTGGCCCAAACTAGCTTGAATTATTAATTATATATATATATTAGTTAATATGACTTTTTTTATTAAAAAAAATGTTTAATAATTAAAGCTCAAACAAAATTACATAAAACAATAATATATATATATAAAATAAAAAAATTAATTATTAAAACAAAAAGTTAATTACTAAATTAATTAGGCAATGAGTAAATGCATTAAACCCTACTCATGTAAAAGTTAGAAATTGTCACGTCCTCATGAAAACTCATAGTTAGAATAAAGAGTTCTCAAATCAAAATCAAATTTCTTATAGCTATTAAACAAAATAAATAGAGATAAATAGATTAAATAAATATACTTATTAAAAATTAAACAGTTAAAGTAAATTAAAATGTTACACGATAATATAACTTTTTTTATATACATAAGAATAAAATTTTGACTATTACATAATATATAAGTCTCAAGACAATGAACAAGTGGAAAAGAGAATAGCATAACACAAGTATCAATTTAAAAATAGAAACTTTATAATACTAATTTAAATTAAATATAAATATTATTTTTTTTGTTTAAAGAGTTAGGTAGATTTAAATTAACATCAAAGAATGTAGCATAATATTGTGATAAAATGAATAAATTATAACTATTTATTCATTATCAGCTTATTTTAAAAAAAAAAAAAAAGGAAGAAAAATAACTAATATATCATAAAAGAGAAATACTGAAATATATGAAAAATTATTTTAATTTTAATATAGTATTTTTTATTTTTTATTTAAAATTTAATTTAATTTAATTTTAGTTCGGGCTAATGGGCTGGCCCTAATCCAGCTCTAATTTGTTCGTATTATTCTAGCTGGGCCGAAACAAGCCCAAATTAAATTCGATTTGTGTTCGATTCAGTCAATCGAACTATAGCACAAATTGTCACCCCTATATATCCATTTAACGGGTGACCCAAATAAATTGTTTATAAAATGTCGATACAAGTGACATCTCTAATCTATAACACTGTATTTGAACATTATGTTACGTAACTCAATTAACTATGTGCGACGTATTAACCTATACTGTTGAATCAAATATAATATATAGATAGGAACAATGTTACCAATATACTGAAATCACACAGCTTGGGTTGAGTCGCGGACTAGGTCGCTCTCTTTAAGACGTTTCGCGGCTTTGCCCAAAATTGTGCAAGCATACACAGCCTCGTCGTCCCCAGGATAAAACAGCCCAGCAAGATTCTGTCTCGGAGTTACACTGCACTTGATGAACTCCGGAATACTACACCTTCTATAAAACAATTTGTTGCTCGGAAACTAAAAGAAATTTGTATTGCTCAATCGTTAGAGCGAGATAGAGAGTTCAGAAATGAGAAGAGAAGAGATTGTTAAGTTATGAAAATATGAGAGCTGAAGGTCTCTTTTATAGCTGAAAATTAATCCCAACGGATACAGAAATAACGGTCATATTAAATAATGATTTTTGGTAACGGTCATAAGAAATAACGGTCACATTTGAAATTTTTGACTGTTGGAAATAATATAATTAATGATTTAAAAAATTTATATAAAAAGAATAAATTGCCACCTCACTCACTCACACGCTCGGCTCGGCACGGCCGGACGGCGGCGCGCGCGTGCGTGTGTGGTGGACACACAAATGCCTAGGTCCTCTCCCCTTCCACAAAAGTGGGTGTCCCTTAGGGCCCAATCCCATAAGCATATTTTTCCTCTTATAAACACTTCCTAAGAGGAGTTCAAAATCAATGTGGGAGAAGAGCAACATTTAGTTTTTTTTTTTATTCAAATTCATTTTCAATTTCCAACATATACATTGTATAGTAATTTTATACAAGAAACCAAATTGAAAACGATCACCAAATACGTCACGAGCACAAACCAAACACCTAATTTTTTTTTTTTTTGTTGTTGTTGCTAAATATCAAAAACCTATTTTGTTAGTTGTTAGTTTGGCGGATTACCTTAATTTCCAAATACCACATTAATTTAAAATTTGAGATTTATAAAACGTTTTATTCTTTTTAAAAATAAAAAATCAATATTATCCAAAAGGTGTTAACCACCAAATGAGTCATTACAAAGTTGATCAATAGGTGTCACTCTTGTGAGAGTGAGACACCTGAAATGAAATGAAGCAGCTGGCAAAGCTTGGCTTCTGATAATTGGGAAAGTGGTAGAAATATTGTCAAACCTCTATACCGAGTATAAAGAAACAAGAAGATATGCACGAAATGTTTAAAATTATATATAAACGGAAAAGAAAATACATTTATATGATTAAAATCTAAATTTTTAAATCTTACAATGTTACAACTTACCAGTTCTGAAACTGAGAATTATTCTTTGCAAAGTCATGCTTCTTTTTCTTGGAAACTTTTAACTCAAAGAAGTTGTATTTTACATTTAGTAAACGCTATATGCCTATATATGATGACTTTTTACCGAAATTACTTTTTTTTTCTTTAATAAAATTGTATAGATAAGATTAGTTTAAATAAATATAAAGAATAAATAAAACAGCATCCTTAAAATAAAGAAAAAATAAAAAATATTAAAAATAGTATCGTTAAAATTTATAACTATAAAAAAATTCATATATTCAACTAATATATTTTTACTATTAAAAAAATTAATTCATCATTTTATGTTAAACATCATCTAATTAAACGTTATTCAAGTTAAATTAAGACCATTTAAACTTATTTAATATTGAACTTTGTTCGATCTAAATTCATTTAATATTATTGGTACTATTATTATTATTATTATTATAAGTGTTAGTATGTAAAAAAAATTATTATTATTTTACAAAAAAATTCTAGCTTACAAATAGTAGAGTTTTTTTTTTTCTTTAAAATCGAGAAAAGGCTTCATTTCATTTCAACCAAAAAAAAAACATCAGTACAAAGAATTGGCAAAAGACAACATACCAAGCAATAATTACATGAGCATCATTATGTATTAAATCAGAGGAAAATCCTCAAGCCACACTAAATGTTGATCACTGTAGTAGGGATGGGTATGGAGACAATTTTTGTCATATTTGTTCTCAAAATCAAACGCATAATTGTATATCCAAAAATCGCTCCGATTTAGGTACAATTATAATCGAGCAGTGATGGATAAAAAAAAATAACCCTCTATACCCGATTTTTTTACTATCATTAATTCAGTACTAAATTTGCAGAACATACCATTATATTATAAAAAAATAAAAATTGCAATTAAATTAAACAAATATGACACTGCCATAAAACATGGTTCTGAATACGTAATCACCTATGAAGACAAAGATGGAGATTGGATGCTAGTTGGTGATGTTCCTTGGAAGTAAGTATTTGTATTGTCTAATTAATATGTCCAGAGGGGATTTGCTGCTTATAAAACTTCATTCTACGACGACATTCAGTTAATAGTTTGTCATGAGAGGCATCATTTTTGGCAAGCATTATACACTTCTCAAAAAAGAGTATTCTAAAAATGTGTTAGGAAATTTAGGGATTGAAGCTAACACACAATCAAAGTAAAGTTGAGAGAATGAAGATAAAATGGACACAAGTATTTACGTGGTTCACCCAAAATGATTACGGGCTACTCCACGGGCAAAGGCCAGAAGGAATTCACTATACTGAAAGATTTACAACCTCTCTCTAAATACAAGGAGAGAACAAGATACCTCTCTCTCTTATACTAGGAGAATACAATTAACCTCTCTCTCACAATGAGGAAAGAACTTTTCTAAGTGGAGAAGCTTGGAATGCTTAGGATGTTTGAGATTTTGGGATGATGGAAATGAGTAAATGAGCTCTCTATTTATAGAGAGAAAAATGTTACTATTTGGAGAGATGACACATGCGCTTAGGTCATCATTTTGATGATGCAAGCGCTTAGGTCATCACTTTGATGATGCAAGCGCTTAGCTCATCACTTTGATGATGCAAGCGCTTAGCTCATCACTTTGATGATGCAAGCGCTTAGGTCATCCTTTGAAATTGCAATAATATTCCATCAATTAAGCCATTCCTCTTAAAAATGACTTCATACTTGTCTTTCAATCTCCCACTTGAAGTCATCTTTCACGATTATCTCTTCCAACTAGCCTTTGCTCAAACCTGCTGCTTACGTCTCTGCTAAGCCGTACGAGGATCGACACCATACAAACTTGTCAGTGTTGATAGGTTTTGTCATTACATCTGCTAGGTTCTCTTTTGTGTGAATTTTTAACATATCCACACTTCCTTCTTCCACTACTTCTCGAACAAAATGATATTGTACTCCTATGTGCTTAGTTCTGGAATGAAATGCTGGATTCCTTGCAATGTGCAAGGCACTCTGACTGTCACAATACACAAGAATCTTCTCTTGTTTGTGCCCGAGCTCCTCCATTAATCTTTTTATCCAGATTGCTTCCTTGCAAGCTTGTGTAGCTGCCATGTATTCTGCTTCTGTTGTAGATAATGCTACAACTGTTTGCAGTTTTGAAACCCAGCTTACAGCTCCACCTGCAAGTGTGAACACATAGCCAGTAGTGGATTTTCTTTTGTCGAGATCTCCTGCAAAATCTGAATCAACATATCCTTTGACAGTAAAATTTGATCCTCCATAACATAATGCAGCACTTGAGGTTCCTTTGATGTATCTAAGGATCCTCTTTACTGTGTTCCAATGCTCTCTACCAGGATTCGCCATAAATCGACTAACTGCTCCCACTGCTTGTGCAATGTCTGGTCTTGTACATATCATAGCGAACATCAAACTTCCCACTGCTGATGCATACGGTACTCGAGACATCTCCCTCCTCTCTGCTTCATTGCTAGGAGACATACTTGAGGATAACTTGAAATTAACAGGAAGTGGGGTAGATATTGGCTTACAATCTTGCATGTTGAAGCGTCGCAAGATCTTGTTGAAGTAGTTCTTCTGAGAAAGCCAAATCTTCCTGTTATTTCTGTCTCGGTGAATCTGCATCCCTAGAATCTTGTTTGCTGGTCCCAAGTCCTTCATATCAAACTCCCTAGCCAATTGAGCCTTTAATTCTTGGATTTGATCTTTGTTGGGTCCTGCTACCAACATGTCGTCCACATACAACAACAAGATAATAAAGTCATTATCACCATCAAACCTTTTGTAGTATGTACAATGGTCTGAACTAAGTCTGTTGTATCCAAGGCTAATAATGAAGGAATCAAATCTCTTATACCAACACCTCGGCGCCTGTTTGAGACCGTACAGAGATTTGTTCAACTTGCAAACCAAGTCCTCTTTGCCAGTTTCAGCAAAACCTTCTGGTTGAAGCATATAAATTTCTTCTTCAAGTTCTCCATGAAGAAATGCAGTTTTTACATCTAACTGCTCTAGATGTAAGTCAAACGTTGCACACATTGCCAAGACTACTCTGACTGTTGTAAGTCGTACTACTGGAGAAAATATTTCATTGAAATCAATACCTTCTTTCTGAGCATATCCTTTTACCACCAATCTTGCACGATACCGTTCCACTTGATCATTGCTATCTCGCTTGATCTTGTAGACCCATTTGTTACCAATGGCTTTTCTTCCATGTGGTAATGGTACTAGTTTCCAAGTTGTGTTCTTATGTAAAGCTTCAATTTCTTCCTGCATTGCTGTCATCCACAGAGATGCATCTGAACTACTTGTAGCTTCATGGAAAGTTGATGGCTCTCCATCCTCCGTTAAAAGACAGTATGCAACATTACTTTCAGTAACATACTCCGAGTGCCAAGTTGGCGGCCTTCTTTCACGAGTTGACCGACGAACTTCTGGAGCCTCGGACTCAACTGGTTCTTGTACATCGTGTTGTGGTGCTGCTTCAGTAGAATTTTGAATTTCTTGTATTGAATTATTTTCCACCTGGACTATTGTAGTCTCTGAATTCTCATTTGATGTGCTATCGACTCCATCTTTTCTTTGTAATTGATCTTCTGCAAAGATCACATCTCTGCTGATTATGAGCTTGCGGGTAGTGGGATCCCACAAGCGATACCCCTTGACACCATCAGCATATCCCAAGAAGATACACCTTCTAGATTTTGGATCCAACTTCGATCTTTCTTGGGCGTTGTACATTACGTACACAGGACATCCAAATGAATGTAAAGTAGAGTAATCTGCTGGCTTACCAGTCCACATCTCCATCGGTGTCTTGAACTCAATTGCCGTTGATGGCGACCGATTTATCACATAACATGCAGTTTTGGCTGCTTCTGCCCAAAATGAGTTGGATTGACCTGCAGACCTCAACATAGCTCTTATCTTTTCTGCAAGAGTTCTGTTCATCCGCTCTGCCACTCCATTTTGTTGAGGCGTGTATGCGACTGTGAACTGTCTTTTGATACCTTCTTGTTTACAAAATGCAAGAAACTCGCCATCTATATACTCCCCTCCATTATCTGTCCTCAAGCACTTGATCTTCTTCCCAGATTCAAGTTCCACCTGCGCTTTGAAGTCTTTGAATACTTGAAAGACATCTGACTTCTTCTTGATTGGATATACCCAACACCTTCTAGAGTAATCATCAATGAATGACACTAGGTACTTTGCACCTCCTAGTGATATTTCTGGTGATTCCCATACATCAGAATGAATCAAGTCTAAAATGCCTTTACTCCTTGCATCAGATCTGCTAAACTTCAATCTATGCTGCTTACTTGTAACACAATGCTCACAGAAAGGTAGATTTACCGATTTGAGCCCTGGAAGCAACTTTCTGTCGGAGAGAATTTTCAAACCTCGTTCTGACATGTGGCCCAATTTGAGATGCCACATCATTGTTGATTCTTCTCCTTTACTGGTTGACGCGACACACGCATCAGCTTCCTGTAGTGTTTCCCCTTTAAGCATGAATAAATTTGCTGCAATCTTTTCTGCCTTCAAAACCACAAGCGCACCTTTGATAATTTTCATAATCCCATTCTCGACATGGGTCTTGCATCCAAGACTATCTATTTGCCCCAAAGATAGTAGATTCTTCCTTAAGCCCTTCACATGTCGTACCTCCTGAATAGTGCGAACTGTACCATCAAACATTTTTATTTTGATAGTACCAATACCAGCAATTTCTAAAGCATGATCATCCCCCATGTGTACATAACCTTCTGAGATTGGTTCATATTTGTGGAACCATTCTTTTCGAGATGTCATGTGCCATGTTGCTCCTGAGTCTATTAACCAGACGTCAGAAAACTGCTTTCTACCTTCAACTGCTGCTGTAGCCTCGCTGTATAAGACTTCACCATCATCAGGGATACTTGCTATATTCCCTTGAGCATTTGGTGGCTCAGGGTCTCCATTCTTTCTTTTGCTCCAACAATCCTTTTTGACATGCCCTTTCTTGCCACAATTGTAGCACTTGAAATTCTTCTTACTTCTTGATTTCGATCTACCATGATTTTGACTCCCACTAGAGCCACGTTCTATTGATCTTCCTCTCATCACCGTCAAAGCTTCCGCTTGCTGCGAACTTACTTGTCTATCTTCTTTGTTTTTACGCCGAGTTTCTTCTTCCAAAACAGCAGCTGTAATTTCGTCAAAGACTAGATAATCCGAAAGGATGTTGTTCGTCAGGTTGATGATGAGTTGATCATACGAGTCAGGTAGACTTTGAAGTAGAAGCTCCGCACGTTCAGTTGTCTCTATTTTGTAACCCATTGATGTAAGTTGCGAAAATAGAGTATTCAAGGTGTTGATGTGGTCGGTCACCGATGTGGATTCCGCCATTCTAAGAGTGTAAAGTCTCCTTTTTAAGAAGATCTTGTTGTGAAGTGATTTGGCCTCGTACAGTCTTGTTAGAGTATCCCAAATCTCCTTTGCTGTCTTCTTTTCTGCCATACTGGATAAAACTCCATCGGCTAGTGCTAAGTGTAGATCAGCAATTGCATTGCCATCCTTTTCATTCCATTTTTGATCATCAATGATCTCAGCTGGCCTTTCTCCAATTGCTTCTAAGCAATTATCCTTTCTCAAAATTGCTTTAATCTTCATTTTCCACAACGAAAAATTACTTCCGTTGAACTTCTCAACATCGAACTTTGTTGTCGTCATTTTTGATATGCTTCTTACTTGAACCGGCTCCCACTATTACAAGTGAACAGTAACCGTATACGTGAACAGTAACCGTATACGTGAACAGTAATCGTATACTTGAATAGTAACTATATACGTGAACCGTGAACAGTACCCACAACCAAAGCTCTGATACCACTGTTAGGAAATTTAGGGATTGAAGCTAACACACAATCAAAGTAAAGTTGAGAGAATGAAGATAAAATGGACACAAGTATTTACGTGGTTCACCCAAAATGATTACGTGCTACTCCACGGGCAAAGGCCAGAAGGAATTCACTATACTGAAAGATTTACAACCTCTCTCTAAATACAAGGAGAGAACAAGATACCTCTCTCTCTTATACTAGGAGAATACAATTAACCTCTCTCTCACAATGAGGAAAGAACTTTTCTAAGTGGAGAAGCTTGGAATGCTTAGGATGTTTGAGATTTTGGGATGATGGAAATGAGTAAATGAGCTCTCTATTTATAGAGAGAAAAATGTTACTATTTGGAGAGATGACACATGCGCTTAGGTCATCATTTTGATGATGCAAGCGCTTAGGTCATCACTTTGATGATGCAAGCGCTTAGCTCATCACTTTGATGATGCAAGCGCTTAGCTCATCACTTTGATGATGCAAGCGCTTAGGTCATCCTTTGAAATTGCAATAATATTCCATCAATTAAGCCATTCCTCTTAAAAATGACTTCATACTTGTCTTTCAAAATGGAGCCTCAAAACATTTTAAAATAACTTCCATCACTTCATGTACACTATCAATGCATTGGTATATTAGATATATTACCACGCCTTTGAAAAAAAATTGATCAATAAAAAAAAAATTATGTTTTTAAAAATTTTATTATTTCTTATTATTATAAATAGACAACACGAAAAAAAAGTCAAATACATTTTTTCATGTATCAACTAACACGAAAATTCGATACGAATAATACAAAATAAACTCGATACTGACACGAATAATACGAAACGAATACGACACGATTACCACCACTAATCAAATGGCATAACCAAATGCAACATTTTCAAGCATAACTGCTTTTAATTAGTTGAGCTCAATATAACATTCCAAAACCACATCTCACAAGTGGCAAACAAATGTTCATTTTGTGAGAACATTAAAATCGTGAAATCGTGAAGGGAAACAAAGAAAGAAAATCTCTTTGGGAAATTAATTATTTCATATCTGTTAGTCTGACACTCAGAGGGCACGTTCATGTTATTTGCCTTGGTAAGAAGAGGGATACTTATAATTTCACCCAAACGCAGAGGGTATTTCCTGTTCATCTCTCTCTTTTTTTTTTCCAACAAGAAACTGAAAATGTCCGTTATTAAAAAGTAAAAAACCATAGTTACAAGAAAGTTAGATATATCAAGAAAGTTCAACTTAGAGAGCTCACACGAAATACAAGACATGTTCAACCACTGGAGTGGAGGCTGTGGAGCTTGAGTACAAAAAAAAGGATAATAATTTAGGGTTAGCAACTTAGGCCTTATTTGTTACACCGTATTATATACTTTGACTATATAATTTATATACAGTCATGTATTTGGTTGGAAAATCAAACTGTATCATACAATATAAAAATTGTACAATTATGTAGAAATTTTGTACGGTCAGAGAAGGTGGGTCTAAACTGTACTAGACAATGTTTGAATTTTCAATTATAAAATAATATGTCTTAACTTTTTTTTTATCTTAAATTCAAAATGATATTTTTTTTATTTTAAAAAATACAATAAAAATATAAAAATGAATTAAATATTAATTTAAATAAATTTTATAATAAAAAACTATTTTAAATATAAATTATTTTAATAAAATATATATAATCAATTTAATCCGACTATATTATACAGTTTTTTACCAAACACTGTACAAACTAATTATAATACAATTCAATACAGTTCAGTCCAATACAATTATACTTAACTTATCCAATACAGTGCACTAAACATAACCTTAGCATTTAGCAAACACACAGAACTATTTTCTATTTATATTCATGTTGTAACTAATAAATAATTTTAAAAAATAAATATATTTATTTGTTATAATTATCAAAAAAAAAAAAAAAAGTAGCATGGTGGCCACAAGTACTAAAAGTAGCAAAAGTTCCCTTTTGAGCTTCCGTAGAAGCAAGGTAAATTTTGTATATAAATTTTTATATATATTTAAATTAAATTAAATTTTAAAAAATATTTTCAATACAAGTGGGTACGATTTTACGTATAATTATCTTCGCTCCGTCTCCAATAATTTTTATCCTAGTATTTTCGAAATCGTACCCGTCCTCAAAAGTAATAGGTAATAATCAATCAATCAGTTTGAATATCCACAGATATTCAAACTTGTGGATAAAATGTCCATTCCTACTCTATAGTGCCATCTAGTAGAGCTTGAAAAGCCAATTTGACATCACTGGATTTGAACTTTGAAGCTTTCCGCTCGACCAAGCTATAATCTATATAATTATGAAATATACCAGAAAATAAATAACATATATATTAGGAGAAAATCATAAAAATCCGGCCAAAAGACCAACAAGAATACAAGGAAGAATAAATAACCAAACACCATTTTTGGTTTTGTTACCATATACTCATGTCCAGGAAAAAAATTTTGTATACAACCATTTTATATACCATGTGCTTATAAAATGGATGAATCTTGACAAAATCATAAAAATTCGACCAAATGACGAACAAGAATACAAGGAATAATAAATAACTAAACACCATTTTCGATTTTTTAACGTATACTCATGTCTAGAAAAAAATCTTGTATACAACTATTTTATATATCATGTGCTTATAAAATAGATGAATATTGATCTGGTCCGTGAACCGTTTAATTAGTATAATTTAAAAAACAATAGTAAGTTAGAGTCAAACTCCTTCACTTGTTGATATAATTAGGGGGACTTTGCCACTAAGCCATGCTTGAATTGTTGTTGTAGTCATCATATATAATTTATTGAAGCTGAATCAGATTTTAATTGAATTGGTTTTCTTGTGTTGGCCCTGTCAAGCCCAACACGATATGGGCTGCGGTCCACGAATCAGCACGATGCTAGCCCGTTAACACCTTGGCCAGTTGGCCCAGCATGCTAGCACAACTCGATCAACTAAAAATTCAGCACGACACAACACATAATTATAAAAATTGACATGGTTAACACCTCGTTTGAATCACTTAGCATTTAAAAAGCGATTAATCCATCGTTAACTTTGTCTAAAAAAATTCACTCTATTGTTATTTGAGTCTAACTTTTAAGAATGTAGTCATATAATTTAATTGTTACTTATAGTAACAAAAATAATATTCTTTAAAATAAATTAAAATGTTATTGTTATAAATTTTAGATTTGCTATTTAAAATAATTTTTCAAGTTTTTTTTTTTTATGAAACAATAAAAAGAGCCTCATCTATTTGAAAAATACCCATCACACCATTCTTGTTTTTATTTCAAGCATTTTAGGTATTCACAAAAGAATAAAGAGAAAATAAAAAATATAATATTTTATAAAATACAATAAAAATAATACTCTTAATATTAATTCATATCTTTTAAATTTAAAAATATATATATTATTTTTATTATTATAATTTTTAAGTGATATTATTTTAGTTAATTTTAGGAGAATTAAACTGCAAAAGTTAAAAGATTTTTAATAATGTAAAAAAAAAAAACTAAGTAAATATAATTTCCCTTTTGAGGAAGGATTTTTGCATAGGATATTGTCACATGGTAAAACGTCTTGATATAAAAAGGAAATAGTATTGGACATGGAATAATATCAATGATAATTAATGATAAGATATATATAATAGGTGGATGTAATAATTAATAAATTAATTTCTTTTATTAAAATTGGGTGAATTAATTTTTATGTTTTATAGGTTTAAATATGTTGGTATCAATTTTAAAAATTTAAAATCGAATTTTGTCGAATTGATTAATGTTTTAAAATTTGTAAACATATATTTAATCAAACCGATTTATATATTATTAATACACATAATTATTTTTCAATTTTATATATTGTATATATATTATATATATTTATGATTATCAAATTAATTTTTTATATCAATTTAGAAGGTGAAGCAACTTATATAATTTTATTTAATAATCATTTTTATAAATATTTAATAAAATTTAAATTATTTTTTATTCTCAAATTTTAAATAATTTACTCATTTTAAAGAGTTATTGTCTCTTTAAAATAGGTGCACAATTCTCATTTAAAAGCTAATGTACAATTTTTTTTTATTAAATTATTAATTGAATATTAAATTATTTATTAATTTAACATTAGTATGTGATAAATATATTTTAAAATAACTTTAGAAATAAATAGATCTAAATCGCAAATCAAATATATTAAACCGACATAAATAAGTTGGTTTAATATTTTCTAACCGATATTTTGTAGGTTTATTTTAGTTCTTAATTTAGCTAACATTTTAGGTAAAAATAGACCAAAATTGAAATGCACTCACTTCTAATATATAACATATTGTATTTAAATAATTATCATTTTTAAAGACAATTTTGTAATTTTCGAAAACCTTTAGAGTTCTCTAGTAAATTTTCCTACAATAAAATAGATCTTTCTTCTTCTTGTTTTTTTTTTTTTTTTAACCGACAAATAAATAGAATTTGAAAATGAAATGTCTCCCTAGTGATTGGTGGAATATGCACAACCTGATATTCCGTTTCAATATTGGATAGCTCTTAATAATAATGAACCAAAACCAAACTAGGAAGGCACATAGCCAATTAAAAGCAAAGGAATCCCAGAATAGAAGATACTTGGAATATTCTAATATGAGTTGCTAAGTGCTTTCCAGAGGTGGCCATGCGAATGCTATTCCACTCGAATATTCTTTTTTATGCCCGCCTTTTTTTCCTCAACAAGCATCTAGTTATTCACCACAAATTCCACAATCACTTTCCATGCAACTGTTCGATCTCTCATCCATCTCATTATCTCAATGTCATCCAATCTAGCGGCTATAATAAATTTCACAATTATTATAATAGAATTATAAATATTCTACAGATTAATAGAGACTCCTATTATGACACCAAATCTTACCATGCCAAAAAGCATATTAATATTCACGTAATATTCCTCTAGTATTATAATATAATTATAATCGTAATTGAATTGTAGCATGTGTTTCTCCTTCACATAGTCACTTCAAGACTCGCCTATAAAAACCCCTCTATTGGGTTTTTGAAATACCTAAGTCAATTACTTTTTTGAGTAACAAAGCAAACAAACAAAACCCTGATAATATTTTTGGGAGTTATTTTCTTTTCTTTCTCTGCAAAAATATGGCTCAAGTTGTCGTCGTTTTTGACTTTGATAAGACTATTATAGACTGCGACAGTGACAATTGGGTCGTAGACGAATTGGGTTTCACCGATTTGTTTAATCAGCTTATTCCCACAATGCCTTGGAATTCTCTTATGGTTAGCATTCTTTTTTTCTTTTTTCTTTTTTAAATTAATTAATTAATTATTTATTTATTTTATGTTCTTGTTCTGAATGTTCATTTAGTTTTTGTTTAATGAAATTTGTAGGATAAGATCATGGAGGAGATTCATTCAAAAGGGATAACCATTGAAGACATTGTGGAGGTTCTAAAACGTACTCCAATTCATCCTCGAATTATTCCAGCCATTAAAGCAGCTCACGCTTTGGGGTAAATTTCTATTTCACCCTTACCCTGTTTGGGAGCCTCTGTTTATGCGCCCAAGAGTTCACAAATTGATGGATGTCATTTTTATTTTGATATTTTCAGGTGTGATTTGAGGATTGTTAGTGATGCAAATTTGTTCTTCATTGAGACAATTTTGAAGCATCTTGGTTTGAGTGATTATTTTTCAGAGATTAACACAAACCCTGGCTATGTTGATGAAGAAGGAAGGCTTAGGATTTTTCCTTACCATGATTTTCACAAGTCATCTCATGGATGTGGTGGTCTCTGCCCTCCAAATATGTGCAAGGTTTGTTATTTTATTTTCTCTTATTTTAGTTATTAGTATAAACAAATTTATTCTATTTAAACTGTTAATCACAAAGTTGCATAAACAATTTAAATTAAAAAAAAAAAAAAGTTTTTCTTTTTGTACATCGTAGATATTTAAGTTATTTACAAATCAAAGAAAATATTGCTGCAAAATTGGACAGATAATTAGCTCTCCTGTGTTTTAGAAGCTTGACAATTTAGGGGTGTCAATCGTGTCGTGTTAGTCATATTCGTGTCGTGTTTGTTCGTGTTCGTGTCGTGTTTTTGTGTTTGTTGACACATTAAAAAATTTACTTGAATTTTTTTTTATTACTTATTTATAATAGTAAGAAATAACAAAACTTTTAAAAAAATAAAAAAATTATTGATCAATTCTTATTAAAAAAAGTTCGTATCATATCATATTTAAATCATGCTATCATATCGTATCAGAAATTATCACCCTTAACATTTCTAAAATGATGAAAAATGCTTTTTCTTTTCCCACAAATTTAATGCATATATTAGCACACATGTTACAATTGCGGTTATTTTCGCAATTAATTTAATATTTAATATTATTATTTTTTAATTTACTTAACCTAATTTATTAAAATCTTGAATATAATAATAAATATTTTGATATGCTCGTGGATTTCTTATCCCTTTTAATAATTGAGTAACAATGTTTAAACATATCAGGCAATGATCATACAAAAGATTCAAACTTGGGTATCAACAGAGAGAAAGAAGTTGATCTATCTTGGTGATGGTATTGGAGATTACTGTCCAAGCTTGAAACTGAAAGAAGGAGACTTTGTTATGCCAAGGAAGAATTTTCCATTATGGGATTTAATCTGCAAAAACCCACTTCTTATTAAAGCTGAAATTCATGAATGGAGTGATGGAGAAGAACTTGAAAAGATACTACTCAGCCTTATTAACAAAATCTCCATTGAAGAAAATGCTCAGTTCATTTCAACTGATTGCAAATTGCAGAATATTTCTGTGTCTGCTCATGAGGCGTTACCTCAACCTCTGTCTGTTAAGCAAATGTAAATGGATATTGCCATTGCTTCAATGTTGTAAGCAATAGCTTAAACTAAGCATATTAGCAAGACTTGTCTTCCTTTTTCTTTTTTCTGTTTTTTCCTTCGCTTTCCCCCCTCCAGCCCTCCTCATTTGGATGATTTAAGGAGAACCCCTGTAAGTTTGGTGATGGGTTCATGATTATTAATCAAGAATGGAAGTGCTTTCTTCAGATATGAAAGAAAAGTTTGATCCATGTCTATGCAGTTTTTCATTAACCATAAGGTTGATAGGCTTCAATTTTATTCCAAGGACACAAATTTATATTAAGTTGCCAAGTTATCCATGCGATCATCATACTGAAAAAAATAATAAATAAATAAATAAAAATGGAAACTTACGTGAAATGACACCTCTGAACTTATAAGATAAAAAACGGAATAATAGCTTTATTGGTGTAATTTTACTAAATATTTAATTTAATTTTCTAATTTTATATTTAACATTAATTATTTTAAATATAAAAATGTAACTTTTTAATTAAGTATAATAAAAATATTAATTTTAAAAAAATGTCAAATAAATTTAAAAATGTTATAGTTAAATGGTTATTTTGACATTTTTTTGAAACTTATTTAGTAATTTTATAAAGTTAGTGTTAATGCTTAATCAAAAATTTATATAATTAAACTGTACTTTTAAAATAATTAGTGTTCATATTATGTTAAATCTAAAAGTTAGAGGATCAAACTTGATCTTTATATAAGATTATAGGACTATTTTAGTACTATATTTGATAAAAAAAACATTGTAATAATATTAAATTGATTAAATTAAATGCAATTCAATATTAAATAGTTTAAATATTTAATTTGAATAAGATCGTACTTAAAGTATTTAGTTTAATTTTTTTAATAAAAATATATAAATTAAACGTATAAAAAAATATTATTTTATAATTATAAATTTTAATTGATTATAAATATTTTTGTAAGAAAATGACGTGCCTAATTCAATAAGTAGAAACATGTGTTACAAAATGTAACATCTTGATGAACTTTTCTTGGCCCATAATGTCACATTTCAAAGAAGACCAAATTAACCCATGAAGAAGCATTTAACACCACAGCCTCCTCTTCAACCTCCAATATCCTTCAACACTAGTCTAAATCATCTAACATTTTAACCTTTTTACTTATTTCGAAGTAAAAAACTTTAGACACCCAAAATATATAATAAGAAGGAAAATTAGGATAATTATTAATATTTATTTCTGCTTTTTGCGATTTTATTGCAATATGTTCATCAAACCAAGGTTCAAACATACAGAAAGTGTTCGACAATGTATTTGAACATTTCCAAAATGCTCAGCTAGCTTGACCGAACATCTTTGAAAAGTTCAACAATCATAGCCAAATATCTGAAAATCTCTATCTTCTCCATGAGCCAGAGCCAAATTCATACACAATCTTTCAACACCTAAGCTACCTTTAATTTATTTCTTGAAAGAGGAGGGAAAAAAGGAAAAATAACAAAAAATAAATCAAACAAGCAACAAATGGTTGTTACCTTAAGTAGTGGCAACCTAGTCGAAAAGGTCAGGTCTAAGTGTTGCAGCACAGTGAAACAATGGTGATGGCGAAGTAGCAGTAATGCTAGAGGTAAATAATGGAGGCATCTTCTAGATGGTGAATTGTGATAGTGTAGAATGAGTGGCGAATCAAAAAATTTAGTTCAAAAGAGGCACTATATGAACAATAAAAAATAGTATCACTTGTTTTTTAGTCAAACTTATTTTTTATTTATTTATATATATATATGAAAAAGGGTACAAAAATTTCATTAATTAAAACCAAAATGCATAAAAAATTATTAACTTTTGGGTGGATACTAAAAATTCAATAATTATTAAAAATGAAATTATAAGTCTAAAACTAGTAAAATTGTCAAAATTTTGTTTATATAACATGTAATAAGTGGAACTACGTAAACAAAATTCTAATAAATTTAAAAATTTTGGACTTCTAGTGTCTTTTTTTTAATAATTATTGGGCTTTTAAAACTCTACTAAAAAATTAATAAACTTTTTTTATACTTTGATCATAATTAATGGATTATTGCTATCATATATATATATATATATGTGTGTGTGTGTGTGTGTGTGTCATATTAATATAAATATGTTTAAATTATTCAATTTTTAGTGTATTTTTTAATAATAAAATCTTAAAAAATGAAGCTTGAGAGGGGCATAAACTCATTTTATATATATAATTTATCTACTATTTTATAAATATTAACTAAAATACATGTTATCAAAAGTTAAGAGAGGGTTGGTGCCCCTCTTATCCGTACATGGTTTTGCCAAGAAAAAAATATTACTAGAAGTCCTATTATTATGTAAAATAAATATTTTAGTTCTATAATTATATATTAAGCATTTTTAATCCTATTATTTGTTAAAATTAGAAATTTTAATTGTCACTTTAATCCTGGGATTTATGTGCATCAACTTCAATAATTATAGGACATTAACTGTTAATTTTTGATAATTATAAGATTAGAACATAATTAGGGGTGTGCATTTGATTAAAATTGTTGATTTTATTTGTATTTAATCTGATCTGACTTTTTGATCGAATTAAAGCATTGATTTCATTCTAAATTTGATCTAATCAGTAATCTTTTTGGATTTGATCCGATCAATAAATTTATTACGCTCTTTTTTTTAATATTTTTTAATAAAAAACTTAAATTTTCACATAACATAAACATATTTGAAAAATAAATCTAAAAAAAATCAAATATTAATATTAAAATACAACTCAATTCTACATTAAAAAAGTAGCAAAATAAAAAATACAATATTTATTTAAATAAAACTATCAATCTATTTAAACAATAAATGGAGTAGTTCATAATACAATAAGCTAATTTAAGTTTATCATTTCATTCTTTCACATCCAACATACATCTTGAAATTTTTTTTTTAGTCGCGTCGGATGAGATCATATGATATATAGTAAAATTTATCATCAAATTCAAACTTAATAAATTGAAAACATTTTAATATGATTTGAACCGATCATCAGATCAAAATTATTCAAAAATTAATAAATTAAATTAAATTGATCAAATTCTTGAATTTTTTTGCATATCCCTAAATGTGACTATTAGTATTTGATATAAAAATTACAAGATTTTTGTGTCAATTTTAAAAAATGGGACCATTTGTGCGATCTTTCGTTCTGCCAATGTGTCGACTTCTTCGGTTTAGCATGAGCCGTGAGTGAATAGAGGTGAAAGTGGGATGTATATGGTGATTTTTATTATAATTTAATAATTTTTATTGTTGGGTAGTGCATTCATATGCTTTAATGGATGCATTTAGAATTGGCCTTCAAAAATAAAGGTCAATTGAAGCCCATCGTTTTAGAATGTGCTTTGTATTTGAGTTTTTTTTTTTTTTTTATAATATTAAAAATTATATATTTATTTAAATTGTAAGAAAAGTGAATATATATTTAAAAATTAAAAAAAAAATTATGCCATAAAATTAATCATTTTTTTATTATCACAAATAATATTTACTTGCTTTTTAGCGATCGGGTGTTTTTGCAATATTCGTTTTTTGTCCTCTAAAATCCTTACAACGTGAAAAGTAAAAAAGGGCAAGAAAGGTATAGTACTTGTGCTTGCAATGTTCGTTCCGCTCTGTGTAAAGGACATCAATCTAGAGCAAAATAATTTATAAGAGAGAACATCAATCTAGTTTAACTTCATAGTTACCTCCGGAATAATTTATAAGAGAGAACTTTTTGTTCAAATGCAAGTTCACGAAATGTGAAAGATCAAGCTACTAATAATTGAATAGAAAATAAATTACTGTAAAAAGTAGAAGAAGAAAACAAAAAATACAGCATTAATTATTCCCTTTTATTTGCGTTGGGAAAATCTTCTTGAATTTATTTTTAAACGTTGGTATGTATAATCTTTAAGTTTTTAAAAGTTTTAATTATAATACTGTAAAATTACTATAAATAATATATTTAAATTTAATTTTAAGATACGATTTTAAATCGTTATTTTTAAGACATTAATTACCCACACTAATTTAATAATGCATCAGAATTTAGCAAATAAGCCTCCAAAATATAATAAAACTTCTTGTTGTCTAAGATGTGTATTTACGAAGATAGTCCAAAAATACCTTTGATTTTAAAGAGTACTCAAAATAATTAATGTTTTAAATCTGTAGTATTTATAAAATTAATTTTATTTATACATAAATTATGGTGAAAATGTTAGAGAATATTTATTATCCATCTTGAACTTTATTTTCTTGTTCTCTTTATGTTATTTTAAATGATATAAATGAATTGTCTATTTATAGAATATTATGCACTTATTCAAATAAAGTTACAACTCTTTGATAAATTATGACTTTTTAAAATGTCATGTATTTTATAATGGAAAATTCTCGAAAAATTTTGAATTTTACTTCGAGACATCCCGTTAAATAATTAAATATTCTAAATATAATAAAATAAAAAATTTAACCATTTTACTTAAAATTAAAAAATATATTCCACACCCCAAATCCCTTACATCCTACTCTCCTAAAAACAATAAATTATTAAAAAAAATTCATACATTCCACCTCTTCTCCCTCACTCACCTCTACCACCATTTTCATATTTACCATCAACAACTCTAAACCCTAACTAAAAATATTAAAAATGGAAGATAGATATATGAAAGATACAAAAAAGGTGAATTTTTTTTGAAAAAAAAGGAGACAAAAAGTAATTAAAATAGGTATATAAATTATTATTTTTTGTAAATCGCGCAGTGGTTCGGTAAGCATTACCAAACATATCATATAGGTCGGTAATCCATACCGAACATACATGCTATGTTCGGTAACCCATACCGAACGAAACAGTGAGGTTCGGTAACCCTTACCGAACTACTGCGCATTTGGGTGAGATGTATAAGAGTAATTTTTAGGAGTAATTTTGACATTTTAAGTATTATTAATTTTTTTGTAAAATTTTTATATTTATTGGGATGTTTAAGAGTAAATTTAAGAATTTTTCCAAAATTTTTCTTTTAAAATATATGTAACTATTCATAACAATCATAACTTATTCAAAAATCATATCTTTTAACTTAAGTTATAATATTTTAACATAGTATTTTATTTCCAAAAATTATAACTATTTAACATATTTTTTTCCAAAAAAAATATTTATCTAACTATTACAATCTTTTAATTAAATGGTATATTTTTTTTATTTCAAAAAATATTCTAACAATTTGTGTGTGAGTTTATGAAACTTCTGTTATTAATAATATTCTACATGTATTTTTATTTGCAAAGGCAAGCAGTATGTGGACATGCTACTAGGAAACTTCCCTTCTTCTTTCTGTTTGAAAGAGTAGGAAAAAAAACAGTGATTGGACATTGGATTTTCAAAACCTTTTATCTTGCTTACACTAGTGCAATGTTAGGAACTTTTAAAACGTTAAGAAGGTATGTCACATGGACACGTTTTAGACTCCTTTTATAAAATTAAAACTGTTTTTTTTTTATTTATTACAATTTATATTTATATTAATTTTATATGATATAATTTAATTATTTTTTATTAATAAAAATTATACAATTATTTAATAATCACAAATTTTTAACTTTATATTTAATTAAATTATTTAATACAAATTATAACTTTATATATGTATTATTACTCTTAAAATAATCATCTTTGAGCATGAATTAGCTAGGTATGACAAGCTTGAATTAGATTTTATTATTAATTTTTTTAAAATTTTAAATTATTATAAATAATTTACTAGATTAAAAATATTTAATTTTTTATTAGATTAATCAATATGCAAATAAAAGTATTTTAAGTATATTATATTAGTCCGATGCGAGGGGTTAACAAAATGAACTAGGTCCAAGTTATTGAAAACGTGAAAAAAATAAAAATGTTAGAATAAATTAGTTTTATGAATAGACAAGTGTCCTAATATTTCTTATATATAAAAAAAAAAAAAAAAAAGTGCCCTAATATTATTTAAAAATAATACTAATTTAATATTTACAAATAACATAAATATTTTAAAATTATACATATTAAGTAGTCTACAAAATTTACGGTTACACCAAAACAAAACAAAATATATAAGAGCACTTTATAGAGATTTTTTCCCGGTTGTCAGAGGTGAGATTTTTTTCCTTGAACATTTGTGATTTGGTTATAAAAAAAATAATTTAATTATATAATATAATTTTTTTATATATAAAATTTTATTTTTAATTCTAAAAAAATATGTTTATTTTTTTATACATAAATAATTAATGCATACAAAGACTACAATGAATTATTGGTAGGGGTCCAGATGAGATATGGAGATACCACATGAATACATTAATTTTTATTTCTATTATTTATTAAATATATATATATATATATTTTTTAAAAAATATATTTATATTAATTTTAATTTTATTAATTTAAAGTATAATATTATCATTTATTCAAAACATTGAATAATTTCTCTTTGATCCGGTCTGAACCCTGAAGCCTGCAGAGGTCCGGAAACCCAAACAATTAGTAATGATAATAAAAAGACAAAACCTGATATGAATTTTTGTTACAATAAAGGTCTACTTTATCAAGAGGGTTTGTTTTGGTTTGGGAAAATATGTGCCATTATTCACTCTTTATGTTGTATGGAATCAAAAGAGCTCTGAGAAAATTGTATAGTCCCACCCAGGTCATGTCCCTAAGGCTCTAATTATTTTTTCCTAAAAAAAGAAACTTAACAACCATGTACATGTACTGCATGTCTTTTGCTTGCTAAAACATTATCATATGAACTCAAATATTCAATGTCCCACCGGAGCTTAAATTATTGAGTTTCTGTTATACATTCAGTCATGTTCTCCTATTAGCTGTATGTTGATATCTTGCTGTTGTCTTTATTTCAAAGTTTCTTTTGCTTTTGGTAATATTTTAAAGTTCCATCAATTTTTTTTTTGTTTGGAGGACTTCAACTCACACTAATTATGTGTTACGTTTTAAATAATTATTTTAAATCTTAATTACTCATTCTACTATTTTTAAATTAATTATAGACTTATTATCAAATTAAACACTACAAATATTTATAAATATATGTATTAAATTATAAATTATTTTTAAAATATAAAATATTTAATTATTATGCTCTTTTATAATTAAATTTCATAATTTTGATAAAAATTTAATAAAATAATTTAATTTTTTTTTAAATTTCGTATAAGTGTATATATATCTATATATATATTAAACATTAAAAAACAATACTCAAAAAATTTAAAATGTATTTTTTTCATAAAATATACTTATTTTTTAATACATAAGATGTATATAAAAAAAAGTCATTAAACTTGGTTCCAACTACAACAACAAGAGTTTAGACACGATCCGGGATACATGGCGCCATAAAAGATAATGTCAGATCCTAATGTCAGTTATCAGAAACGCCGTCATATATCGCCATCTCAGCCAGGCGTACGATAAACCGCAATCAGTTGACGTTGTTAACTTACGCTGTAGGTGATGTAAAATTTAAAGGAAACGTCGTTCTCTATTATGGGGAACCGTTCCGAAGTAACAGATGAATTGGGACAACGGTGACGTATGAAGGCAAGTGGAAAGGTGCGTCCATGTAACTTGTAGAGAAACTAATTTTTTGTTTTTTTAAAAATAATAAAACTAACATTATTAAAATTTATAATAATAAAATTAATATTTTTTATATTTAAATTTATATTTTTATAATTAAAAAAAAACTAATATATTATTTTTTTTGAATATCCATCTAATTAAAATTAAACGACGATAATTTAGACTCATTTAATATTGAACGTTTAATATTTTACGTTCAAATTGAATATTAAACGTTCAATATCATTGGGATGTTAGTTTGTTACTATAAATTTTAAAAGTGCTATTTTTGATAATTTTTTTTTTTTAAAGCAAGTAATTATATAGTATTGAAGAGAATGAAATTTAAAATTATTATTAAATATATAAAAAAATAATATATTTTAAAAATAATCGATAATAATTTATGACCGATAAGTCTTGTATGCACCGTTGAGAGAACATTGTCAATTTAGCATGAGCAATACCAATAATCTAAAATAATAAATATAATATTTTTAAAATTTATAATTATAAAAATAATATTTTTAGTATTAAACAAAACTAATTCATATCTATTTTAATTTAAAAGATAAATATTATTTGTATTATTTTAAGTAACTTTTTTAATTTTTTTTCAATTGATATATATAATAATTTACATAATATAATATAATTATTTATTTTTTGTTAATAATTCTATCAATTTGCATTTTTTTCTTTACATTTAATAATAACTAATATACAAAATATTTTAACCGATGGGTGATGGAGTGATGGTGTTGGTGTTGAATACTAACGTGAGCTAGTCGTGTCGTTCTCAGTTTCTCACGTTTTGCATTTATGGCAATACAATTATTAATATTTTCAGCTCTTCAATTTCAAATTGCACGGTGGATAGGAGTTTGGGTTTTTGGTATCTTCACTATTTTTATTCTACATGCAAATTTTACACTAGTTGAGCTCAGTTCATACAAAGATATTTCTCTCGTGTTTTTAGAGAACAAGATATTTTCCCAATGATCAGTATGTGTTTCATTATTAAATATTATCACAACAAATTATTTATTGTTAAAATGTATAATTGAATAAAAGTTATTTGTACAATTATGAAATACAACGACCTCAGAGTTAGTAAGATTAATATTACTAAGTTAATTCAATCATCCAATTGTTGGACAAAAGTCCTTTTCATATGCTTCCAAAACATGCTTTGTGAAAAGTTTCATTACTCAATGCAGAGTGATTATAATTTATTGTTAAAATTAAACTCACGTGCTTTTGAAATAGATTTTACTTTTAATATTCGATCTGGATTTTCTTGAAAGAAATTTTGGGGCTTGAAAACTCTAAATTGTATAAAACATTTAATTTAAATAATTGCTCATAATATTTTATCTATTTTTAATAATCTCTCTAAAAAAAATACTCATAGATTCTTTGTGTAAAAATGTCACTATTGTATTTATTTTTGTCACTATTATGTCATGTTGCTAAAAATATTTAATCTCTGTGTCAATTGCAAGTTTTACTTGATGTGGATCCTTCTGATTGATTTTTTACTTTCACGAAATAACGAAGGAAGAACTAAACCCTTTTTTATAATGTATTTTATGGTTTATTTGGAAAGCTCGCAACAAAGTGTAGGAAAACAAAAATTTCCCAGTTTTAGAAGTTATTCAAATTGCCCAAGCTATACTAAAATTACATTTCGACAATTTCAAGCCACATGAAAAAATCGGTTTATCATATTGAGAAAATATTCTTGAGAACTTTGTGAAAATGAATATTGAAATGATTAAAGAAGATATGGTATAGGTGTTCTCGTTGTGAAGGCTAAAGGAAATACTCAATTTGTCAAAACTTTAAGATTATCTATTGCTAATTCATTTAGCATTGAGCTTTTAGCACTCAAGTTAAATTTATTTTTAAAAAATGCTTTGGACAAGTCAATTTAACAAAGAATTTAAAGAAAACAAAACGGTAGCAATAAAGAAAACAATCCAAATGAGCAAAAAAAAAAAAATTGAAAAAAGAAAACGGTAGCTTAATAGTCGTTTACTGTTTTTCATTCAATTTTCAAGAGCTTAATCGTTACTGTTTTTTCATTCAATTTCCAACGATAAGTTATTGTTTTTAAAACCCAACATACTAACATAGACTTATTTTCAATTATTTTTTAATTTTTTTTATAGCAAAAATAGGACATTTATTATGCTCTTAGTGCTAATTAAAATGTTCATTATTTATCTATTTGAATCAAATTTTACTTCAATAATCATTCAAGTAACTTTTGTACTTATTCTGATGTAATATGTTGGAATTGTTCTTTATTTTTTATTTTTTTTTTGATAAAAAATGCTTTTGTTTGTTAAAAAAAAATTGTTACAATCAAATTACATTTGCAAGTACCAATGCGTTAAATTCTTCTTAATTTTGCGTATTGAAATCTTATCTTTTATTAATGACAATAATAAATATACAAATATATATTTATAATAGTTACAGTATGTGATGTATTAAAATAATGTTTTACATTTTAGATTTAAAATATAATACATAATAATATATGTAAATATAAATATACGTGTAAATTAATTTAATTTACATAAACTCTTTTGAGTCATGATGAACATGATTGTGCCCATCTATACAAGTTCTAAAAATAAATAAAATTAAAAAACATAAATATTATTGATGTCAACTCACATTTTCTTATACTCGTTTATTGAAACATTGTAAATACTAAAAGGCTCCTTCATTTATGGAACTATTATATAGTAGCCGTGTAACACCACCAACAATATGCTCTATTACTTGACCCCACAAAAAAAAAAAAAAAAAAAAAAAATGCTCTGTTGACAAAACGTATAAATAAAAAGCTGAAACAACAAATGAGATCATTATACTTTTTTACTTTTTAGAGGTGATACTTGTAACAATAATATTATTTTATTATTTATTATTGTCTAAATTTTTTGTAATAGTATTTTAAAAATAGTTTAAAAAATTAAAAAATAAACACTCAAAAAATTTATAATAATTAAAATAATACTTTTTAATATTAATTTATAATTCTCTTAATTTAAAATGGATTAATAAAAATATTATTTTTATTTTTATAAATTTTAAAATATGTTATTTTAAATAAATTTTTATTTTTTATGCAAATATTTATCCATTTTACTTACGTTTTTGTGAATCTAATTTGATTAAACTAGATTTGATTACTTAATTTTTGTGAATCAAATTTTTTACTTACCTTTTTTCATTTTTTTTTTATTAAACTAGATTAATTTATTATATGTGAAACAATCTTAAAAAATTGAGTAATTAGAGAGAAATAAATAAGCTTAAAGCTTTATTAACACAATTTTATTTTCATTTTAGGAGTTTAAAATTCCAAATATATATATATATATATATATATATATATATATATCAAAACATGTGTTAGCTTGATCTTGTAATTTAACAAAAATATTCAAATTGATATAATTAACAAAACTTAGGTATTATAATAACTAAAAAATGTATTTGTTAGTTACATGCCTAATTAATGGAGCTCATCTAGTAATCTCAATCAAGAATAATTTAAAAAATTATAATAGAATTAAAATACTTATTTTTATAAATAACAAGATTAAATTGGCGCCTTAGCCAAAAATTATCTAATGAAAAGATTTTGTTAATTTTATTAGAAGACCATATACATAATTTAATGTATGACTATTGCCCAATAATATTTGACTTTGTCTAAATTTTGTTTTATCCCCAAGTGTTAGCTAATTGTTTCAAAAATAATTTTTTCTAGACAAAGTCAAATATTCCTTATTCATTTTCCTAACACAAAATTAATAAGGAATAAAAACCATTGACAACTATGCGAATTTCCATGAATTTTCCTTGTGTAATCCAATATTTTTATTCACTTTCCGTTATCATGCTTTAATTTGAATTACTCGTAAGAAAATTTGAAGACTTTCAAGCGAGAATTGGAAAAGTTTACAAGAAAAAGAATATTTTCTTTTTGTGAATGAGAAATAATAAAAAAGAAAACAAAGAAATAGGAAAAGATGGGAAAGTGATTCCGTTAATTCGAGCCTATGGAATTATAAAATTTAAATTCTTCAAGTATGAATGATCTGATATTTTTCTTATAAAAGAAAAAAAATTGATCTGACATTTTCAATATATATTTGTGTTTGTGTAATGCACATAATTTTTAAATATTATTACAATATATTTATAAAATCAAAATTATTAATAATTTGAATGAAGTATACAGTACAGATCCTTTCCTCCTAAATCAATCAATAATTTTTCATGAACTAATTTTCCCAAGATGTTCATAGGAGTTTGTGCCCCCTATCTTCTGGTAGGTAAAGCCAAACCTATACTTTTAGCGCCACAAATTTTTGAATATGCCTAAACGACGCCGCAAAAAGGGGACCTCTCTAGTGTCTACAATGTAAAGAATAGAAGGATCTGTAAATAAATATACGAAAGATGGACATTTTTAACACGTGACCACTCGACGTCGATCAGTGCAAAATCTGATTGAGCAGCTCAGAGTTATCACAGTGCCTGAGGAGGTGACTGGTGAGTAACAAATCATATGCTAAACTAATTTTCGAAAATCTAATATTAACTTTTTATTTTTTTAAACACAGAAGAACTAGTGTAAATGTGTATGTTTTGTATTACATCTGTACCTTCCAAGCTTGTGATCGTTATTTGTATTTGTCTTTCTACGTCAATCTCTCACCTTCTGCTCTGGTTTTACTTTAACTTTAACTTTAACAGGCATATTCATTTAAATTTTTGTACCTTTTATCTATCTATTTATCTATATCGGTGGGTGTAGTTGGGTTATAGAAACCCAATATTTAATTTGGTTTCTTCTTCCACATTCAGCCGTATTAATGGTTGTCCGTGTAGGGTGTTTTGTTTGGGTTGTGGGATAAATTGAAAGAACACGAAAGTCTCTAAGAAGGAAAACTATTTCAAAGCATGAGATTAGGTAATAGTTGTTGATTCGGGGCTTTCATTTGTATGACCCCCTTTCATGTTTTCTTCTTTGAAGCTCTGGTTCCCAATATTTCTGGATTTTAGTTGGTTCTCACGTGGTGGGTCAAGGGATAGTGTTTACAGATACAGTATCCTATTCCTCAATCCCATTTGGTGTTGTTGTTATGAGTGGTTTTTTTTTTTTTTCCATTGGTTCTCTTTGTTTTTAACCCTTGTTTCCTTTTGGAGTGGTGGGTTTTCTTAAATTTTGAGGATTTTATTTCGTTGTTATTTGTCACCTAGCATTTTAAAAATCAGTATGCGAACTAAAAGCTTTGGACAAAAATGCTAGTTTTAATATACATTGTCTTCAATTTTACGGCAATTAATTTTATTGTTCAGACCCTTTATTAGATTTTGTCTCTTACATGTTGCAGAACTTTTCTTTTCTTTTCTTTTATGGCAGTGTTTTGGATTGCAATATTAAAGGTTTCTGGTGGTTAAACTTGGTTATCCTGTTCTCTTTTACACCCAGAATTACCCACGCAGCTTCTCCAACTCTACTCTTGCTGTTAATTTGATAATTCTTGGTGTAACATCCTGCTTAGGAATCTGGGTTCTGTGCTTTCCTAGGTATATGTTTGGAAGAGAACCCTTCTGAATTGGATCCATGGTCACTCACTCGTTTGGTTGTAGTTATCTTTTTCAAGCTGTTTCTTTCTCCGTCTTAACTTGGTGATGTGAAGGCTAGTAAGCAATAATAGTTTTATAGCAGGATAGATTGGTGTATTCTCTTGTCGTTTTGGATTCTACAGTTTATGTCAAACAGTGCTCCATTCTCCTTCCTTTATAAACGTTAGAAAATCTTGGAATCTTACAGTTCTAAAGCAGGGAAAGTAGTATCTAGCTTTCAGAGCCCAAAAGGAAACTTGGGTCTTCAACCGGATTTTACCAATTTTTGGAATCTTCCTGCATATTGCCTTTGTTGAGAGTAAAGGAATAGTAAACCCAAATAAAAACTAAAGTGGTTTGATTGTGCTTTTGAGAATCTTACGTGAACAGGTTTGAAGGGTCTTTCTATTTGAAAATTTGGACTGGCTTGTGGCAACAGTTAGTTTGTACATGTCTGGGAATCTAATATTGAAGAGAAAGATTAATAATTGATGAGTTTTTGTTGTGTTTAGGTCTTGCCTTTTGAGCTTATGAGCTTTTGGGCAGTTCAGAATTGAATCTTATAGTTTAGGTAGCTATTTGTATTTATTTTTTTGATGAGTCGAGAACAGAAGCGGGGGAAGCAAGAGAAAGGGTCTGATGTTGCCGAGAAGGTTGTTGTTGCCGTTAAGGCCTCCAAGGAAATTCCAAAGACTGCATTGGTATGGGCCTTGACTCATGTTGTTCAACCTGGTGACTGCATAACACTTCTCGTTGTTGTCCCTTCACAAAGTTTGGGTATGTGTTTTTTTTTCTGTTTTTCTCGTTCTAACCAATATGTCAATATATGCTGTTTATCATTCTTGTGCTCTTGTTTGAATTAATGGGAAGCCATGCTTCTATACATTGCTGCATTTGGAATCTCTTATAGTTTCAGATGCATTTTGGATCATCAGTGTTTTTGGTTTTTTATGTTCCCTTTGTTTGAATAGATGTTAGATCCCCCAAAAGAAAAGAGAAAACAAGCTCTATTACTTAATTAATCCCTTTTCTTTAAAAAACTTAATTGGCATTGAATTGGTATTTTCCTCAATTATTTAGGTAGAAAATTGTGGGGCTTCCCAAGATTTGCAGGGGACTGTGCTAGTGGTCATAAAAAATCTCATTCGGGAACAGCCTCAGAGTTGAAGGTTGATATAACAGATTCCTGCTCTCAGATGATCCTTCAGCTTCATGATGTTTATGATCCAAATAAGGTAATTGTTTTTACACATTCCATATATGATTCTTCAGATCGTTTCTTGTTGGTGGCATATGTCTTAGTTTACCTCATTACAGATAAATGTTAAGATCAAGATCGTCTCTGGATCACCTTGTGGAGCTGTTGCGGCAGAGGCCAAGAGAGCTCAAGCCAGTTGGGTTGTGATAGACAAGTAATGTTCCAACTGTTTATGGCTTAACATTTTGTAAAGAGGCATGCGGTTTATACAATAAATACAGAATATATGTTAAGTGATTCAATTTGTACGTTGTATTTATATTCTTGCTTCTAGATCCTGGAGCTATTCTTTCCTCTTACTAGTTTAACTTTTTCAGACGGCTCAAACCTGAGGAAAAGCATTGCATGGAAGAGCTTCAGTGCAACATTGTTGTCATGAAACGTTCTCAGCCAAAAGTACTTCGCTTGAATTTGAATGGGTCTTGTAAGAAGGATCCCGATTTAGCTCATCATGTACCTTCAGAGCATGATGAAGGGTCTGAAAAGTCTTCCAAGAACAAGGATGGTTCTTCAAATTCTACGCGAGGTCCTGTTGTGACTCCAACTAGCAGTCCAGAGTTAGGCACACCCTTTACGGCTACTGATGCTGGAACATCCTCATTGTCAAGTTCAGATCCTGGAACTTCACCTTTTTTTGTTCCTGAATTAAATGTAGATGTGAGAATGGAGAAATCTTCGGGATGTAAAGAGAGCCAAGATCCTGATGATGTTAGTTCTGACTCTGAATCTGATAACTTATCTACGTCCTCAGCTAGCTTGAGGTTCCTTCCATGGATAACAGACTTCTTAAATTCTAACAGTGAAGGCTTGCAGAAAATAGGGGAAAGCTCACACAAGTTTGGATATAACCCATCATCCAGAAATTTGCTTGATAAGCTCTCTGAACTTGAAAGAGAAAATGGAGGTGCAAAGCCTAACTACAGAGGCAATATGGATATCAGCAGAAATGTAAGAGAAGCAATTTCATTGTCCAGAAATGCACCTCTTGGCCCCCCTCCATTATGTTCAATATGTCAGCACAAGGCACCTGTCTTTGGAAAACCTCCAAGATGGTTCAACTATGCAGAGCTGGAGCTAGCTACTGGTGGATTTTCACAAGCCAATTTCTTGGCAGAAGGAGGGTTTGGTTCTGTTCATAGAGGGGTGCTGCCAGATGGCCAAACTATTGCTGTTAAACAACACAAATTAGCTAGTTCTCAGGGGGATCATGAGTTTTGTTCAGAAGTGGAAGTCCTGAGCTGTGCTCAGCATCGAAATGTTGTTATGCTGATTGGCTTCTGTATTGAGGATAGAAGAAGGCTGCTCGTTTATGAGTACATATGCAATGGATCACTAGATTCCCATTTATATGGTAGATCCCATTAATAGTAACTTTGATTTACCAAACTAATGATCATGAATACTATCAAAAAAAAAAACCTAATGATCATGAATTACTGTTATATTTTGACCTCGGCATAGGTATAGCTCTAGCTTTTTCAGTGTTACCATTATTTTTATCACAATATCTAACTATCAACTTTGTCGATAATATATTCTCCCCTACCAAACCACTGAATGGATTTTGTTTCGATGAAGGGCCAAATAAATATTGGATTATACTGTCCAATTGAAACGTCACATGTTTTATGAGCTATAATTTTTCCTGCTCTTTTGGTGTTTGTTTATGAGTAGTCATGATCACAAGCTCATTAATTATCCTTCATAACATACATATATTCATCTTGCTTGCAACTCCCGTTTACTAAGAAAATATTTGGGGTCCCTCCAGAACAACATACGAAGCCATTAGAATGGTCTGCTCGACAAAAGATTGCCGTAGGAGCTGCTCGAGGGCTTAGATATCTGCATGAAGAATGCAGAGTTGGTTGTATTGTTCACCGTGACATGAGGCCAAATAATATTCTTGTCACTCATGATTTTGAGCCACTGGTAAGCTGCCTTTGACTACTTTTAACAGTTTTGAACTTTAAAACTGGAAGTCCACTTTCATGCCCTTGTGCTTTTCATTTTTGCATTTCAAAGAGTTCTGAGCTTCATATGACCTATCTTGCAAGGTTGGGGATTTTGGTCTGGCAAGGTGGCAGCCAGATGGAGACGCAGGAGTAGAAACAAGAGTAATTGGGACATTTGGGTAGGTTTGGAATGAAGATTTTACTTCTTTGTTCTACGTCCCCTTGCATTTATCTTATTAGCTTTTTCTCAATCATGTAGGTACTTGTCCCCAGAATATGCTCAAAGTGGTCAAATCACAGAAAAAGCTGATGTATATTCATTTGGAGTGGTTTTGGTGGAGCTTATTACTGGACGTAAAGCTGTGGACCTAAAAAGGCCCAAGGGCCAGCAATGTCTCGCAGAATGGGTATGTTTTATTGTTATGCATATGTTGCTTACTTGCTATATAATTGAAGTATATATTTGTTGAATGTGGTAGAGACATGTATTAATCTGCCAAAGTAAGCATAACGACGTATTAAAAGAATTGTACCTATATTAATAAAAGATAATACTATGAAAGAGTTTATAAAAAATATAAGTATTCTATTCATTGGGTTAACCTTTTGAGATTAAAGTACTCATGGTTCTTAAATTTTCATATGGTATCAAAACTTCAGTTAATCAATCGGCCAAATACTTTGGACCTCGCCTCAAGAAAAAAAAAAGGGCCTTGCGAAAGAAAAAAAAAGACAAGTGGTTCAAATAAAATATAATATAATAAATAAATTAAAAATACAATGTGATCAGGCTTTGTAAGAGGTAAAGACCACATTTTGAGGGAATGTTAGAGAAATTGTCCCACATTGATAAAATATAATACTATGAAAGAGTTTATAAAAAATATGAGTATCTTTATCATATAATTGAAACACTTTTATGTTCTTCCAGTATCTAGCCTACTGTTTCTTACAGATTTTAATCTAAAACAGGCACGGCCTTTATTAGAAGAACATGCCATTGATGAACTCGTAGACCCCAGGCTGGGGAATCATTATTCAGAACCGGAGGTTTATTGTATGTTGCATGCTGCATCATTGTGCATACGACGGGATCCTCAATCCAGGCCTCGTATGTCACAGGTAAGGAAAACTTCATTAACTGCAAATCTTTTGCTGCTTAAATTCTTTTGAATCTTAAGCATTGCTGACTTGTTTTAAAGGGATGTCTTCAAATCTCTGTCCTTTACTGTCCGAATTATAAATTGTTTTTTATTTTCATATTTTGGAATCAAAGCAAGTTCATTTTTGATATTTTCATCCGATTCAAACCAGTCAAACTTGCTGCTACTTTAGTGACTTCGACTTAGGTGTCTTACTGTCGATTAACTGACTGGAGAGTGATGCTATTATAAAGATAGTGGACATTAGCATCTCCTCGGACCAGTTTTTTGAATTTCCGGTCAGAATCCATGAGTGTGATATGCTTATCTTAATTATTGCTGTGTTTTACTTGAAGGTGCTCCGCGTACTGGAGGGTGACATGATCATGGATACAAATTGCATGTCGACGCCCGGATATGATGTGGGAAATAGAAGTGGTCGTGTTTGTTTACCGCAGCAATATAGTATCCCTCTAAGGGATGGGGAAATGGGAGACTTCAGTGGGAAGCTCTCTCCTGAGAATTTAAGATCGGCATTTTGGTAGAGGGACAATGCATTGAGTTCATGTGAAAGATGATATGTAAAGCTTGCACCAAAGTTAAGTATGTATCTGCACACACATTTACACTTACATCAATGATGGTGTACTATTTGACATATTTCTCTTGAAAATAATTAACTTTATTATTTTCAAAGTTATTTTGTCATGTGTCATGCCATAATGTGAGTGCAAAGTGTGTAAATTTGTATGCCCTTCTTATTTTGCAATACCACAGTGTTTTTACAGAATTGGTGTAATCAACGTTTTCAACGGGTCTGTTACTTCATTAATGTATGATAGAAGTTCAAGCAGATGAATGTCCTTTTCTTTTTCTTTTTAGTCATCATATGAAGAATATGGTTCTATTTCGCTTTATTTGCGTTTGTGCGTTTTCCGTGCACATTGGACTTTTTTTATTTTTATTTACAATGTGCACATTTTAATTCAATGATAAAAATAAACATAATGTATTACTTACATTGAATGGACATATCACTGTTAATAACTTGGTTAGAAATAAGTATAAGAGAATGTGGAAATTTCTAATTCTTGAAAAATACTTGTATGATGATGTCTACTAATTAATTTACCATTAAAACTTCAAAAAATCGTGACCTATTTTGACTTGACAATTTATTGGTTGTTATTAGAATAAGTACGGCCATAACTTACAATTAATTATATGTTTTGATATTTTATTATAAAGTGTAGTATTTAATAAAAAATAAATAAATATTTTTTTTTTAATATGTGGTAAAGTATGAAATTATATCAGACTTTAAGAAATTGTAGAAGTGGACACTGCAGAAAAGTTGTGAGATTGTAGGGTTCATTTTCATGAATAATTTCTATTCATCGAATGTAACAACGGCGAATTCAGGAAAAGGAATTATAAAAAAAAAAAAAAAAAACTCTATATGTTCTCACCGTTTATCTATATACCCACTTGAAGTCTTAAAGAGTAAAATAAATAGTTTATAAATTGCTAATTTGCTGTAAAGTACAATTGTAGATATGATGTCTATCTCTGAAAAGGAACACCAAGATGCAAGATCTATAAGAGTAGTTGTTTGCAAAATTACAACGAACATATGGAATTACTCAAAACTTCTACATGGAATAATCACACAGGCTAAAATATGTAATTATCAGGTAAAATTAATTGTTGATTATAAGTGAAAAAATTCTAATAATATATAAATTTACACAGTTGATTAAATAATTTTACAAATGAAAAAAATTATTCATTTTAAAGAAAGTTCTAACACTTAACTAATACATATTTGTGTTGTGTGCCTGATGTGTATTTACCATTTTCTCATAATTATCAAATTATATAAACAGCCGTCATAAAGTCTATATAAAAAGAACCATTTTAGTAAGAAGGATTACTCATAGCTACAACTGTTGACTAAACCGTGAGTTGTAACTTATACAAGCTCAAATGTCAAACGCTTCACTTCATTCTCTTTTTTTTTTTTTTTATCAGAAAACGTTTCACTTCTTAAAAAACAAAATTCTAAAGATTAGAAGAGCAATGCCAATTAAAAAAAGAGAGTACATTTAGCATAAACTTTTTGAGACAGTTATTAATTGTCTATTAACTCAATGGAATGAGCGCATTGATAGGTTAAGTTCCTTATAGCGTAAAAAAAAAAAAACTTTGAGACAGTCATTCCCCATCAAGCAAAATAAACGGCAAATGAAAAGAAGACAACAACCATTTTCTTTTCCTTTTTTTTAAAAAACAAAATGAAGCAGCATTTTTCAGAAACAAAGTAGAACACTGAACACATGACAATAAAAACATAAATAAAAAAATCCCAAAAAAAGGAACACAAAAAAAAAAAAAAAAAATTAAGAAGAAGAGTTGGGCAACAAGCCAGGCTGTTCCTCATCCAAGAATAAGTCATCAGTCTTCCTCAAAGCAGCGTGGACCACAACCAACACGGCCCCAATCAGCAAAGCATAGAGTATATTAGCGGTGGCGTGAGTCAAAAACAAGAACACGATCGTCAAAACCCCCAACACGATCAACACGATTCGATCATCAACAGTCCGGTTGAACAGCACGAGTGGTACGTCACGAAGGAAGTACAAGAACAACCAAACAACCATCATCACGATGAACACAATTAGTGATATAGGATGCCATAGAAGGCTAAGAAAGAGTACCACAAGTATGATTATGGCGTAATTCATGCGGAAATAAGCCGCGTTGGTTCGAACCCTTTTGATGGCATCGGAAAAATTAGAAGGAAATCCGAAGGAGCGAAGGTTGAACATGACTTTCCATGGGCGTCGATTGCCAAGACCGGCTTTGATTCGTTCTTTGGCACGAGAGACGTATTCGATATTTGAAGAAGAAGAAGGAACAGTTGGGTCTGATGATTGGGTTGGGATCGTGCCATAGGAGGCCATGATTGGCAGCTTTGTTGACAGTTTGGGAAGGAAGAATGAACAAGAAAGGTCGTTTGGAGAAGATTTTAGGTGATTATTAGTGCTTAAAAGGGCAAAGCCCAGAAAGTATGATTTGGGGGGGTGGAGGCTTTTGGGAATAAAATTATGTTAGGAGTCAAACGGAGTTTATAATGTGCTTTGTGAGCTGCAGTGGTTTTGGGTGTTATATATTATGTGTTTGTTTAGACTTGAATTAAAATTGAAATTGAATTAATAAAGTTAGTATTTGAATTTTAAAATCCGGGTTGATGCTATAAAATCAATTAAGAGACTGCATGTAATTGATATTCTAAGTGAATTTTATGAATTTTAAAATTTTTCTTAAATTTAAGTGTTTTTTTAAAGATTTTTTAGGAAACCAAAAAATGTTTCATTATATTCGATTAAAATTAAAACATATTTCAAAAATTTATAAATGGTTCGATATATTTCAATTATAAAGTTTTTAAAATATATAAACTTATATTTGATTTTTAAAAATTTTACTTAATTAAATACTTTAAAAAATTTTAAATATTTTTTATTTATAAATAAAGTTTAAAATAAATAACATCTTCGTCCAAAAAATTTTAAGATTTTTAAAATTTTTAAACATTTTTATTTATAAATAAAAGTCACTTAAAAATAATATATTTTTTCCGGTAAAATTTTTGAATACTTTTTTTAAACTCTCTTTTTCTTTTTCATCTACAATCATGAATTTAAATATTGATGTTGTTTTTTTGGTAGATGCATCGTTTGTATACTTGTATAGGAAAGTGAATTTTTCAATAAGAGCTATATGAGTTTGAAAAAATTAGATTTTAGTGATAAAGATAGAGAAATTGTCTTCTTATAAATTTGTCAATATACCAATTGATTTTTTCAATACAAGCAATATATTTCTTATTTACTTTTTATTTGCACAATTTTATTATAATTAAAATAAAATAAAATAATTTATTTTATAGTTAATAACGATTTCATAAAATTCGATATTATGAGTAGTTTTTTTTTTTTTTTAATTCATTTCTAAAAGTGTAAGAATTTATTTAATAATAAACTTTTTAATATTTAATTAAGTTAAAATTTTATATGTTTTTAATTATTAATTTTATTAACCTGTATTTGTTTCTTTATTCTATTATTTTTGACTTTATTTGTATAATTAATGTGAAATAATTGCATCGTTGATATTTTTAAATATTTTTTTATGCATTATATTTTGTATTTTATTGTAAAATATAAATAATATGATTTTTTTTATTAAAGTGTAGAATTGAATGTGAGAGTCATTTAAATTTTATTTGTTAATATTAATAAATTATAGAAATAAAAAAGATGTGAATATTTTTAAAATAAAAAATAAATAAATTAAAAGATGTAAAAAAAATTGATAAAGTTTATAAAAGTTTTTAAACAAAAAATCTAATAAAGTCAATCTTAAAAAGTAAATATAAATTTATAAAAAAAAAAAATTAGGATTTAAAAATCAATAAAAAATTATAAAATTTTAGATGGAATACACCCAATAAAATCAAATCTCAAGATGGTATATTAGTGTTTGTGTTTTAATTTTTTTTCATCGATATTGTCCACTTGTCGTATTTATTTGGTGAGTAAAAAACATAACTGTTTGTGATTCGAGGTAGTGGAAGAAATACAATCTACCACAACGAAGATCGACAGAGATTATAATATGGTTGATAATCTGAAGTAATAAAGAAAAGTAGAGATCTTGGTATTAAAAAAAAACTCTAAAATTCTTAGCCTGTAAATTTTTTTTACAATTTTTATTTAATTAAATGTTAATATAAAATAAAAATAAAAATATTATATTATTAGAATGGAAGGATTCAATTTGGAAATTTTAAAACCAAACTAATTTCATAAAAGAAAAAAAATTTAAGTGTTTTTCTTTTTTAATTTTAAGTTAAGTTGATTCAATTAGATGAGAAAGTTCAGATTAGATAAACAAATATTAAAAAATCATAAAAAATAATTATGCTAAAATTTGTATCAAATATAATTTGGTGTCAATATAATTGTAGATTAAGTTGTTATCACTTGATTAGGTTTTCAATCAGCCTTGCTCAATTTTTTTCCCCTTTTTTGCAGTAAGTTTAGATACAAGTTTTGCTGATAGGATTTCATGTATTTATTGGACTAGGGTTTTTTCTTGTTTTCATCCTTGTTTTTAATTTTTTATCTCAACCTTTTATTTCATATCCAATGCATTTAATAAATTTGTGATTATTAATATATTATATTTTGAAAATGTTATTTGAATCATCTAACACTTAAGATTGTATAAATACCGTTAGATCAGGTAAGAAAAAAACAAAACAAAGGAAAAAACAAGGAGAGAATTCAATCTGGTATTTATTTCTTAATTAAATTTTGTTAATATAAAACTAAATGATAAGGTTGCCATGCTTACTATTTTGAGGGCTACTTGATTAGTCATCCACATTTAAACCCAGAGAGTTAAAGAGAGAGGTAATATAATTGGTACAATGATTCTAGCTAGGGGAAAAATAATCGAAGATATGTCACACAGCCCTAAACATTTTCTAGTATTTGGCTGTTTTCCATTGTTTTGGTTAGTGATTTCCTGAAACCGCGGGTTAATCTAAGGACATAAAGTATTCTAGTGCTTGTCTACCATTTTCGTTGTTTTCTTCAATGATTTGGGTTCCAATTGTTTCAATGGACCTTCTAGTTTGGACTGAACTTGTGATCATGTAGCTGAATAATAGCATTCAGTTTCTGTGTAATAATAATAAAATATATATATATATATAACAACAAACTGTGACGCGTTGCTTTAACTGTACATTATACATTTTGGTCATCTATAATCTTTTATTAAATTTTACGTCGTGCTCTGTTACACTCTGAAATTTATATTTTTATTATTTTAATTAATAGATGATAATGTTTCATGAAAAAAGAAAAAATTTTAGTTGATTTTGAGAACCGACAGTATCTAACTACCCTTCAACAAGAGATAAATTGGGCCACCATGTGGATAAGACCACATTAAGCGTCATGGGGACGTCGACGGTAAGATACCAACGAGGCTGTCCAGTTGGAGAATAATTTCAATGTATGGTAGAGGTAGTAGGTAGTAGACTACAACAACAACAAATCACAAGTTAAAGTTGTAAATTTAGCTCGGTTGAAAAACAATTTGAATGATTCAGATTTAATCTAATTTGGTTTAAACTTCGATTAAGTTGAATAAATTTATTTTAACTCTACACAAAAATAATTAATATGAGACTTAATATCCTTAATTACTAGTGAGTCGAGGTGAGAGTAAAAAATATTTTTAAAAAATATATAAATAGATCAAAGATGTTTGAGTCTATTTAATATACCCAACTTTCTATGCTACGATATTATAGAAAAAAGATTCGTCCACTTGGTAAATAGCACGTTGGAAAAGTATTGTATAGTCTGTTTAGATATGATTTCAAAAAAGGTCGTTTATTTAAAAGTAGCATAAAAAGAGGCATTATTTGATATAAAATTCATAAAATGATTTATTGGAAAAATGCATCATAAAATATTTTGTTCTTTTTTTTTTTAGTTAACTGGACTTGAATATATACCATTGAGCTACAAAGTTATTGACAAACTGCCTTATTCAAAAATAAAGATTACTTACTTAAAAAAAAAAAATACAAAAATGCTTTTCAAATTTAAAAATCACTTTTTATAAAATTTCTTAAACTATTTGAAATCACTTTGTAGAATCGGTTCTCTTATAGAAGAATTTGATTACATACTCTGTGAAATGAAGTAAAATATACAATAATTGAATAATACTACAAAATGACTTGAATGATTTTTATTTTTTTTGACAAATGAACTTTAAATTTAGTTTTGAATATAAAAAGTATTAACAATTTTAATATTTTAACATGTTTTTTTGCTTTAAATGTTAATAGTTTTAATTAAAAATAGATCAAGGCCCCCGAAAAATTAATTTCTTGCATGAGACTCCATGAGAGCATGGATCGTGATGAATTGCAGAGAAAAACCTACATTTTCAAGTGAAGATCCTTTTGATTGGAGTATCATGTACATGATAATTGCTGGAAGTAAAAAGTATGTCAGTATCACAACTTGAAGTAAAGGAATCTAATAGTTATTACAATAAATATTTTTAAAATAATTTTAATGAGTGAGATTTGCTCAAGAACAATTAGATGTAAATGAATTTGATGTACCGTACGAATGACCTTAGTAAAGTAATATGTTAAAATTACATCCAAAGTATTTGTTTTATTTATACTCTAAGGCCTCTTGTTCCATACTTTGGGCTACGTGGGTCAATTCGGCTAACATATATTGATTCCGTGGTTCGAGACTATATACATTCCCTGCCTAAGCTAAATAGATTCCCTATTCTCAACCAACTCAATCTCATAGCCATTACCTGTTATATTTCCAAGTGGGACATGACAGTGCCCTCTTTCTTGATAAGTTTGACAAAAAAAAAACATTCAAGTATTTTGCAAGCCTCAAAATGAAGTTTAAGTTGGTGCTTAAAATAAACTATGATCCTAATCTCATTTCCTAAGCTAATTAATGTAATTATTTATAAGTAGCAGGCCTTAGAGTTATTTTAAATTCTGTCATTTATGTTATCTAATTTCTTTGATTATAAATGATATTATTTACTCCCTTAATTTTAGAAAAATAAGTCAATTAAAAACAAAATACATAATTTTAATAATTTTTAATTAAAATAATACAATTTGTACTTAATTGACCTTTTAAAATATAATATTTTAATCAAAAAATTATTAAAATTATGTATTTTGTCCTTAATTAGCCTATTTTTTAAAAATTAATGAATCAAATGATAACACTTATAATATAATGAACCAAAGGACACAATTGACTAAATTTGAGAGATCTTTATGACACTTTTCTCATATTTAGAATGATAATAAAAAAATTGTATTATAAAATAAAACATTTATAATATATAGCTAAGCATATGCGTCGAAGGTTCAGCCAAATTGTATAAATACGTGTGTTTAGACTTGGACAATGGACATACTAACGTTTCACATAAATTATCGACAGAACCACACGTTTTTTCAATATGGAAGTTGACCTTCATTTTAGTTGCAAGCGTCTTTATTTGTCTATAAACTTGGATATCTATAAATATGCTTGACTTGGACGGAATTTTAAAAAAAATTATATTTAATCATCACAATATCCGAGCATTCAAAATTTCTATTCTTTAAAGTTATCTTCTTAATTTTTTTTTTAAATCAAATTATATTATAGTTTACCTCGTGACATGACGATAAGACTTTTCATTCATTGTTTCAAGTAATATGTTCAAATTATATCAAAATATCGTTTGATATAAAAGAAAAAAGGGACAATTAAATTACCGTTAATTAGCTCTTTATTCTATTGGCATGTTTAGTAAGTTCATCTCAACAGGGATTCTATTGTTGTCATGTTAGGTTAAATTTAACTGATTTATCTTTTTTATTTTCTACATGCTTTCCTTCCTTGACATTTCTTCATGGAGTTCATTGGTTTGAATCTCCAAACCCGGAATATATAGTCAACATTTGTCTTTTATTTTAATTAATTCTCTTTTAAATGGTAATTATGCTGTGGGATATTCAGAGAGAAAGATTTGGCTCTGAAATCATAGGTAGCGTTTAGTACAAGTGATAATAATTCCATGAATTTGACTTAGATTAACTTCCAATAACTTCTAAGCGTTTAACATTTTTAATGCTTTCTGTTAATTTGAGCAATCTTGATGAAAAGGTCAGACTTTTTCTCAGCTGACTTGAATCTAATAGAAAAACTAAGGAAATGGAAGACCATGAATTCAGTTTATAAGGCAAGGAAAAGTGTAGTTTGGTTTTAAGAAACTTCTACTTTAAGTAAAAAATTGAGATCAATATTAAACCTATTGAATGTTAGCTTTAAGATTTGACATGGAAAATTCTGCAAGTTTTTCCTACTGCCTACCAGCTCATTTGCGTTCAAAGCATGAACTCATTTGTTGTTGCTTCTTCAATTGCTACAATTAACTTAACTAACCTTTATATATGAAACGATTATATGACCCATGACTCATAAGAACTTTAGCAAATTCAATTCACCATCTTTATATTTTTTCTCTGTCTCTATATAGTTTTTTTAAGGAAAAAAATAAGGAGGATTGTTTGTTATGGAGAGAAAACATAAATTTCTCCATGGAACAATTGAAGTTACCATTTTTCATGCAACACCTTTCAAACCACCATTCCCGATCAATGTAAGTGAATTCAATATTCCTTGTTACTCATTTGCATCATTTAGGTTATGCTTGGGTGATATCAATAGGAATGGTAACGGGAAAGAACTATATCTTAATGTTTAGTTGGTAGAATAAGAATGGTAATAGGAATGATATTCAACAGAAATAGTATTATTATTATTATTATGTTTGTTTAAGCAGTGAAATCAAAATAATGATAAATATTAAAGTAACATTTATAGAATTATAAATGAAGTAAAATTAGAAAATAAATTTTTTGTTTTTGTTTTTAGTTAATATAAAATAAGAAAAAAAAATAATAAATGATTATACAAATATGGGAAAAAAATATAACATTTCAACGTATTTCTGAATGGTGTAAAAGGAATGAGTATTACTGATACTGTCGAAATGCTTTACATTCAATTCCAAATTAACAGTTAAACCAAACATAATAATAATTTAAATTATTTACATTATCATTCATATTACTATCAACCAAAATAACCTATGTGTATTAATAATCTAAGAATGGAATGGAAAGCATTCCACTAGTAGCACGAAATCTTATTCTTTCCTACAATCTCTTGAAGTATGCTGATATATTTTATTTTATTAACATATTTGTATTATTATTTATTAATTTTTTTCATTTAGAACTAAAAAAAAATTATTTTCTAATTTTGCATCACTTATAATTTTATGTTTATTTTCAATTTTATACTTATTTTTATGTCTCTATTGTTTTTATTGAATTCAATTCTTATTACCATTACTATTCTACGAATCAAACATGACGTAATGGTTTGGATATGCAGTAAAAAAAGTTTCAAAATTTGCATATATGTAAAACTAACGCTTAATATTGCAATTTTAGAAATAGTTTGGAAAAACAATAAAAATAGTACTTTTAAAACTTATAATAATAAAAATTGTATCATTTGTATTCAAATCATATATTTTTACACTAAAAAATAATTGTTATATTATTTTTTTGACCGCTCGTCCAATTGGACGTTATTCATATTGAATTACAGTAATTTTTACATATTTAATGTTTAACATCGTTTAATATTATTGGGTATTATTTTTATTATTATAAATTTTAGGATATTGTTTTTGGTAATTTTTTAAATAATTTTTATTTCATTTCGTAAAATGCGCTATTCTAATACCCATATGCACGTTTGGGAAATTTGGGCAATGTGGGCAATTTACAAGTTTATATATAGTTTTGGTAATGTTCTAAAAAAAGGTTTTGAATATATAAAATTTTCTGCAGTGTATTCTTTCAAATGGAAAACCTGCATATGTTACCATAAAAATAGATGATAAGAAATTGGCACAGACAACACAAGAACACGATCGAGTATGGAATCAAACCTTTCAAATCCTTTGTGCCCATCCATCAAATTCAACAGTCACCATTACATTAAAAACATCATGTTCAATCTTAGGAAAGCTGCAAATTGAGGCAAATCGGATTCTAAATGAAGGGAGTTTAATAAATGGATTCTTCCCTCTTCAATTGGAAAATGGAAAGCCTAACCACGAACTGAAGTTGAGGTTTTTGTTATGGTTCAAACCAGCAGAATATGAACCAACTTGGGAAAAACTACTAAGCAATGATGATTTTCAAGGGCTAAGAAATGCTACATTTCCATTAAGGTCAAATAGTCATGTCACTCTTTATCAAGATGCACATCATTGCTCAACTTTTCAGCCTCCTTTTGATATTTGTGGAACTCCAAGAAGGTTATGGGAGGATGTTTACAAAGCCATTGAAGAAGCAAAACATTTGATATACGTTGCAGGCTGGTCTTTCAATCCCAAAATGGTGTTGGTAAGTAAACTTTCATTTCATATATTAATCATATTCTGTTGACTCTAACCAACACACTCTTTAGAGTCGGTGGACATGTGTTCGAACATCTGCAACACCACGTTGTTAGTTTAGGCCTTCAATAGTGTAACTGACAAGCTCTTATGCAGGTCAGGGATCCTGAGACTGAAATCCCACATGCGAAAGGAGTAAAGCTCGGCGAGTTGTTAATTCGGAAAGCAGAAGAAGGTGTAGCCGTTAGAATTATGCTTTGGAATGATGAAACATCCTTACCAGTAATCAAGAACATAGGACTAATGAGAACCCATGATGAAGATGCATTTGCATATTTCAATCACTCCAAAGTAGTATGCAAGTTATGTCCAAGATCACATAATAAGTTCCCTACATTTTTCTCTCATCACCAGAAGACCATAACAGTTGACATCAAATCTAAAAACAATCCAAATGAAAGAGAAATTATAAGTTTTATTGGGGGGTTAGATCTTTGTGACGGACGCTACGATACAGAGAAGCATTCATTGTTTCAAACACTCAACACAGAATCACATTGCTTTGATTTCTACCAAACCAACATTGCTGGAGCTAGCCTTAACAAAGGAGGACCTAGAGAGCCTTGGCATGATGCTCATGCCTGCATAAAAGGTGAAGCTGCTTGGGATATTTTAACCAATTTTGAACAAAGATGGACTAAACAATGTGACTCTTCTCTATTAGTTCCTACTAGCACCTTAACAAACCTCATTCACCAAACTTATTCTACCAGCCAAGTTGAAAGGGATTGGAAAGTTCAAGTATTTAGATCAATTGATCATGCTTCAGCAAGCCAATTGTTCAGAAAGTTAACTATAGAAAAAAGCATTCATGAAGCTTACGTCGAAGCAATTAGGCGTGCAGACAAGTTTATATACATTGAGAATCAATATTTTATTGGAGGGTGTCACTTGTGGAAGAAAGATCAACATTGTGGTTGTAGAAATTTGATACCTATTGAGATAGCACTCAAAGTGGTGAATAAGATCAAAGCAAAAGAGAGATTTTCTGTGTATATAGTTATACCAATGTGGCCTGAAGGAGTGCCAGAAAGTGACTCTGTTCAAGATATATTGCATTGGACTAGAGAAACAATGTCAATGATGTATAATTTGATTAGAGAAGGTATTAAAGAAAGTGGGATTGAAGCTCACCCAAAAGACTATTTGAACTTTTTTTGCCTTGCAAATAGAGAAATAGAGAGCAAAGGAGAGTACGTTCCTCCATATTCTCCTCAACCTTCTACACACTACTGGTCTTCCCAAAAGCATAGAAGGTTCATGGTGTATGTACATTCCAAGATCATGATAGGTAAGTTTATCAAACTTTTTTGTCTTCCATTTCTTTTCCTAACTGATAATTTTAAATCTATATACTAGTCTTCTGGTTTGCACTAAACTGGTATCCATTTACTAGTTTTTCTATAAACCCTAAGTTTGAGGTTACATCAAGTTTACTCTAAACACTTGAAAATCAGGCAATTAATCAAACCCTAAACCCTTTAATTTCAGAAAATGTTGGTAATAGTCTTGTGAATGCTGATAGTAACTTTAGATAATGCTGGTAATTTTAGTTAAATCCTGAAAGATGTGTTTGATAAAATGTCATATAGATAAGAGGCTTTTTGAGAGATTTTTGCATATAATGGTTGTATTTCACGAAGAATCACATTATTTGTGCCCATGTCATGAAGCATACACGGTGTTTTCTAAAGCACTTATGACAAATCTTAGGTCCATTTGAAACAACTTTTATTTTTTTAAGTACTTCTAATCAAAGATATTTTGCAATTTTTATGAGAAGTGCTTTCAAAAGTTTGAAAAATATATTTGTGTTTTTAAGAAAATTAAGTAATGCTTACTTTTGATAGAAGTAGCTCCACCCTAAAATAATTACTAAATTACTACTCAAAATTACTGTTAATAATTTCATGCCAATCCACACAATTTTTGACCAAACAACTTCATCTTTAACTACTTCCAAAAAAAAAAAAAAAAGCAAGTACAAACGGGCTCTTTGTCAGTTTGATTCACACACTTTTTTTTTTTATTATGAGAAGTAAATGTCTCATATTTAAGTGGATCCAAATTGACAATTACATGTTCTAACTAAAATTACCTTTATCATAATAATGTCTGTTGATTTATGAGTTTCTCTGAAATGTTGATAAATGTCGGCTTTTCAAAACCTTTGTAACAATTTAAGTTTCTGTATTTCAGTGGACGATTCATACATTCTAATAGGATCAGCAAATATAAATCAGAGATCAATGGATGGACAAAGAGACACAGAGATAGCAATAGGTTGCTACCAAACTAAAAAAACAACTGAAATTGGGGATATTCATGCATACCGTATGTCATTATGGTATGAGCATACAGGCAAAGTAGAAGAAATATTCAAGCAGCCTCAAAGCTTAGAATGTGTAGACAAAATGAAATCTATTGGAGATCAAATGTGGAAATTTTACAGTGGTGAACAAGTGGTAGATATGAATGGAGTTCATTTATTGACTTACCCCATTGTTATAACTGAGGATGGTCAAGTTGAAGATCTTGGACTTTTTCCTGATACTAACACTCCTGTTAAGGGAAAGAGATCCAAATTGCTTCCTCCTATTTTTACCACCTAGTCATTGCTTTATTATAATTTGGGTTCCCCAAGACTATGAAAATAAAACTGTCTAAAAATTTGTAAAGGATTTATTTATTTATTTTTTAAGCGTATAGAACAAGAAGATATATATACATATATTTGTACTCAATGTGTTAATGAGAGTTAACATTTTAATTAATTAATGGGTTCTTTTCTTCATTGAAGTTTTTGAACTTATGCTTAGTGGCATGTATTCGTTTTCTCCTGTAGTATGTATGCATATTGTCTTCTTCTTCTTTTTTCTTTCCAATTAATACAATATTAGATTAACAAGTTTTCATTTTACTCAAGTTTTTCTTTTCCAATACCGCAACTTATTGGATTTATTCCTCTCTTTTTTATATATTTAAAAATATTAATAATATATAAATTTAGACATATCTTTTTACACATTATTTATAGTTATGACGCATGATAGAATTATATAACACTGATATCAGTGTGTTTTTAAAATATATGTGCAAATTATGTGATTTAGGTTTTCGTTCAACTAATTGTTTGTCAATTTCTCTTGCCTTCAGTGTTCCAGTATCTTGGGAGTTTTTTTTTTTTTCCAATAATTACCTCTGGATAAGGCCAATGTCTTTGTCATTCTCATTTATTAGAAGAACGTGCACGCCTGCTTTTTTATACCAAATTTTAGAATGCATATTATTAAAATGTTTTAATTTAATATTTATATTATTTTAAAAGTTTAACACGTTAATATTTATATTATCAAATTTTAATATCCTTATTTTTTGTATTTATTGTTCAAAAATAACTAAATCAAAATTATTTGAAAAAAATGAATATTAAACTAAAATAGATTGAAAATATGATAAATTTGAAATATTTTTAATATAATATTAGTATTTAAAAGGTACCAAATCCAAAAATTGTTGTTTTTAAACCCTTCTATATAACAATTTGTAACTAACCAGTACTCCTCTTTTACTAACAATTTTTTTTTCCAATTCAACAGTAGGTTGCTCATTTGAACATGCAGAAGATTTAATGTTTGAGTCTCAATAATAATAATAATAAATGTGTGAATTTAAAAAAAAAAAAAAAAACTTAAACTTAACCGCTTATTAACTTCTTAAAACATTTCTGACATCTACATAAGACTTTAACTTGATTTTAGAGGCAATATTCTCTGTAGCACTAAGGTAGTTAAGTTTTTGTTAATAATCACTTTAAGTGCTCCATTGGTTTCATAAAATAATTAAATAAATCAATAACCATAAAAAAGGTGCTCCATTGGTGAATTTGATGCTTTGTAGTGTAAAAGAATTTGTTTTTATTCGTTTAATGGTAGTTATGTGACTTATATGAAAATTTATAATTTATTATATTTAATATATTTTTCATTTTAATTGATTATTTATATTTATTAAAATGTCTTTTCATTAATTATTATGATCAAAATTTAATTTTTTTGATCTAAATATTTAAGTTATCTACATGATACATTAAGTTATAAAGATATGTAAAAGTTATAATTTTACTTGTTGTATATATTATTTAAATTTTTTAATTAAATTTATAATTTTTTTTATTATATTAATAAGAATGTAAATTAAGGTGAGACCGGCTAATCAAATTTTAAAATTTTGAGTTTAAGTTGGATTTAGATAAGATATTGTTAAATTATGTAAAATTTTAAGTCAAGTCACATAAAAGTTTTTAAATTAAATACAAATCTAAATATAGCTCTAAAATATTTTAGCAATTCTAACTTAGTTTTTTTAAAATTTTAATTGATTTAAATTAATATTTAAATTTAAATAATATAAAAAATTATAAATTAATGTCATGTAATATATAAATATATTTATATTTAATAATATTTAAACATAGATCGAACTCGTAATATAACGTTTAGCCGAAATTATTCGAATAGTTGATGACCGAAGTTAAATAAAAGAAGATCATACCCTATCAGCAATAATCGAGTAGTGATGAATAATTCATGCTTATCCCAAATTCAATCACTTGGGGCAGTGATCACTTGATGATGAAATCATGTTTGCTTCTCAACCAATGATCTCACTTCATTTAAAATATATATCCCTTCGTACGTCAATTGTATATTGATTAGCTGGACGACCCCAAGGTAATAACCTGTATTATTACGGTGCTGGATTGATTACTAATTGGTTCCAAACAAGCATGATTCATAATTTCATTTCACACTACGTCATTAATAGACCTTTCTCTTCGTGCTTTTGCAGCTGATTTGGGTTCAAACCTTTTAATTCTTCTACAAAGAAAAGCTCCTGATCTGAGCTAGACATTAAATGGATCATAAGCATGATTTTATCATCCGTGACGTTGACCTCGTTCTCAGGCTCGGTTCTTCGGTACTCTGTCTTTCAAGCATTTCTTTCCGTATACTGTTTTGGAGTTCAGAAAATTTGCGAATACCAATTTTCTGATGTTCTTACCTCTTTTCGTCAGTTCGGTTTGTTTTATATATATGTATGTATTCTCTTTCGCCAAATAGAAAATTACATTTCTTCAGTGTGATTTGATTTTCTCCCCTCTCTCTTTTGGATGTGTGGATTGATAAGGATTCGAGCTCGTTAAGGATAGGCGAGACGTTTTGTGCGGCGTTGGCGCCACTCATCGGACTTGCTAAGAATCTGATTATGAGCTTAACCTGTTGCTTCAATCTCCACCGTCCACGAGAGTCCTCTTCTTACTCGTTCCATGACATCGTTCGTCTCGCTAATAGCACTCCATGTTCGTCTTTCTACTTTGTTTTCTGTTTCTTATCCTTTTCAACTTTGAGTAGAATTGTGCATTTTTTTTAATTTTTTTTTATATTCAACTTTTTTTTTTTTTTTTTTTGCATTTGAAATTTTGAATTATGTATAGTCAGTGTGAATGAGGTGGAGGCATTGCGCGAATTATTTAAGAGATTGAGTAGTTCAATTGTAGATGATGGCCTTATTCACAAGGTAACTGAACACATGAATTCTTTGCATTTGATTTTTCTGTTCATGGGGATTTTGGTCTGAAATTCGCAAAGCATATGAATTTTCTGTTTTAGTAAAGTTGTTCCAACTTGCCACTATCACTGGGTATTTGTTATCATCTATTCATGTCTTTAACTGCTTTTTCTTAGAACCTCTGGTCAGCTTGCACGTTGCACCGTGCTAGGAAAAAAAGGTTTTTCTTGCATTGCCGAAACATTTATCGAGTAATACTTTCGCCAACAGACTTCAGCTTGTTTCTAATATTTATCTTCATTACCTTCTTATGTGAAGGAAGAGCTGAGATTGGCATTACTCAATGCTACTGCTGGTGAAAATCTTTACCTGGACAGGGTAAGTGTTATCAGACCATTATTCTTCTTAAGGTTTATTTCTCTTTTTCAACCTCTCCACGCATATGGTTTTTTCATACCACTTAAAAAACATAAATTTTTCACATGTGGTGCACATTTTTTTTCTCTCCATAATTTAAAAAACACATTATTATTATTATTTTTTTTTTTTTTAAGTTTGTGAAGTCAATTGAATAATTATATCATATAAAAAAACTGAGGATTATGATAATTCACTCTTGGAGATGTTATGATGTAGTTTCGTAAGGTGGTAACTTTAAGGACTGATTGTGGTCGAAAATTGGAAAGAGAATACAAAGTAGTACTTGCAAATATGAATGGTTCACAATTTCTGAATTGAGCTTTCTTTGTTTTGTTTGGCAATCAATGCAATATCTGAGCAGTGTAATTGCATTCCTGTTAAGGGTGCGTGCACGACACGTTAAACACTTGATTTATTGGTCTATCGGATTGGCATGGTATGGTACGACACGTTAGTTAAAAAGAGTAGTACTACATGGTCCATGGCTCTTAACAGGTTGGGTAGAACCGGCACGCGAAGTTTTATTATTTTAAAAATTAATTTTAAAAAAATACCAATAAATAAATAATTTTTTTTACATTTAAATAAAATTGGACATAATCTAATAAATTTCCAACAATCTATTAAATGAGAGGTAAAAAATTCGACTCTCACTTTTAATTTTTTAAAGCATTATTAATAATTTTTAAGTAAATAATTAAATAAATATATAATAAAAATGAAATAGAAAGGCTATGGGCCGTGCTGACCCATTAAGCATAGCCCAACGGACCAGGCACGGCACGGCACATCAAGGCCTACAGGTCAAAAATGGAGGCACGGCACGGCTCATGTAAGGGTTAAGGGTCGGCACGGCATGGCACGCTAATTTGTCAGGCCGGTCCGTCCTTTTTGACACCTTTAATTCCTGTCTTACCATGCTTGTGCCATTAGGCCTGCATTTATATTTTGGGCTTCCAAACCCTTCCCTTGACCTAATTCGTTTAACCCCCATCGGAACCTTAGAGATTTATGAACTTTTTAGTTGCTCTGTGACTAGGCTCTCTCATTTCCTTTCATGTATAATATGAACTTTGTCTTTCTTTAAATTCATTTCAGGGAAGGCTTAAAGACATTTGTGACCTAAGACGAAACACAAAAATAAGGCTCCAAATATATTTTGTAAATTAAATTTTCATTGATCAATAAAAATTGATTAATGATATTAGAATATATTTTTTATCTTGAATAAATAATAAATGATAAAAATTAAATTAGTAAATAAGTATGTAAATTTTTTTTTTTTTTTGTACTCATTTGACGAGTAATTAAATTTATTTTGATCTTGATAAAATATAATTGAGAATTTTGAAACTTTGGAATAAAATAAAACATTTAAAATTGTCTATAAAACTAAACGTTTATATCTGAAATCTAAATAAAACAAGCTTATAAATAATATAAGTTTTGAACTTTAAGAATAATAAGAGACATGTAAGAAAAAGAAGAAACATGTAAGAAAAAAGACGATGACAATATTTTTACAATGTTTATTTGTTTTTATTTTGCGTAATTTCAATTAATTAAGAAAAAAATTAAAGATTATTAAGAAATTTAATACATATAGTGATTTAAAAAATGTTATATTTTTGTTATTTATATAATAAAGTTAAGAGTAAATAATGGTCCATATTTCTTATTATTAGTAAATAATATGTATATTATTTATTAATGATAAAATTATCCAATAATTATATTATTAAAGAGTAATTGTTTATAAATGTAAAATAAATAACTCATGTATTATTTTTTAACAATAAAAAACTGTGTCAATATATCTATATTAATAATCTTAAATTAAATATAATATTTTTTTTAAAAATTAATATCTTGCTAAATTTTTAATAATTATTTTTTAGAATTTGTGGAGATGATTCAAAATAAAATTATTTATTTTTAAAAAAATAATAAGCTTTACAAAAAATTGAAACTCTTATTCAATCGGATGCCTAAGACAATCACCTTATTCTCCTAAGAGGACGAGCCACCCAGTTCATTGGTTTAATGTTTTATTTGTGTTGTTTTGCTATGTCTATAGGGTTGAACGCACAAATTTTTAAGAGAAACATTGTTCTGACCCTTGACCGTACGGGCATATTGCTGAATTTAGTGCGTCTATTTTCTCTATTATTCGTATGCGCTCCTATGAAAACTCAATTTGTTGGTTAATATGGTTTCTAGGTATTTGATATTTTTGATGTAAAGAAAAATGGGGTTATTGAATTTGAGGAGTTCGTTCGTGCTCTCAGCATATTTCATCCAAGAACGCCCCTAGAGGATAAGATAAACCGTAAGTAATCAAGGAATTTGTATTCTAGTTCTTAAAGGTATTATATCCGGGTGAAATGCTGAAACACACTTGTTCATTTTGTTCCATACTTGAATGCATCATGCAGTCGCTTTTAGGTTGTATGATTTGAGGCAGACTGGATTTATCGAGCGAGAGGATGTAAGTAACACTTGTTATTGTCAACAACCATATAACAATCTGCATGAGACCTCTTTTCCTTCAAATGTAGTATACAACTAATTGGTGATATCGGTTATTACAATAGCATAGGGCACCTTTTATGTGATTTAGTGACAACTAACCAAATAGCCTATCCCTTATTTAAGTTTCGAAACATTTTCATTCCTTTTTGTAGTTACTTTTTTTCTGATAACAAGACGTAGGAACCATGTGTCTGTGAGGAGTATATATGATATTCGCACTAACTATTCAACTTAGTCTACTTTCAGGTCAGGCAAATGATAGTTGCCACTTTGTCAGAATCTAGTTTGCTGGTGCCAGATGACACTCTTGAAGCTATCATTGATAAGGCAAATCTCACAGTTTGTTCCCTTCTTATTTCCTCTCAGTGTCTTTTTCGCTGAAGTATATTTTTACTTGCTCAGACATTTGCCGATGCTGATACTGACCAAGATGGTAAAATAAGCAAAGATGAGTTTAAAGTTTTTGTTCTTCGGCAACCAGAACTCTTGAAGAATATGACAATTCCATATTTAAAGTAACCCCAATTTTCTCTTTAATCTTTGTTACAACATTTATGGTTAAGATTGTTATTTTATTTTAAAATTGACTTTCTTTAGTACCTATTTCCAAGATCGTTTATCATATTTTGGTTGTCCGTTTTAAGTGTAATTACATTTGTACCTTTTCTTTAAACAAATGCCCTAAGTCTCGTAAGTTATACAAAAGGTACACAAGTCCTAAAAGAAACTCCAGGTGCGCCATTTGTGTAATTTATGGGACTCAATTGCACCTATTTAAAGAAAAATTACCAAGACCAATAAATTGCTGTTAACACTCGTGTCTCTACTTTGTTGCTGGAATTGTCCTTTGCCAGGGATACCACCACCTTGTTTCCTAGTTTCATCTTCAACACTGAAGTAGATGACTGACCTGTTCAGTTGCGGTGATAAACCTGAATTTATTCAAGTTCCATCAAAGAGAATATTTTATCTCCCATCTAATCTGTTATTCCTTTGAAAATGTACAAGAAGTCTACCAAAAGTGAGCCAGTTCAGAACAAGCCTAAAGTTGCTCAACATGAAATCAGTTGAAAAAACTGAATCAATTATGCATTCGAGGGAATATTATTTCTCCCTAAATAGGGATAGTAGACGATACTTTCGACCCAATGTTTTTTTTATTTATTTATTGAAACTTTAGACCAAATATTAGATGTAATAGTTATAATGTTTTATAAATTCTACAAAAATAATTCATTCATATCATGTATCTTAATCCTTGCTCATCTGTAAATGAGAGTAATCACATTTAACATAGATCATGCAACCATGCTTTCATACAGTAAACAGTCCTAGCTTAATGAAACTCCTACTACTCAGTTTCACAAAAGAATCGTATAATCTACAGTAATGAATACTTGAAGACGAAGTAGTTCAGAATCTCAGTAGCCTCCACTAGTAATTCCAAGTCCCAACAGGGAAGACAAACTCAAAAATTTAAACATGTGACAGTTAAGGCAGGTAAACAATCATAAAAAATTTACTTGCACCGTCTTGTTAAAAATTTAATTGACTAGCAAAATCTGGTGCTAGGACTCTCTGGTAGAATTATGAAATGGCTTAGACTAGATTGTAATTTAGTCAATCTCATCCTAATATGTGTGACCTTACTGATTATATATGGCCAGAGTTAATAATCGCATCCCCAGAAATTGTAACCTCCAAGGAACAACCCTAGCCACATTGCCTGAAACACTAGTGCGAGATAAGTCACTACTTGCCTTAGAAGAACCTCATTATCCAAGATCAAGATCATAAAACAAACCCATGAGCCCCATGCATCCACCAGCTAATCATACCTGGCTAAACATTTTCTCCCATTTAAAATCAAGTCACCTGATATCGAGAGAAAACTCCGCCCGAAGTCAGGAAACCTAACATTCATAATCCATCAGTAATTCTTCTACTCTTCTCAATTCCATTGCATTCATATTTAGAAGAATCAATAAGACCATTCCCCTTTCCATATTTACCTTTCAGCAAAGAATGAGCATTTCACCTGCAGCACATCAATAAAGTAAGATTAGATGTTTGCCAAAAGCATCCACAACAAACAATTGATCAACTATATAATTTGAATTCAAATAGTATGAAACAGATGAGTGCAAAAACAAAAAATTGATCTTATTTAAACAAGCAGCAGATGATAATAACAAATGAAATGATCCAGGTATAAGCATACAAAAGCAGCAAAGTGTAGAAGTCAACTTGGGGTACCATCCTCCTTTCTAGAGGACAATCCCCATTGTTTCAGCCGAAAAATATCACAAAAAAGGAAAGGATGATAAACCTTCCAAAAATGATCCAATGAATCCTTAATAAACCTTCCAATTTAACCATCATAAAATCCATTCGAGCAGTCCATCAAATGAAATTCTTGCTGAATCAAATCATGATTGTTTGAAACAACTTTGAAGCTGGGCACTTTTGAAGGTCATACTGCCAAGTTTTTTATAAATAATCTAGAGCTGTTGAGTGATACCCCTCGGTAAGTCCAAAATGACGCTTACAAACTGACCTTCCTTACCATCATCTAAGTTGAATATTGCTTCAGCGAAACTCTGTTCCTAACCTAATCAAAGGGAAGACTTATCTTAGTTAAACTACTTGTGTTCATATCTTGATAAGATGAAGTAGTACCCACATCAAAACCAGTCCACAAAATGCAGAACCGTTCTTTGATGGTAGCATTCCCTATCTTCAAACAAGATTAGATAGAAATCTAAAGGACAGCAGAAGTTACTATGAAATAATTAAGTAGCATGATCCAATAGTTCTGTTGAAGGTGTAATTCCAAAAGATGATTCAGCAACAATACTCAGCTATAAAATTCAGAAACTTCCCTTTTTATGTAGGTTCAAAAGCTGAAGAATCCAAGCTTGTAAAACATGAAGGTAGATATCTTAAAACATATTTTCTTTGGTCCTATCAATGATCTGATTGTAGAAAGGCAAAATTACTCCATTCAGTATTTCATTCTAAATAAATTAATTAAACGTATGCAGGTATAAAAGGAACTATAACAGGATCTAACCCTCTCCTATAATTTAAGGCTCGTTCCAAGCAAACCACCACTTCAATAATTCATTATTCACAGTGCGTCCTCTAAAAAACTTCCCCACTACGGTCATAATAAGTTGCAGGAATTCATAATTTCTGAGCTCCAGTTATATCTCTAAAGTAATCCCATAACTGGTCAGAATCAAGTAATTCTATAATATAGGACAACAATACTGCATCCAAGCCACCTCTGTGTTTCAATTAGCAAACCACAACTTCAATAAATCATTGGTGACGGCCCCATTCCTCACTTCCCCCTTTGGACTCACTTAATCTGAATGAGTATCTCAAGAACAGAACAGGCTAGTTCAAAAGGAAAGAAGCAAGAGATGGGAAAAAAATTCTAAGAACCCACCATCTGAATAAATGGAATATCCAGTGCTATCCTTAAAGGTGTAACAATTTTCACAGCCATCTTCTCTCAAAAGGTTAAATCTTAAGCTTTTTATAAAAGCAGCTATGTCTGTATGGGTTGGAACACAATGTTGAATCAGTAACAAGGTAGTTAAATAGGCACAGCTTTTGAAACAATAATACTAAAGCTAAACAAAGATGAAGAGCAAATTCAAAAAATCAGAAATGCATCTAATGTAAAATTCATTGTAAGACTGATGCAGTATAACATAATATTTTGAAGTTGTACAGGAAATTAGTACACTAAAGAAATTAAAAGGAAAAAAAGATTTGAATTGGAAATGATCTTGAGATAACAAGCAAAGTACAACATCTACAGTGTCTAGCTAAGAAAAGAAATGCCACATTGCAGACCATGGAACCCATGAATATAAGACAGAATACTTGCCTATATGATCATATCAGTAGCTGGCTTCTCATCACGTGGCATGCACCCATCCTTTCTTTAGATATTTCGGTAAATTAAATGCACAGGAAGACGTACGGGGGTGTTAGAAATTTCTTGACCAAGATATTGCGAACAACAGCCCATATGATTAATGAAAAGGTTCAAAAGTGAAACATGAGAAGTAGCAGTATTTCATTGCTGACCAATATCCATGTTCTTAAACCAAACATGCATTGCTGATGGAATAATATTCCTCAAAATTTCATCCAAGAACATGTAATTCCTTCTCACCTTTCTTTAAAACCATTCCACCTCTAATGTGATCTTGTGATAATTCTGCAATAGCTGATCCAACTATGCAATACTGTCCAATTTGATTCTTATACCTGGGAGGTGAAGAAAAGGTTTACGAGCAATAATCCACTACCAAAACCATTCATAGCTTCAAGCTCCACCTTTCCTATAACCTTCAAATAATTAAACTTTACACTCCAAATATTAAGATAACTTTCCTCCATATCTTATCCATAAACAAACAAAGATGCTCGTTAAAAAAATCCAAAAAAAAGAGTCTTCCACTTGTTTTTTCAAGACTCAACTTTTCCTAGCACTTTTCTGCAAGTCATCTTTGAAAGAAGTACCTCATTCAATGCATCCATATTCAGAATTAATATACTCCCTAGAGCATCTAACTTTTTGTGGCTATGAGAAAAGGTAAATCGACAAAAAGTAGTCCCTAATGGCTAATGACTATCTGAAGGGTCTCATGATCATCACTTCCAGGGCCAAGAGTCTTCAGTCCTTTCTGGAAAATAGAATCCTTAAAAGTTTATGCAAAGAAATGGTCCAACAATTTAAATCCCAGTACAGTAGCTCTTAACCTAGAAGCAATCAAATCCATGTATGGCAACCTTATCTAAGTATTGTCCAGCAAACTACTTGTGTAGTTCTACTGATAAAACACTAAAGCCAAATCAATTTAGTACAACAAAAGGTACAACTTCCTAAACATTCATAGTGCATGAGACTAATCCATAACTTAAGCCTCAGAAATTAGTCACAGCTAAAAACTCAAAGTTATCTGTATGCCATTGCATTAAGGCTTTCCTTTCCCATTTGATAAGATATCATACATGCTTCTACTCCACACAACTAAGAAAATGATGAACACAAACAATTATAATAGTTCAGAGCTCGTAAAGAAATGAGATAATATTCAAGACATTTTAAAGATATTATCTGCTTCTAATCCTCAATCAACCACTCCCTTCATCGAAAAGAAATATAAAATAAAACATAACAAAAGGAGTGATGAGACCAAGAAGCAGCACAAACCATCAGATCAAGTTATAGTTGTACAGCCATGGTAGGCTAAAGAAAATATATTCAAAATTAATTGTATCAGAATCTAAGACATGGGAAAACCATGACCTCTACCAACTTAAAATAAACAGCATTGGAGCCCTACACGTCAGTTTAGGTGACTAACACTGTATTTAGACATATTACTTCATATGCACCAACATTTTCTGTGTGGTAATATTTGAATTTCGAAAGAACCAACTGCACACAAATCAAGCATAATCATCCATATCTAACGACGAGTCATGCGTGGCTTCTCAGGTCCTCCCCATGAGGTTGGACCAGCACCATACAGAGGTGATTTGTCAGCAATACCCTATACGAAGAGAACACAAGGGGTTGTGAATTAACCAAAAGGAGTTGGGGAAAAAGGACAAAGAATGAACTAGATGCAACCACTGCACAATTGTGTAACAGAAACTCCATATATGCACTCAAACATACCATACGTGCACCATATCCATCTCCATATGGAGCAGGAAAAACCACCTCTCCGCTGTTAAATTTCATCCCATAAGGTCCACCTGGGAAAATCAGATAGTACCAACAAATTAGAAGCAATGTAAAAGATTAAAAAAAAAAAAATTCCCCATGTATAGGAAATAAGATAGAAGGTGCCAACTCTGTTGTATCATGAGATGGAAAAGGTGCCACAAAAAGAAAGTAAGAACAAAAACAGACAACAAAAATGAGAGGGAGCAAACATGAACACATAAAAGAAGCAAGGGAAATTTCTATCAAAAAAAAAAAGAAGCAAGGGAAATAATTGCTTTGAGTAGTTACTTTTTCCTTAAATTGGAGAAAAATAATGATTCAAACAAAATATAGATGGGTAAATATCTATCAAAGAAAGGCGAGACGAATGAAATACCTGCTCCCCATTGTCTACCATCAATACTAGCAAACTCTGCTCGAAGTTTCTCAACTTCACGGGCCATGGAAACCAAGTTCTTTTCCATGGATTGTCTCTGCTCCAACAGCTCAATATTTGCTTTTTTTTCATAATCAACCGCAGTTCTAAGTGAACCAAATTTAAATTATATACTAATTTATCTCATAGAAAATAAGACGAAGAATTTTGAGCTAAACATATGTATATGAAGACAGAGAGAGGAGATAGATAATGAGATTTGGACAAAAACCTAGCATGCATAAGCTCCTGATGCAGGTCATCAACCTCTGCCCTTAAATGAGGAATCTGTTGATTTTCAGCTCTCAGTTTGGCAAGTTCCTGGTTGAGTGTCTGAACTTGTGCAGCGAGATCCTGCCTAGCATTGTTGAGCTTCTTAACTTCTGCACGAAGTTGTAGAGCCTCTGTTTTCAATGGCTCAGTTGCACGAAGATCAGCTTCCAATTTCCGGCCTTTCTCATAGAGCTCCCTTGAGCGCATCTCTTCTTCTGCACGAATATCTGCAATTGCAATGTTCATACGATGAAGTTCCTCCTTTGCTGCACTAAGTTCACGTTGCAATGCAATTCTGTCTTCAACCAACCTATGGTTATCAGCCAAGAACCTCCGGATTTCAGCATGCTGCATTTCAAGCTCTTCCTCCAATACAGCAGGATGAGGAAGCGGCCTATGTAAAGGAGGACCTCTAACAAAAGGTACTTCAAGTGGGTAACCGCGCCTGTCATTCATGACGTCACGGGGTACACGATTTCTTCCTGCCATTGGATATTACCCTAAACCCCACAAACCACAACAAATACAAAGAAATAAATAAATCATCCCATAATGATATGCTTCTTTACGAAGAAGCATGTGAAGCAAAGTAACTCTGAGGGCTTTATGAACAATGAACAAACTTATATCCCAAACAATTGAAACAAAATCACAGCAGTGCACCCAGGAGGCCTGGTTGGTTGAAGGGGGAAAGTATATAAAAGCATAAGAGAAAAAAACCCATTCAATACTTGGAGCCAAAAAGAAAAGAAAAAAATCAATATCAAGGTATCTTTTAAACCCATTCCCTGAAACCAAAATCTAACTCATCTAAACACAAGCAAACAATTGTTTTTTTCTCTAAACAAATAGAGGTTCATTAAATAATAAAACATGTATTTTTCTTCAAATCCCCCAATAAATCAAATAACCAATCCAAATAAATAAAAGCAGGAAGCTTGGACAACCTCCCCCCCCCCCCCCCCCACCCACACACAAAACGCAGGACCAACTATGCAGACATGACAATCAACAAACTCGTCGAATACAAACCCTAATTTTATCAGTTATGAAGCTCAAAAACAAATAGCAAAAGGAAAATAAATAAGTTCCAAATCATTTCCGTAAACTTGAAACGAGAAATAATTTTAATAAATAAATAAATAACCAAAATCAGAACCTAACCTTAAATAGAGTTTGATTTTTCCGGTCGAAATTCTTGAGAAGAAGAAAATGTCTTCTTAGCAGTGGTTTTGGTCTCTGAGTTGGGTACTCTGCGAGGGAAAAGAAAAACCCGATCGTTTTTGGTGCGAATATTTTTCCCTTTCTTTCCTACCTTTTGTTTTTGGGTTCGACAGAATATAGAAAAACGACCTTACCCCAAAATTTTACCAGTTATTAACACAATTATACAAACTTCTTTCTTCTTTTTTTCATGTTTGGTACCTAAATTTTATATTTTTATCACATTGGTCTCAATTTGTCAATTAATAGCCATACCTTGTTTTCTTCTTAAAATAGCTTTAACTTTGAAACAACAACGTATCATAATTTAATAACCCATGTATATTTCATGTGTGTTTTAAGTTAACACAAAATTTCATTTTATACCGTCTGTATATAATACTTATTTTTAAAATAAAATAAATAAATAAAAAATGCTTAAATCTGTTAATTTTAATAAAAGTATATTTTATATGCATACCTATTTCAAAAAAAAGTAAAAATTTATTATCTTATATACTTATAAAGTTAATGAACTTGTGCTATTTTTATAAACAAGTATAAATCTAAAATGCATTTTCTTTAAAAATATCTTACTTGAACTACCCTTTTTTTCTCTTAAAAAAAAATGCATATATACTTATAGGTACTAAGAATCCCATTAACATCAACATATACATGAGTATATAATTGTTATTTAAAATATAATAAGTTTAATTTAAATAGAAATCAAACTAATTGATAAATAGGAGAAATTATATTTTTTCCTAACACAGTAGCTCATGAATTAAACATAATATTAAATGAATTGTATTAGACTAAACTTTATATATGACTGATATGTATAAAGCGTGTCAGTCAAGCCAATTTACACTACTAGATTTGGGTCCCTTGTTGCCTGATCTACAACTTAGCCACTTCTATTTAAAATTGTTTTGATCCTCCTTATTTATATTTATGTTTCTTTGAGATGTTCCTTGAGTTTGCATTGTAGTTCATGTATCAATTTTCATTTGGATTGTTGCATGTAGTAGTAGTATTTAAAATTATTAAAAAATTAATTCTCTTATGTCTAATATTTGAAATTTAATAATTAAAATTATAAATTTGAACATTAAACCTCTAATTTTGTCACGTTAAGCCACTTAAATTACAAGGTAATAATGTTGTTTTTTGGCTAAGTTGATGAGCTAAGTAAACTGTGCCTTTTCATTTCATCGACCCATAAGATAAACCTTAAATGAAACTACTAATTGAATCTCCATTAATTGAGTGTATTTGGGATGAAGGGCCTTGTATGTCACTTTGTTTTCAAAATAAATTAGTTTACTCACTTTGCTTTCTAATAATGACTTGTATCACTTAACTTTTTTAAAATGATAAAATGTACTTCAATTTGTATTATTTAGCTTCAAATTTGTCCTCATGAACAGAAAGCGTCATGGTTTTAGTCACCATACCTATATTTCATAATCACAGTTCACAGCGAGTGTTTGAAAGAAGAAATGTAATCCAACCAACCGAAAAGTAAAACTTTATTTGCTTCCACTTGAAAATGAGGTCCTTCTCCATGTCGGACACTTTGTATCTTCCCAAAAACATCAATGAATTCAATCATCCATGTGTTAATAAAAATTATTTAAGTTTTTGAGTCTAGGAACTAGAGTGTTAATTTGAGCTACAGTCTAAAACACAAAACACACTGCATGTCACAAAATAATTTTTAGTTAGAATTAACTTAATTCTTTTGTGCTTATAAAGAAATTTAGTTTTCTTACCATTATAAATAACTTATCATAGAATAATTTATTTATTTTATACTACTAACAAATATGTAAATTTGAGCAAAAAAAAAATGCAACAAAAAACTTCTTGTTCTGAAATGATAAAAGCGAAAGGGCATATTTGGATTCCTAATGGAGAAAGGCAAGTGATTTCTAAAGTATCAAATATTCACCGGTTGAAATGAACTCGATCTTGTATAACAAATTGTTGTCAGCAATTAACAACAGTTAAGAGCTTGGATTCCATTCAAGAAATATATGGTGTAGGTGGAGTTTTAAGTATGAGCGTCCGTCAAATTTTTACAATTGTTGTGGATTGATTTCACATGAAACTAGGTTATGTGAGGCTGTTCGAGCGTGGTAAGAACTGTCGATTTGGGAAATGGTTATGCTAACAAACGAATATGGGTCCCTGTGAGTATTAAGGAGGGTGGGAGTCAAGCAATTGATGGTTAGGGGCTGTCTCATGGAGCTTGTTAGGCCACTGGTTTGTTTTGATGGCTGCTTGTTAGGCTATTCCTGCTATATCACAAACTACTATCATTTTTTTTTTTTTTTTTAATATTTTTTTGGTGATTTTGTTAGTTTCATATTGTTTGAGTCGTGTTTGTGTCTCTGGCTTTTGGATGTTACTTCCTGATATTGCTACTGGATTGTGCAGGTATCATGGTTAATTCATTTGCTTATTGTTGTTTTTCTAATTTTGAAAACTAGTAATTGTTGTGTTTGCACCTTAGGTAGTCTATGGCTGCTGTTGTTGGAGCTGTGTGTCTGCTGGTATTAGGTCTGTTCTGGTATGTGTGGGTAACCTGTGCTGTCGTTTGCTTGTGTTGTCAATATTAATACATTTCTATTTTTTGACCCCCAAAAACAAGAACAAAAAAAAAATTAATCTCCCAGTTTTTTTTTTTGCAGCAGACAGGAGATAAAGCTGGTACATACCATTGCTTAATAAAAGCTTTCAATGTCGTTCTGACATAAAAAAAGGTGTATAAATCAATTAATTACAATAATCTGACTTTTGAGAATGGATTTCCTCACAATAGCTTAGATTTTGAGAATAGACTTGGCCCGAATAAACTCTTTAAGAACGGCTTTCTCTTGATCAATACGCTTCTTTTCTATGGGGTCTTTGGGTTTGATCTTCCTTTTCTCTTCCAACATCCACTTGAAAAGCTCACGTTGTTGATCTTCTGAAATTGGTTGTTGCAACTTTGCAGGTTGAAGAGTTGGCGAGGGTACATTAGTCCCAATAAATGGAACAGTTGTAGCATCAGTGGTTGAAACTGGGGTTTTGAGTTCTTCCTCCTCACCCACATCTTTCTTCTTTGTCCTCATGAACAGATAAGCTACAATCAATACGAAGTTCATTTAGATAACTGAAATAACTTCAGCAAACAACTAATTACGACCACTAAAGAATAGAGTAATACTTACTAAAGGCAGAATGGATGAGTCACCACAAGGATATGCTAACTTCCTATTTTTAAAAAAATTGGATAACCTTTTATTTGAAAAATTACCTAAAATAAAAATTCATAAAAAAAAAAAAAAAAATTTATTATCTTCATTTTAAAAGGGTATAAATTAGTATTAGTAGTGCTATTTTTTCATCTATTTTTATCCAATTAGGTTCTTATACATACATTTCATCAGCTTTAGTCTTTATAGTATTAAGTTCTCATCCTACTTTTGTCCAATTGACAATTTTCCATTAAAATTTAGAAGGAAGTCTAATGCGATCAAACTGGAGTCACAAGATGTCTATTCATTTTTTATGGTATGCAAACCCAATTACTGTAACATTAAAACAGATTAAGTTCATGTTTGGTTTAACAGTGAAAATAGAGTGGAATTGAATTGAATGAAAATGTTATTGCAATTACTACGTCTGGCTAGAACAGTGGACTAAAAAACGGAGCTAGATTTGAAAAACAAAATCCTAGGTTTTGAAATGAGGTAAATTTGAGAAAGAAACTTTATTAAGATCCAAAAGAAGAAAAATGAAAATAAATAAGCAAATAAGACATAGCACTCCAACAGATTCTAATGGTATGAAAAGAGTTTTTGCCGCGGTGGAATCCATTAACGTCCTTTGCACATTAGCAACCAAGCAAATAAATTGTCAACCAACCACTTAATTGTTCAATTACCACACCATTCAAAGAGATGGGGAAAAAGTCAATGACTGTGACCAGTCTAGAAATTCCCTAAAGAACAATTAAAGCCCTAGAAAAACAACCAATCCACAATAACATCAAGAAAAAGATCCAGGTTGAATTTCAATTAACTATTCTGCTAAATATCTTAAAAACCCATTTCAGCATTTCTTTCATTTAATCAAAAGAATCTCAATAGGATTGCTCTAGAGTAAGAAAAAGTAGGGGGAAAGATACCTCCAACAGCAAAATTGACAGTGACAAGCATAGGCCAGAGAAACTTGTAACGACGAGCAAATGACTCTTTAGGGGGCTGAGAAGGAGGAGGAGGTGGTGTTGGTGGTGTTTGAGTCGCCATTGAGGACGATGGTGATGCTGAAGAAATGTCGTTCCCCTTTTGTTGCTCTTGAAATTGCTTAAGCTGTGCTGCTTCCAGAAAAAGAGAGGGGGGGGGGGGGGGGGAAGGAAATCACAATCAGATAAGAAAATCCCAAGGATTGAAAGCTAAAAACAGATAAACAAAATAAAAGGGAAGCACAAAAAATATTATTGGCAGCGATTATTAGAGAAATAGTTGGCATAGATTCCTTGTTACCTTTCTTGGGTTTGTTGGTGTAGAGCTTTGGACCTTCGCCCATTATGTTTCTTCAAGCTTCCGTCTCTTTAGTCATTTGATTAATTATTAATAGGGATAATTTGATACTGATTCAATAAAATATAAAATTAATATAATTATATTTTAAAAAATATAATTAAATAATATATAATTATTTATGTTTAGATAATAAAATTCTTAATTTTTATATTTGAATTTTTTTTTATCAATAAAATAAAAAATTTAGAACCCCTCTTAAAAAATATAAATATAAAATAATTAATAATACATCCTTCAATTTCAATCAAAAGAAACAAAAAAAAAAAAACCTTATATTGTCTACTTATTGCTCGGCTCTGATAAAATTTTCGATCACGTGCTCTTGCCTTGCCAGTTTCATCAACCTAAATATATATATATTGATAGAATATAGGTTAGGCATCCTTGACAAACAGACACTACACTAAACAAAGAATGAGAAGTTATTATGACATACCTTAAGACCATCAAAACTGAAAAAATACGACATGGTTGTATAAGGAGAACTAAAACAGCACGTATGTACGAAGTGACAGTCGAGCGTCCTACAGAACAAGAAACCCCGTGCCAGTGAAGTGATCTAAACATCGTCTTCGTTGCGCGAGCATAAATGGACTTCGTACACACTGATCATATGACCTCGTATTTACGAAGTCATCAAGTGCTGCACGATCTAAATTACGTGACGTCGTATGTACGAAGTGGAATATCATCCTAATATATATGTATCAAAACGCTTCCATAAAAGTGTGCGGCAGATTACAAACCACTGATATAAACTCCTTTAAATCGCGTGCTGATATCGACACTTACGAAGGAGCATAGTATGACATCACTTCATAAGTATGATCTGATGTAGAGCTCCACATCAGATAACATCGTATGTGGCTGACCACAAGACATCGTACAAACGAGGTAAATCAACCACCCTATGACTCCACACATGCGTCACAGGTCATACGTCATTTCAAGAAGGGACAGTCTGCATAAACGTCCAATCTAATTAACATATCGTAGGATGTCAGACTTTGTCTCATTAAGACAGCTGTAAATTGTAAATACCTATATATATATATGTAATAATAGTCTCAATATAGAGGAGGATTTTTAAAATCAAAAGAGAGAGTTTTAGTGATTCCTAGTGTGAGAAATTCTTAAAAACATGTATTAAATTATTCTCTTTAAATATTATAAATTTATTATTTTTTTAATGAATTAAATTTATCCTTAAAAGTATTCGTTTATTTTGTTAAAAATAACCGTTAATTTGTAAATAATTAAAAAATAAGGTAATTAAAAAAATTCATGTCTTTCTACTCTAGCTTTAATTTTTTTATAACTATAATTAAATAATATATTAAATAAATAAAAAAGGAAAAATAAAACTAACGAAACTCATTCTTTGTATATTTTTCTTATTTTCTTTTAAAAATTAAATATAAATTATATTATTATTAAGTAACAAGTATCGAGGCATATATACACACACAAAAATATCAATTACTAACTATCAACTCGAATATTTTCCTTTTTTCTGTATCCTTGCAAAATTATATATAAGATTTTAAAAACCATTTCAAATTAAGTTAAATATTATTAAAATATAAACATATAATATTTTAATTTAATAGTCTTATTTTAAAAATATAAATTGAATTGTTACAGATTTTATATATGTAATAATAAGCTCAAATAATTATAATGATAAATTTAACTCAATTTTTATTGAGATGAGAGTCATTTTATAAAATTGTATCTAAAGTTATAAACAAAATTTCAATAAATATATTATAAATCATTTTTTTTTCTATGCTTGTAATTTTTATATTCAATTGTATTAAATTGTTTTAATTTAATAATATATCCATAACATATCGTGAAATATAAATTTTTTAATTAAATTACTTTAAAAATTTAACAAAGGTTAGTTAATACTTACAATTAAATTAAGCCAAAATATGAGTAAAATTGTTAGAAAATATTGAAAAAGAAAAAAAATTATCTCACAAATAACTTTTGAGAAAAATATTATCATTGGCTTTTTAACAAAATTTTAAAAATATAACTATTTTTGGCATTTCTTAAAAATTATGAAATTTGAAAAAACAATATATTATTTAATTATGTGTCAAATTTTTTCAATACTTTTTTGAATTATCTTTGATAATAACTCAAATTAGAAGTGTTTAACTGAATCAAAATAAAATATGATTGATGTCATAGATATTTAGACAAAAAAAAAAACCGAGTATATATATATATATATATATATGTTTTATAACTATAATATTTAAGGCTGATAGTAAAAATATTTGTAACATTTAACTTAATGCAAATCATCTTAATATTTAATTTTTGTTAAAATTTATATATGTTAGTGATTTTTGTTTGAATAATTAATAATTTAAGATTACTTTAATCATTAATTTTTGGGCTATATATTGTTATGACTTATTATTTATTAAAAATTAGATATAATTTTTCACTTAATTCTTTTACATATTTTGATAAAAGTGTTTTTAATTTTATTGATAAGTTGTGATCAATTTTAATTGAATATATATCTAACTAATTGTTCAACTACCAAAATTTTAACCAATTAATGACCTAATAAATTAGACATATTTTTAATTAAATTAAATAGTTATTTAATTGTTTAAATTTTGACCAATTATACTCGCTGTCCAATTAGATCGGATGATTCTTCAATTGATCAAAGTTTTATCAATCGATGATCTCACTTGCAATTACAAAATTAAACACATGTTTAGTTAATTCAATTTTAAATTAATACTATCTGTAATCAAAATAACAAAATTAAACACATGTTTAATTAATCTAATTTTAAATTAATACTTTCTATAATCAAAATCAAATGAGATATATATTTAATTGATCTTATTAACGTTGAATCTCATCCAATTTTTATATAACGTTGTGTGCATGAGGTTGTTTATTCAAAATTATAGAATATTAATTATGGATAAGATAATTATTTGCTTTTTATCTTTGTATTATTTTAATTAATTTATTTATCTTCTCAGTCGTCCTTTTCTACCAAATGCTACATGATTCCATTTCACCTATCTCTTCCCATTTTTCCAAACCAAAATTCGATTTCATTTCCTCTATTTCTCTCCCATTTTCCCAGTTCTTAACCCTCTTTGAAACCATTGTTAAATCCTTTTCGAACTCATCACCTTCTTCTATGTACTACCTAAAACCAATATAATGAAGAACTAATTATATTATTTATTGTTGATCCACCTTTGTAAATAAATCTTGAAAGTGTGGACACATTCATTTTGGTTGGTCCATGATCTCAATTAGCTTGTAACTTTACAAACTTTCCACCATCTCTCTTTTTTGATAAGCTTGACAGTATTATTAGCTATTTTATTTTTGGCTTTTGACTGCACAAATAACAGTCAACCTTGAATGTGTGGACAATGGACTGACGAAATGGATGCCATTTGATTTTTACAATAAGTGAAGGAAGTTTAATAGCTATTACTAAAATGTGTGGTGGCTCTTTGTATGTAGTTATGAGTAGATTGGCTTGGTTTGAAGTTTAGAAAGAAGGGTAAAATAGGAATATTTGATAAGTTGTAAGTGGGGTATCTAATGTCTATCTTGAAATTAAAATAGTGATGGAGGTTAATCCAGCCTATTTTGTTTAAATTTTAACAAAAATGATTAAAAAGGACAAAAATGTTATTAAAATTAAACATCGGAGATATTTTATAATAAATTAAAATTTAATAATATTTTTACTACCATCCTAAATATTAGGATTTAAGAATATAAAAAAATATGTGCCTTTTCTTTTCAAGAAACTTCGTTAAATGCAATAAATATTGCGATAAAAAGTGTTATTGTTAACGTTGACATTTACATTAACATCGAATACCTAATGACAAAATTAAAGTCTTTGGGCCATCGTAATCGTACAAGTTTGGTATTCTAATAATTTCTTACATTTTAAAAAAAATATAATTTAATTTATATTTTTAAGTAATACATTATAAATCTTTTAATTTTTAAAAAAATGCATTTAAGTTTATTTCTTAAAAAAATTATCAATTTCTTGAAATATAATTATCATATAACTTTTTAAGGATATAATTTTCGTATTTCGATTTTCTTTATTTTTGGCTAAAAGAAATTATAAAAATAAAATAACAAAATCAGTTCCTGAACAAAAAAAAAAAAAAATGACAAAAAAGTTAATTTTTTAAATTTTAATTAAAAAATAAAATTCAATTTTGGCTGGTTTAAGAAAAAAATTTTAAAATTTTTTTAACAAAAAAAGCGAAATCACAATCATGAGACAGACATTAACAAACTGATTTTTGTTTTCTAAATTTCATTTTTTTCAAATGTTTTTAGCAAAAATAAATCAAAATTTCAAAAGTACTTTCAAAAAGTCACTAAAGAACTATGTGTTAAGAAAATAAATTTTTTTTTGTTTTAAAAAATTAAACTTAAGTTTATATTTTAAAAAATTAAGATATCTAGAATGTACCACTTAAAAAAAATAAACTGATAAATATTTAAATTCTTCCAAACAATATCAAGTTGTAAATCCTCATCTCAAAAATCATTCACAAAAACCTCACATTTTACGCTCAAAATATATGTTTGTTGTTTGAACTAAAAAATAGAGAAAGATGTCAATAAAATCTTATAAATTATGTCATTATTAATGTTTGATCTATTTATATTAAAAATAATATAATTTAATTATATTATTTAAAAAAAATAAACTAGCTAAGAAAAATATATTACATGATTTTTTTCTTAGGATTAAAACACAATAACTTAACAATAATAAAGTTATCAAAGTTCATGTGAATTTGAGCTATTCAATTCCAAAGTATTAATCTTACGGATAAAGATTTCATAATTCTTTTAAACTCTATATATCATAGTATTGTACTAAAATAATATGTGAATTTTTTATATCTTTTGTCAAATTATCACATATTTTTCTCTTGTAAAATCATCATTTTGTATCTTTTAATATATTTTATTATAAATATGACATTAAAATGGTTTTTTTAACATAGCTATATGTATAAAAAAAAAAAAAAATGAAATGGTGAAGGAAAATGGCAGGTGAAATTGGGACAAGGAAGAAAATAAATTATCTTCCCAAAATATCAAAGGGGAGTGCGGATTCTAACTTGGTTCTCACACAAAGCTTTTTGGTCAAGAGTTCTCTCATAAAGTTGAACAAGTACGAACTACAAAGCATGCAAAAAATAAAAAAAATTATAATGAGAAAGAGAAACGACATTTAAGTATTAAATTTAGTTTGATTGTGATTGTGTAAATAGCATAATGAGTGTTGCTTCCCCTGTAACTTTTTAGGAGATGAGCCAACATAAAAAAATCTTTATTAAATAAAAATACTAAAAATATATAAATAATACTCACATCAATTAAATTATAATACATAATAAAATTATTTAAAAAAAATCAATTTAATTTTTTTTGATAATTTTACTATATATAAAAATATTATTAATATATATACAAATTTATATAACTATAATATTTTTAATTGTTAAAACATTCTTTCAAAATCACCATTTTGTTTTGTTTCAAAATGGCTAGTTTGTTGTGGAATGCCCAAACATCAAAGACGAGACATGATGTCATTTAAATATAAAAGTTTCAATAACTCTTCATTTTTTATTATTAACATTGCATTATCAGCAAAAGAAAAAAATTTGATTCAACGTAAAAATTGATTTTTTTTTACCATCTTATCTATTTTTTTAATAAAATAAATTCAAGTATATTAGCAATAATAATCTTTGAAAATAACATAGTATATTGATCCACGCATGGTTGAATTTGGAGGAGGACCGATATTACGTATTAAAAGCAAAAGGTTTAGAAGAAAAAAATTTACTATACTTGAAAGGTAATGTTCTTTAATTTTCCACTTATTAGGTTCAAAACATTAACCACTAAACATGAGTGGTTTTTTTTTTTTTAAGTCAAAAGAGTAAATTTCATTAAATAAGTATCTGATTTACAATCTTAAAGTACATCCAATCTAAAATTATATCAATATTCCAAACAGAAAAAGGACATAAAATGTGATAAAATTTTAGCATCAAATAATACAACAAGATTGACAATCCAGATTTATTAAACCAAACATTGACGGAGCAAGACGATGTCGCCGCCGAGGACCGCCACTGACGACCGCAACAGCTCGATCTTTGCCGGCAACGAAACAAACCTCAAAACCGGTGACCGTGCGCCAAGGGAACCAGCTGCGCCGCTGTAAGATTTGCCACTCACGGTGGCAGTGAAGCCCAACCACCAGACAAGCCCGGCACCATGCGAGCAGAAGTGCACCACCACCATGCGAGTCAGGCACCGCGCAACCACCACGCGAGTCAGTCACGAACCCAACCAGGCGAGTCAGGCACGGCGCAATCACCACGCGAGTCAGGCACGAGCCCAACCATCACGCGAGTCAGGCACCGAGCAACCCCAACCATCACGCGAGTCAGGCACCGCGCAACCCCAACCACCACGCAAGCCAACCACCACGCGAGCCCATCCAACCACGCGAGCCAACCCAGCCACGCGAGCCAACCCAACCACTCGAGCCAACCACCACGCGAGTCCACCCAACCACCACGCGAGTCCACCCAACCACCACGCGAGTCCAACCCACACACGAGCACAACCACCACAACGCACTACCACCACCTGAGATCTGCGAAAAAAGAGAAAAATTTTTGCAAGAAACAGAGAAAAAACCGAGAAGGAAACTTCATATCTGAAAACCAACGCCTGGCCGACGGCCAAAAAGGCCCGCCGTCGGCCAAACGATCGAAAATTTTGCCTCTTTTCTTTTTTTAAAACCCTAGAGAGGTCGCAACCTTTGTCATTCTTAAAAACTGATTAAAACCACTAAACATGAGTGGTTGTGTATTTAGAAAGAAAACAAAAATCAGAATATATTATTTATTATTTTTAGAGTATGTATATTTTTTAGTAATTTTTTTTATTAAGTATTGAATAATTGTAATTTTTTAAGACAATAATTATATTAATTTTATATTTTATTAAATTAGAGTTCTATATTATTTTATATTATGAAAATAATAAATAATTTTTTAAATTAAAAATAAATTGAGATAAATAGCTGATAAAGTAGGAACCGACGTATCGGGATTGAGTCGAGAATCAATGTGTCATGTTTCTTTGAAAACAAAAACGCTTTGGACAAAATTCCCTATTTTTTATCAAAGAACCGTACAAGTCTCAGCCTTCATGACTTTTATAGTGTTGAAAAAAAGAAAAAAAAAAAAAACACCCTTTTATAGTGTTATATTATATTTATTTATTATCAAATAACTTTCAGAAAAATAATTTAAAAATAAATCAAAATTGATGCAAAATGCTAACTGCGTGAATAGAGTGTGGCCAAAATGTAGGTCCCAAATGTCTTAACAATGGGTCCCGCTTTCACGTCCAATACCTCCACAGTGTTTAAAAGCAGCTGCAAAGCACCTTCTGTTTGGCAGAATTGTTAATCAACCCCCATAATCACTTACTTTTTTTTTTACCAGTCTTAAAACACTCTCTCCTAATTCCTTAACCTTCATTTCTTATTTCTCTATCTTTCAATTTTTTCTTCCAAAAACAAGGAAAGGGGGACCAAGGGGGCAAAGTAAAGGAAAGCTATTAGCCCAGCTGGGTTTTCTTTCTTGTCTTTTCCTCTGGCCCTATCTCTATTTCCACATTAATTTATGAAAGCTTAGAATAAAGTGGCAGGGAAAAGAAACAAAGAATCTATTACAAAAAGGCCATTGTTTTAGTGGAGGAGCTTGGTTTGTTGTTGATGGTCATGGGTTTGAGGCTTGCAATGTGGAATGTGTTAGTGGTGCTGTTCTGTTCTTGGGTTTTTTCAGTGGAAGCCTCTGTGTCTTATGATTCTAAGGCTATCACCATTAATGGCCAGAGAAGGATCCTTATTTCTGGATCCATTCACTACCCAAGAAGTACCCCTGAGGTATTTCTTCAAATGTGCTTCCAGGGTCTCATTAGTTTTCTCTCTCTTGCTTGTTTTTGTTTTTTCTTTTGTTTCTAGTTTTTCTTCTGCTGGGCAGCTTTTCCTTCATCTTCTCGCTGTGCCCTTTTCCTTCCATCTTTGATATACATGTACCATTGTTCTTATGGGTATAGATATTTTACTTTAAGCATTTGTTATATTTTCCTTGTTGCAAATGTGGCCAGATCTCCTTCCATCTTTGATGTACATATACTATTATATTTTGGGTATAGTTACATTAAGCTTTGATTATCTTTGGCTTGTTTCAGATGTGGCCAGATCTTATTCAGAAGGCCAAGGAAGGTGGTTTAGATGTTATTCAAACATATGTTTTCTGGAATGGGCATGAACCTTCACCTGGCAAAGTAATTGAAAATGGCTTCCACCTGTTTTCATTGGCCTTTGGTTTTTCGTTTACTTTTTACATAATGGTTTTTTTTTTTGCAGTATTATTTTGAGGGAAATTATGATCTAGTTAAGTTCGTTAAGCTGGTTCAGCAAGCAGGTCTTTATCTCCATCTTAGAATTGGCCCCTATGTCTGTGCTGAGTGGAACTTTGGGTAAAAATTAAAGTTGTATAATTTTCAAAAAATTTCATTAATACAATATTCCGGGTTTTCTAAAGTTCTTTATTTTTCCCCTCCACTTTTCAGTGGCTTCCCTGTATGGCTGAAGTTCGTTCGTGGCATCCAATTTAGAACAAATAATGGACCTTTCAAGGTTTGGACTTTATTCTTACTCCCTAAGTTTCTATGTTCTGTGTTACCATGTAAAGCATGAGAATGATTTATATATTTAAAGCCTTACGGATTTTGATTTATGAATTGCCATTCATGAAGGCACATATGCAAAGATTTACAACCAAGATAGTGGATATGATGAAAGCAGAAAGGCTGTTTGCGTCTCAAGGTGGTCCTATAATTTTATCACAGGTGGGCTAAGTTGACAATTTACTACACTACCTTGATATGCTTTAATTTTTTTTCTTGTAGAGCTCACGTCCTAGTTTTAAAAAATATCTTGCTTATTTCTAGATTGGGTAGTATATGATAAGCATATATTTTGTATTGTGACAGATTGAGAATGAATATGGACCTATGGAGTATGAATTGGGCGCACCTGGTAGAGAATACACTCAATGGGCTGCTCATATGGCTGATGGACTTGGCACTGGTGTCCCATGGGTTATGTGTAAACAAGATGATGCTCCTGATCCTCTTGCAAGTGTCTTTTTGTCTCTACTTTTTAGCTCTTTCGTTTTCTTTTGACCTTGTCCCATCTGTGAATTAACCTTGAATCTTAAAATTTTTTTTTTTGCTAATCATTTAACCTTTAATCTTGATGGTACTAATGTTATATTCCATTATTCTTAGTGGGTTGTTATTTACTGATGTGTTGTCTTCATGTTATGCACATGTCAGTGCTTTGCTCTTTCTCTGTCTGTGTCACACTTATTATTTTACTCCTTGTGGTCTTTCAGATCTTTTGTAATGATAAATTGGTGATCATCTCTCTTTGTTTATTTTCAAGTAGATAGTGATCGGAGGAAGAAAAATTAAATAACCCTTTTCTCTACCATTGAAATGCTAAATGCCTCTTGCATGTGTTGCTTAACATTGACGGCATGTATGTTAGTTTGAACTGAATTTAATGAAACCACCTCTTCCTGAGCTTCTTTGTTTCTCCTTTTTTCTACATCCCTTATAATTTATTGCTGGCTCAACAGATTAATGCATGCAATGGATTCTACTGTGACGACTTTTCCCCAAACAAGGCCTATAAACCAAAGATGTGGACGGAAGCCTGGAGTGGCTGGTAAATCTTCGTGACATCATTACTCACTTGCATTAAGTGCTGTACAATGAGCTAGCCTGTTGACCATTATTATTTTTTTGCTTGCAGGTTTACTGAATTTGGAGGTCCTGTTCCGTACAGACCTGCTGAAGACTTGGCCTTTTCAGTGGCAAAGTTTATACAAAAGGGGGGATCATTTATAAATTATTACATGGTTAGTTGTTACTTGTTAAAATTACTGTAAAAATACTCTCTTTTCTTAACCCAACTTATTTAACTTCTTTTTTTTGGGTGTCTTTTTACACGGTTTTAGTATCATGGGGGAACAAACTTTGGCCGAACTGCTGGTGGTCCTTTCATTTCAACCAGCTATGACTATGATGCTCCTATTGATGAATATGGTATGTATATCTAATTTTATGTCTTGTTGTTTGAATATTAACCTATAACTTCTAAAATGTTTTGAACTTTTTGCATTTATATGAAGGGAGGGAAAGTGTAGTAGGTAATATTATATTATCTAGTTTCTTTGTGGTTGATGCAATCATCATATTTTGACTAAGCAACCTGTGCCAACCAATAGCAAGTTGTGTTTTGTCACTTCACCACATTGAAAAGATCCAGTTTAGCTTTGTTAAAGAGTATAAATGATTGTTGAGCCCATCTGTCACAAGCTTGAGTTTTTGGGAGAATTTGTGTTTGACACTTCTTTATGGTATCAAAGCAGTAAGGTCTTGAGATCGAATACTTGTGGCAACAACTCTAAATTAATTGAAATTCTCAAGTTAGTGGGCCTTGCAAAAAAGACAAGGAAACCCACTCTTGAGGAAAGTACAAGTGATGGACTTTTGCAAAGTTAAAGTAACCTACACCTGAGGAAAAATGTTAAAGAGTATAAATGATTGTCAGATTCACTTTTCACAAACTTAAGCTTTTGGGAGAATTGATGTTTGACACTTCTTTAGGCTTATGACAATCACATCCTTTAAAATACACAAAATATTTTGATGGATGACTCTAGATATTAGATAAAAGAATTTGACCAATAAAGATAGTAGCTTTCTAAACGATCTCTTCATAACCATTGATATCGTTATTCATAATATTTTGGATGCATGCATAGTCCAGTGACTCCTGTCTTGTTTGAGCCCTAACTAATTATCTAATTATGGTCAATAAACTATTGATATAGTTGTATTTACAATATCTAATTGTCTTGTTTGTCTTAAATTTGTAATAGATCAGCCCTTTATGTTTCATCTTGTAAGATCATTATTTCTCTCACTGTGCAGGACTATTGAGACAACCTAAATGGGGACACCTAAAAGATCTGCATAAAGCAATAAAGCTGTGTGAACCAGCTTTAGTATCAGCTGATCCAACTGTTACACCACTAGGAAATTATCAAGAGGTTCAGTTTACTTTATAGATTCTGAGTACTGTTATAGTTTAAATGGATTTGGAGCTATGTCTCACGTCTAGGACCTTGACAACCTTTTAGGCTCATGTATTCAAATCAAAATCTGGAGCCTGTGCCGCATTCCTTGCAAATTACAATCCAAGATCATTTGCAAAAGTGTCCTTTGGTAATATGCATTACAATCTACCTCCTTGGTCAATCAGTATTCTTCCTGATTGCAAGAACACAGTTTATAACACTGCAAGGGTGGGAAAATGATTTTCTTTTATGTTCATACCTCTCTCCTGTATTGACGTTATCTGGTAAAACTAGGTTTCATAATTACCAATATTCCTGTACAGGTGGGTGCCCAGAGTGCACAGATGAAGATGACTCGTGTTCCTGTTCATGGGGGCTTCTCTTGGCAGGCATATAATGAAGAGACAGCATATTATGATGACTCTTCTTTCACTGTAGCTGGTTTGTTGGAGCAGATAAATATCACAAGAGATATCTCTGATTATCTGTGGTACATGACAGAGTGAGTATTAAATATCTGAGTCTATGAGGTCTTATTTCCACTGACTTTTTCTTACAGACCATGAAAATATTTCTTTCCAGTGTAAAAATTGATCCAACTGAAGGGTTTCTAAAGAGCGGAAGGTATCCTACACTTACAGTTATGTCAGCTGGCCATGCTTTACATGTTTTCATTAATGGTCAACTATCAGGTATGATGTTTATTCCCTGACGTTTAGTATAAGGGTGGACATATTTTGCTCAAGAAATACTGAATTGCATGAAATCATTGAATTAACAATGTCGTATTATGGTGCATAAATGCACTGCTGGGAGTTAGTATACAAAACTAGGACATAGTTCTTTCTTGATCTTGCTTTTTTAAGACCAAATAAGTGTAGACTTGATTGCTGAGGCTAATAATGCCATAAATATCTTTTTCTCCTTTTTCGGATATAGTGGTTCTAAATATGAATGCAATTCTTGAATTTGGGTTAGGTACTGCTTATGGAAGTTTAGATTCTCCCAAATTAACATTTAGTGGTGGCGTGAATGTGAAAGCTGGTATCAACAAAATTGCACTTCTAAGTATTGCTGTTGGTCTTCCGGTTTGTTCTCACTCTCTTTCCTTTGTTCTTGCTACCTCTGTCTTGCAGATGTACACACAACTAGTATGCACATATGCTGACATAAAAATACACAAAACACATAACTAATGCTTTATGGAGAGTTTATGTGCGAGAATGACTATGAGTCTAATATTAGTTTGCCTACAATGTTAAATAGAATATTGGTCCCCGTTTTGAGACCTGGAATGCTGGTGTTCTTGGCCCTGTTGCACTAAGTGATCTAAACGAGGGTAGGAGAGATTTGTCATGGCAGAAATGGACGTACAAGGTTAGTTCCCAAACATACACATATTGCAGTCACATGTTTCTTGAAATGCTAGAGTTCGTGAAATTTATGTTTTCAACCAGGTTGGTCTCAAGGGAGAAGCCTTGAGTCTGCATTCACTCAGTGGAAGTTCTTCGGTAGAGTGGATTCAGGGGTCTTTAGTAGCTCGTAGACAGCCTTTGACATGGTTCAAAGTAAGTTTTTCTAATGTTTTTATATCAGTTTTCCTGGCTTATGGAAAAGTATTATACAATTGTCTCTGTTAAACTCGCATGAAATTGAATTTTAGATTAATCTTTTAAAAGAACTGTTCAAGAAACTAGTGATCCTTTTTCTCGCTAATGATAGATCCCGGACATATTCATGTCGTTCCATTAACAAAACTTGAATTTTGATGCATTCTTCTAACTTCTGTGTATTAAACTACAGTATCCTATATTTATTACTTTCTATTTTTTGGACTCTTTCATTTTTTTTTGTTAAACCATTTCTTTGTTCTTCTAGACAACTTTCAATGCACCTGCTGGAAATGCACCATTAGCTTTAGATATGGGCAGCATGGGCAAGGGTCAAATATGGATAAATGGACGAAGTCTTGGTCGTTACTGGCCTGCTTATAAAGCATCTGGTAGTTGTGGCAGCTGTAATTATGCTGGAATATATCATGAGAAGAAATGCTTAAGTAACTGTGGGGAGGCTTCACAAAGATGGTAAAAAACTGGAAATGACCTTGATTTGGGGCTTCTCTTATAGTAATGTATAATATGGAAACTGACCATTCTTAATATATTCAGGTATCATGTTCCCCATTCATGGCTAAATCCAACAGGCAATTTGTTGGTCATCTTTGAGGAATGGGGTGGAAACCCAAATGGAATATTTTTGGTTAGAAGGGATATTGATAGTGTATGTGCTGATATCAATGAGTTGCAACCAACACTGATTAGTTATCATATGCAAGTCTCAGGCAAAGCCAATAAATCCCTGAGGCCTAAAGCTCACTTATGGTGTGGACCAGGGCAGAAAATCACGTCCATAAAGTTTGCTAGCTTTGGAACTCCAGAGGGGTCCTGTGGTAGTTACCGTGAGGGAACCTGTCATGCTCACAAGTCGTATAATGCTTTTGAAAGGGTATGTTACTCTCTTGTTCAACTAATGCCATCTCTTTTCTCCTCTATGCAATATCGACAATTATTTTAGATAGCTTTGCCATTGTTTCTTGCTTGATGTCACTTGTGTTTTTACTCTCAATAATCCAATTTCATGCAAGCTGCCCAAATTTTGGATTCATAGCCTTCCAAAAGTTTACGTGCTATTGTATCGAAACTTGGGCAAATTACAGGGAATGGCTTTGACAATGTCCCTGAGCAGAAGAGTTTTTATCCAAACTTCTTTATTTAATTAAGTGCTATGTATATCTTTCATTCTTCACGAGCATTGAAGTATTGTTATTCTTGCAGAGTTGCATTGGGCAAAACTCTTGCTCAGTGACTGCATCACCAGAAAACTTTGGAGGTGATCCATGTCCTAATGTCATGAAGAGACTCACTGTCGAGGCCATTTGCAGCTGATGATCTTCAACTACCGAAGTAAACAGTCTCACATCCCGTTTTTTGTTATGTGTTTTTTTACAGCCATCCCAGTAAATCATTTTTTGGGTAAATTGATCTAATATCTAAAATCATTACCGTATTTATTGGCTTTTCCATGGTGAAGTTGTACAATTATACAGCACACCGCATGGTTGAATGCTGAAAGAGTTGAAGGATGGATGTGGAGGGTAGGTTATATTTATTTACAAAAGCTGGAACAGAGCTTTAATTCAAGGTTGGTAGCACGGTGAGACTACGTCAAATGGAATCCATGTACTGAGTTTAATCTTTGAGAGCATGGAAGCATCTAGTTTCCAGTAAATTCATTGTTTTGTTTTCTGTCGTTGGGTGCAATTCATCATTGCTTGTTCTTGTAACTTGTAAGAGTTTAAAAAATGAATAATATTATAATTATCAAATTGTCTCATATAATTTCAAGTTTTCTGATGCACTCTCATGTGCATCTGTTGCTATTTTGCATTCTGCATTGAATTATATGGATTCGATTTGTTTTTTTGAACAATAAAAGACATCATAGGAGTTAGTACCATGGCATAATTGGCATTTTAAGGTTTTTATCAACTATAAGAGTGCTTAAGGTCGTGTTCAAGCTTGATATTAGAATTCATGTCTCGAGTCTTGAACTCACGTTTCACTGTCCAGCGAGTTCTCGACTAATAACTTATCATTTGGGCTACCTGCCTATAGCTATTCAAATGAGATTGACGTACCTACACAATTGAACTATTGTTCCTATTATATTTTTCCCCTAATATATGAGAAACTACTCATTGCTACCATGAAAAAGACTATTCACATTCATAATTTGTGCATAAATTTCCTTAAAATGCATTATTTTCTAGTGTACCTTGTCCAATTTAAGTTGAAAGAAAGGTGAAACAATGTGAGCATGCGTTGAAAGAGGATCCAACTATTTTTTCCGGTGTCAGTGTTGATATCCTATCTCGACTAGGGTCAATCTACAATTTCTAGGAAATAAATTCAAGGGAGCGGGGCCATAGAAGTCCCTTAGATTATGTCATGTGTGTTATTTGGTCCCTTAGATTATAAGTGGTGTCATTTAGTCCCTTAGTTTTAAAAAAAGGGGCCAATTAAGGACAAAACACATGATTTTAATGATTTTTTTAATTAAAATATTATTTTTTAAGAGGTCAATTAATGAAAAATTGTATTATTTTAATGTTTATGATATTAAAATATTAATTTAAAAAATAATATTTTAATTAAAAAATCATTAAAATCATGTGTTTTGTCCTTAATTGGCCCCTTTTTCTAAAACTAAGGGACCAAATGACACCACTTATAATCTAAGGGACCAAATGACACACATGACATAATCTGAAGGACCTCTATGACACTTTTCTCTAAATTCAAATATTTGTTCCTTTGGTGCGATCACTAGCGAATATTGTTCCTCACTTGATCATTTCTATGTATACATACCAAAATTTAAATGACATCCTATTCATGTTGTGTTGTTCCTGTTTTCAGTTTCAATAGCCTAATATTACTGTGTTTCTGCAACATGTTTGATAGAAACAAGTCAACTTGGCTTCTGAAGATTCAAATGAGTTATTGAAAAAGTTCCATTGAAAATAATAAGCACATGTATTAGAGCTTGAAGTTGTCAGAGGGTACTCATGAATTGAATTGAATTGAATCAACGCGAAAGGCGGAAAAATATTGACTAAAAGGCCTGCAAGGAGAATCTAGTAGTACCGTAAAGTTTTTCTTTTTAGTTGACATATTATACATATTCAGTAACTTCTAAACTTATAATTTAATCATAAATTTTTAAAAATTTATACACAAATTTTAAAATTTTGATTAAAAAATATTAATTTTAGTACCCAAAAAAAAATTTGTGTAAATTTTAAAAAATTTAGAAAATAAATTGTAGAATTTAAGAGTTTAAGTATCTGTATAAAATTTTAAAAATTTGAGATTAATTATATAATTTAAAAATTGGATAATTTAAATGTAAATTTAATTACAATTTGTGAAGTTTTTTTATTTTTATTTTTATAAACTTTGTTTTAGTTAAGAATCATAAAATACTGAGAGAAAGAAAGATAAAAAAAAAATTATCAGTGTTATAAATAAAAAAATTGAATAAAAATAATTTAATTTTATAATATTAAAAATTATATAAATTTGATAGGATAATATAAACACAAACATACAAAATACTATATAATTGACACATTAATTACGATCAACCAGTGGTGATCATGTGCATACTAATTAAATCTCACTATTCCACTGTACAATCATAAAAAGTATTTAATTATTTGTTTTTATTCGTAAAATATAAGAGAAAAATTTGAAGTTGGGCAATAATGAAGAGTATTTAGAAAGAGTATTAATCCCAAGTTCAACAATGGCTTCTTTTTTTCAAACTACTGCTTTACTATTTTCTGCATGAATTCATTAAGTAGAAGACCTTTTTTTTTTTTTTTTTTTTAATCTTCCAAAAAGCATCTAATGTTCTATGATGCAAATGACCTTTATCGTTTTTTTTTTTAGCTTCTAAATAATTATTGTGCATAGACTTTCTTGGACACTTTAAATTTCATCTTTCTGATTAAAAAAATGCTTACTTTTTCAATGATGGGCCGCTTTTCAAGTATTTATCACGATTTAAATATATATTAATTTATGTAGTACCTTATTAATATAAGTACAATTATAATTTTTTTACGATCCTCATAATTTTAATTTTATATTTAATTTATAATTAATATACTATTATATATAATATATATATAATAATTTAATACATATAATATTATTTTTATATTTATCTACGTGTTACAATTTTGTCTTTTATCAGTTTAACGAAATAAAATTTGAAAGGGTTTAAATCCGACTTAAAGTGATTTGAAATGAATTATATGACTCACATTTCACACATTTTTTTTAATATAAGAGTGGCATAAGTTTGAAATCCAATTTTGTGACCGCTCAAACGAATTAAAATTCTTAAGTTAGCAATTTTATTTATTAATCCTCAAGTCTTTATTTTAACTACGTAAAAAAAAGTTATTATTTTAATAATATTGAACAATAAATATATTTAAATAGTTATAATTTAATTTAAACGTCAATTACTTAATGTTAAATATAAAATGATAATTTCAATAATAAAAATATATAATTTAGATATAATAGTGTTTTTTTTTTTTTTTTTTTTTTTGTGATTACATATTTTAAAAGTATTATTTTTATTATTTATTTTATAAATGAGTTATCGGTGGATTTGCTTCCTAAGCAAATTAACAAAATCTATTTGTTAGCAAAAAAATAATAATATTCATTGTAAAATCTACAATGGACAATGGACAATGGACAATGGACAGAGCTCCAATGGAGATCACCTTGTACTGCTCGAAGCCTCGAACCATGTAATATAATCATAATTACATTGCTGCCCTGCCTTTTAATTTATAATTATTTTGCGTTGATAATAATTTAGCTTTCACGATATAGTGAAACGTTTAAATACATAATTAAAAAGCATTTTTATAGACACAATTAAAAAGCATTTTTATAGACACAAAAGTTTTTTTTTTTTTTTTTAATGCATTTGACAGTAAAATAAATAAAAGATAGTTTCTAATATGAAGTCCACATTTATAAGATTGAAGTCTCGTTTCCCTTACTTCTAAAACAATTCCTATTCTTTAAAGCACTTTTATTAAGAACAATTTTTATTTTTTAAAGCACTTCTATTAAGAGTGCGTTGTATCTAAAGATGCGCATACCCATAGTTCTTTCCATTCTAGGATATACAATTGTATTTTTTTTTTTCCTTTCTATATATGTTTTGCTCACCCTATCATTATTCTAGTATAATATTATGGAAGGTTCGGAACGTTTCAATAACTTCATTTTACATTTACAATAATTATAATTTATCATGTAATAAAATAATTTTAAAAATAAAAAAATTAGTTATTTTTTTAAGAAAATTACACCACATGGTAAATAATAATTAGTATAATTATAAAATTTAAGTACAAATAATATGTAGTTGTCAAAATAATATTTTTATTTATAAATAAATTTAATGGATAATATTTGTTTAAATAAATTTAAGAATAAAATAAATATGTATCTTAATATGTAATATAGTTTAAAATGACCACGTATTTTATTTGAATTAAGTCAATGTTGATTCCTCTGATCATTATTAACATAGACTATACATTTTTTAAACAGTAAAGACTAAATTAACATTTTCATCATAATATTTAATATAAAAAATAAAATAAATAAATAAAGGTGACTTTGCAGTTTGCAGTATGTGTGATACAAAGTCGTCTCAAAATTTGAAAAAAAGAGATATTTTTCATCGCAACATAATACATATATTAAATTTTATGATATAAATTAATTAATTATATTTTAATTTTATAATTAGTCAATAAAAAACACTTTAATTATACATGTCAGTGATGTCACCGTTTTTTTCAAATAACATAGAAATGAACAACTTAATTAGAAGATACAACCTTACAGAATACAGCGTACCGTGCAATTTCAGATATTTGTTTCCCCTCAATTTCCGAGCATCACTATCAATCAAACCTAAAGCCCTAAGACTACCACTATCTTCCAACACAATACTAAACCCAATCAAAAACAAAGCTTGCCTCTCTATCTCTCTTTGCAACTTTATTCTGCAAATGACGCGTTTCAATGGCTGCTCTACCTTATTCACATTTCTCATCCTATATTTTTTCTAATTTCCCTATTCACATGCAATCTCAATCTCAATTTCAGAAACTCATGTTTTCTCTTCACTTCATATTTTTCTTCGCCCTATCTTTCTTCGTCTTTTCTTTCTCTTTGTACAGAAGGCTGAAGAAAACAGAGCAACAAAAACCAAGCCAGCAAATCCAGAAGAGGAACCAGAGCGACCCATTAGATTCGGAACGTTCTTTCTCCGAAACTCATTGTAAGACTCATCATTCTGATGAAAACAACTCTACCCAATTGAACAATTCGGCTCATTCTCTTCTCCTTGAGATCTTACCTTCCCATTCTCCAAAATGGGGCAACTTGTTTGTGAGCGAAGGAGGTCGTGATCCTGAAACTAACGAGTCGGCCTTGGATGGGGAGAAGAATGAGTTGAGTGGCGATCAGAAAGGGAAAAAGAAGAAGAGGAAGACTAAGAAGAAGACTTTGAATTCAAATTGTGAAGAAAGGGGCCTGAAAGAGAAGGGAATTTGAATCCTGGGTCTCGGGCCAAACAGGATTTGGTATGCCTATACCCGTTTACTTCAACTAGTAGTGCTATACAGAGGAAGATCAAGGAACAATATGATGAGCTTATGAAGTCTCATGAGTCCAAGGGATTGACACTGGCTCAAGTGAGTTACCCAAATTATTATTTTTATTTATTGTGTGACTGTGTTTATATGATACGATTTTTTCCTTTTTACTTTTAGCATTTTGGAGCTAGTTAATTACAAGGAGGTTATGTCAATTACATAAGTTTAATCATTTGATAAAAGAATAAAAAATTTAAAAATTGATCCTTTGAAGTCACTTTTTTGTAACAAAACGACTAAATTGCTAAAAATAATAACAATGTAACTGTCACAACTAATGGACATTGGTGCATTTTTATCTAATCTTTAAATGGTTTTTTTTATTTTTTATTTTGTACTTATTGCCAAAATGGCTATCTTGTTCAATGTAGTTAACATTAATGTTGTGTGTAATGGTTTTCCCCTTCAATAATGAATTACAAGGAAACTTTTATTGGATTAATAATTTCTTAGCTTGGAAATCATTATATTTTGAGCTCCATTGGAGATACGACTTCTCGGAATTGGTCTTAAGGGCTCTTAACATTGGTCAGATATAATGTTGACCAGAGAAGATAATGCAACGTCTTTCTCAATTTATGGTAGATAGAATTTTCACCAAATTACCCATGTATCAGGGTGTTAGATTTGACTATTTACTTCAATTTTCAGTAAACTTCCATGCATTTAGAATATTTAGAGTTTAAGTACCCATATCCATATCATATCCATTGGACATGGATACTTGAAGGAAAGTGAAGAGTTAATAAATAATCAAATTTACAATTTACGACACAATAAAGCTGAGTGAAGCTTTATGCTCTCTAACTCAAAGCTGATGATTTTCAATCACGAAGAAAGCATGTCAAACTGTGATTGAAAGACATGAAAAATGTACATTTGTCCTTTGTAAACTCTACTTTCTACTTGGAGAAGTCAGATGCCTTTAGTAAAAATGCACTTTTAAAATATTGTAGGACTGTAACTCAATATTTAGGTCCATAGAAGTGGCAGATCATAATTCTAGTAACTTGATTTAACATATGAGCTTCATAGATAGCTGTTAAAAGCTCTGTGCACCATGCTATAGGCTATAGCCTATAGGTAGCTAGTAAGATCCCAAAGTGAAGGTGATTTTGTTTGAAGAGTTAGGCTAATGACTTGAATGTGAAACATATATTATTTGCTCAATTCCACAGAATATGTTTTCAATTTAAGATATAATACATGTCCTTCCTATTCTCATACAAGCCTTGAGAGAGTTCATTTCTGATATTGAATGATATAATAATTGCTGATTTAGAAATAGAACATGTAATGTTGTTTCTCACTGTTTTCATCATGCAGATGGGACGGTTCGTTAATTGCTTGGTGGAGACTAGAAATGATTTACAGCACAAGTATGTACCCTGATACTATATCCAAGAAGCTAATGTTATATAACAATCATCTTGGTTCTTGCCTAATAGACCCGTTAAATTATTGCTTCAACATGCAAAAATTTCTTGTCCTCGGAGAAAATTTCCACTATTTTTCCCATTGTTGTAAATATAACTAATCGGTACAAATTGATATACATTTTTCTGCAATTCACCAATGTGGCTCTAGGACCTTAACTTGATGTCATTTCTGTCAAAGGGCTGATGTAATCCAACGGAAATTCACAATAACAAAGGCTTTACTATTCAAAGCAGATAGATCTTCTTTTGACCGACTTCGCCAACAGGTTATAACATGTCCTTAGAAATTGGTGGTCATAATTATGATAGAATTTTTGTATTTCTTAACTGGCTTATGCTTTTGATTTTTCAGATATACAAACTAGAATTCGAACAGAAGAAACTGGAAGAGGATGCATTTGTCTACAATTGGCTTCAAGAACAGCTTAAAATTTCACCAGCATATAAGAAGGTATATCTAAACTCTTATAGAAAGTAATATCTGTGCAGTTAGCTTCAATGCCAGTGAAAGAAGTGCCTTGAATTTCCAGTAAGGCCAGTCTGATATAGGGTTTTTTTCCCCCCCTGGGAAATGACCTGTAGAATTTGATTTTTAAGTAAGGATTGATGAATTTTGGCACCTCTATCTTTCTTTAGGAGGTTCTTTCATGATGATGTGCATTAGGGGAATCACTCGGCTAAATTTTAAGTAACAACTAATGTATCCTTGTCTTTCGTGTTAAAGATGCTTGAGATTGGTGCCCGTACAGAGTTGAAGGCCAAAGGAGGAGAGTTGGCAGAAAATAGAGATTCTGAATTTTCTGAGATCACCTTCGAAGAGCTACTAGCACAAGAAAAAAAGGATGCATTTTGGTTAGTTATCAATTCTTAATGGCTCTTTCATCCCGATATGGATTGCTAATTGATTCATTTACTTTCATCTCATGCAGGCAGAGAAATGGAAAAATTAGATCATGCTCGAGCTGATAGCTGCGACTTCTTCCTAACTTAAGTTGTGGATTTTGCTTCAGCAGTATGTATGTCCAACACCTAAAATCTTCCGGAGTTCTTTCGAAACAAATAAGATAAAATATTGATATTCTTTTCATTGTTTCTCTTATAGGATTTTTGAATGGAAATTAGTCAGTTCTGTACATGCTGATAGTAAGATACTACCAATGTTTGCCGAACTTAAGCATTCTACTAAAAGCTGACATGGTATGAGCTGTACTTTATCGTTCTTCAGAAATCTTTACATAAGTGGCCCTGCTTGATTATGCATGAAGATCTCTGAGCTCTTCAAACACATCATAGAAGCGAAGCTTCACAGAATGTTTGCTTTCGGTAACATAGGTCTTCTAGTTCTTTCTTCCGTTGTTTAACATTTTCAGATAGCAAAAAGTTGTGTACCTTACTTTCTCTACAGTTATTGCCATCACATAGACTTTAGAAAGTATAATGTGATATAGGTAACAATGTACCTGTAGAAATATCCAGCTCTTTTAAGAAGACTTTCAATTTCTTTTTATGTTATACTTCCATGTTTCTTCAAATTAGAAATTCCAGTAGTTTTATGATCTGATAAGCAACGAACAATGAATCAGACAACTCAATATTTTTTTTTTATTTTGGAAACGTGAAGTTAACAATATTCATGGTAATATAGGTTATCGGTGAATGGCCTTCTAGTTGAGTGGCATATATCACTTTTGTATAAGGTGGAGGTTTTGGTTCGAGACTTGGAAACTAGATGTTAAAATCTACTAACAAAAAAAAAGGTTTACGTAAGTATCAATGAACGTACTTTACGTCTCTTTATTTTTCGTCAACAGTCATAAACATTCAATCTTCCCTTAAACTGTCTTAAAAAGACGAGTGTGAACTTGAGGCTCTTAGTTTCTTGGATGTTTTGGCCTAGAAAATAAAACTAGTGCGTTGAAACGTATTCTAGGAAACATAGTCAACTGACTCCTGCTCTTGTTTAACACGAGACTCTTCCTCTGAAACAGTAATGTAATGATTAAGAAATCTTGAAAGTTTTTTTGTTCTAATTATTTGAAGAAGAAAAAAAAATGCATTTGGTAAATAGTTTTATTTCTTACATTATCGCTTCAACCACATCAAATAATAAATAAATGTAATTAATAAATGTAAATATGAACTTAGAATATGTTTTTCAAAAATTTGAAAAACAATAAAAAGTGTTTAAAAATGGTAATATTAATTTTGCACAAGTTATTGACTGGCATCTTAAAATTAATCAAATTATCCAAAAGGTATTTATTTGTTGAGAAAGATTCAACCTGATTTTGAGCTTAAAAATAGAATTAATTACCAAATAAACCTTAATTACTTAAAAACTAAATTTAAAAACTTAATTACTTACAAATAAAGCCCTAAATGATTGCCAAAATTTTCATTTCCAATACATGGGTTGGGGACTTGGGGGTTCTTTCACATTTCAATTGCTCCCAATCAATTCATACAACTAAAAAAATAATAGCATGGACTAACAGATTGATGAAATGTGGTAACGTTGACATATAAAAGTAACAGCAGTTATCTGGATCAGGCTTTCAGCATCTTGTACGAGTACTACTAAGAACAGATCAATAACATTTTATGACAGCGTTAAAAAAAAAAGGCCAAGTGTAAGCCTACACTACTACTACAAAAGAAAACAAAACGTTTCGGAGAGAGGGAAAACCTTCCTTAATCTCTATATCTAGAGAGCTCATGAACATTGCACCTTCTTGCTCTTTCATATGGGTCTGAAATTTGGTCTCGTCCTTGCTCAGTGATCATTCAAATCAGTCAATCTTCACAGAGGAATAGATTTTCCGGACAAACCAGAAACAAGCATAGAAGCCAATGGTGCCAGTCAGAACAAAGAAAGCATATGAAGCGATGATCATATACCCAAAGTAAAGGATGCCTGAAACCAACTTTGTGATTTCCAGCTTCGTAAAGAAGTAGAAGAGTGAGTAGAGGAAAAGGTACAGAGCAGAGGAGCCAGCAGTCAGGTATGATCTCCACAACCAGTGGTAGTCTTCACTACAGAGCTGGAAGTAGCAGAGGACGATTGTTATCTCTGCACAAGTGATTAGAAGGATGACAAACACAATAAAAAGGAAACCAAAGATGTAGTAGAACTGGTTCAGCCATATTGATGTCAGGATGAAGAAAAGCTCAATGAAGACAGCTCCAAATGGAAGAATTCCTCCGATGAGAATAGAGAAGATTGGTTTCATGTACCATGCTTGCTCTGGTATCTGCCGAGGAATTTTGTTTGTCTTCACAGGGTCTTCAATATGTGGTTTCTTGAAACCAAGATAACTACCCACAAATACCAAGGGTACTGATATACCAAACCATAAACAGACGAGAGCAAACATTGTGCCAAAAGGAACTGCACCAGAAGATTTCTCCTCCCATATAAGGGCATTCAGCACAAAGAAGACAGCAAATAGAATACCCGGAAACATGATTGCAGTTTTCAAAGTAGTCCTCTTCCACTCTGTACCCTTAAACATTTTGTACAATCGTGCAGAAGAATAACCAGCAAATAAGCCCATTAAAACCCACAAGAGAACCATGGCAGTCATCAGGCCACCTCTGTTGGAAGGAGACAAGAAACCCAGCAATGCAAATATCATTGTTATGAGAGTCATTCCAAAGATCTGAACACCTGTACCAACATAGACGCAAAGTAAACCAGAATTAACAGGTGGTCTAAAGACATCGCCATGAACAAGTTTCCACCCAGTTTCTTCTTGGGCCTCATCTTGAGTTTCCAACTGATTGTAGTTGGAAATATCTCTATACAGAGTTCTCATCATGATCATAGCCACCATTCCAGAAAGAAAGAGGACAATCATCAGAGAATTTATAATGGAAAACCAGTGGATCTGATCATCATTCATGAGAAGGTATGTATCCCAACGAGATGCCCATTTGATCTCACTTTCCTGTGGGAAGAGAAAAGCATTAGCAAGTAAATATATTGGAAGAAAAGAGGAAATAGGAGATATAATCAAATGTGTTGATGAAGGTACCTTATAGGAAACATCATATGTGAATACAACTTCCTTGTTTTTGTCGACTTCTTGTGGAGCAGTGCTTTCAGGTGGTAAATTTTTAGTGTCTTTATTACATGTTACCAACTGTGGATTATCATCATTCCACTCCTTGTATTCATGATTGATGCTGTTTGCAAGAGTCAAATGAGAATAAACATATGCTAACAGAGGCATCTGATTATTACGATAAAACAAGTGGATACAATAATATCAGGCCAAGAACAAAGCAGAGGAGCAAGATACTGCACCTGTTTGGGGTTACCTCAAATCCAACAATTTTTGCAGAGTCAGATTCAAGATCTTTGTGATACATAACTCGGAAGCTCAAGTGGTTGTTAATAAAGTATTTCTCTTTTTTACTCTGTATAGCAAACAAGAACATAAGATATTGCAGTTGTCTAATACAGTTAAAATCGGCAAAAACAACTTCCATCTGAAGCATACCCCGGCATAATTTCCTTTGAACCCGACAAGGTAACCGTGCTCATAAGTTGTGGATGGACTTCCATCTCTCCTTTGTCTAAGAATTGCAACTGGGAGGTTATCTAAAATCCTGCATGATCATTTCTAAGGTATCAATCTAAAGGGTAAACCACAAATAAAATAAAATTGATCAATGATTTTAACATGATTTTGTTTGCTATTTAGAAAACAAAAAGAAAAATCATTTTGAATACAGAAACAACTTAGAATCGAAAAAGTAAATCCTAGGCATTAACATGACTTACATGTTTACTCGGTATTTGTCATCAATTTTTTCCTTAAAGGTTTTCAAAAAGAAAAATCATTTTGAATATAGAAACAACTTAGAATCGAAAAAGTAAATCCTAGGCATTAACATGACTTACATGTTTACTCGGTATTTGTCATCAATTTTTTCCTTAAAGGTTTTTGCAGATGCAGCATCAAGCTTTACTCGACACGCTACTGTACAAGATTGTTCCTCCCTCATTTTGAACTGAAATAAAATTAACAACATAAAAACCCAAAACCAAGGGTATTACTACCTTTAACTACATGTGCAGATTCCTCCTTTATACAAACAGATAAATCGAGGAGAGCATTATATCATAATACTTACATTGTATACAGAGTTCTCAATGCGGTCACCTCGAAGAACCTCCCCAAGATTTTCAGCACTGTTCAGAATCTCCTTGGGCTTACAATAATTTAAGTAATAGTAGTCATATGGTAGTTGTGTCTTTGTAGATGACAATTTGTTCACTTTGACATACAGTGGATCACCCTACCCAGAAAGATACCCGAGAGACGGCAAATATGAGACAAACAATGATAACTTAGGAGAGAAAAGTAATAAACTAGGAAAATAGGGGCAACGCTTAGAAAAATGGAGTCTTAAGGCAAATTTGATAATAAAAAAAGACCATGCCTTGCCCTTTATCTTCGAAATTATGAAACTTGAAACTAGTCTCATCATTTGTAGTCATGAAAAGGATGCGCCATATTTACATATAACATATTTTAAGAAACTAATTTTAAAAGTGAAACTTCTTCAAAGCCAAATAGATCATGAAACAACCCTTCTTACAAATATCTTTAATACAGTGAACTAAGCAAATTCCAAATTCAGTTACAGATGCAAATCAGAATAACAATTCCCAATGTCAGATGCCAAAGACCCAACAGCTAGCTTAGCCAAAACTTGTTTATCACAAAATATAGAAGAAGAAAAACAAAGAGAACATTCCATCTCAGTCTAGTAATTTAGTAGTAAAAGTAAATTAGATTCTCGACTTTCCATTACATATCTGTTAAAAACTAACAATTTATTTCCCTTCAGGTTACGTCCTGGAAAGGAAGAACATAAATCAATTACTAAAGATACCAAAGATCGGAAACTAAAATAGATCAAACCCAAAAAACCAGATCCTATAATGTTCGGAGATACACAAAAACGAACCCACAAAAAGAGAGAGATCATCTGAATACAAATACTAACTACAATAGAACCTAAAACAAGCGGAACGAGATTTCAGTGACTGAGGAAAACAAGAAAAAAAAAAGAGAGCAAAAAATGGTGGGGACGTACAATGCGGAAATCGCGACAAGCAACACCAGGTAGATAAAAGGAGTGAACGGGGGAAATTAGGAATAGAGCTGCAAAGAAGATAGTGTTTGTCGCTGTACTAAAGGGGATTCTATCCATCATCTTCATCTCTTACTTCAGAAGATGAATTCCAGAAATATTCAGAAAAGAACGAGAAAGAGAGCGAAAAAAGTGGAAGAAGATGACAGATGTTTTTAAAGTGATTTTTTGGGGTCAAATAATGTGATTAACTGATTTTGAAAGCTTGCTTCTCCATAAAATTTGACTAATGTAGGATTAAAGTATGAAAACTAAAGGATTAAATTATTAAAAAAAAAAAAAAAAAAAGGATAAAAATGTAAAAGTAAAAAAATAAATGGATTAAATTTGAAGAAAAATAGGGGCCAAGAAGAAGGCAAAAAGATTAAGGAATATTTCTTAGTTCTAGAAAAAAGAAAAATAAATAAATATGATTTAATATTTTAATTCTTGAGTTATGATGTTGCTATAATTATTTTTATTATTATTACATAAAAATATATGAATTCTTTTTTTCTTACAATTAATTACATTTTAATGTTATTAATATTTAAAAATTTTATTAATAAAAAATTATTGTTACAATAATAAATTAAGTAGTTACATTCATATTTGTCTCATTGGGCAAAATTTATCCAGTTAATTCATATGTGTAATAATTAATGGTTAATGCTTATATATATATATATATATTTCATATTTGTCTCATTGATATATAATGTTTAATTCATATGTGTGTGTACTAAGTGGTTGATTATATTGATCCATTTTATGAGTGAATTTCATACTGTGGGTAAGAAAGAAACTGGTATTTGATGAGGCTTTATTCCTCAAGGAGGAGGCATTCAAAGTTAGCATTGTACAGATAGAGCCACAAATAGTGAAAAATTATGAGGAACTGTCACGGTTATTGCACAAATGCAGACAAAGAAGTATAGGAAGCTTCCATTGGTTTGTTGAACTCCTACTCCTAAGTTCTAACTCTTAAAAGAGTTTTAGAAGACAAAAGGTTAGCATTTTAATTTACTTATTTATTTTACTTTGTTAATTTAATTAAAGTTGATTACTAAAATATATTAAAAAAATGTGATGCATTTATGTTAATATGTAGTTAATAAGAGTTTATGCGCATAAAATTTAGCTTATACGTTATGTGTTTCTATTACTCAATGAGGAAGATTTTGTGGTATGTTTGTTATTCTCGAAATGTTCTTGACAATTGACATAACAGAAAGTTAATAAATTTGGGACCAAAAAGAAAATGTATATATTGTTAGTATTTTTGAATAAATTGAAAAAATCAAATTTTTTGATTAATATTGATTGTGCTTTGATGGAGAAAAAGACAGACAAGCGCGCTTTTTTTAGAAGAAAGATGAATGCTTCTCGCTGATCCTTTCTCTTTCTGTTTCTGCTGCAAAATCGATCATTCACATATTTCAGAGCCAATTTCAAGCTCTATCTGAATCTCGAGGAACCCAGTCTTAATTCTCATTCTCTCTGTCCAAATGGGTATCTTTTCTCTTGTCTGATTTACCTCTTTTATACTCTTCTCCAACCTTCATAACTCATTTGTTCATTTTTACGTTTCAATTTATAATTATTATTATTATTATTATTATTTTGCGTTACCTACGTATCTAATTACTATCGATTTAATTTGTAATTGGCATTTATCTATCTGCGTTTTAGTTTGGTTTGTTTTACTGTTTTTCTTCTCTCTTTAATTAATTGGTTTTACGAATTATGAGGTCTGGCTAATTGGTTCCAATGTGATACATTGTCTCAATTTGATTGATTAGATTTTGGGTTCCAAACTTTTTGTATTTAGGAAAGTTCATTAATCTCATTTTGGTTCGGATTTTGATATCAGACCTTTTCTATTTTGTGTGGTATATTAGAAAATAGGAGAGGGAATTGTGAACGCTGTAAGTGCAAATCTATTATTTTTTTCCTTCTCATATAACCTTTTAGCTTACGTGGTTAGATATCTTAAGAATTAGATATATGAAACCAACATCTTGCTAAGCATGTATTCTAACACGTAATGGGTTAAAAATGAACCATTGACATCAGTTTTATTGTACTTTTTGTGTGTGTGTTTATTTTTCCTTCATGGACATCAGTTTTAGTTCATCTCTCAATACTTTAACATAAAACAAAATGGTTTTTTCAATTGTCTTAATCGATTTTCATGATTCAGATCTCAGAGTGTGTATTTTTATTTAATAAAGTTATTAGAAACAAGAATTTTGGCTGCATAACATTATTAAATTTTCTGTCCAGCGAATCTCGATGGCTGCTGTTGTACTCAGCTTATAGATGGAGATGGTGGGTTCAATGTAACTGGCATTGAGAATTTTATCAAGGAGGTAAAGTTGAGGGAATGTGGACTTTCTTATGCCATAGTGTCCATAATGGGTCCACAAAGTAGTGGTAAGTATCTTCATATGCTCATTGGTCTTTACATTAAATCTTTGTTTATGATGCATGTGGCGTAGCATGACTTATTGAAAAGATAAGGTTGGTTTTGAGTGCTGGTTCTGCCAATTAACAAGGTTAAAAGATGGAGAAGGTTCTGTTGATATATTTGTATGAAATGCAAGCACCAATATCTTTTTTTGATATTGCTGAGCTGTCTTTCTCAACATGCTTGGGATTCTAAGCTCCTATGCATTCATAGAGATGCACATTTTGATGTATTATTATGTATTTGCCTTTTGTTTGCTGCATCTTTCCCAACATGAAAGAACTTCTTCTAGCTTCAGCCCCTTAAAAATGGTGCTTATTGGTTTTATGTTATTCATCATCTCAACAGGAAAGAGCACATTATTGAACAATTTGTTTAAGACTAACTTCACGGAGATGGATGCTTTCAAGGGAAGGTATGTTCTCGTTTTGCTCTTAAGTGAAGTCACTTTGTTGTCTTAAAGATCAGCAAACTGATGGGATATGCTCTTTTCCAGGTCCCAAACTACTAAAGGTATTTGGTTAGCAAGATGTGTTGGCATTGATCCATGTACCCTTGTCATGGATTTGGAGGGTACAGATGGAAGAGAAAGAGGAGAGGTGCCTTCCAATCCCTTCTGTTATCCTTACATCCTTTGATTTTTTTATTTTTCCCCTGAATTTTGTTGTTTGTTTGAATCCTCTTAATTCATAGCTCCATACATAAATGAGTGTTTTGATGTAGGACAAGAAAGGACGTAGGACATAAGTAGATTCTAGGCATCACACCTAGAGAGTAGAGACCATAGGCATAACACTGAGGTCTGTTTTGCATTACATAGAACGCAAAAAGTAATTATTTATTTGAGTCATTATTAAATTCTTTGGATATTAGTCATTTTTGTTAGAAATCTCCAAATTAATAGCTTTAGTTATAGAATTTGTTTACAAACTGCTCATTTTAATCTAGTTGACTAAAAACTTAGTAAAGCTATGAATGTGATGAACAATTTCATCCTTAAAATCTATGATTAACTTAATGTTGTCAATTTGGGAGTTTTGGACCAATTTGACTTATAATTTTAAAATGCAGGACTAAACTGACTAAATTTTTTTTATATTGTACCAAGTTTACTAATTTGAAAGGTAAGACACAAAAATGACTAGTCTAAAGGGTACAAGACCAAAATGACCATTTACTCTATGCTGTGCATTAAGTAAAAGACCATCATAATTAACTCAGAGACTTTAAATGTACACATTTTGCTAATTCATGAAATTAAAAAAAAATAATGAAAACATAATTAAATGAAATCTAAATTTTCCTGGTGAAGCTTATTTGCTATTTTTTAAACCAAATCTCAAGACTCCTTGAGATTTGTTTTCTGGCTTCCAGTCTTTCAAGTGCAATTTACATCTTGAGGTTAAAGCTCTTGCATTGATGAAAATGGAGCTATTTTGTTGCTTGCTGCCTCATATTTTGTTTTCATCTTCAGGATGATACGACATTTGAGAAGCAGAGTGCTCTTTTTGCTCTTGCTGTTTCAGATATCGTTCTGATTAACATGTAAGATACTTTCTATTTTTCCATGGAAATTGCATTGCTTTTGGTTTTGTTATATTTGGAATATGATGCTCTCTCATAGTGTTCTATTATTTGACGGTTAGGGTAATGATTAACTAGGTTGTTGGCTTTTATGCAGGTGGTGTCATGATATTGGCCGTGAGCAAGCTGCAAATAAGCCTCTCCTAAAAACTGTTTTCCAGGTACTTTTGTCATACTTGTCTTGTTTAATTAGCCAATTCCAGATTTTTGGAACTTTCAAATGATTCAACATTATGGCTGAATTCGTTACAGGTGATGATGCGTTTATTTAGTCCCCGTAAGACAACTCTGATGTTTGTCATTCGTGATAAGACAAGGGTGTGTTCTCCATTCCTGTTATTTTTCTGAACAGCTTGAGACATCTCTTCCTTTTGGAGTCTTTATTCTTATGCCTTTTATTTTCTTGGTTATTTGAACTGCATTTTTTTTTTTTTTTTTTTGGTAGACTCCACTGGAAAATCTGGAACCTGTTCTGAGGGAAGATATACAGAAGGTGCAGCATTTAGTGCTTAGGTCCTCTCTGACTAATATTTTATAACTGTTGGTTTTCAAATCCCTCTCATTTACTGCAGATATGGGATTCTGTTCCTAAACCTGACGCTCACAAGGAAACTCCTCTAAGTGAATTTTTTAATGTAAGATCTTATGCCTTGTTTTTATTTATTTTATTTTTCCTTCCCTCTTTTGGAGAAGTTTCAAAGTAAAACATTTGTATTATTTGTTACTTGTGTTTAAACTTTATTAAGCCATCATAGTAATTACACACTGTTGGTGATACAAGGTTGAAGTTGTCGCTCTTTCAAGTTACGAGGAAAAGGAAGAGCAATTCAAAGAGCAGGTATGCAGATCTAGATTAGTGTTTGCATGCATCTGGACAGTGTTGAATGAGCCTGTTCTATGACATGTTTCTCATGTGGTTCAGAAAGATTGAAAAGTCACTTGGAAACATAGATGACTATGACGATAGATGGAATGTAATACACTAGTTTATTTGACAAGAAATGAGATTGCTTTTGAATTTGCTGCTGTTATTTTCTCTTCTTTTTCATTATTTATTCCATCGTATATATGGATTTTGAAACTAATGAGTTATTGCATTTCTTATAATCTCTTGAATACCTTGTAAAGGCATGAGATGCAGTATTACTTGCTAATCCTGGAGTGTGGTTGGGTAAACATTTTTACTCATATTTGATGGCTAAGGTATTTTTATTCCTTTCGATTGGCTGTAAATAAAGGTTGCTAATTTGAGGCAAAGATTTTTCCATTCTATTGCACCTGGTGGCCTTGCTGGAGATCGACGAGGAGTGGTTCCTGCTTCAGGGTTTTGTTTTAGTGCACAGCAAATCTGGAAAGTTATCAAGGAGAACAAAGATCTTGACCTTCCTGCACACAAAGTAAATCTAGCTAATCAGAGTTAAGCACAGATTTATTATGCACACATCCTTTGTTAATCATTGTCATCCACCTATATTCTTTAACAGGTGATGGTTGCCACTGTACGATGTGAAGAAATTGCGAATGAGAAGTATACTGGTTTTACAGGAAATAAGGTTTTCTATGCATATTCATCTCGGTTATGACTTTTTGTTCCTTTTACCTTATAATAAGAATAGATCTATGGGAGACCTTGTGTCATTAATTTGCTGCAATGTTTCTGCAGGATTGGCTCGAATTGGAAGAGGGCGTGCAATCTGGCCCATTTCCTAGTTTTGGGAAGAAGCTTAGTTCAATTCTTCATACCTGTCTGTCAGAGTAAGTATATTATTTACTTTGTATGATGCATGATGCATAACAGAATCTACTCTCACTGTCATGCTCTGTGGTCAGAATTTGACGTGTGAATGTTTAGGAAACCAGGCATAAGCGGAAATTGTTGTTGGTGAACATGCTGGATATTCATTATTCTTACAAGTTACACTTGCAACCATTACTATGCCAGCGTATTATTTAATAACTAAAGTTACCTCCAAATAATTGCAAGTTGCTGCATAATATTTTATCTGAATTAGCGACTTAGCCATTGGGAACCCAGGGATTTTTTAATGAGTTATTTGAAATTTACATTTGTATTTTTACATATATTTTTAATTTATTTCATGAATTTTAGGTATGATGCTGAAGCCACATATTTCGATGAAGGTGTCAGATCTTCGAAGCGAAAGCAGCTTGAAGAAAAACTGCTGCAAGTAAATTGTCTATTTTCCACTTGGCATAAATCAACCATTTGTTATTTTAGTCGTTGAAGAGTTGTAATGAGACAAAATACATATATATTTGGAATGATTCAGTTTTTCCCTCATCAATCAAAGAACTGAACAGATTTTTATTTAAGATCTAACTGTATATGATTGTTATCATGACTCGCCTTGAAATTGACATACATGTTGATTTTAGGGAACTTAAAAAGGGCTAATCAGTGATATTAGTTGTTGAATTGTTTTCATAAAGAATCTTGAACTTCTTAATTGCTTCATTTATTCTTCTGTTGTACTTTTGCAGCTTGTCCAACCTGCCTTCAATGCTGTGCTGGGACACCTGAGATCTGGAACTGTAGACAAGTTCAAAGAAGCATTTGATAAAGCATTGGACAGAGGTGTGGGGTTTTCCAAGGCTTCCAGTGATTACACTCAGTCATACTTGGCTCTTTTTGATGAAGGATGTGCAGGTATAATAAAATTAGATTATTCCATTTGACTGGTGGAATTTTTATTTTTGCATAAATCCTGAAAGACAATAAAAAGAAGCAAAGTAGAAGAATCCCTCACAAGAATAAAAGTAAGGCTATGGTAACAATGAGAATGAGATGCCTGTACATGTTTTATAAGAATAAATTATTGAGGATATTAGAGGGTCAACTCTTTATACACTTTGTGAGTTACAATGTAATAGTACAAAAACCTGGATGTGTTAGATTTACGAATGCACTTCAAAGTAAGAGCTGTAGATGGCAATCTTCTTGTTCAAAGTATGATTTGATATTGACACATTACGTTGCAGATGCTGTTATTGAACAAGCGAACTGGGATACGTCCAAAGCAAGGGATAAACTTCGACGTGATATTGAAGGTCATGTTGACTCAGTTCGTGCTGCCAAGCTATCTGAACTTACGGCACTTTTTGAGGTAATTTCCCTGTTTCTTCCTTTTCTTACGTGCCCTACTTTCTTAAGTGGTTTCATCCCAAATATAATAATACAATGTATGATACGATATTATGGGGCATTATTGTGAACTATTTAACCTTGAAGAGTTTCTGGAGTCAGAAAGGAAAGTAGTTTTAATAAAGATATAGCAAGATTGTCAAGATAATGTCAAGGTGGTCTGCCCAACATGTTGTTTCAGATACAGCTCATTATATGTATACATTTGCAGACAAAACTGAAGAATGCCTTATCAGCACCAGTGGAGGCCCTTCTAGATGGAGCAAATGCTGAGACATGGCCTGCAATACGTAAACTTCTTCAACGGGAGACTAAATCGGCTGTATCTGAGTTTTCCAGTGCAATTTCTGGTTTTGACTTGGGTGAGGAAAGCAAGGATAAAATGCTTGCAAGTCTAGAGGGATATGCTAGAAGTATTGTTGAAGCAAAAGCAAGGGAGGAAGCTGCAAGGGTTTTGATCCGTATGAAGGATAGGTAGCAGTTCCTTCTGATACTTATTTCAAAATTTGATATTCTCCTTTCAGTCTTCATATGATTGACCATAGGTTGCTATTAGGTTTTCAACGTTGTTTAGCCATGATGCTGAATCAATGCCACGTGTTTGGTCTGGAAAAGAAGATATTCGATCAATAACCAAAACTGCTCGTTCTCAGGTATGTCACAGTTTATACTTTACGTTACGATCACTTTCGAGCTTTGAGTGAATGGCCTCTTGATCTCTCTTCATATGTCTTAAACTTTTTTTCCAGTCCCTTAAGTTGCTCTCTGTTGTGGCTGCAATTCGTTTGGACGACAATGATTCTGATAATATAGATAAAACATTATCTCTTGCTCTGGTGGAATCTTCAAGTACTGCTGTTAAAGATAGGAGCATCACAGCAGTCGATCCACTAGCCTCAAGCACTTGGGAACAGGTATTTTTTGCAGGGAATGTAGTGCTTGTGAAGGTTTAAGTTGCAAACTAATTTCCAATCTTCAGTAATAATCTTAATATAAGTTGTCCAGACCTTATAATTTATCATGCTGTAGCTCTTTGCTGTCACATGCCTCTGTTACACAACTGTTATATGCTGACATTTAGATCATTTAAGCCCTTATTTACCCTCAGTTACTTCTGTGATTGATTTTCCAATACAGGTTCCGTCATCAAAAACATTAATTACACCTGTCCAGTGCAAATCTATATGGCGACAATTCAAAGCTGAGACAGAGTACACTGTATCTCAGGCTATTGCTGCACAGGTATGATCCAATAATGTACTATTTGCTTCAAGACACTTAATGTTCTTTGCTGTGACTGAACTGTCACAAAGCATGCAGGGGATTATAGAAATATACCAAACTGGAAAAAAGGAGAGAGCTTGATAATTGAAATTTCAAATGTTTGAGTAAAATGATATTAATACAACTATCTAGTAATATGTAACATATGAATATCTTTACAAAATATGCTTTGTCACTTTGATTCTTTGAAGAAAATTAACAAGAAAAATTAACTGGTTTTTGGGCCCTATGTTTGTGTTATCCAATTATTTTATTGTTTACTCATTTTAATCTCTGTCTAATACTTGACTTCGCACTTCTGTTCTGCTTTCAGGAAGCCAACAAGCGTAATAACACCTGGTTACCACCTCCATGGGCAATTGTTGCTTTGATTATTTTGGGTTTCAATGAGTTTATGACACTTTTAAGGTATAGAATTTCTGTTCCTGGAAGATATTTCATATTTAATTTTGTCTGAGTTTTGAGATTTTTTTTTTTTTTTTCCTTCTAGTTATTGCTGCTTTTGCTAAGAAGAATACTGGAAACACATAAATTTGCGTATATTTTTGCACCCACTCCAATTATGCTGTGACAAGAGTGAATATTTTCTGAATCATTACTCCAATTTTCAAAACAATTTTGAGGCTTAGCACGAAATAAAAGATTAGGTTGCAAAAGTTGGTAAAAAACTGGGTGATATTAGAACTAATTCAAGTGCATCTTCTTGGCAGAAATCCATTTTATCTGGGTGGAATCTTTGTTGGCTACTTATTCATCAAAGCACTCTATGTGCAGCTAGATGTTGCAAATATTTTCCGCTATGGCTTTGTGAGTATTTACTTTGTTTCTTTTTTGCAGTTTACTGTTATCTTCCCCCAACCCAATCTATATGTTACAAAATTCCACATGTACAAAAAACAAGGGCAAATGTGAGTGAAAATGATACTGTCATTAGCTATCATGTTAAGAGATTCATTCTTATAAGGTTGGATTGTGACTGTGGTGCTGCTTCTTTGCAGCTTCCGGGGATTCTAACCTTGAGTACACGGTTTGTTCCCACTGCCATGAATATTGTTAGAAAACTCGCAGAGGCAGGACAGAGCGCTGCAGCTACAGCTAATGAGCCTCATAGGAACCCTCCAGTGGCTTCAAAAAGCTTACATAGTGGAGTTAACACCAGTAGTGCTTCATCCGAAGTTACAGACAGTGGTTACTCCAGCCCCTCAAAAGAAGATTAGATCAAACAAAAAGTTTCAATCGTCAAGCAGTTTACTGTTGTTTGCTTACACTTGGGAGTAATGGAAAGCACAATAGCTTCAAAGCATTTTGTTTTTTTTTGGGTAGGTGCTGGGTATAGAGGGAGTTATCATTTATGTCGAGGAAGCCCCATTAAATAATTTTATGGTATTTTTTTTTTTTGGATAAACCACCAAGGCTTTCATTTTCATATATTAATTTTTTTTTGTACGGCATATATTATTGTTTGCTGACTATGCCGGTTTGAAATCAATTTTCAATTTTGTCTGTTAAGAATGGGGAGGTGAGGCATGGTTCTAATGTATTTGATTTGTGGAAAAAAAAAGAACTATTTTGTTTGTAGCCATTGTTATTTTGCCTGAAATGGAATCAATACCCCTCTCCCCATTTTCTTCTCCTATATAATTCTTACACAAGGATCAAAGTACAAACATTCAAAGGTTTTATTTGTTCTACCAAGATTGGATTTGAATGCTCCACTGATTTCTATTGCTCAATCTAAAAGCGACGACGGAAAAGAGTGAAGTGCTTTCCTTAGAAAGCTTCTCTAGAAATCATTTGTTATGTTTGTTCATATATATCATTAATGGAAGTCATGTAACTCGTGCAGTTATCACATTTATTTCTTCTTCTGATAAGAATGTGTTTTTAGTCATCAGCCACAAATTTGTAAACTTGGACAGCAGAGCAGGCACGCTTTTGAATTACTAGGCAGAGTTAGCTCTCGAAATTAATGTGGGCATTCATTGCAAATGATACGGATACTACTTAGCCAATTTAGGAAGAAATTTAAGGTGGATACAAAGTTTTGAGACAACAGTTGCCTCCTATTTCTCGAGAAAGAAAATAGATAAAAATAAAAACCCATTTGGTTGGAAGGGTTTATGTAATCAGAGACAATGCATTAAGCTTTCATAATTGTTTTGCACCAACCGGTTAATCAAGCATTGCCTGTAGGGTTCAGGGCTTTAAGATGTCTCAACCTAACGTCTCTATCCTGTTTTCTTGAGTTCATAATGGTTAAATGATATTATCAACAAGTGATTATCGGAAGATTAAGTATCATCAACAAGGTTTAATGTTTAGAGAAATTCTAGAAATTTCAAAATCCACTCTTGGACATTTCAGTAAATACAAAAATTTTACAAAAAAATTAATAATACTTAAAATGCCAAATTCTCTCTAAAAATTGTTCTGACACATCCACCTAAATGCGCAATGGTTCGGTAGGGGTGTCGAACCTCACTATTTTGTTCGGTATAGGTTACCGAACCTATATGATATGTTTGGTAATGCTTATCGAACCACTGCACGATTTGCAAAAAAATAATAATTTATATACCTATTTTAATTACTTTTTTGTCTCCATTTTCTTCAAAAAAAAAATTCATCTCTTTTGCATCTTTCATATATTTATCTTCTATTTTTAATATTTTGGATTAGAATTTAGAGTTATTGATGGTAAATATGGAAATAGAAGTAGAGGTGAATGAGGGAGAAGATGGTAAATTGTATGATTTTTTTTTTAATAATTTCTTGTTTTTAGGAGAGTGGGATGTAGGGGATGTGGGATATATATATATATTTTTTTAATTTTAAGTAAGATAGTTAAATTTATTATTTTATTATATTTAAATATTTAATTATTTAACAGAATATTTCGAAATAAAATTCAAAATTTCTCAAAAATTTTCCTAATATTTATACTCATAAATGAATGTTCCAACCTCAAAAATATAGTCAACTAATTCTGACTCAATAACATGCAGATCATTTGATCATATAGAAAATTTGAGTTTGATTTATGAGTTACGTAATTATTATAATTATTTAAAAATGTTAAAACATACAAAAAAAAAAAAAAAAATGTAAATTTATATTCCACTAATTTATTTTCTAAAAATTAGGTTAATATATTATTTATTAACTCTACGTGAGCAATTTAGAATTTGACCAATGAGCAATAAATAAAAAAAATGAGGTTCTAATAATTGCCTTATTTTGGTGATTAATTTTATACAACCAGTGATATCATATAATTTGTACCAATAAAAAAACATACGAAGTCTTTTTTTTTTTTTTTTGTCATCATTTTAAAATGTATTTAAAATAAATGATATAGTGGTTCCTTTCCATTTTTGATGGTCGTCAATATTAATGGAAAACGACCCTCCTGTTTTTCAAAATTATTCTATATTTTTCCGTTTTCAGAAAAAGAGGTTTGTGAAAGCAACTATATTATTGACTTGATAAATAGCACACATGCATGGATATCAAAATCGATGTTTTTCGAAATAACTCTCATTTATTGTTTTAAATTTGTCCGTATAATCTATTACACATAAAATGTAAATCTTTATAATTCTCGAGCTACCGTATTAATTGTTTGCTTATTGCAAAAATAATTTCAGTTAATAAATTTGTTACCCAACAACATATAACCTTTAAATAAATATAAAAGATAATAAATTAAAATATTTTCTAATACCCAACAACATATAACCCCACGTTTAAATAAATATATAAGATAATAAATTAAAATATTTTCTAATGAGTAAAAATTTATCCAACTACCATTTTTTTTTTTATAGAAGTTTATCCACCTACCATGTACCTTTTGAATTTTAATTAATTAAAAAATAGACTATATAACCAACTTTATCTACCAGTAATATGATCTAAATTAAATATAGAAAGTTTTTACTCATCATCAAGATGATCAACAAGAATCGTACTCGCTACAGCTGTAGTTTAGATAGAGTACTCTACTGCCATTATCTTCAATTAGCTATATAGCTTGCCTTCGTGATTAACCCACACATTAAAATTAATAAAAAAATTATCAAAAGTAATGTACCTTAAAATTTATCATAATAAAATTAACATTTTAATAATATTAAATATTTAATTTAAACATATAATATTAAATGTTCAATATTAAACGGGTTTAAATTATCGTCGTTCAATTACAATTGAATAAACGTTCAAATAAAAATGATATATCAATTATTTTTTAATTGTGAAATTATAAATTTGAATAAAAAAATACTATTTTTATTATTATAAATTTTAAGGGATGTTATTTTTATTGTTTTTCTTGCGAATATGATATTATTACTTTAATATATATCTTGAAAAAGGAAAATTTTCACTAATAAATTTAATATATACAATTTAATCTAAAAACTTAAAATTATAAAATATACATAAATTACATATATTCTAACTTAGAATAACCCATTAGAAAATTAACAAATCATACGGCTAAAAACAAATATGTACAGTTTACAATTGCCCAATTGAATTGAATTGAGCCTTCTCATCCTTGCCGAACACATCCTATTCAGTCAATTTATATAGATAAAGTTTTACTTTAACTCAATTTAACTTTTTATAATGTGATAAAAAATTCAAAATTAATTAATTTTCCCTAATTTTGGGTAACCCATTTGGAGGGCTTTTCTCATAGTCAAAGACTAAAATGCATTGGAATAACGAGTGATAACAGTAGGCAATAGCAAGTTAGCAACTCTCCAGTATTCATCAATCAATCAATACCATTCAGAAATTATAGAATACTATGATACAGTACCTCACATAGGGACTTTCATTATAATGAGAAACAAAGGGATTATTATTTTTTTTTCTTTTCATAAAGCTTATACTATCTATTAGGAGAAACTAAGTGGAAGATGGAGATTAAAGAAGGGATGGCCTTAACGGTTATTATTTGAGTAAGAGTAAGAAAGATAGTTGAAGCAAATATGGTACAGTTCTTAGAATCAAAATGGAACTTATGTAATATTATACGCATAGCTGTGCTTTTACTTTGGATGGACAGGATGAGATCTAGTTGAAGTTAATCGAACGGCCACAGATACCAAACTCCAACCGTTGCATTCATTTCATGAAATTAAAGACAGTTGAAAGCGGTATATGAACAAAAATAACACAGAAGTTAAGCCCCACATTTTATATTTTATTTTATGCATTATAGTTGTGTGTGTCAGTGTGTGTGTGTGTGTATGTATATATATAGCATACAAACCAAATTAAGCAAGACCAACAAGTGACAGCCACATAGAAGTAGCTAGGAGAGAGCAGTAGAAGCTTCCTCTGGTGAGAGAGAGGGGTTTATTTCGATGGCTCTGCTATGGGCAGTGAAGTTGTCTGCTGTTTTGTTAATATGCCTCTTCAACTTGCTCTCTTCTTGTCAAGGTTATTTCTTTTCACACCTCTTATGCCTTTTGTCTTCTTAAATTGCAAAATCTGTCAATTTTCATGCTCTTGCTTCTCTTTATCCCTTATAATGTTGGGTTACTCACTAAGATTCAGAAACTTAACAAATAAATCTTAAAATCTCACTATTACCTTAATTGGGTTTTGTAAGTCTTATTTTTTCTGATCAACCTTATGTGGGTTGAAGTTCTTAATTAGTTAATTTGTGTATCATATATGATGATGAGTTAGAGTTAGTGGTTCTAGCACTTGGTACAGTAGCTCACTGCCACGTGCTACAAATAACTTGACAATGTGGTATGTGGCAGTGTTTTAAGACCTTGTTGTTTTGCTCTGTATATTGCTCTGTTTTTGAAAAGCAAATCCTTTAGTATAGTGATATAACAACACGTCACTAAATTTATCATACATTACCTTAAATTGTGGTAAAGTTTGAAACTTTTTTAGGATTAAATCAAAAATTCAGAAGAAAATGTAAAAAATGCAGGGAAAGGAGATTGGAATGAATATAGATACCCATTTATTACAAAGGCAAGTAAATTCACAGCAACAACAGCAACGAAGACGATAAAAAAGAATTATGATTATATAATAGTGGGAGGTGGTACAGCTGGTTGTCCATTGGCTACTACACTTTCTCAAAATTTTAGTGTTCTGTTGTTGGAAAGAGGGGGTGTGCCTTTCTCTAATTCAAATGTGTCATTTCTAAGTAACTTCCACATAACATTGGCCGACACTTCTTCAACTTCTGCTTCTCAAGCCTTCATTTCAACTGATGGAGTCCTAAATGCTCGTGCTAGGGTTCTTGGTGGTGGAACTGCCATCAATGCTGGTTTCTACACCAGAGCTAGCTCTAGGTACGTTTATTTGAATAATTATTCTTCATGTTGGAATTAAACCTTCTTTTTTTTTTTTTTTTAAATTTCCAAATAATCATCTACTTTCTTAAGAAAATTAATGATCTTCAAATAACTAGTGATTTTAAAAGAATAAAATAGTTTTTATATGTTGGTTTGAAGTATACACGTCACTTTTGAGTAATGGTAATCATATCATACACATACACCTTCCCATGTTAAAGTTCTATGGGCATCTAATATAATATGATTTCACTAATTCTTTTTCCCCCAAATTACTAAAACATGGATATATAACAATCATTTATAGCTTATATATTTATTTGGTCCTTAACTTATTTAAAAATTTGTAGTTTAGTCCTTAACTTTTCAATTTACATAATTTAATCCTCAATCTCTATAAATTTGATAAATTTAATCCAAAATTTCAATTTTATTAAATTTATTTAACAATGTTATACTTAATTATTTTATTGGTGAATGATTGAGCATCGAATTATAATTTTTTTCATAAGATAAGGACTAAATTATGCATTTTGAAATAAGTTTGGGACCAAATGAATTAAAAAGCCAAATTTTATCAATTTTAAGTATAACGTTATTAAATCAATTTAACGAAAAATTGTGATTTTGGGCTAAATTTATCAAATTTTGAAAGGGACTAAATTATGTAAATTAAAAATTTAAGGACCAAATTGTAAAATTTTAAATAAATTATGGACTAAATGAATAAATAAGCCTAATCCCTCTTCATAATTTTTCTTGCATGATAGTAATGATTAGATGGTGATAGTTTGCTCTACAAGAAATATGAAAATTTTAGTTACAATCTGACCTCATAAAGATGGGTTCCATTAATATTACAAAGACAGCAACATCTCATTTATGTGATACTCACCTACTCATTCTCAAGGTTTATTAATTTTGGGAAAATGAATATTTTCAATGCCTAATTTTTTTTTTTTGTTGGTATTTCCATTTATTTACACTCACAGAGTTAGCACATCAATAACTGGCATGCATTTTCCAGAAGGCATGTGTTCTTGAGACTTATAACTGTCAACCGCTAAAGCTTCACATGATCTATCCGAGAGAAATGGATAGTACTATAATTAGTTTTAAATTTTAGCTGTATAGACCTCAGTCAAAACGGTTCTTAAAATAGTTTAAAGTTGGCAATTTTTTAACAAAGAAGAGAAAGCTGATAGTGAATTTTGAAGAACATAATAGAGCCTTTTGTTGATGTTAATTGGAGATATTTGGCTTACAGGTTCATAAAGAGTGTAGGCTGGGATACAAAACTAGTAAATGAGTCCTATCCATGGGTGGAGAAGCAAATTGTGCACAAGCCTAAGTTTGCTCCTTGGCAAAAGGCATTTACGGATAGTCTCTTAGATGCAGGGGTTTCACCTTTTAATGGATTCACCTATGATCACCTCTATGGAACCAAGATTGGTGGAACCATTTTCGATAGGTTTGGTCGTCGTCATACTGCTGCTGAATTACTTGCTTCTGCGAACCCTGAGAAGCTAACCGTATTGGTTTATGCCAAAGTACAAAAGGTGGTTTTTGATACAACAGGTGAGTTAACATTTGGATATATATATATATATATATCAACATTTTATATGTCATCTTGTAGTGGCTTAGTATATGGTCACCTATAGGCAGTACTGATGGGTAGCTAATGTCTTGTCCAGGGAAGCGACCGAAGGCAATGGGAGTTATATTCAAAGATGAAAATGGGAATAAGCATCAAGCAATTCTTGCAAATAATCCTGAAAGTGAAGTAATATTATCAACTGGAGCAATTGGGAGTCCTCAACTTCTTTTGTTAAGCGGTATTGGACCAAGAGCTGAACTAAATAAACTAAATATTCCAATGGTTTTAGATAACGAATTTGTTGGGGAAGGCATGGCAGATAACCCTATGAACACAATCTTTGTTCCTAGTAACACACCAGTGGAGCAGACGCTAATTCAAACTGTAGGCATAACCAAGTTCGGCGTTTACGTTGAAGCTAGCAGTGGATTTGGACAGTCTCAGAATAGTATTGAATGCCACCATGGAATTTTGTCAGCTGAGGTAAATTACATTGTCCATTTTGGCTAAAATGACTAATTTTTGTTGTTGTTGTTAATTTTAGTCCAAAGCACTTGTGTGAACTTGTAAGCTAGACATTTCAAAAAGTCACTCTTTTTAGAAGTTGTAACAATTTCAAGTTGTAACCTGCTCTTTTTGAAAAATGTGCACTTTATTTTTGTACTTTTCAACAAACGTACCTAGAATCATTTGAGTGATTATGCAGAGTCTGTGGTTTTGTTGAACAACGGAATGCGGGTGTGTTCCAATGTTGAGGGAGCTTACACATGGGCCTCTCACTTCTTTAAAGAGGTTGGGTTCACCCATAGCCAATAAACCTTAGTGGTATTGGTGTGTGATAATAACCCTATTCTTAAACTCTAGTGAGACATTTTTTACCAAAAAAAAAAAAAAACAGGCGTGCTTTAGTAACGTATTTATGTAAAAATATGTGAAATTGTGCACTTTAGTCTTTTTACAATGTGATTAAAGTTTACGAGAACATTGGCTTCTTTTGAACTGCATTGTTGTGACCTTTCCAGATAGGACAGCTATCTACTATTCCTCCAAAACAAAGAACACCAGAAGCAGTTCAAGCATACATAAAAAACAAGCGAGAATTGCCTCATGAAGCATTCAAAGGAGGTTTCATTCTAGAAAAAATTGCCAACCCAATCTCAACAGGCAAGCTCAGCTTGGTGAACACCAACATTGATGATAACCCCTCTGTTACCTTCAACTACTTCAGCCACCCGTATGATCTTCAACGATGTGTTGATGGGATTCGAATTGCTACAAAAGTGGTGAGGTCAAAATATTTTAGAAACTACACTCAAGTTGACGGTCAAACATTGGAGAAGTTGCTAAACATGAGTGTGCAGGCTAATGTGAATCTCATACCTAAACATACCAATGACACAAAATCCTTAGAGCAATTTTGCAAAGACACTGTGATCACCATTTGGCACTATCATGGTGGGTGTCATGTGGGAAAGGTTGTTAGTCCTGATTATAAGGTTCTTGGCGTCAATAGGCTCCGTGTTGTGGATGGCTCAACTTTTTCTCAATCTCCAGGGACCAATCCTCAGGCCACTGTCTTGATGATGGGCAGGTAGTATATTTATGATTAGAGAAATTTTCAAGTAACGTGTTGTATGCCCCGCACTCAATCGTGAGTTAATTATCCTTTTTTAATCAATGGTAATGAGTCAAAGTGGCATACAACTCCCGTTATACTCAAGACTTTCTCAATTAGTTCTTCCTCTTCTTAGAAACAGCAAAATTCAACTGTGTTATGTTAATAAAGTGTTTATGGAATGCAGGTATATGGGAGTGAAGATCTTGAGAAAGAGATTGGGAATAGCAGCTGGTATATAAGGATATGATCAGCCAAGGAGTGTGTGTGTGTGTTTTTTTTTTTTTTTTCCTTTCTTTTCTTAAAGAGATTGAGGAGTGTTAATTTGCTGTTTAATTGTGGAAATGTAATTTGGGGTATTTTAGTACGAAGCATGCATTAGTAATGTGTAGAGTTGGCTTGCTGTGGAAACTCTACATTGTCCTTCTATTGCCTTCTCTTTGTTTGTCAAGAAAATCGGAAAAGGAGGGAGAACCTAAAAGGGGGGAAAAAGCACATTCATTGGAATCACTAGTTGGACCCAGTTTTCACAGCAATAGAAAACTAATGTTTTTTTTTTTTTTTCTAAGCATGTACTTTTCAGCTTTTGATCTTGAATATTAATTTGGTACTGTAGTTCTTGACAATTAGTTTGATTTATTTGGTACTTTTGTTTCTCAAATTTCATAAATCTAAATATTCTATTGCTGGTTACTTGAAATGAAACTCTGATTATTAGGTTCTAGTTATAACGGTTTAATGTTAATATATTATTGAATTGTATTTTTGATTTATAAATTTTAAAATGTTATTTAAGTTAATCTTTCTTCAAAATTTACCTTCATTATTTTTCTTAGAAGGAAAGTACTTACATCAATAAATTGTTCAGAAAAAAAAAAAAAAGAAAAAAAAAAAAAGTAAAATTCATAAATTCAAGTAAAACTTAGAATTTATTTGGCTGTATAACTTAAAAATTGTTTTTTTATTTAAAAATAAAAAATTGCTTTTAAAAACAAATAATGTTGTTTGGCCATGTTTTTAAGATATTATTTTATAAAACATATTGTTTTATAAAACAAAAAACTGAGAATAGTTAATATGTGTTTTCAATATTTTTAAGAACAAATACAAAATACGAAAAATAATCCAATTAAGTGTAAATAATGGTTACTTACGGAATTTTTTCTTTCATTTTTACATTTGCAAGCTAGTTATAAGCCTAATAATAGGTTTTTGGTTATTATTAGCTTATAATAAATTTTTTTTAATTATTAAATATTTTTTTAATTAAGATATATAACATACGACATATAACTTTTTTTTTTTTTTTTTTCAAAACATCAAATAACACACATTAAAGGGACAACTTTAATAAAATAATAAGATACCTTATTGTTAATAAATAACTCTTAACATCAATATATATTTAATAAAATACCTTATTATTTTATAATTAAATAGATAAAGTACTAAACTAATAAAAAATAAAATAAAATTTAAATAATAATTCCTAAAAAACATATAAATTCTACCAAGTTAAAAATAAAGTCTTAATTCTTCATTTGTGTTTTAATATTTTTATACTTTATCATATTAGAATTTGAAAATATAAACAAATAAATATTCTTATTTTAGTAATTCTAATTATTTATGAAATTATTTTAAACCATATTTTTATATTTTGCCTTAAGCCATAAAATCTCTAGAATTGTCCTAAATAGCCTAGATGTTACGATGCATATCAGTAACCATTAATAAACTACATAATTTTTTTTAGAATTGAATAAAATTTGACATTTAATACTAAGTCGTGTTTCTTTTCATTTTAGTTATATTAATTGTATAAAGTTTAAAAAATCTAAATTCAATTATAATATTTAATTATTATGATAATATTAAATTTAATATTAAAATGTATATAATAAAAGCAAGTTTATAATTTAGCCAAACAACAAAACAATCATGTTTTTTGTTTTTTATTTTTAAAAATAGTTTCTTAAAATACTCATTATTTTTAAAAACTATAGAAAATTATTTTTGAGTCAAGCAGCCAAACAAATCCTTCATTTTTTTGGTTGGCACTTTATAATTCAAGGGAAAGTTAACGCAAAATATATCATTTGGATGCAAACCTCAAAACATAATATTCAAAGAATAAAAACACAGATCTACAAATCAATAAATATTTGGAATGGGAAAAGAATAAAGAAAGAATTAATAAAGGCCGGAATATAATATTAAAGAAGAAAATAAGAAAAGAGGAAATGAAATAGGTAAGGGAATCAATTAGCTTGGTTCATATTTTTCTTGATTTTTATCAACGATGAATGGAGAGCTTATTCGTAGACAGATAACTACGACATAGACATGTAATTACAATGAATATGCTCACATATGAAAGCACTACTACCCTCTTGATTTGTTAACTACCGTTTGATTGGAACCAGAGTTGATAAGAGGTGCATCTGTGTTTTACTTGTGCAGCCAAGAAAGCATCGGAGTCATTTCATAATTATCGATCCAAAAATCTAATTTAAGAGAAATAAATAATAAAAAAAATAATATTATTTACTTTTTTATTAAAAATATAATATATATTTTATTTGAGTATAAATATATTTAAATTATTGAATATTTTTTATATTTTTGAGCAATAAAATTTTAAAAATAAATTTTTTAAAAAAGCATAATTTATTTTTAATTTCATAAATATTATATTTAAAATATATGCTATTAAAAGTTAAGATAGAGTATTGCTCCTAGAGCCTTGATAGCCGCCGCCAGTGAGTGTGACAGTAAAACACGTTTACTCTTACAAATAAAAAATTCAAATATCTAAAAAAAGATCGTAAAGTATCTAAGGAAATATCACGAGTTATATAATACAGTAAGTGAGTACCACAAACTACTTAAGAAAAATTAGTGAAATTTTTCAAAAATTCTTTTCGATGATCCTAGATTTTTAATTTTTTAAATATTAAATATAAGACCCATAAATTAGAAATAATAAATTATAATTCAATAGTATGAAGTTCAAGTCTCTAAGGAGTGTATGCATATTTTTTTTTATAACAAACGATATTATAACTTTATAAGTATAATTTATACTTATTTATAGTTCAATTACAATATAATCAATATTTTTAATATAAAATAAGTTATTATTATTTTATTTATAATTGTATATTTTATAGAACTTCTTAATTTAATATGAATATTGTTAAATTGATAATAGATACATAAAATAAAATATTTAATAATTAAGAGGTTTTGTGAACTAAAATAATCTATAAACAAAATATAATATGTGTTAAAAATAATTATCATTAGAGTTATTAAAATTTTATTTGCTTGTATAAATTATTTTTAATACCCACATTGTAAATAGAGTTTAAATTATGGGTTGTTTTTTAAATTTTAGAATGAAAATAATTTAAGAAATATAATTATTATATCTTATAAATTTTAAAAAATAAATTACAATTCTATACTAAAAAATTAATGTTGCTTCAAAATGAGATAAGTTATTTTTTATAAAAATAAATTGTAGTTACTTTCTATATGTTAATGAATTTATCTAATTTTTTTTTTAAATATGATTTAATGTGGATTAAAAAATTAATAAATTATTTTGAACAAAATATTATACGGAGCTTTTCGGTATAGCCTCAGCCGTAACTACGCCAGTGTATTACATCTAGATTGGTATCTAACTAATATATATATACCTTTTAAAATTGAGTGATAATATTCTATGCGCTAATAGAAGCTTAGCCACGACGCAATCATGTATCGCGTTATGATTTTGCTGTCCTCGGCCTCCTAATCCCATCTCTTTCTTTCTCTTAAATTCCCAATAAATAAAATAAAACCAGAAAACCCCAATTTCTTCCTCCGCTTTCTTCCATTCCTTCCATCAAACACCTGGTGAGCACACTCTCTTTTCTTTTCACCATGACAGACCGAGGTTATCCAAATTCAGCTAAACCCACCGTTTCAAATGGCTCAACTACTAACCCACCACCATTCCCAGCAACCAAAGCTCAACTCTACAGCTACGCACGCCCTGTCTATCCCCCTCAAGCTTGCTATCATCGCCGCCGTAGTCGCTTTTGCTCGTGTTGCCTCTGGTTCACACTCATCATTATCCTCCTACTCCTCTTATCCATCGCAGCTCTTGCTGTTTTTTATGTCCTTTATCGCCCTCACCGCCCTTCTTTCTCTGTCACTTACCTCAAACTCTCTTACCTCAATATCTCCCCCTCCTCTTCTCATCTCAATTCTAGGTTCGATCTCAACATCACTGCCAACAACCCAAATAAGAAAATCGTTTATATCTACAACCCAATTGCGATTTCTATCTTCTCGAATGATGTTGATATTGGTGATGGGATTATTCCTTCTTTTGTTCATGGAAAGAAGAATACTACTCTGTTAAAGACCAAGATTGCTAGTACTGGCAAAGGGCTTGATGATAATTCTGTTAGTGTTTTGAAGTCGGAGATGAAGAAAAAGAGTGGTTTGCCATTGAAGGTGAGGTTGGATACGAAAGTTAAAGTCAAGACTGGAGGATTGAAGTCTCCAAAAATTGGGATCAGGGTTAGTTGTGATGGAATTAGAGTTAATCTTCCAAGTGGAAAAACTGCTGCTTCTGCTTCGACTTCTAAGGCTAAATGTAAGGTTGATGTTAGATTCAAGATCTGGAAATGGACCATCTGAGAAGAATTTGTTTTCCAAGATGGAGAAGCTAAAGGCGTGAATTGTGATATATATTTTTTGCTTTAATTAATTTTCTGCTATACGTTCGTTATAAATTTTTATTTTCTTTCTGTAGTTTTCAGTTTGTTTATTCGTAAATTAGAGAAAATTTTGTGTGTGCTTGAATCATTATAGAGGGAATTGTTATCAGTGTATACTTTCCTTGTCATTAACACAGATGAAAAAGAACGAAGAAATAGAGAAATTATATAAAATAATAATATAAAATTTATATAAAAAAAAAATAACAATATCTTTAGTTTGAATTAAAATGAGTATAAATTAATATTAATAATTAAAATTTTAATATTATAAATTTTAAGAATATTAATTTTATAGATAAAAAATAAAAACCTTAAATCTGCAGAGTGAAGAGGTTAGTATTTATTATTTACTTTTAGTTTCTTATAGTCTTTAAAACTCTTGACCATGCAGCTTTTCTTGTCTTCCTGCCTCGCCTTTTGTTAATGAGTTTAGGTGTTTTTTAATTAACTAATGGCCTGTATAACTAAAATTCTCACGTAGCTAAAGAATATATATATATATATATATATATATATTTGGGTCTGAGATAAATAATTTTAATAAATATTCATATATATATATATATATATATATATATATATATATATATATATATATATATATATATATATATATATATATATATATATAGGGTCTGAGATAAATAATTTTAATAAATATAATGAATAAATTATTCCAATTATTAGAGTAATTTATTTAAAAGTATGAATGTTAATTAGTATAAAGTTTTGGAGACAAATAAATTTAATAAGGAGTATGAATAAATTATACCAACTATTGGAGTAATTTATCTAAAAATATGAATGTTAACATATTTAAAAATTAATATATATATATATATATATATATATTTTGGGCCAGGAGATAAATTAATTTAATAAATAATATAAACAAAATTATATCTAATGGAGTAATTTATTTAAAGATAAATGTATGGATGTTAGCAAATTTAAAAATTAAAATTTATAAAGGATTACTAAAATCAAGACATATACGTGTGTATTTGTAAACTCATTAATTTTTATAACTATCTCATCTCATCTCACTTAATTTAATGAAATAATACTAATTAACATATCTCATTTATCTTTAATAGGTCTAAATAAGACTAATAAAAATACAAAATAATAAAAAATAAGATACATAATTATTTATAAGGTGAGTTTAATAAAATAAAAAAAATAATACAATATATATTTAAAGTTAAATTTATTAAAATTATAATCTAAATTAAATTAAATTAAATGAGACAATAATGCATCATAGATTTCTTGGAGGCAATAAACGAGACATAAAATAAGATATGTTTACATCTATATGTCCAGGGTAACGTCATTACCCGAAGGAGAGCAAGTTAATAGAGTAACCTGTCTTTTAAAAGGCTACAGTCCGAATTAATAAACTTGAGATTAAAAGAGTTTTATGTGTATCAACTTGAACATAAGCACGTGCCAAATCAAATTGTACAAAGAAATGAAAGATGAAAAACAATAATCAAAACAGAAACTAATAAATGTATAACATGAGGATGAGAGGGGGTAAATGCTTCATTCACAGTAATTCAAAATTAACCCAGAAATTAAACAAATATTCTTGTACATAAACTCAATATTTAAAGAAAAAAAATTATTTTAGTGAACATAGCATGAATGAACCAATTGAGCTAGTAAATTTATTGAGTATCATCATCAATACATTTAGAATTATGATGCTTTGAAAAAATGAAATAATCTCAACAAATATACATTCTAGAAATGCAACATAATTAAACTTGTCCTTCCATAATATAACTACAAAACAATTATTCTTTCAATCTCTATCATTAACTACATATAATTGCAAAACTACGAAGACATAAGTAATGGTGTCGATGGAGCAAATTGTCGTTCAACCATTTCTTGATGCTGATCAAACTTGTGTTCTTTTCTTTCGCACGTCATGGGCTGATTAACATTATCTATAAAGCTGTTATCATTTGCTTCATTAATGTGTAATGAAGAATCCAAAGTAATAGTATCATCACAACCGGTATATACCCATGTATTGACATCTTCTTGTACTGAATGATGATGATGTTGAATATTGTTGCTATCAATATTATAAAAATCACATTGTTGTTCTTGTGGTACTATACCTTGAATATAATGATAATAATGCATTGGATTATAAAAACTCAAAGCTTCCACATTATTGATCATATCACAATTGATCAAAGACGGATTTTGATCATCATGATGAACATGACCAACCGGTAAAAAATGTGCATTAGCTTCATGGTGGTGGTTTTGTTGAGGCACTTGATGATGAACTTGTGCTCTACAAATAGCAAGTTGATGAAGAACAATATCAAGCTCAGCTTTGCTGTATTCAATCTGACGTTTAAGTTCTAAAATAAGTCTATAACAACCACCAACGGGATCATTAGCACGAACATCAGATTGAATCTTAATAGTCCTCATAGCTTCACACCTTTCATTAGGATCAAGATTTTTAACGATCTTAGTAATGTTGCTGACCCCAAACAATTTATGGGCATTGAGAAATTGTCTTTGAGAATCGTGAGGAAAATAAGGGGCGAGAATGCAGTCAGTTGCGCACTTTCTACGTTGGTATTTACAGGCAGCGCAAGCTTGGGGGTTGCCGTTACCTTTGGTGGTTGTTGTTGTTGTTGAAGTAGACATGAGGTGGTGGGTTGGGGCTTTTTTGTGTTGATGGGTGGCTTGTTGTTGTTTGTCAAGTTTAGGAGGGTGAGGTGAGAAATCGAATGCGTTGCCGGCGGGGTTGCTAAATGTGCAGTTTTTAGTTGCTCTTTTTTCTAATTAATTTTCTTTGTTTAGGATTTCTTAAATTCAAGGATGGGGAGTTTTTTTACTGCGGCAAACAAAATAGAGCAATATTGAAGAAAATGAGAGATGGAGAGAAATGAAAGGAGTTTCAAGTTTGGGACAAAACAATATGGAGAGATCTTAGTAGGTTTCTGTTTTTTAGAATGATTATATTTAGCCTATTGGTGGTTTTGATTTGTTTTAGTTGACGTGTTTCTTAATTCTTACAAATAGAAGGTGCTAAATATATCGCATGGTTGGAATTTATTTAACAATTTTTTTATATGACAATTATGATTTTGTCAAAATAAGGAAACAATTTTGTTGAATGCTAAAATGTTAGGCTATTTTTGTGTGTAATTTATTATTGGTAAATTACAAAAGTAATAATAATAATAATAATAACATTATAAAATTTAGGTTTAATTACAAGACATAATCTCTTTTTTATATAGAATTTCACTTTTAACTTATATAAAAAAAAAACATATGTTTATTTTATTTATAACTTAAATTAATATATGTTTTTTTTTTTTTTTAGATGAAAACGCACATTTTTTTTATTAAGGGGATAAAAATGAAACTAATTAAATAATTGAGTTATTTATGCTCTAGAAGGTAAAACTTATAATAAAATATAGCACCTAATAATATTAAACAATATTTAATGGACGGTGTTAAATATTGAATGAGTATAAATGATCGTAGTTCAATTTGAATGATATTTTATATAAAATGTATTGAATGATTTTTTTTTTAATAGCCAAAATATACAAGTTAGACATAAAAAATATTATTTTTATAGTTACAAATTTTAACAGTGTTATTTTATTTATTTTTCCTTAATTATTTATATATTTGTGATTACCTAGTGTTAGCTAATAAGACTTACTTCACTCTTTTTCATTTTAAGTAGCAAATTTAAGTTACACCAAGCATACATTTATTAATTTATAATAAAAAAATCAGAGAGAGAATTAGAAATAAAAATCGAATTAATTAGATTTTTAGTGTGTTTATTTATATTATCTTGAAATTAAAATAAAATAATTATTTTATTAAAAATCTTGTTAATGTAATAATAATTATTTAAAAAAATTTAATTGGGAAGCTAAGCTTTGAATTTTTTTGAAAAAAATTAATGAAAAAATTATAACTTAATTATTAATATGAAGGTGGAACCCTTATTCATTAATTAAAAGTTTATTTTTATAATGGAATTATTATAGGTATTTTAATTTCCCTTGCCAACATTAAATATATTTAAAATGTTGTTTGATCTAAAAAATTAACAATACACTCTCAATGGCATGTACTTTAATTGGACATTACAATGTATGAAATTTGAGTTAATGTGAGTAAGTGTAGTTATTTAATAAAAATTAAATAAATTGCCTATTTAATATTTATAATAGAAAATGAACATAAAAAACTACATATAATTTTGAAAAATGATATTGAACTGCCATAATTAAAGAAAAAATGGTAGAGGTTTATATCACCACATTTATCTCTAGAATTTATTAAACTTTGTGGAAAAGAAAAATTACAGAAACATCCTCGTCAAGCCCAAGTTTTTTTTTCTTTTTTTCTTTTTCTAAAGAATCTTACCCTATGTATTCACGTATTAGTTTGTTTATATTAAGGAGAAAGGAGGATTATTTATATATTACAAATTCATAATTGTGATAATCATAATCAATATCATGTTTATAATTAGGTACAAATTTCGGAGCTATAATAAAATATCTGTATGATAATTGTTTTTGAACTTTTAGAAAAACATTGTATAAACATTTAAAACAAAAAATTAATACATAGTTTAAATTCATGATTTTTTTTAATAATTACTATTTAGTACTCATAAATTTATGTCAAATACCAAAACCACTACAACTTTTAATCAAATTAATTTATTTCAAATCACTTTTTTTTTTTTATCTATCAAATCACTTCTATGAGGGAATTTTTTTTTTTTTTTTTTTAAACGACATTCAAAGTTGAAGGCTAGGATTTTAAAATTTTACATGGATGGGATGAAAATGAGTGGCAAGTGACTTATGCTGTCTATTATTGGTGAATTTGGAGATTGATTAGGAAGTGTCTAAGACCAGTTTAACAAGAGCAATTCTATTCACCATAAATGATGATAAATTATCAATTTTTATAGCATAATATAATTAGATAATAAAAGTGGAATTACCTGTTTCATCTAATAATAATTTATAATGTAAATTGATAACTCGTGATAAATAAATAAATAAATTTCATTTTACAAAAAGTTTAAGTTTGTAGAAAATGAGCCCAATAATTTATTTATAAAACAATTAATTTGAAAATTTTAATTAATTTTGGACCGTAGGGATTTTACTTCTCTATAGCTGATATTTAGATTAATTCTTTCAAAAAGTTCAAAATAGTGAAAAATAAACCTATTGATTCATTTATACTATTAAATTGTGCCTCCTAAAATTGTTGTTGTTGTTCATGAAGATTTGAAGATAGAGATGGTCCTGAACTCCCGATTGCATGGAGAGCTTACCAGTGTTTCTGTGAGTCTGCATGTTCGGGATCATTGTCCAGCTTCCTTGTCCTGTATACAGATGCTCCGGTTCTCTTTCTTCCGGCAATCGTTTTCTTCTCTCTGAGGGGTTGAAGTTGATGTCGTCTAGCCTTCCTTCTAGACCGCTTGGGTCTGGGCCAGACTTATCTACGACACGTCTTACAAAGAACAAGTTAGTATGTCTATTGGGCTTCATTCATCTATTGGGCCTGAGTCCGTTAACGATATATTTTTTTTCTTTTTTAAATATGCCGTACGAAAATTTAAGAGGCGGAGAACTATTTAATGGATTTGGAGCCTGAGTAGCGAACATCACATGTATTCCGAGAGAGAAGGGGAAAACATTTGAAAATCTCTCTGATTTCTCTTTCTTATTCTCTCTTTCACTCTACAAAATCAATAATACTAGCAAATTCTTCTGTTGCAGTGGTGAAGCTCTTCTTTAGGATTTCGAGGTATGGTTTTACCTGATAAATCAGATTTTTTAAGCCTAAAGCTTGAATTTGATTGTTGGTTATTGAGTTACATTACGTGGATGAATTGTCATCGGGGTGTTATGTAAATATCTGGTTCTTGCAGTTTCTCTGTTTGAGTGAAATCAATGTAGATATTAGGACCTTGAAGAATGTAATTGGAAGATGTGGTAATTGATTTGAGACGAAATAGTTTTCGCCCAAGTTTCTTTCTGACGTGGTTTCAGTTTGTTTTACTTGGATCTCTAAATGATATTTTCCATGAGCTATTTCTTGTTCTGCTTAGGTTTCTGCCATTTTGTTTTATTCTACCATTGGATTATCATGTTCGGCTCCATTTAAAATAAATGAAAAATGGGATGAAAATAGGGCATTTATCTTTAAACTTCAGGGGTCGCTTGTGAGCATAAAATATCACTTTGGAACCCTTTTTTTTTGTTGAAAGGACCCTTAACCGGTTGCATTAACTTGTTTCTTGTCATAATTGGTCACTAAATTTCAACCAAATTCGACTTTATTTTGGGATCGGTATCTTTGGACAGACTCAATTCTTGTTTTGGTACCTATTTGACCTTTATTCTTTACTGAAATACATAAAATACCTTAATTTAGATTATTTGTATACATTTTGGCCAATTTTAACAGTAATTTCAAAAAATTTGGGGGGTAGCTAAAAGGTACTCATTAATACCGATTACTATTGAATTTGGTCAAAATGTGTATCCCTAACCTAAATTAGGATATCTGATGTATTCTAGCTGAGAATAAGGATCAAGTGGAGTACCCAAACAAGAAATAGGGTGGTCCAAAAGTACTGAACCTATTTATTTTGATCATCTAGTGGTTTTTTTTTTTTTTTTTAATTATTAAGCCATATTAGATTGAAAATATAGCATGTCAAAACTGGCAGGAATCCCTTCTAATGAAAAAAGAACCAGCAAAAAAAAAATTAATGTTTTTTTTTCTTCTGAAATTGGAACACATTTTAAATTTTTTAGAGAAATTGAAAGTGAGCATTCTGAAAATGGGTGAAGGGACGAAAAAAAAATCCCTACTTGTACAATTTAGTGCTCTAGGTTTTGAGCCAGATAGAAAAGGATCACTTTAGTCTGAAAGGTATGCAAAATAGAACCATGAGGACATTTTGGAAAGAAAATGTAGGTGTCCGTCTAGCTAATTTTGGTACCCTTGGACTTTCTCTTTACAAAATATCAAACTAGTACCAAGTGTTGAAAGACACTAAGCAAAAAAAGTGTCCTTGCATTGTAATTTTCCCTTTGAAAAAAAAAAATGAAGTTCTGGTTTTATAATTTGACATTTTGAATGCAAAGATAGAAAATTCTAGTTCCAGCTGGGTATTCTTTACTGGTCTCTTCATTCCTTGGGCTTGTGTAACCCAAAGCTGCTTTTATGAAAATATTTGTGTGTGTAACTCCTTGGGCTTGTTGGTTTTACTGTAACCATTTGAAGCTGCTTTTGTGGAACTATTTCTGTATGTGATTTGTATTTTAAGGCGGCATTGATTTGTCTTTTGATGTGGAAAGGTATAACTTACAAGTTCTGAACCTAATTTGAGATTTTACAAGTAAAAGATGGCAATAAAGCCAACAGTTGCATTAAGGGCTATACTCGTGGGAGGAATAGCAGCATTTGCAAAAATAGCTGGTGCCATGAAGGCTGCCGGTGGTGCAAAGATAGGTGTAGCAGCAGCTGCCATGACAGCGGCTGCATCGGCTGCAGTAGCAGGGTCAAAACCTGAACCAAAGGATGCTTCTAAGCAGCAACTTAAGTAACTTTTTGGTGGTTGCCCTCTGCAATTTTATTTACTTTATAGTTAACAGTTCAAAGTACCTCCATGATACAAAGTGTGAAGTACGAGTTTTGAATGTAAGACACGAAGGGTCATGGTGATTTGGCTTTACCGATTTTTTGTTGATAGACAATGCTTTTCAAAGCCTCTCTTCAGTAAATAAATATTTGACCATCATTTCTGATTTTACTTCATGAATTGTTTGGAACCATTAATTGAAGTTACTGGACACAGTTATATTGTTACGTGACTCAGTCATAGACGAATCCAGGAGGGAGCTGTGTAGCTGTCCATGTTAGTGAATTTCAATAGATAAGCAACTTCTATATGTGGTTTGTGCATATACAAGCCAAAAACCTTACACGCTATCTGATTGACTGCATGTGATGTTAAAGAGTAGTAACATAGGAAGGAAAAATGAAATGCTAGTGTAGATGAATATGTTGAAGGATAGCAGGACTTGTTCATATTCTGGTAGTTGATGTTTAAAACAGCAGTCATGAATATCCAAGAAGTTGCAAATCTTGGTCAATTAAACAAATGAAGAAACGGTTTACCTAACGGTATGATAGGGCTATAAGACTCATCTCCTTAATTTTACGTTATATGTTCTAATAACACTAAGTATCATTTAATAAAGAGAAAAATCAAATAAAGAAACAATCTGGAGTCCAAAGGTGAGCATGCCAGCAATGGTGTCAAGTAAGCTGGTTTGGTGCCGTAGCATCCCACCTTGAACACTAGAAAATTCATCTTAGACAAATTGTTATGCTTAATTTTTAGAGGGATGCATTTTAGATCAAATAGTACTTAGGTAGTGTTTGGTTGGCTGTAATAAGACATGTAATGTAATTGATTCAGTTTATTACATTGTTTGGTTTCCTTAAAGAGATGTAATGTAATGTAATCAATTACACCTCTTTAAGGAATTGGCATTACACAATCAAATACCATGAATTGCAATTACATTACGTATCTTCACGCTGCTTCCATTTCAGAGTTCGCTTTCTCACTACTCCCACGAGCTAAATTCCTGCTTTCTCTTTTGAGTCTCCACTCTCTCCCTCTCCGTCGTGGCCAATGAATTCAGCAACAGAGGAAGCTTGGGAAATTGACCAGTGGGAGGTTTATAATGACGATGGCTTCATATTCAAGTGCCAAAAGCGGCTCCGACTCGACCCAGATCTAGTTTCTGGCTCAGCCCATTTTCAGTCGGATTGCGATGCAGGCGAGAAACTTCGGTAAGAGTGAAAGAAAGAGACGCTATTGAAGCTCAAGGTTCGATACTAGAGGGAGATCGATCTTTGGGACCATTTATCAAACACCTTGCGCACAATGGAAGAGACAACTCGTCTCCAACAACAACAACAACAATTATGTTGGTTATCTCATACAAACAAGAATGGTTATCTCGTGCTCATGGTCATGATTACGAGAAAGGAGAGTTTCTGTTTAGAGGCTTCCATGGTGACTATTGATTTGTAAGTATGCCATTATAGCCAAAACATTATTTGAATAATCATACATGAATACACGTTGATTTATTGTGTGAAATACATAAAAATATAATTATGCTGGTGAATTTTCCTTTTTTATTTCTGAAGAAAACTGAGATGTTGATAGATTTGTGTGAAATACAAAAAAGAATGAATTATAAGTTGGTGAAGGTGAATTTGTGTGTTTTATTATTGGTTTTGTTTTACTTGTAATTACCAGACAAGCTAAACTAAAGATATGAAAATTATTGGTACGAAATCTGCTACAATTGCTTGTTTTGGGAAGTTTATTGTTATACTATCTGTTGGACAATTCTTACTTTATTTTTTTCCCCTTCTTTTGGCTGCAAAGAGGCTAAAGACTAATTTCTTTGGTTGGGAACAAAATTGGTTATGAGGTTAGAGCATGGAAACATGTAAAGATGATTGTATATAACGGATTGTCATGTAGTGGAAAATGTTCATCTTAGTCCATTTTTATAAGAAAGGAAAAAAAAATTGTAAGAAGTGAGATTAGAATCAATAACTATTATTAATGGAGATATAGATTAGAATCAATGACTATTATTAATGGGGACATACATATGATATATAATATTTTATTGGAGACAAGAGGTTAACCTTGAGAATAATTCATATCAAGAACTTTACTATGAGAGAGATTTAAATAGTAAATGAAAAAGGCTTGAAAAGAGATCAAAATTATTCAGTTCAGATGTACTTTTATTTATTTATTTATTAATAGTAAAATAAGAATTGCATATGAAGGTATTAATGTAATATTACTGTGTTTTTCATTCCATTACAATTGTTAAACCAAACACTGTAATACTGATTCTTTCTTTGATTACAGTGGCTAAACCAAACACTGTAATAGTAATATTGTTTCCTTTACTTTCCATTTCATTACGATTACGATTACATTCAGTGAACCAAACGTGACTTTAGTGTGATTCAAACATATGATTTAAAGAAGAAAAAACTTTCATTTAAGTTTTTTTTTTTTTTTTTGCATGAAATGATAATTGTAAGTCAAACGATTTCTTAGGGATGTTGAAATGAGAAACAGTATCCCTATGCATTAGAAAAAAATAAACAAAAATAATTGTTATTCGTCTGATCTGAGTAACTTAAGAAGCAAAACACCATCCAGTGTCTTCCTTCTTTTTTAACACTATCTTCTTTCTCTCTATCTCAAGTCTCATATTGCACCTAATACCATATTATTATATACACATATTTACTGAAATTTTTTTGAATGACGATATTGCTAAACTCAAATTGTTATTGACACAACAACATAGTAATGAAAAATTTATCACTATATTTTTATAATTAAAAATAAAATATTTTTATATACTTTTTATTGTAGAAATAAAAAGAATTTGAAAATATAATTACATGAATGAATGAAACATTAGTTTAACGGCCAGAATCTAGCAGATTGAAAATATTGGTAGTTACCATCACTCTCCCCAACAACGCAATCATATATAAGGTCAGAGCTCAACGGTTGAGGTCGAAATATCTGTTTCAATTTCCTTGCAGTCCTCGTATGCATCCGATCCGCGTAAGTTCGAGCTCATCAAATGTGGGGGTGCGTAGGATATGTTTACCTTGACTATTAGTCCTTTCAAATTTACACAATTTTTTACACTATTAAATTATAAATTTAGATTCTAAAATTTTACATATAAATTTTAAAATTTAATTATTAAATTTTTAAAAATTTATACAGCCAAAATTTATATTTATCAACTAAAATTTTAGAAGTTATGCATAAATATTAAAAATTTAAGAATTAAATTATATGACTTAAAAATTAAAAAATTATTTGTAAAATTTTAAAAATTAAGTATACATTTTAAATTTTTCAAAATATATGTATAAATTTAATTTAAGTTTAAAAATTAATGCTATAGTCTAACTTCTTAAAAAGTATTTCATAGAATTACAAGTCTTAAAAAATATTATTGTTGTATACGATGAGATATTAATACATGTTTGAACAGTCCTTAAAACTTCAGTTTTACAAAAGTAAAAAAATATATATAAAAAGTGGAATGCAATTAACAACTAATATTAGGAAGATGCATATAAAATTTTCTCCTTAAAAATACATATTAGCTTTAATATTTTTAGAAATTTGAGAATTTGTAGCACAATATTATATTATGATGTAATACAAAAAGATTTATAAAATTTATTCAGTATAAAAAGATTCTTTCCCAAAAAAAAAAATTAAAAATAAGAATATTATAACTCTTTAATTAAAGTATATTTTAAATCCTTATTTATTAAATAGAACGGTCTAAATTCATTACTTATAAAAAAGTACAATATAAAGTTTATTTTATAACGATAATAAACCTCTATTACTCCCATAAAATAAAGTTATATTATCATTTATCCATTATTTTTGTAAACGTAAACATACTTATATTATCTCATTTAATATAAACAAATTTAAAGTATATTTTAATTAAACAAGCAACCCATCATCCTAATAGAATATTAAAGGTAAAAATTTGCTTCATATATATCTTTTTCATACATTTTTTTTATTAATATTTTAATTAAGCTCATTAAGAGTTAATAGTTAAGTTCTAATATTCTGTATGGGAATAACAGAATAAGATAACCTTCTCATTCACCATTTAAAATTTAACCTTCCTTCACCTCGCTTCTTTTTTATTCCTTTTTCAAATCAGTTTTTATTTATTTATTTATTTTCTTTACTAACTTCTTTCCAATTTTACATTTACTGTTTTCTTATTTTTTTTTAACAGATTTATATATTTTTAAATAAATACAAAAATAAAATTTGATAAAAACAATTTTAATTTCATATATTTTTCTCTAATTGTTTTTTATATACGTTAAATACATTAATATAAAAAAATAGACGCTCACCGCTCAATTAATTTGCAGAGAGATACAATACATGATTATGAATAGAAAAACTCACAAAGGGTTCTTAGTACTAAGATATCATCAAAACATAAAGTACCTTGTCACAGAAGACATTATAGACTAGATAGGCGTATTAGAACAACCCTCCATGTTTAGAAAAAATGAAAATACATTGAAAAAGTGAATAGAATACTAACTAAAAAGGTAATGAAGAAAATTAATAACTAATTCTGAAGCATAACAAAAGACCTTGAAGAAACCAAGCAAGTTTAGACTCCAGTAGGTTATAAACAATTTTCATTAAAATTAACATAACTTTCTCTAGGGAGCTCAAAATAATTAACAAAACATAAAAATTATCTAGAAAGTAGAGTTCTTGAGTTTCTCAACAATATATAACATGATTCAAAACTTCACGTACATACATTTTATTCTTCATAGGTAGAGTTAAAATTTTGATAACTATTATATATGGTGCCACTGATCTGTTATACAGTTATATCTAATGTAATCATAAGCAAAAATTGACGAAAATTTTCTAAAAGTGACAAATTTCTTTTTTTTTTTAAAGTAAGGCTGGAAAATAGGACATTTCTATTATAACCCATTCTAAAATGGTTTTGTTTATAAGACAAGATCATTGATAGATAAATACCACTTATCTCTATTAGGTTACACGTTTTTAAGCTCGCTTCAAAAATTAAATGTTAGTTTAATTGTATATTCCAACGTTTATATTTGTAAGGTTTATGAGTGTTGGTAATTTTTGTGGACAAAATGTTTGATTGTAATCTAGTATCTAGGCTCATTGTCAAGTCAATTAATCAAAGTTAAAGAAACTATTGAGCTTTCAATACGTATGAATTAGGTAAAAATATATGTTTCATGCATACACCATCACACAATAAAGCACTACACTTAGTATGGATTGTAACGAAAAATAAACTGTGCACATGTTGGTCGATCGATCGAGTGTAGATCGATTTCACTCTAGGTGCTCTCGGGTTGGACTGGATCAATCGAGTCATTAGTTGATCGATCGATCGAACATCGATCGAGAGGTCTCGGGTTGAATTTCTGCATTACTGGAAACGACTAGATCGATCGAGTGAGGTTCTCGATTGATCGAGTATGCATAGATCGATCGAGACTAAGTATTCGATCAATCAAGTAGTTTTGAAATTTGCTCCGCCTCTCGTATTTACCAAATTAACCCATTTTAAGTGTTAAAAGTAAAATAGAACTGTTGTAAAAAAGTAAATCCTGATATGAGTAGAGTTGTCTTTTTTATTAATCATCTTTCAAGTCAAATTAGACTCTATATAAGCAATGTTTGTTTGTGCAAAATATTTACCACACTGAAATAATTTTTTATACATCTGATTGAGTTTTTAAAAGAAAAATCTTTTTTTATTCATCTATCAACTTAGACACTTTCTTTTTTTAATTGTTCAAACATATTGTGTGGTTATGTTTGAATAATTTATATGCCTAATTGCTTTTCATGATATTGAGCTTTACATGATTGTTTTAGAGTTTGCTAGCTGATTTGGTTTTTACGTTGTATGCTATTGAATTTGCTGGTCAAGGTTTTTCATTGTTGAATCTGCTCTAGGACACACTTTGCACTTGTGTTATTTGTGCTAACGTTTCATGTACTGAGGTACGTGTTCGATATTTCATGTGACTCAAAATTATCGAAGTTGATGGTTCGATTGATCTTGTGGGACTCAAATAGATCGAAACGTTGGTCCGGATCCAGACACCTAGCTTGTAGAGGCTGTGAAAGAAGCAACGGCTCGTAAGTAAATTACATAAGAGGGATCTATCTGTGAAGGGTAGTCTAAGACCTTAGGTTGTAATTGAATATTAATTTTCATAGTAAATAGTTAGATGGTCCAGTGGTTTTCCTCTTAGGTTATTGTTGTGACCTAAATTGTTTCCACTTAAAAATTTCGTGTGTTATTCTTTAATTCTGCATTTTATCTTTACACGCGATTGTATGTCTGGCCGTTATGTTTAAGTTATATAATTTATATTTGTTAAAATTAAAAATAATCTATTCAACTCTTCTAAATATATTTGATCCGTAACTAAAAACTTTCAATATTTATATAATTAAAGTATAAAATGTTATGCTTGATGGTTAAAGTTAACAAAGTAATAATAAATTTATAATGAAAAAATTAAAAAATATGAAACTAAAAACATTAACAAAACTATCTTTGAAAAAATTTATAATCCCACTCCCAGCCAACTCAGTTGTCACAATCACCTCTGATGCCCTTGATGACTACCAAATCCTCCACCATCAAGTGCGTGAGACGTAAATTCTTATTTTCATATACTATTTCTGCTTGAGTTAAAGATGTAGGTAAACTACGTGGCGTTCACAATGTTGAGAAAAATGTCGATGGGTGGTCTAGTAGCCAAGGAGGATCAAACTAGGTCTAATTTTCTTCAAGTTGAGGTTACGAATCACAAGGGATTGTTTTGAAATGGTGGGTCGCAGGTGTTCATGAGGGAATTGTGAATGGAGGCTACCGGGTAGACTATATATGATAAGCTTTGTGATGGTTGGGCTGGTGTTGTCAGTAGGTAAGGAATATTGGTTGATGAACTATGGTAGCACAAAGGGAGCTATTTGGGTTGGAGTTGGTTTTCGGTAAGGTTATGTGGTGAGTTTTGGGTTTCGATGGTTTGAGAGTGGTGATGCACTATAAATTCGTAGGGAAAGGATGGAGGTTAATTGGTTCGGTGATGATGAAGATGGAAACTGGATAGGCTAGTTTCATTAAAAGTTAATTATGTTTATAGATGTCTTTAATTAATATAAATGTAAACGACTTAACCAACCTTTAATTTTTGGGAGCAAGTTGAAAGACATGTAAACTTAGAGGAAATTAGTGATATTTATTCGATTATTAATTCTAATTTTTTCCGTCATTAATTAGTGATATTTACTCGATTATTATTCCTAATTTTTTATGCCATTATCTTAAAGAAGTGAAGACTTATAAGAGAGTAAAAAAAAAAAATGTTCCTTTTAAGTCTCGACCTTTAAAACTAAAGAGAAACTAGAAGTTTATGTAATATTTTGTAGTGATTTATGCTATTTATTTAATTTATTTGTTTGGAGTAGTAGAGAGACCTTGAAAAGAAAAATATACTGAACACAGGACTGCATAATCATTTTAGTACCCAAACATCGAAGGCAAGAACATCCTTTCTTTATAGTAAAAAGGTTCGTAATTCGATCTAATTTAAATTTATCATGTATCAATAGACTCTACAATTAATGAGGTGTATAATCGTCAATACTCTCGAAGAACTTGCTTATAAATGTTCATTGCGCATACTATAGTTCCTTATTTCTTCTTGTGATATTTTTTTTATACATTATTAATGTATCAAATTAGATACTAAAATCAATAAAATTTAAAATGCAGAAAAAGCTTTAGTATATTCTTAATTAATGCGAGTAATTTTTTTCTTTAAATACTAGGTCATACTTATATATTAGTGAGATTTGCCCATTATAGTATAAGATAATTGATATTAATATGAGTAATTCTATATATACGTGAGGATATTTGTCATAAAATCTAGAATATCTTAATGAAACAATGTGCTGAAAACCCTTGTATGCATATAGCTAGTTATTTCTGCTGGTTTTAAGTTCCAAAAGGTAGATTTTTTCATGAAAAACTTCTTAATTTTTCTGGGTTACTTAAGTATCGAATTAATTGCTAAAGATTTTGTGTTGTGAATTCAAAACCGTGCTCTCATAAAACAAAACAAAGAAAAATAATAAAAATAAAACTAATATCATTTAAAACTTGTAATAACAAAAATACGACTTATTTTATTCGAATTATATATTTTCAATTAAAAAAATAATTTTTATATCATTTTTTTAATACCCATTCAATTGAACTTGAAAACGACAATTTAGATCTGTTAAATGTTTCAATGTTGAATATTGTTTAATATTATTAAGTGTTATTTTTATTATTATAAATTTTAAAGATTTTTTTTTTTTTTTGGCGATTTGAAAAAAAAAAAAAAATCTCTTGTCTGCTTCTGCCATTTGTCAATAATCTTTCGAAGTTTTACTGCTGTATATTTATGAGTTTTTTCCTTTTTCTTTGAAAAAGAAACTACGAAACTATACTAATTAAACCAAAAGAAGATCTCGAGTATATTTTTTCCCCCATAAAATTCAAAAATAGACCAAGCCCATTTAAAGAAAATAGAGTACTAGGTTGGTTTATTTTTTATGGTTTCCATTTTTATTTTATTTTTGTATAATACACTTTACACTTATATTTAAAATCAACTTATACATTCAAATTTATATTCTCTCTTTGACATAGACAAACAAAGAAAAGAGACAACCAGTGAATATAAATTCAAAAACAAAAAGCGTATTTGTTAAAACAAAAACAAAAAATTGAAGGGACAAAAAATCAGGTTAGTTTTCTCTCCCATACTTGTTAATTCTTTTGTTTTTTTTATGTTTGATTTTGCTTCTTTTTTTTTTTTTTTTCTTTTTCTGTTTTTGTTTAGTGTACCTCTCGTTGGTCATGTCATAGTTGTCTACTATGTAAGTAGACAGATTATATTTGACAAGTGATATGACTCACGTGTAGTTCAACATCAATGAACACAACTATTGGAATATGCAATAAGATTATTTTGTTTTCAAAGAGAAGTATTTTCAATGGCTTGTTTGTTTTTCGTAATTTTTTTTCTGAAAGTATATGCGTTTTATTCCCTCTCACATAGTTATACTTGTTATGGTGAGAATCATTGTTTTTTTTTTTTCTCGGTTCCTCTCATGAGAATAAAAGAAATATTGAGCTAACTAATTGAAGATTATTCTACATGATTTTTTGAACATTAATTGATTTATAGAGTTCTTCCTTCTCTTCTAAACAATAAGCAACAAGTGGATCTCATATCATTGAAGAATAATGAGTAAATCATGTTTCGGTTAACTATTGGAATGAGGGGTTAAAAAGGATTAATTCATGAATTAAATGTCATTTTTGTGGTATAGATCATAGTTATGTAATTTTGTTCTAATAATTCAACAACGGGTAAAAAAACCCTTGTGTATGTTGTGGTTTTCTAAAATTAATACCAAGTTAAATTGAAATTTTTATGGGTATAATTTTGCTATTATGAAGACAAAAAATCGTTGAGTATATTCGTTATACCATTCATAAAAATTTTGTACTATAATTATGTTGCTATAAATAATTATATGACAGTTAAAAACCGTTGAATATATTCGTTATGATTGAAATGTTCGTTAGTACCGTTAAAATTAATACAAGCATGTTTTTTTTTATAAAAAAAAATACCATTAATAAAGTTGTGAATGCAGATAGCCAAATTTAATATGCTTGGATACACAACTAAATGCTCTCGACTTAAATTACATCCTTCTCTCTCCCCCTCTTCATTAAGAATTTCTATGAATTTTAGTCTTCTCAACCCTACTTATTTGTTACATGGTTATATTCCATATTGTTAATTTATATTTTGTTAATAATTAATATATTATTTAATTTTTCAAAATCTACTTAATTGAAATTGTCTTGCAATTAAGAAAATAATATTTATAATGATATATTCCTAATTGTATTGAGTTCCATAGTTAACTTTAAACTTTTTTTTAGACCAATGATCATATTGCAAACTTTTAATTACAATGACATGCACATTCACACATGGGTAAATCGATTATAGATATGCATATTTAAAAAATATATATACAAATTTCAATGTCATTTGGTGTTAAAAATATTCTTGTAAATAAAAAGAGAGAACAATTACATGCATTCTCTAATTCTCTCTCTCTCTCTCTCTCTCTCTTATTTAGAGAAACAAATCGCCCTAGAAGTTTTAAAAGAGAAAATAATCTAGCATGATTCTTGCAACAGTAAATTTTCTGTATTTTTTTTTTTTTTTTGTTTCTTTTTCAAAAAATTGCACTAGAAGTTTTAAAAGAGTAAATAATCTAGCACTACCAAACATTACCAAAGAAAAAAAATAAAAAAAATCTCAACCACGAAATGAAATCATTAGCAATTCAATTTAGTGTTTTCCTCAACATTAAGTGCACAGAAGATGAGGTGTGAAATTCACTTTTCATAATAAAGATTAGGAAAAATCTCCTGAGAGCCCCTAAGGTTTTCAGAAACTACAAAAATACCACTCAAGTTTGAAAAATGAACAATTACCTCCTCTCCATTATTGCTTTAAATTTTTTGATTTTTTGCTATTTAAAGAAACTTAATGGGAGATATTTGTAATCGACTGTGAAGATTAACAATTCTTAGAAAAAAGTTTGTTAAAGATTTTACAAATTAATGTGTTAATCTCTCCAGTTAAAACAGGAGGAAGATTTGCTCCTTGTATCATGCTTAACTATTAACTCCAATTTATGTTGCCTACTTGTTTTTTTCATTTTACTTGGTTGAATTTCTATTTCACATTACAGTGTTTCAATTCTGTAATTTGCCATTCGAATAGAAAGAAATAATGCTAACCATGTGGTTGATCAGAGTAGATGAAACAATGAAGCTCAAATCATGCAAAGTATTAAGACCTCTTTTCTTCATCATCTTTCTGGTAAGCTTTTGTATTAAGCTTTACACTTGTACATTATCTTCTATACCCGTAACACACACACACACAAAAAAAAAAAACTATCGCATTAGTTTAAAGAGCTTTTTACTTAAATAACACATGGCACACTAGTCCTACCACTTATTTTCAGTTTTCTCAACTAAAAAATTGTTGGTTTTTCTTCTTAAATACAGACAACTGTTCTGCTGGCATTGTCTATTGCTTTGATCCCGTATTGGTACGATACAATCAAACATGTCGTACGCCATGTTGATATGAATTCAAGCAGCCTAAAATCTGCTATGCAATCTGAGATTGAGAAGACAATCGGATCTTTTTACCTGTTGAATTCATCTGCAACAATGTTCGCACGAATTTTAGGTTCATCTATCGGTGAATCTCAACTCTCATTTTCTGATATAGAGAATAATGTTAGTACATAATCATCTCTTCTCTCACCAGCATGTAGTTAACTACAATAAAAAAGCAATTACTACTTTCTTTCTTTTTTCAACTTTTGCAGGTGGCTCCTTTTCTGTTTCAAGCATTATCAACAGTGCCATACATAACACAAGTTTCATATATTGGGATAGGAGGCTATTCTTTATTCTACTATATAAATGAAAACCAAACATTTATGGTTTATTCTAATTCCTCATTTGGTGTAAATTCAAGTAGCGAAAATGCAAGAAGGGAGATCCAATGGTACAGCCAACCTATAAATCAGGACACTGGAAAACCGTATGGAAATGTAACTATGAACTACTTCTCAGTCACTATAAATGCAAGCTGGTTTCAACAAGCCTTGAATAGTAGAAATGGATATGCTTCTTGGGACACTTCATTCAGTCATGCACGTAATGGTCTTTTATTCCTAAACTCGGCTAGTGTAAATGGAAAAGGAGTTATATCATTCGGGTTTCGTGTTCAGATAATGTTGAATTATCTTAATGATATGGATCTTCAAGGTGGGAGCTTGTATTTGGCAACCAGAGATGGGAAAGTACTTAAAGAAGGACTCAGAAACACTCAAATGTTGCATGATGAAAATTACATTTCCTTTGAATTTATGAAACCATATGGTGATCGAATGGATAGTGTTGGTAGTGTTTCTTGTGATCTTAGAGATGGCAACTCAAACGCTTCTCTTTTGAATATTGAAGGAGTGAGCTACTTGTTTTATTGTTCTCCTATAGATATAGCTGGGGTGCAGTCAGTAAGTTCAAATTATTATCACCACACTATTGTTTTCATTACTAAAGATTTTTTTATTTTTTACACGGTTTAAGGATCGAGAAGTAAAATTGATTGTATAAGGCAGAGCTTATGTGATAAGAATGAATATTAAAAAATCTAAATCATATTTCTAAATAGGCTTATTACTTGCTCTGTGTAGAATCAAAATTCTATTGCTATTATTTGGAGTATCGTTTGGTCAAAAGATCCATTGTTGTATAGTAGTTCTGTTATTTCTGCTTGAACTAGAAATATAGAGTAAAACATATTACCGTCCTTGTTTTGACATAATTGGTCATTTCATTTAGATTTCTACAACACACCCCTGGTTCTTCTCTTCTCATTCATTTGCTCTTCTGCCTCAGATGTAAATTCAACATGAATTTTATGCTTACACGGTAGTTGCTAGTTGCTACATCAGAAAATATTTCTAGGCAAGTTCAACAGAGTTGAGCAAATATAAATAACATATGATAAAGTTTTTATCAGCTTTGATTAATGATTTATGCATGTGTTCGTATGTGCAATTGATTCTATATATGGTGAATGTGAGTTTCAGGTTTATGCATTGGCTCTGCCACAAAGTCAGCTGATTCATCTACTTCACAAATTCTGCAGAGTGTCACTTGTCATTTTAGTATCAATGATCATAATAACAGTGGCCTTGATTTTCAGTTTAATTTTTATACTCGTTCGAGCTGCCAAGCGAGAGATGCATATTTGTGCTGCACTTATAAAACAAATGGAGACAACTGAACAAGCTGAAAGAAAAAGTATGAATAAGAGCCTTGCCTTTGCTAGTGCCAGCCATGATGTCCGTGCTTCTCTTGCTGCAGTTACTGGCTTGATTGAGATATGTTATGATGAAGTTCCCTCTTGCTCTGAGCTAGAAGCAAACTTAAAACAAATGGAGGCCAACACCAAAGACTTGTTAGGTAAATAAATCATAAATATAATCACTCTTGTTTATTCATTGAAACAAAAATAAATGATTCTTGCTTGTGTATATATGTATCATTTTAGGTATATTGAACTCTATTCTAGATACAAGCAAAATTGAAGCGGGTAAGATGCAGCTTGAAGAGGAGGAATTCGAAGTTTCCCAACTTCTTGAAGATGTAGTTGATCTTTTTTATCCTATAGGTATAAAGAAAGGAATAGATGTTGTTTTGGACCCATGTGATTGCTCCATTATCAAGTTCTCACAAGTGAAAGGTGATAGGGGAAAACTTAAACAGATATTAAGTAACTTGCTGAGTAATGCTGTTAAATTTACTTCAGAAGGGCAAGTAACGGTTCGAGCCTGGGCTAGAAAACCTAGTTTCAAGAACTCAATAACAACCTCAACGAAGAGTGGTTTGTTGAGACACTTTTCAAGCATGTTTTATAAGAGAAACAAATCCCAAGATGAATTTGATTCTATGAAGATGGAAAAAAATGAGGCAAAATATTTGGAACTTGTGTTTGAGGTGGATGATACAGGCAAGGGAATTCCAAAAGAGAAGCAAAAAACAGTTTTTGAAAACTATGTACAAGTAAAGGAAACTGCTCTTGGAGAAGGAGGTACTGGCTTAGGGCTTGGAATAGTTCAATCTTTGGTAAGTAATTTATTTGACAAAAAACAATATTACATGCTTAAAGGGTGTTTTTACAAACATTCAAGCTAATGCTAATGTATATGATTATGTTTATGGCTAAATGGCTCACATTATCAAACTTTTCTTTCAGGTGCATTTGATGCATGGTGAAATTGGAATAGTTGACAAGGAGATTGGTGAAAGAGGAAGTTGCTTTAGGTTCAATGTTCTCTTTACTATGTGTGCAAATGCAGTTCCTAGTGAAAAAGAAAGAGAAGGAAACAATGAATCGATAAGTGATTCTATATCAGGTGGAGTACAGCAAAATGATCCTAGACCCAAGGTAACAGTTTGCACACCAAGCCTTGCAATAGAAATTAGAACCCCGAGTTCTAGGTTGGGTAATCTTATCTCTAGTCCTAAAGTAGAGGGATCTTATGTTGTACTGTTGATTCAGAACAATGAGAGAAGAAGGATTTCACAGAAGTTCATGGAAAACTTAGGGATAAAAGTAAAGGTAGTAGGGCAGTGGAAAGAACTTCCTCTTACTCTTGCGAAAGTGAAACATAAGTGGAGCCATTCCCAGTATAGTTCTTCTGGGAAATCTGATATGAGTTTGCAACAAGAATCCTTGAGTAAATATACATCAATCAATTCCAGTTACGGGAAAAAGGATGTGTCTCAAAGCATCATGGATGAAACTGATAATGTGTGCTCTCTCTTCAGTAAGATTAATAATCCTCAAAGTGAATCAGGCTTTGTCCTGATAGTGATTGATGCTACTGCTGGACCACCTTCAGAATTATGCAACATTGTGGATGAATTTAGAAGTGAGTTAAAATGTACTGCTTGCTGCAAGGTTGTTTGGCTGGCAAATCCTATGTTGAATGGCATTAACTTTAAAAGGCTTAGAGGGTTTGATCCAAGTGATATTATCAAACACAAGCCTTTTCATGGAACCCGCTTGTATGAAGTAGTGAAAATGCTTCCAGAGTTTGGGGGTACCTTACCAAAGAGAGGTAGTACAATTGAAGGTGGAAAAGTTTCCAAAGATTCTAGCTCACCGGGATTAAAATCTCTTAATAAAGCTGAATCTGAAATACAAGAGGAGTATGGCAAATCAAGCAATGAGAAAGAAGGGAAGAGTATGTCATCACTCACTAGGTATGATCAGAATCATATAACATCCAAGTCTCAACAATCAATTCAAGGAGGAAAGTTTCAAGAGGAATATGGAAGCCTGCAGAGTAGTGACAAACCTTTGACTGGGAAGAAGATTTTGGTTGCTGAAGATAGTGCAGTATTACGTAAGCTGGCTATGATTAATATTGCAAGGCTTGGTGCAACTGCCGAGCTTTGTGAAAATGGAAAGGAAGCTTTGGAGTTAGTACGCAATGGACTTATTAGCAATCACATGAAAAAACATGATGCATCTTCTAATATTCTTCCTTATGATTACATACTGATGGACTGCGAGGTAATGAATCTGATTCCCATTTCTTACATATTGTCTTATTAATAGTTTTTCTTGAAGCATGGCTCATTTTAGTATGAATTTGTCAACATAAACTATAGATATGGAAGACACAAGATGAAAAGAAATGAGAACCTAGTTCTACTGAAATGTTGCCTATTGATGAGGTTACCATTTTGGTTGTGTTTAACAGATGCCCGTAATGAACGGATACGAAGCAACAAAGCAGATAAGGAAAGAAGAGGAGGCGTATGGTGTTCATGTTCCAATCATTGCATTAACTGCTCATACTTCAGGTGAGGAAAAGAGAAGAACAATTGAGGCTGGAATGAATATTCATCTTTGCAAACCACTAAAATGGGAAAATTTATTGGAAGCCATTACATACATCCATAGCAAATGAACTATTACCTAAATTTTTCTCCTATTGATCTGTATAGCTCAGAAGTTTTTTACAGCCAAAAATAAAATTTATAGAATGACAGTATAAAAAATTGTAGATTTTTTATGCAATGATAGTATAAGGGTTTGTTTGCTTGTGTTTATGTTAGTAAGTATAAAACGTGTTTGCTTCTGACAATTTTTGTTTGTTTGTTTTGAAGCACTTTTTTGCTGTCAAAAGCACTTTTACATGACAGACCCTAAATCTCTATCCATGTAGTAATTTCCATATTCTAGTGGCCTCTTTTGGAAAGGTAGACAATAGACATGAAGGAAAAGGAGAGAAAAACAGTTCCATTGCTTATTTTAATGATACAACCAAAGCAATCTAATGAACATATTATACTATCCCACTTATTGTAATGGAAATTTGGCAGAACAAATAGCTACAATGACAGTGGTAACCTGAATGAAGTATATAGTAAAGAACAAAACTTTCATCAGAAACAAGATTGTGTTTGAAGTAAAAACTAAAAGACCTTATCTTTAGAATCCTTTTCTTGGTGAAAAAGTTTCAACTGTTCCAGCATCTCTCTGCGTAGTTGATAACCCTGCTTTGTAAAGTATACTTGAATAAACTTTATCATCTTGACAATAAAATAGTCTTGTTATGATGCCCAAAAGGAAGCTAAAACAAATTGATATCATTGGCCCTTAAAAAAACACATTTTGGAAAATCCACATTGTTGTTCTCCAAATGATGTCAAAAATCAATTGCCAGTTCAACAAACAAACAATTCCAAACTTACTAGACACCATTTTGTACACCAGAGTGTCAACTACAGTACAGAACTTTAGAATGAACTCTGTTATTGATAATAATGAATATAAATGCTTATGTGCAAAATTAGCTTTACAACTCACTCAAGAACCAATGAGTACAAAATATATAATCTTACGTGGCAACCTATTGCCTAACATACAATGTCCAAAGACTTCATAACATATTGCTTTATCTTGATACTATTTTTTCTTCTCACTTAAAAAAGTTGTCTCCAAATATTGACATTCAAAGAGTGTAATGAAATATGTGAGTGTGTACTTTTATTAAAAAAGACAAGAAACACAGGGGAAAATAATAATAATAATAATAAATACTGTTTGGAGACATCTTAAGTATAAAAAGAAAAAGTAGAGAAATCTTAAGAAATTAATAAATGATAGTTCAATGGCCTTTCATTCATTATATATAGAGATTGCATATGTTACATACACACGTCGCTTTTCATTGGAGTACATTTATAATCTACATATTGATAATAATAACAAGAATAAAAACTAAATAATTAGGTCAATTTTCGGGTTTACATAGGAGTTGATCCAAACCTCAAGTGTCCAAGTGTCCAACATTCAAGAATATTGACTAAATTTGAGTGGTGATAAAAAGTAATCATGACGATTTGTACTTTTGATTATGCAGTAGTAATAGTTCGACGTAAAAATAAATAGTAAGCCAAAAACATAGAGGTATCTCATGTATTGCTCAATCTGATAAAGTTGCTTGAGTAATTTTGCATCAATCTGAATATATGATAAAGTTGTCTGAGTAATCGTGCATCAATTCGAAGAAGTATATTATATCATAACCATTAAATAAGCAAGTAATAAGGGAACTGAAAGCTAAATTTGGAGCATAAATAAAACAAGGGAGAGACAAGAAATATATGAAAGCATAAAAAGCCATGAAGAACCAACATTAACAATAAGATGCTTATCGGAAAAAAAAAAAAAACCATTAAGACTAAGATGGTATGAAAAGGTTAACTTGTACAAGTTAAAGAAATATGAAACAATATCTTCGTCTTGGGCCTAAATTGTTATAAATGTTTGAACAAATACTTAAAAGTAGTTAGAAACGAGGTTACCAAATTACTGAATTAACACTGCTTGGGTTGAGTCGCAGACTAGGTCGCTCTCTTTAAGACGTTTCGCGGCTCTGCCCAAAATTGTGCAAGCAAACACAGCCTCGTCGTCCCCAGGATAAAACAGCCCAGCAAAAATCTGTCTCGGAGTTAGACTGCACTGATGAACTCTGGAATGCTACACCTGTAAAATAATTTTGTTGCTCGGAAACTAAAATATATTTATTTTTGGTTTTTCTTTTCTGAATCTTTTCTGATGCTCAATAGTTAGAGCGAGATAGAGAGAGGAAATCGAGAGAGAGAATTGGGAGAGAGCTGTGAGCTGAAGGGATGATATGAGTTGTGAGGGCTCTGCTCTATTTATAGGCTGAGGGTGGCATGGAAAACGGAGCCCAAAAAAAAAACGGGCGTGGGTGGAGAACGTGCAACGTTCACACGTTTCGTAACGGTCACGACGTGGTAACGGATGGCAACGGTTCCGTGAGACTCGGTCTCAACGGAACGGAACGTTAAAATATAACGGTCACATTTATGTAGAAAATTTAATTTAATAAATAATTTTTTATCAAAAAATAAAATGCCACCTCACACACACACTCTGCTCGGCGGCGGCGCGCGCGTGTGGTGGACCCACAATTGCCTAGGTTCTCCCCCTTTTCACAAAATTGGGTGCCCCCTTGGGCCAATCCCATTAGCTAAAAAAGCAATATAGGACTTAAATTTTTGCATTTTTGCTCTTTTCTTTTTTTTTATTCAAATTCACATTTAATTCCAACAATAAATTTATCGACATTTTTAGAATTCTCTCTTCACCGACGTTTTACTTTCCCAAACCAACATTTTTTCTTCGCCTTTTTCGTACAGCGAACTGCGTTCCAAATGTGAGTTTTTGTTTTTTATAGCTTATTTTCAAAACAAGAATAAAACTATTATTTGAAACATGTGTTAGTTGTTTACTACACAGCCACGCTTTTCATTGGAACTGTAGACATTAGTTTCGTTATATGTTTTTATTTTTCTTAGCAGTTTAATCCAATTAGTTTTAAAAAGTGGCATCATAATAATTTGATACTTCACTTAAGTTAAAAAAAAAAAAAAATTAACTACATTTGTCAAATCTAATAAGTTCTCATCTGAATAATTATTAAAACAGTTTTAAAACTTAAGAAAAATGAAAAGTATAAAAAATAACCATTTGTATATTTGTACTTGTAGTATTATTTTTTTAAAGCAAGTTAACTAAAATATTTACTAAAATAAAAACTTCATTTATCATAAATTATTGTAATATTATAACTGGTATGACAAATATTTATTGGTTAATACAACTGAACTTACTTTTTTTTTTCTTTTTTCTTTTTAATCCTTAATTATTTACAATAAATTATTGTAATATTACAAGCAAATATGATTAACACAACTAAGCCTACTTAGATGCTAAGTAGAATACAATATATCACCTGCCACCATCAAGCATCAAGGATATTTTCAAGATTTTGATACATTTTGGACACATGTTCAAACTTAACATATGTTTTTAACTTTATTTTTATATAAATATGTTAAATAAATATAAAGCTAAACAATTATTTATATCATAAAATAAACATACATTCAAGTATTTATAAACATGTGTTAGAACATATATTCACATATAAGAAGTTCAAACACTTATGAACATGTTTAGTCTGATAAAAGGATATATATGAAATACCCAAATGGTCTAATAAATAAATATTTGGTTGAAATACTCAAATGATTATTATACTTTTTCTTATTTTTTATACTTTGATCCCCTTACATTTTTATTATAATTTTGCCCTTTTATTTTTTAACTTTTATATTTTAGTCTCCGTACTTTTTTTTTTTCCTTATAATTTGATATCCCTTAACATTTAATTTTCACACGGTTCAAAACTTAAAACTAATTTGAAATTGAATTGCAATAAATAAATAAATAAAGATGACCAAACTTTAAAAAAAAAAAAAAAAAAAATAGTAAGAAACTAAAATGTAAAAAGTAAAAAATAAAATGATCAAACTATATTTTAAAAAAAAGCATAGTGACCAAAATTTATTTGTGTAGTAGAGTAATCCGGTTTGATTCCTGAATCCCAATTTACCTCTACTTAGTTTTAAGGAAGGGAAAAAACAAAAGGAAAAAAAAACGAGTTAATATAGTTCAAATATGTGAAACTCTCCGATCAGCATATATACCCAATCAGCTACAAATTACAAAACGATAATATGCCAAAGAATTGAACCTCCACAGTTAAAAAATTTATGTTACTAAATATTAAAACGATGACTTTTATGCCCTACAGGTCTCTGACATTTACTTTAAAATAGCATTTAGTCATTAATTTTTTAAAAAGCATAATTTAATTATTAATCTTTAAAAATTTAATTCTAATTTAAATTTTGTAAAAAGATTAAGAACCAAATTTTTTTTATATGAAAATATTATAGATCAAATTCTATGAAATTGCAAAATTTTAAAATGTTAAGACTAAATTATTTGTTTTAAAATGTTACGAACTAAATTATGTTCAAAAGTAATACAAATTCGTAAAATGATTTTTATCACAATTTTCTATTGTTCCATATGAAATTATATACCTTCGATTTTTTTATGACTCCTTTATTCAACTTGTTTCAAAAATAAACCCCTATCTTATTTTTGTTCTTTTTAGGTAAACGACATATATGTTCTTTTTTTGTAAATGACACATATGTTCTTTTTGCTTAAATGAAACATTTGTTCTTTTTTAGCATATGATACATATGTTTTTTTTTTTAAGTGGTATATACGATATCACATTTTTTTCTATTATGTAACATATGATTTTTCTTTGATATGACACATATGTCTTCTTTTTTTTAATAACTTTTATTTTTTATTAAGTATAAATTGTTAAAATATAAAAAAAAAATACGTATATTTAATTAAACATAAAAATATATCATTATATACCAAAAAAAATAGAGAAAAAAAATATACGTTAACTCAAATAAAAGGAAAAAAAGGCTGAAATAAAGAAAAAATAAAAAGGTGTAGGAAAAAAAAATGATGTGTGGGTTGAGAGGGTTATTAGTGAAACCTGATCACGATGCACTTAAACTAATTTATATAATTAGTTTTTATTGGTTAATAATTAGTTTTATGAAAAAAAGAATATACAACAATTTAATGTTATGTACTTAATGCATATAAAGAATCTTGTAACACCTTAAATTATATGTTGTGGAAAAATTGAAAAGCCCCTCCAGTACTTTGACGCCAAACAATATCCCACCAAGCTGAATGAAATGATAGGATATGCTGTTTATTTTATTTCATCATGACCATTGTCGAGAAATGCTAGCATTCCGGTACAAAAAAATTTATTATAAAATAATACTTATATTAATTTACATAATATAATATAATATAATTAATTATTATTATTAAATAATTTTATGATTATTTTAACATATTATTTTAAAAAAATTATATTTAATTAATAACAAATATTTTATTTAATATATATAATATTATTTTAGTGTTAATTAAAAAGGATAATAGATGTTAAGTTTATTGTTACCGTTTTGGCTTGATGGTTGTTTATCTTAAACATTAATCGGTAATTAAAATAAATATGTAGCTTAATGAAAAATATCAAATATTAGTATAAATTTATGTACCAATATAAAAATAAGAAACTATTGATCAATATAATTCTTTCTAAACTTAATTTAAGATCATGTCAAAGCAATGGTGTGATGTGAATAAATTAGAAACTATACACATTATGAAAGGGAGCTTAAAAAAAATTGTGTCGTGTCAGTGTCACTATTTATAATTTAATACTGTTCATAAATTTCAATTTCACATAATTAGTACATATAATTAAAAAATTTCACACATATTTACGACCACAATACAAGCATATGTGAAATTAATTTCTACACTTTTATATAACTAGTGTTATTTTTCTCTTTTTTCTCTTTTTTTATGTAAAAAATCTACCCACCCAACCTTACTTTATCAAATTTTCAACCTCAAACATCTTAGAAATTCACCAAATATAATTGAAACATAGTTTAGGTGATTTTTGTAGATATAATTAATTTTTTATAGACTAACTTGCCATTAGCTCCCATCCAGAACAATAATTAATTATCAACCTTTAACAAATATAATTAGTATAGAAATGAACGGAGAGTTTTGCCTTTTACAGCCTTTACCAGTTATATACATATGATGTGAAAGGTGTACCAACTTAGATTCCTTTTGGTTCTAAATTCACAAACAGACACCACATATGCCAGCAGAGTCATGCCATTGTCAAAGACAAATCATACAAACTTTCCATTATCACATAAAGAAAAGAATATTATGACCAATAAAATTTAATAATTAAAATAATTTCCATGAGATCAACTAGTTAGTTTATATATATATATATATATATATATATAGTTTACCTGATGTTTTTTTCCCCATTCTTCTCATATTGGGTTTGTTTGATTTGTCCAAATTTTTCTTAAACCTTCGTTTGTGCTTGGATGCCTCACATTTTTTTTCCTTAATTTTATGTATTGTTGAAAAATATTTGTGAGATTTTTTTTTTTTTTTTTAAGTATTAATGAAATATCTGTCAGTTTGTGAAATTTGACACATATATATTCCCATTGGGTTGAAATAAAAATTGAAAAGTGAAGGGTAAAATGAATAATGAATAATGACAAAACATATTGTGATATAAGATTGAATCAAACTAAATTTTGAACATTAGTATAACTCAAATCTATTTGTTATATAATTAAATACAATAAGTTTAGAATTAGATTAGAAACTATGGTTATAATTCATATTTTTTTTTTAGTTTAACAATCATTATAATCTCCTATATTATAATATTAAAAATATTAATTTATTGATGAAAATATTTTTTTTAATCAAAATTCATTCAATTCAATTTAATTTAATAAAATAAAATTTTACAAATATATAATATATTAAAAAAAATCATAAGAAATGAAGATAAAAAATAAGCGGGTAGAGACAGTAATGTTCAATTAACCCCAATCCAATCCATCTCCCATAAGAGCATTACTCATTGTTGTAAAAGTCAAATTTTCTTTACAAATTTTAAATTTTAAAGGAAAAATGGACATCCCTATTCATGAGTCCTACTAAACCTAAAAAGGAGAGGGCTAACTACAGAAGAAATAAAAGGGTGCATCTGTATTCTATTACAGGTAGAGAGCTAGGGTAAAAGAAATGACAAGTCAAAGATAAAAAGTGGCATTATTAACACTTGCAGAGCAAAACATCCTTACGTACGATGACAAGTCAACTAGTTTTTAGTTGTACATTGCCACCCCAAGTTCATTCTGAAAATACTTCGGAAAACAATAAAACGAATATGATAAAATATATGACAACAAAAATAATAATTTTGAAAATTAATTCATATATATATATATATATATATATATATAAATTTAAGATAAGTTCTTTATTTTTATTGTTATTAGTAAAATTTAGGTGCATGATTTTTAGTAAATCAAAAAATAAATTCAAGTTTAATTATTTTGTATAGTTAAAAAAATAATTATAAATATTTTACAAACATAAATTTATGAATCAAATATCACAAACATATATTTATTTTGTAGCGAAAGAAATCATATAAAATACAAAAATCAATTACAGACTATAGTATTAGCAAAAAATTTAACCAAAAACTCATGTTTCTTATTTTTGAACTCGACACACACAACTCTCTAATATCTATATGATGTCTATATAAACTGCTGAAGTAATTAAACTTGTAGGAAAAATGTTATTTGAGAATATGACATAAGGTATGTAATAAAAGCTTTGTTTTTCTCTTTTTGACAATACGATAGTAAAGTATTCTTTGATCAGATTTAAGTACAATTAATTAATAATTATGATTATAATATTTAATTTGATAAATTTATTCTATTTTATAAGGAAATTTGTTGGGATTATTGTTCATTTAATTGAGAATTTTATATACATTAAAATAGTGCTTTGGTCTTTACGCAATATTAGAAACTAAATTATAAGTTGTTTAATTGAGATAGTTATATATTATTATTCTACAAATGAATTTATTCTTTTAAAAAAATGAAGAAAAAAAAAAAAAAAAGGAAAAATATTTGTAGAGTTTTAAAAGGGTGAAAAAAATGCATATATCTTATGCGCTAAAAAACGTAAAAACAATATAAAATATATTTCTATCTTAAAAGAATTTTAATTTATATATGATATTATTAATAACTTCAAATAATTGATAATTTAATGTCTATAATTTTTTTTTCTTAAAAGTAAATAAATAAATGTCATTATCTTAAAAATTAATGCTTTTTTTCCAAAAAAAAAAATTAAAACTTAATTTAAATTTTTATATATAATATAAATAAATAAATCTTAAGAGTATTATTTCAAATAATTTCACACATATAATTTAAGTTATAATAATAATCTCAGCCCGTCTCATAATATTATTGCCTCTTAAAGTAGATCACAATTTCTACTTATGATAACCCATTGTAAAATATAAATCAATTATAACTCGCCACGTAACTAATTAGTACGTATGAACCTTAATTGTATTGTAGATAAATTATTAACTGTCACTAGAATAATCATTCGTTCATTCATTGTGACAAAGCCTTCAATTTACCACCACTTTATTGTTTTCTTTTTCTTTTGAATCCATCAGACAAAAAGACACCTAACAAAGCAAAATATCATATATTAACGTAGACTAGACAATAACAATATGGGCTAGAGCACTGTGCCTTTTCCTTTTTCTACCATTTCTCAGTCCTCACTTTTCCCACAATACACATGCACGCAGAAAGATAATAGTATATGGATGATTTTTTTTTTTTAAAGAAAAAAGCTTCCGAAAAGACACAAATAATGTCCGCTATATTTCATTCATTCGGATCAATGCTTTATTTTAAGAATATCAATGCTTTGTTTTAAGAATATCAACAATAGCTAGCACTTCAGACTGTCGTTAAATGAGACTTTATACACAATTACGACTGTTTCGCCCCTCGAACCCATGACTTAGTGTATGTAGCCCAATAACGTTATCCATTAAACTATCCACTACCGATATATGGATGATTTAATAGGCTAAAATGTAATCTAATTTTTTTATTATTTTATAATTTTTTCATTTTCATCTCTTAAATTTTTATGCCATGTAGTTTCTAGTTTTTAAATTTAATATATATATATATATAGTTAAAAATAATTAAATGGAATAAAATTTAAAAATTAAAGGTTAAAAAATGAACTTTAATATGTTAATTTTGACCATTGCAATCAATTTAATTACTAAATTTAATCAAAATTGATTAAATTAAAAATTAATGTAATTAAAATTTACAAAAATTTAAAAGGTAGTGAATGAAAATGTAAAATCGAAAAAGTTAAATGATAGGGGTATTGTTTAACCTATTTAATACATAAGTGAAACGAGTCCGGAGTCAACTTGTAATTCATTTAGTGATATTCAATATGCATCGCATATTCAATATGCAAAAGTAATTCAGAATCTCATATGTAGCCATTAGTTATTGGGTCCTTTCATATGTAACAAATAAAATAAACAATCATCTCAATCATAAAATAATTTAAATTATTAATATAAATATTATTATAATTTAAAATTAAATAATAATTTAATAATTACTTCGATAAGTAAAAAAAATTAAGTAATAGAAAAATGCATATTTATTGTTAGATGAGTTTAATCAATGGTTTAGTCTAAATCATTTGTATTCTAAACGATCGCCATTAAGGGGGTGTGTGTATATAATCAGGGTTTAAAATATTGCTGTTATTTCTGCCATTTTTTACTTGCTAATATCAAAACGTGATGTTAATGTCTTTTGAATAAATTGTAGTTAAATTGTATTTAATATGTTAAATTTTTGTTATTATTAAATTATCGTTAAATTATTGAAAAAAAATATTTTTTTTGTTGTTGTTAAAATATCTTAGATGTTGTGGATATTATCGCAAAAATATAGATAAAATATGGATAAATATCTAGTGTTATAATGTCGGTGACAAGACTTCATATCCAACCATAAAACCTCAAAGACAGAGTTTTTGGCTTTAGTGAGTTCATGTTTTATTTTAATGCATTAGAGAGGCGCCTTATGTCCCATTAACTAGGAGTACTTTTTGAAATCTCTAGTAGCATTGTCGAGATTTATATAGTTATAATAGTTAATATAATTAGTCTTAATTATTTCAACGTTTTAAATACTAATTCGACAATGTTTTGCAAAAAAAAAAATATACATATTATACAATATTTTAATTAATTGATTAATATACCTATTACAAGTATTTAAAAATATATATGTATTAAATATAAAATTAATTTAAAATCTAAGCAATCGATTGTTTTGACTTTATAAAGTATTATAAAAAAAACCCAAATTTTTGATATAATTTTCATACTTTATTTTATTTTATTTTTATTTTTTATTGATAACGATAATATTTTCGATATTTTAGTATTGGTTGATTAACAATTTTGGTTATATATTGTTGAGTTAGTAAGATAGCTGGAGCAGTGGATTAAAATTATTTATTTTTATTAATTTGAATCAAATTTAAAGATTTTCGGTCCAAAAATGAAATAATCAAAATGAATTCAAGCATATAGGATTTTTTGAATTGTATAAAGCCATATTAAGCTTTGAATTTATTTATGATTTATTGTCATATATAAAACACAATATATACAATATTTTAATTTTAAATTTATGCATCTTTAGCACAATTTATTATTATTTAATAAGCATAATTGGATGCTTATTAAATTGTTATAGAGATTTAAAATTTATATTTTATTATTTAAATTAAAACAGTAATTTAATGTAATTATGACATGTATAATATTTAAATATAACAAATTATAAAATTAAATATGTATTTATTTATAATTTTAACAGTAATTCTATTAAGATCGAATTAAGGTGAATTATAAAGATTCGATACGAATGATATATTTTTCATTATGAATATCCAATCCGACATATTGGATCAAAATTTTTAATTTAGACGAATTAATCGAGAATAGTATTACTACTAAATATTATTTTAATAAAGCTTGCAACTAAATATAAAAAATATTGTTCACTTTAAAATTTTAATATAAATAAGTATCATAGTTAAATGAATTCATCAATTATTAAAATAAATTTGAAATTTTGGGAAAGAATTATAATATTATCAGAGAAAGTTTAATATATAGATATTACATTAATTTGACGGTGTTGTAGTAGCACAATGGTGTGAAAATCTCTTTACGAGAAGCCAAAACTAAAAATTAGTAGTTGAATAGTACTTGTTGTGTAATATTATTTAAAATAAATATATATATAATATTATATTTTTAAAATAAAAATATATATTGAAAAATAACGTTTAACATATATATAATTATAAGAAGAAAAAAAATCAGAAAAATAATAAAAATAATACCCTCAAAACTTATAACAGTAAAAATAATACTTTTATATTCAAATTATAAATTTATACAATTAAATAATGATTGTTACATGTTTAATATTATTAAAGTATTATTTTTATTATTATAAATTTTAGAAGTATTATTTTTTATAATTTTTCAAAAATCTATAAGTATTCCAATAAAAAAACATGTAGAACCTCATAAGCTTAGTGTCATTGCCCCAAGGCAAACAAAATCTTACTCGTCACTTGCTGATCGTTGATAATGTCCTCACATATAATATTGTTTTCCTTTTTATAAAAATAATGAAGCCATTGCACAATGTGTTAATGTCTCATTGTATACCAAATTCTCTCGAAGGGCAAAGAAAACAACAAGAAGAGCGCGTAGCCAACTTTGCCAGATCCTTCTGTTAATTTATTATATATATGAGCGTACATGAAAATTACAAAACATGTAAATTAAAACAAAACTACGGAAGACAAAAAATAGAACTGAAAAAAATGGAAAATTTGCTAGCTAGTTAAAGAAGAAGGCGTCGGAAATTATAAGGGTATGGTCCTTCGGCTTCCCTTGGGCCGGAACAATTGAGGACCAAAGAAGAAAAGACCAAAAAAAGAAAATTAAAATTAACAAACATTCTGTTTATAGAACCAAGAAAAAGAGGAGAGAAAAAAAGTGCTAATGAAGATTTTATTTTTATTTGTAAATAACTGCATTATTGATACCCTGTTATAAAAATTTTACATATTTAAATTAACTACATATTATTGAATCACTATAAAAAACTAGCCATGCCATGGTTTATTGGCTTGATTTTGATGGGCAAGAGCAGCAATATTAAGAATATCTGTTTGAGAGAGCGATCTAAGTCCTAAAAAATCTCTAGTCAAACCTTGTTCGCCAATATTATTATTGTTACTAGTACCACCACCAAATGCTTCCTCAAAAGAAGTCCCTTCAAACCCAGTTCCAGTAGACAAAGAATTGACCATATCCTGAAACCGTGACAACGAAGAAGAAGAAGAAGAACCTGCAGGTATACCTGAGGCAGCTGTAGAACAAATATTATTACTACTAGTAGCAGCCCCTGTGGTTGTTGCAGAGGAATCAGCTTTATTCCCAATAGCAGACAAATTATAGCTAAACCCAGTACCCATCTCTTCACGTGCAGAAATATTATTCAAACCAAAATTACCATTTGAGACGTCGTTACCAGAATTAGCAGACATGTGAGCTTGGTGGGGTCTCATTCTAGCTGGCGTTGAGCTACTCTGATTGCCGATCGCTGCACCCATTTGAGCGGCTTTCTGTAACAATGCAGTGGCTGACATGTGTGCTGATATTGTTGGTTGGTACGGAGGGAGAGTGGGACCACTTTGAGTAATACTACCAATAGGGTTGTTATTAGGGTTTGGGTTTTGTTCTTGATGTTGGTGGATGGCTAAATTATCTTGGTGAATTTGTGGGAAATTTGTGGAGAAAATAGTTGGTGATGAAGAGGAGGAAAGATTGTGATAATGATGATGATCTGATGATAACCATAGTGGGATTTCTGGCTTTATTAAGTTGAAGCTTTGTTGTTCCTTTTTCAATGGTAATACTGTGTTGGTGTCTTTTTGGGGATTATTATTAATCAATTGGGCTGCTTCAACGTTTAAGTGAGATAATAATGGTGAAGGTTGATGTGAGAGCAATGGGTTTGTTGAATTTGCTTTTGCACTTTCCTCTGCTAATGCATCACAAAAGGCTCTGTGTGTTATGAAACTATCCCTCCTGTAAATTACACAAGAAAACAAAAGCAAAATGTCACAAAGTGCTAGCTAGCTAGTTATGACTTATGACTTGGCAAAAGTGTTGACTTTATCTCTCTTTTGTTTCTTTCTTTTCTGCATCCACCATTTTTCCTTTCATTCGGCAATCCTAATGCATACTCTAACAACATGACACCTCACAAACACAATTATAACACTACCAAAATCCAAAATTTATTACTAATTATTTATTAATTTAAATGCTTTACTAATTTTTTACTATTATGAATAAATAATTTGACAAAAATTGTCCAAATTTTTTATTATGTTAACGAACAAGCAAAAACTAAAATAACATAAAATACATGAGTCCACATATAGCCCACATATCCACAAGTGTATTAAAATATGGTTTAATTATAAAATATAATTATTTTCTTACGTAAAATTAAATTTTTTTTATTTTACGTTTTAAGAAAAATAATATTTCCATACTAAAAGTAACTTAATAATTTATTCAATAGAAGGGTTAAAATAAAAGTAACTTAATAATTTATTCAATAGAAGGGTTAAAATATTTCCATACTAAGGCCCATCACCTTCCCTCTCTTTCTCTTTCTAGGTTACAATACAAAGGTAACTAGATTCGAGAATTACATGGAGCTTATCAGTAATGAACAAAAAGAAATAAAGAAATTAATTATAATAAATTAGCATCTAAAATCAAGCAAATAATGTGAATATTTTAATTTTAATATCAGTAAAAATATTTTTAAATTCTTATATCCTATAGATGAAGGTTAGTTACCTTGAGAAAAGGGTTCCACAATCACATCTATACTCTCTTGTACCACAGGTCTTGGAATGAGCTTTCCAATCAGATTGAACAGCATATTTCTTAGAACATTTATCACATTTCCATTTCTTTTCACCATGCTTTCTGGAAAAGTGCTTCTTGATTCCAGTCAAGTCCCCAAGAGCTCTTGAAGGGTCATGGTGTACACAACTGGGTTCTGGGCAAACATACACTTTCTTCCTTATTACTTCTTTGTTTGACCTTTGCTTCAATTTCCATGGCAAATTATGACCTCTTCTATGAAGTTGAAGATTCTGATCTCTTTGAAACCCTTTGTTACAGATCTCACATACGAATCTATTTGTTGCCATTAGTGTCTTGGGAGACAAGGCAATCACTTCTGCATCTGGGTCTGAATTATATTCATAAAACAAATATTTCAATTGAAACCCAGATAAGTATTGACACTAGTACTCAATAATAATTTATTACTACTGATTTGAAGTTCGAGTGTGTGAGGTTATGTTATATATATAAAAAAAAATATTAATATACCCAAAATAGTAAATAACCTGGGTTGCCTGGAAGATTTCTCTTCTTTTTCACAGCTGGTAATTGAGTAGTTTGGGGTGGTGGATTAACAAAGTACTGTTGGGGATAATTGATGGCAGTTTCAGTTCTGTTTCCAGAAGATCCACTAAGAGCTTCACCAGATGCTGAAGTTAAATTGGACATTCTCTCATCTATTGCTCCTTGCTGTTGTTGTTGAAATATCAAACCTTCCATGAATATGCATGGCCTATAGATCTTGGTTTCTAGATTCCTATATAAAAAGTGTTTAACTTCTGATTAAAGAAAAAAATCAAACCAAAAGAAGTTAAATTTAACTGGAGAGAAAGAGGAATAAATTGATGTGTCTCAAGACTCAAGAAAGTATTCTCTAAACCCACAACACTATAGTATATAATCTACCTTTGTAAGTTTGCTCTTTGAAATTTGGCTCCAACCCAAGAGACAAGTTTTGTTTTTTTTGGAAGTTCAAAGGAAACTAGAGTGAAATAGAGAGAGAGAGAGAGAGCTCGTGGAGCTGAACCAGATCCTTTCTTTTAACAACTTCTATAACAATATTTATTGATAATACCAAGTAAATCCAACTACAGCCACACAAATATGAACAAAAAATAATAAAAATAACAAAGACCCAGTTCTTAGAAATAAGAGAGAGATGTAGATGAGAAGGGATATTCATATACCTATGTTATCTTCAAGCAGTAGTCCAAAAACAATTAGCACCCACAAGAACAAAACCCAAGGGAATAACCCTTACGGCCAACTCTGACGTTGCACTTTCTGTCTTTTCCTCTGTTATCTTTCTAAACTCTCAACCCCAGAAAAATCTCTTCTTTCTTTTATCTCTTTCTTTTTTATATAAAAACCTTTTCTTTCATAGCTAACTAGTCTACCTTTTTCCCTTCTCTTTAGAGGGGAGAGAGAGAAAAAATAAAAAAGCAAACACGTAAAAAGAGAGAATCTTATTTTGTATTGATATAGATGGAAAGAGAGACAGAAAGAGAGATCTAGAGTGATAAAGAGCTAGAGAGCAAAAGAGAGAGTGACCGTTTTTTTTATATGTTTAATTGTATTATATAAATTTTCGAGAGTTTTATTTTTAATTTTAAAAAATAATAATAATTATAACATAAAATAATATCATTTTTTAAAAATATATAATATATATATATATATATTTTAAAATAAATTTTTGTGAATTATTAATAAATATATGTACAAAATTATATTTTATATGTATATTATATTTATTATTACATAATGGTCGATTGATACTTTTTCATCCAATATTTTGACTAAAATAGGATACTTATCTTTATTTTAAATTATAAATTTAAATTATTAAATATTATTTAATCTATAAAATAAAAAAAAAATATTATCAATGCCTTATATTTATTTTAAATATGATACTTAAATTTTATTGTTGTTAAAAAATTATTGTACAAAAATAAAGTAAATTTTTTTCATTTATTTTTTGATTTTTTTCAATTGAATTAATATAGATTATTTTAATTTAAATAAAATTATAACTCAAAGATTTGAAAAAAGAATTAGGAAAATAAACAAATAAAATCTTAAAAAATAGTTATTTATTTTTATACGGTCACTTTTTTAACAACAATAAAATTAAATAATAAATAAATAGATATCAAATTTAAATATTATTTTTAAAATAAATATATATAACATTTTTATAGTCACCCTCCTAAAGAAAGAATGAAAAAAAATCCTACTCCATAACTTTCTGACAAAAGTAGTGAATAGTGATATATTCATCTTGATATATGCATAAAGTCTTTATTGATCGGAATTAAATTTAAAATATAAAATAATAAAATAATTATGATATTATTTATTAAGTAAATTATAAGACCTGAATTATTGTATGTATGATTAAAAACATTATTCTTGTTACAGATACAATTACAGTGACATATCTTAGCGCTTGGCTTGGGGCAATGATGCAGCTCATGAGGTTATAACCGAGTGCGTCTATTGCTTTCCAAAAACAATTACAGTGAATGATTGTTTCGTTGATTTAAATTTCTAACTAGGCATGGTTAAAAGCTATTTCACTATATATTTTTCCAATCAATTTTTTTAATATTTTATATATCATTATTCATATCGTTGTCACAACACTTAATTAAATTATAATTACTCGTAAAAGATGGTTGAAATTTCTGACAACTTTGCATGCTTTAACTAATAAGCAAAGAATTATGGTATCGGAGGACCTAGAGAGATAGATGTCGTGTATTTAAAGTCTATTAATTTTAATTATTAAATTATAAATATTTAATTTATATAATAAATAATATCAATACTTACATATAATTAACTATTTTTAAGAAAAAAAATTAATTTTTGAACGACTTCTAATAATAAATTCCATGAGATCAGTATCCTCGATCGGGACTCTTTATAAATACAAAAAATTGTCCTTCTCGTCAGGAAGAAAAATAATGATATTTAGATAAATAATTAAAATTAATGGCTCTGTCTTACGCTCATCCTTTTCCATTATTTTTTTGTATATATTGCCCACACAATATGACCGCGTAAGCCGTCATTTTCAATCATTTTTATAATTACACTTGTAATTATCGAGCAAGGAACTTTTTTTTTTTTTATTCAAAAAAGACGTCCCCTGGATAGGTTGGATAGGGCATCATCGCCACACACCGTCACACACCAGGATCACCAGCCGGTTGTTTTGTACCACAAATACGGTAAGTGTTTAGCGGCACCAGCGATCTACAGTTTGACTCGACAGAGTGCAAGGTTCGAACAGTGGTAGTGCACAAAGGCCACACCCACACAATGCACGGAGGCCGAACAAGTCATGCGCTCGCCAAGCTTCGAACCTGCACCCTGCCGTGTGAGGACAAAGGACTGGTGCTTAGCACAGTGCCCAGGCCACTGAGCAAGGAACTTGTTATACAATAATAATGTCTGTAATTAACCATATGAAGTTAAATTACACTTTGTTTGACCATAAAATCAACCAAGAAAAGTTAGAGAAAACTTACAAACCGTTCAACAAAATTTTGACCACATTCAAATGGTATAATATAATTTGAGGTTTCAATTTTTTTTTTATCATAACGACCTCATTTTAGAGGTGTGGACAATTATTTCAGAAGAGGTGTGCACTCTCGGATTCCTTTGAGGCTTCAGTACTGTTGCCTTAAAAACATGATGCGTTCATATGACAGGTATCTTATAGCATTGTCATGCATATAAGAATGCAAAAGTAAGATTCATAGGTTAAATTTACACGTAAAAATTAATATTGTTATCTTTTTTTATTATTATTTTATTGAAAATAAGACTCTCATCAGTTTAAGAAAGATATGACTATTTTTACATACCACTACATCATTAAAGATCACTATTATTTTTATTTTGATAAAAAAAGCTAAGGAATTGGAGCCGATGACAGAGCAAGAGAGGTACTTATGTTCAAGTGCTCTTCAAAAACAACTCTAACATACTAAAAATTTGAATTTATATTTTACCGTATGAAAATAAAAACCCAACACTTTAATCCTGATTCATGAACTCCTGAACTACCGCTCTATGATATTGTTATCCTTCACTTCACCAACTTATATAAATCAACACTTCACAGGATTATTAATTTGATCAGAACAAAGATTATTTTCAAATCCATGTATTATAGATTCCCCCTATTTGTTTCTAGCTAGCTATCTCAAGGCCTGATCTATTCGCCCAAAAAAGTGATACATGATCAGTCACTTGACAGTCCATATAACAAATGCTTAGATTATGTCACTTTTTAATGAAATTATAATTTTGTAATTTTAATAAAAAGAAAAAAACATTTCTAAGAATAATATAGATTTTATCTTTCAAACATTAACAAGTATGGTCCGAACAGTTATAACTCGGTACCATTAAAACTTTTATGGAAAATATTATAAATATAAGGTAGGGGTTCCATCTCAAAAAGAAAAAAAAAAATACAAGTAGTGTAATGTTATTTAAAAAAAATAACACAATTTTTTTTTTAAATGAAAATGTTGGTGGTTTAATGAAAGTATCACCTTTGAAGTTTTTAAAAATATGAGTCCTATTCTATCCATTGATTTAACAGTTTTAGATTGGATAGCTTGTGAAATTGCTAATTTTTTAATATTATTTGATAAAAAAAACTATTTATAAAGCTCTTCAATGTAATAATGATTCGTTTATTTAACTACACCTTAGTTAAAAAAATATGTTTATTTTTTTACAACATATAAAAATATATGTTTATTTACGTTGTAAAAAAAATAAACATATGTTTTTATCCTAAAATAAGTTTAAAAAAAATAAAATTTTATATATAAAATAAAATTATGTTATAGAATTATAGATCGATAAAACCGACCTATCTCACAACCCAATGATTACACTACAGGTACAAGATTCACAAATGTTGTTCACCATGTTATGATTCAATGGATACGTTAGCAATGATAAACTTTTGTTTTATAGATATTAGAAAGGCAAAAAGTTTTTTAGTATAATTAAATTCGTGATACCAATAAAAGATTAAGATAGATAAATCTTTTCAAAGAAAGAAGGACAAAAGGTTTGTGTTTGAGTATAATCACTAATTAGATCAAATTATATAGCTAGTTAAAGATCCAGCTTTATAGCTAGATAAAGATCCAGCTTTAAATTTTAATAACGTTGGTTCTTATTTAATCTAAACTATGTCTTTCTGTTTGGTAATGTTTATCATGAGGGCTTAATTTGTGCTGATATATAATTAAAAATTGATTTTATTTTTGTAAACTGCTTGTTTTAATTTATTCTTCAATGATTTAGATTTTGAGAATGGGATCCTCCTCGACCAAAGTTCTCAAATATAATATCTCGGCTCATATCTGATATTAAATAATCAAAATGCTCCTAAACGAACGTGTTTTTTTTTTTAATATAAAAAAACCCGTTAGAAAACAAATAGAAAGTAGAAAGTAGGAATATTTTATCTCTGCCTCTAAATTTTTTGGGAAAATAACAAAATTAACACCCCCTAAAAATTATAATAACAAAACTAGCACCCCTGTGTTCAATTAAAATTGAACGACGATAATTTAGACTCGTTCAATATTGAACGTTCAATATTATCCGTTCAATTAGAATTGAATGACGACAATTAGACCTATTTAATATTGAACGTTCAATATTTTACGTTCAAATTGAATATTGAACGTTCAATATTAAACATTTAATTTTAATTGAACACAGGGGTGCTAGTTTTGTTATTATAATTTTTAGGGGGTGCTATTTTTGGTAATTTCCCAAATTTTTTTAAGTAAAAATAAGTATTAAGAGATTTTTATTTATTTTTATAATACGATAGTTGATATGCTTCAAACGAGGCAAGTCTTAGCACTATAATACTAGATCAACTACAGTAATAAAAGAATTAACATGACAAATGAGCTTACATGATAAAGAAATAAGTCACAAACTGAGAGGCTCTGTTCATTTCAGATTTTTAATAATTTTACGAGTTTTAAAATGCATGAGTACTAGATTATAATTTTTAAAAATTATAAAAGTTTAACGGTATATATTAAGATTCTATTTACCGTCTATGACATGCTATTAAACCTTCTAGGTACATTCGAAAGAAAATTATCAAACCAATAGAAAAGGGACCCCAAAGTGATAACATTATGAATCAAATTTACAGATCAAATCCAAATCATAATCTCAATTGCCTTTATCAAAATATTGGAGTTATAAGAAAAAATCTACCATGTGAAAAAAAAAAAATTAGGAAACTAAAAACTTATAATATCAAAATTAGGATCCAATAATAACATTGAATGGGTCCAATTGAACAAAGTTCAACATAGAAAGAAGCTAAATGATTTTAGTTTAATTTGAACGATGTTTAATGTAAAATAATGTGTATAAAGATAGTAAAAATATATGAGCAGAGCATGTTATTTTTCAAAAATAAAAAATTTGAATGCTAAAGAGTTAATGGTACGCGAAGCCCGTCATAGCTAAGTTGCACGTCAAGTCCCTCTGTCTCCATCAATCTCAAAAGATATGCATTCACCTTGTCATGATCCATCAGATGCATCATACCTTCACAGCACAGTTCAAGACATATATGTGAATGTGATCTTTATTATCATAAATTACTTATTGTTGTGTTAGATCATGTTATTGCAGTTTTCATTCCACCAAAGCTGGAAACATACCTGTGAACAAAGTTCTTTTTGGGCGAATTTTCCGTACTTCCTCCAGAGCCTGAAAAAGAAAATAAATAAGTCCTTAACCCAATCCCAGACCAGGAGGAAAAGAACTTACCCTTGGGAGTCCAAAATGTGTTGCAGAAGACCGATCTGGCCTTAAGGCATCCTGAAATATTATTGAGAAATATAATCTCAGCCTGGAAAATTGCAAGCATGCATTTCAAAGTTGTGTAGATTAAAAAGACAACGTTAGCTAAAGAGTGTGTATATGTGAGAGAAAGAAAGAGAGTAGGGAGGTACCACCGTACCAGCACTAAGGTTTCACAGTTCTCGAGAAATGGATAAGTTTCTTCAGGTATGTCACTAACATCACTGCAGGTGTGAGTAAACGTCAACACCATAATTCTGATCGAAGTCTACTCATAAATTCTAAGTTGAATTGTAGAAGTTTTCTGGAAACTTCTACACCTGACGAAGATTACCTAATGTAACAAATATCTCCAAACCGAAAACCGAGGGAACGATAACCAGGACCATGCCATACTGGTAACGGGGTAATCTGATAACACATTGAAAAAACAAAAAGCAAAGTTGGAACTATTCTCAATTCACATACAACAACACAAAAATTTACAACCAGTCATAGACAGTTATGTCTTTGTGCTTGTTTTAAGATATCTAAACTGGCATAAACAGCGGGCCTGGCTGTAGATTAATCATGAAAGATCTTTGATATTTAGCATAGTTCAAGCAACCTAAACCATGAATGCCTAACTTAAAACTAATGACCTAATTAAGAAAGAGGCCTCATGGATTTAAAGTTGAAAGAAGAAGAAAAAATGTCAATATCAAGTGAAACAAAACATGCTTAACCTTCAACCCATGTAATGTGAATGGTTCCTCATGTATGATATTGAATTGCAACTCTGAGACAGCAGCACCAGGTATGATCACACTAGTATCCACTAAATAGTAATGTGTCTTCTTCATCACCTGCATTTAAATGAAGTAATTAATAAATGTCCCACCAAACGAAAATTACAAAATCAGTGATGTCAAACTACCAGCTTACCAGTAAAAAATAATTGTCAATTTAACAATTGTTTCTAAATTGTAATTTATAAATTATCAGTTAAATCATCTCGTGAAGTGGTTTTGAATATCAAGCTCAGCTATTCACTTAAGCAATCAAGTAATGAAAAAGATAAAGTGTAGTAAAAGTGGGTCAAAGTTTGAACCTCAAAATCACGCTGAGCTACATAGATTGGAATGCCAGGCTGGACATTGTTCGTCCAATCACGAAGATCATCTAGACCTGGACAAGAATTGAAAATGAAACCTTGAGTTCTGCCTTGGGAGAACCAGAAGTCAAAATTATGTTTTCATGAAAATATGAAGATGGAAGAATTCATAAAATCATTTTTTGTCTGTCGAATACTTCTGAGTAAAACTAAGAAAAGTTCATGAAAGAGACCTCCAATGGCATCAGCATGTGAATGAGTAATCAGAACAGCATCAATTGTTCTTATCCTGACAGAAATACAATAAATTATACAAAAGGAAATACCAGACGTCATTGTAAAGCACAATAGAACATGCATAACACTACCACTTTAAACGTATTCAGAAAGTATTATGCAGGAATCAGAGATCTTTTAATAAAATCTGAAAATTAGTTTTGTAACTTGAACAATGGTAAGGTAGACTCCATAAAGCATCCAATAATTAGTCTATAGTCCTAGTCTCATTCCTGCATAGAACTTGCCAAACGTCAAGAAGTGAAAGTTTCCTACATAAACTATTTTCATAGATCCTAGTTAGGTACAGAATATATTATCTAAATGGCTGTAGGAAAAGCGCAAAAATTACAAGAAATAAATCCAAGCATTAAGAAGATAAATATGAACCCCAAGCTGAAACAAATAGTTGATCCACATTGGTTATCCGCATAAGATGTAGGCTTGTAGATTTGGTCTTTATGGAAACTCGCAAGTAAAGAAATCAAATAGTCTTAGAATCCGGGAAAGGGTCAATATTATACCCAATAAACTCTAACGATGAAGTGTAGATAATGGCCAAATAAAGTTGGGAGTTAGGCAAAAGAGATAATAACTAACCCATAGGTAGGAAACCATCGAAGAGCACTGTGGTAGAAAAACCTGTAAAATAAACATATTTTGAAACAAATTTACAGCCAACCTGTGGACCAAATGTGATCGGAAAACAGTATTCTGAGGTAATTGCATAAGAAAGACAAGGTACAATATCATAAAAGTCAAACATAATAGATATGGAGCTAATCTTTCACTTACTTTCCAGCATCTATAAGAATGCTACGTCTTCCAGATGATGTAGAAAACCGAATCAAGATGCTTGTGTTAAGTCTCTTATTTCTGTTACCCGGTTCGGTAGCTTTTGAGCAGACCTACAAGAGTATTATACCATGCCATTTCTGTAAAAAATCATACTTGTGTTTGTTAAGAAAAATGTAAGCAGTAATTCAAACTTTCAGATATGCAGGAAAATAACCACCTGAACAGTTGGTTTGGCATCCATACCTCACATGTCTTTAGAGGATTTGTCAGGCAGCTTACACGTGGAATCCCTTCACTGGTCCCTGTGCCAATAAATATGATCTCTGATTGGTCACAGGGTAACTCTTTTGGGCCATCCCCACTAGCAGAATCTGTAAAGCATTACATAGTCACTACATAGCTCGTCAAAAATCAAAAGGAGAAATAATGGGAAGAGGAACCTTATACTCCACAAGCCCAAGTAGAATAAGAGTTTATATTAAGAATACTAGACCATACTAAGTTCTGTTTTAAAAATTAAGGGGGACTTAATTATGAAAAAAAGCACTTTTAGTGTTTTAAACGTGGCCCCCACAGACATTAAAAACACTTTTTAGTTCACTGTTAAACACATGAAAAAGCACTTATCCTTCTGAAAGCTTTTTCTAGTAGTGCATCCAAATGCGCTATAAACATCCTAATGAAACAAGGTCCTGCTAGTACTCAATAGGAAACTCAAACCAATTAGAAAATGTATCCCACCTTTGCAAGCATATCAGCAACATTCTTACAACTATAGGAGCATTCAACCGCATGGAAAGCAGGACTAGAAAATATAAGTGCTCGTTTGGATGCGATCTCTTAAAATGGTATAACATGAAATAATTTGGTTAAAAGTGGTTCTAAAAGAAGCATTTAGTATTTAGTATTTAGGATGAAAACATTAAAAGTGATTTTAATTAACACTTTATTAATAATTTAAAATGTGAGCATGCATTTAAAACTATTACTCTTAAAAGAAAATATTACTTGCTTCTCTTGAAAGCGTAAATATTACTTCTCATATTTTTTTTAAAGCACGTCTCATATAAATTGTCAAATATCCTTAAAAGTACTTTGATCCATTTAAAATCACATACAACCAAAAGGAGAAGCAAACCATAAATGCAGTTCATAACTCCAAAACGCCTCTAGCATAGCAGTAGTAGCAACAAACTTACCAGACTAGCCCACAATAAATCTCCCAAAATCTATACAAGGAGCAATGCTTGTAGACTAATAGATCAATAGCTTCACTAGTTCTATTCATCCAGTCAAATATCCCTGTGAAACTAGTCATAAATGTAAGAACCCTACACAAAAACCTCATTCCAGCCTAACCAATAATTAAGTTCTAGCTCGCCTAGAAATTCAGAGAAAAGTGTTTCATAAAAAAAATAAATTTAAGCAAATAAACAAATTGAAGTCAAACCAAATCAAAGTGGTAGGTTACAAGCTCATCCACGACTGATCAGTGCAAATTTGCAAGGTTTAGATATGCATACAAATGAAACGGGAATAAAAACCAATTAAGAGCAAGTGCGAAGTGTACTTGGAATCCATAAAATGGGCATCATTCCCGGACACAAATTGCACATTTTTATTTTCTATTTAACTAACAAAAATGCATATTTAATTCTCCAAAACACCAAAAAATGAATCAAAAAGAACAAGTTGAGAACTCGTAAGAGAAAGCTTACTATGTTGAAGGCAAGCGTGGAAAATTCGTCTGAAGGGAGAGAACCCACGAAAGGGAAGTGAGATTGCAGGGTAGCGGATTGATATTTGGCGCCTGTAAGGTGTGAAATAGGCTAGTGAATGAGAAGGGCGAACTGTGCCCAGAAATAGAACCATTGAAATAAACTTCCGAAACTATTGGCAATGCAACGCCAGTTGAGAAACTAAAGCTGTTAGATTAGACAACCGCTCTTTTGGGTTCATTTGGAGCAGTAATTACAAATTGTTGGCTAGAGAAGGGCGACGGTTACAACCGAAAGAATGAGGCTCGGGCCCTTCGACTAGTCCAATTGTGGCTTCTGGCTTTTTACTTGGTATTCTTTTATGGAATTCTAAAAGCACACTATTTCTGTATGCATTTTTATAAAGTTTGTGCTTACTGATCCATAATAAATTAATTGAATAAAAATTAAAAAACAGAGAGTGTATAATTCATTTTTTTTAATTAAAAAATTATAAATAATCCAAATAAAAATATTAAATTACTTAAATTTTCTTTAAAAATAAATAAAATATTAAAATAAGAGATAATTTTATAATTGCATCTGGTAAATTTTGGAAAATTTTAAGCTCCACAATAACATGTTTGTTTATATATAATTAAATCAATACCAAAATAGCATGTCAGTTTTTCTTTTTCAATTTTTTTACAACGTAAATTAACATATGTATTTTTTAGTGTTAAAAGAAAATAAATATTTATATATTTTTTATTAAAGTATTAAAAATAAAACCAAATAAATATCTGAATCCATAAATTTTGAGTTATTGTGAGGGAAGTTAAATGGGATACAGTAACGTCTCTTGGTGGTGGTCTTGCCCAAGTTGTCGTTGCAGGCTTGCAGTCAATACTTTAGTGCATGGAGCTATGTTGGCTAGGTGTTTTAAGCTCGAGTACAATACAGGATGATATATAAACACAAAAAAATGTAATTTTGTAATAAAATAAATAACCAACACTAGCAAACTACTCATCACATGTACATGGAAAATACTATCCTGAAAGGACGATTGCAGCAACATGTATATGTGCTTGTTTAATTGTCAACCTCCTTCTACTTCATCGTCATCATCTTCTTCAACAAATTCCTCCTCATCTTCTTCTTCGTTGTCAGCAGTTTCTTCTTCTCGCTCCATGTCATCATCACCAACAATAAAGCCACCAAGTGTTTCATCTTCTTCATCCTCATCCTCATTTTCTAGGTCTTCACCTGCATCATTAGTTTTCTTGCACATAGATTTATCACCACTCTTCCCATCCTTGCAAACTCTATCACGGTCCTTTAATCTTGTTGAATATTTTGACTTTTGAACTTTTCTGAGATTCCCAACAAGCTTTTTATGATCTTCACTCTCACCAGTCCACTCATCGTCCTCATTTTCTTCATTTTTTTTTCTCTTTCCCCTACCACCTCTTGTCTTTTTCTTTCCAAACTCCTCATCATCATCGCTTTCTTTGCTAGGTTCATCCAGAAACCAATCCCAATGCTTTACATCACGGATCATACGCTTGGGATAGTGATCAAACTCATGCCCCATTACAACAAAACCAAACTCTGCGTATCAAAAAAGGCAACTTAATCATCAGAAGCATAGAACTGATCAGTAAAAGCATAACCTAGACTCTTTAGTGCTACAAGTATTTATTTCATCCAAACAATTTAAAGAATTAAATTATAAGTAATTTATTACATGCATAATATCATCAAATAAAAAATTAGCTGCTTTCAGGAACAAGTTTAATACGAATTAAAAGACAAAATTTAAAAGAAATTGATAAAATTATGGTTCTTCCCTCTAGACTTCGAAGGAATAGAACCTCCCAATTAATATTCCAAAAATATATTTCATTCTCGTTACTTTCTTCACCTTTAACGAAGTTTAAATACAAAAAACTTAACAAAAAATGAGATATTTGCTCCTAAAATATTATCTACGTATTATTTTAAATAATCATTAAGGATAAAACGAAATAATATAAAAAATAATAATTAAAATTATTAGATATTTCCTACCTAAATCAAAACTCAAAAATCAAATATAAAATAATAATTTAATAATGTAACAATCCACAAGGAAGATACTCTTTATTGATACCCACCCGACAGTAAACCCTGCTTCTTTGGCGGCTTCACTCATCTATCAGTATTTGGTGTTGGTGGGCACCTTAATGTAGCATCTAAAATCTAACTTTCATAAATGTAGATATTTGTAGCGATGATATCCGTCTTTGATACCAAATGATACAAACTTACTTCGTATCTTTTATTGAAACGATAAAATTAAAAGAAATTGATAAAATTATGGTTCTTCGAATAAACCATAACCTCCCAAGTTTCTAGAGGACTAGAACCTCCCAATTAATATTCTAAAAATATTTTTCATTCTCATTACTTTCACCTCTAACGAAATTTAAATATAAAAAAAACTTAACAAAAAAAGAGATATTTGCTTCTTAAATATTATCTTAAATAATCATTCGAGATCTTATAGTATGATTTTAGTTAAATACGGGACGAGATACCACTCAAAAACTAAGCAATACCACTTTTTTTGAACCTGAAAGCTTAAAGTACTATTTTCTTTAAGTGGTTAAGCAATAGAACAAGCTGAACACGGGTAACAATTTCACTCTATGTTAACGCATCTCTGTACTCTTTATAATTTATACTATTTGTCAACTCTACTCTTTGTTGAATTGTCGTGGTACTATAAAGTTGTACGTTTTCTTTAAGCAATAGTACAGCAATACTCTTAACGCATGAGGATTATTCATATCATAGAAATGAACTATTTGTAAACTAAATGATATAAAAGATAAATTATTATAATTATTGTATATTTTTTACCTATATCAAAATTCAAAAATCAAATATAAAATAATAATTTGATATAATAACAAAATTATAGTTAGATACGGGACGGTATACCACTATAAAATTAAGCAATACCACTTTATTTGAACCTGAAAGCTTAAAGTACTTTTTCTTTAAGTGGTTAAGCAATAGAACAAGGTGAATGCGGGTACCAATTTCACTCTATGTTAACGCATTTATTTGAACCTGAAAGCTTAAAGTACTATTTGCTTAAATACGGGACGAGATACCACTAAAAAACTAAGCAATACCACTTTATTTGAACCTGAAAGCTTAAAGTACTATTTTCTTTAAGTGGTTAAGCAATAGAACAAGCTGAACACGGGTAACAATTTCACTCTATGTTAACGCATCTCTGTACTCTTTATAATTTATACTATTTGTCAACTCTACTCTTTGTTGAATTGTCGTGGTACTATAAAGTTGTACGTTTTCTTTAAGCAATAGTACAGCAATACTCTTAACGCATGAGGATTATTCATATCATAGAAATGAACTATTTGTAAACTAAATGATATAAAAGATAAATAATTATAATTATTGTATATTTTTTACCTATATCAAAATTCAAAAATCAAATATAAAATAATAATTTGATATAATAACAAAATTATAGTTAGATACGGGACGGTATACCACTATAAAACTAAGCAATACCACTTTATTTGAACCTGAAAGTTTAAAGTACTTTTTCTTTAAGTGGTTAAGCAATAGAACAAGGTGAATGCGGGTACCAATTTCACTCTATGTTAACGCATTTATGTACTTTCCATAATTTGTCCTATTTGTTAAATCTACTCTTTGTTGAACGGCCGTGGTACTATGAAGTTGTATGCTTTCTTTAAGCAATAGTACAGCACTACTCTTAACGCATTAGGATTATTCATATCATAGAACGGAATTATTTGTAAACTAAATGATATAGAAGATAATAATTATAATTATTGAATATTTTTTATCTAAATTAAAACTCAAAAATCAAATATAAAATAATAATTTGATATAATAACAAAGTTATAGTTAAAATAATCAGGAATAAGTGCTCACAACCTTTAACTATGTACTTGTTGAGAAATCAAGACAAACTATCTTAACTAAACTTCCCTCCAACTTAAGAGCTATCAATGGTGCAAATTTCTTACCAATTGCCTCACAGCGTAATGGCATAATGGCATATGATGCTTGTGGCCAACGAGTGATATGGAACATCAACAATGTATACGTATATGTACATGTATATGTATGTGTGTGGTTGAGTGTAATTGTGATTAAAAAATAAAAAAAAGACGTGCGAATTCTTTAGGAACCAAAAACGTTAGGTGTAAAAGTTATTGAGTTTACTTTCTAAACTTGTTCTCATCAACATTCCTGTGCCAGAGAATTTCATATGAAAGATTTAATCTTTCAGCATTTTCATAAGTAACAAGATCAATAACAAAAGGCCGAAAAGCAGGATGAGAAATGGGATAATAGCAAAGCACATAAATCACAGTTATGAGTCATGCCAATTATTTTTACTTTTAGCAGCCAACCAGAACTCAAAGCAGTACGAAACAATAATGCAAATTTTATATTTTTTTTAGTTAGCCATTTTCCTCAAGTTTCTCATCAATCAAAGCACGCTGGGCTATTAGGAAAAAGAAAGAAAGATAAAGACCAAACCTTTAACAGGGTCAATGCCTGGAACATCAACTTCCTCAATCTCAGACCCACTTTGGGAATTCTCTGCCAATTCGCCCACATCCTCCTCCGAAACCTTCTTGCCTATTTTATCAACCCCAATGTTTCTCAAAGTGAACCAAGTAGGTCTCTTTCCAGAAACACAGAACGAATCACCGGCTCCCAGTTTAACCTTTTCAAGCCTCCTATAAACCCTAACTTGGTCATCTGTTCTGCTCCAAACCCAGATGGGATTCTTCCCCAAAACAACAAATGAAGCCTTGGGCTCCTTTTGAGCCGCGTTTGTTTGAACTTCGAGCTCGACATGACGACGAGACACTGTTCTGTCGCTGGTGTTGAACCCAAGTCCTCTTCCAAAAACCGTCTTATGACCGTTGCTGAGCGCAATTTTTGCAGCGCCTTCGCCTTCTATCTCCATCGTTATCCACTGCTGGCTGGTTAATCCACGTGCTATGCAACCCTAAACCCATGGGTATTTGTCTTAAATGTGCTCCTTAAAGGGTCAAGTTATGCACCCTAGGTGGTATTTTGTCAAAAATAATTCCTTAGAGTATTTTCTTATTTTTTTATTAATTTTCTTAAAATAAAATTCATAAATTTTTCATATTCTTTTATAAAATTTTCTTTTACTTTTATTTCTTCTAATATCTTTAATTTTTCTTTTAATATTTCTGTTTGATTATCTGATAAAATTATTTTATTCATTTTTATTTCTAAGCATGCTAAAAATATTCCTATAAAGTCTTTATTAAATTCTTTCTTATTTTCTGTGTTTCTAATTAAATTAATTAATTCTTTTAGATTATTAATTTGTATTTCTGTAAGCATTTTAAGTTTCTATTAATTGTTTTATTTCTTCAGGTAATTTCTTAATTATTTCTTTAATAATTGGCTCTGATACCAAATCGGGGGCTGAATTATGAAGTTTCAGTTACTTAATTATCTTCCTATTTGTTCTCGGAATAAATAAAATCCAAAGATTAAATTATCAAACTCTTCTTTATTTACTTGTACAAAATAGTGTTTAAAATAATCTTTTAATATTCTTCCTACTGGATGGGTTATTAGATGTAATATACTGGCGATAAAATCATTATAATCGCTTAATAACATATCAAATCTTGTAAAATTTTCTAAACATGTTTCATAATCTTCATTATCCATGTATTGATCTAATAATTCTAAATATTTTCTTTCAAAATGTTCTATATTAATCATTATTTTCTTGTTGGATTTCAGAGTTGATTTCTCCTAATTTCTGTTCTATCCAACGACTTAATTCTATGATTTCCTTATTTTCTTCTATATCCATTTGTACAAGTTCGAGACTTGCTTCTAATTCTAAGTGTTCTTTATCCTGTCCTTTTATTAAATTATTTCTTTGTTCTTGCTTAGTGAAATAATCAATTAATCCTTGTAAATTTTCCATTATTTTTTATCTTCCTGTACTTTTTTCAAAGTTTTCTTTTATAGATGTTTTAAAACAATTGAGGGATTGTTTTAAATATATTACATCTTTTAGTTTTTCTTGATTTTCAGAGTATTTCTTACTTTTACTTCTGTAGAGTATAGTTTCTGATTTCCTTTTCATGCTGTTTTGTTCATTATTCATTATATTATGCAGTTTAAACGAATTTAAACAATATTAATGAAACTTCAAGGAATACTAGTTTCTACCTGTAGATTCACCTGTTTTGTAAATATGGGTCCACCGCGTTCTTCCGCTTCCTTGCTACCTTCTTGTTTCAGAAAACTAAGCCTCACTCCTGGATCCAAGCTCTTAGTCCTCCTGACTCTGCTGATCCTCTGAAATCCGTACTTAATTTAATGAAAAATAGGAGAGATAGTTTGGAATTGAAATGGACTCTTTATTTATAAACAGATAATATTATAAGCTAGAGAACTAGTAACCTTGAAGAGGTTTTTAGTTCTTCCTGTTTTTAGAGTACATGGCTTGAAAGATAATAGATGATTGTGTTCTTTGCTCGTGTTTCCTTATATCCTCTCTAGAGTTAGAGAGTTCCCTTTTATAGAATAAGGGTTCTCTATTTACAATGGAGGGAATATACTATTCCTATTTTCTGTTTGGCGTTAAGACGCCTTACATTATTGCTGTCTTGAATTATTGCCTTCAGCTGTTGAGGAGGGTCCTACATGTCTGGTTGAGTGGGCTCTGCTGACATTGAGCTGCTGGACGAGCTTGTTTGTAGTGGAATTTTTCCTCTGATGCAATAATTGCACTTGTGATCAGTTGATTGCTGTGTAGCATAATAGCAAAATGCCAATTTTGTTTCTTCATTTACTTCAAGGTTACCACTGTTGAGGTTTGTCTCGTAAAAGATTACTTTTTCACTATCTTCATTACTGATAACCGAATTACTTTGGGAAGTAATTATGGTTTTACTTGTACAATAATTTACTTTTATTTCTGAAGAATTGGTAATTCTTCTAATTTCATAATAAATCTGGCTTAGCATTTGTCCTCTTTCGAGGTCCAATTCACCAGTATTGAATTCCTTTTCTGGTAAGCCCTTTGGGCGAGTTACTTCTCTTTTACTGCCTGAGACTCCAAGCTTAATAAAATGATATGGACTTACTGGTTCTTCTTGATTCCAATCCATTAAAGAACTGAAACATCTTATATAAATAGGCTTTTCTGCAGCCCTGGTTTTTCTTTTAAAATTTCTAATAGCTTTTTTGAAATTATCAGGAAAATAAATTAATTCTCTTAATTCATTTCCTGGATATATGTTTTCAATAAGTCCTGCATAAAATGTTTTATAAGTAAATATTGGATCAGCTCCTTCTAAAATATTAAATTTACTACCTGAGGGGAAGTCCTTTTCGGTGGTGTAAAACTTCATATCTTCAATATGTTCTTGAGTTGTTTTTCTAGCAAGGTTATATAATCCTAGCCATTCCTGTTTGGTCAAATTTCTGTATCTTTCTTTTTCTTCTTCGAAAGAATTATTAACTGGTTCTCTGAAAATTACTGGTCTGTGGATAGTTCCAAGATTCCTCATTTTACTAGTTCCTGTTGCTGGTTGTTGAACCATTTGGGAATAGTTTTTTCTTACTATTTCTGCTGGTGTTATGAGTTTAGGGACTCTAAAGTTTTTATAGCTTCCTTCTGCTTCTATTCTGTTTGTGAAGGATCTATGGATGACTCCACTGATTCCATTTACTGCTTTACTTGCTTCTGGCCAACTGGTATAAATTCCTGGATTAGGTCCATTGTAGACTACATAAATCTTTTTTGATTCTTCCTTTTCGGCTTCATCAGCCTAATTCATTTTTTGTTTTTTCTTTTCTGTATTTTTTATTGGTTCTGGGTTGTTACTGGCAGTTTCTTCAATCTGCATTTTTGTTCCAACTTCCTCTTCTTCTTCAGACTTCTCCATGTGGAGTTCTGGATTCGTTATGGTTTCCCTGTTCTGTAGTTTCTTTTTGAGTTCTAATACCTCTAGTTGTTCCCTGAGGCATCTGATTTGTGTTTCATGTACTGAAATTTCCTTTTCCTTGATCAGAATCTCTATGTCGAGAGAATCCATTCCTGTAGATTTTGTTCCTGTCATAAAGAACATGGTTAGTGGTGCTAACTCTCTAGTTAAGGCATCAGCTAAACAATTTTTCTTTTCTGGTAAATGTTGTACTTCGAATTTGTAGTAGTTAAACCATTGTTGCCATCTTATTAATCTTCCTTGTTTGTAGTCACCTGCAATGTTAGTCCTTAAAAAATGTCCAAAATTTTTACTTTCAGTTCTAACAATAAATTTTGAACTTATTACATATATTGCAAATTTCTTAATAGCCTTTTTAACGGCTAAATATTCTTTTTTATTACTGTGATAATTTAGTTCAGGGCCTTGAAATGATCCTGAAGTAAATCTGCAAAGATATTCATCTTTGTTATCAACTTTTGCTTTTAATATTGCTCCCCAATATTCATGTGAAGCATCTGTTTCTATTATCATTTTATCATCTGGTCCTGGATGATATAGAGTTGGTAAATCTTTTACCTGTGCTTTTACTTTATCCATATATTTAGTATTTTCTTCAGTCCATTGCCAGATATAATCTTTTTTAAGTTTTGCTTGTAAGGGTTTTCGCATTTCTGCTAGTTTCTTAATATATGCTTCCGCATATGTTAGGCATCCTAAAAATCTTTGTAATTGATTTTTATCTTTAATTATACTGGGAAAGTTTTGTATGTGATTTAATATATGGGGTTGTAGATGATGTTTTCCATCTTCTATTTCTAACCCTAAATATTTTATTTTTTGTTGAGCAATTACTGCTTTCTTTTCTGATAACACTATTCCTGATTTTCTGCATTCTTGTAAGACATTAATGATGTCTAAGTAGTGTTTTGGTAATTCGTTACTGAATATTAAAATATCATCTATGTAAACACAACAAAAATTATGATATTTTTTAAAGATATTATCCATGTGTCTTTGGAAAATACCTGGTGCTTGTTTAAGTCCAAATGGAATAACTGTCCATTGGAATTGTCCTTGAGGGCAGCTAAATGCCGTTAATTTTTGTGATTCATTATCAAGTCTTATTTGCCAAAATCCACTTTTGCAATCAAAACTTGAAAAGTATTTCTTTCCTTTAATTAATGATAATAATTCTTCTTTCTTTGGTATGAAATATCCATCATTAATTGTTTCTTTATTTAAAGCTTTAAAATTTATTACCATCCTCTTTTTTCCTCTTCTTTTCTCAGCTTCTTTTTCTACTAAGAATGCTGGACTGGAGTGTGGTGAATTACTGGGAATAATTACTTTTAATTCCAAAAGTTCTTGGATTTGTTTTTCAAATTCCTCTCTGTCTTCTGGAGTGTAAATCATTGGTTTTACTCTTATGACTTTTAAAGGGTCTTTTAATTCTATTTTTGCTATTTCATTAGATCTGTTAATATTTGGATCTAAAGGGTTTTCTGAGCATACTGTTTTTAATAATTTTCTTATTCCTGTTAAGGCTTTATCTTCTTGTATTTCTTTTAGAAAGGGGTTTTGATTAACCTCTATGTCTAAAGAAATGTTTTCTAAGTATGGTTTTTGTTTTTCTATATCCTCACCACGTTTTCGCTTTTTATGTTGGGACATGAAAGTTGGTGATGAAACTGTTAATGCTTTCCTAATTTTTGATACATAAAGTGTTTCTCCATCTAAGGTGGTGATACTTATTCTGTCTAGGTATTGTGTAAATGGTTGATATAGATTTAGAAAGTTATTTCCTAGTAGAATATCAACTCCTGTTTCTTGTTGGTAGATTGTAAGTATGTGAAAGATTTCTCCTCCTATTGATACATCTGTATCTTTTAATACTTTGTTTAAGTTTATTGTAGTATTATTTGCTATTCTTACTACTAATTCCTTTGGAGATTGTTTCCAAAGTTCTTCTGGAAATACATATTTACTAGCTACACACATACTTGCACCCGTGTCAATATATGCATGTAAATGATAATTTTTATATCCTTTGAATTTTAATCCTATTTTTATATAGGTATTGTTTGGGTTTGTTATACTTAATATTTCATTCATTATTCAGAATCATATTCAGAATCAGAATTGTGGTCAGACGTTTCTGAGTCTGTTATTTCTTCTTCTGTTTCTTCTAATAAATAAATACTACATGTATCATCTATATCAGATTCCTCTATTGGTTCTAGTTCCATTCTAAAAGCTTCTTCTAATATTTTTGCTTTCTGTGGAAATTCCTTTTTAAATTCTTTTCTATGTTGGAGTCTGTTTGGGCATTCATTAGCATAATGTCCTTTCTCGTTACATATCCAACATCTACATTTCTTTTTTCCTGCTGGGCAGTAATTTTTCTTTTCAGGTGTGTAATATCTTTTTCTTCTAAAAAATCTTTTTCTATAAGGTTCTTTTTTGTATCTTCTTTTATATTTTTGGAAGTCTTGTTTCCTAAATTTATATTTTTTGATTTTTCTAAATTTTTTATATTTCTTATATTTTTTGTATTTCTTATATGGTCTTATATTACAACCATATTTTCCTGGTGTTGAAAAATCTCTTGTATCACAACAGATTCTGTCATTTCCTTTTATTTGTTTAAATTCTTTTCTTTCTTGACATTTTATTATTATCCAATTTTTTAATCCTTTTATTCTTCCTCCTAAGGTGTCAGGTATGATTTGTGGATTCCTATTATTCCATTCTTCTGACATGGTTTTATATAATGTTCCAGGTAGTTTTTTGTAAAACATTTCCTTATAAATTTCTTGGATAGATGGTGGTAGTTTATGATAATACATTTCATATTCACAAATGAATGAATCTATGTAACACATGTCACATATCTCCATATTTGTTAAATGCCATTTGGCTTCTTCTATTTCATGTTCACTGGATTCCGTTATATTTCTTCCCTTATCTTCTCCTATAAATTCTTTATATATTTCATTTATTACTGTGTCTAAGTAATCTCTTCCTGTTGTAGCATTTCCTTGCATTAATAAATGTTGTTGATCAGTTAGGTTTGAGAACCATATTTTTACATTTTCTGTCATTTTGTGAGCTACTAATACTTTACAAACTGAAGGGTTTGTATTTGTAGTTGGTGATGTTTGTATTATTACACTCATTCCACTAGCCCATTCATCTAAGGCTTTTTTCCTGTCTCTTATACAGTCTAAGTCTAAAATATCTGTCTTATAGTTTTCATGTGGTTTGAATTCTAATGGAATACTTCCTCTAGTACCCCAATGTAATCCTTCTTCCATTTTAGGTGGTTGTCTTCTTCTATATGGTGGGTTAGGTTCTTCTGGCCTATACCTATGTTCTCTATGTGGATCAGATGTTTCTCCTATTTCTGGAGTTGTTTTTTCTTGGTTAGGTATTAATACCGGTTCCATATTAATTCTTTGAGTTATATTTTCTTGTTCAGATTCATCTTCACTTACTATTGTCATATCATCTTCTTCTTTATTTATGTAAGATTTTTCTTCATTATGTTTTTCTAATTCTTTATCTGTTAATGTCAACAGACTAATTAATTTTCCTATATCTTTATTTTCAGGATTCATAAATTGTTCCTCTAGACTTTTCCTATACTTTATCAGATCCATTAGGTTATTATTATTTGTCTAGATTCTTCTGCTTTTCTTTTTTCATTTTTTGGTATTTGTGCATCAGATCTTCTAGGGGGTTCATCTTTTAATCCTTTTAAGGGATCAAATTTTGATTCATATCCTCTTGGTTTGTTATTAATATCCTCTTTTATTTTTATGATTTCTTTATACATTTCTAATTGTATTTTTCTTGATTCTTGTATGTCTTTATCTGTAGTGTCTATTATTTCTGCTAAAAGAATTAAAGCTTTCATTATGGATATTTGATTGTTATTTATACTTGTTAAACTATTATTTCCTTCTAATCGTATTTCTAATAGTTTTTCTTTTATCATTATTATTTCATTGTATAGACTAAGTCTTTTACTTCTTCAATTTCTTCTTTTAATTCTTCTATTTCTCTATTTCTCTTACTGACTTCTGCTTGAGTATCTACAAATGTTATTGTTTGTGTATTACTTCTTCTTGATGGTATTAAAGGTTTTTCTTTAATGTCTAAGTTCCATTCATCAGGTACTTCATATTCTAATAATTTTTCTGGATTTTTTATTACTTGTCCTATATCCTTAAAGGTTTTATCTATTTCTATGAATTCATTTTGTCCGTATATCGAACTGTTATGGCTATTTGTTAGTGAATATCCTACTAAATAGTGAATTGAAAATGGATGGTTTCCATCTTTCATTAAATTTCCTCGTTCAAAGTCATAGGCTAGACTTAATACTTGATTCAGATTTTTATCATAAATACTAACAGCAAATCTTGGATATGCTGTAAATTTTAATTTCTGATATCTTAGGTTTCCATTAATCATTCCTAGCAGAGCATCTTTTCTGTTTGTTATTATATTGTCTAATAATGCTAGCTTAATTGGTGTATCTATTCCTTCTCTAAAGTGTGCTTTTATTAATATTTGTATTCCTCCTAAATGGATGTATCCAATTTTTTCTCTGTCTTTTTCAGGGATTTTTGATAATTTTTTCATAATAGTTTCTTTATTTATTAATGGTATATTAAACCTTCCTTTTGCGTCTGCTATAGTTATGCTCATTTCTTTATTACTTATGCCGTAATATATTATGTCTTTCCTTGGGAATAAATTCCTTATTTTTGAGAATGATTCTTCTCTGAATCCATCTTTTTCTTTAAGATTTAATTTTGATTTTTGAATTTCTTCAAATTTCTTTTTACTGAAAATCATTTCTTGTGAAAAACATCCAGAGATGTCTTGTGTTTCTACGTTCATTATTTCCTGTATTACTTCTTGATTTTTTATTATTTCTGTTATTTCTGTCATTTTAGTTGTGTGTTTTGTAAGCTTTTACAGATTTTTATTTCTTATGTAAGACCTTTCATACTTTTGTTGCTTATGTAAGGGGTTCATTTTTGCAAGAATTCCTCCATAGGGTCTAATTCTGCAATTAGCCATATAAAAAAGCTTATTTAAGGTGTTTGCCCCTAAACCCATAGTTTATTATAACTAAACATTACATATCAATAAACTTGTTCATAATAATTTTATTCGAAATTAATAACATTAAAATATAATTAATAATAAAAATTAAATTTAAACTTTTTATTAAGAAAAATAATTATAACAATATAATTATAATTTATTATTATTTTTTTAAATAATTAAATTACTACCATAAACTCGTAGCTCTTAATACTTTCTATTAAAAATGCTACATTTTTTTGTTAACTACTTTATTGTGCCCCAAATTTTATTAAATTTACTTATGTATTTTTAAAATTTTAAATTATATAATTTAATCTTTAAAATTTTAAAATTTATATACAGGTCTAAACTTTTAAATTTTATAATTAAATTTTTATAATTTTATACATAAATCTTAGCTTCGTCATTAAAATACATATTTATTAATCAAAATTTTAAAACATATATGTAAATTATAAAAAATTAGAGACTAAACCATATGGATTAAAAGTTTTAGAACACATATTTGAAGTTTTAAGAAATTTGAGGACCAAACAGTATATTTTAAAAAATTAAAAATTTATATATGAATTTAATTAAAATTTAGAGATTAATTACATAACTTAATTTTATTTTTATTTTTCAAATAGAAAAAGCTACATGTCCGAAGAATTTAATTATAATTGTTGTGTTTTGGTGAAAATAAATTTATTGTTTAAAACTTAATTTTGGATAAAAAGAAATTTTAAATAAAAAAAAAAGTACATTTACTTATAATTATGTTAAGAATAAGAATGATTTCACCTCTTGTGCATATGTAAGTATAACATACAATTTAGTTCACTTCATTTTTATATGAGTAATATGATCGAAAAATTATGTGTTTATAATATTTAGTTCATTTATTACAAAACAACACTTTTAATATTTTCGTTGTATATATTTTTCACTTAAATAAATAATATTTTGTGTCGTATATGTGTGTTACAAGACAAAGAATATACGAGAGTATAGTAGATTTTTCCCATTATAAAATACTTCTTCTGCTAAGTCAGACTCCTGATATTCTGAAGGCAATTAATTAACAAAAGAAATAGAAACCTCTGTTTCCTGAATCCTGATTCCTAACTTCATCTACTGATTCCTAACTTCATCTACATTCTACAGTATTACTATTTACTCAATGTTTGTCCATCACTCTATTTGTTGGTGCAGAAATTACTCCGTTTGAAGAGTCCCATCTTCTTTGTTAAACAGTGGCTTCAAAACGTCAGTTTTTTGTTTTAAATATAATGGCAATTTGGTAATTATGATATTGGGAAATATATATTTGTGTAAAAGGACAAAACCCTAATTGAATATATATATATATATATTCCTTTTGCTCCTGGCTGTACGAGAGAAGAAGAAAATTAGTACAGCCGCTTCTGTTAGAGAACAGAAAGAGCCGCAGAAGAAAAACAAAAGAGGAGCAGCGCCAATAGTGTAGAAACTTGCTAATTAATATCTCCATCATCATCATTTTGTTCATAGAGATATTATTAGCCACTTGCTACTGTTCATGGGATTGCTTTATACTTGAATCCCAATAAATTCAGCTTATTCCCTTGGCTCTTCATCAGAAACTTTGAATCAACGATCAAAGTTTTCGTCTACATTTGGTAACAGTATTTATTTGTTATCTGCAAGATTTGAAATTATTCTTGCTATTTTGATTACTGTTATTATTGAGAGATTATATTTGGGAATTTGGTATTTTGAGTGGCTTTTGAATATTGGTGTTTGTATTCTCCATTTGGATTTTGATAATGAATTTTCCTCGGTGTGCCGTCGTCAGTGGAGTAGACTTTTCACATTGAAAGGTCGAACCACTTAAATCATTGTGTGCCATTTAATTTTCTTATTGCTTATTATTTTGCCGTTATCCAAAATTAATTATTTGTGCAACTAAATTGGACCCGAACTACGCTTCCGCAAACGCCCATTTCTAACAAATTGGTATCAGAGCTTTGGGTTATTCTGTTAATTATTGGAACTGATCAAGTTTGCTCTTTTAGATTTATTTTGAGCTTTTGGTTATTTGGTTGGTTTCATATTTTTGGGTTGTGCTTCTATTAATTTAATTTTGGATTTTCTGTCATGGCGGCAAAATACGAAATTGAGAAATTCAATGGTAGGAATGATTTTAGTCTTTGGCGAATGAAGATGCGAGCCATATTGGTTAAAGAGGGGCTCGTTAAGACACTTGAAGGCAAGGATAAATTGTCAGAAAAATTGACTGAGGAAGAAAAAGACGCATTGATGGAAAATGCTCTCAGTTCAATTCAGCTATCCTTATCTGATGAGGTACTACGCGAGGTTGGTGATGAGAGATCTCCTGCTGGATTGTGGCTTAAATTGGAGGGTGTATATATGACCAAGTCTTTGACAAGTCGGTTATATTTGAAGCAGCGCTTGTACACTTTCAGAATGTCAGAAGGTACGCCTTTGCACGATCACCTTGATGAATTTACTAAAATTATTCGTGATCTGAAAAATGTTGGTGTTAAGATTGATGATGAGGATCAAGCCTTAGTTTTGTTATGTTCTTTACCTCATTCATTTGAACATTTTGTTGATACCATGCTATATGGGAGAGACACTATTTCTTTGGAAGATGTCAAAGCGACTTTGAATTCCAGAGAGTTGAAGAAAAAGGTGTCTATAGGTAATAACGATAGTAGCAGTGATTTGTTTGTCAGAAGTAGAACGCAAGATAAAGGATCAAGCAATAATAAAGGCAAGTCTAGATCAAAATCTAGAAAGATAAAAGATAAATGTAATTATTGCCGTCAGGAAGGGCACTGGAAAGTTAACTGTCCGAAACTCAAAGGTAAAGGAAAAATTACCACAACATCTTCTGGTACTAATGATGTTGCTGGTGTTGCAGATAGTTCTGGTTCCGATGGTGATAATGTTCTGTCAGTATCTATTAGTTCTTCAAGAGATGTTTGGATTCTTGATTCGGGTTGCACTTACCATATGTGCCCCAATAGGGATTGGTTTGTTTCTTATCAGTCCATTGATGGGGGTGTTGTCTTGATGTGAAATAATGTTTCCTGTAAGGTTGTTGGTATTGGTACTATCCGGATTAAGATGCATGACGGTATTGTCAGGACTTTGAAAGATGTTCGCCATGTTCCAGATTTGAAAAAGAACCTGATATCTTTGGGTACTCTTGACTCACAGGGCTATAGGTACATAGCTGAAGGTGGAGTTTTGAAAGTTATTAAGGGTGCTCTGGTGGTTATTAAAGGGCAATTGTCTCGTGGTCTCTATGTGCTTCAGGGTAGCACTGTCATTGGCAGTGTTTCAGTCTCATCCTCGTCAGATCAAGATTCAGATACGACTCGCTTATGGCATATGCAGTTAGGGCATATGAGTGAGGCAGGAATGTCCATTTTGAGCAAGCGGGGTTTACTTGGTGGTCAGAAAACTGGGAAGCTTGATTTCTGTGAGCATTGTGTCTATGGAAAGCACCGCAGAGTTAAGTTCAGCACAGCCATCCATAAAACGAAAGGTACTGTTGATTATATTCATTCAGATCTTTGGGGTCCTTCTCGTGTTGCTTCCAAGGGTGGTGCCCGGTATATGTTGACTTTTATTGATGACTTCTCTCGTCACGTTTGGGTATATTTTCTGAAAAATAAGAATGATGTATTTTCAAGATTTGTTACATTTAAGGTTTGTATTGAAAATCAAACTGGCAAGAAGATCAAGCGTTTGAGAACTGACAATGGTTTGGAATTTTGTGAGGGTCAATTTAATGAGTTCTGTGAAAGGAATGGCATAGTGAGACACTGCACTGTGCGTAATACACCACAACAGAATGGAGTTGCAGAACGTATGAATAGGACTATTTTGGAAAGAGCTCGTTGTATGCTCTTTCAAGCTGGTTTGGATAAATCCTTTTGGGCTGAAGCTTGTAACCATGCCTGTTATTTGGTGAATCGGTCTCCATCAACTGCAATTGAGTTGAAGACTCCAGTTGAGGTATTTTCTGGTACTCCTGCTAATTATTCTGATTTAAAAGTTTTTGGTTGTCCTTCTTATGCTCATGTTAATGATGGTAAGCTTGAGCCTAGGGCATTGAAATGCATATTTTTGGGGTATCCTTTTGGGGTGAAGGGTTATAGACTATGGAGTGTTGAACCCAAGTCACCTAAATTTTTAATTAGCAGAGATGTTAAATTTGATGAGTTTTCCATGTTAGAAAAGAAAAAAGAGTCTGTTGTTGCAGGTAAAGACCCCGGTGTTAGTGAGCAGGTGGAGCTTGAGAGTGGAGCTCCTAGTCAAGTGCAAGAGAGCACTTCAGATCAGCCATCTGTGGATGAGGTAGATGATTCTGCTCCTGATGTAGCAGAACAGCAACAAGAGCAACCATACAGTATCGCTAAGGGTAAAGGAACAAGAGAGATTCGACGCCCTCAGAGGTATGCAGATGCAGATTTAGTTTCTTATGCATTGTCTGTGGCAGAGACTATTGGGGTGAATGAACCTACTAGTTATCGTGAAGCTGTCACTTGTAATGAATCTGCTCAGTGGTTAGTTGCTATGAATGAAGAGATTGAGTCACTTCATAAGAATCATACTTGGGAATTGGTAAAACCGCCTAAGGGCCAGAAGATTGTTGGAAACAAATGGGTCTTCAAGAAAAAGGAAGGTATACCTGAGGTTGAAGCAGCTAGGTTCAAGGCACGTGTTGTTGCAAAGGGCTATTCTCAGAAAAAGGGTATCGACTTCAATGAAGTATTTTCACCCGTTGTGAAACATAGCTCCATACGTGTATTGCTTGCTATGGTTGCGCTGTTTGACTTGGAATTAGAACAACTTGATGTCAAGACAGCTTTCTTACATGGTGAGCTTGAGGAACAAATTTACATGCATCAGCCAGAGGGGTTTGTTATTTCAGGAAAGGAAGAGCATGTTTGTTTATTGAAAAAGTCATTATATGGTTTGAAGCAATCTCCTAGGCAGTGGTATAAACGGTTTGATTCTTTTATGATTGATCATGGTTACTCTAGGAGTGATTATGATAGTTGTGTTTATCATAAAAGGTTCTTTGATGGTTCAATTGTCTATTTGTTGCTATATGTTGATGACATGCTTATTGCTTCTAAGAATAAGTTTGAGATTCAGAAATTAAAGTCTCAACTTAGTGGTGAGTTTGAGATGAAAGATTTGGGTGCAGCAAAGAAAATTTTGGGCATGGAAATTTACAGGAATAGACAAGCGGGCAAGCTTTATTTGTCTCAGAAAAGTTACATTGAAAAAGTTCTTGAACGTTTTGGTATGAAAGAGTCTAAACCTGTGAGTACGCCACTAGCTGCGCATTTCAGGCTTTCTTTGGATTTGTCGCCACAGTCAGAAGAAGAAGAGAAGTACATGTCTCAGGTTCCATATGCTAGTGTCGTTGGTAGTTTGATGTACGCTATGGTTTGTACTCGTCCAGATATTTCACATGCAGTTAGTGTTGTTAGTAGATACATGCGTAATCCTGGAAAGGGTCATTGGCAAGCAGTGAAATGGATACTTCGGTATTTGAGAGGCACTTCTAGTTTTGGTTTGGTATATGATGGGAGTTCTAATACTGGTTGCAGTGTTATTGGTTATGTAGACTCCGATTATGCTGGAGATTTGGATAAGAGAAGATCTCTGACAGGTTATGTTTTCACTCTTTCTCATTATGCCATTAGTTGGAAGGCTACTCTACAGTCTACAGTTGCTTTGTCCACTACAGAGGCAGAGTATATGGCAGCAGCAGAAGCAGTGAAAGAAGCCATCTGACTTAGAGGTTTGGTTTGTGATTTGGGCTTACAGTAGGATACTTCTGTTGTATTTTGTGATAGTCAGAGTGCGATACACTTGACCAAGAATACCATGTTTCATGAGAGGACCAAACATATTGATGTCAGATATCACTTCGTTCGTGACATTGTGTCTCAGGGTACTATTGTTATTAATAAGATAGCTACTGCAGAGAACCCAGCTGATATGTTGACCAAGCCAATTACAGTTAACAAGTTCAAGCATTGCTTGGGCTTGGTTGGTGTTTGTAGTAAGTGATCGCCCTTTCGGGCTTTTTTGGACGACGGCCACATCTGATATATTTCGAGGAATTTTGCATTTGAAGAAATTGGTTCCGTTTTGAGCCAAGGTGGAGATTTGTTAAACAGTGGCTTCAAAACGTCAGTTTTTTGTTTTAAATATAATGACAATTTGGTAATTATGATATTGGGAAATATATATTTGTGTAAAAGGACAAAACCCTAATTGAATATATATATATATATTCCTTTTGCTCCTGGCTGTACGAGAGAAGAAGAAAATTAGTACAGCCGCTTCTGTTAGAGAACAGAGAGAGCCGCAGAAGAAAAACAAAAGAGGAGCAGCGCCAATAGTGTAGAAACTTGCTAATTAATATCTCCATCATCATCATTTTGTTCATAGAGATATTATTAGCCACTTGCTACTGTTCGTGGGATTGCTTTATACTTGAATCCCAATAAATTCAGCTTATTCCCTTGGCTCTTCATCAGAAACTTTGAATCAACGATCAAAGTTTTCGTCTACATTTGGTAACAGTATTTATTTGTTATCTGCAAGATTTGAAATTATTCTTGCTATTTTGATTACTGTTATTATTGAGAGATTATATTTGGGAATTTGGTATTTTGAGTGGCTTTTGAATATTGGTGTTTGTATTCTCCATTTGGATTTTGATAATGAATTTTCTTCGGTGTGCCGTCGTCAGTGGAGTAGACTTTTCACATTGAAAGGTCGAACCACTTAAATCATTGTGTGCCATTTAATTTTCTTATTGCTTATTATTTTGCCGTTATCCAAAATTAATTATTTATGCAACTAAATTGGACCCGAACTACGCTTCCGCAAGCGCCCATTTATAACATTCTTTTTTATCCAATTCAATTTGCCCAAATCCGCTTTTATCTTCATCTTTCTTTATCTGGTTCTTTATCTATGACTTCGACTTCCGTGAAGAACAACTGATTTACCTCTGGGATTGGTTTCCAATCTCCAGGAAGTACTCAGCAAACAGAGTGGTGAAGATAGAAACCAACCAAAGGAGGCTGTCGATTCAGCTGAACCCAATTATACTTCTTCTGAAGATGTGGATGTCATTGACACTTCCAAGCCCATTGTTCTGGTCACTAACGGTGATGGGATTGATTCCCCTGGCCTCAATTACCTTGTTGAAGCTCTTGTCTCTCTAGGACTTTACAATGTCCATGTCTGTGCTCCTCAATTGTGGGTTTTCTGTAATTTTCTATTGTTATTACTTCTTTTTGTTGTGCTGTATTTTTCTAGCAAATATGTGATATGGGTACATGGGCCCTTTGGTTGCTGAGAATTTGTTTCCTTCTATTTCCTCTATCATATGCTTGATTCAAGTTTCCTTCAATTGTTCTGGTGCTGTTGTTACACTTTTCAAATGCTTTGTGGTTTCTTAACCTGGAGTTTATTGCTATAGGGACAAATCAGTTTCAGGGCATTCTGTCATTCTGTGACTCTCCATGAAACGATAGCTGCGACTTCCACTGAAATTCAAGGCACCACAGCTTATTAAGTTTCAGGTGCAACAATGTTTAAGGATATATACATGGAGGAAGTGTTCATTGATCACTTATCTTTTGTAAATTAAATACATTTGTCACCTTACTTAAAAATTGATACACATTTGTCACTTTATTTTCAATAAATGGTACACTTCATTTATAATTTGGTACACTTTGATCACCTATTTTCAATAAATGGTACACTTCATTCATAATTTGGTACTAATTTGGTCACCTTTTATAAGTGTCTAGTGAGAAATATATATATATATATATACTGCTTAGCCCTAGTTTTTGCAATTCCAGATTCATCTTTGATTTGGAAATGGAACTGTGCAATCAGCTCTATGTAATTTTGTTTGTGATTCTTTATTGCTAAATCCTTTTAATTGGCCGGTTAAAGCTTGTTAGAAACCATGATCTACATCTCAAAGTAATCTATTTAATATCCGCTTTTTAATTTAATAATATTTTGGATATTTTTCTGCGGAATAGTTTTACTTTTACCTTGATGCATGCTTTGAATGTTGTTGATGGTGATTGATGCTTGACAGTACTAGGTTTTTATTTATTATTAATTCAGGGACTCCCGTTGATTGTGTTTCATTAGCATTATCGGGAGCACTGTTTTCTTGGTCAAAGCCTTTACTGGTTAGCATTTGGTTGCAATCATCTTCGTGATAATGATAGATTTTAGTATCATGCTCTTCTTGAATATTTGTATTGCATATTGTTTCAGGTAGTCAGCGGAATTAACCGGGGATCAAGCTATGGCCATCGCATGTAAGTTGTTATATATTTGCCTGCATTTGGTTCCTAAGATAATAAGTTTTTATATTGTTCAATACTTCAAGTCAAAGCTGTACATATGGAGTGTCACACTTTATAATCATCTAGAGATACCCATCCGAAATATGTATGTTTAAGTATTAATTTTTATTTTTTTTGTTCTTCCCACTTTCCCTCTTTTAACTTGAAACTTATTTTGTAGTTAACTTTTACATGTAACTTAAGGAGGTAATTTTTGACACGATTCGAACACAAAATTATATGAATTTTTTTTAATAAGAATTAATCAATAATTTTTTCATGTTTTTAAAAGTTTTATTATTAAATAAATAATACGACAAAAAATTGAGTAAATTTTTTTATGTGTCAACAAACACAAAAACTCAATACAAATAATATGAAACGAATCCGATACCAACACAAATAACACGACACAAATACGATTAATATAATACGATTGTTATCTTTACAAAACCTGGTTTTTCTCAGGTGGTGTTGCTGAAGCTAGGGAGTCATTACTATGTGGTGTTCAATCTCTTTCAATATCTTTAAATTGGTGAGTTGGCAATCCTTTTCCAAGTTAGATTTAAGTAGTTGCTTGTATACTCTTATTGAACTCGAGCTCCCCTTCTGTACCTCATGGCATTGAGATTCCATCAGTCTCTAACTTCCAGTCTTCCTATCAAATGCAGCAGAACGACGCCGAATCGAAGAAAAAAGTCCCTTTGAGGGGTTTGTGTACCCATGTGGTCTCCTTTCTCTCCGGTACTTCTTACCCGATGGTATTATATCTCCCTCTGGTATTTGGTGGTATTCTTTCTGGCTGAAGTTCGTTATCATCCAAATAACTGCTCTAGAAATTATTCTAGGTCACAAACTCGTGTGGAGTTTTTACTCCAATGATGTGCTACTTGGAATTCTAGAATGAAAATAAACTCGATTGACCTTGTTTAAGCTGCATTTAGAAATTACTAGATGAAATTTCTCTTCGACATGGAAATTTGCATTTCTAGTTATACCTGAAGATGAAATAACTTTGATTGATGATTCAAGATTTTAGTATTGATTCGCCTTACGAATTTGGTTGTTTGCACAGTTATCAGCTTTTTGACTTTGAAGCAACGGTTTTTTTTTCTCGGTTCATGCTAAGCAAATTACTTAAAAAATCCTTCCGTACATGTTTAAATTATAAAAGAACATCTTAAATTCATCAAGTTTTATCTATCTTTGTAGTTGAAATGAATTTTGGTAATGTTTGGTTCATAATATTATGTTTGTTGGAGTAGAATCAAAATAATTATAAATATTAAAGTAACATTTATAAAATTATAAATGAAGTAAAATTAAAAAATAAATTTTTTTTTATTTTTAAATACGATAAAATGAGAAAAAAATATTAAATGATTATATAAATATATGAAGAAAATATAGCATTCAAACGTATTTTTGAGAAATATGAGAAGAAGAGTAATACTTTACGTTCTATTTTAAATTAACAATTAAAGCAAACACAAAAATAGTTTGAATTATTTATTATTATCAACTAAAGATCACCGATCTCTCTTTACTCTGCAACTGACCATTAAGTTGGATTTTGATAAGTACTTGTTAAGAAGATAAACAAGCAGTGTCGTCTGTGAACTACTATACATTACTAGTCAATGTATTTCTTTGCAAAAGCCATGTGGCCCATAAAATTCATTTATCAATGACACTACCATGAGGTATGGATAATTGTTGCTGGATAAACCTGTGCATTATTTGCGTGGTTCTGAGCTTGAGGGAAGAAAAGCTTTTGTTGGTTCGGATCAATGATCAAGTATTTTAGTCGTTAATGGTATCTTGCATACTTTTTGGTTTCTAATTAAGGTGTTTCATCTGTTCTTAAGGAGAAGATTCTACATCACAAGAGCCAATGCTTCTATTCCCCAAAAGGACATTTCAACCTAGCACCATCCGGCGTAAGAGGAATCATGGATTCTTTGCCCGGTATGTCTGTCTCTCTCTCCTCTTCGTCTTTCAAACCAAAAAGAATAACCTTTAAATTTTACTTGAATGTATTATTATCCTTCTCTTAAGTTGTGTTGTTATATTCTCCACATTCTGGTCTTTTTAAGATGCGATTCATGCAAGTTTTGGATAATTTGAAGGAAAGAGACAGTTGCTTCTGAGCTCAACTTTGAGAATTGAGACAACTAGTGTGTCAACCTATAACATCCTCCGTCCTTCATGTTTTTCATTCTCATTGGACCATTTAGGGAGTTGTTCAACTTGAGCCTATACCTTATGCATACATCGAGCTAGAATGATTATATTCAGCCCATCTCAAATCAAATGTTTTGCCTTTGATATTTCCCTATTTTTAAGTGTGCGGTGTTTGAGTAGGAAAGGAGGATATTTTTTTTTTTATTTTGTGGTTCAATTTTGTTTGCATGCTTTCTGATTTTTTATTTTCCTTAAAGAGAATATAAAAAGCTTTATATATTTACCGTCTATATCTTTATATGCCTGTTCACATCTACAGCAAGGCAACCAGGGTGTCAGGAGAGTGATTGCTCGAAGAATTGCGAAAGGTCGGTCAAGAATTACAGCTTAGGATGTCTTCCTCTGACAAAAGCTCATTCTATTTAAGAAGATTGAATTAATGTGTGCAGAAATTTTCCTTAGATCACAATAAGGATGAGAGTTAGCAACTTATTTCTCTGTTCGTTAGTGACATAATTTACAAATGAAGGACTTACTCACCACATTATCACTTCTCTGTTATTATTTTAATTAACTCTTATTCCTCAGTTGCAATATAGATCCTGATTTTGGTGCTTCAAAATGCTTTTCGTACATGAATTCTTTTCTTGGTCTAATAAAATTTGTGGTGGTTAGAGGAATACTTCATTATATGTTCGGATATTATGATCCAAGTTGAAGGTGTTTTGGTAGAATAAATGGACAGAAATTTTCGGTTCAACCTTTAGCCTCGTTTTCTATTCATCAATTTTGAAAAACAATTTATCGACCCTCATTAATTGTCCAAACTCAATAACACATTATTAGGGGTATCGTTTGAATCGTAGCTCAAATAACACAAATTGAATAAAATTTACGCATGTTTAAATATTTTGAAAAATTAAGCTTGATTAGGATTGAAATATGGACAACTTATTAGATTGAAATAAAATTAAATAAAAGAAATTTAATTTTAAATAAAAAATATGTTAAAATTAAAATATATATATATTTTTTATCTCTTTTAGTTTTTTTTTTTTTTATGTTATATTAGTTATTTTATTTTGAAAAATAAACTAATAAGAAATAAATAGTTGTAATTTATTTATTTTGTCACATTATTTGATGTTAATATTTTTAGTATTCAAATCTACCAATCTCTTTAAACCAAAAAATATATATTCATCTTTAATTTTAATTAGTATTATGAAATTAGCCTTTGCAGTAAAAGTTTAAATATTTTATTGGCTTGTGTTGTGTTATTATTTTTTCAACTAGTTTCTTGTTGTAAAAATCATGTATTATGTAATAATCAAAGTTGCATTCTCGTGTGACATTTTAAGTTAGTTGAATTCTTTATTTTTTTCGATAAATATTTGTGTCTAACAGTATGCGTAGATAATTTATTAGCAATTTAGGTTAGTTTGTGCCAGTTCATTTATGTTTGTTTTAAATTCGTTTGTTGGTTCAAAATAAATTCAATTCGAACTAGTGTTGTACCATTTAAGTTGGATTAATTTAAACAAGCTCAAACTAATTCAATTTGCACAAATTATTACCCCACATTATCATATTGAAAATTCTCTTATAATTTTTTTTTTGATAAAATAATAAATATAATATTTTTAAATTTATATTAATAAAAATAATATATTTTTAATAATTTATTACTAATTCATTCATAGTCATCTTAATTAAAAAAAACATTATTTTTATTATTTTTACAATAATTTTAATAATCGCAAGAACTAAAAAAAACTTTTGAATGATTTGTTGGGAAATGATAAAACGTGATTGACTAGTTTTATCCGGACAAAAAATTAATTCATCTTAAAAACCCCGATCATAAAACAATTCTATTTAAATCTTTTCTAAATAGTGGGTTCAAACGACTAAACAAAATATTTTTTATGATAATTTAATATATATATTATTTTAAATTATATAATATAATTAATTTTATTAATAAAAAATTCTATTATTATTGGTTCACATCTTAACTTTATATTCTATTCAGATGTATATCATTGCTCATTTCAAAATTACTAACACTAGTCAATTTATTACCGTTCACATTTCTCTTAACCTCTAGCAATTTTCTATCAAAATTATTGTTTGCTAAACGGCGGTGGGTCAGTTCGGACCAGTGGCCCCGACAAAAGTCCTTTCTGAAGACGCGGGACGCGCTATTATGAATAAAAATAAAAACTTGTTAGGCTCTAAGGCGAACTCTGTCTTCTGAATTTAAAAGGTAATCATATTTCAGCACCATTTTTTTTTTTTTGATTTACTATTATAATAATGCGAATGTTAGATGAGATAACCTTTTATGGTGTGCTTTTATTTTTATATTTTCTTATTTTTAAATATATATTTAAAATATTTTATATATGTATAAAAAAGCATAAAATTGTCAAAATTCTAATAATTTTGGCCACAAAGGACTAACAAAATACCAATAAATTAAATTATGTATTTAAATTTTTTATACTATATAAATTACTCTTAAATAAATATTTAATTTTAATATAACTTGACTAAAAAATTAACATTAAAAAATAATGTATAATGGAATTGCTATGCAATAAATTGTATAAATAATTTATTATTATTATTATAAAATTAATTGCCTTTAATCCCTTAACCAAATAATAATATTAATTTAAATTATATCAAATCAAAAAATAACTTCCTTACTCATATTTTTATAATACCAATAGATAATTAAAAATATCAATTTATTTAAGAAATATTTTTTAAAAATTTATAAAAATAACACTTTTAATTTCATAATTATAAAAATATTAATTAATATTATTAAATAATGTCTAATTATAGATGATTACAAATTTAAATAACCATAACTTTACTAATCTAATATACAATTGAATGATGTTTAATATAAAATAATAAGTTAAATTTTTTAATGATAAAAATATATAAATTACATATAAATAATATTATTTTTACCATTATAAATTTTAAAATTATTACTTTTGTATTTTTCAAAAATTATATTAGGTGAAAGTGTCCCACTATTAACTATTGCATTTATAAATTAAATATATTAATTATATTATTTAAAATTGTTATATTATATTATATTTTATTTAATTTTTAATAAATGATATATTTTAGTTAAATTATTTATGTGGTTATAGTATTTAAAAATAATTTAAGTATATTTTTTATTAAAAATTATGGTAACTACTGTAATGAATAAATTTTAAGTAATACAATTAATATATTCAGTTTATGAAGAAAGTTACGAGTGTCTACTTTTCTTTAACTTGATCAAAATAAATAACTTCGCTAAAATAAGTTTCTAAGACAAATTCCCAAAAAAAAAAAATTCACTTTATTTAAATAAAGCGAGTAAGTTCATTGAGTGAAGAGCATTGATTGATGGTTTTGGAATCTTATGGGTAAAAAGAGACACATAGGCACATCACACATTGCCTCTCTCATCTGCAGCTATAAAATACAACTTTAAGTACACATTGCAACTAGGCCGTGAGATAATAATATATTTGCGAGAGGGGAGGGGAAGAGAGAGAGAGAGAGAGAGTGCAAAGAAAAATGGTGGGGAGCTACAGAGGATGCAAATGGGTCTGTGTATTTGCGGTTGTTTGCTCTCTTTTGGCTACAAATATCATAGCTGAAGATGGTACGCATTTTTCTTCCCCCTTATCTACATTTTAGTGTTTGAAAGTTATGATTTTTTAAAATTGGTCTTTTTGCCCAAGTTTTTCTCTCCCATTGCCCTAGATTTGCAAATATTTTGGGATGTCTTGGTTTTATATCTACTCTACATTGTGATTTGAATATGATGGATTAGCTTCAGCTGTGGATTATTCTTTGGGAATTTATATTTTGGTATTTTTCCATGGTATTGCTATATCAGATTCTGGAATTTCACACCATTATCGTCCACTTGTGTTTTTTTTCCCCACTGTAAAACCAACCTGTGTTATTTTCATATAAAATTTAGAGAACAACTTGCAATGTTTAAGAAGAACACTTAGAATAACACTGGCGTCGTTTTTTTTTTTTTTTTTAAACACTGGCGTCGTCACTCGTTAGAACCACGCCGTAAATATTGATTTGTTGAGGAGTCAATTGCAAATTTTATTTATTTTTCTGTGTAAAGATGTGGCACTTCTTTCTAAGAATAAAGTTCTCTTTGACTCGTTTCATTTTTAAGTTTTTAAATCTCTTAATATATTTATATATATATTAAAAATAAAACTTTTGTATAAGTCTTCATATTATGGTTCTCGTGAAAATAGTAAGGGCATGTATGTAAAAAGGAATTTTGAAATGGAGTCAACAAAGCTATTAAATTTATGTTTATAAACACTTTAATTTTTAATTTTTAATTAATATATGTATTTTAAATTTTATTAACGAAATACATTTTAATTCTTAAATTTTAAAACTAAATTATAGTTTTGAAATGTCTTTGGTATTATAGTTTTGACACTAAAGTGTCTTTTTTATATGATATCCTAAAGTATTAAAGTATACTAACTAAAATTTAAAGAACACCTGAGCTTTTTTTTTTTCCTCTTGAAAAAAGAACAACGTGCGATAAATTTATAGTCATTCTCTTAAGTTGTTTCTTATTTTCATAGTAATATTGCATTTCCCAATTTTTACAATGAAAATTACAAAAATATCTCTAATTTTAACTTTTATTTTTTATCACTCATCCTTTAAATTTTTCGAATACTTACCGTTTTTTTTTTTTTTTTTTACACACAAACAAAACGATTGAGTTTTTCACATTTTTTCTCTTCGATCCAATTTATATTCATTTTAATTGCGATTTATTTCCACTATAAATTAGTAAATACGTCTAAGTTCTTCCACCATAAAGTGAAAATTAAACAATGACCATTAGGAATAAAATAATTTAATATAGAAAATAAAAAATGAAATAATTTAATGTTAAGAAAACATATTAGAATGATAATAACTATTTTTCTCAATAGCCAACTTAAATATAGTTGTAGAGTTTTGGCTATAAAATGTTATCAATCCTGGTATATGACTTTTTTTTTTCTTCATTTTGTTTAGTGTTCATAGTTGGTGTGAGCAGTTTCTGCTAGATTAACCTTGTTCAGTAGCCAACATGAATATGGTTGCAGAACTTGCTTTAAAATGTCATCAATTCCTATGTATGTGACTCGAATATGTGTGTTATGTATTTAACTGTTTATTTTAAACAAATGTACAAGAAACGAATAAAAGGTTTATTATAATCTAGTGGGCTGAAGTCTAAGGGGTAAGCAGAAAGAGACTGAGTGGCCCCTAAATGATGCCTAATTATATTTATAATTTGATAAAGTGGTGATTAAGGTCTTCCAACTTCAAATTTCTACGCCCCACCACATTGACGAGAGTGGAGACTGCTTTTTCTCCTTAGGTGTTGCAGTTGTCAAGATTACCTTACCACAGTGGGAAACATTTTCCCTCTATTTGAGACTTCTCATTCCCCAATCTAATAAAAAGGAATCCAAAAATTAATAAAATAATTATTACAAAATGTAAAGACTGTCCTTTTAAGGCAAATATTTTATTTTAGGGTTTTTTTATTGTCACAATTAAAAATAATATTGTTATTATTACAAATATTATTATTTTTTATTAATAATAACTTACCAACATAAATAATGGTATTGGTATAATTAATTATAAATACATAGTAGTAAATTTATAATAACAAAGTTGTGTTAATATCATCGTATTTTGTAATCTTCGTTGCGGTACTTTTCCGGAATTCCAGCTGAGATGTATGTGTGCGACTGTAAAATTCAACACTTTTTTTAAATTATTTTTTCCTTTTCTTTAAGGGATTATCTTTTTGATAATCCCAAGCTTCACATGCTTTTTGTGCTTGGAGAGACCGTCAGATGCTGTGTGTAAATAACTACATTTAATTATAGTGAACCCCACACGGTTAAACACGCCATCTGCCTTGTCATTCTTGTGTTTTCATTGGAGTTGTCCTTTTCACAAACACCCCAAAATCCTTTTGTCGTATTTTTTATGCAAGTAAATAGAATGAGATTGAGAGGGACCCTCGGATGAATTGTATATATATATTTTTTCCTTTTCTTTTTCTTTCGACTAAAATAGTAACATTCTCATTTTTGTATGTTTTTGATTTTTTTTTTTCTGTTAAATTCTTTTTATGATTGTGATCTTTCTCATTTTAATTTGAGGCAATGGCATGGATAAGGTCTATCCAAAAAGACTTTACTTTCTTTGTCCTTTTTTTTTTTTTAAAGCAGAACTTGTTCTTAAGATAAGGTTTTGTTTAACTTGAAACTTGAAACGACTTCAATACTAACATCTTGTCAGCTCCCTTTGCTTTGCATTTTATATTGGAGTATTGTGTTAGCTTCTGAGGTTTGCTGTGCCAATTTCCAATCTTTATTCTTTTATTGTAGTAAACAAGATTACTACAATTCAACTTTTTAGTCCCCTAAAAAGAAAGAAACTGATAAACCAGAATTCTCTATCAAGAACAAAACACAAATAAGCTTAATTGTGTTTGTATTAATAGGTCCACTACCGAATGGTGATTTCGAAACAGCCCCATCAGGGGGGTTCCCGAGCACAACATCAGTAGGGGATGGGACTACAACGATACCAAGTTGGAGATCAAACGGCACCGTTGAGTTGGTTGAATCTGGGCAAAAACAGGGTGGGATGATCCTCATCATACCTCAAGGTAAACACGCAGTTAGATTGGGCAACGATGCAGAGATCAGCCAAGATCTAAAGGTAGAGAAGGGCTCCATTTACTCGGTTACGTTCAGTGCGTCTCGCACGTGTGCGCAGTTGGAGTCATTGAACGTATCTGTGCTTCCTTCATCCGCATCACAGACGATAGACCTACAGACATTGTACAATGTGCAAGGGTGGGACCCATATGCTTGGGCTTTTGAGGCTGAAGATGACGACGTGCAGTTGGTTTTTAGGAATCCGGGCATGGAAGATGACCCCACTTGTGGTCCCATCCTTGACGATATTGCTGCTAAGAAGCTTTTTACTCCTGATCGTCCCAAAGGTAAAATGCCTTCTATTTCCTGATTTATTATTAGCTAAAGCACATGCAATGCACATTTTCATTCTTATTTTATAATATTATAAGAGCAAGGGTTATTAGAATATTTTTTTTTTTACTATATTAGTAATTAGTAAATTATCACTAAACTCTATAGTATTACATAACTATTGCCGAATCTTAACGTAGATATTTTAATGATGATGGTTATGGTAACTGTTTTTTGTTAGTTTTTGACATTTTAATGGAGATGTACTTATGTATTTACTAAAGTTTGCTTTTGAATTGTGGATGTTTATTACGTGCTATATTTTATGCAGATAATGCGGTTGTTAATGGTGACTTCGAAGAAGGGCCATGGATGTTCAGTAATGTTTCACTTGGTGTATTGCTTCCCACTAACCTTGATGAAGAAACTTCCTCCTTACCAGGTTGGATTGTGGAATCAAACAGGGCTGTTAGGTATATTGATTCCAACCATTATAGCGTACCACAAGGCAAACGAGCTGTTGAATTGCTTTCTGGCAAGGAAGGCATAATCTCACAATTGGTTGAAACTTCACCAAACAAACAATATAGTTTAACATTTGCTTTAGGCCATGCTGGTGACAAATGCAAGCAACCTCTTGCAGTCATGGCCTTCGCTGGCGATCAAGCGCAAAATGTCCATTACACGCCAGATTCAAACTCAACCTTCCATGTAGTTGGTCTCAATTTCACATCCAAGGCTGAGAGGACAAGAATTGCATTTTATAGCATTTATTACAACACTAGGACCGATGATATGAGCTCATTGTGTGGACCGGTTGTGGACAATGTAAGGGTGTGGTTTTCTGGCGGCTCAAGAATCAGGTTTGCAGGATCGGCGTTAAGACCTTCATTTGCCATTTTCACGTTTGTTATGATGATGGTTTTGGTTTAGGGTGGTTGGGCTAAGGCAGTTTATATGTTGTATGGTTTTGTAGGTTGCAATAGGAATGTGAGCATCCTAAAGTTTGTATTTTATATATTATCTTTATAATTTTGTTTATTAAAGAATGAGAAATGAGAATGTCTTTTCTTTCTTCTAAGGTAAACGAAAATGCTTGTGTGTTTTGGATTTAGTAATAGCGAAGACAAACTGAGTACTTATGAGGCTATCAAAAAAATACAAAGAAACAAAATGTTGAAAAAGATTTTTAGTAGAGGAGCTTAGAGTTAAAGAAGCTTGCGCAAAGGTGGGCATGCAAATTGCAATTCATTGTACTAAAATTGAAAAGAACCCTCTCTTTATTTGGGCTCGTAGGGTACTCTAAAAAATGAAGATATAATCTTATTGCTTAAGACTTTAAGCGAAAGTCCCATGACACAAAGTTTATAGGACAAAGGTTGCCAATCTGTAGCTTTGCAAATCACGAAGCAACATCTTTTTATCTCAAATAGCTTTGCAAATCTGTAGCTTACTTTCAAATTAAATTCTTTTCGGAGCTATTTAATATTCGCTTTGGAACTACGCATTTATTGAATTTTTTTGAGTTTCTTTTAGACCCTTTCCCATCATATATGGCATTGGGCGGATGCCCATTTGTCCAACATTAACAATTTCACAGTATCCAACGTGATGCACCCATGCAACAAACTCAACTACTTCAAAATCATAGGCGGCTCTACAACTAATCAAATCATAGGGCAATACAATATCCTCATCTGTTACAAAGTATTGTTGCAAGGCAATGGATGTCGAGGAAATGTGTACCTGAAACCTGATAAATTTTTTGCGTCTCACTGCTAAGAGTAGTCTGAAAAGAATAATCCAACGAAGTACAAGAAAATCTCTCAAATACAAGGGGAGACACTCAATGTGAACAAAATTTATTTCAAATTTCAAAGCCTCAATTGACCCTATTATTCCAAAGGGCTATGCAGTAAACACTGCAAGGTTAAGAATGTTATCGGTAATGGGAAACACAACATCCCAAAACCCAACTGGAACCCTGAAATGAATAGCCAGGATCGCATTCAGATCCCTTGTCAAACCAAGAAAAGAATTATTTCAAGAGAACATCATAAACAGTTCATTTTAGAGCAACATTGACTCTGGACTCTCAATATAACCTTTGAATGCTTTCAGCCATTCTGCACCAATTGCACCTACACAGAATAAGTAATATCATGAGCATATTTAGCTTGTCAAAAGATATAATTACTTTTTATCTTAAATGATTTGGATAATATTACACGGCTGGTCAGATTGGAATACCATCAATTACACGATGATCGCAGCTTAGGGTAACAGACATGAAGGACGCAAACTTATAAAGTTCAGGTCCAGAACTAGGCACAACCCTCTTTTCAGCTGCGCAAGGAACAATGAATCATCAATTATCCAAAACAAAGATACTACAATCATTTGTCTAAGAAAAAAATAACGTTCCAGACTAACCTGATCCAACAGCAACGATACCCGACTGAGGTGGATTTATAATGGCACAGAACTCCTTGATTCCAAAGGGGCCACCCAAATTTGACACTGTAAATGTGCCCCCCTGCAAAAAGAAAATGCCAACTATATGTTATTATAAAACAATCAACCTTGTGAGTTTTGACAGCTAGAGATAATCAGCAAACATTACTGTGACCTCATAATCTTCAGGTTTTAAACTATTTTCTTTGGCCTTTTGGGCCAACTGCTTGACCTCCTCGCCAATCCTTGATAGACCCTTTTTGTCTGCATCCTGAGAATTAAAACATGTGTTTTTAAATAAGACAAACCATTGATTGAAGGGTAATATATCAATAAAAAAGGAACTAAGGCAGCCACTCACCCGGATGACAGGGACATAGAGTCCATTGTCTGTCTGCACAGCAACATTAATATTCACATGGTGGAACCTATATAAAATATGGGAAATGTTGACTGTTTTATATCAACATAAGTTGAAAATTTTCGTAAAGAATGAATTCTTACTGGCGAATATAATCATCCGTCCATGAACTATTGCACTGAGGAACCTTCCGAAGAGCCAAAGCAGCAGCCTGCAGTAATGGTTGAGTTTTTGTGAAGTTATGGTTGGGGAAAAAAAAACCATTCCTTCAGTACTCTTGAGTTGATTCTTCTCATTAAAAATATCATAAGCATTCCAAAAAAAGCAATGAGAAGAGAGAATAGAAAAGAAGAAAGAGATTATAATCTTCCAGCAGGAAAAGTTAAGAAACCATCTAACTCCTAATATGATATCCAAACATCTAATCTATCAAACCTTACAAATATAAGATTTAAATTTCAAAATCATTTAAGTGGGTATAAGGTGACATTCTCCTTCTCATTAAACAAATAAAAATTAATTTTGCAATCAATTAAGCATGTAGAAGGGACAATTAATTTTGCAATCAATTAAGCATGTAGAAGGGACACTCCTTCTTAATCACTACACGTGCACCAAAAACACATTAAAAGAATAAACCAGTATTTAACACTTACATGTAAAATGAACAAGACAGTTCTTTTCATCTCACATTAACATTTGCTTCATAAGAAGAAGAAAAAAATTAAGATACATGGTAAGATTAAATAGCCATAACAACCTTTCTCCTATTAATCTGACTTCAACATACCAAAGCACCTCATAAATCCCATTTGAAAAATCTTTTATACCCTAACCCTACTTGGTTACCAAAGAAAATTAAAGGTTGAAAGATTAGGACCTTTATTACAAGATCATTTACAGATATCCGCTTCCCTCCTGATGCTTCTTGTAATGCATTCAGTTGGCCCCTCAGGCTACATGGCAAAGCAATAATTTATGTATTGCAAGATGCTAAACATTGATTCAACTTTTAAAGGCAAGCATAGAGTTATACTCAATTAGTTTGTCAACACATGTATCTACTGTCAGATAGTAGTGAGGGATAGTCTGTTTAGAGAGTAATAATCGTGAAGCTGTGACCTGTAAAAATTATACCAGGAAATAGCCTCAGAATACAAGACAAGATTCAAATTTTGTAAGAACTAATAATTAAAAGACTATTTCATATAGATGAGCCTTTGAAAGATGTGAGAAGTTACAGCCACAATAGCAAATACAAGATGTAGGCTTAAACAGAAAGAAGTGGCTTAATAGAATCCCAACATCATTGACTGCATATAAAGGTCAAGACATGAAGTACGATGACTGATTAAAATAATTATAAAAAAAATTACCTTTCGTATCTGAGAATGTGGAATATCAATGTAATCTAATGTTGCAGGTGGAGCATCCTTAGGCTTGAAAGCTGCTGCTGGAGCTTGCTTACCACCAGAAGCTACCATAAAAGATTTCATAACCACTAAGTTAACTATCATAGGATGTCATCCAAGAATTTGGAAATAAAGATGCTAAAGAAAGAGAGGGAAACGGGTGAGATACAGAGAAAGTGAGAACTGAGGAGAGCAGTAAAGATACATCTACGTAAATGGAAGAATGAAAAAAACATTAAATGATAACAGTAAGGACCACTTTATCAAATTAGATACATTACCCAAGTAATGTTCAATATCAGCTTTAACAATTTGTCCATTAGGGCCTGTTCCTTTGATACTTGAGAGTTGCACCTAGATTCAAGCAAAAATTAGTAAAGTATTTATGGATAAGACAAATTTTGATTACGAAATTTTGTAAGATATACATTGTTCTCTTCAGCTAAATTTTTTGCAAGAGGACTAGCAAATATGCGATCTTCAGCTGAAGGAGATGCACTGGGTTTGGAGACCTTTGGCTCTGGAGGAGAAACAGGTTCTTTAACCTCTTCTTTCTCAGGTGATGTGGAAACAGATGATTCTTTATCTGCAGCAGCACCAGCTTCTGATGCTGAAGGTGTATAATCTTTGAACTTCGCAATATCCTCCTCATCTTCCACAGTTATGGCAATCACCTGCACAAAAAGTGATTGTTCTGCTCAAATAAAGCCGCATGCATAGCCTCTTAAATAGGAAGTTTTCATACAAATATTTGACACGGCCAAGTTGTATTTGCCATCTTGCTGACCTATAACATTCTAAAAGACGGGGAAACACAATTCAAAGAAGAATCAAAATGATTTACCTCACCAACTTTTATTTCTTTGGACCCATCACCACGTACAATCTTGGCAAGGTAACCTTCCTCCATGCATTCCATCTCAACTGTAGCTTTGTCCTTGAAAAGTTAACAATGAAAAGAAAATTTCATTTTTTTCCTGTCAAAAAAGCAAAAAAAAAAAAAAAGTAGAAAACTTACAGTTTCAACTTCGCAGAGAACTTCACCAGGAGAAACTTTTTCACCCTCTTTCTTCAGCCATCTTGCAATATTACCCTGTATATCATGCATGATATCTTAAAACTTTAACTTCAAAAGTTACAATGTCCTATTTAGCAACAGAAAGGTATGTACCTCAGTCATTGTAGGTGAAAGAGATGGCATTCCTATCTCCTGGTGCGGAGGAAGGTCTGAAATACAGTACAAAGGCTTTCATGAATCATGAGCTACCTCACCCAGGTTCACGATGTTTTAAAGATGAACAAATTGAACCATAGGAAACATTTCATCCCAAAAATATTATTTACAAATTAAAGAATCAAATATACATATGTGTGCACCATCCAAAAAAAAAACTATACGCGAGTGTGCAAGTGCACAAACAACTATACACTATGGTTATAGACAATACTAAAAGAAAATACATCTAATCATTTATTTACTCATTCATCACTAGAACTAGAGGGAAAAGGTTAGCAGTATTGGAATATGTCTTGCATGTACTCCACCTCTAGGCTTAAATAAGTCCAGCATGATTATGAACATCACTAACAAATGAGAGACCATTAATGAACATCAAATTGGAATAAAGAGAGTTAAAAGTCAGTTAATAGGTTATAAATGCATCACTATAAAAATTATATGGCTCACATTTCGGGAAACTGACAGTGCAGTTGCTCAAATCAATGAAGCACTGTATTGATATTTTATTGCTCTATTGATTGGGAATACAATAAAGGTACTCCTAAAACGAGATGAAACTCTATAACAACTATTATATTTTGTTAAATGACTGAGCAACTAAAAATTTGGCAAAAAGAATATTCCATGAACTTGTAAAATACCCAAATTGCATTATAAAATTACAGCAAAGAGCAAAAGGGTCATGATAAGTACCAGCACTGGATGAGAAGCCTCTCCTCAAGACTACCCCTGAACTGATACAACTGATACATTGGAAACATGAGTTAGCAATCATCAAAAGAACTTTCACAAACACACACACACAAAAAATGTTAAAAAACATACCATGAAAACTGTTTGTTATACAACAATCCATCAACTGAATTTCCCACTTTTATCAAGGTGGACGAGGCATTCCTTCTCTTATATGTACCAAATGATGACAACTACATTATAAGGCATATCAATTCTTTCACAACTGGTTTTTTTTATTTCTGAGATTGTTGATAAGCAATGATTGTACTTACAACTATTAGATGTAAGACTAAAAGTCTAAAATAAAAGGCTCCAACCACTATTGATGAGGTATGACCCTACGAGAGAATGATTGTACTTACAGAGCCAGTGGTGGAAGACTTTGTAACTTTCCCTCTTTCTGAAGGCACAAAACTATGACAATGAATCTTCGACAACTCTAAGATAGAAACAAAGTTTCTTCACAAACAAATTCTAAGGAAGTATTTAATAACAAACATACTTAAAAGAAAAACTATAATCATTTGCAATTTGAGTTTTTGGTCCATTTAGTCCTGTAACTTTACTTAATTGACACATTAGTCCTGTAATTATTAGGGTAGGTCTATTTAGTCCTATAATTTCAATTTTAGGCCAAGTTAGTCCAAATTTTTAAAAATAATTTCTTTTAAAGGTAAAATTGAATTTCACATTTTTATTTAAAACAAAAATATCACTCTCCTTACCTAATTAACAAGTATTTTAATTATTATTCTCTAATGGATATTGTTATTTTTCCCTCTTTCTATTCCAATCTATTCATTTGTTTGGTTATCTATTTTTCTATGAATTTTGTAGGATTGAAGTTACTTTGTATATATTCTAATATTTATATTCACTAATTATAATTTGGATAATTCTAGCAAATGTTTCATATTTTGAGGAATTTTAACAAACTTCTTTTACTCTAAAAAAAAAAATCTTATTTTACTCTCAGTTATTTATTAAATTATCAACTAGATTTTTGTTATTATTTTTTTGTCTAAATAAAAATGTAAAATTCAATTTTACCATTAATAAAACATAATTTTTAAAAATTTGGACTAATTTGACTTAAAATTAAAATTATAGGATTAAATGGACCTACTTTAATAATTACAGGATTAATATATCAACTGAATAAAGTTATAGGACTAAATGGACCAAAAACCCTTGCAATTTTATAGAAATATGGAACTATGAATGGGAGCAATATTTGGATGTTGTATGGGAAGGAATAAGTCTTTATAATAGTGAGAGTGATAACAATTTTGTGTGTGACTTTATTGTCTTTTTGATGTCTTCATGGATGTTTACCAATAAGGAATTGAGCACATGATCAAATTTTTAAACGTTAAGAGTATGTTCAATGAATGTTCATCAATAAATGTGTTAAGCATGTTCAGTTTCTATAACATTTTGAACATGTTTCAATACATGTTCTCAATTTTTATTTTATTCTTTATATTTATATCAAAATATATATTTGAAAATTTGAACATATTTTTAATACATGTAGGGATTAGAAGTGAAATTAATAAAAAAAAAAAAAAACAGGGTTATTTATAAAACGGAAGGTTATATATTTTTATGTATAGATCCTTATGTATTGGCATAAACATCAATGACACAAGCTTGAAGAGTTTATCTCAATATTACAACATAGCAACTAAGGCCTCTAAATTCTAAGGAGAGATGCTACTCCAAAACCTCTTCACAAGAATTGTCGGCTGACTCAGCTCAGAACCATCATATTCTAAGTTTCATTCCTAGCATAGGCCTTTTTTTTTGTAGCTAAAATGACCACTGTTAATTTGACGAGCTATCATTCTTCAAATTAGCATTCCCAAAAAACTCATGAACGGACAGTTTCAAGGCCACAGATAACACTGCATAACATCTTACTTTGTTAAATATAACAGAAATCACAAAAATAATACCATCTCTTTTAACAACAGCTGGCTGACCACCACATGCAAACCAACGAACCAATAAAGCATGCTCATTTCGCAGCAAATTGGGAGCATTTCTTAACTGCAAAGAGAAAAACATTTAACGGTTAGTTACCATTGGAACTATGCCTAATATGAGGAAGTATGTGTAAAGAGAATAATATCGGATTAATATCATTTTTGACAGCTCATGGAATATATGTACACATCATTTCTGTCCAGTAGAAAATTAACAAACCATAAGGTTGTGAATATAATTTGTTAAAGGCCTTCATGGCAAATTAAGCAAATTTGGGGGTGGGGAAGGAAAGTAAAATACCTACTTACTTTGAGAAATGAAATTCAAACAAAACACGCCCTGAATATGAATGCCCTGATATACCCAATCATCATTTCAGCTTGGCATAGACTGATGACCAACTAAGTAAACAACTGCCCTCAACAACGTAAGTAAAGGAAAGGCAACTTAAACAGAACGTCATATATGAACAAAAAATAAATAAACCAAACTCATCAAACATTTTGAACTAGTAAACCTTTTTTTCTTCTTTTGGTCCTTATTTAAATTAGAAAACAGCACCCTTCAAAGACCTAACTAACAGATATGACTGCTTGTGACAATAAAAGTAACGAAATGCACATCAAACGTCGCTAACATCAAAAGCAACAATCACCACACGAAAATCTTAGAAATAAGCTTGGAAAAAAAGTACAACTGCAAAAATCTAATATTGGTTCATCAAATGTGAATAAAGCAACAATAAGATTCATAATAACGAAATGCCAAGGTAGAAAGAAATGGTCCATTGATAGAGTACCTTCTTCGAGTGATTAATAATTTGAGATGCGTACGACATAGCTGGAGTTCACCGTCGATGTAAAAATAAATACACTCAAAAAAGAAGAAAAAATAAATTAAAATTAAAACGCGAAAATCAAACACAACTATGAAATACCAAATAGATAGTGGCTATTGCTTGGTTAGGTGGGAAATGTGGACTTTAGGGTTCGAGTTCGACGATCAACAATTCAACGTGGAAATAGATGCACAGATGACAGATCGCACTTGACTTTGTTCTCTTCCTTTTACCTTTTTTTTTCCCACTTATTTGTTTAATAACTATTTTTCTTTAAAAATTTATAAATTATTGAATGTGAGGTGACTGAAACTGAAACAGTAATATGCAATGATTTTTTGGCTGGCCTATGGCGTGCTGCGTACTCAGCGCCTACCATTTTGGATATTTTAGTTATGGATACATAATTTTATTTAAAAAAATAATAATATTATTATTATTAAAATTTATAATAATAACTTAAATTTAATATTTTTATAAATAAATAAAAAATTATTATATTATTTTATTTAAATATCGTTTAATTTAAGCTATAATATTTTAATCTGATTTAATATAAGAAGAATATATTTTAAAAAATGATGTAAGTGGAAAGTTGGTGATGGGACTGACATTAATATTTGGTCAAACCCATGGCTTCCTTCATCTAGTTTTGGAGTTATTTCTCTTACAGATAATCCAGTGTATTTTGTAGTGGCATATTTGATTAATTTTGATAATATGACTTGCATGAAGATAGGGTAAAGGAATTCTAGGATATTTTATCTATTCCTTTGATTGATAGTAAGTCAAACGATATTTTTTATTGGTCTTTTGAGAATGATGGGTATTTTTCTATGAGAAGTGACTATAATCTAATTATTAAGTTGAATTATTTGTCAAATGCAGATATATCTTCAGTAGATGCACAACTTAACACCCGATCCTCTTTCCCATGGACCAAACTTTGGAATGCAAATATCCCAAACAAAATTAAGTGCTTAGGGTGTAGGGTAGTGCATGATATTTCTTCATGCTACCACAACCTTCGTAAGCACCATGTTCCCGTTGATTCTTCTTGTAGGCGGTATAAACTTGCTCTAAAATCTGGACTTCATGTTTTGGTATTATGTGATTATGCTATCGAGGTATGGAGAAATTGCAAGTTGAATGTTCGACTCAATATTAGATATGACACTTCTCTTTCAAATTGGATTAGCTACCAAATGAATTTAACAATTCGAAAGTGGAATATTTTCATTGTATGCTTTGGTCAATCTGAAAAGTCCGAAATATTTATGAGTATGAGAAAAATCTTTATCAAATCATTAAATGAGTTGATTATATGAAAAGCTTGGTTCCTAATCGGGTGGCTCCCAATACTTGCTAGCTTCCTTCTTAGAATTTTGTTAAGATTAATGTGGATGCTAGTTGGGATAAGACCACATAGATTTATGGTTTAGGGGTTGTCGCTTCTTCTCATAATGGTGGTTTTATTTTTGCCAAAACTGCCCGGTTAGAAAGAGTATTGAATGTGTTATTTGTTGAACTTTTTGCTTTGTGGGAAGAAAAAAACTGGTTGTAGAACAAGAATTTAAGAAAGTTATTTTTGAAAGTGATTTTTTGTTGGCTTTGGAAGCTGTTCAAAATAGTCGGCATGATATTTCACCAAAGGGAGCAATTGCCTAAGATATGTCTTGATATTTGGGTTTATTTACAGAATGTAAATTGCAATTTTGTGAGCGATCTACAAATCTTTGTGCTTATTTGCTTGCTGCTTATATGACTAAAGATTTTGGGAAAATAGGTTATAATAAATCCTACTTAATATTTGTAATTTGTGATGATCTCACTTATAATTTATATTTGAAATTACATTTTTATCCTTAGTACAATAATATTAATAAAAGTATTAAAAAATTATAAAAAATAATATTTTTAAAATTTATAATAACAAAACTAGCACATTAATAATATTGAACGTGTAACATTAAATATTTAATATTAAAAAGGTCTAAATTATCGTAATTTAATGTAAATAATATTTAATTAGGCAATCGTTTAAAAAAAATGATGTAAAAATTATTTTTTAATTTATTAATATAACTTTTAAAATGTATTATTTTTTAAATATATTTAATGCACCCAAATTTGTATTTTTAGTATTATTTTTTAATTTAATAATATATATATATATATTAAAAATAATTACTTAATTACTTGTATAAGCTAACACCTAAGCTGGAATATACATTATCAAATTAAAAAATAACACTAAAAACACAAATTTGGGTGCATTAAATATATTTAAAAAATAATAAAAATAATACATTTTTAAATTTATATTAATAAATTAAAAAATAATTTTTACATCATTTTTTTAAATGATTGCCTAATTAAATATTATTTAAATTAAATTACGATAATTTAGACCTTTTTAATATTAAATATTTAATGTTATACGTTCAATATTATTAATGTGTTAGTTTTGTTATTATAAATTTTAAAAATATTATTTTTTATAATTTTTTAATACTTTTATTAATATGTTGTGATAATTGACAAAAATAAATTTATAAATAAATAAAGGCTTCATATTTTTTTAAATTAAAATAAATATATATACGTAAATAAATTTATGTATATTTAATATTTCTTTTATACGAAAACTAAACCAGCAGGATACTAATTATTTCTAAATACAAGCTCCTAATATGATAAAAATTACGAGGGTAAAAGCGGAATTACGTCAAATGTTTTGGCCATGGAAGGGTTACATAACCTAAGGACACGAAGATGATTGGAATATAAACACTGCCTCTTTCACACTCTCCTCCCTTCAACTCCACGGCGCAGATCCGAGGAGTTTGGGAAACCCTACCTCTCTCTTAAAAGCTCCCACAAAGCCCCAATCTGTTCTCTCTCTTCGCGATCATTACCACTTTCAGGTCTTTTCTCTCATTTATTTCCATGTATGTATCAGAATGCAATAGTACTATATTGAAATCGTTTGTGTTTGTGTTTTTAGGCGTAAGATTATTATTTTTATTTTAATTTTTTTTGATGGCTTTGTGTTTGGGATCTGAGTTCGATCTGTTTTATCTTTAATGTAAAAATTTACGATCTTATCTTTTTTGCTTTCCCTATTTGGGTTTTATTGATCAGTTATGTTGTAATAAGTACTAAGAAATCAATAAAATTACTATTGAGATTCTGATTTTCTTTTGGCTTGACGATTAGAGAGCTTCTGATTTGCATACCAGAAAGTAACTGTGTCATATGCATTAAGATCGACTTTTTGTTTAATTGTAATCTCTATTAGATTCCTATCTAGTCGCGAGTGGTTCAAATTAAACTTCTATTCAACTATTGGCTTTGTCGTTCTGTCTTTCTGTGAAGTATACTTTATTGCTTGATGGGTACGGTAAATCACTGTAACTGAATGTTGTATTGGTGAATTGTATGTGTAGTTGAAGGACGATTTTCCCGCCTATAATTTAATTTTATTTGTGTGCGAGTCATTGGAAAAGTTTTGCATTGAGCATAATTGAACATATACCTTTGAGACTGTGAGTTATTATTTGTTATGACAATTAGATACTTGGCTTGTATTGGGGAAGGCAGTGATAAGTACGTCTGGCGTTTACATTGAGATATTTTTGGCATCAAGGGCTTGAAGGTGCCAATCTTTGGAGGAGAGTGGCAAACTTGTGTCTGTTTTTGCTGGAGGATTTACATCCGAACTTGCTTATAGACATTTGTCCTATACAAAATCTTCCCCAAAAATAAAAACAGGAGTTAATACTTGTACTCTTCTGTCCATGGTTTGCAAGTTTGGTTCTTCTGTAAAATATTAACAATATAGCTAGAGAAATTAAGACCTTCTTATATTATATTTTTCCTAAAAATTTAAAAAATTATATTATATCATTTTATTTGTTTATCATACATGAAAATAACAGCTATATATATGTATATATTTGATATAGTTATGGCTGGTCTGGCTCCCGAGGGAAACCAATTTGATGCCAAGAATTATGATGCTAAGATGACTGAGTTGTAAGTTTCTTTTGCTCATTTTTTGACTATTAAAATATTTTCAAACTACAAGAATAACTCTCATTTCTCATGCACTCTGCATGCTATCCCCATGATTTTTTAATTAACTGTTTGTTGCATCAATTTCATTGTTTAGGTTGTCTACTGATGGACAAGATTTCTTCACTTCATATGATGAAGTTTATGACAGTTTTGATGCAATGGGATTGCAAGAAAATCTTCTCAGGGGCATTTACGCATATGGTACATTGGTTCTATCTATTTATACCAAATGTCTACTTTTTCCATGCAAAAATTTTCCTGTTTGTGAGCCTGCATCATAAAGTTAAAGCTTCCTTGCATTTCTTACATATCATACAATAAACATTAGCTCATTCACTGAGCAACTTATAAGGGACTAGGTTTTTACTCTTATTCTTATCTCTTGTCTAGAAATACTAAGTTTGTTGTTTTGATGTTGTTGTAAAGGTTTTGAGAAACCTTCTGCCATTCAGCAGAGGGGAATTGTTCCATTTTGCAAAGGTCTTGACGTGATTCAGCAGGCTCAATCAGGAACTGGGAAAACTGCTACTTTCTGTTCTGGTATTCTACAGCAACTCGATTATGGTTTGGTGCAGTGTCAGGCATTGGTTTTGGCACCCACCAGAGAGCTGGCACAACAGATTGAGAAAGTCATGAGAGCTCTAGGTGATTACCTTGGTGTAAAGGTTCATGCTTGTGTTGGTGGTACAAGTGTCCGTGAGGATCAACGCATTCTTCAAGCTGGTGTTCATGTTGTTGTTGGCACTCCCGGTCGTGTGTTTGACATGTTACGAAGACAGTCACTTCGCCCAGATTACATTAAGATGTTTGTATTGGATGAAGCTGATGAAATGCTTTCTCGTGGTTTCAAGGATCAGGTTTGTTTATATTATTTTATAATGAGCTCTCTATCTTGTCGTTCCATACCCTTGGACAAAGGGTATTAACCATTTAAATCCTAACCTGTAGGAATTGTTTATTGTTTCATAGAGGAGTTGTAAGGATTTTCCGTTTGACTATCGTTGAGAAAGTGTCGCAAGAAAATTTTCAGCCAGATAATTAAATGTTGCTGGTTAAAAAGTTATATGTTCAGTGTTTCATGATTCTTTACATACATGTCATATCTTATATGTTCTTTTAAGCCTTCAGATGGATCCATATTAATGCTATTCTGTAATAAATGACGGATTTTAAAAATTTATTATGTAGTCAGTTTATTTATCATTATTAGGCGGTTTAATGTTGGGAGGATTTGATTGCACCTTAAGCATTTGTTAACAAATTTACTTCCATTATTTTGGATATAAAATTTATTTTTGAATATTAAAAATTCCAACATTTGTTTCCTGGATGTCAGATCTATGACATTTTCCAGCTTCTGCCACCAAAGATTCAGGTTGGTGTATTCTCTGCCACAATGCCTCCTGAGGCCCTTGAAATCACTAGGAAGTTTATGAACAAGCCTGTTAGGATCTTGGTTAAGCGTGATGAGCTCACTCTTGAAGGTATCAAGCAGTTTTATGTTAATGTCGACAAGGAAGAATGGAAGCTTGAAACCCTCTGTGATCTCTATGAGACTTTGGCCATCACCCAAAGTGTCATTTTTGTGAACACTCGGCGCAAAGTTGACTGGCTTACTGACAAAATGCGAAGCCGTGACCACACTGTCTCTGCCACTCATGGTGACATGGACCAAAATACCCGAGATATTATCATGCGGGAGTTCCGTTCTGGCTCCTCTCGTGTTCTTATTACTACTGATCTTCTGGCTCGTGGTATTGATGTGCAACAAGTTTCCCTTGTTATAAATTATGATTTGCCAACCCAACCCGAAAATTACCTTCATCGTATTGGTCGAAGTGGTCGGTTTGGAAGGAAAGGTGTTGCCATAAACTTTGTGACGAAGGATGATGAGAGAATGCTCTTTGACATTCAGAAGTTTTATAATGTGGTGATTGAGGAGCTTCCTGCAAATGTTGCTGATCTCCTCTGAATAGTTATTTTTGGTCTGTTGAGACAATGTGTTTTCTTATTTGTGTACTGTTTAATGTGTTTTCTTGCTTTATTTTTTACCCTTCCGGTGTTTTAAATGGTATTGAATGTATCTGACTAGTTGACCAGGTGTTCAAATTGCTCCGTTGCAATTGAAACTTTGTGAAGTTCCCCATTGTATTGCTGTGGTGGGCCTTTATTATTGCAAATTTTGTTTTCATTAGGTTTCTCTTGGATATTTATGAAAAATATGTTAAATATGGATTGGTTTATTTATATGCATCAAGAATATATGAATCAAGTTTAGACCTAACAAAAATAGACACAGATCTGAAGAAAATATCTACATTTGTGTTTTCAACTATGAAATCCAGAAAAAAACAGCAGAAACAAAAGTAAATATTGACGAAGACAATAGTAGTTTAGAATCTAGCCTTAAGTAATATTTAAGACTAAAGAGGAATTCTTAAACCGATAATAATTTTAAGAAAAATTCAGTATAATGATTTTAGCATGTATAAGAAATAAAAATAAACAAATAACAATGTCATTAAAAACCATTCTGATTTTTGCAAGCTTTACAAAATCTAACAAAAAGTTTGTAAACCTAGTTGAATTGATGACAGTGTCATCAATTTCTAATCTTTACTTATTCAGATGAATTAATTACCTAATTTTATTATTATTTTTCGATTAAATAAATTTTAATTGAATATATAGAGATTTTTGATTTAGCTTAGAAAAATAAATCAAAATTGTCATCGAGTAATTAATATGTTTAAGAGAATTTTATGAAAATATGACTACTAAATATGTGATTTTTATGCATGCTTGCTTAATGTGCTTAGTGTGTGTGAAGAGAATAGCATAAAAATGTGAATTTATAGTATTAAGTAATTTTATGAATTCTTTGGAAAGATTTATAAATATTTTAGGTATGTAACCAATTTTTTCTTATAAGTATATAATTTGTGTAATTGACTTAGATGCATATGAATGATTTGAGGAATACTTGGGCCCTGGACTCTTTGTTATAGTGTAAATTTTGAGTTCTGAAAATTAATATTAGTTAGCCGTATAACTGTGTGAATATTGATACTTATTTATAAATTTGAAGTTATATTTTTTAGCTTAAACAATTTCAATAGTTTTCTAACTTTTACTTAATCTACAATTTAATCTTATAATTTTTTTTTAATATTTAATCTCTTAATTTTTTAAATTTGATAATATTAATTCAACTATTAATTTATCATATTATCTTTTTTAGGATAAAATATTTCTTTACCCCAAAAATACTTAATTTGTGGCAAAAAATTTTGTCCAATAAAATCATTTTAGAGGAGAAAAAATCATAATAAGGACAAAGTATTTAGTCCCACAAAATTAAGTTCAAGGACAAAAAATATTTAAGACAAATATTTTAATTTCAAGAACAAAATATTTGTCTTTGTAGCTCATCAATCATGCCTTATGGCTATTTTGAAGGTGGAATGATTTTCTTAACGAGGACAATATAATTGTCCTTGAATGTGATCTAATTTAATTACAAAACTAATTTTTGTCCTTATTTATTTTTAAAGATAGAGTTTGAAGGACAAAATTTATTATAAAATATTTTTTCCTTGATTCTTTTCAAAGAAGAAATATTAAATTTTAAAGACAAAATATTTTATCCACAAATATTAAATTCTTGTGGTGATATTTTTTGCTACATGACTTCAACAAAATTTGTGATAAAATATTTTTATTTTTATTTTTTTCAAAGAAAAAATGCCAAATTTTAAGGACAAAATATTTTTTTTTCCAAAAAGTTAAATTCATGTAGTGATATTTTTTGCTACATTATTTAACATTATATTTGTGAGGCAAATTTCACAACATATTGTGATCAAAATTACTTTTACATGAAGACTAAATAATTTTTTTAATTTCATGATAATTACATTGAAATAAAATTTAAAAAAAAAATGAACAATGGTTGTGCAAAAATTATTATAAATGATCAAAGCTTAGATTGTAATATTCTCTCGCATCAGTATTATCTTTTTTTAATAGGTATGAATGTGTTATTATTTGTATTATATTAAATTTAATATTTGGATAATAACTTTGTACTTTTCATTTTATAAAAGCTTGAATTGTAATAATATTTGAACAAACAAACAAAAATTAAATCTAATAAAAGTGAGAACAATTAAATTTTTGTATTGCATGTAATTTTATCTATTTCATATCCTCCATTTCTTATTATCTATTTCTCATTTTATTTAGGATTTTTTTATATTTTATGTTTATATTTGTCAAATAAAAATTTGGATAATATTTTTTTTTTATTATTATACATACATTTATGTACATTATATATGTCATAATTAAATATGTCATTTAAGCAATAAAATTAAATTATTTGTGTACTATTATTTATTTTAATATATTTATAAAAAAAAAAAATTCAACAACAATTTTCACCATATATTTTTTTAATCTTTTTTAATATTCATCGATAATATTTTTAATATTTATAAAAAAAATAATAATTAAAATTACTGTATTTTTAACTAGAACATATCTTCATCAACTTATATTAATTAGTACATGATGTTATAATAAATAATGTTTTTATTTATAAAAATTTAATATATATAAAAATTTATATGTTATAATTTAATTAATATTTATTATTAATAATCTTATAATTAGTGTATTGTTGGAAAAAAATTAGTAAATTTTTATGACCAAATTTATGAGGGAATAAAACAATAAATAAAGTAAAACAGAAATTAAGAAATAACATACAAATAATTTTGCATGGTTTATATCAAAAATATAATTAGACTACTTCACAGAGCTACTGCAATTCACTTTCATTATAAGAAAATAATATTATAATATTTACATATAATATTTAAAATTTACGATCTTAAAATTTAATACACTCAAATATTTTACCTTTTTTTTTCTCTCTTTTTGTATAAAGTTTTCAAAAATTCTTTCATTCACTTGTATTTTTCTCTTCACACAAATGTTCTATTATAATGAATTTTTTGCTATATCTTCTTCTTTTATTTATAAAGAAAAAAATGATTGCTGCCATAAGCTCAACCAGTTCCATTTTTTCTTCTTCGATTGGTGTAGCTGCTTTCTTTGACTAACCAGCCAACAATTCTGACATGTATCATATACAATAACTTAATATACAGATACAAGAATAGTGGAGGCGGCAAGGGCAGCGACAGAAGCAGAAAAAATTTTATCGGGGGCTAATTTTATTTTTTATATACAAAATAAAAAATTAATAAAAATTATAATAAATTATACTCAATTCAATACTAAATTTTTTTTATGTCATATTATAATAAAGATATAAAGTTAATACATTATAATTAACTTATAACGAAAATTTAAAAAAAAAATATAACAAGTTAATAAATATTAGTATCATTTATGAATAAAATAAATTTATTAACTAAAAAATCTAAGCAAATAAAAAGCTTAATCAAATACATTAAGATTTATAGACATTAAAACTAAAATAATTATATAAAAATGTAAAAAGTAAAATATGATTTATAATTTTAAACTTGAGACTATATTTAAAAATATGTATTTATAAACAATATAAGAATGACTAATAATAAAATTTTTATATAAAAAAATTTCAAATAAATTTTAAAAGATTATTAAAATAAAATATCAAATAATATAATATTAGATAAAATTAAAATTTGGATTGAAATAAAATATAATAAACATAAACTTAAAAAACTTTAATATGAAGCTTATCATATACTTATTTTTTTAATTTTATTTTTGTAATGTTGAGTTTAAAAATATTTAAATATTATTTGAATTTTTATATTTAGAAAGAATTTTTTGTAGTATACTACTCTTATTTTATTTTTGTTACTAATAGTTATCAAATACATGAAAAAAAATATATATTTAACCACTTTATTTACAATTCATATAATTTTTATCCACGTATTTGTTAAATATTGCTAATATATATTAAAATATGTACATAAAAATTAGACACAATATATTAATATAAATAAAATATTTATTTAATATTAAAAATATACACGTAATTAATTTTTTATAAAAAAATTGACCGAGGTTATAGCCACCTAGCTCCTTCTTACATCCGCCCCTGGGCAAGGGTGTCGGAGACTATAATAAATGACGGGCATGAACGAATGGTTTTCAATTTTCAAAGATAAGATATACCCCTCCCTTAGCATACCAGCCACACAAGGCGATCAAAGCGGATGACTGTGTATCAAAAACTTGAATATAATACTAAATAACAGTTATTCTTCACTTAAAAATATATATATATATATATATATTTATTTTTTTTACACTAAAAAAATATATAAATTTTATTCACATTATTAAAAAAAAAATTATATTTTTTTTATTGAAAGATTAAAAATAAAATTTTATATATAAAATAAATTATATTATATAATTAAATTAATATAATTTTAAGTAAGGGAACAAGAACTCGGGAATAGATCCCCACATACCTAACCTGTTTAATTCATCCAACTCATCTAACTTTTTGACTTCAAATAATTCACATACCTAACCTCTTTAATTCATCCAACCCAATTAACTTTTTGACTTCAAATAATTTATATGGGACTGTACTGTAATACAATGTTTACTTAGACGCCTACTAAACTCGGAGGTCATACTACAATAATTATATGAAAAAGGCTAGTGCATCAAGTAGATAAGATGACTCCGAGCCACTAGAGCAAAATAAGTGTTAACTTAGCAACAAATAAAAGGCTTTATTGGTCGCTAGATTTCTCAATTTTCCTTTATTTAGGTAGTTTGGCACAGAGATAGTACTTCTAGCGAGCCTTAAGTCGGAGGGTTGGATATCAAATGAATAAAGAAATTAGTTTAATAATAATAATAATAATAATAATAATAATAATGGAGGCATAAATCCATTATAAATAGTACAGACTCGTAGCAGCTAGCCAGAGGCGTCTGCTTCAAGAGAAACATATTTCAGTACGATGGAAATAAGTAAATTTGAAGAAAACTATGATGGAGTACAAAGACTTTATGAGGCTTCAATGGAAGGTTCAGTGACAAGCTTAAAATCTTTGATCCAAAATGACCCACTTATTCTAAGTAAGATTTGCTTAAGCTCTTTGGGTGAAACTCCTTTACATGTATCAGTTTTGCTTGGGCACCTTGATTACACTCTCACACTACTTTCTCAAAAGCCTCAAGGACCTCAACTTGCTGCTGAGTTAGACTTGCTCAAAAGATCACCACTGCACTTAGCTTCCGCTAAGGGACATGTTGAGATAGTTGAAGCACTTTTACAAGTAAATAAAGACATGTGCTTAGTGAGAGATGATGATGGGAAGATCCCACTTCATTATGCAGCCATGAGAGGACGTGTGGAGGTCATAAAGCTACTTATTAATGCCCAACCAGAGTCCCTTTTTGAGGTGGTTCTTCCAGATCATGAAGAAACAGTACTGCACTTGTGTATTCAATATAACCATTTGGAGGCACTGAAGCTACTTGTGGAATATGTTGGTTTTGAGAATCACAAGTTCCTTAACTCAAAAGAGAGTCTTGGAGGCTATACCATTTTGCATCTTGCTGTTCTCCTTAAGCAACTTGAGGTAATTATTAAATTTGTGTATGCTGTAATTTTGTTTGTTGTAAGTAGAGAATTATATTTTTTTAAATAAGTAGCAATTTTTTTTTTTTTTTTTTTGCTACTTTCAAGTCTCGAATCCGAAAATTCGACCTTATTTTGGTGGTTACAATGCCGTTCGGTTACTAAGGCCTTGACAAATAAGTAGCAATTTATTAAATAAATAAAACGAAAAGTATAAGAAATAAGAAGAAAATAAAAATAAAATAATTAAATGTTAAAGATTAAGCCAATATAAAGTGCAACTGTTTCAAATTGATTATCTTTTAATCATCTTTACATCAAATTTAACCTTCATATATGACTTCTTTTAAGACAAAGTAGTAATATATTTTATCACTAAAATCTCTAGAAGGAATAGAGAATTATATTGCTTGCTACTAAATAAATCTAGAGTTATATAATGCAAATAAAAGAAGTGATCTTGATTATAAATGAAATGTTAAATTAGGTAGTAAAAAATATAGTACGGGAGACTATAAGATTGTAAAGTATTGTAAAAAATGTTAAAAAGACCATTTTTCTATTAACAATTTTATTGCAATGGGAGGCCAAGTGTGTATTTTATTTTTATTCGTATAAAATACTTAAAAGTTGTAAAGTCAATTACATATAACAAAAAAAAAAAAATTATTGAAGCAAAGGGGGCTGTGTCCCACGCCAATCACCCCCTCACACTGTCTGCATATAGAACTGTTTTTCTTTTTTGTTGTAATTCTTTATTTATTTATTATGAACAATATATAGCAGTTTTGAAGATGTGTTTGACAAATTACTGTTTTGAAAATTTTGAATTTTGTTGAACACTAAATCATACAATTTTAAATCATCCTCTTATTCTCTTAATTCTTTTAATTAAACGTATGTATGCAATTATGTGTAGAGCATAAAATACCTGGTAACAATCCCAGGGGTGAAAGCAGAAATGTCAAATGCCAAAGATAAGATGAATCTTACAGCCTTAAACTTGGTTCAGCAGCTTCCAAAGGACTTGAAAGGCCTTAAAATCCAACAGATCTTCATGGAAGCAGGAGTGATTCATAATAATAATAATAATAATCCAGTTGATGATGAATCCAAATTAGTGGTACTTGAAAATAGTGCACACACTCCGAGGGCGATGAAACATTATATTTCTTACCCTCTTGAGAAAACAGTAAGAAAATTATGGCATTTATACAATTGGATTGATAGTATGGAGTATAATGGTATTTGGTTGCAAGAGACTAGTGGGTCAATAATGATAGTAAGCACTGTGATTGCAACCATGACATTCCAAACTGCAATCTCTCCACCAGGTGGTCTTTGGCAACAAACTACTGCAAATAGCACCTTCTCTAATTTCGAAGGATATAATTGTAGCACAGATAATCCGTGCGTTGTTGGAACAGCAGTGGCAGCTTACAATCGACATTATGGATTTTTCAAATTCTTAGCTGTCGACACCATCTCTTTTCTAGCATCACTTAGTGTCATATTTTTACTTGTTAGCGGGGCTCCAGTTAAGAACAAACTTTGTATGTGGATTTTGGTTATAACCATGTGTGTTGCTTTGACATTTTTGGCCCTCGCTTTCATTTATGCTTTACCGTTGGTGATCCCTTATACTCAATTAGATGAGAGAATACTTGATTTCTATGAAGGGTCAATTTTGGCTTGGTTGACCTTAGTACTCCTGGTTGTACTTTTCCACGTAATTCGTTTTCTCCTTTGGGCTGTGAAGAAGCTGCGGCATATGTTGATCAAGTTTGGATGTATTTAATTAGCCGTCAATTAGAGGTATAATTATTGTGATTCCAGATCCAAAATATAATTGAAGATAGTTCTCGACTTTGGCATTAACTTCAGATAAGCTACCTTTTTTTCTTGGTTCATCTTTTCGTTCTACTTTGTTGTACGAGTTTGTAAAATTGAATGTTTACGTTTACTATGAGAGAATTAATTTCTATTACCAACTGAATGAATTTTTATTCCTTCTACTTATTAAATAACCTATTTATTCAATATGTTTCAAAAATAACCATCACTTTTCTTTTTTCAAAAAATACATATTCAAAATGATCAGATCAACGTAGGTAAAAAAAAGAAATATATTCAAAAAAACACTTATTCTCCTTCACTTGTTTCTCTTCAGTGCGTGTCACTACTTCAAGTGTTGTTTGCAGATAACGGAGAAACAATATTTTTTTGAGAAAAAAAAAACATAATTAGGTTGGTTGTATAAGTCTCAATCATAGAAAAGTAATTAATTAGTTTAAGGTAAAGGAATCAGTATTAAAACTAAAACCAAGGATAGAGTAATCCACATGGTTTAAACACACATGAATTAAAAATGATTATCTTGCAAACTTTTTGGTTTTCTTCCATAGAAAACATCCTCAATAATACCATCACTATCATTAGCATCTGTTCTGCAAGTCTGAACTGAATAAACAGGTTTTCAGTTATTATAAAGAAAACATGAAATTCTAGGGCCTCGAAACAATTACTCAAATAGAATTAAAATTTGAATAATTCAGTGTTATATTCTTTTCACGAGTAAGTATAAATAATGATACAATATAAGCTTAATTAGAAAATAAATTAAAAAACTATCCATAAAAGTCTATACCTAAAAAAGGAAAATATCTCCTAGTTATGACTAGAAATAATTACAGAATCAAATCTCTAAATAGTACATAGTCAACAAAATCTTTCACATTTATTTTGATTATAAACAAGATTCATGCCAACACTCCCTCTCAAGATGATGCATAGATATCACATGTGCCCATCTTAACAAGTGAATCAATAAAAGCTTGATTCGAAATGGCCTTGGTTAACATATTTACTAGTTGTTCAGTAGTCTTGACATATGAAACTTTAATAATTTCTCCTTCAATTTCTCATAGATGAAATTCCTATCAATCTTCACAAGTTTCGTCCTATCGTGTTGAACATGATTTTCAACAATATTAATTGTAGAATGATTATCACAATACAACTTCAATGAAGCCTCTATCGGAAAACCCAGCTCCCATAAGCCTTTTCAGCCACAACAACTCACAAATACCTTTCACCATGGCAAGATACTCGGCTTCAACACTATATAGGGACACAATTTTCTGTTTCTTGGTCTTCCAAGTGACCAAGTTACCTCTTACAATGTACAATAACCAGAGGTAGATTTCCTTCTATCTCTTTTTGCCGCCCAATCGGAGTCTGTATACCCCATAACTTGAGTATGTCCATGTTTGGAAAACACTAGACCCTTCCCTGGCACAGACTTTAAATACCTCAAAACTCACGTTACAGAATCCTTATGTCATACACTTAGATTATGCATAAACTTGCTCATGACACTGCATACACGATGTCATGTCTAATATGAGATAGATAAATCAAACAACCAACCATCCTTTGATATTACCCTTTATCAGTTGGAATATGATCTATACTCTCCTCCTCCAACCCATGATTCTGTTCAATAGGAGTACCAATGGGTTCACACCCAAGTATACCAGTTTCCTTCAGTAAATCGAGAACATATTTTTTCTGTGACAAAAAAATTTCATGTGCTGTGCGATTCACTTCAATACCCAAAAAATACATTAAACCTCCAAAGTCCTTCATATCAAATTTAAAAGTTAGATAGCCTTTCAATTTGCCAATCCCATCAAGATCATCCCCAGTTACAATCATATCATCCACATAAATAATAAGAGCTGTTAGCTTACCATTTAGTCTTTTAAGGAATAAGGAATGATCAGCATTGCTTTATTCATAACCATACTTCTTCATGACAAGTCTAAACCTCCCAAACCAAGCTCTTAGAGACTGTTTGAGACCATACAACGCCTTCTTTAGTTTACACACAATATTAGAATTATTAGGAGCATTGTAACCAAGTGATAAAGACATATAAACCTCCTCTTGTAAATCTCTATGTAAAAAAATATTTTTTACATCATACTGTTGCAATGGTCAATCAAAATTTACAGCTAAAGATAGCAAAACTTGAATAGTACTGATTTTGGCCATAAGTGCAAATGTCTTCTGATAATCAATATCATATGCCTGAGTAAAACCCCTGGCCATGAGTCTATCTTTATATTTGTCAATAGAACTATTTGAATGATGTTTAATGGTATAAACCCATCTGCAACTGACTGGTTTTTTTCTTTCTGGCAACGACACTAACTCCCATGTTTGATTTTTCTCAAGGGCACACATTTCTTCAGTCATAGCATTAGCCCATTTTGAATCAGACAATATATCCTCTACTTTAGTCGGTATCACCACCATAGACATTTGATTTACGAATGTCTCCCAAGCTCCAGATAACATGTGGGTAGACACATAATTGGCAATCAGATACTTCATTTTTTTCAAAGGTTCTAGTGAATACCTATCCGGTGGCTTTCCACGAGTACTCTTTGGTGGTAACTTATACACATCATGCTCAACAAGTTCACAATTATTGTTAGTATTAATCAAATATTCTATACTTACCTTTGGAACGTCAATAGGAGGAGAATTGGAACTAGGTACTAGAAGGGTAATAAAGAGAAAGGCTGGTTCTGCAGTGCTAATTGGTTTATTATTGCTAGTTGGTTATGTAGTGAATAAACTCATCATCTCATTTAGCTCAATGTTATCCCGAAACATCTTCATCTAATTCAATTCTTTAACAGTGCTCTCCCCCGGAAGAGGAGAAGTGAAAACAGGTTGAGCAAAATACATCTCATACTCGAAAAATGTGACATCCATACTAACATAAAACCAGCGAATCGGCAAATGATAGCACAAGTAACCCTTCTAATGAGGATGATAACTAACAAAAACACACATTAAAGCACATGGATCTAACTTGGTACGTTGATGTTTCTACAAGTGTATAAAAACAACACACCCAAAAATTCTGATTGGTAAATTGCCAGTTTATCCAAAGGAGTATTAAATTATAAGACACTCATAGGAACACAATTGAAAAGATATACTGTAGAGGTGATAGATTCCTCTCATAAGTGTGGTTGCATGTAAGCACCAATGAGATAGGCACGTGTAATCTCAAGAATTTGTTGATTTCTTCGTTCAGTCAAGCCATTCTGCTGTGGTGTGTATGGACACATAGTCTCATGAATAATACCATGATCCTAAAAATAACTCTACAATGTTCGATTAACATATTAACCTCTATTATTTGAGCGTAACACTTTCAGAGTAACAGAAAACTATTTTTAAATCATATAGTGAAACATGCAAAAACAATCAGACACATCACTCTTATTTTTTAGTAAATATAACCATGTTATACAAATGCAATCATCCACAAAAATCACAAACCAACGAAAACTAGAAGCCGTAGTAACCGAGGTAGGGCCCCAAACATCAGAATGAACTAAGTCAAACGGGACAAATCTTTTATTTAAACTAGGAGAATAAGTAGAACGGTGACTTTTGGCCAATATGTAAGTATCACACTTAAAATTAGAGTATCACACTTAAAATTAGAGGAGTTACAACCCAAAAATAAAGAAGAAAATAAGTGTTGTAAATATCCAAACGATACATGACCCAAGCAAATATATGCCATAACTAAATTTGATCATCTTCGAATGCACGGTTCAAACCGTTGATTGACAAAGATCTTCTTGCACACACATCATCCATATAATACAACCCCCCTCTTTTAGTACCACGTCCAATAATTTTCCCACTGTTGAGATCCTGAAGAATACAGAAAGTAGGATAAATTAATACTAAACAATTTAATTGTGTTGTTACTTGCGGAATAGATAACAGATTATTTGAGAGCGCAGGAACCAATAATGTATAGTCTAAGGTCAAAGAGAGAGTTAAATCAACACTTCCAGAACAAGTAAACAAATATGACACACCATTAGCTTTAGCAACAGTAGAGTAATTGGGTATACTATGACTGTGAAGTAGAGAATCATCGAATTTCATATGGTCGGTTGCACCAGAGTCAATAATCCAACCATGATCCCTTTTTTAATCGTGGGTGAGTAAGGCTAGTCCAATATTACATGACTGTTGAAGAAGTACAGTTTCTACCACAAAGTGAGATGAAATAGTATTCCCATTTGTAGTAGTAGGTGGCATCGATGATGTAAGAGGTGTTTCATCCCTGGTACAAACCGCATCTTTCCTTCATTGCGGCCACAACGATTGTCACGTCCCTCACAAGCCTTCTTAACTATGCCACCACTCAGGATATCCATGCTTTTGGAAACAATTTTTCATTTATGTTTTGTGCTTCCACAATATGTGCACGTCCATTATTAGAACTCAAAAACGAGTGTTGAGTCAACTATTGAGTATTATTCTTCTTAATAGCCATTGCCATTGTGGAAGTATTCCCATGGTTCAACACGGTACTACGACGTTGCTCCTCACGACTCACAGTGGCAAAGGCCACTTCCAGTTTAGGAAAGGGTTCAGTAAGAAAGATTTCTCCTCAAATAGAATCAAAGGTATCATCAAGACCAATCAGAAACAAATAAACCCGTTCCTCATCAATTTCTTTATGGCGCGTCTTAACCACACCTGCTTGGGTAAAAGTAATTGGCTTGCAGTGATCAAACTCCTACCATATAGCTTTCAGTTCAGAAAAATAATTTGCAACCGGTCTTCCTCCTGTTTGCTTAGTCTCCATAGCCTTGCGTGATAGATTCTATATAATTGAACGATCAACATCTTCATAGTAAGTTGCTGCTACTGCCTCCCAAACACCTTTGGCCGTAGGAATACGAATGAACAAATTCATTACACTAGGTGTCATGGCACCTATGAGCCAACCTTTCACAACAACATTGTCCATCACCCACTTCTCATAAGTAGCAACAATATGAGTAGGTTCCAAAATAGTACCAATAAGATATCACATCTTTCCAACAAACATGGAAACAACTTGGGTCCAAAAAGTATAATTGGTGTCGTCCAATTTGACACCATAAGGGATAAACGTCGGTTCTGACACAACTGTCATCATTGGTGTAGATGCAGTAATAATAGCAATCAAAATCTCGTTGGTCGTCATAAGGTAAAGTAATTTAAAGGAATAGGACACGACAACGATTTTTGGGTAATGTTAAAGTAAGGCAAAGGTAGGGTAAGATAGCAGCGGTAAGATAAGGGTAGCAGGATCCTATAATCACTGCTCTGATACCGACACAAATAGAATTAAAATTTAAATAATTATGTTATATTCTTCTCACGAGGTATAGATAGTGATACAATACAAGCCTAATTAGGAAACGAATTAAAAATATATCCATAAAAATCTATAGCTATAAAAGAAAATATCTCCTAATTATGGCTAGAAATAATTACATAATTAAATTTCTAAATAATAAAAATAAATCTCTAAATACTACATGGTCAACAAAATCTTCCACATTTATTTTGGTTATAAATAGGATTCACACTAACACAATTTATAATAAAAGCCGAGAAAGAACAAGAGATGCAAAGTGATAAGGTACAAGAAAACCTATAAAATGGTACAAATGCATCATAGACAAGCTTTGTAGACATTGAGGAATCTATCACGATATATATATATATATATATATATATATATATATATATATATTATTTTACTGATAAATTTCTTTTTATTTTTTATCCCTAATTTAACTTATACTCAAAACTAAACATATGTTCAACAATAAAGTTTATTTGAACACATGTTCTAGAGTAATCTTGATAGTCCAAAACTTTAGGTATGGTTCATAGGTGCTCTGACAATCGTTCATTACGTGTAAAAAAAAGAAAAAAGAAAAACTTAGGTAAAATTGGTTAATCCTAACATTAAATTGGCTTACATGTTAGAAACACTTTAAAGGAAAATGCTAGTACCTGTCGTTCTTATCAAACCAAAATCTCGCAGCAAAATAGAAGGCAACAGAGAGTAGCCACACATCACTGTGAAGAGAAATAAAATATAACCATCGATTCATGTTATCTCTTTGTGAAGTTAATACCAAGTGTAGGTTCTGGCAACTCAGGGGGCATTCCTTCAGTAGGTATGTTTAGCACACTTATTTAACTTTTTTTATCAGCATTAGCAATTTTACTCCACTAAAAGGCTTATTTTCAATGTAGCAATCAGAACCAGAAAGAAAAATCTAACATAGATAATACCTTATATTGCAAATAAGCAAAGTCTAAAATGCAAAATTTAGGATAAACTATTAATTAATATCTGAAAAATAGAGACACAAGTTACTAGGATGATATCGTTGAAATAATTCTTCAGTATCTACTACAACACAACTAAAAGTCATTCAAGCACGGCTCAAATAGCAATTTTCAAACTAGTAATGCTAGTTAACATTTAAATGTGTTGTAATTTTTATCATGACTTACCTGTAAAATAGTGATTAGATAAAGTATAAATCAAATAATAAATATGATACAAAATTTAATAATATATATTCAATCAAATTTTTATCATATAAGTAATGATTTAGCCATAATTTAATATAATAACGATAAGTAGCATTTTCCTTTTCAAACTACTAACGTACCACAACGAAACTAAATTTCAAAGCCATCTAATAATGGTCCAGTGCTACTAAAAGGTAGAAAAAGTTAATGAAGTAGTTGCATTTTGTTTTGTTTTCTTTACGTCTCTTTAAAAATAATCCGCAGCTATAGCCTATAAAGTGTCAAATTAAATAATATTTTTTGTTCCAAAAAATAAATAAATAATGTTTTATTTGATACTTGGAACAAACACAAAATGACAGAGAAATAAAGAAAATGTTTTCTACACCCCGATTAAATAGCTATGAGTTTGATGTCATTTTTCCCTTCGTTCAATTATTTAGATAATTGTTATGCTATAATTTAACTTCCTAGATATACCTACTAAAATTAACCAAACAAGATATACATTTTCAAGCAAACATCCAATAAAATTATCAATCCAACAACAATAAACAAGGAAATATAAATAATAACAAAAGAAAAGAACACACCAAGATTATAGTGGTTCAACTCAACCAATGTGATGAGTCTACTCTACTTCTTCACCCCTCCAATGGAGATGAGTTGCACTAGCTTCAAAGTTAAAAATTACAAGTACAATGGAAAAAATGCTTGAAAAGAAACACTTTCTTGAAAGAAAAAACTCAAAGAAACATTCAAGAACTTTCCTCACTCACAATGGTGAAAAGCTCCCTCTTCTTCTTCCTCTCTTTTCTAGTTTTTTTTTTCTCTCAAAGTTTAAGCATACAATGCTCTCTTTTAGAAATCCTAAGAGCTCTTAAATGTGTTTATATAGCACATTTGCACAATTACAATAATGTCCAAACTATTCCTAGCTTTCTAGAACAAAATTCATGCCCTTAAAAGTCATTTACTATATTTTTCGTGAAAAACAGAAATTGTCCGTAAATCCCGGATCGGAGAGCGTTTGGAGCGGGATCAATCTGTCTTTATGTATGGGCATCAGTTTTTCAACAAAAAGTCCCGGATCGGAGCGCGCTTGGAGCGGGATAGATCCGGCCAGGGGGGATCGATCCAGACAGGGAGGGATCGATCCGTCGTGAGAGGGATCAATCCTGGATGTTCTGTAGCCCTGTTTTTTTTCTCTTCTTTCTCCACGCTTGATACCATGCAATGCTCCTAGTCCAACCTTTGATGCTTGATCACCCACATTGATTTTCAAACATCCTCATAGATTTGCATCACAATATCACAAGAACTCAAAACAGAGGAACCAAGACTAGTAGGATACAGAAAGAACCTGATCGAATTCATAACAGACTTCAACTATGACATACAGTTGGTTCCAATTCTCAAGAGATTTGTCTGAAACCACGCAACCAATCCAAAAAATGATATAACTTAGCAAATTAAAAAAAAAAAAACGATCATTCTAACACATGTGAAATAATTTTAAATTTTGAAAAATTATTAAAAAATAAGCCCCTAAATTTAAAATAATAAAACTAGCACCCAAGTAACATTAAATGTGTCTAAATTACATCAATTTAATTTAAACGATGTTTAATTCGGCGAACCTTCAAAGAAAAATGATGTTAAAGTTATTTTTAATAGTAAAAATATATAATTTAAATATAATAGATATTATTTTTGTTCTTATAAGTTTTTATTTTTGTTATTATATTTTTCAATAGTTTTCTTGGTTATCATGGAAACCAAACAATAACTTATTCAGTGACGCATAAACCGATTCAACCAAAAAATAATTCTTTCTATATTACAAAGCATTAATAAAATTCATAATTAACAAGCAATTGGCAACATCCGGGCAGTAAACAAATAAGAAACACAAATTTGCCGCTTTCAGTAATTTTCGTTTCTGGGTTTCGCGGAAAACTACGCTAAAGGCAAGATAATGAGTAACAAAATAAATCACTTTCAAATTTCAAAGACGCTCCAAAAACCAAACAAAGACTAAAGCATAAAGAGAACCCGGCATTCGGAACCAAATCAATATAAAACAAAAAAAGAAAGAAGAAGAAAAAAAAAGAGAAGAGAAGCAAACCCAGCATAGAAAAAAATAAAAGAAAAAGGAGCAACCTGTAGTGAGAGCTTTGATTATAGCAGTTCTACGTCCCTTGAAATCGTTGAAAACCTCTTCAACCGTACGAGGATTGTAATGTTGCGCTTCTCCACCACCTCCTTCCATTGCACTTGTCTCACTATGTCCCTATCTGACAAGTCAAAACTCTACAGTTTTCAAAGGAAGTTTTTTTAACGCTGAAAACAAAATCTTCTAATTTCATAGGAAGTTAAATTTTTAAAATTGTTGGTTTGTGGTGTGGTGAAGAGAGAATTAGGATGGAAATACCAGAAGTTTGTGAGGGTATATTTGGGTATCGGAACACGTTCTTTAATGTCGGAAATTGATGCATATCAGAAAACTCAAAAGAAAATTGAAGAAATGTTTAAAAAAAGTGTTTGAATTTTTTTTTTTTTAAATTTTATAAAATTTAAGTTTTGTTAAATAATATAAAATTTTGAAATTGTAGGAAATTATGTTGGAAGTTATTTTTGAATATTAAATAAAAAAATGTAGATTAATAAAAGTCATAATATCTAATAATTATAAATAACCAATATGGGCATTTAGAATATTAAATTCTAGAGTTTCAACCGATATCAAATTAATGATATATTGTTACACTTTATAATATTTCTTCTAAGCATTTATACTCTCAACTATTAATATCATTTGAGCTTACTCATTAAAATTATATCAAATATCAACATGCTACTCGAGTCTTCCCAAATTTTAAAATGATATCAAAACTCTCCCTAAATTCTAACATAATATCATAGCTTTTTTAAATTTTAACATAGTATTAAAGTCTCGTTTGATTGATTAGAGCATAAGTTAAATTATTTTTAAGAATAAAAAATATCACAAGATAAGACTAAAAATGTAAGTACTTGGCAAGAATAAAAAAAAGTTTCTCAAGCATCATTAACTAAAAAAAATCTTGATGAGAATCAACAAAAGTTGTCGAACACTACATAACTAAATAAAGAAAGTGTTTGATGAAATTAATATAAGCTCCCAAGTGCTACCTGACTAAAGGAGAGTATTTGAAGAAACTCGATCAAAGTTTTCAAGCACTAAATGAGGGGAAAAAAAGTTGTTTCATGAGAATCAATAAGAAAAATTCTCAAGCACTAAATAGTTAAATAATGATAGTGTATTGAGAAGAATTAAACAATTTTCGAGCACTATAAAATAAGAAGGCTCAAATGACGGAGGGTAAATAAAAAAAAAAAGGCTTCATATTCTTGAACAAGACCAAAAACAACAATTCTTTTAAGGAGAAGTAAACAACCAATTCTAATAACCATAATGGTACAAGACAAAAACATAATGAACAAAGATAAAAATTCATTTCTACAAGAAATGGACACAGGGGTCATAAAAGAAAAGTCAAGAGAAAAAAGAAAGCTACACAAAATTGAAGAGTAGCAAACAACTACAAGATTCGAATAGAGCACTTCTAGAATGAGCATCAAGAAGATTGTTGGAAATTGATGCACATTCAAAAAAAAATTGAAGAAAAAATTAAAGAAATGTCTAGAAAATTGTTTGAAGAAAACTCTAGATTTTATATGGATAACATCTAAATTTTGTTAAATAATATAAAATTTTATAATCGTAGATAAATATATGCCCGAGGATATTTTAAAATATTAAATTAAAAAAAATGTAGATTAATTTAGAAGAAGAACCATAATCTCTACCAAGTATAAATAAATTATATGTGCCTTTATAAGTTTGAAGCTTCAATCAATACCAAATCAATGATACATTGATACGCTTTTTAATATCTCTCTCAAGCCTCTATACACCCAACTATAATATTATCAAATATCATGATGATATTCGAGCATTTCCAAATTTTAAAATGATATAAAGCTCCTTACAAATTCTAACATAATATTAGAGTATTTCTAAATTTTAATAGTAAGTTTTGATAACTAAATTTGAGAATATGGTGACAAATACCATAATTTCTCTCTAGGGCTTTTATGACTTAAGATAAAACATAAAAATAAGACCTTAAGTATTTTTCATAAATTAAATTATCATTGATCAATAAGAAATAATTTATAATATTAAAATATTTTTTTATATCAAATATAAATAAAAAATAATAAAATTAAATTAATAAATATGTATATAAAATAACTTTTTTTAAATAGTAGTTTAACGAAGTACTAAATTTTATTTTTATTATGATATAATAGATTATAATTAATAATCTTTTTATAAAATTTTATAACAAAATAAAAAACTTGAAATTGTTTATAAAATTAAATATTTATATATAAAATTTGAATAAAATAAACATATAAACGATATAAGTTTTAAAATACGAAGATATATATAAAAAAAAATACACACCTATAAAAGCATTAAAAAAAAAGATATTTTATTATGTTTATTTATTATTTTCTTGCATAATCTCAGTTAATTAATAAAAATTAAAAATCATTAAGAATGAAGTGATTGCAGGTTACAGATCAAGACGGCGGTTTGGGTATTTTAGGCAAAACGGTTACGGGCCAGAAAAATCTAAAAAATTCAAATCTTATATATCTATTTTACTATTTTATGATATATCATTATTTTTTTAAAATGTAGAATAAAAATCTTTAGTAAAATATTAAATTTTTACGTTCGGTAAGCATATATAAAAAAGAAATAAAACATTAAAAATTTAGTAGATAGTTTTGAACTACCTACATACAAATTTAAAAGTAGGTTTAGAAGGCACCTACGTTACGTACCAAACGTTTTGAAGAGGCTTGGTAGGCTTCTATGAACTCCAAGTAAAGGACAAACGATGATCGAGAAAGAGATGGACGACGACAACGTGGCAATGTTAGGCAGTGGTCTTGTCCATTGCCAGATTCCCACATATACCATAAATTGTTTAAGATTTTTTCTCTTTCTAGGTCATCATAAATTTTTCTAGATCGAGTAACTTTTCGTCATGATTTGTAAAGTCTTATGGAAAAATTATGGTGGGATTTGGACCTTGAGAAAAATTTCATCAATTGGATGGCATGGTACACGTTGTTCAAGCCTAAAGTTTTAGGTGGGATGGGTTTTAGGAATATCTCCTATTTCCACCATATGCTCTTTAGTGCAAACATTGCTGGAGACTGTTAAACAATCTAACCTCTGGTGTCCAGAGTTCTTAAAGGAAGTACTATTCTAGTTCAAGTGTTGTTGAGCACATACTTCTTTTCTATAGAAAAGCATCTTATGAAGGGTACTAGGTGGAGAGTTGGTAATGGTTGTGACATTTCGTTGTGTAAAGGAATGGAATGTTTTAAAGGTAAGTTTCTCCTCCAAAACTTGATGTTAACGCCATAGTGTCTGAGTTGATATGTGAAACTGGTGTTTGGAATCAGAATTTCATTCGAAATTGTTTTCTAGAACATGACGGCTGAGGCTAGGTAATCTTATATTTGCCTGTGTGGTGGTCTGCATAAGGAAAGACTGATCTGGGCATATAGCAGCAATGATGATCTTCAGTTATGTCACCTATTGGCTAGCAAAGGGAATTAAACTAACATAACCACTTTTCATTAATTGTATTTTAAAATAGACATCCCATTTGTATTTTTTATACATGAGAGTCATATTAGAATAAGAATAGTAAAAAACAGTGAGCCTATTTTCCAACATCATCAGGAAGCAGAAAGACCAACATAATTATCATAACAGGAAGCATTATTGTTGTCATCAAACGCCAATTCAACATCATAATTCCTAAAAGATGCGTTTAGTACTGAAATGCTAGAAAGACTAAACCAAGGATAGTACCAGTTAAACTTCTTCAAGTTGGACTAAGTTGACTAGAAAGAAACACTAAGGTAAACTACTGTAGAGCCAAGGATGACTTCCCATTTGGAATTCAGCAGCTGTTTGCCTCTATGATAGCAATTACATACTGCTACGATGAACGTGGAGGGCCACATCTTTCACTGGAGGGTAGAAAGATGGTGGTTCACATCCCCACGCATGCCCATTAAGTGAGTTTGTATGGTCCCACCAATGTGAACAGGGTAGTCAGAGAACCTGAAATCTGGCTGCTGCTGAAACATATTATCACTGTTTGGGGCACTGGTGACTTCGGAGCAAGAGGTGGTAGAAGACCCATCTCTGTAGATTTCTGGCTGATGAACTTCAGATTCTGAAACATCCCCACTCAAGTGTAGCTGAGCAGAGCCTGAGCCATCCAGTCCATGGCTAGTCCGAGTTGGTTTGGATTGCTGGTCCTTTGTATTGAGAAAGCGTCCACCGGATCCTCTAGCCCTCTTTAAAGCATGAAGATGCCGTGATTCATGAAGATATGGCTGCATACATTCACGTTATCAGAGAAACTCTTGTATGTCATTTAAACAAGCAAGTTACACCAATTCATATGACATGCTTCACAATAACCATAGTCTGATAAAACAAAAAGGATGGGAATGATCAGAGGATACCTTTCTATTTTTGACATGTTTGTTCTGAGCTTCAAGCTTGGCACGATACTGTCTTCGCCTGAGAATTGCTTGAAACTGCTTCGCATTGACATAAATGGGCTCATGCTCTGCCAGATCAACAGGCAAAGGCACTCGAGCTGAAGCCACTCCGATCATATGTGGATGATGAATCTGGTGAAAATTCAATGATAAATTCCTTATATGATGATAACAGAGAAAATATATTTTTGTGAAAAAAACATAATTAGGTTGGTTGTATAAGCCTCAATCATAGATAAGTAATCAGTTTAAGGTAAAAGAATCAGTATTAAAACCAAGGATAGAGTAATCCACATGGTTTAAACACACATGAATTAAAAATGATTATCTTGCAAAAATTTTGGTTTTCTTCAAGTCTAGAATAGAAAACATCATCAAGAATACCATCACTATCATTTGCATCTGTTCTGCAAGTCTGAACTGAATAAAGAAACAGGTTTTCAGTTATTATAAAAATAAAAACAAAAACATGAAACTCTAGGGCCTCGAAACAATTTATAATGAAAGCAGAGAAAGCACAAGAGATGCAAAGTGATAATGAACAAGAAAACCTATAAAATCGTACAAATGCATCATGGATAAAGTTTGTAGACATTGAGGAATCTATAATGCTAGAATATTGTATGTAAAATACGACAAACTGGTAAATTTCTCTTCATTTTTTACCCCTAGTCAACTTATACTAAAAACTAATCACATGCTTAAGAATGAATCTTATTTGAACACATATTCTAGAGTAATTTGATGGTCAAAAACTTTACTTAAGAGGCATGATTCATAGGAGCTCTGACAGTCTGTCACGTGTACAAAAAACAAACTTCTTTGAACATGTGTTCAAAGTAGAGAAGGGACTCAAAATTGAACACGTGCTAAAACATGAAGCTCAAGCAGTATCCATGATCCAAAATCTTACTTAGAAGCATATATTTAAAAGTAGCAAGGGGTCCAAAGTGAAAGTGGTCATCTTAGGCAATTTTCCCTACAAAATGTTCCCAATGAAGAATCCAACAATCAGAGATGCTTGCGAAGCTACTATGAGGCATAAACTAAGGTCCTTTTCAAGCTAATAAAAGGAAGCAACAGAGTGAAAATTGTTGCGTACATCAGAATATGAAGTACAATCTGGTAAATTATTTTTAATCTTCATCTATGCTTCTTTTGATGGTATTACAATTGCAACAAACTTTATGGGAAAAAATTGTATATAATAGTTTTGAACGTATACCAATGTAGATTGGAACAAACAGTCCCATAGGTAAATAAATTGTTCAATTGTGTTTCTTAAAGGTTTCCTTTTAAAGTTACTAGTCTATGAGGGTGAAATTGTCCTTTGGGTTTTAGTATCACAGTATCGCTTCATAATAAACTCAACTTTGAAGTTACCAACGTATAACGGATACGCACACTTCCAAACAAATTCGAATTATGAAACTGGATTCTCGGTACTAATCACTGCTTACCATAGACTGAGGCCCACAAGGAGCAGCCAGTAAACCACCAAAAATTGGTTCAGCATACTGGAAAGGAATGCGAGCCTGAAAATAGCCACTATGTAAGTTTTTCATTTGCTCTCATAACTGGTTAACCTCAGAGTAAGGCTCAAACTTACAATTGCTTGGCTGTAATCAAGTTGTGATGGGAAGACAAAGTCCTGAGTTCCCATGGATGTTTTGATGTGGCCTACAACCACCTTGCCCTGAATTCCATTAGATTCTGAGGAAGTTGAACATTATTTAAATTAGATTTACTTTTTCAATAGTAAGTATAAAGTGATAAAACCTATAAATGTACATTGAGTCCATACAACTTCTGTTAGCTATCATGGTAAGTAGAATGAAAAACAAATAAAGCATAATTGGTTAATCTTTCATTGTCCATTATAAGTGGTCAGATACCGCATAACATGCTTGTTCCTTTAACAGGTTTACCTGTTTTCCTGAGCAATGAATTCATTGTGAAAGAGTATAGCAGAGCACTCAAAATATTTACCAATAAGAGGATAAAACAATGTAACCAAAGATCTGGTCAACTAAGCACAAAAACCCTTCCTTTTGATTTCTTCGTTTTGGGGGGGGGGGGGGTGGTAATTATGTACCTGAATTTGATGAAATGATGCCTTGTCCATATGGGTTGCTCTCTTTCATGCTAGCAACTTCTGAATGAGATTGACCAGTCGATTGAGATGAGGATGAATCCTGATCATGAAATTGAAAGGTCAACTGCTTGGCATTATGGCAATGTTTTGCTGGAACTCCCATCTTTAAGCTTAGACTATTAGAAAGAGATGATTGTTGGACATGAGATTCAGTTGAATTATCCCAAGATAAGCAGCCAACAATTAATGGAGATTCCATCTGGCCAGAGTTGGTACCAGAATCTTTCTTGCCCAATTTCTGCATCTTCTTAAACTACTTTTGAAAATGACTTTAAATTAAGACAAGAAACTTCTTAAAGCTTCAAATTTTAAAAACAAGAAGAAATCCACAACATTATTCAGCTTTTCATGTTAACCCACTTTCACTTTTTACTTTGTAGATAACTACAAAAGGTATGATGTCAGTATGACAGAACCAATATGTAGGGTGTAGTATTTCTACTACTCTTTTTCTTTTCGCATACCAATTGGGTTAGGAAAGGGGATCCTATTAGAAAATCAGGTTATCGAAAGTGATAATACCACTTTCTTTGAAGTACCACTTGCCCTTAAAGTATGCAACTTAAGCTAGAGTTAACTGTAGAGTTAAGACAAGACTACTTATAAGAGTTAACTAACTCTAGACTAAACTAAAAAGCTTATATATTGATCAGCAATGAAGCTTATATAAACTAGAAACTCTTTATTTTCTTAACTACATGCTAAGGTTATATATAGGACTGAAAGTGGTACACAGCCGGATATTGCAGCATATTGGTAGCATCCTATACAGCTGCATTACAGGTACCATTAACATTTTATCGCATTATTCCCTTTCCCTGATAACACTACCTAACCTAAATCACGGATAACATAGAGCATAAACAGCAATTCACTGCAGTGATAACCGCATTATTTTGTTATCGTACACTGAAGAATGAAACTGGTATTTTCATACAGCATTAAGATCATTGCTATCATAGAGCATTAAGATCATACATTGCTATCATAGAGCATTAAGATACAGCATCATTAATTAACACACTATAATATTGGTTAACTGTGATAACACATTTTTGTTATCGTACACTGAAGAATGAAACTGGTATTTTCTAGTATTCTGGCTGAAATATATTGTATGTAGTCATTTCATATTCCTCCATTTTCTTATGGTGCTGTCAGTAAAATAGGTATCATATTGTTTGTATTCGTAGTTATGGTCGCTATAGTATTGAAAGGTCTCCTATCGTTTTGTCAATGGGCCGACTACAAGAGCTCGTGTAGTCAGTCCTATCTCTTTAACTCTATGCATGCACTCGCGACATGGTTGGTATGGTCATGGTTTACGTACGCGTTAATTGGACTGATTGATTCCATTTTCTATGAAAATGCATTTAAATATTGTAGTCATTTCATATTCATTCCATTTTGGCCGCAAAGATCAGATTTGGGTAAGTCATTTAAATGAAATTGAAATGTTTTAATTAAGGCTACATTAAGGTTTTATTTAAGACTCACTTATCTTATAATCTAACATTAACTAACTTTATAAAATCAAATTTATTGATAACCTTTATAATATATATAAAATAAAATTTATTGATAACCTTTATAATATATATAAAATCAAATTTATTGATACCCTTTTTCCCTCCATTAGTTAGCTTTAGCTTTAGCTTTTGCTAAATAAAGGAGCTAGCTAGCTAAAGGGGCTACTAGTATTGTAGGTTAATAGGGTAGCTATTAGTATTTATTGGAGAGCGATCCCAGTTCGCGGCAAAGAACAAGACAGCCCTTGTACCTTTACCAAGCACGGAAGAAAATTTAAGGATAACTGTTGGTCGGTGGCTACCTAAGGAAACTCCGATTCGATCCTGGAGATCTACCTCATCCCGATCACAACAAGGAGAGGTTCACCATGATGGGGGTACTTTTTCCCTTCCGGAAAGACCACCGGAAAGGGGACCGGACCATACCATCCTTTTCTTTTGTTGCGGAAAACATGCTCCTCAGATTTACGGATTCGCTTTCAGGTACCAACCATATTTGTACAGAGAATGTTCACAATGTACTCAATAGATATAGAATCTACTGTATCACCGCTTATGAATCGGGTGTGATACCATTTCTTATTCTTGTTTCAAAGAAAAAGGTTACTATGTTAACCAACAAATCTAGCTAGATTGGTTAACCAAAAAGTACTCAATAACATACCGCACTTTCTGTACGAAATAGATAATACATACGGGTACCAACCATATTTGTACGATTTGTAGTGCTGATGAGTAGTGATGCCACTAACTGTTTTAAAGACTTTAAGCTGAACCGCTTAAAGCAATAGATACAGACCATACTGATTAACTGCAGCTAGCTTAAGGAATTAGAAAACCTATTTATTTATTTAATGAATTCCTAATCTTGTTAGAACACTACAACCTCCTTCTATGTCGGAGAAATCAAACTTTGATTAAAAGAGATGGATAAAAATCAAAAGTATTTTCAAAATGGGAAACCAACAAGAGTGGCATCGAATTCATTAGTACATATACCATCCGATCTCTTTCCCCCAACTCTCATCCCCTACCCTGTGGGAGACAGAGAACCTTGAAAAGATGAAGAAAAATTGTATGCATAGATTGCTAACATGCAGACAGTGTCTTCAGTGCCTCCATCTTAATTGTTATCTCTAGTGTTCTGAATCAACTTATTATCATCAGTTTTTGAAGTCATGCCAACTCTACGTGGCTTCAGAATCCAAAGCTAATATCCCTTAATGAGCACCATAGGCAGTATGAAACTTCCAATCCAAGAACTAATTTGAATGCGAAATTCCACCCAAAACAAAATTTAGCCTAAAACTAAGTTTATCATAAACAAGAAAGCAATAGATCTAGAATTTAAGATAAACAATAAAGCAGCCAGAATTCAAGTCAATATCTACACTTTAGTTTATCATAGATCCAAGAAAACAAAGACCAATCCATTACATGCATATTAAACCAGTATGAGCAAGGGGTTGGCAAGAATATATCACATTGATAACTGAAGTTAAAAACATATTTAAAGATTAACTTTATGAAAATTACAAGTCAAAAATATATCAAGTGATTCATCAAAAAGAATAACATTATTTACCAAATAGGCCAAAAAAAGATGAAGAAAAATATCTAATACAAAAGAGAAACAGAGGACAATAGGATCAATAAATTCTGCCTCAGAAGAACCCCAAAATGCCCTTGCTTGATTGGGAACCAACTTCAAAATGCTCAGATTTAAATCTATCTTTCCAACACACGCAAATTAACCCATAACTTATTATCTCAAACAACAATTACCAAATTCAAAAAAGCCACCATTCCAATCGCAACATGGCTCCTAAAAAACCAGCTTCACCATCTATCACATGCAATGACATGAATAATATACCATCCATCCATATACATTGAATTTACAGACGAATTTATCAGAAACAAAATAAAAAAGAAAAAGAAGACAACATAAGTAAACCCCAGATGAAGAAAAGTAGTTAGGAGAAATAGAGATAGAGATAAGGACCTTTTTGGATTTGGTAAAGTCTTGGAGAACTAAGAAATGGGTTTTGTTGCAAGCTAGGTGTTATGCATGTCTTCTTCTCAGCCCCACATAAAACCTCTCTCTCTCTCTATCTAGACCTCACACGCACTATCTCTCTCCTTTTTCTTCTTCACTGGAAATACAAGGGTCCTTGGCTTTGGTACTAAGTCTGAAATTACACCTACAAATTCTAAAACGACTGACTTCTTCGCATTAAGACACTCTCACATTCACAATTCCAACATCAACTCAAGCCTCGTCTCCACCTCTATCAACTTCCCACATTCATTTTTGCTTTATTAACTTCAAATAAATAAATTCATAAAATATAAATATAAAGTTCTGGATACTTAAATAAAAACATTAAAAATAATAAATAAAGGAGATGTATATCTGTTGTCTTAGTTGTAAACAGTGGTTATGGTGTTTGTCGTGTAGTAGTAAGAATTTTTAACTATTCTTGTTGTAAATCAACCGTAATCTTTTGAATGTATCATTTTATATATTATTATTAATTAATAAATATATGTATAAAATTTGTGGGAGAGCTTTATTCACTTTTCTTTATATTTTTGAAAAATAAAGATGTTAATAAAAATGAGTTCCATTTTACTCTTTTTATTTTATTTTATTAACGTGAAAAGTTCCACAAATCTTTTTTTTTTTTTTTTATGATAATAAAAATTCCACAAATCTAAAGTTAGTATTTTTGAACTAAGGTGATTATTGTCATTTGGCTATAATTTTTTGTAATTTTAAATTAAGTAGCATGACACTTCGATATATTTTTTTTTATATATAAATTGAATATATTGATATATTTTATTAAATTGATGTATATTAATTTTTTAATTATTATAATTATAAATTTTTTTTAAGTTACTATTTATACAAAACCATGATCACATTTAAAAATTTAATAAAATTTTGACAATTGGTGAAGTGCAATATTATATTTAGTACGTTTATATATCACAAGTTTGCAGCTATTTCAAATAAATTAGTAGAGTATGATCGGATACAAACATAACAAAATTCACATTAATTTGGTTTAACATGTCAGTAGAGCATGATACTAAAGTGTTAATTTCAGCTAATAACAGGAAACATAGTAACAATTTCAACTAAAATCACTCAAAAACAGTCAATATTTTATTTTCAGAGTGGAGTTATTCATTACTGTAGTGCTCTCCGCAAATATATCCCAATAATACAGACGGTTATATATTTAAGAAAATTCATATAGGTAAATTTTCTTAAAAAATAATAATTTTTTTCATTTTAAAATTATTTAATCACATAATACAACATAATTAATATGAATATAAATTTATTTGATTCTAACACTCCTCTTCACAATTTGTTTTAAGGAAATAAATGTGACTATATTTTTATGAAAATTCATTGCACTTGGTAACATAGCATTACCTCAGTTTAATTAGTTTAATGAGAAGAGGGAAAATAATTTTTTACATTCATATTTTTTATATTAGTATCACTTGAATTTTTAAAATATTTTTTTGCATATAACTAAAATAAAAAAGTAATAATATTACTACAATTATTTTTAATTATCACAACAGAAAGTATAAATTTACTATTATATTTTTATAATTAATTATATATTAATTCTATTTTATTAGTAAAGTTATCATTAACAAAATAATAATTATAATAATATCATTATCATTATCATATAAAAAATATAAATATAAAATAAATATAAATTTATATTATATTAATATTTCTATTAGTTTAATACGTAACAAAATAAATTTTCTTAACCGTGAACACAACTTAGACGATTGTTTATATTTAAAGGAAAAAGGTAGCTCAAGTTCTACATTTTTTATAAAAATATATTTTAAATCTATATTTATTTTAAAGAATAGCATGAGTTAGCTTTTTTATAAAAAAAAAATAATAATAATAAATTTTTATTATCTCTATAAAAAGAGCAATAAAAGTTATTTATCTTTATAAAATAAATTTTTGTAATTATTTTTTAAAGATAATAAATTTACACTGTTGTCTTAAATATATATGAATTTAAAGTATTTTTTATATAAAAAAAACAAAAAGAAAATAATAACAATAATAATAATAAAATAACAAATTTGTGCTTCTAATTGAATTCGGAGTCCAATATCGCAGACTTTTAGAGCTGTGTGACAATCTTTCAAACACTCCGACAACTAATTAATAATATTCGTTTTTTTTTAAATTTCTTACCTCAACAACAAACATACATAGTAACATTATATTCCGAAAATATCACACAAATTTACATTTAAATTATAAGATTCATTAATTATGATTTGTTACATTATACCATATAATAAAATTTTCATTTTTAATAAAATTATACCATATAATAAACTATAATTGATACGAGCATAAATTTATGAGATTTTAATATTTTTTTATACCCTAATTTAAAGGAATATATAAATTGTTTATTATATTTCTACAATTAGTTATACTAAGTGTCACTATTATTGAATAAATTTGTTCTTGGTGAATTATTTTTGAAACATTAATAATTTAAATTATGACAATATAGTAGTAACTTATAATTTAAAAAAATCATCTATAATAATATCACTTAAAATTTATAGTAATAAAAATAATATTATTTTTTGAATTGTGATGAATATGAACTAAAGTTAAGTTAAGGGTTTTATATTCTTTAATTTTTAATTATATTTTAAAAAATAGGAGAATATATATATACAGGGATCTTATCCGTAGTTTTTATTTATTATTTAATTTTTTACATTGTTATTTATTGACGATTAAAATTTAAAAAAAATATTAGATAAAAATTTATTATCATAAATTTTAATTTTTAAAAATTAATAATATAAAAATTTATATAATAAATTATAATTTTAAGTATTATCTTTTATATATATTTGTCCTATCACACAATGGAGCCAGCTGTATGATGATGTACTATTGTGAATTTAAAAATGCTGATAAAGGAAAGACATTCATATTATTAGTAGATTGATTTGCTTAGACTGAATTAGTTATAATAGTAAGACCATGTATAGGCTTTCCAATATATGTCGGTTTTTAGAGTTTGGTCAAACCTGTCACAGCTCCATTTTGATTTAAAAATTGAATTCCCTCTTTTTAAAGGAGTATTTCGAGTCCATCCAACAAATACGAAGGATTTTATTCTACAACAAATCCAAAGTAAAAAAATTGATAATTTGTTAATTTTGATCGCACCGTTTTTAAATTCATCAAATTTTATCTCATTGCAATAAAATCAAGAAAATTTTATTTTAACAATATGAAGTTTACTTTATTTAAATTTAATAATTCATACTTGACTTTGACTTTATCTTAATTCGACCTAATGAATGTCACTTGATTTCGATAAATCAGATAACATCCACACATTCATGTTGAGATTCATTTTGAAATAGGAAAGTAAATAAAATCATAATATGGTAAAGATCATTCATAATATGGTAGAAATCTTTGTATTTAATTACTATCCTTTTATGTCGTTTTATTTCTATTATAAATTCATGTAATCTGTACAAAGCAATACAAGTCAGTGAAATATTCAGAACGAAATATCACTTTCTTCTTTTCTACATGGTATCAGAGCCAAGTTAGAATTCTGAATAAAAAAAATCCCACAAACACTACAGACAATCACCACCACCCAAACCAAACTTATCAAACTCGTCAAACCACCAATAGAAATCAAACAAAAACCCAACAAAAATCAAACCGAAATCAACCTCAAAAAATCAAACCCAACAGAAATCAAAACCCAACTCGTAAAGCAAATCCATAGCCGCTATCAACCCAGAAACTCGATCACAACATTTTCAGTGATCTGAAACAGATAAACCACCGACATATCAACCATAAAAACAGATCCAATCATATCAACCATAAAAACAGATAAAAAAAAAAAATCAGCGATATGAAAACCGGACCACCCCACCAAATCAGCGTCGCGCCACGCACCAGATCCACCAGACCGCATCCCAGATCCACCAAATCAGCGTCGCGCCACGCACCAGATCCACCAGACCGCATCCCAGATCCACCCAATCAGCGTTGCGCCGCGCCGCGTACCAAATCCACCAGACCGCATCCCAGATCCACCAGTCAGCTTCGCGCCCATCGCGTACCTCCCGCCGCGCCGTGCACAGCCCCTTCGTGGCCACTAACGCCCTATCCCAGCTCAGCCTCATCGTATTTTAATTCCTTTTTTTGTTTTCTGTTTCTTTCTATTCCATATATATATATATCTATTTAAAAAAAACAAAAAACAAAAAACAAAAAAAGAAAAAAAAAAAAGGAAAAAAAAAAAAAAAAAAAAAGGAGTGATTCCATTGAATCATCTGAAACCAAATCAGTTTCTTTTTTTGTTCAGTCTGAAAGTCCCTTTAATGCCGGCATTTTACTTACTGAAAAAAATTATGATGTGTGGTCTCAATTAATAGAGATGCATATTACTGAACGAGAAAAGATTTCTTACACAACGGCACATTCCGTCGTGCCACCACAGACCAAAACAGATCCCACAGACCAAAACAGATCCGCCAAAACAGATCCCACAGACCAAAACAGATCCCACAGACCACAGACCAAAACAGATCCGCCAAAACAGATCCCACAGACCAAAACAGATCCACCAAAACAGATCCCACAGACCAAAACAGATCCACCAAAACAGATCCCACAGACCACCGCAGACACAGACCAAAACAGAAATCAGACCAAAATCACACCCACAAATCGCGCCACCCCTGAAAACCCAAAACCCACTTTCTGCAGTAGCAAGCAAATTCACAAAGTCTATGAAAGAATTTGGCTATCAACATAGCAATTCTCACCAAAGCATTTATCAAATCGAGTGTTCTTAAAGTTTTTAGACAAGTTGGGCATGTGGGACATGTATGCACCAACTTGAGGGGGAGTGTTGAGATTCATTTTGAAATAGGAAAGTAAATAAAATCATAATATGGTAAAGATCATTCATAATATGGTAGAAATCTTTGTATTTAATTACTATCCTTTTATGTCGTTTTATTTCTATTATAAATTCATGTAATCTGTACAAAGCAATACAAGTCAGTGAAATATTCAGAACGAAATATCACTTTCTTCTTTTCTACAATTCATTTGATGAACGAAAGATTGTCTTTATTATTTTGTGATATTTGTGAAAAAATAAAACTTGAACAAAAAAAAATTACATTTTTGTTAATGTTTGAGCATATTACAGCATTTTCTTTTTCTTTTCCCATAAAAATTAATTGAGTAATTAAAAGCGAAAAAGTTAAAAGCAATCCAGCACATGAAAGTCAAAAATTCTAATCATAAGTGTGACATATGGATAAGACCATTGTTTGTCCTTTATTTTATTTGTTTATTAACTTTATTCTTTAAATTTACAATAGGATAATCAATTTGCATTTAAGTAAGCGTGATCTTATCTAGATTCGTACAACAAAAGTTCAACGAAGAAAAAGTCAAATAATGGGGTCATATTTTTGGCACCTTCTTTTCCTTATTTACCCCCAATTCAACATTTGAACCCAGAAAACAAGGGTTGATACCACAATAATATTTATTTTAAAAGATCGGTAATCTTATTTTATTCTTATTATTATTGAAGAATTTTAATTTAGTATATTTATTAATCAAATAGTTTTAATTCTTATATATGAGCTAAAATCTCTAAATTAAATAAATTTACTATTTAAAATTATAAAAATTATATTAAATTAAAATTCTTCAATAACAAAAATAAAATGAGATATACATAAGTATTACTGTGTTACAGAACCTCAAAAAAATGCCAAGTTCATAGAATCGAAAAGGCACAAAATATGAGTACAAACAGTAATTGCCTTCTCAAATAAATAATATTAATTTTTCTTATGTGAAAAATCAATAATATTATTATATCAAGAAATTTTTTAAAAAATTAACATAAAGAAAGCTAATATGAAACTATCTATCAGCTGGACAACTAATCAGCTTGTTCCGTAATGATGATTTCTTTTCAATTGGAACCAAGTAATAATTAATTATTAATTTGATTTGATGCCGCTTGTTAATGGTCGCTCTTAGTCCTAATCAAGGAGCAGTGCACCAACATTGTTAGGAACATTGTCTCTTCTCTTCTCTCATAACTTGGAACTATTATGGTCAAAAAACATAGTATTTTGCACAGTGACGTTTGAAAGATATACATTTAAAATTTATTACATGTGTTCGGGGATAGTAATTCGATGAGCTGAACTATCAAATTTTAGCTCCGATTGTATTAAGTTTAAATCAATAAATTTAAATTTAAATTTAAATAAATTTATTTAAATTAATCTAAATTTTTAATAATTTCTTCACACATATTGTTAATATACAAATAAATATTAAAAAATAAAAAATCAAATAATATAAAATGTGACCAAAAAAAAAAAAAAACAACTTTTGCTTTTACATAAAATAAAATTTGACTGCTTAAAAAAAATATCACAATACAAACTAATAAAATATTTTAAATTTTATTATAAAGATTAATGTTTAATTTGTTTAAAATAAAAATTTCATAATATCAATTAAAATTAAAGATAAATAGATATATTTCTTTTTTTGGTTCAAAGATATTGGTATATCTAAATGCTAAAATAAAAATATAATAAATTAAATAAATTACAACTATTTATTTTCAGTTTATTTTTTTTTAGAGGAAAATGGAAGGGAAAAAAAGAATTAATATATCATAAAAATAAAGATTAAAACATATAAAATATTATTTTAATTTTAACTAAGTATTTTTTTCTGATTATTTTTTTAATTTTTTTATTTTAAACTAATAAATTAATCATAATACAACCCAACTTAACTCAATTTATTTTAATTATTTAAATATTTTAAATTTAATTTAATTCATAATTATTTATTTAAATTACGACCAATTGAAAAATAGCCCAAATTGCCACGTAAAGCATTTGATGGGTCATTATACCTGTAAGTAACCCACCCACTTATATGATATAAGTTCTGCTTTTTACCTGTGCTTTTGGATCTTTCTATAAATCTATGTATTTTCAAGAGACATTCGATGATTTGAATCCAAGATATTTAAAAATAATTATATAATAATATGTAGTTATGTCCCCTCTTAAGTCTTGAAAACTCTTTTCATATTTGTGCTGCTAAACCTTGACACAATCCACTATTTCAAACTATAGAGGAACTCAGCATTTCATTTATACCCAACTTACAACGTTATTTACTAAGTCTCAAAACTTACAAAACTTAAAATAATTATGTTACGCTCAGATCTTTTTTTGGCTAATAGAGTGTAATTAAGTACCTAATCCTCATCCATGTCTATAAACTAAATTTAAGAACACGTTTGCATCATGTGCTTAACTTATCCTATGTTGTTGTGATTAATAAGCTAATTATGTTTTATTTGTTAAAATAAAACTTAAGTGTAAAATTTTTAAAAAGTTCAGGAACAAAAAATGTTACTTATAAACAATGGTGGATCTGTACATAAGTAAGAAGGGACATGTGCCCCACATCAATTTTTGATAAATAAAATTTTAAATATAATATTTATAAAATTATAGATAATTACATATTATTGTACTTTACCTAAATTTTAAATTTTAAATTTTTAATACTTAATAACTCAATACAAACTTAATAATTTACACATATTTTTACTAAAATAAGATACATATAATATATTTTTAATTAAAAATAATTAGTTACCAAAAAATAGTGTTTAATACTTTTTAATAAATAATTATTTTTAATTTTAAAAATAATTAGTTGCTAAAAAATATTAAACACTATTTTTTAATATATATATAATATCTTTTTTAAATATAAATTCTAAATCCAATGCTTATAAATTAAAAATAATTACTTACTAAAAAAAATATTAAACACTATTTTTTAATATATATATATAATACTTTCTTTAAATATAAATTTTAAATCTACCGCTTATAAATATACGAATAAGTGAATCAAGTTATAAGTTTAAAGATTAAGATTTAGCCTTAAAATTATTTGAAGCGCCTTCCAGTGTCATAACTATTTTAAAATGATACCCCGTTATTCAAAAACTTCAATCTCAAAAGTACTACTCTTAAAATCGCAATAATACTTCTAAAAATCTTAAAGTCACTTTTGTTCCAATCAGGCCCCCCCCCGATGGCGAAACACTTAAAGTATGTTGTCTTTTGATAAAAACATACTTTAATTTCATATTTATTTAAAAAAAATAGTATAAATTTATTATTTTTATAAAAATAAAAGACAAAAGATAACATAAATTTATTTTATAAAATTATATAAGTTCATTACCTTTATAAAATTTATATACTTATGCAAATTTTTTGTAAATCTAACAAACTTATACTATTTTACTTAATTAATGCTATTCTAAAATATATTTTCATTAAATATAATAAACTTGATCTACTTTTCTTTTTCCTATTTTTGGTTTTCCAATTTTTTCTCCAAAATAGAATAACGGTAGCTTATGAGATAGCCTTTCTTATTCCATTAACAAAATAAGGATCGATATATATGGAATTGGTATTAAATTAGTACTTATATTATTATTTTGATATTTATTATATCTTAAGTTATTTAATGATATCTGACGACATATTTTTTATATAATGTTAAAAATTTTAACCATATAATTTTTAAAATCAGACAGAATTATACAATATAAAAATAATACAATTATGTATAAATTTAGTACGATCAGAAGTATGAATTTAAACTATACTAGACACATAATTTAATCTATCTAAATTTTCAATAATAAAATTATGTGTAATAACTTTTTTTTATCTTAAATTAAAAATAATATTTTTTTTATTTTAAAAATATAAAAAAATAAATTAAATATTAATTTAAATAAATTTTATAATAAACACTATTTTAAACATAATCTTCTTTTTCAATTATATTATATAAACAGACTAATTATAATATTATTCAATGTCATATAGGTATTTATGTTAATTGTTTTAGTACCTATTATTTTTCAAGTTATTTAGTGATATTTTATTAATCACCAAATTATTAAAAATATACATTTTTGTTCAATAATATTCACGTTAATTTGGGTACAAGGTTTTTATTTATTTATATAATTTGGAAATTAATAGGATATTATTAACTAACTTGATAAATAATAAGTACCAAAATAATTAACATAAAATATTTATAAAATATCACTAAATAACTTAAAAAATAATGAATATCAAAATATTAGCATGAATACCTGCAAGGCGTAACTCCCGAAATTTACAGGAAAGGCAAAATCTAGGCCTAATGCATTACCTTGTGTTCACCTGCTCTGGTACCTAACACTTCCTCACACCAAGTCACATTCAAAACAAGCGAACTTATTTTTATCTAAAAATTTGGAATTTTATTAGCTTTTTATAAAATGAGGACATTTCAAACTTGAACGGTAGAAATAATATGAAGGGCATTTCAACAAATGATGGATGAATTTGGTAATAAATCAGTCGGAAGCAGATAGTCTCAATCATACCAAACTACCAAAGGAACTTCAGTTAAATTTTTTTTCTTTTTTGGATTAATTAGTATGTATTTGCTAACACAAATGAGCGAGCTATGAAACCATGAAATGTTGCATTAAAAGTAAAAAGACATTAAGAATGTGGTTCTTTAAATTGGTAAGTTCTCAAGTCATTGCATGGCTTAAGAGGCGTAGGTCAGGAAACTGTATCAAGGGAGGTGAAAACTTCCTCTGGCACACACAATTAGAGAAAAAAATGGACCGGTCGGGCACTTGTTCACAGAAAATTGTTTCTGGAAAGTCTCTTAGCACTCATCCTTTGGCTACGACCAGGATATCCAACAATGTTTTCCCCATATAAAGGGTTAATAGTCTCGCCCTTTATAAGGAATTTCCTGTACAAACCATATCCATGAATTACATAAAATCAATTATTGCCAAAAATAAAGCAACTACAAACATGTTGTGCTTATTAAAAAAAAAAAAAAAACCCAATAACAACTGCTCACATAAAACATATGCTATAACACCATCAACTGCTAATTTCAGAGGGAATAAAAAAGTTCCTAATTAGTAAAATCCCAAAAGGGGACACTCAAAGTATTCGAGCATGATCGCCTGAGATTGTTATCCCAGCGCAAAAGGATTTGTATTGAATAATTTTTGCTTATAACTGGCTTGCTAGGTACGGAAGGCTGTGTGGATGATTGTTACCTTACAAGCAAGTTCTACCACATGGAAATGAGCTCGTGCATACAGGCACTCCCAGAGGGGGCTTGCCACAAATACTAGGCCTTTATTCAGCTTAAAGTTATGAATAAATGTTGGCAATGACCCATAAAAGGATAACAATCTCATCGCTTCTTAGAATATAAAACTGGAAGCAAAAAAAGGATGGGCAAGGAAATTATGATGATCTCTCCTACATTTAGCATCTTGCATTCTAATACAAGTTGCTGGCATATAGTCATGAGTTGAACAAAGAAGATCCTTCCAGAAAATACTTACAGGTTGGTAGCCTGGCATGTACAGAACTTGTCTAGGATGGCCAAGAAGCATCTGCTGCCCATACTGCAATAAGATATTGATGAAAACATGTTTAAACCATCTTAATGACACTGAAAATACTTTAAAAAGCACCACAGAAGTTCGAAAAAAGTTCGTACATGAGGTCCATTTGGATGAAAATACGATGGTGCTGGAATAGGTCCAACTTGTGGATACATAACAGGTTGGTGCGGATATGAAGTCTGCAAAGGCTACGAAGGTTAGCAAGTCAATAGAAATACTTAACTTCAACCTCATAGTCCACATAAAATAGCCAAAATATGAGACGCAAAAATATATCCAATACAAAAATTGCACAAACTAAATTCCTTACGAAGGGGAAGTGAGGACTTCCTGTGAGAATAATATACACTATACTTTCTTAGAACTCCTCGAAATCTCATGTTTGGGAATTACGCTATTTTAGCAACATATAGAACACATTGGCAAAAAGAAAAGAAAACAAAAAAATCTAAAATTAAACTCCTCGATGGAAAATAAAAGGTTCAAGGAGAAAAAGGTAAAAACCAGCAGTTGCCTCATTACACATAGAACCCATATAAGTGATATAACTAATCATACGAGAATTCCACCCAAAACAGTGCCCAACCATTAAAGAGTACAGAGAAATTAAAAAAGATAAGCACTTTGTAGAACTTACTCCAATGCCAACAGGCATTTGCGTTACAGCAGACATGGAAGGAGGCAAATAGTAAGAACTATCGGACACTGGGGAAGGAGGTCTAACAGGCGTTTGAGATGGAACGAAACTCTTTGCATTTGGATTCAGCTTGAATTCCTAAAATAAATAAAGAGCAGAGGAAAAGAGCCACATATATTATTACTCACATTCCAAAAGAGATACCTGGCCAGCAAGAAAGCTTAGTTTGTAAACAGGACAGGCTTCAGATAAAATATATGTTCGCTTGAAAATGCAATAGTTACAAAACAGGAAACTAATCAAACCTTGGCATGGGGGTTCAGAGTTGATTTTTCAGAGGACAGAGAACCCACAGAGGAGCTCGGAGATAAACCAGAGCCACCAGATGTGGATGCTGCAACTGCAAAATCTGATCTTGATGATGAATATCTACCAGGTCGACCACGACGATTTGCAGGGTGAGTTTGTCCATGTAATTTTTCAATCCCCGAGCTTTCCACTGAATCATCAGAATTCATCTTCTCACGACCTTTTACAGAAGGAGCAGGAAACAGTCCTACATGATCAGAGCTATCTTTCTGCTCATTCAATGCTGACATTGGACCTATATTCCCATAATCAACATATGGAATTTAGAATAATAAATGTAACAAAGGGATGCACTCTTTGGGGGGTGATGAGTTTGGATTTGTAGAGAGAGAAACCAGGGATAGATCACCATGCAAGGGAAGTTTCTACATATGAAAAATAACCAATGTTTATCAAAAACTTCATCAAACATATGATGTATGCATGTATGTACTCAAGTAGTAGGTCAGTGGGTGTATTAGATTAAATATAATATGGATTAAAGGAGTATGGTATCCCTGCAAATAAAAGTTAATGTGTGGTACAGACAGCACTCAAGGGAAACCATGCAAGTTACTAAGGATGAAAATATATTTCACCTACTATGAACATCATTGCTTATTATTCCAATGCTTTAATTCCAAATCCCTTTTTGGGAGAAACTTCGAAGATGATTTTCTTCCGACAAGATTTAAAGTTACATAGGTTATGTTCGGTGCATCTTATTCCCATTAGCAGGTTGCATCCATCCGAAAGTTTGAATTTCAATTTAGAAAAACTTGTAGAGTCTCAATCATGACATTAGAGTTGCAAGGAATCATAGTAAGAGCCAAAAACAATGATACGAGGATATGTACTAAGGATTCATCCAAATGTTTATATTGTAAATTTAATTTGAGGTTATTGTGGATGATCCTAATTAAAAAGTTTTAGAAATGGTTTGTAACTCTTGATAAGGTGAACAAATGATCATGTTCAAATGAAGTTTTTCTAAGGAAAAAAAATTTGTTTTATGAGTATTGCCTTTTTCCTAATTGGTGTGTGCTTTGCAACAGTAACTCAAAATATACATATCATGTACTTTTTCATAGTCCAATTGTACACGTTCTTTAGTCCAGAGAAACATCGGAATACAATGAGCTATTCCATGATCACATTAATCTTTATTTCTAGAAACACTCTACGTGTATGGGAAATGTAGTAAGACTTTGAAAGAAAAGGTCTTGTAGACCCGAAACTTGAAATTCAATAATTAAGGATGCAGGCCGTCTGATATCATGTTAGATGTTGTTCACTGATCCTCCTAAAAACTTAAACTCTTGGGATTTGGGCCAATAATGAATACATTCTAACAGAACCAAAGTAATTATTACATGTACTAATATAATAATTTATATAAAAAAAAACAGTAACTAATTCACAGCTAAGCACCTTGAACAAGTCCCATGAAATATTTAGTAAATGAAAAATATAAGGCTGAGAGCAAGTAAATGCACTTACGGTCAGGTTTCAATAACTGAGCTTCCTCAACTAGCTGTTTTAGGCACAAATAATAGCAGGACGTTAGCAGCAGCTAAACACCAATGTAGCATAAGACAGGTTTTGAGTTAATCTATACAAAATTTTGGAAGTTCAACTCACTGTCTGCTTTTCTACAGGATCATTGGCATTATTTATCCCCCCACGTTCACCTGACAGATTCTCCTGGATCCTATAGTTTTAAACATGGAAGTAGAAAATGCATAAGAAACTTGCTACTTTTATGTCAGAATATCCCTTTTTTCTTGAATTTATATTAAATCTTATTCACTTAAGTGAAAACTATTAATAGTAGAAGAACAAATGACTACCGACAAAAACTACAAATATATGTCAAGTACCTGCAATCACTTGCAGTGATGGTGGAAGGTCTGAGAAGTGATTCGGATGCCAGCTGCTTGGCATTCTCATGAGACTCGGACCTTATCAAATCCACACCAATGTTTGATTGGGAAGAGCCTGCTTGACCCTGCAAAACATAAAGGTAGCCAATTAATAACAGTGGAATGCAACAGAGCATAGCCAAAACTTGAAGAACACAGATTAAATGATAGTCCATAACAAGTAATGAAGTACAGAAACAAACTACAAGCAATCCTTAGTCTAATATTAATTCTGGATCCTATCAATTCCGAAGAGGAACCAACAAAAGAAAGCAGATATTTACGTGATTGTGTTATGATCAAACATTCCATAAGATTATTTTTTAGTACACTCCTAGTATTGCAAAAACTTCTTAGAACATTATACCAATTACCAATAAGTTTACAGGTAACAGAGAGAACATAGCTATTTGTATAGGAAAATGTGAAGATAAAGATCCTTGTGGAATCCCCTTTTAATAAACCATCTATAACCATATATGCAGAACAGAGAAGTTATCTGTTCATATAGGAAAATGTTACAGAGGATAAACATCCTAGTGGGATCCCTTTTCAAGAAACCACCTATGACCATATATGCTGAGGATGCGTATGTGCATACATACGCATCCAATGGCAAAAATGGGGGAAAAAACACAGATAGATGAAAACTCACACAAGAGATCAGACTAAATAATTTTAATCAAGAAAAGTTGTTTCTATAAAGTTGGCATGAGATGATAAAACCAACTAGATTACCGTAGGACAAGATCTTGAAGTCACCTGGTACCCAGCTTTACTTTTTCCACATTCAAAGTCAGTTGTACTCTTCACGAAAGAATCAGAAGAATTCCCGAAGGTTTCATCATTATGTGAATCCAATAAAATGTCGTCCACTTTTTCATAACCACTATCATCAGCCACCTTACCCCGACATACAGAAGAAAATCTAGTCTCCTCATCGATATCACAGTGTTTGCCGAGGGGAATACCTCTCTCCTATAATATGAACAAAATCAAAATCCAAGGCTCCAAGCACAAGAAAAATATCACAAAATTAAAAACAGAGTTCTAGAAGCACCAAGTAACATTAACGTAGCTAACCTCTGCCAAATGAAGATCATGGGTGATCTCACGCTCAATTTCTCGTGCAATTCTTGAAGCCTCCTTTTCCAACTCTCTCATCCAGGGACCTTTCTCAAGTTTTGTGGTATAGAGCTCCTCATTAAATGTACTTTTTACTCCAAATAATTTTTCATTAGTTTGGAACTGATCCCAACCTCTAAAAGGAAAAGTACTCAGCTAATTAAAAGAAATTAAAAAAAAAAAAAAAATCTAAAGATGCTGCTAAGTACGAAAGGGGAAAAGTAAGAATTGAAACACCAAGAATCATTTTAGTACATAGCTAAACCTGACCCTTCACCAAATGCCATATGACTTTAAGCCAAACCAAAAAAATTAGAATGGAAAAGACAAAATATAAACAATTTTAATGGAAAGGAATAGTTTGTAATAGCCACTACAACATTACGGTCATATTTGGTTGACAGTAATAGAAATAGTAATGAAAATTATTCAAGTTATACTTGTGTTTAATTTAACTGTTAATCTTGAATGGACTGTAAAGCATTCCAATAGTATCATAAATACTCATTCCTCCCACACACCTCAATAATACGTTAAAATGCTCTATTTTTCTTCGCACGTTTGTATAATCATTTACTATTTTTTCTAATTTTATCTTATTTAAAAATAAAAATAAAAAATTTTAATTTTGTTTTATTTATAATTTTATAAATGTTACTTTAATATTTATTATTATTTTGATTCAACTGCTTAAACAAACATAGAAATACTAATATTATTTCCATTGAATTCATTCCTATTACTATTTTCGTACTCATTACTTTTTCATTCTACAAATCAAACATGATCTACGTGTCCCCAAGCATCCTGTTCACAGTAGAGAAATTGAAAAGTAAAAACTTCTGAAGTGATTGGGAGAAATAAATGATTTGTGAATTTGTTAACCTATTCCATGGGCAATTGAATATATCTTCCAACTCAGGACATTGTGAAGCATCTCCATCAGAGACCCATGGTTTCAGCTCTCTCTCATCATTATGGTGAGATTGTGATATGAAGGAGTCTAGCATTAGGTCCTGTGGTTTTTCACTCTGAACCTCATTCAACAAACCATCTCTTGTTACAGGTACATCCTGTCAAGATTGTTTAACCACTTGTCAGCTATATCATCCACTTCCTAAAATTAAAAATAAACCATTATCAAAAGAGAAAAAGTACGATTATTAGAAGCAGCTGTTGCCAAATACTTATCAGTTGGTAAAACATTCCCAGTAAAGTAGACTAGTAACAATAATACGATAGCAGGAATAAATGCTAAGCAACTTCAATAGTAAGAGAAAACCAACAATGATAGTGTTACAAACAAAACACTACTTGGAAATAAGAAAGAGAGGAAGAATACAAAATAGAGTAGAACCTTTGCCATAATTTGCACAAGTTCTTTAGCAGGAATAATTAAAGTCTTAGAAGGAGCCTTCCAAACAGGCTCTGCAGCAGACTTATGTCCTTGCAGGGGATCATCCTTTATCATACGAGCCATTTTCAGTATAATTCCTGATAGTAACAAGCAGTAGAACATCAATAAGGAAAGGCACCATAAAGATAGAGGGGTTTTGATACATGCCTAATTAAATTTAGCTCATGGTACAAGATCAACACTAACGATAAAAGCAATGTCTTCATCAGAATGCAAGATAAATACTTGAGGCAGAACCATTAACAACAATGTAAACAAAATTAGGAAAAAGTACCAAAACAAATTTTCCAGAAAATTTGGATCCATTTTTCACCTAGACTTCCACACAATGTCCAATACGACATGTAAACAAAATTAGGAAAACGTACCAAAATCTTTTTCAGTATTTGTTGCATGAAATATTCCAGAATATATGGATCCATTTTTCACCTGGACTTCCACAAAATGTCCAATAAGACATGTGGTCAAGTACACTAACCGATCTAGTGAAGGAGTCTCATAGACACCACTTCTACTGCCTGTCAGAGGAAACCAAGAGCTACAAAGAATAAGATTGCCTAATATTAAATAGTATAAAAAATAAAAAAACTTAATCTAAGATTCAAGCCATTTAATTAGACCATCATTGGCTAATCTGCCAGAATTTGATTTTCCAGACTGCGCCTTGTTCTCTGTCCTATTGTCTGCTTCTCTTTCACCTCTTCGACGGCCAAACCCATTGGCAGATGATCTGGGATGGACAGCTGGTTGCATATTTGTATTCAGCAGTACCTTCTAAACTTGAAATCAAATGGAAAAGGAAAAAAGAAGGAAACTATAAACATGGTGCTGCGAAATGATAAGTAAATGTGGAAAAGAGGAAAGTGCAGCACAACCAAGGCAAGTATAGAATTAACAAATAAAAACTGTAAATAAAAATTAAAAAAACTGTGAATCTAGAGCTTTGGATTGAAAAAATAGAGTTAGATGCATAGAAATAGAAACATTTAAAAAGGATGGGAAAGTCAATATCTAAAGAAATACTATAAATTCAATTTTTATGAAATTGGTAAAAGATTTATTAATACCAGTTGGAATTCAAAGAAACTATGGAAACTTGTATTACATTGCCGAATGTTTTATTGAGACTATAAGAAATACAAAAATAAACATCTGATCAGCTAATTTTCCTTTTTGGATAGTAAATTTAAGGGCCAAATATGATATGTAGTGCATGATTATACAAGACTACAAGTGAGAAATTTTAAAAATTTATAACATTTCAAAGCATTTATACAATATAAAGGTTAAATTCTATATCATAATTTGTAATACTTCTATAATATTTTTACGATATTCCCAAAGCCTCCTTAAACAAATAATTCACTTATAAATAAATTTCATTAACTTATTCCCAACAAAAAAAAAATCTCAATTGGCATGAATAACTAATTCTTTTTGTTAATATTGAACATTTGAATTATTTTTAACCAAAATATTAACAAAAATATCCAACTTTTTACCAAACCTTATGAATAATATAAGAATTTACTTAAACTCTGTACCAATATCAGCATCTTGAAGACATGGAAATTTGATTAGTTTTTCTGGACACTAAAATCTAAGGACTAGCATATGTAGGACAAATATGATACATCCACCACTATGCAACAAACTGACTGCAATTAGGGAAAATTTCCAGCATAAAAATCCAAAATTTGTAATAAATGTGAAAGAACTTCCAGCAGAAAAGAATGAGAAATTGGTAAACAATCGTTCAAAATAATACACTACTCATATTCTGCAAATCTATACTTTTCTCTTAACTTTCAGAATATAAGGATCGCATTTATTGGATCTATATGCATTTGTTTCATATATATTCAAGAACCTGTATTGATTAAGAATCTCATGATGTTATAACAATTACTTCTTAAAATAGACTACAACTGTAACGCAACACTATATTCCTAAATAATTAGGTCCTTAGAAAGCCTGTTAAATAGATAGTGTCTCAGCAAGCAAATAATGAAACAATATATTAACATTAATCTCAATATTATTATGAAGAACAGCTATCCACTAAAGCTCCTCTTACAAGAATAAACACTTACGTCTAAATTTTCCCCAAATTTTCTCAGAACCCAAGCTTGGTAATGTCCCATGCATCAACACGAAATCACTTTGATGAAGTAAACAACAAATTTCAAAAAATAAACTCCAAGAACAAGAAATTGAAGATATGATCCTCACCTAGAGAAGCTTAATTAGCTATTGCTTTGCGATGATGCCCTGAGCTGGAAGAAAAGAGAGGAAAATGTACTCAGTGAGTTACGGTAAAGGAATAAGGGTAATTAGGGTTATAATAAAGAAAGAACAGTGCGCAACTGAAGATCACACCGCGAATCACGAGGCTATAGAGGTAGAAGAGAGGTATCGGTATGATCGACAGAGAGAGAAGCAGCTTCTGATTTTGGAAAGAGAGGCGTGTGAGAAAGGGAGAATTTTTTTTCTTTTTTTTGATCAGCAAAGGGAGAAGATTTTGTATACACGTTTTTTTCAATAATTTTTAACATCTATCATTATCAAGAAAAAAAAAGATTCAATCATATTTGGTGGTTTTATATATATATATATATATATATATATATCATCAACATCATCTTCATTAATAATCTTTCTTTAAGTTATTTTTTGTTACGGCATTAGGTTAGTTAATTTGTATAGTTTACGTATTTAGTTAGGATTTTGATAAATTTTTTAAGAATTATAAATTTAAGGGAAATAGGCTGATATAACTCCATATCACTATTTTTATTCTAGATTGGACTCTTATTTTATAATTCCATTTTTACCCTTGCAATTGCTACCCGCCACTTGCGTTTGCGCATAATGGGTTGGACTTGTTTCGCTATCTTTTCCAGAATGTTCTTGGCTTCGTTTTCGCCAGGCTTTTTGAGGGATTTGATTTCCCATACCTTGTGAAGGTCACCCAAATCAACTCTAACTTCATGTTTGTTCAATTTGACCGGCCGGCGAGAGAATATCGAAGAGGAGGTGAACGAGGTCCGAACAGAGAATGAAGAGAAGGATGAGGAAGAAGACCACAATCGCGAAATTGTGCTTTTGAGCAAGTGAATCTTATAGCTCCAATAATATTCTGGCTGGCTTTGGAGTTTGTTGAAGAAAAATAAGAGCCGAGGTCAGAGGCATTGGGATTAAGCTTCGTAGTTGCAGGTAAGGTGTTTGACGAAATGATATGATCTCTTACATGCTTAGGGATTTTGATGATTTATGTGACTGGACAATGTTTGTAGATTTTGCAATGTGAAGACTTCGAGGACTCCACCTCCGCCGATCCTGACGAGCCCACTAATGTGGCGGAGGCTATTGCTTCATGGGGTTTGGATTATGTGGTGATCACTAGCGTTGACAGGGATGATTTGCCTGATCAAGGTAGTGGTCACTTTGCGGAGACAGTGCAGAAACTGTATGAGATCAGTTACTCAATGGAAATATCTAATTCTGTTACATTATTTTGCTTGGAGAAACTGTATTGACTTGTAATTTAATGTATTAATGCACCTACATGTATATGCATGCAACAAGATGGATAGTAGTTAAGAAATTGTAGGTTCGACCCCATATTGCTGTTTGGCAAGTAAAATTCGATCAGTTAGACGAAAATTTGATCAGTTGGACAGTCGTCCAACTCAGTTGGACACATGTCCAACTCTGTTAAGGTGACTGAGGGGTTATTCTGGGCAGTCTAGTTGGACATGTGTCCAACTCGGCTCCGGCGAGTGGGGTCGCCGGTCGGACAAAATTTCATCAGTTGGACAGTCGTCCAACTGAGCTCCGGCGAGTGGACATCCAGTTGGACACATGTCCAACTCTGTTGAGGTGAGTTGGACAGTCGTCCAACTGAGGGGTTATTAAGGGCATTTTTGTCATAATATGTAAAAAAATCAAGTAGAGGGGGTCATATCAGATTTTTAATAAATAGGGGGTCATGACAGCATAAAACCCTAAATTTAAAGATTTGAATAATTTTTTGTAAAAGTTTGTTAGATTTAATAGAATCTTGATTCTGGATAAAATAAAAATCTTTGAAAAATTTTAAAAATTTTGATAGAGGGAATAATTATTGAATATTTATATATATATATAATTTTAATTAAAAAACTCATCAAAATTTATATATTTTTAAAAAATTTAAAATAATCTTTTATATACATTTATATTTTTAAAATTTTAATTAAATACACCTAAATATTAAAATATTTTTAAAAAAATTTATAAAATTTTAATTAGACATATCTAAATTTTTAAATATTTTTATTAAATCTTAATTGAACACAAATAAATTTAAAATACACTTAGTATTAATTTCAAGTGCAACTCATCCTATATAGGTGAATGAGAGGGTTCACAGACAGATAAAAATTTTAAATTTTTGTCAGCATATATCATATACATTTCTAAAAATATAATGTTATAATAAAAAATTTGAAAGATATTAAAACTAAAAAAATGATGTATTTAATTTAACATTCGTTTATATGTTATTAATTAATTAAAAAATAAATGTTATATTCCATTTAACTCTTAGAAAATATAAAATCCTAAGTTTAATAGTTTAAAACTTTAATTTATAAATTTGGTAGAATTGCTTCTTCTTTTTTTATACTTATTTTATAGTATTATCTCTGTCTATTATTTTTTTTTTAAAATTAGTTGTGATAGTAAAAACAAAAACTTATATTTATTCTTAAAAATTTTAGTTTAGCTTTCAAATTTTATTGTATATATATATATATATATATGTATATATATATATATATATATATATATATATATGTATGTTTATTTTAGTTAAAAATAAACATGTATAAAATTTTAAATTTTTATTTTTTTCATTATTTTTTATTTTATAATAATTACTAATACATTATAGAATTACATTTTTGATATAGTTAAAATTTACTCATTATATTACTTTATAATAAATTTTATTGTACATATTTTACATATTCATATTTTAATTTATTATTAATATTTGTAAAAAAAAATACTTATTTTATTTTATTTTATTTATGTACTTGAAAATATATAATATAATATTAATATTTAAAAAAAAATAGCTCAATTTTATTATCTTTGATTTAAGTGTACGTTAGTATTTTACTTTTTTAAAGGGACATTACAAATTTATTATTTTTTTAAAAATGTCGTATAAATTTATTTTATAAAAGTAATAGACTTTTTTTGTTTCTACAAATTGTAGTAGACTTCTAAAACTTTACAAAATAAACTTTTATGATCATTTTTTAAAGATAATAGATTTATAATACTCTTTTAAATAAATACAAATTTAAAATATATTTTTATAAAAAAAAGAACGGACTTTACAATCTCTTCATCTTTGTCGCAATGCATAACTGCTATTGGATTGAAAGACTCCAACTTCAAAATTCCAAAAAAAAGTTTCACACACACATGTATATATAACTCATATTATAGGTGATTTAAATAATTTAAATAACATTAAATAAAAGGCTTTCATTTTTTATATATAGAAATTGTGGGGGGTAACAAGAGAATAATAAATATGAAAAAGAGAAAAGTATTGAATAATAAAATATAAGGATTAAAAAATTTAAATTTATTTATTTTTTAAAATATACTCATTTTTTAATATATGAATTATATTGGAAGAACAAAAAATAATTTTTTAAATACTCCTATTGGAATGAAAATTAGGTAGAATTTAACGGCTTATATAAGGCTAAGCTACAAGAGGAATTACACCATTAGAACACATGACCAAAAACCAGAAAATATTACCCTTAGTTCCATCTTCGCCTACAATTCAAGCAGTATTAGGTAGTTCCATCTTCACCTACAATTCAAGCAGTATTAGGAAGTAAACTTCCAAGTTCACCTAGCTTGTTGACAAACTAGCAACAAAAACACTAAGAAACATAACAAAGTAGCTACTTAACGAGCCGTCTAGCTCAAGTTGCTAAGATGAAGATGTGAATTCCCTAGAGAAGGATGCATACACCAACTCTCAATGAAATGAACCAACAAACACATTCAGAACTAACATGACACAAAAACACAAGAGCTCTAGATATTCAAACTAATCTAAATCAAAAACCAGCAAAAACATTTATTAGATGACAGTTGAATCCTTCATACCATCTCCTGGTCTAGCTGTAAATGTACTCTGTTCTCGCTGATGCATTTCCTTTTCTTTTCAAAATGATATAGGAAAGCAAACAAATCCTCCTAAAATAGCAGACACAAATCTCAATAATACCAAAAGATATCAATCTTCTTGAACCTTCCTCTAAGAACCTGTTTTCGTTCGAACTTTGCAGCCACAAAACAGAAACAGAACATAGAGATATTCAGCAACAAAAAACATATTTTATTTGATCAAATGGAAAATTGGTAGGACCGAATTCATATTTTAGCAGTGCAGAGCCAGAAATTTTTTTTAAGGGTTAAAATTAAATTTTTTATACAAAGTAGGAAATTAATAAAGCTACGATAGATTATAATCAATTCAACACTAAACCTTTCATATTATATTATAATTAAGATATAGAATTAAAATTCAAAAAATAGTTAACATATTATAATTAATTTATAAAGAAAGTTAAACAAAAATATAACAAGTTAATAAGTATTAGTATCTTTTATGTATAAAATAAATTTATTAATTAAAAAATATAAGGGCTTGTTTAATAACGATTTTGATTCATGGTTTTTGATTTTTTTCGAGTGATTTTTCAATTAGGTATATTTGAAAACAATTTTTGATTTTGATTTTTACATTTTTAAGGAATCATTACCAAAATATGAGATGGTTCATTAATTAAAAAAAAAAAATTCAATCTGATTTTTTATTTTTTTTTTCATTTTTGACCAAACATTTTTTATAGAGAGTAAATTAAGTCTTATAATTTTTATATGATTAAGTATTAGAAGAAAATGATTAAAAACTTGAAATTTATAAAAAATAACTAAAAATTTTCTTTATTTTTAAAATTTTTTGAAAAAAATCAAAAAATAAAAATCATTATCAAACAACATGGAAGTATTTTGATTTTTTTTCTTAAAAATCACTAAATAAAAATTGTTATCAAATATTTTTGTAATTTTTTATAAAAAAATCAAAAATTATAAAATTAATTATTAATATAATTAAAATCGTTATCAAATATACCCTAAGAAAATAGGAAACTCAATTAAATATATCAAAATTTAAAGTTGTTAAAACTAAAACTAAGGGCTTGTTTGATAATAAATTTGATTCTTGATTTTTTTAAGTGATTTTTTAATCATGTATGTTTATAACAATTTTTTATTTTGATTTTTATATTTTTAAGGAATCACTACTAAAATATGGAGTGATTCATAAATCTTTAAAAATAAGATTTTTCAATCAGATTTATGATTAATGATTTTTTTTCATTTCGATCTAACATTTTTTTTAGAAAGTAAATAAAGTCTAATAGTTTTTGTATGATTAAGTATTTGAAGAAAATGATTAAAAACTTAAAATTTATAAAAAAATAACCAAAAAATTTATTTATTTTTATTTTTTTAAATAAAAAAATAAAAATCATTACCAAAAAAATTGGAGGTGATAAATCCCTAAATAAAAATTGTTATAAAACAAATTTGTAATTATTTAAAAAAAAAAAATAAGAAATCACTAAATTAATTATTTAATCATAAATTATAAATCAAAATCGTTATCAAATATGCCCTAAAGAAACATATGAAAATGTAAAAAATAAAATATAATTTAGAATCTTAAATTTAAAAATATATCTTGATAAACAATATAAAACTGACTAATAATAACATAAATAATAAAAAATATATATATATAATTTTTTTAAATAAATTTTAAAAGATTATTAAAATAAAATGTTAAATAATATAATATTAGATAAGTTAAAATTTGAATTGAAATAAAATATGATAAATATATAAACTTAAAAGCATTAATTTGAAATCTTATCATATACTTTTTTTTAATTTTATTTTTATAATGTTGAGTCTAAAGTTAAATATTTTAACTTTTTTTAGATTATCACATTTAAAAATAATTTTTATATTATTACAATTTTATTTATGCTACTAATATTACCAAAATATAAAAAATAAGTATATATTTAATCCATTTTATTTACAATTTATGTTATTTTAATATATATATTTGTTAAATATTGTTAATATATACTAAAATATGTACATAAAAATTAAACATAATATATTACTACAAATTAAAATATTTATTTAATGTTAAAAATATACATATAATTAATTTTTTTTATAAAAATTGACCTGTGAATCCTGCCCAACCCATGACCTGTTGGTAAAAAAATCCTACTCAAAAACATCATTCATACTTATTAAAAAAATGAAACCTAAATCTGTTATTTGAGAGGAATCTAATGCAAGAAATTGAAAGAAGAGACTTGTAAGGTTTATGAGTGTTAGTAATTTTGGTAGACAAAATGTTTGATTGTAATCTAGTATCTAGGCTCGCTGTCAAGTCAATCAATCAAAGTTGAAGAAACTACTAAGCTCTCAATACGTATGTATCAGGTGAAAATATATGTTTCATACATACATCATCACATAATAATGCACGTATATTTAGAAGATTTTTTTGTGCATAGTTAGATACATCGAGAATTAATACATGTACACTTAGAAAATTTTTTGTGGACACAGTTAGATAGATCGATGATCAATCGACTTCAATCTAGCTGCTCTCAGGTTTGAAAAATACATGGTTAGATCGATCAAAGTTTGGATTGATCGATCAAGGGTCTTTCATGGTAGATCGATCGAGTGATCGATCAAAGTTTGGATCGATCGATCAAGGGTCTTTCATCGTTGGTACGACTCGAGTAAGGCTCTCGATCGATCGAGAATTGGCTAGATAGATCGAGCTTTGGCTAGATCAATCGAGCCAATTTTTCAGTTCTACTAAACTATTTTTTAATTCGGTCTATATGTTACTTTTACTAATTTGACCCTATTTAATTTTTAAAGCAAAATTTTTTTATACTTTTTTATTTATCTTTTTTAAAAATATATTAATATGGAATAAAAGAAACAGAAAACAAAAAAAGGAATTAAAATACGATGAGCTGAGCTGGGACAGGGCGTTAGTGGCCACGAAGGGGCTGTGCACGGCGCGGCGGGAGGTGCGCGATGGGCGCGAAGCTGACTGGTGGATCTGGGATGCGGTCTGGTGGATTTGGTACGCGGCGCGGCGCAACGCTGATTGGGTGGATCTGGGATGCGGTCTGGTGGATCTGGTGCGTGGCGCGACGCTGATTTGGTGGATCTGGGATGCGGTCTGGTGGATCTGGTGCGTGGCGCGACGCTGATTTGGTGGGGTGGTCCGATTTTCATATCGTTGATTTTTTTTTTATCTGTTTTTATGGTTGATATGATTGGATCTGTTTTTATGGTTGATATGTCGGTGGTTTATCTGTTTCAGATCACTGAAAATGTTGTGATCGAGTTTCTGGGTTGATAGCGGCTATGAATTTGCTTTACGAGTTGGGTTTTGATTTCTGTTGGGTTTGATTTTTTGAGGTTGATTTCGGTTTGATTTTTCAATTAGGTATATTTAAAAACAATTTTTGATTTTAATTTTTACATTTTTAAGGAATCATTACCAAAATATGAGATGGTTCATTAATTAAAAAAAAAAAGATTTTTCAATATGATTTTTGATTTTTTTTTCATTTTTGACCAAACATTTTTTATAGAGTGTAAATCAAGTCTTATAACTTTTATATGATTAAGTATTATAAGAAAATGATTAAAAACTTGAAATTTATAAAAAATAACTAAAATTTTTCTTTATTTTTAAAGTTTTTTGAAAAAAATCAAAAAATAAAAATCATTATCAAACAACATAGAGGTGATTTTTGATTTTTTTTTCTTAAAAATCACTAAATAGAAATTGTTATCAAATATTTTTGTGATTTTTTATAAAAAAAATCAAAAATTACAAAATTAATTATTTAATTATAAATTAAAATTGTTATCAAATATGCCCCAAGAAAATAGGAAACTCAATTAAATATATCAAAATTTAAAGTTGTTAAAACTAAAACTAAGGGCTTGTTTGATAATAATTTTGATTCTTGATTTTTTTAAGTGATTTTTTAATCAGGTATGTTTGATAACAATTTTTTATTTTGATTTTTACATTTTTAAGGAATCACTACTAAAATATGGAGTGATTCATAAATCTTTAAAAATAAGATTTTTCAATCAGATTTATGATTAGTGATTTTTTTTCATTTCAATCTAACATATTTTTTAGAAAGCAAATAAAGTTTAATAGTTTTTGTATGATTAAGTATTTGAAGAAAATGATTAAAAACTTAAAATTTATAAAAAAATAACCAAAAAATTTATTTATTTTTATTTTTTTAAATAAAAAAATAAAAATCATTACCAAAAAAATTGGAGGTGATAAATCCCTAAATAAAAATTGTTATAAAACAAATTTGTAATTATTTAAAAAAAAAAATAAGAAATCACTAAATTAATTATTTAATCATAAATTATAAATCAAAATCGTTATCAAATATGCCCTAAAGAAACATATGAAAATGTAAAAAATAAAATATAATTTAGAATCTTAAATTTAAAAATATATCTTGATAAACAATATAAAACTGACTAATAATAACATAAATAATAAAAAATATATATATATAATTTTTTTAAATAAATTTTAAAAGATTATTAAAATAAAATGTTAAATAATATAATATTAGATAAGTTAAAATTTGAATTGAAATAAAATATGATAAATATATAAACTTAAAAGCATTAATTTGAATCTTATCATATACTTTTTTTTAATTTTATTTTTATAATGTTGAGTCTAAAGTTAAATATTTTAACTTTTTTTAGATTATCACATTTAAAAATAATTTTTATATTATTACAATTTTATTTATGCTACTAATAGTTACCAAATATAGGAAAAAATAAGTATATATTTAACCATTTTATTTACAATTTATGTTATTTTAATATATATATTTGTTAAATATTGTTAATATATACTAAAATATGTACATAAAAATTAAACATAATATATTACTACAAATTAAAATATTTATTTAATGTTAAAAATATACATATAATTAATTTTTTTTATAAAAATTGACCTGTGAATCCTGCCCAACCCATGACCTGTTGGTAAAAAAATCCTACTCAAAAACATCATTCATACTTATTAAAAAAATGAAACCTAAATCTGTTATTTGAGAGGAATCTAATGCAAGAAATTGAAAGAAGAGACTTGTAAGGTTTATGAGTGTTAGTAATTTTGGTAGACAAAATGTTTGATTGTAATCTAGTATCTAGGCTCGCTGTCAAGTCAATCAATCAAAGTTGAAGAAACTACTAAGCTCTCAATACGTATGTATCAGGTGAAAATATATGTTTCATACATACATCATCACATAATAATGCACGTATATTTAGAAGATTTTTTTGTGCATAGTTAGATACATCGAGAATTAATACATGTACACTTAGAAAATTTTTTGTGGACACAGTTAGATAGATCGATGATCAATCGACTTCAATCTAGCTGCTCTCAGGTTTGAAAAATACATGGTTAGATCGATCAAAGTTTGGATTGATCGATCAAGGGTCTTTCATGGTAGATCGATCGAGTGATCGATCAAAGTTTGGATCGATCGATCAAGGGTCTTTCATCGTTGGTCGATCGATCGAGTAAGGCTCTCGATCGATCGAGAATTGGCTAGATAGATCGAGCTTTGGCTAGATCAATCGAGCCAATTTTTCAGTTCTACTACAACTATTTTTTAATTCGGTCTATATGTTACTTTTACTAATTTGACCCTATTTAATTGTTGTGAAAGCAAAATTCTTATATGAGTAGAATTGTTGTGAAAGTATAATCCTTGTATGAGTAGAATTGTTGTGAAAGTATAATCCTAGTATGAGTAGAATTGTTGCGAAAGCTAAATCTTGATATGAGTAGAATTGTACTTCATTATTAATTATCTCTTAGGTTAAATTGGACTCTATATAAACAACATTTGTTAAAGAAAAATACACCACACCGAAATAATATTTTCGACATTTGATTGAGTTTTTTTTAAAGAAAAATCTTATTCTCTTCATCTATTAATCTTAGGCACTTTCTTGATTTAATTGTTCAAACATATTGTGTGGTTATGTTTGAATAATTCATATGTCTAATTGCTTTTCATGATATTGAACTTTACATGATTGTTTTAGAGTTTGTTAGCTGATTTAATTTTTACGTTATATGCTATTGAATCTGCTAGTTAAGATTTTTCATTGTTGAATCTGCTCTAGGACACACTTTATACTTGTATTATTTGTGCTAACATTTCAGGTACTGAGATGACGTGTTCGGAATTTCGTGTGACTCGAAATTACCGAAGTTGAAGGATTCGATTGATCTTGTGGGACTCAAGTAGATCGGAACGTTGGTTCGGATCCAGACACCTAGTTTGTGGAGGCTGTGAAAGAAGCGACGGCTTGTAAGTAAATTATATAAGGAGGATATATCTGTGAAGGGTAGTCTAAGACCTGAGGTTGTAATTGAACATTGATTTTCATAGTGAATAGTTAGGTACTCCGGTGGACCGGCGGTTTTTCCTCTTAGGTTATTGTTGTGACTTAGGTTGTTTCCACATAAAAATCTCGTGTGTTATTCTTTATTTTCGCATTTTATTTTTACACGTGATTGCATATCTGACCGTTGTGTTTAGGTTACATAATTAAAATTTGATAAAATTAAAAATAACCTATTCATTCTCTCTAAGTATATTTAGTCTGTAACTAAAAACTTTCAAGGCTAGAAATAAAAAAATCTGAATCAAATTTGATGATTTTGGGTGAAAATACGAAGAAAAGAGGAATATGCAAAAACCTAAGCCAAGCCGACTCTAATTCGCTTTTTTAATTTAAACTATCTATTGCAAGTACTTAATAATGAAATATAGCACAGTCCCCATTGTTTGGTCAGAAGACAGAAAGTTGCAGCAAGTTAGGCTTAGTTGGAATACTCTTTTGCTGGCCTACTCTTTACTCAAACCACTATTAATCCTAATTGTGAAGGAAGATATGAATTTTCCACTTTGGAAGGGAACAATTGGCAGTTGTCACCTTAAAGAAAAGCACAAACAACAATGGAGATCTAGTTTGCTTTTCTATTTACCAAGTGATCATAAGGTCCCACACTCAAAATATTTGGTACCTAGATATATCTTTTGGATTTCATTGGTTTATTCTAAGATGAACCGCAAAAGATTAAGGAATATGGCCCCTTTAAGAAAGGGATCGAATGGCCTATGTTGGGTTAAAAAGTGATCACGATTATTGTTAAATATTATGAGATTTGGAGACAGGTGTTTAATCGAATTACTTAGTGGCTAATCCAGTTTAAAGGGACAATAAAAGTTGAATACATGGCACTTTGTCAATTTATGTTTTTTGTCAAGAATGTTGGCGAGTAACTTTATTGATTTTATCAAGTGGGCTTATTCTGTTCTGCTTATACATTTTATATTTTTAGCTAATTAGTTAATTTTCCACGGAACACACTTATTAATATAATTTTATTTAAATAAATTCTAAAAGATTATTAAAATAAAATGTTAAATAATATAATATTAGATAAGTTAAAATTTGAATTGAAATAAAATATGATAAATATATAAACTTAAAAGCATTAATTTGAATCTTATCATATACTTTTTTTTTATTTTATTTTTATAATGTTGAGTCTAAAGTTAAATATTTTAACTTTTTTTAGATTATTATATTTAAAAAGAATTTTTATATTATTACAATTTTATTTATGCTACTAATAATTACCAAATATAGAAAAAAATAAGTATATATTTAATCATTTTATTTACAATTTATGTTATTTTAATCTATATATTTGTTAAATATTATTAATATATATTAAAATATGTACATAAAAATTAAACATAATATATTACTACAAATTAAAATATTTATTTAATGTTAAAAATATACATATAATTAATTTTTTTTATAAAAATTGACCCGTGAATCCTGCCCAACCCATGACCTGTTGGTCAAAAAATCCTACTCAAAAACATCATTCATACTTATTAAAAAAATGAAACCTAAAACTGTTATTTGAGAGGAATCTAATGCAAGAAATTGAAAGAAGAGGCTTGTAAGGTTTATGAGTGTTGGCAATTTTCGTAGACTAAATGTTTGATTGTAATCTACTATCTAGGCTCGCTGTCAAGTCAATCAATCAAAGTTGAAGAAACTACTAAGCTCTCAATACGTTTATATCAAGTGAAAATATATGTTTTATGCATACATCATCACACAATAATGCACGTATACTTAGAAAATTTTTTTGTGCATAGTTAGATACATCGAGGATTAATGCATGTACATTTAGAAAAATTTTTGTGGACACAATTAGATAGATCGAGGATCAATCGACTTCAATCTAGCTGCTCTCGGGTTTGAAAAATACATGGTTAGATCGATCAAAGTTTGGATCAATCGATCAAGGGTCTTTCATCGTTGGTAAATCGATCGAGTGAGACTCTCGATCGATCGAGGATTGGCTAGATAGATCGAGCTTTGGCTAGATCAATCAAGCCAATTTTTCAGTTCTACTACAACTCTTTTTTAATTCAGTCCATATGTTACTTTTACTAATTTGACCCTATTTAATTGTTGTGAAAGCAAAATTTTTATATGAGTAGAATTGTTGTGAAAGTATAATCCTTGTATAAGTAGAATTGTTGTGAAAGTAAAATCCTAGTATGAGTAGAATTGTTACAAAAGCTAAATCTTGATATGAGTAGAATTGTACTTCATTATTAATTATCTCTTAGGTTAAATTGGACTCTATATAAACAACATTTGTTAGAAAAAAATACACTACATCGAAATAATATTTTCTATATTTGATTGAGTTTTTTTTTAAAGAAAAATCTTCTTCTCTTCATTTATTAATCTTAGGCACTTTCTTGATTTAATTGTTCAAACATATTGTGTGGTTATGTTTGAATAATTCATATGTCTAATTGCTTTTCATGATATTGAGCTTTACATGATTGTTTTAAAGTTTGTTAGCTGATTTAATTTTTACGTTGTATGCTATTGAATCTGTTAGTTAAGGTTTTTCATTGTTTAATCTGCTATATGACACACTTTACACTTGTGTTATTTGTGCTAACATTTCAGGTACTGAGATGACGTGTTCGGTATTTCATATGACTTGAAATTACCGAAGTTGAAAGATTCGATTAATTTTGTGGGACTCAAGTAGATCGGAACGTTGGTCCGGATCCAGACACCTAGCTTGTGGAGGCTGTGAAAGGAGCGACGGCTTGTAAGTAAATTACATAAGGGGGATATATCTGTGAAGGGTAGTCTAAGACCTGAGGTTGTAATTGAACATTGATTTTCATAGTGGATAGTTAGGTACTCCGGTGGACCGGCAGTTTTTTCTCTTAGGTTACTGTTGTGACTTAGGTTGTTTCCACATAAAAATCTTGTGTATTATTCTTTATTTCTGCATTTTATTTTTACACGGGATTGCATGTCTGGCCGTTGTGTTTAGGTTGCATAATTAAAATTTGATAAAATTAAAAATAACTTATTCATCCCCTCTAAGTATATTTGATCTGTAACTAAAAATTTTCAAGGCTAGAAATAAAAAAATCTGAATCAAATTTGATGATTTTGGGTGAAAATATGAAGAAAAGAGGAATATGCAAAAACCTAAGCCAAGCCGACTCTAATTCGCTTTTTTAATTTAAACTATCTATTGCAAGTACTTAATAATGAAATATAGCACAGTCCCCATTGTTTGGTCAGAAGACAGAAAGTTGCAGCAAGTTAGGCTTAGTTGGAATACTCTTTTGCTGGCCTACTCTTTACTCAAACCACTATTAATCCTAATTGTGAAGGAAGATATGAATTTTCCACTTTGGAAGGGAACAATTGGCAGTTGTCACCTTAAAGAAAAGCACAAACAACAATGGAGATCTAGTTTGCTTTTCTATTTACCAAGTGATCATAAGGTCCCACACTCAAAATATTTGGTACCTAGATATATCTTTTGGATTTCATTGGTTTATTCTAAGATGAACCGCAAAAGATTAAGGAATATGGCCCCTTTAAGAAAGGGATCGAATGGCCTATGTTGGGTTAAAAAGTGATCACGATTATTGTTAAATATTATGAGATTTGGAGACAGGTGTTTAATCGAATTACTTAGTGGCTAATCCAGTTTAAAGGGACAATAAAAGTTGAATACATGGCACTTTGTCAATTTATGTTTTTTGTCAAGAATGTTGGCGAGTAACTTTATTGATTTTATCAAGTGGGCTTATTCTGTTCTGCTTATACATTTTATATTTTTAGCTAATTAGTTAATTTTCCACGGAACACACTTATTAATATAATTTTATTTTAACTTCCTTAAAAAAAAAAATCTATGTTATTTTTTATGATATAAAATAATATATATTATTTGAAAAAAAATATTTCAATAAAAAATATATGTTATTTTATGTTGTAAAAAAATAATATATAATTTTTTAAAAAAAATTAAAAAGTAAAATTTTATGTCATATAATTAAATAAATTTTATTGAATTAATTTACGATTTTACTACAAATAAATAAAAAAGAATTAATTTACCATTTTGGTTTTGTAATCGGCTAGCTTATGGGTTTTATTTATTTATTTATTTCATGTGCTATTTGAATTTCTATTATGTTTTTGTCGTCACTGACGACAGACTGTATATAAATTTTGACTACGGAGTAGTGAAATAGAAATTGCTCCTTGGATTCCTGAAGCAACGTTCAACTTTCTTCTTGTTGTATTATAAATTTAATTTCAGAGATTTCAATATCAACTTTCTACAGTACTTAAGCATGCTCTGAAAATAGGAAAACTTGCTCTTATTATTAACGTAACATGAAATTTTGGGCATAAAAAGCGAAGTTTCTATGTTACGCTTTCTTTTATTTTATATAAAAATTAATATTATATATGAATGGGTGGTGATATATAGTTGCACAAGTTAGGTTTTTTTTTTTTATTATCAAAGGTCGTTAGGTAAATTAGAGTAATTTATTAATTTTTGCATCAATTTATTTCTTTTATTATAAAAAAATAACACGCAATAACAAATGATGAACTTTTTTCATTTTATTTTTATATTTTTCTAGTTTTCAAATGTTATTGACATAATAATTGCTTAGATTATTTTTAGCATGAAAAAGAATGAGTACAAAATTTATAAAAATAAAAAAATTGATATTTTTCTAATATTGTCACATTTTTATAATAAAAAGGAATAACTAAATTACTATAAAATAAAAAATAAAATTATGACATAAATCAGAGTCCTGGGTTTATTTTTGTCTCTACATATTTGAGTTCGGAATTTCACCTTGCTAATTCCTAAATACACCTAACACATTTTTTTGAATTTTTTTTCTTTCTATTTTTGGTTAGATAGATCTGTCCATTTGAAAAAGATGGGAGAGCAAGACCAATTGTCGGTGTTCATTTAATCAAAATTAAATCATTAGATTAAATAGCGTAATCGAGTGGTATAGGTTTTTTTTTTTCTTTCCCTTTTTAGTACTTTTTTTTATATATATATATATATAATACCCTCGTACACATTTATAACAAATAAAATTTAAACTCATGATATATGTACTAAGATCAAATATTATTATACTATAAATTAATTAATATTTTAAAACATATTTATAAAGTAATAAAATGTCACGAAATAAAACTTTTTTTTTTTTTACATATGTCCTCTTTTTAAGGTTGTTAATTGTAATAAATGAATCTCCTTATTAGAGTTGTGAATGAGGCAGATTGGGGTGAGGTGGTGTTGGGACCCCACTTTACTATCTATTTAGACTTTTGAATTTGTCATCTTTCCTTAGTAAAAATCATAAAGGAAACATATTACGAATCTTTAGTGGAGAACGAAGAGTCCATTAATAAATTTTTTTCAATGTCACTTTTTTAAAATTAATGAATTAAATTGCTCACAAAAATAATTACTACATTTATATTATCCGAGACTCCTACTCCATTAACGAGTGAAGTGCTTCTATATTTTGCTCAAACAAAAATAGTGAAATATCGGTGAGATAGTTCGGTGAATAATATTATTGGATTACTTGCACTAAATTATATGTTTAAAGTATAAAAAGGTTATAATTGTACAAAAAAATCACTTATGATGTGATCTTAAGGTGCTAGCTTTTGTCGGTACTTTCAATATAGGCGTTGAATCGAGTGAATAGAGAATAACAGGCGTTACCTCATCTCCTCTTGGAAGTCTTTTCTGTAAAAAAAAAAAAAATAGTTAAATGAATAATAACATTGAAGGTTATGTTGACTCTTGAAAACTTAAAGCGTTCCAAAACGTTTCCTTATTTATAACTATTTTATCTTGATTGAAACCGTCGTCTGTGGACCTCCAGTAAATGAAACTTCATCAATAATTAATTGCGAATCTCCATGACTTTAAACTCACCATTTATCATTGTAATTCTCTCATGTAGTTGGGACCATAACTAAGTAACAACAACAACAAAAAAAAGTTCATAAAGTTACTTTGATCAGAAACCAGCCATCGTCTATACAAAATGACTAACATTAGATATCTCAAATTTATAATAATTACAAATTATATGTTATATTTGATTAGCCATTATATATATTTATTAATATTAAATTTTAAAAGAACTAATCACAAAGTGCACATCTTTTAAAATTACCACAAATTTGTGATAGACAACATTTTTCATTCAATATTGTAAAGTTTTTCTCTCGTAACACTGAAGTTACTGACTTTGTGACTGTTTAACATTTTTTTTTTTAGTAAAATAAAATTTTCATCCATTTAAATTTAACATAGTGTGTGATTGCCTAACTTAAAACTCCTCTTTTCAATTCAAAATCTTAGCACTGGTTAAAAAAATAAAAATAAATTGGAACACCCGAGCACTAAGTTATAATTCTATTTCTTCTTCTTCTTCTTCTTCTTCAAACTATGAATTTTCAGTTAATTTTATCAATTAAAATGGTCTAACATAAATATAATTTGATTCGTATCATGATTTTTCAACACTAACACAAATAAAAGAAGCCCCAAATTTACTTAACGTGTAGCAATTAATTGTTTTTAGCTTGTTTAACCTAGTATTGATTTGAAATATTGTAACATCTGTTAAAATTTCAATTTAATTAAAATAAAAGTTCGAACCAAATGATAAGTTTGAGGTTATGTATTCAAATTGAGACATTTTTTATAATTTGTCTCATTAGTAGTGCTGTCTTTATAAATTTTATCTTATACATCTTAGGCTAGTTATAACATTATATATATTTTTTTAAAAAAAATTAAAAAATATAATTTTTTTAAAACATAAGGATATTATGAAATATGTAAAACTAAGAAATATAAAACTAAGTTTAGTGAATATAATGCTCAAAAAAATATATGATAACATTACAAAAATAATGAAGAATAATAAAATTTTAAGCAAATTTATCAGACTCACTTAAAAATGATAAAAAACTTGACATAAGTAGGACTATATTAAGGGCATGTTTGGTTGACAGTAATTATAATTGTAATGAAATTGATTTAGAGTATTACTGTATTTGGTTTGACTATAATCTGTAATGGAATGTAAAGGGATTACAGTAGTAGCAGTAATCCTCATTACGCATGCAACTTTCCATAATTCTCATTATGCTTTCAACACTTTATATTTTTCTCACAATTTGTATAATTATTTATGATTTTTTTAGTAATAAAAAAATTTATTTTTTAATTTTACTTCATTTATAACTTTACAATATTCGATTTAATATTATTATCTATTTTGATTACACTGCTTAAACAAACATCGTAATAATAATACTGTTTTATTTACATTTAATTCCATTACGATTATCATTTCTATTATTTTTACATTCAACGAAACAAACGTTACCTAAATAAAAAGAGATTGTGACATTTCATATATAAATTGAATTTATAAATGCTTAAATGATTAGTCATGTTTATTGTTGAAAAAATACTATATGATATTTGTTAATAAGTGAATATTAATACCTCAACATGAAAAAGTTAACGATAATAATAAGGGATATATATATATACATGCAACGAACTTCGTATTGTACAGAAATTATCATACTGGACATATAGATAAATAATATAGTAAAACAAAAGTATATGATTTGAATTATAATTTTTTTTAATTTGTGTTATCAAGCTGGCTAATCAAATTTAAATTTTTTCTTGTTATTTGAGAGTTTAAGACTCATCTAAATTATATCAAATTTAATTAATATTTAAAAAAATAATAAAAATAACACTCTTTAAAACTTAGAATAATAAAAATAACACATATTGTATTCAAATTGATAATTTTATAATTAAAAAAATGATTAATATATATTTTTTTGAATATTTGTTTAATTAGAATTGAATAACAAAAATTTAAACTTGTTTAATATTACAGGTTTAATATTATTAAAATATTAATTTTATTATTATAAATTTTAAGTGTATTATTTTTGATAATTTTTGATAATATTTTTCTATTCATGTTCCATTCGGACAAATTAGATTTCAGCAGTAAACCTCCCACCACTACGAGGCGCGGGTGTCACACGGTCTCTCGGAAGACAAAAGCCCCGCGCACCCTTGTTTTAACCTCCTCATCGGCTCACTATAAAAACCGTGTTCAGTAATTAATTATTAGCTCACCCTTTGCCTTGGCCACTAGCCATTTCCCAAATCTCGATAAGAAAATGAGAGTTTTTCTTATTTTTTGAGCTTCAGTGTCACTGTGTGTTTCTTACGCATTTTAACTGGTATTTCCAGCGTCTTTGTCTCTGTTTCAAGAGACTCAACTTCGACATGCATTTGTATGTCGAAGTTTGAGATTGTGAGTTATTTTTAATGAAAATATCGAAAATTATGAATTGGTTTTTTATTTTGAGGCATTTGGATCCGGAAGACCCTGTCAAATTGCCTCTGATCTTACCCTAGAGTTCCGCCATTGATGGTCACTTGCGCACCTCTTAGAATCTCTTTCTTTGAACAAAGTTTTGATTTCCCCCCCCTCTTTTGTTGTGCGAGGAATAGACACAAGCTTTGCCTTGTTTATTTTTTTTGCTTGATCGGGAGTGTCTCTGCTTATTCTCGAGTCACTTTTTGATTACTAGGCGATCTTCGACCTGGGTATAGTTGTGTGCCTTTTTTGTCTGATCCGTGCTGTGGTAGAATTGATATTAAGAAATCAAAATGCTGACTTGTATTGCTTGCTCCAAGCAACTCAATAAAGGATCTTTGCGCCAGCAAGAAGAAGACGATACGGTTGCTGCCACACCCAGAACAAAGCAAGCCATTAAGAATCTCACTGCCCAGGTAATGTTTCTCTTACTCTGTTCTGTTCGGTTGTCGGGAAAATGTGCTTTTATCCCAGAATGTCCAATGCCTCAATTTCGCTTGTTACTTTTTAAAGATTGTAACTTTCAGTGAGAATAATAAGAACAAGAGTCCCTATTTGGTTGTCTTAAGTTTTCTGAATGTATAATTATTTATTTTTTCAGATCAAGGACATGGCATTGAAGGCCTCAGGAGCCTATAAAAATTGCAAGCCTTGTTCAGGATCATCAAATGATAAAAAGAATCGCAAATATGCTGAATCCGATGTTGGGTCAGACTCAACGAAGTTCCACTATGCGTATCGTAGAGCTGGGAGCTCAATTTCGACCCCAAAATTGAAAGGGCTTTCAAGTGAGGAAGGAACACCAGCCTCAGTTAGTGGACGAACAGAGTTAGTTGTATTCATGGAAGAAGCTGAGCCTAAAGAATGGGTAGCTCAAATAGAGCCTGGTGTGCTCATAACTTTTGTTTCAATGCCTCGAGGTGGGAATGATCTCAAACGTATTCGATTCAGGTACTTTCTTTTTGTTCTCTATTGACCTGATGTGAAAGATTCCGGTCTGTTCGTTTTTTTAGTTTTATCATCGTCATCACATGCTTGTCATTTTAACAGTGCTGTAATTTTCGATGGGGTTAAACCTTTTTGACTTTTATCTTTTATTTGTTATAATTGTCTGTTATCTATGATCTGAAGTTGAAGTTTTTGATCTGATTAACGCCATCACATGCTTTTGGTATAGTAATTGGAGTGAAGCAAGAACCACTTTGAGCTTGTCCTTTGTGTTTGGATCTTTCTTAGCAGTATGATTGAGTGAGACAGTGGTTGTTTAATCGCACGTGAACTTTTATTTATCATATTCATCTGTTTGGTTGGTGGCCTGTTTATGGATTTCAAAATACAGACATGTTTACATCCCTGTTTCATGATATTAATTTCACCATTATGAGGGTGAAAATCATTTTTGACAGTTCCCCTTCTTCGATTGAACTGTTCCATTATACGAAGCCATCGAGCTGTGACTTGGGCAAGTTGAAAGTCTGAGATTCAATAGAAAAAAATTACACAAAGAAAACAATAATTATATTTTCATACCTTACTGGTATAGGATATGTTCAACACTTTCTTGAATATTTACTTTGTACAACAGTTGATGATGGTTTAAGTCTGTCTGGGCTTTGATGCTGTAAAATCCTTCTGTGGGCTGTAAAAAAGAAGATTAATCAATGTTAAGTACTAAGCTTAAATCAGAAGAGTGGAAATAACTCTCTTGATCCTGTTGGTACTGATAGGTATTATGTACACTTTATGAATTTCAATATAGATAGATATATGATCGGATTAGTGATATATATATATATATATATATTACATCAGCTGAAAGTGACAAATCGATATACTTTCTAGAATTGGTTCCTAGCAGTCTGCTCTCTAGAGTTGTTTGTTTGGGACACAAAAAGGGGAGGTACTGCCTACTAGTATCCACATGTAGATACACTAGTATGTGAAAGTGACAAAGCTGTTTGTTTTCCCGTACTGTTTCCTAGCATTCACATTCAACATAATAAATATTGATCCATTTACATCCACTCTATTGCATTTTTAAGTGCAAGCATACTTTTTGCCCTTTATTCATACAGGGTTCCATCCTTCCCTTTCTTTGAATGATTTTTTAGGGAAAAGTCTCCATTAATTTGATAGATCACATATGATGTAGCACTGTGTCATTTTTTGGTATGACTGGACACACAAAATTACATTTAATTATAAATTGTCCCCTGATTTGTGATTTATAGTTATGCTTTTTTTTTTTAAAGGGGAAAATTACATCAAACCCCCTGAGGTTTTCTTAAACTGCAAAAAATCAACTTTGGGAAATTGGCAATTACAACCCTTAAGCTATTGCTATATTACAATATCCTCCTTTTGATATCTTGATTTTGTCATTTTTTTCAAACACCTCTAGAAAGCATTAAAAAAGTCACTGCATGGGATGTAATTGTTATTTTCTGAACTTGAAGGTTCTTTTTGTTATGCAGTAAATGTAAACGTAAAGGGAGGTATTTGTAATTGACCCTTTTTGAAAACACCTCTTAAAGGACCAACTTTCAGTAGTCCAAAGGGAAAATATAGACACAAACCACGGCCTTATTGCACCAAGTGCGGTGAATTTCGCATTCTTTATTTCTATCTTTCAGAGTAGGTATACTCTAGTAGTAATCACAATAGTATTCGTATGTATTCAACTTCAATGCAGCTATGTTCCCTTAATGGAACACGATTGGAGTTTTTCTTCGTTTAACACCATTTTATTGTATTTGACAATGTCCGTAGTTACCTTGGCTTCTGAACTTGAAAGAATCCCAAAATCTGATTTCTTATTTTTGAAAGTGATTAGTAAATACTATAGCATAGTTGCTTGATACCCATCATTATGACTATATTCAGATAGTATAGTTTCTACCCGATTTGCATGCACTTGTTTCTTTTATGTTGGTGTTAATATGGTCAACAGGTACTTGGTTTTTGGCTATGGTTTATGTCTTACACTGAACGTTTGACTGAAAATAAAATTTCATCAAGTTGGGATTCTTGAAACTGAGTTCTAATAACAGCCAGGAACTGAAATCCATATGCACCTGAAACTTGAAAACCTGTATAGAATTAGTTTTTATTGTCAAATTAATAAATGATGCTGTGATCTGTTATTTGTAACCTTGAGCAATTTTTCAAGTTCAAAGTACAATCAGTATGATTATTTCATTTTAGTCAATATTATGGTTCTTGAGTTGACATTGTTTGAGTTTTGACTCTAGCTATCAATCACCTTCCTTTAAATTTAGTCATATAAACCAATTGGGTGATTATAATTACTGCATTTAGTTATTTACTTTTTGTTGAATAAAGAGTTTTACTTCTATACATGATTGAAAATAATTTGGTGTTCTTCTAGAAATAATTTCACATTCGTGACAGCTAAACTGCTAATCTTCATTTTCTAAAAAATGATCAGTCGTGAATTATTCAACAAATGGCAAGCTCAAAGATGGTGGGCAGAAAACTATGACAAGGTCATGGAATTGTACAATGTCCAGAAGTTTAATCAACAAGGAGTGCCACTTCCAACTCCCCCTAGATCTGAAGATGAGGTTAGCGCCCAACTATTTACTACATAAAATTTTTGTGTTGCATAACTTCGTGGATGCACTTCTCGTGATTTTTACTCATCTGGTTTATATCTTCTAACTAAATTCATCGACTCGTAGAGACGATAATTACCAACTGATAGCCTCTTAGATCCTACTTGGACAGTTTTCCACCCCAAACAAATATCAAATTCTTATACCTGAAGCTTTAAGATCTCAGACAATTATTAGCTTTGTACGATATTATCAATTGTGATAAATATACATTTTGCAAATTGATTGGTTATGCTACCATTTGAATGAAATCATTTCATATTATTGGAGAAACCAAGACCTTGATATAGTGATCTTAAGTGCTTGCCCATGCCTTTCAGAGCTTAAAAATTGAATGTACCAGAGACAGCCCTACTACTCCTCTGAGCAAAGAAAGCCTACCCCGCAACTACCCTCCAACAGGAATGGGCTACTCTTCTTCAGATTCACTGGACCACCACCCGATTCAATCCCATCGTTGTTGCAACACTGGGGTGCAAGCTACTACACCTAAGCTTTCCAGCATCAGTGGGGCAAGGACTGGGACATCATCAGTGGATGGATCTGCAAGGAGTAGTTCATCAAGGGAGGCAGATTGCTCTGGAGAGCTCTCTATCAGCAATGCAAGTGACATGGAGACTGAATGGGTGGAGCAGGATGAACCAGGGGTTTACATCACTATCAGAGCATTGCCAGGTGGCGCTCGGGAGCTTAGACGCGTCAGATTCAGGTTAGAATGATTTGTTTTTCCTCCTACAATCATTTGCAGATTTTTGTTTAAATTTAGTCGTTCCAGATTACTCATCATTTAAAGCTTTTAGCATGTGATTTAGCAAAAGTTAAAAGAATATGAAAGAATGAAAAAGATACTGCTTGTATCATATTTTCATAGGGTCCATACTTTGTCTTTTGACATTTGAACCTGATCCATTCTGATGTTTCGCTGACATTTGGGCCTTTGTTCATCTTTCTCCATAAATTAGTTTTGATCTGGCCACTTGACTTTTGCATATGACACAGACCATGCATGCTCACCATTTCTACAACTTCGTCATGATCAATTTTGCCCTGCATGTTTATTTTGTTCTTTACATTCTTCTATGCAGCCGAGAAACGTTTGGCGAAACTCATGCGAGGCTGTGGTGGGAAGAGAACAAAGCCAGGATACAAGAGCAGTACTTGTGACTTGTTGTGTCATTGAGACATTAATTCATCAGATACTACTCCATCTTAACAGAGCCACCTTGTATCAACTGAGCCACCATTAGTTGTTTAGCTTAATGTATCTTTGTGAATTGTGGGTAAGTTTTTAGTTATGTGGAGTTGAGGGAAAAGGGTATAGAGATAAAAAAAAAATGGGGGGGGTGGGGGGGGAAATGTTGAGTTGTGAGATTTAGCTCCTACTATAATGTTAAACTAATATTGCCTGGTAAGAATAATGTTGCTTCTACTATAATGTTAAAGATTTGTCATTAAAAGGGTTTATATTGCCTGTGAGTTTAATTTTATTTGGATGATGCGATAATAATAAAGTTATGCTTAATTCTGATGGAGCTAGCTCAACCTCTTTTCAAGTTTTTAATTTATTTTTATTTTATTTTATGGTACATGTATCTAAGTTGCAGCTACAAGAAATGAATTTGAAATTATTAGAAACAAATCATTTTGTTTGTCTATTTTATTTTCTAAAATTTTAAAAAAATATAAAATATAAATAAATATATATTCATTAAAATAAGTTTTGGAGAATGAAGGTCCTTGTCATTCCTTGTATCATAAAATAAAGATACTCATTTCTCATGTACTATTTTGTTATCCATATTCCTGTCTTCCATCGATTTGCTCCGTAAAAAAAAAAATAACAACAAGTGACATTAGGACAGAATAACATTAGGACAGTATAATAAAATCTGAATACTATTTTTAAGGTAATTTTATTTTCATTAAATTATTATAAAATAATAATTAACGTGGCAACTATTAAAGAACAGAGTTTTTTTTTTTATTTTTTATTATGCCTCATATAAATTAAAATATACTTTTTCTTTTGTTAAAACAGTCCTTTTCTTTTAATAAATGCATCCAATAGGCCCAGTAATTTTAGTTTAGTGATCCTAACTAACGATTTAGTTCAATCCCAAAATATTAAATTGTATAACGAAATTTATAATAAAAAAAAAATTAACAATTTATTATTATTTAACATAATAACCAAATAAAAGACAAAAACAAGGATTATGCCATACCAAAATAAAAAATAAAAAATTAACCCCTCCACAGCCCCACACACACAAAAAAAAAAAAAAAAAGCGCGCCTTGAATTCAAAGCCTCGTTTCCGCAGCTTGGTTTTAGGGTTACAAAAAATCTAGCTTGGTTTATTATGTAACAAATGATTTGTTCTTATTTTTTGCCAATCATCTCTTACTTTGGGGTTTTTGATTGCTAAGCTAAATGCCTAATTCTTTATAAATTGTAATTATATCGGTTTTCTTTTTGCATGTGATTTTCTTTCTTTTTTAAAGTAGCATGAGATATGGTCTCTTCTGCCTCCCTAATCGGGGGTGGAGATGCTCCCAATGGGAGTGCGGAAGACTATCCAGTCCATCAAAGAAATGGTGGCATATTGATATGTACTGGCACTCGACGAACCAACCAGAAATTGCTCAGCCAAGGCGTGCTTTACTGCTTTATGCTCATTTGCAGAAAATGTTCATGTGTTTTTTGGCTCTCTGCTCTGTCTTCTATAATGGGTATTTCATTGTATCTATTAATTGAAGTGTTTTATTGTGCTTGTTGAGGGCACTTATGCATATTGAAGTTTATTGTTTCGCTTGTTTTCAACTTTTAATATTTAATGGCCTGTGAATTTCCATTATAACTGTGCTAGAAGTTTGATACGTTGATTGTGTTGACGTTTATTCGTGCGTGTATGCAGGTTCTTCACATCTACTTATTTAATCTTCTTCTGTTGTTTTCTTGGTCCCAAAACAAATGATTTGTTGCATGAACTGGCGGGTTTTTGTAAAAAGATGAGAATTTTAGAAGATCAGGTTGATTTTTGAGTTCAAATTCAAATGCATTTTGTAAAAGTTTGCTTGACTAGGACCATTCTATTGCTTTGTAATTCATTGATTCATTAATATTTCTTATGTTGTCAGATCATTTGGACTTATTTTCGACGGACTTAGTATCTTCTTGTTGTCTTTTTTACATTATTTAGAAGCTCTCTCTTCAGCAAGTTTGTTTTTTCTTTTTTTAGCATGGAATTTTTTCTTTGTTTTTAATTCCTAATGAAAGGCAAACCTTCTGCAAGTATTACTATGCTTATTTTTTTATATCCATGTTTTATCCAGACCCATTTCATGAGGTAAAGAGGAGAAGAGATAAGAAAAATGAGGTATTTTCTGATTTAACCTTTTCATGTACTAGAGAATTTTTTATTCTTTCACTCCAATTTTCCCGTGGCATCCCACAACTTCATTTTTTAGTTGATATAGCTATTTAACAATCTCTTTGTCTTAATAGATTATTGACTTTAAGAAATGTATAAGACCTGCTGTATGGATGTCTTATTTTTGCATTATATCTTGCTAACTTCTTAAGGTGAAATGCCTCTGGATTCATGATTAAAAGGTATAGGGTTTTCATTTCCTGTGTAGCACAAGATGTTAGTTTTGATTGTTGTCATTTATGATACCTCCATAGATAAAGTAGGAAAGTACTATTAGTGTTGAGCCTCCAGTGTGGTTTGAGCTGTTCACTTTGACTTCAAATTACTAGTAGCATTTTAACCTTTTGAGTATGATTAAATATTTTAGAATGACATTGTGCTTATCCTTGTTTCAATATGTGTTTCTGCTTCTAATAAATGGTCATTTGATGCCAGATATATCTTCTACTTGGGAGTAAATGGACGATGTCCTATAATGATGATCTATCTAAAATTTCTCATTATCTAGTCATTATTACCAAAAAGTTGGTCTCTTCCGTTATAGTTAAGATGGAACCTGGCTTTAGGAATTACTCATCTCGTCTTTTGTGAAAGATAATCTTGTTCATAGTCTTCTATTGTTTCCCTCCTGGTTTATAATACTGTTGCTCATCTGTATGTTTAATGATATATTACAACTAATGTATGTTTGCTGCTTGAAGGAAACCTGTTCTTAGTCAATTTTTGTATGTGCTTATCGTTTCAGAATATAATGCATGATGGTTTGGTGGATCCCTGGCAACATTTTGAGTATGGAGGTCAAGGAATGAAAGTAATTACTTCCTCTGATGGGAATGTTCACAGAGGATATGTGAGGAAGGCTTTACCTGGTAATTTCGTAGTTTGAGAAGCCTATTTTGTATTTGTTGTCATATTTGGTTGCTGTATTGTTTGGTGGGTTTGTAGGTGTAACCTAGGTCGTCAAGTTCTGTGCAAGTTTGAATGAAAGTGGATTTTTTTTGTTATTTTTAACTTACTATTTTGTTGATATGGGGTGCTTGTTAGGTCCATTATTTCTATTTTTGTTTCTGTGTTAAAAGATAAATTTATCATTATGTTTTGATGTTTTCTTGAACTATTCTTATTTTTTATTTTTTAATTTGGGTTGGCTATATTACTTGGTATATGACCTTATTTAATGAAGGATTCAGCAGAGAGTTTCGTGTTGTCAGAAATAACAGAGTTAACCAAAATATGATCAGAGAAGTTAAGCCTGCATCTCCATGTCTTGCAACATCTGGGACCGAGAATGTGGTGTCTGCTGTTTTTTAGTCGAAGTAGATTCACAGCTGTTGATGGATGCTTTTGTGAGCATTTCTGGGTGGTGTTACTTTATGTTATAAATGAAAAATATTATTCCCAAATTGATGACATGTATTTGGAATTTAAAAAATAAAGGAATTACTATACCCTTGTGCAAACGTGCCATTGGTCTTCTTGGACAAAGCCTACCTTAAGTGACCAATTTTATAATTCCTCTTAAATTTTAGGCCTTGCACTCTGTATCGGCAGATAGAGGGGCTTGCTTTGTGCTGTTGGATTTGTCTGTTTTTATTGGACAAGGTTTATGCATCTTGCAAGCTTTGGCATATTTAGCTTTTCATTGAGAAATACCATTATTCATCATTTATTCTCATACCAAGCATGGGTTTATAACCAATTTAGTTAATTTCAAATTGACGTGGTTCACTTTGTTTGACTGCAGGCTTTGGGTTCACATAATGCTAGCAGCAACAATGCATCAACAATTACCATGGTACATCAGCAACAATGCATCATCAATTACCATGATATATCAGCAAAAGCAACATCCTGTAGCAAAGATGTATCCCCAAGTTCATGTTTCTCATTTTGCTGATCTTATGCCATATCAGCAGTTTCTCATCTCCTTATATGTTCCACGAAAGGCAATGTCTGGATATTCTAATAACCCTGCCTATCCCCATCCATCCAATGGCAACAGCAACAGCTATTTGCTGATGCTGCAAAGTGGTGTCCATCTAAATGCTAACAATCTCAAGTATGGAGTAGCAGTTTAAACCTGTCCCTGCTGGTAGCCCAACAGGATTTGGAAATTTTACTAATCCTTTTACTGATCGAAATGGGTATGTTGTCAATGCTCCTGGTGTTGTGGGGAGTACCACTGGCTTGAAGATTCATCTCAAATGAAGTAGAAAGATGGCAACATTTATGTTCCGAATCCTCAGGTAAGATATTTGTCAAATACCTTCCTGTTTAAATTTATAGAAACTTTTTGTTTATTTAATTTTATTTTTAAAAAGAAAAAGTGACATCTGGGTCACAATTCTGAATGGAGGTTTTGTTGTACATCCAATTCGGTGACTGTTGCTTCTGTCTTCCCTGTATCATGTTAACATAAGAGAGAATGAAAAGATTTACCTTCTAGTGTAAGTATAACATACTTATTCACATAGTTTCATTTTTAACTCTTTTAGGGAAAAAAACATATGTTGTTTTTTCCGTAAAATACATATATTTTCCGTAATTTTACGTCATAAAATAAATAATAATTTTTTTTTTCTTAAGGAGTTAAAAGTGAAATTTTATGTATAAAAAGAATTATATCATGCAATTAAACTAAAGATGATTCATCTTAGTATGATAAAAGAAAATAACTTAATGAGCCTTATTTATACAAAGCAACGATTATTACACTTTTGAACATATATCACTTGAATATCATATAGTTAGGGAATACTTGTGTGTTGTATCTTATCTGACAATTACATTGCTTTTTAACTGTGGCGTGGCTATATTATTGTTCTAAATAATTAGTTATCGAGTAACTTGCATCATATTGACACGATCAATTAGAAGTAGCTGTAATGGATTAGTGAAATTTATTTTTTTGGGGGTCATTTGAGACATCTGAGATTTAGATCCAAAACCCATGGGAGCTCTCAGGTTTGCAGTCTACTCCATACTACAACATGCCTGGACAAACATGTCACGCTGTTTATTGCCATCTCACACTGGACATCTCTCAATGCAGCCGCAGCACCGTCATCCCACATGCTGTTCCCAGATTTGTATCATTCTCCACAAGCTGCTGCTGCAATTGCAAATCCTCATCACCTAGGCCCTGCTATGGGTGGTAATGTTGGTTGAGGTAGCTGCAGCGGCTCCGCCAGGTGCCCAGGTTGTTGCATATCAGCAACCTTATTTGGGTCATCTTAATTGGCTACAAGCTTCTAAAAGTACATGCAAATCCTCATCACCTAGGCCCTGCTATGGGTGGTAATCTTGGTTGAGGTAGCTGCAGCGGCTCCGCCAGGTGCCCAGGTTGTTGCATACCATCAACCTAATTTGGTCATCGTAATTGGACTACAAACTTCTAAAAGTACACGAGTCTAACCTTGTCGATGTAAGGATTGGGGTAGTTACAGAAGCTTTTTTTTTTTTCAAATGAATTAACCCATAATTTTACACTACTTAAATGAGTAGTGATTTGTATCATTATTATTGACATGTAATTGTAATTGTAATTATAAATATGTGGTCTATATACATCAAACATTAAATATAGCATGTATTTAAAAACATATATTCAATTATTATTTGCTATATAAGTGGTGGTATAATTAGGACTCTATTTAGTAGTTATAAATAACATTTTCCTAATTTCCTTATCCCATGCATCTGTGGGGTTCAAGTTTCAAATTCTTACATTTGCTCATCTTCCGAAATACATGTAATGTACAGAATATAATAACAGCTCTTCATCAGTCTTCAAATAGGCACAGGCTCTTCCACATTTTTTGGGCTCCTACTCTCAAGTTTCCTTTGGCCCAAAGCAACTCTCAATTACTCTGCCTTTTATGTCCTCAACGCTCATGCTTCATTGTCAGACTGTGCGGTTGCTGATATATTACCCTTTATTATTATTATTTTGTTTATTAAATATTTGTACTCCTTAGATAAGGCTTACACTCAATTTTGGTCTTTATAATATCATGCCTAGGGATTGACAATACGTAGGTATCTTTTTCTGAGATTTGAGTCATGATTCCGAGGCCTGAGCTCACAGCCACTAACCCCACGAGGCTTAAGTCTCAATCCCACCACATCATGCCCTATCCTGTCACATCTCTCCCTCATAGTCCTTGATAATGATGATCCTCAAACTTGTAAATTACATTCGTGATCAGAAGCTTCTCCAGTCAGCTAAGTATTGAGATTTAGCATTAATAATCAATTTTAAGCATTAAGAAATTGAGCAATTTGATGGCATTTCTGGTACTTGGATGCTAAAGAGAATTGAGAAATGGAGCAAAGTTGCACGTGCAGCTTGTAGGCCCTGACACATTGCTAGTTAGTAACCGGTGGTCCTTTCTCACGCATGCAATCTGTACATACATGAAATAAAGTTATTGGCATTGAATTGGCAATTGTATTTATATTCCGACAATTAAGTTTAATATAGTGTTCTTTACTCTTTATCTTTTTTCGTTGTAATGGGGTACATTGAAAGTGCTTTCCTTATTTTGTTTGAGTATAGTTTAGCCATTTATGACCTATTTCAAAGAATAATAGTCCTTACACTACTAAGTGTACAGGCTAGCTATTACTTTTATGTATCTAACATGGGTATACTTTACAGTTTCACATGCCTTGCGCTCTATCTTCATATATGAGGCAACTGTGCACAACTTCATTATCATATGTTTCGTCTTATATTCAGCTTCTTTTGCTAACCCCTCAAATAATGTCCGGTAATAATAATAAATGGATTGGGTTGATTTTGTTTTTTAGCTTTAAAGAAATAAAAACTAAACCAATTTAGTATTAATCACTCTTTTAAAATAAAGAACTTAATCAATCAAATAAAATCTTAGATTGATTTGGGTAGTGTTTGACTTGGATTAGTTATGAAAATTTTTGAACACTTCTAAATATTCGGTGAACGAGTTACTATCTATAATATATTCAAGTTATTATTTGGATAATAAATTTGTAGTTCTCTTTTCATAAAACTTGTAAGAAGCTTTTAGTTTTATAAATTAGTAAGTTTTAAGAATTTATAAAATTTTCAATGAATAAATAATAGTAAGAATGCATGATGAATAACATACTCATAGTACAAAGTACTCATTATTTATTTCAAATAAAGATAATGCATATATGTTATATATTTCATAAATATAGCATTTAAATAATTAGTGTTTAATTTTATAAAATATTTTCACAGTTTAATCACAATTTCTAATAATTTTTTAAATAACTAGTAATATGGAGAATATTCTCAATTTTTTCGTAAAATTAGACTATTGATATTTCTACCAATATATTATTATTTTCGTCCAACTTTGTCTCAAAGTTCGGTGAGACTTTAATTGAGGAATTTACAGTGAAAAATGTACATAGTACAGATTAATTTAAAATAAAAAATAAAAAATGAAGGAATTAAGAAAAAGAAAACAAAGTCCATTATTTGATTCAAGAGTAGTTAGTTAGTGGTTCTATACAACAAGCAATTGATGAAATGGGGAAATATACTTGTATGGTTCCCATAGTTCCCTTGAAATTGAAATATTAATAGTTTTAGTAATTTGCTTGATATATATGTGGAGGGACAAATTTATTTATATGCTATCCTAAAAAAGAAAACAATACCAGAAACCTGATCTAAATTACTTTTAAGCTTTTCGTGCATGATACTAGTGGTATCATTTCAACTCGCACGCACTCAGATCATCGCTCTTCCGTTCAATTATTTGTTTAACCACCTTCTCAAATCCTTATAAATGTATTTTCTACACAAATTAAGTTGAAAAATAATGAAGCTAACACCACCCCTTAAAATTTTTAATAACAAAACTAACACCTTTTGTATTCAAATTTATATTTTCACAATTAAAAAAATAACTAATATGTCATTTTCCTTTTAACACTCATCTAATTAGAATTGAACGACGACAATTTAAACCCGTTCAATATTAAATGTTCAAATTGAACATTCAATATTATTAGGGTGCTAGTTTTGTTATTATAAATTTTAGGGGTATTATTTTTGGTAATTTTCCAATTAAGTTTATATATATATATAATAATTAGCGGACATTTGAACTTTTATAAAAACTAAAAGTTAGTAGTTATTGGTAAACAAATTCTCCAAAAAATTCTAAGCTATTTTAGAAAAGATCAATATTATTTTTATACATATATATGTATCAGTAGTTTCTTAATTCCTAGTTGTGGTAGTGAATTGAAGAAATAGGTTAAGTTTTAAACCGGGTAAGTTAACTGCTTTCATGTTGATATTATATTGTGTTCACTTATAATATTATGATTATTGTGTCGGTCTGTGTTTGTTTACAGACAAAAACTAAACTGTGTTTGTTTATCGACAAAAACTAACATAACACTCTGTAATTATAAAATGAATGGTGTCGGTTAATAACGAGTCGTAGCCATCTCTAGCTAGTATATATATATATATATACATACAGGTGATCAATATAATAATAAACCTATAAGCTATTACTGATGGTGTACAAGGAGGCTCGATTCTACCTCAACAAATATTATTGAAAAATAAGCTAGTATAATCCTTTTTTACTATCCTTATTGCTTATTCTATGGTGACTCCTTTAATGTATAAAAATACAAGTAAGGAATCTATATTAGATTAAAATTAGTAAAATAGGGTTATGTTAGATTACTTCATAATATTATTTCCTAGATTCGTTCTTCGTTGAGATGATGTTGGAAAATGAAAAAAAATGAGTTAATGATATTTTTTTTTCCCCCTTGTGTTAGTGATTATACACTAAGGTGGATTTTGGGACCCAAGATGGACCCTCAATTTTTATCTAAATGGAATCTTCTTCTTTCATATGTTTCTCACATCAAACTCCATGATCTATAATTTGAGGGGGGGGAAGAAAAAAAAAACTCTATGATCTAAAAGGAATCTCCCACAATTATTTTTTTCAATAACCCGACTCTACTATATACTTTGTAGAGAGCTATATCTAGGTTGCATTTCAAATACGTAGCTTTTAAAAAAAGCATTACAACTACCTACCTATAGCTTTGTATGGAAATTGATCGGTCTTAAGCTGAAATATCAGTGAAATATTCTTATTGGGCATAATAAAAGGTGAAAAGGGAAATAGGGAATATAAATTATGATATACTTTTTTATTTTTGCTTTCTTAGTTATCCCGTGTTCACATTTGATAAAGGGAATATTGGCTCATAGGACTCACTTCAATATAATTTTATTATTTATAAACTCATGTTCACTATTATTTTTAACATGGTTCAAAAATATTAATATCATCCAAAATCAAACAAAAATGATAGTACCTAAAATCGGTAAACTATATTAAGTTTCCTGGACAGATGTTTTGGATTATAACGTTACTCTTGCATATGTGTTCATGTTAATTTTTTATACATGTGTTCAAAAACATATATTCAATTAACTTTTCATTCTATGCACATGTTTAAAAAAAGTTGTTTTGGAGATAAAAAATTATCTTAACAAAATAATAATAATATATGTATCAAAATAAATATTAAATTAAAAAATAAAATAATAAAGTAAATATATGGTCTCTTATTAATAAAAAAAATAATTAAATTATTATATATAAATTAATAAATGCATCAAATTTTTATAAAAAATATATTTGACTAACTATAAAGGCTAGTGTTTAGTATAAACTGATTAGACGTGCCACAACAATGAATATCAGTCGTTAAAACGAAAACTAGACTTTGATAAAATTGTGTAGATAATTAGTCAAACTTGTACGCTGAATTTTGATATAGGATTTGCAAAATGGGCACGTGAAATTGGTTAAATTGTTTGGATGGTCTTAAATATATATAGAGGATCAATCACATCTATATTTTAGAAAAAGTAGTGGGGGTGGGCCGGGTTATATAGTAAATATAATATTATATGTGTTTATATTAAAATAATATATAGTATAAAATGTGATAATGGAGATTTTTTTTTTTTAATTTGAAGGGAAGGGAAGGGAAGGGAAAAGAATGTACAAGTGAGAAAAAGGGAGAGGGAATTAGAAGATCACAAGGCACACGCAGTCTGCTTTTAGGAGGCTTTTTCTTTAGTCTATTAGGGTTAATATATTACTTTTTCTATATTATGTACACATTAATTCCTTTGTGCTAATCTTCTCATATACATTAAATCAAATCAAATCACATCTAGCTATAGCTTTGTTATTTGATTTATTAGTCTCCTAGCTTAGCTAGATCTCTCTCTCTCTCTCCCTTCCAAAAAGATTAGTAGCCACGAGTGCAATCATTGTGCAAATAAACATTACCCACAAAGAACATGAAATGTACACACACACACACACTCTCTCTCTATAACCCTCGTACGTAAATAAAAGACTTGACAACTCAAGTGAATTTGCTTAATTATTATGCTCAAATTCCTTTGTCATACTCGTGCTTACAATAAGGCTTATGTAATTTAAATTCTTTATTAAAACAGTGTTTGAATATTCAATAATTATAATCAACTTAGTTGAATTTGGGCATGAGCAAAGATTAAAACAAAACAATTTACAACAAATCAAAATCTTAATTTAAAAATAACTACATACTCACGTACTCCTACACACGCTCACATCAACTTCATGCCAACGAGACACAGTTCTTTTGGGTAAAAAAAAAAAAAAAACAATTTTGATGTTATGATCTGGGAAGCAATGTTGCTCATTTTGTAACAGGCAACAATTGATCATCTCTACTAATATTTCTGTCCATGCATATTTGAATTTTAATGACAATAATTATAGTGAAATTGACACATCTTGACATGTTATTGGTGTGATTTTAAATATGAGAGTGTGAGAGTTTTATCTGCCGGACGACAAGTGAATTACATAATTAATTTGTCTTTGAGATAATGAATAATATAGCTTAAGGTCTAGATTACATTAATAGATTAAGTAGTAAAGTTGATCATGGGAAATCTAAGAGAGACTATGATCACAAGAAGCACATAATAATTATCATGTCCATAAATCAATTGGGGGTTCACTAATCACTAGTAATCAGTTTGTCAGAAACTGTGTAGTGACAAGATTGAGATATTTACACCCAAAAGCTTGGAGTGCCCACCATCACCATTAAAGGTGAAAGCTGAATGATAATTAACTGAAGCAAGTGGGTTGGTTAATTTAATTATAACTCATGCATAATATATTGCAAAAATTAAGAAATATTAATTTACTAGTTGAATTGTATAATTATATATAAATTTTACCAAATCTACATAATTATATATATTACTAACGTGATATATTAAACATTCCAATTTCAGTGCATGCGTTAATATATTAATTCCTCTGCTTTGTAATTAATAATATTTTCAAGAAATAATGGCTTAGTACTTAGTAGTTAATACTGTATTAGACATTAAATTATGCAAAACTCTGCTCTCTTGATCGATCCATGTGCGAACCTTGAAACTGGATTACAGTTGGACACGAATTAAGTCAACATTCGCTACTTGCCTTATTTGTATGCTTGGATTGTGGTGACTGGTGAGTAATCGAGCCGCAGAAATTGACTGTTAAAGTAAATATATAGTATTTTTTTTTGAAAAGAAAAACTGCTTGTTTGGCCGGGTAGTAGTTATAATGCTTAATAATGATACAGTAGATACCAAATTTCTTCTGTGTTTCCCACCAGAGTTTTGTTGATTAAAGCAAACGGATACAATCCTCAAAGCTTTAGTACTGTAATTATCTAATTACTAATATTGTCCATATGTGGATTTTGTGTTGTAAACTACGACCACAAGTTTAGATTTTCAATGCCCATGCCTAGTTTGGTGTTATGGAAAATAAGACCAAGACAAGAAATTTTTACAAGAAAAGAAAATAAAAAAAATAAAAACTAGCAATATGCATTTTGTCCAACACTTCGATTCCCATGCCTTATAATAACCGTTGAGCTGTTGGGATCAATTTCTATTGTAATTGACCCTACATGATTGTATATATAAAATTGCTTTTTATCACGGCAGTTACACACTATAATTTCATCATTTTACATTACATTTAATTAGGCTTATCAGTTCTGATAGTAAAATTGCAAACATCGTATGTTGTTTCATGTGAGCCCATGGAGGCAAAGCGTGTAGAACAGAGACGAAGGTATTTTTCCTTCTTTTTTTAATTTGAAGGATAATGTAATCTCCCAACTGTTTACTAAAAAAATATATATTTATTTTTTTTCAACATTAAAAAATATATATGATTTATATTGTAAGAAAAATAAACATATATTTTTTAAGAGAGTTAAAAATAAAATTACATATACGAATGAGATTATAATACACAATTCAATAAAAAATAAAATTATAAGTGTTATACATTAAGTATTATGTTAATGTTGTATTAAATATTAAATTTTAGAATGAGATTGTGATCCAACAATGTGTAATTACTTAAATGTGTAAAAGATGAAAAATTTGAGTTTTTTGTAATTATTTTTCATAAATGTAAAATTTATGCCATGTCATTTTCCAGGTGGCACTTATTCCAGCATGGACCTTACTTGCACGCGCTTGTTATGGTTAAGCACTTATAAAAAGAGCGTGTGAAAAAGAAACGAATACTCAAACACACAAACTCTCACTCTCACTCTCACTCAATCATCTTCTGATTTATCTTCTCTCCTCAGGCGTGGCCTCAAGCTTTGATTGCTCTCTCTCTCTCTACTTCTCAGCTAAAACAAAGCCATCAAGAACCCATCAAAGCTCATGTCCAGCTGCTTTGTTTCTTTCTTGTTTGTTATAACACAGTGAGAGCGAAAAGTGAAAAGAAGAAGAAGAAATCATCTCTCTTTCAACTTTAGACAATCTCTGAAGAAGACAATAATGCATTAAAATCCCACTCTGGTTTTCCAACAGAAACCATTTATCATTCTGCTACTACTTTCTTACCCTATAAAAAGAGATCAAAATGGATAGTTGGGATAAATCGCTTAGATCAGAAAATTATCGATCTAATAGACACATAAGGGAAAACCCATCTTTCTCTTCCACTCTTCTCGACTCTATTTATAGATCAATTGACGAAGGACAACACAGTGTTGAAGCTTCAAGATCAGCACAAGAACAACTTATATTCTACAGATCCGAAAACATGAAGAAGAAACAAATTAACTCATCTGGTTCGTTAAATAAAGAAGAAGAAATTGTCAATTTTCGGCGTGCTTGTTTGGTTGACAAGTGGATGGAAAAGAAGAAGAAACTGACTAGTACTGAAAAAGTCGTTCGTCGCAATTCAGTTCCTTCAGATTTTGATAGAAATCTTACGTTGCTGAAGAACTTAAGCTCAAGCTCTTCAGATTCAAGTTCAGGAGGTTGGTTTTCTTCTTCAGAATCTGAAACATTTCACATCTCTGCTGTCTCCAAATCAAGATCATCTTCTTGTTATTCCAATATAACGCAGACGACTAGGCCTAAGCCTGTTCGGACTAGTACTACTTCTCATGTTGTTTCAGCCCAGCCAGAGGCTTATATTTCAAAGCAGAGTAATAAGCAAAAACACGAAAACAGCTTTTCAAAAACGAAATCGAAAGCATTAAAAATATATGGAGATTTGAAGAAGGTGAAGCAACCAATTTCTCCAGGTGGAAAACTTGCGAATTTTATGAACTCACTTTTTACTGTGGTAAATGCAAAGAAGGGAAAGATTAATAGTGAAGATCTGGGTTCGCATAGAAAATCAAAATCAGTGAACGAATCGACCTGTTCTTCAGCTTCTTCATTCTCGAGGTCATGTTTGAGCAAGACACCTTCTTCGAGTGGGTCCACGACGAAAAGGTCAGTGAGGTTTTGCCCTGTGAATACTGTGATTTTGGATGAGGATTGTAAGCCACGTGGGGACAGAAATGTAGTGAATGAGATTTCGAAGGAAGAGGTTGAGTATTATCTAATGGAGGAAAATCGTCGACGTGTTCAGGAAGTTGCTAGGGATTTGTTGAAGAATTATCAGAAGCAAAAGGAAAAAGAAATAAATGATCAATATCATAATGTGGATTCTGATCAAGAAGATGATGCAGCAAGTTGTTCAAGTTCTGATCTGTTTGAATTGGATAATCTTCAAGAATTGCCTGTTTATGAAACTACGCGTTTTGACTCCAATCGAGCCATTGCTAACGCAGGTTTCATTTTGTAATATATTCTTGGAAATTAAGGAGAAGAAAAAAAATAGTTAGTTAGCTTTTTCAAGTAATATGGTGTGGGGGTTTACATCAGAGATTTCTTCTTCTTTTTTGTATTATGATCCTTTTAATTTATCTAACTCGTAGTACTTGATGTTATTTATTATGTAATGTTTAACGTGTATGAATATTTTGGGCACAGTATATTCGAACTATAGAATATAGAATGTGTTTAAGTTGGCAACATATGATCTTCAACAAATTATTTAGACCAATTAAGATTTTGTGTTTGTTTGTGGTTCCAAATTTTTATTTTTATTTTTTTAAGAGTTTTTGTTAGTTAATTTGTTTTCCTAATTAGAGACCACCACTAGTCAGCTGTTCTAATTCTAACATTAAAAATTCAAATATTATATTTACCAAATTGTTACATACATAAGTGATTTTGTAATCGTATGTTAAATTTAGAATATAATTTGTTAAATAAATATAAATTTAATTATGACAACTTATATTATGATATCTGACCTATTTGTATAAGTTGTGTTAAAAAAAATTAAATACAATAAAATATCTATTTTAAATTGAATTAGAAAAAAATTATTAGAATTGATTTAAGAACCTAGAAAATAAAATAGGGTTTATTCTTAATTTCTAACAGAATCTTAATATACTATATAAGAAGAAAAAAAAGCATCTCCTACCATTTCAGAATATATCTTCATCTATTTTTTAATATTTTGAAACATATATTTTCAAATTTATTTTATATTCATAAATATCAAGAAAAAATGAACACGTGTATATGTCGAAAATGTTATAGAATCTAAAATATATGTTTTAACATATTTATGAATATGTTTTGAAAATATTTTCATAGCACTATAAAATTTAAAAATATGTTCACCCTTTTGATACTAAAAATGAAACTCTACAAAATTATCCTATGCCTACTTTATTCAAATTATTTTATTCTATAACCAAATTAATCATATACACAAACAAATTGTATGCTAAAATTAAATTAAAGCATTGAAAGAGTGTGATGAGGATGATAGACATGAGGTTAAAAGGAAAGGCATATTTTCTACATATCTCATCTATTGCCAAGAGATAGAGAAACCTTTTTCTTTTTCTTCATATCACCATGTGGGGTATTCCTTCCTCTTGCTTTAATTTAACACCATACTTATTTGTACACGATAAGAGGGGCTAATTGTCAAAAAGCTTCATACTATAAAGCTTTTTTATTTATATTTTTGCCAGGCAGTAAATTAAAGGAGGGTGAATAAGAGTTTAAGAAATTAATACTAAGTGAGGATTTGTTTGATAACGATTTTAATTTTTAATTTTTAAATAATTTTTTAATCATATATATTTATTTTAGTTTTTATATTTTTAAGGAATCTATACCAAATATTTATTTATTTTTTAAGCTTTTAAAAGAAAAAATAGTAAAAATTATTATCAAACGTATTTTTAATTATTTTTATAAAAAAATAAAAAATTATTAAATTAATTATTTAATTATAAATTTAAATAATTATCAAAATCAAACTAATTTGCACCATAAATTTATACACATATCACTATATACTTGGTAAATTATTTAAAAAAATAAAAAATAATTTATTTATTTTTAAATAATACTGACACATTAAACGTAAATAGTGCAAGCAAATTAAACTCCTTATCATCTTTTTTTTTTTTTTTTTTCTTTGTCAAAATGTATTTGTTTTTTTGTTTTTAATTCTTAGAATAAATGATTTTTTTTAATGAGGTCAATGAAATAGAAAGATGATGATGGGGTGATGGATGCATGGTCTCCAAAGTTGTAGACAAAATCTGATCTTTGATCCTTTAGTGTGGATGTCAAATTTGGTTGGCCTCAAAGCCAAGAGAAATGGCTCTTATAAAGTATTAATTTCAAACATTTTTTCTACCATTAATTTTCTTAAATATTTGTTCATCGTAAACCTCAGTTTCAAAACAATAAAACAGTCTCTTAGCTGTACAAAAAAAAAGTCAAAAGCCAATTTCTGCTTTCTCTACTGCTTCTGGTTTTGTACAAATTTTATGCAAAACACAACGATATATTGAGCAAGTACGGTTTTGTTTTTGTTTTAATCGTTCATATTTCTCTTAGCTAGGCTAGCTCTAAGCAGGAATTCAGTACTCTAAGTTTTGTTGATAAATTCTTTATTTTATTTTTAAAATAATAAAAATAACACTATCAAAATTTATAATATAAAAAATAATACTATTTATATTTAAATCATATATTTTTACAATTAAAAAAATATTATTACATCACTTTTCTTTGAATACCTTTTAATTTAAATTGCGACAATTTAGACCCGTTTAATCTTAAACTTCGTTTAATTAGACATTGTTTAATGTTATTATGGTACTATTTTCGTTATTATAAGTTTTATGAGTGTTATTTTTTATAATTTTTCTTTTATGAATGTTTTGTAATGAGTTATATTTTTAAATTTTATTTATCTATTTTTTAAATAGTTTTCGGTATTTTAATTTATTTTGTAAAGAAAATAAAAATTTATTTGATAAAGAAAATTTTGTTTTCTTTTTCCTAATATGAAAACAAAACACATAAAATTTGTTTGAATAAACTGTGTTTCATTTTCTATTTTACGTTGATAATTTCTACTTACTACTCATTTATTTTTAAAATTAAACTATGAGATGGATTTTTGAAAATATAATACCCATGTGAATTGAAGAATTAAAAGAGTATATAATTAACGAAGTGCCTTAAAATTTCTCAACTAATTTTTGCACGTACAATTATAATTGGATCTTAGAAGCAGTAATAGAGATAAGTGTGAGTAGAAGAGGGGCACCTTACTCAACTTTTGTGTAGTTTTGTTTTTTACTTAGTAATATTTTTATATGATTAGTTTAATGTTCTTCTTGAAATTTTTTTTTTTATTACTGATATATTTTAAATTCCACTAAATGTTTATTGGTTTTTGCTTCCAATATAAACATCATAAGATTAAGTTCTTATATTTATTATTCTATTAAATTGTATTACATGACTTGACAAAATATTTATATTTTAATTTGAGTTTGTATTTTGGTATGACAGGATAGGTTATGATAATCTAAAATATTAAATTCTCTTTTTATCACTTATAGTTTATATATATATATATATATATATATATATATATATATATATATATATATATATATATATATATATATATACACTATTTCTTATCATACGATATAAAGTTAATTAACTTTTTATTTAAAATTATAATTAATGATAAATGTTTGTTTCTATATTTCGCAGACCAAACTAATATTCATGTTATTTTTTTATTTGTATTTAATTAAATTAATTTTAAAATAATACGTTAGTTATACAAAGAGTATACATATTTAATTTATGTATCCTCGATCTGTAAATTATATGCAATATTTATATATAATATATATACACATTATATTAAAATAACATATTATTTTAAGACCAATTCATATATATATATATATATATATATATATATATTATTTAGATTCAAAATCTTATTTTCTTTTATTTTGTTATTATTGTGTCAAGTGATCTTTTTTCACTTCTGTGCTCTCTTCATCATTGTTACGAACACAATTGTTTATATCTAATACTAAAAATAACAAAAAGAATTTAGAGAAATGATAGGTTCTTTCCAGGAAACTTAGACCTCTCAATGGTTTAATTTGAGAAAAATATCTCCCAATTTAACATAATAAGTTAATAATTTTATAAAAGTCTAAAAAATCTTTCATTCATATGCAATACATATTTATATAAAGTGTTCTTGAAATAATAAATCACCCACTATCTTAAAAATAGACACAAACTAACTTCTACCTCAACTTCACTGCTATTAACAAAGTAATTGCTAAAATAAAGGAATATTATCTAACTATTTTTTTATAACATATATTATCTAAATAAAAACCACTATTTTAACTAACTCTTATTTTAAATTAAATAATTAAATTACAAATAATAATAGAGTCATAACATTTTCTCCCCTTTAAAACACCCTTGTCCTCAAGGGGTTGATTTGTGAAAACAATATATTTTCTTCACTTCTTCCTCAACTTCCAATTTTCAATTAAATACAAAAATATTTCTTAAAGGTGCTCCTTTGATTCAACTCTAATCATCTCCAGGTTCATGTTTCACAATAACTCTTTTCTTTCTTTTCTTACCCAATTTCACAATAACCCTTTTTTTGTTGGCTTGCAAGATAAAACTTTAACACTAAAAGTTATTAATCCTACCTTGCATTGTGCTTGCTGAAAACTTGAATTGTAACAATCTTGAATCTCTTGTAAAAGTAGCAAAGCCAACTCATTATAATTTTGTTGAACTCCTTGGACGCTAACCAAAACTGCTTAAATTGTTCATATTTGTAATCTGATACCAAGTAATACAAACACAATTATTTGTATTTAAAATTAAACATAACAAAAAGAATTTAGAAGAATGTCAGGTTTAGGGAACTTGGACCTCCCAATGGTTTAATTTGAGGAATATTGACCTCCTAATTTCACATGATTAATCAATAATTTAATGAAAGTTTAGACAATCTTTCATTCATATGCAATACATATTTATACAAGGTATTCTTGAAATAATAAACCAACTACTATCTAAAAAAATATACAAACTAACTTCTACCTGATCAACTCCACTACCACTAACAAATTGATTTCTAAAAGAAAGGAATATTATCTAACTAAAAACTACTAATTTAACTAACTATTATTTTAAATTAAATAATTAAATTATAAATAATAATAGAGTCGTGACAATCTTAATTTAATGTTGAGACAATAAATGGTTTTAACTTCTTCATATTTTATACTTTGTTGTAATATTTATTAACAAATTGTAGCGTTTGTTTCTCCTCATGCATTATTTAGTACATTTCACAAATGGTCTTTTGAAAATAATATTTAAAAAGCTAAACTTTCAATATCATACATCATATTTATACTTGTTCATAAAATTTACAATATTTAACCATAAATTAATAAAAAAAATTCATAGCGTAATTTGCATAGACCATGGTGCCATCTTAGTAAAACTTCTCACTGTTTAGATTAGAAGTGCCAATATCTTTCAAGTATGTTAAACTAAATTACAACAGTTTATTACTTTTTCGTAAATAATAATAATAAACAGTAAAAAATAACAAAATTAATACTCTTAAAATTTATAATAATAAAAATAGCACTTCCTAATAATAATTTATACTCTTCTCAATTCAAGCCAAATGTGTTATGTTTATTGTTATAAGTTTTGAGTGTATTATTTTAAGTAATTTTTCAAAAACGTGAGCTAAGAAGAAAGTAAAACTTAAAATTTACAACATTAATAATAATAGGACGGGCAATAATCTTATAGTATAATGATCACAATATTTTTTATTTTATAACAAACATAACGTTTCATTAAATATGGATTCGAATACAATATTAGTCAACAACCAACCTAAGAAATACATCAAAACTCCAAAATTACAGCGAAGACATATGCTAACAACTTTACGCATAATATATCTATGAACAAATATATATAAACTTTACTTAGGAGCTCTATATTATAACTTACTTTAATACTTGATTTAATAATTTGAAATAATGACATTATAGCATTAAAGAAAACAACAACTTGGGCAAGAGCAACCAATCATTGATTTAAAAAACTCATTAGGCTCGCATAGTCATTTTCATCGTCAAGCAAATGCGATCGAATTATATATGGTTAAGGTTCGTTTGATAACACAAATGGTTTGATCAATGGCCCTTCCATGTCCCCCCAGGAGGTGCATCTTTTACATAGGGGCACAATGGTTTGAAGACTTGTAGCTGTAGGTAGTGGTGGATTTAGAACTTGTGTTAAGGAGGAGCATCATATACATAATAAAAATAATATTAGTATTTTTTAGTCACTATATATTTTTAATTGATAAAAAATATTATTTATATATTATTTTAGTAAGACATGTGCAAATTATTAAGTTTATAATGAGTTATTAAATGTTTAAAATATAAAATTTACAATCCAAATAAGACACAATTATATTTTATGTATATAATTTAATAAATATTACACCTAAAAATTTATTTGACGAAAGATGAGACACGTGCCACTAGCTGTAGGTAAGTGCATTAGTTTTCAATAAACTCGTTATGCGTAGATCTTTTTGTTGAAAACCAAATTGTAATTTTACTGCATGTAGTGCATAAGATATAAGATACATTAAGCATATTTATATTGAAATTAAATTTTATTATAATTAATATTTATAATTTTTTGTGATAATATAGTCAGGTAAGTTCATGATAAATATTTTAATAAATAATTTATATTTAAAATAATATATAATTTTTTTTTTATGTTTCTTACCTATTAAAATAATTTCATTATAAAAATTTATTAAAATTAATATTTAATATATTTTTTTTATTTTTCTTACAAGTTTAAAAAATTATTTTTAATTTAAAATTAAAAAAATTAAGATATATAATTATTAATTAAAAATTCAAACGAATAAAATTAATTGTCTAAAAATTGGTGCGGGCACCATAGTGTCTTTAACTCACCGTACATAATGGGCTGGACACTATGTCACAGACTTGTCGTTCATGCACACGTGTGCTTTTCCTTCCTGGTCCCCCTAAGATAAGCTGTCAAATCATGGATTAAAAAAGAGCAAATGTTTCTTTGGTACTAAACCTTTCAAAATATTCTCAATTTTTCACCTTACATCTTTCTTACCATTACCGTATATTTTAAATTTGTTATCATTTTAATATTTTTGTTAAAAAAAATTTAAATATGAATAAAAAATGGCATGTGCTTGACATATAATAAATATTTTTAACATTTCAAATATTAGATTACAAAAAAAGCCCACCTATATGTCCTCTCCCAGCCTTGTAATTCAAATGTGGGTATTTTTTTTATTTAATATTTAAAATGTCAAAAATATTCATTATACTTATAATGTACGAAGCAAGCAAGTGCCATTTTCCTCCTGCACATAATATTTTTTTTAACAAAAGTATCAAAATAATAATAAATTTAAAACATATAGTATTAAATTGATAGTAATAAAATATAAGGTAAAAAATTAAAAATATTTTGAAATATTTAGCAGTAGAATAAACGTTTTCCTAATAAAATATTTATGACATTTTCATTACGATCAACAAATATAATAAATTTGAAAAATTACAAAGAAAAAATCTAAAAATGTCTAATTCAACATTAGTTAAATATTTTTTTTAGTAAAAATATATAAATTAGATGTAATAGGTGTTATTTTTATAAATACAAGTTTTATGACATGCTATAAATATTATTTTCTCAATAAATTTTCATTAAAAATTTAATATCCTTTAAATTATTATAAATGTTACATTTTTTTTAATCCTTAGTTTAGATCGAATATTATAATGAAAAGGAAAAACAACATTCATAATATCACTTAAAATTCATTACCATAAAAATAACATCTCTTATATATTCTTATATTTTTGTTATTAAAAGAAAGTTAAGCCCAAATATTTCTATTAAACATCAACCAGGTTAAAAGCCATTTAAGTTAATTTTCAGTCAATTAAATCCCACTTATGTTGAACTTCAACAAGATAGGACCTATTTGATGTCATTAAGATGCTATTTTTATTGGTATAAATTTTAGATATATTATTTGAAATAATTTCTTCTTTTTTTAAGTTATGAGACAAGACTAGTCTAAATAAAGCAAATAGAACTAAAGAATGGTCGTTAGTTAAAGGGGATATATGTCCCACTTAAAAATGTAAATTTATATGTAAATTTTTGTAATTATCATAAAAGTTGAATCATATTTAATATGCAATGTCTCAACTTAATCTTTAAGTCTATAGGCTCTAAGTGTAAAATATTTTAAGTTCAAGTTTTATGTATAAATATGATTATTTTTTAATAAAAAAAAAAAAATTGGCCATCATTAATATGAATGGATATTTGAAAAATATTTGCAAATATTGTTGAAATTTTTGTTAAAATTTGAAAATATTTTATAAAGTTTTATTAAATATTAAAATATACAAAATGTACTATTTAAACCAAATTTATTATTTAAGACATATATAAGTATATAACATATATAATATATATATACCTCCATGTTTTATAAAGTCTTATACCTCTATGTTGTTTGATAATGATTTCTATTTTTTGATTTTTTTCAAAAAAATTTAAAAAAAAATTTTGATTATTTTTTATAAATTTTAAGTTTTTAATCATTTTCTTTTAATACTTAATCATACAAAAGTTATAAGACTTGATTTACTCTCTATAAAAAATATTTGATTAAAATGAAAAAAAATCTGAAATCTGATTAAAAAATCTTTTTTTTTTTTTAAATTTATGAATTATCTCATATTTTGGTAGTCATTCCTTAAAAATGTAAAAATTAAAATCAGAAATCGTTTCCAAACATACTTGATTAAAAATCACTTAAAAAAATAAAAAATTAAGAATCAAAATTATTATCAAACAAGCCCTTACATTATAAGAAAAATAAACACACACACACACACACACACATATATATATTTTAAAAACAGTTAAAAATAAAATTTTTATATAAAAAAATATTATCAATATATCTAATATTTTTTCTCAATATTTAAGAAAATAAAAGAGTAATTAAATCCAATAAACATCATAATTTTCATATAGGCATATTTAATAACTTTCATTGTATTTTAATATTAACACTTTACCAATCATTGGATCGTCTAGTGGTCAGACTTTTGTAGCTAAGTACTGGGTCTCTGTCCTTACAAGACAAAACCAAACTTGAGTTCGAAGCTCGTGGGACGTGCTGTTTATCCTCTAAAAATGGGCGTAGTTCCCTTGCTTTTCGAACACGTAACTCTCCTAGTTATGCTCAAGTCCCCTAGTGATTCTAGTTAGCCTGCGGTTGATATAAAATAATAAATTGTCGATAATTTTGATGTGCAGTAGTGTGCAATATTTGTCTTTTTTTTTTTTATCTAAATAAGGTTGTTTACTATTAAAAAAATATTAACACTTTAATTTTAATTGAAATAACGACTAAAATATCGGACAATGTTGCGATTTTTTGGTCTACGGTTTGGGTTAAGAGAAATTCGGAGGTGTGAAAAAGAAACAAGAACAAGGTGGCAAGGCAGCTTTTTGAGAAAGAGGAACGAAATATTTGTTTTGTGGTTTAAAGAGAAGAAAAAGTGTCAAGTATCATAAGAGGTATTTTGGTGATCCCAAGAAGATTGCTCATTAGTGAACTGTTAAAGTAGACCTTGCAGCTTTTCTTTTTAGCAGGATTGAGAGGGATTTAAAAGTGATTGCTTTGAATTGATTGAACATTTTTTTATTATTATTATTATTCCATCATGCTTTTCAATTTTTTATAATTTTGTTTCAAAAAAATATAAAAAAAGTTGTGATTATTTCGCAGATACATTAATATATATTTTTAAATTATAAAAAATTATTAATTATATTTAAATCAAAATACTCATTTTAGATTAGTTTAATAAATAAAACTATGCATTCCTTAAAATTCAAAATATTTTATTCGAACGATTATTTATGCACCGTTTAACGAATTTAGTTTTTTAACTTGACTGTCCAATAACGAGTAATTTTTTATGTAAGTTGAAGGTTCAAAGACAGCTATGGCCACTAGTTATTTAGTGAATAAATCACTTTGAATCGGTTTTTTTTTTTTTTTTCATAAAAGTTGACGTAAGAAGCGCCCAAAGCAAAACTGTAATGCATATAAATTCTTACATATATTTATATTTAAATTATTTATGATAATCTGATAAAAAAAATTAAAAAGATGGGCCACGTATCAAAATTTTTGCAAAATAATATTTTTTTATTTAATTTTTTTTTTTTTACCAAGCACATAATAATATAAATTTATATACTATTGATAATTTTTATTTTTTTTATTCTGCACAAGTATTCTCAGAGACTTCAATTATATCGCAGGAGGTCTCTCTGGCCTTATTTATGTGCTTTGAAAAAAGACCCGTGGCATTTAAAGCTAACTGCAGCTTCATCACTGTTTGTCAATGTGATACTCCAACAACCATTTTAACTGCACGAGAATCATGGCAAATTGAATGTTGCATTGACTTATTTGATTATTTCACCAAACTTACAGCTTACTATTTGACTTCCTTATCCAACTACATCATCTACTAAATATTCTCTAAGCATCTTTCGAAGAACAAGTGTTTCTTATTAAAAAAATAATAATTTTTAAGCCACTTTGGATTATCTTATTATATTCGGTGAGTTAAAAAATATTTAAAATATTTACTTATTATAATTATAACTATAATATTATAAATAATGATAAAAATATATTTAATTAATTTACCTTTTTAAGTACGTAGTAGTCCAATGACACAACATCACTTCCAATAACAGGGAGGTCACAAGTTCAATACTTGTTATGGATAAAGTCCTTTTAGCAAAAAAAAAAAAAAAAGTACGTTGTATGCTCAAAACATATAAAATAAGTTACAAAAATACTCAAAATATTTATTTAGTTGCAATTATATCTACAAAATTATGAATAATAATAAAAACATATTCAATTAATAACTGACGTTAAATTATTTAACAAAATTACTTTTGTTGAGAATATTTTGGTCAAATTATGTGTTTAGGAAGTAAGGTTAATTACGTTTTATGCTCATAATGTATGAGGTGAATTGAAAAAATGCTCAAAATATTTACTTAAATGCAATTATGTCCACAATATTATGAGTAACGATAAAAATATGTATAACTGATAACTAACTCTTAAATTATTTAACATAATTATTTTTATTGTTGAATGAATGATATATTTGGCCTAAATGCGACTATGATTAAACTTATAATCCCTTTTATATTTTTTAAATGCATAATAGTCATATAATTACTCCATAATAACTGTAAATTCATAATTCATATGATTATTCCTATCAGTAATAGTGATAGGCCTTTTTTGAGAATTAACTTTTTTTAAAGTTTATAATGTAAACTTTTAATATGAATTTGGACATGGATTGTATATAAATTTTTTTGACATAAATTATATTTAAAAATTATATGAATTCACTGTTATTATGGGATAATTATATGATTGTTATATATTTATAAAAATATTAAAGAGATTATAAGTTTTACAGATACACACAAATAGACAAATGTATCATATTCCTCGACAAAATTAATTTTGTTAAATAATTTAAATTTAGTTATCAATTGAATATATTTTTATCATTACTCATAATGTTGTTGGCATAATTATAACTAAAAAATATTTTAATCATGTTTGCAACTCACTCCATACATTGTGGGCATAAAACATAATTAACAGTATCACCCAAACACATAATTTAACCAAAATATTCACAACAAAAGAAGATATGTTAAATAATTTAATGTCAGTTATCAGTTAGACATGTTTTTATTGTAACTCACAACATTATGAGCATAATTGTAACTAAATAAACGTTTTGGGTAATTTTACAACTCATCCTATATATTTTTGGCATAAAATATAATTAAATTGATAAATAATTTAACGTCAGTTATTAGTGAGACATGCTTTTTTCGTACCCATAATTTTGTAAGCATAATTTTGATTAAGCAAATATTTTGAATATTTTTACAATTATCGCATACGTTATTGGCATAAAATATAATTAATCCAATCATTTTTATCAAAAATACTTGGCATTCAAATATGCTCGAATTTATTCTTATATGGTTTGAATGATACAAACCCTTTCTTTTTGATGGTTTGTACATTCTTTAATTTATGTGACACCACTACAACAAAACTGGTCTTTAGTCTCGGAAAATTAGCCACGGTTTTAATAAAAACCGAGGCCATATGGTTTTGGTCACGGTCGTCATAAAACCGTGACCATAGTGTATATTTATAGTCTCGGTTTTTAAAATAACCGTGACCATAGAATTGTAAATTTTTTTTTTTAAATTTATAGCCACGGTTTTTAAATAACCGTGACCTTATCATGTAATATAGTCTCGGTTTAAAAAAAACCGTGACAATAAAATTTTTTTTTATTGTAAAAAAAAACCTAACTAATTAATATGTAGAAAAAAAAAAACAAAACAAATCGATAGAAACCTAACTAATATGAAGATAGATAGAAACGTTTGCAGGTATTCCATCCCGTGCGGCGCCAGAAAAAAAGCGAACGACCCAGCAGCCCCAGCAACGCGCGTCCGGCCTCCGCTCAGCAGCGCACGTCCGACGTCCTCCCAGCCGCCCTCGTCCGGCCTCCGCTCAGCAGCGCACGTCCGACGTCCTCCGCTCCAGCCCTTGTCTGCTCCTCTGCCCGTTCGCTTCATTCTTTTCTCATTCTTGCTCCTTCTCTCTTTTCTCTCCTACGATCCTTTCCCATGGTCATTGCCGCGGAAAATCAACAGCAAGAGAAGGTAAAGAAACCAAAATAACTTATTCCAACGTTAATCACCTCTGGTTGTTTTTATTTCTTTCAGAATTCTCAAATTAACTAGGTTTTTTTTTTTCTCGTTAGGTTCCCAAGGACCTAATTAGTTATTTTCCGTTATATAGATTGAACTGTCTTATTTTATTTTTCGAAATGATATGTAACTATGTAAGCGTAACTTTAATTTGGATTTGTCGACGATCCATACATTAGCCTTTGTGCTTGGGGAAATGTACCAAATTTGGAGGGGCAATGAAGATAACTATGTTCTTGATTCTTGGAATTTCATACTCTAGGGCACTCAGCTTTTTGGACGAATTTAGGCATGAATTATATGTTCTTGATTCTTGGAATTTCATTTTCCTCAGGCATCTACGGAGGTTTCTGCAGCAGAAAAAAGTAATGTGAGTGGTAACCAAAGGCACAATGGCACCCTTATTTCACATATATCATGGTGTCTGCGACATTAATAATCTATGTAGTAGTAATGTGGGGGGCACTGTCTTGGCTTTAACTATATTTGATCATCACCTTTCAGTCAGGTCATATATCTTCAAAGCTCATTTGTTAGTCTCCTTTACTCTTTACTACTGTTTTTTTTTTCTTTCTTTCTGAATGTGGATAACATAGCAACTTCACTTGCGTATTTGAAAATTGTGCTTATGGATAGTAGATAAGCGGTGAGAAATGTGTGTTTCTGAAAGATAATTGTGGATTAAAAACTGAGCAGTCTTCCTGTACTCTGCTTTACAGTATTCGAGTTCCGTTTTTGGCCTTTTGGTGTTCATTAGTTTTGAACTTCATCACCTCCTGTGTAAGAATCAGCCAAAAGGTCATTATATTTCTGGGTTGATAGGTTATAATTTTTGGCTTTGCTGCTTGGTCCATGAAGTTGAATTACAGAGTTTCCCCCCCCCCCCCCCCCCCCCCCCCCCCCCTTCTTTTTTCTAAAGAGCTGATGAGGCATCTGCTCAGACAAAGGCTCTTTTGGAAAAGGACGAAAGTTATCAGGGGATCTATGGAACTTCAGCAATTATGATATCGAATGGACTTGAAAACCAGGTTGGTTTTTCTATTTCATAAGTTCCTGCCATTTCTGATTCATTTCATATGAATATAACTATGGGTTTTGGAATGGAACATTGTTCTGGCTGCTAATGAAGAAACTGTTGATCAGGATCCATTTACTTCTGAATTAGTGGATGGGGCAAACCTGGCTAACATTCAGGGGGATCTTGCCTGCAATGATCAGTTAGAACTAAAAGAAAATAATTCCTTAAATTCAATTGCAATGGAATGTTCAGAAAATGCTAGTAACAAGTCAGGTCAAGATCTTGGAGGTAATAATTTGGAGGATGGGTCTTTGGGCCAAAAGTTGAATCACAACTCTGTTGCTGACATGCATCCTGAGTACGACGGTCACCTATCTAGTGATATGGAGATCAAACAGGTTAAGCCAGATGGATGCTTAGCATCTAATGTATTGCCCTTTTATTTTCCTTAATTTTCTTGCATTTATGAGTTTTAGCTCTTTTCAGCTCCAGCTTTATTTTATTTATGGGAATGGCTTATTTTGCGTACGGGTCTATGACAGTTTCAACAACCATGAGGTACAAACCTCCTCTTCTTTTAGTATTATTCTCATTCGTGCTATTTGACTCAAGTATTCTTGAGTAGTTGCTAATATATTAATTTATGATCATTCACCATAACTCATGTTAAACTGCTATGTGCTAACAGCATGGAGGCAAATTGATTGTAGAACATCTGGCAGTTGTAGATTTTTACGTGTTTTAAGATTAAAAGTGCCCTGTTTCTATGCTCATGTTTAAAACAGATACGGTTTGGTCTAATGACTGTGCTTCCAAATTCTAAAGGACAGGTCAAAGGTTCAAGTAATATCACAAATTATAAACAGATATGGTTTTGTTGGAATGTGTATATTTTTTTTACTTATTTTTTGCCTCCATAATTCCACTTATTTTGGTCCGCAAAAAATTCCACTTATTTTTTTTTACTGCAGGCGCTTGAAATACTGACAAGTTGTTACATTCTGGTTCAAGTAATTATTATTCCTATGCATTTTCAGTTGAAAATCAAGTTACACCTTTTTTTTGCCTCCATAATTATTATTCCTATGGAAGATATGAAGCTGGAAGGCAGAAAATTTGGTAACTCATCTTTCAGGATACGCATTTTCCTCTTTGAAATTCTTTTAAGTTTGCAGCTCATTGTGTTTATTTTAATTTTCTTTGTGCTATAAGCTTTTTTCTTATCCCACCTTCTATCTGAACTTGCTTTGCGTCTATATCTATATTGTTTGCGTCTATATCTATATTGTTTGGTTTCTAATCAAAGTTTGCTGATTTTGGAAATATGTTGTGCAGGTATGTTGGTCAATGTTGTCATTCCACGTCCAAGAGTTGATGGTCAACCGTCGCTGGGAGCTAATACTTTAAATTAGTTTAATTTCATATATGTACGTTTAATTATTAGTATTGTAATTATTATATGACACTCTATAATGTGTCATTAATTTTGAAACAATTTGGGCATTAATATTTATAATTTAAACTTAATTCGGATCGCATGAAATGTAATCGCTATATTAGTTTCAATAATATATTTTTGGATATGAATGTTGCATTTATAATATTGAAAAAACAGGTATTTAAATTTATTAAAATGCTAAAAATAGGTGCTACTATTTTGAAATGAACATTACCTATAGTCACGGTTTTTGAAAAATCGAGACCAAAAGTGCCGAAATATCACGAAATGAACATTACCTATGGTCTCGATTTTTGAAAAAACCGAGACCATAGAATTGTATAAGGTCTCGATTTTTACAAAGACCGAGACCATAGGTATTACATATGGTCACGGTTTTTTGAAAAACCGAGACCTAAAGTGAACAATTGGTCACGGTCTATGAATAACCGTGACCATATCATATATCTACGGTCACGGTTTTTAACCGTGACCATAGGTTATAGTCTATGGTCTCTCCTTCTTAGGTCACGGTTTTTAAAACCGTGACCATAGGTCTACAGTCACGGTTTTTAACCGTGACCATATGCCAGTTTTGTGGTAGTGCACATTTGAAATTAAGTATACATAATTGGTATATAATAATAAATAATTTAATAACAAAGGTAATCGAACCCACAATGATTATCACAATTCCTATATTTAATTACCAATTGCTAGAAAAATTAGTTAATTAGTTAAAGAGGGTTTTCAATTAAATGCAAAAAATAAATGAGAAGTAATTAAATGTGAATTAAATTTGATTATGAGAAATATATATGATTATGAGTTTATTCTTACTATTAGCCTACAATTTAATCAAATATGTCATGAATAAAAATTTAATTTATTAAATCTTGAATTATTATCATAATTCAAAATTATTATTGAATTTTTAACTTTAGTTTAAAAGTCTAAGTACGTTTAAGATTTTTCATCTTTTTACTGTGTAATTTGTTAAAGATTCTCTAACCCAGAGATATATTTACTGGATTTAACTCACTCTTTACATTAAGATTTAAAAATATAATAACTAAAGTAGGCAAGATTATAACAATTATTTAACATTTAACGTAAGTATAAATCCTACTCATGACAGAAGCCACAAGGTACTACTTTGAATAAGAATATTAGCTATTACGTATTAATACATTAAACTAGATATATGCATATTCATGAAACAAACTAATTTATCACTCTAATTTATACATGCATAACCATGACAGTTAAAGATATAATTAAAATTAAAAATTTACAATAACATTAATTTAATTAAATTATAGTTTAAGGATTGAAATTATCCACAATCATATAATAAAAACTTAGCTAAACATGAAAAACATAACAATTACAATTGATTTCATAGAAAATAAATAGAAAGGGAGAATAAATTTTAGATTTTTGTCTTTCAAATCTTGTTCTTCTCTAAATTCTCTAACCATCAATTTTTTTTTTATTTTGAAACCCTAGTGTGTCTATTTATACTCCTAATTGAGATAGGAGCTAAAGAGTTATAAAAAAAATCTAAAAATTAGGCATTATTAAGAAAATTTGGACAATCATGCCGCGGAGAGCTATTATGTAGTATTTTGTAAGCTCATCTAAGAGGTCCATGCTATGACGCGCTTTTTCATCCAAATTTTTCAAAGAATACAAGAGTCTAATGCCCTATCGTGCTTTTTTTTTTCATGCCTCGATACGTTTACAATTTTCTCATTTTTGTACTTTGAACCTTTTTTTTCTCCTTTTTGTACAATTTTTTTTTATCCCTTAATACTTGTATACCACTAAATAAATGTATAAAAAATATTAATTTAATATAAATATGTGAAAATTGACATATAAATATATGTATAATATGACACTTATCATTATGTATATACGAGCGGAAATTCATAGGTCATAATCAATGATGCTTTTGTTTAGTCGTATTTTGTTACCCTTCTGGTAAAAAGTGAGTCCAACTTATTTTAAAACACTATTTCACAATAGTGCAGATACCATGATCACTATACAGTGTGTACCAGAAAACTTACAGATTTGTGAAGTAGATTGACAATAATAATCAATATTCTTGTTATTGAGAATTAAAGTAACTATTTAATCTCTTTCTATATATATATATATATATATATATATATATATATTTATATATATATAATATGTTTTCAAATTCATTATCTTGGGCTTTCCTATAAAATAAAAAAGTTAAATGTTTTCATTTTTATCTTCTTACAGATTAATATTTCAATATTTAATTATTGTCGTTTTAGTTTAATGAGTAACAACTAATGAAACGTGTTTGTCGTACATTGTCTTTTTTATTAATTTTCTTACGAAAAAAGGTCTAAAAAAAATATGAATCAAATTGGTCAAATAAATAAAAAGAGCAAAAATAACAATCAAATTAAAAGAGTTGGAATAAATTAGTAGGGGAGCCAAAATAAAATATAATTGATACCTTCTGATACTTATATAACTCTTTTTTTTTCATATAATTTTATTTTTAACCCAAGGCATTCTACACGGCCGCTTAGGACTCCTGCCAAACGAGAGCCTTGATCCAATGTATATTTTTATTTTTATTTTTTATTAAAATATAATAAAAAAATAAAACTTATTTTTTCTTTTATCATTTTCATTATAATGTAGGGATGACAATCTTGACAAAACATGAAAACACTAACAAACATTATTATTACACAATTAAAACTTATTTTATTTATAACTAATTATAATTTATAACTAATTACTTTATAAATTTAAATTTATAGTATTTTCACTGTTATAAATAATTCACTTGAAAAAAAAGTGTCTATATTTAAAATTATGTCAACTAACATAAAAACACTAACAAAATAAGTCACGAACCCCATATAAGTGATTCACGCTCAAAATTATTACCTTTGGCTAAGCGGTTATTGCAGTATAGCTTTAGGTGTCGAATCCACAGAGAAGCTAATTAAACCAACAAAATAAAAGTTATCACAAAATAAATAGAAGAAATAATTTTATAATTGGAAAAAGAAATTGACAATAATTAAATATGGCAATCTTGGTAGAAAATAAAATCAATATGCAAATAATAAGGCTTCGAGATTCACTTAATTATTTTGTTTTAATATTACCAACTTTTATTCTTATTTACTACTCAATTGCATGTTTCACATCCCAAACAAACAATTGGAAAATTTAGAATTGAAGATCTAAGATGAAATTTAAAGGTATTTGATTGGAGAAAAATAATGTTGTCATGGTAGAACAATTTAATTTATTCTTACAAGCTATCTAACATCGACAATATATTAAATTGACAATATCGCAGTAGAAGATTAACTCATAAAATAAATAAAATAATTATAAATAAAAAGTTGCACATAAAGAAAGCATGACTGAATTTATATGAAACTGAAGAATATAATTTATTGAATGTAGCAAGAAGATGAACAAAATAATTTCTCAAAACAAATTTATAAATTATAAAGCACTCATAGGAATAAAAGAATGAATAAAAAAAACTACATAATTAAGCTCCTCTCTAGCCTTGCTCTAAATTTAGCCTAACTTACAAATCATTCCCACAAATTCTAGAGAGAAAGAATGAGAATAAAAGTAAGAACTCTTTGCAATTTTCTTCATGCTTCTAAGTGTTGAATGTCCACCTATTTATAGTGTTGGAGTAGGAAGATTTGCTGAATCATAATAATATCACGCCATTTTCTCTCTGAAGATAATTGATTTTCAAAATATTTTCTGAATATGAATCGTAGATAAATCTCTTATCTTTCTAGAGAATCAAAAATCATTTAATTCGGAGCTTTACACAGAAAGTTATATCAAATATACTAACAGCTGTCCAACTGCAAGATATTTCAGATTGCATCTTGTTTTTGGCCTTGAAATAATTCTATTTTGATATTCTTCGTGAAATGCAAAATCATGCATAATTGAATTATCTTTTTATATCATCTTGAATCACTTCATTTGAATATTTGAGTCCAAAGTTATCTACAGAATACAGCAGCAGGTTGTTGAGATCTTGAGAATAAATATCGCATAAATTCAATTTTGATTTCTTTGCTCTATTTTGGTTGATTTCATTGATTCTACAAGCATAAAATTATTATAATAAATATAAATAACATTTATAGAATTAATATAGATAATGATTAATTTTAAACCGATTAAATCATAAATGTTAATTAATTTAACATATTTAAATATGCATTTTTATACTATTATCATAACCCCCAACCAGCTTATTGCTAGTCCCTAGCAATTGAAGCGCAAATAAGAAAACAACACATGATGATTAGTCCAAGTAAATATCCAGAAAAATTACCAAGTGTTTCAAACAAAAAGTTAGTTAAAGATCACAATTTCTATGTAAATTAGTTTCATTATAACTTCCAAAATTGTGTGTGTGTGAACTAAGTCAAAATCTTCTTGCCACAAACCATAACTTATATAGCCTTGAGATTTTATCCATGCAAAAGCCTCAACTCCATATCCTCAGGGATTAATTATTTTTAAGGGTTATGAATTTCTCTCATGGAGTTGGAAAACATATAAGCACTCATGAATAGGAATTTTTAAGGACAGATAAATAAATAATCATTGATCCAAAGATAGGAAAATATATTGCTTAAAATTCAATCTTTCTTACCACAAACTAGCTTCAGGATTTCAATTAGTTTATATGAGAACCAAATATTTGATGAGAAAAACTGCATATTACAGACTTTATTCAAAGATTTTTTTTTAATATTCTAAAATAAAGAACATAAACTTTATTGAACTGAATAACATTTTTTTCTTTCTTTCTTTCTCTTTTTTTTTTTTTTTCTTTTCTTTCTTTTCTTTTTTTTTTTTTTTACTTTTTTTTTATATGAAACTAATAATATTAAGACGACAAAGAATAGTTACTACAATATTTTCTATAAAAAAAAAAAGTATCTCATTTTTTTTATAACTAATATCATCCTTTATCTTTTCAACCAAATCATTCCACCAATTGAGAAATTGTATTCTAAACATTAACCAACCAATTCAAAAGATCAATGAAAGTTTATAAACTGTTTTCTCAATTCTCTCCACTCACTCACAAAAGATGTGTGAGATCATAAAAATATATATACTTAAACATGAAAATTCTCTTAGCTATATAAGTTTACCTTTCATCTTACCACAAGGCTTAGTAATGTGCATAAGTATAATTTTTGAAGTTATTATTTAGTAATCAAAATAGAAAAAGTGACTTAAACCAAATAATTTGAAATCAACACTTAGACAACAATTCAAAAATTTCTACTTGAACGTTTCAAACATGTAATGAAAACTTATTTAGGTAAAAATTACTAAGTTCAAGCAATAAACAAGTTTTTTTTTTTTTTTTTCAAACTCTTGAAAAGGCATCAAAACAATCTATAGAGAGAGCGTGCATAAAAATTGTGCATAAAGTGCTACTACCCCCAACCTAAATCAAACAGTGTCCTCACTGTCACAAAAATAAAATATTAAATGAAAGAGTAAAGGATAGAAGACACCTGAGCGATGGAATTTCATATGAAAATTGCCTCCAAGTAGGTTAGCTAGGAACAAGAAACATAAATAAAGAAAAATAACAAAATAAAAATAAACTAAAAACAAAGTAACAAGAAAAAAAATGAGAAATAAAATTAATTTACAAAAAAATAAAACCAGACCAATGTTGATAGATAGGAGACATAGTATGAATCTTCTTAGAACATATATACATGTCTATCTTTTTCTCATAACTTTTCAACCATTTTCTATTAACTTTGAAAATTCTTCCATTGGTTAGATTTTTAAAGGTTGGTTGCTTGTATATCAGTTGCTTATCGTGCTTGTCATCATTAAAAGTATCTGGAAAAAGCAATTGTTCAGAATTATGATTTAAGAGGAGATACTCTAAGGATTCAGACTCATCATATAGGTGTACTTCCTCTTGAATAAGTGTGTCTATCATGAAGGTTTGATAGCACTCATCGTCATCTCGTGGTTGCTTCCCAACATGGAAAATATTCACCTCTAATGTCATGTTCTCAAAAGATAGCTTCATAAGACCATTCCTACAATTGATAAGCGCATTTGCTGTAGCAAGAAAAGGCCTTCCTAAAATGAGTGGGATTTTTGACTCCATGTCAACTACAGATAGAGTATCTAAAACTAGAAAGTCAACAGGGTAGTAGAATTTATTAATTTGAAGTAAAACATCTTCAATTATCCCCCTTGGTTTTCGTACAGAGCGATCTGCCAGCTGCAGCACTACAGATGTGGGTTTGATCTCTCCAAGTCCAAGTTGCAAGTATACAGAATAGGGCATCAAATTGACACTTGCTCCTAAGTCTAGAAGGGCTTGACCAAATTCATGTGTCCCAATTTGGCAAGAGATTGTGGGACAACCTGGATCTTTGTACTTCGGTGGTGTCTTCTGTTCTATCACCGCACTAGCCTGCTCTGTCAAGAATACAGTCTTCTTGACATGGTGTCTTCGTTTCATGGTGCATAGATCCTTGATTACTTTAGCATAAGCAGGTATCTGCTTGATCACATGTAACAAGGGAAGATTAATCTTAACTTGTTTCAAGTGTTCTAGGATCTCGCATTGGTTATCCGGATTTTTCCCTCCAGATATTAGGGCTTGAGGAAAGGGTACTTGAATCGGAATCTTCATTTTTCCATCCATTGAAGTGGGATCATCAACATTACTCGTGGTGGTTTTTGTGCTTGTGTTGGTTGGTGGATTGGGTATAGTTGGTTCATTTAAAATTTTACCACTACGGGTTGAAATAGCATTGACCTCCTTAACATTGTTTGAATCGATAGTCGAGGTTTGAGCCATATGTTGGCCTTTTGGGTTGGATTGGGGTTGGGAGGGAAACTTTCCTTGCTCTTGTATAGTGAGAGCGCTGGTTAACTTGGTTATATGACTTTTTATCTCCTTGTTCTCCTCCACAACTTGTGTAAGTACAGCCTCGAATCTTTGGTTAATTTTACCTTGTGCCTCCATAAATGAATGAAGTGTTTCCTCTAAAGAATTTCTATTTGGTCGCGCATTAAATTGAGGTGTTGGGTAATTTCTTGGTGGTTGTGTCTCAATTTTCCAGTTTTCATTAGGTTGTATGGGTTGGTCATATTTCCAATTGAAGTTTGGATGGTTTCTCCAGCCAGGATTGTAAGTTTCAGAGTACGGTTTTCCAAACATTCCTACATTGTTACATTGTTCTTCATAAACCCCTTTCATCTCACTAAAAGTTGGGCAATTCTGGGCTAGATGTTCTACTGTCCCACAAATAAAGCATGTATCCTGAGTTTCGACCCTAGCAATTGTATGATTTGTTCTACCTTTCATTTTTAAGGCCTCTAATTCCCTAGTCAATACTTCTAATTGAGCTTTAAGGCTATCTTCTTCCCTTAGTTGGTAGATTCCAATTGATCGTGATCTATTGGTGTTATCAATGGCGCTAGGTCCTGTCCATGTATGGGCTTTCTCAGCTAACTCATTAAGGTAATCTATGGCTTCATCAGGATCCTTTTGGAGAAACTCACCATTACACATCATTTCTATAAATTGGCGCTCCCTAATCGTAAGTCCCTCATAAAAGTAACTAACTAACCTCCAATTTTCATACCCGTGATGTGGGCACATGTTTAATAACTCTTTGAACCTCTCCCAAGCTTGGTATAAGGTCTCACTATCTTTTTGAGAAAAGGTTGAGATCTGTCTCTTAAGATTGTTGTCTTATGATGAGGAAAGTATTTGTTAAAGAAGGATTTGGTCATTTCTGCCCATGTACCCATGGATCTTGGTCTCAAAGAGTATAGCCAACTCTTTGCTTTGTCTTTTAGGGAGAAAGGGAAAAATTTTAACCTAACAGAGTCTATGGCATTAGGTTGGCTATGAAATGTGGCCACTACCTCTTCAAATTCCCTAATATGTAAATAAGGATTTTCATTATCTAAACCATGAAAAGTGGGCAAGAGTTGTATCATTCCAGGTTTAAAATCAAGTTGTGGTGTATTAGGGGGGAGCATGATGCATGATGGTGTAGCTGTACGGGTAGGGTGAAGGTAATCTTTAAGAGTTCTAACAGGGTTGTCCTCATGGTCACTTATGTTTTCAGAACTAGAAGATGGGTTTGAAGAAGAAGATTGAATTAATGGTAATTCTAATTTTATTCTTTTTAAAAATCTACCTCTTGCGTCTCTAGATCGATTCATACACCCTAGAACCTTTTTTTTTTTTTTTAATTTTTATTTGTATTTTTTTTTTAATTTTTAAACTTTTATTTGATATTTTTTTCTTAAAGAAAAAGATAACTAAAACTAACAACCAAAGAAAATATAATAATAAAGCTAGAGATTTTTTTTTTTTAGAAAAAGGAAAAAAAAAATAACAATAATGTACCAACACAATTAATATTTACTAAGAGTGCTCCTAGGAAAGAATGGTGGGACGAGGCCTCCTTAAAAGCCACCCTCCTAGACAGAGCAACGTTCCCAGGATAGACTAGTGGCACTAAGGCATTCAAGAACTAGCCTCCTAGACAGAACTCCCTTAGATCATATTATTTAATGTAGTTACACAATTGTTTTTTTTTTTTTTTTTTTAACTTTTAAAAGAAAATTGAAACAATAATAATAAAGAATAAATAAATAATAACAAAAAAAAATTGTATAATATCAATAAAAAAATCAGATCAGAATGTTTAAACCTCAATTGTTAATTTTGGCTTCCCCGGCAACGGCGCCAAATTTTGATTCACGCTCAAAATTATTACTTTTGGCTAAGCGGTTATTGCAGTATAGCTTTAGGTGTCGAATCCACAGAGAAGCTAATTAAACCAACAAAATAAAAGTTATCACAAAATAAATAGAAGAAATAATTTTATAATTAGAAAAAGAAATTGACAATAATTAAATATAGTAATCTTGGTAGAAAATAAAATCAATATGCAAATAACAAGGCTTCGAGATTCACTTAATTATTTTGTTTTAATATTACCAACTTTTATTCCTATTTACTACTCAATTGCATGTTTCACATCCCAAACAAACAATTGGAAAATTTAGAATTGAAGATCTAAGATGAAATTTAAAGGTATTTGATTGGAGAAAAATAATGTTGTCATGGTAGAACAATTTAATTTATTCTTACAAGCTATCTAACATCGACAATATATCAAATTGACAATATCGCAGTAGAAGATTAACTCATAAAATAAATAAAATAATTATAAACAAAAAGTTGCACATAAAGAAAGCATGATTGAATTTATATGAAACTGAAGAATATAATTTATTGAATGTAGCAAGAAGATGAACAAAATAATTTCTCAAAACAAATTTATAAATTATAAAGCACTCGTAGGAATAAAAGAATGAATAAAAAAAACTACATAATTAAGCTCCTCTCTAGCCTTGCTCTAAATTTAGCCTAACTTACAAATCATTCGCACAAATTCTAGAGAGAAAGAATGAGAATAAAAGTAAGAACTCTTTGCAATTTTCTTCATGCTTCTAAGTGTTGAATGTCCACTTATTTATAGTGTTGGAGTAGGAAGATTTGCTGAATCATAATAATATCACGCCATTTTCTCTCTGAAGATAATTGATTTTCAAAATATTTTCTGAATATGAATCGTAGATAAATCTCTTATCTTTCTAGAGAATCAAAAATCATTTAATTCGGAGCTGTACACAGAAAGTTATATCAAATATACTAACAGCTATCCAACTGCAAGATATTTCAAATTGAATCTTATTTTTGGCCTTGAAATAATTCTATTTTGATATTCTTCGTGAAATGCAAAATCATGCATAATTGAATTATCTTTTCATATCATCTTGAATCACTTCATTTGAATATTTGAGTCCAAAGTTATCCACAAAATACAGCAGCAGGTTGTTGAGATCTTGAGAATAAATATCGCATAAATCTAATTTTGATTTCTTTGCTCTATTTTGGTTGATTTCATTGATTCTACAAGCATAAAATCATTATAATAAATATAAATAACATTTATAGAATTAATATAGATAATGATTAATTTTAAACCGATTAAATCATAAATGTTAATTAATTTAACATATTTAAATATGCATTTTTATATTATTATCAATAAGCAAGCACAACATAACACGATTGTCAAGCCTAGCTTAATCTACTGAGCAAAAAATATGAACACTTCTAAGAACATATGTCTATACCTACTTGTAAAAAGTAAAATCATAAATTTATTACATATTAAAAAACATAAAATAAAATAAAACTTTAAATTTAATAAAGTATGTAGAATAATCATTTTATATATGAAAATAAACACACAATTAATAAATATTTTATTTTCTTTCATATATTTTAATAACTTAAATTATTAAATCTTAAAAATATACTCAATGTTCAAAAAATATATAATTACTTGAGATGGTAAAAACTAACTATTTTTCTATAGCAGATGAGCTTAAATTCTGAAGCATAATTTGATATTTTTCACAATTTAACTTCAAATTTTAATTTTGTTTAGCTATGTAAATATAAAAAAAAAAAAAAAAAAAAAAAAAAAAACTATTTTATAGTGTTCATAAAATAAATTTTATTAATAATTTTTAATTTATTAATTTTTATGACTAATTGATTTTTATCGTATTTGATAAAAAGTATGAAATATTATTTGTTACTACAATATTTTATAAATAAATTACTTTTTAAAATAATCTAAATAAGATTAGTACACGTGTGTTTGTATTTTTATAATCAATATTCTAATATTTTTATTTTGAATTAATAAATATAATATATTTAAAATTAAAAATTTGGACGAAAAATTTAAATGTAATATATAAGGGCCCCATAATAAATCTCGCTTAGGGACCCACCATTGCTTGACCGGTCCTGCTAAAAAAAATATATGTTATTTTTTTTATAATGTAAAACAACGTCCTGCAAAAAATATGTTTTCCATAAAAAGCATTTTTTTATGTTGTAAGTAAAACATTTTTTTTTTAAGAATTTATCGTAAAATTACATGTATGAAGGGAGGTTGTGTTACGCTATTAAACTTAAAAAATATGTATCATTTTTTTTTTGGATAAAAAGTATGTATCATATTTGAGTGCAACATGTTTTGAGTTTGTAGTGAAATCTTGTTAGGTAAGATTGAAAAACTCAAGTTAGGGGAGCTTTATTCCATTTGTAGGTTTTATATTACATAAACATTGTGTGAAATTTTATGTCGAGGTATGAGAGGGGCCAACGCCTCTCCTGGCTCCCATGTGGCTCCATCACTGCACGCCAGGGCATGATGGAGGAAGCTACCTAGGTGGTGGTTTGATTCCATGGTGCAACAAAATGTGGCTTCTTGGACCACCATGGTTACTGGATTACACTTGTAGTTGCAATATGAAAGAAGAGAAGGAATTGTATGATTGGAAAAGTGGGTGAGGTTCGGATGGTTTTTAACAAGATTTCAAAGAGGGATACATCACGTTGGGCAGCAATGGTTGCTTGCTATTCTCAGAATGGGTACGCAGAGGAAGATATTGACGAAGTTGCCGTTCGGATGCTATTGCTTTCAAGACTTTCTATTGTGCATATTCTTTTTAGTTGTTCTTAGAGTCCACTGAACTGATCGATATGCACTCAATATGTGGTAATATAGACGAGGCAGGGAAAAGTTTAATAGAATGAGAAACAGAGATATTATATAATATACAATACTGGTTGTTTCCCTTACTGATCATGGAAATGCAAAGGAAGCTTTGGACTTGTTTCAAAGATGCAACTTTTCTCGATGATTATTAAGTTGCAGTTATTTTGAGGTTTATTGCAAAGAATATAGACACCATAAAAGGAATATTTCGCTTGTTTAATTCAACTTCTTTGAGGCGGTAGAAAGCCAGAGCAATTTCCTTGCCTTGCTATCGCCCAAAATAGAACACAGGGAAAGCAAACATTTTAAAAACTACAATTATAGCATCCTCAAGACCAAAAACAACAGTAGTAGAATATATCTGGAAATTTGAAGGCTTCCTTGTAATAATAGAGACCACTTGACATGGACCCAAAATTCTACCTTTTCTGGTGTAGTGTAACAACAGTCTCACCATATATCGTGCCTTCGGAAATATTATACCTTTCATCCACAGTGTATGCCACTGCATGTAGCAACTGTCTCTTTGCATCAAAATAATTTAAAAAACAAATCATGTCTTCAAAGGTGCCTTCTTCTCTCGGTCAGATATTCGAGCTGGAGCTGTTGAATGTGATTTGAACCGACCCCTTCCACCTTCTTCTTTTTCCTGGAATAGACACCATAAATTTTAAATATTTAACGAAGTTGATGTAATCTAGTTAGAAAAAGGAAAAGAACCATCACAACCTAATCAATATCTTTTTTGGCTTTTCCAGAAATGTGAAGAGTTTCTGGTAATAACAAGTAGAACAAGTAAATATTTTAATACAAAAAAAGACAGTAAATTACCTTTTTCTTAACAATCTGAACCACATCCTCATCATTAAGCATGTGACCAAGACCACAATGTTGTGGGTAATGCCTAGAACTTGTACCCCACACCAGTACATATTTCACATCCTTCACCAAACTCCTGTGTATGTGGTTACAGAAGTCTTCAACTGTGCAACCACCTCTGTCCTATAAAGAAGAGCAAAACAATTTCAAACAGATTAAAAAATAAGTACAAGAAAGGGGGGGGGGGGGGGGAAACAGTAGACTAAAAAGACATGAAACATACAGCAGATAGAACAACGGGATCACTGAAATCAGGTTGCTGTCCCTGCGGCTTTGTATAAACTCTAACAAGCCCCATTTCCTCCCACATCCTTGCGAGCAGTCTATCTAAATTTAGCTGCTCAAACAATAATTCAGGGTTAGTTTATCTCAATATTTATACCTCTATCTTAGTGTTAAGCATCATAAATGATAGCAATAGGTCAAATGTTGTGGAACTTAGACCTTGTCCTATGTCAGAAATACCCACCCACCAAAAATAAATTGAAATGAAGGGTTGAACTTGCCTTAAGATTGCAGCTAATGACAACAGAATTAGGTTGGCGGGTTAATCTGTTGACATCATCAATACCAACGACATCTATCTTGTTGTATACATATACACACTTCATATATTTACGATTTCCCTCAATAACATCAATAAGATCATCCACAGTGGCATCCTCACGAAATAGAACCTGCAATAAACCCCTCCCCAAATTAGTTTATTTCCAGTTAGATAAGTAAATGAAACATATAAGACCACAAGATGTGATGAAAAGTTTAATTGTGCGTACCTCTGCATTATGAATTTTGTATTCATGTAAAATTTGATAACAGAGTTTCTCATCCACATGAGTTAAAGGAATAGTACTGTTAAATGAAATTCCCCCAGTTTTTTTCCTTTTGAAGTATATCTGCACGGAAACCAGTCCCAAAAAAATCCAGCTAAGGTACCATGTGAAATAGTAGTAAAGATTTTTTAGATGATACGCTTACTTGAGGCGGTCTTTTGTTCAACCGTAAGCCCACAGCTTCAAGCTCTTTTGTCAATATTTGACGATGACCCTCACTCTGAAGCAATTTAAAGTAATATTACACAAGGAATTGCAATTTCATAAATTTTGCTTAAAATATTATGCAAATAGAGAATATAAACTGTAAATAGTTGACGAAATATGTTATAGATAGGAAATTCAGCCATACAGAAGTGAAAGAATATGGTTTAAGTACTTACTTTTGAAGCATCAAGAACCATCAAGACAATGTCTGAAGACTTGGCAACAGCAATAACCTGAAACGAACATGATAGTACTTAGTACTTAGCACTTAGTAGAGGTCAAAATAAACGACAGCAAACTAACAAAGACCAGTTAAAGATCACATCTACCCAATGATCTTGATAACTCCCCCTTCTTTCTCTCTCTCTTTTGGTACCTCAGTTTGTAGTATTTGTTTCTAGATACTAAAGACAATAAGTGAACAAGCAATAAATGGTTCACCTGCCTCCCACGACCCTTGCCTTCAGAAGCACCTTCAATGATTCCAGGAAGATCAAGCAACTGAATTTTCGTATCATTGTATTGAATAATGCCAGGAATACATGTAAGTGTTGTGAACTCATAGGATGCAGCTTCTGAATGTGTGCCCGTTAGCATTGTCAGAAGTGTTGATTTCCCCACACTACAAGTAATATGTCATGAGTCATAAGGATTGAATCCTCCATTTCTCACATACAATCAATCATGAATTAGCCATTTCCAGTAAATGAGTAGAGAAATTTCCAATTTTTATATTTAAAATAAACCATACACATTTATTCCTTTGAAACAAATAAAATGCATTTAGCTCCAAGACATGGTATCTATCAATACATAAATACGAGTTTGTACATGCAGATGCAGTAAGCATTAAGGTTAAAAAGAGATATACAAAAATGTCAAAGTAATATAAAATACCAAACCTTGGAAAACCTATTAGTGCAACACGTCCATGACCAAATTTTGTTACTTCAAAACCCTCTCCACCTCCGCTTGAACCCTGGGTTATAGTTTTACAAAAACAAAAAAACATGAAATATAAATATGCATGGATAGATAAACATTTATGGTTAAAATATACAAATATATGTGTGTGTTTGTGCATTTCTGAATTCTGATCTACCTCGAAAAGTGAAGTCCACTAAACAAGTTAATTAGCCTCTGTAGAAAAATTATACGCTAGTTTTCGTACACAAAAATTCATAAAACACCTAAATGGGTGCATATTTATGCCTATAGCACGCAGAGAGATGCTACTGGATAATCATAGGTCAACAAAAGAATGTGATACGTTAATACAGATTTGAAGAGGAACAAACACATCGAATAAATAGTTACGAGGAAAAAAAAATTATGGGCAAAACAAGCATGTAATGCAGGAAAGCACCAAAAAAGTTGCATACTTTTGGAGGCTCCAATAATTGAGTCCTCAGCTTTGCTATCTTGGCTTTAAGTTGACCAAGGTGATACTCTGCATATACCAGATTAGATTATTAAAATAAAAATTAGATATACCTCAATCCTTAAAAGAACTAATACATAAATATAACTGAAAGAAGATAAAGAACCTGTAGCTTTGTTTTTCTGTGTCCGAGCCATCTCGGCCTCAATTTCCTTGATCTTCTCTACGATCCCCATTTTCCTTTTACTTTGAGCTGTTATTAGCAAAAGGGGAGAGAGAGAGAGAGAATAGTCTTTATTCAAATTAATGGGTGTTTCATGTTTGCACTAAATTGTCGGAAACCAAACAGAAAATCAAGATGTTAAACTGCATTTGAGGTGACTCACCGTGACTGAGAGTGGCCGACGTTCAGGAACTGAAAGCAGAGAGAGAGAGAAAGAGAGAGATATATGGGGGAAGTGAGGATGTTAGGGATGAGATTCATGAGAAGACGCAATTTGGATCGAATTTACAGGATCAACTTTTAGGATGGGCTTGGGCTTGGGCCTTCTTTAGTTCAGTATCGGTATCCACCCAAACTTTCTCACTTGTTCGTTCTCAATTTTTATATTTCTTGATTTTCTTTTCTTTCATTAATAAAAAAATTTGACATAAGTATAAAAAAATTAAATAAAAAACAAAAGTTAATAACCTTGGAAGTTATTGTTACAGTTTCTGATATTGATTGCACATTTTGTTGGATCTTTGCAATTTTAATCAAAAACTATTTTTTTTTCATTAATGTATGTTTAAATCGTAATAATTTAATTGAGTGATTAATAGAAATAAATAATATTTTTATTTTTTATTTAAAATTTGAAATTTGAAATTTGAAGTTTTCTATCAATAATTTGTATTAGTACATTAAACTTACTTTCAAAGTAGAGGAAGTCCTTCCCTCTCAAAATGAATGAAGTGTAATCGAGTCTTATAAGTCTCATCTCCTATCTTACACTCAAAAAGTATTTATTGATTGAATTAAAAACATTAAACTCTCTTTCAAGTAATTTATTTTTTCTCTAGCATGTGTATTTTCATCATGTAATTATTATGTTTTTTAATAATGATCATGTACTCTTGATAAAATTTTTAAAAAGTGCGTGACTGAAAATAACTTATTCATACTATAATGAAAAACATAGATCAATATAAATTAAAATATATCCTTTTGCTATTAAAAGAAATAAAGCTCGTCAAGCAGAAAAGCAACAATCTCTTTTTACTTATAATAAAGTGGGATAACTCAATTAGTAACACAAATAAATTATATATACGAAGTCATAAAATTAAGAAAGCGAAAAGACGTGTAATCATTACTAAAGCTCCTTAACAATAATTTCGTACTAGCATAAACGAAGAAATATGAACATTACATTTTTCTCGCAAATAGCTCTTTTTTGTCAAAAAAAAAAAAAAAACATCTTTCTACTTCTATGACATAAGGTCTTACTGTCTTACATATTACAAAAAAAAAAAGTCTTTGTAGACTCCTTTACCCCAAGTAATATTCGAAAAAAATTGGAGAGAAGTAAATAGAATAAAAAATAAAAAAAGGTGCATGTCGTACTCCTCCACGCTAGTAGCTTATAGGCTATAGACATCAAGTGATCTGGAGTTTAGGACAATAGCACTTGCACATCTTGCCTCATGTTCATGGGAGGTCCAAGGTCAGAATTCAGATCTCGTTCACTTCAAGTCCTACAAGTTGTGTTGGCTTGCCTTTTAATTCTTACTCAATGGGACTTTGGGCTTACACTTAATCGGAATTTTTTTTAAATCGTAGAAACTTTAAAATATATTATTGCACTGCAAAGAGTTTAGAAAAAGACAGGCATCAACACCGTAGATCTCCTTTTAACACTTTCTATCGAAGGAATCGTTAAAAAATCATTTTTTTTTTTATGAGCAACGTGTAATTTCTATTAAATTATATTAATTATTTAATTTAATAAATTAAAATTAAATTATTTAATTTTAATAGATTCACATACTGTTTAAAATTGATATAGATTAATTAAATATATTTTAATTTTGTTTTAATTAAAAGATTATGATAACCTTAATTAAATAATAAATAAAGTTTTTTTTTGTTATAGTCCCAATATATCAAATCATAACATAGTTTCTTTTCTCCTTATTTGAAATAGAGACGATAATTTTATTAAAGAACTAAAGTGATGGTTAAAAAAAATCATAAATTATAATGTTACAAAATCAATTTATATAACATGAATATTCTTAGATTTGCTATTAGTGATAATTTTCATAAAAAAAAGTTAAATTTTAACAAATGATATCAAAATCTCTTCATGTTGAATCATTAAAAATTAAATTTATTTTATCCATGAATATTTTGGTGTCTTCAAATCTAATAATTTTGGTTATTGGTATTATTAATTATTATTGTTTTCAAAATTTCAGATTCAAGAAAAATTTAAAATAGTGATTAATTATATTCACAATTTCAAAAGGATAAATGGTAAATTTCTGTCATTAAAAATATTTGAAGAAAAGCTTGTTCTTTTTTTTTTTTTTTTTTGGTTCTTGTTTCTCGATCTCTTTGATATTCGCACCTATGCTTAACTAAAATTTACCGTGCAACATAATTTTAAAACTGTGAATTTCTTGCTGCACAATGAATTTGTAACAGTGTTTTATTTTCTAAAGATTATTCATAGATAATGATATTAATCTGGTGTCATGCATTAAGGAACTATGAAGCTCAAATAATTAAATAAATTAATGATGAAACTTTTGAATATGACGGTTGTGTATTACAGCATATCTATCGTGATATTTGTTGCACCATTTTTTTCGACGGAGTTTAATTTTTAATTCTAGTTTAAATAAATAAATTAAAAATTATTTTAAAAAATAATAATAAAATTAGTTTTTATCAAAATTTAAATTTTATTGGTTTTGATTCTTTAATTGATAATATATATACTTGATGTTGTTAGTTCTTATAACAAAATATTGCAAACAAGTTCACATGATACAAAGCAAAAATTAAGTGAGAATTCTAGCACCTTATGGCATAAACATTTAGATCATATCTCTAAGTAGAGAATTCAAAAGCTTGTGTCAGATGAAATTTTTGAATCCTTAGATTTGATAGACTTTTAAGTCTATAATGAGTGCATCAAGGAGAAACGAATAAACATTACAAAATTAGATGTCGAGAGAGCTACAAACATCTTAAAACTTATACATACTGATATCTTTGGTCCATTCCCAACGACTTCATGAAACGATCAACAATATTTTATTACATTCATAAATGATTACTTTAGGTTCAGTTACCAACATTTGATACATGAAAAGTCAATATACCTTAACGTTTTCAAGCCTTTTAAAGCTAAAGTTGAACTCTAACTTGGAAAGAAAATTAAGGCTGTCAAATCGGACCGAATGGATCAGAAGAACAACGTCCAGACCCTTCGCAATTTTCCTTAAGAGGGTCTTAACTCGGTGAACAACCACGGCAAAGTGATACAAACACCTAAAGATTCGCCTTTTTCGTACGAGCAGCGAAAAGCAATTAACAAATAACAAGTAATTGCAGAAGAATAAAAAAAGCAATAATCAGATAAATAAAGTAAAAGTAGTAAATATTTTTCAATTTTAGTATATACTATATATGTTGTCACATATACCGTAGATACTCAGATTGTACTAATTCATACAATAAATCAAGCAAACATAACGATATAATGTGGTAAACTCACTTAGGCTTCAATCCTAAGCGGTAACACCCACGAATTGTTTACGCAAACAACTCAGCAGCCAAATTTACTAAATAAAAAATAAACAGTTAATACAGACTCGATAAAGAAAGATGCAAAATATCGCTATCAATCAAGGACCACTTGTCCTAACTATCTAGGCTACTATTACCACAACTACTTTAATTTTTCACTGGATCATGCTCATCTCTAAAGCTACACCATCAAAGCAGTGTGATGCAAATGCCTGCAATCAATAAGCATATACAAATAATATACAATTTATCCAAAATATGATTTTGGTTAAAATACCTCGTACCAACAATGCGAAAATACATTCAACATATGTTGATACATAAAATCATTCTCGTAATAACAATATGAAAATACACTCGATGTATTGTTATTACGATAACTCCATTTGATAATACGTTTAACAAAACTTCGTCATCATCTTGTAATTTAACACAAAAAAATACTTGATGTGTTAAAACTACGAAATTACCTTTTAAAAATATTTAAACTCTAAGTGAACAAATTATCTCCAAATTACTAATCGCGAATAAAAGCAGTCGCGATTGATACCCATTGCCTCGTCACCACGTATCATTTTGATTTATCATGTTCATTGTCTGCTGCTCTTGATTTGGAATTTCCAATTTCACGATTGATAATACAAGGTACTTAATCTCTCAATGTTAATATTTTATGTTTTGAAGTTTTCACATTTTCTTGGATAACTTGTATTATTTGGTAGCAAAATTTCTTTCAGTTGTAGAGTTCCTGCGTGAACTCAGCTAATGATGTGTTATTAACTCAATTTTAGCAATAAACTTGTCATGATAATTTGTGTTTTAGCTTCTTTTGTATTAAGACGAGATTATGATGCTTGATTGGCGATAATATGTTTTGGTACTGCATTTTCTTCTCATTGTCATGCTTAATTTCTATTCTGATTTCTATTTTTTTTTTGTTCAGGACATGTGGTTATATCTTTCTGAAAGTGAAAAGTTCAATGATTTCGGCAATGAACAAGCACTTGTATACCTATCTGAGATTCCAAAGGTTCTGATGAGGCAGAAAAATGATCGAGGCATGCAAGTTTTCCTGAATTGCTGGGATGAGAAAACTGTTTATGAAATTGTATCACCTATTTGAAATGACCTTGTATCACCTAATTGAAATGATCACAAATTATAATTCTTCCTCCCAATCTCTTTCTTCTTTTGATTGTTGAGCATGTTTTGCTTTTCTGTTTCATTGCTTCTAGTCATTTATGTTACCTTCTTCAAGAGTGGAACATAAGGAGTTGTAAAATAAGCATCAATTTTTTTGGCCCTGAGATTATGACTCAGGCCTTCCCTAAGAATATGCCATTGAATACAAAGCTTGAGGTATCCTATCTTAACTACATCTGTTAATGACATATTGGTGTGCTATAGGAACATAGGGCGTTTGTAAAATAAGCATCAATCTTTATTAATTATGGAAATCTCCTATTTATGCCCGAGCTGGACAGAAGATAATCTTTGAAAACTTACACCAATGACAGACTTCTCATAATCTGTTCATAGCTAAATTGCTAATCTGTTCTCTCTTGCTATCCTTACTATCACACTTTTGATAATCTGTACATACGATTTAAACGATTTGGATTTAGAATAATAAGCCAATGTGCACATCTAGTTGATAAGCAAGTAACAAAAAGAAATTTACCAGTCAATACATGGATTGGTTGTTGGAATATATGACCGTTTTGTAAAAAGAAAAAAAAAAAAAAAAAAAAAAAAATATATATATATATATATATATATATATATATATATATATATGTTGTAAATGCAGAACCTAATATTCACTTATGGAAATCAAAACCTGTTTTACTACAAACTTAATTCAGAAAAGGCAGTATTATACTATATTCCATTACATATATTTTAACTATGTTAGTCTAAAAATGAAACATGTTTGTGGCTTAAATACACAAAAACAAAACATATTTATAGCTTTACTACACAAAAAGACAACATAGTGGTGGACAAAATAAAAGCTTCGCTTAGTTGACATCACTGAGTGGTTCGATCATTTGATATAGATCCACCATCACGTTTGTGACTGACCTCTTGGGACATGGACTGCATGAAAAAAAAATTAAGTTAATAAAAAACTAAATATATTGGTTTTTTACAAATTATAATCATTTACCTCAAACATAATATTCTTCAAAGGACATGTTTTCTTGTTATGTTTTACACTTTTGCAAATAGAGCAATGCATAGGTGTTCCAAATCTCCTCAATTTCATAGGACCACCACCATTATGTATCATTATGTACTAAGTCAGCAATATCATTATGTATGTCATTCTCGAGCATTTCTTCATCATTAACTTCCATCTCATCTTCAGCTTCATATCCAACACCATGAGCATTATCCTTCTCAACTATAACTTCATTATCTTCTATATTACCTGATAAATTTTGAAAAATGTCGTTATTCCATTAAACAACATTAAGGCTTTTAAATAGCTTTACCTGAGAATTTTATCAAAACTATTAAAAAATGAAGCAAAATAAACAGTTTGCTTAGAATCAACCCACGTTTAAGTATTAGAGATTATAAAAAAATTTAAGAAACAAACTTTTTTTGACAATAGGGATTAGAGATTATTAAAAAAGCACTAACAACATGATTAAACTAAAATAATATTCATTCTACTAGAATATTTAATTTTGGTCCATCAATAAACAATATACAATAATAATTCCCAATATTTTTAGTAAATAATTTAAAATAATAAATTTCAATATATTCAGGAAACAATATAATATCGCAAATCTTCAAAATCACACAATTATGAAAGTTCAATAAAAATGGTTACCGGTGGATGAGCTGGTGAATGGCATGGTGGCAAGGCGTGGTGCAAAATTATTAAAAGAAAAAAATTCTGAACGATGGTTGCTACTGGGCGTGGTGGCGAGACAAGGCGGTGTCTGTGATAGATGGGTTGGTGAATGGCGCCCTTCGCTGCTGGGATGTTTTCCTCAACCCTTGGCTGGTTTGGTATCGCAAGGGATGATTTCTCGCCAGAGATATGTAGTCGATGCTGTTGTTGGTAGGTAGATGAAGGGTGCTGGGTACTGTAGGGTGGGTGGTGAAGAGCTTGTGGCTGCTACAGTGCGGTGGCAACTGGCGAAGAGCTGGTGGGAAAGAACTGGTAGATGGGCATCGTGAGAAATGAAGAAACTTGCTGAAGAAGAAGACGTTTAACGCTCCATGAAATGAGTTTTTTTTTTTTTTTTTTTTTTTTTAATTTCTTTAACATTAGATTTACCAAAATATCCCTTAAAATGTCATGTGGGAAGCATGTGAGCCACATTCTGTTATTTTGGATGTAAAAGTTAACAAAATGTTAAAATGAAATAAAATTAAAAAGTTTTAATACTAAGTTGATACAAAAAAAAGTTTTAGTAGTAAATTGATACAAAATTAATAGTTTTAGTACCAAATGAAACATTTGCCCTAACTAAAATTTACTGTGCAACATAATTTTAAAACTGTGAATTTCTTGCTGCACAATGAATTTGTAACAGTGTTTTATTTTCTAAAGATTATTCATAGATAATGATATTAATCTGGTGTCATGCATTAAGGAACTATGAAGCTCAAATAATTAAATAAATTAATGATGAAACTTTTGAATATGACGGTTGTGTATTACAGCATATCTATCGTGATATTTGTTGCACCATTTTTTTCGACGGAGTTTAATTTTTAATTCTAGTTTAAATAAATAAATTAAAAATTATTTTAAAAAATAATAATAAAATTAGTCTTTATCAAAATTTAAATTTTATTAGTTTTGATTCTTTAATTGATAATATATATACTTGATGTTGTTAGTTCTTATAACAAAATATTGCAAATAAGTTCACATGATACAAAGCAAAAATTAAGTGAGAATTCTAGCACCTTATGGCATAAACATTTAGATCATATCTCTAAGTAGAGAATTCAAAAGCTTGTGTCAGATGAAATTTTTGAATCCTTAGATTTGATAGACTTTTAAGTCTATAATGAGTGCATCAAGGAGAAATGAATAAACGTTACAAAATTAGATGTCAAGAGAGCTACAAACATCTTAAAACTTATACATACTGATATCTTTGGTCCATTCCCAACGACTTCATGAAACGATCAATAATATTTTATTACGTTCATAAATGATTACTTTAGGTTCAGTTACCAACATTTGATACATGAAAAGTCAATATACCTTAACGTTTTCAAGCCTTTCAAAGCTAAAGTTGAACTTTAACTTGGAAAGAAAATTAAGGCTGTCAAATCGGACCGAATGGATCAGAAGAACAACGTCCAGACCCTTCGCAATTTTCCTTAAGAGGGTCTTAACTCGGTGAACAACCACGGCAAAGTGATACAAACACCTAAAGATTCGCCTTTTTCGTACGAGCAGCGAAAAGCAATTAACAAATAACAAGTAATTGCAGAAGAATAAAAAAAGCAATAATCAGATAAATAAAGTAAAAGTAGTAAATATTTTTCAATTTTAGTATATACTATATATGTTGTCACATATACCGTAGATACTCAGATTGTACTAATTCATACAATAAATCAAGCAAACATAACGATATAATGTGGTAAACTCACTTAGGCTTCAATCCTAAGTGGTAACACCCACGAATTGTTTACGCAAACAACTCAGCAGCCAAATTTACTAAATAAAAAATAAACAGTTAATACAGACTCGATAAAGAAAGATGCAAAATATCGCTATCAATCAAGGACCACTTGTCCTAACTATCTAGGCTACTATTACCACAACTACTTTAATTTTCACTGGATCATGCTCATCTCTAAAGCTACACCATCAAAGCAGTGTGATGCAAATGCCTGCAATCAATAAGCATATACAAATAATATACAATTTATCCAAAATATGATTTTGGTTAAAATACCTCGTACCAACAATGCGAAAATACATTCAACATATGTTGATACATAAAATCATTCTCGTAATAACAATATGAAAATACACTCGATGTATTGTTATTACGATAACTCCATTTGATAATACGTTTAACAAAACTTCGTCATCATCTTGTAATTTAACACAAAAAAATACTTGATGTGTTAAAACTACGAAATTACCTTTTAAAAATATTTAAACTCTAAGTGAACAAATTACCTCCAAATTACTAATACGAAAACACACTCACTCAACGTATTCGTAATACAAAGAATAAAATATTTCTCAAATACACTAAAAGATATTTTTTACAAGTTATAAAAATAAGCAGTGTGAGAAATATAAGTGAAAGAGGTAAAAGAGAGAATAATAAATGTGTGTAAAGGTGTATTTAATAAGTGAGAGGAGGGGGTATTCATAGCTAATTTTTTAGCTTCTAGAACCTTCACCGACCCCTTGTCGCATACCCCTGCAAGGCTTCGCTAACTACCCCAGTGAACCCCCGCGAGATTTCAGCAAGGTCTAACAAGTCACAGTATCACCCTATGCACAATCACGAACCTTTTGTCGACCACCTGGGCTAGCCATCAATGAGACCTCCCCGAGACCCCAGCGAGCCATTAAAAATAAGTTTTTTTAAAGCAATATTTTACCAAATAAAAAGCCATAAATACCCACCAACTCAAGAAAATACATGCAATCACATTTTAACATGCATTAAATGTGCTTCCAACTACCTCGTAGTGTGTATATCATACAAACATACAATAGTATTAAGATCTACGTGAGTGTGTACGGTACTAATTACAAGCAAAGTACCTTACAAAGATGTAGACAAAACACTAAGTAAAATAAACAAATTCTATAATTCGCACACGGAAAAGCCAACAAAGACATAAAAAGACTTACAGGACTTACATTCCTCAATGAGTGTGGAATTGTTCTACAATATACCATTTTAGGCAAACCCAGCATGAACGGTGTTGCAGATATGATAAGGAATATAATTAGTCATTCTTCCTTACTATAGTCACTTTAGGGATAAGCTTTAAAGACCACAGTGTATATCCTTAACAGGGTACCAAGCAAAGTAGTTGCCAAAACCCCCTGTGAGCTTTGGACATGCAAAAAGCTGAGCATTAGGCATTTGCATATTTGGGATTGTTCAGTTGAAGCACAACCTTATAAGCCACGCGACAGAAAATTGGACTCAAGGAAAGTTAACTGCTATTTCGTTGGTTATATTGAATGCTCTGGGAACTACAAGTTTTACGATCTCACATCAAGATTCTTCTTTTAAACGAGAAAGGCAATATTTCTCGAGGATGTTAAGTTTAGGTGGAAGAAAGCATAAGGAATGTTATCTTTGAAGAATAATATGTTATTGACAATGACCAGGTCTTTATACCTATTGTTGTTCAAGACATAGATCCGGCACTAGATAACAATGTTCAAGCTTCTATTCCTAACATTGTTTCAGACCAAGACAACTATAAGATTCTTCCTCAAGCACCATACATAGAACAAACTCAACAACCTCAAGAAGTGTCATTAAGTAGATCTATTAGGGAGAGGAGAAGTGCGATTCTAGATGATTATATCGTATTTCTCCAAAAACTTGAGGATGACATTGGTTTAATAGAGGATGATTCGATCAACTTCTATCAAGCCATTTATAGTTCAACTTTCAAAAGTATATTAATGCCACGAAGGATAAGATAAAGTATATAAAGAAAATGACGTTTGAGATCTCGTTGAGTTACATGAAGGTGCAAAACTCATTAATTGTAAATGAATATTTAAAACCATGACGGATTCGAAGGGTAATGTCGAGAGATATAATGCACGTCTAGTCGTCAAAGGTTTTACTCAAAAGGAAGGCATGGACTATAAAAAGACTTTCTCTCCTATATTTCGAAATACTTTTTATAACTATAATGACACTAGTGACTTATTTTAATCTAGAGCTGCATCAAATGGATGTCAAAAATGTGTTTCTCAATGAAGATATTGACGAGATAATTTATATGATACAACTAAAATTTTTGTATCGAAAGATCCAATGTCTATGGTTTGCAAGTTGAAGAAATTCATCTACGGTCTCAAACATGCTTCCCATCAATGGTATCATAAGTTTCATCAAGTCATCACCTTGTACGGTTTTGAGGTGAATGTCATTGACGATTGTGTTTATCATAAGTTTAGTGGGAGTAAATTATTTTCCTAGTATTATATGTAGATGACATTCTGCTCGCTAGAAGCAATATAGGTTTATTGCACGAAACTAAGAAATTTCTAACAACAAAATTTGAAATGAAAGATCTTGATAATGCCTTTTTTGTATTAGGTACTCAAATACTGAGAGATCGTTCATGAGGTATCATTGAGTAGATTCGACATGAAATATAGTAAACAAGAGACATGTCCGTGGTTAAAGAAAACAAGTTTAGTCTAAAATAGTGCCCCAATAATAATCTTGAAAGGAAATATATGCATAAGATTCCTTATACATTGGCGGTAGGGAGTCTATTGTAAGCTCAAGTTTTTACTTATTCTGACATAGCATTTACAGTAAAAGTTTTGGGCAGATATTTGAGTGATCTAAGTATGCAGCATTGTAAGGCAGTCAAGCGTGTGATATGTTATACTTTACGAGAACAAAAGGCTACATGCTTACTTATTGGAGATTAAATAGTTTAGAGGTAATTGAGTTATCGACATCAAGTTTCTAGTTATCAAAAAAAGAGTTCAGGATAGATAGATTTTTATAGAACATATAAGAACAGATTCTGTACCAGCACCTAACAGACCCACTAACCAAGGGTTTAATGCCTAACGTCTTTCATGAGCACACTGCTCATATGGATGTTATTTATGATAATATATTGGTTTAGTGTGAGTCATTTTAATTCTATATGTTTTATTTTTATATATTGAATTATTTATTTTTTTTAGAATAAAGTTGATAGTTTATGATTTTATTTTTGAGTTTGCTTATATTTTTTATGTGCAATGTTCGCATTGCTTTAAGGACTTTGGATTGATCTTTCTAAGGACTGAAGGACCAGTTGAAAATAGGCATGTTTGATATCACATTACATGTAATTTTTATACCACCCATTCACATTTGATCTATATCATTGAGTGTATTAGTATGGTGATTATCATGGTGTAATTACGACTGTATTGTGATAAAAGCAACAGTGATTCCATTAATAATATATAAAATAGACCAGAGTGTTTAAAGAAAAGTCTAAGAATAAATAACATATAGATACACACCTAAATTTTTTTGTCATATAATTATTTTAGGAATAATATATAGTGAGATTGTTAGAAAATCATGTTTCATACTAAATTTGGCAACATATATTTCGTATTAAATTTTATTAGTTATTTAATTTAATAGATTAAAATTAAATGATCTAATTTTAGTAGACTCAGAGACTGCTCTAGAGTTGAGAAACGGATCAAAATTGTCTATTTTTTATCAATCTGAAGCAAATTTGAAGATATTCAATCCAAATTTGATACGATAATGTACTTAATCCAAATCAATCTGAATTCGAGTATATCGAATTTTTAAAATCGGATAAGACGGATTGAGATTATAACTTATTTTTAAATTATTGTTATATATAAAATACAATATATATTACATTTAAATTTTAAATTAGTACATTATTAAAAAAATTATTTATTTATAGATATAAATAAGAGAATTAAAATAATAAAAAGTATGATATTGAATATTATTAAATTATTATAAGGATTTAATATTTATTTTTATTTTTAAGCTAAAATAATAATTTAATGTAATCTTGGTATTTATAATATTTAAATATAACGTATTAAAAATAAAATATGCATTAATTTATCATTTTTATAATAATTTAATCTGGATCAGATTGCAACGAATTATAAAATCTGTCGATCCGAATTCTATCCAAATTCAATCGGATTGTATACTTTACAATTTGAATATAATTCAATTATAAAATCTATCAATCCAATCTAATCTGAATCGGACGAATCAAATTTCTTAATTTAGTTGGATTGATCAAATTATTTGCTCATTCCTAGACTGCTCAAAATTAATATGGACTAATTAAATAAATATTAATTTTGTTCTAATAGATTACATGAAAACCCTAATTAAACAATATATAAAAACTCTTTTAGTTATAGTCCCCAATATACCAAATTATAATATTGTTTCTTTCTTCTATATGAAATAAAGACGACGATCCCATTAAAAAATTAAAATTATTTAGTTAAAAAAGATCACAAATTACACTACTACAAAATCAATTAATTGCATATTTCTCTTAATTTCTTAATAATCTGGTATACATGTTTATAGATCTATATTACTAGTGATGATTTTCGCAAAAAAAGTTAAATTCTAACAGGGACAAGAATTACATATTAGCCAACATGTTCGATGAACCTTATAATACAGATCTAGGAGGATCCAAGCTGGTAAACGGTTTCCCTGCAAATCAAAATGTTTCTGCTACAAACAGAAACAGACACAGCAAAACAACGATAGTTTCCACGAACGCATATGGTTTGCAAGCACAACTTAATCAATTCTGCAGTAAAATATCCATGATGAAACACAACCAGGTGAAGAACTCAGCCACCCGTCTCTAGTTAAGACCCTTTGAAATTGCGTTGATATAAATACTGACAAAACAATACCAGATAAAATTTCGGTTAGAAAAGTGTTTCATAAATTTGATACCTATGACCTGCAATCCTTGTGCGCATCAAGAAATTACAAGGTAGTCAGCTGTTACAGCATGTTATTTCTATTTTATTATTTACAGGTATCCCGATTGCATTTCGTGAACACCATTTCCACTAACACCAGTCATCTTCCTGGAGCCAAGATTCGGAGGAACCTGAGAGTGCATCTCAGCAAGCTCCCTCACTCGTAACAAAATTGAAGCTGGAATGGGTACTGAAGTATTTTTCCGGGAATTTAACTGCACAGTTGAACCACAATCAGACAGCCATCAATACCTCCAAAGTAAACATCATCACTACTAAAATTAGCAACAAAAAAAATATATATCATCACTACTAGAATGATAGACATAGACAAAGTTTACAGAACTTTATAATATTGAGCTTGAAAATAATTTGAATACTAAGCAAAGATTAAATGAATCACAGACAGCAAGTTTGGATGGATTAAAAGTCACTAATCTACCAAACCTGTAAAACGGTAAAGAGAGAGAGAGAGAAAAAGGGGAAAATTAAACTCACTCCATCATCGGGTAGTGTCTGTGCGAAGCTAGCTTTCAACAGATTCCTCCATTTGTCCTACAAAAATAGAACCTGCTTTTTAGCCCATGAAAGCTAAAACCATATGAAAATGTTATCATAGCTTATAAAAATTATGCTGGCATTACATACTTTGAGGTCAACAGAGGTGCGGTAAGAATATGATGCAAAAGCAAGCCTCTTGATCTCAGACCACCTACCAGCACCACACTTAGAGACACCCTCCACAAGCTTCGTAACCTCAACAAGAGTCCATGCTCTGTGATGTTTCCTTCTCATTCCACCTTTGGTAGTGGGAACTGTTGCTATATTATCATCTGAAGTGTCTTCGGATGACTCTGCCATTTTTGGACCAAGGTTCTTACCTAATTGAATTGCGCCCACTACAGAAGATCGCTTATCTTTCTCTAGTTCCGCAGTAAGCTGCAAAGTTATAAAACCCTCAACAGAACTGTAGCACAGGCAACTAATAGAAACAAAATGTATTATTGCCTTCATTAACTCTATGGAGCCAACTAACAAGAAAAATCAATGTGGGAGACCCATTAAAATTTCGTTGGCCTTATGTTGCTTCTTCTTAGCAATAACTAGAATCTATTTTGACGTCATTTATCCATTCCTACAACGTCCAACAAAATAATATCCCGTTGACCTGATGCTTTTTTCTTTCCTATTTGCTCTGCGTGCCTTCATGTCCTATTCATCTCTCTTCCCATATTGAATAATGAAACACTAGACTTTTGTATATCATTCTTCTTCTATTTGACTTTTACATGTACTTCATAGAATCAGTTAGCACAAACATCAATATCAACTGGGACCATACATGTAAAAGGTTTCAAAAATCTTATATATGAAAGTATATATGATCTCAGCCAAAGTAAATACGATTCATAGAATCTCAATTTATTGAAAATCGGGAGATTTATCATACTATTAGAATTGAGAAAAGAACATGGACCTGAAGCATAATTAAATACTACCAACCCCTTGCTCGTTCCAGACAAATCTTAACAATCTCAACGAGTATTAAGTAAGAACTATCAAATCAAACTGACAAAAGAGATATATATTAAAAAATAACTGACAAGAAAGAGAACGTGACATTCAAGTGCAAACGCAAAATTGATCTCACCAGCGATGCATATAATCAGAACTTCAGAAGCATATCTGGCTTTTGATACTTTTTCCATTACCTCATTGTCTGGTAGAAAACTAGGCGCTGCAACAACCTTCTTCACTCCATCAGCTGTTATACCCTCATTAGTTGAATGGAATTTCTACAGTGCAATTTAAGACCAATTCTTTGGTCAGAATAATGTCTGCTACTCACTAACCATGACAATGTCTAAGGAATGCAAGTAGTTGAATGGAGCATTGATGTATTCAATATATAAAAATAAAAAATAAAAACATATAAGTTTGCTATTCACAACCTAAAAAAAATACTTGTAATGACAATGAGCTGTAATGACAATCTTAGATCCTGAATACGTTTTCTCTTGCATTAGAAAATGACAAAACTATTCCAACCTGCATTTGAAAATCAAGGTGTGCCTATAAATATAAGCCACAAGATTCATTTCAACATAAGCCTAATAGCCCATTGCAATAACCATTCTTTCCAAAATATTTCACATTTCATGCTTAAGATGCAACAGAACAAACTTAAGCCTTCTGTTAGGGTAAAACATACTTGCAATTATCAAGCCTGTAAAAGCTTTACATACCAATAGACCTGTGATGTTTTTCCTCGGACGGCTTCTACGAGCACGAGAAACAAATGGAATCTGAAACCCAGACCCACCAAGAGAGTCAAGCCTCATTACCATGGTTCTCTCATTTGAACATACACTTCTAACAGGCCTCAGATATGATTTTGCATGTGTCTCTCCAAGTCCAGAATCTTTAGCTGAATTAAACACCTTTGGGGTATAATCTTTAGATTCAGATTCAGAGAGCTCTTCAATGTATCTCCTTGTAGGCTTCCTAATTCTTTTAGTGGCTCTCTGTCCTGTGTGGGGATCGTCACTTTGATAATCGAAGTCAATGCTACTGTTTCTTGATCTCTGGCATGAATCAGTTTGATGATTTTCAATTTGACCGCTGTTGCTAACTGGTGAACTTTTGCGGCTTAGATTATATGTTTTAACTTCAGACCCCACGGCAAGTATAGTGCCTTCATCGTCAAAGCTTTCTTTTCCCTTCTCTACCAATTTATCATTTTTTATCAATTTATTATTTCTGATTACAAAAGTTGTGCTAGCAACATCACAAGAATTAGTCAATCCCATTGCAATTCTCCTTTTAAGCCAAAGTTTGTCTTTGACTGTAGTTTCTCGCCCAAAAGTTGATCTAAACAATTTGTGGAGCTCTCTAATTGACAGGTTGTCCAAGCATATATCTTCCTTTAACATTGAAAACTCAGGCTTTGAACTGGTCCAGGCACCAGAAGCTGATGGCATGCTTTCTGCTGGCTCATATGCAGGTTTTGAGCACTCCCCAGTGCTCCCAATTAGACTAACATGGTTGTCATTTAGACTCGATGCCGATGAACGGACAGTATCCTGCAAGGTAATTTCATATAGGAGCTTCTCATCATTAGAAGTCAACATATCAAGCTGATCAGAACAGAAGCTCTCTACATGCATAAAAGCAGATGATCATCAGGAGATCGACAGGCTAGGTGCTCTCTTCCTGTTTGACCTCATGCAACATATGCTCGATGTACTTCAACATGTTTTAATGGTCGAGAAGGATCCAAACCAACTAATAGCTAAACAAGCTAGAACTTAACACATGTGAGTCACATACAAACAGAAAACAAAGAACATATCAACATACAAAGGTTAGTACAAAGAGGGCAACTGAATGATCCATTCGAAAAGAAATTTTTCTACCAAAGGTAAAAACAGAAATAGATATAGGTTCCAATTTCAAGATAAAGAGATTACCCTTTTTGAAGTTTAAAATGTAAAGCAGGAAATTGATAAATCACATTGTTATGCTTTATATTGCCAATCAAGAACAGTAATTCACTTAAGACATACTAGTCCTACCATGATCTTGAATGGTTCATTATAGTTGAAGACTTTTTACTGCTTTCTCAAAAGGCTATTTTCCAAACAAATCAAACCGATGGGAACCTACTCACATAGTCGCATTACAGTGCGTCAAACCTTGTCCTATGTCCAAATATATATTATGAAGAAACTCTTTCAATCATTCATTCTCTAATACTCAATGATTTAGCAGAACTAAGGGGTCAGTTAAGTAATGGCGTAGTTATAAACCAGAGCATCCGTCATTGTGAAACATACATAGAATCTATAAAACTATTATAGAAAAACAAACCTGTTCCTCCAGTAGTGTAGATTTTTCCATACCAGAGTCTCGGTATTCAGCGTGTGACAAACCTGGCATATATTGCTCATTCAGACAAGGATATCATATTACCAATACAACGTAACCAGCAAGTCTTCAAATGGCTCTTAAGTCTTTACTGAAACCAGACCACTAGTTATAATACAACCTTTTAGAATAAGGGGGAAGAGAAAACAAAACTAATACAAACTACTGCCAAAAGCTTCACCTCAATCCCATGAAAATCACAACCAAAAACAAAAACAAAAACATAAGCAAAAGAAAAAGACAAACAGAGAGAAAAGGAGAAATCCAAGATTGAGTAAGACTCAAATGGCAAATAAATTGAGATTTGAGACCCTCCTTATGGGTATTCAAATCTGAAAATTTTGGAATGGAAATTAATAACACTAAAATATTCTCATAATCATTTTTTTTTTTTATAGAAAAATATTCTCATAATCATTAACCTAACAATTGCTCTCCTATTAAAAAAAAATATTCTCGGTAAAATATTTGTGATGTTCACAATAATAAAGCTGGAAGTGAATAGAAAAGAGTATCGTGAATAACCTTCTGAGCGTCCTAATTGGAGCTTTCCACAGGCAGACCCTTCAATTGAAATGCATTCTACAGTCTTCTCAGTATCAGTAACTTGTATTGCAATTTTGTCATCTACAAGAAACTCTTCAACTTCCATAACTTCATCATCTGTCGCAGGCACTAATCTCCCATCACCTTCAACCTGAAATCAGAAAGTCATCAATATGAGTTAAAATAACTGAAGGGATTGAAATCAGCCTAAAAAAATATAGAGTTAATAAAATATATAGAAAAACTATTCAAATAATTTTTAGAGACCCGGTTTGAAAAAAAGATTATAGACATTCCAAATTCAGCGCCCTTCATGACAGCGCTAAAAATGTAGCCGCATTGGAGAGAGCATGCCTTGTGTACAACATATGCTTGACTGGCTTCTTGGAGAAAAGAATACTACACAAGACTTTTATACTCTGCAATCTTTAACAGCTAAATAAGTACAACAAAAACCTTTCACATTACTTAACTCTACTAGCAGAATACTGCCTTCCATAAATTAAGCACTGCAAACTTCAAATGTACAGGTCTACAGGAGAATGAATCAATTCACAATTTCTAAATGGTGAGATGTCCTAAATCAATATCACTATGTCACCTACAGAAAAGAAATGAGGTTCCCCTACAATAGCAGCAGTAAACACAGCCAGAAGTAACGTGACACCAACTTCAATAAAACTGAAAATTTACCCGGACAAGCTTGTATACAACCGGATCAGCAAATTGCTTTGGGGAAGAAAAAGTAGAGCTGCATTTCTCAACTCCGCTATTCTCGCCCTTACCTTCATCACTACCCTCAACTCCAACAACTGTTTCCATGAAAAATCCACCACATGCAACTCCAACACACAAACTGAAACCCCAAGAAAGTAAAGAGAAAAAACAAAAAATAGAATTATTTCTGTTTTTACCTTTTCAAAGATAATCATATCCTTATCCAACAGACAACTCGAACTAATAACTCAAATCTAAAAAAATGATACTAAAATATATGAACATATAATCCATAAAAGTAAGCAAAGAATAAAAAGAAGTGATTTAATGAATAAATGAATTATACTTCCCAGCTAATTAAAAGCAAGACCTAATTGATATATGCAACTCCCACATAAATACTAAATGCAAAAAACTTCAAGAGTACAAGTGACAAATTTGAAAGGCCCAGTTATACAAAATGCTACCTAATTGTCAAAATATTCAACCGGTGGTCTAACGAAACCCTAAAAAAGGAATATCATGCCAAAAGAAATTTGCTCCGAACACTAATAAATTCCAATTATAATACCTAAAATAAATTGTTCCCGAAAAAAAAATAGACCTCTATCTAGAAGTCATAATACTAAATTGATAAAATCATGAGGAAAGAAATTCGGCGTAGAGGGGAAAAAAAAATTTGAGAAAGAAATAAACAGAAAAGAAGCGAGCGAGGTTCACCATAAGAATAATCCAAGTGCTTAAGGAGGCCAGCCGGAACGAGTAAAAGGAAGTGACTCGCCGGAGTGATTTCGGAACTGAAATTCTGAAAGCTTGCGATGTACGAAAGGGAAATTTAGGGTGACAGCCCGCGTTACTACTTGGAGTGTGACTGCGCGCGCGTGTCAGTGCGTGGGAACACGATATATGTTTTTTGGCTCGCATTTTAGCCACTCTTTGTTTACTAAGTACAGTACCGAGATCGAAAGCTATTATGAATTGTAGTTAAAAACATACGTGGAGTCCGTATAATTCTCGTTTATGACGGTTTTGGAGTTGTGCGGGGTGAGCAACTCATTGGCTTACAGATTTTATAATCTACTTTTTTTTTTTTTTGATCAAATTTTATAATCTACTTTGATATATAGATTTTATAATCATTTGTATTCAATTGAATTATTATTAATTATTAAATTATAATAAATATACATTTTATTTTATAATATGCATATTTTAATTTTTTTTAAATATAAATTTATCTTCATTTAAATCAAGTAATTACAAAAATAATTAAATCAAAAAATTGAAAATAAATCAAACTATCAGAAGAAGAAGAAAAAAATACACATATATATATATAATTAAACATTTTCTTTTGAAAAAAATCTAATTTTTTACAAATTTTTTTTTCTAATTGCAATTTTTAGACTAACGCATAAAAATATGCTTTTTTTTTTTTTTTTTTAATTTCAAATTTGATTAATTTTATTTTTGCACTCTTTGTGTTTTTTAAAATCCATTTTTATTAATTAATTTTTTTCTTTTTGCTATATTTATTCAAAATTTCGCATTTATTTTAATAAAAATTACTTAGAGTCGAATGAACTGAGTTATAGGATTCTAGGTCAACATAAAGAAAATAGAACAATTTATGTAACTTCTTGTCTCATCATCCATTCGTCTACTACATTACTTTGAATATTTAAATAGGATCAAATTTATATAATTTTGTCAGACTCATAGTTAACACTAACCTTTTTGTTTGTTGTTTGTCTAAGTTGTTACATAACACAACTAAATAAGCAAAAACTACATTACAAAGTTCCCTAGTCAAGCTCAAAAATGTCCAATGAAACCAATATCAAAATTCATAAGCTCGCCACAAAAGGAAAAATAACAATCTTAGAGGGTTGCACCGTCGGCTAAAAGCTAAGGGGTAACGGGTAAGAAATCTAAATATCAGCTACAGCCACAGGTATTTCTGTTGGCACAAACAAGGGCCGACTGGTGTAGTCCTCCTCCTCCTTCGGTGGATGGATAGTAACCAGATCGGGTAGGGGTGTTTTTGGACCTTGCTTACCCTTAGGATCCCAATCAAGCATGATCTTGACCTTGATCCCAAGAACACCCTGCATGTTACAATATTGAGAATATAAGTTCATTCGTCCAAACATCTTATGTGAGATTTTGGCCATTGGACTCGAACAGGCCATTCTCCTTTATTGAACCAATTTCATGGCAAACTAACCTGTCTGAGAAGCACATGTCTCACAGCAGAATCAATATACTCATTCACAGGCTGGCCAGATGATATCATGTATCCATCTTTGAACTTCATAGATTTGGCACGCTGAGCCCTGAGCTTACCACTGACGATAACCTGCAAAGATTGTAACAAGATATATTATCTTTCACTGCAGATGGAAATTGTTGCTTCATGCTCAACTGTTAGGACTAAAATAGAAATATACGTGTGTTGATATTGATACAACAATAATGCAAGAATTGTCTATTTTATCCATATAACTAATTAAATGGATGTGCCATAGTTGTCGGTCTATAAAGTTGTCATATGATTGTGTACCTCACATCCCTTTGCTCCACTCTCCATGACAAACCTAAGGACACCATAGCAAGCCCTGGGTACAAAAGATTAAAAAAAAATGGTTATTAGATCTGAAAACTATAAACCAAAGCCCAGATTTACAACTAGAACTAAATAGGTTAAATGTAAGAAAAGCACACAAAACTAGTAGGAAAAATATGAAGCTATCTTTTGGGCCAACAACACAAGAAGCATCTATAATGAATTAGTTAAATTGCCAAAATATAGCTAATTAAGTGAAGATTGAACTTGACAATCCAACTACAAAGAATAGCTTGTATTCAGCCATTTTTACAACACCTGAAATGTTTAACTTTGTCCATACTGAGCCGCTGCAAATTATTCTTTATTTATCAATTTAATTATATATTTTGTAATGAGAGAATAGGGGCATGTCAACTTAGAAACCCTTAAAATAGAGGAGTTCCAGACCACAGAGAACTAATTGATAGTTTCAAAGATAATATAAGCATTCTTGGAGATTCTCATAACCAGAAGCAGAAGCATTGGGTAAAGGAAGGAGTCTTATGAATGCTGCTAATACAAATAAATGAACTTTTCTTTTAAAAGGATTCAGCCTAGATTCCGATAAGCAATTGAGAAATGAGACATTAAAAGCATAAAGACATTGGTCTAACTTGAATGAGACAAAATTAGCAGTATAGCTTTCTTAATTTCAGATACCATGGCTAAGACCTTTCTATCTTCTTAACACCTAATATATATACACTTGTGATTATCTTATGTCTACAATAAGAAAGTGAAGCGGACAAGGAAATAGTGGTCCTGACGCGATGCATGAGACAAATAATGCATTAAGCCAATAAAGTTTATATGATGCCTGAAAATAATGTTGTGCTATACTAGCTAACAATTAAAGGAGAAATATATTACAATCGTATAAACACTGGTAATTACTCTCTTAACCCTGTTCCATGGCTAATGGAAAAGGGATAATAATAACCCATGCTCACAAGAAGTTCATATTGCATTGCTCCTACTCCAAGCACTACATAGTACATACCACTTTAAAGATCCATAAACACTCCCAGAACTTAGTTGTAAGCATTGTCAAGTACCCTTTTGAACAAAAATGAATGGGAGAAAAAGGAGAATAATAATTAAAAGAGTTGAAAACACATACTTTTGAAAAAGAACTTTGTGTATATAACTATACACGAAAATTTAGCTTAAATAATCAACCAATGTATCTCAGGGGCAATGGTTAGTTTACTTTATATAAATACTTTCACTAACAACTGCCAGCAGACAAAACAATAATTGCATTATGCAATTCCAAGATAAAGCAGAAATCCTATATAGTAGATTTTCAGGCATACCTCCTGACAGCAAGTCCTCCAAGAAGTTTATAACGCAAGGACTCAGCTTGTGCAATAGCACAAAGTCCTCGGTTGTTGACCTTCTCTGCATAAAGCTCGACACTGTTCTCAGGAAACTTAAAACGTTTCTGAACAACAGATGTCAGCTCCCTAATTCTTCTTCCTTTCTCACCTGGTCGTTTTTAAATACCATCATTAGAAAACACGATGAATATATTTAATGTTAACAAGTAAAACCAATTATATTTTATTTCTTTCAGTATCCATCGGTAAAAATCTTAATTGTACCTTAGGATAAAATTGTTAAGTTTCTCAGAAGTAGACAGTGTAATTTATCAACCAACTGACAGAATAATAGTAGTTTAGTTTTATGAAACTATAGTCGGCAATATAATTCATCAATAAATTCCCCAGATATTTTATTCATCCATTTTCAACATTATAAGAAATAGGATAAACACACGCAAGCAAGCTACGAAGGTTCATGTCCATGACAATCATTCAAGCACTATCATCAAGTAAACTAGCTTTAATTGCCTACAAAATTGTTAATTTTTTTTTTATTAAACAGAAAGAACATGAAAAATTGTTCATTATTGCACCGAGGAAATTGTAAAACTAGCTCCATAGATACTGCATTTCACTATTCTCCCTATGTTTTTTTGGCAGGCAACATGAATCCACCAATCATGAATTAGGATCAAGATTTTCCAACTTTTTCCGTTTACTTCTTTATTCTCCACATTTGGTGGCTCCGAAACAGCTACGTAGATGTCAATTCCATATAACCCAACAATTTCAATGATATATCAAACAAATATAATCAGCAGCAGACAGCAAAATAACACACTAGCATGGTTCTAATTAAGCTTTAAAATTAAAATGATCATTTTGAAGAAAGAGCAAGGCATAAGTTTTTCACTTAATTTACTAAACATTCGCTGCAACCAACTGAGTTCTGAAGGACAACTTACCAAGCACATTCTGTGTGCGAGTGGCCCTGATGATGATCTCGGTTCGCATTGGCGTAACCCTAACTTCAACACCAGAGTATCCATCTTCGGCAAGCTCTCGAGTCAAAACCTCATTAAGCTCAGCGAAGAACACTCCGTCAGCAACGAACTGTAGAATATCAAAATAAAGATAGACTCATAATTTAGACTTGGATTATGGCTGAATGTCAACGAGAAGAAGGATATCTAGTTCCTAACCTTTCTCTTTTTGCTCATTTGAGTAGCCATGGTGGCACAGATGCAATTGGACTCGGAGAAGCTCTGCTCTGGTGATTTTCGCGGATTGGTTAGATGGAACCCTAGAGAGAGTGATACTTATAAGAGGGAGATGATCTAACCGCTTTGTATGTTGACTCCAATACTTTTGACGGTTGTGATTAAAAACTTACGTTCATGTCCTTACAAGGTGGGCGATTGAAGGACTTGTCAAACTAGGGGCAACGATCTATCAACACCTTTTGGCATCAACAGAGGTTAGATCATCTACGTCTTAAATTTAGTTAAGGGATAACATTATTTATTGTGATCAAATTAAGAGACCAAAAGTATAATTAAACTTTTATATAATTCTTTTATACAAATACGTTAAATTAATGTGGTATAAATAAATTTTCATTTCGACCAACATACTTTCACCTGCATTAGTGGATGGGAGACAGAAACCAGTTTAAAACCAAATGAAAAAAAAAATTATATATATATATATATATTGAATGAGTTTTGTAGACTAAAATTTAATATTAAATGAAAATTCAATTTTAATTTCATTTTAAAAAAGTATATTTAAATTATTCAAAATTAAATTTAAATGATATCTAACTAGCGAGCATTTGATGTTAAATATTTTGATTTATTTTTTTAATAAGAAAATATGAGATGAATATTAGTGGTTTAATTTTGTATTCAAATTTCAAGGGTATTATAGATAATATTTTTCGTGATTTTTAGAGAATGTCTCCTTTGAAGATGGTTTAATTATTGTGAAAAAATCAGAGAAGTTATTTTATTTAATAAAAAAGTACATATTAGGCCCCTTGTTTTACAATATTATGCTAGTAATCCAACAATTCTTCAAATATTACACATGAGTTCAATTTTAAAAATTAGTCAAGTAAGAAGATAAAATAGACATTTTATTTATTTAAGAAAAAGACAATAGACACTTTACTTATTTAGAAAAAAAATAAAAAAATCCTATACTATCTCTAACCTAAAATTCTATTTTAATGTAAAAATTGTATCTTTTTTTTCATCTTTAACCAATTAAAACTAAATATCATCCTGAAAATATATTCTTTAACAAAATATTAATATTATTTTTATTTTCCTTTTATCAATTAATTCATAAAAATTAATTAATTATATATTAATATTATTTAATTAATTATAATAAATTTAAAATTATATTTTTAATAATAAAAAATAACAAATATATTAAATAAAATATTATATTTATTATATGAATTAAAACATTACATTACTAAAAAAAATAAATTTTATGTTTTATTAAAAAAATAATAGAATATTTCATTATTTTTTAGATCGACTATTTTGTAAATTATATATTTTATAAAATTTTATTTTATTTTTTAGCATTTTTTTGCATCATAATTTTTTAAAATCCAAATATGATATATATAGTTTGTTACTGCTTGCCTGAATGGAATATAAATTAATGACGCACCTATCCTTACATGAAATAAGCATGTCCGTAAGGTTGTCAATTTTTTTTAATGGAGCAAAATGTTTAGGAAATTATTCGGTTGAAAACAATGATAGAGACAATAAAATCAGTAACATAAAAAAGTGATCTGCATTTTATAATACGAGATAAAATAAGGATGAGACTGCACTCTCTGTACCGTTTTTCAAAATTATTTATTTTATTTTAATGAATATATAAATTTATTTGTATTTTTTATTTTATTTTTTATAAATTTAGTTACATAAACTTAAATTAATCATAAGTAATGTATTATATATTATATCTTTAATTTATGTATTTATTATTTTAAAATATTAATAATTATTTTATAAAAATTATTTAAATTATTTACTTAAATTTTAAAAATCTAAAATCATATAATTATTTTATAATTTATTCCTATTACTTCAAACTAATTTGTAATAAATTTATTAATGTTATTTAATATAAAAAATTATGTATTTAATGTTACGTATATTTTTTTTTTCTTATTATATAATATTATTTATTAGCTAAAAAATTTATATTCCTTTTAAACATAAAACATTCATTATAGAATATTTTTTTATATAAAAGTAAATAATTACTAAAAATTAATTAATAATATATTTAATATTATTTGGATATTGATTCCCACAAAGATTAAAGGAGAGGAGGTAATTTTTGGTCTCTTCTCACCTCATAAAATAAGAAATTAAATTTATGTATACTTATTCATATAATAAATAACTTAAGATATATTAATAAAAAAATATGATTAAAATGTTTTTTTTTATGAAAAAATGGATTTGAACAATGATCATCCTTTAATTTTTAACCCCACACTACTTTGTACATACATTTACAACTAATTTTTATTTTTTTACATGTGTTGAATTAAAATTAATATACAAATGCAAGTTATTTTATTCTAAATTAGACAAATTCATATACAAAAGAGATTGATAATAAGTTCTTTTAAAATTGACTATCTATTTCTTTGTTAGAGGTGTTTCAAAAATGTTTGCAGTTGAGTAAATAGCAAAGATTAATACAAGCAATAATTTTAATCATCTTTTTGTGAAAAAATATTAGATATAAATAAGTCAAGATATTTGTAACTTGATTAGTGAAATAATATCCCTTCCTTAAATTTTTTTTTTTTTTTTTTTTTTTATCATTGAGCAAACAAAAGCACAAAAATAATTAGAAATTCAATAACTAAAATGACGAATGATTATGAGAGCATTGATAAATTATCTTATGTTTTTAACAAAAGAATTAAACTGTTAATATAAGTTGACTAAAGGTTAAAAATAAAATATAGTATACAAGAATCTTAAAAAAAAAACTTTGTTCTTATCTTTATTATTAAAAATTTTAGGTTTTTATTTAAAGTAATTTTTTAGTTGGTTAGTTTTAATTAAAATGTGATTAAAATTATGAGATGTGGAAGAGGGCTGACATATCTTTATATATTAAAAGTGCTTTATTTATTGTCCTTTTTTTTTATTATTTTATTTGACTTTTTTGAAATATTTTGACATTTTATTCCCACAATTTTAAAATTCATAAATAATATATATTATTTTTTGTACGATCAATATAATATATTTTAAAATTCACACTCATTAAATACTCTAAACTACGAATACAATATTCTAATTCTTTAAAAAGATATATAAAATATTATATTTAGCACAAAAAAATAACAAAAAAATATATATTTTAAATAAAACGATTTATATATTTATTATTTCATATCATATAATTCTTTATCCACTAATTATAAATTAACATATTATAAAATTTATAACAAAAAAAATAATTAAAATCATACATATAATAATAATAATTAAAATATAGAATTATTTACATATTAAAATATTATTAATTGTATATAAAATAATATATTATAAATGAAATAGATCAATTTAGTCAAAAATTTATTACTTAAAAATAGTTATAATAAAAATATAAATATCATCTATTACTTATATAATATATATAATTTTATTTTTAATGTACGAACAGTCATATACTAAAATTTTCAATTTTATTTTTAATATTTATTAATTTTTTATTTTTTTTAATTTTCAATTAATTAATGTATGTTTTTTTTAAGCAAATTATTTATTAAACTAAATTAAAAATAAAATGCTAATTTATATAATTAGAATTTACTAATTATTATTATCGTTTATTTTAGTAGTAAGATTTATCATGTATATTTGAAATCACATATTAAAATTATATCAAATATTATCTAATTGATAGTGATAAATAAATGTTGTATAGATAAATTTATTTTTTAACATTTATAATTTCTACTGCTTTTAACCATGAAAATTATAACAAAAGAAGTTAATAGTTTTTTTTAAATTTTTGAAACTTTTTATATTTAATAATTTTATTTTAAATTAAAATATTATATTAAATTATATTATAATAATTATAATTAATGTGTAAAAAAATTAGGTTTTAACATATTTAGTACATAAATTTTAAAATTTAATATAATTAGTCTATTATTTTTAATTTTGGATTCAAATCGTTAAATATAAAAATTAGTTGATTAAAATTTAATTGAAGAATTAAAGTGTTAAAAAGTAAAAAGTGATAAAATTAGGAGAGAAAAAAATGTAGTTTATGCACACACACACAAAAAAAAAAAAAAAAATCACAAACACAAATTGAAAAAGAAAAAATGACACGATTGCCCCTAGGTTGTTGTCTGTCATCCTCTATCTTTTTATTCGTTGTTAAAACTCGAACATTGACTTAAGAATCACCCGTGTGATCCACCGTACGTGTACGGCACAGATTCGACCTTCATCTCTGTTTCGACGCGATCCTTTTTTCCTTCTTAGTTCTTCCTTCCTCGCAAATCTCTGAAACTGGGAGTTGCGATTTCAGAGACCATTTAAATTTCGCCACAAATTAGCTTCAGAAACACAAGGACAATAAAACCCAGGATCAAAAAAAAAAAAAAAAAAATGGCGGAAAGCGCACCATCGTCGTCTGCAATACCCCTTCAGCCCACAAACTTCAACAACATGGACCCACTAGCGACAACGCCAGGAGCTGTATCAACCAGCAATACCAGTTCCAACAATACAATGATTCTTCAAAACCCATCAAACTCTTCCACAAACCCACCAATTCCATCATCTTCAAACCTCTCTCAATCCCCTCAAATATCTTCCCCTCCACTCCCTTCTCTTTCCAATATTTCACTTCCACAATCTCAACAACAGCAGCAACAGCAAATTAATCCCAATGTTGGATTAGATTACCCGCTGAAACCCCAGCAGCAACAATCTTCACAGTTGGTTCAGCAAGCCCAGAATGTTAATCTTCTCTCGAACTACCAATTTCAACAAAACCTGCAAAGGTCTCCATCTATGAATAGGTTGAATCAAATACAGCAACATCCACAAAGCCAGCAACAACAGCAGCAGCAGTATGGTGTCATGAGGCAACAAGCTGGCTTATATGGGCAGATGAATTTTGGTGGATCTGCAGCAATTCATCAGCAGAATCAACAGCAACAGCAACAAAATAACCAACAGCCGCAAATGGGTAGTGTTGGGACTATGTCAAGGTCGGCTTTGCTTGGTCATAGCGGTCAGTTGCCAATTTTGTCAGGTGCTGCAGGGGCACAATTTAATTCACAGCCCCAGCTGATGGCATCGGTATGAAACTCACTAATGCTTGTTTATATCTTGATGTGATGTTTGTGCGTTTTGTTATTGTGTGACTACCATGCATATATGAAGTACTTTTTACTTGGGAGAAATGGAGTTATGCTGATTTTAAGTTATGATAGGAGTCTAACTGAAGGGCGTCATGTCGCTTAGTCGCTCAAGTGAACAAATAACTTGTTACAATCCTTTTCTTGTTAACAATGTTATCTACGTTATACTGTGATATTCATATTTAGAAAGTCAAATTGAAGGGAAATTTAAGATTTTAAACAAATAATGACCTTATCCCTAAAAATATAATATATTTCTTACTTTTTGTTTTTGGGTCAAGAGTAAATTTTTGTATTCTTTATTACTTTTTAATGCGTCAGTAGTTGAGTTTGTTGGTATTCAACTTTGTATGCATCTCATATTTCTAATGCTTCAGTAATTAAGAGAACAATCAAAATTTAATATTTTTATAATTGGAAGTTTAATTATTTTGTTATTTAACTAAGTACCATTTTCTGCGCAGCCTAGGCAAAAATCCGGATTACAACAAGGATCTCAATATCGTTCCGGTAATCAAGCTTTACAAGGAATGCAAGCAATGGGGGTGATGGGTCAAATGAATTTGAGCTCACAATTAAAATCTAATGAGGCGCTTGCTTCTATTGCACAACAGCGACTTAACCAAGGCCAAATTAGACAGCAATTGTCCCAACACAGTGCACTTAACTCTCAACAGGTTATTATTCCATTGCTTTATTTCATGTTTCTGGGAATGACGATTATACAATTATTCTAATTTGTCATTGATTATTATAGTGAAGAATTGATGTGTGCTACATTTGAAACTTTCTTAGACTAGTTACTATGTCATGTTGTGCCTTGTGCCTCACCAATGTGACTATTTCCATGCATTTTTTGACCCTGCAATAAGTCTACCCTCAGAAATCAATGTGGCTTTGTTTCACAGAGTTTGGAATTTTTAAAATAGGGTGAATATCTCATTTAAAACTAAAATTATCACCCATATTATAATTTATTATCGTTTTCAATTTTTTTTTTTCCCATTCCTTCATCTAGCTACTTTTTCCATCATTTGTGCAGAAGTTAGGTAAAAGGCATATGTGAGTCGCAACTGAAAATTACACCTCTATACACCTATAAGATTTCTATAATAGATTGCACTAACATGCTTGCCATGTTGTTTTTTGGTCTAAAAATGGCGCTAAACAATGTGAAAATATGATAGCTAGCAGTGTGCTTTCCATGTGTGTTTTCCCAACTACTGCATCAATTCTGTGAGCTTGACAAAAGCAGCTTCATGAAATGAGTTGAAATAGAAAAAGTAGTAAATTGAAACAAAATATAAAAAAATTACTAACTTGCAATATGGGTGATAGCTTTAGTACAATATACCTTTTAAAATGTAGAGGACTAGAATCTTAGAATCTAATAGGAGGATCCTAGCTCGGTTGAGTCTATTTGTGACTCTGATTGAGTGAGTGTGGCAGCCATCATCACAGAGTGACCTATTCGTTTTTCTGGTAGCTTGCAGCTTGCTATTGGTACAGAACCACATGTCGCTTCTTTGAATGAAACCCGTCAAAGAAGCACTATTTATAATTCTGTATTCACCGTGCATGTTTTGTGTAAAAATGTACTCTGTGTGCAATATCTGATCGAAGTCTACATTGAAACAGGTTCAAAACTTATCAAGGACATCATCACTGGCATTTATGAGCCACGCTCAGCTATCGGGATTGGCTCAAAATGGACAGTCAGCTATGATGCAGAGCTCATTGTCACAGCAGCAGTGGTTGAAGCAGATTCCGCCAATATCTGGAACTGGCTCACCATTGCATCTTCAACAGCAGCAAAGGCAGCAGCAGGCTCTCTTGCAGCACCAACTGGCAACATCTGGACAGTTGAATCAAAACTCTATGGCCTTAAGCCCGCAGCAGTTATCCCAACTTGTACAGCAGCAGTCACCAATGGCCCATCCACAGCTACACCAGCAACAACTACAACAGCAACAAGTGCAGCAAACAACACAACAACAATCCCAGCAGCAGCCCTCCTTACAGCAGCAGCAATCCCCGAGAGTACCAGGACCCACTGGCCAGAAATCTCTTAGTTTAACTGGGTCACAACCGGATGCTGCTGCCTCTGGTACAACTACACCGGGGGGCAGTTCAAGCCAAGGAACAGAGGCAACTAATCAACTTCTTGGAAAGCGAAAGATACAGGATTTAGTTTCACAGGTCTCTATATTTTTCTTCTGTTCTTCTCATTCTTCATAACTCCAAATTAATTAATTTGCTTCTTCTATAAATTATTTAACCACCTTGATTGTTTTGCATGCTCAGGTGGATTCACAGGGAAAGTTGGATCCTGGAGTTGAAGACCTCCTTTTGGAGTTTGCTGATGATTTCATCGATTCTGTAAGGCCCTTTTAAAACTGTTAGATATTTGTACTTTGTTTTACTCACGTATGTTTATGTAGGTTTCATGTACATGGATTGGAAATATTCATTATATTTAATGCCTCATTTCAGTTAATCTCAGTGGTGTGTTGTTGTGTGTCTGTTTCTAAAATCACATTAGATATATATTTTTTACAGCAGCTTGTTAAAAAAGGGGAAAAAGGTTCTATAATTTTTATCAAGTGAGTACATTTGTCTTATAATTATTGGGTTAGGCACTAGAGGTCTCGTAATTTTTCAAAATAAGCACTTTAATCTCGTAATTTATGAGTTAGGCATTACAAGTCTTGTTATGAAAAGTAAACAATCTTAATCATATAATTTATTAAAATGATCACTTCTAATCCAACAATAGTAATAAAATTGAGTACTTTTAATCCAACAAAAATAATAAAAATGAGGGCTTGTAGTGCCTAATTTTCATAAATAACAGGACTATATGTGCCAAACTTCATAATTTATAGGACTAAAATACTTATTTATACATAAAAACAGGACTATTGTGACTTTTTTGAAAATATATGAGATTTTTGGTGCCTAATGTAATAATTACGGGACTAAATTGCTTAAATTAAATAATTACGGGACTTCTAGGGCCCAACATCAGTTAAAAAAGAAGGGCACAGGAAAAACAAGGAGAGGGGGGGGGGGGGGGGGGGGGGGGGGGGGGAAATAAACAGGGAGACAATTCTACATTCCTAGTTTCCTACAGTTGCCCTAATGGAGTTACAATGCTGAAACACTCTATGGGTAGTTATCTCATTTAGATCTGTAAGCTTCTGCGTTATATAGTTGAGCTTAGTATCGTATTTTGCTTTTGAATTTTTGAGTTTGAACCTGTAGACTAATGGAAGTAATTGTTCTTCTACCAATCATGTTTTCATGATTTCAGTAGCTTAGGGTCTCTTGGTTTCTTCTATGCTGTCCTATATTTTGTGTAATGTGTCAGATTTATTATTAATTGGCCTTTTATGAAGTCAATGGTCCTTCGGATAGACACTTATTTCATTTATTTACAGGTGACAGCATTTGCATGCACTTTGGCAAAGCATCGAAAATCTCCTACTTTGGAGTCCAAGGATTTATTGCTACACCTAGGTCTGTTTGCAGCTCATCTTTTTTGTTCTTCTGTTGTATTAGGAGTTTCTTATATCCTATAAACTCTGATGATTTGTTTTACAAGGCAGTCTATTCTGACTATGTATTTAGTGAATTAACTGCCATCATGAAACCTTGTTAATTAAAATGTTTTTTTGCTTTTATCACATCAAATTTTTTTTTTTTTGAAAAAGTAATGAAGTGTTGGGTTTGCCTAGACATAGTAATGGACGCTACTATACGGATAAATATGTTCTAAGGTGCATGGAAAAAGTACAGATAGGAATAGTGCATTCATGTATAATTTTGTATAAAAAAAATTGCAATAAACACAAGGGGTTTCAATATTAGTTTGTTTGCTGGCTTTTCAATGTGTTATTGTACGAATGAAAAAGACATTTTATTAGAGTTGATGGAATGGAAGAGACTTATAAGCCACCGTTCAACACCTCCTCCTGCGAAAAAAGAAAAGAAAATAAATATATTATTATGTATTGGTTGTTTATTTTTGTTAATGTTAGTAATAAGATTACTAACAAGATATTGCCTTATGATATATTTAAAATAGCTTTTCAATTTGACGAGCTTTCGATGCACTTTTTCAGTTCATTTTAAATAAATCATTTACAGGCTTGCTGAACCTAATCATTGTTGAATTGCAGAACGAAATTGGCATTTGACAATTCCAGGATTTTCAAGTGAAGAAAAGCACCAAAATAGACCTGTGAGTACCTTCTGGCCTTTTTTCCCCCTATATCTTAGAAGATAAATGGTTTACGAGTCAAGTTTAGATAATACTCACACACGTATGATGTTGATAATACTCACACACGGTATCTGTATGTTTTCACTCTCCCCCCGCTTTCTAGAGTCCAGACACAACATGTGGGCTATCTGTATATGTAATTATGTATACTGCACGTATTGTATGATGTTGATTATTTCCATTTCTAGTACAATACACTAATTTATTTGATAAATTTCATCAATAAAATGCAGATTTCAAGTGATCTTCATAAGAAGCGTCTAGACATGGTAAGTTGAAATCATTTTCGTGTTTGTTTGTTTAACACACTCTTTGCTGGAACTAAGACATGTTTTTGAGTAAACTCCATGGTCAGATACGGACACTGATGGAATCCTCAAACCCTGAAACAAATACGAATAACAATCCGAAAGAGATGATTAAACAAGGACTTGGCAACACTGTTGATGTCAACAACCTAATAAGACCTTCGCAGTCAGAGCAACTGGTTTCACAACCAACGGGTTCTCAATTATTGCAGCAAATGACACGGTTTTAGTTAGATTAAGTTTGCATATATGCTTTGGTATCCATACTGATTGAGTGAAGTCACCTGGCTATTGTTGGTAAGCATTTCTAGCTTTGGATTACAGAATTTTTTTTTCTTTTTTAGATTTTAGATTGTAGTAGGAAAGACTCTGGGAAATTCCAGTTTCATTCGCACAGTGTACTTTCAGAGTTTGTTCCATAAAAGCTTGTCACTCTGCAGCTTTTAGCCTTTTATTTAAATGCTGGTCATATATTGTTATCCTAAGTACTGACTAAATTTAAGGGTGGCAATTTCTGACACAACACGATAGCACGAACTGAACATGACACGACACGACACAAATTTCTTTAGTAAGAATTGATCAATAATTTTTTCATGTTCTTAAAGATTTTGTTATTTCTTACTATTATAAATAGGTAATACAAAAAAATTCAAGTAAATTTATTAATGTATCAAACACCATGAAAACACGAACAAATACGACACAAATAACACGAACAAATACGACACAAACACAACTAACACGACACGATTGACACCCCTAGAATAAAATACCAAATTATATACGACACGGGTAATCGAGCATGGGCGGGTCAATGCCCAGATACATTTCCTAAAGTTTAGGACTTCTTGTGTCTTAAAGGACTCCTTGTAACGTAGGGCCTTGCTAAGTTTATTTATAATTATTGGTTGAATGATGATGAAGTTTGGGAAGTTTTTTAAAATGTTAATTGATATTATTAATTGTAGTTTCAGATCGTTTATACTAAAAAGTTGATTATGATACACAATTCACAGGAAAGCAAGATCTCTACTTGGATTATTGATGCAAAGATGTAGTTACTTCTCAAGAAAATTCGACATAGTAATTCTCAATGCAAAGCCAAAGAGCAGTTGAGCGACTTCTAAATAATTTTTAGTTCTATGACTGTATGATATTTAATTGGACCAGCTCATATTCTATAACAGCATAGTTAAAGTTTTTCAGAGTGGTGGGTTTTTGTAGTCAAGTTTACAATTTTAATATTTTATAATAAATAGATTAGTTGACTGTGTGTTGAACTTTAGATATTCCTTAGTTATCATAATTTATAATTCTACAATATGTTGTGCAACTGGAGGCGTTGCATGCTAATTAATTTATAATTTTAAGGAGTACACTTGTATTTCTTTTTCTAGAGAACATTTAAGTTATATATGTAATTGTCTAATAAAACAAGTGAAGGGCGTAAGGTATCTTTAGTACAAGTAAATGCATAAATTTTATAACTTTTTAGTAGATTAATTATTTTTATAAAATTAATATTAAAATTTTATTTAAATTATTTACTGATAAATTAGATTAAATTTTGTTATTTATAAGTTATGTTATTAAATTTGTGAGAATATTTATTGAATAATAATTTCATTGAAATTATTAAGATAATAATAAATGAGTTAAAATAACTTTATAAATTTAATTACATAATTAAAACATAATAAAATTTGACATAATTTTTTAAAATAATATTTTAATTTTAATTTATAAAAAATAATATGATCTATATAATTTACTTTAAAAATTATAAAATTTATACAATCTATTTATGTAATTTATAAAAATCGTGATGTCCTTTATTCTTAAAAAAAAAATGTATGTAATTATTGTACTGTATTTTTTTTCAAAGTGCGTACAACTTTTACCTTGGTTTAACACTCTCTACTTATTATTAATTTTAAAAAATTATTTAAAATAAAATTCTTAAATATTATTGATCCCTTAAATTATAAGTTGGGTCATTTGATCTCTTAATTTAAAAAAATAAATTAATTAAAGAAAAAATACATATTTTAATGATTTTTTAATTAAAATATTATTTTTTAAATTAATATTTTAATATCAAAAACATTAAAATAATATAATTTGTCATTAATTGATCTATTAAAAAATAATATTTTAATTAAAAAATCATTAAAATAATGTATTTGTCCTTAATTGGGTCATTTTTCTAAAATTAAGGAATCAAATGATATCATGTATAATCTAAAAGACCAAATAACACAAATAATTTAGGACTTTCATAACACTTTTTTCTTTATAATAATAAAATAATATCTTAATTTCAATTGAGAAGAACATGAGTTAATTCTAATAATTATTATTATTTTTATTATATATATTTTTGGGGTTAAATTATTATATATTTTAGGATTGTTAGTTTTATATATATTTTTTACTTTGCTTGTATTAATTAGATACTTTAGTTATATTGTTTTAGTAAAGATTAAAAAATTCAATCACTTATTAAAATGAGACATTTTAGTAATTATTTAAATATTAATATAATATTTTATTATTAAAACTAAAAATAAAATAGTCAAACTTTTTATTTATTATTACATTTATTCCGACCATTTCCCTCCTTTACTATCAACGTTTTTATTTTTTAATTATATATAGTTCTTTTACTATTATATGACCCTCCTCCTCCTCCTCCTTTTTATTATTATTATTTTTTTTATGAGTTCTTTCTTTTTTATTTCCTTTGTTAGGAATTAAATGCACAAATTATCAGAAAGAGACTTTAAAGTAAATGAGTGACATGTTCAAAGCTAGTATGAAGATTTCTTTTTCTGATTAAGAAAAATAAATAACACATAATTTTTTTCATAAAAAGAAAGGAAAAAGAAGTAAATTATATATATATATATATATTAAAAAAAATTGTTAGCCATAAGCCAATAGAATAACAAGCTAGTCTGTCCAATGTAGAATGCAGTAGCTTAAGAGATGTCTAAACTCTAAACCAAAAAGTCGAAACAAATTCAAAAGAAATTGTGTTGGGATATGTGTGGGGCAGCAGAGTATTGAATAGATTGAGAATAATTAATAATAAATTTACAGGAGTAATTAAACTGATACAAAATATTTAACGTGGAAAAACCCACTCAATGTGGGAGGAAAACAACCACGGGGCAACTCCAAAAAACTTCCACTATATAAAATGGGTACAACAATTCTCTCAAGTTTATGCCCAAACTTGAGGTATTACAATATTACACTCACAAAGTGTATTTCTCACACTCACAAATGTGTGGTAAATCTTTCACTATTTTATCTTTGCAGATATTTATCACTCTCTGCAGGAATACCTCACTTTTATCTCACAGCTTAATTATACTGTGGTATTTTCTGAGCTGATTTTCTTATCAGCTCCTCTCTCTAAATCTCAGTAGTGAATTCTGAGATTTGTTGTTATTGTGAGATTCCTACGCTTCTCTATTTATAGAGAAAAGAGAAAAATTGATACATCATTGCTTATGTCATTTTTTCTCTTCAATTCAACAATACCTGCTTGCCGACTTCTTCTATTTCTTCTTTTGCTTCTTCAAGGTCAGAGTTTGCTGCACCAACAAACTTGCAACCTTCTTCTTCACATGCTTCTTCTTTCTTATTCTTCAAAGAAGTTTGTGCATGAGGTAGACCCATCAAATCTCCCCCTCTGCCTCATGAAGGGAGGAATCACATGTTAGCTCCATCATTTGGAACTCATTCCAGCTATATTGGAACATAGTTCGAGTTTCTGTTTGGGAACAATCTTTGTCAGCATATCAGCAGCATTCTTGTCTGTATGAATCTTCTTCACTTGAATCAGCTTCTTCTCAAGTGCTTGGCGTATCCAATGATACCTTACATCAATGTGCTTTGTGCGAGAATGATATGTGGCATTTTTGCTTAAATCAATAGCACTCTGGCTATCACAGTTAACCACATACTCATCTTGCTTCAAACCCAATTCTTGGAGAAAAACCTTCATCCACAATAGCTCTTTCTCAGCTTCTGTGACTGCAATATATTCAGCCTCTGTTGTAGATAATGCAATACATTTTTGCAGTTTGGACTACCAAGATACGGCTTCCCTTGCAAAAGTAAACAAAATGCAGATGTAGACTTTCTACCATCAAGGTCACCTGCCATGTCTGCATCTATATATCCTTCCAAGATTGGTTTTCCTTTTCCAAAGCTTAAGCACAACTTTGATGTACCCCTTAAATATCTAAAGATCCATTTCACTACTTCCCAATGCTCTTTGCCAGGATTTGACAGAAATCTGCTCACAACTCCTACTGCATGAGCAATATCTGGTCTAGTACAGACCATAGCATACATAAGACTGCCAACAGCTGAAGAATATGGAATGGCCTCCATCTTCATCTTTTCTTCTTCAGAAGATGGACATGATTTCTTGGTGAGTTTAAATTGACCACCAAGAGGCGAATTGACTGGCTTCACTCCTTTCATGTTGAACCTTTCAAGAACTCGTTCAACATATCTCTCCTGTGAAATCCATAGTCTCCTGGACCTCCTGTCACGAATTATTTCCATACCCAAAATTTGTTTGGCTGGTCCTAAGTCTTTCATGTCAAGGACTTTTGATAATTCTTTCTTCAACTTGTTGATTACTTTGGTGTCTTGACTAACTATCAACATGTCATCAACATATAGCAACAGAATAACAAACTTTTCACCAGTTAAATGTTTGATATAAACACATGAGTCTGCATTAGTTCTTCGAAACTCATTACTTATCATGAATGAGTTGAAGTTCTTGTACCATTGGCGTGGGGCCTGCTTCAATCCATACAGGCTTTTCTTCAACTTGCAGACTAGGTGCTCCTTTCTTTTGACTTCAAACCCTTATGGTTGCTGCATGTAGATGACTTCTTCTAGATCCCCGTGAAGAAATGCAATATTCACATCCATTTGTTCAATCTCAAGATCTAGGCTACCTGCTAAGCCCAAAATTACTCTGATTGAGGACATCTTTACAACTGGAGAGAATATTTCATCAAAGTCAATACGTTTCTTTTGTCCAAATCCTTTCACAACCAAGCGAGCTTTGTATTTGACTTGGTTAGTGATGCCATCCTCTTTCAACTTGTATACCCACTTGTTTCTTAGAGCTTTTCTGCCTTTTGGAAGCTCTACTAACTCATAAGTCTGGTTCTTATGAAGGGATTTCATCTCTTCCTCCATTGCTTCTTTTCCTTATGAGTTTCCACTTCTTGGAAGCTTTCTGGCTCCCCCTTTTCAATGATTAGGATATACTCATTAGGTGGATATCGTCTGGATGGTTGCATGACTCTGTTTGACCTTCTCAGTTGTCGTCTATCATTTTCCAATTCTCTTGCCTGCTCCCCCTGATTATTGTCCTCTTGTGCTGGCATATCTTCTTCAGCATCTTCATCTTCTTCTGCTGTAAATCTTCCTCAACATCATCTTTTTCCGGTATCAACTCTATACCGTCATTTGCATCTTGTACTTCTTCTCCATTGTCATGTTTTGTTGGAGAAGGAATGGGAGGAAGATCAACCAGAGCTTTTTCTGGTTGTTGCTCTTCTTGTTGATCTATTGTTTGGCCTTCCTGAAAGACCACATCTCTGCTTCTTAGAACCTTCTCTGTTTCAGGATCCCAAAATTTGTAGCCAAATTCTTTATCTCCATAACCAATGAAGATACATTTAATGGCTTTGTCATCCAGCTTTGACCTATGTTCCTTTGATACATGCACAAAAGCTTTGCACCCAAACACCTTCAAATGAGAGTAGGAAACATCTTTTTCCGTCCAAACCCTCTCTAGAATGTCAAAATTCAAAGGAACTGAGGGGGTTCTGTTGATGAGATCACATGCAGTTTGAACAGCTGCTCCCCAGAATTCTTTTGGTAGCTTTGCTGCTCGTAACATGCATTGCACTCTTTTTACGATTGTACGATTCATTCTTTCAGCTACACCGTTGTGCTGTGGGGTACCAGGTACTGTCTTCTCATGCCGAATACCATGTTTAGAACAATAATTTCTAAACTCATGCAAAATATATTCACCTCCGTTATCTGTTTGAAGGCACTTCAGCTGCTGTCCCGTCACTCTTTCCACCATGGCATGAAATTGTTGAAAATTAGCAAATACCTAGTCTTTTGTCTTCAACAGGTACACCCATACTTTTCTCGAAGCATCATCAATAAAGGTTAGAAAATACTTGGCTCCTCTAAGTGATGTAACCTCAATGGGATCACAAACATCAGAATACACTTGTTCCAGTAGTGTTGACTTCTTTACAGAGGAACTACCAAAGGAAACTCTATGTTGTTTTCCAAATAAGCAGTAATCACAAGGATCAAGAGAGCTACCTTTGACAAAGGGAATAAGTTTCTTCTTTGCCAGAATCTGCAGTCCTTTTTCACTCATATGGCCCATTCTTTTATGCCACAAACTTGGTGAAGAATCGACTGCCACATTCAACTCATTATTACAAACCATCCCATGGGTTTTGTACAGCGTGCAGCAAGCATCTCCTCTTGCAATAACCAAGGACCTCTTGGAGAGTTTCCATTTTCCATTACCAAAATGGTTCTGGAAGCCTTCTTTGTCAAATGCATTGACAGACATCAAATTGAGGCGTAAATCAGGAACATGCCTCACATCTTTCAATGTTAATTGGAACCCAACATTTGTCTTGATACAAATGTCTCCAATTCCCACTATGTTTGAACATGTGGTGTTTCCCATCTTCATAGTACCAAAGTCTCCTGCTTTGTATGTAAAGAACAACTCTTTATGGGGCGTGACATGATAAGATGCACCAGTGTCAACGACCCATTCAATCATGTTATCACCAACATGTAGGCATTCATCAGAAATTATCGCAACATCTTCATTTTCTCTTGTTGTTACTGTTGCTGTTGTATGGTTGTCATCTTTATTTTGCCCTCCTTTCTGCAACCGTTTCCATACTCGGCAATTTCTCTTTATGTGGCCTGGCTTGCCACAATGGAAGCAATTATTGTCTCTTCCTCTTGACTTTGACCTTCCTCTGGACTTGTCTGTCTGGCTCCTCCATCCTTTGTTTTTACTTCTCCCTCTGTTCTCCATAACAAGGGCTTGCGACTCACTATCTTTTGTCTTATTTTTATTGTAAGACAAAAGTACTCCGAAAATTTCTTCAAAGATTAATTGATCTTTTCCGTACATGAGAGTTGTCTTAAAATGGTGGTATGACGGTGGTAGGAAACACCAATAGTAAAACTGCTTTTTCTTCTTCTGAGAAGCTAATATCAAAATTCTGAAGTTGGAAAATCATACCGTTAAATGTTGACAAATGTTGCATGAAGTTGCTATTTTTCGACATCTGTAGTTGGTATAAATCTGCCCATATCATGAACTTGTTTGACAAGTTCTTTGTCATGTATAGGCTCTCCAACTTCTTCCAGATATCCAAAGCAGTTTTGCATCCTTTTACATTAATGTTCTAAAGAACATTATCAGAAATATTTAGGCGAATTGTACTGGCAGCAATCTCGTCTATCTCGTCCCAATCTTCATCCTTCATTGCTTCTGGCTTTTTGGCTTTACTCAATAAAGCCTTATGAACTTTTTGCTGAATGAGAACATCCTTCATTCTGCTCTGTCAGAGGGTAAAATTGTTGTTGCCGGTAAACTTCTCAATCTTTGTTTTACCACCAGACATTTTTATTGTTGCAAAATAGTGCCACGTAAATAGTATCCTCAAATAGTATCTTTTGAATAGTACCAAGAATAGTACTTTCACTATTCAAACTGTCGGCAGATATAAATAGTACTTTCACTATTCACATAAATAGTAATTTTACTATTTGCAGTAATGGCTTTGATACCAGTTGTTGGGATATGTGTGGGGCAACGGAGTGTTGAATAGATTGAGAATAATTAATAATAAATTTGCAGGAGTAATTAAACTGACACAAAATATTTAACGTGGAAAAACCCACTTAATGTGAGAGGAAAACAACCACGGGACAACTCCGAAAAACTTCCACTATATAAAATGGGTACAACAATTCTCTCAAGTTTATGCCCAAACTTGAGGTATTACAATATTACACTCGCAAAGTGTATCTCTCACACTCACAAATGTGTGGTAAATCTCTCACAGCTTAAATTTTACTGTGGTATTTTCTGAGCTGATTTTCTTATCAGCTCCTCTCTCTAAATCTCAGTAGTGAATTCTGAGATTTGTTGTTATTGTGAGATTCCTACGCTTCTCTATTTATAGAGAAAAGAGAAAAATTGATACATCATTGCTTATGTCATTTTTCCTCTTCAATTCAACAATACCTACTTGCCGACTTCTTCTTCTATTTCTTCTTTTGCTTCTTCAAGGTCAGAGTTTGCTGCACCAACAAACTTGCAGCCTTCTTCTTCACATGCTTCTTCTTTCTTATTCTTTAAAGAAGTCTGCGCAGATCCATCAAATTGATCATACTTTCATAATCAGATAATGAAAAAAGACAAAGAAGTTAATTTGTAGAGAGAGAAAAAAGGACCAAATAATAGTTATAGAATTATATATATATATATATATATATATATATCTAAAAGGAGATGATAAAGGTAAAATGGTGGGAAAGAAAGTGAGGGTGATAATGAATAAAAAATTGATACCAATAACTTTGCCTCTAGTTTTTTTTTTTTTTTTTTTTTAAAAAGGGCTCTAAGGGTCCTTTTTTTTTTTATTAAATAAAGAAAAAATAACTCACACACTCATGGTGGGATTCGAACTTGGGTTCCTAGTGGGGGAGGGGGAGTCTTACCACTGGTTTATAACTGCTTTCATATTTTCCTCTAATATACTTGATTCCATTCATTGTAGCAACAAACTCAACAAGCAAAAGATTATAAGTCTAGATATTGATTGAATTTTTCAAAGTTTTAATTAAAAATATACATAATAGTCGCATTAGATAACAAAATCAGTTTCTACCCACGAAAAGCTCTTTCTTTGGTAGTTACATATTGAAAGCAAAATGCAACAAAGGAGAGAACAAAAAACGACAGACAGCTAGGATTTTAAATAAAAGCTTTTTTTATTTTTATTTTTTATAGATAAATAAAGTCATTTTTTTAATAAATTAATTACACTAGTTACACACTTCTAATTGATATTAAAATTTTAAGTATTTTACATTTTTAAAAAAAATATATTCTGTTTAGCCATACGCTCTTGGACAAAGTCAATTCAATAATTGCATTTTGTTTTAAGAAAACGATGATGCGTAGTTAACTATTTATTTGGAGTCAAACAGGGATTCGCCTTTTCTCTTATTTTTATTCAATTTTTTCTTTCTTTGTTTTCCAGTTGTTGGAAAATTGGAGTCAAGACTGAAAGGGATGTTTACATGACCACGACTGGGACAATTATGCCAGCCAGCCAGCTTATTGTACGTACATTATTGTTATTTATTTATAAAATAAAATTATATATATTAAATTATAATATATAATATATTAATTATTAATTAAATATAATATTAAAAATACGATACGAATAAATAAGTATAAATTTTTTTATTAATTAAAGTTAATTAAATTATAGGATATAAATTATAAAATAGATTAAATTATGATAAAAATATTATTTTTATTTATACGCATGTAATTTTTTACTTTTTATTATATTAATTATATCTTTTGTCCTCTTGTGGTGAATGCGTAGGAGCCGCAGCAGCAGCCGCCTCTAATAGAAACTTTGCATCTAATTCAATATGAACTACAAAATCAAATACTAAGTCCCAAAAAAAAAAAATCCATAATCAAATAATTAAATGTCGTTATTAATTATTATTATTATTTAGTGTAAAAAGCTAGAATGTTAAATTTAAAGTGCAGCTGCACATTTTATATTTGAGAGATCATCTTGAAGTTAACGTGGCAGGTTATGGTTCACTTGCACTTTGTCCAGTGACGAGCATATCTAGGTGCCTTTGGCCCCACTTGCTCCTTTATTTTTTTCTCTCTCTTCTTATAAATTATTTATTAATTTCATAAGATATATTAAAATATAATTTATCATTATTTTAATTTTAATTTTAATTTTAATTTAGTGTGTATATATTTTTATTTTAAATTATTTTTAATAGGTAAAAATACATTAATTTATATATTTTATTATACACATTTTTTATTCTCTTATTTATATGTGATATATTTTTTGTATTAATTTATTTGAAATGCAATAATATATGTTTTTTGTAGGTAGTGCGAGAGTAAATTCGTACCATTCCAATGTATACATGTGTGTGGGTGTGTGAGTGCATAAATATAATTTAAAAAATATGATATTTTTAAAAAATTAAATCTAATTTTTAATAAAAAAAATATTAATATTATTCAAAGTATTGTAAAAGTATGAAAAAATATTTTTAATAATGCTTGAATTTTTTTTACTACAAAATCATTAATTTAAGCCAGCCCCCTAAAATATATGTCTCAGCTCCGTTCCTACTTTGTCATTGGGATCGTATGAAAGTAGAGATGTTATTAAAAAGGAATAAGATATATATTGACATTGTGACTCGTGAAATTAATTTTTTTTTAAATGTAAAATGTGTTTTTCTTAAGTTTCAGTGGAAAATCTCTCTTGCAATATGCATGATTGATAATCCATATGAACGTCAATATCAATCATACGTGACTGTTATGAATAAATAAACTTCTTAAATATTATAATTATTGAATATAATTAAATTTAATATAAATTTTTAAATAAAATACTCAATATAAATTTCAACCTAATAAATTTTTATCTTTAAATTTTTTTTCACATTTTTTTCTTTCTATTCTTTATCACTATTATCTTTTTTTTTTTTTCCATCACACTTATAAAAAGGAGAGTCAATCTCTACTAAAGGTTACCTTTTATTTGATGTTTTAATTTTCTTTGGCATTCAATAATTTCATGAATTTATCTCTCATTTTTTACCATTGTTTTTTTTATTTTTATTATTATTTAAAAACTCTTGTTTATAAATAGTAACATTTGTTTATAGGTTTTTTTTTTTTTTTTTGTATGTCCACATTTATTAACTTTAAATTTTTTTATAAGTTATATTTTGTTATATGAATAAAGTATTTTAAAATAATAAATAAATTATCATCTATTTGTCAAGGCAATAAATATGTCAACTTCTTTTTCAACTGTAGAAAAAATAAAAAATGGGGTTTTTAAAGGACAAATGGATCTAGATGTAATTTTTAATGCCAGGGTGAAAAGTGAGAAATATTCCTCCTATTTATTTTAAATCAAATAATTTTTCTTTAAGGCTAGCTCTAGGCTATTATATATATATATATATATAAACTAGTAAAATGTATGTGCTTAATACGTGTTATATTTTAATTTTTTGTTATATTTTGTGTGGTATTAAAATATATATTTATTAACTTTTTTAGTAAATAAAGCACTAAAAACTTAACTACTAAATTATGGAAAAAAAAAAAAATCAATGTGAGGCGCAACAACATCTAGACTCATTTTGAGACACTCAATTTTTTTTTTTAAATGTAAGTTTCAATTAAGAAAAGTAAAATCTTATAATTGAAAAAAATTAAAATATAATGTAAGTATTATAATCAAATGAATTAAATTAATAATAGTAACAATTTTAGTAGTTAAATTTGAACAATTTTGTCCATGTTTGCCTTTAATTATAATACTGTCATTATTTTAAAAAATAATATATATTTTATCTTTTCTACTATTTCTAATATAAAAAATTAAATCATATATAAAAATGTTATAATCTTATCTTTTATCTAATTTTTTTATTCTTTATTTGTTATTATTTTTTTCTTTTTGTTTAAAATTAATTCAAATTTTAAGTTATATAGGACTTCTTGTAAAAAAAATTTAAAGAAAAAAATAAGATTCTTATAATATTATATATTAAATAAATAAAATTAACAATAATAAAAAAAATTCATAAATAAATTTGAAATCTTATGATCTTATCTTTTATTTTTCAAATTATTTTCCTTCTTTATTTAATTTAATTTTTTAAACAAATATTTTAAATTAATCATTATCAATAGTAATGATAATTTTGATGTTAAAGTGAAAATTTAAGGATAAAATCTTACACGTTAGTTTAAATGAAAAAGAAAAAAAAATTCAAATGTATAATTTGTGTTTTAGGTTATGCAAGACTTCTTGTAAAAAACTAAATAAATAATATATCAATAATTATTAAATAGCTAAATTAAATAATAATGATAATTTCGTAATTAAAATAAAAATTTAAGGATAAAATTGTCCAAAATGACAAAGGATACATGAACACATATATATAATGATATGACTAGTGAAATGCATTGCTTAGCATGTGTTATATTTTGCTTTTTATGTTTTCATTTTTGGTTATTTTTGTATGATATTAAAATGTATATTTATTAATTTGTTTAATAAATAAAGTTATAAAAATTTACTTTAAGACATTAAAACTTAAAAGAAAAAAAATTATGAAAAAAATTATTCATAATAAAATAAATATTATTTTATGCACTCAAAAATTTACATTACGAACTTAAAAAATTAAGTTTCAATTATAAAATAATTAATATTCATACAATACAAAAAATAAACTCTTATAATAAAATAAAAATATAACATAATGTAATTATTATAATAAAATTAATAATATCTACAATTTTCAAATTTAAATTTAAATTATTTTACCCAATTTTTCATTTAATTATAATCTACCGTTATTTTAAAAATAAATATGTCTTTTAGTTTATTTAGGACTTGTAATATAAAAAATTAAATCATATATACAAATATTATAATCTTTTTTTTTTTTTTTTAATCTTTTAATTTATTTTGTTATTTATTTGTTTATGTTGTTTTTTTTTTTTTAAAATAACATTTTAAGAGGGAAAAAAAATTAATTCAAAAACATGTTGTGTATTTTAAGTTATGTTGAAGTCGATTAATATTCGGTTGTATTCTTTGGCACGTCAACCATGTACTTAGTAACAAATTACTTTAGAAGGAATGACACTGTGGAGTATCATATCCATTGCAATGCTGAAGTCATTTTATGAGGAAAATGATTATGATTAGAGGGTATTTTAGAGAGATTGAGGAAGAACTTACGTGTAACTTTTTAAGTTGTAAGACTCTATTTATAGTATTTAGCCCTATGACATTTTAGTAAATAACTCATATTAATTAATATTTATATTATACAATAATAATATAAATATCTTAAGCAATTAATATAAATTATTTAATAAAAATTTATCTGACAATGTACTGACTGTATTATTTGACCTTTTAATTATTAATATGTACAAATTAAATGATATTACGCGTATTGGTTTAATTTCTACTTAATAGGTTATGTAAGACTTCTTATAAAAAAATTAAATAATAAATAAAAGTATTTTAATATTTTATATAAATAAATAACATTATTAATAATAAAAATTTAATTAAAATTGAACGATTTTGCTTAAAATTTTCATTAATTTCGAGTAATACAATTATTTTGAAAATAAATAAATATTTTAATTTATTTAAGACTTTTTGTATAAAAAATAAATTATAAATAAAAATATTATAATTTTATCTTTATCTTAAATCTTTTTACTTCTTTATTTGTTTGGATCATTTTTTTTAAATAAATATTTTAAAAGAAAAATAAAAATAATAACATTTAATCATAATTATTAAATATATATAGAATAAATAGTAATTATAATTTTCTAATTAAAGAAAAAATTTGATGACATAATCATCCGAAATAAAAATTAAATTTTTTTGTTTTAACCTATTATTTTAAAAGAAAAAATTATACACTTACAATGCTATTTTTATAATAAGATAATGAAATTATTATCCTTAAATAAATAAAATAAATAATAAGTAATTAAAGTTAAAATTTGAGGACAAAATTATCAAAAATAAAAAATGACATATAAGCAAATATATATAGTAGTAAAATATAATAAAGGAAAATTGTCATCCATACAAATAACATTTATTTGATTTGATTTTATTAGAATTTTTTCATTTAATAATATTATATAATTGTTTTTGTAAAAAAATATTCAATGAAGTAAAAAAACTTATATTTGATTTTTTTATGTAATATATTTTTATTTTGTTTGATAATTAGTTTTTATATATATTGTTATTTTATTTGAAATTGTTGTTATAGAGTTGATATCAAATAAAACTTACCTATGGTTTTTTTTTTTTTTTTTGTAAACTTCTTTGAGGTTTAGAATTTTTTTTTTTTGTTGATATTAAAGAATATACTTCTAACCGGATAGAATACCAAGCTTTATTTATTTTTTATATAATAATTGAGTTGATTTATTCACTAAAAAGTGCTAAGGTCATAAAAATTTGTTCCTACATTTGCACTCTTATTAGTTATAATATGATACGTGTCTAAATTTTTTTGAAAAGTGAATACATTTTTTATTTTTTAAAATCATTTGACCACGCGTCACACTATATTCACACACTCATATACACCTATTTATATTAAGTGAGGTTTGAACCCACGTTCTCAATGTACCAACTTCAAACATAATATGCAAGTTTTTGTGCAACAAAAAACCTTCCTGGTGTTGAGAGAGTTATCGCATTTTATTTCTAAATTTATTGACTATTAAGTAGGTGCGGTTGTGAGCTAATTTCAGAAATTATCGTCAAATATTCTTAATAAATCATTACGTATCTTTTTACCCTTTGATCTTATGACTTTGTGCGTGTAATTCAATTATAACACTAAATATGTTACCTCATTTTGGTCATAATGTGCAAACTTAGGCACTAATATTTGTTCACATATTAATATGTTTTGCTAAGTTGTAAAATAGTTTTGAAAATGTACAAGTTATTTTTTCGTTATAATAAAATCCTAACACACCTTTGAACTATATATTTAATAATTAGCTTTGAGCAAAAGAATCATGTGACCATGTTGATGTAATCATAATCTATATATTATATATCATAATCATGTGACCATGTTAGAATTAAAATTGGCTTCAAACCTACTAATCTTTTCACCATCTTCTTCAGTACTAGCCATACTACTGTGAAAAATGATGATTACTTTATTGGTGGAATAATTTACTTTGATTTCAGTAGAATTGTCAATCTTCCTGATTTCATAGTAAATTTGTCCTAACATTTGTCCTCTAGATATACATAATTCTTCTGTATTAAACTCCTTTTATGACAATGCTTTTGATTTGGGCACTTCTCTGCTTGTGTTGGCAATACCTATCTTGATAAAGTGATAAGGACTTATACAACCCTCATCATTCCAATCCATTAACGAACTAAAGAATCTAAGATAAACAGGTTTATTACATGTCCTAATTTTCTTTCTAAAATTTTTTATGAATTTTTTGAAGTTTTAAGGAAAATAATTCAATTCACTTAAATTAATTCCTAGGTAAAGATTTTCGATTAAACCTGCATGGTATGCTCTGTATACAAAAATAGGATCTACTCCTTCGAGGATGTTGAATTTGCTTCCAGCTGGATAATCTTTTTCCACAGTGTAGAACTTCATATCTTCTATATGCTCTTGAGTAGATTTCCTAGCCAGATTGTATAAACTCAACCATTGGACCTTATTGAGATTTCTGTGCTGATCTTTTTCTTCCTCAAATTTTGAAACTTGTTTGGGTGATGTCTCTTTGAATATAACTGGTGGTCTGACCACTTTTCCTAAAGTTCTTAATCTACTGGTTTGAGCTAGTTGTTGTTGTAATATTGTGGAATAATTTTTTACAATTTCTTCTGGATTGATAAGTTTTAGTGTCTTGTAATTGGCATAGCTTCCTTCAGCTTCTATTTGATTGGTAAAGGTTTTGTGAGTTATTCCACTAATTCCAACAATAGCTTTGCTTGCATCTGTCCAATTACTGTAAATTTCAGGGTTTGGTCCATTGTAAACTGCATAGACTTTCTTTTGTTCAAATTTTTCAGTTTCATCAGTCCAATTGAAATTTTCTTTTCCTTTATTAGAAGTTTTTGAACTGTTAGGTTCTTCCATTTTAAAATGAACTTTTTCCTTAGAAGTTTTTTCAGAATTTTTTGGTTATGATAATTGCTTTGAGTAATTCAGTTCTTCTTTTACATTATTTGTCTCTATAAGAGCTTTTTCAAGTTTTAAAAGTGCAAGTTGTTCTTCAAGGATTTTTATCTCCTTTTTTTTATTTTTTATCTTGATCTTTAAATTGATTCACTCCATTCCTACAATCATAAAAATAGTTATAGGTGCCAATTCTCTCGTTAATGCGTCTGCTAAATTATTTTTAGTTCCTGGCAAATGTTTTATATCAAACTTATAATAATTAAACTATTGTTGCCATCTGATGAGTCTTCCTTGCTTGTAATCTCCTGCAATATTAGTCTTTAAAAAATATCCAAAGTTTTTATTATCAGTTTTATTACAGCTAAATCTTCTTTTTTATTACTATGATAATTTAGTTTTGGGCCTTGAAAGGCTCTTGGAGTAAATCTACAAAGGTATTCATCTTTGTCATCAACTTTTGCCTTTAATACTGCTCCCCAATATTTATGTGAAGCATCTGTTTCAATTATCATTTTATCATCTGGTCTTGGATGATATAATGCTGGCAAATCTTTTACTTGTGATTTTACCTTTTCCATATATTTAGTATTTTGATCAGTCCATTGTCAAACGTAATCTTTTTTAAGCTTTGTTTGTAATGGTTTTCTCATTTCTGCTAATTTTTTTATATAAGCTTCTGCATATGTTAAACATCCTCAAAATCTTTGTAGATGATTTTTATCTTTAATTATACTAGAAAAATTTTGTATATTATTTAAAATATGAGGTTGCAAGTTGTGTTTTCCGTTTTCAATTTCTAATCCAAAATATTTTATTTTTTGTTGAGCTATTACTGCCTTCTTTTCAGATAATACTATCCCTGATTTTATACATTCTTGTAAAATATTGACGATATCTAAGTAGTATTTTTGTAAATTATCACTATATACTAATATATCATCTATATAGACACAACAAAACTCATGAAATTTTTTAAATACATTATTCATATATTTTTGAAAATTCTTGGTGCTTGTTTTAAACCAAATAGAACAACTGTCCATTGAAATTGACCTTGTGGACGACTGAAAGCTGTTAATTTTTTAGATTCTTGATTAAGTCTTATTTGCCAAAATTTACTTTTATAATCAAAACTTGAAAAATACTTTTTTCCTTTGATAAGTGATAAAAGTTCTTCTTTCTTTGGAATAAAATAACCATCATCTATGGTTTCTTTATTTAAAGCTTTGAAATTTATGACCATTCTTTTCTTACCTCTACATTTTTCAGCTTCTTTTTCTACTAAAAATGATGGACTTGAATGAGGTGAATTACTGGAAATAATGACTTTTAACTCCAAAAGTTCTTAAATTTGTTTTTCAAATTCTTTCTTATCTTCTGGGGTATAAATTGATATTATAAATTTAGTACTCGCAAGTGTACGAGTCACTCGTAGAAAAGTGATAAGAAACTTCCAAGGTCGGTCTCTCAAGGAATTACAGTGGTTTTAAATAACCTACTTCCTAATTTAAATAGAGTTCTAACGAAAATAAATCACTAATTAAATAGAGTTCTAGTGAAACTAAAACTCTAAGTAACTAGAGTCCTAATCCTAGTAAAATTGTAAAAAGGGTGTTTGTTTTGTGACGAGAATAATTATACGAACAATTAAACGAAAACAAAATCGCAAGTTAACAATCAATTCAACTGGATTAAAAATCAATGGAGGATATATGGACGTTTAGTTTGGCTGGCCATGCTTGCATCGAAAAGTGATAGTGAAATAACATGAACGTTCTATATAAACAATATTACCGGCTTTTCTTTTAATTACGAGACTGCCTTCGGTCGGGATAAATCTCTTTGTTGATTAACTAATTAACTGCATTCGGTCGAGGTAAATCAAATAGCAATCAAATTATGCGCAAGAAAATATATGCCAATCAAACTAATGCTATGATTAAGTCACTAATTTGAAGCTTTGATTAAGTGTTTCGGAATAAAGTTAAGGTGACGTTCCTATAACTAAATTCTCAGATTTTTCAACCTAACTACGAATCTCAAATTGGCCCATGATAATTCATAATTAAATATCTAAACATGCTTTTGAATCTAAAGGTAATTCATTTATATTAAATCAATAAAATATACACCATACACAATTCTAGCAAACATGGCAACACAAACTAAACATCTATAATGAAACTAGCCACTCATATTCATATTAATATTCATAGACAAATAAAATATGATCATACACTTCAACGAAAGAAGAAGAAAATATAATTCTATAACAACAAGGAAAGCTTTATCTTCGATCGTCAACGGCCTCCTTGGATCCTTAGAATAGTTTCTCTCGCTTCGTTTGAGTGTAGCAAAACTGCCAAAACTGATTGAATGTAGTTTTTGGTCCCAAAATTGTAATGTGTAAGAGTCGTATTCGAGTTGTATGTAAGGGGGAGTCTAAGGGGGTATTTATAGATGTAAGGGTTTACACAAATCCTAATTGCAATAGGAATAGGCGCGCCGCGGCGCAACACAAGTTCTGAAAATAATGTCAAAACCTGAGAGCTCCCTGCCACGGCATGACTTTTCCTCACCGCGGTGCGTGTTGCCTTCCTTTTCTTCATGTTTACTCCCTTACATATGTGATGGCTCGCTATGTAAGGCTTACATATTTGTCTCGTTTAGCCCGTAACTCGTGATCCGAGCGCCGTAAGTGTTCTGTCTTTGCGTGTTTTCATTATTTGACTCATTTGACACTAAAAACACCTAAAATGCATTAAAATATACCCATGATTCCGAATGGATAGATTTATGAAAATAATCAAATAAATAATCATAACAAATCTATATTTTAAACAATTAAGCACAATTAATCATGAAATATTAGTGCTTTTCGAGCACTCATCACAACCTCCAACCAACTTTTTGCTAGTCTCTAGCAAGAGGAGCAATCTAAAGATTAAAATAAAATGAATAAACTAAACTAACTAGATTCACTTCCGTAGATTGTCACAGTTGCATTTAGCGTATGCAACAAGCCTTTAAACCCCTAGGTGGCCCTAGTGGACGAGTTATAGTCTCGTGAGGGTTTTCAGTGATGATATCCACAAACATCGTAACTAACAAAACTACCAATGACTCTAAACATACTTGAATCAATCCATGCATATGTCTCAAAAATTGTTAACAACGAATGGTATACAAAATAGTTAAAAATCACTTAAGCTAAAAAATAGTCCAAATATCAAACCCATCTTAGTAATCGAATTTTGAACAACCAATTAAACCACAAGCCCATTAGTTACACTATCTGATCATGTCATGCATGATATTCATAGATTACATTTTAATATCTCATAAATGTGCAAGTAAAATATGAACCTGAATTTTGTACTTCCAACCTCCATATGCTCATTTTTCAAATCTATCTCTACTAATATAGAAATCAAATTACCTAGAATCAATAGGACTTCATTAAGCTTGTAAAGTCGTGGTTAGGTGTGTGATTATGAAAGTACAGAAATAATATTTTCACTAGGATAAGAGTACTTCTCATTTCACAAACTTATTTTCAACTTTTTCTACCAAGTGTTCTTATTCATCCTCCTATAAATTCCATATGTCCCTTGGATCTTTTTGCTTGATTTTCTTTCTTTACTTTTCTTGCTTACTAATTCAATCATCATCATTTTTTTATTGTGATGAAGCAAGATAAATACATCATAATTGCTCATGAAAATCAAATATTACATTGAGTACTCTTATCTCTAAGGGCAGTATAACGTATGTCAATGTTGAGTTCAAAGGTTTACTATGGATAAAATAATACGGGGAGGCTTGAAAAGTCCAAACGGTCCAAAGATGGCCTAAATCACTTTCTAAGTGGCATTTAATTTTATTATTTCACTTCAATGGATTTTCAAAGAAGTTCTAGAGCTTGTTGAGACTTAAAATATATCATAAACATGCATACATTATACAAACCAAAATAGTCATACTAACCATACAAACTATCACATATACCACAAAATTCTCAAACTAGATGAATCTAACATTTATGTGCTTCTTTACTTAGGTAAAAATCTAATTTCTCTCATATGTCACCGTCACTACAATCATGTTAATATCATAGACTTTCGGATTGACTCAAGTAGACATGACACTAACCTAACAATTCAAGTGACACAAGTTAAAAATTTAAAATTTGGTCATATTTCATGCTCAAGGACTAATCTTCCCACCCCCAACCTAATTTCTACATTGTCCTCAATATTAAAAAGAAAAACAAAAGAAATTAAGAAAAAGTGAGAGAAGTTACCCCCCTTTCGTATGAGATTGTGTACACTACACGTACGCTCCAGTTAATTGTTCCTCGCTTTTCTCATGATGAAGAATTAGTGCGTATGAAACATGTATTGAACCTCAAATTATATGCGACACAATTCAAATCCAAATTTAAATTATAACTAAAGCAAATGAAAACAAAAAACATTAAACAAAGTTAAACAATTCAAACTAAAATAAAAAAAATAAAAAATAAAGGAAAATTAAAGAAAATAAAAGAAAAAGAAAATTAATCCAAAATAAAAATGAAAATAAAAATAAAATTAAATCAAAGAAAATTACAAATAGGAGGCTTAATCCTCCATGTCTTCGGGTTGATCATTGTCCTCCTCGGGTTGATCCGCCGGTTGTCTAAATGTGAAGTCATGGCTCGGATATTGTGGAGGTGGCTGGAATTGGGTGAGGTCTATTCCACTATGTGTCAATTGGCAGCTAATCATTTGGTGGAGTAGACCTTGATACTCGTGTTGATACTTCATGTGATCACTGAGCCATGCTTGTTGTTGGGATTGGTATTGATGCGTTTCATTAACCTTCGCTTCTAGGTTTACCAACCTGCCTTTTGTAGAAATGTTCTTGGAAGAATCACCTTTTCTGCTTCCTTGCCCAGCCTTTGTTTCGCTTATAAGGTGTTGCATGTAAGCGAAAGTTAATGTTTCAGCAGGCTACAATAAGACCTCGCCCGTGTCATATTTGACTCCGTGTTTGACACAAAGGCTGGTGCTCAGTTGAGTACACCACTCTCTGTTGTATCACCATTCCCACGTCTATGGACCGCTCAATCTCTATAGCAAATTGCAGGATAGCCCTTTTCTGATCGACTGTATTGTAATGCCGAGTCGGTATTACTCTAGAGCAAACAAAATATTACCAAATTCAGGAATGGGTCCTTAAGTGCTTGGCCTGAAAGATGTTCACCATATCCCCCTTATATTCTCACTCTCCGTAACCATCGGTCAAGGTATTAATTACTTCATCGTAATCAACCTGCGTTAAGTAGGTTTCATACGCGCTATTGTGAATATCCCTTAACCCTAGTATGAGTTGATCACAGTCTTATTGAAGGGGACTTCAACGCCCCTCACCCAAACCATTCCATCTCGTGCTTTTGGAACATTCGTGTAGAATTCCCGAACCAGCGAATTCACACCCGCCTTCGGGGCGTATGCGAATTTTTTCCATCCTAACCTCTCAACTATGTCTGATATCCCCATTACACCTACTTGTCCAAACTCCATTCCTCTCTCATTCACGAATCCTTTAATCCTTTTGGCGGCACCTTCGTACCGCTCTTTCGCTTCTCGGCTAACAAACCGAGAGGCGTCATAAGTTTGATCCTCAACCACTTTTTCTTTCCCCTTTGAACGACTACTCTCACCAACCTTTCTTTTAGGGGCCATTTCAATTCTTAAACTTAATAGATTCAACTAACAACTCTAATTTCCAGAAATTGCAGAAAAACCCGAAAAATTTTGCTTCCCTGTTATCCAAAATTCCACTTAATTACAAATTCAAACAAAATTTCACAATTCCAGAAAATTAATACTGAATTGAAGTAGAAATGTGACGAATTTTACCTCTTTGGAATGCAATTGAAGTGTTGAAGGAAAACCCCCAAATTTTTCTTAAAACCCTAATTCTTAAATTGGAGAGAAACTTGATCCTTGAAGCAAATCTGATGAAATTGAATGATGAAGAGGTGTTAGCAATATTGGATTGAAGAATTAGTGGAGTAAAGTTTAAATTTTGATGAATATTTGAAAAATTTGGAGAGGAGAGTGGAGAGAAAATGAGAGAAAAATGAGAGAAAGTGTAGGAAAATTTTTGTTTTGAAAAATTGAAATGAGTTTGAAATGCCCGAGTGCCTTTTCTGCCCATTTTTTAGAGGCGCATCGTGGCATGCATTTTTTTTGCCTCGGCGTGATTAAACTTTTTGAAATTTTGTGTGAAATAGAACATCTCTCGTCGTGGCACAACTTTTCCCCGCCGCGGCGCGCACATTTTTTGAAAATTAGGTTCGAGACAGAAAGTCCCTCGCCGCGGCACAAATTTTCCCCGCTGCGGCGCACCTTGTTTTTGAAAAATTGTTTTAAAACAGGAAGTATCACGCTGCGGCACAAATTTTCCCTGCCGCGGCAAACATATGTTTTTTGAATTTTTTTTTTTGGATTTTTAGAAAACGTGCAATGTATCCACCCCCAACCAAAACTTGGGAATGTCCTCATTGCCTTGAAAAACTTTTTAAAAAATAAAAAAAATGATAAAAATAATAAAAGAAATAAAAACAACGAAAGAAATACAATACCGAATGGGTGCCTCCCATTAAGGGCTTAGTTTAACGTCTTAGCAAGACGTGGCTGCTCTCGTGTTTTATTCATTGAGGAGACGTATTAAATCGATGCTGTTTAAATTGTTGTCTCCTTCCAAGTATGGTTTGACACGATGCCCATTTACTTTAATCGTTTCTTTCGTCTTCGGATTGAGCAACTCGATTACTCCGTGTGGAAGTACGTTAGCGATTGTGTATGGTCCGCTCCACCTAGAATGAAGTTTTCCTGGAAACAAACGCAAACGTGAATTGTATACTAGCACTTTCATTCCGGGAACGAAATACTTATCGAGGAGCCCTTTATCGTGATAGCGCTTAGTACGCTCCTTGTAGATCTTGGCATTTTCGTAAGCTTCGTCCCGAATTTTCTCAAGTTCGCTTAGTTAGAGTAGTCATTTTTCCCCAGCTTTTCTATGTCCATGTTGAGCTTCTTAATAGCCCAATATGCTCTATGCTCTAGCTCAACAGGTAAGTGACATGCTTTACCAAAAATTAACCGGTAGGGACTCATACCAATTGGAGTTTTGTACGCTGTACGATATGCCCACAAGGCATCATTCAATTTAATTGACCAATCTGTCCTTGAGGGGCGCACTGTGCATTCCAATATCCCTTTGATCTGTCAGTTGCTCACTTCCACTTGCCCCGAAGTTTGGGGATGGTATGGGGTAGCCACCCTATGAGAAATGTTGTACTTTTTCAATAACCCATCGAAGAGTCTATTGCAAAAGTGGTTGCCTCCATCACTAATGATTGCTCTTGGTGTGCCAAATATGCTAAAAATGTTATCCTTCAAAAATTTAACAACAACATTAGCGTCATTAGTTCTAGTGGGTATCGCTTCTACCCACTTTGAAACATAGTCAACAGCGACTAGTATGTAAATGTAGCCAAAAGATGGGGGGAACGGACCCATGAAGTCGATCCCCCACACGTCAAATAACTCTACTACAAGATTAGACGTTAAAGGCATTTCGTTACGCTTACCTATGTATCGGTCCTTTGACATCTATCACATCTCACACAAAACATATTAGCATCTTTAAATAAAGTAGGCCAATAAAAATCAGATTGTAATACCTATAGGGCCTTTTTCTTACCACTAAAATGGCCTTCGCAATGTAGCTCATGGTAAAAGGTTAAGATGCTCTCATGTTCCTCTTCTGGCACACACCTCCAGATGACTTGATCTTGACATAACTTGAACAAATATGGGTCATCCCAAAAGTATTGCCTACAAACACTGAAAAACCTTTTCTTTTCCTGAAAAGTAATGTTAGGTCTCAAAATACCACTAGCTAGATAGTTAACAATGTCAGCATACCATGGATTCGGACCTATTGTAAACAATTGTTCATCAGGGAAGGTTTCAATGATTGTATCCTTACTTTCACCTTCAACATATTCATACTCAGTAATCAACCTAGACAGATGATCAGCTACTACATTTTTAGTACCTTTCTTGTCTTTGATCTCTAGGTCAAATTCTTGTAAAAGTAGGATCCACCTAATGAGTCTAGGCTTAGCATTCGGTTTAGTCAATAAATATCTCAAAACAGCATGATCCGAATGAACAATAACTTTAGTTCCCACCAAGTGATGAGTGCTCGAAAAGCACTAATATTTTGTGATTAATTGTGCTTAATTGTTTGATATATAGATTTATTATGATTGTTTATTCGATTATTTTCATAAATCTATCCATTCGAAGTCACGGGTATATTTTAGTGTATTTCAGGTGTTTTTAGCGTCAAATGAGTTAAATAATGCAAACACGCAAAGACGGAACACTTACGGCGCTCGGATCACGAGTTACGGGCTAAACAAGACAAATATGTAAGCCTTACATAACGAGCCATCACATATGTAAGGGGGTAAGCATGAAGAGAAGGAAAGCAATTCGCGCCGCGGCGAAGAAACTTCGTGCCGCGGCGAGGGTCTGAACAGCGTATGTAAATGTATGTACATACCATTTACATACCGTTACATACAAGGCGCGCCGCGGCGAAGAAAACATATGCCGCGGCGAGAGGCTCTCGGGTTGAATCCTGGAAAACATAGAAACATTGCGCGCCGCGGCGGGATAATTGCATGCCGCGGCGAGGAGCTCTCGGGTTTTTACATATTTTTCAGAATTTGTGTTGCGCCGCGGCGGGGAAAATGCATGCCGCGGCGCGCCTATTCGTAGGGCACACAGGATTTGCAGAAACCCTTACATCTATAAATACCCCCTTTACAACACAACTCGAAATAACTTGACCAACTCATACACAACTCTTCCTCTTCTCAATTTTGCGACCCAAACACGACATTCAATCAGCTTTGAGAGCGTTGCCACACTATAACGAAGCGAGAGATACCATTCTAAGGATTCAAGGAAGCCAACGACGATCGAAGATAAAGCTTACGGAGGAGTACGTCAACCGATCCATAAGCGGTATTTAGATTTAGGTTTTCATTGTTGTTATAGAATTAATTTATCTTCTCCATTTGTTAAAGTGTATGATCGTATTTTATTTGTCTATGAATAACAATATGAACATGAGCGGCTAGTTTCATTATGGATGTTTAGTTTGTGTTGCCATGTTTGCTAGGATTGTGTATGGTGTATTTAATTGATTTATGAATGAATTACTTTTTGATTAAGAGCATGTTTAAATGTTTGATTATGAATAATCATGGGCCAATTTGATGTTCGTAGTTAGATTGAAAAATCTGAGAATTTAGTTATAGGAACGTCACCTTAACTCTATTCCGAAACACTTAATCAAAGCTTCAAGTTAGTGACTTAGTCATAGCATTAATTTGATTGGCATAATTTCCTTGCGCATAATTTGATAGCTAGTTAATTTACCCCGGCCAAAGGCGGTTAATTAGTTAATCAACAAAGAAACCTACCCCGGCCAAAAGGAGTTTCGTAATTAAAAGGAAAGCGGTAGTTTAATTCATATAGGACGTTCATGCATATCACCATACCTTTTCGATGCAAACATGGTTAACCAAGCTAAACGTCCATACATCCTCTATTGATATTTGATTTGATTGAATTGATTGTTTGATTGCAATTTCGTGTGATTTTCGTATAATTGTTCCCGTTACCAAAACCAAACAAACTCTTTTTACAGTTTTATTAGCATTAGGATTCTAGTTACTTAGAGTTTTAGTTTCACTAGAACTCTATTTAATTAGTGTTTTATTTTCATTAGAACTCCATTTAGATTAAAAAGCTAGTTATTTAAGACCACTGCAATTCCTTGAGAGACCGACCTTGGAAGTTGCTTATCACTTCACTACGAGTGATTCGTACACTTGCGAGTACACATTTTAACACATCAAGTTTTTGGTGCCGTTGCCGGGGAATTGGCGTTTTGAATAATTTTCTTTTTAACTTTTTAGAGTTTCTTAATTTTTTTTATTTGTTTATTTATTTTATTTTTTATCTTTTATTTATTTATTTGTTTATTTATTTATTTTTATTCTAAAATTTCAAAAAAATCAGAAAATCAAAAAAAAAAAAAAAAAAAAATAGTGCTTTTAATTGCTTAATCTGTGGTGCTTTGATTTCTCTGTTGTTTTTGTTAGTTTTTGAAAGGTACCGTTCATAGACAACATCAACGAATTTTAAAATGCACCTAATCAGGCTGGATACAGAAATTCATGAGCCAATACAAGGCCTTTTGAAGAGCTGCATGATATGACATACATGGAGGTATGTAGCATTTGTGGTTTATATGGGCATTATGCTAATGTTTGCACTTTTGCAGGTGATTACTATACATCCACTAATTCAAACTTTGATCGTAATGAGGGATGTCACCCACCTTGGAATGATCCTTATTTTAGTACCTATAATCCTGAGTGGGAAAATCACCATAATTTTTCATGGCAAGCAAACTCTACCCCACCTTATGCCCAATACAACATGCAAAGCTCAAATTTTCAACCATATGACCCACCTTATGCACAATACCAAATGCAAAGCTCAAGTTTTCATCAATATCCATCTAGGGCCACCTTCGAAGAGAGCTTGAATTCTTTCATACAAGGAAGTAGAGTTTCTAATCAACCTAGGAAGCCAACCTTAGAGGAAACCTTGAATGCTTTCATACAATCTACTAGTGAAAGGATGGAGTCTGTGGAGGCATCAATGAAAAGAATAGAAATGCAAGTTGGGCAATTAGCGGAACAAATTCAAAAACAAGAAGAGTTGCCCACTCAAATTGAGCAAGTGAAGGATGACACAATCCTTCAAAGTGGTAAAAATTTTGAAAATATTTATTTTCCTGAAACTTTTGATGATTTACCACTTTGTGTAGAAAATACAGATGGAGAGCAAGCAATTCTCAAAGAATGTCAAGCTGATGAATATCAAATTCTACAAACTTCTATGGAGAACAAGGAGGAATTATCTTCACCTCCCATACCACACAAGGCACCTAAGACTTGCACATCCCCAAATTATTTTCCATACTACTTCCACAAAAGAGTGTGTGCTGTACTTCATAGGAAACAACTACCGAGATGGAAGGACAAGCTTAATGACATATTAGCTCGAAAAATTGATATCACACACTTCAAGATCTTTGATGATGGTGGATAGAAACGAATTAGCAACGTCTTGCTAAGACGTTAAAGAAAGCGCTTGGTGGGAGGCAACCCACCACATTCGGTAGTATTAACTTCTTTTCTTTTCTTTATTTTGTTTTTATTTAGTTTTACATTCTTTTATTTCTTTTTATTTTATTTTATTTTGGATTGTTTAACTTTGTTTGATGTTTTTGTGTCTTCAATTGCCTTAGTTATAATTAAAAATTGGGTTTGAATGTGAATTGTGTGCATACACTTTGAGGTTCAATATATGTTCATACATTCTTCATGAGAGAAGCGAGGAACAGTGAACCGGAGCATAGCGAGTAACGACACAATTTCATACGAAAGGGGGGGTAACTTCTTACACTTTTTCTTAATTTCTTTTGTTCTTCTTTTTCACATTGAGGACAATGCAGAAAATAGGTTGGGGGTGGGAAGAATATTCCATGAGCATGAAATATGACCAATTTTAAATTTTTAACTTTGTCACTTGAATTGTTTTTAGTTAGTGTCGTGTCTACTTGATTCAATCCGAAAATCTATGATATTAACATGATTGTAATGACAATGACATATGAGAGATGTTAGATTTTTACCTAAGCAATGAAGCACAGAAATGTTGGATTCATCTAATTTGAGAATTTTGTGGTACATGTGGTATGTATGCATGGTTAGTTTAACTATTCTGATTTGTGGAATGTATGCATGTTCATGATATGTTTTAAGTCTCAACAATCTCTAGAACTCATTTGAAAACACGTTGAAGCGAAATAATAGAAACAAATGCTACTTAGAAAATGATTTAGGCCATCTTTGGACCGTTTGAACTTTTCATGCTTTCCCGAAATATTTTATCAATAGCACACCCTTGGACTCAACATTGACATACATTAAACTACCCTTAGCGATAAGAGTACTTAGTGTAATATTTGATTTTCATGAGCAATTATGTTGTGTAAATGTAAATCTTGTTTTTCGATCAAAAAAAAAAAAAAAATGATGATCGAAATAATAAGCAAGAATAAAGAAGAAAATCAAGCAAAAGATCCAAAGGACATTTGAAGTTAAGGGAGGATGAAAAGAACACTTGGTGGAAAAAGTTGAAAATATGCTTGTGAAATAAAAAGTACTCTTATCATATGAAAACATCATTTTTGTACTTTCATTATCACATACCTAGCCACAACTTTACAAGCTTAATGAAGTCCTATTGATTCTAGGTAGTTTAGTTTCTATATTAGTGGAGATGAGTTTGAAAAATGAGCATATGGAGTTTGTAAGTGCAAAAATTCACATTCATATTTTACTTGCACATTTATGAGATATTAAAATGTAATCTATGAATATCATGCATGACACGGTCAGATAGTGTAACTAACGGGTTTGTGGTTTGATTGGTTGTTCAAAATTCGATTACCATGATGAGTTTGATGTTTGGACTGTTTTTGAGCTTAGGTGATGTTTAACTATTTCATGTGCCATTCGTTGTTAACAATTTTTGAGATGTATGCATGGATTGATTCAAGTATTGTTAGATTCTTTATTAGTTTTGAGTCTTTATTTGTGTCAGTTACGATGTTTGTGGGTATCATCACTGGAAACCCTCACGAGACTACAACTCGTCCACTAGGGCCACCTAGGGGTTTAAAGGCTTGTTGCATACGCTAAATGCAACCGTGACAATCTACGGAAGTGATTTAGGTTAGGTTAGTTTATTTTCTTTGTTTTGATTTTAGTTTTTAGATCGCTTCACTTGCTAGAGACTAGCAAGAAGCTGGTTGGGGGTTGTGATGAGTGCTCGAAAAGCACTAATATTTTGTGATTAATTGTGCTTAATTGTTTGATATATAGATTTATTATGATTGTTTATTCGATTATTTTCATAAATCTATCCATTCGAAGTCACGGGTATATTTTAGTGTATTTCAGGTGTTTTTAGCGTCAAATGAGTTAAATAATGCAAACACGCAAAGACGGAACACTTACGGCGCTCGGATCACGAGTTACGGGCTAAACAAGACAAATATGTAAGCCTTACATAACGAGCCATCACATATGTAAGGGGGTAAGCATGAAGAGAAGGAAAGCAATTCGCGCCGCGGCGAAGAAACTTCGTGCCGCGGCGAGGGTCTGAACAGCGTATGTAAATGTATGTACATACCATTTACATACCGTTACATACAAGGCGCGCCGCGGCGAAGAAAACATATGCCGCGGCGAGAGGCTCTCGGGTTGAATCCTGGAAAACATAGAAACATTGCGCGCCGCGGCGGGATAATTGCATGCCGCGGCGAGGAGCTCTCGGGTTTTTACATATTTTTCAGAATTTGTGTTGCGCCGCGGCGGGGAAAATGCATGCCGCGGCGCGCCTATTCGTAGGGCACACAGGATTTGCAGAAACCCTTACATCTATAAATACCCCCTTTACAACACAACTCGAAATAACTTGACCAACTCATACACAACTCTTCCTCTTCTCAATTTTGCGACCCAAACACGACATTCAATCAGCTTTGAGAGCGTTGCCACACTATAACGAAGCGAGAGATACCATTCTAAGGATTCAAGGAAGCCAACGACGATCGAAGATAAAGCTTACGGAGGAGTACGTCAACCGATCCATAAGCGGTATTTAGATTTAGGTTTTCATTGTTGTTATAGAATTAATTTATCTTCTCCATTTGTTAAAGTGTATGATCGTATTTTATTTGTCTATGAATAACAATATGAACATGAGCGGCTAGTTTCATTATGGATGTTTAGTTTGTGTTGCCATGTTTGCTAGGATTGTGTATGGTGTATTTAATTGATTTATGAATGAATTACTTTTTGATTAAGAGCATGTTTAAATGTTTGATTATGAATAATCATGGGCCAATTTGATGTTCGTAGTTAGATTGAAAAATCTGAGAATTTAGTTATAGGAACGTCACCTTAACTCTATTCCGAAACACTTAATCAAAGCTTCAAGTTAGTGACTTAGTCATAGCATTAATTTGATTGGCATAATTTCCTTGCGCATAATTTGATAGCTAGTTAATTTACCCCGGCCAAAGGCGGTTAATTAGTTAATCAACAAAGAAACCTACTCCGGCCAAAAGGAGTTTCGTAATTAAAAGGAAAGCCGGTAGTTTAATTCATATAGGACGTTCATGCATATCACCATACCTTTTCGATGCAAACATGGTTAACCAAGCTAAACGTCCATACATCCTCTATTGATATTTGATTTGATTGAATTGATTGTTTGATTGCAATTTCGTGTGATTTTCGTATAATTGTTCCCGTTACCAAAACCAAACAAACTCTTTTTACAGTTTTATTAGCATTAGGATTCTAGTTACTTAGAGTTTTAGTTTCACTAGAACTCTATTTAATTAGTGTTTTATTTTCATTAGAACTCCATTTAGATTAAAAAGCTAGTTATTTAAGACCACTGCAATTCCTTGAGAGACCGACCTTGGAAGTTGCTTATCACTTCACTACGAGTGATTCGTACACTTGCGAGTACACATTTTAACACATCACCAAGTATGACCTAAATTTATCAAGTGAAAACACAACAGCCAATAGCTCTTTTTCAGTGGTGGTGTAATTAACTTGGACGTCATTGAGTGTTTTGCTAGCATAATATATAACATGTAATCGTTTATCCACTCTTTACCCCAAAACAGCTCCTATAGCATGATCAGATGCATCACACATGATTTCAAACGGTAAAGACCAATTAGGAACAACAATTATTGGTGTAGAAGTAAGCCTATCCTTTAAAGCATTCAAAGCATCAAGGCATTCATCATCAAAATCAAACAAAGTATCTTTGGACAATAGATTACATAATGGACGACTAATTTTGAAAAAATCCTTAATAAACCGTCTATAGAAACCTACATGTCCTACGAAACTTCGTATACCCTTAACAGATGTAGGTGGAGGCAATTTTGCAATTAAATCTACCTTAGCCTTATCTACTTCAATTTCTTTGCTAGATATGACATGTCCTAGCACTATGCTCTGTTGGACCATAAAATGACTTTTTTTCTAATTAAGTGTCAAATTGCATTCAATGCATCGTTCTAATACTAAAGTCAATTTATGCAAGCAATCATCAAAGGAATTACCGAAAACTGAAAAGTCATCCATAAATACCTCAATGAATTTCTCCACCATGTTCGAAAAAATCGACATCATACATCTCTGAAAGGTGGCGGGTGCATTGCATAGTCCAAATGGCATTCTCCTAAAAGCGAAAGTTCCGAATGGGCATGTGAATGTAGTCTTCTCTTGATCCTCCGGAGCAATGGGTACTTGATAATAACCTGAAAGATCATCTAAAAAGCAATAGAAATCATGCCCAGCTAGTCTTTCTAGCATTTGATCAATAAAAGGGAGGGGGAAGTGATCCTTTTTGGTGTACAAATTCAGCTTACGAAAATCAATACACATCCTCCAACCTGTAATTATCCTAGTGGGCACTAATTCATCTTTTTCATTTTTAACCACGGTTATTCCAGATTTCTTTGGTACCACATGAACAGGACTGACTCACTTACTATCAGCAATTGGATAAATTACCCCTACTGCTAGGAGTTTCAAAACTTCTTTCTTAACTACCTCTTGCATGATTGGGTTTAGACTCCTTTGCGCTTCTTTAACTAGTTTGACATCGTCTTCCAAATTAATCTTATGCATACACATTGCCGGACTAATGCCTCTAATGTCCCCAATACTCCATCTTATTGCCTTTTTATACTTCCTAAGCTCTCCAATCAATTTCTCCTTTTGGTTTTGGGTGAGTGTAGATGAAATAATAACAGGGTATGTCTCATTCTCTCCCAAAAAGACATATTTTAGATGCTTAGGTAGTTCCTTAAGTTCTAATTCAGGTGGAACAATCTTATCATCATGTGGGACATCCAATAAATCTAAGGGTGTACTAGTGTCATTTAATGATATGACATTGTCTAATAGATCACTGTACTCCTTAGTCTCATAGTCTAAGATGTCATCTACCTCTCCAACTGTAAGTGCTACCTCCAATTTATCATCTAATCTAACATGCACAAAAGTATCATGAATTATTGGATCTAAACATTCTACAAACGAACATTCATCAATAGCAGATATAGAGGGGTAAGGAGATGAATCAAAAAGCTTAAAATGAACAGTCTCTCCCAAGACCGTCATTGTCAACTTTCCACTTTGGACGTCAATGATGGTTTGGGTAGTAGCCATAAATGGTCTTCCCAAAAGAATGGTGTGCTCCTTGTCCAAAGATGGATTATCCTGCATGTCTAAAACCACAAAGTCAATAGGTATGATTAGCTTATTGATGAACACATTTTTGACCTATATTTTGTTATGTTTTTAAGCATTCATTTTATCTTTTATTTTATTATTTTCGTGTTTTGGAAGGTATTTCATTGTTTTGTAGGTCGAAGTCGGTTTGGGAAGAAATGTGGAAAAAGAGAGCAAAAGTGAAGCAAAAGTGCTTAAAAATGTAAGCCTTACATTGGATGTCGTTTATTATGTAAGGGGGGCAAACAAAGGATTAAAAATGTAAGCCTTACATCGATAATCAACATACTATGTAAGGGCATTTACAGCGCACTAAAACAAGGCGCGCCGCGGCGAAGAAAATGTGTGCCGCGGCGAGAGGCTCTCGGGTTGATTCTGGGAAAATCAAATTTTCAACGTGCGCCGCGGCGGACAAAACCTGTGCCGCGGCGGGGATGTTTCTGTTTTCAGCCAACGTTCCAAAATTCAACACGCGCCGCGGCGGGAAAAACCTGTGCCGCGGCGGGAGGTGCCAAAATTGCCCAGAAACCCTAAAACGCGTCTTCAACTTCTCTCCCCCTATAAATACAACATTATACTCTCCCAAAACACAAGTTTTCACACCCATTTTCTGCCTCCCCTTAGCTGCTACTGCAGCAAGGGTTTTCCACCCAAAAACCAACCCAAAATCAAGAGAAGAACCTCCATTGTTGAAGCTACTCCAAGGATTTGAGAAAGAGGATCAATCAAGTTCAAGGATTTGGAGCTAGAAGATTCATTGGGGTAATTTTATTGTAATATCTTTTCTCTTCTCTGATTTTGTGGTTTGCCTCCATGACTAAATTATTGACACCAATTTAGTTATGGTTGGCTAATATATGTATTTGGGATGTTAGTATTGCTTCCAATGATTGGAAGAACAATTTTGTAATTTAATTATATATGATTTGGATTTATTTCTTGTTCATGTTCTTATTAATTTCTGATTGTGAATTAATGGTGGACCAAACCTTAGTTTGTGGTTAGAAAGAATATTTAAGAATTAGGCATTAGAAACGCCATCTTTGCTTAATTGTGCATTATGAACAAGAGCCTAAATTGATTGCATTGATTTGTGTTAGTTTAGGTGGTTAGAATTATTTCCTTGAGCTAATTCCGATTGATTAGTTAATGATCCGGACCAAAGACGTTAATTAGTTGATCGTAGTGAAAATCGCCATTGATTTGGGATTTTCTAGGTTTAGCGGAAAAATCATTAAATCCAACTTTTAATTGAATGCTTAATTTATTTTTACCATGAATGGATAGCGAACTAATATTCCCATTTACATCCATCATCTTCCCCTTGGTTGTGATTACTTTTGTTTCCATTTTATTTTAGTCTTTTATTTAATTCCGAATTTACGATCTGTTCTTCAATTGACAACTGTTAGAATGTTTAGGATTGTTTGTTCGACTAAATAAGAAAATAGATAACGTTTTAAAACCACAGCAATTCCTTTGAGAGACGATCTTGGGAGTATACTTGTCGCTTACTATAAGTGACTCGTGCACTTGCGAGCTTATATAAAATACAAAATTTAACTATCAAGTTTTTGTGCATCAAGTTTTTGGCGCCGTTGCCGGGGAATTGGCGTTTTAAAGTGTTTATTTGTTTTCTGTTTAGTTTGTTTTTCGTATTTCTTGATTTTTGTGATTTCTTTTTATTTTTGTGAATTTGTTAATTTTTGTGTTTTGTTTTGTTATTTTTAGTTTGTTAGTTATTTTTATTTGTTTGAGTCATTTGTTTTTAGTTGTTTATTTTATTTCTATCTTTTTCGTTATTTTTTTTTCTCTGGGATATATATTGTGGTGCTTTGATTTCTTTGTTGTTTTTGTTAGTATATGAAAGGTACCGTTCATAGACTACATCAACATATTCAAAAGAGCACTTAATCAGGCTGGATACTGATATCCAAGAGCTAGAAAATATGGAGGTATGTGACATTTGTGGTTTATATGGACATAATGATAATGTTTGCACTTTTGCAGGTGATTACCATACATATATTAATCGGGACTTCGATCCTAATGAGGGATATCACCCATCATGGAATGATCACCCATCTTGGAATGATCCCTATACTTATATTCCCGAGTTGGGAAATCACCAAAATTTTTCTTGGGAAGCAAACACTAACCCATCTTATGTCCCATACCCCATACAAGGCTCATATTTCAATCCTTATGACCTACCCATTCACCCTAAGAAACCAACCTTGGAGGAGACCTTGAATACTTTTATTCAAGTTAGTTTAGAAAACCAAGAGAAACGTACTCAAAGGATGGATTCCTTAGAAGACTCTATGATAAGGATTGAAATGCAAATTGGGCAACTAGCGGAACAACTTCTACCACAAGAAGAGTTGCCCAATCAAGATGAGCACGTAAAGGATGACACAATCCTTCAAAGTGGTAAAAATTTTGAAAATATTTATTTTCCTGAAATCTCTAATGATTTACCACTTTGTGTAGAAAATTCAGATGGGGAGCAAGCAATTCTCAAAGAAGGTCAAGTTGAGGAAAATCAAATTCTACAACCTTCTAAGGAGAACAAGGAGGAATTCTCTGTACCTCCTTTACCACTCAAAGAACCTAAGACTTGTACGTCCCCAAATCCTTCTCCTTACTACTTCCACCAGAAAGTGTGTGCTGTGCTTCATGGGAAACAACTACCGAGATGGAAGGATATGCTAAATGACATACTAGCTCGGAAAATTGACATCACACACTTCAAGATTTTTGATGATGGTGGATAGGAGTGGATTAACAACGTCTTGCTAAGACGTTAAAGAAGGCGCTTGGTGGGAGGCAACCCACTATTTTAGGTAATATTTTTCTTTTTCTTATAGTTTAGTTAATTTTTCTATTTGTGCCTTTTAAATGCTTTTCTGAACATGTGCGTAGTTGAAAACATTGAGGACAATGTTTAGTTTAGGTTTGGGGGTACAAATAGGTTCCAATAAAAACTTTTTTTGATATAAAACTATCATGCTTTCTTGTTAATTTAAAGTGAGTAATTGAATCTTTATACATGTTTTGTTTGATTTCTTGTACATATTCAAGGTTAGTTGTAAAAGCTGGTTTTTGTTCATAGTTCATACTTCATGCTTTTTAATATTGAAATTGAGATGAACCCAAATTTTGTGTTTAAGAATCAAATAGTGGAGACTACCTTGTGAGATGATTGTTGAGCCATTAACGTTTCATTCTGAGAGTTAATCATTATTCTACTCTTTTAAACACTTTTCTTATTATTTCAAATTGTTAGAAGATCTCTATAGGTTTTTGCATTGAATGATAGGATTTTAAACATATAATGAAGGATCATGTGCTTAATTGAATTGCTTAGATTAAATGATTTGAGTAAAAATTGGAGTGTTTGCCTATCTCATCCATGTTTGACTTTAAAAGATATGAGGGAATTCCTATATCCATTCACAAAATACATATGTATTTGGGTCTTTGTATAAAAAAAAAAAAAAAAAAAAAGAAAAGAAAAGATAATAAGTTTCTTATGACCCTAAGTTCTTCAAGTATGAATGGTTAATACAAAAAAAATATATATATATATATAAAATAAAAAAATAAAACCAAAAAAAAAAATTAAGTTCCCTTAAAGTCAAAGCATTTTCATTCTAGGGCACACTTGAAATTTTTGCTTAAAGATTTTAATTGATGCATGAGATTAGTAATGTGATTTCTTCATAAATCCTATCATTTGATTCCTTTCATGAGATCAATGTTATACACTTTTTGAGCCTTTCTTGTTTAATCATATGCGAATCTATTAGCTCATTTCTTTACATAACTTCTATTCGCATATACTTTGTTGAGTGTTTGAACCCATAGGATCAGTGTGATATTAAGAGTGAATTTTTTATCTTGTGAGGAGTAGAGTTGAAATGAATTTAGATTTTTAACACTTGATTTGGGGGAATTAATATTGATATATATATTTTTTAGTATTGGAGTATGCACTTATGATACGAAACTGATTTGCATGATGAATCCTTAATGTGTTAAGATAATTGGATGAATTTATGTAGGAGTTTCGATTATAAACTAAGAATAAACTGAAGCATGAGAAATTTTATTGAAATAAGTTTGTAGTTTTTATTTGTAGTATTGTTATTTGTCATTTTAGTTTTTCTTTCAGTAGGATGTTTGTGGGAATCATCACTGAAAACCCTCACGAGACTTTAACTCGTCCACTAGGGCAACCTAGGGGTTTAAAGGCTTGTTGCATATGTTAAATGCAACCGTGACAATCTACGGAAGTGATTTAGGTCAGTATAGTTTAATTTTAGTTTTGCTAGAGGACTAGCAAAATGTAGGTTTGGGGGTATTTGATGAACACATTTTTGACCTATATTTTGTTATGTTTTTAAGCATTCATTTTATCTTTTATTTTATTATTTTCGTGTTTTGGAAGGTATTTCATTGTTTTGTAGGTCGAAGTCGGTTTGGGAAGAAATGTGGAAAAAGAGAGCAAAAGTGAAGCAAAAGTGCTTAAAAATGTAAGCCTTACATTGGATGTCGTTTATTATGTAAGGGGGGCAAACAAAGGATTAAAAATGTAAGCCTTACATCGATAATCAACATACTATGTAAGGGCATTTACAGCGCACTAAAACAAGGCGCGTCGCGGCGAAGAAAATGTGTGCCGCGGCGAGAGGCTCTCGGGTTGATTCTGGGAAAATCAAATTTTCAACGTGCGCCGCGGCGGACAAAACCTGTGCCGCGGCGGGGATGTTTCTGTTTTCAGCCAACGTTCCAAAATTCAACACGCGCCGCGGCGGGAAAAACCTGTGCCGCGGCGGGAGGTGCCAAAATTGCCCAGAAACCCTAAAACGCGTCTTCAACTTCTCTCCCCCTATAAATACAACATTATACTCTCCCAAAACACAAGTTTTCACACCCATTTTCTGCCTCCCCTTAGCTGCTACTGCAGCAAGGGTTTTCCACCCAAAAACCAACCCAAAATCAAGAGAAGAACCTCCATTGTTGAAGCTACTCCAAGGATTTGAGAAAGAGGATCAATCAAGTTCAAGGATTTGGAGCTAGAAGATTCATTGGGGTAATTTTATTGTAATATCTTTTCTCTTCTCTGATTTTGTGGTTTGCCTCCATGACTAAATTATTGACACCAATTTAGTTATGGTTGGCTAATATATGTATTTGGGATGTTAGTATTGCTTCCAATGATTGGAAGAACAATTTTGTAATTTAATTATATATGATTTGGATTTATTTCTTGTTCATGTTCTTATTAATTTCTGATTGTGAATTAATGGTGGACCAAACCTTAGTTTGTGGTTAGAAAGAATATTTAAGAATTAGGCATTAGAAACGCCATCTTTGCTTAATTGTGCATTATGAATAAGAGCCTAAATTGATTGCATTGATTTGTGTTAGTTTAGGTGGTTAGAATTATTTCCTTGAGCTAATTCCGATTGATTAGTTAATGATCCGGACCAAAGACGTTAATTAGTTGATCGTAGTGAAAATCGCCATTGATTTGGGATTTTCTAGGTTTAGCGGAAAAATCATTAAATCCAACTTTTAATTGAATGCTTAATTTGTTTTTACCATGAATGGATAGCGAACTAATATTCCCATTTACATCCATCATCTTCCCCTTGGTTGTGATTACTTTTGTTTCCATTTTATTTTAGTCTTTTATTTAATTCCGAATTTACGATCTGTTCTTCAATTGACAACTGTTAGAATGTTTAGGATTGTTTGTTCGACTAAATAAGAAAATAGATAACGTTTTAAAACCACAGCAATTCCTTTGAGAGACGATCTTGGGAGTATACTTGTCGCTTACTATAAGTGACTCGTGCACTTGCGAGCTTATATAAAATACAAAATTTGACTATCAAGTTTTTGTGCAGCACTTATCTACCTGTACAAGTAAGTCCTCAACCATGCCCTTCGAGTAGGGCATTAAATTGATACTAGCACCTAAATCAACCATAGCCTTAGCTACTTTCCTATCCCCCATAGTAATATCAATTATGAAACTACCTGGATCTTTTAACTTAGGGGGTAAGTTGCGTTGAAGCACAACACTAGATATTTCAGATACGATTACTCTCTCATTAAGCTCATACCTTCTTTTCTTAGTGTTTAGTTCTTTGAAAAATTTAGCATAAGAAGGCATGTTTCTAATTACATTTAACAATGGAAAATTGATATTAACCTTAGAAAGCATGTTAAATAAATCAGAAAATTGTTTATCTTGCTTACTGTCTTTTAAACGGTGTGGGAATGGTACTGGTGGTCGGTATGGCTCCGATGACTTGTGTAGAGTAGGTGGATTAGATGACTCTCCAATTCTCGCCTTCGAAGGCTCTTCATGGTTGTCACCTCTTTCCTCCAATTCCTTAGAAGCATTGTTGTCATCTTCCATGTTACCTACACTATAAGATAAATCATTAGAAAGTTCAGGTAAATTTTTAATAACGACCTTACCACTCCGAAGAATCGTGACAGCTTTGGCTTGTTCAGGTTGACTGGGCAGCTTTCCCGTCCCTTGTTTGTGCATTTGTTCCACTAGCTGCCCCACTTGCATTTTCAATCTTTTCATTGAAGCTTCCATAGAGTCCATCCTTCCACTACAGGATTGTATGAAATTATTTAGGGTATCCTCTACGGTAGGTTTATTTTGTAGAAATTATCGGTTTATATTTTGGCCTTGAGTTTGGTTTTGGACGAATGGTTGGCTATTGTTTTGTTTCCAAGCGAAGTTAGGGTGATTCCTCCATCCAGGGTTGTAGGTATTTGAATAAGGGTCGTTCCTAGGTCTAGGTTGGTACCCTTGCATAAAATTTGCCTCTTCAGTAGTACCTGTATAAGGATCACCTGCAAAAGAACAAACATTAGCACCATGTCCATATGAACCACAAACTCCACATACCTTGTGTTTTGGCATCTGATTAACATTGGAGGTTGTGAGAAGTTGCACTTGTTTCGTCAATTCAGCAAGTTGCATGGCCATTTCATTGTTGGATCCTAATTCATGGACTTCACCTCTTCTTCCTCTAGTGCTCTTTTGTTGGGAATTGGCTCCCAACATCTCGAATAATTCGTAGGTTTCATCAGCTGTTTTCTCACCCATAGCTCATCCTGCAGCATTGTCAACTGTGAATTGACATTATAGCGTCAATCTGTCGTAGAAAAATTGATTCTGTAGCTGCAACGGGAAGTGATGATGTGGACACTGTATCAAAAGTAATTTGAATCTGTCCCAAGCCTTGTGGAAGGGTTCTCCGTCCATCTGCGAAAAAGTAGCAATTTTTGTTCTTAGGTCATATGTCTTTTGATGGGAATAAAACTTACCCATAAATTTGTTGTAAACATCGTCCTAAGTGGCCAAAGAACCGGATGCCAATGTCATGAGCCAAGACTTAGCTCTATCCTTGAGAGTGTATGGAAAACACCTCATGCGTAGTTGATCTTCACTAAGTTCCTGCAATGGAAAGGTTTGCACAGTAGCATATAATTCACACATAAAATTTAAAGGATCTTCATTAGGGATACCGTAAAAGGGGAGAAGCATGGAATAATGAATATTTTTCAACTCATAATTCCTAGCCGCCTCTGTAAGTCGAATGCATGATGTGGCGGTTGATGAGTGCTCGAAAAGCACTAATATTTCGTGATTAATTGTGCTTAATTGTTTAAAATATAGATTTGTTATGATTGTTTATTTGATTATTTTTATAAATCTATCCATTCGGAATCACATGTATGTTTTAGTGCATTTCAGGTGTTTTTAGCGTCAAATGAGTCAAATAATGCAAGCACGCAAAGACGGAACACTTACGGCACTCGGATCGCGAGTTACGGGCAAAACGAGTCAAATATGTAAGCCGTACATGTCGAGCCAGCACATATGTAAGAGGGTACATGTGAAGAAACTGAAGACAATGCGCGCCGCGGCGAGGAAAATGCATGCCGCGGCGGGGAGCTCTCGGGTTTTTACATTATTTTCAGAATTTGTGTTGCGCCGCGGCGGAGAAAATGCATGCCGCGGCGCGCCTATTCCTATGGCAATCAGGATTTGTGTAAATCCTTACATCTATAAATACCCCCTTAGAGCCCCCCTTACAACAGAACTCGAACTTGTACATAACTTTACACATTACAATTTTTGCGACCAAACACTACATTCAATCAACTTTGGGAGTTTTGCTACACAAAAACGAAGCAAGAGAAACCATTCTAAGGATCCAAAGAAGCCGTCGACTATCGAAGATAAAGCTTTTGGAGAAGAACGCTATCCCATCCATAAGCGGTATTTAGATCTAGGTTTTCTTTGGTGTAGTAGAATTCTATTTTTCTTCATCTTTCGTTGGAGTGTATGTTCGTATTTTATTTGTCTATGAATATTAATATGAACATGTCTGGCTAGTTTTATTATGGATGTTTAGTTTGTGTTGCCATGTTTGCTAGAACTGTGTATGGTGTATGTTTTATTGATTTAATATAAACAAAGTACTTTTTGATTAAGAGCATGTTTAGATATTTAATTATGAATTATCATGGGCCCATTTGAGATTCGTAGTTAGGTTGAAAGATCTTAGAATTTAGTTATAGGAACGTCACCTTAACTTTATTCCGAAACACTTAATCAAAGCTTCAATTTAGTGACTTAGTCATAGCATTAATTTGATTGGCATGTTTTTCCTTGCGCGAATTTTATTACTATTTGATTTACCCCGACCGAAAGCAGTTAATTAGTTAATCAACAAAGAGATTTACCCCGACCGCAGGCAGTCTCGTAATTAAAAGGAAAGCCGGTAATTTTGTTTATATAGAAAGTTCATGTTATTTCACCATACCTTTTCGATGCAAGCATGGTCAACCAAGCTAAACGTCCATACATCCTCCATTGATCTTCAAATATATCTGAATTGATTGTTTAATTGCAATTTTGTTTTCATTTAATTGCTCGTACTTTGTTCCCGTTACAAATCCAGCACCTTTTTACAGTTTTACTAGCTTTAGGATTCTAGTTACTTAGAGTTTTAGTTTTACTAGAACTCTATTTAATTAGTGTTTTATTTTCATTAGAACTCTATTTAGATTAAGAAGATAGTTATTTAAGACCACTGCAATTCCTTGAGAGATCGACCTTGGAAGTTGCTTATCACTTTACTACGAGTGATTCGTACACTTGCGAGTACACAATTTAACACATCAAGTTTTTGGCGCCGTTGCCGGAGAATTGGCGTTTTGAATAATTTTCTTTTTAACTTTTTATAGTTTCTTAATTATTTTTATTTGTTTATTTATTTTATTTGTTATCTTTTATTTATTTATTTATTTATTCTAAAAATACAAAAAAAATCAAAAAAAAAATCAAAAAATAGTGCTTTTATTTGCTTAATCTATGGTGCTTTGATTTCTCTGTTGTTTTTGTTAGTTTTTGAAAGGTACCGTTCATAGACAACATCAACAAATTTTAAAATGCACCTAATCAGGCTGGATACTGAAATCCATAAGCCAATACAAGGCCTTTTGAAGAGCTGCATGATATGACAGACATGGAGGTATGTAGCATTTGTGGTTTATATGGGCATTATGCTAATGTTTGCACTTTTGCAGGTGATTACTATGCATCCACTAATTCAAACTTTGATCTTAATGAGGGATGTCACCCACCTTGGAATGATCCTTATTTTAGTACCTATAATCCTGAGTGGGGAAATTACCATAATTCTTCATGGCAAGCAAACTCTACCCCACCTTATGCCCAATACAACATGCAAAGCTCAAATTTTCAACCATATGACCCACCCTATGCACAATACCAAATGCAAAGCTCAAGTTTTCATCCATATCCATCTAGAGCCACCTTGGAAAAGAGCTTGAATTCTTTCATACAAGGAAGTAGAGTTTATAATCAACCTAGGAAGCCAACCTTAGAAGAGAGCTTGAATTCTTTCATACAAGGAAGTAGAGTTTCTAATCAACCTAGGAAGCCAACCTTAGAGGAAACCTTGAATGCTTTCATACAATCTACGAGTGAAAGGATGGAGTCTATGGAGGCATCAATGAAAAGAATAGAAATGCAAGTTGGGCAACTAGCGGAACAAATTCAAAATCAAGAAGAGTTGCCCACTCAAATTGAGCAAGTGAAGGATGACACAATCCTTCAAAGTGGTAAAAATTTTGAAAATATTTATTTTCCTGAAACTTTTGATGATTTACCATTTTATGTAGAAAATACAGATGAGGAGCAAGCAATTCTCAAAGAATGTCAAGCTAAGGAATATCAAATTCCACAAACTTCTATGGAGAACAAGGACGAATTATCTTCACCTCCCATGCCACACAAGGCACCTAAGACTTGCACATTCCCAAATTATTTTCCATACTACTTCCACGAAAAAGTGTGTGCTGTGCTTCATAGGAAACAACTACCGAGATGGAAGGACAAGCTTAATGACAAATTAGCTCGAAAAATTGATATCACACACTTCAAGATCTTTGATGATGGTGGATAGAAACGAATTAGCAACGTCTTGCTAAGACGTTAAAGAAAGCGCTTGGTGGGAGGCAACCCACCATATTCGGTAGTATCAACTTATTTTCTTTTCTTTATTTTCTTTTATTTTGTTTAATTTTCTTTTTCAGTTTTTTCCTTTATTTTATTTTAGTTTGAATTGTTTAACTTTGTTTAATGTTTTCTGTTTTTCATTTGACTTAGTTTTAATTTAAATTTAGATTTGAATTGGGATGTAAATCTTTGAGGTTTCATACATGTTTCTTGCACACTAATTGCTTCATCATGAGAAAAGCAAGGAACAATGAACCGGAGCGTACGTGTAGTATACACAATCTCATACGAAAGGGGGGTAACTTCTCTCACTTTTTCTTAATTTCCTTTGTCTTTCTTTTTAACATTGAGGACAATGTAGAAATTAGGTTGGGGGTGGGAAAAATACTCCATGGGCATGAAATTGACCAAATTTAAATTTTTAATTTTTGTCACTTGAATTGTGTTAGGTTAGTGTCGTGTCTACTTGAGTCAATCCGGAAGTCTATGATATTAACATGATTGTAATGACGGTGACATATGAGAGAAATTAGAATTTTACCTAAGCAACGAAGCACATAAATGTTAGATTCATCTAATTTGAGGATTTTGTGGTATATGTGGTAGTTTGCATGGTTAGTATGACTATGTTTAGTTTGCATGGTTAGTAATGTATGCATGTTCATGATATGTTTTAAGTCTCAACAAGCTCTAGAACTCATTTGAAAACCCATTGAAGCGAAATGATAGAATCAAATGCCACTTAGAAAGTGATTTAGGCCATCTTTGGACCGTTTGGACTTTTCATGCCTCCACGTATTATTTTATCCATAGTACACCCTTGAACTCAACATTGACATACGTTGTACTACCCTTAGTGATAAGAGTACTCAATGTCATATTTGATTTTTATGAGCAAATTATGTTGTATTTATCTTGTTTCATCACAAAAAAAAAATGATGATGATGATGATTGAAATAATAAGCAAGAAAAGTAAAGAAAGAAAATCAAGCAAAAAAAAGATCCAAGGGACATATGCAATTTATAGGAGGATAAAAAAAGAACACTTGGTGGAGAAAGTTGAAAATAAGTTTGTGAAATAAAAAGTACTCTTATCCTAGTGAAAATATCATTTCTGTACTTTCATAATCACACACCTAGCCACAACTTTACAAGCTCAATGAAGTCCTATTGATTCTAGGTAGTTTGATTTCTATATTAGTGGAGATAGATTTGAAAAATGAGCATATGGAGGTTGGAAGTGCAAAATTCTCATTCATATTTTACTTGCACACTTATGAGATATTAAAATGTAATCTATGAATATCATGCATGACACGATCAGATAGTGTAACTAACGGGCTTGTGGTTTGACTGGTTATTCAAAATTCGATTACTAAGATGAGTTTGATGTTTGGACTGTTTTTGAGTTTAAGTGATTTTTAACTATTTTGTATGCCATTTGTTATTAACAATTTTTGAGACATATGCATGGATTGATTCAAGTATGTTTAGAGTCTTTATTAGTTTTGAGAGTCGTACGATGTTTGTGGGTGTCATCACTGGAAACCCTCACGAGACTATAACTCGTCCACTAGGGCCACCTAGGGGTTTAAAGGCTTGTTGCATATGCTAAATGCAACCGTGACAATCTACGGAAGTGATTTAGGTTAGGTTAGTTTATTTTATTTGTTTTTATTTTAGTTTTTAGATCGCTTCACTTGCTAGAGACTAGCAAGAAGTTGGTTGGGGGTTGTGATGAGTGCTCGAAAAGCACTAATATTTCGTGATTAATTGTGCTTAATTGTTTAAAATATAGATTTGTTATGATTGTTTATTTGATTATTTTCATAAATCTATCCATTCGGAATCACGGGTATGTTTTAGTGCATTTCAGGTGTTTTTAGCGTCAAATGAGTCAAATAATGCAAGCACGCAAAGACGAAACACTTACGGCACTCGGATCACGAGTTACGGGCAAAACGAGTCAAATATGTAAGCCGTACATGTCGAGCCAGCACATATGTAAGGGGGTACATGTGAAGAAACTGAAGACAATGCGCGCCGCGGCGAGGAAAATGCATGCCGCGGCGGGGAGCTCTCAGGTTTTTACATTATTTTCAGAATTTGTGTTGTGTCGCGGCAGGGAAAATGCATGCCGCGGCGCGCCTATTCTTATGGCAATCAGGATTTGTGTAAACCCTTACATCTATAAATACCCCCTTAGAGCCCCCCTTACAATAGAACTCGGACTTGTACATAACTTTACACATTACAATTTTTGCGACCAAACACTACATTCAATCAACTTTGGGAGTTTCGCTACACAAAAACGAAGCAAGAGAAACCATTCTAAGGATCAAAAGAAGCCGTCGACAATCGAAGATAAAGCTTTTGGAGAAGAACGCTATCCCATCCATAAGCGGTATTTAGATCTAGGTTTTCTTTGGTGTTGTAGAATTTTATTTTTCTTCTTCTTTCGTTGGAGTGTATGTTCGTATTTTATTTGTCTATGAATATTAATATGAACATGTCTGGCTAGTTTTATTATGGATGTTTAGTTTGTGTTGCCATGTTTGCTAGAACTGTGTATAGTGTATGTTTTATTGATTTAATATAAACAAATTACTTTTTGATTAAGAGCATGTTTAGATATTTAATTATGAATTATCATGGGCCCATTTGAGATTCGTAATTAGGTTGAAAGATCTTAGAATTTAGTTATAGGAACGTCACCTTAACTTTATTCCGAAACACTTAATCAAAGCTTCAATTTAGTGACTTAGTCATAGCATTAATTTGATTGGCATGTTTTTCCTTGCGCGTAATTTTATTACTATTTGATTTACCCCGACCGAAGGCAGTTAATTAGTTAATCAACAAAGAGATTTACCCCGATCGCATGCAGTCTCGTAATTAAAAGGAAAGCCGGTAATTTTGTTTATATAGAAAGTTCATTGATGAACACTATTTTGATCTACTATTTGTTATGTTTTTGAGTGTTTATTTTGCAATTAATCTCGTTATAATCTTGTTTTGGAGGGTGTTATATTGTTTTGCAGGTCAAAGTGGGTTTGGAAAGAAATGTAGAAAAGAGAGCAAAAATGAAGTAAAAATGTCTAAATATGTAAGCCTTACATTAGGTGTCATTCACTTCTGTAAGCCTTACATCGATAACCAACAGAGTATGTACAACGTATGTACATAAATGTATATACCATGTACACTGTTACATGCAAGGCGCGCCGCGGCGAAGGAATTGTGTGCCGCGGCGAGAGGCTCTCGGGTTGAAACATGAAAATCATGAAAACATTGTGCGCCGCGGCGAGGAAAAGTTATGCCGCGGCGAGGAGGTTTCTGCTTTGGACCCAAATCATGAACACATTGCGCGCCGCGGCGAGGAAAAGTTATGCCGCGGCGGGGAGGTTTCTGTTTTTATTTGTAAATCAGTATCACATGCGGCGCGCGCGCGCGGACTGGACTTCTCCTGAGGCACGAGACTTACAGAAAAATTGGAAAACCCTTACATAAAAAGGGGAGACCTAATTGAAAAAGAACACTCTCTCTCCCTAGCCTCCATCGACCAGATTCTATTATCAGCCTCCAAAAAAACTAGTGAACAGTGTCGCGTGAACAATGCCGAATTCAGAGTTCTTCATACAATTTTGGGAGAGAAGTTGCTTCATCAAGGCTATTCCATTGGAGCTTCATCAAGAGACTTGAGATAGGTGATCATCCAACATCAAGGTTCTTGTTGCAAGAGTGAAAGTGGGTAGATTCTTGTTTGTAATCTTTCTTTTCCTCATTAAAATTCTTTTGATGATAATTGTAATGAGAAATCTGGATTTGAGTTTGATTATGAGTAGCTAAATCATTTTGTGTGGGATTTTAGTAATGTGACTTTGAATGGATAATTTTTATGTGGTTTGATTATTATTTTAGTGTTTTGTTTCATGCTCATTGTTCTTGACATCTTTATTCATTGATTATTTTTTGCCAATTTAGTTTATGAATGTTTGAGACTATTTTAGGGTTGAACTTTAGAAACGCAATCTAAGTTTAATTGGGCATTCTTGAGCATGAACTTAAATTGAGTGCATTGACTTGTCTTAATTTAAGTGATTGAATTACCTTTTCTAAAATTAATGCTAATTAATTAATTAACGATCCGGATCAAAGAAGTTAATTAGTTAATTAAGGAAAAATCACCATTGATTTGGAATTTTCTAGGATTAGTGAAAAGAATCAACAAAGTTCACTTTATATGCTTAATTGAGGAGACCACGTAAACCAATTTATCCATACTTAGTTCACTAACTAATTTCCCACACTAGTTCATCATAAAGTTTTCGACATCGTTCTTTATTCGTCTTTTGCTTATTTTAACTATTTACACTTTTAGCAACTGTTTTCCAAACCAATCTTTGATTAGCGTGTTTAGGATTGCTTTTACCGTTACATTTTAGATCACATTTAACTCTTTTAAAAACCAACGCAATTCCTTTGAGAGACGACCTTGGGAGTATACTTGTCGCTTACTATAAGTGACTCGTGCACTTGCGAGCTTTTACAAATACAAAATTTGGTTAACAAGTTTTTGTGCATCATTCATGTTATTTCACCATACCTTTTCGATGCAAGCATGGTCAACCAAGCTAAACGTCCATACATCCTCCATTGATCTTCAAATATATCTGAATTGATTGTTTAATTGCAATTTTGTTTTCATTTAATTGCTCGTACTTTGTTCCCGTTACAAATCCAGCACCTTTTTACAGTTTTACTAGCTTTAGGATTCTAGTTACTTAGAGTTTTAATTTTACTAGAACTCTATTTAATTAGTGTTTTATTTTCATTAGAACTCTATTTAGATTAAGAAGATAGTTATTTAAGACCACTGCAATTCCTTGAGAGATCGACCTTGGAAGTGCTTATCACTTTACTACGAGTGATTCGTACACTTGCGAGTACACAATTTAACACATTAGCGGTCCCAATGATAGGTCTTGCAAACTCTTTGTTGATCATCTACCTAGCTACGTTGTCACCCATTGCTGTTTGCAATTGTTGTTGGACTTCTTTCTCTTGAAATTGATTATCTAGTTTCCTTGATCGGTGTTTGACTCTATGAATGTTGTCAATGAAAAGAGAGAGTTCCTTGTTAAGTGATCTCCTACCCTGCATGCACAAATAAAAAGCAAACCAAGATCAAGGCAGTAGTGAAATTTGAAATTAAGCACTATTTTTTGATTTTTGATTTTTTATTTTCTGATTTTTTTTTGTATTTTTAGAATAAAAATAAATAAATAAACAAATAAAAATAAATCAGAAACTCCAAAAAGTTAAAAAAGAAAATTATTTAAAACGCCAACTCTTCGACAACGGCGCCAAAAACTTGATGTTATAAATTTAGTACTCGCAAGTGTACGAATCACTCGTAGAAAAGTGATAAAAAACTTCCAAGGTCGATCTCTTAAAGAATTGCAGTGGTTCTAAATAACCTACTTCCTAATCTAAATAGAGTTCTAACGAAAATAAATCACTAATTAAATAGAGTTCTAGTGAAACTAAAACTCTAAGTAACTAAAGTCCTAATTTTAGTAAAACTGTAAAAAGGGTGTTTGTTTTGTGACGAGAACAATTATACGAACAATTAAACGAAAACAAAATCGCAAGTTAACAATCAATTCAATTGGATTAAAAATCAATGGAGGATGTATGGACGTTTAGTTTGGTTGGTCATGCTTGCATCGAAAAGTGATGGTGAAATAACATGAACATTCTATATAAACAATATTACTAGCTTTCCTTTTAATTACGAGACTGCCTTCGGTCGGGGTAAATCTCTTTGTTGATTAACTAATTAACTGCCTTTGGTCGGGGTAAATCAAATAGCAATCAAATAATGTGCAAAGAAATACATGCCAATCAAACTAATGCTATGACTAAGTCACTAATTTGAAGCTTTGATTAAGTGTTTCGGAATAAAGTTAAGGTGACATTCCTATAACTAGATTCTCAGATTTTTCAACCTAACTACGAATCTCAAATTGGCCCATGATAATTCATAATTAAATATCTAAACATGCTCTTGAATCTAAAGGTAATTCATTTATATTAAATCAATAAAATATACACCATACACAATTCTAGCAAATATGGCAACACAAACTAAACATATATAATGAAACTAGCCGCTCATGTTCATATTAATATTCATAGATAAATAAAATATGATTATATACTTCAACAAAAGAAGAAGAAAATATAATTCTATAACAACAAGGAAAACCTAGATCTAAATACCTCTAAATGAAAGGGATGACGTTCTTCTCCAAAATCTTTATCTTCGATTGTCAACGGCCTCCTTGGATCCTTAGAATAGTTTCTCTTGCTTCGTTTGAGTGTAGCAAAACTCCCAAAACTGATTGAATGTAGTGTTTGGTCGCAAAATTGTAATGTGTAAGAGTTATATTCGAGTTGTTTGAGTTGTATGTAAGGGGGAGTCTAAGGGTGTATTTATAGATGTAATGGTTTACAAAAATCCTGACTACAATAGGAATAGGCGCGCCGCGGCACACATTTTCCTCACCACGGCGCATATTGCCTTCCTTTTCTTCATGTTTACCCCTTTACATATGTGATGGCTCGTTATGTAAGGCTTACATATTTGTCTCGTTTAACTCGTGACTCGTGATCCGATCGCCGTAAGTGTTCCGTCTTTGCATGTTTTCATTATTTGACTCATTTGACGCTAAAAATACCTGAAATGCACTAAAATATACCTGTGATTCCGAATGGATAGATTTATGAAAATAATCAAATAAACAATCATAACAAATCTATATTTTAAACAATTAAGCACAATTAATCACGAAATATTAGTGCTTTTCGAGCACTCATCATAAATCATAGGTTTTACTCTGATAACTTTTAAGGGGTCTTTTAATTTTATAGTTGCTATTTCATTTGATTTATTTATAATTGGATCTAAAGAATTTTCTGAACATACTCTTTTTAATAATGTTCTCACTCCTGTTAAAGCTTTATCTCTTGTCTTTCATTTAGGAAAAGGTTTTGGTTAACCTCTATATCTAAAGAAATATTTTCTAAATATGATTTTTGGTGCTCTAAATTTTCACTACATTTTCGCTTTTTATGTTGTGACATAAGGGTAGGTGATGAAACAGTTAAAGCTTTTCGAATCTTTGAAACATATATAGTTTCGCCTTTTAAGGTTGTTAAACTGATTCAGTCTAGGTATTGTGTAAATGGTTGATATAGATTTAAAAAATTAATTCCTAAGAGGATATCAACTCCTGTTTCTTGTTAATATATTATAGGTATATGAAATATTTCTCCTCCTATTAATATATCTGTATCTTTTAAGACTTTATTAAGATTTATTGTAGTATTGTTTGCAATTCTAACTATTAGTTCTTTTGGTGATTGTTTCTAAAGTTCTTCTGGTAATACATTTTTACTGGCTACACACATACTTGCTCCGGTATCAATATGTGCATGTAAATGATAATTATTATATCCTTTAAATTTTAAGCCGATTTTTATGTAAGTGTTATTTGGATTGGTTATACTAAATAACTCATCCATTATTCAGAATCAAATTCTGAATCAAAGTCAGATGTTTCTGAATTTGTTATTTCTTCTAATAGATAGATACTGTACGTATCATTTATATCAGATTTTTCTATTGGTTCTAATTCTATTCTAAAAGCTTCTTCTAAAATTTTTGCCTTTTGTGAAAATTCTCTTTTAAATTCTTTTTTATGTTGAAGTCTATTGGGACATTCATTTGCATAATGTCCTTCCTCATTACATATCTAACATCTACATTTTTTTCTTTCTTGAAGGGCAATAATTTTTCTTCTCTGGTATATTATATCTTTTTCTTCTACAATATCTTTGTCTATAAGGTTTTCTATAATATTTTCTTTTATATTTTTGAAAATTTTATTTTCTAACTTTATATCTTTTGAATTTTTTATATTTTTTATGTTTCTTGTATTTCTTATAAGGTTTTATAGTGCATCCATATTTTTCTGGTATTCTAAAATCTTTTGTGTCACAGCAAATTTTATCATTTCCTCTGACTTACTTATATTCTTTCTTTTTTTGACATTTTAAAATTATCAAGTTCTTAAGACTTTTAATTCTTCCTCCTAATGTATCAGGTATATTTTCTCTTTCTCTATTATTATTCCATCCTTCTGTCATTGTTTTATGTAATGTTCTAGGTAATTTTTGAAAAAACATTTCTTTATAAGTTTGTTGCATGGAGAGTGGTAGTTTGTGGTAATACATCTCATATTCATATATAAATGAATCTATATAACACATATTACATATCTCCATATTGATTAAATGCCATTTGGCCTCATTTATCTCGTTTTCACTAGATTCAGTAATATGTCTACCTTTATCTTCTCCTATGAATTCTTTATATATTTCATTTGCTACAGTTTCTAAGTATTCTCTTCTAGTAGATGCATTCCCTATCATCAATAAATGTTGTCTTTCTGTTAGATTTGTAAACCATACTTTTACGTTTCCTGTCATTTTATGAGCTACTAATACTCTACAAGTGGAAGGGTTTGTTTGTGTGGTTATAGAAGTTTGTATAATTACACTCATTCCATTAGCCTATTCATCTAAAACTTTTATCCTATCTCTTATACAATCTAGGTCTAAAATATCAGATTTATAACTTTCATGTGGCCTAAATTCTGGTGGGATACTACTCATAGTTCCCCAATATAAACTTTCTTCCATTTTAAGTGGATGTCTTCTTTTATTTAAATGCTCAGTTTTTTTTTGTCTTTGTCTATATCTTTCTTCCCTATGTGGGTCAGATGTTTCTCCTCTTTCTGGATTTGGTGGATTTGGTCTTCTAGGAGCTGCTAATACTAATTCCATGTGTATTTTTGGATTTATATTTTCTTCTATAGATTCACTGATTATAGTCATATCATCCTCTTTTTTATTAGTATAGATTGTTTCTTCATAATGTTTTTCCAGTTCTTTGTTTATTAATGTTAAAAGACTAATTAATTTTCCTATATCCTTATTTTCAAGATCCATGAATTGTTGTTCTAATTTTCTTCTATATTCCATTGTATTGGGATTATGTCTTTTTCTTTGGATATCTTTTCATTTTTTCTTTTATCATTTTTAGGAATCATTGCATCAGGTCTCTTAGGAGGTTCTTCTTTTAATTTTTTAAAGGGTCATATCTTAACGCAGTAGTTTTAGGCATATTGTTAATATCTTTTCTTAATTCTATTATTTCATTATGTATTTCTAATTGTCTTCTACTATAATTATATTCTCTTATTTCTTCAAGAATTTCTTTTTGTATATCATTTATATTCTGTAAATATTTTGTATTTGATTCACAAGTTGCATCTACTTCTTCAGCTAAAAGGATTAAGGCTTTCATTATAATTTTTATACTTTCATTTATATTTTCATTTCCTTCTAACTCTATTTCTTGTAATTTTGATTTTAACATTATCTAGTCCCCTATTACTTCATGTATTAATAAATTTTTAATTTCCTCAACCTCTTGTTTTAATTCTTTTATTTCTTCTTATTCTTCCCATTCAGATTTACTAACCTTTGCATTATCTTCAATAAATTTTATTCTAGGAATACTACTTTTTTTTGCTGGTATAAGAGGTTTTTCTTTAACATCTAATTTCTATTCATCTGATATTTCAAAATATGTCATTAATTCTGGTTTTATTACTTTCCCTATTTTTTGAAAAGTTTTTTCTATTTCTATAAATTCATTATGACCGTATATTGAATTATTATGACTGTTGGTTAATGAATATCCTACTATATAATGTATTGAATATGGATGATTTCCTTCTTTCATTAGATTTCCTCTTTCAAATTCATATGTTAAATTTAATACTTGATTTAAATTTTTATCATTAATATTGACAGCAAATTTAGGATGTATTGTGAATATTAATTTTTGGTATCCTAAATTTTCATGTACTATTCCTGACATAGCATCTCTTCTATTTATTATTCTATTATCTAATAATAATGCTAATTTTATAGGTGTATCAATTTCTTCTCTAAAATGTGCTTTAATTAAAATTTGTATTCCTTCGAGATGAATATATCCTATTTTTTCTTTATCTTTTTGTGGGATTTTTGATAATTTATCTATAATTATTTTTTTATCAATTAATGGTATATTAAATCTCCCTTTTGCATCTGTTATAGTTATATTCATTTCTTTATTATTTACACCATAATAAGTTATATCTTTTTTTGGAAATATATTTTTTTTTTTTGAAAAAGATGATTCTTTAAATCTATCTCCTTTTTTGAGATTTAATTTTATTTTTTGAATTTGTTCAAATTTCTTTTTACTAAAAATCATTTCTTGAGAAAAACATCCTGAAATATCTTGTGTCTCTATTTCCATTATTTCTTGATTTTGTGTTTGTTTTTCTATGATTTCTGCCATTTTACAATATATTTTTATTGTATGTACGAGTTATATTCAAGTTTAATTTGTATGAACACCTTATATTTAAGTTTGTGAACTTTGAGGAATTTAGAAGTTAAAAGTGTCATTTATACCCTACCAAAACACAATCATTTTATTAATTTAGATAAAAAGTTAATTTTTAGCATATATGTGCTATCTCATGGAATTAATACCTACTTTTAGGGTTATTCCATTTTGTTGGGTAATATGTTGGTTTGTGATTTTCTTTTTTAATATATATATATATATATATATATATATATAAAGTGACTCGATAATTTTATATTTATTTAATAATTTTGTTTAAAATTTTTTATTTTTATTTATTTGATATATATTGTTATGTAATTTATATTTTTTTAGTAGATAAATTTTATAAATATTATCTATTTTATACTTTAATTTATTTGATAATTTTAAATTTATTTTAAGATAAGTAATATATTTTATTTTGATACTTTCTATTTATATAATATATTTGTTTGATAATTTATAATCTTTAGTAGATCTATTACCTTATATATGAAGAAAATTTGATCCATAATATTTCTTTGATAATGATTTTATTTGATATTTATTTGACAATTATAAAAGAATTTTATTTTATTTTTATTATTATTTTTATTTTTAAAAAGAGACAAGGAAGGCATTAAGTATGGCCTCAAATAAAGTTGAGATAACTTAAATTATGAAATAAGCTTTGCCTTAATATCTTTTGTATTTTTAGATATTTTGATCTTTATTATAAGCATGAAAAAAATTTATTTCCTATTTTTTTATTTTTACTTTAATTTATTTTTTTGACTATCATTTGTTGAATTTTATTTTTGATTTCTAATTTCATTAACAATTGTTTTAGATTTATTTTATTTTTACAATATAATTTTTCCAAAATTTTTACTGAAATGGATTATTGAGTAAATTATATCAGTTTATTACCACTTATTATAATTTTCTTTTCTTTTTTATTAATTTTATTTTATGGCTTCATTTATTTAACATAACATTTTTTTATTAATTTTTATTTGTTGTTATATGATATAAAACTCACAAATCAATTTTACTTTGTATAAGTGTATTTGTTTTCGAATTCAGGAGATTCTCATACAATAGATCCAAATATAAATAAAAGTCTATTTTTTTAGTTTTAAAATTAAACTTGAATATTTCTAAACATGAGTTTTGAATTATTATGCTACATTAAAAAAATTTGGGGAACAACTACTGCTTATACAATGTAGTATTATATATATTATTTTTAGTGGCTCTAGTTAACGTTTTTATTTTAGTTTGAAATTTTGATTTTGATAGGTGACTCATTTTTTATCTGTTATATTATATAATGAAGATTATACTTCGTAAATCATTAAAATTTGTTTAAAAATATAATTTTTAAATAATTTATTATTGCTTGCAAGTTGTTGAACAATGACACCAAAATTTATTCTAAATTGTATAATATTAGTATAAAAATTAATATATTTATTATTTATTATTTTAAATTAATTCTTTTAATTTGTGATCATTATTGAAATACAATTACGTGTAATGCATGTGACCAGAACTAGTAATTGTAAAAGTTTGAAAAATGTTTTTGGAATGTTTTTGACTTTTCTAATTTTAAAATTATAATTTTAAAAAGATTTAATTTTGAATTAATCTATTAATTAATTTATTATGGTTCGATTTATGGATCAATTTATTTTAATTCAATCCAATTCTATCTAATATGTTGATTTTATACATAAATGTTATCTGATTTAATCCATTTAAAAAATAACTCATTTTGATCCAATTTAAAGCACATCATATAAAATAAATATCCACAAAGCCATAACTTAGGTGAATATTTTTGCCATTCCTATCAATAGCTCTCACAACGTACGCACGTGTTTATTTCATAATAATTATGGAGCTTGATTATGATTAACTAATTTCTTTCTTTCAAGAAGCGTATGCTGAATTCTTTACATCATTAACGTAACATGCTTTGCCAATTGTCATATTCTATGGCCTTTAGTCCTGCAAAATCAAACATATATATATATATATACACAATCTACGTCTACTGTTCAACAATCTACATCTATCATTCACACCCTTCTCATGAACTTTTAACAATTATTTATCAATGAATTTGCAGACCGCATATTCCATATCGATTTCTTTTTTCACTATCTATGATTAAATATTACTCTCAATAGCGAATATAAAAATATACTCAAGAATTTTACAGTAATTAAATTGAAGGATAACACAAAAATTACCTCAAAGTATTTTTTAATAAAAAAAGTTTTATTAGTTAAAAAGAGGCTTATTTATATTCTATCTCCAATATTAACTTGTTAATACTAACCAATCGCAACCAAAATTATTCTTTGAAATTGAATGAATATATTGACATTAACTTGTTAATATTAACCAATCGCAACCAAAATTATTCTTTGAAATTGAATGAATATATTGACCAAATATTAACAAGTATTGAATGATTATTGAATGTTGATGTGATCAACTACTGTCTTATTGTTGACTTTTGGGAGAGCTCTAGATGAAATAAACTAATTAATAGATGAAGCACGTCTTTGGTTGAAGTACATTCATTTAGGTGGAGTTCACTGAGATGAATATTTTTTTTCCTTCTCAAGTAGAGATGAAGTTATTGTTTTCATAAACTTGAAGTTGAAGTAAAGTAAATTTTTTTTTTTTTTTTTTTGTCGGTGAAAAGCTTCACCAAAGTAAGCAGCAACCAAACTATCCAAGATCATCAGTAATTGGTTGACATATTATGTCGACATCAAGACAACCCAGTTTAACTTAGAGGTAAGATAGGAGATGATTTCATCCAAATCACCTAAATTACCTAGGTGAATATTACTATCCTGGATCACATAAATTAAGTAATATTCACCGAGGTAAATCTGGATCAAGTGGCCTTCTTCATTATGATGAATTCATACTCATCCAACTAAATTCGGGTGAAGTGAACTTCATACGCTGAAACTGATCTTTATCTATGCCTCAACGGCTCAACTTTACGTATATTTCTAGTGTAATCACATGCTGTTGTTTATAAATAATAATAATAATAAAAAAAAAACACAGGCTGTATAAAAACAGCGTATATAAAGACATTACACGGTTTACTCCCAACAATTCTTACTGGAATTCTTATAATGGGTGATTACTTTTTCAGACTATTGCTATGAGATGATTTATTTTTTTAGAGTAATATGCTATGAAACATCGATAAAGAAAAGATTTAGACAGTGAATACTATTCTTGATCATGTTCTTAAATGAGTTTCATTTTTGAACACATTCAATTTTGAGTGTAAATTAACTAAAGATAAAAATAAAAATAGTGTAAAAAGGGTCAAAAATTGCTTTCTTTTTATTTATTTATTTTATTTACTCAATTTTGAGAGCATGAGTTTTGTTATTACTATGCTATTTATTTTATCTAAAAATAACATCCATTAAAAATCATAATAACAAAAATAACACAATTTTTTTAAATTAGGAAGATATTAGTTGGGTTAAGGATTTTACAAGTCCTATAATTTTTTAAAAGGTACATTTTAGTCATGTAGCTTTTAAAGTATGCTCTTAGGGTTCAGTACTTCTTCAAAATGTACACTTTAGTATTCAATTTTTTATGGTATACCTTTAGGGTCCTGTAGTTTTTCAAAAGTTTCAATCAAATTTAAATAATTTTTTTTCAAGGATAAATTTGAAATTTTGAAAAATAAAATGCAAAAATTATTTTTTTAAATGAATATTAAATATTTGATATTTAAAATAATATAAGCAAATAAAAAATTAAATTTGAAATGTATTTAAAAAGAAGGAGAAGATTAAAGAATTTAAATTTCAAAATTATTTTACTCATTTTATTTTATTTTTCAATTTTGAGTTTTTCCTTTAAAAAAAGTAACTATTTGGATTTGGTTATAACTTTTGAAGAATTATAGGACTTTAGAAGCATAACTTAAAAGACAAATGACTAAAGTGTATCTTATGAAGACTTACAAGACTCTAGAGGTATACTTTAAAATATACATGACTAAAGTATACATTTTAAAGAATTATAAGACTTATATAGACATTTGGATTAATATTAGGGGTGTTAGTTTTGTTATTATAAGTTTTAGGAGTTTTATATTTATTATTTTCAAAAAAAAAAAAAAAAAATCGCCTAACATACATAAGATCATTTTATTTTTATTTTATAATTTAATATTGAATTTTGGCATACCATTTTATATTTGTTGTATACCGTAGGTATAATTAAATTATATACTTGTATGTCTTTTGATAACACAGGTATAATTGAGTTTAAAAATGCGAAATAGGTATAACTAATCAACCCTGAAAAGGATAGATTTTGGTAGATATTTTGAAACTTATTATTTAAACAACACAGGTACAATATTTAAACATTTTGAAACTTATTATTTTTTATTTGAATTCGTGTTAGAGATAGATTTTGGTAGATTGAATTAACAGTATCAAATGTTGTATACTTGCTTATCTTTACATCAATTTCATTTCAAAATTCTCAATTTTAATTTTTTATTTTTTGAAATTACGTACATTTGACAAAACATTTCAATTTCAATTTTCTAAATGTGAAATTCAAGAAAGTCAAATTTTGGAATTAAATTTTTATTTTTTGATATTAAAAATTTATAATTCAACCATACATAATAATACTTAACTTTAATTAAAATGATTAAAGAATCCTAATTTAATAAAAATTTATCAAAATTAATTTTATAATTGAAGATTTTAAAACTTAAAAAGTTGAAAATTTATAAATAACTATATTATATATAAAATTTGAACAAAATTATCTCTTTATTTTAAATTATTAGTTGATATTTTAGGATATATTATCACAATAAATAATAACTCTAAACAAGATAATATAATATGAATTATGTCTAATAAGAAATATAATAATATGATGATTACCAAATAGAATAAGGACTCTAAATATTATCTATACTTTCACAATTAATTTGAAAGTATAAGAAAATTAAATAAGATGATTAGCATATCTAATAAGAATTCTAAATATTATTTTACTTATTTTAATTTTTTTCTTTGATTAATTTCGTATTTATTTCAAATATGTTATAGAAATTAATCAAAGAAAAAAATTAAAATAAGTAAAACAAAATCACTTGCAATATAGTTTTTAATTAGTATATTGAAAATTATAAATTAGTTATCAAACAAGCTATATTTAATTTTTCATTTTTTATATTTAAAATCAAAACTAAAAATTGATCATTAAATATAATAAAAAATTTAATCCCAAAATTAAGAAATTGAAATAGTTTTTAAAGTATGTGACCTTAAATATTGATAAAAATGGTAAATTTATGTTCAAAAGAATTTGAAAATATAGCAAAACTGTGTATGTTATATTCTTGTCCCAAATGGGAAAAAAATCATCACTTTCTAAGATAAATATATTATTATATTTTGATAACTAGTTGTAACTCAATTACTAGAATTCCATTTGAGTATGTCCAAGATTTAGATTTCTGAGTGATATCATAAATTCATAATATATATATATATATAATCCCCGAAGTTAACAATTGAATAAGACCCGCGGCAATAATTAATTGTTAGGCTTTGAAAGACACTGATAGATGGATCTATTTCCAAGTCCAAGTTAATTTGTAATTTATTACTTCTTAGATTAGAGGATGTGGGACATACAAAGGAGTTAGGTCCGCACATGTTGGAGAGGTACCCTCTCTCTCTCTCTCTATATATATATATATATATATATATATATATTGGGTTGTTTATGGCTCAGCCAACATTCAAAACTGAGAGAAAGTTAGATGGGTAGCATCAGCATCACCTTTCTTTGGGAGTAATTAATATTGATCAATAATTTAGAAATTGAAGGTGAATGTATTTAATTATGATAGACATTTTCTAATGGCTTATGCATGTATTCTTCTATTAGAATTTAGACCGATAGAAAATCCCCGAAGTAACAATTGAAGAGACACTGATAGATGGATCTATTTTTAAGTCCAAGTTAATTTGTAATTTATTACTTCTCAGTAATGATATTAATCGTATCGTGTTAATTATATACGTATCGTATTATTCGTGTCATATTTCATATTAGTTAACACATTAAAAAATTTATTTGAATTTTTTATTTTACCTATTTATAATAATAAAAAATAACAAAATTTTTAAAAACATGAAAAAATTATTAATTAACTTTTATTAAAAAAAATTTATATCGTATGGTATTTAAATCGTATTATCTATCATGTCAAAAATTATCACCCTTATTTTTAGAGCATGTGAGACATACACCCTCTCCCCTCCCCCCTCCCCCCTCCCCCGTGTCTGTATATATATATATATATGTATTTTGGTTTTTTTTTTTTTTTTTATGGTTCAACCAACATTCAAAACTGAGAGAAAGTTAGGTTGGTAGCATCAGCATGACCTTTCTTTGGGAGTAATTAATATTGATTATGATAGACATTTTCTAATGGCTTATGCATATATTCTTCTATTAGAATTTAGAAAGATGTCTCTATACAACCACATATCATCACGACTCTTGTTTATTTTTATACATGTAATATAACAGGCAATTCAACATATATATATATATATATATATATACTTTTTTTTTTTTGCAGAATAAGTTTGTTATTTTTTATAAAAAATATATTTTAAATTTATAGCTATTTGAAAGGGTATTACAAGTATATTATCTTTAAAAAATATAAGTTCATTTTGAAAACATAATAGACTTTTGTGACCATTTTTTAAAAATAATAGACTTGTATTATCATCTTAAATAAGTAAGAATTTAAAATATATTTTTGTTAAAGATAATAAATTTTATCGTCACTTCGTCATTTTTTAATATATGAATCGTGCCTTAATAACATTAACAAATTAAAACTGTTTTTTTTTTTTTTTGAAATTTATAAAACTATTAACAAATTGGTTTTGTACGTTAATTAGTATATTTAATAAATTAAAATTAAATAATCAATAATAATTAGCACTAGCACTAATAAGGAGCTAAGAGTGAAGCGACTCAAAGCTCGGAGTGCAGCACAGATTGTAGCTACAGGTACAAAGGACCCCGTAACTGTGGCTGCGAGCAACTGAGGAGTTAAAAACAAATTAGATAAAAAAAAGGTTATGCTATGAAATTAATTGAGCAAATATATTAGAAAAACATATATTTTATTAATTAGAAATTATTAAGAAAAAAAATGTTTAATTGTATGACATAATTTTCTTTGTGTATAGAATTTTATTTTTAACTCCATAAAAAAATATATATGTTTATTTTTCTTAAAACGTAAATAAATATAAATTTTTAGTATTATTAAAAAATGTATTTTTTTCACTAAGCAGATTAAAAATAAATCGACTCATTTTTGCACCGGGGAAAAAAAAAATTCAAATACGCACAAGTAAGCAACCTAAACACTTTTTGAGATTTGTTTTTTTCTATAAAAATTATGATACGTTTTGGAGAAAAAAATAAAAAGAAAGATGATATAATAAATGGAGATAGTGGGAAACTTAAAGATACGTAAATTGATTGAACTACGGAGAGTATATATAAGACATACACAAACTAGAAGACTACAACTAGTTACTTGAGTCAGGTAACATAGTTTCTCACTCTCTGCTTCAAAAAGAGAGAAACAGAGAGTGAGAGAGTTACCAAAAAGTGAAATTAAATCATGGGAAGGAGGCCTTGTTGTTCAAAGGAAGGACTTAAAAAAGGAGCTTGGACTGCCTTGGAGGACAAAATTCTCAGTCACTACATTAATATTCATGGTGAAGGCAAATGGAGAAACCTTCCCAAAAGAGCAGGTTATAAATTATTTAAACAAAAATAAATTAAATTAAAATAAAATTAGTTTCTCAATTTTCTTAATTTGCAGGTCTTAAGAGATGTGGGAAGAGTTGTCGTTTGAGATGGTTGAATTATCTAAGACCTGATATTAAAAGAGGAAATATTAGTCACGATGAAGAAGAGTTAATCATCAGGCTTCACAATCTCTTGGGAAACAGGTCCTCTTTTTATTTAAGACTTTTTTGTTGTTGTTGTTGATCTTATTATGTAATATTATTAATGTGCAGATGGTCTTTGATAGCTGGGCGGCTACCAGGCCGAACAGACAATGAAATTAAGAATTATTGGAACACCAACCTGGCCAAGAAAATTCAACAGAGTGAATCAAGTAGTACGACATGCCGTATACCATCCAATCCAATTAAAAAAGAAGCAAAACACATTAAATCAAGCAAGTCCTTTAACCAGCTTCAGTCTCCAAAACTAGCCAATACAACAAGTTCAAGTGTGGTAAGGACTAAAGCAACCAGGTGCACCAAAGTGGTCAATTTACAAGATCAACTAGAAAAAAACATCAATAATATTGAACATGATCATGGCCCAATAATATTCGGTACTGAATCTAAAGAAGCCAACTCAATTGTCAATGATGAACCCAAATTGGGATTAATGGTTTCAGATTATAATCACGAAAACACTAACGGTTATTCAGAATTCAGCACGATGATGAACTTTGAGAGTGATGATCAAGAGGATTTTCTATCTAAATTTCTAGACATGGATTTCTTGCATTTCTACTCTGGCATAGAAGGCCAATCATCTCCAAAATCTCATGATCAAGATCAAAGTCAACCTCCCTTGTTTAATGAGGATCACAATCTGTACGGTGAAGATTTGCCATCGGCTCCACTAATTGAGTCTGGTCTACTACTCGATTGGCTTCAAGACTAGTAAGTATTTGAGGGGTAACAATTAAGATGTATTATGGAGACCATGCCTACAAGTTTGACCAAAACAAAAATTTAAATAGATGTGTGGGTTAAATGTATCGAAGTCTTAGGCGACCTTTTCACGTGAGAAAAAAATAACTTTTTAGCATATAAATTATTATATAATAATAAAGAATAATAAAATTATTTGGATGTATGGAATAAATAGTGCTAAATTTTAAATCAAAATAATGTTTTTGTTGATTGTATTATATTCGTGTTCTTGATGTACAACGTTCATGCAAGTTTGAATAAAAATCCTTAATAATATTTACTTCCTAATATTTTATTGCCTTTTTTTATTTTATTTTATATATATATATATATACATTTTCAAATAAAACAAAATAATTGAATAGAATGTTTAAGAATTCAATTTTTTAATAAATGATTTCAATCTTTTATCTTATATCATTAGGTATATATACAATAATTGAGATCAATTTTATTTGTCATAGATTCATATATTTTCAAATAAGTAAAGAAAAAACAAATTTGATCATGAAAAAACCTAACATCTTATATTGAAATTATTTACTTTAATGTTTTGAAGAACAACCTTATGTAAGATTACTTGGTGTCAATTCTAGTATACTCTCGTTATTCTTTGTTCTTGGGTTATACAATAATCACGTTTCACATATTATTTTTTTTCCCTCCTCATTTTTAAGTAAATATTGATGTTGTAATGATTGATAGAGTTTTTCTAATTATTAACTTATGTTCTCGATCAAAGATTTCTTGTAGGACCATGAGAAATTGAGATGACAATAGAATATGTGGTTCTTGTGCGCACATTTCGAAAGTGTGTTTGATAAAGTTTATGTGATTTAATTTGGAGGAATCTTATAGATGGAAGAAAAAGGTGCTACCTTGTGATGTATTTACTTTAGTTTGGATTTAATAGGAAGAAGAATTGTGGCTTGCTTTGCAAGCATACTGGCATGTCCATTAGGGTTGTCTAAGTAACCGTGCAAGTCGATCCAAATTATTTTACTGGATCAGTCTAGATCAAACCAAATAATTTTAACTATATATAGTCAGGTCTAATTTAATATTATAATACACCAAAAAGATCAAATCAAACCAGTCAGTACTTGAAGTTGGGACCTCAATGTTAACATTGTCCTGGCCTCTCCACTAGGCCATGTGATACAAGGCGGTAACATGAACAACATTTTTCCACGAGTCAACTCACATTTATGTGTCAAAATAAATTTAATTAAATATATATTGTATACAAATATTATATAAATTGTCTCAAATTGTTAATCGGACGGGATTGTACGATTTAACTGGTTTGGTTCGGTCCAACTTTTATTCTTAATATGGTCTGCTTTTACAATTTTTTTTTTAAATTGAACCAAACTGGACCATAGACACTCCTAATATATATCCATCCTAAATTATTTGAGATTATTATACATATCCAAACTAGGGTACTTCTCTTAGTTCGTACTGAAAAATCAACAACTTTGCAAAGAGAATTGTGTGCTCTTCGGGACTCAAAACGTTGACTTTTCGTGAAAAAAAAAAAAAATATATATATATATATATATATTTGTATTTGAAGGTTGTATATTATATTATAATTCATGGTCATAAGTGAATTAAAAAAAATGCATAAGGAAACAACCAAAAATAAGTATAATTAGAGAAATTATTTATTATTGTTAGTATAAATGATAATGTGGTACTACAAGCAATAAAATATAAAATTAGTATAACTTTTTTTTTTTTTAAATATACAACTACTTAATATTTAATAAAAAAAAAATAACCAATAAAATTAATAAAAAATATATCCTAACAAATAACAATATCCTTTTGTAATCTATTGGATCGGACAATTTCCTTCTAGAAATATTACATGAGATCTAAGTAGTTAAAATAAAATAAAAAAGCGGACCAGGTTTAAGAAGGAAAAATGATCTTTTTAATAGCGTCCACAAAAAAAAAAAAAGGTTTTATTATAGTATAAAAAGAATGTCCTATAATTTAAAAAAATAATGTTAATATAGTATTTATAATTAAAATAAGACTTAATTTTTCTTAATGTTAATCTTTTAGGAGTTAATAGCTCATGGTACTTATATACTATGTAAAATTTAAATGGTATTAAAGCTTCAATCGATTAAATATGTATAAAAAAAAAAAAAAAAGTCTAATGGGCCTTCTTGAAAAAAAAAAATTATATATATATATATGAATCTTGAAAAAAAAAAATAGTAATCTAATAGATTTAAAAATAATAAATTATGTTAAAAATATAAAACGGTGAGACAAATTTACAAGTATATAATACTGCTACATATCTCAGAGTTTAAATGAAATGTATCACGTGACAATCTAACAAAAGCGTTTATAATTAAGCTATAAATTTATTGAGTGGGTCAATAACTTAATGACATACACGTATTGAATTTGGGGCAGGGTGCTGGTTGTTGGGGGATCAGTAGCTAAGAAGAATCACATGCTAATGAATTGTTGTGGTTATTCCTTGTATGCTTCCAAAATGACGTCGTCCTCACTTCTCAATCATGTTCATTTCACTCCAAAAGGAAATACAAAGCCTGAACAGCTTTGTTTGTGCTTTATTTTTCCAGATAGGTCCCATCAAGAGTCACACTTGAAATATAGGCATCTTTATAATTAATCATTTAAGTTGTTTTTACAAGAACCAATTAAATTAACGGTTCACAAATATACTCTGGTAAATTTCAACATCATGTACCCATATACAATTAATTTTCCTATGATCAATCAAAGTCATAAAAAAAATAGTATTATCATACAATTACTATTTTAGTTTTTAGATTTATTTAAAACTATTTTTATACATCAAAGTTTATATAAGAAAAATTATTAATGATCTTAGGTTGTGGATGTGATGCATTTTTTCAAGTTAAAATTTTCCAAAAAAGATACATTATATTGGTCAATTTTTATGTTTTTTTTAATCGATACAATTTATTTTAAATTGCATTATTAATTATTATAAATTATGGAAATAAAATTTGAACTTATATTTAAAAGGATATAAAGCATTATATTTACTATCAAATTACTGGATAATAAGCTATTGGTCGACATTTATGTATTTCTACTAAATTAATCTCATTAATGTATAGTCAAAAGTTAAAAGTCAGTTGCCATTTTGTGCAATTCAAGTGTGAACGGAGCGAATTTGATTATTGTTCGATATAAATGGGTACGTGAGTGTATAATATATTATTTAAAAAATAATTTGAAGGTAAAATTGTAATTGAGCATGTAACGTTTCCCATTAATTAAAAATATATATTTGTGATATTGTTGTTTAACTTTTGAGTGCGACAGAAAAAACGTAAACGAATTGTGTTTTTCTTCTTTTTATTTACTTATATACAGTGGAGTTAATTGGGAAAAGTTTAATTGCCTTTATGACATGGCATTGTAATATTTTATAATTTCACTAAATCCTCACCTAGGACTAGGATTGTGAAGTAACTATTTACTTCTTTATATAGAACTTTATATCCTGCAAGATACTAGAATGTGGTGATTTGGAATATAGATTTTTTTTTTTTTTTTTTTACAATATTCAATTAGAAGTGGCTGGTGAATGCGTTTAATTAAATTCATTTATAAAAAGATGCAGTTTTGTCTTCATACCTGTAGACGATTAATAAAAGTCTCATGGATTTCCTGTACTCTGGAAATGGAACATGGACTCTAATATTTATCAAACTTTGAGAACATAAGAGCTTCCTTTTGGAGATTAGTGATAACGTTTTCTCTCAATTATATAATATTGGAAGAGAAATGATTTTATTGTATCTATTCTCATTTTAACATCTAATTTTTTTAACAAATAAAATTTAGTGCGATTAAAAAAAAAAAAAAAGAATTTATGAAATAACACACGCTCAAACATATACAATAATAATTCGAACTCACATTTTTATCATCCACAAAGAACATATATTATTCTATTATGAGATAATTAATATCATTGCAAATTTTAATTAGGCAATAATTTAGTTAATCAATAAATATATATATATATATGAAGTAATGTATTATTTAATTACATGACATAATTCTTTTTATATATTTAAATGTCTTTTTTTTATAATATAAAAGACGTTTTTTTTTTTTATTAAAATTGAAATTACTTGAATATTAAGACATATATGAATCAAAAAATATTATTTATTATTTGTAGAATATACTTTTTATCAATTATATTATTATTTAATTATTTTTATTAAATATTAAATAATTTTATTTTTTAAAATAATTATATCGTTCTTATATTTTATTAATTTAAATTACATGATTTATTTTTGTTTATATGGTGTCACCTTACCTTAAGATCAATATGCGACGTACCTTTATTTCTGAAACGTTAAAGGTGGCTTTGAAAAATTGATATCTACATTTACCCAAAAATAACACACTCAAGTGGTAACTTAATAACTTTAGCAAAAACGAAAAAAAAAAACACTCAAGTGGCATGATTGTTTATTTGACGCGCGTTGTCATGTGCCAACCTGTACATGTATGCATAATTGTGGCTTGCCACTGGAGAACTTGTGTCTGGTATATGAGGTCGGATATTTTTAGTTGCCGTACAGCAAGTTAAGTTATTCGGTATCAGATACATTGTTGCGACATTAATAGACAAAACAAAAAATATTGTAAATAAATAGAAGTATTCTTGTACATTAACATCTGACAAATATTCTGCCATAGCTAAAGTAGTTAAGCCAACTCTTATTCAAGCTCTGACTGTAAAATAGGAGAATTTTTATATTATAAATGTATAAAAATTATAAATATAATAAAAATATATATATAAATTAAGAATCGAATGTAAAAAAGGAAAAAATATTAAACTCTAAAAAATTAAGCGTGAGAGAATTTAAATCTATTTTTTTTTAAAACATGCTCAATTTTTAATATTTTTACTGTATAAAAAAAAAGTATAAACTCGAATCATTTTAAATTCTAGAATATTTTTTTCATTAATTATTCTCATTCTTTCAATTGCATGTAATGATAATTTTCTTTACAAATACGTTCACCTATCCCCACCAAATACGGATAAACCCCCATGTGCTTTGGCAATGTTGAAGATTAATTCCATATCTTTTAATTAAGTTGAAAGTACAAACTTTGTTTTTTTGTCGAATTTAATAATATCTAATAGTAAATGAAATAATATACCAATAATAATATAATTAATACCTAGGACATGAGGTTGGAGATTTTGAGTTGCCGTACAGCAAGTTCAATTATTCGGTATCAATTTTGATTCGTTGTTGTGAGATTAATACACATCTTTTAAATAAGTAGAAAGTAAAGAAGATTTTTTTCTTTATAATAGTTGAAATCAATCTTTGCACAAATTTTATTTCTTTCTTATGAGTGATTTATAAACCAAATGTATTTTGTGTATTTATACTGATTAAATAGTTAGACATGCATGTTATACAACTTACAACATATGTTATTTGCTTTATATTTAATTACGTTGCATACAGTTACAAAGGCATTTTGAGAAAGGATTATTTAATTATGTTTTATCTAAAGGCTATTAATTCATGATATAATTTATGAATTATTTTAGTTCATTTTATCTTTGTCTTATATATTTTTTGTGGATTAAAACAATAATAACATAATATATGATTTAATATCTTATTTAGTTAAAATAGATTTAATTGAAACAATTATGAATAATTAAAATTATAAAAATAATGAAAAAAAATATTATTATTTATAATAATTATGAGTTCATTAATAATAATTTTAAATAAAATAAAATAATTTTAATTTTTTAATTTATTAAAAACATAAAATAAGATGTAATAATTTATTTTAAGCAATAATGACAAACCTTTCATATTCAGCAAATGTTCTGATAAATCAGGCACGTGGAAGTTGCGATTTTTATTTTCGTTTCAAATCAATAATGTACCTCTCTTTTTGAGATATTTTTGTGGAAAACATAATGATGCTTTTGTTTAGGTGCTTTTTAGTTCACTTTATTTAAAAAAAAAAAAAAAAAAAGTTCTTTTAAGTTTATTTATTTTAAAATAAATGTCAGATAAAAATAAAATTAACTGTATTTTTTTCTAACGCCAATTTTACAAATAAAAAAAAACTTAAAAATATATTTTTTAAATAAGTGTACTAAACAGCACTTAACCCAAATAAAGAAACTAGTACAATTTTTTTCCAATTACTAATTGCAATTTAAGAAGGTTGTGTTAGTTTATGGCATAATTGATTATATTGATTTGAGTGTTGCGAGGTAACTCGACTGCTTTTCGTTAAAGTTTTATAAGAATTTTTTCTTTATTGTTATTTATAAAAGGTAAAAGATATTTTATTAATACTCAAAATTTAAAAATTACAATAAAAATATTATCTATTTAAATAAAATTCACTAATAACTATTCAAAATTTAAAAGGTAAAGCACACAATAATAATTTTACTACAAGATCCATCAAAACATGAGATTTTTTCACCTTGCTCATTTATAAGTATTTTCACCACCAATTATGACGGTTTGATTGATTGTGTTATTGAAACTCCAATCAAAATAAAGTATTTGCAACTTGCTATATCTTTACAGGAGGTAGATAAAGACACAAATATCTTATTGATAAAACTCATCATATCTAATAAACTTATATATGAAAATATACTAGATCTAATCTTCATAGAATCAGATTTGACAAAAAAATTCTTAAAATAATAACAATATGTCATCTATAAAAATAAAACTCTCACTCAGGAGAAAACTAAACAGCAAAATAAAGAGAAAAGAAATCCAACTAAGAGAGCACTCTCAAAGGGGAGGTATCTCTCAGGCCAGAATAAAGTAAAGAAAGCAGATCTAAAGCAGCAACTTGAAGAAAAGAAAGGAGAGAAAACTAGAGAGAAAAAGAGAAGTCATTTAATGACATGATAGTGTGAATGATAGTTATATAAGAATCATAAGCTTCTAATTAGTTTTATAAGGATTATAAGGTTTTTAATTTTAAAAAATTAATTCAATAGATGAATATACCTATTTTTTTTTAAAAAATATTTTATTGTATTATCTTTTGTCAATATAAAACATTATTTTTTCTAATTTTTTTTTCATAATGTGGGTCGTTTTAATGGTCAAAACATTGTCCCAACTATGCACAGTCCGAAAAAAAAAAGATTTTTCCTACTGAAATTCCTCTAGAAAGTAGAAGCAAAGCTGGGAAACCCGAGTTAGGGTCGTGGAAGAGACTAAATTTTAGAGCTCCCATGGTGAATAGAAAAACTCTATTTACCCCAATTTTGTATCAACCTAACGTTATGCGTTTAATGTGTGGCTTTTATTATTATTTTTTTCTTCGATAAATGTGCATTAAAAATAGTGTATGGCTTAATTAGGATCAATCTTACTTGGGATAAATAGCAAAATTCATGGAGATTGGAGAATATATATTTGTGATCTTCTGAAAGCATACTTTGTTCAGAATTTTAGGTTGGGTAATAAAAATCTCACGTCTCACTCATAGTAGATATGGAGGTCTTAAATTTTAATGTACTTGCATTGACACTATCATTTTACATTCATTGATTCTAATAATGAGGTAACGTAATATAATATAAAAATTGGTGTGAGAATTTAAGTTGGGATTCCAACCTTTTAAAGCCATTGATCTAAATTCATGAAAGATGAAAAATTATTCTATCTTTATTACTGGAATGTGTCAGAAGGGTCCCTCACCAATTATACAGCCACCTTATCATAAGGACCGCAAGTTCTTTCTCTCAGATCAAGAGTTTATCTATGATTTGGTTTTCTTTGAATATTTTTCAACAAACAAACGCAATTGTCATGATTAAAATTGATAGTTTTGCCTTGGTTAGAAGTCATGTTTGTTAGGTCAGGATTTTATGTGATCAGAAATTTGCAACGACATATAAATTTATTTTATCATTTGTTAAAATTATTTTGAATAATAAGAAGTAATTTTTTATAATTTCATATGATAATGAGGAATGTTAAGAATTGTTGAAAATTGATACACATTATAAAACAATAAAAATAATAAAAGATATTGAAGAAATGTTTAGAAAAAAGTGTTTGAAGAAGGCTCTAATTTTTTATAAATAATATTTAAATTTATTAAAGAATATAAAGATTTAGAATCGTAAAAAAACTTATGTTGGAAACAGTTGAAGACTTTTTTAGAATATTTAATAAAAAATATGTAGGTTAATCTATAAGAAAAATTAATCAATAACCTCAAACAACTATAAATAAACTACGTTTAACTTTGCAATATTAAGCTAAGTTTGGAGCTCCGTCAATACCAATCAATAATATTTTGCTACTTTTCTAATATATCTTTTATGCTTCTTTATGTGACCTATATTTCTAACTATCTAATATCACTTTGGCCAAACTATGTACAAATTATATCAAACCTCATCATGCTACCTGTGACCTCATCTAAATTCCAATAATGATATCAAAGTTTTTTCTAAACTCTAACATAATATCAGAGTTATCCGCCAAATTCTATTAAGGATACAAAAATTTTATTAATCCACTCTTTAAGTGTTATTAAAAAAATGAATCGCTTCTCTAAAATTTTCAAAATAATTCTAACACACAACACAATATAAAAAGTAAAAGTGTAAAAATGAAAGTAATTTTATATGTTATTAACATTTTGTTATGTATCATTTAAGATGAGAATTAAAGAATAACAAATGCAACCAAAAAAGAAAAAAAAGTTTCAGCTGTCAATAAAAGCCGTGATGCATCACGCTATGTTAGATGGAGTTTTGTCAACTTAATAACCAATTTTAGCATAATTCATTTGAATTGTAAAATTAAAGAGTGTTATTTCATTTGATAGCGACATTAAAAGCAAGACTTTCTTCCTCAACAATGTCAATGATGAAGGCTTCTTGAAAGAGACAGCTTTAATCTACCGCCGACGTTATATTCATAACTAGCTAGAAAAGTCCCTTCTGTTCCCTTTTTCGTCCATTCTCTTCATTAAGTTAAGAAAAGGGACAATTTTCTAGAGTAGATAGGAAAAACAAGAGCAAATTGGATTAAGCTCAATTTGGTAGCAGAATCCAATGAATCTCTCATGATGTAGTGAAGTGTGTCTTCTTAAATGGAAGAGGGCTACCTACTTCCAAATATGTGTTTTTAGCAAATTGAGCACTTATTTATTAATTTGACCTATATGACCACTATTTTTAAGGGTATTTTTGTCATTCTAAAACTCATTTTATACTATTGTTTATACACTTGTAAATTTTATAAGAAATAGACATATCGAAATGAACGACAAGAGTAGTGAGAAATGAAGGGAAGGATATCCCCTAAACTTTCTTATTCTTATTTATATAATTGTTCTCTTAAAATAATTGAAAGACTCTTCGACTAAATACATTTGGTGCTTCCATAATATTTAACACAATAATTGAAAAACAAATTGTGAATTCTGTTGCAGATTTCCAATGAATTTAAGTGCATATTATCACTCTCTTTTATATATATGATTTTATTTTATACTTTTTTTTATCAGGTATTTTTAACTTCATCACCACAGTTTGATTTTCATCTTTATAATTGTGTGAAATAAGCTTATTGTAAGTTTTAATTGTTCATTTATATTATAAATATTTTTTATATTTATATTTATAAAATATATTTATATAAATTTTAAAATATGTGTTGTTCAAAATGTAAGAAAAATTTGAACATATGTAATTTTTTTTGTTCGGAGTGTTTAAGTGCTTGAGTACAAACGAACTTTTTTGCATGTCTTTTATCTCTTGATTTAATATTATCTATTTCGTGTGAAATTTAAAAGGGTATGAAAAATAAAATAAGTTTTTTCAAAATTACAAAAAATTATTAGTATATATATGGAGAATTTATTTTCTCATATTTATTTATATTTAGTATTTTTTTTTTATTTTCTATTTATTTGAATATTATATATATATATATATATATATAAAATAGAGGGCTAAAAAAAATAGTTGATAACCTATCAGCATATTGATAGATAGATATTATTTTTTTAATAATGTTACATATATTAAGTAACATATAAAAAAATATAACTAAATTATACTAATTTAAAAAATTATTGTATCTAATTTGTAGAAAAAAATCAAGTATTATGTTATCTTCGAAAAAATACTCTTCACAAGAATGCAATAAACTTTTCTTATAAAAAATGAGACTTTTACCAAATAATTGAATATTAAAATAATTTTTATTACCATTTTTTAAAAAATTATATGTTTTTATGATTCTTTGAATAGTAAAAAAAAATTAAAGAAGAAATTGTGAATTTCTTTATTAAAAATATTAAATTTACAAAAAAATAATGAAAAAAGTAGGTAAAATGAAGAGATAATAAATAAGTTAAAAAATATTAAATGCATGACACGAACCTAGATAACGAATCGCCAATTACTATGTACTAACTTCTTGACAGACATTATTAAAAAAATAAAAAATAAACTCTCATGATAAGTAAAAATTATATATTCTATTTATTTTAAACCAAATCATTTTTTACTAGAGCTAGTTTTATAAATATATATATATATTGATTTAATTTTTTTATTTAATAAAATTATTTAGGAGTTGATGTCAAAAAGTTATATTTGATTTTTTTTCCTAATATTTTTTATTTTGTTTGATAATTTTTTATGTTGTTGTTATTTTATTTGATAATATTGTTTTGTAGTTGATGTTAAATTGATATACTTTTAATTGTATAAAGAAATAATATCATACCTTATAAGTTTTATTTATTCTCTAGAGTCTAGATATGACTGAGTTGGTTTATTGTTTACTAAAAAAATACAAAGATAACATAAATTTGTACTTATATTTATACTCATATTAATTATAATAAGATTTAAAAAAAAATTCTTTAAACATTAATAACTTTTTTAATTTTCAAAATTACTTGACCACTTGTCACACCATAATTAATATAAGTATAAATTTATGTGTTTTAGCATTACACTTATACCACTGGTCAAAAAAAGTACTATCAAATTTTTTTATAGTTTAATTTTAAATAATATATGACAATTTAATTAACTATTTTTATAATGATATTATTAATTTTAGAAACAGTTTTTTAAATAGTAGAACGTGTTTCATATCAAAAGTTGAACAATTTAAATAAAAAATATCTTTTAATATCTTTAATTTATTCTGCATAATCTCTTACATTTAAAAAAAATACATATAACATATACCGGCACAATATTGCAATAACGAGCCTCTAGCCCCTTCTTAAGATCTTAAGAAGCTCTTGCTCTTTTAACGCCAATTCGATACTAACTACCCTATTTATTAACCTAATCCCTTAAAAGTGTATATATATATATATATATATTAGTTTTGGAATGCATGTGATTTCTTAAATTTTTTTATACAATTTATATTTACCTATTTTTTTTTTTAAATTTGAATCACAAATTTTTTATATTTTTAAGTAAAATTTATATTATATGTATTTTTTTTAAATGTAAGAGATTATGCAGAATAAATTAAAGATATATATATATATAATTACAACTTATAATTAAAGCACAATTATATGTTGAATTAACATCTATGTGAGAAAAATTGCAACTATAATGAACAAAATTCTAATGTATTTCTGAAAATAATGAACCAATTCACTTGACAATAAAGATTCTAATGTACATTGTTGTCAAATGTCTTTATTTGAATTGCTAGTCTTTTAGAGAAAATAATTTAATGTTTAATTTGTATGTGAGCGGTGATAATATTATAACTTAAATTATTATTGTCACAATAATAATTCATTAATAATAATTTTATCTAATAATAATAACATTAAGGTATAATCGCAACAATATCATAAAATCACATGTTCTGTTTGTTGATTATGAAATCAAATCCTTAAATGTGGAATGAGTTCTCAATTGTGCATTAATATGAGGGTTATGTAGAAACAAATGACCAAGTCGCTTGTGTTAGATTAAAGTTAAATCATGTTGAGTGTAATAAATGTTATTTGTGTTAGAATCATCTTGTTGATTCCTAGGACGTTGCAACTGTTTCAAATGTTTTGGAATACAGTGGAATGCTAGTTAATTATATTTTATATGAATTTTAGCTTCAAATTACGGTTGTATAATACTAGATGGTTTGGTCCTATCAGGGACGTAACCAGAAATATTTTTTTGGGAGGGCTGATTTATATTAAAATAAATTTTTTATTTTTTATATTTATAATATCAAGATTTATAGTTAACATTGAAAAAATAATATAAATTTCAAAAATAAACAAAAAAAATTTATTTAAGTTATGCCCGATGATACTTTAGAGCATAAAATTCATCGATTATCAATTTAGATTCAATTTCTTCTGTAAACTTCAACAATTGGTTCTTGAGATCGCTTATTTTTTTGGTTGGTAGCCTCAATAGAAGTATTTTTGGTTGATTGTTAGTCATCTATTTTCTTAAAGAATAAATGAAGAGTTTTAAATGATTTAAATTTTTTGTGAAGTTTATCTATTATAACCTACCAAAAAAAAGTATTTAATGTAAATTAAAGTATACAAATTTAAATAGGCCTAACAACAAATAAACAAAAAATTAAAATAACTAAACAATTAAAGAATCAATAAATAATTTATACGCTTAATCATTTTTTCACCTATTAATAGTAATTGATAAGTATAGAAATTTAAAATAAATTTCATGTTCTAATATAACAACAATGGGATAATATATATTTTGAAATAAAAAACTCTAATTAATAATTTAAAGAAGAAAAAAAAAACGTATTTAATAAAATAATGGTGAATTGTTATAAAAAAGAGTATTAAATACATATAAATTTATACTTAAATATATACTTAAATTAATAATTAAATAATATTTATCGATTAAAAATTTAAAAGTTATAATTTTTAGTAATATATAATACATAATTATTAATATGAGTATAAATTAAAACATAAATATTTTAAATATTTAATATTTTTATTTTAAAAAATATATATATAATTATAATATAATATATTAAATTATATTTATATTATTAATATTAATTAATTTTTTTTTTTGAAAAGACTGCCCGGGCTCAAGCCCGGTGCAGCCAACACATGGTTACGTCTCTGGGTCCTATTGAAAGTATGCAAGACCCTTTTTAACACTGAACATTTTGCTTATATAGCTATTTTATTTTATTTTTTCATGTTCTTATGCTTCTAGGAAGGTTAACTATTCTGTTCATAGGCTAACCAAGTTTCGGTGTTCAAATATTGTAATTTTGATAGAGGAGGAACCAGATTAGCATCATTTTGTGCTTGTTTCTAATTTTGCAGCTTCTAGCTAATAAAATTAACCTTTCTAGTTTCTACCTCAAATTAAAATGGATTAATTACCTCCTATAACCCGGATACTGTAACCGGAACCCAAATCGCCGCTTTTTTTTTTTTTCTTTCCCGCCTTTACCTTTTTCTTTCTTTCTTTTTTTCTTTTCTCCTTCTTCTTTTTTTCCTTTCATTTGAATTAATAAAAAAAAAATTCCTCTATTTTGTGTATATATAATGATATTTTTATGTTTAATTAAACATATATATCTTTTTTGTTATAATTAAACATATGTATTTTTTTATATAATTCAACCATTTATACTTAATGAAAAAAGATATATGTATTATATAAAGAAAAAGTTAACTGTTGTAGAATAGAAAAAAAAATATGATATCGTATGTACCACTTTAAAAAAAATTATATATGTATTATTTATTACAAAAAATACATTTATTATTTGACCAAAAAGAACATATGTATTATTTAACAAAAAAGAATATATATGTTATTTATTAAAAAAAAATATGTGTCGTTTATTCAAAAAAAAAAAAATATATATAAAATATAAAATTATTTTTAAAATAAGTTGAATAAAGAATCATTAAAAAAAAAAACACAGAGGGAATTAAAATTCACCCACTTTACCATGTTGATTTGAATTAAATTAAGAGGTGTCAAATTATACACTAGCTAGAATTTCGAATTATACGGTGATAAATGTCAAAAAAACAAAAAAAAACAATAAAAATATAAATTTATATTTATTTTTGTACCAAAAATTATTTATCTTATAATATATAATAAAAATACTCTAAAATATAAATCAACTTTTATTTTTTAAAATAATTATGTAAAATATTATATAAAAATGTGAGCAGGTTTGTGTGTTTACCATTCCTCACGGCAAAATAAAAAAAAATAAAAAAAAATGTTTGGTTAACAACAAACTAATACGACCTGAAAATCAGTATAAAGCCGAAGTAATAAGAGAATATTTTATAAATATTTATATTTATGATAAAGAATAAATTATACTTCTGAATAATATTTTTTGACAATATATACAGTATAGTTGAATGAAGTTCATAAATAAATATTTTAATAAAATAATTTATATTTAAAATAATATATAATTTATTTTATGTAATTTTATTTTATTATAAAAATTTATTTTTATATTTTTATTTAATTTTTAAAATAAAAAATATTATAAATAATTTGAGATAAAAAATCATAATTTTATAATTAAAATTTAGATATAATCTAAAATTTAAACTTTTTTTGATAGTATAATATTTTTTCATAATTATATTATTTTTATACTTAATGATATGTTCTGATTTTAGAATTAAATAATCGACTGTAAAAATTAAAACGTTTTTATTACTCTTCATCAAACGAGAAATTCTAAAAAATCCCTTTTTTTTTACTCTAGATATCCCAACAATTGCTTAAAAGTTCCAAAAATTAACGACTTCTTTTACCCGTACATCCCTTAGCCCTCAGCCCTCCCTCGTACATCCCCCAGCCCCAGCCCCAGGCCCAGCCCCAGCCCTTTAAGCTTCCATAGAATTAGCCACCACAGAACCACTAGCCTGCCACCAACATCCCACTTTGCAAAGCCCCATCCACCAACCAAGGAACCAGAACGCCATTTCAAGCAGAGGCTGGACAAAGAATCATATCATTTGAAGTTCCTGTGCTGACATTCTAGCAACTGTTGCTAGAGACTCCGTAGTTCTGGTCTGTCCTTAAACACAAGAATCTTCTATCATAATCTTTTTCTTTCAAATCCCAAACTTCATTCCCCAACCTTCAAGCAAGTTTTGAGATTTTGTTAAACACACACTCAAACGTCTAAATTTATAAAACATCATCATTGTCACCAACTCCCCAAACAATGAAGATGATCAATCATGCATACTTTTCCCTAACATGTTTAAATGATTAGTAGTAGTCAACTTACCAATGTGTTTCGATAATTTGATAATCCTTCCAAAATAGCAGTCTGGTGGACCGGGTTGGGATGTTCAACTAGGAAGGAGAGACAGCTTCACTGCCATTAAAACAGCAGCAAATAACAACATCCCAGGTCCAAATTCTACAGTAGCAACTCTGGTTAGCAAATTCCAGAATGTAGGTCTTGATCTCAAGGACATGGTTGTTCTCTCTGGTATACATCTTTCCTTTATTCTCATTCTTTAATAACCAAAGAAAATAGGGCATCTTTCCAATAGGAGCTCACACACTTGGAAAAGCTAGGTGTCCAAGCTTTAGTGCTCGTCTACTAGGCACAGCTAGTGGCAACCCTATAGGCCCAATTACGCCACAAGACTATTTTGAATCCTTACAACAGCTTTGCTCAGGATCTGATAGCAGCATAACCCTAGTATGCGATTTTCAAGTATTTGCAAAAGATGACATTATTGAAAGGTTCGGTCGGGGATAGCGAACCTAACTGGAATGTTCGGTTCGCACTGTCGAACATCCCTGCTACGTTTGGTTGGTGCTACTGAACATCCATGTTAGATTCGGTTAGGTTGCCGAACATCTTTTCGATTTTCAGAAGAAAAAAAAATCGATCGTATTTGGAGTGGTCGGATGGTTGGAAACGCTGGTCGCTAAGTCCAGTGCGTATGTCCTCGTCCTTGCCTCAAACACGAGCTTGGTGGCACTTGTGGTGCTCGAAAAATTGTTGAACTTGGGTAGTGGTGGCTGCCGGTTGTAATATCGGGATGGTTAGAGCGTAGGGGATGGTCAGGTAGTTTGGGAGGGATGACCAAGAGATTCTTGGCTAGTTTTGTAATTTTAATTAAGTGTAATTTTAAATGCTATTTTTTCATAATTTCCCTCGTCAAACATGCCGCATTACCTTTTGTCTCGCTCACTCTTCTCTTCAACCTTTTGTTTGTCCTGTCCTTTCCTTTCCTCCTCCATCTTTTTCCTCAGATGGTGGTATACACTGCACTAACAACTCATATATATTTCTGCCAATTTCACGTTCCAATCAGTTTTCTCCGCAACCACCCATTTGTCTCATTACTTTCTCTTTTTCTTGACCCTTTATCAAAACATCTGCTTTGACATACCTTCATCGGACGCATTATTCCTCCATTTTGTCCCTCGCAGTTGTTATTAATTGGGTAATTGCTGATTGGCCTTTTCTTTCTTCATGTAGCTTGAGGTCGACTTTCGTATATGGATCATCATCCTATTTACACGGTTTTGTTCAAAGACGTCATTTGTCATTCATTACCTTGTTTTCCCTTGTTAACTTTGCAATTTCGATAGTAAATGACTAATCATGAAAGAGTTGAAATACTCGTCGATACTTGTTTTTTAACTAGACTTGTATTTTTCTTGTACTTACTTTAGCTTCTTAAGCTTTTCTGAATCTCATTTCATTCATAAGATTTCTAGGAATAGGGAACTTATTATGGCTAGTTCTGTTTCGATTATGCACTCTCTTTTTTTTTTGGGTAGGGGGTTCTACCTCATGTATGTTTCAGTTATGTAGGCTATGCTCGTTAAGGACTCTTACGAAGCTTGGTGGATGGTAGAGAAGGTCAAAATCCAATTTCATTTTGATTGTCTATATCCAAACCATGTATATATATCATATCTGCAATTCATTTACTCCTGTTATCTAGTATAATATTGCACGCAGACATTGTTATCAAGTAAATTAAGTTTACAATTACTCCTATTAGATGTTGGTGTGCTTCAATCAAATAATCGGAGCCGTCCATTTCAACCAAGGGTTAGAAAATGTGCAAGTTGGATGGCATCAAAATGCCTTCATAAGAGGTAATTCTAACGTCCCTATTGCAAATGGTTTCTTCTGATGTACTTTTTATCATGTATTGGTTCTTTTATCATTATCATTTGTGAGGTAAATATGTCGAGATTTATCCATGTAAGAGTATGTTGTTTTATTTTTTTATTTTTTTTATGTGATGAAATTTTAGTATTAACATATGTTCATACGAAAGACAAAAGACTCATATTAACATTTTTCTCTTTGAACACACACTCACAAATGTTCGAAAAATATAGGTTTGAACATTGCTTAAACTATGTGATATAAAAACCATTTTTTCAACATACTGGCATGAACATGCGTTTAAAACTGTAAGTGCATTGAAATGTGTTCAAAATAAAGATATGATAGTTTGTTCAGAAGAGTGCTTCAGACTTGCTCAAAATATGGATATTAATTTGTGTTCAAAACTGGGAGCTCATGAATGTGTGATCAAAATAGGGGATTAAAATTGTGTAGAACATGAATATGAACACCTTTTTCCATAAAATATGAATGTGCATTTAAGTATAATGGTGTTTGATTAAATAATTTGTTGTGAGCCCAACTGGAGTACCCGCTTTAGTTTTATTGGGTTCCAACCAAAAGATCAATTTTATTAAGACGAGTAATTCAAGCAATTTATACACACTTTTTAGGTTGTGACTCTTGTTTGTTTTTACCCTTACATAATTCATTGCACTTGGTCCTCTGTCGGGTCTATAAATGAATGGTCCACGAAAGAAGCAATTACTTATCATGTATAAACACAAAACAATCTTTATAGTTTTATAGGTACCCTAACCTTTTAAAATATGCTTCCAGTCAAGCAAACAAACATGTATCTTACATTAGGGGAAGAAGGAAGAATCAAGATGGGTCTCAGGATAACAATGATAGATAGATAGATAGATAGATAGATAGATACTGTGGCCCTGTATTATTCTTCTGTCACACCTAAGATATTAGTTCCCTCCCTACCTAGCCACAAAATTCAAACAAGTAAAATTTTGAAGGAAAAAAAAAAAAATCAAACAAGAAAAGAAAAAGTGTTGACCCTAGACCAGGTACTCTTTTGGCTTTGTCAAGAAAACTCATTGCTGGAATTTTAACCATCTGTAACAAAAATGAATTTTTTTAAAACAGCTGTATAATTAACAACTCAAATAGAAACAAGCTAAACTGAGCAGAAGAAAAGAATGATGATTACCATTGCGGACTCTGGAATTGGATGCAAGATCAAGCCAGGAGTCTGTTTTCTTTGGTGGCCATTCTCCGAAGAAGTGATGGAGATGCTTTTGGGTTTCAGGCTCTTTACCAGTTTTAACTAGTTTGGGTGATTTGATGTCGGTGCCCAAAATAAAGCAATGCTGCTCATCCGATTGCCTAGAATCTTTTGAGTTGTCTCTAATGCCCTGATATTGTTGTTGGGAGTAATCTCTATAGGAACTAAGTAGTGGATGACTTGCATTTTCTGATGATTCTGGAAAGAATGCTTCGTCATCCTCACTTTCTTTTATGCCCTGAAAATTCCTCTTGCCAGATAAACTACTGCTCATAATCACAGTCAAATAATAGAGAAGTCAGGTGCAAATATAGGTTGTAATTTCATTACTTGAATGTTTAAGTTATATTTGACCTGTGATTTCTATTTTCCTCAACTACAAAAGGAGAAAAATATAAACATTTGATTTTAATTTGGGTTTTTAGCACTAACCTGTAATCTTCGTGATCTCCCTGGTTGCAAGGTTCAGATTTTGGAGAGAAATAAGGAGTAGTGTTGTTTATAGAAGACAATCCATAACAAGGAGGCCCATAAGAAGCAGAGTGAGGGTAAATGAAAGGATAAATGGGGCAACTATGTTGCATATATGGTTCAGGTGTCATTGATGATGAAGAAAGTGAAGAATAAGAAGATATTGTGGAAGAGGTACTAGAAAAGTCTTTGTTGATTGATGAGAAGGATAGAGAAGGGTTTGTTATTGTAGATGATGTTGAAGTTGAAGAAACTTCCACAGGCTTTCTTGAACGGTTTCTGCCTCTGTGTTTATGTTTCTCACAGTACTTGGAGTCTGGGTGTGTTTCTTTTGAGCACCTCCATTTTTTCCCATCTGTTCTTCTGCACCTTCCTGGCTCTGGGTCTACTTTTCTTCCAAAACCCATTTCAAAGCAACCCCATCCAACTGCACCTACCGAGTCACATCAAACATCTTTAATTTTAGCTGGATTCAATATAGGGAAGCATCAGAACAATTTTGTTTTTTTTTAAAGAAAAATTTCCTGTTAAGAGTATAAACTTAGCTAGAAGAATAAAACCATGAAGATGTGTTTGCATGCTTACTGGGTGGATTATGAGGGAAGAATCTTGAAGATAATGCAGAATCTAGGCTTCTTTTGACAGAATATATGAGATCGGGTGGTATTGGTACACCTGAAACTATGTATTTGAAGATAAGAACTTGGTGTTCAAACTCTTGCCACTGAGTTGTTGTGAATGGAGACCTAATAGCTCTTGTAATTGTATTTGAAGTTAGCATTTTCAGAAACATACAGAGGAAAAGAAAGAAAAAAAACTAAAAATCTTTAGATCTACCAAGGAGAAACAATAAGAGGAAGGAAGAGCAAGTTATGTGATATCATAGAAACTGAAGGTTTGGTCTTGATGGGCTCATGTTTCTGAAGGGTGTTTTTGCAGAGATCATTGGTTGCAGAATCTTCCTTGCATGAATAAAACTAATGGCTCTGATAACACTGATGCCTATTATTCTTTCTCTCTACCTATCCTTTCTCTCTCTTGTTCCCTCTCCTGAGTACTGGAATGAGTCTGCTCTTTATTATGACATGACTTTTGCTACCTATTGCTTGGGCTGTGCACTGGCATATGTTTCTGCTATTTTCTCTGATACCCGTACAGAAATTTATAATTAAATGTAGAAAGGAAGATGAAAAATTAAATATTGAAAAGAAAAAAAAAAAACAATAACAAAAAAAAGAATTTAATAGATTGTTTTCTGTTTCAATGTGTGTTATGTATTTATTTTTTTAAATAATTTTTAATAGCGTACATTAATTTATATTATATAATTTAGTTAATTTTTTGTTAATAAATAATCTCTCACTTATCTTATTATTTTACATTTTAAATTTTACATAAAATTAATAACTCATTATTTATATAAACAAAAATTTTAAACATATAACATTAGTTTTTTTTAATAGATTTAAAGCACTTGAACATGGTAGTGTCTAACCTTCCTTATCTACATTTACCAGACGACTAGTCAAACTAGAATCACTATAAATGTTAGGAAGGAAGCACGATTGATTTCTAATATTAAAGTTCCCCTGTTTTAGAACAGTGCAAAGCAAGAACCTGTAATGGTTAAGAGGAGGTTTTGATTGGTTTCCTTTGCTTGCTATTGAAAGCACTTTTCTTCTTTTATTTAAAGTAGACAGGAGGTGTCAGAGAAGTGCTATGAGATGAGGACTGTTTGCATCTGTGCCTCTGCTTCAAAATACATGTCCCCCCTCTTAGCTTTTTATTGTGGCATCAAGGCCCACAAGGCCACAACTACTAACTCAGAAATTTTATCAATATTTTCCCAAAATACATTCTCTTACGACTTCTCTTTAATTTTTAGTCTATTTCGTGTATCTTCATTAATTATTTGTTTGCCATAGTTGATGGAGTTTTAAAGTTGCAGCAACTTGCGACTGCAGCTAGCTTCTTATTGTCGGTCAATTGTCATTGACAAATTTTCATAGATACTGAGGATTTTTAGTTAAGAAAATTATGATGTGACACAATGATTATAATAAATTTCTCAAAAAGTATAATTAAAATTCATAAAATTACTACAAATGAAAAAATTGCAAGATTAGTTGTTATATTGATAATTTTGTAAATATCACGATGTACTCTATGATTGAACACATAAAACTATTTTCATATATATTGTTTTTTTTACATTTTTATAATTTTATAATTATTAAGGTATGTTTATTTAGTTCAATATTTTTAAATTTGAATCATTGAAGCATAATATTTTAAAAAATTGTAAGATTTTTTTTAATTAAGTTAACTTGTGCATGTTAAATTTCAGGATGTTAGAAGCAGAAACAAACCAACCCGTTGGGGAATTTTTTTTTAAAATAACTAGCAAAAAAATAAAAAACTTGCACGTGTTTCTATTTTGTAAAATATGAAATTTTTGTTCAAATTTGAATCTGAATAAACTAAATTAAAAATGATATACTTATTTATTTTGTAATTTTTTTTATAAATATTCAGTTGTGCCCCTCTATTGAAGAATAGCTCAGCCACTGTTTTTAATTTTTAGTCAAAGAAAAAAAAGTACAAAGTAAAATAAAAGTAGAAGAGTATTATGTGTATTAAGTAAGTAGTATTTGATGTTTCATTAGAGAATGTGCGGTAGTAAAGTGATTATAAAATCATTTATTAACAAAATCTTTAATAATTTTTGTCATAACTATCACATTTTTGAACAAGACAAGTCAATAAGAAAAGCACTAGCAGTAGCAACCTGTGAAGTCAACCTTTGCACTACTAAATTTGATTTGCAGTAAAGCTTAAATCAGTGGAATTTCTGTGCTCTATCGGCATCCATGGCCAAGAAAGATGTGATGCCAGACTCCAGAAGTCTATTCACTATTTGTTCCATCTTTCTATTATTTGCTGAGGTTTTTCTTGCTCTCATCTTAAAATAAGTATCACCGTTTGAAAGCCCAATTTTCCTTTATGTAAACTATGTTTTATCAAATAGGTATAGTATTGCACCGGTCCATTACATCCTAACTTGTATCCCTTTGTTCATATTGCTCGTTTTTGTTTATGTAAATAAAGAAATTTTCCCATCTTCGGAGGAACATATGCAATGGGTCAGAAGAGAATGGCAATTAGTACGCCCTCTTCTTATAGATGTAGCAGAAGTTATAGCAGCTCTCTTCTGAATGATGTAGTGCTTGTAGCTTCGGCGATTCTTACAGAACGCGAAGGAAGTGAAAATCATTCAGGATCTGAACATAGTGAAGTTGGGGAAGCTCTAACAGAGAGCGTAGATGATGAAATTCAGAGTTCACCCGATCTATTTATAGAGTACAAAAATCTTGATGAAGTTACTGGATCAGTAAACAATCTTTTAAGAGAATACGAAAGTCATGATGAAGATGGTGAAGAAGAGTTTAATGTCTTATCAACCGATACATTCAAAAAACAATATGAATATGGAGCTGATTTAATCGATCTATCAAAAGGATACAAATATTATGAAGCTGGTGAAGAAGATACGGCTTCGTCTGTGTAGAATAAAACTATATGTTTTATTATATTTTCAGGATGTAAAATATGTACAAATTGATGTCTTTAAATAGACATATTACAGAATCAAATAACAGAAAGGATAAAATCAAATCAAATTTAAATTATATTTACATTGCTAAGATAAGATCCTAACAACCTGATTATATCTTAAGTTGTTAGCATCCCTAAAATTTTGGGATTTCAATACTCCCCCTCAAGTTGGTTCGTAAATGTTGATCATGTCCAACTTGCTTATGAAATTATCGAAATTCTGACATGGAAGTCCCTTGGTGAATATGTCAGCTGTTTGTTCTTGTGTAGGAATGTATGTCATACAAATAATACCGTTCTCCACCTTCTCTTTTATAAAATGTCTGTCTACCTCAACATGCTTGGTTCGGTCATGTTGGACTGGATTAAGAGAAATGTTGATTGCAGCTTTATTATCACAGTAGACTTTGAGCGAATTCTCAATTTCTATATGCAATTCCTCTAAGAGTTTTCTCAACCACAATTCTTCACAAATTCCTTGTGCAACTGCTCGAAATTCTGCCTCAGTGCTGCTTCTGGCTACTACATTTTGTTTCTTACTTCTCCATGTAACTAGATTTCCAAAAATAAAAGTGCAATATCCAGTGGTAGACCTTCTATCATCAACTGACCCGGCCCAATCGGCATCTGAAAAAACTTCTATTTTCTTTTGTCCTGTTTTTTTAAAGAACAATCCTTTCCCAGGAGATCCTTTGAGATACCTAAGAATTTTGTAAACCGCTGCTAGATGACTTTCCTTTGGAGAATACATATGTTGACTTACCACACTCACAGCAAATGCAATATCAGGTCTGGTATGTGATAAATAAATCAACCTTCCAACCAGTCTTCGGTACCTCACCGTTTCCACTGGTTTGTCATCACCTTCTGTTCTCTTTACAGCTTCAATTGGAGTGTCACTAGGTTTACTTCCAAGCATACCTGTTTCTTGAAGCAGATCAAGAACGTATTTTCTTTGTGAAACACTTATGCCTTTCTTGGACCTCGCAATTTCCATGCCTAGAAAATATCGCATCTGTCCTAAGTCCCTGACTTCAAATTCAATGGCCAGTGTTGTTTTCAATTTTTCAATTTCGGTTGAATCATTCCCTGTCAATATAATATCATCCACATAGACTATTAAGATGGTTTTTAGTCCTTGCTGAGAGTGTTTAAAGAACATCGTGTGATCTGATTGACTTTGCTGATAGCCTTGACATTTTATCACTTTTGCAAACCTATCAAACCACGCTCGGGGTGACTGTTTAAGCCCATAGAGAGACTTATTCAGTTTGCATGCCATGTCTTTTTTTCCATCTTCACAAAAACCTGGTGGTAACGTCATAAAAATCTCTTCATCTAGTACACCATTGAGAAATGCATTTTTAATATCTAACTGTTGGAGAGTCTAATCTGAATTCACTGCTAGTGATAACAGTACTCGAATAGTGTTTAATTTTGCAACTGGGGCAAAGGTCTCAGTGTAATCAATTCCATAAGTTTGGGTAAACCCTTTTGCGACCAAGCGAGCTTTGTACCGTTCAATAGTTCCATCAGCTTTATATTTTACCGTGAAGACCCATTTACATCCAACTGGCTTCTTTCCTCTCGGTAACTCTACCACATTCCTGGTTTCATTTTTTTCCAAGGCTCGTATTTCTTCTAATACGGCCTCCCTCCACTTCGGATTTTCCCAAGCCTCATCAATATTTTCCGAAATTCTAACCTTGTCAAGGTTAGCAGTAAAAGCATAAAATTTGGGAGACAAAGTATTATATGACACAAATTTAGAGATAGGGTGTGAAGTGCAAGAACGACTCTGTTTTCTAAGAGCAATAGGTAAATCATCAGTAGAACTAGAATTACCTGTCTCAAAGGAAGGTGGCTCGAGGATATTTGGACCATTTGTCGGGGCAGACTCTCGTAATGTATCAAGAGTGAATCGACCTCTATACTTTGATTTTGGCTTCCGTGAGTAAACCAGCATTTCCTTGTTTTCTTGGTTTTCTACATTTCTCCCTAAGTCTAAATTAATTTCTGTAGTAGGCAGTTCTATATGATATGGTGTAACAGGGTCAGGAAGTTCGGTAATATCTGGAGACGGGAGGTCTTTTGAGAAGGAAATGTCAAAGGAGCAAAACTGGTCTTCAAGATCGATATGCTCCCCCTGAATAGGAGTTTTGGTCGGGTAATACGGTGTGGACTCAAAAAATGTTACATCTAGACTAGTAAACAAGTTTTTTGTTGATGGATCATAACACTTGTAACTCTTTTCAGTAGGAGAGTAGCTAAGAAATACACATTTTCTAGCTCGAGGGTCTAATTTAGTACGCTCATGGGGATGGACGTGTACAAAAGCTGTACAGCCAAATATCTTAAGCAGAATGTCAGAAATAAGACGAGAGGTCGGAAAATAGTGTTTAAGCTTTGTGAGAGGTGTCTCGAATGAAAGAACTCGACTAGGCATTCTGTTTATTAGGAAGGCAGATGTTAAAATGGCATCTCCCCAAAAAAGGGTTGGCATATTTGTAGTGAACACAAGTGCTCGAGCAACTTCTAACAAATGTCTGTTTTTTCGTTCAGCGACCCCATTTTGTTGTGGAGTGTACACACAAGAGGTTTGGTGAACCCAACATACACGAGTATGGTCATCAATAAAGGTGACAAACCACTTTGTATGCGTGCGGTTAGGTAATCGGGACGGACCCCATAAGTCGCTATGTATTATGGAAAAAGGTTTAGATGGAGTGTATTTGGTGTTTGAAAAAGATGAGCGATGATGTTTAGCAAGTTCACAAGTTTCACACTGCAAATCATGTAATTCTTTATTCGAAATAAGGGAAGGAAACAACTGTTTTAAGTACTGGAAATTAGGATGGCCCATTCTAAGGTGCCACAACATAAACTTATTATTCCTAGGAAAAAAAGTATAATTACAATTAGCAATTTGACACTGATCACTCACAGTGGCTGTCTCAAAGTAATAAAGGCCGTCACTCTCTTTAGCACTGCCAATCGTCTTTCCCGATAAAAGGTCCTGAAAAACACAAGAAGATGAAATAAATTTAGCAGAAAATTTTGAGTGTGTTGTAAGCTTACTAACAGATAACAAATTACAAGACAGCTTAGGAACATGTAAGACTGATTCAAGAGTAAGAGTGTTAGAGATTTTGATACTTCCTTTTCTGGCAATTGGGGAAAGGGTACCATCTGCTATTTTTACTTTTAAATTTCCAACACATGGTGTGTATGAAGAAAAAAGATGATGATCGCCAGTCATGTGATCTGACGCACCAGAATCAATAATCCATGGAGAGTTTAAGGTTATATTTAAAGCTGTTAGAAAGGTACCTTTGTGGGCTAGTGAACCAGAGGGTATATAAGAAGACTGACCAGAAGTCTGAATATGAGAAAACATTTGCCGGAGTTGTTCCATTTGCTCGGGATTAAACACCGAGTTTGATTCAGCAAAAAATTTTTGTTCAGAAGAGACTTGGTATCCTCGGGCTTTAGAATTTTGTCTAGGTTTCCAATCAACTGGTTTACCATGAATCTCCCAACATGATTCCTTTGTGTGACCATTTTTTCGACAATGCTCGCACCACAGACGTTTTTTTTGTCCAAAATTATTTGGGCCCCCACGAGATAGGAAACCATAGGAGTCAGAAAATTGCTCACTGGAATTGATTGGGCCTGCCATGTCCATGTAATTTGACCCATATTCGCGGCCCATTTGCTGTCCATTTGTTCCAGAGCCACTTGGCCCACTTGCATAGCCAGGCCCATTAGGCAAACCAGGCCCAACAGCCCGTGAGCCAGCCCACTCGCAGCTTCGCCCTGCTTCCTCGCCCGTGAGCCAACCCCGTTAAATACCTCGACGCCATTGCCGAACCCTACGCCATTGCCGCCTCTGGTATTCGCGCCGCCATGGCCTGGGCTCCCTCTGAAATCACCGCCGTTACCGGCGCGAGCCCCAGCCCCCTTCGGACCGGTGTTACCGTGAGCGTAGAAAGAGACTTCGCCGCCCCCGCCGTTCAGCATCACACTCCGGCGGTTCTCCTCCCTACGTATCTCGGAAAATACCTCTCTGACGGTCGGTAATGGCCGCCGACCAAGGATCCGGCCACGAACTTCATCCAGATCCCGATTCAGACCTGCCAAAAATTCGAAAACCCTCTCATTTTCGATTTTCTGTTTGTATTTGACACTGTCACCGACACATTCCTATTCTTCTTCACAAACTAAATCCAGCTCTTGCCATAATCTGACCATGTTCGTATAAAAATCAGTAACCGTGAGATTTCCTTGTTTTATCTGCCATAGTTGGGTTTTGAGTTCAAAAATTCGAGAGGAATTTTCGGAGTCTGAATACGTCTCTTTTACGGCAGCCCATACATCTTTTGCCGTTGGAAGAAAAAGATAAGTCTTGCCTATAGAAGGCTGCATAGATTGAATCAACCATGAAATGAGCGTAGAATTTTCAGCAACCCAAGTTTGGAGGCCGGGCGAACTTTTGGGTTTCGTAATCTCACCGGTAAGATACCCCATTTTTCCTTTCCCTTGAATCACGAGTTTGATATTTTGAGCCCATTCTCTGTAATTTTTACCATTTAATTTTTCAATGGTAAGTTGGAGATTAGAATTTCCATTAACAGTAGGTAACGTCATCTCCTCTGTCTCCTTATTGGTATGATCAGAGGGATGGGATTCACTGGTATTTTCTTCCATGCTCTAATACCATGTAGAATAAAACTATATGTTTTATTATATTTTCAGGATGTAAAATATGTACAAAGTGATGTCTTTAAATAGACATATTACAGAATCAAATAACAGAAAGGATAAAATCAAATCAAATTTAAATTATATTTACATTGCTAAGATAAGATACTAACAACCTGATTATATCTTAAGTTGTTAGCATCCCTAAAATTTTGGGATTTCAACAGTCTGGAGCTCTAACGATAGAATACCTCCAAAATCCAGAATTGGAAATTTCGAGATCTGATGATGATGATGATGATGAACTTGCTGCTTCGACAGCTCCAATTGAGTGCCAATTAATTGTTTCGAATACTGAAATAGAGTATAAAAATGTTGATTCAACGGCGCTAATGGAGATGGAGTACCAAAATCTCTCAACAACAGCTATGATGCAATACCAAAGTGAAGAGACAGAGATTTTTGAATCTGAAGATGCTAATCATGTAAGTGCTGGAGAAGCAAGGGACGAGCCTTACGAGAAAACTCCATCAGTTACAGCTGAGAGAGTAGCCAAAGAATTGTTAAGAGCTACTAAAGACTTGGTTCGAATTGCTGAGTTTTTTATTTCCAATTCTGAAACGACGAAGCAGAGATGTGGAAGTGGCTTTGGCGCATCATTGCCGGAATTAAGGTTAAAAATCACAAGTCTACTTAATAAAGATGAGAAGATAAACTTTAATGGACGACTTCTCTCAGTAGCTGAGCAAACTTCCTCTCTTGTAGGGAGATTAAATAATCTAATTGAAACAACCTCTGATTGTGAAGGGGCAATACACCTCATCAATTTGAATTTCATGCTATTAAATGATTTCCTCGAATATGTAGAATGGCTTATGTTGGGAACTTTGGTTCCAAGAATGTAAAATCGCAGATTTAATGGATCGTTTTTCGTTCAAGAACATAAACTAATTTGCTCTTTAAAATAACACACATAATCAGAGGCACACAAATAACACAAAGATTTTACGTGGTTCGGAAATCCTACTCCACGGGGAAGGCTGACATGCAACTCATATCATTAATCAGAGAGTAAATACAAAAGATTACAGAAAATAGCAAGAAAATATACCAAAGATTCATACCCACAAGAACCCTAATTTTCTTCTCTTATACGAACCAAGAAGAGAAACATACGGCTCTTTCTTCCCTCGTATATGTCCATAGTGAACAACCATAAGAGATGTCGCTTCTCTGCTTTCTCCGTTTCTCACTCTGTCTCTTTGTTTCTCATTCGCTGTTTCTTTTCTATCTGTTGCCGCTCTCTCTGTTCTCGCTGCCTCTCACTCATTCCTTCTATGTTCCAGCCCTTAAGTAATATATATATATAACTTAAATAACTTGATAAAGGCTATTGGACCGAGAATCTGGTTAAGTATCTCAGCCCGCCTATTCACAAAGTTATATATATATATATATATATATATGCATACTTCATTCAAAGCTAATGGGCTTACACAGCCCACGAGTAACTTCTAATATAATTAATAAACCCAATATTATATTATATTACCAAATCAGCCCAAATAATAAAGCCCATATATTATATAGTGTCATATTTTAACAAATCTCCACCTTGACACTATATATCTATATGTTTCAATGAATTGCAAATCAGCCTTCCCAAGCTGGTTGCTAATTTCTTAACAACACTTTATCGGCCATGGTTTGGTAAAATAATAATACAACTTGAAACAGGAATCTACACAATCCTAGAGTCACCTTCACTCGGCCTCTAGTTCACAATGCTTCCGCTTTCGTACATACAAATAGTCACTGTACATAATCAAGGCTTACAAGCAAACAAAGTTAGATTCCCCATTAGTCATGAAAATAATAAACATATAATTCATATAATTCCTTTTGAAAGATCGTCACCTCTCAAAGTCACTTATAACATGAGAGTTAGTAAAACTCCTCATAACATATATGTTTCAATTTTCATACAATAAACCAACATCATCAATACCCGAATATACAAGTGTTCATTTGCCAACCAACAATCAACAATGAGTTCTATTTGAATTAAACCAACTCAAATAACACAACTCATTAACTGTTCCAACACTAGTTACCATGGAACAAAACATATCCCAAACAATATATATAGCACACAAGTATGACACTACACTTATATGTGCTCAAAAATTGCCAACACATCATCCAGTTTTGGGACACTAAACTGACGATAAGCAATAAATATCATGGAAACACTTACAAATCAAACATGTCATAAAACATTATCATGGACTATCAGTATGTCACTTTTTCAAATGCATAAACCATGCAACAAACATGTCCCACATATTTTCCACGCATACCACTTTAATTGGCTTCACCTCAATTATAAATTACTTATTATAAGACAGATTAAGCATGTATACCAAGTAATAAACTTTTCTATATTATTACATGCAAACGGCATATAATAAATATATTAACAAGTACATACATCAATTAACACTAAATTGATTAAAAAATATTATTACTAACATGCTTACATCTCTTAAAGCCAATTTACATCATATAGACTACATCTATAACATGCCAAGGAAAATATCTTTAACAATATACGGACATCACAAACAAGTACATACAATCCAGTTAACATGTTTCACAAAGCCAAGCAACAGCAGCAAACTCACATCTTAGGCTTTTAAAAATCAGTTTCCATTTTCACACAAAGAATCTTAATAAATATCCAAGGCACCAAGCCATATTCTAGATTCTTTAAATACAACATCATTACAAGATGTTCACTCTAAGTCATCTAAACAGCATCAATTATCATATACAAGTACCAAGGTCTACATGCATATACCTTCCAGGTGGCTTACCCAAATATCATAGCTTCTCTTCCTCCATTGCATCCCATTGAGTACTATCACCGAGCTGCAAAACACCTCCATGCTCATCATGGACCCCCACTTGCATTAGTAGCTTCAATCCTACAAGTTCAAGTGCTATCCCTGCATGCTCCAGGTGCTATCCCTGCAAGCTCCACCTCAATTGCAACACATTCTCTTTACCATTGTTAGTAAAAGAATAACAGAGCAAGCTAGTAGCCCACCATATATACCATGTTCACATAATACTTTAACCATACTACTCAACCAACATTCAGTTTCTAACATTGTCTAATTTTCAAGCAGATTATCAATTCCATATTTCTAAAAGGTATCCAACAGCCGAAAACAATAAATCATTCATACAATGATAAAACGAATTCAACAACATTACCTATCTTAGAAATATTGATAATCCAGCATAAGCCAACATAGACCAGTAAAACCGATACAATTCATATCTCACTTTGTCAAGGACTGATCAGGACCTTACAAACCAATATGAATCACTCGAAAACAGTCTCTAGTTGCATGCTTTCCAAGAAATACAATTAGACTCCATTTGTACACTACAAATATAGCAAACTGAAATACTAGCAGTACAAGTATCAAATAGACCTTTACTTTGACAATTTTAACAAGTTTCTTATTCTAATATAGTCAACTATCCATGCCATAACAGAAACTTTTCAAAATACAGGTGCAAACAAGATTACAACTCCACAAGAGTTCCCTTAACACTACTCAAAAGACCATTATGCATATGTCCAATAACACTATTCAGTGAGCATCCATGTACATACCAAGTGTCATTTATCACAAGTCTTTACTACATCACAACATAGTGTCAAAGACTAGAGAACGTACAAAGCTCACAATGTTATAACAGTCCAAGTAACAAGTTCATATCACACATGCTTCCAACCTCTTATCAAGTTACCACCTAGCTAGGAATTCTCAAGCATTACAGAACTTTTACTATCAGGACACACATGAAAAGAACAATCAAGATACCAAGCAATCCAAGATTCCATAATTCAAATTTCACAGTTATAATAGCCATCTAACAATGCAACACTATTATCATAACTTGAAATTTTCATGTATGCATATCCAATCTTAGATTCATCAACATGTCATCTTTTCTTTTCATAACAGGACATAACACAAACATGCATCTTTCCATAACAGTAGTGAAAGCACCTATTTGCTTTTAGATTTCGACTTAGACCGTGGCTGACTTTATCAACTAGAAATAAGTTATACCAAATCCAACATATTTCTAACATGCATCTTTCATGCAAAATTCAGATTTCATGTTATGTCTTTTTCCTACCAAGGACAACAAAAGAACATACACATCAAAATCTCCAAAGATATATATAACAATCAGTTTCACTAACACCATGGATTAATCATAGAACTCAACATGATAATCTCATTAACACAAATCTTTCATAAATAAAAAATAAAATTTAATCAAGATTATCAAAAGTTCACATCCATTCCAATATTCTTTCATTCAGAAACTGATAAAAAATATCTTTTAAAATAAATAGAGAGAGAGTAGACCTTACAGCGCTATAGCTCACCCAAATTGCTGCACTATCCTCCATGTGCAATTATTTCAGCACCTAACAGCCACGTCCAAGAGGATACCAATGAGCTATGTCTATGAATTGCACGCTTCCAAACCTTGTTATTTCTTTACGACAATCTCTCATGTCAACCTCCTTCAATTCTTTCATGTGTTGTACCCATCTTGTGTTACCCAAGAAAAATTCCACATCTTTTCTTTCAAGCTTCGATCACAAACTTACCAAGAAACCTGTCCTATTTCTTTTACTACCAACAAGTGACCACAAGCTCACAAAAAATATTAATAGGCAAATTCTTGATTTTACAAAAATAAATATCATATTATAAATTTTCGGACAAATCGAAACACACAAGAAACAACACATTATCACTCAATTATTTAAACATAAAAATTGATTTCTTTATTCTCTCATATTTTTACACTTTCAAAAAATCAGAGAATAAATCTTTATTGAAGAGGGACAACAAAAATGATTTTACTCAAAACTTGAACCAAAAAGTTCACCCAAGGAGATACACAAAAAATCAGATTTAAATAACCCCATTTAAATCACCATAAATCCCCTTAACATGATTTATATTACCCAATTCATAAAACTGAAAATTAGGGTTTCCAACATAATTTTCATAACCAAAAATATATTTTAATTAACAATTTTTGGAATAATAAAAATACCCAAAAATTTCAGAAACAAGAAATTCAGAAAATCCTAAAGAAAAATTGGAAAAATCATAAATCATCAAACGAAAGCCCAACCATAGGCTTTGATACCAATTGTTGGGAACTTTGGTTCCAAGAATGTAAAATCGCAGATTTAATGGATCGTTTTTCGTTCAAGAACATAAACTAATTTGCTCTTTAAAATAACACACATAATCAGAGGCACACAAATAACACAAAGATTTTACGTGGTTCGGAAATCCTACTCCACGGGGAAGGCTGACATGCAACTCATATCATTAATCAGAGAGTAAATACAAAAGATTACAGAAAATAGCAAGAAAATATACCAAGAATTCATACCCACAAGAACCCTAATTTTCTTCTCTTATACGAACCAAGAAGAGAAACATACGGCTCTTTCTTCCCTCGTATATGTCCATAGTGAACAACCATAAGAGATGTCGCTTCTCTGCTTTCTCCGTTTCTCACTCTGTCTCTTTGTTTCTCATTCGCTGTTTCTTTTCTATCTGTTGCCGCTCTCTCTGTTCTCGCTGCCTCTCACTCATTCCTTCTATGTTCCAGCCCTTAAGTAATATATATATATAACTTAAATAACTTGATAAAGGCTATTGGACCGAGAATCTGGTTAAGTATCTCAGCCCGCCTATTCACAAAGTTATATATATATATATATATATATGCATACTTCATTCAAAGCTAATGGGCTTACACAGCCCACGAGTAACTTCTAATATAATTAATAAACCCAATATTATATTATATTACCAAATCAGCCCAAATAATAAAGCCCATATATTATATAGTGTCATATTTTAACAGCTTAGGATGGAGAATCTAACGATACATGCTAATCTACAAGAGGTTGAAAGCATCATCCGCAAGGCGCTTCATGCATTGGAAACCATCCTAAGGATGGCGGAAAACCATGATTGGTCCCTTAAACTTTCTGGCCTTTGGAAGGCCGCGTGATGTGGTGTCCCATATAGCTCAAAATGAGTCCTCTGTGTATTCCAATACAGATCTTCATCTTCTTCCCGCCTTCTGTCACCCGTGATGGAGCCGTGGCATTTTGGGATCACATAGACGTACAAATTATTATTTTTATTTTTTCCTTCTTATTTTACGTTTTGGTCTCATTATTGCTTTTTTTTATTATTATTATTTATAATTTAGTCAATTTATTTTTAAATTTTACACTTTTATCTTTTTTATTTTTATGGTTTGATCTCTTTAATTTTTACAACTTAATGAAAAATTTGAGAACAAGTTAAATTTAAACTTCAATGTAAAAAATTAATAATAATAATAATAAATTAAGAAGTAACTAAAACAGGTCATTAGTTGTTATAGAATTAAAGTATTACAAAATTTACACATCATTAATTGTTATAAATTAGAGCATCTTTCTTTTTTTTTTTTTTTTTTACTTTCTAATACACTTCTTTTAAAAAAAAATTATGAGAATTCAAAACTGAAAACACAGACCAGAAAAAATGAAAACACAGAAATAATCTCTTCTAACGTTCTTTAAAATATTTGTGAGCATATTGTGTATAACCATTTATTAAAATAAAATAACTTTTTACTAACCAAATGCGTTCTGGTCGCTTATTGCAAAATAATAATTAAAAAAAATGTTTGGTATATTCTTTGAATAATTAATTTTGTTCTGCCCATTTTTCGATTTTTGCATGGTATTTATCTAAATTCTAACTGAAAGTATTTATTTTTTAATTTTTTTAAAAAAATTATATAAAATAACACTTGTAAAATTTATAATAACAAAAACGACATTCTAATAATATTAAATGAAATTCAACAATTAACAATTCTAAATAATTATAGTTAAGCTTTAACAACATTTAATTAAATGATATTAAATATGACATGAATATTTAATAGAAAAAATAATGAACATAATATAAATGATATTTTTATAGTTAAAGGTTTTAATATTCTTGTTTTTATTATTTTTGAATAATGTTTTTTTTTTTTTGTCTTTAAAAAAAAAAGACTTCCAAAGGGAGATAAAGTAACACTCATTTTTTTCCATTCACATAAATCAATACGTACATTTGAGAGTACTGACGATAAATTAGCATTTAGGATTATCGTCAAAAAACTTTAATATCTGCTACATATACTTTCACTGCATTAAATCTATAACTTTATATATATAATTTTGTAGCATTATTCACAAAATTATTCTACCGTCGGTATTATTTTTCAATAATATATTACACAATTAATCACTCAATTAATAATCCTTAAAATTAACATCATTTTAATGAAGACTTAGAATACGTGGCAATTAACATGTATTAAATTGTTTTGCGTTTAAATTTTAGATTAGGAATGTCAATTGCATTGTATATTTGTAGAGTTTATCCAAACAATTTTGATTTTTGATGGTTTTTGGTTTTCCTTTCAAATTTTAGTTTTGGAGTGGAGGAGTATAAATTTCCCCCTAGCCAAATGTAAAAACTATTTTTATTAATATTTAAAATATTTTTAATATATAAAAAATATATGTACAAAATGTGGGAATTGAACCTATCTGCTTGACATACATATAATTATTTAATATTAAAATTTACCAATGGATTAATTCAGAGGTACATTTACTAGTTATATCTTAATATATTTATTATTTAATTTAAATCTATTTGTCTAGAGTCCATTAAACCACATGACTATAATCTTAATTTGATTATAGGTTATTAATTTGAGTTCAGTTTTAAATTTTATACCACTTAGCCTCATTTTATTCAGTTGACATTCTTACGTTAGATTAAGATTTAATAAAAAATTATCTACTTATCTTTTACATTTAAGATCAGGAGTGTAATTTTTTTTTTTTTTTATATATACATGTGGTGATAATGGCTAAAAAAAAAATATGTATTTGTTTTGTTGTATAAAAAGTGGATCATTCTATCTAAATATTTATAATTATGGGTTATTTTAACTTGCATTTACCGAAAGGTACGTACATTACTTTTGAAGCTTTAGATTTTACTGATTTAATTTTAACGATTAAATTTTTTAAAAAACTTATATTGATAATTACTCAACACTCATGAATAATGGAAGGATGTAAGATACATATGCTGCTAAGTGGTAAGGTAGAATATTCCAATAACTATGTATTAGTATATCACAAAATAACACATAATTTTTTAACGATTTGAAGTCTATTACCTGATGCATAAATTACATATTCTGTGATAACTTAATCTTAATAAAATTGATCGAACTCAAACGCAAAATGTATTTGTTAAAATTAACGAGCATATCCAATTGTAAAGAACAGAAGAGAGAAGATGTTTTAATCTCTTCTTGTTTTCTATCTTCCATAAAAATATGCTATTGATTCAAACTATGACTAATGAATCATTCCTCTTAAAAAGCATTGGTAGTTGTTTTTATGAGAAAATAACATGGTGCTTGGATTTTATGAGAAAAAAACATGGTTGTTGGATTTGTCGTTGTTTTATAAATTATTCTATTTTCCTGAAATTTTTACTGTGTGGGAGCAATAATATTTAATACAAAAAGTCTTGAAGTTGACCACTGGGTGGTCTAAACTTGCGGACTGCATATCTGTCTTCAATTAAAAATAAATTAGCAACTTTTATATGAACTTCTATAGTCAAAGTCGTTATAGTTATCTTATTTTATTATTATCAATAAAATACTTTTAAAAACATCTCTTTATATAAAGTTTTTTTTAAAATACTATTATTGAAGCTCTATCAACTTCCAGAAAAATATATATTTATATATATACCAACTAGCCGGTAAGAAAAAATTTAAATGCTACTTTTAAATAGGATAAAGAATTAAAATGATCCATTTATTTATGTAATAAGTATTATTTAATTTTTTAATTTATAAAAGTTATTTTTAAATCCACTTGTTTATGAAAAAAGTGTTTTAAAGTTATTTTACTTGTAAAAAAAAATGTGTCAGATAAAGAAAAATATCTATTTTTTATTAAATCTAATAGAATAGTACATGTGTTACATATTGTTTATATTTTTAAATTGATATATATCAAATTAAATAACTTTTAATTAAAAAATTATTCTAATTTTTTACAATTTTTTTTAATTAAACTAAAATAAAATTTTATTTATCTAATTTTTGATTTTAAATATTAAATAATAAAAAGTATATTTAAATTTTATTGAAAATTATATTTAAATTACATTAAAAAATTTATTTAAGTTTTTTTTTTAAATTTAAAAAATTGAGTAATTTTTTAATTAAATATTAATTTTTTTTAGGTATATATATATATATATCGAAAAATATAAATAGGCATGTAATATATCTGTTATTTTGTTAGATTTAATGAAAAATTGAATAAAAAATTAACTTTGTCTTTGCTTGACACATTTTTTTTACAAGTAGATGAACTTAAAAATATATTTTTCATAAGCAAATAGATTTAAAAAAAAATTTATAATTAAAAAACTAAATGTCAGCTTTCATAGAAATAAAATAGCCTCTACCACACTTTTTTAGGAAAAATGTGTGAAGTTTAATCTCCTAATTAATTATTTAGGAGGTTACTATTTTTTAACTTCAAACCTCATGATTCTACCCACTCTCCTGATATTAAAAAAAAAAAACAAAAAACAATAATTCTACCACTCTCAAATTAAAAAATAAATGTCAGTTTAACATGTTCAGCATTTTCACTCTTTGTTTGTTTGTTTTTTTATTTATTAATTATTAATGTGCATTTCTAATAACTTAAAGATTTGTTTGTACATGAGAAGGTAATTTGGAAAATACATATCAGTTGCAAGAGCAACGGAATGGCAATGCAAATCTTCGCTGAAAGAGTGAAATTATTATGGAATGAGTGGGAGCTTCGGGTATTTGTTCTAATCAGCCTTACCTTACAAGGCGTTCTTTTGTTGGCAGGAAAAAGTAGGAAATGCTCAGCCAATATTAAGATTAGATTTGTTCTGTGGCTCGCTTACTTGTCGGCAGATGCAGTTGCAACATTTTCGCTGGGGGTTCTGTCAAACAAACAAGGAGAGATCGGGAATGATTCCATAACTTCAAGTTCAGTTATTATGGCTCTTTGGGCACCTTTTTTGCTTCTTCATCTTGGTGGTCCTGATACCATAACTGCATACTCCTTGGAAGACAATGAGCTGTGGCGAAGACACTTACTTGGCCTAATTGTTCAAGTTGGTGGTGCCATTTATATCTGTTTTAGATCTTGGTCAAGAACATGGGTTAATTGGCTAGCAATTCCAGTGTTCGTAGCTGGAATTATCAAATATGGTGAGAGGGTTTGGGTTCTCAGGTCGGCTAGTAGTGACCAATTCAGAGAGTCCCTGCTTCCCTCTGCTGACCCAGGTCCCAACTACGCAAGATACATGGAGGAATATTCCATAAGGAAAGAAGAGGGTTTCAAGGTTATATCAGTAAATGACACGACAGTATTCGATGAATCAACTCCAGAAAGAGGGGATTCTGTTGGACGAAGCTCAATTACACAAACTGAAGAGATCAATATTAACGATGCAGAGCTTTTACAGAAAGCTGAAACCTTCTTCAAAACTTCCAAGCGACTTTGCGCTGATCTCATCCTTAGCTTCCACGATATTGAGATAAGTCGGTTCTTTTTCCGGAGAATTTCTTCAAAATCCGATGAGGCCTTTAAGGTGATTGAGTTCGAACTTGGATTCATGTACGATGAGTTTTACACCAAGCGGGCTGCAGTACTGGTTGACTCTCCTTTTACGATTTTTCTGCGCTTTGCCAGCTTCTTCTCCACAGTTTCAGCTTTTCTGGTCTTCTGTTTTATAGGTAAACAATCGTATTCCAGAATAGATGTTGTTGTTTCTTATGTTCTGTTTATTGGGGCTATCATTTTAGAAACATGTGCTGCAACAATCCTATTACGTTCAGACAGAACAGTCCTATGGTTGAGTAAGAAAAATAGTTTCCTGATTAGAGGTAGCACTAAATTGATTTTAATGACTTCATCTTGGGCTAAAAAGAAAAGGTGGTCTAACACCATGGCACAGTACAACCATATTCGATTTTGCCTTAAAGAAAGGCCACCCAAGTGTCTTGTTTTTCAAAAGATGTTGGTTATCAATGAGTTGTTAGAGAAGTACAGGTACATTGACACAGTAAAAGTTCCTCAGGATTTGAAGGAATTGATATTTCTTCAGTTAATAAAGAAATCAAAGGATGCCAGAGATTCTACAGATTTCAAGAAGTTATGTGCTCAGAGAGGAGTTGAGGTGCTTCAAAAATCCAACTGCTTCGAAAAAATTGGGTGGAGCACGAATGAAGACCTGGACTTGGACAAGAGCATTCTCTTATGGCACATAGCAACAGAGCTGTGCTACCTTTCGGATCTAGACATAAACTCGAATTTTGTGACGGACAAGAATTGCAGAAGCAGTAAGTTATTGTCTGACTACATGCTGTATCTTTTAGTTGTGTGCCCCTTCATGTTGCCAAATGGAATTGGACAGATAAGGTTTAGGGACACATGTGCTGAGGCTGAAGAATTTTTCAAAGAAAGGAAAAGATCAATAACAAATGCAAAAGAAGCATGTAAAGTGTTGATGGACATTTGTACTAGAGTTAAACCACTTGAGGTGAAAGGGACAGTAGCAAATCAGTGCTATTTGACGCATGCATCTTGGCTCATGATTTGCAGTCACTGGAACAACGCTGGAACAAGGAAAAGAAATGGAAGGTTATTAGGAAAGTGTGGGTAGAAATGTTAGCTTATGCAGCTAACCACTGTTCTTGGAGTCAACATGCTAAGCAACTTAGGCGAGGTGGAGAGCTATTAACTCATATTTGGCTTCTTATGGCTCATCTCGGTATTACTGAACAGTTTCAAATTTCTAAGGGTCATGCAAGGGCCAAGTTGAACTTGCAGTAGCTAGATAATCGCCTTATCATAAAATAAAATAAAAATTGTTAGGACTTGTTTGTTTCACAATTTCAATAAAAATAATTTTTTTATGTTAAAATGATTGTGTTATTGTGTATTGGGTTATTCAAAATATAAATATATATGTATATACATAGATAAAATCAGGAGACACAATACCTTATACAATATATTTAGCCCATCTTAACTTTTCATAATTATAAAAATTTGCATAATATATTTTGTCTCTTGATCCTATTTATACATACATACATATACACACTAAGAATTATTAATTTTTACATTTGTTTATGCTAATTTTCTTATCTTTTTTCGTTAAAAATTAAAAATCGACTAATTTTATAAATAAATGTTAAGGCCATTATGGTTTTGAGGAAGAATAGTACTATATGTATTAAGTTATGGTCAATTATTGATTAGATATAAAATTAAAAATGTGTGATAAAAAAATAATTGTGAAATCTCTTACTTACTAATAATGAACTAATTAAATTAATTTATATAAATTATTGTGTACATCAAATTATAATAAAATTATTTTTCTTTAAGTAATGTTAAGAACAAAAAATTACAATCACTTCTCTTATATTATGTTACGTATTAATACTATATAAAAAATAAATCATTTTTTAATTTTTAAAGTAACTTTGACATATAATATAATATAAAAATATGAGTATAAAAATTTGTATAAATTTATATGTGCTTATTATTTTACTTATCATTTTAGATAAATAAAAAACTTATTTTTTTTCTCAACAATATTTTATTAGTTATGACAAATTGGTTTAGTGTTTAATTTAATTCACTATTTCACCGATTTGACACATAACGTTCAATTAAGTTACTAAAAATTCTACAAGTGTTTTAATTTGGTTATGAAAAGTTGGCGCCAAGTCCAACTACATAAAAGCACGTATGATTGTGTTACGATGAGTTACATATGTATCTAATTCAACCTTAATAAGTCAAAATGAACACACTGAGGCAGATTGGGTGGGGAGCAGCACTGAGTCACTGACGCCTTCCGACCTTTCATAATAAAAGTTTTAGATATTATAATATTGTAAATAATTTATATGCATAAAATAAATTTTTTTATCCATTATATATTTTTATTTTTATACTTTTATTATTTAAAAATATATAATAAATTTAATAATTTGATAATAAATATACTTAAAAATTATTAAAATAAAATATATATAATATTTTTTTAATAAAATAACTTGTAAATGAAAAATAAATAATACTATTTTTTTTTAATATTTATATTGATGCCCTCAATTAGAATTCTAAAGTCTAAAATAAGGGTAATTTTATTTCTCGAGTATATATCATACCAATATATTTTATATTTAAAAGTATTAAATATTAAATTATAAAGTAAAATTTTAAATTATTATTCTTTTTCTTAAAAATAGTAACTAACATTAAATAAGAAAAATAATAAAAATAATACTTTTTATATTCAAATTATATATTTTTATAATTAAAAAATAATTTTTATATCATTTTTTTAAACATCCATCTAATTAAATTTTGTTTAAATTAAATTATGAAAAATTTAAACCTATTTAATATTAAATATTTAATATTAATAGTTTAATATTAAATATTTAATATTAATATTATTAAAATGTGAATTTTATTATAAAAAATTTTATTTTCGGCAATATTTTTATTAAATAAAGTTATTATAAGTTAAATACGTCCAATTCTATTTTGTCAGTTAAGCGGTTGGCTGTCAAACCCTAATCATTGGAAATCATTCAATTGTGATATGCTAAATTGGAAAAATGTCCGATAAAATTTTTATCCACATTGATCGATACAACTTAAATATTTTGGACATATTATAGAAAAAGTCAACTTAAAAAAGTCCAAAATCTAATTTTTATTTACTAAATGCAGTTATAAATTGACGCTAATAAAAATAAAATTTAAGCTCAATTTAATTGTATAAAGGAATAAAATAATAATTTTAAATAATAATAAAATAATAAATAATAAAAAAAATAAATAACATAAAGATTTAAGTGATTTAATTTTTTAATGTAAGAAATCTATTCTAAGTATTTCGGTGTGTTGAAAATACTATTAAATCTAAATAAAAAATACAAACACTAATATTCAAAAACTAGTTAAAATATTAAATTTTTAAATACACCCATAAATATATTACTTATCAAAAAATAGTAACTAAAATAGAAAAAATAATTAATACAATCTTATTAATACAACTGCACAAAGGAAGGATCGGTCACATATGAAAGCATATATTCCTTTACAAACAGTAATTTGTGTATTTGGTGCTAATAGATTAATCAAATGTGAAATGTGAAATGTGAAATGTGGAATGGACACATTGCTTTTTCTTCTCTATTCCGCACGCCAAACTTGAGAAACAAATAGTCATATATTTATATACATATTGTGTAGAGTCATATTAATTTAAAATTAAAATTATAAATATATCTTTTTTTTTTTTAAATTTAATTTTGAAGCCACAATTAAATAACATATCTAAGCATAAAAACCTAAAAATACTTCTATATTTTATCCCAAATTAAAAAAGAAAAAAAAACTTCTTTTGATAGTGTGAATCAAACGCATAACTGTAGAGGTGTCAATCGTATCGTATTCTTATCGTATTTTCGTGTTTGTTGACACATTAAAAAATTAAGTTGAATTTTTTTTATGTTACTTATTTATAATAGTAAGAAATAACAAACCTGTTAAGAACATAAAAAAATTATTGATTAATTCTTACTAAAAAAAATTTATATAATATTATATTCAAATTATACTGTTATGCGCATAAGAAAGCTGTAGTTTATTTGCCATTTTCAAAGTTTTGTTGAAACATGGGTCGAATATAACAATTAAATATTAATATAGCCGCTGCTTCTAATTGACCTGTATCCATTGTTACCATCCAGTAATGGACTAATGGTATATATGATTATTTAAATGAGTAACCAATATGTGTAAGATTATATTTAAATATTTTATGTATATTAAATATTAAATGTATCACAAATTATCAACATATGTCAAATAATTATTTGTCATGTAAATAATAAAATTTATAAATTATATTTTTTGTTTATTAACTTTATTATTTTTAACTTTAATCCTTAAACAAAATTTCATAATTTTTTATATTTAATAAATTTAACTGTTAATTTTGATTATTCTAATATAATTTAATCTAATTTTTAAATTTAGACTAAATGTTAAATATGAAAATTAATTAACTAAAAGTTATAAATTTTTTACTAATGAACCAAAATATTAAAAATGATAAAATTATTAGATGAAAAATATTTCAACTAAATAATAACATAATCATTAATTTTTTAAAATGAATTATTTTATTTAATAATTTAATGTATTATTTTCCTATCCACTACTTCCGCATAACATCCTAATTTTTACAAGTTCAAAGGTGTCAGAGTGACAGAGTCTATGCCAGTTGTAATGTATTTCTTGAGATACTTGTTTTAGATTAATAATGTTACTTGTATTTATTATTACAGCGATGTACTAATATTAATTTTACATATTAACTCGAAAATAATGATAAAAGTTAAATTGTCTATTTTATTAAGATAGTTAATTATATTTTATTTCGTATTATTTTTTAAAAATTCATTAATTAAAAAATAAAATATTCTTTTGAATATATATTTTTTATTTTTTTAAGTGAATTTTTTTGTGATATTTTAGTACAAAAATTGCACTAATTTTTTTTATCTCTCTCGTTAAACTAAATATAAAACTTAAAATATATATTTTTAAAAAAATAAAACATGAACACTATTTTAATGTAGAATTATGAGGACATTTTGGAGCAATTTTTAGTAAAATATTATATTATTTTAGTACTTTATCGTGAGACTTAAAATTCTAACTTTTGGCATCACCGTATCTTATTAGGTTGGGTAATTATTTATTTCGTTCAAAATTTACTTTAAAATAAACATATATTAATTAATTATTCTAAACTAAATGAAAATGATTCGGATTCGAATCAACATTTAACAGAGTATATAAAACGCCGCTGAAACGTGTAACCACTATTAGCTATGGCACTGTGGTGAGGGGTGTCGGATATTCAATTATAATTTATACCATTCAACCAAGGATTTTTTATTTTTATTTCCTCGTACATGACTCGACTCAACCAAAACAAAGAGTTTTGCCTAACAATAATTACAAGCACATGAACTAAAAAGTGCGTATTTTTTAAAAATAAAATATATTTAAATTTTTTAAGTTTTATTATTTAAAATTTAACATTTTTTTCACACCCATATTCAACTCTCAAATTATATCTATACCTCTAATATTATATCCACAGTTGTTATTTCCAAAAAGTTCTCCCGTTTTTGTGTTCCCATGTACTGAATCTGCCTTTATGCCATGTTGTCGCAATTATCAGTTATGAGAATTCACAAGCCAATCCCTGTCCTTTTCAATTTCTCCTATTAAAGAAAAAGTTTGATCTTTTCCACTTGGCTTCGCAGCAGCTTTCATTTGAGCAAAAGCTAGGCTTTGAATTGTTGAAAAGCTAACTACAGGAACTAACTAGTTATTGATAAAAATGGCTTCAACTTCGACCGAAGCAGAGACAAGAGTTAATCATGAGGAGCTAACTGGATTGAAGGATGAAGATTTCATTTGCGTACAACTTTTGGAAAATGTTTTAACAGAAGAATATCCAGCGATAAGACCTGAGGCGAAGGAATATCTGAATTCTGCAGGGACTGCTGAGGTTCCCATTTATTTCTTAGTTGCTGCGGTTGTATTTTTTCCTATTGTTCAATTCATAACTCCTTTTAAATTCCCATCTTTCCATCTAATAGATCATATATCACACTACCGGTATCATATATCTTTCTATGAAATTCCACTATTTCTTGGTCTCGTGAGAATGTCTTTTTTCTTGTACACATACACCGTACTCGTATTATTCCCATCTTCTTCGGTGGAAGATATTATATGGATCAGAAGAGAATTGAGGTTTCTGGAGGCTATTCTAAAAGAGGCAAAAGATGTTATGGCTATGAGTGCCCAAATAGAAGAAATTCTCAAGAGTGGACTACGGAATCACATTGATAATGATGTTGACAGTCATAGCTCCAGATCAGGTGAAGTGACTCTTGCACCACCAGTTGGAGTAGATGCAGAATGGGTAACTGATACCGAAAACTTGGTTCTGTTAGGGAAAAACCTTGTTTCGAAGCAGATGAGCAGAGAGAGAAGTATTTCAAAAATGTTGGTTGCTATATTCAAGGACCCAAAACAACTTGAGGAGGTCATAAGTGAAACTACTAATGTCAGGAAGGAAATGGAAAGCACTCTTTTGAAAATGAAACAGAGATATGAAACTGGTTTGGGCGTAATATTGCAGGACTCAAGGTCTAAAATCAGAAACCTGCTTGATAAACCTATCTGGGAATACAACGAGAACAAATCGGAGAACTTCAAACAAAAACTTACCTCATCAGCTTCCTTGACTTTCCGTAATTTGGAGAAATTACAAAGTGTATTTGCCTCTTTTAATTCTAACATTGGAGACCAAATCCACTTGATTAACCTGCAATTTCTGTTCTTGAAGATTTTTCTCGAGGAAGTAGAAAGCCTTCCAACTGAGACAATAATTGAAGAGGCCTGGTTAGAAGAAATGGAAGAGTTCGTTGGCCTAGTGCAATGCACATCTGAGAAATTCATCCAGCTAGCAAATCGAAGCTGGTGGCGCAAGACAGTTAGTATTTGGTGGCCTTGGCGAAAGCTTAAAACAGACATCAAGCGCGTGTCAACTGGATTCGCTCTTCTTTTTGAAATTAAGGATAGATATGGTATTAGATTTATTAGAAGAAAGTCCTTCAATCAATATCAGTCCACTGCAGAAGACAATGTTATTTCGCAAGCCATGCACCAGATTCGGTACTACCTCCAACGAGTAGAGGAAAGTTCATATTTCGAGATTTACAATGGAATCCTATCACTAACCAACCAACTGGAGGAGTCCAATAAGCTTTTACTCATTGCAAAAGTGGCTCGAGGTAGAAACAATGTTTTTATAAAGGAATGGTCTGGGAATTTAAGGAATGTTGCTCAAAGTACATCCCATTTCATAGAAGTCTGCATAAGGGATTTGCCCCAGCTAAACAAGATCCACCTTATGTACCAGCAGGATCCAACAAATGAGACAGAAGAGCAATCTGCTGATGAATCCAAGACAGATGATCAAGAGGGTGATAAATCAGAACAACAAATGAGGACAGCTACTGGGCCCCGCAAGAGAAGTGTCAAACTAGCACTATTCAAGAGCAAAGCTGAGAAAAAGTTGCTCCGGGAAATTAAAAGATTGAAGAGTATTGTCAATGTTCTCAATGGGAGCATGAGAGCATTCCACATCGAATTGAGCCAAGAATCAAACATTGTGCTTGGCTTAGAAGAAGATGCACATGAGGTGACTTTGAAATTGTCTAACAACAACAACAACACAGATCAGCATTGCTCTATTTTGTTCATTGTTGGGATGCGTGGAACCGGTAAGACAACCCTAGCAAAACAAATTTTCAACCATAGACATGTTTTGCAGCATTTTGATTTCCGTGCATGGGTTTCTGTTCCACCATTATTCAACGACAACTGGTACAACGCCGTAGGCATGCAAATTCTGCAACCCTATTCTGAAGTACCACAGTGGGTGGGAAGGTCCAAAGAAAACTGGATCCATAAATTAACTGATTCCTTGAAAGACAAACGGTCCCTTGTAGTAATGGACAATGTCTCATCAGCTGAGACTTGGATTGCTCTAAAAGAAATGTTCCAGGAAATCACAACGGGCAGGATTAAACTTCTGGTCACTACACGTGACAAGAAAGGAGCTTATGCCGCTGGTAGTACTGTCCACCAACTTGGGCTACGAAGTATGGAAGATGGCTGGAGATTGTTTAACCAGACTGTACCCATTTCTTCAAAAGAAGAAAAACGAGGGATGAAAATTCTTCGTAAATGTGGGGGTTTACCACTCCACATTATTCGCCTTGCTATTGCAGTTTTGGGAAAAGACCTTGCAAGCATAAGGTTTGAGGACATCATACAAAATGATACAGCTTTTTTGGAAGCCTTCAGGCTGGCTAAAGGAAATATGCCTCAGCATCTAGTCCAATGTCTATCCTACTTGTTATTATTCCCTGGAAACTTTGAAATCCCAGCTAGGAGATTACTCACTTTGTGGGTTGCAGAAGGTTTGGCAAAGAGAGATGAGTCCCAGACCCCTGAGGAAGTTGCGGAGAAGTATCTAAAAGAGCTGATTGATTTTAACATGATACAGGTGACCAAAAGAAAACTGAGTGGGAAAGTAAAGACTTGCTGCCTGCCAACTGCACTAGTGCATCAACTCAGGTCGGAAGCAAATGTGAATTCACATAACAATAGACTCGCTGATCATTTAGACAATGGCCAACCAAGTTTTGAGCATATTCATGGTGACATTCTCATTAATGGAATGAATTTTCAGAGTTATAAAGGTCTTCAGTCCTTTCTTTCCTTTGATAATCGAGAAGGATATAGACCAGGAGAAGAGGTGGGTAGCTTTCTTTGCAAATGTATTGAGCATCGTTGTTTTCGGGGACTTCTGGTACTTGATCTTGAAGGGGTATTCAGACCCGCTTTGCCCGAATACATTGGCAAGTTATCTAACTTGAGGTATTTAGGCTTGAGGCGGACTTACCTTCAGAGAATTCCACCTTCTATAGGTGAATTGGCTAACCTTCAAACCTTAGATGTGAAGCATACTTATGTCCGCACTGTCCCTAGTTCAATATGGAAGCTGCATAGACTTAGACACTTGTACCTGAACCAGATTTACAGAAGTAAATTGACGAGTAATCCCAGCAGCAATGCTTTGAAGGATCTCCAAACTTTATGGGGCATATTCATTGATGAGGATAGCCCACTGTTGGATTTCCTCGACAAGTTGACAAACCTCAAGAAACTAGGAATTTCATTCCATTTATCTGATTCAAACCAAGAGAAAATAGCCAAGCGGATTGCAAAATTGAAGCACCTTCAATCTTTGAGATTGAGATCAATTGGTGAGAAAGGAGAACCCTGCAACCTGCACTTGAATGCTCTTCCGTGCCTAGAGGGACTCTCCAGCCTAGAATTGTTTGGCACCCTAAAGGTTTCTTCCATAGTGAATAAATTTCCTGAAACACTCACTGATCTCATCTTGTCAGCCTCTCATCTTTCAGATGATCCAATGCCCAAACTGGGGAAGCTCCCTTGCCTCAAATCTCTCTGTTTCTACTACAAGTATCTTACAAGGGACACCATCACTTGCTCAACAGGAGACTTTAAAGAGCTTTTAGTCCTTAAAATATGGAAGTTGGATGAGCTACTAGAGTTGGAGGTGAAAGAAGGAGCACTTCCAAAACTCAAGGAGTTAGAGTTTAGATCTTGCAAGAATCTGGGGGTCCCATATGGTTTAAAGCACTTAAATAGTCTCCTTAAATTGAAGTTAACAAATATGAATGAGAGATTTGACACGGATATTGAGCAACTCTGGGATGAAACCTCCCATTCTCCATCAATTGTCATCGACAAGTGGTAGTTAGATTTGTCTTTATGACTTAAATTTTTATTTCAAATAAGTTTTTACAACAAATTCCTAGCTTGTACATGTTTGCCTTTAATTATTTAATTTGATCTATGTAGGCTTGAGGCAGACTTACCTTGAGAGCTTTCCTTCATGTGTTGACTTTCTGCTGCATATAAAGCATACTTGGTCTGTGTTCTTCCTAGTTCGATTGGAAACTGCAGAAACTTTTACTTCTGAACCAAAGCTATTGGAGTGAATTGATAAGTCATCAAAGTGGCAGTGCCTTGAAGAACCTTCAAACATGTTTGTTGATGTGTTGGATTGCCTGGACAACCTGATCAACCTCTCAGCAAGTATTGACAAGCCGTTAAAAACATGAGCAAGTTTTTTTAAAAACGGCATGGCTTTTATAGTGTGGCTCATCTTTGAAAGCAACTGTATCTTTTTTCCGGTTCGTCTAGTAGCTAGTTTCCATTTTATAATTTCATCATTTTCTTTTTCTTTTTATGAAAGTAATGATCTAGTTAAGTTGCATAAGACTCGTTTTATAACTGCTTTTCTACCTTATTATTAGGTTGAATGTTCTTCCAAATGGACAACTTTATTTTTGTTAGTTTTTGACAATCATCTTTAAAATGCTTTCAAAGTTTTTAGAAGCAGGGATAATCCGTATATTTTTGTTCCAATATTACCAAAACTAGCCTTAAATTTAATAAATTACATAATCGATTAGGGTTCAAATACAAGTCTCATATTTATATCAGTGAGAGCCAAAGCAAATTATATAGCATTTATTTTACCTTTTGAGTGGGGATGAAGTGAGAAAGTAAATAGTGTGTACATAAAGAATTTTTCCAAATTTGGGATATATCTCAGCATATTATTGGCTTATAAAGTTATATATTTCATAAGAAATTGTCATGTTGGTTAAAATTGTCAACACTTGGAAAATGCTCTAAATTGTCCATTACTTACATTATTCTAACCTATTCAAACCAATCCACTAGCTCTATGTTAAGAAACTACAACTACTCTATTTGATCTTCCAATATACACACATAAAAGTAACTGTGAAAAGCGAAAGCAATAACAACAAACACACTTCCAAAGAATGCAGCACCTCCTTGTATATTACTATGCCAAGATTACACCTTGATTATCATACAAACTTTGCACCTTCGCATCTTATTATCACCAATGTGAAGAACCTTTACATTTCTTGATACAATCTCAATTCACTCCACGCTATAAAATGAATTCCTACGCACACATTGGCTCTCTCATCTCTCTAGTACAATGAGTGATTTCTGTTAAGCATGTGTTCACCCTTATGCCTTAGGATCTATTTATAGAGTTGTTTGTTACATCTTAATCACATGATATTAGGTGTACAATAACTAAGCTACTTATTGGTCCACGCGAGTATAACTCCTTGGTGCCACTCTACACTCTATCATCTCTAACTAATTCATCAACTCTACAAAATACAAATCCCACACATAAAACATTCTTCTCCTTCATCTCACACTTATTCCCATCAAGTAACATCATGACAATTGAAAAGGCAGAGCCAAATCCCACCTCAGATCACATCTTGGATTGGCTTGAAGATTCAGTTTCCTACCTTCTTTTTTTTATGATCCTACAATTTAAACAAAACCGACACCTACTGATGGTGGGATGAAAGTGAAGATATAGGAGGTCAAAACCTGATCAATACTAGAGAAACTACTTGTCTCAATAGCCCCAATATCACTCCAACTAATACTACCATAAAACATGCTAGTGCTACTGCCATAAATCCTCTTCCTCCACCTATTTCATCAAACAAAAGAAAAATATCCGATAATTCTATCACAAAAACATCACAATATCGACGAAAGAGTCACCACCAACAGATCAACCAATCCGAGGATGGAGATGCAACGGTTAAAGTAGTAGTTGCAGCTAAGAAATTAGTTGGAAACAAAAAAGACACATATATAGGAAATAACAATAATAACGGTAATAATAAAGAGGGGGGTGGGTAGAGCAATTGTTTAACCCTTGTGCTTTAGCTATCTCATCTGGGAATCTAATACGTGTACAAAATCTCTTAGTTGTTCTTCAAGAGCTATCCTCCATTTTTAGTGATGCCAATCATTGACTTGCTGCTTCGGTCTTCAAGCTCTATCACTTTTCACGATTCTTTCAGAAATTTTTGCCTAGATTCTATTAAGTTAGTCCTTCGTTTGCCTTCCCCAATAACATTGCAAACTCTTCTATTCTCCAAATTCTGAATGAGGTTTCTGAAAACAAACGAAATCCTTACATTCTCGATATTGGTGTCTCACATGGTGTTCAATAGCCTACATTGCTTGAGGCCTTGAGTCACCCATTCAGGCGGTCCTCCTCTGGTGGTTCGAATAACGATCATTGCTAGTAGAATTCAAAATGACCAAAACAAAGAGATCTGATTTTCAATTTGTCCTAAAGGAGATAATTTTTCATCTAGGCTTCTTAGTTTTGCCAAGTGTTTTAACATCAATTTGATAATCAACATGCTTGATAATCTCATACTAACTAATCCAAATACCCAAGAAATCAATTACTCTACTGATGAAACCTTTTGTTTGTGCACAACTTAGTCTCCACCAATTGAACCATAGCAGCCCAGACGAAAGAAGCTAATTTTTGAAAGCAATAAAAATATGAAACCAAAAGGGGTGGTTCTAAGTGAGAACAACATTGAATGTAGCTGCAATTATTGTGAGGATTTTGGTACTAGGTTCTTGCGGCGAGTGGAGTACTTGTGGAGGTTTTCGGATTCAACAAGCGCGGTGGAAAGAGCGACAAAAGGAGGTTGATGGAAAGAGAGGCAGCAAAGGTATTGACAAACATGGGTGAAACAAATGAAAGGAAAGAAAATAGTGTGAGAGAATGAGAGGGTAGGGTTTGTAGAGCTTTGTTGAGAAGTATGATAGTAATTGGGAGATGAGAGTTAATGAGAAAGATGGTGGTTTGGGTTTATAGTTGAGAAGACAACCTGTTTCATTTTGTTCCTTATGGAAGTTGGGTGATAAAGTACATGCAATATAGTTTAAATCAATACTTTTAGGGTTTGTGTCTTTGCCTCCTTTTATAATTTAGTTTATTTAAATTTTTTTTAATATTCACACTTTAATTCCCTTGCATTTTTATAATTTGATCATGTACTTAATTTTCATATCTTTAACTTTTTTTATTATTATTTTAAAGGAGAACTAAAGTCCTCCTTTTTTTATTAATAATAAAAAACACACTCACACACCCAATTAAGATTCGAACTTGGGTTCTTGGTGAGGATCAGGAAATCTTACTACCTAAACTACATGAGATTCCCAATTTTCACATTTAACTTTTTATTCAGTTGAATTCAATTTCAAATTGGTTTCATTGCTGAGCAATTAGAAAAAAAAAGAGACTATTATTGTAGAAAAAAATAACTTTTTGCTTACAATCTGCAACAATATGAACTTAAAACGAATTGTAACAGTATATATATTCTCCTTGGGAGGAAAAAAAAAACTTGTTCGACTTTTTTAGATACAATTTAGATAAGAGTAATTTAAACTGAAGAGAGAGATTAATCATCATACCACAAAGTTATTCAAGTTGAACCGTTAAAGATCTGATATCAATGTCATTTCAGTTTAGTTGAAAGGTATCAGCAAGTCATTAGTCAAGAGGTACCCAATACAAATGATTTGATGAGAGCATTTACTGAAGAAGGTGAATCGAGATTAGCAGCATGTCCCATGTCCTTTATTATCTCTAACCTTGATTTTGGCCCCAAGTGCCTGCACAGTATAAACAAACTTTTTAAAAGAGTCATGTTAATTATTAAGTTATTCTATTTCTATATATAGAAATACCAATCTATATAGCCTACGAGTTATACCTTATGTGAACATGTACAAGGTGCCAAGTTTATTTTAAAAAATTTTACCTCTGCAATTGATGTGCCAGGCATAGAGGAAAGATATTATCCTTGTCGCCCCATATAATTAGTGATTCCTTCACCCAATGAAATAATAAAATCTCAATTATTAACGTAGTTAAATATATCACATAAAGTATGAAATGCAAATTAATTTATTAATTAGATCTCTATGAAAATTAGGGAATTTTTAAAATCCAAGATCGAATTCACAACCTTAAAGTTATGAGACATCAACTTTACTGAATGATGGGCTGTTAGAAATTTGCTTATATTTTTTACATTTGACATAACACATTTGGATATGAAAATACAAGTTGAAAATTTTAGTCAAGGATAAAAGAAAAAAAAAAAAGATTAGAAAAGAAGTAAAGATTCAAGTTCTTATTTTATGACACCAAACTCTTCTAACTTCAAATAAAAATGCTGATTATCGACTAGGGATAAATAAATTGGTACTTTTAAATGAACTTTTGTATATAAACTTTTCAGTTGCAGAATGTAGTTTTGAGCCTACCTGTGTCAAAATAGGAAGGTTATTTGGGTCTGGTTTTTGGATCAACAAATGCTCTGCCATCTGTATTTTCTCCTTCTTGTGCTCCTTGAACATCGCCTATATATATAACACACAAGCTAATTAACACAAACTAACTGCTATAAACTAAACCAGTAATAAATTTTTAAGTTTTGTATAACTCCAAAGTCTAAAAGATGATTGGTAACTCACATTGATGAACTTGTTCAATAAATAATCGGGTACCAATCTGAAAAAACCACAATTATACACTGATAAATTAACTAGTAGCCTTAAATCTTGAGCTTTTTCTGGCACAAGAATCTCAAGTGGATTTCTTCCAATCTTGTTAATTTGGGCTTGTTTTAACTCCTTTGTTCCCCCGATTCCACTGCTCACAATCACAATCTTCTGTACCTCTTTCGGATACATCTCAGCCATTGAAAAACCCACAAACCCACCATAACTAATACCATAAATTGAGTACCTAAAAACCCCCAATCTCAACAAACTTTCCCCAACACATTTTGCTTGAAAAATCTCTGTTCTGTCACAACTTTTGGTATATGACTTACCAAAGAATAACAAATCTGGAATATAGAGATTAAAACTCTGAGAAAGAGAACCCACTTGAGAGATAAATTGCCACCTTGAATTACCACCATACCCATGAATCAAAACCAAACTTGGCTTATCAAATCGATAATGATTAGCAACCCAAAAATGCATAGTAGTTTGATCATCTAAATCAATTGTACGTGGAGATAAACCACATAACCGGAAGCATAATGAAATCAACATATCTAGAACAGTGATCACAGAAAATTGACGTATGTTGAGCAAACAAGGAAGTAAATACCGAAAGATTGATATTGTAGTTCTGAGATAGATGGAAAACAAGTAAAGAAGAAACTTAGGAATGCCCATTAGCAAACCAAGCATTTTGGAATCAAATGATTAATTTGTTCTTGTTTTGTCTTTAAGTGGTTAAAGAAAGGTGTGAATTTCTCTCTTTCTTGGGCGTGTATAGAGAAGAACTTATCTTTGTAGATATATCAAGGAAGACGAAATAGTTTATGGTGAGTGTAACTGAAATAACAAAAGTAAAGCACTTCTAAGACACATAGCAGCAGTATCTACCGGAGCAACACAAAGACTCAGCCCTTGAAGACACATAACGACACAATTTACGGGATATTTTATTAAATTATATTATATTATATTATTTATGTACACTAATCCCATATGTGACAACAAAGCGTTAGAAAATGTATAGAAAGCAGAGCAACGTGAATTTTGTCAGTGTATGAAAAAGGATATTATTTCTTTTACACGACCCCAAAAAGTTACAGAGAAGGCGACTTCATTGTTTTAGAGAATATGTGCCAAAGTTATAACTTTTATGTGGTCCATAGGTCCATTGTTTACTAGATTTGAAACTTAACGGCAAGCACGTATAATTATATTAAATTATATTATATTATATTATATTAATTGAATAAATTAATTATAAATATTTTAATAAAATAATTTATGTTTAAAATATTTTTTGTTATAAAATTTATCTAAATCAATATTTAATTCGTTTTTATATTTTTATTACATTTTTAAAAAAAAATTATTTTTAATTTAAGACTAAAAAAAGTCAAGACACATTATTTTTATTATAAAAATTCAGACAATCTAATTTAAGTTTTCATTAAAATTTAGACATACATTCCTTAATCCTATAAAATTTCTACATAACTATACTAATTTTATAATGTATTTCACAACAAATGCATTACTATATAAAAATTATACAATCTCATATTAGCAATTTTGGCATTTGAATTTGAACCAAGGACAAGGTCTTCAAAAACTCTTCAAATAACCTCTTAGAAAACATTTTTGTGTTACAGTACTGACGTGGTTAAATGGTACATTAGACATGAATGCTTATAGAATGATAAAGATGCAATTGTAAGCTGATCTCGCCTGAGACTTGTTATTTGATAAGGTGAACTCACAGCACCACTTGCTTACTCCATCCAAAGGGATTGAAAAGGGAAGTTTTCTAAGGCATCACTTAAACTAACTCCATTTTGAAGAATATAGGAAAAATTGCCATAGACCTCTAACCCATAAGGCTTGCTTGTTCTTTGTCTCTACTAATTAGTTGATAAATGCTACCATTGGATGTCTCTAATCCAACAGGATGTTGTAATTCTTCCCAATATATATTTAAGATCAGCGCATTCAAACAAATTTGAGATGACCTGCTTGTAGAGATGGCAATTTGACCAAATGGCTCAGTGTCCGGCAGTTAACCAACCCCAAATCGGGACAGGCCAATTCGGGTAACAAACTCATCACACAGTTTAGTTCAAATTTTACCCATTTTGACATTAATTTTCGAAGAAATTATCAAATTTTCAAGCTAAATTATTATCCGATATAGTTCAACAAGACCCAACAATACCCATATTAAAACCACACAGAAACTTTATATCAATTTGCCCCACAGGCCAATCATATTTGGTTAGGATCCGAACCAACCCATCGACGTTCATACCTGCTTGCTTGCTTACACCTCTGCTAGAAAGATCTAGAGAGTTCAAATTTGAGAAAATGAAGGATAGTTGAGACAAAAGTAGGCCATGCTTGTAAAAGTAATTGAAGGACAGTAGCTCCATGCTTGAAAAGCTCCCTTCAAACTTTCCACATCACTGGAGGAAAATGACCCTAAAGAGCTGTAAATTAAGGAAATCATGATGAGCTTACAGCTAGCATTACTTGCGATGAAATGTGAACTTGTACTAAGAGACAAAGAAATACCTTACTTCCAGACCTTCTTTACCATACTTTCAACTTTTTCCTCTTATTGTAAGATTCATAAATTAGTTCTTAATGATATACCTTTCACCTTTTTACTTTATGGACGGCTGTCTTATCACTTTTCTCATCCAATTACAACCTTTCCACATAGATTCCTTCACTATTCCCATTTTGCTTGAGCTATAAATCTCCACATTGCCCTCTTATTCTTCCTCCTCATCAAGTTGATTCTTCTGCAAAAGAAAATAAACCAATACACGTGAGATTGGAGCAACTATGGCTACTTATTCATATTCAAATCAAAACTCATCTCAAAGATCAGTAGCCATGGTGCTAGCTCTAGTTTCAGCAATAGTGCTTTCGCCTTTATATGTTAGTCGCAAACATGACAATAGATCGTACCATGAATCAAAATGGAATTCTGGGTTTGTTCTTCCTATGGTTCTTGCTGGCCTTATAATTGCCATTAAAACCACTTCTTCGTCATCAGTAAAAAGAGATGCACCATCAGCATCACTCCTTCCTTCTGATCCTTCATGGGTGCTTAGAGTTGGGAGTTCATCTTGGGGACTTGCTGGGTTATTACTGATGCTCATGCTTCTGCTTTCATGGAAAGATTCTGTTCATGAATTCTTCTGGAGATAGAGCAGAAATACCACATTTCGCCATTGGTAATAACTATTTTGTTTGGAGTGTAACAGCTAGTTTATATTCAGTAATGTAAAAGTGGTTCTGGTAAATGAAATTTCAACTTAGATTATAAATAATATACTCTACATTATGGGATTTACATGGAAATTTCAGTTTTTTTTCTTCTTTAAGAAAATCATTGAAACCCGGAACTCACAGGTATTACAATTATCTAAAACATGTAACTAGTATAAAATCAACAAGACATATCTGTGAATAACCCTCTAATCCATTTACATTGGAATTAGAGACTCCAAAATTCAAATTTATTTTCAAAATAATGTTATGAAGTTTCTGAGGGCGACCAAAACATAAATTCTTACTCTTTGCCAGTTTTTTCTGCAAAATAAGAACTGTTTTTTTTTTTTTTTACTCCATCAAAATACAAATCTAATTCCCTATCACAATCAATGATTTCCCAACCTCTCGAATATGTTTACTCAACCTGTTCTTTGAAGCTTCTCTTTAAATTAGATACCAATCTCCATCTCCTTCAAATAGATGTCCATCTCCCCCTTCTTTGAAGCTTCTATTCAATAACTCTAGTGTCCCCACTGTTTCAATTCAAGCCTTCATATTTATCTGCCCAGAAACCTTGACCTACTAATTCTGGAATCCGGACGACCCAGAAGGCAATATTATACCCAAATGCTCCAAAGACCACATAACTTCCATAACCTTAAAATCAGCTCCGATTACACCAAAGCAAAGATAGATTTTGGGTGTTAGGTCGGTTAGCGATTTAGCACTGTGGTTTCGACTGAGCTGCGTTTGGGAGTGTAGCTAATTCGTAAGGGGGAAAAAATATTAAAAAATAAAAAATAAGAATGCTTGTCTGGTTATTTCCACAAAAGTATCATTTATAGTTAGTAGTAATATCATATGTGTCCCTATTTCACAAGATACCTAATTCGTTAGAGGAACACTTTCGTATTTAACAAAACTACGAAGGCTCCATTTGTAGATTTGAAACTCTTCCGATTCGTGACATGTGTGTTCTTTACGAGCTACTACCGGTCTAATTATAATTTTAAAATTTATAATTATAAAAATAACATTCCTATAATATTAAACGATATATAATTATAAAAATTTATAATTATAAAAATAACATCTTAATAATATTAAACAATATATAGTTAAATATTTAATATTAAATAATCTAAATTATCACAGATAAATTTAAATAATTGAATAAACGTATAAAAAAAAAATCACAATTCTTTTTTAATTATAAAAATATATATTTTAAATAAAAAATATATTATTTTATGATTATAAGTTTAAACAATGATATTTTTGTTGATTTACTCTTTCGAATCGCTTAATTTCACTCCATTAGCGTCAGAAGATATTATAAGATACAAACAACATAAAAATTCTCCTTTTCCCAGTATTTATTTTCTCATAATTCAAAAAATAATTATAATCCATAATCTATAAATTTGCCTATAGTTTAATAAAAATTATAATCCATAATCAGTAACTTTCCCAGAGATGCAAAGTTTGTGATGTCACTGTTAAAGTCAATGGAGGTGGAGGACTATGAACCTCGAGTTATACACCAATTGCTGGAGCTATGGTACTGTTATGTTGTTGATACACTCACAGATGCTCAGGTTTACTTGGAAAATGCAGCCAAATTCGCTATCGATTGTGAAGATATCGAGCTTGCCATTCAATCTAAAGTTAATTTCAGCTTCTCACAACCTCCACCCAGAGAGGTAATTCAACTTCTGTCCTGCAACTTTTTGTCCTTCAGGAATTTTGCACCTTTCTCAGAATTGAACTTTTTACTATTGCTACGAGACACCAAAGTGCTTTGCAAAATTATTATATTATTAGGGCTATCCAACTTGGGACGTGTAGCTTTATACCTGTTTTCAGGAACGTTTTACCGTAACCATTATACTTAAGGATCAAGTGATCGAGTTGCTCGTCGAATAACATGAACAAAATACGTCTGTACAAATATTTATCATTTATATACAAGGATAATAAATTGTCCTTAAATTATATGCAACAAGTTAAGCAATCAAACAGGGTCAACTCCTCCAGCCAAACACACTACTAGCTGCAGAACCTGTGTTTGAGACACTAAGGCCACGGTCATACATTCTCTGGATCTCTTCCCTATATTCAGTCAATGACTTATCAGGAATGGCTGGAGTCAGCTCCACCACATCACCCATTTTCAGCATGCACCTTGGATCGCTGACTGGCTCATGGTTTAACCTTGGCCTGAGCTCTTCCTTCAATGGGAATCTATATGGTGGCCATTTTGAGCTTCCTCGCCCACATCTTTCCAAGAGATCCATAATGGTTGATTTTGCAGGGAACTCCTGTACTGACATCTGCCAAAATAGTGTAAGATCAGACCTCATTCAACATGTTGTTAAGAGACTTAAACTAGATGTAGAGAATTAGAATACTAGTTCTATTGTTTTCTTTTTCTTTGTGTGTCTATACACCTGCAGTAGTTTTAAGCCCAGCTTAAGATACCAATACTTTGATAATGCACTCCAACTGCAAAGTGGATTGCATAGACCAAACTAATATATAGTTTTGATGTGGAACAACATTCAAATTGGATGACTCAACCATGGCCATGATGGATCGTCTATTGTAGTTTACAATTAGGTATAGCGGGTATCCCCTTTAGGCATGTAAATCCCTTGAGCACCCATAACAAACATCATATATGAACGCACTAATTACCAGATGATCAAAAGTAAATAAAGAAACAATATCGAGAGGTGCCAGTTTCTAACCTTATCATTCTCTATTGTAATGATGAACACTGGTCCATCAGGTCCACAGTGAGGTTTGCAAGAATATGGACAATCTTCATCATGGGAAGGGAATGTGCATGGTGGCTTGATTGAAGCAGCACGCCCAAAGGATGAAGTGTCTCTAGTCATTGCCTCACACTGCCAAGTAACAACCCATCGGGCCCACTCGACCATCTGAAGCACAAACGATGGATGTTTAGAGTCACCTTCCTTGTACCTCCAATGAGCTGCAAATCCAAACTCTGCTTGCAAATGCATCTCCTTTGTTCGGATTTGAACTTCAAGTGGAACCATACCTTCCCCCGCGACTACAGTGTGTAGAGATCGATACCTAAAATTATGAAGATTAGGTCACAAGGTACAAAGTGGTGTACAGGACCTAATTAGTAGTTTTGAGATATAACATACCCATTAAACTTGGGGTGAGTGACATAGTCCTTGAGTTTTCCTGGCACCTTAGACCATAACTGATGAACAACTTCCAGTGCCTTATAACAGTCTTCCTCATTTTCCACTATCAATCGCAGCCCATGAATATCATGAATCTCATCCATGTTTAGCTTCTTCCTGAGAGCATGAGATGAAAAGTGAATTTAAATAATTTACCAGGCCTATAATTTGTATATTGTTGTTACACCAGGCTGAAATTTTAGACAAAAACAATAATTAATAATGACAGTAAACTTTCCCAATCCAATTACAACAACTCCACCGAACCAGCGAGTAACAATAAAAAATAGACCAAAAATACCAATTCTTTTATTGAGGCGGCCAAAAATTTTGCTTTTGAAAATATTTCATCATTATCAAGTGCCAAGCAAAACATAACTCTTCATGCATGGTGATGGTACAAGAGAAAGAAACAGAACTAACTTTAGCATTTTGCAGTAAATGCTATACAAGCTCTTATGCCGTCCACAGAGAACATGATATGAAATGGATTTATCCTTGATAGCTTTCTCCAATTTATTAATAGCAGAAGTAATCATTGCCTCATCAAATGACTCCAGAAGCTTCGATGACAGCTCTTCATGTTGATCAGGGTTAAGATGCTTAAAGCATAAATTTTCCAGCTGTTCCTTCCAACTAGAGATTCCCAAACGATTAGCCAAGGGCACAAAAATCTCCAAAGTCTCCTTTGCAAATCTTTGTTGTTTAACCAAGGGTATTGCTTCCAGTGTCATCATGTTATGCAATCGATCAGCCAATTTGATGAGTACAGCCCTGGCATCTGCCATGGCCAGGAACATTGTATGTAGCCGATCCGCCTCAACTGTCTTATTTGCTGTATTGTTATCACGTGCAAGCTTACTCAACTGGCTCAACTTAGACACCTACACATTTCCAAGGCGAACAGTTAGAAGGATATAATGTAGCTTTGCAACAGACAATTGTACTATAAGCAAACTTACTTCTAAACATATTTTCTAAGATATACTGATAGGAATCCTTCAAAAATTAAATGAAATACATTTTTTTGTTACTTCGTAAATAGAAAAGCATTTGCATAGAGCATCAGAAGCACAAGTAGAAGATAATTAAAATGCAAAATTACGTTGTAGAAACAGAGATAAAATATCTATCAGTATTTGCCAATAATGAATCATTTGTTGACATGGGAAAGAAAGTATAAACCAAATAAACGCAGATTTTCACACACATTAAAATTTCAACCAAATAAATGAATGTGTTACAACGATATACAATCTTTATTGGTTAATGGCATTGAATAACAAGTTAAATTCATGAAAATCCGTCTCTCACCCCTTCGACTAAATCAGCAACCCCTGCTCCAAATTTACCAAAAATATAGTCAGAAGTCATAAAAGAATCGTCAAGTGTGTCATGTAACAGCCCTGCAGCAACGACTGTGAAATTAGCACCAATCGTTGCAAGCAACACTGCAGTTTCCACACAATGCTGCAAGTATGGATCTCCATTTGCTCTCATCTGCAATAAGACATAAAACACCAAGCTTTAGAATCTATATGCTCATGTCCCAAACAAAAGAAGTCTCTCAAAACAATGAAATGTAAAACTTACCTGCCCTCTATGAGCTTTCTCGGCCTCATAAAAAGCCTTCATAACAAATTCTTCACAGAAAATTTGGTGTCTCATCTGAGCAGCTAGAAGCAAATCTTTAGCATATGGTTCAGGATTAGAATCCAAAACGCCATCCTCAATGTTGAACGTCAATTCATCTACAAGGGCAGCTGATGACTTTGCAACCAAATCATCCCCTCTTATTGAGGAACCATAATCTAGACACGAAGAGCCCAAAGCACCCCTCACGAACCCATTAAACAATCCACTACTACCACCTCGAAATGTACACTGCAAATTGATATCCCCACTAGTACCCTTTTCACGGACAATCCTCATCGGTGGGCTTCTAGCTGATGACCCAGCAACCCCACTACTACATGAAACAGGGCCTTGGAAAACCGATACAGGGCTATGATCCCTATTCAAAGAATACCCATTGAATTTACTAGGTGAATAGCGAAATGAGCAACTCAATTCCTTCAACTCTTCCCCTCTATCATGCCACAAAGAACCCAATTCTTCTCCACCTCCAGAAAATCCTGAAGATGGCGAAACATGTTTCACCGAATGAGATGAAAATAGACACGAAAGCCCACCAATCACAGCTTTATGCGATGTTGATGCAGTTGAAGGCGTCGACGAAGAAGATCGAGAGCTCAATTCGTAATCATGGGTCGCATGAGCGTTGATCTGACAGGGGTGAGGCGTAGAGCAAACAGTACCCAGCGGGATCGCATAAAGAGCTATCGTTGGGACAGCCATAGCTCTTATTTGCTTCTCTTTTCAGTTGAGTCTTGCGATCAAAGACAGCTTAGACCGACAAAACTCTAATAGGAATCAAATTAATGAACTTCTCCCCAGAAAGTACAAACCCCAGATATCGTCCCAATATGAAAATCAATAAGTTCTCAAAGACCTACGTTTTTTCAAGGATCCGCAATTAATTGAATCAGTATATCAAATCCAAGACTACTAAAAACGAAATTTTATCCCACACTCGGTAATTTTCCGTCAAAACTCACCACCTTCCCTAGAAAAGCTGTAATTTTTTTTCATATGACCTAACGAATGATCTAAGGGAACATTCGAGTGCGTAATCTGCACCCAGAGTTTGGGATTCATAAACTACTTAGATTTCCCCCAAAAAATTAAAATTTTCGAATAAATGAATTTTTGAAAGGTGGTTTACTTTTCGGTGGGAGAGATGTACATATAAGAGGGAAATCCAATCAAATTTGAGCTAAAATATATACAAATTTATTGAAATAGAGATATATACAAAGCCCTAAAATTTCAGAGGAGACAGAGTTAAAGATGCTTGGAAACGAAGGTAGAAGGGAAGTACAGAACTTATTGGTCTTGAATTTTCTAAAAATATCGGTTTGTCTCTTTCTCTCTCTTGGCACTGGTTAATGCTTAGCAAGTAGCAGCCAGGCAAAGTCCTAAAATTACAATGCTAGCCCCAAGAATAACCTGAAATAACGGCAATTATTTTTTTATAAACTGAAATAACGGCAATTGTGAAATTATAAATCCTCGTTTGTACCCATCTCCAGTGTGATTTTTGTCCCAAATTTAGAAGAAAATCATTTCAGATTTATTAAAATAGATAAATCTAAATTAGAGGGGGGTATTATTCAGGATGCTAATGGAGGCTGACATCTAATCTAAACTATATTAATGGATGGGATTAGGAATGGCTGAAGAAAAGGGCCCGAATGATTATGCTAATAATCATAATTATAATTATTTTAGACTGTTTTCAACTAAATTTAGATAATAACCATTTCATAATTTAACCATAATTTTTATTTTTTTTATATTATACAAAGGAAAAATTCTGAAAAAATCCCAAAATTTGCTGTGGTACATCCCAGTAAATACAAAAATTTTATAAAAAAATTATTAATACTTAAAATACCAAAAATATCTCTAAAAATTACTCTTACACATCCCACTCAAATGTACAGTGGTTCGGTAGGGAGGTGTCGAACCTAACTGTTTTGTTCGGTAACCCCTACCGAACATATCATGTAGGTTTGGTAGGGGCTACCGAACCTATCAATGTTCGGTAACCCCTACCGAACATATCATGTAGGTTCGGTAGGGGCTACCGAACCTATATGATATGTTCGGTAGCCCCTACCGAACCACTGCGCGATTTGCAGAAAAAAATAATTTACATATTAATTTTAATTGCTTTTTATCTCTATTTTTTTCAAAAAATTTCAACTCTTTTGTATATTACATATATCTATCCTCTATTTTTAATATTTTGGGTTATGGTTGATGATAAATATGGAGAGAGGGGTAGAGGTGAGTGAAGGAGAAGAGGTGGGATGTATGAAATTTTTAAGAGAGTGGGATGTGGGGTGGGATGTGGGATGTGGGGGTGGAAAGTGGGATGTATTTTTTAATTTTAAGTAAATGGTTAAATTTATCATTTTATTATATTTAAAATATTTAATTATTTAAAGGGATGTCTCGAAGTAAAATTCGGGATTTCTCGAGAATTTCCCTATACAAAGATATACTTAGTTTTAAAAAAATAAAAATATTTATTTATTTTAATAAATTATTTAAAATATTAACATTATTTTTTATTATTAAGTTATTTAGCATATGTTGTGTATTTAATATTTAAAATATTTTTATTAACTAATTATGTGTATATATAAATATAATATTAATATATATTTAATTTGAGCTAACCACAAGTCTAAAATTATAATAATTATCACAGCTTTAAGCTTAATTTGATTTGATTGCGGTTAATTTTGAAGAAAAATTATCAAATTTTTGTAGATAACTATGATTAAAATACTTATCCCTAGATGGGTACTAATGGAGGCTGAATTTTCTTTACCCTATGTTTAATATATATATATTCAATAAAAATTTTAATAAATTTAAAAAGATGTGAGCTGTGCAATTCTATATTAAAATACAATTTAAAAAAAAATTATAAATTTAAAGATTATAACCGTGTGGACTGTAGTAGCTTTTATTTCATTAACTTTAATAAATTTATGTTTATAATAGTTGAACTAATGGAAAAAAAATGTAATAAAACAAAATATTTAAAAATCATTATAGATTTGGGGATAGCTTCCATAACATAATAATAAATGGAGATTTTTTTACCTATAATTTCAACTAAGAAATCATAAATTCAATAAAAACCTCAGTGTTTTTAAAATTATTTAACATCAATTACCTTTTAAATATAAAATAATAATTGAACATACAGGAAATTTATTTAAAAATTTAATGAAATACATTGAATTTTAAATCCCTACTAAAATTATTAAAAATGTCAATAAAATACAATACATTAAATGACTTATTTAACTTAGCATCAATTTTTAATATGCATTGCCTTCGAATAAGGATCACAACTTAAAGATAATGTAACTTATGTTACTTCATTTTAAATTTTTTAAAATTAATCTCCTTTATTAAATTTTAATTGATAAAAATTATTTATTTGATAGCTACCAATATCATGTAGGATAGTGAGTCGTAAGATTTTGAAAAAATAATAAAAATATTACTTTTTAAAATTTATAATAATAAAAATAATAATTTTTATATTTAAATTATATATTTTTTACGGTTAAAAATTAACTTTTACATCAATTTTTTGAACGTCAGTCTAATTGAATGTCTTTTAAATCAAATTACAGTAATTTTAACTTATTAAATATCTAATATTTAATATTATTATTATGCTAATTTTATTATTATAAATTTAAAAAAAAAAATTTAAAAATTTGTTCGAAAAAAAAATATTATTTTTTTTAAAATAATAATTACAAACTCACGTACAAACATAATTATATATGTTGAAAACAGACCCTCTGTCATACTTAAAATGTCTTTATTAATATTAACTTTGTTTAAAAGTTATCATATAATTTACTATTAATATATAAATAATTTATTTATTTAATTAATTTTATTATTAATTTTTCAATAAAAAATATATATATTTACTTTTTTATGATACTTAAAGACATGTTTATTTACGTTATAAAAAATAAAATATATTTTTTTAATAAAATTAAAAATAAAATTTTATATATAAAAAAAATTATGAATAACAATTAAACCTATAACTAAATTTTCTAACTTTATTTTAGATTACAAGAGTGAGCGTCTCACATCAGCATTTAGCTAGTGTTTGTCGAAGTTAATATTAACCATTCAACTCATCTTTTTGAGAGGTGTATGTGAGTGAGTGTCTTTTCTCCGTACATTATGCTTTCATCGTGCCTGTAAGTATCATTTGAAAAAAAATTTAAAACTTAAAATGCCCCTCGGCCCTTATCAGTAAAGATGGTACCACATATTTTATTGGATATAGGTTCAAAACTTCTTCCCTGTAGTATTAGCAAATGAGTGTATATTTAAAAGTGAATTGTATTAATTAAATAAACAAGTTAAAACTTAAAATAATTTATGCTCGAGCATATATCACAATAAAATATATTATAATTAGAAATTTATGAGGTTTATATTTTGAATCCTAATAATTATAAGAGTAATATAGTTATTTTAAAAAGATTACATAATAATTAATAATATTGTATTTATGTCAGAGATAATAGTGAATTCTTAATTTTAGTATTTAAATGTTATTCTAAATAGTTCATAAAAAAAATATTCTAATTATATTAGTGTAGATAATGATATAATAAATAATTACTATTAATGCGTTTAAGAATTTTTAAATGAAAAAACATTTCATTTTTTTTTATTAAGGTTATAACATATCTAATAAAACAGTTGTGAAATAATTAAATATTAACTTTTAAGAAAATTATGTAACTATATATTAATAATGGTACATGCTCTAACTATAGTTATTAATATAGTTATTGTAAATTAAAAGAAGTTTTTTTCTTTTTGCTAAAGACCTAATGGGAATGGAGTACATTAATTAAAGTAGTGGGTTAAATTCGTAGAAATTGATCATTCCAATGTGTGTGTCTATCCTCTTTTGAGTGATTTTCTGTACGTCTTTTTGATGAAAATGACAATTTGATACTATTTTATCCCCTGGTTTCATCACTCGAACACAAGTTGGTGTTTCTTCTAAGACATTGATTTTTTCCACTTTGTGTTCCCAAATGATCCGATCTATATTTTGGACTACAGCTTGCCAGCTTGGTGTGGGTCAGTGGGTTTCATCTTTTTATATTTTATATTAAACTGTAAAATTTTATTTTTTAGAGTTTATATTATAGAGATATTATCATATACTTATATCATTATAATTTTTTGATCATTGAGTAAACTTCAATCTTAAAGAAATGTATACTTAACTCAAGAATTAAGAAACCATTAAAAATCACTTATATGTTGTAAATTTTATTGTCTTTTAAATTTTAATAAAAAGTTCTTTAATTTTGGTATCTTATTTAGTACATTAGATTCTAAATAAGAAATTGACACGTTATTTTTTATTTTTTATTTTTAACTTTCATTAACAAACAGTGTTGAGGAAAGAAAGTTAAAAAAAAAAAAAAAAAAAGGAAAAAACAAAAAGTTGAGAAAAACAAAAAAACAAATAATAACATTACACTTATTTTCTTAGCTCAGTGGAATTTATCCACCTGTCAATGAAAGGATGTTTATCTTAGAGTTGATAAAAAGTCCAACGGTAAAAGTCCAACAAAATTCAGAGGTAGATAATGGATAAATCCAATAGCGATGATTTTCTAAGTTCTCTACCTTCCTCAAGAACCTCTTGAATATATTGAAGTGCATGATAAATTGATAAGGACCACCATCAATATTCTTCAATATTTACAAATATATTAATTATTAATTAAATATAAAATTAACACATAAAATAAAAAATAATTGTAATTTTTTTTAATTATAAAGTCAAATAAATTATGTAGTTTATAAAATCATTTTTTTTCGGTAAGATTGATTTCTTTAAGGCTGTGAAGACCACGTGTCACAATTGCCGACTACTGTTGATTTCTTTTTCTTTTTTTGAAATGGACTACTGTTGATTGTTGAACCATCAGTTGTATTGTTCTCGCACTAGGTGGACTGGTGCAGTCCTACTGTCCTACCTCGGCACAAACCGCGCGATTCGAAACTCTTTTTTTGTTTTCCGTCCATAATTTTTAATTTATTTTTCATTTTCAATCAAAAATTTTATAAAGACATATTAAGAATCTTCGATTGAGAACGAGAACGTTCAAATAAAAAATGAAGATTTACACTGGTACTTACTGATAAATCATAAATTAATATTATATTTAAATAATATGAGTTAAAAATATCTAACATCTTTTACATTGTATTACCACCATCCAAGAGTTTAACAGCGAATTAAAATTGTCTGTTTTTTATCCATTTTAAATCTAATCATATCTGAAGTAAATTTAAATAAATATAATCTAAATTTCATGTACTCCAAATCAATCAAAATTTGAGTATATTGAATTCAACGATCAAAATTTGAATATATTGATTTTTTTTAAATAAAATAAGATTAAATTAAAATTATAATTTATTTTAAAATTATTATAATATATATTAATATTTAAATTTTAGATTGATATATTGTTAAAAAATTTATTTATTTATAATTACAACTAATAAAATCAAAATAATAAAAAATATGCTATTAAATAATATAAATATCATAGAGAATATAACATTTATATTTATTTTTAAATTAAAATAGTAATTTAATATAATCGTATTATGTATAATATTTAAATATAATACATTAAAAATAAATACGTATTTATTAATAATTTAATAATAATTAAGTTCGAATTTAATTATAATAGATTATAAAATATATAAATTTAAACTTAAACAAATTACATACTTTTTTATCTAAATTTAAATTTAAATAAATCGTATATTTTTTAATCTAATGACTGTAAATTATATAAATCTAATCCCATTCAAATTCAGTAGATTGAATCGAATTTATTAACTTAGCCGAATTGATCACCCCTACCACTACCCTTTTATCATTCCCAGTTCTCTCCCAAATTCTCTCGCAATTCACAAGTTCTTTCCTAAATCCTCTCGTTATTGAAAGATTGTAGGAAAACCTATGGCTGTTAAGTATACCCATCTAGCTCACTAACAGAGCAAGATTGTGGAACCGCCAAAACATGCTCAAAGAAATCATAACCAAGACCCTCAGGTAGATTATTACCCACCATTTTTATAACTCAAACAATTGAAGAATAGTACTTCAATTATAATTGTTTTATATGAAAAGTAGGGGTTCTCTTCTTAACCTACTTAGGAGAGGATCGTTGTTCATGAAAACATCTGATCAATAATTCAAGTTCAACTTTTTTTATAAAATAGAGCTAGCTGTAAAAGTTACTTCATTTTGTTCTCGGCCTAAAAAGCTAAAAAAACAGGAATTTTAAAACATTATTAAAAAAACTTCATTTTTAAACAAAGATGTCTGAGAGAAATTTGTGTTATTGAATTTTGGTAGAGAATTGGAGAAGCGGGTTTTTAGGATTTTAATCACACAAAATTAGAGAAGTTTTTTATCAAATAAAAAAACTTTTAAATAATACTCAAAATAGTGTTTTTTTTAAATGAAAAATGGGATTTTGTCTAAAATGGGCAAATCCCATAAGATAGTTTAGAAATAGGCTGATTTGGTTTAAACTTTAGAAATAGGCAAATTGAAATTGGCTCTTCCAGTTGCCGGTTCCACCCCTTATTTCCCACCAAAGTTTTCTTACTTCTTCTCTCTCCTTCTCTACGCACTCTCCCTTCCCACCAAAGTTTTCTTACTTCCTCTCTCTCCTTCTCTACGCACTCTCCCCTCCATTTTTTCATCTCATCCTTACAAACTTTGAAATTTGAGGTTAGTGATATTAAATATTTTGGTTGGGTAGAAATTTCTCAGTTTTAAATAGCATGTAAATGGTGAAATTTGCCGCGGCATTTGTACCAACAATTTTTGCAGTTTATCGTTTTGGGTCAATGTTTTTTTTTGAAAATTTGCCAACCATTTGGGTGATTGGTTGGTTGGAAAGTGATTTGGGTGTTATTTTGCCGTTTAATTTGTTGTATGAATCTGCCATTTTCAGTGTTCAATTTGAACTAATGTATTTCGCGTGTTATCCCCCATTTTTAATCTGCTATTTTCTTTCCCTTTTGTCTTGGGTTTATCCGTTAGGTCGTTGAGTAAATCTCTGGTATACTTTAGATATACCTAGATATACCTTAGATATACCTAGATATACCTAGATATACCTAGGTATATCTAAGGTATATCTCGATATACCTAGGTATATCTTAGGTATATCTGTGGTATATCTCGATATACCTAGATATACCTTAGATATAACTAGATATACCTAGGTATATCTAAGGTATATCTCGATATACCTAAGTATATCTTAGGTATATCTGTGGTATATCTCGATATACCTAGGTATATCTTAGGTATATCTTAGGTATACCTAGATATACCTAGGTATATCGAGATATACTAGAGATATACCTAAGATATACCTAAGATATACCTAGGTATATCGAGATATACCACAGATATACCTAAGATATACCTAGGTATATCGAGATATACCTAAGATATACCTAGGTATATCGAGATATACCACAGATATACCTAGGATATACCTAAGATATACCTAAGATATACCTAGGTATATCTTAGGTATATCCTAGGTATATCTTAGTTATAGCTCGATATACCTAGGTATATCTTAGGTATATCTCTGGTATATTGCGGTATATAATTTCATATATCAATTTAATTAAATGTAATTTTGAATTAATATTGGTTAATTATTTGAAAACATTTTACAGAATGGATTGGCTTAGTATTCTAATAATTCATAATGGTAAGTGGTTATTGAAAGATGATAAAGAAATATATCGAGGAGGTGAAGGTTGGGTGATGAAGATTAAAAAGGGATATAAGTATAATGAACTTAAAGAAAAGTTGTTTATGAAGTTGAAAATAGATAAGTTAAAGTATGAAATTTCAGTAAGATACTTCTATAAGAATGATTTGACATTACCTTCTGTTTTAATTGGCGATGATGAAGATTTGGATGAGTTTTTTGACCTTCATGTTCAAGACAATGAAAGAAAGGCTGTTCTATATGTAACAAAAAATGAGATAAGATCAGTAGGTACAAGTCATTCCATTTGCCGTGAAGAACTTGTTAATACTATAGGGCGTCATGTAAATGACTTGAGCGATACACATCCGCAGGAAGGAACTCAAAATCCCATAAGAAATTGCGATAATATACCTCATGGTATTGGTGATGATTTAGATAACTATTTAGATATACCGCATATGGGTGATGATGAGTTTGTTGATATGAATAGAGAGTGTCAATTAGAAGTTGTTACTGTCAACGAAAACATTGATAATGACATGGGCGGAATTGGTACTTTACAAGGCAATCATAATGAAATGACATCAGATGAACAAGAAAGACTGATTTTAAGAGATGAATTGTTAAATGGTTTAACTGAGTCTGAAGGACGAAATGTTGTTGTGGGCAATAATGAAATACATTTTGGTCCATCAAGTACAGCCACAGAGATTATTTCTAATGGTAACGTTTCCTCTTCTATGGCACATGTTGAGGTTGATTTGAAAGTTGATCAAGTGTTTGACAGTAAGATAGATTTCACCACACATGTCGGCCTTTATGCCATAAGAAATAGATTTGAGACAAGGACACTGACAAGTAGGAAAGACCGTGTCGTGATAAGTTGCATTCAATGTAGTTGTATTTGGAAGATTAGATGTAATCGGATCAAGGGCTCAGATAGGTTCAAGGTAAAGCATTTTCAATCAGAACATACTTGTGATCCTAACCATTACATGAGGAAGAATAGGACTGCGACCTCAAGAGTCATAGGTAATGCCATAAAAATGAAGTTGGTGCGACCCGGAAGAATTTATAAGCCGAAAGATATTATTGATGATTGTCAGAATGAGTTTGGGATTGAAATTGGTTACACCACAGCATACAGGTCTAAAGAGAAGGCTCTGAGGTTGCTACGTGGAAGTGAAGAGGAATCTTTCCTCTTGCTTCCTTCCTACTGTCACATCCTGAAGGAAAGGAATCCCGATAGCGTCACACATATTGAAGTTGACCAATTATCCGGAAGATTTAAGTATTTCTTCATGGCATTAGGTCCATGTATCAGAGGATTCTTATCTTGTATAAGACATGTAATTACAGTTGATGGTGCATTCTTATCAGGTAGGTTTGCTGGGACATTATTCGTTGCAAATGCTTCTGATGGAAATAACAACATATATCCACTGGCCATTGGGGTTGGAGATTCTGAGAATAATGAAGCTTGGGAATGGTTTTTGCTAAAAGTATCAGAATTAGTCGGGCACATCGACGACCTTGTAATTGTTTCTGATAGGCACCAAAGTATTATTCAAGCTGTTCCGAAAGCATTACCCAATGCATTGCATGGTTATTGTGCATTTCACATGGAGATGAATTTAAACCACAAGTTTAAGAATCCAGATATTACACCTTTGTTTAGATGTTGCTCAAGGGCATATACAAAGCGTGAATTTGACAAGTACATGGGGGATTTGAGATTGATCGATCCTGAGATAGAAAAGTACTTAGTTGAAGCAGGCATTGAGAAGTGGTCAAGATATCATTTCCCAGGTATGAGATACGGTATAATGACTACAAATAGTTCAGAATCCTTTAATAATGTCATGAAATCTGCTCGTGAATTACCCATAACCATGCTTGCTGAGTACTACCGTAGCAAGATACAAGCTTGGTTTGTCGAACGTAGGGAAGTTGGGTTGAAATGGGGAACTCGCCATCTAACCGATGTGGTGGAATCAATTATGCGTGCAAATCACAATAAGTCCACAAGGTACAGGGTTTTTAGAATTAATGCACATGTCTTCCAGGTATGCCATTCGTACAACTATCTGATTGTTTATTATATGTTTATATATTTTTATTTATTGTCTAATGTAACAAGTTTATTGTTACCAAAATCAGGTTGTACATGGTGACACTAGTCACGATGTTGATCTACTGAACAGAAGTTGTAGTTGCAGGGAGTTTGATATTCACAAAATCCCATGTTGTCATGCCATTGCAGCGGCCCGTTTTCAAAATGTTGATGTTCATACACTTGTGGACAAGTTATATACAGTAGATTGTTACATCATTGCATATGCAGAATCCATTTTTCCGGCTACTGATACTGGTGAATGGGACATTCCACCAGAGATCATAGATTTAGTTGAACTTCCTCCCAACACGAAGAAACAATGTGGGCGACCGCGAAAGCGACGCATACGTTCACGCGGGGAAGTAATAAAAAAGGTCATACTATGCAGTAGGTGTGGAAATAGTGGTCATAATATGAGGACTTGTAATGTATTCCGTCAGATGATTGTAGAACCTTCCCTACCTTCTGTATGATAAACATTTGTTGTTAAATTGACGGTTGGCACCATGTCATCCTTAAGAGTTTAATGTATTATTTATGTATTTTTCGATTTGTATTAATTAATTATAAATGCAAATATGGTTAATTCATGGCAGGTCATACTAGAGATGTATCCACATATCTTTTAATGCTTTCTACTTTTAAGTTGGACTTTCATGTTTACCATATACACTCCCAGATATTTGCACTTAACTACACATATGACTTAGCATACATATCAAAATCATTATTTGTAGGGTAGGGTTACCTACATATATGTAGGTATATATTGACTAAAATAATCAAAAATATCGAGGTATACCAAGAGATATTCCTTAGATATACCTAGGTATAACTAGATATACCTTAGTTATATCGAGATATATCTATGTATAACTATATATACCTAGGTATATCGAGATATACCTAGGTTTACCTTATATATACCTAGGTATATCGAGATATACTTTAGATATACCTAGGTATACCTTAGATATACCTAGGTTTACCTTAGATATACCTTAGATATATCTCGATATACCTAGATTTACCTTAGATATACCCAAAAATATCGAGATATACCGAGATATACCTTAGATATACCTAGGTATATCGAGATATACCTACTTATACCTTAGATATACCTAGGTATATCTCGATATACCTAGATATACCTTAGATATAATCAAAAATATCTCGATATACGTAGATATACCTTACATATACCTAGGTATATCTCGATATACCTAGGTATATCTAAGGTATATCTCGATATACCTAGGTATATCTAAGGTATATCTCGATATACCTAGGTATATCTAAGGTATATCTAAGGTATATCTCGATATACCTAGGTATATCTAAGGTATATCTCGATATACCTAGGTATATCTAAGGTATATCTAAGGTATATCGATATATACCTTAGATATACCTTAGATATACCTAGGTATATCGAGATATACCTTAGATATACCTAGGTATATCTCGATATACCTTAGATATACCTTAGATATACCTTAGATATATCTAAGGTATATCTTGATATACCTTAGATATACCTAGGTATATCGAGATATAATACCGGCTCGATCGATCGTAAACTGTCTCGATCGATCGAGACCTACTCGATGAATCGACCCACATATCTCGATCGATCTGACTGAAACAGAGAGGAGGTAGATCGAAGTTGATCCAGTCTCGATCGATCTAATCCAAACAGAGAGGAGGTAGATCGAAGTTGATCCAGTCTCGATCGATCTAATCCAAACAGAGAGAACCTGGATCGAAGTTGATCCAGGGTCGATCGATCTAATCCAAACAGAGAGGAGGTAGATCGAAGTTGATCCAGTCTCGATCGATCTAACATGTCTCGATCGATCTAATCCAAACAGAAAGAAACTGGATCGAAGTTGATCCAGTCTCGATCGAGATATACCTTATATATACCTAGGTTTACCTTATATATACCTAGGTATATCGAGATATACCTTAGATATACCTAGGTTTACCTTAGATATACCTAGGTTTACCTTAGATATACCTAGATATACCTTAGATATATCTCGATATACCTAGATATACCTTAGATATAATAAAAAATATCTCGATATACCTAGATATACCTTAGATATACCTAGGTATATCTCGATATACCTAGGTATATCTAAGGTATATCTCGATATACCTAGGTATATCTAAGGTATATATCGATATACCTTAGATATACCTAGGTATATCTCGATATACCTTAGATATACCTAGGTATATCGAGATATACCTTAGATATACCTAGGTATATCGAGATATACCTAGGTATATCTAAGGTATATCGAGATATACCTAGGTATATCTAAGGTATATCGAGATATACCTAGGTATATCTAAGGTATATCTCGATATACCATCGATATACCTAGGTATATCTAAGGTATATCTCGATATACCTAGGTATATCTAAGGTATATCGATCTAATCCAAACAGAGAGAACCTGGATCGAAGTTGATCCAGTATCGATCGATCGAACATGGTTCGATCGATCGATCAAATTTTATCGATCGATCTAATCCAAACAGAGAGAACCTGGATCGAAGTTGATCCAGGGTCGATCGATCTAACATGTCTCGATCGATCTAATCCAAACAGAGAGAACCTGGATCGAAGTTGATCCAGGTTCGATCGATCTAACATGTCTAGATCGATCGACCATACCCTCGATCGATCGAACATGATGTGCACAATATGTTCTTTCGATACAATTCAAACTAAGTGTAGTGTTCAATTATGTGAGTGTGTATGCATGATGAAGTGTTTTACCTGATGATTATTGCACGTTCGAGGAATACATTAGTTGTGTGTCAATTGATCGAACAGGTACCCCTATGCTAGATTACATTTGATATTTTGTTCACGAAAGTTGCCAATTAAAATAAACCTTACAGCTCGATTTATATGACAGTAGTTTACTTTTGACAATTGATGTTTTTCTAGGTAATGTTTTTTTTATAAACCTTTATGCACGAATATGTTGATATAAGTTTTATTTTAATAATTGTATGTGAGGATAATCTTTTGTTAACGAGAGACATAAGTACATATAACACAATATACCATAGTTAGCAATATAAATAATAGAACAGGTGCAATCCGAACATAAACTTAAACACGGACTTTTGGTTATGTTAAAGAAGATATACACCAAAATCAATGTGCCAATTAAGTTATACAATAATGTAATCGTCTTCAGCAAAGAAAAGTTCTAAACATAGTTTCTTCCTAAAAAAACTAATGGACTCGTCCTTAATTTCAATTAAGGCCTTCTCATTAACTAAGTACTCGATGAACTTCAAAGCGTAAATGCCACAGTCTCCCCTGTGAAATGAAAACAATTTGAAAATATTAGACTTAATTTGTAGGTAATCCATGGTATACGATGTTCTATTAAACACAAAAAAATAATGTACCAAAGTATTTTAAGAAACTTACGCTTCAACCTGTTCAGGAACAGATATGGCATTACGATAAAAGGGCCACCGTTCTTTGATTTCATATTCAAATAATCCCAAGCTTTTAATTAAGCTTGGGATCATTACACATAAGTTATGAAGTCTTTTCTTAAGACTTCCATCCCTTATGTGTTTCGGAAGTGAATCGTAGACATCAATATGTTGCTGTCTTATGTCAATTCCGATAGCAATCCAATGGCCCTTCTCCAATACAACTCCATAAATAATGTGCACATAATTCCATGGCTTAGCATGTTTAGGACGTGCACCTGGTTATGTTCAAATGTATAACAATAGATATACCATGTTAATCAGACAATAAAATTAAACAAATTATGCAACAATCACAATAACTAGAGAATATACCTGTTACATAATCCAACCACTTTTTGTTGAGCGACCAAAATTTTGTTTGGTCGTTCTTCTTAAGTTTCTTCCATTCAGCCGCACTTGACTCAACGTAAGCCTACATTTTAATATTCCATAATGGCCAAATACATTTAAAATAAGTTAAGAATTTATTTTTCAATAATATTGTATAATATTATTGGTCCTTACCAAAAACGTTGAGTCAACTGTAGTCCAGAGATTGTTAGGGAACAAGTCCGGGTGAATTTCCTCCTTTTTCCTCAACAACCATAGTCCACAATCAATGTGCTGCATAAATTTAATTCAGGATATAACACCAGAAAAATTTGCATACATTAGTTCTCAAGAGTCACAGGCATTTCAAATAATGACAGTTATCCTTAGAATACCATTTTTTCATATCATATTTCATTATAAGAGAGCAAAAGCTAAAATTCATAACATAAATATACCTCGTTCAGTAAGGATGAATGTGGTTTGAAAATACGATAAAACCAGGAAGAATTTGCCATACCCTTGCTTGGGCAACAAACATTAATGTTTTCCCTAAAAGGTAAACAATATAAAATATGATTAATACGGTAAACCTATTAATATTGATAAGAGATTTTAATAGAAATATATCTAAGATGTAAATAAATATATATAAAAGAATATACGTACTGGTTGTTTGAGTAATTTGTATATAGCCACTCCAAGAAGTATCTGTATCTATCTTCACTGAACATCCTTATTGGGTCATAAAGGGTTGGCACTTGATGTTCCTCCGATTGTTCAGATCTTATTGATATACCAGATTTCTTCCTTGGATGAACATAGGGAGATTTGAGCGAGGGACCAAGCTTTCTCTTCCTACGACTGTATGTCGTAGCAGATGGTGCGGACGTTCCAATTGATCCTACGCCCATGGATGCTAGCGATCCTAATCGCATTGACGATGAACCACTTATAATAGGGGCAGCCTCCAAAATCTCTTCCAGAGTAGATAAATTAATGTTGGACAAGTTCTGTTCCTCCTGGAAGACATCAGTTGGCTGTTTCTCAATGTTTACTTCAGGGGGACAAGTTTCACTGACACCCACAAATGTATCTTCCTTATATGTAGTAGCTGAGGTTGTTTCCTCAGCAACTTGTTCTGCGAAGACAACTATTTCTTTGCAACCATTATGTGGCAGTAATGGCTCTTCATTTGTAGGTATCACAATTTCTTCGTCCTTAGATAAATTCTCATCCCCAACCTTACGTCGGTCGAAAGTTGGGACAGATTTAACCCTGGACGATTTGACTGAACCTGAAGCTTTCATTGATTCGTCCCGTGGTCGTGAAGAAGTTTTTTCTGATCTTAAAACCTTCTTCAAAGCATCCATCATCCATATTTGGTTATCTTTTATTGTTGCCACCTCTTTTTTCAACTCCCTAATCTCCTGCAAAACCTGAGGTACAATGAAATTATATACGTTATCTATAGAATCATATATATCATTGAATGGGGAAATTTTATCCTTGATAGTTCCATTACCTCCATAATGGAAGTTGATGAATGAGCTGAGGTATGATGAGTTTGGACTTCTGGGATTCGGTCACTAATATGTTCAAAGTGACCAGATTGATGATGCATATCATCGCCTTTTGAAGGCAATGATTCATCAATTGTACCAACGTTTATGGACACATTCGGCACACCGAAGCTTGTATCCTTGGCACATTCTTGTGCTGAAACGTAGGAAGGACTCTGTCTCTCAGTTTCATTTGGAGCGAGTCTCTTCAACATATTAAACTGTACAATAACCAAAAAAATTAATTAATTATTTTTAACAACTTCAGGTATATCAGAGTAATTAAAGACAAATTATATATGCTAAACACTTACATCCTCTCGTTTGAAGATATTCTGGTTCAACTCCCAGAATTTAATAGTCTGTCCCTTTCTTAGATTTTCCCAACGTAGTATCCTTGGGATTTGATCGGGGAATACTTGGGTGGCTAAATCAGAAATGTCCACCTGTAAGGCCTCATAAGCCCAGACTTGCAGTGCCCAACAAAATCCGTAGACACTGTAAGTGATCGCGTGTTTGTTTGAATCTTCAGACGCGACCTCCTTGTGGCCTTTAGATTTTCTGTCATTAATATGCATAATGACACTCTTCAACCTTCTTATTAAATAGTCATAAACTATTTTACCCCATGGGTACTTATTAAATTTGTCAAAATCTTCAACCAGTTCTAAATAGTCTTCAGTAATGGACCTTAGACTATTATCAGACAGAAGAATAATTTCCAGGGTATAAATAAGACCCAACCTCAATACATCATCCAAGTCAGTGGAGATAGGAAGCTTTGTGAAAACCTTCTCCAGGTCGCCTTTCTTGATGAGACCGTCGGTCTTAAAGTATGTCTTCCGTAACCGATTATTTCGAGCTGGGCACTCTTCCGAACCGGTAAACATCAAACCGGTTATTAAACTAAATTCTCCATATCCAAAAATATGGGGTGTGCCATTGATAATCACTCGGAGCTCTTTCCCCGAATGATCTTTGTCTTGCATCATCAATAAGTGATGCAACAATCCCCCTGTGAACTCAATATGGTTCATCCTTGTGATGAAACCAAAACATAATTCTTCATACCTCTGAAGTAACCCAAATCGCTCAAGGGTCGTCTTCAATGTGCTAAAAGTGCCGCGGCGTGATATGTTGGTAATTTTAGCAACATAATATCCAGAGGGGGAGACTGCAGGACTATAGCTTGATTCAGCTGCCATTTCCTGCAATGTAAGAAAAAAAAATAATTAATACTTATGAACAAGTTGTTGAAAATAACATTCAAAATAACATGAATACAATTCAATACACTCAGATATATCTCGATATACCGAGATATACCAACATATATCTAAGATATACCAAGATATACCACAAATATACCTATGTAAATCTGTGGTATATAGAGATATACCTAGGTATATCGAGATTTAACTAGGTATATAGAGATATACCTTAGATATACCTAGGTATATCTCGATATAACTAGGTATATCGAGATATAACTAGGTATATCGAGATATACTACAGATATACCTAGGTATATATCGATATACCAGAGATATACCACAGATATACCTAGGTATATCTCGATATACCTTAGATATACCTAGGTATATCTCGATATACCTTAGATATACCTAGGTATATCTCGATATACCACAGATATACCTAGGTATATCTCGATATACCTTAGATATACCTAGGTATATCGAGATATACCTTAGATATACCTAGGTATATCTAAGGTATATCTCGATATACCTAGGTATATCTCGATAAAACAGAGATATATCTAAGGTATATCTCGATATACCTAAGGTATATCTCGATATACCTAGGTATATCTAAGGTATATCTCGATATACCTTAGATATACCTAGGTATATCTCGATATACCTTAGATATACCTAGGTATATCGAGATATACCTTAGATATACCTAGGTATATCGAGATATACCTTAGATATACCTAGGTATATCTCGATATACCTTAGATATACCTAGGTATATCGAGATATACCTTAGATATACCTAGGTATATCGAGATATACCTTAGATATATCTCTGTTTTATCGAGATATACCTAGGTATATCGAGATATACCACAGATATACATAGGTATATCTCGATATACCATCGATATACCTAGGTATATCTCGATAAAACAGAGATATACCTAGATATATCTTAGGTATATCGATGGTATATCGAGATATACCTAGGTATATCTTAGGTATATCGAGATATACATGGGCGGTATATCTTAGGTATATCGATGGTATATCTCGATATACCTAAGTATATCTTAGGTATACCATCGATATACCTAAGATATACCTAGGTATATCGAGATATACCATCGATATACCTAAGATCTATCTAGGTATATCTAGGTATATCGAGATATACCACACCGCAGAAAGACCAGAAATCAGATTTTTTTTTTTTAATAAATCATACATGAAAGGGTAACAATGAATAATTCCATTTTCTGGTACCATATCTCGAACCTTCAATCTCAATGGCAATGGCTACTAGTAACCCAGCCAGCAAGACTGATAAAAACACAAAAGCCCAAATACAGAAATACCAATATTCCACAAAAACCCAATAAAAAACCATTCCCAAGAAGTTTTCGTGAAGGGACGGAGAAGACATTGATTCAACAAAACTTACCAAAAGTTGCAGAGCTCACAAATGAAGTTCCGTGAAATTCTTGTTTCCTGCGTCGTCTTCGTCCTCGGTAATAGACTGGAAATGTTCCTAAATCGTCTTCCTCGCGAGATAAGTCTGCGTCGTTTCGTTCCTCAGGTAAGTGGGAGAGTGGGAGAGTGGGAGAGTTTAGTTCAATAGACTCGAAACTGTTGGATTTAATTCAAATGTTTTGAAGCACGCGAATTTTCGTTTTTTTTTTTTAATAAAATACCGGCTACAAACCAATAAAACAGGTGGACAGTTAAAAAATGCCTATTTCTAAAGTTTAAACCAAATCAGCCTATTTCTAAACTACCTTATGGGATTTGCCCATTTTAGACAAAATCCCATGAAAAATAGGGGTTTTAAAACTTAAAAATGCTTTCTTTGCACATTTTAAATTGTTTTGAGAGATAATTGTTTATTTTTTATTTATTTTTTTTAGAGAATTTGGGAAACAACTGGTAATATCGTAATAGGGATAATCGTAATACAATGGATTATAATTGTCATGTGTGGCTCACGTGAAAAAAAAAAAAAATGTTAGTGGCATAAGGAATTTACAACGATGATATGAATGTAATACTATTTAATAACCTAGTGGTATACTTGTCACACTTTAAAATTGAATAATGGAATTCGACGAACATATAAAGATTGGTGGTAATTTGATAGGTTTTATCAAAATTATATTATTATATATTATAAATACCTGAAGAGAAATATTAAGATTAATTATTTTTACATCTGTTTTTATACTTAAATTACTTACTTTTTTACTCGCACTATAATTATGTTATAAAATAAAAAAAATTATTATATTACAATTACTTAAATATTAATTATTTTTAAATTTATTTTTTATTGTTACTTGTGACATAATTATTTTGTAAAATAAAAAAGTTATTTTTTTTTATTATAATTTTTTCAAGTAAAAACAATGTGTGCAAATCTTTCACATTCCTCGTCACCTGAAACTATAAATTGACAAACAAGGTTTAGGGTTAGCTTTTCGATCCAAAGGCACAGTTAACAGGCCCAAAAACCGTAGCTATTTTGTTAATTTGAACCTCAATTCTATTCATTCCTCAATTGATCTGCACAATCGTTCTCTGTGCTCCGTCCTCAATCTTCCTTTGACTCTTCGTTCAAATCTGAAGAGACTATTCATATCACTTCGGTTGTAAAACCCAAATACGAAACTCGCAAATTACGGATTTGTAGGGTTTAAAGGGTTTTAAGTCCATGGCTGATCTTGAAAACGCCATTCTTATAGTGTTTGACGAATCGGGTTCAGTTGACTCGGAGCTGAAGCTTAAGGCTAAAGAATACTGTGACAAGATTAAGGAAGAACAATCAATTTGTAGAATTTGTATCGAGAAATTATGCTTTTCAAGCCTCATTCAGGTCCAGTTTTGGTGTTTGCAGACTCTTCACGAACTTATACGGGTTGGGTACTCTTCGATAAACATAGATGAGAGGTACATGATTAGACAATCAGTGTTTTCTATTGCGTGTTTTGAGGTTCTGGATGATAAGAATGCTGTGAGGGTTTTAGAGGGTCCTGCATTCATAAAAAACAAGCTCGCTCAGGTTTTGGTGACGTTAATTTATCTTGAGTATCCATTGATTTGGTCTTCGGTGTTTGTTGATTTTTTGCCACATTTAAGCAAAGGTGCACCTGTTATTGATATGTTTTGCCGGATTTTGAATGCTTTGGACGATGAAGTGATCAGTTTGGACTACCCAAGAACGCCTGAAGAATTGGCAATTGCAGCGCGGGTAAAGGATGCAATGAGGCAGCAGTGTGTAGCTCAGATAGTAAGAGCTTGGTATGATATCATATCCATGTATAAAGATTCTAATCAGGAACTATGTACTAGTGTGTTAGATTCAATGAAGAGGTACATTTCTTGGATTGACATTGGCTTGATTGCAAATGATGCATTTATCCCTTTGTTGTTTGAGTTGGTTTTAGTTGATGGCCCATCTGAACAACTCCGAGGTGCTGCAGCTGGGTGTTTGTTGGCAGTGGTTTCAAAGAGGATGGATCATCAAGCCAAATTTTCTATGTTGCAAAGCCTTCAGATAAGTCGTGTTTTTGGACTGGTAACAGGTGATGTTGATTCTGAGTTAGTCTCAAGAATAGCAGAGCTTCTCACTGGGTATGCCGTGGAGGCTTTAGAGTGCTTTAAACGGGTCAATTCTGAGGATGCTAAGAGTGTGTCTATGGAGCTTTTGGATGAAGTATTGCCCTCTGTTTTTTATGTTATGCGGAACTGTGAGTTGGTTACAACATTTAATATTATACCGTTCCTTTCAGGTTACGTTGCCACAATGAAAAGTCTCCCTCTTTCAAGAGAGAAACAGTTGATTCATGTGAGTCAGATATTGGAAGTAATACGTTTGCAGATTCTCTATGATCCCACGCACCGTGATAATCTTGATGTATTGGATAAGGTTGGGAGAGAAGAAGAAGATAGAATGGCGGAGTTTAGGAAAGATTTATTTGTGCTTCTACGCAGTGTAGGCCGTGTAGCGCCTGATGTTACTCAGATGTTTATACGAAATTCAATAGCTAGTGCTGTGGTGTCTTCATCAGACATGAAAGTTGAAGAGGTGGAAGCTGCACTCTCTCTTTTGTATGCTTTTGGGGAGTCATTAAATGAAGAGGCAATAAAATCTGGGAGTGGACTCTTGAGTGAGTTAGTGGCAATGCTTCTAACTACAAGGTTTTCCTGTCATTCTAACAGGCTAGTTGCACTTGTATATTTGGAAACCATAACAAGATATTTGAAGTTTGTTCAGGAGAACAGTCTGTATATTCCTAGGGTCTTGGGTGCTTTTCTTGATGATAGGGGTATACACCACCCAAACATCAACGTAAGCAGGAGAGCGAGTTATCTTTTCATGAGGGTTGTGAAGCTGTTGAAATTGAAACTCGTTCTTTACATAGAGACGATTTTGCAGGTGTGAAATAAGTTATATCTATTCCCCATACTAGGCTACTATGTACTTTTTATCTCTTAATTCATACTGTGATAGGTTCTGTTGACATTTGTTTTGGCCTCATATGATCTACATTCCCAAATATCTCTTTTACGCTCAAGCATTCACTTTATTTCCACCTTTACTGATCTTTCTTGAATTGTTTCAATGTTGTTCATAGAGCTTACAAGACATGATTTCTCAATTTACATGTATTAACCACACACCCAAAGAGCATCCTGGATCTGAAGATGGCAGTCACATTTTTGAGGTACTAATTTAGTCATAATTGTTCCTATAAATGCATAAACTATTCATTCATGTGTTTGGTTGCAGAGTGGTTGAAATATTTATCTTTATGGTTGAAGGTGCATATTTTTCTGCCAATTTTACGCCTTATCTTTACAGGCAATTGGTTTGTTGATTGGCATGGAAGATGTGCTGCCTGAAAAGCAATGTGATTATCTTTCTTCACTCCTCACTCCTCTTTGTCAGCAGGTTATGCTTACATTTGCAGTTCAGATCTCTAATTTCTTAGGATCTTCTGCTCCAACCCCTTAAATGTGCATCTTTCTTTGAAATGTTGGTGCACTGACATAATCATGGTCTTATCCAGGTGAAGGCATTGCTCATGAATGCGAAAGCATCTACACCAGAAGAGAGTCCTGTAAAAGTTGTTAATATTCAGCAGATAATCGTGGCTATTAATTCTCTCAGCAAGGTTACTTCCCCATCTTCTCCCTCAAATAAGATGGCCTGTTTACTCTTGTTCTCTCTGCCTTAAATGATTTGGAAGATCGTATCATTAATAATTGTATAAAGCTGATCACTGTTATATAGTAAATAGAAAGAATTATTGTTTGCAGTTATCATTCTTAATCCTTTCTATTTATTAATTGCTGCTCTGCTTACATGAAAGGTCTTTTGATATGTTCACTGTTTTCGGTTTATTACTTGGACAACCAGCCTACATTTGCAGTTATCCTAAAAATATCTTTTTATGATCCAGGGCTTCAGCGAGCGGCTTGTAACTGGCAGTCGTCCAGCTATTGGTCATATGTTTAAGCAGGTTGGAATTAAGCTCTTATTTTTTGTGTTGTTGCATAACTATGTTTTTCTTATTTTGAGTTTTGTGTATACAAAGTGCTATAAGTTTTACTAAATGTTGTCAGAGCTTATGGTTTTTCCTTTGAAGAGCTCTATGATGCTATCTCTTGCATTCAGACTTCTTTAAACTCTATTGAAATCTTCAACTATATTCTAATTTGATTAATTTTTTACTCATTTTTATATGTATTTTGGAATGGAGGTGGGTTTGGTTTCTTGTTGGCTTTGTCATTTTGCTAATTGATAGTAGATTGATGGAAGCAGGTATCTATAAAATGATCGTTAGTGATAGTCTTTTGGAAAATTTATAATTAGTGTCTAAATTCTGAATTATATTTGCTCATGATTTCTTTTGAATGCAGACTCTTGACGTGCTTCTCCAAGTACTTGTTGTTTTTCCTAAGATAGAGCAGTTACGGAGTAAGGTGGGAGTTTGTGTAGCTAAAGTACTTAGATGCTATTTTATCAATTTTACCTGTTAAATGATACTATATTTTGTGCTGTATAGGTGACTTCATTTATACACCGCATGATAGACGTTTTAGGAGCTGCTGTCTTTCCTTACCTCCCCAAGGCATTAGAGCAATTACTTCTAGACAGTGAGGTAAAAAAACAGTTTTAGTTCGTTTCTTAATGCACTCAGGTCTATTATTTTTTGGTGAGGAATGAGATTCGAATGTCCGTCCGTTGTGGGAAGGAAGTGATTCTGCTAAATCATGTTAATCTTCCATTACTTGAATTTGGTGTTATGTTATCCTGGTTTTTAATTTATTGTTTTCAAGGAAACTGAACTTTAGAAAGCTTCTATTGTTCACTGTGATTGTTCTGTTTGGATAAAAGTTTTCTTGATTCCTCGTTCCTGTATAAATGAGAAAACTTCTATTATTCACTAATACTTTTCAAACTCTCATGCAGCCAAAGGAGATGGTTGGTTTACTCATATTGCTTAATCAGCTTATATGCAAGTTCAATATATCAGTACATGACATATTGGAGGAAGTATTTCCTTCTATTGTTGGTAGGATACTGGCCGTTATACCAACAGATGCATTTCCATCAGGACCTGGTACCAATTCCGAGGTACGAGTTACTGATGGTAAAAACTTGTGGTTATTCTTCATGGTTTAGTGTTTATTGCCTCTGTAGGTAAATTCAACGTGTATAAGGTATGTGTATATGGTTTTTCTGAGGTTTATTTTAAGTTGTTGAAGTCCAAAGTTAAAACATGTACTTTCTGTGATGCTATAATATTTAGCATCACAAGTGTGAAGCAAGTGCTCTTGCTTATAATAGCTATATACTCGATGCACATGTTAATGCATTCTGATTTTCCTTGCAGGAAATTAGAGAAGTGCAAGAACTTCAACGGACATTGTATACGTTTCTTCATGTGATGGCTACACACAATCTTTCTTCTGTTTTCCTATCACCAAAAAGTAGGGGCTTTTTGATTCCAATAATGCAGTTGCTTTTGTACACATCTTGTAAACACAAGGATATTCAGGTCAGAAAGGTAAGATTAATGCTTCGTACTTCTGGATTTATTCACAATTGTCAAAATTGCAATTTTCTGAATGTTGATTAATTGAAATATAAATCTTCATTCTGTGACTTAGGCATGTGTTCAGATATTTATTAGATTAATCAAAGACTGGGGTGCCAGGACTAATGGTGAAGAAAAGGCAAGTTCATCATTCCATTATTCTACTCGATATATTGAAATACACGTCTCTAATCATAAGTGGTTTTTGCAGGTACCTGGCTTTCAAAGTTTCACAATAGAGACCTTTGCCACAAATTGTTGTCTGTACAGTGTGCTAGAGAGGTCCTTTGACTTTCGAGATGCAAATACTGTAAGATGATCAGTCTTAGTACTATTTGACTTACTATTGATAACATTGTGTTCCACTGTTTTTACGTCACTTACGATTATCAATTTGTTGCCTTTGTTTTAGATGTATATTTAAAGTTAATTGTTTGAAAACATATCCTTAAATAAAAACTTGTCAATAAGCATGCTAATTAGCAGAGTGTTGAGTTAAGTTCCTAAAGTAAAAAAATCACACTCAATAGTACTATGGAGTTGTTGAAAATAACAATGAAGTGTGGCAGATATGATGAAATTTTAGACACTGTCTATTGTGAATAATACTGAAAGTATTTTAGGATAACATGTAATTGATCTCTTTCTAAAATACACGATGAACAAACAAAAGCTGAATAAATTCAAAGAGTAATCGGTCAATTTGGAGATTCTGGACCAAATTGAAAGCTAAGAGACTGAAATGGTGACACTGTAGAGGTAAGGGGGCCAAATCAAATCAAAATATGACAGAGCTGGAACAGGTAGTGTTTTATTTTCTGATTTGGTCAGGGACCTTTTGGTAATGTTTTTGTTTCCTCTTGAAAATAAGGGCATATGGTAAAGTTATAAGTTTTTAATTTCCATCTATTTGAAAACAATTTCACATATTGGAGCCAGATATCAGACGTGTTTTTTTTTTATTTTTCTTGGTTATGAAAGAAGAAAAGAACAAATAAATAGATAATTGTTGATTAACAAGTTTCCATTGCTTCTAATTTTGTGTTTTGAATGCAGTACCAAAAAACTTGCGAAACTAGTTTTCATATTTTCCTTAAAAAAGGTTGATACTAAGAGGAGACCCGAAGTTAGACATATGAAAAGTTACCCAACAAGTTCGAAGTTTAAGACTGGTGTTATTTTGGTAGTGGTGCTTTCTTATCTTGAAAATTTCTTTTCAATCTGTGGCAGCTTATTTTGTTTGGAGAAATTGTGTTGGCTCAGAGGGTCATGTATGAGATGTTTGGTGATGATTTTCTAGTTCATTTTGTTTCAAAAGGCCTTCCAACAGCACATTGCCCACAGGATTTGGCAGAGCAATTTTGTCAAAAGTTGCAGGTAGCAAACCTTACTATATGATATTCAGAATTATGAATGTTTTCGGACTTAAATGATTTCTTTCCTTAAACCTTTTTTGGCGTCAATTTTTCATGCTTTCTCCGGTGATTATTTTGTAACTTGTTCTGTTTCCTCATATTTTCCTATAGGGAAGTGATATTAAGGCATTAAAATCGTTCTACCGGTCACTCATTGAGAACTTAAGGATTCAGCGGAATGGGAGCCTGGTTTTCAGATAGCACGGTCATAACAGGCATGACAGTATTTCATTCATACCCATAAGGTTATTGTAGGGATTTTCATAGATTACGGAAATGCGATTTTGTCCCCGAAGGTAATTGTAACTGTTTAGAGAGAATTTCTATCGATAGTGTAGGTTAATTTAGTACTTACGTTACACTTGCAGTGTTTTTTGCAGGTTCATGTATATAACTTCTTTTTCGGCTATGTTTGGGAACAAGGTATCAGTCTAACCTTTTTATATAAAACCAGAGTGCAATGTTCAGTACCTGAGTAATTTGTAGTTGCTTATTTGCTCTGTTCTTGTTCTGCAGCTGTAAATTAACGTGAGAAAGTTTTGAAATAGTATCAAAAATTTTGTTGCATCCACGACCCATGAATCGGAGGTGCTTCTTTCAGAGTCCGAGGTTCCTGGGTTTTCTTCACATTCTCTTAATTGATGTAATATCTTTCTTTCTTTTTTTAATTATTGTTTTAAAAAATTCCCTTCAAATTTTCAAGTGTTTATATGGAAAAATAATGAAAAAAATAAATTTACAAACATTAGATTTGTAGGTTCGGATGTTAAAATGATTTGAGTTTTCTCTGAAGTCGGTCTCACTAAATGTTGGAACTGTTTTGAATATAGCATTCTAGAAAACAAATATGGAGTAAAAATGATTTGCTTGAACTTGAATATTCTTTTAGGGTTTTCATTTAAGCTCTAATTGCCATTTGTTACAAAAACATTACCTGGCCAATTATAAATGCTGCTTGATCGCATACCACCCAAATTGTTCCACGTGTAATTTAGTTTAGATAGCTCCATTCGAATTTGGGTAAGAACGTTTAAATCTCATCATGAAGAAAGTGGGGTAAGTTGAAAAATGAGAATGTGATGCATGTTCAATTTTTTTTTTCTTTTAACATTTTTTGAATGATTGAAATGCCATGTTACATTCAAAAGAATAGGTGTTAGATCATGATCATGATTCTTGAAAATTGTTCAAATGAGGTTTAATTTTTCAAATGAGGTTTTATTTTATTTGAATGTTAATGAACATAGGGAGGGATCAAACAAGTCTGTCCATTGTCCAATGAAGTCATAAACGGAAATTTGGCATAAAGTAGGAGATTTATGAAATATAATATATTCATTCTTGTAGCCAATTAGATAATTGAAACCAAGAAGATAAAAAAGGGGGTTTAATTTTTGGATAACATACATACGACACGCTACTACTATCATCGTATTGCTATAACTCTCGAAATACATCATCTCTTCCTTCTTTGGATAACAAAGAGTAAATTATTCTAAATGGGAAAAAATTAAAAAATACCTCAGTCTAACAAAGCCAACAATCACAGGGAATAACATGAGAAGGAAGCCTAGGCTCAGCAGCAGCAACAAGTGGAACCTTTCTTAGTGTTGAGAACCCAAAAATTTCCTCCATATTGAGCTCTTCTTTTTTCATACCACTTGGCAATTTCCATGAAAAAGTTAAATTATGAAGCGGAAATAATTATATAGAAATAATCAAAATAGGTAGAGAGTAGAATAAGAAAATTAAAGAGAGATATCTTATTCTCATTCATATGTTATTGAAAGATTACACTGATATTTATAGCGATAATAAACTAGAATCCTAATCCTAATCCTAATATAACTCTAAATAAGACTCTTAAACTAATAGAAAAACATTATAATAATTATCCACATCCAACTAGATAATACTAAACTATTTCAACACTCCCCCTCAAGCTGAACATAATTTATGTTCAGATTGGACAACATAAATAAAAATAAGCAAAACGTAGTCCGGTTGACCATTCTAGAAAACGACGATAGGTCGGTTGATCATTCTAGAAAACGCGGCTACGAAGTCGAGGGCTTGACAGGAAGATACCAATCTGGAATTGGTGATGACGACATATGACGGTAGACCAGTTGACCATTCTAGAAAACGACGGTGAGTCGGTTGATCATTCTAGAAAACACGGCTACGAAGACGACACAAGACGTTAGTCCGGTTGACCATTCTAGAAAACAACGATAAGTCGGTTGATCATTCTAGAAAACGCGGCTACGAAGTCGAGAGCTTGACAGGAAGACACCAATCTGGACTTGGTGATAACGACATATGACAGTAGACCGGTTGACCATTCTAGAAAACGACGGTGGGTTGTTGATCATTCTAAAAAACGCGGCTACGAAGTCGTAAGGTTGACAAGAAGACAGTCTTTAACTCTTAACCACAAATTGGAGCATAAATATCACACATGCCCAACTTGAATAGTGAGGTTAAGATTGGGACTGATACCAACAGTCGTGAATCCTTGAAGGCGACAGTGGTGAAAACAGGTCGATACTAACAGTCGTGAAGTTGACAAACGACATTGTGACAGAGAACGGCGTTGATGGGCCGTGGTTTGAGAGCGACTCTGGTGGGCCGTGGTTTGAGAACGGTACTGGTGGGCCGTGGTTTGAGAACGGCACTGGTGGGCCGTGGTTGAAGGCGATTGTTGCTAAATTGAGATGGCAGATAATAGTGATGGAGATGACAGTGGGGTATATGTATGACAAATGATGCTAGTGATAACCCCTCTGATGATAACATTGACGATGAAGCCCCTGATGATAACACTGATGATGAAGCCCTTAATGATAACACTAATGATGAAGCCACAGACAAAAACTACACCATGATGAAGCCAATCGTGTATAGAAGAAGTCAACGTGCTCAATTGTAAATGACTATAATGCTTAATTGTAGATGACTATAACAAAACTCCCCCTGTCGTCTACAATTGGTGTCAGCTAGAAAGTACAACCATCACATATTCATAGAAAAATAAATCCATGAATTTTTTTTTTGCTGACTGGACCGTTGACTTGACTGTTGACTGTTGACTGATCTGCTGATTGGGCAAGTGAGTTTGGGCTGAATAGTGGGATAATTGGGCCTTGGGCTTCAATCAGTGAACTTAAGTGTGGGCTGATGGGTTTGGATGGATGTAAATGGGCTAGGGTTTCATATGTGTATATGGGCTAATGTAAAATTGGGCTCAATTGTGTGGGCTAGGGTTTCATATGTGCATATGGGGATATGAGGTTTGTAAGAGATGAGGATAGGAGCGGCGGAAGATCTGGAAAGTGGGAGCTCAGGCGGCGACAGGCGGAGGGACAAAGAGCGGAAGAAGCTGGGCCGGGTGTTGACTGGTCGGCGGACGGAGCTGCTGAGGCTGGTGACTGGTCTACGAACGCTGGGCCGGCTGGTGACTGGTTTGAGGATCTGGTTGGTGGGAGACGGCAAATGGGACGCGCGGCGGCGCTGAGGTGACTTGAAACGGCAGCAGACGGAGAGAGAGCGCGTGGGGCGGAGCAGAGGCGTTGGTGAGGCTGGTCTGCGGACGGCGAGAGACCGCGTTGGTGACTGATGGAAGCGACGGCGTTGTGACTCTGGGCCACGTAGGGCAGAGGCACAGATTTGTTCTGAGGCTGCGTGCAATAGGCATGAGAGAGACGGCGCAGATCTGGAGTTGGACGGAGCAGAGGCACGCGGAGTTGGATGCTGGGCTGAAGACGCTGGGCGCACAGGGCAGAGGGGCGGAGCAGAGGCAGGCGGACGGACGGAGGGACAGAGCGCGAGTCGCGGGAATTGGACGAAGCGCGAGGCCCGACAGAGAGGCGCGTGGCGTGGCAGAGACAGGAGCGCGAAACTAGGCTGCGGATATGATCTGAGGCCGCGTGGTGATGCTGGTGACTGGCGCTGACAGGCGGCGGCGCTGACAGGAACTTGTAATTTTTTTTTTTTTTGAAAAAGTGAATATTAATGTTCATGAATCGAACACCGCTCTGATACCAAGTTAAATTATGAAACGGAAATAATTATATAGAAATAATCAAAATAGGTAGAGAGTAGAATAAGAAAATTAAAGAGAAACATTTTATTCTCATTCATATGTTATTGAAAGATACACTGATATTTATAGCGATAATAAACTAGAATCCTAATCCTAATATAACTCTAAATAAGACTCCTAAACTAATAGAAAAACATTATAATAATTATCCACATCCAACTAGATAATACTAAACTATTTCAACAGAAAACCCATATAAAAGATTTGCCAAAGTTGAATGAATGACCTTAAGACCAAGACTATATCCAGGTCATATTCTCCTACCAGCCCCAAATGGCAATAGCTCAAAGTAATGGCCTTTGACATCAATATGCTTACCAATGAACCTCTCAGGGTAAAAATTCATTTGGGTCGTCCCAAATTGTAGGGTCTCTTCCAATTGTCCACATTAACTAGAGTTCGACTATCTTTGGGAGTATCATATTCACCAATTTGACAATCTTCACGGCAAAGTCTTGGCACTGGGTGCAATCTCATTACCTCTTTGGCAATTCATCTATGTATGGTAAATTAACCATGTCTTTTTCTTCAACCCATTACGTAAAAAAAGTTGGAAAGAATATTATTTATTTACCCGAGTAAACGCCTTGACTCCATGTCTTTCAAGTTTGATTTCAAGGGTAGGATCGTCTGCAAGCTGCAAAAGAACATCAACCATATCTTTTGGCACATAATCTCACTCCTTTTCTTCTTTCATTATGTTCATCCAAAACATGCTCTAAAAACTTATCAAATTTCTTACTCAAACTCTTCATTCTCTTAATATAACCTTGCAAATTCAAGAAATCAATCCATGGAATGTTATCTCCAATATTCATAACCCCATATAACAAAAACAGCTCATCCAACATCTTCTCAAACTCTTCAGGCGAAACAATACCATTTTCTAACTCATCCGTATACTTCTTTCCCAAAACCATACGACTTATAACATTTAGACTCACTGTTGTAAGATGATCTTTCAAATCAATGGGCACTTTACAAGACTTGTAAACATCTTTAAGCATAGATTTTAACTCCTCTGTTCTAATGTATTCATAGGACTCTAGATGTTTTGCACTAAAAAGTTCCATTACACACATTCTACGAGCCTGACGCCAATATGGGCCGTAAGGAGTCCAAGCAATATGATTTATTGCCTTACGATAGCTACTATTTTGGCCGAATGTTTCTTATTTTCTTTATCGCGGTACGCCTGCGTTTTGAATGCACATTTTTACATTTTTGTCCTTTTATGAACTATACCCATGTGAGCTGCTACTTTGCTTCTCTAACCAGTCTAACTTTTCGAAATTTTTAATTCACCTAATTAATTAATTTCCAACTCACCGGTCTCTTTTCCTCAGGAACCAAACTAAAATTATTTCCTTTTTTTTGCTATTTCACTTGTATGTAAATTACATGTAAATTATGTAAATTGTATGTAAATTTATATACATATTTTTATATTAATATGTAAACTTATTTACATATTGTCACATTAGTATGTAAATTTATTTACATATTGTCACATTGGTATGTAAACTCATTTACATACTGTCATATTTGTATGTAAATTCATTTATATACTGTTATATTAACATGTAAATTCATTTACATACTGTTATATTAGTATGTAACACAGTTTACATAGTATGTAAATAATTTACATACTGATGGCTAAGGATATTTTGTAATTTATCTAATTTTAATATAATTAAAACTCACAATTTTAATTATATTATTGTTAGTTTTAAAAAATTTAACTTTTTAACCAAAATATATGCTATTTAGGCCAAGAGCTCCGAGCAATATTAGAGTAGTTATAAGTTGTGTATTTTCCGACGGCGGAGGAGATCTTGGGTTTTAAGAAACATTTTGGCCATTTCGATGGAGGAGCCCAATACAACTCGGAATGATCCGAATTGAAGGCACATACATAATTGACCCGTATTTTTCGGAGAGGAAGTGAGCCTATAAGGTTAAGGTTTCCGAATATGGGCCAAGGTTTTGGGCCGAGTGATAAATTGAGCTTGCGGCGGTGGCGGAGTCGATGGGTGAGGAGGAGGAGGGCTACTGTTCCTATCGACGCAGAAGCATATGATAGCCAAGTTGAACTTGAACCCTGCATTTGAAATGAAGGTCTAGAAACAGTTATAAAATGATGGTTCTGCTTGGGATGTTGAGGTGTTAAGACTTTAGAGTGATACTTTGGGATATATATATATATATACTTTTCGATAATGAAGTTGACTAAAATATGTTCTACAGTATCGATTATGTCTGAAAAATATTCGTATTTAATTGTTTTGATATTGATAATTTGATACAATATTATAAAATTTATAAGATTTGTTTAAATATTAAATAACTTTTAAAATTTAAACATATATTTACATCCCTCATTGTAATGCTAACATCAACAAAAATTATATCTATTGTTTACAATAATATTGATAAAAGCAAGGTGAGAAATTTTTTTTTTTTTAAATACGATAGACAAATTTAAGTTCAATATCAAACTGAATTTTTACTTTTGTTTTTAAAAATTGATTAATTCAAGTAGGTTCAAATATTATGTAAGAAATATAGTATGTTTTAAAAATGATAAAATTGACACAATTAAATCGAATCTATACTTTTAACACACTAAATTTTTTAAATATTTTTAATCATATATATATTATAATTTTTTTATATTATTAAATTAAAATTATAATTATATTAATATTTTATCTAAACAATTAAATGATGGTTTAGTATGTTATCTAAAAAAATTCAATTTTTTGTATTTCAGGTAAATATTATCAAATTATTTTATAAAATATCCTTAAATTACCGTGAAATATTATTTAAAGTAAAGTTAATATTCACAATGATACCTATAAAGTAGATTATTTTAAATCTGAGGGTATTGATAATATTAGTGGATGTTGTTAGAAGGATCCTATCATCTATTAATCACGTTCTTTGAAATAGATTAATCCTTATAGACTATGTAAAATTTTAAAGAAATTTTTAATAAATGCTAGTATTTTTTTATGTCAATAAACATATTTGTTAACATTGTTTTTATTTCTCTTTTTCTAGAAAATTATATGATATATATTTTTAAATTAGAAGAGGCTTTACCTAATATTATAGTTATAAATTCAAAACTATTCTCAAATCGACTCAGTATGTTGACTTGAATGTTGGTTTTTTTTAAGTCATAAATCGGTTAAAATTTTACATTTTTTAAAACCGACAAGATAAGTTTAACTTGTAAAATTATTAAATAGCAAACCTAACTAACCTATGCCTACCTCTAGATAAAATGTCATTTGTCTAAAAAATATTTAAAATATATCAATTAATAATATAAATATTGTTGTAATATTATAGATAAAATGTCAAATTATATTAATAAAATATTTTTTATGTTTAACTTTATTATTTTTTAAAAATAAATTATCATTAAATATTTTATTTAATTTTTATCTTATTAGCCATAAATATTTACAAAATTGTGTTTTTTTTAATTATTAATTTAAATAATTATTTTAAATATTTTAACTAATTATTCTATAACTTTTTAACTTATTGGTTAAAATAAATATAAATATAAATGTATTTATATTTATATTTATAAAATAAAATAATTAATTTTTTAATATATTTTGAAAGTTTATTAAATTTTATAATTTTATTAGTTTATAACTTTCATAAATTTCTTTTTTCTATGCTTTCTGCTGACACATCTATAAAATTTAAGTACAAATATTTTGATCCAAATCAATAGTTCAAACCTTCGTTGTGCCTTTGCATATCATTTCGTGATATATATAGTGTGATAAGTAAAATTGTTATTTTTACAATAATTTTTATTATTAACAACTTTCTTTAATAATAATAACTTGTAATTAATATTTTTTTTCAAATAAAAATGAATTTTAATGAATTGTAAGTATATAATTAATAATATATATTTTTATAGGCAATAACAAAATATTGTGATAAGTATTATTATTTGTTGAATGGATTAAGATGGTGTCATTTACGTCACTTTTTCTTGGAAGAATCTCGTATTAGGCCCCAGTTTATTTTATATTTCTTTGACTACCATTTAAAGTTTGAATTAGCACTGATGCTTTGGTTCAAAAATAAATATTAGTCCCAAAAAACTGAAATGGCTAGAGTTGTGCGTGTTTATGTGTGTGGTTGAATGAACATGCAAAATCAAGTAACGAAGGTATATCGATCGAAGGGGATCTCGGTTTTCTTTGATCTTGGTTTTCTCTCGAGCACCCTTCCTTTTAGGGTTTTCGAAATTGGGATTACTGTTCATTTTCTTCTATTCCGTTCGGATTCGATTGGTAATTTCTTTGGTGTTTTCGTTCCTTTTCCTCTTCAATTGAATTCACATTCAACTGCAACCTCCTGAACTCTGATTACATTACCTACTACTTCTTCCTCTCGAATTCCCAAGCTTCGTACACCATACCAGCCACAGCACGCACCTTACCTCCTCTGTCACAGGAACGACTGATCAGTTGACGACACCTTATCAGTGATCAAGTTTTAGATTTCCAACACCTAAACCTCTCATTAACTTCTTAACGTTGGAGCTACCGTGCAATCATAGCACCACCTCTACCCACGCCACTCGCCATCCCTCCTTCTCTCTGGCCATGAAGCGTTTTCCAGTTCCCAAAATCGCAATCATGAACTTCAAGATTGATACTCCAAAACCCCCTCAACTTCGAACTATAAATTCCCACAACTTGCTCTTCTCGCCCCAGCTCTGTACCAATCCCAGAGAGAAAAAATTTACATGTACCCTCTACTTGTGTTTCATTCTCATCATGGCAGCCTCGTCCAAACCAATCACAGAAAAGGAAATCAATGACTTAGTGGAAAAAACACACAATCTCACCTGCGACATACCATTCATTGAGCTGGAAGACAATGTCGAGGAAATCCAAGTGACAGCCTCATTGATGCTACTAGGCAAAGTATTGTCTTGCACTCCCATTAAAAAATACCAAGTTGTTTCAGCCATCAACAAAGCCTGGGATACCAAAGGCTCAGTCACAGTTACCTCTAAAGACTATAGGAACAATATCTTCTCCTTTACCTTTGAAACTGCTGAAGAACGCGATTCAGTGTAGGATCGTCGTATCTGGCACATCAGTGGCTCTCTACTAGTCCTACGCGAGTGGGATCATAACCTTACAATACAAGAACTCACATTCGATACTACCACATTCTGGATACAAGCACATGGTTTACATTTTGCTGGAATGAGTTTATCTAATGCTAAAAAATTTGTTAACCTTGCAGGTACTTTCATACAGCATGATTTCTCAGGCGATGAATCTCTCATGGTTAAAAACTACCTGCGCTTTCGAGCTGATGTTCAATTGACTAAACCACTCACTGCTGGCTGCCTAATTCCCAGAAGCACTCATGCTCATCCCACTCTCAATCCCACCCTCTGGGTTGAATTCAAATATGAGCGGCTACTTGAATTCTGTTCTAAATGTGGTATGCTGGACCATGCCACCTACAATTGCCAGTTCCAATCAGCAAAGCAATTCCAAGTGAACAACAACACTCTCATCCCCTTATTTGGCGATTGGCTACGCACCAATTATGAATTATTATCACCAATGTCTATGTTCTGGTCCTCGCCCAACAATGCAGATTCCAAGGCACAACTACAGTCCACTGCCCCAACTGAAACTGCTGATTCCACCTCTATACACCTCAAGCCTGCAACCAACTTTCAACCACCCAGAGCTCCCACACCTGGCCCGCACAATGACTTCAATTCAGAATCAGTTGGAATGACAGAAAAATTTTCCACTAAGGCAGCACGAATACATGCTGAGGTACAAGAGCTCATTCAGATGATTCATGTGTTGGATCTTCTCAATTTTGCTGCTTTTTTTAATGACTGGTACTTCAGAAACAGTGATGACACTCTAGACATGAATTTGCGCTTCAAAATGATAGCTCAGGCTATAGGACTTGATCTTGAATTTGATATGGAGCGCCACTGGTTTACCTATCACACCACACAGATTTTCAATCTGGCCCAAAAAGTTTTTCATGACAGCTTATTCACCACTGAAGATTTTTCAACTCATGTTCTGTGCGAATTATTTCAATTTCACAAAAAGTAAAATCAACAGCTGCCGACACCCACTCCCTCCAACCCACCACCACCATGCCAACCAGCACCTCTCCCAACCGAGGTTTGGACCCCAACCACAGCTCTCCAGGCTCCCCCTTCAGTCAATAGCTCTACATTTCCACCAGCTCTCCTGCATACCAAGAAAAGTGCCGGTAACTCCTCCAAAGATTTGAGTTTGAAATTCAAAAAACGTAAGGCCCCAAGTCTGAGTAAATCAAATTCCAAAAAAATGTTTGCTGGTATCCACTCTCAGCGCACAACATCCTTTCAGTCCACATCTTTAATCTGCTTGAATGATCAGTTTTCATCTCCATTACCAATCTATCACCACACTACTGAAGGCGGGGAGGCAGCCTCAAATTTGCCCCCCCATGCACCATGAAGCTTCTCAGTTGGAATGGCCGGGGTTTGGGTAGACCTCGGGCCAAACGAGCGCTGCGCTATCTGATTAGAAGAAATAAGCCAGATGTTCTATGGCTCATGGAATCAAAACTCAGTGCAGACCGCTCAGCTTTGTTACAAAGATACCTTGAATTTGCACACAACAAGATCTTACCAGCTGAAAACAATAGGGGAGGGTATATGTTATTTTGGAACTCTAGTTATCATTTAATGATAACAGAAGTGGGAACTAATTATGTATGTTTTAAAATTCCCCACCTGATCAATCAAAATAATACTATCTGCTTTTGTTGTGTGTATGTTCCCCCTTATCATTCTCTTAAGCATCAAACTTGGCAGCATTTAACCAATTATCTCAACAATATAAATAAACCTTGGGCACTTATTGGAGACTTAAACAATATTACCAACCAATCAGAGAAACTTGGAGGAAGGCCTTTTCCCTCCCAATCTCAAAATCCACTCCAGCAATTTATCATGCATACAAATGCTATCGACATTGGTAGTACTAGAACCCGATTTACTTGGTGCAATAATAGACACTCTTCATACAGAATCCTGCAAAGATTAGATAGAGTACTTGTTTCTTCCGACTGGCTTATCCAATTCCCAAACGCAAAAGTTTTCAACCTTCCGAAGTTCACATCTGATCACAATCCTATTATATTACATGCGAATGGTATGTGGGAACCTTATCGGATTCGTCCGTTTCGATTTATGGCCATGTGGTATCGGGATTCACATTGCAAGACAATCATTAAAGACACATGGGATTCTTTTCAAGGACCAATGAATCTCTCTTCCAAACTGAAATCTCTGTCAACAAAGTTAACTAGTTGGAACAAAGATCACTTTGGTTATGTACAGAAACAGATCAACACTCTTGAGGCAAAACTCAAATTCTTACAATCTTGTCCCCCAACTGATGACCAAACACAGATGGAACAGCTCCTTCAGGAACAACTGAATGAACAGCTAGAAAGACAGGATTCCTTGTGGAGACAAAAATCAAGAGAACTTTGGCTCTCTGATGGCGACAGAAACACGAAGTTTTTTCATACTTCTACCATTCTCCGCAGAACAACAAATCATATTCCACTCCTCAAGTTAGATAGTGGAGAACTTACTTGGAATATAGAAAAAATTGAAACAGCCTTCTCCCAACACTTCAGGCAGTTATTCTCCACTTCTCCTACTCTCTTTGATGAAGATATCCAAGATTTGTTTCCCACAGTTATAACATCTCATCAGAACAATCATATTGCTAGCATACCGTCCCCACAGGAAATAAAGGAAGCGCTATGGGACATGCATGCTCTCAAAGCTCCTGGCCCCGATGGTTTTTCTGTCATTTTTTATAAACAAAGCTGGGATACCATAGGTGCAGATGTTACCAAAGAAATCCAAAATTTTTTTATGACTGGGACCCTAAATGCCAACTGGAATCACACCTATATCACACTTATTTCTAAAGTGCAAAACCCCATACTTGTCACTGACTATCGTCCCATCAGCTTATGCAATGTCAACTATAAGATCATAGCGCGAATACTAGTTAAGAGATTGAGATCTTATATTGCAGCCCATATTTCGCCTTACCAAGCTGCCTTTATTCCAGGTAGATGGATAGCGGAAAACACTTTGCTAGCACACGAACTTGCAACAAAAATCAATCGGACCACAAGGGGCAAAAATGGTTTAATGGGCTTAAAATTGGATATGAAAAAAGCTTATGATCTTGTAAATTAGAACTTCCTGCTTCACATCATGGGACTCTTGGGCTTCTCCCCAAAAGTGTGTAATCTCATACATCAGTGCATATCCACAGTGACTTTTTCAATTCTGATAAATGGTGCACCACATGATCATTTCCAACCACAGTGCGGACTCCGACAGGGTGACCCTCTATCCCCTTATCTTTTCATAATGGTCACAGAATGCTTATCCAGGATGATGCTCAAAGCAGAAAGACAAAATTTAATCAGTGGCCTCAAACTTTCCCCAGCAGCACCTCCAATCTCGCATTTACTATATGCAGATGATATTCTCATGTTTTTAAAAGGTACTGCCGAAGAAGCCATTCAAATCAAGCATATTTTAGACACATATTGTAACTGGTCTGGGCAACAAATCAATTACCACAAATCTGCAATTTTCTTCTCCAAGAATGTAAATACTTCTCAGAAACGCTCATTGTGTCAAATACTTTCAGTGACAACTTTGGCAAACCAACTCAAATATCTAGACCACTCTCTCCCCCTTGGTAGAAACAAAACAATCGAATTCAACAGCGTACTTGATATGTTACGCTTTAAATTGGACAGTTGGAAATCAAAATTACTCTCACAAGCAGGTAAAATAACCTTAATCACCTCAACTGTACAAAACACACCAATCTACTCCATGAGCACCTTCAAAATCCCAGTCAATGTATGTCAGGCTGCAGATTCGATCATAAGGCATTTTTGGTGGACTAACAATGTTCATAGCACTCATTATTACTCACCTCTGCCTTGGGACCGCTTGTGTTTACCAAAAAATTTGGGAGGACTTGGTTTTCGTAAAATGGAGGATTTCAATAAGGCAATGCTCTCAAAAGCTGTATGGCAATTAACTACCCAACCTGAGAAACTTTGGGTCGCAATTTTTTCAGCCAAATACTTGAAACACAACCATTTTCTGAATGTTGCACAACGATCAAGTGATTCTTATATCTGGAAGGGACTCCTATGGGCAAGAGAACTTATTAAAGCAGGTAGCTACTGGAAACTGGGTAATGGCCAAAGTTTTAACTTTAAACAGGATGCTTGGGTGCCGGGTCTCCCTGCTCAAAAACTCCCTGTGCAAGTCACTCATAACCTACAAAATTTAAATCAGATCACTGATCTGTGCAATTGGCAAAATTTCTGGAGTTGGGATCATACTCTCTTAAGAAGTATTTGCGGATTACACATCACCCCTTACATAATCAGAATCGACCCACCATCACAAACCTCAGATGAACTTCAATGGTTTGGCTCAGGAACAGGTATTTATTCTGTCAAAGATGCCTATAGGACTCAAATTGCCCCTAGATTAGCACCTTTGTCAGACTCACCATTGTGACGGAAACTATGGAAAGCTAAACTTCATGAACGACATAAACTTTTGCTATGGAAAATTCTGACCAACTGCCTCAGTACAAAAAAGAACATAGGCCGGTTCCACCCATTAGAAGATCCTTTCTGCCCACTCTGTAAAAAAGAACTCGAGGATTCCACCCATCTCTTCCTCAAATGTGATATAATTCGCTCTTGGTGGTTAACATGGAAATGGAACATCAGATGGGATTTTCTAGAGAGGTTAGACATTTTTGATTATATCAACTTTATCATCAATCCTCCCAAAAAATGGCTACCCAATCACATTACTGCTGCTGAATTCACTCTAGTATCCACTCTCATGATAGAACAAGTTTGGTGGCTTAGGAATGAGATGCTCTACAAAGGCAAAGTCTTCCATCAGAAACAACTCATTTCCAGAATTCATCACCGAATAGACGAATTCACACCAATCCTCAATAAATCTTGGACTCGGGTAAATGCAGTAGGAGAAAATACTTTCATTCCTTCTACATGGCAACCTCCACCACTTCACGCCATCAAAGTTAATTTTGATGCTGCCTGGCAAGATGGGCAAGCTGGAATTGGATTTATCACTACGGACAGCCATGGACGCACAATTCAGGCTTGGGTTGATTTCAGGAACACTATCAACAGTGAAATTGCTGAAAGTTTAGCTTTTAATGCAGCCTTTTCTCACTTGAAAATTTTTTCTCATCAATCAGTCTATCTCGAAGGTGACAACCAAACCATCATTTCTGCTTTCCTTGAAGAAAATTGGACAAACCTTCATCCCTCAACTGCACAGATTCTACAGGAAATGACTCAGCATCTCTCATGCTTTAATATGATCTCCATTAGATGGATACCACGAGATCTCAACTTTAGAGCGCACAACCTAATACAATGGGCTTCTAATAATAACAGAGTAGGCGACATTGATATCACTCTCCTACCGTCTGATATAGCTGGATACTCTTAACTCCCGAAGAGTCCCCTTCATAGACATATGAACCAAACACACATGTCTATTCTATGTAGCAAAAAAAAAAAATGTGTGTGGTTGATATTTCATATTTGTGTTCCAAATAGGCTTATGAGTGTGCATAAATTGAAAGCTTCAAGACTTTTACTTGAGATTTCAAATTTAACTAATTTTGCTAGTTTAGTTATTTTTAACTTTCGATCTAATGTATATATATATATATATATATAATCATTCTAAGAACACATAGCATTCCTCCTATAGGTTATTTTTGGACGAGCATGGTCCATGAACAATCTACATAAAAATAAAGAAAAGGAAGAGAGAATGGTAAAAAGTATATTATAAGTACATCCTAGATATTTATTTATATAATATATATAAATTAAATATATATATACTCAGTGTATTATACATAAATTAATATATTATTTTAAAATTAATTTAATTATATATAATATATATTTTTTATTGGATTTCAAATATGAGCTATAATGTGTGTAGTGTATTCTTAGGTAATCGGTAACAGATTTTTATATAATAAGGTTAGTATTGTTTGATACTCGGATGTGAAAGCTTAGCATACAACAGAACTACTGGTCTCCTTATAACAAATAAAAAAAGAACAAGGAGATTAATTACTTAATGGGAACTTGTAAAGTTAATAAGTAAATAATGTTGCTCAAAGACCGGTTTATAATTTTATATTAATTTGACTTTAGGGCCGTTATTAAAAGACACGAATACCAACCAATATTTTTTGAATAGTATATATTACATCATCTCACAAATAATATATTAATCATTAATTAAATATAAAATTAAAAATATAAGATAAACTTATAAAAAAATAACTATGAAATCTTTTATTAATAAAAATTAATTAAATTATAATATATAAATTAATATATATATTAAATAAAAAAAAATTTGTATTTTTTTACGAACAAGTGCACTTAATATCATTTAATTACGTAAGTTACAATAATTTAATTTATTTGTTATATTTTTTAGTTAAAATTTAGTTATTTTGTATGTAAAAATGATAACATAAGAATAAATAATAATTTTCATTTTTTATCTTTTAAAATCAATTTTATAGTTACTATTGTCTATATTAGAGACAATCTATGAAATTAATAACTCAATAATAATTAAATTAAATAAAAAATTGGTCATTGTGGTGTTACTTATTTAAAATAAGAAGCCTAAATTAAAAAAAAAAAAAAAAAAAAAAAAAACGAAGTATCTTTTCCTAATGTAAGGCACATTTGCAAACAATTTTTTCCTCCTCAAGCAGGAGTAGCAAAAATGTTTTTTGTTTTTTTCCTTCATAGAAAGGGTTGAGCAGAAGTAGCAATTGATAGGGCTAGAAATACATAAATTCGCTTGCATTTTCTCAGCTAGCGGAAGGATAAGCGTGTGTGATTTCTACGCAATCTTGACTGCTGGACATATTTTATTTTAAGGATAAAATTCTTAACTTTTTTCTTTTTCTTTTCCAAACTGTAGCATTAGTTGCACCTTATTGGTTTAAAAAAAAGTGCATTTAATTTATTTTAATTAATAATTAATTATCACATAAATTGTTTCACTTAATTTTTTTTTTTTTTTTACTAAATTCACACAGAAATGTTAAAATTTTAAAAAGTATAATTTAATTTTTAAAATTTTACACAATTTTTTTAATTTTTAATTCATAAGATTAGTATCCAAAATTTTAAAATATCAAATAAGTCACAAAATTTTGAATATATTTTATTAGCAAAGATAAGAAATATGTAAAATTTTAAAAATTTATGAACTAAGTCATATAATTTAAAATATTAAAGACTTATATATAAAATATTAAAAATTTAAGCAATAAATCATACATCTTAAATTTTTAAAAGCCACGTGTGCATTTAATAAAAATTTAGAAGTTACTATAATTTTTTTTTTTAATTACAGATTACATACCAATTCACCTATTTTTCATTAGATGAGGTCCGATTACACGTTTTTCTCTGTCGAAACTTGAAGTATATAACATCATGATACAAGGCAATTTGAAAAGGGCAAAAAAAAAAAACCTTTCACTTAGATTTTTATTTTATTGCTGGAGGTTTGAAACTTTATAGACAGAAAATATCTTCTAATTTTTCTCTACATTTTCCTGGAAAGTAAATATGAAAGTAGACAATTTTTTATTTATAAAAACAGACTCGGGAATAATCGAAAAGGCTAAGGATACATTTAGTTCACGTAATAAAAATTAAATTAAATATAAATAATAATATTATTATAATATTTATTTAAATAATATAATTAAAATAAATAATAATATTTATAAAATTATAAATAATGTAAAATTAAAAAATAATTTTTTTATTTATAAATAAAATAAAATCCTTAATGATTATAATTGTGTAAAAAAAATAAAAAAATTGTATTACTACGAAGTATAAAAATAATTTGTTATCATTATCGCTAAAAAAAATTTATATTTTCTCATAAATTAATAATTAAATCAAATATAATGATAAAAAATTATCACTATTACAATTTCTATTAGTCGTATTCTGCATCTGGGAATTAATTAATTTTCAAGTGAATATGCAGCCCGTGGCTTGATTTCATTGGATGCAGTTACTTCCAAAGGAAAACAAGGCATAACTAGGAGCCTGCTAGATCCATAAAAAGTCAAAAAGAAAAAAGAAAATTAGTGTATTAAAATAATAACGAAGAAATGTTCAAGTTAATTTATTATTTTTAATAAAAATATATTTTAAATTTATATTATTTAAAAAAAATACAAATTTATTATATTTATAAAAAAGAATAGATAAAGAGTAATACAAATTTATTTTATATGATAATAAAAGTTAATTATGTTTATAAAAATGATGTATGCATATGCTATTTTTTTATAAAAATAATAAATTTGTATTATTTATTTAATAAATACGAGATTAAAATGTATTTTTATTAATATCAAACATTTTTCTTAAAATAAAGTATTATCGTGTATCTTCCTGACGACAAAAATAGTAACTACTAAATGAAAATTGTGGTCATATATTGGTGAGGTTTATAAAAATTTGGGTCATATTAGGTGATATTTGTTTGATTGTATTGAAAAAAATGAAATATAATTGATGCCTCTCTACCGACAAAAATAGTAACTTTTAGATGAAAATTGTGGTAATATATTGCTGAGGTTTATAAAAGTTTGGGTCATATTAGGTGACGTTTGTTTGATTGTATTGGAAAAAAATGAAATATAATTGGTGCCTCCATGCCGACAAAAATAGTAACTATTAGATAAAAAATTTGGTCATGTATTGTCGAGGTTTACAAAAGTTTGGGTCATAGTAAGTAATGTTTGTTTTGATTGTAGTGGAAAAAATTGAAATATAATTGATGTCTCTCTGCTGACAAAAATACTAACTATTAGATGAAAATTGTGATAATATATTGTAGAGGTTTATAAAATTTTGGGTCATATTAGTTATGTTTGTTTGATTGTATGAGAAAAAAAAAAAGAAATATAATTAATGTATTTAGTAGAGTATTTAAAAAAAAATGAAAAGACATAGAATATAAATTCACATAAAATTGATACTATTTTAATACGTATTTATTTTAAATTTATTATATTATTAAGTGGTTTTATTTTAGTATTTATATTTTTAAAATAATTTTAATTTAATTTTTTTTTTACTAAAAATGAAGTATTAAAAAGTACTAAAATTTAATAATATAAATATAAAAGAAGTTCACGAGTATTAAATTAAAATTTATGGGTAATATAAATATTAAATTGTAATTTTTTAATAATTGAGATATTTTTTATAAAATATGGGTTAAAAAAAAGAATCGAAGGAAATTTTTTTTAATACAACAATTGTATTAAAAATTGAGTATAATTTAAGAAAAAAATAGATTCAAATTTGTTAACCTTTATTTTTAAAAGGTTTAATCTTTTTTTTCTCTTCTATATTCAATTTTTATTTTATATTTATTTTTTTTCAATTATACTTACAATTTTTCTACTTGAAAAAACTCTCGTACCGAACCCACAAACGGAATTCGTCCACGCTGTAAGCATTCACTTTTATATTAATTAATATCAGCATTCTTCTTTTATAATTTGCCCCAACCATTAATTAAAGAAAATACTCTCCTCTAATTAACACATTCCATTTTAATATTTAATTTGAATTTAACTTTTAGTAAAATTATTTTATAATAATGAATTAAAAGAACATACCGTATCCTATTCTAATCCAACTTTAAATCGAACACTCTAATAATATTTCTTTCTTTCGTTTTATTGTAAAATCAAATACAATAATAATAATAATAATAATAATAATAATAATAATAATATATTATTATTATTATTATTATTTAATTTCATTACTTTACCATTCTTATTACATTTTTATTATAGGTAATTCTATCATTTGGATTTTAAACTTAATTATTATAAAATAAAATAAATGTTGAATTTACATATAAAATATTGCTAAATTAACTTAATAAGTTATATATATAAATGTAATTTCATATGATATGAGATCAAAAATATATATTTTTTTTAAATTAACTATATATATATATATATTACGCTTTAACCTACTAGATATTAAATTATTTTAATTTTTTTAAAATACTTTAAATTATTTCTCATAATTTGAAAGTACATATTTAAACCATATCAAATTTTGTTTATATAAAAAAATAGCTTATTATTTCAGTAAGCTAGTGACAAAGATAATATCCTATATTATCTTGGCTGTGAATCCCCCTCTCTGTTAGTTAGACCAATTAGCTAGTATTTATTGTGTATATTGAAGTAGATTGTATCGATCCAAAAAGAAAAAAAAAACAACTAAAGTTTCTATTTTGACAATATATGTTTCTTATATTATAAGATTATTGCATATTAAAATATGTATTACTTCGTTAATTATTTCATATTTTCGCAAAAGAATCATTAACGTGTGAACCCATTTTGAAATTTTGTCCCTTGATGCTTACCTCCCACTTTGAGAACATATTGTAAATAAATGGGAATAATAATTCCAGATTTATTTTTGTTATTAGGGTAATTAAATATCACAAAAACAATACTCTCATCCACACACACGCGTGAAACATAATATGAATTATATGAGTGATAAAAGTATTTTAAACCATTAGAAACTAGCGTGCTTACAAAAGCAAATAGGATAAACTTTTTCAATTTATCATAATCATACATATATTTGTCCACATGGAGCACCACATTTGCTTTGAGCGCAACACATTTTCCACTCCTTTTATCATCACATGAGTTTCACGATGACATAGTGGTACTCGTTTTTCGTACAGAAAAATATATATAAGAGTTAGTGTTTTTTAAAATTCATAATAAAAATCAATAAAAATAAAAATAAAAATAAACATTAATCATAATATAAAGGAATGAAAAACTTTTTTCTTTTTTGTATTTACTAAATAATTGTATAAAAAATTAAAATCAAAATATTAATTTACTTAATTATCGTTTTAAAAGTAATAATTAAAAATATAAATAAATTAAAATACTAAAATAATGGTTATTTTTGTAATTTCAACTAAGACTTCTAATATTTTTTAAAATCTAGATGTAACAATTAGAATTTTTAAAGGCTTCTTCAAAGCTTAAACATATTCAATTATAATTTTATAAAAGTCTTTAAAAATCAATAAAAATTTAGGTGTATTCAATAACAATTTTGTATAAGTTTTAAAAATATAGTAGTATTCAAAAAGTCGTCGATTTTAAAAGACTTTAAAAATTAATTAATTTTTACAAATTTTTAATTATTTTTTAATTAAAAATATATATGAAAAGTTTCTACTCATTCTTCTATCCACCCCTAACATTTTTATGAATTTATAAGAATTTTACTACAATTCAAAACACTTTTTTAAAATCTACAATAGTCCTTAACTTCTTAAAAGTTTATAAAAATCTTTTGAATTTGTAACTCTTTAAAAGCCTATAAATGATAGATGTATGAAAGTAATATTGACCATTTTTCTAACAGCTAACACTTGTGAAAGAATAATAGATGTATAAAAATAATGTTGGTATTTCTTAAAAGTTTATAAAAATCTTTTGATGTATAAAAATAATGTTGTTATTTCTCTTAACAACTTAAGCTTTTGGGAGAGTTAGTAACTAACAATTTTTAACAATACAAGCCAAACAATTACTCATCTACAAGTGTTGGCTCTATGCACCATATAAGCCAAACAATTACAATCCAATAATTTGGGTTTCTAGGCTTTGAACACATAATTTATAACTCTAATATTATATTAGAAGTTATTAGTTATCAATCCTCTCTAAAACTTAAATTGAATATACCATTTTAAAAAAACAATCAATAAATATGACTCATATATTTTTGTACTATCATGTTTAAAAAAAAAAAAACAAGAAAATAAAAATGATTCATTTTTGCTCATTTCCTTTAAATAAATAAAAATTATATATCCTTTAGAGATATTTTATGACAGTAGTTTAAACTACGATCACCAAAAATAATACTATTAAAATTTATAATAATAAAAAATATTTTAATAATATCAAATATTTAACATAAAATAGATTTAAATTACTGTAATTTAATTTAAACGACGTTCAATTAGACGGACGTTCAAAAAAAATTATATAAAAATTATTTTTTAATTATAAAAATATATAATTTAAATATAAAAATTACTTTTTTTCATTATAAATTTTAAAATGTGTTTTTTTTTTTCCTAATATTTTAAACCACAAGGAAAGAGACAAAAATAGCTGAATTCAAAAACATGAAGAAAAAAAATGTGGTTCTTTAATATATTTTTTTAAGTAATCAAAGTCATAATAATCTATTTTTATTTTGACATTTTCATCCTTAAAATTATTTTTATGATATTTTGCGTATAATCTTTTCGTTTTTTACACCCTTGGTCACATATTTGATTACCGTTAAGAATTTAACATGAACGTTCAATTTTAATATGAAAAATCACCTTATTCATCACATTTTTTATATATTACATGTATGTTCTGTTTGTACCATTTGTTGATTCATTATTTACTTCTTACAGTTTTTGAATTTTTATAAAAATAAATAATTAAAATAAATCTATTTTACCAAATATCAATGCAAGGTAACCATTGATTTAGACATTTAATTATTAATGTTATGTAAAAATTTTAAATTTATTACTTTTATTATTTTTTTCTTTCAATTAATTACTTTTATTATTTAAATGTATTTTCATCAATTACTTCAGTGAAAAATTTGCTAATTTTATTGAAATATTTAATCATTACCTTACTTACGGGTGTCTACGATTTGATTTGTAGTAAAAAAATTTAATCAAATTCGATCATTCATATTATTTTAATTAAATTAGCTAATAAATTTTTTAAAATCGAACGGTCCAGTCCTATTTAGTTAACAATTTTCAATCTATTTTTTTTTCCTAAACTTTAACTTTTTTTGCTAAACTTTTTCTATACTAAGAGTAGAATCAAATTATAACACGACACACATAATAACAAATTAATTTAATCGCTTCAACCTTTTGGTAATGTCTATAAATACAAATATCATTTAGTATTTGAAATAAATATTATGATACTTTTTATTAATTTTATTAATTGTTCTTTTATTAAACGAGTGAACAATTAATTTTTTTTGAAAAGTAATTGTATTTAATTTGTCAAATATAGCATCAGTCTCATAAGAAATGATTAATTTCTTCTTAACATTTTTTCATAAATATCCTCAGCTCAAATGTAATATTCTTCGATAAATATCCTCAATTATTATTATTATTATTATTTGTAGTAATAATGAGAAGAGGCTGCGAAGAGGTGGAGCTTACTTCCTTCCATGGACGGTGATGGCAACGTGTGTTGGAGTTGGCGAGGTTGGCAAGTTGTGCAAGTGAAGTGACGCTGGAGATCGACTCGAGAAGCAACGTCGGCTGCTAGAGAAGGCAAGACGAGGCTACGATAGAAGAGGCGACGGTGCTGGAAGAGGCGATGCACGGTGATGATGTAAGAGCGATGGACCGTGAAGCAGTTGACGGCTGGCGACTTTTCGTTTTAGGGTTTATAAATTTTCTTCTGATTAGTATGTTACAAACTGAGAAGAACTCTATTGTTTTACTGTCTCAAATAATTTTATTTTTTATAATATAATAATAATAATAATATAATAATAATAATATAATATATTATTTTAAAAAATAATATTTTATATATAATGGTTCGATTGATTAAAAAATTTACAAAATTAGACCGGACAATTTTACCAACTGTTTGAGTTATTTTTAACCAGACCAGACTAGACCATACTGTCTAATTTGGTCTAATCCATTCCGATTTTTTAGTTTGTTTGATTTGGTCCGATATTTGGACACCACTACTTACGTTACACTTTTATAACTTTAAGTAATGCTTAGGTTACTTAAATTTTTTAATTTAATAGATCAATTTTTTGCTAAAATAATTAATTGAAAGATATTTTAATAATAAAAATAATTGATTGAAATAAAGAATATTTTTAATTAATGTAAATATTTGAATTGATTTATTACTATTATTTTACTAATCAATAAAATTAACATTAGAATACCTTAAAAAAACATTAGTACCTTAAAAAAAAAAAAACGTTTGCCGTTATATCGAAGAATATTCCTAAATTTGGTGCTATTGCCAAGTTTTCCGGCCTCGTCATTCATAATTACATATTTTTAATGAAAAATATTGTATTTATTACTTAAGTTATTACAAAGAAATTGGTTAAATTGGAGGACCCGGCAATAAAAAAATAAAATAAAAAACTGACAAAATCTAAAAATTATAAAATAAGAAAAATAAATAGAAACATAATCGTTGGCCTTGGTTATACCTAAGGTTTAAAATATCATTGCTGATACTGAGACATAAATTTTATAAAAATATTAAAGATATTATCATTGTCGATAAAAATTTTAAAATTTTTAAAAAATTGAGAAAAAATCTATCAAAATCATAGAATATATTTATAAACATCAAAACAACCGATTACTTATATTTTTAAACTAATTTTTTTATTTAATACATATATTTATAAAATTATGTTATTTAATTTTATCCATAAGTCAATTAATTAATCATTATATTACAAAATGATTAATTAAAATTTAAAATAATTATTTATATTACAATCATAATATTATTATAAATAAATAAATCTTGATGATAGATAATAAAATTTAAATTATGAAAAGCAAAAACTATAGACAAAATTAAAAAGATAAATGTATAAATGATATATAAATTACAAATAAATAAATTTAAAGTTAAATTATTTAGAAAAAAATAATATGAAATGATATTTTGTTTATATTTTATTGGTATTTTAGCTACAATATCTAGAATATTTTGACAAAAAAAATGAAAATTTCTCTACTGTTTAAATATTTTGATATTGGACGTGTGATGCACAAAAACTTGATAACTAAATTTTGTATTTGTAAAAGCTTGCAAGTGCACGAGTCATTTGTAGTAAGCGACAAGTATACTCCCAAGATGCTCTCTCAAAGGAATTGCTGTAGTTTTTAAAAGAGTTCAATGTAATCTAAAACTTAGCGATGAAATAAATCTTAAACACTCTATCAAAGTTGGTTTTGTAAACGGTTTCAAAAATTCTAAATTCTTAAAACAAATAAAGTAAATGCGTGAAAATATTACCGAAACGATGAGATGAACGAGTGTGAAAAATTAGCTAGTTAACTAATCATGGATAGATTGATTTATGTGGTTTTTACAATTAAGCATGAAAAAGTAGAATTTAATTATTGTTTTCACTAACCCTAGGAAATCCCAAATCAATGGCGATTTTTCCTTAATCAACTAATTAGCTTATTTGATTCGGACCGTTAATTAGTTAATTAGCATTAAACCTAGGAAAATAATTTAATCACCTAATTCAAGACAAGTTAATGCACTTAAATTAGGCTCATGCTCAAAAATGCCCAATTGAATTTAGATAGTGTTTCTAAAACTCAACCCTAAAATATTCCATACATTCATAAATTAAATTGGCCAAAAGTAATTAATGAACATAAGTGTTACGAACAATGAACATGAAATAAATCACTTTAATATAAAATAATCCACACAAACAATCATCCATTCATGGTCACATTACCAAAATCCCACACACAAAGAGTTTAGCTACTTATAATAGAATCCAATTCAATATTTTCTATTACAAATAACATTCTATAAATTCTTAAAGAGAAAAGAGATTACAAATAATAAAATACTCCACTTTCACTCTTGAAACAAGCTCTTGATGTTGGATGGTCACCTTCTTCAAGATTGTTGATGGAGCTTCAATAGAGGAGCTTTAATGGAGTAATCCCTCTCTCAAAATGTGGAGAAGAAGAGGAATTGGCACTGTTCACGCTGCTGTTCTCCCTATGTGTCTCGTGTATTCTCTTGTGATGTATTATGTTGATTAGGGTTGTGCAGTGCGTTTGGGAGCTGAAAGGGGAAAAACTGAAGTTCGCGCGCGCTGGCCGCGGCGCACAATATTCATGCCGCAGCGCACAATGTTTTCATGATTTCCCAGGATGCACCTGAGAGTCCCTCGCTGCGGCGTACATTTTTTATGCCGCAGCGACCTATATTTTCCTGGAACTCAAATCAAGACAAAGACCTCCCCGCTGTGGCGCACATTTTCTGTGCCGCGGCGCGCTTTGTTGTAATGTTATGTAAATGCCCTTACATAATTTCATGATTCTCGATGTAAGGCTTACGTTCCTAAGCTTTTGTTTGTCCCCCTTACATAGTGAATGGCACCTAATGTAAGGCTTACATTCTTTAACACTTTTTGCTTCATTTTTATTCTCTTTTTCCACATTTCTTCTCAAACCTACTTTGACCTGCAAAACATTAGAATACTTTCCAAAACAAGATTATATCGAAATTAAATGCAAAATAAATAATTAAAAATGCGATAAATAATAGGTCAAAATAGTATTCATCAACGTGTTAAAAAACTCCCGTTGATGATGCGTTGACTTTTTTATTGTTGGTTCTACCCGAGGCCTGCCCACAAATTTTGCCTTTGGGAACCAACCATTTTGATGTGAATTCCATTCTAAAAAACTAGAATAACTAAGAAACTTTACGTAATATTTTAACTGATTTTACTTTTAATCGTAGTAAAAATAAATGTGGACTTAAATGATTGCCAAAATTCATGGTAATTATTCTTTAAAATGTTTGAGCTTGTTAATATGCGCTTTATTTCATATACAACTTTTTTTTCCCTAAACAATTCATGTACAACCCTTCTTGACCAAGATATATTATACTAACATGTACGTACAACTTTATGATGATCAATGTTCATCAACAATATCAAAATTCCTACATGTAATTGGCCAAAGTTAATAATTTCACCAAACAAATTGAAATTGGCTCATATTGATACACTGTTTGGAATCCCTCTACATGTTACCCCTGGTTCAGAGCTAGGTGCAAGTAACTCATAAGGCAACACACCAGCTCCACACCTATTTTTAAGATTTGAATCATTATTCCTTTTCTCAATCTCCCTCTCTATTCCTCTGATCGCTGCCGAGAATTCATAAAATGCCTCCACCATCTCAGCATCACCGGACCATGTTGACGGTTGTTGTCGCTCACCTATGTATTCTTCATCGGGTGAATGAGTGGAGAGAGTGTCCACGACTGCCATATATTTTGTTGTTTGTAACACACTAGGTAGAGCTGAGAGGTAGTACTTTTGAGGGTCAGCTACGAAGTTTAAATACTCAGGATCTGTTGCTTCAGGAATTAGTCTCCTCATAAGGGGAGGCCTATTTGGAACATACCCTCCATAAGGGTATTGCCCAAAATTAAGGGCAGCATGTTGAGCTGAGGCCAACCAAATCAGTGTGGTGAGGATTGCTACAAGATCATCAGGTGTTTCTAATTTAGGCCACCAAGTTGCGTCACTCAAATCAGCATGTCCAACATTAACAGACTCAAAGTACCAATTTTGTAGCTCTCTGTCATTCAAAACTTTGGTAGAATTTGGATAGTATTTGTTCACATAAGTCTGAACCCAATTCTCAATTGCAGCCCAGATAAGAAGCCCGTCACTGGCATATGGATAGTCATCTATCAAAAGCTTTAGACCATGTGGTTGAGTTCGAATCAGGAACTGCTACACCCCTATACATTACAAAGAAACCAAAACCATTTAAGTTAAAAATACTAAAATAGTCATCTTTCAGTAACAAAATGGAAAAATAAAGTGAAGAAACTTTCAATTACCTTCTGATTAAATCAGCAGGAAGGCCCTCCATGTCAAAACGCCAGAAATTTTTGTAAGCAGAAGCACTAATCTCCATAGCGTAGCGACCGGGAGTGAAGCAGTTCTCAATAACACCATCAGCATGAATAAGATTCTGCCTAGCCAAAGCATTGATCTCAAGTGTATATCTCATGTGAGGATCCAAAATCTTGAATATTGGGTGCATTGCACTCATTTGCCTATGTGCAGCCAAGATAAATGGTTCCATAGCAGCATGGGTTCGTAACCTAAAACAAAATTAATGCCATTTTGATTAAGGTAACATTCAATCAAGTTAAGAAACAAAAAGAAAAGAGAATCATATATATATATATATATATATTGAGGTTTAGAAACTTTGCTTACCAATGGTTTACTAGTTGGTGAACGCCAGCATCATTTGAACATACATGAGCTTTAGCAAGTTGCCATATCCAATTGGTTGTGGCATCAATAGGAGGTGTCACGACACGCTTTGATCGCGAACTTGGACCATTTGGTGGAAGGCTAAGCTCAATGGCTATGGGTTTAAGAGTTCCTTTAGGTGTTAAGAACAAAATGGTACGAGTAGCATAGGATTTTCGACCATCCAAAGCGTTAAGACGATCAAGAAATGGAAGGTAAATATCATGGTAATCCACCATAAACAACTTGTTTTCATCCAATGCTTGTTGTACAGACATGCCATTAAGATTGTTCAATATATGTTCTTCTCTTAGTGCAGATTCTGGAACATCATAGATTTTGGGATCAAGCTTGCTAACTGGTGGAAAAACTGTCATCCTCTCAATTGTAACTGGATTAACTCCAGCAATAATTTGACGAGCAAACTCATCATCTCTTATCCAAGCAAACTTATCCTCTGCAATGTAAAAAAATTGAATGTCAGTTAAAACAAATTAGATGGGAATTTTACTAAAATTACATAACAACTCCTATAACTACTCTATATGCCTAGTATTAAGCTCATGAGCTGGGTGAGTATTTTTTGAAGTCATCAACTCATCAATTTACAAGCCATGATAGCCATATTTAATTTCTCTTATGTCAAAATCAGAACAAACCCATTAATAAATTCATATTTTAATTTAAGCTCAAATTTAATAACAGAACACTGGACACTAATGCAAAAATTTACAAAAATGAAATAAAAATTATGAAGATAAAAGTGAAATACTTACTGGAAAGTATCTTGGGTGTATCATATCTGAGAATTCCCTCAGGATCTTCTTGGATTGAGCTAACCACTTTTGGTAAAGGAAGCTTCTTAATAAGTTCATCTTGGAAACCCAATTTAAGAAGAATCCCTTGAGTATAAAGATTGTCAATATCAGAAAATCCATTAAAATCATTGCTTTTCCCAGAAAGACTATCTTTCAATGAAGGAATTAAGTTGTGAATAACTGCTTTAAGCCTCCCAAATGAGAAAGTGTCTCTCTTTAATTCTTCAAATTGCTCATCTCTAGGCACATAAACTGGCAAGGGCTTCTCAACTCTGCTCTCTGCATTTATGTCAGTATCAGTTGAAATACGACCAGTACGACACCGTCTTGGATATGGGATATTTTGACCTCCAAGTTTTGGGCGAGCAAAGTCATGTCCCCTATCTGGATTGCCCAAATCGTTGTACACATCAAAGTCGTATATTCTATCTGATAATTTTCGGACTCCTTTTCCATCTCCTCTCAGGTTCTTTAACTCTTGTTCTCTTAAAGCTTTAAGCCCAGTTGGCGTCTCACTTGGTAAATATGGCTGCAAATAAATAAATACAACAAATTAGATTAAGTAGCAAATGTTGAACATGAACTAAAATATACGGGAACTATTATGAGATTCTTTAACATAATTATTTCTTTTTACCTAACTTTGGGAATATGGTTATGATTAACTAAAAGCCCATAATTGAACAACAGAACACATAAGGATGAGGGTCTCCCCCACTGGCCTAAAAATCGTCACTTTTAAAATAAGTCAGTAGACTCATAGAAAAAAGGCGCTCACAAAGTCACAATCACATCCCAATGATTCTAAATCATGTTGCAATTTTCATTAACAGCCGGTGTTGAACCATTCAAGTTACAAAAGGACATTCAACTCCTTTGACAGAAAATAAAATACCAAAAAATTGAACTTAAAAACAATATTACCAATTGCAAATATTCAAAAACTATTTATTATAAGGTTTGACTTGTAGTGTCAAATTAAACAATTAACATAAAATAAAGACTTGGCTGGCCTACTTGTAAAGACATAAACAAATCAAATAAAAAGAACAACTTAAGAATAAATAAATAAAAAATACCTTGTTAGAAAAGAAAATTCGTTTAGAAGGATGATCTTTCTTGGCTTGAACCCAAGAATTACCAGGGAAATGAACTGGACCACATGCAAAACCTTCAATTGTGATTGTCTCCATGTAGAACTCCTTCTGATGCTTATTTGTCACAGTGATTGCTCCTGGTATACCAAAATTGGAATCCACCTCAAATTCAGCTATGTAATTCACTCGTTCAGTTTTCTGATTAGATTTTTTGGACCAGTCCTTCAAAACTGCTTCTTTACTCTTCTTTGAAGCTTTGGTTTCTTCAGCATTTCAATTCCAAAATACAAGATTTAGTATAACTTATAATTATGTAAATAAATAATTTATATTTAAGAACCCAAAAGAGGAAAACAGAAAAAGATGAATTATTACCCACAAGATATAACGATCTATAAACCTAAAAAGTTCACATATTGAAGCATTAAACCTAAAATCTAACAAACCCAGATGGAGAAAATGAGCTTACTTGGATCAATTTCAGTGCTGACAAGTTGAAGAACAACATTCCTCCCAATCTGATCAGTTAAAGCATCCAAATGCTTCACAAATGTCTCCTTGAAATCTTCTTTGTACTTATTCCTCACAGACACCACGGCTCTGACCTTGAATTGCACAGGCTTCTCTGCAGCAGCAACAGGGGTCACAAATCTAACCAAATCCTCACTAATAGCAGCCACAGGACCTCTCAAACTTCTTCTCAAGGGCACTGCTTTCCTTTTCTCCAAAGGATATAAATTGGGTCTAATCAAGAATTGATTTGGCTTCTTTAATTTATTATGTAGACACACTTTAGATGATGAAGCAAATGAAGGTCTTTCAAGAACCGAACTACCCATAAACTCATTAACCAGTGCCATATTATTATTATAACTCTTTAATTATGTGTTATCTCCAAGCGTTGTAACTGACTCACTTCTACTTTTGCAGAGAGGAGTTATGGAGATAATAAAAAGGGTATAAGCTGGATATGATCAGTTGGGTGTTGGGTATCTTTATATATATATGTACACAGAGAAGAAGAAGATGAAAAGGTAGGTTATATGTGTTCAACATTACACCGTCCACACGTTTTTTTTTTTTTTTTTGACATTACTTCTATGATTTAATTGGGTGCCGTACTTTTCACCCTTGTAGATTTTGTTGACATGAGTTTAGTAAACATTTTTCATTTTGTAGACTTCAAACAATACGTATGCGCCGAGTCAAAACGAGTTTGAACCCTTCCGAGCAAGAGACGCGTTGTGAGAGTAACCAATTAAAAAGTTGGTCTTTCTTTTGACAAAATTGACACTTCATTATTCATCTTACGTTGTAAAAAAAAAAAAGTCATCTTTTTGATCAAATGGCAAATATATCCTTATTCTACAGTGCTAAAATAAAAAAAATCCAGCAAGAACTTTTTTATTTATTTATTTTTATCAGAAGAAGAGTAATTTCATTAAGCTCAAATAGATATTAAAAAAAAAAAAAATGTGAACTAATAGATACCAAAGTAGCATCACACATCACAAAATCAGGAACTAAAGTAGGATACCATTAGCTACCGATTACCGAAGTAGCATCAATCAACACGATACTAAAGTAGGATACTCCTCCAACCACACTAATTCCTGTGAAGAGTTGACAGCAAGCTTAGCTAGACTCTGAGCCACAGTATTGCAAGTCCTTGGACAGTATGACCACATTACAAATGTTAGAACTTGCACCATATAACTGAAACTATCTCTCAGAGAAAAAGTGGAGTAATTTTATTTATATTTATTTGGACAACAATTCTATTAATAATTTTATTTTTTTTTATTGAATTTTAAATATGAATTTTACTATTAAATTATATCATATTTGCAGTAATATATAGAATATTTAGTTTTTGTTGTAATGACTGTAATAAAAATAAGTTAATAGTAATGATATGTTGAGTTTTCTATAAAAAAATGTTTTCCTATTTTATGCATACACAAGTTTTTCTCTTTCTTTTTTACTTTCTATCTAATATTAAGATTTTAGATATGGAAAATGATAAGATTATATAAATTTATCTTTATTTTTATACTTACATTATTTATATTATAATATATAACATAATTATTTTAAAATAAAAAAAAGTATTTAACTTTTTTGATAAATTTACTAAATACTAAAATATAAATGATTTGGTGTAAAATTGAGTAAAAATTTGTGTGAATTAAATTATTCATCTTTTAGGTATACTCCAGTCGCTTAAACTATTAGCATCTTATTACTAGCTTTCAATTTCATTGGACAAGTTTTACCCCAACCAAGTACATTTATTATTCATTTGTTTTTATATATAAAGGTAAAACATTTCAATAACAAAATTTTACCTTTTTTTAGTATTAAATTAAAAATATAATTGCCTTATATATTCATTTTCCCTTTCTAGGAAATAATAATATAAACTTGTATATATTAACTCTTACCTTTTGAGTTCTCTTATATAGAAAACAAGACAAATGTCGGAAATTTGAAATCATTACTTTCTAATTTTCTATCATGTCATTGTACGTTTGTATTCAATGTTCAATCGCAGCCTTTGCTTTTTCGTTGGCCGGAGGGTTCTAGTTTTTTTTGTCACAGAAAATTGAGTATAGTTCTTCTTTCTTTCTTTCTTTTTTCTTCAAATCAATTGAGTAAAGTTCATAATAGTTATAATTGCGCACTACATTTACATTCTTATTAATTATAGTTTAACAATGACAGAATAATTCTAAAAATGATAAATGTATCAACTTTTCAAAAACATTATGCCAATTCTCACAAAATTGTTAGTGTAAATATAAATATATGTACAAATTTTAGTATCTCTTGTACACTTGTACTTTGTACACTTAAAATGAACATTTGTGAAAATAAACTCAGCAATAAACTATAAATATTTTTTATTCGTTTCAATTTAAGGCTAAAAATTGCAATTATTTTAGAATAAGAATTTAGTATTCTTCACTAGATGAGAAGTGAGAACAATAGTCAAAGGCGGAACATCATTGAAGCTATCCAGGTGACAACTTTTTTATAATAAATTAATTGTATGTAAATTTTAATATTAAATAAATATTTTATTTATTTTAATATATTATATTTAATTTATGTGTGAATACTTTAATATGTATTTAACAAAAATATAGATAAAATTGATATGAATTATGAGTAAAGTGATTAACATTTTTTTTTTTCACATATTTAATAAATATTAGTGACACAAATAAAATTATAATTGTATATTATATAAAAATATTTCTTAAATCAACATGACAATACAAAAATATTTTAAATATTTAAACTAAACAATATAGAAACTAAAAATTAGAAAAAGCAATATAAGATGCTTCAAAAGTAAAGCTTCTAAGATTTCATTATTTATATAGTTAAAATTTAACCTTGGTTTTTTTTTTTTTTTCTAACAGAATATAATTGACATTAGTGTTTTTCATTTCGAAACTATGAAATTGGATGTCATATTTCCTAAGAAATTTTTCTGTATAAGTGTATGAAAATATGATGTATATTTATAATTTTAAGAAGATATTAATAATATTTATATAAAATAGCGCCTTCTATACATGCAAGTAAATGCATACATATAAAATAATTAATAAAAAAAATTTATTACAATAAAAATAGCACCATCAAAACTTGTAATAGAAAAAAGAGTATTATTGTATTCAAATCATATATTTTTACAATTAAAAAATAATTGTGACATCACTTTTTTAAGCATCATTCAAATTAAATTGCAACAATTTAGATCTGTTTAATATTGAATGTTGTCTAATTGGATATGGTTCAATGTTATTGAAATAATATTTTTGTTATTATAAATTTTAGAAGTATTATTTTTAATAATTTTACAGAATTTTTCACGTCATCTATATCCTAGTTATAAAATAGGAGTGGAGTCCAGTTTGGTCAAATAACATATTAGAGTAAATGCTGATGATTTATGAAGACAATGTCAAAAACTTGATTGGGGTGCTGAGGCTAGTAATGTTAAGGAAATGCAATGGTGGAAAAATATTTGGAGTTTGAAGTTGCCAAATAAGATTAAGAATTTTGTGTGGAGGGCTTGTAAAGGTATTTTGCCTAATGCTTTCAATTTATTTAAGAGAAAGTTGAGTAGGGGTTCTGGCTATTCCTTATGCAATAATCCTTGTGAAGACACTCCTCATTGTCTCTGGAGATGTGGGAGAGCTAAGGAGGTTTGAAAAATTTCTTATTTTGCCAATTTTATTAAAAGTTTGCCTGTTATGTCTTTTGCTAATCTCTTTTGTTGTTTATTGGTGATATGGATATTGCGCTTTTTGTTATCTTTGTTAGGGTGTTTGGTATAATATGAATGAAATGGTGCATGGTAAATGTGAAAGGCAAGGTGTGAAGGTGGTAGGGTGGATTCAATTGTTAATTAAGGAGTTTTGGAGGATGTGTGATAAGGGTTGGGAATTCAAGAAAAGCCATACTGGGGTACAAAGGGAGCAACATTGGTCTCCTCCACCTGTTGGTATTATTAAAATCAATGTTGATGTTGCAATGTGTATAGGGGAAAAGATGGCTTGCTCTGGAATTCTTGTTAGGGATCATAGCGGAAGATTTATAGCTGGTAAGACTTTGTTGCGTAATGGTTTTACTTGCTCATTGGTTGCAGAGCTGCTGGCCATCCTAGATGGGTGTCGGTTAGGCAAGGAATTAGGTTTTAGTAAAGTGTTGGTGGAATCTGACTGTTTGAAGACTGTGAATATTCTTAATAGTGGTAATGTTTTTTTATCTGCTTATGAGAATATTTGTCTTGAGATTTTGAACGTTTGTAATGGTGGGAGTGGGACTAGCAATTTGTTTTTAAGCCTAGAGAATGTAATAAGGCTGCTCATGAGATAGCTGCCTATGGGATCGGAATTGATGTTTGTGATGTTTGGTTTGATGCTTGTCTTATGTGACTTTATCCTTATGTAGTGATTACTAGAATATAAATATATTATCTTTGAGATAAAAAAATTTTTAGAGTTGTTATAAATATATCACTAAATTTTAATTTATTACATCAATATCATTAAACTTTTTGTTTATTAAATATTTATCATCAGTCGTCAAAAATCTTAACATAGTTAAAAATAAGCCACAAGCACATGCAATGCACGTGTAAACGAATCCAATGTGCTCTAATCACCTCCATCGAACAACCCAGCAACAACCAGCTCATGTCATGCAAGTAAATCTCATGGCAAATCATGCCTCGCGGATGTTTTTAACTTAGATATAGCATAATATTTCACAGAGGGATTAAAATCAAAATTTGGTGACCTAATTAAAATAGAATATAATAAAGTATGTTAAAGATATAAATTAATGTATTTTAATAAAAGATAAAGTGATGGACTTTGCAAAAAAGATAAAAACTTATACTTTGAGGGGATGTTAGAGGTATTGTCTTAAATTACTTATATTACTTAAGCATGATATTAATATAAAGTTTATAAGTAATCATAATACTTTGTTACTTTAGAGGAACCTTTTAAGGAATATATGTCTTATGTTATTTATACACTATATAAAATTTACAAAAAGACATAACATTTAAGAATATTATAGTCAGTTGTGTGATTTACTATTAAACTCGTTATATTTTTACGATAATAATAAATTTATAACAAATAAAAAATTTGATAATATCAACTAATAACATAAAATTCTTTAGCAAAAAAAAAAAAAAAAAAAACTAATAACATAAAATTTGGCAGTATAAAAATTTATTTATTCTATTTTATCGGAAAAGGTAGAGTTTAAGTAAGCAGCTAAAGTTAAAATAACGTGCTTGAATTCTTCTGTAATTTTTATATGCCGCCAGTTTGGCAGCCAAAAAGATTTCCACAGCAGACCCAAGAGCTTTCTCTGCTGCTTCTTCCAAACTGAGACCAAATATTCTCAAATGAATTTATTCCATGGTTTATAATTTTATCGCGTTACCACTTATAATAGTCAATATATAGCACCTAATTGATATTCCTGTTATAAAAAAAAAAATCGGATTGATCAGATCAATTTTAGTATTATTTCTTTTGTCATCAAGAAAATAGTTTGATGGCTTCATGAGTTTTAATTTTTTTATTCAATATTTATCAACTACAACATTCTTTGTAAAACCTTCTATACAGATACAAGTTGGGCGGAGCTATTTAATGGCTAAAAGGGCTCTCTAAATTAATTATGTAAAGTTATTTTACAAAATGAAGAATGAATTCACCATTCTAAATTATTTTAACATGTGAAACATTATTATTAGTTTAGATTAAAAAATGCATGCAAATTTGTATTTTTTTTTTTTGTCCTTTTCGTTTTAACTATAATGACAATAAGTTTATTATATTTTTTTAAAAAGAAAAACGAGATTTTTTAGTTGGCCCCACACTTGTTATACAATAATAATTGAGCAAACCTGAATGAAGCCACTTACAAATATTGATACCTATCAAGAGCGATGGATATTAAAGGTTAAAATCTTAAGAATTACAAGTCATTATTAGAACATCATGAAAAACATGTGCAAAAAAAAATTACAAGTGCTGATTTAATGTCACTGTCTCTTCGATATATCCTCCACCACCACATAATAGTCCCATCGTAATAAGATTTAGTACGCTTAAAAGTTATAAATCTGATTATTATTATACATCACATGTAAAGTAATTACAATAATACCAACTATAATTTGCCAACATCTCTAATTAATTAATATATTTAACCAACAAGTAGCAGAAAAAAACTCGAGTATATATTTACTAACAAACCAGCATGGTTTTCTATTGGAATATTTTTATGCATGTCTAATGACAATCATGCAAAAATTCAAAGCCAAAGTATTGGAACTTGAATAACGGAGCTCTTTCGATGAAATTGACGAAACAGGTTTAGAATTACCAAATTGCCCAAAGACTCTCTCCTCTAGCTAATAGTAGAGATATAAAATTACTTGTTGGGTCAAATTAAATATGGAATTTACATCATTTGACCGGCAAAGTAGCTTTTTTTTTATTTTTATTCTTTTTCGTAGCATTTGAGTGTCATATGTAACTATTGACCCTTCTCCCTTAATTTGAACTTTGACCAAATTGAAAGAATGGTGGGAAAACATGACTCTTCTTAATTAGTCGTTACTCAAACTTTTCATTTATTAAAATTCCTCCATTCTAAAGACTAATTAGCACAGTCCAATTAAACAAATTTTCATGGTCCACGGAACTAAAGTATACAATACTAAGGCAAGTTTTTTTTTTTTTACTTGAGAGAATAGAAATATAGAATAGAATAGTATGTTATAAAAAAAAATTATATAAGATAAAAGGCAACAATTCATTTTGGACCCGGTAGAGTATATTTTACTATTGACTTGTTGTATGCATACATGAAATTATATTTTGCTTAAATGTGATATGTGATGCAAATGTAAATTTCTAAAGCATAAGACCCAATTTATAAATGTACATTTTTTCATGGAATGTAAAAAAAAATATGTTTGTATTTGAGACACATCATTTCTACATTCAAATCATTTTCTAAATCTCTTTATATTTTATAAAATCAAAATATATCAACAAATAAGCACAAAATAAAATATTAAATTCACGGATTATTTTTTCCATTTTTTTTGGCTAGCTTTTTTATTTTTTTTATAAAGAAAATGAAAATTTTCTTTCAAATCTAGAAATAAGAGTATGACACAAATTAAAAACTAGATTTTCAAATACAACAAGCTTTAATTGATAAATAAATATTAATCATTGATTATTCTATTTTATCTACGAGATAATACTTCAGATCTCTTTTTTTTTTTTTTTTTAAATCTTATTAGACTACTTTTATCTTAACCGTATATGATAAATTTAAGACTATTAATAAAAAGAATATTTGAAATATATTTTTTAAATATTTGCAATACTTGGGCATTATATTAACAAAATTCATTGAAATATAGAATTTTGTAAATACAAAAAAGCTTTAATTGATAAATAAAAATTGATCATCGATTATATTATTTTATATACGATATAATACTTAGGAGCTCTTCTTTTTAAATCTTATTAGATTATTTTTTATCTTTAATGTACATGATAAATTTAAGATTATTAATAAAAAAAAAATTGAAATATATTTTTTAAATATTTGCAATACTTACGTGTTATATTAACAAAATTCGTTCAACAATAGGAATATAGAATTTCTAAAATTAGAGTTAATGAATTGTAATTATTTAAAACAAAACTCGCGAAGGGATTCGGTGTCAAATCTTTAGGCTAAGAAAACGTAAGACCAATTTTAAAACTACCAAATTATTCTTGAGTCAACTGTCATGACTTTTTTTACGGTCTTAACAACCTAGCAATAAATGGAAATCTCTCTGCCAAACAGCTCATTGTCCTTGAAATCTGAAGCATTTATTTAAAACATAATTTTATTATAAATTATTATTGTGTCAACCGCGTTGACCTTTTGGTAGTGTTAACTACATGGCAATTTCTCTACCAAACAACTCACCGTCCTTGAAATTTGAGGCACTGATAAAAAGAAAAAAATGTTGTGTATCACCGTTTATTTAAAACACGATTTTGTTATAAAACTACTTGAATCAACCTGACTTTATGTAGTTTGAACTACATGACAATCCCTCTAACAAACAACTCTCCGTCTTTAAAATCTGAGACACCTATAAATAAAAAGAAAAGGAAATGATATTGCTTATTTAAAACATAACTTTATTATAAACTCTCAAATTGAGCCAATCGCACTGACCTTTTTGTAGTCTTAACTGCATGGCAATAAATGGCAATCCCTGTACCAAACAACTCAGCATCCTTGAAATCTGAGGCAGAAAAGGAAAAATATTATGTATCATACTTATTTAAAATATGATTTTATCAAATAATAATTTAATAATAATTATTAAAATTTATATTATATTTAATGTTTATTGTATATATCAGCTAATTATATGCACATTATTATTCATTTGAGTACATATTTTTTTGTAAAATATGACACTCAAATGCACATTATTATTCATTTGAGTATATATATATATATATATTTTTAAATAAATTCTAAATAATTATTAAAATAAAATGACAAATAATATAATATTAGATAAAATTAAAATTTAGGTTAAAATAAAATTTGACAAACATAAACTTAAAATATTTAATATGAAGCTTATCATATATTTATTTTTCTATTTTTATTTTTATAATGTTGAAATTAAAGTTAAATATTTAATTTTTTTTAATTATATCACGTTGAAGAAGAATTTTTACATAATATATGACTACAGTTTTATTTATGTTACTAATAGTTACCAAATACATAAAAAAGTATATATTTAACAACTTTATTTACAATTTATATTATTTTTATCTACGAATTTGTTAAATATTGTTAATAAATATAAAAATTATACACAATATATTACCAATATATATATATATATATATATATTATAAAAGGATTGATCAAAATTATAGCCTTTATGCTCCGACCCAGTATATATTATACCAATAAAATGTTCATGTATATATATACTTTACAAGCAAGTCTCAACTCTCAATCAATATTAATTATAGCCATTGTGCTCAACGCTTTCTTAGCCAATCTTTTTGTTGCGTTGTGTGGATGTAGAAATGTTGGGCTTTGGGCTGGAAGTGGACAAGGGATTTAGGAATGGTATTCAATCCAAATAAGGTCAACCTAGGTATGTTAGGAAAAATTGCCCTCAATATTTTTGAAAGGGCACCTATTAGTCATCGGCGCAGTTTATTTCATTATTTTTCAAATGGATTATTTTTAGTTGGATTCGGCATTTTAGTGATCCTTTAATTTAATAAAAGGTACTTATTTATAATCCTATTGTTAAGATTATATTTATTTAATCCTTACATTCTTACATTTAATTTAAGATACATAATTAATTCAATTTAAAAAGTAAATTCAATTAAAGGGAAATTTTTTGCCATGTGCACAGACCTAACATTTTAATGAGGGTAAACTTATCTTTAAATGGATTCTCACCATTGAAACAGTTGAGGAAAAAAAAAGTTATGCCATTGAAGAACAAATATGCTTTTTGTTTAACTTCGTCATTTAATACCCACTCACCCACACCCACAGCACATGGGTTTATGTAAGTTTGACCATCCTTACCCACACCCAAATATGTTTATCGCTTAACTTCTTAAGTGCTTCATAAAAGTATGCATGCTAATTCACTTCATAGTGCATGTTTCACATGGGCTCAAGAAGCATAGATGTGCCAAGCTTGTGTGGGAAGATTGCACATCCACTCATTGCATGGACCACAAGAACCGCGGGAATTTTTTTTTTTGGTAAGTTGAATCTGAGTCATTTAATTTTAACTTGCTTTTTTTTTTTTTAGATTTGTGATGTCAATTTGTTGTTTGTTGTTTGTTTTTTGTTTTTTTTGGTAAACACGTGTAAGTTATGACAGTAAGTGAGTTAGAGGATTCCTGGTAATGCATATGACTTTTGTAGCTGGTAAGATGATATTGTTTTTGTAAGATACTGTGGGTTAAAACTTATGGAACAAATAAATTTAAAGATGGCGAATAAATTATTTTTAATTTTATTAATTTTAATTACTTAACTTTAACACAATGGCTAAAAAAGTAATCGCGTGTAAAAATAAAAAAATAATATATTAAATTTTTAGATGAAAATAACTTAGATTACAATAATGACTTAAGAGAAAAATCATCAACCCATCGAACTTTTTCTCACACCTATCTAAGTTACTGATCCCTAATATAAAGAATCAAAAATTAATAAAAATAAATGAGTCAAAGCCTATATATATATATATATATATATGCAAACAAGGATATGTTATATTATTTTATAAAAATCTAGGTAGAAATACAACATTAGCTAATGTGTCAAAATTTCATTGATAGGATTAAATACGCATGAAAAAAATCTAATTTTTGTCGACAAGATTGATCCGTTTTTGAGAGGAATCAATCCAACACTGAAAAAGTTTAGCTATCAAGGCTTGGGATCGATCCAACTAGAATGGGGATCAATTCATCCCAAAATAACGTTACACTTATGTATAGGGGGATCTCTCTATCTGCAGACCTACTTTTTTAAAAGATATACAGTTCAACGGATCAAATAGAGATCTATTTGAGATTAGTCCATACATAGGGAAATTGATCCATCTCTTAGGAGGATGGATCTTTCTTCCTTAAAAGGCACGTAATATTTGATCTACATAACAGAATTACTTCAAATGAAATTCTATGTAAAGTGCATGTGAAGGGAATTATTTTTATCTTAAAATTGAGAGCTTTTGACAATGGAGCAACTTGAAAATATTTGAATCAAATAAAAATGATGTTGCACAATTTTTAAAATTTAAATATTAAATAAATTATATTTGTCTACAAAATTATTAACTATTCATATACTTATCAGATATATGTGCTAAAATGGTGAATGGGTTTGTATTAAGAAGGAAGAAAATGATGAAAGAAACGAAATTATAAGAAAATAAAATAAAGAGATGAAAGTATAGAATGTAGAAAAATTTATGGATTGTTTGTGCAATTTTAACATATTTCTTAAATTAACCGTTAACTAAAAAATTCAGAAAAAATGCTTTGCGTGGGTTATGTAGCTTAATTCTCAAGTGTATGGTTCACAGGTCTAACAGAGAATATATAGTATTTTTTCCAATCAAGTTATAAGTTCATAATACATTAATATCGTTTGACATTAAAAACGTAATTTCCAAGAGATAAATAGGATTAGAAGAAGCACCAACTGCTAAAAGTTAAATTCAGTGCCATGAATAATACTAGAGCTCAATTTGGTGTAGTTTTTTTTTATTTTAGTTTAGATTTAATCAATAAAAAATATTAAAAATACATAAATTTTACTTAATTTTGCTTCCATTACACATAAATTGTGACATGTGATAAAATTATTTTAAAAAATATAAAAATAATTTTATCATATATTAAAATATTATTAACATAAATATTATATACATATAAATTTATTTTACTTTATTATTACTCTTTAAACAATAGTTACCTTAAAGTATATTGGTTCTAAAGTGACCAGTACCTCGAAAAAAGAATGAACTAAAATGATAAAACAAAAAAAATGGATTTGATAGCGCCCAGTCGTCTACTTGAGAAGGTTTTACTGGCTACATCCACTTAATAGACAACGGTTACGTGGAGCCATTATTCATTGTTTTACGGTAACAATGATGTGATATTTAAGATTAATAAAATAAAATATTAGTATAATTATTTTAAAAATATATATAATTATTTAATATTTAATAAAAAAAATAATTAATAAAATTATTAAAAAATATACTATAAGAATAATAAATAATACCTCCAGTTATATATAAGGGTGTGAAAAAATCCAACAATCAGATCAATTCGATCAATTAATTTTTGAACAATTTATATCTTATGATAAGATAGGATCAAATTGATATTTTTTTAAACTTTTTTGTTCAAATCAAATGATGAATTTTACTATATATCATCCGATTCGATCATAAAAATGAAATATATTTACATTATATATATGACATATTTTTATTGGTTCTTCTTATCTTTATTATACATCACACTATACTTTAACAATATTAATGAACTTTTAAAATACTAAATAATAAATTTAATTTATTACTTGAATGGAATGTTAGTTTTATTTAAATGAATATTGTAATTTAATTTTATTATATTTTTAGCTTCGTTAAATACCAAAATGATCAATTTATCCCTCTAGAAAGAGTCATGTGAGTTCCACATGCAAAAAAAAAAAAAAAGTGTCAATTTTTGTTGTGTAAGAAGAAATTAAACTTAAGTATATTTTTTTTGAAAAATTAGAAGACCTATAATATATAAGTTAGAAAGGAAATTAAAGTATACATTTTAAATTGTAAGAGAACTAGTAGAGTACCAAACTCTTAAATCAACTTCTTTTATTTTTAATTTAATGAATTTTAAAAAAATTAAATTATTAAATATATTAAATTATTTTTTGGTTATTTTAATTAATTTATATTGAGTAAGTGTGTGGCAATTGTAATTTTTATTTTATTTTATTAGTTTTTCTTATTTTACTTTTTATTTTTAGTATGCTATTCATCAAAATAATAATAAATAATTATTTTAAATGTGATACTAACATTTAAATATAAAATATAACTTGTTTTTTTAGTCAAATATTTAATAGTATTTTATTTATTAAAATATTAAACAAAAAAATGAAGTAAAATGTAACATGTGTATCACACATACATTAAATTAAAATATATATATGGGACACTCATTACATTACATGTTAGGGATATATATATACAATATAATGTTTTTTAAAATTTATAATTATAATAAAAATAATTTTATTTTATTTATATATTTTTATTAAAAGAAAATTTAATTTAAAAATTTTACATAGACGTTATCAAAAGAACATCATAACTCTATTAAACATTACAAATTAAATTTTGACTAATTTAATTAGATAATATTATTAAAGTATAATTTTAATTATGATTAATTTTATGAATGTTATTTTATGGAGTACTGAAAAGCAAATTAACACGAGATATTGCAAGAATTTGAAATGTATGATGTTGAAGCTGGACCACTTATTAAAACAAAACTAATTAAATTCGAAAATAATTATCTTTTTGCATGCAAAATTAAAATGTAACTTTATTTGGCTACAAATTTAACATTAAGTTACAACCACACACAAAAAAAAACTTTGTTACTGAAGACAAATTGCAAACTCTAACCAGGTTATGAGTTCTGACAGATCTTGCTGGGCGTATCTGTACTGCCAGCTCGTACCTGCTTGCTGACGTCTTTTCTGTTGGATATTACGATTGCTTTAGAGTTAGACTTGGTTTTAAATGTAAGGTTGAAAATTTGGGAATAAAGAAAAGTGAATATATAAGGAAAAAAAAAAAAAATCAAACAATATGGTAATTTTCTCATTTATTTCTAATTATTGCTTTCATAAAAAAATTAGGGCAACATAATCGCGAGGATTGCGATATAGATTATTTCCTTCATTAATTAAAAATATGTGTTCTGAAGGTGAATTATTTTATTTATTTAATTTTTTTTAATTAATTTTATAACATATTTAAAATTAATATAAAATTAATTTTTTTATGTTATTAATGTAAAATAATATTTAAAATTTTTATTGAATATATAATAATCATCATATAATTAGAGTCATTAATTATTGGCTGTGATCTTCATTTTATTTTCATGTAATAATATATCCTAAAATAGTAACTAATGTCAATAACTTAAAATATAAGGATAATTTTATCTAAAAAATATTATGCGTGATTCAGACTTTATGATATATATATATATATATATATATATATATAAATATATATTTTAAACATGATAATGTAATAATAATCACATCTAATAAGGACTTCAATCATATGATAATTATCACATTCATTAAAGACTTTAAATATTTGACTTTCACAATTAACTTATAAGCATAAGAAAAATGAATTTTGTATTTATTTTAAATATTTTTAAAAATTAACTTAAAAATTTAAAATAAATAAAATAATTCGAGTATAAGACACATATTTTTAAATAATATAAATATAAATTTACATATTTTATACTAATTAATGCATATAAGGTCATTAAATTTTTTTTAAATTTTAATTTACCTCCTTGATTAATTTCAACAATATTTTAAAATAAATATGAAATTAATTTTTTATACTCACAAATCAATTGTAAAAATAAAATAACATTTAAAATTCTTATTAGATGTGATAACTATTTTATAATTATAATTATTATTTGATATAATTATTATTTTCTTATCATATTTAAAGTTTTTATTTAATGTAATGATTGATCCTAAGAGAATAACTAATATCAATAGCTTAAAATATAGGAATAATTTTTTTCAAAAAATATTATAAGTAATTCAAACTTTTATATATATTATTATTAATTGGAGTTTCGCAGTTTACAAATTAAAGAACTCAAGCTATTAAAGATAATTTTGTTGAAAATTTATCACATTGTTAATTGAAAGAGTCAAATTTAGATGAAGACAAAAAGAGTTAAAAAATAATGCTCAATTTTATTTTGGAATAAAAATCAAATCTAATAAAGACTTTATTTGTATGATAATTACTATATTTAATAAAAAATTTAAATATTTATTTTTACAATTAACTTGTAACTTATAAGCATAAAAAATTAATTTTTTATTTATTTTAATTATTTATAAAAAATAATTAAAATAAATAAAATAATTTATATATAAATCACGTATTTGGATCTAGGGCAAATATAAATTTTTTATATATAGACCTGTTAATTTATGCTAATTAATGCATATCAGGTCATTAATTCAATACAACTGCTATCCCCATAATTAAGCAAAATTGAAGGAGAATCAGCGGCCTATGCGTTTAAATCCAAAAACCAATCTCTTTAATATGGCTTGTTCACATTATTATTTTAAAAGTAAAAAGGAATTTGTTAATAAACTCTTTCTTAACTTTTTTATAACGTCTCCTTCAAACTTTTGCCCAAAATTAATTGTTTCTAGTTTCAGATACTGTAGTGACATGCTTCATAAAGCGAGTGTGTAACGTCTATAAATTCAGATATAGGGATTGAAAATTCAATCTTCATTTTTATTTTATTTTATATTATAAAATATAGATCTTTGTTATTTATTTTTTATTTTATTGTCATATTTTTATTTTTAACTAGATAATTCTTATAAAAAAATTTATTCATTTGAAATAATAATATTAAGTAATATTATTCAAATGGATAGTTACAAGTATCACAATTTTAGTATAAAATTATAATTTACTAAAACATACAATAAGTAATAAATATAGCGTGATAACAAATATCAAATTACGTTTTTGAAAAATAAATCTTAATAGAATCATGTTTTAAATAAAGAATGCCATATATTCCATTTTAAATAGTTTGAATAACACCAAATGTTTCATTTAAAAAAAAAAAAATGTGTAACATTTACCATAAAATATATATTATGCTAATAAATAAATTATCAGTAGCTATTCTATCTATTATTATATATTACTTTTTTCATAGATAAAATTAAAGTTGCATTAAATACATCATACCTTTTCCATTTTCTGACAAGAAGAAAAAGAAGAAGAAAGAGGAGTAGTGTATAAAATATTATTACATGACAAGTGTTGTTGGGCGATCATCGGATCCAGCAACAGCAGGAAAGCTAGAGAAGGAATGCATGCCCATCACAGTTACTGCAAACGAAGTCTCTAAAAGTAGACTTTGCTGGAAAGTTTCAAGGCTGCCTCCAGCTTCCACCAATTCTTTAACCAAATTCTTATAATACTCCTTGAGCTTCCTCAACATGCACATGTACTTCAACTTTAGCCACCTCAGTCTAATTCTTCTAAACCACATCTTCTTCACTACTGGCTTTGGTTTCTTTCCACCGAGGTGTACTATCGGCATTTTACGCCGACGGAGAGGGATCATATGACGGTACAATCTCTTGTTTGGATTTTTGAGAGTCATGTTTTGGTTGTGAAGCTTCTTGTCTTCTTCATAAGCCATATGTGAATGTTGGTGTGTGCGTGTGAGAGAAAAAGAGAGAGAGAGATGAAGAGGCTTTAATATTAGAGGAAAGGAATTAAGGAGGTGTAGATTATGTGTTCTTTATGAGATAGAGTTGACCAAAATAGCATACTTCGTAATGCGGGCCCGTTATAGGTTAAAGATAAGATTTGAAAACTCTCTATATCCCAGTTAAATATTAAGAAATAAATTTACATGTTCTATAAATATCTGTATGTTTTATGTAATTTATTAACGAGATTCATGTTTAAAAAAAATATAAAATTAAGATATTGATAGAATTAGTGTTGTAATAAATCTCAAGTCTCATCTCATCTTCATAACTCACATGGATTTTTTAGCGTTACATGATGAATGTAACTTGTAATTGAATTATGTTATTTAAAATTAAGAGAAGCCATACGTTTCTTGACTTCATTAAAATTCTCTATATTATAATTTATTATTTTTTACATGAATATTTACGGTCTAGCACTAAAACATATATATCATTCTTATTTTAAATTACATATTCAAATTATTCTATCATTTAATCTTAAATTAATTTAATTTGATAATAGTTATGTCATCTTTCAAATTTAAAATAACATCAACGATCCTTTGAATGAAGATAATAAAATGATTTTTTTTTTTTAAATAAAGGATGTGGAATCTGAAAGAACTAGTTAAAAAATCTGAAAAAACATAAAAATTTATATGAAAAAAAACTACTCATAAAACTTATAAAAAAAGAAAAGAAAATGCAGAAATCAATATAGAATGAGATGGAATTGAATATTGAATAGTAAAGAGTTTAAAATTTAAATAATTATAATTTAATTTAAATAACGTTTAATTAAATAATATTTAATATGAAATGAGGTGTTGAATCAAGTAACAACAATAGAAGCAAGAAAAGACGTCAAACAACCAGCAGCTGCATTATATGAATAACCGACAAATTAGCAATTGCATTACTAATACAGAGAGTCGTTAAAATGTTTTCAATTTCAATATGTAAGGCGCATATCCTCTGTGGAAAAAAGGGAGGATTATTTTTTTTCTTTTCTTAATTTTTAAAATAAAAAAATGATTTAACTTAGAATACAATTAGCACTGATACTGGTGAAATGCGCAGGTTGGTTAGGAAAAAGAAAAAAAAAAAGTTTCAATTGCATAGTATAGTATAGGTCCATTTAATTTTTATATATATTTTTTTATAAAATTTAATTATATAGCATAATATTTTCATATATAAAATTTTATTTTTAATTCAACTTTATAAAAAAAAATATTTTATTTTTCTTATAATGTAAATGAATATGTGCTTTTTAGTATTAGAATAAAATAAATATATGTTTTTTTTTTATTAAAAGGTTAAAAATAAAAGAGAAAGTACCAAAAATAACACCCCTAAAATTTATAGTAACAAAACTAGTATCTCAATAATATTGAACGTAAAATATTGAATATTCAATATTAAACGGTTCTAAATTATCGTCGTTCAATTATAATTGGATAAGTGTTCAAAGAAAAATGACATATTAGTCATTTTTTTAATTGTGAAAATATAAGTTTGAATACAAGATGTGTTAGTTTTGTTATTAAAAATTTTAAGGGATGTTAATTTTGTTATTTTTTCAAAATAAAATAAGTTAAATAACTGAGTTATATACGCATCATATTATTTTTTTTAAATTATACGTTTCTTGCATGTTACAAAAAAGAGTGACAAATATGTTTGTTTTATACCATAAAAATTATTTGTTAAAAGAGGATTGTAAAATCACGTGAGTAGGTGGATTATATGTAAACTAAAGTAAAAAAAAAAAAAAAAAAAAAAGGGGAAAAACTCTTAGAAGTTAGAAGCAAGGCCGGAACCATCTCACGGCTTACTTGGCTGCATTAATGTAATATCTTTTTTGTTTCTTTTATTCAAACAACGATCATATTAAAATCTTCCTATAATACACGGGTATGTGAAACACGGCATAACACATATACTTGCAAAATGTATTAAAAACATTTATTGGTCTAAATCATTCATGTTTTTAAGATTGTCGTTCAATAAAGTATTTTTCATTATGTTAATACAAACAGCTCTGTTTGCCGTAATTTTTCATATCATGTTCTAGGAAGAAAAGAAAAAAAATGGTATGATTGTTGTTTTCTATTTTCTATTATATGTATGACATATGTTAATAATATATATATATATATATCTAAATTAATTATATCACAACACATAATATAATTATTTTAAAATATTTTAAATATTTTACCTTGCTTGTGTCATCATACAAATGAATTAAGTGCAAAATTATATGAGTAAAGATATTATGAAATAAAATTGTATAAAAAGTTGATTTTACCTTTATCATTAATTCTAATTTTATGAATAAAGTTATAATTAATGAATTATTGTTATAATAATAATAATATTTTAGAGAAAATAATATTTATTATTATTACATAGAGCCATGATTATATTACCACTTGTAGCTTCATGTTGCATTAATGCTTGTTGTATATGGATTGGATGCTTTGGCCAATTACAATCTTGTATGTTAATGATGATATAAATGAGTAGCGTTATCTAGTATTTTTCTAATTTTAATGGCAAGATCGATGCCTTGGTATATTTTCTAAGCATTTTAAGGAGAAATTATTGATTATTTTTGGAGTTAGTGATGATGTATTATTTTAAATTAATTAAATATAAAATTAATATAATTATTTTTTTAAAAAATATAATCATTTAATGTTTAATAAAAAAAATAATTAATAAAATTATAAAAAGTACACCTCCATTCTAAGATCGCTACCCTATTATATTTCCTAAGCATTCTTGATAGCTGTATTCCCAAGCAATTAAGGCAAAACATATTAAAAGATTTTACTTAGATTATTTGCTTAAACTCTTTAAATTTAGTGATCCTGAAATCTCTACAAAATAGACAGCAAATCTGCAATGAATACTGCGGGGTCACTTAATAGTAGCTGTTTTACTTTTAATTAAAACCAATTGTCAATGGTCCACGGGTAAGTTAATATATTCATATTTATTATTATTTAAATTTTTAATTAATATCTTAAAAATATTTAAAATTTTAAATTTATATTTTTTTACCAAAAATTAGTTATATACATATTACATAATAAAAAATAAAGTATAATTCAATCATTTTAAATTTTTTATTATTATTTTAAATTTTATGTCAAATTGATCTTATAACTTTAAATAAGCGATATATTGGTCTTATAACTTTAAGTATGCGCTAATTTTGTTTTGTAATTTAAAAAAATTATTAAAAAATAAAACTTTATATATTTGTTTTCTCTTCTGTTTTGTTGAGATTAGTTCTTTTTTTTTTTTTTTTTTTTCTTTTCCGAGTGAGTTTTTTTTGTTTGAAAAAATTATATAGAAATTTTATTTAAAAAACTAAATTTTGTTGAATTTAATACCAAATTTATGTAAAATAGGAGGAATAAATAATATACAAATTAAAGTTAAAGATTTAAACGAATAAGAAAATGATAAAATAACAACTAATTAGAGAAAAACTAATATTGTATTCAATCCATTTTAGCCGGTAAAATAAATAAAATACTAAGTTTTATTTATAAAACTGAAATAACAAAACTAAATAATTATAGTTAAAAAAATAAATAATTAAAAATTGGGGATGAAAGAAGATAGATATTTTTTCTTTTTTATTTAATTTTAATAATTTTCTAATTTACTCTAAAAAATCTCAATTTTTTAAATTTGAATTTAACTGACAATTTTTTTAAATTACAAGACTAAATTAATTATCCTAAAAGTTATAGGACCAATATGAGGTAAAATCCAAAGAATAATAATAATAATAAATTTAAGATGACAAAATTACCTTTCATTTTTTATTACGTGACATACATGCGATTAATTTTTAATCAAAAATGTATTAATTTAAAATTTTAATTACTTTTAAAATACCATTTAAAAATTTGGATAACAATGAGTATAAAAAAATGAACATAGATACCAGCCCGTCCATAAACTTATCCCATCAGCCTAAATGCATGTTGTTGTAGATGATGGTACTTTTAAAGATTAAGTCTTAACTTCGACCCAAAATGAATTAATTTTAGCTTAAAATAATATAATTTTTATACTTTTTTTTTTATCTCCAACTTTTACATTAAATATCATTCTATTCTTTAAGATTATAATTGAAACAAATTTTAGTCAAATATATATTATTAGGATAAAAAAGAAGCTAAAACAATATTTTATACATTTTATTATTATTGTTAAAAAAGGGAAAATAGCCCAATGCACCAAAAATGGAGCTACACTGTTAATTGCTTTAAAATAGTACAATGTTTTAGCTCTTTTTTGAAGCAAATTTTAGCTTAAAAGTTATAATATTATAAAGTTTAATTTGAAACCTCTATGAAGTTGAGCTTAATTGCCAATCAGGAAGTCGGCTCAACGCGGCCAGTTAAGGACTTGGCACAACACATAAGAAAAATGATAGCACGATACAGACCGCACAACTAAATCTCACAAACTTGTTCGGCGATTTCGCTTTTTTTTTTTTTCCCTAGGATCGATGATTGTTGACCACATAGTATGATATATTGATTACATATTATTTGAAAAAAAAAAAAAAAAAAAAATTTTAATTACGGATCTAATAAGCCTAGAGGGGGGTGAATAGGTTATTTTCAATTTTCAACAAATATTATATAATCTAATCACAACGGCCAGACATGCAATCGCGTGTAAAGATAAATGCGGAATAATAAAACAACACACGATATTTTTAGGTGGAAACAACCTAGGCCACAACAATGACCTAAGAGGAAAACCACCGATCCACCGGACCACCTAACTATCCACTATGAAAATAATGTTCAATTACAACCATAGAGTCCAGAACTACCCGTCGCAGATAGATCCCCCTTTCTGTAATTTACTTACGAGCCGCTTGCTCCTTTCACAGCCTCCAATAGTTAGATGTCTGGATCCGGACCAACGTTCCGATATACTTGAGTCACACAAGATCAACCGAACCCGTCACCTTCAGTAATTTCGAGTCACACGAAATACTGAAGCCGTCACCTGTAACGTTAGCACAATAACACAAGTGCAATGCGTGTCCTAGAGCGGATTCAAACAATGAATAATCCTAACTAGCAAATATACTAACATGCGATGTAAAAACAATATCAGCTAGCAAACCCTAGAACATTCAATTAAGCTCAATATCATGCAAATCAATTAGGCATATGAATATAACATGAGAAAGCCTAAGAACAATAGATGAAGAGAATAAGCACAATTCAGATGCTAGAAAGTATTAGTGCTGTATAATTCTAAATGCTCAAGTTGATTGATTATGCACAAACATCCCTTCACTTATATAGAGTCCAATCCTGGCTCAAATAGGATTTGCAATTCACTATAACTCTACTCATATCAGGATTTAGTTCTCAAAAGAATTCTTCTCATACAATGATTCTATTCACATCAGCATTTATTTCTCACAAGAATTCTACTCATACAAGGATTCCACAATTAAAATAATCCTACGCAAATAAGGACTCTATTTCCAAAACACTTTTATTCACACAAGGATTCTACTTTCTTAACACTTATACTCATACTAGAATTTTGCTTTCTCATTAAATGAGTCAAATTGATAAAAGTAACACATGGATCGAATACACAAAAAGAGTTTGAGTAGGAATATAATACTGGCTCGATCGATCGACAGGCCGTCTCGATCGATCGAGAAGGTCTCGATCGATCGATACACAAAACTCGATCGATCTAACTCAAACAGAGAGAACCTGGATCGAAGTTGTTCTATACTCGATCGATCGAAAAGGGTTCGATCGATCGATCCAATTGCTCGATCGATCCAGTCCAAACAGAGAGCACCTAGATCGAAGTTGTCTCAGTCTCGATCGATCGACCACTCGATCGATCGATCACTCGATCGATCGATCAATACTCTCGATCGATCGACCAACATGTGCACAATTACATTTTTCGTTACGATCCATACTAAGTGTCGTGCTTAATTGTGTGAAGATGTATGCATGATATAATATTATACCTGTCATATGAGCGTTCCAAGCTTGATGACTCCATCACCATGTATCGTCTGATTAATCGGTGAATTCCTATTCTAGATTACAATCAAACATTTTGTCCACGAAAATTGTCAATACAAAATAAACCTTACAATCTCCCCCTTTGGCATTTTCGTGTGACAAAACCACTCTCTCACTACATAACGCTCATGGTTAAAATATCATTACATCAATTACATAGTGGACTGTCTATGATCTGGTGGACCATCTTCGCTTGATACTTGATACGCTCGGTCCACTGAAATTAGACAAACAAATAGCACACAATTTTGGCTTGAAAGCCTCATTGCTTATTAGTTCAGTGTACATAAAGGTGCGAATGAAATATAGTGTATGTGCAACATGAATCTTTCTCCCCCACAACTAATAAATGCAACATCTCCCTCTAAATCTAATCTCATAGCAACATGAACCTTTCTCCCCCTTTTTGGCATACGAAATTGACAAATCATGAAACACTAAAGATGATAAGGGTCACTCTCAACAAGGTGGGCTAAAAATGCATAAGAGCACACATGTATATGTCCAAAGCATGTAGGAGGAATTGCATAAGTCAAAAGAAGAATAATGAAATATGTATGCAATGACTCCCCCTAAGTTCTATGACTCTCTAGACGAAAAACAAATTCAAAAGAAATTTTTTTTTTTTTTATTTACCACACAAAGTAATGAACTCATTTAACACGAATAAGCATACAACCAATTGAAAAAATTATTTTTGCTTAAATTTTGATTATTCATTGTATTAGCAAAATAAATAGGTCACATAATCACACTAACACATATAATGACATATTGACATTCACTTAAGGTAGTATACAAATGTGAACTCCACTTGTATTCCAATAATTTCATTTATGACCAATTTTAAGAGACTCAAAAGAAAATAAGTTCATCTATCATGCTAAATCATAATTGAGTCATCAATCTTACATAATAAAATATGTCTATGAAAAAAGAGATTTTTTTTTTTTTTTAAACATTTTTGCTCTTTCTTTTTGTACATGCCAAATAGAATTTCTTAATTAATTTTTTTTTTTTAAAAAAACATGTACGAGCCATAAATCTAATACGATGACTTTCACACTAGTTATGAGGTAGCCCTCTCCGCTCACTACGGTAGCTTCACACATCATAGTAGGTAGCCCTCTCAATACTAGTTATCTCCCTAAGATGAAATATTTAAAAAATAAGAAATAGAGCTCAATATAATTTCGCAATCAAGATTAGCTCAAGTCTTAGAGTCTTTCAGAATTAATCATAAACTTCATAGATGACATACATGAGTGTTCAGTGGGTGTGTGCATAAGTTCAGTCAATAGTGTCATCATATGGTAACAAAGTAAATATGTGCAGAATTTTGAATTTTAGCATAGAATATACAATGAGAATCAAAATAAGCCACAAAAGATAAGGTTGTAAAAGTATAAGCATCATTTGAATCCAAAACCTTGTAGACCTTTTTTTTTTTTTTTTTTTAATCCAAAAAAAATTAACAACAAAAAACGAAATAAACCAAAAAAAATACTCACCTAGGGTCATTTAAGCACTCAAACAAAAGTACCTAGGTGGTCTAGCAATAGTGATTAATTGTTAGGAAACATGCAATCTTTCCTAACCCAAATTTTCATGAATTTTGATTTCTTTATGTTTTTGGGTTGAGACTTAATTGCATTAGATTTTAAAGGCATACTCTTAGGCTCATATTTCCTATTCAAATTCAACATAGGCATGGTATGATGATAATTATGAGTTCTATACCTATAAGCATGAAGATGATCATTAAATCGAAAAGCATTCATCAAAAATCTACAGTTAGGTCGAATATGGCCTTTTCTACCACAATGATGACAAACAGGCACAAACTTAACAGTTTTAGCTCCTACAGTTTTAGTGGGTGTTTGTGCAGAATTTGTAGCAGTAGAGATAAAGTTAGAAGACCTTACAAATGTAGTTTTTGAAGTGGAAGGTGTACAGTTTTCTTCTGAAAATCCAAGTCCACTTGTATCACCGAAAGGCTTACCAATGCTCAACATCTTGTCTAGTCGTTCAGCTCCAATTGTTAATCTTTTGACAGTTTCCTTTGATTGCTCCAATTCCTGCACAAGCTTTGAATTTTCCTGTTCAATACCTGCAAGACTTAAACTTAACTTGTCAAAATGCTCAGACAGTTCAACTTTTTCTTTTTCTAAAATTGATAAATTAAGGTCTTGCAAATTGATCTGTTCATTCAGCTTTGTTACAGTTATGAGTAGTTTATCTTTTTCTTTCTTGCATTTAATTAAATCAATAAATAACTCCTCAAAACTGTTTGCATTAAATTTATCAAGGATACGTTTACTTCCCTCTTCATCTGAGTCAAAGTCTGACTCACTGGAGTATCCACCAACAGTTGACGTAAAAGCTACGTAGTTGGTGTTAGCTTTTTCTGACCCACTAGCTTGATCTTCATCACTTTCTGTGTCACTAAGGGTAGCATTGAAAGCTTTTCCTGTTTTCTTCTTCTTGTTGGCACAATCTGCTGCATAGTGTCCAAAACCATTGCATTCAAAACATTTAGGTCCAGTGGGTTTAGATTTCTTACTTTCTGAACTCATTGGGGTGAATTCTCTTCCCTTACGATCTTTTCTGTTGAACATTCTCTTGAGTTTTCTAGCAAGTGTGAGTAGCTCTTCATCATCACTATCACCATCGTCAGCATTGGTGGTTTTGAGAGCAATTCCAATGTTCTTTTTGGGTGCTGGAAAGTTCATCTCAAATGTTTGAATTGACCCAACTAGTTCTTCAATTTTCATGGTGTCAATGTCTTTGCTTTCCTCTATCGCTGTAACCTTTGCTTCAAAGCGTTCTGGTAATGAGCATAAGACTTTTCGAACCAACCTGCGTTCATCAATTTTATCTCCAATATTTGAAGAAGAGTTAGCAATATCACATAAATTAGCATAAAACTCAGAAAACGTTTCATCCTCCTTCATTCTAAAATTTTCAAACTTAGTAGCTAACATGCAAAGTTTTGTTCGTTTAACTTGGGACGTGCCCTCATGGGCAACCTCTAAAGTGTCCCAAGCAGCCTTAGCAGTTTCAACATTAGAGATACGTCGGAATTCATCCGGCGACACAGCACTAAAAATAGCATTAATGCCCTTTTGGTTCCAGCCACTACCAATTCTATCTTGGGGAGTCCAATCATTCTTAGGTTTAAGTGTGACAACATTATCCTTGGTAACCGTAGGTGGTTCCTAACCATAAAGCACAGAGTTCCAAACACTTTCATCTAAGGAACGTAAAAAGGCTCTCATACGAGCTTTCCAATATGGGTAGTTAGACCCATCAAAATAAGGTGCACGGGTTGTAGAAAAACCCTCTCTCATATGATCCATAATAAGGTCCTAGGCAAACACTAAGTATATCTAGTGACCCGCTCTGATACCAATTGAAAAAAAAAATTTTAATTACGGATCTAATAAGCCTAGAGGGGGGTGAATAGGTTATTTTCAATTTTCAACAAATATTATATAATCTAATCACAACGGCCAGACATGCAATCGCGTGTAAAGATAAATGCGGAATAATAAAACAACACACGATATTTTTAGGTGGAAACAACCTAGGCCACAACAATGACCTAAGAGGAAAACCACCGGTCCACCGGACCACCTAACTATCCACTATGAAAATAATGTTCAATTACAACCATAGAGTCCAGAACTACCCGTCGCAGATAGATCCCCCTTTCTGTAATTTACTTACGAGCCGCTTGCTCCTTTCACAGCCTCCAATAGTTAGATGTCTGGATCCGGACCAACGTTCCGATATACTTGAGTCACACAAGATCAACCGAACCCGTCACCTTCAGTAATTTCGAGTCACACGAAATACTGAAGCCGTCACCTGTAACGTTAGCACAATAACACAAGTGCAATGCGTGTCCTAGAGCGGATTCAAACAATGAATAATCCTAACTAGCAAATATACTAACATGCGATGTAAAAACAATATCAGCTAGCAAACCCTAGAACATTCAATTAAGCTCAATATCATGCAAATCAATTAGGCATATGAATATAACATGAGAAAGCCTAAGAACAATAGATGAAGAGAATAAGCACAATTCAGATGCTAGAAAGTATTAGTGCTGTATAATTCTAAATGCTCAAGTTGATTGATTATGCACAAACATCCCTTCACTTATATAGAGTCCAATCCTGGCTCAAATAGGATTTGCAATTCACTATAACTCTACTCATATCAGGATTTAGTTCTCAAAAGAATTCTTCTCATACAATGATTCTATTCACATCAGCATTTATTTCTCACAAGAATTCTACTCATACAAGGATTCCACAATTAAAATAATCCTACGCAAATAAGGACTCTATTTCCAAAACACTTTTATTCACACAAGGATTCTACTTTCTTAACACTTATACTCATACTAGAATTTTGCTTTCTCATTAAATGAGTCAAATTGATAAAAGTAACACATGGATCGAATACACAAAAAGAGTTTGAGTAGGAATATAATACTGGCTCGATCGATCGACAGGCCGTCTCGATCGATCGAGAAGGTCTCGATCGATCGATACACAAAACTCGATCGATCTAACTCAAACAGAGAGAACCTGGATCGAAGTTGTTCTATACTCGATCGATCGAAAAGGGTTCGATCGATCGATCCAATTGCTCGATCGATCCAGTCCAAACAGAGAGCACCTAGATCGAAGTTGTCTCAGTCTCGATCGATCGACCACTCGATCGATCGATCACTCGATCGATCGATCAATACTCTCGATCGATCGACCAACATGTGCACAATTACATTTTTCGTTACGATCCATACTAAGTGTCGTGCTTAATTGTGTGAAGATGTATGCATGATATAATATTATACCTGTCATATGAGCGTTCCAAGCTTGATGACTCCATCACCATGTATCGTCTGATTAATCGGTGAATTCCTATTCTAGATTACAATCAAACATTTTGTCCACGAAAATTGTCAATACAAAATAAACCTTACATTATTAAATGGGTTAAACATGAAGGAAAACTGTTATTAATGATTTATTAAATATGCCCAAAATTTACAAAAGTTTGTTATATTTTAAGTGTAGTACTGCAATCAACTGATTGTTAAACAATTGATCAAAAATTTCAAAAAATATTATAATTTTGTTATCATGGCTACACTTGCTGCATATTATGTGAAATTTTTTTTTACTCTTTTTAAAAAAATTTGGACTTATTGTCCATAATAATTAGTAAATTTTTAGTATTTTACTAAAATATGATAAATTTTTGTATATTTTGATAATAATTAGTAGACCAATTATGCTTCTTTCAAAAATAAAATTTCATTTATCAAAGGGTGATAGGATGTTATTCAACTTTTTTAACTTTTAAACGTACCAAAATTTTTTTTGGTTCAAGAGATATGACTTCAAGTTTGAATTTCACTCGAATGTACGGATGTATTTCTTCTTTATTAATAAAAAAAAAAAACTTTAAAATTCCTTTTAAAAAATAAAAATAAAAAATCTTATAGATTTTTTCAGCTACAAATAAACCGACACAATGCTAGCTTTTCATAATGCCCAAGGAAAAAAAAAACACTTTCCTAACTTCGACCTGTTGTTTATCAATCGTGCATATCGTAAAAATGCACAAAAATTGAGAGAAAAAAATAAGAGCAAAAAGAATGAACGTCGCCTGAGAGATTCGAACTCTCGCGGGGAAACCCCATGTACTTAGCAGGCACACGCCTTAACCACTCGGCCAAAGCGACAACTGCTAATATAAGACAATAGTTTTTTTAAATCTTAAAATATTTTCGTCATCGACTTATTGAAAATCTCAACATTCGTTGGTTTTACCCACCGATCATATGGTCATGTGCAGACAGATACCATAAATGAAAAATAACTTAGAATCGTATAATCTAAACAGAAAGTTACTAAAACTTGTCTTCTTAGGTAGAATATAATATAATCCATTTAATTGTTTTCCTGAATCCTAACCATAAGGCTTAGCACTTCCTTGATAGAGGTTGGAGTACTATAGAGTAATTCATTGTTTTGGAAAAGCTCAACTGTGTTCTATCAGAATGGTAGAAAGGAGAAATGTGGCGTCACTCCATGGTCACAAATCAAAGTACAGAAAATGGTCAATATTCTGACAGATACTAATATTTTCTTTGAAAAGTGCACAATTCAATATCATTGGTACCCATTTGGCTCTTTTTTTATATTTATTTTCCAAAAAAATTTAAATTTTTAGATTGAATTATTGATCAAAATCGATTAATAGTTAAGATAAATTACTTGTGCTATACTCGAACCGAACCGTAAACAACAGTAAAGAAAAGGTTTGGTTCAGTTCAGTTTGCCCATGTGTCAATATGGTTCAAATCCGAACCACCCATTTCCATCCTTGTTGTTCATTGTTTCATAAACTTGCTCATTTGTTCAATTACGTGGCAGTTGGCTTCATGTACTATCAGGGAAAGAGAGGAGCTCAAGCTCGGAGGGTCCACTCATAGGTAAATTCTATCACACTCATTGGTAAAATTGACTCTTCATGTTTATATGCAACCAGCTTAAAGTAGAAAAGGGGAAGTAAAAAAAAAATACCATTTGTCATAAATGATGTGCTAACAAAGTGCCCATAAGTCCATTACTCAAATCAGTGAAGCCTATTATTTATTTTTATTAATCTGAAGTACTGAACACAAGTATATACCAATTTGCATTTTGTAAATCTACCAATCAAATGGAAATACCAGCCCCACTATTCCACGTAATAGCAACTGGACTCCTCACGCGATGAGTTCCATCAGTCCACTCAATTGAACCAAATTTATCAGAACTACCATACCCAACGCCCTTTGAGATTACAACTTCAAATATTTGTATTTGCTTCTCTGCACTGAACTTAAGCTTACTTGGCACAACCTCAATTTCAACTCCTGCTGGGGAATCCACTTTCACCTCATAAACTGCATCAACATTACTTCCAACATTCTTAACATACCTCTTGTACTTAACAGACTCTTTGTTTGGTTCAAAAACAACTGAAAATGTTGGATAGTTTAAATCACCAGGACTAGACAATTTATTGTCACATATATCAGAACTAGCAGTTTTTCTAAGAAAAACTGATATTGTCTTTGAATCATACCCAATAGAACATAAGAATGCAACATAGTCATTAATATCAATATCGTATACCAAACCAGGATCAAGAGCCCTATTTGGATCAACATGTCCAGCTCCATGAACAAATGGTGTTGATTCTTTTCCAGTTGCAAGATCAACAATGTTCTTACCTGAGTTATCTAAATTATAAGCTGTTGTCATAAGGGCAGATTTTATAGCAGTAGGGGACCAATTAGGATGAGCCTTTTTAAGCAAAGCAGCCAACCCACTTACATGTGGGCAAGACATTGAGGTACCAGAGATTATATTGAACTCAACACGTCGAGGATCAATGTCCAGTTGAGTTGGACTACTAGAACCAGACCAGGCAGCTAAAATGTTAATACCAGGAGCTATAACATCTGGTTTTAGAATCTCTGGTGTGAGATAATTTGGACCACGACTACTAAAGATTGCAACTTTAGGAGCTGGTGGTGAAGTACTAATCACAGTTCCTTTAAAAATAATGGTGGCAATTGGGTTTTGATCAGATCTGATGTAAGCTTTTATTTGATCTCCAGCACTTTGACCCACATTTGTTGCAGGTATCAAATGAGCATCAGCAACAATCTCATCATCATCATCCTCTGTATTTGCAAGTACCATTCCATTTCCACCAGCAAGTTTCACAGCAACTCCTTTTTCAACTCCATAATTATTTCCCTGATCACAAAGAACAATCTTTCCAGCAACTTTTGAAGAATCAAGGCTATTCAAATAGCAGTACTTATCGCCTGCATTTGCAGCATAGACCAAAGGAAATTTTGAATCCCCAAGGGGGTTACCAGTATATAGTGAAACACCACCTAAGACTTTGTCATTTCCAAGAACTACATCAGCAGGGAATTCTCTGTCAATTGTAGAAGCACCAACAGTCAGTATCCAAGGAGCAATATTTGTAGCAGTATATGGACTTGACCCAGAATTGCCAGCAGAAGCAGAAACAAGAACACCATGTTGTGCAGCTCCAAAAGACCCAATTGCTATTGAATCAGTTTTATACGGTGGAGCATAACCTGAGGCTCCAAGAGAAAGAGAAATAATATGAACCCCATCAGCAATTGCTTGGTCCATTGCTGCAAGCATGTCTGATTCAAAACAAATACCACTCCAGCAGATTTTATAAGCAGCAATTCTGGCTTTGTAAGCCATTCCTCTGGCTTCACCTTGAGCATATTGATAAAAGCTTGCATTTTTAACAGCAGATCCAGCAGCTGTGGAAGCTGTGTGACTTCCATGACCTTCTGTGTCTCTTGGGGACTTAGATTCCACAGATGTATTCATGGGTCTTCTCAAAAAAGCTTCATATCCTTTGTAAAACGCTCTAGCACCAATAATCTTCTTATTACAAGCCGAAGCAGGAAAGTCATCAGATATTTCACATTCGCCTTTCCAACCAGAAGGAACAGAACCCAACCCTTCATCTGAGAAACTACGTCTTTCTGGCCAAATCCCAGAATCAAGAACTCCAATTATTATACCTTCAGCATAATTGGAGTTAGGCCAAAGACCAGAATTATCTGTAAGGCCTAAGAAATGGGGTGTTCTTGTTGTGTGAAGTTCTCGGGCTTGATCTGGTATGACAGAGAGAACCCCAGGAATGCCTGGTAGCTTTGAAGCTTGAGAGGCAGTAAGACTAGCAGAGAAGCCATTGATGGCTTTGTCATAAGTGTAAAGTAGCTTGGTGGGGTGAGATGAAGGAGGAAGAGAATTAAGAATGGAGGAGTACCAGTCATGATACGAGGAGAAGAGAGATGGCTTATTAGATTTAGCCACATGAATGATGAAGTTATGTGGGTCATTTGATTGGGTGGACAAGGTCAAAGGGATGAGACAAAGAAAGAAGAAGAAAAAGGTAAGATAAGAGAAGAAGTCAAAAAGGGTTCTCATTGGTAGGTTTTACCTGAGAAATTGGATAATGGTCTTAATCTATTCGTAATGATGAAACAGAGGAGTTTAATGCCTAAAGCTAAAGGGAGGGAGGTATTTATACACCGAAAAAATTCACAGATAAAGTTAATTTTAATTTATAACTCCTCATCAAACAAGTGCACATAGTTTTTTTACATTATAAAAATTAAATACTTTTGAAATTATAAAAAAATATATATTTTTAATAATTAAAAGTGAAAATAATTAAATAATTAAATCATATAAAAATCGAAGTAGAAAAATATTTGAGACCATGGCTCGGAACATCACAAATTGTTTTATTATTGTCAAACAATAATTCATTAATAACAACTTTATCTAATAATAATAATAATAATAATACTCAAATGTAATTAATTACATAGTTAAAATAAATAATTTTTATTTTTATTGTATCAATAATAAAAATAATTATAATAGTAAAAATTATATCATGGACACAAAATGGTATTTTTATGTTTATCAATCTAAACTATTATTAATATAATTATTTTTAATTAATAATAATTTTATTTAATAATTGTAGTATTTAAAAATAGTTCATTATAAAAATATAATATATAATTTATATATTTTATTGTAATATTAATAAAAATAATTATAGTAATATTTTACTTATTTTTATTTGCTGAATTATGAATGACTTTTTTTTTTTTCCAGTGACTAACCTTTTTTATGTCAGATACATTTTCGTTAACTTACTGGAATGACTTATTTCATCGATCGTTATACAATATGGTTTTAATTTGTTAATGTTTAGTGTAAGATTTGGATTTCTTTGAGGCCAATTAAAACCAAAAGGAATGCTTTTATGCACATTTTTATTTTTTGAACGACGTTTGTCATTTTACTTCAATGTTATATTTTTAAAAAATAAAAAAATATATTATTATTGTAAAATTTAGAATGACATGTAACACACAAATATATAAAAAAGTGTACAAGAAGAAAGCAAAAATAAATGTTTTTTACTTTTAAAACCAACGTATCTGTCAAACCAAATCGGTACAGAATAATAAGATAAATTATTTATTAGTTTATGATCATTGTTTATGTAATATTCTATAATAATAAAGTATAAAATAAAGATAATAATTTTTATTAAAATAATAGTTAATAAAATTAATATAAAGTAACAAATCAACCAGATTATAATCACATGAATAAAGAGCAATCAATCACTTGACGACAAAGATTTTATGAAGAAAACGATATTCGTAAATCGCAATGGGCAACAATTGGTTATTGGCTACGTGGCAGGTTGTAGTTTTATTATTAATGATTAACACCTACGAGCTATACATAGCTTTTTTTTTAATAGCTTCATATAAACTTTTTTATTAAAAACTTCTTATAAACACCTACTCCAACTTGGTCGCATTTTAATCTCCTTCTCTACCTTTTCTCTTTTCTTTTTCTTTTTTTTAATTTTTTGTGCACGTATTTTGTTTCTTATATATATATATATATTATTAAAAATAAGTCTTTTATTACAATTTAATAGATATCACAATTCACAATTGTATAATTTAAAAAAAGTGGGAGTGGAATAAGAGGAAGAGTGAGGGGTCATTTTTAGAACCAGTTTATTGTTTAAAAAATAGTAAATTTTTGGTAACATGTTATAATTAATGACAAAAACACACAACTTTTGTCATGTGAGCAAAAGAAAGTTTTTCTTCCTTATCTTTTAGATTGAGTGCACATTTTCTTCTTCTAACCATTTGAGTACTTTGAGTGTCTTCTCTGAGGGGATATTGTTCTCTCTGAGTTTTGATAAATATAATTATGGTATGATTACCCTTTTCAATTACATCCAAATGCTTCACAAAACAGTTCATACACGAAAAGTGGACTTTGTTACCAACCAAAACAGACAATGCATTAATGATTTCACATCAATTTGCAATAAATGAAGAGTAAATGTCATTATTTTTAAGACAAGAACAACAAAATATATCCTCAAAATTTAGACATGTCAACTTCGATCCAGCTAATTGCTACATTAGATTATAAATGAAGTTAAACACGGTTCTCTCTTTAACATTTTTGGTATACATAACAAGAATTATTGAAGTTTTTTAGCACAGTTAGGACAAAAGTTAGCAACAACCTTCTTCATACATTTACATGTGAAGACAAATTGAAATAGCTGCAGCTACATGACCAACATGAAAGTTGAGCGAATCTACATCCTTTGGGATAATACCTTTTCTCCAAGCAACTGCTATTAGGGCATTGAGTCTTAGATGATGGACAGTCAGCAGAGATACATTGCTTGTTAAGACGAACAAGGCTGCCATTGAAACAAAATTTTCCCCTTGTCAAAACAAAAATATGTTATTCGCTTCATGACCTTTCATTTATTTCGAAATTTTAGGATCAAATAATAAATCCTTGGTTAAGCCATGGTTAATATCTTTTCTCATTTTCAATGAATCAAAAAACAGTTAATTAATTACTGATAATTTTAACTCAATTGTAGGCACATAAGAATTAAAGATTAATTAAGCAACTTAATTCTAGCTTGAAAGATTATTTTAACCCGAATGTCAATTTTGAACTAGAAATATTGAATCAAAATATCATTTAAAAATAATGGATAAATTATATTATAGGTTCCCCGACTAGATTTATATATTGCATCCAAACTTTTAAGAAGCATGATTTTGTCATCAAATCTTTAAAATTTTATACATAAATCCCAAATTTTGAATTACAAATGTATATTTTAATAGTAAGAGTAGAGTTTTTAATGGAGCAAGGCGGGGTTGAAACCTCTTTTTGCCTCATGTTCACTGATAGAGATCGGCACTCATCCCCATTTTAAATCATTGTGAGAATTATTTGAGGATCATATCATGGATAATGGGGATCTCCAATTCATATTTGACTCTAAAAAAATATTTTTTTTGTAAATAAAATAACAAAAATAAAAAAATAATTAATCTCCAACCATGTTTAATCATTTACAAGAACACCTTTACAATATTACTTGCCAAAATTTGTCTCAATATATCATTATATGAAATTACAATCAAACATATTCATAATAAATCAATCATATCTATCAAAATAAAATAAAATTGCAATCATAAGTTTTTATCTCACAAATTCTCATATTAAATTTTTTTTAATTAAATAATCAAATTTGATTCAACTTTAATATATATATATATATATATATATATATATATATATATATATATATATATATATATATATATATATATATATATATATATTGTTTTAAATTGAACAAAATTATGATCACCACAAAATAGTGTAAAACATAATTCTTAAAACTTAATCAAATAGCATTCTGACTTAAGTGTATGTTTATATATGTGTGTAGATAATATTTAATTAAAATAAGATTTTTATTCATCTAAAATATAATTAGTTTATTTATTTTCAAGCATTACAAGAAATATGGGGCTTGTTTGGCGGAGTATCTCAAAAATTATTTTTTGTGTTTAAAAACAAACAATTGAATTTAAAAACAAATAGATATTTGGCCAATGTTTTTAAGTTATTCTTTTTTTAAAAATAAGTTGTTCTAAAAAACAAAAAAACTAAGAACACCTGATATATGTTATCGTTATTTTAAGAAACACGAAAAATGAGTAAGTTTCCTTTGTTCCAGAATTTTTTGCCTTCTATTAATAAACCTCATTTTTCCTTTTAGTTTTGTTCTTTTATTTTTAAGTTAAATAATTACTTTAAATATTGCATATATTTTAGTAGATTTTCGATTTTGGTGTTCATACGATAGTACAACATTATAATTTAAAGTAGATTTTATTTTACTTATTTAGCAACCATAAAATAATAATAATTTAATTATATATTTATACATTAAATTTGGATATATAAGAAACATAATTTTAAAAGAAAATTATTTTGAAAATTACCAAAAATAACATCTTAAAATTTATAATAACAAAAATAACATCTCAATAACATTAAATGATATTTAATTTAACGGTGTTAAAAAAATTAATATAACAATCATTATTTTTATAGTTCTAATTTTAATATAGTTAAAATACATAGATAGATAAATAGATAGAGAATCCTAATTTTAATAGAGTTATAATTTATAGTTCTAATTTTAAAGTCTTTCATAAGTCATGAAATTATGATCAATGTTTTAGAATTTAACATATTATTTAATTTTATGATTCATAATATCAAATATAATAAATTAATATAACAAATTAGACTAATTAATAGACAAAAAAATTTAGATTATGAAGGATATTTTTGTAAAAACATTCAAATTTTAAATGTTTAAATTATTGAAAAAAAAATATTCAAATTTAATAATAAAAGTTTTACAATGAAAATAAGTTTTAAAAACAATTCGGCCAAACAATAGGAAAGTCACGTTTTTTTATTTTTTATTTTTAAAATTAACTTTTTAAAATATTAGCCAAACACAGCATTGTTTTCAAAAATAATTAAAAATTATTTTTGAGTTATGGTTTAAAAACAATTTTTGAGAATTGTTTTCAAATCATCCGGACAAACAGGCCCATAACTTGTTGAACCATTTAAGAGTATCTTATTTGACAATACAATAATAATGCTCTTTGCTAGATTTCATCAAGCATTCAATATATCCAATTATCTACAGTGCCCTCTACTTCAACCAATTTTCTATTAGTGTAATAGTATATGTTACATTATACAAATAATAAAGTTTTTTACGATCACAAATTGAGATTAAGTATATCTTACCTATTAGCAAGAGGATAATGGATTGATGGAATTTTTTGACTTTAAAGAAGAAGGAAGGAAAATTATATGAATATTTAAAAGAGAAAAAATTTGTGCAAGGGGGAAAAATCTATGAAAAATTTTGAAAATCTTGAGGCCATTTTTTTGCTATAAAATTTTAGTATTACTACTCTTTTTTTTTTTTTAAATCTTTATGGGAAGTTTAATAGCTAATCTTTATGTGAAGTTTGATGACAAAACTCAAATTTTAGAAAGAGAGGGAGAGATGGAAGAAAACTGACTTTAAGTTTTGATTTTTTTTGCCCTTAATTTGATTAAGTGAGATATTTGAAAAAAGACTTTTGAGTTATCTTTAGTTTTTACATAAAAAAAAAATTTGATTTTTGATTTTTGATTTTTGAGTTTTGTCTTTTGTTTATGTTTGTTATTTTATTTTAGGGTGTTTTAAAAATATTTAAATGAAAATTAAGATTAAAGTAACAAAAAATGGGCCGGTGGTTTGTTCGTTTAAATTTTAATTAGAGTTGTTGGATTTGATTTTTAGATATTACAAATAATATATATTTTTTAAATAAATACATATATAATTAAAATAAAATTTTATTTAATGAGTATATGTTTGAGGGAACGTAGCCGAGAATACTATCCCTATATTAAATCTGTCAAATTAAATGAGAAGTACCTGTCCCTGATATCCATTCCCGAATTAGTCACTCCGCCACCGTACTTATGACTAGATAACATGATCTAAAAGTTTAAAAACGTACTAATGAAATTATATAAACGAGAACTAAATCATACGTATATTTAGGTACTTTGAAGTTATTCAAAGTTTGGTAAGCCAAATATAATTAACAATAATATGTCTAGCATCGGATTAATATATGCATTTTCTACATTAACCAAGCATCTAGCTGGCAAAGAAAACTTACAGCCAACGGTGTATGGACTCTTTCAAGATATTAAGTGTCCTAAATTTTTGAATATATATTCAAGTGTCAAACATGCAAAAACTAATTTGTCAGACATAGGATCGGACGAATGTACCAGATTTTATTCCAAAAGTGATGGGTGTTGAGATTCATTTTAAAATAAGAAAGTAAATAAAATATTAATATGGTAGAGATCATTTCTAATATGGTAGAGATCATTCTCAATATGGTAGAGATTATTGTACTTAATTATTATCCTTTTATGTCGTTTTATTTCTATTATAAATTCATGTAATATGTGCAAAGTAATATAAGTCAGTGAAATATTCAGAACGAAATATCACTTTCTTCTTTTCTACATGGTATCAGAGCCAAGTTAGAATTCTGAATAAAAAAAATCCCACAAACACTACAGACAATCACCACCACCCAAACCAAACTTATCAAACTCGTCAAACCACCGATAGAAATCAAACAAAAACCCAACAAAAATCAAACCGAAATCAACCTCAAAAATCAAACCCAACAGAAATCAAAACCCAACTCGTAAAGCAAATCCATAGCCGCTATCAACCCAGAAACTCGATCACAACATTTTCAGTGATCTGAAACAGATAAACCACCGACATATCAACCATAAAAACAGATCCAATCATATCAACCATAAAAACAGATAAAAAAAAAAAAATCAGCGATATGAAAACCGGACCACCCCACCAAATCAGCGTCGCGCCACGCACCAGATCCACCAGACCGCATCCCAGATCCATCCAATCAGCGTTGCGCCGCGCCGCGTACCAAATCCACCAGATCGCATCCCAGATCCACCAGTCAGCTTCGCGCCCATCGCGCACCTCCCGCCGCGCCGTGCACAGCCCCTTCGTGGCCACTAACGCCCTGTCCCAGCTCAGCCTCATCGTATTTTAATTCCTTTTTTTGTTTTCTGTTTCTTTCTATTCCATATATATATATATATCTATTTAAAAAAACAAAAAAGAAAAAAAAAAAAAAAAAAAAAAAGAAAAAAAAAAGGAAAAAAAAAAAAAAAGAAAAAAAAAAGGGAGTGATTCCATTGAATCATCTGAAACCAAATCAGTTTCTTTTTTTGTTCAGTCTGAAAGTCCCTTTAATGCTGGCATTTTACTTACTGAAAAAAATTATAATGTGTGATCTCAATTAAAGGAGATGCATATTGTTGAACGAGAAAAGATTTCTTACATCAAAGGCACATTCCGTCGCGCCACCACAGACCATCACCAAAACAGATCCGCCAAAATAGATCCCACAGACCACTGCGGACCACCACCAAAACAGATCCCACAGACCACCGCAGACACAGACCAAAACAGAAATCAGACCAAAATCACACCCACAAATCGCGCCACCCCTGAAAACCCAAAACCCACTTTTACAATAGCAAGCAAATTCACAAAGTCTATGAAAGAATTTGGCTATCAACAAAGCAATTCTCACCAAAGCATTTTCAAATCGAGTGTTCTTAAAGTTCTTAGACAAGTTGGGCATGTGTGACATGTATGCACCAACTTGAGGGGGAGTGTTGAGATTCATTTTAAAATAGGAAAGTAAATAAAATATTAATATGGTAGAGATCATTTCTAATATGGTAGAGATCATTCTCAATATGGTAGAGATTATTGTACTTAATTATTATCCTTTTATGTCGTTTTATTTCTATTATAAATTCATGTAATATGTGCAAAGTAATATAAGTCAGTGAAATATTCAGAACGAAATATCACTTTCTTCTTTTCTACAATGGGGTTTATCATTTTCCTGCTTGGTGCTGGAAAAAAAAAATTTGAATGATAATGAGTTATAAAACATGCAGATATTAAACTACAAGAGGTTGAGGTTCATGCTCAGGAATCATACTTACAATAAAGGGATCTCGTATGGACTCTATATATGTGTCAAGCCTGTTAAAAACAAAATTAATGGTCAAATCAGATCATATTGGTCAAGACATGCCTAAGATTAGATGACTGTGTAATGTTAAAGAACCAAATAATCCAAAGTCAACAAGGAGTTTAATTAGACATACTCTTTGCAACATCTAGACGCAGGTTGAAGGTCATCAAGTAATCTCAACTCCTCCTGTTTACATCAATATCTTTATAAGTATACAATTCATCTTAGTCTACCAAAGGGCTGACCTTAATTTTTTCAATACTTAAAAGGGTGAAAAAAAAATTAGAAAATATACAAACAACAGCCACAATCCACTTTGTCATCTCCTCTTTCTGCACAGTACTACTATATATCTAATGAAACTGCGCTGTAATATAATAACTATGATTAAAATATTAAATGATTTTATGTTAAAAGAGAAGCATCCTATGATTCAGGCTGCAAAGAACAATGCACTACAACAATATATAGATTTAGGGACGGTTGTTTTAAAAAAAAAACCGGTGAACCGTCCCTAAAAGTGTGATTTTAGGACGGTTGGGCGAAAATTTTTGTAAAAGACATCCCCCACACCCCAGCGCTCGCGATATTTCTGAAAACCCTAAGGATAAGCACCCCCCCCCCCCCACAGCGCCTCCACTGCTGTCCCCACGACACAACCAGTCAACCTCCCAGCTATCGCCGTCCTCCGTCGTCCGCGACACCTGTGTCGGCCCGCGGTATCTGCAGCAACGGCGTACCAAGCAGCTCCTCCATCCAAGCCAGCGCGCGCTCTCCACGGCAGCCCTCCACGGTAGCTCTCCACCGCAGCACAGATCAGGTCAGGGAGGGTTATTCTTGAATTTTTTATTTATTTTAAATTTCCTGATTACCCTGTTATCATCTGTTTATCAGTTGGAACTTGAAACTTGTTACTTCAATTTTTTTTTATAACCTAAAGATGTAATACTCGTAGTGCCTCTACTGTTCGCCGCCTCAAGATGTACAATACGAGGCCCAAACGCGACCGGAAAGGGAAGATTCAGAGCCATGAGCTTCAGTCCAAGGAGTTGCCTGATACGCGTATTCAACCCGATCGCCGCTGGTTCGGTATGTAGAATAACTCATTCAAGTTGTGGATGATTTGGCTTTTTTGTTGTTGTTGTTACTTAATCAATTGTTAATGCAAAATACCGAATAAAGTATTTAATTTGTAGAACGTTGGTAGTATTTTTTCTTTCATTTTTGCTGGGTGGATTTGTAGGGAATACGCGGGTTGTGAATCAGAAAGAACTCGAATTTTTTGTGAAGAGCTTCATAGTAGGATGTCAAATGGGTATAATGTTATTCTCAAGGAGAAGAAATTGCCATTGTCCCTCATGAATGATCACCAGACGTATTAATAACTGCATCTAAATTACGAAACTTTGCCTTGTGTTGCGTTATAAGCTAATCCTTGTTTAGACTGTGGTTTGGGTTCTTTTAGGTACTCTGAGGCCTTTGCTTAATTGGCTGTGGAATCAAATATTGCCAAATTTTTGGAAATTAGATCTACCATCTTCATTTCTTGTCACTTTGTGTTATCATCCTTATTTCAAAACTTTTGCATTTAGAGTGGTCGTGGAGTGGTTATGTTTCCTTTCCTATTATGTGTTACGGTTCCTGACACTTTGCTATCATGAGTATGGCTATGGTACCGCCAATAATCTCATCATGGTGTATCAGTATTCAGAATTGACGTGCTCTACTCTTCCACAAGTAGGAAGATTTTGTTTTTTGTGTGGATTCAGTTTTGGTTTTTCTACGTTCTAGTTTATTGACTTAATGTTTTAAATGTACTTGAAGCAAGCTAGAGTTCACCTTCTTGAACGAGAGCCATTCACAGATGCATTTGGTTCTAAGTCAAAGAGGAAGCGTCCAAAACTCTTAGCAGCAGATTATGATTCTTTGGTTAAGAAAGCTGATGGCTCTCAGGGTAATTTTTTTCTCTCTGTTTCTGCCCTCTTTTAAATTCCTTGGTCCTAGGAAATCTGTGTTAGAATTGAAAATGCAGTACATTTCTTGTAGACTTGGTCCAATATTTGATAATTGTTATGCCCTTGGATGAAATTTGGAAGTAAATTTAATACTTAAAACGATGTGTGTGTATTACAGCCTATTTTATTATATGTTTTCATTGCTAAACTTGATAGCACATACCAAAAATGGTTGTGTAAGTATGGATTAAATATTATATATTTATTTATATAGTTTGCAGGAAAAAAAACATACACAAGAGAAGATATTGATGTTTGCCAACGTGAATGGTGTATGTTTATCATTAACAGAATAGGTAGAACTTGAAATTGCTGATATATAATTTATATTAGGACGGTTATTAATATTTTAGGTGAGAATTAGACCAAATTTTGTAATTAATTACTACTTGTTAGTAATTAACTAGCTAGGTCTGTTATATGTTTAGTTTAATGTATATATTGGAGAATTCTTAACTCCAATTATTTTGTAACTAATCACTAATTATATTGTAATGATTAATTAGTAATGATACGTAAACAGTAATATTGTCATTTTGTGATTTTGAATATATATATTATTTCAACATTTTACAGGTAATTACTTATATAAGATCAGCATAATATTGAAATTTAAAAAAAAAAAAATCATTTAGGGACGGTTAATCAATAAAAAAAAAAAAATCATTTAGGGACGGTTAATCAATAAAAAAAACTTTTTGGGACGCCCGCATACGGGACGGTTACGATCCGAAACGAAACCGTCCTTAAATGTCTTTAACCGTCCCTAAATCTCTTTTTTGTAGTAGTGATGTAATTGTGATGAGAAACACTATATGATTGAGGCTAGAAGCTAAGATTATCATTTTGAATTTTGATGCTCCATCGAAAAGGCATTTTTTGCAGAGTGACATATATTCAATGACCAAGTATCCAAAATAGTATTTTAACTGTTTTTTATTTAAATTTTTTTATGGTTTCACTATAGAACTTGTTAAGAAGTAACACATTATGATAGATTACCAGAAGTGACGGCATTGCCACTAAAATGGGGTTATTGCTATTTATAGTGGAACCTACATGAAATCAGTATAGGGATGCAAATTGGATCTATCACAGCATAGATATGTGGTTCTTAGTCATCTAAAAGTAGTAGAGGATTTTTTTCAATTTTTTTTCCAAATCTTATACGAATTGTTCCTAAAACAATTGGAATCAATGGTTGTGATTTAGCAGCTATATATGTTGAGAATCCTATATCAAGAGTTAAAAACAAAGTGGAAAGTGCTACAAAATAAAAGTGTGTGCATCTTCAAAACCTGCATGCAATGCTTCAGTTGAAATCCAACATATCCATACAAGTTGTATGATACAAAAAAAAAAACTCAAGTCCCAAATGCAGATGCAACTGACAAAAAGGAACCATTTTGACAATCTATTCATAAGAAGTACAAACAATGTATTTCATTCCCAAGTAGAAAATGAAGAATCGCAACAATTTGCTGCAACATAATGAAAAACCCACTGTTGAATGTTCATATATTGCCCAAAATTTTAAATGAAGCGAAGTGTATTGAGCAATAAACATGGTCAAAGTTAAAAAATAGTAGACCTGAAGTAAAGTAATCTCTCTCTTCAAGACCTTGACTTTCACGATGTGTCTTCGCTTATCGTAAAAATCCAAACCAGGTGGTGGAGATTTGGGGCTCGCGGAACGCAAAGCGCATGCACCAAACGACGACATAGATGACAAAGACGAAGAAGAAGAAGAATCACATTGATTGTTCAAGTTAAAATTCTACTATTAAGAGAGTCCAAAATGCAAGTAGTGATTTCAGCTAGGAGTCAAAGGAAACCATGGTTTTCGGAAGCAATGTAGGTGTTGGGAGTGAAGGAGTCGCAGGGCTGGTTCTGCAAACGACATGTCGTTAGGAGGAGAAAGTGCGGTTGTTTTTGGACTTGCTGTGAGATTGAGGAAGTCAAACAGTACCATGCTGACCGCATAGTTTTTCCACCTTGTTTTTAAAAAAAAAAAAAATCAAAAATAGTTTTTTATCCCTATTCGTATATTAATTTACATATTATAATTTAATTAATCTGTAAACAATTTTAGAATTACTTCTTTGAGATATTATTTATTGCTCCTAGAATATACTCTATAACAATTTCATTGATTGCTATATTTATCAAGCAAGTAATTATGTTTTTTAAAAAAAGAATTACATTAATATAATATTTGATTAAATTAGAGTACTATATTATCATTTATTTTAAAAATTATAAATAATTTTTTTTCTTATATTTTTAATTTTATATTTAATTAATAACTAAAAATTTATTTAATAAATATCACAATATTTTAAATATGTAACCCTACTCAAAAAGTTTTTATAACTCATTTGTTTGGTTTTGAAATATAATATAAATTACAAAAATAGTAAGATTACGTGCAAGTTTTATACCACGATGAAATATGGTCTATACGACACTTGGTTTACCTTATATAAATTTTTAATTATAAAATTATATATTATAATTTTTTTATTTTAAATTAAAATTAATAAATTTTTTTATTTTTAAAAATATATAATAAAGATACAAAATTAAATTAAATATTAATTTAAATAAATTTTTATAATAAAATTATTTACTAGATAAAAAAAATTATATACTATTTTAAATATAAATTAGTTTATTAAAATATTTATTTATTAATTTTATTTGACTATATTTTTAAAATACTATTTTATTAATTATACAAGCTGTGATAAATATTGTACAAATTAATTATAATATAATTTAATCAAATAAGATTATACTTTTAATAAAAATTATATAAGCTATACATAATGATTCTTATTTGATTATTTATTTTTCAAATAAGACTTAGTTTCACGTAGAAAATCAAATATATATTCTTATTTATTTATTAAAAATTTTGGTTCTACGTTCCTATTAAAAATGGAATAAATAAATATAAGTGTAATAAATAATTTATTTGGACAATCTTTGTTTCCAAATTTTTAATCTATTAAAATATTAAAAAAAAATCTAAATATATTTATGTAAATTATTGTTAAATATTTAATCTTGTTATGTATTTAAGTGACTTAAGTAGTTTCTTATTTAAAGCTTTTTTATGGTAAATGCAGTAATGAGTCCCATAATTTTTAAGATTTTTTATACAATTCAAACACCCGCTCATAGTTGGAACTAAGTGCTTATATATTTTACATACTCAAATCAACTTTATTATGCCTTATGTCACTCTAATTTAAATTTTTTATCTTGCATGTTAGCTCTAGTAACAAGCTAATTTGATTGTATTTTGTAACAGCTTTTTCTTTTTTCTTTTTTTGAAACCGGATCATCCCTATTTTACCAAATAAATCAACTTAAAACATGTACACTTGCAGAATTATTATGTTAATATCCTCATTAGGATTTACACAATTAATTTTTTTCCCCCCTAAATTAAGAAAGGATGTCTTGATTTAACTTTCGAATTTTAAATTTATATTTATAAGGTTGATAACGTAATTTAAAAACTCAAAATTGGTCAGAATAATATTTGCCAGATAAATAAATGACCTAATTATTTAACTAGTTTAACTTTTAATTACTTAGCAAAAAATATATATATTTACTTTCTTACGATGTTAAAAAATATTTACGTCGTAAGAAAAATAAATATATTTTTTTTAATTAAAAATAAAATTCTATATATGAAGTGATTATAAGATGCAATTAAAAAAAAACTGATCCTTACAGTAATTAAGGACTGATTCAAAATTATTAGAAAAATTATAAATGGCCTTTCAGCTTTCACTGTTAAATCAGTTTAAACTAATGTTGCCAAAATAAGATAAGACAAATATACATGCAAGGAAGAAACATTTGACATCGTGACCCCAAACAGTAAAATAATTAGGTGATGAATGATTGAGTGTTAGAGAAGACAAATGTAGAAAAAGAGTGTTGTTTACCTGGAGATATTATCCAATTAATTTCTATCAATTTAATAATGTGACAGCGTTTTAGCGATTGTGGCAGGCTAATTAAGTAGGTTTTACCATGAACTCCAATCATCTATGCTGTCTTATGATTTTTGTCTCTCCTTTCTTTCCATTTCTCATATTAGTTTTGTCCAGTTTGATGGGTTTTCGAGCTAGTTTCACACTGAGCTCATATGAACAACAAACAAATTGAATGTTGAACTTAAAAAAAAAAAAATTAAAAACAAAATAGTAGTAGCCCAAGATATTGCATTTGATAATCACTCCTATATTCGGCATATTTGGTAATGCCATATATAAAATTCTAGGTGGCCGTTTATTTAGTAAGAGGCAAAATTTTGATATATGCATGTCCTGCTAGCTCCTTTTTATTTGAGGTGGTACGAACAGGTACTTAGAAAAGTGTTCAGCTCTAAACTAAACTTTCATCTATCAACAAATCCGTAGATTAATAATACCATAAGCCAGAAATTCTAGAGAGCTTTTAAAGTGAAGACTAATTAAAAGCAGATAGAATTTTTAGCCTCAAAAGCTATAGAGATGAAACAACAAGTGGGGTTTAATACTCTGTGTCTGTCTGTAAATTCTTTTAATGTTGCTGTAGAACAGCTCTTGTCCTATTTTGCATCCGAAAAAGTCAAAAACAATTATACCACACGGACATGCATGATGCATCCATCAACTCACCAGATAGATTATTCATATAAAGCCTCTTGATTATCCGACAAAACTAAAGGCAAAAAACAATTACAGAGAACAATGTGGTACTGGTTTTAATTGAAGCTTTGATCAACTTTGATGGTCCAATCGAATTTGTTGTTTACATAGATATTAAGTAGAGGCGGCTGTTTATATTAAAAAGAGAAATGCTAAATTTACATTCATTTTACTCTCACATTAATTAAATTATAACACGTGCTATAATTATTTTAAAAAATGAAAATATAATTTAATTTTTTATATAATTTTACCTAATGTCAAGTGATTAATGTGGATGTAGGGGTGTAAAAAAGGACAAATCCGCCAACACGGCATGGCTCAGCCTACCCTATCAAATTAGCATGTAGAGCCGACTTTTGGCCATTTATTCCATAAGTTTTGTCGTATCGTGTAGTATCCGACCCGTTAAAGCGTACTTAACGAACAAGCATAACCCATGCCCCATTTATATTTACATATTTTTAATTTTTAACATTATTAATAATACTTTAAAAAGTTAACAATATGATTTGAGCTTTCAACATTTTATATGATAGATAGTTAAGATTCAATAGATTATATCTAATTTTCATTAAATATATACAATTTTATTTATTTATTGTTGTTTATTTATAAATAATTTTTAAAATAAAAGGATTTTGTAGGCAGGCTCGTCCCAGAGCCTCTTAAAGGTTGCAAATCGTGCTGTTTTTTTTGGTTCACATGTCGTATCATATCAAATATTTAATAAATTGTATCGTGCTAATTTATTTGACACTTTTTATATAAGTGTAAAAGTGAGTTTAAATTTATGTAACCACATCATTCTTATATTAAAATAAGAATTTTCTTCGCTCAATGAAGTCATAAAGAATTAATGCTAGCTTATATTAAAATAAGAATTTTCTTCGCTCAATGAAGTCATAAAGAATTAATGCAGCCTAGCCTAGCCTTCCCTCAGGATATTAATTAAATTAGGGTTTATTATTCTAGGCAAAATCATTGCCTCGGTGATTGATTCTCTCTAGAATTTGCAGGCTGTAGAAGCATTCTGTTAAAATTAGAAATATATATAGTAGTAATTAGTTTGTCATGTGACTCATATCCAACAGTATTATACTGAACCTATTAAGCCCTCCAAGACCCGTGACTTGCTCCTCTTTTTAACTCTTTCACATAAATTTTATGTAACTCGTGTTTAAAAAATTCATAGCTTGAGAAATGGAAAAGGAAGTCTTTAGAGATAGGAAATCATATCACCTGTAAGTAAGGCCAACCCAATTGAAAAATCAACACTTTATCGTACAATTGAAAAAGTTAAGTATTCAACAGTAAGACAACTACATTACACATTTAAACTTAACCTCTTTTCTCAAATTTTATTCTCCACCAACTTAGTTTACAAGTTCCCATTCCATAACTTACAATCAACTAGACAAAGTAGGAAAGCAACTCTCCGATCTATCAAGGCCAGGACCACGAATTTCAGGGTCAATTTTCGTGGGACTACTTGGAGTTGATCTCAAGCTTCTTGGAGAATCCAAACTTCTCCTTAAAATCTGTCTCATTGCAGAAATCAAATGGACGGTAGGATCTGGTGGTGGTACTGAGGTCTTGAAATTCTTGTAAAAGTTCATGTGCATAGCTATTGCTTCTTCATTACTAATAAGCTTGTCAGACCTTATAATCTCATCTTTAATAGCCTCAGCACATAGCCCACAAATCCAATGGTCATTGTATTTCTCACGTACAAGCTTTATATAAGCAGGAGTGCACTCCTCTGTTAGGCTACAACACTCACATTTGGCAAATTCAATTTCTATTTGTGCAATCAGTTTTGTGGCTGATGATTGAGTTTCTGGTGTTGATATAACCATTGGGTCGCTGATAATTGTACCAGACATATTCAATACCCCTGCAATCCAAAACCATCAACTGAAATTCTATACCTTTGTGATTTGACATAGACAAATAAAAATTCTTCTTATTATTATTTATTCTGTAAGTTTTAACTCCTAAAGAAAGTAAAGTCGTGTTTGATAACCAAGAAAGAAAATATGGAAAAGAACATAAAGTTGATCAAGTAAAAGTAGTAGGAGAAGACAAAGTAGAACAGGTAATTTGAAAGCTCTCTGTTTTCCAGCAAATTGAATGAGTACACGCTATAAAAACACCTCTGTTTCGTTAGGAAAAATAAGAGGAAACGTATATTCTAAAAAAGATGCAATTTTTTTTTTCTTTCTTTCGGTCAATGAAAAAGATACCATCTTGTGTTCAGAGCAAGATTTGATATTTAAACAAGAAAGCCAGAAAAATTACAGGAATTACCAGAATCTGCAGATAAAAAGGAACCCTGATATTTCTTTTTATCTTTTTCTTTCTACTTCTAAAACAGAGTTCTTAAAACTATAGGCTTTATCTCTCCTTTTCCCACTTTCCTTCAACCTTCTCTTCTTCAGCAAATAAAATATCAGACATGAAAACCATTTCAAAATGAATATTTTCTTCCAAAGTTAAAGCCTTTATCTTCTTCCTCAAGCTCCTGCTACTGAAAACACAAGCTCGTAGCTTTATGAGAAATCCAGATCAGATCTTACTATTATGAACAAACAGAGGGTTTTTTATTTTTTATTTTCCTGCTCCACAGGTTTCCCTCGATCAATCAACTAATATATGAAGGAATAGCAGATACTTGAGAGAGAGACAGAGACAGAGACAGAGACAGAGAATACTTTCTATGGAGAGTAGTTTTTGGACAGAGAGAGAACCAATGATTGAAGCCTGTATGTTGGTAGACTGCAGTATAATCCAAATCAGCAACTTTTGCTATCAGTCAATTCTAACCGTTGATTTCTGCATTGCCAGCTAATCATTATTATATTCTAAGGCCATGATTTGGCCATTCACATGTGTTGTGTGAAGGTTGGCATTGGCTTGCTAATTTTTTCCATATTATATCGCGTGTACATAAAAACGTGTATAACCACTTCAAATCAAGTATGAATGCTCATGCAAAAGCCCACATAAGAGAATTCTGGCACACTAACAGCAAATTAATCTATCAAGGCGTAATAGTAATTCTAAATGAGAATATTCCCTAAATATGCTTTTGATTTCAAATTTAAACTTATCTTAACACTAATTAAATATTGATTTAATAATTTACATTTATCTTCTTCATTGGCTAATAAATTGTTGTTACAGACCAATCAAAATGTGTTATGAGATATAATTACTATAATGTATGGACCAAAATACCGAAAAAAAAAAAATTGAAAACATAGTGAAACAATTTGCACATATTCGATTGGGAAAGAGACTTGGACGCAATTGGGTATACGAACAGATAAAATAGGACAATTCCTGAAAAATGACCTAAACCTAACAGAATAAAATAAGAAACATGTGTTACTACTCTTTAATTGCCTTTAAAGAAGTTAGAAAACGAAAGTTATTGTTTCTATATCTTTGTGGAGATCAACATAGAAAAATATGAATTCATTGTTTCACATCACAAATATCCAAAACTTCTACTCTTAACGCATGTGAGACACGCATAGACTAATGCATCTGTTTTATCATCTCATAGTTTTGACCTATAAAGAGATAAGTACAAAAATTGACCAAAACTATTTCATCAAGAAAACTAGTAATATTTTGACCAAAAAAAAAAAACTAGTAATACTATTCTAGTTGATATTTATAAAATTATCAATAAAAAAATGTATAGAAAGTTAAAGTTTTCCCAATTCTTTTTTACTATTGACTTACATGAATAACATCTATCGAGTATCAACTGATCTTTTTTTTTTTTTTTTTTTCCTACAAGATATCAACTAATAAAGTTTCACATATGTTGGTATGTAGTAGAAATAATTACCATGGTCTAACTTTTTATTTTATTTTAAAGAAAATAATAAAATTAATACTTTTAAAACTTAAAATAATAAAATTAATACCTTTAATTTATAATAATTCACATCCCTTTAAATTTAATGAGATTGTGCTATTTTTCTTACTTCGAGTTAAGAGGTGACTATTGTGTAATTTTTCCTTTTTTTATGGAAATTGTAATTAGGGACGTACCCAGAAATATTTTTCTAAGAGAGCTGATATATATTAAAAAATGTCTCTAATTTTTTATTATTTATAATATCAAGATTTATAGCTAACCTTGAAAAAATAATATAAACTTAAAAAGTAAACCAAAAAAAAAAAATTATTTAAGTTATACCCGACGATGCTTTATAGCATAAAATTCATCAATTATCAAATCAGATTCAATTTCTTCTGCAAACTCTCTTTCAATATAGACAATCATACAATCTTGAAGAAATTTCTCCTCCATTTTATTTCGAAGTAATATTTTAATGAGTTCCATAGCTGAAAATGCACGTTCCGTAGTTGCTATAGAGACTAGAAGGGTCAACACCAAACGAATTAATCTATCAATCAGATAATATATATGTAACTTTCCTGTTCTAAGTAGCTCTTTACACAATTAAGATAGAGAATATATGTTTTGAAAATCTAAGTGTTGCACAACAGCCATCTCATAGAATTTCAACTGACGTTTTAAATCTTCAAGTTCTTTTTGTGTAAAATCTTGATGATAGAAATCTTTAGCAAGAATATAGATATCATCAGCATTAAAGGATTTAAAGTTTTTTGCTGGATTTAGAGCTGAACTAAGAATAAAAAGTTTCATTGCTTCATCTGAAAATTTGCTGCCTATTTTCATTAGCTGAAAATCAATTACTGCATTAAATATGTCAATACGATAATAATGATCAAATGTAATGTGATTATCTTGTTGACATGAACGTCCTGTACCTTCCAAATACCGAGCATTCATATTCGGGGTGACAATATTATGTTTTTTACAAAATGACAAAACACATTGTAAAAAATCATCACAACCATCTTGTCTTAGATTCTTAACAAGACCTTTTGAATAAGACATTAATTCAAGTGCGTTTGGAATATCTTGAGCTTCATACTGCAATGATTGACATAAAATATCAGTGATTTCTAGGATTTTATCCATCAAAGTCAATAAATACAAATTCAAAGCTTTTCATTGTTTTTAAACATCCTTTTGCTTCTCCTCTTATATTACTATTAGGTCCATTTTGAATCATATTTTCAAGAATAGTGCAAGTTACACCAAACATATTTATCAACCTATTAACTAAAGCAAAATGTGAGCTCCATTTTGTCACTCCAGGTCGCTGTAAAGTGCGAATTTGATTAGCTCATGTACCAGTCTCAAGTTCTCCTGAAGCTAACATATTTGCTATTTCAGATTCCCGAGCAGATTTTAATTCAGAGCAGCTTAGTTGAAGAACTAACAAGATTTATTATTGAGTTCAATTTTGAAAAAAATAACCACACATCATGGACATTTTTGGATGCTGCAACCAAAGCTAACTACAATCTATGAGCAAAACAATGAATATAATATGCAGATGGACAATCCATTTTAAATAATGCTTGTAATCCATTCCATGCTCCATGCATATTGCTTGCACCATCATATCCTTGACCTTTTAGGTTCTCTATTTGAAGATCATATCTAGTAAGAACTTTGCATATCTTGATTTTAAGATTTTTAGCTGTTGTGTCTTCAACTTGAACAATATAAAAAAAATGCTCTCTAATAAACCCACAACAATCAACAAATCTTAAAATGATTGCCATTTGATCCTTGTTAGATTCATCAGTTGCCTCATCTATAAAAATACAAAATTTAGCTTCTCCAACCTCCTTACGTATTCTTTTTCTCATATTATTAGCAAGAATATTTAAGATTTCCTTCTGAATTTTTAGATAAATATATTTAGCATTTCCAGGAGCATTATCTAAGACAACTTTCGCAACATTTTCATTCATTAATCCTATCAATTTTATCATCTCAATGAAATTACCATGATTAGTTGAAGAGATAGATTCATCATTCCCTCTAAATGCACATGCTTGCTTTGCAAGCCACTTGACAGTCTCTATTGAAGTCTTGAGCTGTAACCGATTATCCAAAATTTGTTGTGAAGATTGTGCATTTATCACTTTATCAATTTGTTTTGATGGATTTTTCAAATTAGTCCATTTTTTTATAGCCATTTGATGTGATTCTCCTTTATGATTCACAAAAGCACATTTTCCATCATTTACCCTTTTCCAATTTTCAAATCTATTAACTGTGAATGTTGGAAGTTTTGGTGGATTAATATAAAAAAGAAAGCACGGAAAACAAAAGACTTTGTCTTTGTTTGAAGAGTACTCTATCCAAGAAAATCGAGAAAGCCAACAATATTGAAATCGATGTTGTTGGTTCCCAAATTGAGTAGGTAGAAATTCACTCAACTTGGGTTGATATGGTCCCATGTTGATATATTCTCTTCGAATATCATCTTGTATATTAACATTATATGACCATATTGGATTACATAAACCTGGATCACGTTCCAAAGATTGAATACCAATTTTTCGAAAATCAATTCTTTGGAACTTTGAAATATGTGCATTATCATCAACAAGTAATTCTTGAGATAGCTTATGTTTTTGGTTTGTAGCCTCAATAGAAGTATTTTTGGTTGATTATTGATCATCTATTTTCTTAAAAAATGAATGAAGAGTTTTAAATGATTTAGAACTTTGGTGAGGTTTACCCATTATAACCTACGATAAAAATATTTAATGCAAATTAAAGTATATAATTAAAAATTACAAACACCTAACAACAAACAAACAAAAAATTAAAATAACTAAAGAATTAAAGAATCAATAAATAAGTTATATGCTTAATCATTTTTTTACCTATTAATAGTAATTGATAAGTCTAGAAATTTAAAATAAATTTCATATTCTAATATAATAATGAGATAATATATATTTTGAAATAAAGAACTCTAATTAATAATTTAAAGAATGAAAAATAACGTATTTAATGAAATAATGGTGAATTATTATTAAAAAATGAGTGTTAAATACATATAAATTTATACTTAAATAAGTACTTAAATTAATAATTATACAATATTTATCGATCAAAAATTTAAAAAGCTATAATTTTTAGAAATATATAACACATAATTATTGATATGAGTATAAATTGAAATATAAATATTTTAAGTATTTAGTATTTTTTAAAAAGAATACATAATTATAATAATTTTACTTTAAAAAAAAAAAAAAAGAAGAAGAAGAAGAAGGAGGAGGTACCAAAGCACCGCAAAGTTACAGAGTTGCAGAATAAAGCAATGAACAGTAGTTGAAAAATAATAGTTATAATGAACAGCGGTAAGAGAAGGAGAGCAAGGAAGGCAGTGAAAAGTTAGTTTATAATTAGGGTTTGAATTAATATAATATAAATTATATTTATATGACTAAAATTTATTAATTTTTTTACAAAAGTTGTTCGGGCTGAAGCTCGGTACAGCCCACGTTACAGTTCGCCTCTGATTATAGTTACTAACGAGAAACTTGCCCTACTATCTAAATACATCATTTAGGAAAAAAAAAAAAAAACACTTTAAAAACTTATAATAAAAAAATAACACAATTTATGTTTAAATTATATATTTTTATAATAAAAAATTATTTTTTACATCATTTTTCTTTTGAAAGTCCGTCTATTTAAAAATCGTTCAAATTAAATTGCGATAATTTAAATATATTTAATATTAAACGTTCAATATTATTAAGATACTATTTATTATTATAAATTTTTGGAGTGTTATTTTTAGTAATTTTTATAATAAAATTTTTTTTGATATAAATCTTTTAATAACTAGCTAGTACAATGTAAGAGACGAAAGAAATATATTAGAAGTGGAGGTGTCACACAATCCACTATCACAGATCACATAAATTAGAAAAGTTACATCATTAGATAAAAAAAGGAAATAGAAAAACAAAGCGATGAATTAATTATTGTTTTTTATCGATGAATTATTAGACATGTAAGTATCGTTATACAGTCTTTGGGTTAAGTTAAATAAAGACATGCTAGCTTTGTTTAAGTCAACAAACCAATTTGCATTCTCAGCATTCCAACATGCTCAATGGCAACAAATGCCTACGAAAGTCTAGTGGATGACATGGTAACTTTAAAGAATAAAATGGTGACATGGCATAATAATTATTTACGTGTCACACACTAATCATGTTATAATTTATTAAACAAGTTGTAATACTTTTATTTTGGTCTATGTCTATGGTTCTTGACGTCCATGATTGCTTCCAATTTATGTGTAACCTTAGTATTATGACGGTAAAGTAGTGCACACACTATATATATATTAATTAAAAAAATATTTAAAAAATAATAAAAATAACATCTATCAAAATTTAAAATAATAAAAATAGTACTTATTATATTCAAATCGTATTTTTATTATTAAAGAAAGACTGTTACATCATTTATTTTTTAACGTTATTCAATTGTATAACATCGTTCAAGTTAAACTGCGAAAATTTGAACTTATTTAACGTTAAATGTCGTCTAATTAAACACTGATAAATATTTTTTTTTATTTCTCAAAAATATTTATACTAATAAAAAAGATTCCATTTACCATCGATTATTTATATTAATATTTTTGGAGATTTACTTTTGTTTTCATGTCTATCATTTCGATTTCAAAACATTCTTTTTCTAAAAAAATATATATATATATTTCTAAAATTTTAATATGCTTTCAATCTACAATTAGGGGCAGATAAAAATGAAAAGAAGTCACTGGCAGCTGGTGGCTTAGTGGGAATGGACATTTAGAATGACAACTAACATTTTCCCCATTTTTAAATGATTTAACTATATAACATAAATTTCCTTCATATTTTTATTTAAAAAATTTTTGTTTTCGAAAATAAATTTATTTTTTTTACTAAAAAAATTAAAAAAAAAATTAATTGAATAATTGAATCATTTATGTATGGGATATGATTTTTAAATTGACCAAAATTTCTTATCATGTACGCACCTTCTTCAGAGTTCAGATTAGTTAACAAAAACACGGAGGCACGGTGATCAAAGTGAGAAAAAACAGCACGCTTTGTAAGCATTTTAATTTTTTTACGAGTATAATAAGTAATTTGATTTAAAAAAAAAATGCGTGAATATGAATTCTACGTCTACAGATTCTACACTGCTAATAAAGATGAATTTCGCTAAGCACCTTTTGTTATAATCTTTCAGCTAAGTGATTACTATACCCTTTTTTTTTTTCCCCTTTTTGAAGGATCGGCCTAATTTTTCAGAAAATTCCAACATGTTTGTGTCTGATACATGTAAGGTTTGCAGTGTGTGTCAAGTGAGATTTGAAATAAATGATTTGTTCATTGTTTTCAAATGATGCATTATTAAGATACGAAAAGATAAATCTAAAGGTTATCATCAATCAAGAATCAATTTTGAGAGTAATATTAAGCAATTTTGGTGGCCTATAACAGCTTACAAAAGCATAGGCCCAAATATGTCATGTAGGATAAAACTGTGGCAATTCAACTGAAATTATGCAAATGAAGATTTCAAGTAACTAAACTAATCAAAGTCGCATGGGGCCTAAATTTACCAAAAAAATTCTTCTTCATCGTGACCATTTTGTGCGTTTTTCAGGACTCCTAGGACGCAGGGGAGTCTAGTTCAAATTGTATCAATATTGTTTGACCTAAACTTACATTTAAAGAGTAAACTAAGGTTAACAATAAGTGTAATGTCATGAACAATCCATTGGAGCTCATCTTTTGATATTTAGAAGTGATTTTTTTTTTCTTGAAAAAGAAAAGGACTAAAGTATTCCAACTCATCACAAGGCACCAGTAGCACCCATTGCCCATATTTTAAACAAAATGTGCATAATTAAGTAATAATTAAATGTGTTATTCATGAGTTTGGATTGCGTTGTGTTTAGCTCTATTAACCAACCAGGTTATACAAGTCATGTTGCATTGTGTCGTACCTTTTGTGTTTTTTATTACAACCCAAATTCACTCTCAAAACTGGTGCTCGAACCCATACTTTAAGCATGCCCAAGCAGGCTAAATGACAATGATCAGAGGTGGACTTGTGAAGGAGTTGGGGGAGCTCGAGCCCTGGCCATTTTTTTTTTAATATAAAATTACCATTTTACCCCCTAACTTAATATTAATTCACCCTAGCTGCGCTCAAGTTTTTCATTCTATTCTAGCTCGCATTCGCATGCCGTCTGCCCTCCTGCACTCGCCGCGTGACTCGCTTCGCTTAGCCCAGCCTTGACGCGGTCACCGCCAGCCTCCTGACCTGTAGCCTTCTCCCTACAACGCCTTACGAGTTACTAGTTAGGCCTCCAGCTCCAGCGCCTTCAACAATTCAACTTCAACTGTTCTGTTCATTGTTCAACACCTCCATTCCAGACGCTGCCTACCAGTAACAGTCACCAGCCTCCAACCACTCCAATCAAGTACTCAGGTCATCAGCCACGCCACGCGACGGTAACTTTTAATTTATAAAATATATTATTTTTGTTCATTGATTATTTAATTACTGATTGATATGCTTAATATTAATAATATTATTGTATAAATAATGTGTATTTTATATATGGAGATAGGCTGATTGACTGGAATAATTTTATATATGCTTAATATTAATAATGTTATTGTATAAATAATATGTATTTTATATCTGGGAATGAGCTGATTAGCTGGAATAATTTTTATTTAATTATATATTTACATGTTAATAATAATAACATATTTTGATACAACTGTTTAACTGATTTATAAAATTTTAAATTTAGAATTTTTGTTATTATATTGTGGTAATAATCAATTAATTAGATTAATAAAATAAAAAATAAGTGTAAGTATAACTATAAATAATATAATGACATAAATTTAATATTTGCAAGAGTAAATATTTTTTTAATATTTAGATATCTATTTTAATAAACTTTGATAAATTAAAGATTAAACAATACTTTAATATTTATAAATTTTTATTAGGTAATAAGTTATAATGAAACATGAACATGAAAGCTCAAAGTTGACCAAAACTCTTCATTCGTTTTTTAAGAAAATGGAAACATATTCAACAAAATCAAGTGTGTGCTCAAAGTCGACCAAAATTCTTCATTCGTTTTTTAAAAAAATGGAAACATATTCAACAAAATCAAGTGTGTCTAATGATTCTCCAAGTGTTGATGAAACTCATTGTTCTAAATCTCAAAGAAGTGAACTTGGAAGAAATGATATCACTTTTCTTCAACGAGATCCAAGTTTACGTTGTCCAATTTAGTCATATCATATTAATGAACAAGATGATATTCGAAGAAAATATATTAACATGAGACCATATCAACCCAAATTGGATTTGTATCCACCAACTTCTTATGGAAAGCAGTAACGTCGATTTCAATATTCATAGTTCATAAAATTTCCTTGACTTAAGTATTCTCCAAAAAATGATAAAGTGTTTTGCTTTCCATGCTTTCTTTTTTAGAGTAATCTTCCAAAGCATCCAACATTTACTATTAAAGGATACGGAGATTGGAAGAGAATTAATGATAAAAATAGATGTAGTCTTTTTACTCATGAAGGGGAGCTAAATTTATCACATAATGATGCTATGCAACAATGGCATGCTTTGAAAAATCCTACAACACACGTTGATAAAATGATCAATAGAAAATCTTCAAAACAAGTAATACAAAATTGTTTGCGACTCAAGGCTTCAATAGAAACGGCATATGCTTTTAGAGGTCATGATGAATTTAGCATATCATCTAACCGTGGTAACTTCATTGAAATGGTAAAATTGTTTGGAATAATTGATGAAGATATTGCTAATGTTACCTTAGATTGTGCTCCATCAAATGCAAAATATACTTCTTAAAAATAATTCAAAATGAGGTATTAAATATTATTGCAAATAATGTTCGGAAGAAAATATGCCAAGAAGTTGGTAATGCAAAATTTTCCATTCTTGTTGATGAGTTTACTAAAGAGCAGATGACGATTATCTTAAGATTTGTTGATTCTTATGGCTTCACTCGATAACGCTTTTTTAATATCATTCATGTTCAAAAAACTACAGCTTTGAATCTGAAGGAGAAAATTTATTTAGCTCTTTCTAAATTTAATCTTCAAATCAAAGACATTTGAGGTCAAGGATATGATGGTGCTAGTAATATGCGTAGTGCATGGAATGGGTTGCAAGCTTTATTTATGAAAGATTCTCCATGTGCGCAATATGTTCATTATTTTGCACATCGTCTCCAATTAGCATTGATTGCAGCATCTAAAGATGTCCATGATGTGTGAATTTTTTTTTCAAAGTTAAGCTTTGTTGTAAATTTTGTTGGAGCTTCAGCCAAATGTTGCTCAGAATTTAAATGTGCAAAAGACCTTGAATTGGCAGAGTTGTTAAACTGTGGAGAACTTGAGACTGGAAGTGGAGTTAATCAAATTCACACTTTACAACAACCTAAAGTTACAAGGTAGAGTTCTCATTTTGCTTCTGTCAATAGGCTAATTGAAATGTTTGGTGCAACATGTACTGTTCTTAAAAGTATTGCTAAAGATGGTCGTAATTATAATATAAGAGGATAAGCTAAAGGGGTATTCAAAGTAATTAAATGTTTTGATTTTATTTTCATTCTGCTTTTGATGAACAAGGTTATGAGAATTACTGACTTTTTATGTCAAGTATTGCAATCTAAATTTCAAGATATTTTGAATGCTACAAGATTAGTCAAATTCACAAAAGAACTTTTAGATAAATTAAGATCATGTGGTTGAGACAACTTTTTACAATCGTGTTATTATTTTGTAAAAAACATGATATTAATACACCTATTATGAGTTATATTTATTTGGATGGCACACGTCGGGCATGCCTTGAAAAAAATCATCTCATAGTGAATCATCATTATCCGTTTGATATATTCAATGCTGTAATTGATTTTCAATTACAGGAGATAAGTAAAAAATTTTCAAATAATGCAATGGAGCTTCTCAATCTTAGCTCTGCTTTAGATCATATTCATTGTTTTAAGTCATTCAACATTGATCATATATGCAATCTTGCTAATAAGTTTTATTCTAAAGATTTCACTCAAAAAGAACTTGAAAACTTGAGAAGACAATTAATGCATTACAAGATTGATGTCGTCAAAGATTCAAAGTTTCAAGAAATTATATTTTTTTCAATCTTGTTACAGGAATTAGTTAAAGATGGAAGATCAGTTATATATTTCTAAATTGATAGATTAATACGTTTAGTATTGACTTTTTCGATATTTACTGCAACTACAGAACATGTATTTTCAGTAAAGAAGCTTATTAAAACGTCTCTTTGAAACAAAATAGAGGATGAATTTTTAGCTGATTGTATGGTTTTTTATATTGAGAGAGAGTTTGCTAAAACTATCAATTCAGATCGGAGTTATAGATGAATTCTATGCTTTGAAGCATCGTAAAGCTCCACTTCGATAGTTTTTCTTTTCACTTAACAACGTGACATCATTTTCAGGTAAAATATAAATATTTTTTATGCTAATGTTATTTTTACTGTTAATTAATATAATATTTTTAAAATTTAGTAAGATATTTTATTTATTTATTTTTCATATTAATATGTTATGAAAAAAAAAATCAGACCCCAGATTTTAATTCCTGCCTTCGCGCCTGACAATGAGTCATAGCTCATTAGCTGCTTTTCATGTTCTGTTTGTGTGTGGAGAAAAAAATTGCCACCTCTAACGAGTAAACTGATTCCATATCCTAGTACATGATCTTTAAAGTCATGGCTAACTAGAAATTACAGAGGAAAAACATAATGATCAGAGACAAACCCTGCAAAATTTGATTGATAGATCGAAAACAAATTCTGAATTTGAGAGGTAACAATAGCAAATATAAAAATTTATCCAGCAGTTTCCTCTACCTGATGATTCAATCCCGCTCGCTTATTGCAGTCAAGTGCTCATCGATCTTCTCTGTGGATAGAGCTCTAAAGACTGGACTCTTCTTCCGTACAACTCCGACCTATGAGTCACAATGATAACATATCAATCCACACATTCTATCATATTATCAGTAGTTTTATTTGCATCTAGGCTCTAGCAACTTTCCAAGCCACCCATAAGTAAATTAGAAAATAATTTATGCAACGTGTTAGATGGAAAAGATAGTTCTATAGGGACTCAATATTTGTTCCCAAGGCGGAATGATAGTTCTACATGAAGAACTTAGATTCATGCCAGATAAACAGAGGAAACTCCAACATGGTATTACGTGAATGTGAAACACCCAACTCTAGAATATAATATGCTGGTGAAATGGAATTCTTCCACGACTGAGTTACTGAGTAGGTGTTCAAATTAATGATAAAGCAGAAAAGACATAATATTTCACAAAATATCAGGCATAACAACATTCAGCTTGAAGCCATTCACATGGTTGTAAAGCAGGAGCAAACATTTGAACGGAAAAAACAGAAAAAGTGGATGTCCAGTACCTCAATCTCGCTGGCCTTGAAGTCCTCCTGTACAACTGATTGCAAGGCAGAAATTGCAGTCTACAAATGAAATCAAAAACCTGATATTAGGTACAAGGAAGGCATTAGATATCATGTTATCGGTAGTAATATGCTATGTTTTTCTCAATTTCTATGGATCGCACAATCATCTCAAAAGAATAATCCATAAAATTTTCAACTGAACTTCAGAAAATTTTGTAAGAATAAACCTATCTTGTACTCAGCAGTTAAAGTGGCTCACTCCATAAGCCCACTTCAAATAACTTTCAGCCAGTATTTCTATGGAAAAATTTGAAAGCAATCAGCTTATATTAGATTGGTGCTGCAAAAAAAGACTGAATCGGAAACAAAATTTTCCAGGTTTGAAACAACTTTAACAGAATTTTTCTAGTCCTTCATCTAATTAGAACAGTGTGTGATAAAGCAAGCTGCTAAATACAATAGTTTAGGACCTTGTTAACTCTATGATTGGAAGTCTGCCCCATTAAGATGTAATGTCTACCTGCACTGTCTCCTCATAGGTAAATTGAGGATCATTCTTCATTTTCTTCCCCAAGAAATTAATAGCCTTCTGTTCTTTCAGTCCAGCACTGGTAGCCTAAGACAGATAACAACCAAAATAAAGGAAAATATGAAAAAGGAATGAAGGGAATGTTTCTAGCCCACAAATCAAAACTATAGTGAAATATGTTTGTGTACCTTGTGACCAAAGAAATGACCAGCTGGATCACACTTATAAAGGCGAGGTCCATACTCATCATCAATACCCAAAACCATAGCAACTTCAAAAGGAAAGCACAAAGCATAATAAAATGACGTAAGTGACAAGTTAAATACGTTAATTAAGAAAGAAAAAGTGGAAAACAGAAAGCATTAACCATCAGCCCAGTGCATTACATCATGATACAAATCTTAGTTATATGGGGGAGACGATTCAGTCACATAAAGAAATAAGAAACTAACCTACTCCAAGTGGTCTCATATAAGCATGCTGAGTGTAGACTTGTGATTTGTCGGCAATCCTGTGAGCAGAAATGACACCATCAGAAGGTATTAAGGCAATGCTATGCTTTAACAACATAATATATTGCATCAGCTGGAGATGGCATACAAAGAGGTTGAAACAAAACCAAAAAAAGCATTTCCTAAGATAAAATATCCAATATCATTGAAAAATAAATAAATATATATATATATATTTATACACACACATCTGCAACAGATTGGCATAGTTGTCCTCTTCCTAGTTCATAAATCATGAATTTTTCTACATAAATTCTATCAAATCTTTCCAATACCTCCCCTTTACATAATTAACCAAAGAAGCAATGTATCATAGATGATTGTAATAATAATAATGCAGGACACCTCATTTTTTTCCTTTTTTTCTAATATAATAGACTCATTTGGAATCTCGACCAATTGATATTTGTTATAAATTAGCGCTAGCGGAAGCGTAGTTCGGGTCCAATTTAGTTGCACAAATAATTAATTATGGATAACAGCAAAATAATAAGTAATAAGAAAAATAAATGACACACAATGATTTAAGTGGTTCAACCTTTCAATGTGAAAGGTCTACTCCACTGACGACGGCACACCGAGGAAAATCCACTATCAGATCCAAATGGAGAATACAAACACCAATATTCAAAAGCCACTCAAAAATATCAAATACCATATATTCTCACAAAATCTCCCAATAACTAACAACACTAATGTAATAACAATTAAAGAAATATTGCAAATTTAAAGGTTACCACAATGTTGCAAAGGAACGAATGGGAATATCCGATCAATAGAAAAGGGAGGCTGATATGTATATATATATTCTTGTTGACTTTTCAAAGTGAGATGTGTGCTTTTGCTAGTCTCACGATTATGGCTGATGATATATATATTAATCTCCTTTTCTTTCTATTTGGTTTCAAATGGCAATTTGATTCAGATGGCAATTCTGGTTTGGCAATTCTTCTTCTTTTTCTCTTCTGCGATTGGTGTGCTTTTCTCCTCTCTAATTCTCTTGCGGCAGCAAACAAAACAACAATATATATATATATATATGTGTGTGTGTGTGTTGTAGTAGAGTTACATATATTAATTAGAGGAATAAATTACGTATATGCCCCTTCTTAAAAAAAACAGTTTTTGCAGCCATATTAAAAAATCTCCACCTTGGCTCAAAACGGAACCAAGTTCTTCAAATTTAGGATTCCTCGAAATATCAAATGGCCGTCGTCCAAAAAAGCCCCGAAGGGCGATCACTTACTACAAACACCAACCAAGCCCAAGCAATGCTTGAACTTGTTAACTGGAATTGGCTTGGTCAACATATCAGCTGGATTCTCTGCAGTAGCTATCTTATTAATAACAATAGTACCCTGAGACACAATGTCACGAACAAAGTGGTATCTAACATCAATATGTTTGGTCCTCTCATGAAACATGGTATTCTTGGTCAAGTGTATTGCACTCTGACTATCACAAAATACAACAGAAGTATCCTGCTATAAGCCCAAATCACAAACCAAACCTCTAAGCCAAATGGCTTCTTTCACTGCTTCTGCTGCTGCCAAATATTCTGCCTCTGTAGTAGACAAAGCAACTGTAGACTGTAAAGTAGCCTTCCAACAATGGCACAATGAGAAAGAGTGAAAACATAACCTGTCAAAGATCTTCTCTTATCCAAATCTCCAGCATAATCGGAGTCTACATAACCAATAACACTGCAACCAGTATTAGAACTCCCATCATATACCAAACCAAAGCTAGAAGTGCCTTTCAAATACCGAAGTATCCATTTCACTACTTGCCAATGACCCTTTCCAGGGTTACCCATGTATCTACTAACAACACTAACTGCATGTGAAATATCTGGACGAGTACAAACCATAGCATACATCAAACTACCAACGGCACTAGCATATGGAACCGGAGACATGTACTTCTCTTCTTCTTCTGACTGTGGTGACAAATCCAAAGAAAGTCTGAAATGTGCAGCTAGTGGCGTACCTACAGGTTTAGACTCTTTCATATCAAAACGTTCAAGTACTTTTTCAATGTAACTTTTCTGAGACAAATAAAGCTTGCCCGCTTATCTATTCCTGTAAATTTCCATGCCCAAAATTTTCTTTGCTGCACCCAAATCTTTTATCTCACTAAGTTGAGACTTTAATTTCTGAATCTCAAACTTATTCTTAGAAGCAATAAGCATGTCATCAACATATAGTAACAAATAGACAATTGAACCATCAGAGAACCTTTTATGATAAACACAACTATCGTAATCACTCCTAGAGTAACCATGATCAATCATAAAAGAATCAAATCGCTTATACCACTGCCTAGGAGATTGCTTCAAATCATATAATGATTTTTTCAATAGACAAACATGATCTTTCTTACCTGAAATAACAAACCCCTCTGGTTGATGCATGTAAATTTGTTCCTCAAGCTCACCATGTAAGAAAGCTGTCTTGACATCAAGTTGTTCTAATTCCAAGTCAAACAGCGCAACCATAGCAAGCAACACACGTATGGAGCTATGTTTCACAACGGGTGAAAATACTTCATTGAAGTCGATACCCTTTTTTTGAGAATAGCCCTTTGCAACAACACGTGCCTTGAACCTAGCTGCTTCAACCTCAGGTATACCTTCCTTTTTCTTGAAGACCTATTTGTTTCCAACAATCTTCTAGCCCTTAGGTGGTTTTACCAATTCTCAAGTATGATTCTTATGAAGTGACTCAATCTCTTCATTCATAGCAACTAACCACTGAGCAGACTCATCACAAGTGACAGCTTCACTATAACTAGTAGGTTCATTCACCCCAATAGTCTCTGTCACAGACAATGCATAAGAAACTAAATCTGCATCTGCATACCTCTGAGGGCGTCGAATCTCTCTTGTTCCTTTACCCTTAGCGATACTGTATGGTTGCTCTTGTTGCTGTTCTGCTACATTAGGAGCAGAATCATCTAACTCATCCACAAATGGCTGATCTGAAGTGCTCTTTTGCACTTGACTAGGAGCTCCACTCTCAAGCTCCACCTGCTCACTAACACCGGGGTCTTTACCTGCAACAACAGACTCTTTTTTCTTTTCCAACATGGAAAACTCATCAAATTTAACATCTCTGCTAATTAAAAACTTACGTGACTTGGGTTCAACACACCATAGTCTATAACCCTTCACCCTAGAAGGATATCCCAAAAATATGCATTTCAATACCCTAGGCTCAAGCTTACCATCATTAACATGAGCATAAGAAGGACAACCAAAAACTTTTAAATCAGAATAATTAGCAAGAGTACCAGAAAATACCTCAAACGGAGTCTTCAACTCAATTGCAGTTGATGGAGATCTATTCACTAAATAGCAAGCATAGTTACAAGCTTCTGCTCAAAAGGATTTATCCAAACCAGCTTAAAAGAGCATACAACGAGCTTTTTCCAAAAGAGTCCTATTCATACGTTCTGCAACTCCATTCTATTGTGGTGTATTACGCACAGTGCGGTGTCTCACTATGTCATTCCTTTCACATAACTCATTAAACTGACTTTCACAAAACTCCAAGCCATTGTCGGTTCTCAAACGCTTGATCTTCTTGCCAGTTTGATTTTCAATACAAGCTTTAAACTTGACAAATCTCGAAAACACATCATTCTTATTTTTCAAAAAATATACCCAAACATGACGAGAGAAGTCATCAATAAAAGTCAACATATACCGTGTACCACCCTTGGAAGCAACGCGAGAAGGACCCCAAAGATCTGAATGAATATAATCAACAGTACATTTCGTTTTATGGATGGCTGTACTGAACTTAACTCTGTGATGCTTTCTATAGACACAATGCTCACAGAAATCAAGCTTCCCAGTTTTCTGACCACCAAGTAAACCCCGTTTGCTCAAAATGGACATTCCTGCCTCACTCATATGCCCTAACCGCATATGCCATAAGCGAGTCGTATCTGAATCTTGATCTGACGATGATGAAACTGAAACACTGCCATTCTGCCAATGATAGTGCTACCCTGAAGCACATAGAGACCACGAGACAATTGCCCTTTAATAACCACCAGAGCACCCTTAATAACTTTCAAAACTCCACCTTCAGCTATGTACCTATAGCCCTGTGAGTCAAGAGTATCCAAAGATATCAGGTTCTTTTTCAAATATGGAACATGGCGAACATCTTTCAAAGTCCTGACAATACCGTCATGCATCTTAATCCAGAGTGTACCAATACCAACAACCTTACAGGACACATTATTTCCCATCAAGACAACACTCCCATCAATGGACTGATAAGAAACAAACCAATCCCTATTGGGGCACATATGGTAAGTGCAACCCGAATCAAGAATCCAAACATCTCTTGAAGAACTAATAGATACTGATAGAACATTATCACCTTCGGATCCAGAACTATCTGCAACACCAGCAACATCATTAGTACCAGAAGATGTTGTGGTAAATTTTCCTTTACCTTTGAGTTTCGGACAGTTAATTTTCCAATGCCCTTCTTGACGGCAATAATTACATTTGTCTTTTCTCTTTCTAGATTTTGATCTAGACTTGCCTCTATTATTGTTTGATCCTTTATCTTGCGTTCTACCTCTGACAAACAAACCACTGCTACTGTCATTATTACATGTAGACACCTTTTTCTTCAACTCTCTGGAATTCAAAGCCGCTTTGACATCTTCCAAAGAAATAGTGTCTCTCCCATATAGCATGGTATCAACAAAATGTTCAAACGAATGAGGTAAAGAACATAACAAAACTAAGGCCTGATCCTCATCATCAATCTTAACACCAACATTTTTCAAAGCACGAATAATTTTAGTAAATTCATCAAGGTGATCGTGCAAAGGTGTACCTTCTGGCATTCTGAAAGTGTACAAGCGCTGCTTCAAATATAACCGACTTGTCAAAGACTTGGTCATATATACACCCTCCAATTTAAGCCACAATCCAGCAGGAGATCTCTCATCACCAACTTCGCGTAGTACCTCATCAGACAAGGATAGCTGAATTGAACTGAGAGCATTTTCCATCAATGCATCTTTTTCTTCCTCAGTCAATTTTTCTGATAATTTATCCTTGCCTTCAAGTGTCTTAACGAGCCCCTTTTTAACCAATATGGCTCGCATCTTCATTCGCCAAAGACTAAAATCATTCCTACCATTGAATTTCTCAATTTCGTATTTTGCCGCCATGACAGAAAATCCAAAATTAAATTAATACAAGCACAACCCAAAAATTATGAAACCAACCAAATAACCAAAAGCTCAAAATAAATCCAAAAGAGCAAACTTGATCAGTTCCAATAATTAACAAAATAACCCAAAGCTCTGATACCAATTTGTTATAAATTGGCGCTAGCGGAAGCGTAGTTCGGGTCCAATTTAGTTGCACAAATAATTAATTATGGATAACAGCAAAATAATAAGTAATAAGAAAAATAAATGGCACACAATGATTTAAGTGGTTCAACCTTTCAATGTGAAAGGTCTACTCCACTGACGACGGCACACCGAGGAAAATCCACTATCAGATCCAAATGGAGAATACAAACACTAATATTCAAAAGCCACTCAAAAATATCAAATACCAGATATTCTCACAAAATCTCCCAATAACTAACAACACTAATGCAATAATAATTAAAGAAATATTGTAAATTTAAAGGTTACCATAATGTTGCAAAGGGACGAATGGAAATATCCGATCAATAGAAAAGGGAAGCTGATATATATATATATATATTCTTGTTGACTTTTCAAAGTGAGATGTGTGCTTTTCCTAGTCTCACGATTATGGCTGATGATATATATATATTAATCTCCTTTTCTTTCAATTTGGTTTCGAATGGTAATTTGATTCAGATGGCAATTTTGGTTTGACAATTCTTCTTCTTTCGAATGGTAATTTGATTCAGATGGCAATTTTGGTTTGACAATTCTTCTTCTTTTTCTCTTCTGCGATTAGTGTGCTTTTCTCCTCTCTAATTCTCTTACGCAAACAAAACAACAATATATATATACATATGTGTTGTAGTAGGGTTACATATATTAATTAGAGGAATAAATTACATATATGCCCCTTCTTAAAAAAAAAACAGTTTTTGCAACCATATTAACAATATGCAAATATGTTAGCAAAAGTATCATAGTCAACTGCATTTGTCAGGCCAAGGGGCATTTACCAATCTTAAAATAACGACCGTAAAAACATATATATTTTACCCACAGTGCCATTTGTTAATAGTTTTAAATAACAAACTTTTAAGAAAAAGAGGGGTAAAAACATGAGAAACCTGTCACTCCAGTTGCCAATAACCCAAGCTACTTTGTAATGGGAAAAAGATGCGTTACGCTAGTCTGATCCAAAAAGTTTGTCCTGCATGAATTTAGTAATATTATGAAAATCCAAGTTTATTCAAATATAAACTTCTGCTATTTTTTTTTATTAATAAATTCCAAGAAAAACAATGGACATATACATACCGGGACCTTCTTCTGAGTCACAACACACGCTGAATCCTTTCCTCCAACACCTATCGAGGTGATCCCTGAAGCCTTGACAGCCTTAAAAGCATACTCTGTACATTTGTTTGGAAAAATCAAAGTCAAAATACAACATTCACATATGCTTGCTATCATTGTTCATTCAAAGTCTCCCATTCTCAAGCAATTTAGAGAAAGTACAACACTATCTAAACTCCAATACTTGTTTAATGAGAAATACAAAATACTTTGTATCCAAGAAATTTTAACTTTAATACGTTACTCTTTTGCTCTAAATAATGGACAAGGTCAAGTTCAATTTCAAAATAAGCACTGAATTCTCTAAATAAGATATTTATTAGCTGTAAATTGGCGTCTCTTAAATTCTTAAAGGTACAATGATCAATGTTCAACATGCTTTTGTGAGAATCCAACAAGTTGACATGACTCGGGTCCCGCTCATTCAAAACTAATATATATTTGCCAGAAATATCAATAAATGACATTCTTCCTCTTGCTTAAATCCGAAATATGCAGTCACCTTAGTTCAAAAGCATTTGTCCTAGATTTTTCAATTGTAGGTTGCTAACATAAGAAAGGGGAAGACAGCTCCGGATCCAGTTCCAAGAATACTTGGCAAAATTGCACCGAGTTCTAGGCGCTAGGGTGTGAACCAGACATTCGCCATTTCTTTATCTATGGATTGAAAGTTCTCAAGATATTACAGTAATACAAGTTACTTCTTCTTCTTTACTTAATTCATTTTTCCCACCAAGCTGCTCAATTTATCCTACTTTAGGCGGAAAACAAATCCCATAAACCAAGTTAACGATCAATTACAGTGCAAATGAAAATTTAAATCAATGGATAAGAAAACCGAATAGAACCCATATACTCTCAGCAGGCGTTTGATTGAAATTTGAGTGAAGATAGAAGACAAATAGGATTCACATACCCACTTGAAAAAGACGGCCTTCAGGTGAAAAAACCATAATGTGACGATCGTATCCACGTCCACTTCCTCGACTCATGATTGAAATGATATTTTTGATTTAATTGTATGATATAAACTCTTTCATACATGAAGTTTCATATTATAACTGGAGTATCTTGGAAAAAATTTCACTTTAAATGCTTGGCCTTTTTCTTCGAAAAATTCATGTACAAAATAGAGAATATATAGGTTTAATTATATAATATAACTTACATTCATGTATATAATTTTATTTTTAACCTTCTTTAGAAAAAAAAAAATATATTCATTTATTTTTATAACGTAAATGAACATATATTGTTTAGTGTTAGAAAAAAAATGAATATATGTTTTTTTTTCTTTTCTGACGAGAGTTAAAAATAAAATTATAAACACAAATAAGAGTTATATCGTATAATTAAACCTATATATTGTCTATTTTGTGCATGGATTTTTCAAAGAAAAAGACTAAGCTTTCAAATGAAAAAATTTCCAAGATGCTCGAGTTATAATAGCTCTTAATATATGAATGACAAAATAGCGCATAATTTCAAAAAGAATTATCAAATAACATGCAACGAGTTTGTTGCTGTCAACAGACATACGTTCTACATGAGTATGTAAAAAACTTAAGGTTTGAATATCAAGAATGAGTGTGCAAGTATTTTAATTTTTTTTAAAAATTTCCGAATAATAGTTTGACATTAATTTTAAAGAACCGCTTCTAAAAATTAGTACATGGTTATCATATATACCACTGATTTCTACTAGCATAAAATGGTAAAAGCCACAAGTCTTCTGATATTGTTGACCGAAGGGTTGTTCTTATACCAAATGGTAGGATGCCAAGTTGGCAACGTAGTCTCAGTCAAGGTCTCTTTGTTTATGTTTGTGAGACTCTATAAAACCACTTATAATAACAAAAAATGTTTTGTAATCAAATATGAAAAAAAAAAATTACAATTAGTTTTTTTTTAGGTCTTAGAATGCGTATTTTGTACTTGCAGATAAAATACTCTTCCTAAATATATTTTATTTTCCCAAAACAATTTTTGTCTATAAAAACATTAACACAAATAAAAGCACTTAGAGGCCAAAAATAGGGTTTTGTCTTTGATTTTGGGGGACAATTCAAATTTTATTACTCGGTGTTTATAAGATAAACGTTATTTTAATTTGGTGAAATCTTAAGGGACCTTCCTGCAAGAGAAACATTTGCTTAATGTTAATGCAGGACAAGTTATTTCTTCTATATTATGAATTGATCGAGGATCCAATAAAAAAAGAGATATATAGTCAAGCAATGATGGCATCACATAATTTAAGGTTTTAGTACATGATAGGCTTAAGTGTATTACATTCCATAAATAGAAACTATTCAATTTGGTTGCTTAATGAGGATTTAATTTCTATGCCCTAGACATCTAGTAGATGCGATTGCCCACATGGGGTTTCTTTTTTATTACCAAAAAGCTGTCTTGATGAGAGTGATCTCTGTTTAAACCCTTACCTGCAATCTCGAGGAAATTTATATATATATTCAGGTACTTTGGTGACGATCTAGGTGAAGTGCGATGGACATATGGGATATTTTCACTAAGATATATAATAGGATATCATTTAATATTAAAATTATTAATTTTATGTCATTTTAATATTTTTTTTCCAACTTAGTATTAAAATTATTAATTTTGTATCCACTTAGTATCAAAAAAAAAATTTCATTTCAACTTACTATTAAAACTTTTAGTCTTGTGTCGACTTAGTATTATTTTTTATTTTTAATTTGCTTCTAAAATTATATAATTTTTTTTTAATATTACGTTAGTTTAGGCATAAAAAAAAATTAAATATATGTTAATTATGTGATCACATTAAAAATATTTTATTAATTTTTATAGATAATATAAAATAAAAATAATAAACTGAAAGAAAAAAAAATATATATCAAGGTATCTTGCTACAGGTGTCAATCGCATCTTGGAGAATTTGGCTCTGCAAACTTCATATGGAATATGGTGGAAGTCAAGCTAACTTTTTGGAACACGTGTTTCTCTGACAAAAGATCTTGGAAGCTTCTTTGTCTGAAATGTAACAAACGTACCATAACCTGAACCATGTGCCGTGTGGCCCGTCTAGTTGTCGTGTTTGGGTCCCAACTCGGGGTTGGCCAGTCACGTGATTACATGGTGGCCATTGGGCTCCTACAAATAATTTTTACCACTTGATAGTAGATATACTTGCATCAATACATGTTAGTGTGTTACAATGTAATTTAAGTCAGCAGTCTAAAAGATTTGACTCATGGCTCAAATTTTGCTGTTTTCAGAAAAATGGAAAGATTGATATAGATGTCTAATAAATTCAATATGAGGGAGAATATGGCTTAATTGTTTATTAAATTGATTCCGCCTTCAATTTTTGAGAAGTTAGCCAAAAAAGATTGAAAAGCGTTGTTGTAGAGATTTATCTAGCTAAGATGTCGCCATTAGGGTGAGCTTATATATATATATTTTTTCATATTGTATCCTCTTTTTTCTCCGATAATATTTTATGACAAGGTTTCGGCAAGACAATCACACATATATAAAAATAATACTAAAAACAATAAAAATAATACTTCTTAAAATTTATAATAACAAAACTAACATTCTTTGTATTCAAATTTATATTTTCACAATTAAAAAAATGACTAATATGTCATTTTTTTTTAACATTCACTCAATTGGAATTGAACGACGGCAATTTAGATCCGTTTAATATTATTTGAGTGCTAGTTTTGTTATTATAAATTTTAGGGATGTTATTTTTGGTAATTTTTCAAAATAATATACTATTTTTTTTCTTATTAATTTTTGTACGTTTGGATCTTTTTAATAAAATTCTAACTAGGCATATTCATTATATGATTAACATCGCAAGACTACTATAAAATGTGGATATCAAAATATAAATTTGACTGTGTATAGAGAGCATATTATACATACTCAAATGCAATCGTTTACTCTCTTTTATAAATAAAAAAAAAATGCTTATGGTGTTGAGAATTATGTACCAATATTTGAAGAAATAATTAGAGACTATTAATGATCATTTTTTTATTCATACATGGGCCATCTAGTGTATAAAAGTATTAAATGTATATATAAATATAACTCTCGAATAGAGTTTCATTTCTGATTATTTTAAGTCATAAATTTAAATTACATCATATCAAATATCTTTCACTAAAAAAAGAAGACACACTTGCATTGAATAGAATTGCTTACTATATTTACTCATTGTTTCTTATTTTCATATCATTTTATCAAAATTCTCTTAAATTTTATAATATGGCAAGTTGGATTATGTGAATCTCCTTAAATGGTAACAATGTCTACATATTGAGTCAAAGTTGCCATAACAAATGTCACTACTACAAATTTGCATTTATAGGACGGCCTCTGACCGTCCTATATGACTTATAGGGCGGTCAGTGGCCGTCCTATAAACTCCCGTCCTAAAAGAATCGAAAAAAATAGGACGTTCGCGGAGCGTCGTAAAAAAAATTTTTATAGGACGGCCACTGACCGTCCTATAAATTTTTTTTAAGACGGTCACTGACCGTCCTATAAATTGTTTATAGGACGACCACAAAATTTTTAAAAAAAAATTAAAAAAAAAAAAACATATAGGGCGGTTTTTGACCGTCCTATAAAAACTATATAGGACGGTGAAAAACCGCCCTATATAGTTTGCCCGTTCTATAAAAAAAAAAAAAAAATTTGTTTGCCCGGAATTAAAAGAGCGGGAAGTTGTTTCTGTTTCTGTTCAGGGGGGAAATGGCGAACCTTCTAACAGAACCATCAGAACCAGCGCTAAAGGCCACAGACTCGTTCTGAAAACAACAATCTAGAATTGCAGCGTCGGATGGAGATTCTAATCGAAGGAGTGAGCTACCCACATCGTAAAGACGAAGAGTCTGTACAAAACAACCAATGCATAGAGTTCAAAAGGAGTCAATAGAATAATAAACAAACTTGAAAATGAAAAAGAAAACTCACCGTGTCCCAAGAAGATATAAGAAGATTATCAGATTCTGGAGCAAAACGGACACTAGATATTGTGTCTCGAATTGGGTTTTCTAAGTCTAACGGAACTCTGCTCATTTCAACGCCGGAGAGACTACTCAACTCAAGCTTCAAAGTAGAGGAGGACCAAAAAATTGTTTATGTAAAACAAATTCAAAGGTTGGTACGGTTTATGAGTTAAGATAAATTGAAATTTGGAAGCAGGAAAATGAATTCAAATTTCGAACAGAAACAACTTCCCACTCTGTTATTTGAAATTAAAATGAATTCAAATTTCGAACGAGCTGGAGTAAAAAAAAAAAAAAAAATTCAATTTTCTTATAGGACGGTTAATAACCGTCCTATATGTGGGAAAATGAAAAAAAAAATACATAATGGGATCGAGCTGGCAAGTAAAAAAAAAAAAAAAAGTTCAATTTTCTTATAGGACGGTTAATAACCGTCCTATATGTGGGAAAATGAAAAAAAAAATACATAATGGGATCGAGCTGGAGTAAAAAAAAAAAAAAAATTCAATTTTCTTATAGGACGGTTAATAACCGTCCTATATGTGGGAAAATGAAAAAAAAATACATAATGGGATCGAGCTGGCAAGTAAAAAAAAAAAAAAAAAGTTCAATTTTCTTATAGGACGGTTAATAACCGTCCTATATGTGGGAAAATGAAAAAAAAAATACATAATGGGATCGAGCTGGCAAGTAAAAAAAAAAAAAAAAAAGTTCAATTTTCTTATAGGACGGTTAATAACCGTCCTATATGTGAGAAAATGAAAAAAAAAATACATAATGGGATCGAGCTGGCAAGTAAAAAAAAAAAAAAAAAGTTCAATTTTTTTATAGGACGGTTATTAGCCGTCCTATATGTAGTATATAAGACGGTTAATAACCGTCCTATAAGAAAATTGAAATTTTTTTTTTAAGACGGCCACTAATAACGCCAATTTTTTTCCGTAATGGCCGTCCTATATTTCTTAAACGACGGTCATATACATGTGACCGTCCTATTAGTTTCTCACTCTAAATTTGAGACCGTCCTATATTGCTTATATTGTAGTAGTGTGTATTGAGATTGATTCCATTATTCGTTTAAAGTACATAAAATGTATTAAGATCTGTATTTATAATATCTAATGGATAAACGTTTGACACTTGACAAAAATGGTTTTACGTACAAAGGATGTTCCAGAGAATGAGAGTACGCATGTGTAAGAATTGAAGTATACAATATCTTGCATACATAAATTTAAATAACTAACAATATTCGGCTAAAAAAAAAAAATGAAATAAATCAGAATGTTATAGAATAGTGGGTGGGGGTAGAGTTAATATTTTATTAATAGTAATGCAAGGGGGGTTTGAATTTGATTGGTGCATGAAGATATATATATACAAAATAGGGTTAGATACATTAATCATTCATATAAAGAAATAAAAGGTGTAAAGTAGAGAAAGCTGGCCGGTGAGAAGAAGAAAACAAAAGGCCGGGTTTGGGAACTTGAACCAGTTGACAACAACTCTCAGCTTGGTCATGAAATTCCTCAAAACCCCCTCCTTATTTTATTTTATTTTTATAAATCCAAAGCTGATATCAATTCTAGTTTCCTTTTAAGATCTGCTCTAAACACCACATTTTTGGCATATAGAGACTCCTATCAATCTCACCTTAATTTCTCACAAAGATCAGCCCCTCTTCCTCTTCCCTAATTCTCATAAAATATGAGGGTAAGTTTTGTAGTAATTGTGTGTTCTTGTTGTGAGTACTAGTTCTTGGGTTTTGTTTGGTGATGATTTTTTCATGTAACAGCTGTTTGGTTGGGTACAAAATAAGCTCAATGGGAAACCAGTGAATAAGAAACCAAATTCATCAGTTCCTGCTACAAGTAAGTATATATATATATATATATAATACACACACTCACACAATCTTATTCTTCTTATTGTTTATAATGAATAAAATCTTATTAACATAATCCAACATGCGTTTTATCAAACTGTCTTTGTTGCTAGTTATATAATGCAAATTTGGTAGATAACTTCTCAATCATTCAGTTTTATATTCAATGCATGTGATGAATTTAAAACTTAATTAAAAATAATATTTAACTCTTATATTAAAAATATGTATAGTTTATATTAGACAAGTAAGAATAAGAACAAGTATATGATCTAAATCCATATTTAAGACTAGGCTTAAAATTTTGAAATTTCAAATGACACTATTGATAATGCAACAAGTTTCTATCACATCCACATGTACATTATTTCGTATATGACATTGATATATAGTTATTTCTTCTCCTCAGGTCAGTATATTTATTATGAAAAAACTAATGTTTCATATATAATCAGATCCCAATGGCTTTCGATGTTTTAAAGTGCACGTACTTCAATTATTTTATAATCGAATTATAGGACTTTTTTTTTTTGGTCAGTACAAGTAAAAAATGGCTTTGAGAGAACTATACTGTATTCAGCATCTGTCTTCAATATATCGTTGACATGTTTAAATCCATTAAACAATTTTATAAAAATTTTGACCTTTGATATATCAGTTAATGCTAAAATCTATTCAATATATAATTGAAGTCATTTTCTTTAATTTATATATATTTAAAATCTAATAATATTATTTTTAATGTAAGGTAGAATTGACTGATTCATGCTCTCATTAATTTTCTTTGTGTATTTTTATTTATATTTATACAAAAAAAAAAAAAAAAAAGAGTATACGGTGTAATTCACATATTTATACTCATACTCTTATCCATTTTCTTTTTGTGTGTTCAGTGTTCTGTTTATGTTTATGTATTTTTTTTTTTTTTTTGAAATAACATTATATAACTAAAAAAAATCCAATAATATATAACATGACATATCACTATTGGTGTTTGCAATATATGAGCCCTAGCGCTTATCCCTGTTTCAATATTTCATCTTCATATAATTATTCTTAAATAATTAATTGTTATTTTTGTAATTTTGTTATAGAAAGGACTAATAAATCAACAAGTTCTCTCTGCTTCTAGTTATTAACATATAGTGTACATGTGTTTGTTCCCTCTGATTGTGTAGATCAAATTCATACAAAACAAGAACCTCGTGAAGAATTTAGTGACTGGCCACACGGATTGCTAGCAATTGGAACGTTCGGAAACACTAATATTGAAATTGAGCAAGAAAACCAAAATAATATTAAAGAAAATCCATCTTCTTCATTAGAGGAAGAAATAGTAGAATTGACAGCTGAAGAAGTTGGGAAATTACAAAAAGAGTTGACCAGACTCTTGTCTCGTAAACCAAACAAAGAAAAGGAAATAGCAGAGCTTCCTTTGGACAGATTCCTAAATTGCCCTTCAAGCTTAGAGGTGGATAGGAGGATTAGCAATACTCTAATTAATAATTGCAATGAGTCAGAATTAGATCATCATGAAGAACAAAATATTGAAAGGACTATCAGTCTTATAATTGGTAAATGCAGAGACATTTGTGCTGAAAAGAATAAAAAGGCTATTGGGAAGAAATCAATTTCTTTTCTTCTCAAGAAAATGTTTGTTTGTAGAAGTGGGTTTGTACCAGCCCCAAGTTTGAGAGATACCCTACAAGAATCTAGAATGGAAAAGGTATTTTTCTCAGCTAAAATTTTCTCACCTTTATTATCTTTAATTAATTTATTTATTTTTATTAAATTGTAAAATTTATTCTGATTTTTCTATGACTCAATTATTCATTTGTGTTCACTTTTACATACAAATCACTAGATAAACCGTATAAAAAATATATATGTGCATCGCATTTTTTAACATGCGAAGGGTTGTGCTATACAATGCAAATTTCATTTATTATATTTATACCCTTTTGATTTCAACCGTTGGTTAAATAAATTAAGATTTAGTAAATTTTATTTTCCCATAAATTCTCTCCCAGCCCTTTTCTAATTTCCTCTGCTATATTCAATATTAGCCAGTTAGCTTATTTTTTTTGTTTCTGAAAATGACATTAATGAATGGTTTGCACATATGACTACAGATTTTGAGAATGATGCTTCAAAAGAAAATGAACGCTCAGAATTCTTCACGGCCATCAGCATCTACGGCTAAGAAATACTTAGAAGATAACAAGCAAATGCCAAAAAAGTCAAATAATCAAGATCAAGACCATGAGAAAAAGGAGAAAAGTAGTGACGAAGGGTGTAAATGGGTGAAGACAGATTCTGAATGTATGTTCAATATTTTTACTATTATATGCATTAAACAATAATCAGTTAATTACCTATATTATTATTATTATTATTTGCAGGGATACTACTAATTTCTCATGTGAATTTGTTTTGTGCAGATATTGTTCTAGAGATGTGATATATTCTGCCTATCTTTAATTTTTATAGCATTTCTTTTTCAAAGGTGAATATAATCAATAACCCATTTCAATTAGCTTCAATTAATTTCCAAAAGCATAATCAAATTTCAATTACTAACATACGAAAGTATGTTTTTGGTTTTTGTTTTTTTGTGTGTTGTTTTTGCTGCAGATTCAGAAGTTATTGAAGAAGCAAAAGAGATTTGAAATTGTGAAATTGGGACATTTTATAAAGGGATCAAAACCGCGGCAGTCTCTCTGTAGATTTTGTAAACGGTGTTTCCCTCTTTTTTCATGGTTGCTTTTGTGTGGAGCAATGCATGTTGGTTGTGGAAAAGTAGTCTAGTCTATGTAGTCTGTGCAGTTTAAGCTGGGACATGCTCATTTTTCTTCCTAATTTTCTGCACTTTTTTTTTCCTTCTTTCACCTTTTTACGTTTTCTTTGGCTGAGTCGCTCTCCTTTGTACTATATTTTTGGGTGAATAATAATAATATCATATACACAAGGAATTACGAGGAAATGTTTAACGAGCTCCCTTACAAGGAGAGTTTTTTCTTTCTTTCTTTCTTTTACAATTACAAATAAATAATTTTAATATAAATAATTTATTTTTTTCATAATGACTAAAAATATGAAAATTTAGGAATAAAAATACCATATAAACACGTATAATGCGTCAAACTTGATTATCATAACACAGTTACCAGAGTCTTTTTGAAAAAAATAATAATCTTAGTGTATAACAGACATTGCTATTCAATTGATAATTTTAATAAAAATAATATATGATAATTTCGTTATAAGAAAAATAAATATTTTTTTATGAAAATAATTAAAAATAAAATTCTATGCTTAAAAAAATTATGTTATACAATTAAAAAGAAAATCAAAATCTAAACTTTACATGATTTTCGTTTTTAATTTATAATCCTATTTCTTTTAAAATAACATGTAGCTAGCCTTTAGTTTACGAGGGGGAGGAATGTACCAAATCAGTTAATTTATATTCTATATGTATATTACATTTTGGAATATTTACAACATGTTGACTCCTAAATCTAGTTCAGCATTCTCCAGATGTTTTCTCACTGCTTCTTTAGAAACTACTTTATTTTAAAAGGTTAATTGGTATTTAATGTGATTTGGAGCCTGACACTGGGTCTGAGCGTGCAATTTCTTATTTTTTTGGTTATTCAAATCTTCTAATCGCCCCATCTGTTCAGAAGCGAAACCACGAATAAGATTCTTTTCATTGGTTTTCGGAGGATAACTTTTGGATCTCAAAAGCTAGGGTTTTTCTTTTGTTGGCTTTCTTCAAAGTTTAGCTCTTTTTGCTTTTTTCTTTTGTTGGTGCGGCGAAATTAGCGTTTCTAGATTCAATTTTAATTTTCTGGAGGGCTTTTCAAAGGGTTTTTAAGGAAGCTTCATCCGAAAATCTGAGCTTCCAATGCCACTGGCTTACTTCGTGTTGAATTTTTCGGTGGTTTTAGTGATACATTAAAGGTTTGAGAGATTATCAACACCAATGTCTTGGGCAGGCCCGGAAGATATCTACCTATCTACTTCTCTTGCCAGCTATCTTGATAGTATGCTCTCTCTATCTCTCTCTCTTGGACATTTCCTGTTAAATATGGATTTTTTGAAAGAGTAAAGAAGTTTGTTTATTCTTTGCTCTAATTGCTAGTTACGTTCGTGTATCTATTCCAATTGTTCGGTGCAATTTCAAGTCTTGCATTTTTTATATGGGTTTCTTTTTATTTGTAAAATTTGTATTCAAGATTCTTCTATCAACTCTAGTTGATGGTAGTTTTTGCCTGTTTACTTGTGGTTGTGTAAGCTTGTATTTATATGAAGTTCTTTACTTGAGCAAGTTCATGTTTGTAACTTGGTAATCTTGGATGCATGAGAGTTTATTACACGTTGAATTGAGAATATTCACATACTTCCTCTGCTTTGACATGATTTTAGAAAGAGAGATGATTGAAGATTGGAAAATAACACAATTGTGTTTAAACGGTGAACTTTCAAATTATAGTCGTATGAGAAAGAATGTGGTGCAAAATCACACTTTTATTTGCTGTTGGTTATCTTTTGTGATTTACGTAAGAGTAGATTTAAGCTACCAAAATAGGTGATATAAGGTACCTGCGAATGAGTTCAAAATGCAACTTTTTTTTCTTTAATATTTTGCCATGTATTAGGTCCATCACTCACCTTAAGTAACAGTTGTTATGATTTTCCTCTGTTAAGATATGAATAGCATCCAGCGGATCTTGGTAACTATAGCAATTTGTACTCCTCCACTAAATAGGGATGACAGTCCACATTGTTATGGAAATTAGAAGAGCTGTGAGTACTACCTTAGTACCTTTATAGGTTCCCATGTTCATCTAATGAATAAGATTGATTAATTGCTCAAATTTACTTGGTGGGTCCTCTGTTTTTTATATTCACAAAGTATTTTATCTCATGTTTACTCAAAAAGAACCTGGTACTAACTACTACTTTGGGCCATATTCCATGGCCTCGTGTGTAAATTTGACTGTAAAATGGATATTTGTAGATTGTGATTCAGGAAGAAAGCTAAATACTTTAGATTGCATGCCAGTTCATTGTATGCTATAAAGAGCTTTGGTTGCTGATCTTATGTTATTTGTAGAGTTCTGCGTCTTTGTTCCTTATGATTTCTATGCATTTCTGAGGGAAACTTCAGCAAATTAGTGACTTAATCAATCTCCATTTCTCTGGTTTCTTGTGTACTCTTGTTGAGGTTTACATTGTGAGTGAAGTATAAATGTCTTACATTCATTTTGGTGGTTGCTTTATGTTGTTTCTGACAGAGAAGCTTCTTGTGCTACTACGAGACGGTCGGAAGCTTTTGGGGATACTTCGATCTTTTGATCAATTTGGTACGGACGATTTCCTCTGTTTGGGTTCCAATATATGATGTGACTGAGCAACTAAATGTGTGTATTTTTCGTATGCAGCGAATGCTGTTCTTGAGGGTGCATGTGAGAGAGTGATTGTTGGTGATCTTTACTGTGACATACCTTTAGGTCTTTATGTGATCCGTGGAGAAAATGTTGTTCTGATTGGCGAGCTGGTAGTGTTTGTAACTGTATTCCTTAACGTTATGTACCCTTTCTCTGCATTAATCTATGTACTTGTTCCATGTCATGTAGGACTTGGAAAGGGAGGAACTCCCCGCACACATGACCCGTGTCTCCACAGCAGAAATCAAGAGGGTAATTGTAGTTAACTTGAAAATCTTTACTGATGATTGTTTGATGTCATCTCTCTTTACCTCATATCCGTCATTAAAATCTGGTTAGGGTTTCAGTTTAATTAAGTAATAAAAACAGATTACATGAACAGAGAGCGTACTAGATGCATTTATGTAATAATATGGTTGTGCATTTCAAACAAAATAACTAATGAGCTCAATTCCAGGAAAAAACAATTGTGGCTTGGAAGTTTTGCTAAATGTCCATATCTTGGAAAATATGTATATTTAGTATGCAGTTTCTTAAGTCTTTTCAAGTCTGCCTGTGGACTAGCGTGTCAATCTACAACTATCAATGAAATTGCAATGAGTTTATTTCGCTTTCACATCCTCCTCTTAACCATATTTCTTGACACTATTTCTTAATACTATTTCTTTTTTTTTTTTCCTTTTCCGCGAGACAGAAATGTCTACATCTCTGTTAAAAAGTTTTGATTATTGCTTCAATGAGGTAGTTATTTGAGTGAAAGTCACTATTTTCTTAAGGTTGTGTGATCATATGTGAGATTGGTCTATCTGCAGGCACAAAAAGCAGAAAGAGACGCTAGTGATCTTAAAGGTACCATGAGGAAGAGGATGGAGTTCCTTGATTTCGATTAGTGAGAGTCATTGTGTCCTTGGACTCAACATGACTGTCCGCATGTATTAGAGCGGCTGTTTCCCCTCTTCTTTACTTGTGTGAGTATTGGTGGTTTTTTGGAGTAATATCTTTGGAAAATCAGAATTTTAATGGCGAACCATTCTTCTTGACTTTTGTGTAATATTTGTTTGAATTAATAAATACAAGTATCACTTTGCTTTAAACAAACCATCACGAAACACATATATTTCGTTGAATAGAAGCAAAACACACACTTACAGACACCAAACAATGGATATGTATGCTACTGCTATGAGCTCTTAACGTCATAAACTTATTCACTTTGGAAAATTAATTAAATCTTATGAAACATGATTCACCCCTAAAATCTAATTGGATGCAGAATCTCTTGACCATTAAAAAAGAATCTAATTATAAGAGTGAAATAAACAATGAAGACCATTGTTGATTTGTTGTGCACAAAATTCATTTTGAAAATAATTTCCATGATTTCATTTGCGTGCAGCCATTTGAAAGCAATACTGATTAGATGCTTTCACTTCTATCAAATTTTATTTTCATAAAGCAAAAACATCACAGTCAAAGCTTGCTTCATCCTAAAAATAGTAGAATAAAACACAATAAAACAATTTCAATAGGAACAAAGCAAACAAAATCAAGAATGTCAGCATAATAATAGCATGCTTATAAGGCAGAGAGCTGGTCCATTCTGGAAATTGCACCCCTACACCTTTCTTCAATCAAGAGAGTGATAACACAAACTTTGATAATAAAAAATAAGAGAACTCAGGAAAGCCAGACTAACCAGCATGCATCGCCCAAATACTTCACAAAAAATTAAAAGAATCTTTCCTAGTTTCTAAGTTGCAAAACTCACTTCACTGCATTATTCAGATCGCCTTCTCAAGTGCTGAGATACGTGGCATCCCTCAAAGAAATCCAAGACGGCAGTCTCCAAATCCTCGACTGAGTACCTGATGTAATTTTCTGGATGTTTTCCACTCTCTATGTGGCTCCTAAACCGTCCTAGAAATGATCTATAAGCTGGAATCAACTTCTCTGAGATTGATATTCTTAGTTCCTCCCTCAGCTGGGAATCAGGTATCAACCAAGTTGATTGAGTCCTATGAACTTCCTCAAACATAGCATTAAAGGATTTGAATCTCTCTCTCAACGCATTCTTGGAAACCCCAGAAGAAAAGGCCCCACCAACATGTAAACCTTCATCTCTCAAACAATACAACACCCTCACCCATGTTGCTCTCTGATAATTAGTAGCAGCCTGCCTAAACTTCCCCGTGAGCTTCCTTAAATAATCATCACCAACCATTTCCCTCAACTCTGGGGACCCTTTGACCTTTTGAAAAATGTAATGAACATTGTTCATTGTAAATAAATGAGCTAATGAAGTATCCTTATAGTGCTTGGATTTTCCCTCCAAATTGAATTGCAAAATCACAATGATCCAAATCAAGTGAAGCGACAAGGGGGTCTTCCCCTCAAGTTCTGAAAAGTCCATATCTGGAGTTGACGGATCACCGGAGTATCTTGACCCCGTTGATGGCTTAGACACAATAAGCTCATTCAATGTCTGCTTATAATCTGATATCAAGCTTATATAATTCATGACATACCTCGTCAAGGGATGAATCGTCCCACCTGTGACAGGCACCCTTGATGGCTCCCGAAGCACAGCATTCTCAAACTCCGATAGTATGCCTCTTGCAGCCTCAGCAAGCCTAGACAATATCTCAGCAGCCTGGATCCTTATAGACTCCGACGATTTCGATTCAAACACAACATCAATATCCGGAATCAAATCCATCAAAGCATCATGAAGGTCCAAAATCTTAAATAACTTCTCAGGAGATCTTCTGCTAATACTAATAGCCTCAGCAAAATTAAACAACTGAATAGCAGGACCTTTAACAGTTTCCATAAAACAAACATCATCAATAGCCGTACCTATGCCATAAAAGATTTGCTCGCAGAGATTTTTCTCACTCGCGAAAACGATCCTGATACAAGCCTTAGCAGCTCGTATCCATCGTCTGATCTTTGCCTCCAGTTGATCCCACTCCAATCTCTGAACATCACCGATGCTCAGTTTTTCGATTCCAAGCCTCTTGAAACTCGAATCAACAGCTGATTTTCTTACACTTCCATAGACTTGAATACACTCTCGTAAATATCCAGCCGATATCATCCTCTCAGCGATACTCCGAAGATCGATCACGGCATCGGACGGTATGAGATCGATCTCACGAATTCTACTGGTAGACCTGTAACTCACACTGTTACTCGAATCACCTCGGCGAAGAAGCTCTTCCTCAACCTTATCTTCATAGTTATCGTCTTCAAATTCACCAGCAGCAACACCAGAGGTGCTAGAAGCGGCGGAGTGAGTCGAAGAACTTGGATCGGTAAGCGAGTCGGTCTGGAGCGTATAAGTGTGAGTCAAGAGAATGTTGCGAAACTCGTCTTCTAGTCGAGCCATGGCGATCTGAATAGCCGAGTTGACCTTGGACTGATCATCAGAAATAGAAGCAGATGACATAGACTGATGGATTTGATCGACGGCTAGGAGATACCGATCAACTTCGACTCGATCGCCTTCGAAAATCATCTTCTCTCTGGCCTCCTCTGACGCTGTGGAGTCCCACCGTAGAATAATCTCCTCCGCCGCTTCCAAATCAATTTTCAAATTCTCCGGTGGCTCCATCTGAAATTACTACAATAGCTTCGACGACCAAAAACGTAAAACAAAAAACAACAAATTTGAATAGAGAGAAGAGAAGAAAGTTGCTTATTATTATTTGTTTAAGCTGATAGTTAATAATATTAGAATTATTGAAGTGAGATACTAAATAAAAAAGTGGAATTGTAATAGATTCTTAGAAGGTAGGGAAAAAAGAGTTTGAATATATTGGGTTAGTGATTTTGAATTTTATTGTGTGGAATTTCAAAAAGAAAACAGTGGAATTTGAATTTGTTTGAGTCTCTCTTTGAAAACGCCAAGACTAAAATAGGAAAAGAAAAGAATGGAAACATAAGAGACAATTGCTTTGTTCTGTTTCACTTTCAGACCGTAATGCTTTTTTTTACACGATTACAGTTGTGGGGGGTGGGGGTAGAATGTTTATTATTCCTGCAATCGAATATCTTATTGGATGAGGAACCGATACTCATTATTTTTGGAATATATACTCGATCAATTATATTATTTTTTTCTCATTTATTTATTAAATATTTGTATTTTTTTTTAAAAAATATTTACTTTAATTTTAAATATTATTGTTTTAAAATATTATATTATTATTTACTCTAAAAATAATAAATAATTTCTTCAATCCTGTTTTTTTTAGAAGTATAAATTTAGGTTAAATGAATATTTTTTTTTAATATTTGGAGGAATGATAAGGTAACACTAGCATATCTTAGCAAAAAAAATGAATTAATTTATTAATTTTGTATGTAAAATGTGCTAATGCAAAATTATCATTTCCCTTAATTTTTGAGATTAGTATGAATTAATCAAATATAATATAGAGGAAAGATACCAGTTCAAAAAAATAAAATATTAGAAATAGAAGTGGAATCTTTTGGGTCTGATGCACCATTTTAGGGCTTTACTGGCCTAGCTGAAACTAATCATAGGTCATCTATCTTTGTTATGTTTCCCATTTCTTGCCTTTATATTATCAATAAGAACAAGAGAAATTATTCATTCTTAGTGTTAATATTGTTTCTATTAATCTAACTTTTTTTTCTTTTTATTATTCTTTATCAAATAATTTGGCAAATTTGATTGTTCTAAATACCAACCAACTCAGCATACTAAGAAAGCTTAAAAAAACACAAGCGTGCAAGGTGTTGGGGACGGACCTTCTATTTCTAGGACTCCGGATTATATTGTTTCTTCTATTGTTAGAAAACAATGGAATATCATAAAAGTGAAGAAAATTGAAATAACAGTAGTAGATGATCAGAAGAGTTTGAGGTGAAACGGATCAAATATAGCTCTTCTCCATAGATCTTATGTTCTTCTTACTACGTCAACAAAATTGCAATAAATCAAAACTTCTTTGGGTGCAACAATAGCAAAATGAAGAACGAATTATAAGATTAAGCTAAGGGAATGAAAAATACCATTATAAAGAATAAAGATAGTGAACTATATGAATTCGAGTATATTTGTGTCGATGCTATTCATTTATGATGGTTTATTTATACAATTCGAATGAGGTAAGAAAATGGAAATTCAAAAGACAAGGTATTTACCACAATCACTATCAAATTGTAGCTACTCTTACAATGTTTGAATTAGATAGAAAATTTGAATCCCAGTAGCATTGTGGTCACTTTCAATAGAATAAATGGATAAATTTCTAACATTTTCTCTATCATTGAATTAATCACTAATAGAAGCACACAAATACACTGTTAACAAGCCAAATCAAACTACATGAACTTCAGAAGTATAGTATAACCTTTATACAATACAATACGTTTTAGCATGGTACGCATCATCTTTGTCTTCCTCTCTATTTGTGCAGAACTTCCATAATAGTGTCCCTTCCAAAAAGCCATTGATTGCTAGAGGCGAATTTAAGACACCCTTCACGAAAGTTGAGAAAACTCTCACGATAGCAATATATATGAAAATCCATAATCATTGTTTACATTACACGTCCTCTTCCACATCCAATGTCATCTCTAAGTGAAGGTAACGCTTATGTTTTATCACTTGAATTCAGACTTTTCAACATCCTCAAGTCGGCTTTATGCTGATTGGCCATGTTGTTTTATCACTTTCAAACTTGTATCTCCTCTATTCTTCTAATAGCCTCCATCATATCTAATCTCAACTCTGGATTACTCTCTGTACAAGCTGCACTAATATGAATGAGTTTTTCCATCTCAGCTTGTGCATTTTTTGAAGCATTTTCAATTTCTGTGTCTAACAATTCAATTTCTCTCCCTTCAGAAATTGCTGAAGCAACCCATTGAACTATATCAGTTCCACCTTGACCATTGTTTAGATATTGAGAAGGAAATTTCCCTGTTAAGATCTCTAGGATCACAATTCCTAGACAATAAACATCATTTTTGGGTGATACTGAGATAGACTGTAAAGCCTCGGGTGTTCTGTATGCAAACAATGCTTGTGTTTTATGTTCTGAAGAGACGAATGGACTATGTCCAAAATCAGAAAGTAAAGGTTCACAATCAGAGCCAAGAAGAATATTGCTTGATTTGAGGTTTCCATGGGGCACATCAATTGAGGCCAGGTTAAAATGAAGAAAACCCAACCCTTTAGCTATTCCTTGAACAATTTTTAGCCTGGTTGGCCAATTAAGCTTGACTTGACCCTGACCACGATTACCTATAAACATTGAATCATTCATGATTAGCTACTAAAAATTCTTCAACATGTATCAAAATTTTTGAGAAGTTGATTCACATAAACTGGTCAAATGTACAAAACATTTTTCAACTATATGAGCAATATTCTTTGTATTATGACAACCAACAATTTATCCCAAACTTCGAGTTCTATCTAAGTTAATCAATTTATTGCAGTTTTGTTTTTAATCAAAAGAAATAACATTGTCAACCGGTTGAGTGCAAGAAAAGGCCTGACATTTTTCCAGGGAGCCCCAAAGTAATTGAAACAAATGCGTAATATATTTGCTTAAAATTCAAATCTCGTGAGTGAAATATAAACAGGGCTAGGGGAAGAAAGTTACATACCATGTAGGACATAAAGCAAACTGCCTTTAGGAACATGCTCACAAACCAACAATTTCTCGTTTTTCCTATAATGATAAGCCAAAGGGGTTAAAACGTTCACATGTTTTAGCCTTCCAAGCATTCTCATATGTGCATCAAAATCTTCTTTTGCCTTAGTATTCATAGCTGGAGTTCTCTTTACAACCACTGCTAAGCCATTAGCCATCCGAGCCTTATAAGACCACCCTATGGAACCATTCCCAAGAACTTCTGCAGAAGCTTTCATCAAATCTTGCAATCCAAACACACCCTTCTCATCATTCACAATCATCAACTCTCCTACACCACTGCCACCGCCACATCCTCCTCCTCCTTTCCTTCGGTTTGACCGATGACTAGAATTATTCCTTGACCTTCTCATTGGCCCAGTATCAACTCCCTTATTATTTTCCACAGGAGCTACAGTTACCTCAACTTTAACATCATCTCCATTTTTCCTACCAAACTTGTCACACTTTTTTTCCTCATCATCTTTTCTCTTTGACTTGAAAATTATAAAAACAACAAGTGAAATGACCACCAATCCACTAATTATTGATGCAGCTACAATAATCTTACTCAAATTGTCTTGTGCATTCCTTGATTTGTCATTTTTCTTAGATGGCTCTGTTTGTTCTGTTGTTGGTTGATTCATTGGCACTAGTAGTTTTGGGCACTCTTTACCTAACTTTCCTCCACAGAGTCCAACATTTCCATCAAAAGAACTTGCATCAAATTTGGACAATGTTGTCGGAATTTCCCCTTCTAATTTATTGTTAGACAAATCAATTGAAGTCAATGAAACTATATTCAAAGTAGGAATGATTCCATTGAATTGATTGTTCTCTAGATGTAATTCAATAAGATTGTTAAGTTTAGCCAATGAAGTTGGAATCTTTCCTGTGAATTTGTTATCTGAAATCCACAATTTCTTCAATGATTGCATGTTTGCAAAATATTCCGATGGAATTTCACCAGAAAATTGATTCCCAGATAAGAAAATTCCCCTTAAAGCACCCAAAATATTGAATTCTGGGATGGGACCAGAAAAGGCATTATTGACAAAGCTAATAGATCGAAGACCCTTTATTTCTTTTAAAGCTAAGACATCAATTTTGCCAGATAAACCCATATCTCCTAAACGAAGACCACTAACAAAGCCATTATTGGAACAAATAAGACCTACCCATTGAACATTTTTGGCACAAGGTTGTGACCCAACAACCCAAGAACTGAGTCTCTCGGGTTTTGTAAATGATTGTTTGAGCTTAAGCAAAGCATCAGATTCTGATAATGAATATGATATGGGAGTAAAGAACAATAAACATATTGATATGTAGAAGTAGAAGTAGAAGTATGACTGCAGAAGAAGACCAGAGGCAGCCATTTACTTGGCCAAAAAAATTGGCTGCAAAAATGATCTGTGTCTTTGGGGTCTTCTTTAATCTATTTTGGATTTCCATTGTGTAAGTAGATAGGTAGTTTTTGTTTTTGTTATTTTGTGTTCGGTTTGTTTGTTCTTCTTTTTGCTTCGGGAGGATGAAAATCAAAGAGAACGAACAAAGAAGCTTAGAGTTAGAGGGTCTAAACAACTGAGAAACAAAGAGAGGAGGGTAGGCAATTGGTTGAATGAGTCAGATTTCTATAAAACGTTACAACTGTTTGTATTCACTGAGCATTATGGCCATTCTTATTTAGGTTCTAGGCCAAATTTTCCATTATTACAGCCACTACACATACAACCAAAACTAATTTGGTTTGGAATTGTACAATCACAGGGACACATATCAAACTACAGTCTAGTTTTATTTATTTATATAACACATATTTACAATGGAGGGAGTTCGAACTTATTCTTAACGTGTCTATTAAAAATAAATATCATTACATAGCACAAAGCGCTTTCTAATTGATGGAACTGAAATCATATACACAGAATGATCTTTTTGCTATGAGAACGAAATAATTATATGTAAGATGGAAATATGTACTTGTATTTTTATTTATTTTTAAATATTAATATACTTTTTCTCAAAAAATAAAAACAAAAAATAGTGATATACTTATCTACCTAAAAACCAATAAAATGTAGTTTTAAATAGGTAAGACTCATCTTTCCACTTGAATTTGGATGTTCGAACTTCAAATCATATACAATATCATTTCATAAATAAAGAATAGGTTTTCAAAAAAAAAAATTTTTTTTTTTACATTAACTAACTTATAAAATATAACTTTTGACTTTCCAAGTTCATGGAAAATAAAAAGTTTAGAGCAAACGAATGTTTTTTTCCCCTTTCTTTAACAGAGCAAAATAATTATTTTTTTTCTTTCCTCAAATTAATATATAAATTGCAATTATATTTGGCTTTCTAAAAATAATACAGTTAAGAGATGAAACTTAATACAAGTTTCAAAAAGGGTTTGAAAGGGTGCTAATTTAATATCTAAGTTTACTTATTGTACTCTTTTTGTCAAAAATGAATAATAATTCAAAATTTTGGTATAAAAAAAAAAAAAGAATAATTTTGACTTTAAATTATTTAAAAAAAAAAAACCGTTTTAAATGCTAATAGCAAAGATACACTGGAAGATAAATACTTTTTTTTTTTTTTTAAGAACTCTGCATAATTTTATAAAATAAGTAAATTATTTTTTTATGTGTAAATAAGAATAAGCATTTTAGTTGAAGGAGGCAGTAAACAAATACATAACAGTATTATCAATGCTATGCTACCCTATTGTTGGCCTCATCCTACTTTTTTTTTTTTTTTTTTCTGTTAATAATTAAAAAACTTCTCGCCCAAACTTTTAAAGAAAATTTATTATTAACGAATAAAAAAATTATCTTATTGATTGTATGGATAGTGTAATTATTATTTTTAAATAATTTAAAAAATTATCAATTATCATATAGTGCAATAATATATAATTTTTGTGGGTACCGAAAAGATATGAGTTTGAATCCTTAAATATATATATATATTAGTGTGTAAGTATTATTTCAATATAAAAAATAAAAAAAATTAGCATTTTTTTTTAAAAAAGTAATTTTAAATGCTAAAATTGCCTCTCTCTTTTTAGCCAATTTTTTTTTTTTAGTCAAATAAGGCTCTTTAGGGATGATAAGATCACAACCACACACCATTACACCATCAAAGATCATCGTCGGAGGCATGAGTACTCCTTAATTATGCTCTATCCAAATTGAGTACCACATGTTTGAAATGTGATGTGTGCATTGCAGTTTGCACTAAAAAACATGCGGCTTCTAAAGTTCGAATTATATACCTTTCATTCGAAAGACCACGCATTCTCACTTGCTCGGTGTTGTTTCCACTTAGCCACCCATGGGGTGTAAAAGTTTGAGATATTTTTCGTTTTTAACAAAAAGATTACTAAATATATTTAAGTATTAAATTAATACATTTGAATAATATAAAAGAAAATAAATGTCAAAATAATAATACGAATATACCAGACCCTTTCATAAAGGTCCACATTTTTTCTTTTTTTATATAACGGCCCATATCAAATATTCAAATCAACACGGTTTCTTCTTTTTATAGTTTGCTTGAAATGATGAAATATCTTTCAATATATAAAGAATCTCTGCTCCGATCACTATCAATATTTTGAAATATTATCATTATTGTCAAAAAATAAATCAAAATGTTTAAAATAATTATTTAAATTAGTAAGTAAAAAATATTGTATAAAAGTTTAATATAATAAATTTTATCGACAATAAAAAGTTCTAAAAATAAATACAAAATATTCTAATTTTAAATAAATGATGTAAAGAGAACTAAATATATATATATATTTAATGGACAAATATTTTTTTAAAAATAAACAATAATTTATCGATATTATTCTACCTTTTATCAATAATGATACAATAATATCTATAATATTAATTGGTACTCCAATAAAATTTCGTTGAAATTGACGTTTTGTCAATATTATTGTGAATAATATTTATTGTCGTTGGGATCTCTAAAATATAAATACTTTCACAGGTTGCTCCTTAGTAGAATGATATAAAAATTATTTTAAAAAGTGCCGTTTTGTTGGAACAACTATCTCAATTAATGTGTCTATCTCTGACTGTAGATGGGTGGAGATAGCGAAACTCATTGATAGCTTAGGCCAGTTCACTGATGATAAGGCCATGTTTGCGTTAGGGTTAGTTATTTCATTAGTCTTTTATTTTTTTAAATGGTTATTTTAGTCTATTTTTTTAAGTGATAATTTTAGGTCCATTAATTTTAAAAAATATATATTTAAATTTAATTTCACAAAAAAAATAGCTATTGAGCACATGATTCTTATATAACTTTTTAAAAGAATAATTTTGAAATTTAATTTTTTTAAATCAATTTCTAGTATAAAAAAAAAATGACAAAAAAATATGGTCAATTTTTCAATTAATTTTTTTTTGTTCATAATTTTATTTTTTTTTAGCAAAAAAAAAATTGAATTTTTAAAATTACTCATTTAAAAAGTCACATAAGAATTATATGTTAAGAAAATGAATTTAAAAAAAATTAAACTTAAATATATTTTTTAAAAAACTAAAACACTTAAGATGTATTACTTAAAAAAATTAAAATATATTTTTTATAAAAATACAAAACTTATAAAGTATCAAGCCCAATAAAAGTAAGATAAAATTAGACGAGTTCCATGTTTGGTGCATTTTTGTATATATATATTGTCAAATATTTTGGCCCACTTAAAAGTTCGATGCAAGTGTGTTAATTAAAACCGCATATGAGGGCGGTTCTCGACGTACATGATAAATCTTTCAATTTTATAATAAATTTTGATTAAAACTTTGATGCTTTTATGCATCTTTTATTATAACAGTGAAAGTTATGTTATATATATTTTTTTTAGCTTAATTAATAATTGTGTTATATGTATAAAATTATAAATTTAAAGAATAAAAATATACGTAATAATTAATAATTTTTTTTTGATAATAGCTCTTAATATTAATCATTATTTAATATTTTCTGGGAGCTGTTTTCTGTTATAAAAAAAAATTCCCGGAGTTTCAGTACCAAACACGATACAACTTCTTTATATTTTTTATCCGATACACACAAAACAGATATATACGAAATATAATATAATTTAATATTATATAATATTACAGAATTATAATTTATTTATTTATAATAAACATATTTTAAGTGAATTAAGAATGGATCTCAGTGCTCATTGGTGTTAAAAGTCTGTTGTGTCATTATTGTACACATTAAAATTAATATAATAATAAATATTAAAAATATATATATTTTTATATTTAAATTATTTACATAACATATAATAAAATTATTTTAAAAAATAAATAAATAATTATATTATCATAATGGTTAATTTAAATATAAAAATAAATATAAAATTATGTCTCTAACGTTACTTTTACATATTATAATTAATTTTGTAGCTTATAAAAATGCATACTTTGAAGAGTTGTGGAAATTCTTAAAAAAATTGCAAACCTTTTATAAATTAGCTAAATTTTTTAGAAATGTAAGGCGAAATGAATAATCTACTCGTCATTTATGTCATCTCCCATTATTAACTTACTTTTGATAATATTTTTAATTTTAATTTTAAAAGTATAAATTAAAATTTAAATATTACCTGTTTTATAATTATTTTTATTTTTTTAACTTTCTAAACTATAAAACTTCATTTTAAAATTTTTTAATTATAAATTTTTAATAAGTGTTGATTCTTAAATTATTTTAAATAAAATTGAGTATGATTGAATTATTAATTTTTAATGTCAAGAAATAAAAAATAAAAAATTAAAAATTTAATTCTAAAATTAATTTCTTTAATTTTAAAATTTAACTAAATTTTAAAAACTATAAATAAATTATCAAACATATTTAATCTCAAAATTTATAAAATATAAAGTTTAAAATTTAAAATAATTATCAAAGCCCTTAATAAAACCTTTCCAATTCAATGCACGTTTTCCTTTCAATTAAAATATTGAGTTTGACCAATGAACTCCTACTTTTCTCCTAACGGATGAAAAACGTGCTTGAATATTTTTTTTAGAAGAAACGTGATTAAAATTAAGACCCAACAATTATATTTTATATGTTCGCACCATTGCCACAAGGTTATATTCAAAGGAAAATACACAACGACAACTCAGTTCAAACTTCAAACTAGACTCCAGCAAGATTGAGAGAACCTAAAGTTATATTTCCCTCATGTTCTCCTCTTCACCAATTCATAGCAAACTCACACAACTTTTGACTTTCTAAACCGTCTTTTGAGAAATTAAGCCCCCAAGCCCGTTTAACTTCCATGGGTTCGTCGGAAAAGGATCGAAATTTTAGCCGGACGATCAGCAAGGCTCCAGAAAAGTCTAATTTTTCTCAAACATGTAATCTCCTCAGCCAGTACTTGAAAGAAATGAGACGAACTGGAGAATCATTAAGCTTTGGAATGAGTCGTAAACTGGAAAATGAAGGTGCCATTTTTAATTTAACTTTTCTTCTATTGCTTAGCAGAATTAATACCCAGTGAAGCCCAGATTGCCAATCCTATATCTCATAAGTATACTTGTTTTGTTGAATGAATTTTCAGAAATACCTGAGATGCTTCAGCCAAAAACAATGAACTTATTGAAGAACATGGAAAACCCATCTGAGAATTCTGGACAAAACGTTGCCGTATCGTCACCATTTGCAAAACCCGTTGATTTGATTGCCTCAACCACCCCTGAAGATTCTGATAATGCTGATTTCAGGTGTGTTTTTTGAGCTTTTTCTTGAAAACCTTGGTCCGACACGAATGGTATTCTAGAATCAAGTTTGGTTTTCCAACGAATTTCCTCATGGAGAGCTAACTTCAACAAAATGAGAGAATATAGTTGAATTTGCATTTCTTTGGGTAATTAAGGGAAATAAGAACCAGTTATGACCATTGATACAGAGCAACTGAGCCTTCATTTCTCAATATAATTTCAATTTTATTAATAATGTTTTTCTTTTTGGGTGTTTAGGAAATCAGCTAAAGAATCTGAAACTGCACAAATGACTATACTTTACGCCGGCCAGGTGATGGTGTTCAATGACTTTCGGGCTGAGAAGGCTAAGGCAATCATGGCTTTGGCTAGAAAGGAAAACTTAAGCAAGCCTAGTAGTTCCTTTTCCAATATTGACTTGAACAAAACAGATTCTGATAATTTTCTAGCTACTGAACAAAATAACACACAAGAATTCCTTAGACAACGATCTCAAAATCTTCAAGTACCTATCAATGGCTTCAGTAAGTAATATTTATCTATTTCACTTTTTTTTTCCGTTCTTTTGAGGAAAAATCTGAACTTTTTTGTTACTTTCTTCAGCTTTTGAAACTGATAAAATTGTTGTGGTTTTGTGTTTACAATAGATTTACCAATTGCAAGAAAAGCTTCACTGCATCGCTTCCTTAATAAGAGAAAAGACAGGTAAAACTACTTTCTCAATAATAATGTACATCGTGAAATTGTTGTAACAATCATTGATTTAGATGGGGGGGGGGGGGAAATTCTCGTGTTCTCGTGCTTAAATTATTGGGATTATATATGTGTTTACCACCAGTTATCTAGTACAGTTAGTCGGATAATATTTATATCAACTCTCAACAGTTCTAAATTTCGAGTCTTGTACACACATTGTGTGGCCTTTAGTCCCTTTTACCTTTTTGTATTAGTAGACTAAGCGTTTCAGTTATAAAAAAAAAAAAACTAAACATATGGTTGTTTTTCTTTTCCAGGGTGGCATCAAAAGCACCATATCCACTAGGACATAAGCGTTATTCACGTCCTCCAAAGGCTAAGGAAGGCCATCATGCAAGGAACGAAGAGGAAGGTCAATGTTCAAAACGGCTAGAGCTTAGGTTTTAGTCACTTAGATTGATATGGTTATTGTAGCTTTTTACCTGATTAGTTATTTAATTATTATTGTCCCCCTAATTCATTTGCCCGTTTTTGTTTGTATAAAGTCGTAATTATTCATTGATGAAGAAGGCTTTAAAATGTTATACATAATAATAGTATTTTCAGTGATCGAGAGGCTCGTCATTAAAGTATGTTATCCTCTCCACAATATTACATGAATTCTTTTGGGACAGTGTTTATTTGGGGCATGTATGATGGATCAAGGTGCTGACATGCATATTTTTCTCAACCTATGATCGAATATGCCCACGAAATAGTTCTAACATGATGCTGGTAGGACAGGCACGCAAGCTTGATGTGGCATAAGCTCAAGTAGGGATGACATTGGGTCAAACTCGATCCAAACTGATATGACTTGTGGATCAATTTGAAATGAACACTCCAGTACAAGAAGCCTAGGTAGGCTATTCTACAATTGCCACAAGCAGAATTGTGAGAACTCATTCTATGTGTTAACCTTCTTTTTAGGAGCATGAAGAAAAAACCATAGTCACTGTTAACTAGGAACTAAAAGAAAAAATAATAAGGAAAACAACCCATGAAATTGTGAAACCATACACACTAAAACTGAACAAATGATAGAACCAACATGTTCAATCCCATCACAAATGTCTCCATTAGAGGATTAAGCCAACTGCATAGCATGACTTCCAAACTTTCCATAGCTGACCCTTGGCCAAGAGTATCTGCCTTACTACTGCAATCACCCTTATCTATGCCAACCATACATTACAATCAGCAGCAAGAAGAACTCCCTTAGTTGAGCATATGTTGAGAGAAATGGGGTCATTCTGCAGATTGTTGAGGGGAAAGGGACATCCTCATCAAACTCTTACCTCGGCCTCTTACCTCTTTTAACTCCTTCACTAGTAGCAAACTTTTCACTGTCTAAACATTATGCTTCTTGCAATCAACAATGGTTAACATGCCAAAAGTAAAGCTGCCTTCATTCTTGCAAATTTTAGTAAAATCTTCATGTGATGACATATTCCCTATACTAGTTGACATATCGTAGAACTCTCACAAGTCTTTTAGTATTTTAACCTTTCATGATTCTCAACCTTTTGCATAGGCTTTCTCGAGAGTCTAAAATTCTATCTTGCAAAAACCCTTTTTGTCGAAACTAGTTTTTTATAAATCTCCTTCATTTTCTTCAAATCTCCACGTTTTTGTTTGAATTCCTCTTAACTTACATTCAATTTATTTGTGATTTGTGATTGTGAGCAATCTATTGTTTTCTTATCTCAATTGCTTGATTTGTTCTTTAGCTTCTTTATCTCCTTTTCTTTTTAATTAACTGTTTTTTACTAATGCTTTTTAATTGATAGGATTTGGTGGTTAACGGTTAATTTTATTTATTCTTTGGTTTTACGTGACTTTTCATGTTAATTGTTTCTTTTATATGGAATACACATAGCAATCTATATATATATATATATATTTATTTTATTCTTTGGTTTTAAGTGACTTTTCATGTTAATTGTTTCTTTTATATGGAATACACATAGCAATCTATATATATATATATATATATATATATATATATATATATTATTTTATTCTTTGGTTTTACGTGACTTTTCATGTTAATTGTTTCTTTTATATGGAATACACATAGCAAAATATATATATATATATATATATATATATATATTTCATGTTAATTGTTTCTTTTATATGGAATACACATAGCAATCTATATATATAATATATATATATATTTTATTTCATGTTAATTGTTTCTTTTATATGGAATACCCATAGCAATCTATATATATATATATATATTTTTTTTATTCTTTGGTTTTACGTGACTTTTCATGTTAATTGTTTCTTTTATATGGAATACACATAGCAATATATATATATATATATAATTTCATGTTAATTGTTTCTTTTATATGGAATACACATAGCAATCTATATATATATAATATATATTTGTTAATATTACGATATTAATAGATTATAAATATTTATTCAATTATTTGTATCATCTACCTCTAAAATAATTAATTTTAATTTTATTCTCCAATAACATTTTACTTTAATAATTATTACGTCTTCTTGTTAAACTAATAAATTATTGAGAAATAATTTAACATAATTTTATTTTAATATGAACATTAAATTTATATATATCTTTTTATATATGTAGAAGTCACATTAAAATAAGAATAATAAAACCAAATTAAATTAACTTATTTACCTAAATTATGTTAGGTCTTTGCCATAATGGCCAAATTAAACTCATCGCACTTGCATATTATCAATTAGGGGAATCAACTGGATTAGATATACAATTAGTCCATAGTTTAATTTATGAATTTTACGAGACCATTTTATTTTATTTACGTTTTAATGAGTTAAGATAATAATAAGATGATATATTTTATTTATTTTAAATGAGTCTAAACTAGATAAATATAATTACAAAAAAAAATGTAAAAAGAAATTATGATTATATATAATACCATTAACTTATTTGAACTATGATTTAAATAATATTAGATAATTTTTATTCATGAATTAATTTGAGAGGACATAAGATGGGATATTTATTATCAATTTATCATTATTATTAAAATTATTTTAAAAAATAAAAAAATAATTCATTATTTTAAATAATTATATTAGGTATGATATTATATTTAATTTAAATATAAAAATTAATATATTTTTAATATTACTCGATATAAATTATACAATGAATTAACTAGTTGCGAAGTGATACAAATTTAACAAGAAGGCGTTGCTTAGAAATTAGAGTGGCTATGATCTAATTTGGTCAATTTTTAGCAAAAATAATAATAATTAAATTAAATTATTTATATAAATTTAATTTAATTAAATTAGACTATTTAGTTTGTAAAATTGTTAAAATTAGGCAATTTATTTCGATTTAGTTAATAATTTTTCAAGAATTTTATTTTTAATTTTTTTTTCCTTAAAATCATATTGTTGATCAAATTACTTTAAATATATACAAATGTAAATAATATAATATATCACATAAATTAACAATTAAATTGATAAAATTTATAAAAGATAAAATCATAATATATACGTACAATTGAAAACTAAAGATTGTATGTTAAAAAGTTGAAACTACAAAAAATAGTTTAAATATAATATTTAATTTTTAATAATAATATAAAATATTTATTATTTTTTAAAATGAATACTAATATATTATATTTAAGAGAAAAATATTATATATATTTATATATAAATATATAACGGTTCAGTCAGTTTAAATGTTAAAAAATTTATAAAATTAAACCCAATCATTTAATAAAAAATTTTAAAAAATATAAATTAAACTGAATTATTTTACTCATATAATTATACAACTTAATTTAATTAAATTTAATCTTATTTGTGAAGATTCTTAAATAGAATCATGTTTGTGTACAAGTCTTGCGCGAAGGTGCAAGTATTATTTTAAAATTTTTATATATTTTAATTATATTAAAATTTTAAATAAAGTGTGGTACGTAATTAATTTTTTTTAAATAAAGAATTTTTAATTTTTAAAATTATTTAATTATATATTATATTATAATTGAGTAATTTTTTTAATCATAATTTATAATAAGATTATAAGTTGTGCTATTAAAATTTTTCATTATAATTAATATAAACGTATATTTACATATAAATTCATGTTTTCGTTGCATTCCTCCCCTCTATATATCCCATCGAGTAATTTTAATTTTACCTCTTTTCCTGACAGAGGCCTTCCCTCTATCTCACGCGCATTTCTCTCTTTGCATAATCGTCCAGGCCCTTTCTCGAACCCTAACCTCAATCTTTCTTGGAAAATCGCCTAGAAAATGCAGAACCAGAGGATGAAGCAGCAGCAACAAGCTTTGATGCAGCAAGCTCTTCTCCAGCAACACTCTCTCTACCACCCAGGTCTTCTAGCTCCTCCTCAGGTTTGAGCTCTTCTCTTCTTAATTCCTTATCAGCAATCGCCGTGTTTTGGATCCGATTTTCTTAGTTGATTTGTCGCTTTTATCTTCGAGTTTTAGTTTTGGGTCATAAGATTTGGGATGAAAAAACTCGGCTTGTTTTTTTGTTGAAGGACCTGATATTCAATGCTATTGTTTTTAATATTTTATATTCAGTTAATGTCTTTAATTTATGCTTATTCTTTTAATGCTCCTTACGAGTTATGTATGTTGTTGATGAAATTACTACGCATACGCTGCAAAATGGCTTGTTGCGTTATTTCTTTTTTGCTTTGAAATGAAATTGTTGCCTAACGTACTCATGGAATGGTAATAATGAGATGGACTGTACAAGTGGAAATTGAAATGTTGCATTCTCTCATTCAACCTTCTAATGATATTTTTTAAATGCATCCATAAAATTCATTTGTGTAAACTCTTCATCACTTTCTAGGAAAACAAAAGAAAATAGGTGAACAATTTAATTAACATTTGGGAAATTCTGGAGAAATCCAAAATTTACTCTTGGACATCTTAGTAAATACAAAAATTTTACAAAAAAATTAATAATAATTAAAATGTCAAAAATACCCCTAAAAATTACTCTTACACATTCCACCAAATGTGCCGTGGTTCGGTAGGGAGTGTCGAATATATCATGTATGTTTGGTAGGAGTTACCGAACCTATATGATATGTTCGGTAATGCTTACCGAACCACTGCGCGATTTGCAAAAAAAAATAATTTATATACTAGTTTTAATTGCTTTTTGTCTCCATTTTTTTTTTTTTCAAAAAATTTAACTTTTTTTTTTTATATTTCATATATCTATCATCTATTTTTAATATTTTGGGTTAGGGTTGATGATAAATATGGAGATAGAGGTAGAGGTGAGTGAGAGAAAAGAGGTGGGATGTATAATTTTTTTTTAATAATTTCTTGTTTTTAAGAGAATAGGATGTGGAGTGTGATGTGGGGTGTGGGATATGGGATATATTTTTTAATTTTACCGAATATATCATAGGGATGTAGGATGTCTCAAAGTAAAATTCGGAATTTCTCGAGAATTTTCCTTTCCTTTTCTCTTTCTCTCTCTATATACTTCCCACAAATTAGAAGTAGAGCAATTACTAATTTGTAATGTTAGGGTATAGGACCTATTGGTTAATCATCCAGGAGTTTCCTTTCTGCTAGCTATGCTGTGTTCTATATTATTCATTTCCTGCTCTTAGTTAGAAGTACTTTATGAAACTGTTTTGATTTAAGTTTAAAAAATATTTTTGAGGGTAGATCAGATAGGTTCCTTTTATTTAAGTTAGCTCTTTTTTCTTTTTTTCTTTTCCAGATTGAGCCAGTCCCAAGTGGAAATCTGCCTCCTGGTTTTGATCCAAGCACTTGCCGCAGTGTGTGAGTCTTTTTTTGGATTTATCTTCTTTTTAGTTTGATGTTGCCTGCATGCTTTTGTATCTTGGTGACACCCTTTTCTATTGCACAGTAAGAATTTTATCCAAGTCCTTTAGTTGATACTCGTCATTTTTATCAATTTATATGGTTTCTCTATTATCTCTTCTCACAACTCGTTTTCTATTTACAAACTCTTGCATTTGTTTTTTAATCTAGTTTTTCTTGCATTATCGTCTTCTTTTAAGTGTTCATTGATTAATTCTTTTTTCTCTTATTTTTTTAAACTTCCAGTTTTTTTTATTTTTGAGAATTTGCAGTTATGTCGGGAACATTCATACACAAGTAACTGAACCACTTCTTCAAGAGGTTTTTGCAAGTACTGGTGCCATTGAAAGTTGCAAACTTGTAAGAAAGGAAAAGGTAAGCCAGCTGTTCGCATAATTCTATGGTCTCTGTTTTTGTTGGCTACCTTCTTTCTTAGAGAATATTTTTGGTTCCTTGACTTAATTTTGATGACATATTTTTGTATAATTTATCGCATTTCCTGCTTCAAACAGTCATCGTATGGATTTGTTCACTATTTTGATCGGAGATCAGCTGCTTTGGCCATATTGTCTCTTAATGGAAGGCATCTGTAAGTACCAAGTCTCATAGTAATCTCTGGTCAACTAGCTGATTCCTGGGTCTTACGTTGTATGCTGCAATTGCAGGTTTGGGCAGCCTATAAAAGTAAACTGGGCTTATGCTAGCAATCAAAGGGAGGATACATCAGGTAAGCTTACGGTTGTATTTTAAAATAATATGCCTGAAATTACTTGAATGCTTTGACATTTTTCACTATGATCACTATACTTAAGATGTTTTTGTGCCATGCAGGTCACTATAACATTTTTGTTGGCGATCTTAGTGCTGAGGTTACTGATGCTACATTATTTGCATGCTTTTCTGTTTACCCCAGTTGCTCGTAAGTTCATTGCTATGATTCCATTATTCTTTGCCATGATCTTTTTTTGAAGACACCCAGAACTTTTCTAGATAGCTTTGAAAGTATCGCCTCTATTTACTGACAATCTATTATTTTTTATTTACACAAGGCTAGCTTTATTTGTTAGTATAATAATTGTAGTAATTACACTGTTTGGCTGATCGTAGAGATGCAAGGGTTATGTGGGATCAGAAGACAGGGCGATCTAGAGGGTTTGGGTTTGTTTCATTCAGGAGCCATCAGGTATTGCTTTACTTTTAGCACTTGCTTACTTTAATTGTATTCTTCTTCAAAAATTTATTCTCATCAGTGTTTATCTGCTTCTTCAGGATGCTCAAAGTGCGATAAATGATTTAACTGGTAAGAAAGATACGATTATCCATCGTAGGTTCATTGTTCTTCAGTTTGCAAAATTCAAGCATGTTTTTTGTCTTCCAATTGACGATATGTGTTGATGTCTATTGAAAGTAACTTGGCAATCTTTGCTGGATGCTTTATCTCCACTTTTTTGTTGTCTGAGATTTTCAACTTCACTGTTTCATAGTCGGTAGATTAATACCTTTTCAACTTATTGAGTTTTGCATGCCAATTTTATCTTCTTTTTTCTTTTAGAAAGCTTCTACTTTGACAAAATATAGTTAAATTTGAACCACTATCCTACGTTATCTTTATTGCATGTATTCTGTTCTTAATTTGAAAATGTTTGACTTGCTTCTCAGGTAAGTGGTTAGGCAGTAGACAGATACGCTGTAACTGGGCAACAAAAGGTGCCAGTGCAAGTGAGGACAAGCAGAACTCAGATGCAAAAAGTGTTGTAGAATTAACAAATGGCTCATCAGGTAAGTTAATTATTGTTCGAAACTTAAAATGAGGAAAATTTGTGATGCATGAAACTTTCTCGTTGTTCATTTGATGACTAACTTCAATTAGGAACATTGACAAGGCTAGATCGTGCGAGTAATAAAATATACCTAAATATGGATATGAATCTCACTGGGAGTTGTGTAACTTGTAATTGAGTACCAATTAGAATATTGTTGCTATTATTTGAACAATGAAAAATAATAATAAAAGTAAAATAAATGATAACTAATTATTCAAATCACACAAATCACAATAGCAAAGATATATGAGAGAACATCTATGAATCTTTAATCCCCAATTTCCTAATATGTGTGAATTATTAAAATCTCCCGAAGCAATTTCCAATCAATTATATGATCAATTAAATCTAACTTAGTATGCATTCTTCATTCAAGTACACTACACATCATATAGTAATTAACCTAATCAAAATCTTATGCCAATTAGATCGCATACTATTCATTAAGTTCATTAATTATAAATCACATGTACCAAAATCATACATCTTTACCTAAAAATCATGTATATTATTTAATTAAGACAAGAAAATAAACACTTCTCAAAGTTATTTAATTGCCTATATGGTATAATTGTCATTGGCCAAACAATTAATTGCAAACAAATCAGATTAAATAACATAATTGATATTGCAATCACAATGGGTAAATTGTTTAGATTATCACATGTAAAAAATTGGGTTCATAAGATCCCTAGATGAATAATTTAGCGACTCAAGTTCATGATCATAAAATTCGAAAAACTCATGGAAGAAAACATAAAAACTAATAGAAGAAAGAAAAAGAAGATTACAATCAATCTATTGATCCTATTGCAATCTATTCTTCAATCTAGGTTAGAATTGTGTCTCCTCCAATGGTGTTTTTGACTTCTTGCTCCTCTCCCAAAAATCTTGGCTGCTGGAATTTTGTGTTCTAAATACTAAATTGTGTTTTGGCTCTTCAAAACTAGGTTTAATTAAGGTGGAAACGACTCAATATACATCCTTAGATCAACTCCTAACATCAAAGGGTTGGAAATAAAATCAACAAGCAAAACGAATCTGATGTGGCATTTTCGTTCAGAAAAAACAACACGCTCTGCCTCACAAGAAAGTGCGCGCTGTGGCACAAGCTCCTCAGAAAATCTGGTGAAACACGCTTGCCACAGCCCAGTGCTCTTGGGTTGGATTTTGAACATCTCGCGCTGCGACATGAAAATACCCTTGCCGTGGTGTGAAGCTCTCGGGAATTTTTTATCCTCTAGGCGCGCCGCGGCATGAATTAGTGCCCACTGCAGCACTCTGTTTCCTATTTCCAATGTGTGTCCAGCCACTTATGCGCCGTGGCATGGCACAATTTTTTTCTGTTTTGGCTCATTTTTACTCCATTTGCTGTCTTTTCACCTACATTGACATAATTAAACACAAATTAAACATTTTCATAATATGAAGCTCAAAACGTAACAAATAGTTAACTCAAAAGTGTACAAATAACTCTACTTTCGTAGAGTTATCAAACATATCTTGCCTATATCCATTTCTATGCCATCCTTCAAGGCCTAAGTATGTGTTTATTGATTAGCTGTGACATGATTACTTTCAGTTGTAAGCTCTCAACTGTTGCATTCCTGTCGAGTAGACAAGAATTTGAATTATAATTTTCATGTGTTTTTATCTGGATTGGCAGAAGATGGAAAGGAAACAACAAATAGTGACGCCCCAGAGAATAACCCTCAATATACTACTGTTTATGTTGGCAATCTTGCTCCAGAGGCAAGTTATAAGGACATTCCATACAATCTTAAAAGTTTTTACTTTTGTAACATGACCCGGTCTTTTCCAGCTGTCTTATAGGTGGCTTCCATGTTAATAGAGGAGAGTACAATGCTTACCCTAGGGCACAATATAAGTTGCATAGTTTTCATATATGAGACCTCTGTTATGGAGCCCTTTTATTGATCTGATATACAGGTCACCCAGCTTGATCTCCATCGTCACTTTCATGCTCTTGGTGCTGGAGTGATTGAGGAGGTTCGGGTCCAGCGTGATAAAGGTTTTGGTTTTGTGAGGTACAGTACTCATACTGATGCAGCATTGGCTATACAGATGGGTAACACACAGTCACTTCTTTGTGGAAGGCAAATCAAGGTGCGTTTTGTACTTGGAGAAAAGCTTTGTTGTCTGAATGGAAGATTAACTGTCATTTTTCTGCATCACTTTATTTATATTTGTTTCTGGACATGTGTTGTGTTAATTGCATGCGTCAAAAATATTGGATGCATAATACACGTCATACTTTAGTATTGTATATTAAATAAACTCCCGAATTTGATTATGCCCTTCCTTGAGAATGTGTAAAATTTATCCAACGGCTGATTTCCCAAAACTAGTAGACTAGGCTGTTCATTTTTCTGGGGCATCTCTAGAAGATCTATTCATATGTTATTTGGAGGGAAAGTTGGATCTTCTTGATGACATGCTAATTGTTGTTATAGAGTGTATAAGGCACGTGTGGTCATTATTGATGGGCGAACCCACTTTACAACAACAAGAAGTTCGTTCCTCTGGCTGTCATGCTTTGAAGACATTATTTTAATATTTTGTGCTACGACATGAATGGTTTATATAAGTTATATCTTGTGGATTCTATATGTCTGTAGATCCTGAGGTTTTGCTTGTGGTTTTTCTCCCTAAAACTTCATATTTTGCTCATTTTAGTTACTTTTTTTTACCTAACTATTTCTACCCCTTTTTCTTATTCTTTTTTACAGTGTTCTTGGGGTAGTAAGCCCACTCCACCAGGGATCAATTCAAACCCACTTCCTCCTCCTGCAGCTGCACCTTTGCCTGGCCTTACTGCCACTGACCTCTTAGCCTATGAGCGGCAATTAGCAATGAGCAAGATGGGTGGTGTCCATGCCCTCATGCACCCTCAAGGTCAGCATCATCTTAAGCAGCCGGCAATGGGAATGGGTGCAACTGGAGCAAGCCAGGCTATATACGATGGTGGATTCCAGAATGTTGCAGCTGCTCAGCAGCTCATGTACTATCAGTAATGTTTTGAGTTCTATTTATTTTTGGTTTGCCTACATATATTTCCTGCCCTAGCAGGGTTTTATCTGAGTTTTAAACCTCTAGGAAGTTTTCTTAATATTGTTTTTCTCTTTATTTTCTTTTACCTTTTTCTGTGGTCTTTACCCTGCTTTATATATTTGCTATTGTACGATGTATCATGTATCATTGTGTTCTCAACTTGATGACCAACGGTTACTATTATTAGAGATAGTTGGTTGAGTGCTAGCAATTTACCCTGAAGTTGTGAACTATTTTCAGCTACTTGGTTGTAAATCCCATCCCTTGTCAGTATTTATAGTGATTGGAAGTCTAATGTTGTAAGTTGATTATCGGTTCAGTGGATGTATTTTCTTTTGTGTGAGGATGAAACAAACTAATTGCCTGTGAGAATGCTAAAATTTTGACACTTTTGAATGGACATGGTGAATACCTGAGTTTTAGCGGATGGGAAAAATGTCTATATGGGGTGGGATTGGGTATCCACTTCCTATCCATCCCCTCACCCGTATTCTACTTTTTATATATTTACTTAAAAATTCAATTATTCTTAATTGAAAATAATACTTCATTTCAAAAATTAATTAATTCATTATGAAAATAATATCTACTAAAAAATTAATTATTTCAAAAATTCAATTATTTCGTAGGTGAAAAGACATTTTATTTTGATTATTTAACAAAACAACAAAACGAAGAACATAATTATATTTATTGATTTATCGTTAGTTTTTTTTATTTGCTGGAAATTATAAAATTATATTTATTAAACTAAACTGTGCATGAGTTTACCAACTTTTTAAAAAGATTTAGCAAGGTTTCGTATTTTTTTTTTTATAAAATTTTAGTTCGCCAGTTTTGAAAAATAACATATCAAAATGATAAATTTTTTCTATATTTAAAAAAAATTATTTTAAAAAAAAATTTCAATAATTATTAATGTATTTTTTTTAAATGCAATTGAAAATATAATTTATTTAAAAAAAAAATTTTAATTGGATTATTTAGACTAAAAACACCTTTTAAAAGTTGGTGTATTAAATTGTTATAAAAATTTATTAAATTTAAGTATTTTAACTGTAATAATTAATCAACCAGGCTAATATTTATCTCTAAAATTAATTACAAACTCTTTTTTTTCCCAACCCAAAAAATTACTAGGTTCTAGCACATAAACTGTAATTGAACTTGTACTAACTCCGAGTTCTCACAAATCTGCCGACCTCTAATATACAAATCTAACCCACCCTATAAAAAAATTTAGTACAAGATTGCAATTAATGTGACACATGAAAACTTTATTTTATTTTACTGATTAATTTTTCTTGAAAAAAGAAATACTTAACGTAGAACAAAATTATTTTAAAAAATTAAAAAATAAAATAATTTTTTAAATAATTTTATCACATGTTAAGATATAATAGATTATAAAAATGAGTATAAATTTATTTGTCCCTACCATTCATTTTCTTAAAAAATATTATAAGAGAGTTAATAAAACTAAGTTTATACCTGATGCAAGTAAAATTGAGAATAATTGAGATTGTTACTAAAATTGCTCACAACAGGAAATAGAAAACACGGCAACCCAAAATATCTGGGAGTCTGATCTAGAAGAAAGTTCAATATATATATATATATATATATAAAGAGGGACTTGTACGATCCGCATATTAATAAGGTTCCTCTAATTTTAGTTGAAACAAAATTATTGATGATACAAAAAGAAATATGGCGAGATCTTCCCAATCAGTCTTTTTCCAATCGTGATATATACTTGTCATAGAAGTTCCCTGCACGCTCAAGATCTCCAAGCTCAGTATAGCAATCTGCAATGGCTCCATATGCTTCTGTGTTCCCCGAATCCTCCCCTTCTCGATCAGAGATTGTCAAAACCATTGTATGGAATTTGATGGCATCCTGATATTTTCCTTGTCTTTGCAAAGAGGCTCCTGAGATGAGAAAAAAATAAAAATAAAATAAAAACCAAAAACAACTTGAGATGCTTAGTTCATTACACAAAGTGCAAATTTTGATGAAAATAGATTAGCAACGAACCTAGACCTCTTGCAGCTTTTTTCTCCTTAATGGGGTCTTTCAAACTTTGGGCAAGCTCAAGAGCCATCTTAAACTCCAAAAACGCTTTCTCTAGTTCTTGATTCCTCAAAAGATTCTTCCCTGTTTTCAATCGAGAAATCAATTCCTGATTCTTTGGATCAACTATTACTTCACTCTCTTGTATTCTTTCACCAACAGGAGCATAACTCAAGCTGGGAGCATAAGATTCGACCTTTGCTTGCCTTCTTAGAGCTGCATTTATCTGGCGCAGCTGTTCATTAAGCCGTTGCAGTTCTCCCTTCCTTTGACGAGCAAGCAATCCTACCAGACGACACTATATTACTCACTGAAAGGAGGAAAAAAGGTGCAAGGAAAACTGAAAAAGAATAGATAGCATTTGGCTTTGACAGCATAATAAGATCCTTATATAAAGCCTGCAGAGAAAAAAAGGAAGAAATAAAACTACATAGTAAGTATAACGTAAGTGGCAACTTACCTCCAACAGTAGCCCCTACTAAGGATACAAATAGAAGTAAAGGCATGTTGAGAAGAGAGTTATCTACTTCACATGTTTCTGCCAAAGCTTTAAAAGGTGTAGTGAGCATCACAACATTACTGACGATGAATGCTGCTGTGGGGAAGCTGATTTGTAGGTTTCCCTGTCAAAGCAATAATCTTAGCACCGGATGACATGAAATTGCTGTTAAAGTGAGACTAACACATTGTGCTTCTTCCTGAACATTAATGACTTTACATCTATTCCACATCATGTAATAGTAATGTAGTGGTAATGTGTATCAATGAATTAGATCAAAAAATTGAAAAGGATTGAGACTTGCGAAACAAATTCAAAGGTAAGACTATAATTAACATAATTGTAGGATTTTTTTGAAATAACATTTTACAAATCACACCCCTGAGATCGAACTCCGACCTTATATTCACATGTCTCACAAGAATGCTTTAATGCCACTGAGCTGCCTATAACAATACAATGGAGATGTGATGAAGCAGAGCTGCCTATAACAATACAATACAATGCATTCCATTAAAGAGGCCATGGGAAAAGCAGGATTGCTTACAAAATCTACAACCACAATGGAAGATTTGAAAGTAATATATGTTGTGGGGCAACTCACCATCATACCTGACAATTTGATCTCACTGAAATACTGCGACTCTCAGTTGGTCCAATGAGGGTATCTCCAAGAGATGATACAAGTTTTTCCATTTTAAATGAAGGAGAAGGTAACATCCCTAATTCAAACATATTAGTTATAGTTCCATCATATATCGCCTCAAGGAATGCTGGTAAAACAACAATATAACAACCAAAAGTACTTGTTTATTAAGGAAGCTTACAAGTCACGAAAAGGAGGAAGGCATATATTTGTAGCCATTCACCATGTATTCATTTTTTGACTCATCCTCCTCTATGCATCTCCCTCGTTATCTTATGCTAAAATCACACTCATCCATCGTAAAACATAAAAAATCCATTCCTTCTTGGTACTTTAGTTCCACGAACTTGTCATTTCAATTTAACTCATAAAAGGGAAAATATAAACTTATAGGACAAAATAATGATTGCCCCTTCCGAGTTCACTACTTCCAACGATGTAAGATCAATTTTTTTTTTAACATAGTTATCATCTTCTTAAGTAGGCACAATAGAATATTTCTTTGTATTTGAATTTTGGGCTGATTACCTAACTAGTTGGCATCATTTCACACATCGGATGAATAATAGAAGGTTGGTTGGAAGCTGAAGTTGTTTATAATTCAAAGCATACTATCCTAACTCAAGAACGGTGACCAATATTTTCAATATGACATTTCTCCAAAATGAACAGCATTCAGACAACACGAAAGGAGATTACATTCAAATTTACTCCATAGTTTGGTTGCAAAGAAATAAATTAATATAAGGCTTTAAATTAAACTGAAATGCTAGTTGTCCTTCAATTCTGTAATCGAATTATAAATACTCACTGTTTTCAAATGTAACTTTTCTTTTGGAGAAAAATTATACGAGTATACAACACAATTGTTCCCCAACCTGTGCTTTGATTCCTAAACTTTTCTCCACCCAATTTAGGTAGTCAAACTTTGTACTTTCACTTACACTTTGAACCTAAACTTTTATTCAGACAGTTTTATTCCCAACTTTTGGGAAGTTTTTCCTTATAAACAGAACTTGGGAAAGCTTAGAAATCTAATTTTTGACAACAACTTCAGTTAATGTAAAATGCAAAGTCAGGTTGATTAAAGTTTAACAAGTTGGAACAAGGCGAATTACCGATTAATCTAAAAATAAATTTTAAAAATTATGTATAATTTTAACCGACACTAACTTTTCAGTAAAAGATATATGGAAATGCCATAATTCGAGTCAGTTTCCATTTTCTTTTCTACACATACAGAGTAACCACAAAGAACAATACCAAAATCCACAAGTCCATTGCAGAAACTTCAAGCTAAAGAGATCCAAATAAGCAATTAAGCGTCACTTGGAGTGAGTCAGTTAGCATCCATTCTACATTACAATATATGTTCTGAAAAGAAAAGAGAGCGAATTTTGTACTATAAAATAGAAGATGATGTACGAATGAGGGTACTGACCAGGTATAGAGGATTTGATGAATAATTGATCAGATTGCGGAGGACGCCGGGAGTTACTGGAGAGAGTCAAAAAGCAAGAGCACCGAACGACCACCACCGCCATGGATGTTGCTTTGGATAGAAAGACAACGTTGATGTTCAAGTCTGATCCTTTGCTTCAGAAAAAGTGACATTATCTCTAACTTATTGTTTTGGTAACCCCTAAATTACATTGATGCCATTAGTTATCCAAGTCCGTAGTAACGACATGTCGTATGAATCTTTCCTTTCTCGAGAACGACAGTCTACCAATTTCTAATTCCCGCGTTAGAGTTGGTAGGGTTTAAGCTTAATCGAGTTTGGAAGCCAGGGTTTATCAAATTATCAGTCTTTTATTCATACAAAGTCATATTAACTATTATTGAGGCTTATCGTCGTTACTTCGACCCCGAGTATCTAACTAGGTGAGAGCAATTTCACATATATGAGTAAGGATTTTTCTCCTCTTTGTGCTTTTTTTATTTTATTTTCTATAAGTGTTTAGTTTGGATTTTGGCTTGAAGTTTCTTATTGCTAGTGTCATTTTTTTAGTTTGAATTTGTCTTAGCTAATGGGAAATGAGCCACAAGTTTGATTTGCTTGATTATGAATGATCAGATTTCAGCTTGAATTTTCATTTACATTTTTTTCTGAATTCATAATGCTGATGCGGGGTTAACATGTAATGGCTCCATATTCAGAAGTCCCTTACAAACTTGAAGAGGTTATTATTTTTACCTCTCTCTCTCTCTTTTATTTGTATGGCATCGTCATTTGTATTTTGGTACACTTTGCTAGTCAATCAAAAAGTTTTTTTCTACCTAGATTTTGGGTCCTTTGGGGTTCTTGGAATGCCGAATCTTACTGTGACTTGACTTTTAGTATCTTAATTGGGTTTTAAATCTTAATATGGCATGCTCTATGGGCCAATTTTCCTCTGTCCTGCTCATCTCAGCAGTGATAACATGCCACATTTGCAGGAAAAGACCCTCTAGCGTGTTGCCTCACTGCGACAATTCATCACCAAAGTGGTTGTTATTCATCCTGCCCCTCTTCTAGCAGGCTTGATGTATCAATAAAAGCTCTGTAGCTCTTGAGTTATCAGACCAGTGGTTGTTATCCATTTTATGTTGTCAATGCTAGTACTATCAATCAATTATGTGTGTGATATTCAAGATTCAAAGATGCATCCTTGGGTGTCCTAAGAGTTCTCTGACATGGAAACTCTATATAACTATATGGATCGTGGATCACATGGAACCTATCTTTCAAGCTCGGAATATGGCACCACACTTAGCAGTATCTTACGAAAAGGATCCCCCAGTAGAAACACTATTCGATGCTTCAACCAGTGAACATGCGCATCCGATGCCTGATGAGAAGGGACTTGTGTGATTTCCAGAATATTCTACTGAGCTTTTATATGTTTTGCAATGTCTCAATGCTACCTGCGGCTATGTTATGTCCTTAAAAATTAAAATCTACACTTTTCTTGAATAATTGTATATTTTCTAGTTTTCTTTTCTTCGCGGGGTAGAGTTCAGACAGTTCAGATCAAGAGCGTATCTAGTAAGCAAGTTACTGGTCTGTTATCTGAATTGCCCTTAGAATAATCCTCTTCATAAAAAAATCTATGTTTGCACTTGCATGAACAGTTTAAAGAACTTTGCTGAAGGGGAAAAAAACTAATTTATGAACTGAAACATGTAAACAAAATAATGTTATAAAAGTTCATATCTTATAATCTGGATTATCACTCAAATTTTCATCACATATCTAGAAAGAACTAGAGAGCTCTTCCCAAAACAAGTTTCATTTGATACTGCAATCATGTGTTCCTTGGTGACCCCAGCATTACATATGTTGGCAATAGCTCTCGAGTATTTCATTCCATAATTTGACAAACGTCCACAATGTCCCTCATAAGTTATCATCTGTTAAGAAAAGAGAGAAAAAATTAAAAAAGAGAAGTTAAGAAGAAGAGTTATAACGGTAAAGACTTACAAGCATCTTAAAACAGTCCCAATCATCTACTAGAGGTTGTCCTTGAGGCCGAACATTGTCCATTATTTTCAAGCTATTCTCATGCCCAAACAAAAGCTTCCCTATTTTATTTATATTAGAGTCAATCTGCTTCCTTTGAGAAATCTCACTATTTAGTTTTTGTCTAGCTTCAATCTTCTCATGAGATCCATCTGGAGCTTTATGGAACTAGAAACAATAAGTCAAAAATATGGTAGTGTCAAAAATATGGTTGAGACTGAGAGATTTAAAAACTAAATTATAGATATGATTAGGGTTTACTATAGAGATTAGAGAGACCTTTTGCCAAAAATGAAAGAGATCTGCTTCACGCTGGCTAACGATCTTTGAGATCGATGAAGATGATATGCTGTTGTAAGTATAGTTATCATTTGCAGGATTTGTACCCATGAAAGAAAAGACAAAATCTTTGGTTGTGTTCTTATTTCCAAATTGCATAACATGAGATTTCATTGTCTTGTCAGTAGTTGCTGTCCTCCTTTTAACCTGTAAATATATGTCAATAAGGCCACAACATTAGTATATACTCTAAATGAGTATAGTTTTATGCAAATTTGTCACCAATAAATAGAATGCTAAATCATTTTCAGTAATTCTTTACCACTTCATATTGCTGTCCAAAGGTTTCTTTGCGCAAATCATGCTTGTCACTGCACCCCAACATAAAATGAACAAAAATGACCATTAAAATCAATTAATTAATCTATCATTAATTTACTTTAAACTAAATCATAGGTAAGAAGAAATAAAAAACATACCAATCTTCCATCCAAGAAACACTGTACAAGTCACCCAAACAAGTGTCATATTCTTTAGGAATTTGAGGAAAGTCTGCAACACAATATGTAGCATAACTACTCTCTTCTGTATTGGCTGCTGTGGTTGCATAGATGCCTATATTATCTGGAAGTAGCCCATCAAATATACTCCCAGATTCACATGCTTCTACATATATTACCTTCACGCCATAAAAACCATTGATTACTATATATTGAAACCCAACAAAAACAACATTTAAGCTCTTTTCTTAGTAGCTAACCAAAAAAGAAGATAAAAGTACCATGCTTTTGTAAGTCTTAGTGGCATGCTTCTTCTTCAGAACATCTAGAAGATCTTTAGCATAAACATATTCACCACTAGGCATCCCTATACACAAAGAACCAATTAAGGATATGTCAAAGTAGTATATACATTCATACACACACATAAAAAAAGACAGACTTTAGAAGAGTTTAAAAAAAAAAAATTTGCCTCCAATAAACAAGAATTTCCACCTTAAAAAAATAAAGAAAAGGTACAATATTAGGAAGAACCATATCACTCTTAAATATATCAAATTCAACTAAATTTGGATGGATAAATTACTAATTAAATACTAACCAAGCAACCCAGGGCTACCATGGTCGGCATAGAAAATGAAAATATGATCATTTGGTCCACTATCTAAAACCTTGCCACTCCCTCCAGTTAGAGCACTTTTATTTCCTAGAAGTACTGCATATAAATTTTCAGCTGTGACTTTATCACCTGTATAATCCTGTAAATGTAAATATAAAATGTATGATGATAAAAATAGATATGTATATATGCATAAACAAAAACAAAAAAACTATACTGAATGAAAATGTCATATTAAAATAAAATACTTAAAATAAAAAAATAAAGAAAACCTTTGGAACTCCTTTATAGACATCCTCCCCATCAGGCTTGTTGATGATAACACCTGGTCTAGGGTTTTCAGGGCTAAATGCAATGTCATCATACATGAATACAATAATATTTTCATCTTTAAGCCCACCTTTCTTTAGCAATTGATATGCATGACATACATCAGCCTGCAATATTCAAAATAATTAAAATTAATATACAATTACATTCATAATATAGCTAGTGTTAGCCTAGCTATTGCTAGAGAAATTTCGGCTTTTGCTATTATGATCATGTATTGCTCAGCTCAGACAAGATAATCTTCATCTAATGGAGAACACATAAAAACTAATTACTATATTCAAATAAAAAAATTGAACAAGAATAACAATAGTAATTATGAATGAGATAGTTTAAGTAAAAATGATTTAGTGAATTGATCACCTGATGCCTGTAATTGCTATAGTAATTGGACCCAGCAACTAAGACAGCCCATCTGGTTCCGTTTCGGCTTTGGTTCTCATTCATAACATTTGCAGTGAGACACCAGCTTTTAGCAGCAACCAAACTCAGGATTGAGAGGTAAAAGTATGTCATATGATTGAGCCAAATCATGCTTCTCCTATATGTAAATTAAATAAATAAACCAAAAAAGATATTATATTATCTATGGACTTAGAAAGAACATATCTATATCTATTATAAAATTTGAAACTTTATCAAATAAAAAGTTCAATATATAGCAGACGGAGAATTTTTGTTAAAATAATAAAAGTGAGAAAGGAATGAAATGAGCGAAATATATTCACTTTTTCTTAACTTAATAAAACATTAGACCAAGGCTATATACTTGCTCTAATCCTCTCTAATGGTAGAAAGAAAAAATCTGATTACTATGTAACGGTAAGTAATATTAATTACATTACATATTTGCTTAACATGCATGAAGCAAAACCCATGCATAAGTGTGTTTCTATGTTGAGCTTCAACGTTAATAATAAGCATTGATTTACTCTTCTTTTTTTAAATAACATTTACACGCTTCATACACACACCCACACACATATATATTGGTGTATGGGATTCGAACCCACATATCACAGTACTCACAAAGAACATATAACATTACACTATAAGATAATTGATTGATTTTATCCTTTTGCTAATTTGATTTCTTCTCTTATAAATGCTAAAAATAATGTACACAAATTTTTACTCAATAATTATAATGTGTCACATCGCAGTTTTTTTTTTTTTTTTAAATGAATAATTTCATTATTTCCAAAGATACTTTGACATGTGATACACCATATGTGTGAGTATAAATTTGTACGTCCTTTATGTTTACTCAATTTGCTTTTTATTATTTCCATGATTTAAGTGCTTGATTGGGGTTAATTATCTTAAGTCTTAACCTTAATATGGTTAGTGAGAATAGATTCATGAATAAAATATGCATTATTATTTATTTGTTGAGTTGTTCGTTTAAATTTTTGAAGTCATGAATTACAATATATTGTTAAATATAGAAGGTATTTGGAATAGGATTGCAATATAATTTTGCCAAAAAAAATTCTCAATTACTAATAAAAAGATTTATGTTGTTAAATATAGAAGGTATTTTGGAATTAAATAAAATTAATTAACTTTTTATTTCATAATAATTCAAACAAAGAAATATGAATTATAATTCATATTACTCGTTTTTTATTTTTAATAACTGTTATTCTTAAACAATTTATAATTTTAATTATTGCTTGATAATAATAATAATAATAATACTACAATATATTTATCAAATATTAATTTTAATATTAACTCATGAGCTGTCTAAAAAAAATATACTAACTTATGCAAAGGCGTGGTCCAAAATTATTGTTATAAAATCTTAAAAATGGATGAAAATATTGGAAGAGAGGCACAAAAGGTCCCATTTTTTTAAAAAATTGATACAAAATTTTTGTAATTATTGAATTAGATACTAAATTAAAAAAAATAATTATATTTATTTTCATAATTATTAAAAATTAGCACTAAAGTGCAAATATATATATATATATATATAAACAAGCATACATAAACGGTGTTAATATTGTAGTGGCTACATAGTTAAACATAGAGATTATTGTCAGAAGTCCATTACAAAGTTTTTATTTTAAAAATAAATTTTTTCAAGCTGTAATTGATCCGATACTCCTTGAATGTTAAATTGTCATAGGTAGAAAATTAGTAATTTTTGCTCCATTATCAATTTCCCATAGAAATATAGGAAAATCTTATATAATTGAGTAATAAATTCAAAATGTTGAATTCGTTACCAAATGAATCTTTGAAGAGTTAATTCTTCACCAGATTTTTTTCAGATTTAATTTAATTCTCTCGAAAGGTTCCCTCAATATAAGCTTCCATAATGTTTCAAAATAATTAGTTAATTTACAGAGTTTTCTAGATGGGAATTGAACGGCTGAGATCAAATATGAATAATACAACCATATATTTTTTTATATCAATACCATCAAACTTTATGTGTTGTTACAAATTTATTGTCGTAAAAAAAACTGGCAACTCTAATATACCTAATATCCCACACACAAAAAAAAAAAAAAAAAAAAAAATCCCGATAGCAAACCCACTACCAAGAAGCTTTCTAACAGCAAATCTACTATCGGACATTTTATCAGTCACTTGTCGGAGTCTATCTGTCGTTGATTTGATTTTTGGAAATACGATCGTGGGCATCAAATTTTTTTCATTTGTATGTTATGTTCTGTGCTTCTAATATTTTAATATTCTTCATTCTTTCTCACCAAACAAAAACAAAAAGAGAACTATGTATTGGGTTTGTGGAATGACAAATTAGTAGTGAAAGTTTTGCAACTATAAATTTAGCCATGTTCAGGAAAACTTCTGATGATTTTCCATATGCCATCTTTCTCTGAAACAAAAATGTCAGGTTCACATCATATTCATACTTGTGTTTTTTCCTTAAATGCGTTTGCAAAACTACTAAAATAGAAACCAAAATAAATTACTAAAATAGTTACTAAAATTATATCCTATAGACCTGTTTCGTTGCTATAAGTTTTCAATATTCAAGGTTTATTCCCATTTACACCTAACTAAAGACTTCACATCCAATCAAATCACCCTTACGCCAACACATCGTTGGAGCATTGACCTTCGATGGCAGAGGGAGAGCTTGGATAGTTGTTGGTCTTGAAAACAACATGATTCTTGAATTTCAAATTCTGGAGGCAATCTTCTCAACTAAGCAACTGAATGCTCCACCACATCTAATGTCTCCTCCTAGGGATCGAAACACTAAGAATCGACGAACCGATCCAATTGGGTCTTGCATTGAAGTAATTCTTCGCCGTTAAAGCTCAGTGGCCTATCATTGGAGGAGCTCAATGGGAAGGTTTTACGGTGGAATATTAGATATATTGGAGTCACATGTGCATCTTATAATTAATCCCGTTATGTTTTTTATGGCGATGATAAACTTATAACAAACATAAAGTTTGATGATATCGACGTAACAAAAAAAAAAAAAAATTGATGGTATATTTGTAACAATTTTCAAAATTTTATGATATAAAAATATATTTATTCTTATATAAATAGTCACTAGTCACTATGTATATTAATCAAGCTATTCTCAAGTTGTACCCATTTATGTTGAAGTGGGATTAACATCAAGATCACGAGTTTAATTATAAAAATGTACATAATAGCTATTAAGGTTCATTAACGACAGTCTATAATATTAGGTCACTTTGATACCTTTAAATATAAATAATAATGATATGAGTGAATAGAAAAATATTAAAGTTATATAATCTCTCCTAGAGAGCTTTTTTTTTTTTCCAAAAAATAAGGTTGTATCCATTTATAATTTCATTTATTTAATACTAGTTGAAACACGTTACTTTTTACTTATTTTAATTTTTTTTAATATATTTAAAATAAATTTAAAATTAATTTTTTTTTATATTTTATTAATTATAAAAATAGAATAATAAGAACTCTTATCGAATGTGGTAAATTAGTGTTCTTATTGGATGTAATTCTTATTCTATTATCATTTTATAATCTTTATTAACTAATGTTAATAGTTTAAAATATATTAATAATTTTATCTAAAAAAAAATATTAAAAATGATACAAATTTTTTATTTTATATATAATATAGTATAAATATGGATATATATATTTATCAACATATATATAACTGCCGAAGTAATTTCATGTAATAGAGGGCTCTGCCTTTTCTATTCATATGCAACCTCATGTATACTTTCGGAATAGGCACCAAAATCCTCAAGTGTCTAACTAATATATTTTTATAGATCTCCATTGATTTAGTAAAATAATATTACCACAAGAGAAAACAAATAAAACAAAAATGTGGGAAAAAAAAGAAAGATGGATTAAACGGGTCTATTAGTTTGATCACACGAAGAATATAATTGAAATGACAACGCAAGAATCAAGATGAAAACTCAAAGCCACAACAAAGTAAAACAATTCTCATATTTCTTGGCATTGGAGGAGGAAGTTCAATTTTATTTCGCGAAGATCATTTTTAGTTCAACAAAAAGCATCTATTTTAAGTGTGATATGGAGATTGAGATTTGATACTTCAGCTTTAAACACCACAACGGAAGTTGATCCCATCCCTTATTTTATGGCCGCATATCTCTTCCATGTTGCGACATGGAGGCTTAAAAAAAAAAGAACAGAACACTTTCTGATTCTACGTTGGTAATTTCCATCTAGTCACAAGTTTGGCTTTAGGAAATGTTTTACTTACAATTGTGACACAAACCTAGTCCACTTGAACTAAGTAAAATGATATAATTCATATTTTAGTTAAATGTTTGGGCGAGAAATATTAAAAATACATAAATTTACACCCATTTTTACACCAACATCAATCATCCTGTGACATATTGCCAAAATTATTTTGAAAAATGAAGTAAATCAATTTTTAAATAATTTTGTAACATGTTATGATATAATTGGTGTGAATGCAAAAATATGTATAAATTTTTGTGATCATAGCATTTCTCATATTTAAGCCTGAGGAGGAAAATTATTGCTTTTGCCACGAATCCAAGATCATTTAAATATGTAACACAATCACTTATGAGCTAAGGACATACATTAAGTGATTTTAAATTGTGAGAAAAATATAATTAAAAAAACTACTAAATTTTATTTTAAATAAAAATTATTTTACTAAAAATTATAACACTAAATAATGTACATTTCAAACTTATTTTAATATAATTCGATATGATACAACACTCAAAGGTGCCGCAAAGGAACAATTATCACAAGTGTAGCTGGGCAAAGAAAGTAGCCCAACACAATTAAAATTTAAGCATTTAAAAACAAAAAAAAAACTATTCAAATATTAGTGTACAGAAGGAAACAGCATCATCTTCTTTTCTTTTCTTTTTTCTCATTTTCCTGCAACATGGAAGGAAAGATCACTCTTCTAGCAAATTTACATTCTCAACTCCAAAATTGAATCAGGGATTTTTTTTTTTTTTTTTGGATAGGTTAATCAGGAATGTTAGGCTCAAAGGGGAAGCACATTATACTATCAAAAATTCAAATAAATCTTTCAAAAAAAAAACACAAGGAATTATATTTGCAGGGGATTGTTTATTGGATAATCAAAGGGTCTACCTGTATCAGATATCTGAAGGAGGAAGACATCAACAAAACTTCAACTCTGGCTTCTTAGCAACCCAGCCGGGGATGGTTGAACAGAAGCTAAAGGGTTCACTTGATAAGAAAATGCAAGCTTCCACAAGTCTACCACAGCATTTTTGATGGACGAAGCTTGTTTCTTAACAATTCTAAAACAAAGAAACATGTGGACTATTTGATAAAACCATGCCAATATTTTGTGCCCATTAATTTTGAGCCAAACCATTTTATCTTTTAAGAAAAGCATTTGTACTTCATGAAAACCCAATTGTAGATAATAACAATATTCGAAATGCTAAATGCACATAAATTTGCACGCATTTGCACTCACATCAATATTTAGTTCTAAATTGTACACGTCCCATCACCCATTTCACATTAAGCTGCACAGAGCTGCAACTTCAGCCAATTTTTTTAAAAAAATTAATTACATATATATTTTTAAAATTAAATAAATATTTTATTTTTAGTAATATAATGTATCAAATTTTTGTGTGAATATTTTGATACGTGTAAACAATATTTAACAAATATGTAAATAACAATGACATGAATTATAAATAAAATGATTAAACTATATTAACTTTTGTTCTTGTATTTGGTAAATTTGGTAAACATTAGTTGTAAATTGTATTTATATATTATATAAAAATACTTTTTAAGTTGATATATAACTATCCAAAAATATCTCAAATATTATAGTGAAAATTTATTATATTTTATTTCACTTCAAATTTTAATTTTATCTAATATTATATCATTTCACATTTTATTATAATAAGTTTTAATTAATTTGAAAACTATGAAAATTATAATATTTTTTTGCACTTAATTTTTAATTCATTTTTATTTTTATTAGTATATTTTATATTGTTTATCAACATATGTTTTTAAATATAATATCAAGCTAAAATTCTAAATTATATCTTATTTTTACATTTTCATATGTTTATTTTAGTTTTTTTTTAACATTTATAGATTTTGATGTATTTGATCGATCTTCGCATTTGCTTAAATTTTTTAGTTAATAAATTCATTTTATACATCCATAATATCAATATTTATTAACTTATTATATTTTTGTCTTTTTATTAGGTAACTTTCGTTATAAATTTACTATAATGTATTAACTCTATATTTCTATCAAAATATACCATGAAAAATTTAGTGTTGAGTTAAGGAGAGTACATGGTAACTCCTACTAATTCTATAAATGATATATTTTTTGTTCTTTAATATTTAAATAAAAATTATACTTTGTATAAAAAAAATATAGATTTTTACCGCTCCCCCCCCCCCCCTCAAAATTATTCCTGGCTATACCCTGATTGAAACTACAAAGGACAGATGTCAATTGACAAAAAGAAGTTGTGAGAACAAAACATAAAACAATATAAAAAAGAAACAACATATTGCAAAAGAAAATACAAAAAGCAGGAAATCCATTTCATCGGTTTAATGGTCTTTTATTTCTCAAGAAACCTTAACCCAAAAAAGAAAAAAATCACTCAAGGGACACCGGGCAGCTAAAATGTGTATACCGTTTATAATTTATTCTTTAGATATGATAGGAATATTCTTTATTCTTATTTATGTATATTTAGACTTGGGATTGTCATTCCTCAATAGACTTGTGCAGATGTGTATAAGAGTAATTTCATTTGTCTTTACTGAAATACAAACCCTATGAATGTGGCAATTTTGTATTGGTTTTAAAATACGGATCCTGCTGTTAAATTAAGTGGGACTCACAAGTAAGTATTTATGGTAGTTTTTAGTAGAGGTGCAGTAGGGATGCAATGTATAGAGTTTTCCTGTGTATAAATACCCTATAAAGCAAGCTTTCATATTCTAATTGGGGCTACTGTAAGGTCAATAGCTTACCTTTTAAATGTAGATTGCTTCCTTCGCAAGACATAATATACGAGCAAAAGCAAGCAGCCCAGTAAGATCTTCCCATTTGATATGACTAACCGAGTCTTACCAAACTTCAAATTGATGGCTGGGAACCACAAGAGACATGACTCTAATCGTTTAGACCTTCTTTGATATACTTGATTCATGGTGATGTCTCCCTTTAGAGAGTAATTGTCTTTCCACCCTAATGGAGAATTTCTGGACACATTTGATTGTTTCAAGTTAGAAGAGTGAAATTCATGGTTTTCTGCTAGCAAAGGAGACAAGGACCCTTGTGATGAGTTAGTGACTTTAATGGAATGCGGAGGGACCAATCTTCTCAAGAGTCCCTAGAAAGCGAAAAAAATTAATATGCTAAAATAAATTATATCATACTAATACACTCAATCCAATAAATATAACATCATCATTTAAGTTAGGATTCTAAACTAACTAAAAACAACAACAACAACAAAAATGATGATATTTATACAATTTCCTACAAAATTATATTTCAGAAATATAAATTCTGGACTCAACCAAGAGCGTCATTGGTATTATGATGGATTTAAGAGAAATGATTTTTCAAGAAAATTTGTTACCTTTGGAATTTGTTAAAAGTTGATTTTGGATGGCTTCTTTAAAAATGTGGTAGTTAAATGGTGATTTTGAGAATTAAGTGGGATTAGTGTTTGAAAATTGATTCCCAAATATCAGGAGTATAAGTTTGATGATATCTACTTATACACTCCCCAGTCATACCAGTCGTCCAATATGATATCTCAATATGGAATCAAATGAAATAAGTCAGTTATATATAAAAAATAATTTGATTTTTAACAAATATAACATCCTTAGTAGATTCAATAAATCACTAACTCAGAAACAAGATGGATATATTGTGTTTTACCTGCCGCTTGTCCTCCGGTAATTCAGCTTTCTCAACCCAAGAGATCGCAAGGTCCATATCATCTACAGTAGTTCCAAGGATCTTCATAACATAAATTTCAACAACTTCAAGATACTTATCAACTCCCAAAATAAAGAGTGCATCACATCTTTCGACACAATCTACTTTTGCTTCTTCACCAGCAAGAACATAGTATCTGTCATCCACAAGACTCCATTGGCTAAGGAACTCTTCGACAAATTCTCGTATGCCACAAGAAGAGGCTTCTGATGCTAGAAAATAAGCCCTAACAAACAAGAAAAATATGGAATTGAAACCTATTCTTCAATAATGACAAGCATTACTAGTGTTACTTCCCCAGCTAAGGATATATTAACAATCCTGTGTTAGTTGAAGCATTTAAGAGATAAAAGTTGTCTATGACAAAAACAGTAAAATGAGAGAAAATAAAAAGTTAAAAATCAAACTTGAATGCCAACCAAAAACATTTTCCTTTGGTTTTGTAGTCCATGAAGTATTATGTAGCTAAATGTCTTGTGGCATAAAGTAATAAATAGTATGTACTAACTCTACTTGTTACCAACGAGCTTGTGGCTCTATGCCATGTAACTTTCTTGGGCATGTAGAAGATTTGGGATCGAGTTCCAGTTAAGGGTGTCTGAGTAACGTAGTTATTTCAAAAAAAAAAATCTACTTGCTGGGCAGCTGGTACACATTTGTAACTTTTTGTTCCTTTTTTTTTTTTTTTATTACCGAAATGAATTAATGTTTTTCCTATTAATTTTTTTTTCTTTCCATTTCACATGTGTACAAAGTTCTTATAGCAAAATTGAAACCCACAAAAAATTAGCCACTTGTAAAGGATTAGAATACCCAGTAAGAACAACTTGGGCAGGAACAGCTGCGACTGAGAAAAAATACTGCTTGAGCTCATTGAGAATTTCAGACGTCCTGCAAAAACACAAAAATATGTGGAAGAATTGACCTTCAATACAATCACAAAGCAATTAATTATTGTAGCAGAAAGATTTCAATTATTTTATGCAGTTATTTGTCATGTCTACTATCTACCGTGGGATATATCGAACTCATGGCCAAAAAGGCAATTGTAGGTATCAGCAGCCATTCACAAAAGGTCGGAATTAATCTTCATACTTTCGCTTTGTAGCTAGACCTTGCAGATGTATTTTATTCAATTCAGTCACTAACTTGAAATTTAAATTTCTAGTAGCTTTCTTAAAACTAAGGTCTATTCAGTAGAACATTCCGACTAACATTAGTCGCAGAATTAAACATGCATTGCCATGTTAGTCCCTAAATTTAAAATGTGTGATCTACTTGACTAAATATTTTGAATTCATGGACTAAATTGACTAAAAAGCTTATACAGGGTAAGGATTTTAACTACAAAAGCAAAAGTATGAAGAGCAAATGGGTATTTTTTTTTCTAAATAAAATTAGTTTCCACTTTTTATCCAAGGAAAATGGATGAACAGATTCCAATAAAAGGAGTATTGCTGAACAGAAAACACTACAGATTTACAATGGTAAATTTTTAAATTATAGTGTAATTACAAACAACTGCAGCCACATTAATTATGCTCTGAGTCAGTGTTAAGTTATACACAATGCTAATAAAGAAATAATAAATCTTCAGGCTCCTTTAAAATCACACGCTGAGAAACAGAACTCAACTAGTTATGATTATTCTTTTAAATTGTTACAGATACAGAGATTTCCTAGAATCAACAACCATTTTAAAATTTTAGTTTTTTTAAGGAATAGGAGACTTCCACATTACATTGAAATGACTAAACACAGAACTGGAATCATTATCAACAAGACACAATGGCTTTTAATGCGTAAAAAATATCACAGAAACGATAGCATGTAGATAAATGAAAAACTCAATTATGATTCAATAAGTAGGAAAAAAAAATGCTTAAGAATTAACCCACCTTCCAAGTTCCTTCATAGCCTGGACAAAAACCATCCCACTTGACTCCAACATATCATACAATTCATTATCATCACCAGCTTCATTGCTTATATCATGACTGCTACAAAGGACCTTCAAAATAGAGGAAGCTAATGATGCTGCCTCGTCAAACATTGAGCAAACAAGGTAACTGAAAATGGTAACAAAAAGAAAGGAACCTGAGATCAATAAAAAACCAAGAAGATTTAAGACAACCCAAATCAGAGAGGTAACAAGTAAACAGTTCCATCCAAGGAGATGCCTTTTGGTCTCTATTTCAGGAAAAAAAGGCGATCCATTTTTGAATTTAGCAAAATACTACCACAACGACCCTTCAAAACAGAGGAAATTGATAAGAGTACCACCAAACCTGAAGCAAACAAGATAGCTGCATACAAAAATAAACCTGCCCAGGTGAACAACACTACGAGATGATGGAAAAATACCAATTTTGATTCATAACCAGTGACCTCTCTGGATAAGGAATTGCATTTTAAAGTCCCAATCAATGACAATCCTATGGGGCCTCAAAGGCAACTACCCCAAAAACTTATTCAGATTGCAGATCCTGAAAGTGGTGGCTAGAATTTAAATACAATTAATCAATTATGGCCTACTGATATTAGTGTCAATGTAAGATTAATTCACGGAAATGTATAAGTTCATATTTTGGTGAATTTAGTGTTAATAATGCATATAATGCTATTATTTTCACAAGAACACAAGATTCTTCCCCCTTGATATGGAAACAACTGTGGTCTTCTAAACTTCATAAAAGACTTGAGATTCTACTTTGGAGAATTCTCAACAATTGTATGTCCACCAAAAGTAATATCAACATTAGGTTGCCAATCGATTCCATTACTTGTCCAATGTGTGGCATGTATCCTGAAAATACACATCACTTATTTACTTCTTGTGAATTTATTCAAACCATATGGCATAGATGGTCTTGGACATCCACTCTTACTTCATTAACGATTATCTCTGCTCCTGATCTGATATCTCAAATTCTCAGCTATCATTGTCCTATTTCACATACAAATATTACACCCAGAGAATTATTATTGGCATTCACTCTCACTCTTAAACAAGTTTGGAACTCCATAAATGAATTTATATTCAAGGAGGTAATCCCGAACATTGAATTAATTATATCCAATTTAGAAGTTAGATTTTGTGAATTTAGAAGTGTCATTTCTTTAAAATCTTCAATCTCTAAAGTGAAACTGTATTATAATCATTCTTCAGCTAGTATCCCTATTGTTTGGAATTCTCCTGAAGTAGGTGAGGCTAGAGCTCTGTTATTATCCATGGAACTTGCAATCAAGCTAAATATCAAATCTCTTTATCTTGAAGGAGACAACACAAATGTTATTAGAGCCTTGTTTGAAGATAATTTCAGAATTTCTTGGGAAGTACAACTGTTTATAGGGAGAGCTAAAAGTTCATTTCATAAATTTCACATGTTTACTACAAAATGGATTCCTAGAAATATAAATGTTAGCTAAATGGGCCAAATTAGTCAAGCTGAAGGTTTTTTTTTTATTCCTAACCTACCTCAGCAACTGACTTCTACCATATGTACTTTCCCTTAATAGTTATTAATGGATGGTTATTTCAGAGGGGAAAAAAAAAGGAATTGCATTTTAGTCCCATTTTCAGAGAACAGTCTAAAGTGGAAAGTTATTCTATGCAAACAACACTTCAACAAAGGCCTAAAAGAATAGGCTACAACTCAGAAACAAGTTTGAATAAAAAGAAATCAAGAACTATTCATCTTATTCTTCCAGACTCTACAAATTAATATTAATTTCTAAAAGGTAAAAAGAGTATTAGCTAATTTACCTCTCTGAAAGCTCGATATCTTCCCAAGTAACAGTTTGTGAGTCTCGAATACCCATATCTTTAATCTGTCTACGTATTACAGATATGGGTTTGAACCAAAGGCCACGAACTGCTAATGGAATGAGTATTAAATTGTGGGACTTCTAAATGCACAACAAAGTCACAGAATTTGAGTGTCCTCTTTCTCTTTTGTTGCCTCGTTGTTAAGAATTCTGCTAAACAGGATAGGAAAAGCCGAATAGGAAGAGAGAGGGGAAAATGCTTGAAGCACTGTTACTCATTAAATTTGGAAAATGTCGTCACTAAATTTAGTGACTCTAAATCGAAAATATTTAATTAAATATATATCATTAAATTTTATATTATATTTATAATTTAATTTATATTTTATCTAATAATTATTTTATAAATAAATCATGATAAAAATTATAACTCTTTTAAATAATATTATCTAATATTATTCATAAATATTATATATTTAATTAATAACTACCTAGTATTCTATCTTTGCATTATTAATTACTATTTTTATTTTGTATTAAGTATTTATATTTTTTTAAAATATTTATACTAATATTAAGTTTTGTTAACTTAAAATACCACGTTATAACATACAACAAGAATAATAAAGAATTTCTTTGAATAACACTTATTGGTTATTAGCACGGCTTTAAAGCTGTGAATTTATACTATTTATATTCATTTTATTTTGCTTTCTTTAAAATAAAATGTTTAAATTAAATAATATTTTGATAAACATTTCTAATTTGTAACTAAAATGAAATAAAGTTATGTAACAGTGGATTTTATCCGCGAATGCTATATAGATGTCATAGCCCTCGTTGGATTGGATTATTTATATTTAATTTTGCTAATTCAAAATGCAAAAATCCTTCCATTCTAGTTCTGCCTCTGTTATTAGTACCGTCAATAATCTTCCCCTAGGTTCTCTCTCTGATGCCAGTAGGTCCAGAACTTCTGGATACACTCCTAAAGCTTTACTCTTTTTTACACATCTTACAAAATCAACCATTTGACTGTCAATATGTATTAATTTATTCTCCTATCACTCTACATGTGTATATTCGTTTGTTCATGGGTTTTGTTTTACTTCAAGGAGAATGCTTTCTTCTTGGGCTAGTGAATTTGAACTGTTGTTTGAGATTTAGTTGAAAAATACTTGTTTGTGGATATGTTTTGATTTTTCAAATTTATTTAATTCGATTTCATCTTATTTATGAACACATAGTGTTTGTTTAAATTTAAATTGAACTTTAAGTTTTATTATAATATATCTATTTTGAATTAAAGTTGGGTTTGTTAGCTTTTTTGTCCTTTTAATAATGTTGGTTTTCTTTTATAAATTAATGAAACTAAACTAGAGCTCGACTATGTGTTACTCTTAAAAAGACTGGTATTCAAATGCAACATTTTCTTTTTTTCGAGCAACAATATTGTTATTTGTGGTTTCTATCATTGTTTTCAGAAGAGTTTGGCTACCCTAATGGCAATGTTCCAAAAAAATGGCTTGAACTTAGCCTTAAGGAAAGGGTACTGATGAGGCCTTAAAGCTAACGCCTCATCTCTTTAATTTGAGGCTTATATTTGCATAAAATTTATGTCTATAAAAATCAAATTATACTATTTTAAGTTAAGTCTAATTTAAAACACAATAACTCATTAATTAAAAAGAAGAAACAAAAAGATTCCTATATTGAAGAGATGAAGAGGAAGAAATACAAAATGATCACCATATTAAACACATGCTTTATAACTTATTTGTGATTCATTTTAAAACTTAATTTGTAATATTAACTTGTAATTTAGACTATTTATTCTATAGTTTGTAACTTTATATCTAAATTATTTATGTTATTCTTGTGTTTATAATGTGTTTTAACTTTAAATGATTTGTGCTTTACATAATAAGTTATTAATAATTTTATGTATTTTGTTTAGAATTTTTAGTAAAGTTTATGACTTACATCATCTTAAGAATTACTTTCTATTCATTTAGAGCACCCTCTCAATATTAGTTTTTGCTTTTTAAAACCTTGCATGTTGGTAATGTTTAGTTATATTATGGAGTTGAATAGGGGTGTCGATATAGACGCATATTCAAAAGTTAAGTACATAAATTTTAAAATTTTAGAGTTTGAGAATATGTGCAGAATATTTGAACACAATACTTAAACATAATTAATTTTTATATTAAATTTTATTTAATTTATATTTATATTGAAATTGTGTTTATAAATGTTAGGTATTATTTTTATTAAAATATTTAGGTGTTTATTAGATTATATTAATTGAATTTTATATAAAATTTTAAAAAAAACAAGGCCCTACATGCTCAGTCCATCAAAAACTAAAAATGGACCTGCCATATAACAAAAAAATTACAAAGCCCAAATATAAAAAGTTAAAAAAGCCCAAATTTTTATGCCCTAATGCTATCTAATTAAGTCTCGTCAGCCTACTCCTCCTCGTCCTTCTTCAGTTTTTCACATGGTTGTCTTCTTCTTCTTCACTTCTTTAGCTTCCTCTACTTCCTTCTTCTAGTCTTCGGCTTTCGTGTCCAAATTTTTTTGGCCGGATTGGATACATATCCCGTACCTGTGTCGGTGTCGACACCGGTACAGTTGGGTAAACCACCGAGTCCGGGTAACATAGGTTTAGTATGTATGCATAATTTTTTTTGGCTATTACTAGTTGTTATGCATCATTGTTTTCTGTTGTGGTCTTCTTTGATTAGATCCTCCTTTCTCTAATCCCTACTTACACATTCTGCTCAATTTTACATTGTGTTTCCTGTGCTTCATAAATTATATGTGTGTGCTTTTAGTTTGTTGAGGTATTTATGCATTTCTTCTTTCAAACTCTGTCTTAGTTTCATACACTATCTCTCTTTTGCATTTCAATCTAGAAATCCACTAATTTGTTGTTAGGAATTTCATATCTTGTAGCTGGATAGCATTTAAAAACCATGGTTGGATGGCAGAGGCATATACAATGTATCATTCGTCATGTTGGGAAGAGAGTGGAGCATACTTACAGTCAATCAGCCAATTTATCTTCGTCTTACTTTAAGTCAACTCTTACAACAGGTCGATGTTTTTTTTTAATAATTTACACATTGGATATTGCGCAGAACAATTTATATGAATTATATATATTAATTTTATGTAGTGCTGAAGATGTTTTTACCATTTGTTTTCTCAAACATTTTCAGCCAGGGCACCTTATTTGCAGAGACTTTTGAACCCACCTTCTTCAGCCATTTCAACGCCTTATTATTATCAGTATTTTCAGCAGCTGGTAATGCTGACTATTATTTTTCATGTATTTAGTCACGGTTGTTTTAATAATCAAAACAAGTTTGCTGTTAATAACTTTTTCGCAGATACTGGTATCAAATTCTCAAAATTTTGAAGCAGGAAATAATGGGCAATATAATTACTGTCACCTGTTTTACTTATACATAATTGACGTCCAATGTCGTTAACATGCACTTTATTTGTATTGGACACCTTATTTACCACATTATATTTATATAGGACATGTAAGCAAAATATGAGCTGTGAGTACCTAAATTAGAATGTACAGTCACACGAAGAGGAAACATATTTTTGAAAAAGATAAATGTAAATATATTATTGACTTTCATCTATATATGTCGGTAAGTATGTCTAGGATATTGAATTTCCTTTAGCTTAAGACCTTTCTGGCATTCAGTGACCTCCTCCTGTTCATAAATATATCGTTACCTCAATCACATCTATTTTGTGTTATCAGGCAGTCAAATGGAAAACACTGTACATTCATCTTCTGCTTGATGTAATTTATGTAGCTTTGTGTCATCAAGTGGTATTTCTTTGATATCCAATTGTCATTCTTGTAGAAATTGGCAGACATAAAATGTGTAAGACATTGCTTCTAGCCGTTTATTTGTTTTAATGTCTTAATAAGTCTTCCCTTTGACTGCCACAGGGTATTTCCAGTTCAAGAAAGTTACTAGCAGATTCCTCCATTGAAGAACCTGTTCGTTCTCCATTGACTCCTGTTCTGGCAATAAGTAGTGGGACAAATGAAGAGCATGGTCAGAAAGTGCTCTCAAAGCCTTCTAAAGTTCAAGCCATCCTGAAAGGCATTCCACAGGTAGAAGAGGCCACAGTTATTGCGTATAAAGCATTTGTTATATTTATAATAAGCTTATTAGTATGTAGAATGTCTTGGCATTTGACATATATTGGAAAATTCTATGTTGTTTGGATTGCCTTTGTATAACTTAATGATCCATTGTCTGGATTTGTGTTCATAATAGTTGGTCCCTCTGTAAACCTTTTTTCTGGTAAAAGAAAATGAATTACTTTGATAATATATATTTATAATGATACCAATCAAGCCAACCCAATGATACAATGACCTTCATATTTTGGATGTAAAAATATCACCTTTACAATGAAAAGAGGAATACTGTAAAAAAAACATTCATTAGGTTGGGTTTATATAGTGGCAGATGACTTTCTTGCACAGTGTGAGAAGGGCTACATTGTTCTAATTTATCCTGACATAAAATAAATTATTCTTAGGAAAAAAATCAACTATTATTATTTCCTGCATTTGTTTGCTTTTATGAAGTTTTTCTTGTAGAAAGTTGACTGATATTATTAGAAGTGATCTCTTGTGTTGTGCATCAAAGCATATTGCTAAGATAGTCTGACAAAATGAAATTCTAACCAATATTCAATTTTTCTATAGGCTCTAATGTTTAAACCGTAATACAGTCAACACCTAATTATCTATTTGACGGGCATAACATGTTGCTTTTGACTACCATCTTTTTCTTTACATCTATTAAATTTAGCTTGTTGCTTGCAGAGTCCTAAGAAAGTCAACTTGGTTGCTGCTTTGGTTCGTGGCATGCGTGTTGAAGATGCACTGTTGCAGTTGCAAGTGACCATAAAACGAGCTTCAAAGACTGTTTATCAGGTGATACAAGGACTATCCTTTGGTTTTTACAAAGGCTTGATTTTTTTTCTTTTTCATGTTGCTAACCAACGTTATAGCTTGATTCAACTCTTTCATATATTAATGACAAAACTTCTTTATGCAGGTTATTCACTCGGCCCGAGCAAATGCAACTCATAATCATGGGCTTGATCCAGATCGTCTCCTTGTTGGTACATACTAAAAAATGAAAACCCCGTGGCCTCCCCTCTTATTCCTCCTCTAGCTTTGCTTATTTGAGTTCTCTCTTTTGTGTGCAGCTGAGGCTTTTGTTGGAAAAGGATTATTTAAAAAGAGAGTTTCTTATCATGCTAAAGGAAAATGTGGAATTAAAGAAAAACCAGAATGCCGGCTGACAGTTGTATTAAGAGAAACTACCCCTGAAGAGGAAGCCGAGATAGCCAGATTGAAAGTCCACAATTTCCGCAAACTCACAAAGCGAGAAAGTAGGCTTGTTCCTCATAAGCTTATTGAGACAACTCCAATTTGGGATCGCAAAGGCAAATCCAGGAAATCCTAAACAGAGGGGCATGGCTTCATGAACCAGCTTATTCTGTGATATTTTCACATTCTACTTTCTGACATTCTGTTGAAAGTTTTTAGGAGAAGCACCTCCTCTGTCTCTGCACTTTTAGAACAAATTGGTTGTAGATGCGTGAGAGACGTAGTGCCAGGAGAAAGACCAATATTTTATTTAGTGCTGTGATGCCTTTCAATGCTTTTAGAAATACTCGAAATGTATTTACTTTTACCTGGAATAAATTTTTGAAATAGGTTTTGACCAAAAAAAAAATATTTTGAAATATGAACAAGCAAACAACAGGTAGATTTCTAATTTGATATTTATTAAGATTGACAAAACATAAGAAATAATAAGAAATGGTTGGCTTGTCCTGGTTTTTGATGGTAAAGAAAAGGTAAAAAGCAAAGGACACCAGATTTTTCCCTAATAGGAGAAACAATAAGGAACATTTTTATTTTATGTGTTATAGAAAAAATTTAAAAATTATAACAAAAAAAATTTTAACTGTCTTAATCTAAAAATCATATAGACTAAAGATTTTGTACAAGATGTATTAATGAAAATAATTATCTAATTATATGATACTTAAATGAATTGATTATAACCCTGAAAAAATATATTAAGTAAAATATGATTTTATTTTTTTTAAATATGTATTTTTTTATTTCTTAAACATACTATTTTATTATTTTTATTATTAATACAAATACCTAATATATTAAATATTTTATTCCCTTTGTCACCCTCAAATGTGTCATTTGAAAACTCATATGCCAACAAACAAACTACGTCCGATCTCTTTTTTTTTTTTTTATCGAAAATTTTTCATTATCATTAATATCATCATCATTTAAGGTATGGTTCAAATGTCAACCTTACCTAAATTATGAAATAAAAAATCTTTTTGTGTCGCACTTTCCAAACTTAATAACTTTGTGGTCTGCTACCTCAAAATTAGCAGAGTAATGCCTAAATAAGCTTAGAGGACCAATCCGAAACAGACTCATTTATTAAAACAAAAACTCAAAGTGTGAGTGAAACATTATTCATTATTTCTAAAATATAAATAATATAGTATTTTAAATTAGTCACAAATTTATTTAAAGCAAGTATTCCTTAAAATTTGTTGTAATTTATATATAAAATTAAAACAATAAGTAATATAATTGACTTAAAGTATCACAATATTCATATTTTATTAAAAAATGTTAAGTAGTAATAAAATCTTAACTCTATTCTAATAGTAATAAATAACATTTTTTTTATTACTATGTCTCACAAGATTGGAAGGAAAACTTTTGGTTTGTTATTGAGTGGCGATAAATATACCAAGTTCTTGGACAGCATGAATCCATAAATAACACTGAAAGTAACTAAAAGTTCTAAATTATGCACGAATAAGTTATTTTAAATTTATCATATAAACTGAGTAACTTAAACATAAAGGTCATGTATTTAATCACGTGTAAATAATAAAATATAAAAATAAAAAATAATATATAAGATTTTTAAGTAAAAATAACTTAATTACAATAATGAATTTTAAAAAAAATTATCATACTATCTATTTCATTTATTATAAAAATAAATATTTAAATACAAAGTAAAGTTTTAAACTATTATTTATGATAAAATTTTAATATACTTTAAATTATCGGTGCAAACAGATTTAGGCCGATATTTTAGTAAATTCAAATCACATAAATTTCTTAATACGTTTATGGAACAACTTGTAAAAAAGTTTTCACATAAAATACAAGTGTGCATGTGTATTATAAATAGATTTAATAATGAATAATTATATTCAAAATATATATTGTATTAAACTCAAATCAAGTAATAATTATTGAACAAAAATATAAGCATATGTCTAATAAAAATAATTTTTTAAAATTTTAAAAATCACATCAATTCATAATAATCACTCACAAAATTGTTTGATGCAAACATTAAACAGCCTAAGAATCTATATAAGCAAGAAAAATAATGATTAAAAATTAATTGCTAAAAGCCTTCGTTGACTGTAAATTAAAATTACCACCTTCGATGGCACCAAAGCATTAGAATCGTAGTATTCAATCTGCTCCTACAGCTTCTTCTCTGACTCAAAGAGGGACCCAAAAACTGATCACTAGAAAAAGATTTCGAATTGGATAAATAGTAAAGGCATGTTATAAAGGATGACCGTTCTATTTTCTACCAAGTTACGTTCGATTTAGTAACTTATATAGTTTTTTTTTTTTTTTTCTTCTATTAATTTAGTATTTTGTATTATTATTTCAATGTCAGTAAGTATTTTTAGTTGATATTAAGGTTAAATTTCCAATGATATAATCACTTTGAAAGATTAAATTAGAGAGTTAAGAAATTTTTATTAAATTAGACGGAAAGTGATTAATTTTATATAACAATCTCTAACTTATTTTGTTTAAATTTAATGTTTATATCAATTAAATATTTAATTGATATAAAATTGAATAGATAAAGGAAAAAAAATTTAAAGTATTAAATTAAAAGTGAATCAAAATTTTTAGTAAGAAATAAATCGTTGACCCTTTCCAATATGCCTGTCCTATTTATCCAACTCGGAATCTTTTTCTTGTGAATAGTTTTGGGTCTTCAAGACTCAAGTATTCATCTTGGGTTCACATGAAGTGGCGTAGTGATAGTGTCATATTTTTAGACTTTTAATTAGTTATATGGATCTACAATTCGTGGGCAAATGCTAATTGTGTGAACATCAAAAATTGTCATTTGCCAACACGTTCAGACACCAAACAACCCATCAAATCGATTCTCATAATTTTTCTGTTGATCATGATGACTGTATGACTTAATTGGTTTTATTTTTCATTTTATCTACTTTTATATGAATTTTGAATCCAATGTTATACAATTACAACTTCAATTTTCTATGCCCAAATTTGAATTAAATGTTTTATAGTCACCAAGTGTTTAACAAAATTCCCCTGAAGTGGAAATAATACAAGACTCGTGTGACTAAAAGTCTATTTTTTCATTGAGAATTTAATGTTTATCTAAGTATCAAATATCTACACGCAAACCATAGTGGTTTTGGTTAGTTCTGGCTTTCTCAAAGCTTCTTAAAGAATTTTACTTAAAAGCTATGCAATATTGAGGGTCTAAACTTGACTAGAAATATATTGCCTTGTCGAATATCATTTTAAAGTTTGAGTATATTAGTATAGCTCGTGACATGTGACACTCTTCACTAACCATTCGCTTATCTCATATATATAACAGGACTTTGGCTTTCCTTGTGTCAGTATTGAAGACTCTATAAAGTTTTCTCTAACATGCAAAAATGGAAATGCCCCTTTTTCCATGTTCTCTCTAAATCCTATATCAGTTCACTGACGAAAAGCAAACTTGTGCCAATGTTTAGCAGATTGCTTTCATCAATTTTCTGCTAAAGCCCATGAAGCTTATGAAGACCTTTGGTTTCTTAAAATAGTCTGTTTATTCTTGGTCTCTAAGTAATACTAGAATTGCAGGTTCTTCGAAAGTTATTTCAACCATCATATTATCCATTGATTTTCTTTTGACATAGCTTGTCTAAACTTGTATCTTCAAATGGGGTTTTCTGCTTTTGCCTCTCCTCTTTGTACATGGCTTGTAGCTACCTGTATGTCGGTCACTTGTGACAAAAACCATCCAGTAAGATCTTCTACATTTCAGCCTCTAAGAAGACTGAAGCTTTTTCCAAGAAGAGAAAAGAATACGGTATCAGGATTTAAGAACTTTGGTGATAGTGGTTTTGCACCTTCTAATTTGGTATCCTCAATGTATGGATCTGGCATTGAAAATCTCATGAGCTCTTGCCTAGCTGTAGATTACTGCAATAACTATTTCAAGTGCAAAGTGCTGTTTGCATCTTTGGCCTTTTTTGGTGACAATGATTGCTGGCTTTTTGGATCACAAACACCTTTTATCACTAAGAGGCAGCGGAGCTATGCTGCTTGCTTCGGTAATTGTCCATGCAATTTTCTCTATTATCAATGTCATGATGAATTTAAACTTGTATAATCTGTTGGGTTTAATAGAGGGTTAAAAGCCATTCTAGCTACATATAAAGCCATTCCTATGCCCTCTTAGAAGTATAATGCTGATGCATTTGTCATTAACCAGTCTGTCCATTTTTAATCCTTATAGGGAAAATTGTTGCTGCAGTTGAATCTAATGAAGCAATCATGGAAAAGAAGAAACATTTGACAGAGAAAAGGAGGGTTGTTGTGACGGGGATGGGTGTGGTAACCCCAATAGGTCATGATCCAGATGTCTTCTACAATAATCTTCTAGAAGGAGTCAGTGGAATCAGTGAGATAGAGAATTTTGATTGTTCTAAATTCCCTACAGTAGGTTCTCTTGGAGTCTTATTGCTTAATTTATAGTGATAACAGGTAGTGTTCAAATGTTAAGTCTAGTTTCCTTAATCTCAGAGAATTGCTGGAGAAATAAAGTCTTTCCAGGCTGATGAGTGGGTCTCACCAAAGATTGCAAAAAGGGCAGATAAATTTATGCTTTACTTGCTTACTGCTGGAAAGAAAGCACTGAAAGATGGTGGGATAACAGAAGCAGCAATTAGTGAGCTAGACAAAAAAAGAGGAGGGGTTATAATCGGCACTGCTTTGGGAGCTATGAGAGTAAGTTCAAAGTTTTGCATCCAAGACTAGCTTAGGAAACTGAAGTTAAAGGATGAAAGTCACTGTACTAAACTATGATACATATTTATCAGGTTTTCGCCGATACAATAGAAGCACTAAGGGACTCCTATAGGAAGGTGAACCCATTCTCTGTGCCCTTTTCAGCAAGCAATATGGGTTCTGCCATACTGGCAATGGATTTGGTAAGTTAGAAACTAAAGTTGTTTGGAATTCAGGATGGTCAAGTACTGGTACTGTTTGCTGCAACATTCTAAGCCTTTTATGATTTCTGACCTGCAGGGATGGATGGGGCCAAATTACTCATTGGCTTCGGCTTGTGCAACCAGCAACTACTGTATTCTGAATGCAGCATATCATATAATCAAGGGTGAAGCAGTAAGATCATGCTCTTAGTCTCATAATATATCAGCATATTCCACTTTGTTTCTCTTTTAGTTTTTTTTTTTTTTTTCCTTCTGAGAATATGAATGTTTAGTTCTGCTGCGACGCTAAGTCAAATCCTCTTATCTAATTTGTTAAGATTTGTAGGACCTGATGCTTTGTGGAGGATCTGATGCAACAGTTGTTCCCGGAGGTACTATTTCTCTCAATGAGTCATGATGTGAACCAAACTGGCTTACTTTTTTTCGACGGATAGTCTCATCAATGTTCTGATAATTAAAAGTGCAGGCTTGGGAGGTATGAGTGCATGCAGAATACTCTCCAGGAGGAACCATGAACCAACTAAAGCTTCACGCCCATGGGATATTGTATTGCATCCACTTTCTGTTTCCTTTCTATTGAGTTGGTTTTGCCTGTTATAATGTATGAAAGTGTCGTTGGCTCATCTCCCAACAGCTTAAACAAAGTTAATTTTACATAATTTTTGTATAAAGTGGTAACCTTTTATATCTGGGCAGAATCGTGATGGTGTTGTCATTGGAGAAGGAGCTGGAGTTTTACTCTTGGAAGAGCTAGAACATGCAAAGGTTTACATTTAGTAGATCAATTTATATATTTGAGTATGTACCTAACGTACAATGTAGTCAAGTTTCTAAATGTTACTTTGTGTTGTTTCTCTTTCTCATTGATGTTATAGAGGAGAGGTGCAACTATCTATGCTGAGTTTCTTGGTGGAAGCTCCATTTATGACGCTTATCGTTCTACCAAACCTCATCTTGATGGTAATTTTCAAGTAATAGAATCACAGCTTTCTTTGCCTTTGTTAGAGCTTTATTTACGTGTGATTTCCCTTATTCTCGGGTGGACATTACTTCAAGTCATAGGTTCGGGACACCAAATATTATTTTATTAAAAAAAAAAAAATTGTGTTGCATGTGAAATCAGGACGAGGAGCTATTCTTTGTATAGAGAAGGCCTTAGCTGAAGCTTGTGTAGCCAAGGAAGATGTAAATTACATAAATGCATATGCTGCATCAACACCAAGTGATTTGAGAGAATACCAAGCTTTAAAACACTGTTTTGGACCATAATCCAGAGGTAAAAAAAATTAGAAAATTACCAAAAATAACACCCCTAAAATTTATAATAACAAAATTAGCACCCAATAATATTGAACATTCAATTTGAACGTAAAATATTAAACAGGTCTAAATTATCGTCGTTCAAATCTAATTGAATGGGTGTTTAAAGAAAAATGACATATTGGTCATTTTTTTTTAATTGTGAAAATATAAATTTGAATACAAGGGGTGCTAGTTTTGTTTTTACAAGTTTTAAGGGGTGTTATTTTTGTTATTTTCTCAAAAATATTTATAAAAAAAAAAAAAAGAGACCACATAGTTTATTAAATTACCAAATCTTTCCATTTAGTCTGTTGGCTTATTTTGATATATCTGTCAACTTGCAGCTGAGAGTAAACTCCACCAAATCCATGATTGGCCACCTTATGGGAGCCTCAGGTGCTGTAGAAGCTGTTGCAACAATCAAGGTATTATCTTAATGGTACTCTTTGTTTCATTTGTTATCTTAAGCATTCATATATACGATCCTCCTTTTCTTTGGCATACATATCACATCCTTAGAAACTAAGAAATTGTCATGTCAATTATGGGTTAACTATAAACTTAAGTTTCGTTTTCAATATAGGCAATACAAACCGGTTGGGTGCATCCGAACATCAATCTCGAGAACCCAGATGAAGGCGTGGTATGCATCTTTCATAGTCTTCAATTTTTTTTTCACTGCATGTTATATAATGCCATATGAATCTGAACAGGATATGAAGTTGCTTGTGGGAAAGCAGAAAGAACGTTTAGACATAAAGGTGGCGTTATCAAACTCATTTGGCTTGGTTGGTACCTATTCATCCATCTTATTTGCACCGTACAAGTGAATCTGCAATTTGATCTAGAAATGAGCTCGTTATAGGGTAGTGAAGCACGTATGATATAACCTTCCAATTAGATTTGCTTTGTATCATTTATGTTTTGAACTTGAGAAAAATTCCATCCCGTATATACAAGATATTAAGATAATCATAAGATTTGAGAAATACAGCAAGTTTCTATGTAAATTCTCAAGCCATTTTGCGTATAAATTCACCATACTCAAAAGCATTTATGGTAATTGCGTTCTTATCAGAAATGTTGTGACACTGTTTTTTGTAATAAAATAAAATAAAAAATAAAAAAACAACAACGAACACCTCTACTTATAGCAAACAACCCATTACTATAACATTTTTGTTATTTGTTGAAAATTAGTTGACAATAACCAGTTGTGACAGCTATAGTAGTAAAAAAAAAAAAAAAAAATCTGTTTCTGGAATCTCAATTCAACCCAACTGAAAGTGCAAGTTTTAAAATTAAATCATGTGCAGGTCAGAAATTTAAATTTAAAAAAAAAAAAAAAGGAAAGAAAGAAAGATAAATTACCTTTCAATTATATCATTTATGCAGTTCTAGATGCATTCATGCAACCCAAGACATTCCATAGGAAATCAGTCAGATGCCTCATACTTGATCAGATTAAAAATTGAGTCGACCTCGAGCTTGTATTTTAAGCTTGAAGTGAACCATAAAGACATCTTCAACCGAAAACTTCCAGGAAGTGACAGTTCAAGTAAAATATGAATTTGTACTTGCACAAAAGAACTTTTGCATGTGGTTCATCAAGAACCCAAAGCAGCACATTTTAAAGTTTGACAAACGCTCTAAAAAACCTGAATTTATTTTTTCTAAAAGAAGATTCGGCAAATATCTAAAGAACCATTACAGAAGGTTTGTCCACTACCTGTTGAACCCCTAGCAAAGGCTCTTTAGATGCTGACTTAAACTCTTATCTTATGAAGGTTTAGTCAAGTTGAGCTAACATGATCAACTAGCTGGCATGCTAAAAGAATCGTTAAATTGCACCAAAAGTGAGTTTGGACTGGATAGCATGGGGTAGGTGATAGACGTGATTTTTTTTTTATGTAAAGACATGATGTTAAAAGAACTGAAAATCTAAAGAACTGAAAATTCATTGTTTCTTATAGTACGCTGTTATGATATATAGGGTTCATAATCTGATGTCATGTGTCTTACTACCACAAAGTCAGATATGTCACAATTTGCAAGAGGCTACTAATCTTGTTATCTCAGAAAACTCAACCATCGACAAAGATTATGTTGATTCATCATTCGATTCTACAGACAGTTGCACTCCCAATTTGGAGTCTCCTAGCTGGATCAAGCAGCCCCGAACTGTAAAGAGATGCCGCCCACCAAATGTCACAATTTTTGGAATAATGGCAGCAGTTTGATCACCAGAGCTTTGTTTTGACCCAGAAGAGAAGGAAGACGACTCCAAGCACAATGGCAACAGGGGCCCATTTCCTAATCAAAGCCTACAGAACAAAATATTCAAATCGAGCATGGAATCGTTAATAAACCAGTATAAATGATATAATAAGCACAGGTGTTTGCCTTATGGAGAGCTCATGTAAAAATATCATTTTCCAAACCTAGGCTACTTTATTTCAATTCTGGGAATTATTTTTTTTAGGTTTAGGCTTTGGTTTTCACAAATTAAGGTTTGCATTTCTGCAACATGGCCGATACTTTCCATTCTATGTATAATATGTTGATTTTTATAATTTTAATATTCATGTTTTATAGAGTGACAATATTATCACTTAGGAGCTCTCCATAAATTATGAAGAGCACCCGAACTCAACATATCACTCCTCAATAAACTAGTTACTAGATGTCAAGTCCTTCAAACCACCAAAGGACTGAACTGTCTACACTAGCTGGCACCTTGTAGGGCCAGACTGGTAGCCTTGAAGTTGAACATAAATACAAATAGAGCAAAAAAAAAACTCAAAACAACTTAATTTAATCTATACAAATATGGGAAGAGACAAAAATAAATATTTAATATATAGTTTCCTTATTAGTTTAAGAGTCGGTCTATGGTTTAGTGTGTTGCACTATAGATACAAGTGTACTGCTCTACAGTACTATCTATGAAATCTAATGCCTAATTTCACATTTATAATTCTCCATTCTTATTTGATTTCTCAACAAGTTGGCTCTGGGGAAAAAAACATTTAGTAACAAAGAGGCTGAGTATTAGTCATCAGCAAGAAATAATGTCAAAACAAGCTCACTAGTAACAATAAAGCTAGAATACAACATACCAGCCAAAAAAATAGTTGAGTTGTTTGGACTTTGGACAAGTGCTACAAATATTGACAACATTCATAGGCTGTAGCAGTGTCCATTTAAACAAGTAGTCAAGGTGGATTCTCATCCCTATTACTATATGGTCTCCTATGCTTACCTTCTATGTAAATGTAAACATAAGATATAAGTTACATAAAACTTCATTGCCTCACCCTGCCTAGGTTCAAAATATGGATCACATAAAACATCTTCAGACTTCTGCAGAAGTCTTCATTTGATGCCATACAATTCAATAATTTATAACACAATTAGATTTAACTCTTACGAAAAATATACTTCGATGGGAACCAAAAACAGCTCATCGAAAGTAGCCCATGGTCACCATAAAATATGCAAGGTGATATGTTTTTATTCGCATGAAAAGGAGAGCCCATAAAGGAAAAAATCATATTGGTGTCGGAAAACTATTACATACGCATTGTATGTTTAACTTAGATCTTCAATGTTAAAATAGGATAAATTATGTCTTTGTTATAAACTATGATGATAAAACCAACCTGTCGATTTAGATCTCTCGCCTTATCAGCATATATGCGTGATTCTGATGTTAAACGACTGGACATTTGACTGACCTCTGCAAAATTTAAATTTAAAAGAAATTACATAACCTATATATATGGAGAAAATTCAGAAAGTGAGATATAAAGCATCTACTATCCAGAAAAGATTAGGACAATATATTAAATTAATATTTCAGAGGATTACAAGAGATATATATCATTGACTACTAGTACCTCCGAGTAAAATTGGCAACTATCAAGTATCAATGAGTAATGTAAATGTTGTATGAACTCATATAATCATATTAAACATAAATCCATATTCATCCTTTTCCTACCAAATTCCAAATGTTAATGATTGACTATTTGACTACCAGTACATAGAGTAAAATTGGCAACTATCAAGTATCAACGAGTTATGTAAATGTTGAATGAACTCATACCAAACATAAAACCATACTCATCCTTTTCCTACCAAATTCCAAATGTTAATGATAGATAATCCACTCATATAATGATTACCAACTCCTTAAACCACCTTACATTTTCCACTCATATTACTGCCCTCTAGAGGCAGGAATACCTGAATTTCATCAACATACAAATTAAACCGCATGAGTTTTCATAGCTTTTGGGCTTCACAATAACTTGATAACTCCAAAACCAGAATACACGACCATTAAAAAGACCATGCAAAGTATATTATCACAGAACATAAAGACACAGACAGACCGACTTTCTTGAAGCAAATATATAGTTCAACCATTAAATAAAAATATATTTAATTTAGAGAAACCATGTATACTGATGCAAATGCAATATTTGAAAATGAAAGAAAAAAAGTACATTTATAAAAAAGATGATCTGATTTTGTTTTATATTTGTATCTAGAGGTTACAAAATACAACAGAATAAAATGATGTAAAATATTGAAAAATATCTTACGGTCCAATTTTTCACCAACACCAAGAACTTCCTGAACATTTCGTGTCATAATTTGGTGAACTTCATAGAGTTCATCATTCAACTTTGCAATATTCCGTTGAGTATGAGTGTCCTGGTACAGTTTCTTTGTTTTCTGTATGAAAGTGTCTTTACAGATAAAAGAAAAGGGAAAAATCAAACCAGCAAAAGCCATTAAAAGTTGTCAAGAGAAAAACAAAGATTTTTGAAAAAAAAAAAGCAATATAAAGAAGAGAAGTAAAATATAGGGTGAAGGGACACCTGGGTCCTCTAGCTTTGGTCTTTTAGATTTAAACTTGGAAACTTAAGTCCAAAATAACAGCGAATGTGTAAAAAGTAAAAAAAAAATTGAAATTATTGCCTATGCAAAAATCACTTGAGCTTATTAATTGGGGCATTCATTGTTATTTGAACAGCCAACTATATTTTTGGAATGATTTTTACATGATAATGATGTCACTTTTTTCATTTTTTTTTTATCAATTTACAATTCATTTCAGACCTACGTGTCATAGGTATGAAAGCTAAGGGACTAAAGTGTCCCAATTTAAAGTCAAGGGACTGAAGTGCCCGTCACAGTAAAGCTAGAGGATTTGTAGTGAACTTTTCCCTAAAACCTACCAAATTTAATGAAGGCATAAGGTCTGGCAGCAGTTTCAATTTGAGCCCCATTAACACGCTCAAATTCATTTTTCAGATCTTCTAGGTATTGAAAGGCAAGTTTCTTAGGATAGGCACGATCGCACATTGTCAAGTAACAAACATGCCCTTCTATAATATAACTAAATACATAGGTCAAGGTAACACGTTACATTACAAGTTGGATGCTATTAATAAATGCAGTGATTGGTAGAACACTCCATATAGAACATAGTATAGTAGAAGAAATCAGGTAAGGATAATTGAACTCACAAGAACACTTAACAAATTCATACAAAAGGTATTTATTACAACCAGCTAGTAACACAGGCATAAAACAACTACTGTAATTCAGTATAAAGTAATGTTGTTTCAGCAGTTCCAGAAGTCTCAGTTTCTTTAATTGTCTTAGGTATTAAACAAGGTCCCTTTTTTGGATCAAATTATATAAGGTATTCGTTGCAATAATATCTAAATGAAATTTACACCGATGCATTGGTATTTGAACATAGAGCTTACACATGCTCAATGCAAAGGTATAATCTCATAATTTGATAAACTTCACAAGTAGTTTTCCTACCAAATAGGTGTCTTATGTGAAGCCTAATAATATTGAAGTATCTGCACCTAGCAATTATAATAATGAAATGGGAAAAGAAAAAAATAAGTGAAGATATGTAGACAAACTTGAAGGAAAGGGGGGGCACAAGGATACTGGAAAATATAAGGTCCTGTCTCAATCGACATCCTTGAAGCCTCATGGTGGCCTCTTGACAGGTTCTTAAACAACGCCTTCACTTGTTGCTTATATAGTTCCACGTCGTTCACATCACGGCCATCATCCAGCCCCTCTACTAGTGGAAGTCCATCAGTAACACGAGCAATCATTGTCAACTTAACCATAACTCCACGACTTCCAAGCAATGAGAGTCAGCTACAGTAGATTATCCACTCTCAGAATTCATTAACAAATGCCCTACCAAATCCCATAATATAAACAATTCTTTAAATTATGCTAAAAAGAGACTCATAGAATGTTAAAGTAGAAATCAGGAAGCATTTCGTAGCAATATAGTTTCTCCTAATCAATGTCTTTAATGCCTTTAAAGCTTTTCACAGAGACAAGTCTCCTAGATGTCAAAGAAAACCAAAGGTTAACAAGGACCTCAATATGTCTTCCCACAAAAAGTAAAATATAAATAACTGACAGGGGAAGAGCGAAAAGGGAAACACACAAGTAGGATAATTTGTGTTATCCATGAATTACCGAGAATTCTTACATTAGGGTTTTAGCATCCACTTATTAACATGCTTTTATAGTTTATTTTAGAGAACATAACTTGAGTATTGAGGATTGATTACTAAACATAAATCATTTCTTAGTTCTATCATCCCTTATTCTCATCCACGCATTACCAATTGAATTTTCAGAAGAATCCCCTTTCTTTTATTGGGCATCATCGAGAAATTTGCCATACACCATTGAAACTCAGTTTCATTTTCGCCCCATGACCCAAAAAAACACCCAATCCTTATTCTTGAGCAGTCAACTGTAATTAGATTAAACCATATACAAAAGCAAACATCAATAAAATCCCAACCATCTTGAACAGTCAACTGTTATTAGATTAAACTTAATCTTGAGCAGTCAACTGTGATTAGATCAAATCGTCACATTCCCTATCCCCTCTCCCAAATAAAAAATGTCCCCTTAATCAAATCTAACGAGACGTTTCCTGGAATGAATGAAAGACCCATAAAATTCAAGATGTCCATGTGAGAAATTCGAGATACTTCAAAGAAAATACGTGGAAAAAAAAAACCTGATTATTGCATTGATCTAAGGTAGAAATTGAGAAAGAAGGAGGGACGATGGTTGAAAGGTTTATGGAAGAGAGGAAAGAATTCGGCAAATGAAGGGTTGGATTGTGTCCTCCGATCCGTGCGATCCCGGTTTGTACGTTCAGAGACGCAGTGTGGAAGGGTCAGCGATGTTTCAAACGCAAGACTCGGGTGCATTTACAGAGGAAAAAAAAAACATTACATAAAATTTATAATAATAAAAATAAAATTTAATAATATTTAACATTAAATAAATTTAAATAACTATAATTAAATTTAAATGAAAATTTAATTAGACCACACTTAAAAAAATTAAATAATGATAATTTTTTTAATTATAAAAATATTATTTTTAAAAAATATTATTTTTATTAATATAAATTAAAAAAAATGCTTTTTCATATAAATAAAATTCAACCCACACACAATGTAACTGACATTTATTAATAAACTATTAATTATTTTATAATCACATATTATCACTTTTATATTTAATTAATAGTTATTTTTTTATTCATATAATAATTTAATACATATATTATTACTTTTCATTACAATTTATACATAGTTCACACGCTAAAATTTAATTAATTTTATAATTATTTTATCATTTTATATTATTAATTTTATATTAAATTAATAATTAACATATTAATTTATATATAACGATTTAATGTATATTATACTGTTCTAAAAAAAATTGATGAAAGCAATGATTTTTTTAAATCATCAAAATAAGTTACAATTTTATTGGAAAAAAAAAAAACGTTACAATTTGAGTGAAATTTAAAATGACGTTTTATTTAAGCAAATTTTAACAAGATGTGAACTTTTACATTTTTATAAAAAAAAAATGAAAAAATATCACAAATTAAATGGTGGGTATAATTTTTTATGTACCTCGAAAATTATACACTTGTAAGAGTGTGTGAAATTTTCAAGAAATAAAATTATAAACAATAAAAATATAAAAATTATAAATAGTGAACGATGGCAAATTTAAAATTTATATTTAAAAAGGGCATTATAAACACGTATTAAATAATTTTTAATTATTATTTATTTTTAATTAAAAAATATTATATATATTTCATTTTGATAATATGTATAAATTATTCAGTTATTAAGTATTAAAATTTTAAAATTTAAATGTGACATAATAATATTATGTACATATATTTTATCAATAATTTTATAATATTATACCTAAAATTGAGATACATAATCCTTATTACTCTGATAATCCATCTTACTCTGATGTAGATCCGCCTAGTTGTGACCAAAAACATATTATATTATATGCATTAATATAACTCAATTATCTTTTTATAAATTTCTCCTTTCTTTTTTTTTTTTTTTTGTTAAATATTCACATGAACATATTTTAAAAAAATTGTGTCCATTTTTTCGTGTTTATTTGTGTTGTTTAGTTTTATTTTAATACTTTTCAATTCAAATTTATCTACATGTTGGTTCAATATTATAAACCTTTTAATTATTTTAATTAAATGATTTATTTATAAAAGTAAAAAAAAAAAAAAATCATTTATAAAAACAACAATTAAATCTAAGTAATAATAATTTGTTTCTTATTGTTATTAGGTTGTGTTATGAATACAAATATTATATATTATTATTATTATTGTCAAAATTAATTCAACAAATTTTAAAACTTTGTTGTCCAACAGTTTAAATCGGTCTGTACATTTCCTTTACTCTCACAAGGCTTCATGGTTAAGAGATTTTGGGTCCATTTTAGAATAGAGTACTGTTTCACTTGTTTGGTAGCCAAACCAATCATGAGCAAAAAGATTTTTCAACTTTCTCAATTACAAAAGATACCTCCATGACCACATTAACCAACTTCGAGCTCTTGCAATTGAACATTTTGCAAATTTCCTAACATAAATTATAGGGAAAGCAAAATTCTATGCAAATATAAAACAAGAATTTGCATTGACAAAGTAAACTACAAAGATAAATGCATTCGCGGCTCAAGCAAAAGCATTGGCCTCAGTTTCAGCTTGAACTAAGTTAGCATATATACCATTTAGATGGGAAGCCATAAGTGTATCATGACTTCCATACTCTGTGATTGAACCTTCTTTCATAACTGCTATCATATCAGCCTTTCTGATTGTTGATAGCCTGTGAGCTACGACAATGGTTGTGGTACTCTTTGAGACCTTTTTTAGTGCACTTTGGACATGTTTCTCTGTTTCTAAGTCTAATGCACTACTTGCCTCATCTAGGAGGAGTATTCTTGACTTCTTTAGTATTGCTCTTGCTATAGCAATCCTTTGTTTTTGACCCCCTGATAGCTGAACTCCACTTTGTCCAACCTACATTATAAGATACTTTGATTGGTCAGTCTCTCAAAAAAATGAATACTTTACTATCTACCTAATATCACTATGGAGTTTAGTCTAATACTACTTTTGACAAAAGCCGCTTTTAACATATATACAAACAAACCAAACTTATTTTGTTCCTTATGTATCAAATTAAATAGTTTTTGGAGCATATTTACCTGAGTTTCATAGCCTTCAGGAAGGGCACTAATGAATTTGTGAATGTGAGCTTCCCTTGCAGCATCTTCAATCTCAGCCCATGAAGCCTTCAAATTACCAAGTGCAATGTTCTCTCTTATACTCCCAGCAAACAAAGCAGGCTCTTGACCCACTAAAGCTGTTTGCCTCCTCAGCCATTTTACATCAAGATCCCTTAAATCCACACCTTCAAGCATCACCTTCCCTTGATTTGGATCATAAAATCTTTGTGTCAACCATACCACTGTTGATTTTCCAGACCCACTTGCCCCAACCAATGCCACCATGCTTCCCCCTTTGATTTTTAAGCAAAAGTCTCTTAACACCATCACCTCAGGCCTAGATGGATATGCAAATGTCACCATTTTGAACTCTATACTCCATGGTTTTGACTGCTGAATCTTCTTAGCCTTTTTGTGACCATTTCCGATTAGTGGCCTGCGGTTTATGATGTCAAAAACTGCCGGAATTGCCGTTGCAGCCTTGGATGTGTCTGGTGCAAGACCAGCCAGTTGTCCTACAGAAAATGAGCTCAGAACAAGAATGAGAAAAATCTTATACACATCACCAAAGCTTGTTTTGTTTTCTTTAACAAGGTATGCACCAAACCAAAGAGCCAAGGTATATGCTCCATACATAGCTCCTTGAGAGAACCCAAGCGTTAGGCCTAAAACTTGTGACCTTTTCACTGATTTTCTCTTTGGATCTGATAAGGCTATGTTAAAGGACTTCACTAATTGTTCTTGAGCTGAAAATGTTGTAACTGTCCTTATGTTTGAAACTGCACTTGAAGCAATATTGCTAGCTTTGGAATAAGAATTGTTGTCAAGTTTTGGGCCAAGATTTATAATCAAGCTCAAGTAACTGGCACCAAGAGTGAACGGAGTTAGAGCCACAACCAAAAGAGTCAACCGCCATTCAATAAAAAATGAGACTCCAAGCCCAACAAAAGCTGAACTCAACCCCATTAGTAACACTGAGAATCTATCACCCAGGACAGACCTAAAACTGACACAATCCAATGAGAGCCTTGACACAAGTACACCGGTTGAGTTCTCATCGAAATCAAACCAACCCGGTTCTTGTTTTAATATAGATTGAAGCAAGAGGCTTCTCACTCTCATTGTCAGCTTTGTACCTGCCCAGCCACACAAACCCTGTTGTCCTGTCATGAAGACTACACACCCAAATCCAAGACCAACAAGACCTAAAGAAATGTAGCCAACTTGTGTTTTCATCTTAGATGAGTCTTTAAAGTAGATTTCAAGGGCATAGCCTAGAAGTAATGGGAAAATGGAGAGAATTGCTCCTGCAAGCATACCAAAGATGAATCCTGAGAAGACCATTAAAAACTCAGGTTTTTGTAATCTCCATATCTCTGAAAGTTGGTACTTGCTTTTTCTTGGTTTTACTTCTTGTTGCTCCTTTTCTTGCATTGATTTAAAGTAGTTTGATCGTGACATGTCGTAAAAATTCTTAGACATTGTTGTATCATCATATGGTGATTTTTCATTCATAAACAACTGATTATATTTTTGTGTATCATTCTTTCTTGGTGATGTTTCTGAGATTGATTCAAATGCAAGCTTGACAAGGTTGTAATATGCTCCATCTTTTTCTATGAGTTGACGGTGATCACCGATTTCAATTACATAGCCATGGTCAATAACAGCAATAGCTTGAGCATTTCTTACAGTTGATAGCTTGTGAGCGATGACAACAGTTGTTCGACCGGAGGAAATCTTGTCAATGGCCTGTTGGACAATAGACTCAGACTCTGGGTCTAAGGCACTAGTTGGTTCATCCAAGAGAAGGATTTTAGGGTCTTTAATCATGGCTCTAGCTAATGCGATTCTTTGCTTTTGACCACCTGAGAGTTGGGTTCCCCTCTCTCCAACCTATCAAAAATGCCGGTATTAATTTGAGCAAGAAAAATATTAGAAATGTTAGTATGATAATGAAGAGTTTCTATTTTGAGTCTATTTCACAATCTAGACTTGAGTTATACTATGCAATTTTTAGCTATGTGCCTATGTAACTCAGTTACACAATGTAACGAGTTAAAAATAAAATATCATGAAATACGCATAACTCAAGTTATATTATGAATAGTTGTAATCTCAAGTATGTATAGCTAGTTGACCCTAATTTTTATGTCAACTAGTAGGGTTTCCACAATATTAACCCTAACCTAAGGTTTCCCATCACTACAAATCTCTACGAATGAGTTTCATGAAATAAAAATTACAGATCTTTGTGTTGTTTAATGGTTAAACCTGAGTGTTATAGCCGTGTGGAAGGTTGGAGATGAAGCTATGAGCATTGGCAGCAATACAGGCAGCAACTGCCTCTTTCTTTGTGGCATTCTCTTTGCCCATCATCACATTTTCGAGTATTGTTGTGGCAAAGAGAACAGGCTCTTGGCCTACCATACCTATCTGATCTCTTAGCCACTTAACTTGCAGTGTCCTTAAGTCATGACCATCCAAGGTGATTAGACCTGCAAACATGTTTTTATTTAAAGCAAGTTAGTTATAATTGAAAAACATGGTAAAAATGTCATTATTTTGGTGATAATTAGACTTATTTATTACCTTTAGTAGGATCATAAAACCTTTCTATGAGAGCAAAAATAGTAGACTTGCCACCTCCACTAGCACCAACCAATGCCAATGTCTTTGAAGATGGAATGACCAGAGTAAGAGAATGGAGAACTTGAGTTTCGGGACGAGATGGGTATGTAAAACTAACGCTCTTGAACTCAATCCTACCACGAACAGAAGAGAGGGTCCTTCCTGCAGTGTTGTATGGATCAATCTCTGGAACTCTGTCTATAATTTCAAACACTCGGCTTGCGGCCACAGTACCTTGTGCAAACTGAGCAAAGTATGACAATGACAAGGCCAATCCTCTGTAAGGTGAGAAAGTATTGTAGAATTAGAATCCCTTTTCAGGCTGCTATATGGAATTATGACTACCAAAATAATTTCTACTGCTATTAAATGAGAAAACTAGACAAGAACTATCCAAGTTGCTCAGATGAATTTGCTCTACAAAAAAAAAATTACTATAATCTCAACCTTAGATACTTTTCATGGCTGTTGTTTATAGTTTACTGAATGTGAACATCTACATGTAGCATGTTACATGTAACTCAAAGCTCAATGAGGTGCTAATATTTTGCTTCATCTTCACTTTTAGATCAAACATGTAATTCGAATATGACTTGAAAGTTATGAGAAAAAGTATCCACCATATCATGAAATAAAAGAAAAATAATTACCTTCCCCCGACATTGACACCAAAAAAACAAGCAATGGCAGCACCTCCAGAGATCTCTCCCTTAGCAACTAAAACAGAACCATACCAGAATGCCAAAGCCCATGTTGAGTACGTAACCAAATATATAACCCCAACTCCAGCACCCTTAGAAAAACCAATTTTTGCTCCAAAGGGCACTAAATTGGCCAATAGTTGAGAATATTTTGCAGCCAATTGATCCTCAGCTACAAATGAAAATACAGTTCTGATTGAAATGATTGCTTGCTCTGCTACACTACCAGCTCCTCTGTAAGAAACCTTTAACAAAACCACCATATTATTATTAAATGCTAAACAAATATAAGATTGGGTTTTTTAACTTGTTCACATCTTCTCTTTTACCTCTTCTTTTGAAGTTAGACCAACATAAACTGCCTTGTAAGCAACTCCACAAAACATCATCAGTGGAATGACTGAAAAAACTACTAGAGATACTTTCCATGACCTTAAAAACCCAACTGTGTATCCACATATGAAAGTAAATATGTTTTGAATGAAATGTGCCATCTGCAATTTCATAAAATAGTTCAAAAATGTATTAAGCTCTAAAACCAGAAGGCATATTATATAGTTATAGAGATGCATTGAAATTCATGAGGGAATAAAACAAAAAGGGTTGTGAACCTTCTCCCCCATAACTTCTTGAATTTGAGCAACATCACTTGAGATCCCATGCATAATATCACCAGTACCAATTTCAGTATCAAAAAAGGCAATGTCTTGTCTAAGAACTGCCCTTAAATATTTTGTTCTTATTCTTTGAGCTGATCTCTCCCCCACTAGTCTCCAACATGTTATCTCTGCCAATTTCATCAACATAGGAATGGGAGATACCATTAATTATTATTAGATTTAATAAGCAAAAAAAAAAAAAATCTAAGAGACAAAAAAACAAATTAAGATTACAACAAAGTATTGTCAGTATGAGATTTGTTATAATGTATAAGTGAATAGTTAGCTCATCGCTCAGCTTCGAATGATTAGTTACCACCAATTTCTGATATGGTATGGAGCAAGTGATAATACGTTCGAACCCTACAACCCTAATTGTTGAATATCGGACCTACAAAGTGTATAAAGCCCACACTTGAAAAGAAGGGAGTGTTAGGTGTGTAAATGATTAATCCCAATAACTTAAACTTTTGTGAGTTGACCAACAATTTCTAACAAAATTATCTCTCTTACCCAGGTATGCTCCAACTACCACAATTGCTGCCAATCCAGTCATAAGCAAGCATATCTGAAGGTTAAAATTAGAATTAAAAAGTGAAAAGAAAAATAAAAATATGTAATTTGGAAAAGGCTATATTAGTAATTTATGTTTCAGCAAGTATACCTTCTCTACTTCCTTCATCATATGGGTTTTGTTAGTTTCCTTTGCAATCTTATTCACAAAGTCTCCAAAAAGATAAGAATACCAAGGTAGAGATCCTCCATTTATGAGGGCCCCTAAACAACCCAAGAAAACAAGAACTAAATCCCACTTTGTTGAGTACCTAAACAAGCTAAACAACCCTACTGATTTTATTGGCTCTTCATCATTCCCATCATCATCATATTCTTCATCCATGTCATTGTATGCAGAACCCCTGCCATTATGATGACTAGTTGATGGACAAGCATCATTACCATCATGCCCAACATGTGATGTTAATCCATGACCATGACCAATATGTGATAGACCACCATGACCATGATCCATATGTGGCCCAACATGTGATGTTAATCCATGACCATGACCAATATGTGATAGACCATCATGACCATGATCCATATGTGGCCCAACATGGTCGTGACCAAAATGATGTTCACTAAGCTCATGATCAATATCTGATAAACTATCATCATAATCATGATGATGCCTACTATGTGAGAAACCAATAGGATCTGCATCATCTTCTGGTGAATAAAAATCAGTCATACTAAGTTCATCTTTGCTAGCCAGAGGACTATTTCCATGTTTGCCCTTTTCCTTAAGGACTCCCAATTTTGAGTACTCATAAGGAGACTTACTATGTTCACCAGAAATGTGACCTTTTCCATAGTAAGACTTCTCATTATCTCTAGCAACATAGCTCTGAAGCTCAATCCTTCCTCTGTTAACTCCATTAAAATTGCTATGCTCATAACAAGGATTGGTATAATTTCGAACCCCACCGGTTGTATGAGAAAGATAGTAATCATTAGCAGAACGATGAAATACATTACTCTCTAAAGGAGTAGTAGAAGCCCAAGGACTTAGAATTGAACCCAAATTACGATTTTCAAGCCACCTATTTGGCTCAATTTGCCAAGAAATCTCAGCTTGCCATGACATGTCATTATCTGAGGCAAAAGGTGTTGTTGGAGGTGGGTTGGGAAATCTTCCAATAGCAGAGTTATATGACATGTTATGAGAAATGGATGTGGTGAAAGAACGAGAAACATTGGTTGAGCTGACAGGTGTGGAGTGGCAGTGACCATGGTGGTGGTGGCGATGGCGGTGGCGGTGGCGGGAAGTAGAAGAAGGGTGATATTGAAGCTCAAAAGAGGAGTCAGCCATGAATGGTAAGTGACCAAGTGTTGAGCACAATGAAAATTTGGTGGGATGTCAAAAGTAGTGAGAATATATAGAGGAAGGAAATTGAAAGAAAATGGGAGCTCAGAGGAAAAAGTAGAAGGTTTAATTGTAGTTGAGCGTTGTTCAGATATGTAGAATCTGTAAGACTTGAAAAGCTTTGTTCAATCCGCTCTGTTGTCTGGTGGTATTAACAATGTGTATTTGTAGTTTATGAAAATATGAAAATAAGTAAAGCTGCTGATTTGAATCATAATTTGGGATGTTATGTAATCTTTTTTTTTTTTTTTTTTTTTTTTTTAGCACTTGATATAACAGTACATATGTAATAATATAATTTGTTAATTCATGTCTCACAATTAATTTAACATCTCACATTTTTAATTTAATTTTAATTTTTTTTTTTCTTTCAAATAATAAATTATTTGATGCATAGTTAAATATTCAGCTAAAGAGGCGTAAATTTGTAAGTCATGTGTTGTTGTATTGAATCAAAGTTCATTGAGGAAGGACGGCATGTAGTACTAAGTTGGCCGGCTAGTGTGAATTCTTATAATTTTGAAATATTCAGTTCAGCTTTTATCTCATACAGGTAATGTAAGATATAAATTCCTAGGCATGCTTTGTTTTTTTTTGTTTTTCCTAAGTTGGAATCTTTGGACTGTCATAGAATAAACCATGACCAGTAAAAAATTTAGAATTGTCAGTGGAATATGATTTAACTGCATTATTACTACTACGATTATTTATTAGATAATGATACATGTATCAAGTTATAATATGCATTAAATAACGTATTAGTTATTAATTAAATATAAAGTTTGAGATGATAATGAATAAAATTATAGATCTTTTATTAATAAATTTATTAAATTATATCATATGAATTAATATTAATGTCAAGTTTAATAATTTTTTATTTATTTATTTGTTAGTCTTGGACAGAAGCTCTACTTCTAGAAACACGTCATAGTTTGACTTTTTTGTTTTGGCTAATAATAATGAAGAAGTAATGACAAATGGAGAAATGATGTCCAACTTTCATATATGTCAATTCTGATTACGTCGCAAAAAGCTTCCAAACGCAAAACCCAAATGTGTAAAGTCATATTAGTCCAAGTTCCTCAAAGACCATCTACATGTATATTTGACTGAAATAATCCCATTTAGGTTTAGCTTTAGAATGTTTAGTTAAAGCAAATTTTAATATAAATTTGGGTATTTTCACATACCTATATATAAAAAAGGAAGTTAAATGGGCCTCTGTGCAAATTTTACGCAAACTTAAAAATGTACAAATGTGTGAAATTTTCACACAAATATGTGTGAATTGTTTGAAAATAAAAGTTGAAAAAGTGAATAATCCAAATATATTATAAAATAAATATAATTTAAACTAGATACTAAATATTAGGATAATTTAATCATGAATTTTTCCATTATTTGCTAGGCTCTCACGCAGGATGCCATGTCATTCAATTTTCAAGTTAGTAACCAAAGGTAGTCCATAAGATTTTTCTATGCTAACTTTTGCAACTTGGGATAATTTTTTATCGGGTGGAAATATACCTATGTTGGCAAAGTGGAATCAATTACATTATTAACCGTACCGAGTACATTTCGCTTAAGATACACGTGTTAAGATAAAAACAATTCCTTTCTGAAAATAAGACACTAAATAACAAAAGACAACCTAAGAGAAACCATGAATGTGACTTGCAATGCAATATTTGACCATCAAAGTTCCTCTCTCATTTCTAACACTTCCGTCCTTTGTGGCAGCACATTCATATTTAAACAAAAAAAAATTATAGAAATAGGGGCTAATACAAGACACATACTGATTTAATCTTGGTGAAGTTGATGTTGCAGCTATAGAATAACTTCATATAAACCAGGACTACTAGGACCATGATTTTGTTTTCGTTTTTCATCACAAGCACACCCCGAAATGAAAGCCTGTACCCAATCAGTGTAGGCTTTAACAAAGCTTTAGTCACAAGCATTTTAAGAGTCCGATGCAAAACATCAAGCACAACAATAAAAATGCATGTTCTATTGCTGAGCGCAAAATCAAAGCAACGACATGCAATATCCATCAACCTACAATGCTATACATCCAGAAGCAAAGTTAATGAATATAGTATACAAGCTATTGTTCCGCATAACCACACCACTCTTCTTAAAATGTCAATAATGCTTGAGTCGGATACATATCTTGATGCTAGAAAAAAAAAAAAAAAAAAGAGAGGGAGAGAGAGAGAGAGAGAGAACGAATGCCTCAGGACTACAAAAGTCACAATTTCTTTACCCCAATTTGATAATTGTTTTAATACAATATACACAGTAAATAGTAATTCATCACTAAATTTGACTAACTAATTGACAAGGAAGGCCACCTCATGAATCTGAGAAGATGTACATAAATCCCACCACAGGTGTTATACGGATGGTTGCTTCGTGCCTTCCTCGAGCGTTTGTATATGCATCTTCCTTTACACCCTACATTGTAGATTATGTCAACAGCTCACTGTTTCACTTATCTAGGTTTTGAGTCACCTCCTTTGCTTCTGAATGATGAGAGTGAGAAAAATGATCGTGGAGCTGTAACATTAATTAGCAAGTAAACCACCAATGAGAAAATGCCACGTGCTTCAGGAAAATAAGGGTCCCCTTCTTGCAGGGAGGGTAACTCTTGCTAGAGCCTAGGCTAGCTTTCCAGATACACTTCTTTTATACCTATCTCTCATTATAACTTATAACTTTATACAGCTAATAGCTTATTTTCAAATACAATTTATGTTTCTAATTCTTCAATAAATTCCATTATTTCACATAAATGAGAAGCATATAATGTTATTGCAATTTGCATGCTGAAGTTTTTATTAGACAATCATACTTTGTTAGTTAAAATAAAAGCTAAATTTCCTGCTTTTAATTTGGGATAATTACAAAGTAAATGCTAAAATTTTATTGGCTCTTGCATTGTCATGCCCACATCTTTTGGATTGGATCCCACACCCTTACAAGTTCAAAGACTAGATTTGACATATAGGTTTGAGATTAGTAGACGTATAACATTACTTCTTTTTTTTTGTTTTTTTACACATCTTAGTTATACTTTTCTTTTGCATACAAATTACAAGGATCGAGTCCTTGAAAGTTCAATTATTAAATTTTTAAAGAGTGACTATATGGTTGAACCTTTTTTTTTCCTTCCCATGACAACATTGTAGAAACTATCATCTAATTTTCTATGTTAACAACATTTGATAGGTCATTAATGTTTGATAAAAAATATAACAAAATACATATTTTTATTGGAAGAACCAATAATTATTATAAAACATGATTAATATGATAAATAGTTTAGCCCAATCTAAGAAAATTGTCTGTCTCCCAACCTTGCCTTTATGTCATCGGAAGGAGACAAACACATCTCTATAGAGAACTTGTTTATTTGAAATGGTAAACCTAGCGGTCAATTATATCATTAAGTGTTCGTATCTTTCTTTCTTTCTTCTTTTATGTGGCCTTTGCAACTTCTGGACAGAACTTATAGCCAAGGGTCAAAAATAAAAATAACAATTTATAAAGATATCAGGGCTTCAACTTTAAGGAGATACGGAAGGAATCTCAAAGATATTATTGATATAGAAAAAATCGGTAAAATTTACGAAATAAAAATTTATTAAAAAGTAGTACTTCATAGTATAATCCTATTGTAAAATTATATATTCCATTTTTGAACATTTTGACAATTTTATCACAAAATTTTGTGGTATTTTGACAAAAAGAAATTTACCCCTGCTTTCTATATTAGTACACTTCTAATGGATAAAATGTGTATCTTATGATGGATTTTTTTGACACATGCTTATAACTCATTATTCTGTGCAAGGATAAAGTCATAAAACTACAGTATTTAACATACCATGAAGACTCAACCAAGGATTCAACTTTGTTGAAGTATTTACTTCAAAAACCTCCTAAAATCAACAAATTACTAAAACTGATAGATCATAAGAGAAATAGTAGTAGATGACTACCTTTTAATGAGCTTCCTGACATATGCTCGTCCCTCAGGTTAAAGTTCATTGGAGGTGCTGGGATAGAGCTTTGCAAGACTTGAACTATAAGAAAAGAAAACAACGCACGATCAACTAGATAATCCAGGCGTACAAATTTCTTTGCATAATAAGTTGCTAAAGACTTCAATTACCTCGTTCGTTGAACTCGCTTTCATTGAAGATGTCATCGGAAGCTCCATGTGAGTACCCCATCCTTGACTTCCTCAAATCTTCAGAAGACCGATTCCCAGGATCTCGCCCATCTTCTGTATCATCATCTCCTTCGGAGGTTGTAGCAGAGATCCAGTCAACCAAATTCTCAGTCCCACGGCCTTTCCTTCCAAACTTCAACAATCGTTTAAATCCTTTAGTTACATCCTTCCGGGACTGATTGTGGGATGCATGAGTAGCAATAACAGGTTTTTGAGCACTTCCCCATTTCTTTCTCATTCGAGCTGCATCAGACTCTGTTTGAGAAAGAGCATGAGAATTCCAAGAAGCAGGGCTCCCAATTGGAGAGTCAACAGAAGCATCAACATCTGAGGACTCCTGCTGGTAAGAAAATGAATGGTGAACGGGCAAATTCCATGAAACAGGGCTTTCACCAGGTGAATCTAGGAGCGATCCTACAGCCTGGATTCCGGAAGACACAGGCAAAGGTAATTCAGCCACTGAAGAAGTGTCAACATGAGAAGGAAATTTCATGGAGTCACCATTATCCGATTCAGAGTTACCCGACTTATCAGAATCATGACTCAATCTTGGTTTCCCCTGATCTATATTAGCAACATCTTCAACCACCATGGAATCAAGCCCTTCCTCTTCTTCCTTGATCGTATCCTCAAAATTTTCAGCCTCAAAATCCTCTTCATCAAATTCTTTCTGAATCTTCTGAGTCTCGGAAGGCATTGCAGTTTTTAGCTTGGCAAAACTACTTCCCGAACCAGGACCTGTGCCATTACCCTTCCTCAGGAAGGATTTTGATTCCACATTTTTTGAAAATTTATCATAGAGGCTCTGATCAATTTGGTCTTTGTCCAATTTCAAAGGTGCCAAGACAATAGCATCAGAGTTCGGAGACAAATCCTTACACTCTATAGGATTAGCAGAGCTTTTCCTCAGGGATTGAGACCGTCGTTGCTTCTCTTCCTTGAATATTGGTGTGTCCTCATTAACGCTCTTGCTGCGAGTATAAGTTTTCGCCTGCGAGCGATTGGCAGTTTTGCTGATTCCATAAGAGGGTTTTGTGTTTTCTTTCCTTAACTCAGAAAAGTTGGGAACTGACTGAGTCGGAGGATTTGAAGATTGTGGTCTTCGCCTCCCCGAATTCGGGTATGGAATTTTCGATGCTGATCGGGGAGGTGGGGCTACAGCAGTCCGAGGGGTGGATGAAGTAAAATTTCTGTTAGGCAAAAGTTTCTTGTTGTGATAAATTCCAGAAGCACCATCACCTAAAAAGAGATCAGTTGAAAATCTTTCTTCTCCATCGAATTTCTCTCCTGGGAAAGCAGTAAGCTCCTCATCCTCTTCACTTGCAATTGAATCTATTGGCTGATATCCAAAAGAAAAACCCAACATTAGACATATATATAATATTAGTTTATCAGGGAGGAAAGAATATCTTCCACATAATAAAGAAAATTTCACCAGTTATCTGTTTTGCCCTGGCTCTTGTTAAATTAACCGGAAATTGAAATACCTGCTCCCACGTCATGCTAGATGATACATTAAAAGATCTGAGTTTCTTGACACGCTGCCGAGCACTAGATGTGGAATCTTGCCTCTCTGCTGATCCTGGAAACTTGGCCTTCAACTCAGCTCTGCTTCGCTCAAGGCTATCCTGCATGGATTTCAACTTTGCTTCCTTTTCTGCTCTTTTAGAAATCCATTCATCCCTCAGTTTAGCATCTCTTTTCTGCATATATGTCTCATAAAATTTTCCTCTTGAATCTTCTAAGGAACCCATCTCAGAAAGATTCTGCTTCGGTGTATGATCATAACCCTGGTTCTCTACAGCCGTTATCGATGGACTAGTATTGAACAGTGCCATATTACTCGAAGCATTTGTTGATTCAACCACTGGGCTTCTTTCAGGAAAATGAAAATCAGCCTCTTCAGCTGGTGGCTTTCTTTGATCTGAACTTATTGTGTGCTCCACTTCTGTATGTGTATGCATGTTTTTCCTAATAGAACTAGACGGGTCCCCAGGAATCCGGAGCTTGTGCTCTGCAAAAAGCTTTTCAAGTTCATTTGCCTTCATCTTGAGCTCATCATGGCGCTCTTGCTTTCCCCTTGTCTCCCTTACTCTCCCAACCTGCTCAACTGGTGGAGTGGATATTATGGCAGAATTCTCTTGATTAATAGAAGCCTTTTTAACGGTGTTTACTTTGCTATTTTCATCCCCCGTGCCATGCGGCTTCTTGATACGGTCATTACTGGTAGATACCTTTTGCTGGAAACTCATTCTCTCAACTCCAGAATCCTCCACTTTTAATTGTGAAAATGATGATGGCAACTCAACCTCACTATGATCACTTCCTCCTGCGAATGATCTCCACCGAGTCTGAGAAAGACGCTGACAACCCTCAACCCCTTTCTGTTCGGCTGAAGGTTCCTTAAATTTTAGTCCAGAACCACCTTCAAACTGCCCCGAGAGAGATCGAGAATGACTCTGAAAACTCTTAGAATGCAGGTGGCCGAATAAATTATCTGCCCGACTAGAATCCTCAACTTTATGCCCCAATCCAGTATCACATGAAATGTACCCTCCTCCCTTGCTTGCAAAACTTCCAACCTCCGCCTGCTGACTAGTTCGATTCGTGTCCACAGACCCTACTTGGTCTTTAAACCCACTGCTCCTCTCTTTGCTATTTGAAGTAACTTTCAACTTCTCCTTAGAAACTCCATGATTAGTCAAACCATCATGCCCTAATCCGGAAGTACCGAATGACAGGACGGGTGTAGATGCTTGATCCTTCCAATTATGGCGTTCCTTAGACCCCAGATCCTCTTCTTTACCACTTGAAGCCACACCCGCTCTCTGTACTTTGCTTTGATCCTTCAACCCACTATCACCAACCTGGCCAGAAACATCCCTAACAGCAACCTTCAACGTATCCCCTGAATCATTCAACCCTTTCAGGTCCCCTTCAGAGACACCAAACGCTTTATTAGTAGACCTAGCTTGACAAACAGAGGAAACAGAGGAGGGAGTGCATAAGGAGCTCTCTGTAGCTTTTTTCTCACAGCTCACATCGATTCTCATGTCACTTGCACCGCTCCATCTTCGTAGCACAGCTTTCTCAATGACAGGAGGTGCCAACGAGACGTCAGATGAGAGCCTCCTGAGCTCCACAGACTTGCCAACAATCGGCTTGCCCCCACTTCCGCCACTAGCTCCACCAACAGAACTTTTCTTATTCTCAAAAAGATTGATACGGTCTTGTACACTGAGCCGCCTAAAGGTTTGAATTGATGGAGTTGAAGAAAAGGACTCGGTCAGAGTAACCTCCTTCTCTAATGACTCCTGCGTGTCTACTGTCTTGACATCGTTTATCTCGTCCTTGATATTACGTTGATTAAGGTAGGACGTGCCTAGGGACTTGGGTTGTTGACAAGTGGAAAGTTGTTTGGATTGTGAAACATCCGGTGGTTGTTCAAATCTGTTTAGGGATGGAAGGTGGGGCCCTGATGATAAGCCACATGGATCTTCACTGGGGTCATCGATGGACATGTCAGACCCATAGGATGATCTGACGGCTCCATCATCAACACTTGGCTTCCACTGGTTAATCAATTCCGGTCTCCTTGTGCATAATGATAGAAACTTTGTACAATCTTCGCTGCACATTTAAAAAGCACATTAATTATAATTTAGATATTTATCAGATCAGAATCTATTTATAAGTTGCCATTTGAGATTTCAAAAACAACAAATAAAAAAAAAAAGGAGAGTTAAAATGATATTTTTATTTAAATAATAAGTATTATTTATTATTTTAATTTATAAAACATATCTTTAAATTTATTTATTTATAAAAGGTATCTATTTAGACAATAAAAAATTTAATTTTTTATCTAATTTTTTGTTAAATCTAACAGAATAACACATATATCATATACATGTTTATATTTTTTTATACATATATATCAAATTAAATAATTCTTAATTAAAATATTACTCTAATTTTTTTTAATAATTTCTTTCGATTAAACTTCAATAAAATCTTCATTATCTAATTTATGATTTTAGATAATGAAAATTCTATTTAAATTTTATCGAATTCGATCAAATTTAAATAAAATTTTCATTGTCTAAGTTGTGACTTTAAATATTAGACAATGAAAATTTTATTTAAATTTTCCGAAAATTAAAAAAAATTGAGTAATTTTTTAATTAAATATTAATCTTTTACGTATATCGAAAAATACATATGCATGTGACATATATATTATTCCGTTAAATTTAAGAAAAAATTAAATGAAAATTTAATTTTGTTATTACCTGACACATTTTTTACAAATAGAGGGACTTAAAAACGTATTTTTTATAAATAAAGACACTTAAAATACATCTTTTATAAGACCTGACATTTTTTTTTTAAATAAATAAATAAATAAAAACAGACTTCCATAACTGCCAAACCTAACACCAGCGATCATTGTTGCAATTTTTTTTTCACCTTTTTCCCTTTTCCTAAAACATAAACCCCAAAAAAAATTTAGTTGCAACAAAGATAGGTAATTGACGTATTGCACCAAATTCAAAGTGTCATACTAATGATTCTTCGGAAGAAAAACTAAAAGAAGAGAAGAAAAGAAATTGAGGTATTGCAATTTTGATCTAAAGAGTTATGCAATTTTTCTATCCATGCAACAATTTCGGTTTATTTTAAGTTTAAACATGCAAACACATTTTTTCTACATTTTGCCTTCCCGTTTTCCTTTCAAGATTCCGGTTAGAAATACACACATAAAAAATGGAATACTTTGTTTCATACGCAAATTCATGCAAGTCCTTTTCGATAGAGACTATCAGCCTATCATAGCTCAGCAATCATAACTTGATAAACAACATCCTAGCACCCAACACCAACATGAAAGCTCATAATTACCTAAGATTGTAATTGAAAGTTTTTAAGTAATGCAAAAAGAGAAGTCAACAAGTTTCTATAAAACCAGCCTATCATATTTTGCTAAATTGCAATCATGGGTTGCATGTTATTAAGGTGCATGGTAGCATGTCCTTTTCACCAGCTCATAAAGCACCACAAGGTACTAATATTTACCTATATGTGGAACTAGAATGATGGGATGCAATTCAATCAACAAATAGTACATTCAAAACTAGTCAAGTCTAGCTAGTTTATACCATTATCACTTAAAATATTTGAAAACCAATGGAAGCATGAAAGTATCATTGCACATTAATTTATTTTTAGTTTTAATTATTGACTTTTTTGGTGAAAAAAAATCAATGATAATTGATATAACCACATGGAAGAATGTTCTAAAAAAATGGTATCAATGACTTTCACAATGATATAACCACATGGAAGAATGTTCTAGAGAAATATCCTAAACTTAATTAAAATAGGAACTTGTAAAAATAAAAAGATCTGCAATTGAAACAAAGCTTTAATTTCACGAAAACAAAATATAAATTAATGCCTGCAGCCATAATTTCTAGATTACTCCAATTGATCCAGTCGAGAAAAGCTATCTAAACAGCTTGATGTAATTGTACGTTAATTGTGTTTGTCTGATCTATCTGTAATTAAATAAATGAACCTTCATAGAAAATAACTATATCTTTTTTAGTCTAACTATGAAAAGTATAATAGAATGTGCTATGATCTCAATGAAGAGCATACAATTTAACCTGGCAGGCTCATTCAAGGATGCTTTCACAATGGAAAACATTCAAGTGGAAAAAGCGTTGAAAGTAAATTAACTTCTAGATTCATCAAATAAGGCTCCATCGTTGATTTTGCGTTCTTCAATCATCTATATTGTGACAGGGATCTACTTACTTTTAAGCAAATTTCGAGATAATTTCTTCATTTATGCTTGTGGATTTACAGAAAGGTATCCTATATGAAGCAAACTTTCAAGACACTGTTTCAATCTCATTTCTGTTAACCTAACTCCTCAATTAGACTATTACCAGGATGCAGATACAGTGCACATATATGCTGGGTTTCATGAAAAATGTTAGCATGCACTGACAAGCAAATGCATGTGCACACACAAGCACTGATCAGTAGATTCATAAATGTGGACAGATAGACATGCATTTATGTTTGGAAATAGAGGAGAGCTATCAAAGCTTAAAATAAGATTAAATGAAGATTTAGTTCAGAGAGCTCTTACTTCAAACGATGGGCACCAAACCAATCTGCAAATATTTGGAGTCCAAGCACTGTGTCAGGATTGAAACCAGCAGCAGATGCACAGGCACAAGCTGCGGTTAGGTCCTGCCTAACTGCAACAAGCCGAACATCAATAGCCCTCAAAAGCTCCTTTCTGTTTGAGTAAACCACAGGGGAAAATAAGAGCCATAAAATGAAATCCAAAAATCATATACAATTTAGTTTAAAAAAATCAAGATAGAATTTTACTTTGTGGCATCTGCTGCTGCTGTGTTTCCTGTTCCATCTCCACCTGAAATAAATTATTTTAAGATTAATTATTCAGCATTTTAACAAAAACTCCACCACCTATTATCCACAAATAACCCCAGACATAAACAATTGGAATACCCTAGATGTCAAGAGGAAATTAGATTAGTAGAATTAACTTTTTCACCACAGTGACTTCTTTAACACTGTAAAGGACATGTTATCATGCCTATACAAGGATAAGGATAACCCCAACGGCGGCCCAAAAGAAGGGAGTAAAAGTAAGCCTTGCTAGGTGATATTATAGTCTACTAATTAAATTTAGTAGCAGTCTCATTCACTTCTACAGTGCAAAGCCTTCGCACTTGATAATAGATTTTCCTATTCTGATGAATGCCAAAATTAGCCATTTTAACAGGCATGTGCACCAGAAATCAGCAACATGGCCCATCCTAAGGATTAATTCAAATGTCTGTTAGAGTTTGTATAATAGAAGACAATTTTAAAAAGTTCGGAAAGTTTATTAAAAGAAATTTTAAGACGAGGAATGAAGCATCATTATGAAAATGGGACCATTACCACATCTAAATTTATTTGTAAATTGTAACTACCCAACTGCTGGAAGCCTACTATTCCAATTAAACACATTATGCAAGAGTTAAAACTTTAAGATATTAAAGCAAGATCAAGAAAACTTCTGATAGAGTCTTGTCTTGGAGCACTGAGCATCTTGACATGGCTCCTTCCCCCTTAAAGATGAACATGGCCCCCCCAGGGTTGATGCATGACAGTTTCATGATGCACATCAGGTAAGCACGCGAAACACTCCTGCAGATGTGCCCTAAAGAAACCAGAACTAAGAGCTTGAGAGCAACCACATCATGGGATATTGAAGAACAGCACTGCATATAAAAGATAAAACCAGATTGATCATCAAAGTCCATGATGACTACTTCAGAATCAAACCAACAGGCTAGACCCACAATCATAAGAGACTTAAGCAATGACTCCATTAGCACACCATGACATAGCAGAAGCTGCAATTTTCCTAAAGCCAGACCAGAGAGTTCATTGCGTGCTAGCTGGACAGGTTAGTCAAGACCTAGTAAACCAAATTGAGGAACGTCTTTCTTCTGAACAGCAATAGTGTTTAACATCTTGGCACTGCCTAAAAAAATGGGCCACCGTCCCTTTCCTGCTTTCAGAATTTACAACAATTCATTTTCACAGTACTCCTGAATTGTAATGTGTTGGTACACATTGGTCCTTCAAACTCTAGAAAATGCTCATGGATCTACTCACACATCCATTTACGCATAAAACATACAACAATGATTTTATCACAATAGTACCCACTACATGATCAAATTGGAATAGCTCATCTACATCAAATCACATCAATGTACATTTACAGGATAGCCACAATATGTTCTTTCTCTGTGCGACATCATCTTTCACATTGGTAATGCGTTGATACTGGACTGAAAACATTTCGAGCCTAACCCCATCCTTAACTGATTTAAAGTCAGAATAGCATATTCCTGTATCGTTACCAAAATCTTTTTAATCAAATGGCCAATAAATTTTGCTTTTCAATGTGCTTCCTCAGCTTACAGGCTAACATGACTTTTCTTCCACCTTCATAAAGCCTTTGATCAGCAAGCTGATTGCAAATGGTAATCAATCAACAAATACCACAGGTCCACAGTTACAACCTTGTGCATGAACATCCATCCCCTTTAGTTTTCCAGTCTGCATATTTCCATGTTTGCTAATTGTTTCGCCAATTACTTCTTCAAAACTATGAGATAATGTAGCACTTTAAGTTCACCAATTGCCATCTTCCTATCTCTTCCTCACATAAATGAATTCTTTGCTTCAGAAGAATGGGCTTTTAAGTATATTGTCAGCATTAGTTGCATGCTCTTGCATTTAGATCCAAAGAATTCTCTGTGTTGGTATTATTGAAAGAATAACTAGCAACTCTCAATCAATTTCCAATTTTTCTTTCTTATTTACTTTTAGTAAACTAGAACATATTTCCAAGAGAACATGGGGTGTTGATCTTATCTAGAAGGCAATGGATATCAGTAGCACAGTTTTTTGAAGCCTGCATGTGTAAATAATTATATGCATGAAGAAGGAAAACTTCTGTATAGGTTCTTTTGCATTTACTTTTTACTCTATATTGCCCCCATTTTTGTGTTTGGCAATAGTAGCTTCATCCACCATGTCTATATTAACCAATTGCCTTGTAATACAATGGTATATGTTCATTGTATATGTGTGTGTGTGCGGGTGTATAAGTGTGTAACTATTATTTATAAAAAAAATGTCCTCTTATTCAAGTAAAAATGGCCCTGAAAGCTATATTATCGCATTTATGGCGTTAGAGACCATATAAATGCAAGCCTGATGCAGTTTATGCACACAAGCAGTTGAAGGAAAGTTTGATGCACACTATATATTCGAAATACTAACTATAAAAGGTTTCAAATAATTTGGAGTATAGAGATGGTAAGATCTTCAGCATCCTCTGCCACAGTGGCAACTAATTGACATAGATACTTCCATAAATAACTATCCTTTGTCCACTATATTTCCCCCCACGTAAGCTCATAAACTGATACTGCACAAAATAATGCACTAACAAAGAACTCCCAAAAAAATAAAAAAGTTCTATTGCTCAATCTAGATAAAAGTTAAACAAGATATTAGACAAAAATCAACTAATAAACTGAATAATTGTAAAAGACTCAAACAAAAGGTACAATCAACTAGTCCATTCAAATATAATGAAAGGAACTTACCCATCATTCCAGAATGTTGATCTCCTGCCCCCTAATATAAGTACCAGATTCAGTAAAAAAAATATGAATTTTTTTCCACTTGCATTAGAATCCCAAAAATCGCAATTGAACACTTAGAATTTATACCTGAGAATATATTTTCTGAGCTGCCTCCAACTGGGACATCTCTGTATCAAGTGTATTGACCAGTTCCAAGACTTCAGGTGTACTAACATACCGCACAAATCTGAAAGATAAGAGGGCTAATCAATTAATAAAGGAAAAATTGAAATACTGCTACATGAAAGCAGCAAGTGTGCAAAATAATAAAAATATTTTCAAACAGGCAGTGTAACCTTTCAAGCGTTCCTTTAGTAAACCAAGCCGCATCATTTTTACATTTCTCAACTTCAAGTTTAATAGAATGAACAGCAAGCGCAACCTGCTCTTCTGCAACCTTTAAATGGGTCACAAACGGCTTTACCCAACCTGAGGCTAGTTTCTCAGTGGTTCCATCACCAGAAACAAATAATTCACAACTGACAAGGAGGAAAAATGTTATGCCTTTAAACCATAAATGGAAATATTATAATGACGGATGTTTTAAGACCAATATTATGTTGTCCTCACCGTGAATGCTTTGGTGACAATTGAAATACAGCATAATCAAGAGGTGTCTCAGATTTCATTTTTCAATATAGTAACTCAATCTCTTCTACAACCTCTTCATATAAACAGCCTTAATTTCAATCCAACGAGCCTCAGATTGTTCAAGTACAATGCTTATGCTGGACAGAAAGAAGAAGGTAAGAAAAAAAATTCCTTAAGTCGCACTTATAGTAAGTTTAAATTAAAAATGAACTACAAAGCTCATAAGTTAGATCAATTCAAGACTACTAAAAAAGGATTAAATGTCCCATATCCAGCATCAAACAGAGAACCAAAATTGAGTAACCCATGGTCCATATCAAAATGAAATTAAAAGGTAAGCATATCGGATATTTTTCTATATAAAGAAAGCTGTTGTTAGACACCGAGCACCTAAACCCAGCTTATTTCAGAACCGAACATATGTTAGTAATAAGCCAACAGATCTTAATCCGAAAATCTATTCTCAGGTCAAAATGCACTTAAATTCAAGATCTTCAACAAATATAGAAACTAATAGTCTACAAACAGATATCAGATATGCCCCGGATCTGATTTGATAAAACCCATACAAAACCCAGATACATAAATGCACTTCAACCTACATTACGAAAATCAAAACGAAGCAAAAGAACCAACCCAAATAGATAAGTGGATATACAGATATAAGACACATTTGCACCCCACATTTCAAACCAGAATTGCATGCAAAGCAATACAAAACTCTAACAAAATACTAGCAAATTTGAGATAAATGAGAAACCGATCATCGAAATCATAGACATACCTGAGAGCTGAACCTCTGAGATCTTTGATTTCTTAATCTGATCTTCTCATTTTGGCTTCATGAGGATACCAGCATTTTGCTCTGTTCTCTTCATTTATCTTTTCTCCTGCTAGTGCTGGGTCTTTAAGATGAGCCTCAATTTAACGAATTTCTTGTAGGGTCTTCTTTTGTAACAAACCAAAATCTATTTTTAAGGCTCTAAGAAAACCCTAGGGAGAATGGACCAGATGGTTTTGGCTTTACTCATGCGTCAGTATTTCTTTTTCGTGTTGTTTGCTTTGCTTTCTCTCTCTTCACACTCCGTCTAAAATACAGTAGAGAGACAAAAGAGCAGAAAAGAGAATAGTGTATCTGTGTTGTTTCAGAAATTTCTGTAAATTGTAAAATCTTAACTAGGATTTGAAGATATTAACTTTGATGACGATGTCAGGTTTACCAAAATAGGCCCCATTCATTAAATAAAAGTTGATTTTTACCTGCCTTTAATTACAATTTTACCCATGATTACTTGGATAGCTTATGACATACCTATATATATATATATATATATATATATAATTATAAAGAGTTTATCAAAAATAATAATCTTAAAATTTATAATAATAAAACTAGCACCACAATAATATAGAATATTCAAAATTAAACGTGTAATATTAAATAAATTTAAATTATTACAATTTAATTTAAACAGTGTTTAATTAAACATATGTTTAAATAATATAATAGTCATATTTAATTGTAAAAATATATTTTTTAAACATAAAATGTTATTTTTTGTTATTATAAATTTTAAATAGTATTATTTTTATTATTTTTTCAAAATTATACAGTAATTATTAATCAATGACATGTCTTAAGTTGCTATAAAAATTATACATGTTAAAATCCAATATACAAAACGAGTGTAATTAATGTTTTAAAAATTGTTTTTGCTAAAACCACATTGTCCCAAAATAATGTCATGCAAAATAAAATTTGAAGAATTATAATGTAAGTCAACTTATAATAAAATGTAAAAAAAAAAAAAAAAAAAGAGCAATAATCTTATAACTGTTTTTATTTACTTTGCATGTAAACTCTAATGATTTGTAAATAAAATTTTATATTTTATATTCTAAGTTCTTTAAAACTCGAAATTATGTTTGATACCAAGCATAAATTGGCCTACTATTAAATAATTACCATAATTATATTGTATTTTATTTTTATTGACGTACCTGAATAAATGTATGGTAGAGACTAGAGAGGCAGTATTGAATGAAAGGGTTACTATGGTAAGTTCCCCATTAAATCGAGTTATAGTCAACTGCCTGTGCACACTTCAGGGCTCAGGCGAGAAGTCTATTAAGGCTGGATTCTAAATTTATCCGTTGTTTTATACTTAAGAAATGGTTTTCAAAAATTGAAAATGAGGGGATGCAGTTTACCGTAATATCCTTAAAATAAGCAGATCGTATTTCACACTACCCTCGTCATGTCTTGCCACCAACTTTCCCTAACTATTAATTATTTAAAACCAAATTTTACATATCATAAATGGTATTAATGTTGGTAGAGAAAAGGAAAAAAAAAAAAAATATATATATATATATATATATATGATTAATAGTATTATGTAAGATAAACTTAAGAATTATTAATTTTTTTAAAATTGATCTTATCATATATTTTATTTAAAAACATAAAATACATATATTTGGTAACTAAAAACTATGGGTGAACAAATAATTCAATCAATCAAACTAAATTAAGAAATATGATCCAATCTGTTGGATATTGACATATTTTATAGTCGGATCGGATTGAATTAACAAATTTGATGGCATATATGTACATAAAGAAATTATTATACAAGCATAAATGTCAACTCAAATGTGCAAATGTGCAGTACACATTTTAAAATTGTCGACAAGTGTCAAGATCAGTGTACTAAGAGAAAAATATTTGGGTTTAACTTGTTATAATCATTAAAAAGTGTTATATATTTTGAACTCATGTTAATATTATGTAATTGTGACTGTTTGATGTGACATTCTGTCAATTTCAAGTAATTCAAGATTATTTTGAGTAATTAAAAAAAATTGAAATTTTTTATAAATTACTAAAATTAAATTTTTTTTGATAAAAACAGTAAAAATAGAAAGGAAAAAAAATTCTAATTTTTTAAAAAATATAAAGTCTTCAAAAATTAACAAAAATATAAATTTTCTAAAATTATAAAAATAAAAAGTTTTTCTAATATTTCTTAAAATATAAAGTTTTTCAAAAATTACTAAAAATATAAAGTTTTCTAAAATTTCAAAAAATAGAAAGTTTTTGAAATTTTTCAAAAAACAGAAAGTTTTTCTAAAATTACTAAAAATAATTTTTTTTTATAAAATTACTTAAAATAAAAATTTTCTAAAATTTTGTAAAATATAAAGTTTTTCAAAGTTTATAAAATTCAAATATTTTCCACATTTTCTAAAAATATAAAATTTTTCTAAAGTTTATTAAAATTTCTATTAAAAAAAATTTGAAAAAAAAATTCAAAATTTTTTGAAAATAGGAAGTTTTCTAAAATTTCTAAAAATAAAAAGTACTTTAAAATTTCTAAAAATATAAAAAAATTCTAAATATAGAAAATTTTCTAAAATTGCTAAAACTAAAAAGTTTTTTACAATTTCTAAAAATAGAATCTTAACAAAAATTACTAAAAATAGAAAGTTTTCAAAAATTACTAAAACTAGAAATTTTTTATAAAATTACTAAAAATAGAAAATTTATAAAATTACTAAAAATATAAAATTTTCTAATATTTCTAAAAATAGAAACTTTTCAAATATTTCTAAAAATAAAAAATTTTCTAAAATTTCTAAAAATTGAAAGTTTCCTCAACATCTAAAAATTGAAACTTTTTTAAAAATTTCTAAAAATAGAAAGTTTTTTAAAGTTTCAAGAAATAGAATGTTATAAAAAAAAATTAATAAAATTACTAAAAATAAAAAAAATTCAAAATTTCTAAAAATAGAAAGTTTTTATAAATTTTCTAAAAATAGAAAATTTTCTAAATTTTCTAAATATAGAAAGAATTCTAAAAATGGAAAGTACTTTTACATTTCTAAAAATAGAATTATTTTAATAATTTTTAAATATAGAAATTTTTCCAAATTTTTTAAAAATAAAAAGTTTTGTAAAATTTCTTAATATATAAAGTTTTCTAAAATTTCTAAATATAGAAAATTTTCTAAAATTACTAAAAAAAGAAAATTTTTAAAAATATAAAGTTTTATAGAATTTCTAAAAATAAAAAGTTTTAAAAAATTTCTAAAATTTAAAAGTTTTACAAAATTTCTAAAAATAGAAAATTTTTAAAAATTTTTAAAAATAGAAAATTTTTCAAACTTTCTTAAAATAGAAAGTTTTCCAAAGTTTCAAAAAAAAGAACCTTAACAAAAATTACTTAAAATAGAAAGTTTTATAAAATTACTAAAAATAAAAATAAAAAAATCAAAATTTTTAAAAATAAAAAGTTTTCTAAAATTCAAAAAAATAAAATTTTTTCAAAAGTTTATAAAAATAGAAAGATTTCCAAACTTTCTAAAAATAGAAAGATTTCTAAAGTTTCTAAAAATTGAAAGTTTTTCTTAAGTTTCTAAAAATACAAAGTACTTTGAAGTTTTTAAAAATAGAAAATTTTCTAAATATAGAAAGATTTGTAAAACTTATAAAAATAGAAAGTTTTCCAAAAATTACAAAAAAATAGAATCTTAACAAAAATTACTAAAAATAGACTTTTTTTTATAAAATTACTAAAAATAGAAAGTTTTACAAAATTTTTAAATATAGAAAGATTTCTAAAATTACTAAAAATCGAAAGTTTTTCAAAAATTACTAAAAATATAAAGTTTTCTAAAATTTCAAAAAATATAAAGTTTTTGAAAAATTTCAAAAAATATAAAATTTTTCTAAAATTATTAAAAATAATTTTTTTTAAAAAAATTACTTAAAATAAAAAGTTTTCTAAAATTTTGTAAAATATAAAGTTTTTCAAAGTTTATAAAATTAAAATGTTTTCTAAAATTTTTAAAAATATAAAATTTTTCTAAAGTTTATAAAATTTCTAAAAAAAAAAAAATTTGAAAAAAAAATTCAAAAAATACAAAAAATTTCAAAAATTTTTAAAAATAGGAAGTTTTTTAAAATTTCTAAAAATAAAAAGTACTTTAAAATTTCAAAAAAATATAAAAAATTTCTAAAAATTCTAAATATAGAAAATTTTCTAAAATTGCTAAAACTAAAAAGTTTTTTTCAATTTCTAAAAATAGAATCTTAACAAAAATTACTAAAAATAGAAAGTTTTCAAAAATTACTAAAACTAGAATTTTTTTATAAAATTACTAAAAATAGAAAATTTATAAAATTACTAAAAATAGAAAATTTTCTAATATTTCTAAAAATAGAAACTTTTCAAAGATTTCTAAAAATAAAAAGTTTTCTAAAATTTCTAAAAATAAAAAGTTTTCAAAAATTTCTAAAAATTGAAATTTTTTTAAAATTTTCTAAAAATAGAAAGTTTTTCAAAGTTTCAAGAAATAGAATGTTATAAATTTTTTTTTAATAAAATTACTAAAAATAAAAAAAATTCAAAATTTCTAAAAATAGTAAGTTTTTATAAAGTTTCTAAAAATAGAAAATTTTCTAAATATAGAAAGAATTCTAAAAATGGAAATTACTTTTAAATTTCTAAAAATAGAATTCTTTTAATAATTTTTAAATATAGAAATTTTTCCAAATTTTTTAAAAATAAAAAGTTTTGTAAAATTTCTTAATATATAAAGTTTTCTAAAATTTCTAAATATAGAAAGTTTACTAAAATTACTAAAAAAAGAAAATTTTTAAAAATATAAAGTTTTATAGAATTTCTAAAAATAGAAAGTTTTAAAAAATTTCTAAAATTTAAAAGTTTTACAAAAATTCTAAAAATAGAAAGTTTTACAAAATTTTTAAAAATAGAAAAATTTTCAAACTTTCTTAAAATAGAAAGTTTTCCAAAATTTCTAAAAAAAGAATCTTAACAAAAATTACTTAAAATAGAAAGTTTTATAAAATTATTAAAAATAAAAAAAAATTCAAAATTTATAAAAATAAAAAGTTTTCTAAAATTCAAAAAAATAAATTTTTTTAAAAATATGAAGGTTTCTAAAATTTCTAAAAATAAAAAGTACTTTAAAATTTCCAAAAATATAAAATTGCTAAAAATAGAAAGTTTTAAAAAATTACTAAAGCAACAAATTTTTTATAAAATTACTAAAAATAGAAACTTTTCAAAGATTTTTAAGAATAAAAAGTTTTCTAAATATCTAAAAATTGAAAGTTTTTCAAAAATTTCTAAAAATATAAAGTTTTTCAAAGTTTCAAAAAATAGAATGTTATAAATTTTTTTTAATAAAATTACTAAAAATAAAAAAAAATTCAAAATTTTTAAAAATAGAAAGATTTGTAAAATTTCTAAAACTAGAAAGTTTTCCAAAATTTTCTAAAAATAGAATCTTAACAAAAATTACTAAAAATGGAATTTTTTTATAAAATTACTAAAAATATAAAGTTTTACAAAATTTCTAAATACAGAAAGATTTTTAAAATCACTAAAAATAGAATGTTTTTCAAAAATTACTAAAACTAGGAAGTTTTTTAAAATTTTTAAACATAAAAAATACTTTGAAATTTCCAAAAATATAAAAAATTTTGAAAAATTCTAAATTTAGAAAATTTTGAAAAATTGATAAAAATAGAAAGTTTTCTACAATTTCTAAAAATATAATCTTCATAAAAATTACTAAAAATAGAAAATTTTCAAAAATTATTAAAACTAGAAATTTTTTATAAAATTACTAAAAATAGAAATTTTTCTAATATTTCTAAAAATAGAAACTTTTCAAAGATTTATAAGAATAAAAAGTTTTCTAAAATTTTTAAAAATTAAAAGTTTTCCAAAAAATTAAAACTTGTTCAAAAATTTCTAAAAAGTAGAAAGTTTTCCAAAGTTTCAAAAAATAGAATGTTATAATTTTTTTTTAATAAAATTACTAAAAATAAAAAAAAAATTCAAAATTTCTAAGAATAGAAAGTTTTTATAAAGTTTCTAAAACTAGAAATATTTCCAAAGTCTCTAAAAATAAAAAAATTTCAAAAATTTCTCAATATAGAAAGTTTTCTAATATTTCTAAATATAGAAAGTTTTCTAAAATTATTAAAAATAGAAAGTTTTACAAAATTTCTAAAAATAGAAAATTTTTCAAAGTTTCTAAAAAAAAGAATCTTAATAAAAATTACTTAAATTAGAAATTTTTATAAAATTAATAAAAATAGACTTTTTAATAAAATTTCTAAAAATAAAAAACATTCAAAATTTGTAAAAATAGAAAGTTTTCTAAAATTCTAAAAATAAAATTTTTTCTAAAGTTTCTAAAAATAAAAAAATTTCCAAATTTTCTAAAAATAGAAATTTTTTCTTAAGTTTCTAAAAATACAAAGTACTTTGAAATTTTTAAAAATAGAAAATTTTCTAAATATAGAAAGATTTCTAAAATTTCTAAAAATATAAAGTTTTCCAAAAATTTTGAAAAATAGAATCTTAACAAAAATTACTAAAAATGAAATTATTTATAAAAATACTAAAAATAGAAAGTTTTCAAAAATTTCAAAAAATATAAAGTTTTTCAAAAATTACTATTTTTTTTTTTTTGACAAAATAACTTAAAATAGAAAGTTTTCCAAAATTTCTTTAAAAAGAAAGTTTTCCAAAATATCTAAAAATAGAAAGTTTTTCAAAAAATTTTAAAATAGAAAGTTTTCCAAAATTTCTTAAAAAAGTAAAGGATTTTAACAAAAATTACTTAAAATAGGAAGTTTTATAAAATTACTAAAAATAAAAAAAATCAAAATTCCTAATTATTGAAAGTTTTCTAAAATTCTAAATATTGAAAGTTTTCTAAAATTCGAAAAATAGAAATTTTTCTAAAATTTTTAAAAATAGAAAGTATTTACCAAAATTTCTAAAAATAAAAAATTTTTCAAAGTTTCTAAAAAAAAGATTATCAATTTCTAAAAATTAAATCTTAAATAGAAATTTTTATAAAATTAATAAAAATAGACTTTTTAATAAAATTTCTAAAAATAATAAAACATTCAAAATTTGTAAAAATAGAAAGTTTTCTAAAATTCTAAAAATAAAATTTTTTCTAAAGTTTCTAAAAATAAAAAAATTTCCAAATTTTCTAAAAATAGAAATTTTTTCTTAAGTTTCTAAAAATACAAAGTACTTTGAAATTTTTAAAAATAGAAAATTTTCTAAATATAGAAAGATTTCTAAAATTTCTAAAAATATAAAGTTTTCCAAAAATTTTGAAAAATAGAATCTTAACAAAAATTACTAAAAATGAAATTATTTATAAAAATACTAAAAATAGAAAGTTTTCAAAAATTTCAAAAAATATAAAGTTTTTCAAAAATTACTATTTTTTTTTTTTTGACAAAATAACTTAAAATAGAAAGTTTTCCAAAATTTCTTTAAAAAGAAAGTTTTCCAAAATATCTAAAAATAGAAAGTTTTTCAAAAATTTTAAAATAGAAAGTTTTCCAAAATTTCTTAAAAAAGTAAAGGATTTTAACAAAAATTACTTAAAATAGGAAGTTTTATAAAATTACTAAAAATAAAAAAAATCAAAATTCCTAATTATTGAAAGTTTTCTAAAATTCTAAATATTGAAAGTTTTCTAAAATTCGAAAAATAGAAATTTTTCTAAAATTTTTAAAAATAGAAAGTTTTCAAAGTTTCTAAAAATAAAAGATTTTTCAAAGTTTCTAAAAAAAAGATTATCAAATTCTAAAAATTGAAAATTCTTAAAATTAGAAAGTTTTTATAAAATTAATAAAAATAGACTTTTTAATAAAATTTCTAAAAATAAAAAACATTCAAAATTTGTAAAAATAGAAAGTTTTCTAAAGATTTCTAAAAATAAAATTTTTTCTAAAGTTTCTAAAAATAAAAATTTCCAAATTTTCTAAAAATAGAAATTTTTTCTTAAGTTTCTAAAAATACAAAGTACTTTGAAATTTTTAAAAATAGAAAATTTTCTAAATATAAGAAAGATTTCTAAAATTTCTAAAAATATAAAGTTTTCCAAAAATTTTGAAAAATAGAATCTTAACAAAAATTACTAAAAATGAAATTATTTATAAAAATACTAAAAATAGAAAGTTTTCAAAAATTTCAAAAAATATAAAGTTTAATTTCAAAAATTAACTATTTTTAATTTTTTTGACAAAATGAACTTAAAATAGAAAGTTTTCCAAAATTTCTTTAAAAAGAAAGTTTTCCAAAATATCTAAAAATAGAAAGTTTTTCAAAAATTTTTAAAATAGAAAGTTTTCCAAAATTTCTTAAAAAAGTAAAGGATTTTAACAAAAATTACTTAAAATAGGAAGTTTTATAAAATTACTAAAAATAAAAAAAATCAAAATTCCTAATTATTGAAAGTTTTCTAAAATTCTAAATATTGAAAGTTTTCTAAAATTCGAAAAATAGAAATTTTTCTAAAATTTTTAAAAATAGAAAGATTTCCAAAGTTTCTAAAAATAAAAAGATTTCTAAAGTTTCTAAAAATAGAAAGATTTCAAATTTTCTAAAAATTGAAAATTCCTAACAATATAAAGTTTTCTAAAATTAAACTAAAAATAGTTTTTTATTAAAATTACTAAAATATTAAAAAAAATTTCTAAAAATTGAAAGTTTTTCTAAAGTTTCTAAAAATATAAGGATTTCCAAAGTTTCTAAAAATGAAAAGTTTTTCAAATTTTCTAAAAATTGAAAGATTTTCCAAAATTTGTAAAAATAAAAAGTTTCTAAAATTACTAAAAATTGACATTTTATAAAATTACTTAAAATAAAAAGTTTTACAGAATTTCTAAAAATAGAAAGTTTTTATAAAGTTTATAAAAATAGAAAGTTTATGTAAAGTTTCTAAAAATAGAAACTTTTTGTAAAGTTTCTAAAAAAAGAAAGTTTATGCAAAAGTTTCTAAAAATAGAAAGTTTTTGTAAAGTTTCTAAAAATATAAAGTAATTTAAAATTTCTAAAAATGGAATCTTAAAAAAAATTTCTAAAAATTCAAAAATTTTAAAAATTTCTAAATATAGAAAGATTCCTAAAATTTCTAAAAATAGAAAAATTTTAAAATTCCTAAAAATAGAATCTTAACAAAAATTACTTAAAATCGAAAGTTTTCTAAAATTACTAAAAATAACTTTTTTTCTAAAATTACTAAAAATCGAGAGTTTTCTAATATTACTGTAAAAAAAAGAATAGAAAGTTTTCCAAAATTATTAAAAATAGAAAGCTATTCTAAAGTTTTTAAAAATATAAAGTTTTTCTAAAGTTTTTAAAATATAAAGTTTTTCTAATTTTATAAAACATAAAGTTTTTCTAAAATTTCTAAAAATATAAAGTTTTCTAAAATATCTAAAAATAAAAAAGTTTTTTTAAATTTTCTCAAAATAGTAAGTTTTCTAAAAAAAAATTAAAATGGAAAATTTTCCATGATTTCTTAAATTAGAAACTTTCAAAGATTTCTAAAAATGAAAATTTTCAAAAATTCTAAAAGTAGTAAGTTTTTCTAAAATTTCTAAAAATTGAAATCTTTCTAAGATTTCTAAAAATAAAAGTTTTTGATAAATTTCTAAAAATTGAAAGTTTTCAAAAATTTCAAAAAATAGTAATTTTTGATAAAATTACTAAAAATAGAAAGTTTTCTAAAATTTCTAAAATTAAAAAATTTTCAAAATTTTCTAAAAATTGAAAATTTTCCAAAATTACTAAAAATATAAAGTTTTCTAAAATTTCTAAAACGAGAAAGTTTTCCAAAATTTCTAAAAATTAAAAATTTTCAAAATTTTTAAAAATAGAAGGGCCTATTTGGCCACATGATTAGAAATTAAATTTTAAAAACTGTTTTTTAAATCATAATTTGAAACAATTTTCAATAATTTTTAAAAATAATTAAGTGTTTGTCCAACATTTTAAAAATGTTTTTTTAAAAGCTAAAAATAGAAAACATGATTGTCTTGTTGTTTGGCCAAATTATTTTTAAAACATATTTTCATAAGAAAATTTTTATTATTAAATTTTAAAAAAAAAATCAATAATTTGAACATTTAAATATATATTGTTTACAAAAATGCCCTTCATAATTGTCAACATGTTTGGCCAAATTATTCTAAAAAAAAGTTTTTCTATTAAAATATTTTTATTTAAATTTAACATCTCACTTTCTTCCTCCAATTTATTTTTAGAATAATTTAATCATTTATAAGTGATTATAAAAAATGAAAAATGAAAAATATTTTTAAAAATAATAATTTTTCAAAATAAAACAAAAGATATATATATATATATATATTTCTTATTGATGGGAAGAAAAAAAAAATGGTGGTTAATTACAACAACAAAAAAGTTGTCAAAATAGATGATTAAGACATCGTCATAATAGTAGGGAACAACAACGAAAAAAAGGAGTCATATATGTTAATTGGCGGTCTCCGCCTTTCAAAAAATATGATTACCGTATTTTTACAAGTTTTTTAAAATTTTGAAAACATGCAAGTGTTGTTCTCAATTTTTTATTTTTTATTTCACATAATTTTTAAAAATTACAACTTAAAAATATGACCAAACATAATAAATTGTTTTTAAAACTAATTTTTTGTTTTTAAACACAAAAAACTGTTTTTAAATTACATGGCCAAATAGGCTCGAACGTTTTCTAAAATTTCTCAAAATATAATCTTTTTAAAATATTCTAAAATTTCTTAAAAAAATAAAATTTTCTAATAAAAACTAAGTCATCAAAATTTTTTAAAGATAGAAATTTTTCAAAAAATTACTAAAAATATAAATTTTTATAAAATTTCTAAAAATACAAACTTTTCTAAAAATATAAATTTTTTCTAAATTTTCTAAAATTTATAAAAATAGAAACTTTTCCAAAATCTCTAAAAATAGAAAGTTTTGTAAAGATTTTAAACATAATTTTTTTTTTCCAAAATTTCCAAAAATAGTAGTTTTTCTAAAATTTAAAAAAATAGAAATTTTTTTTAAAATTTCTAAAAATAGAAAGTTTTCTAAAATCTCTAAAAATATAAAGTTTTTAATAAATTTACAAAATATAAAGTTTTTCTAAAATTGCTAAAAATAGAAATTTTTGATAAAATTACAAAAAATTGAAATTTTTTTTAAAATTTCAAAAAATAGAAATTTTATCTAAAATTACTAAAAAGAGAAAATTTTCCAAAATTTGTAATGAGAGAAAATTTTCTAAATTTTTTAAGAAGAGAAAGTTTTTCAAAATTTATAAAAATAGAAAGTTTTCCAAAATTTGAATAATGTCTTTTTTTTTTTACTTTTTTATAATTCTATATTTATTTTGCATTTTTTTTTTTAAATTCTTTCTCCTTTTTTTTTTTTCTTTTCATGTTCAATGTTCTCCTGCCTCTTTTTCTATTAACAATTAATGACTAAATATAACGTAGTATATTACAATTGATGAATTTGTACAAAAATTTATATTTTTTATTTGAAAAAAATATATTTTATAATAATAATTGATAAAAATGAAGCATTATCGTCCATAACTTATAATAATATTTAGTATTTCTCTTATAACTTTGAGAATAATTTATTTTTTAAGCATATATATTTTTTTTTCATAATTTACGTAACAAATGGTGCTAAGATAACTTTAATTTCTTAAGTTTTTATTATTTATGATTCTATGTTATTTTGCATTTTTTTTTTATTTTCAATGTTATCATTTTCCTTTTTTCTATTAATAATTGATGACTATATATAAAGTGATCTAGTACAATTGATTAACTAGTAAAATAGTATGTATTTTTCATTGAAAAATACTACTACAGGAAAGATTGATGATAATGAAGCATTATCATCTATAGCTTATCATAATATTTAATATTTATTGAGTAATTAATATTTTACGCCTGTAATTTATCATAATTTATATTTGCTAAGATAATTTTAATTTCCTACATAAATTAATGTATAATTTTTATTTATTTTTTCAAAAGTTAAATTTGATGCAAATTTTTATTTAAAATAATTAATTTTTATGTCTTCAATAACAATATTAAAATAATAAAATTCAGAATCATATTCTATAAGTTAATTGAAAATTTGGCATCATTTCTACTGATATGTACAGTAAACAAAAAGCGTCAAGTTAATAGTTCTGGCATTAAAATGAGATTTTTTTTTTCTCTTTTTCTTTTCGAAATGTTGAAATCATGATAGATTTGGAAGAGAAATTTGGTGTGTAAATGGGGGAAGTAGGAGCAGAGAATGTATCAACGATTCTAGACGCAATGATCTGATTGAGAAAGTTTAGGAGGCTGCAGTGTAGCCAAATATCATACTTTAAATAGTATTTACCAAATAAGAGCAACAACAAAAAAAAAGTAATTACCAATGACACCCGAGGTTTAACGAAATTACAAATTCTCCATCCTTCAGCTTTGAACAAAACAAATGGAGTAATTATCAATGATACCTCTCAGGTTTTGGTTTTATCACTACCTGCAATTGTTAACTGAAGTAAAAATTGATCGAATTGTGATTTTATTTTGTAATAAAAATGAAACAATATATATGAAACTATTCTCTCCTTAGAAATTAATTTTCTTTAAATAAGAGTAGTCTAAATTATCTGGCAATAAAACTAAATTTTCTGAAATTAAAATGAAGTTGCATCATGCATGTTTGTCAAAAACTAATGAAGCACGGGTAGTTCATCCATTCATCCAAGCTTTTTCAGATTTTCATTAAAGGGTACTTATAACAGATTACATAGATACAAGAAGAAGCCTAAAAGGCTCAAAAAGCCAAGAGACAGCAAACCTATATGTAACAATAATCAAGGAAAAGAAAACAGGACATCAAAACTCCTTCTAGCGGAGTCAGCTGAAAACAAGCTACAAATCCTACTTTCTCCCATAACACTCCAAGAAGCATCATTCTTCTGGGTTCTTTGGGTACCTTACTTGTTATGATACAACTTTTAGGTCTATCTTACATATTTATATATGTGCAAATACATTAATTAGATACAGACTATCCACAGCATTCTTCTATGTAGAATAAATATTATTTTTTCAGACAAAATTATTGTGTCCTCTCTCAACGATCCAAAGCAGAGATCACGATCCTACAATATAAAGATAAACAATCTAGTATTAACATAAACATCCTATTAAAGTAAAATCCAAAGACATTTCAAGAATTCATGTTTGCTCCAACTAACTTGTATCCTGTGCATCTGAGCTAAATATACAATAAGGGTAGTTTTCAAAGGGATAATATTATTGTCCCGGTTATTTTTATTATTATCCCAGTACACTTTTTATTATTATTTCAATAAAAGTGTACGAAAAATTAATTTTATCTTTACTATTTTTGTTATGATAAAGACAATTTAAATTGTTAAGGATAGTATAGAAATTAATACATATACATTAATACATATACAAATAAGAATTGTTAAGGATAGTTTTATAGGTTAGAAGTGTTGGGCCCAATAAATCTATCGTTTTTCAATTATTTCTCATCCCAAAATGAGTTGACACATCACACAAGCACTTATAAACTGATGTTATTACGAGTATTGGAACTTATTTGCTTTACTTCCAAACAAGAAGAAACAGAGAAGATATGTCGATCAATAAAACAAACAGCAAACAAACCAATTGCAAGTATTAAGAGGCTCGGGGCATTAGAATGTCGCAGGTGCTCATTTCGTCTTCGCCTTAGAATTCTGATCTGTTGGCGTTCCCGCTGCATTAATATTCAAAAAAACAAAACCCTCAATTAAATCCCATTAACGCATATATATATATATATAATAAAATCCAGATTCAATATACAAAAAGAAGAAAAACCCATTTCACATTTCTCTAAAACAAGGGAACCCATTTGGTTATTAAATTAATTACAACAAATTAAATAAAAATCAAAATGTGCATTAGTACGTACGAGTGAGGGGAGTCCCAGGAATGCTGGAACCAGGAGAAGGAGAATAAGAATGAGAGAGAGAGCCAGGATCAGCAGGGAAAGAGCGAAGATTGGTGGAATTAGAGCGACGAAGAATGGTGATGGAGCGAGTGACCTGGACCTGGTCATGATCGTGATCAGCTGGTACGAGCATAGAGGTCGACCGTTTAGTCTTGAATGAGTCGTATTTGCGGAGTTTGCCCAGTCCTTTATCAGGTGTAGGACCAGCCACTATGTCGTCCCATAGCTTGTCTAAAAATCCCATTTCTTTTCTTCTTTTTTGGATCCTTCTCCTCTGTAACAACCGAAACAGGTCGCTTGCTGGTTAAATTTGTTTTCTAATTTTTGTATTATATATGGGGATGTTAGCGTATATATATATCATATGACATATGTATTAAGAACGCCCGCGACCCTAAACGACTGTTACGAAGAGAATTGGGGAACCAATCTGAATTGAGAGATCTGGGTTTCTACAAGAAAATGAAATTTGTATATCTTCAACTCTGCAATCGCAGCCATTTGGTTTTTTTTTTTTTTTTTTATAGAGATAAAGAGAGTATAAAACGGGTAATTGAGTTGTCTAAATTCAGTAACATACTAAATAGCTCCTCCTGCCTATTAATATTGGATTTGTTTCGAGCCATCAATATTTGGTTTTGGTCCATTAGCTTTCCTTTTTATTTAAATTATAAATCTAAACGTTTGGAATTATAATAACAAATTATTACGATATGTATAACTATATGTATATTATTTTTGATTAAATTTAATTATATATAACTTATAAACACAGATTAAAACTTGTACTTCATTTTTATAGTACATTAAAAAACAAAAAGCATATAATTTTTATTTAAATATATACTCACATCAATTATAACATTAACTTAATAAAATAACTTTTAAAATATTAAAATTATTTATTTATCAAAAAAGTTATGACACATGTCTTATAAATACTAATTTAAGTATAAATTTATATACATTTAATATTTCACCACTTTATAATTATATAATACACGAATGTAAGATGTTAAAGTGAAAACAATTCTAACTAAAGGCAATTTTTACGTATGTAAAAAAATAAATAAAAAATAAACCTTTTATTCATTATTATAAATAAATATGTTTAATTACATACAAAATACCTCATTTTAATTCAAGTACTCATACTATTTTATTAAAATTATCATGGACCCGATTTAAAAAAGAAAAAAAAAGAAGAAGAGAAAAATCCAATATTTTCTAAAGCCGCCAATGAAAAATGTGAAGAAAAACCGAAAAACAAAAGTGTCTTAAAAGAAATCAAAAGTAGGGAGGAATTATAGCATACAACGTAATACTCAGTGGCGGACCTGGTGGGGCTAAGGAAAGCTTTACTTTCGGTAAATTTTTTTTACAAAAAATTAATTATATATATATTTTTAATATTAAATAAATATTTTATTTATAATAATATATTATATTTAATTTTTATGTACATATTTTAGTATATATTAACAATATTTAACAAATAAGTGAATAAAAATGGCATAAATTATAAATAAAATAATTAAATATGTATTTTTTTTCATGTATTTGGTAACTATTAGTAATAAAAATAAAATTAGAGTATTATACTACAAAAAATTCTTCTTAAATATAAGAATCCAAATAATGTTTAAATATTTTTAAACTCAACATTATAACAATAAAATTAAAAAAATAAGTATATAATAAGCTTTTTATTAAAGTTTTTTAAGTTTATGTTTATTATATTTTATTTCAATCTAAATTTTAACTTTATCTAATATTATATTATTTGTATTTTAATAATCTTTTAGAATTTATTTAAAAAAAAATTTATAAAAATTTTATTATTTTTATTATTTTTAGTCATTCTTATATAGTTTATAAACATATATTTTTAAATATAGTCTCAAGCTTAAAATTATAAATTATATTTTACTTTTTACATTTTTATATGTTTATTTTAGTTTTAATGTCTATAAATCTTAATATATTTGATTGAGTTTTTTATTTGTTTAGATTTTTTTGTTAATAAATTTATTTTATTCATGAATGATATTATTTATTAATTTGTTATATTTTTATTTAGTTTTCGTTATAAGTTAATTATAATGTGTTAACTCTATATCTCTATTATAATATGACATAAAAAAATTTAATATTGAATTGAGTATAATATTATAACTCTTATTAATTTTTTATTTTGTATATAAAAAAAAAAAAGTTAGCCCCTCCTTTAATTTTTTTTTGGCTCCATCCTTGGTAATACTGCTCATGCAGTAAATTTCAATAAATATTGTTAATATACATAAAAATAGATAATTTATATGTACATAAATAAATAAATTTATGTAAAAAAAGAAAAGAAGAAAGAAATATTTTTTTACAGCTCATACCAAAATCAGTAAGGTTGCGTTTGGTTTGCTGGAATGTAATCGTAATCGTAATGGAATGTAATGTAAAGGAATCAGAATTACGATTACAGTGTTTGGTTTAGTCACTGTAATCAAAAAAGGAATCAGTATTACAGTGTTTGGTTTGACAACTGTAATGTAATGGAATAGAAAAAAAAATTATATAATTATTTTAAAAATACAATATTAAAAAATAAAATTTCAGAAATAATACAATTTCATAACAACAATTAATACAAAAAATACAATTAATAAAAAATACAATTTAAAAAAAATTACATTTAAAAAAATTACATTCAGAAAAATACAATTTTATAACAATAATTAATAAAAAATACAATTTAAAAACAATTATATTTTAAAAAAATTACATTTAAAAAAATACAATTTAAAAAAAATTACATTTAAAAAAATTACATTCAGAAAAAATACAATTTTTTATCAATAATTAATAAAAAATAATACAATTTAAAAAAAAAATACAATTCGGTATAAAAAATATAATTAAAAAAAAAAAAAAACAATCGTGAGGAGGCTGGCGTCGCGAGGACTGTCGCGAGGGGGTTGGGCGCTGGTTCGGGCTGGCGTCGCGAGGGCTGGGCTGGGCTGGGCGACGCGAGCGCTGGCCGGATGACGCGAGCTGTTGGAGGAGGCGACGCGATTCGCGATGGCTGGGCGCTGGTTCGCGAGGGCTGGGCTGGCCGTTGGTTCGCGATGGCTGGCCGTTGGATGGAGGACGAGCTGGACGGCTGGCGGTGTCAGGGACGGGACGCGATGGACGAACGAGCGGACGGAGGGATGGCCGCTCTGGCTGCTCTGGTTCGCGCGAACATTCAGAAAAAAAAAAAATTTACTGTTCATTCCAAAACAATATGTAATCAGTTTTCATGATATTCAGTTTTGTAATCACTTTTACCGAATGTAACGTAATACCATTACATTACAATACTCATTTTTTAAAAAGCAAACAATATAATGAATAAAACTCATTACATTACATGTCTTATTCCCTTCAACCAAACGTAACCTAATAGTGCTGTGTTTTAAATCTCAAACTATCTGTATAGAACCATCTTGATAATGTGCATACGTTCACACAATTAAATTATTCAATAAGAAAATTATATTTCACATAATTTTGAGTTGTGAACTTGATCGTTTTACTCGGCTATATCATTAAGTTTTGAAGAGGCAAAATTAATAGTTAATGTCAGGTTATATTTGTATAGGATATACATACACATAATAAAATGTTATATTGAAGTCTGAAATTTTTGGAAGACTTCAAAATTATATATTTACATTTAAACGTGTAATTGAAAACTTATATTTGTTTCTTTTAATCAAAACTGTCTCATAGATTACTTCCTTTATATTAAACAGTTATGCATCTTTCCCTTACCCTCAAATATATATTAATTAAAAAATATACCCATAAAACACTATCCTTAATTGCATTTAGCTCCATCCTCAAGGTTTACACAGCATATTTTATTGCTTATTAAATATTATACGGACGGAGGTAGTGAAAATCTTGACATGTTTGACTTGAGTTCCAATTTGTAATGCATTTTTGTTATCCTTGCACAATGCTATCAACTTGTTCATAATTTTTTCTTATATACTACGGTATTATCCAGAAAATCTATACGGATAATTACATAAAATGGCAATATTGTATAAGCCTAAGATCCAAACTACATATATTAAATAGAAAATAGAAATGAACAACTCAATATAGAGATTGGTCTCAAGTAAATTAATACAGTTGAAAAACTACGGTAAAGGAAGCGAAGAGGAAAGATAGTAACAGTAGTAGGGTTTTGATACAATAACACCTCTGAACCTCCAATATCACTCACTATATGAATCAACCAACCTATCAACTTGGTTGACATTAGTGTTAATGGTCCTGCACTTTCATCTCCAAAGGTTATTCAGTAAATAAAAAATAAATCATGCTGCAGAAATACCAGAGTAGTCCTTAGAGGAAACATCATGGCCAGATGAAACTTTTTGTTTCCTGCCTTGCCGTCTACCGCCGCTGGCTCCTCCTCTTACTACTCTCTCCTTTCCTATATCCTGCTCCATCTGTCTTAACATCATCACAAATTGTATAATGTCTTTACAATCACTTACGTGTTATTGTAAGTATTAAATATATATGAAGGGGAATAAAAGGTAGAATACCTACCCCTAAAGAGAAATTCGTAAACAGGGCATCACAATCTGGAGACTCCATCCCATTTGTTTTCCAACAGTTCGTTTCAGTTGAACTGCGTTTATTGTTAGAATTGGAACTTTCGCATTGAGACGTGTACGAAGATGATGAAGTTGAAAAGCAACCACTGTCATGAGAGCTTGATCCATAAGTTTCCAAGTCCCCAGGAAACATTTCTTCAAATAGCCCCTTCAATTCCTCAAATGTCTCCTCCCCATTTTGCTGCCAATTTCATATGCATACACCATTACACAACATAAATTGTTAATGCCACAACTATATTTACAGTCATTTTAGAATCTAAACTGTAATAATCATATAATACAAGTAGAAAAGAAAAAAGACACTCAAGCCCAAACTGACATGTACACCAAAAACTTTCTCCTTGTTAGCGGGTTTTGAAGCAATGATATTTAGGAAATTCTTTAGCTGTCTAGCATTTTTCATTATTCCTAAATTATAATACTCACCAATTATTTTGTATTAATTTTAAATTCATTAGTTTTGAGTGCATCATCAATACATAATTTTCCTAGAAACAAAATGCTAGGTTGTATTAAAAATAAAATAAAAAATAACGACATTGCAAGTGGTCCACTCCACAAAGCTAATTGTTTTACTTTAAAAACTAGGTCCACAAAGCCGATTGCCTTATCCTTAACTACCTGTAGAAGTAGAAACTGGTTGGTCTGACATGAGTCAAAGGTTTAACATAGGGCCTGCGCCTCCATGGAACTACCAAGGATCTGAACTCAGCTGATGAAATTCCCACATAAGGGAATATAAAAATAAATAAATAAACTGTAACATTGGTCTCAAACTTGATTAGATCCATAGAGTCCGAAACTTTTATAACTTATAAATTAATTATAAACTCACTTTTATAACTTTATAATTTCCCAAATTTTTGTATTATAAGTATTTATTTTAATAATCAACCTAAAACATATGTAAAATTCGAATTAGTTAAGTCTTAAAAAAAATTATTAAATTGGGCTAGTTGCAATATCCATTGAAAATTTGACACTGGACCCATCCAACCAATTTTAAAATTCCCAATTATTCCTCGCTAAAAGTGTCTTTGGAAAAAGGCCACAAATTTTTTTACATCACCAAGTGACGGAAGATGTTTGTCCACTTCTAGAACATAGGCCAAATTTTGTGATGATTAGTATTTTTTTTTTTTTTTTGGTGAAAAGGGCAAAAAGCTTAAATTCAAAGCAAAAGTTAGCTAAAGCAATCTCCAATTTTCAAAGCTTATTAAAAAAAATCTCCAATTTTCATCATCCCCCTCACATAATTGTCCAATCAACTGAATATGAAGTAGATGTAGGATGTAGAAGAAGAAAAAAAAAAAAAAAAGAGTATAGGATTATGCATCACAAATTTATCCAAATAATTGCTATAATAATTTTTTATTAAATACAATTTTATAAATTTAATTATATTTGTCAAAATAATATTGTATTACATTATTTATGATTTATCTTAGCATTTAAAAAAAAAAAAAAAAAAAAACAAAATTGAGAAGAAAATAAAACTTGCACAAAGCTCACATTAGACTTGGTTTGGCTCATCATGACTGCCATCTCGTTCAAAAAATCACCCATTCCCTGAAACCACATAAACACAAAGACTACTCTTTAATCCTAATTAAATCATCCACCAAATAAAAAATAATCCAAATCAGTACTAAAATACTGCAAGTCAGCTTTTAAATCATTCCCTAATGCAAAATTTTACTGCATTTGAAAACTGAATTTGGAGAACCAACTAAGGAACATAAGAGAACTAGAACATGCATAAAACATTGATGTAGGATAGAACCATTGCAACATGACAGTTGTTCTTCTCTAATTGGCTACAACAGAATGAAGTCAAAGTGGTGGAAGAGACTATACGTCTTAAGCCAATCAAATTGCAGACAATATCTCTAACCCTAAGAACCACGTTGGGACTTGGAGAGGTGGCAAAGGATATAACGAACTTACATTTTCGTCATCATCACTATCGTAGACTCCTACATCGTAAAGAAACCTCTTGTTTTCATCGGATAGAACTGCTTAAAATTACACAGCATTATTATTAATTTAAGCTGCCAAAGAGAATATCGAAGAAGATATGGTCTAATTACCAGAATAGGCTTGTTGAATAGCCTGGAATTTCTTCTTGGCTTCTTCCACCAACTTTGAGTTTCCCGAAGACGAACAGCGATCTGGGTGCCATCTCTATTGCAAAAAAACATGTATTTTTTTAACGACGTTCAACGAAGAAATTTAATGGAAAAGGAATTCGACGCAATTCCTGGGTTTAACTTTAAATCCAAGAAACAGTTTATGCAATTTTCAATATTTTTGGGCAAATTTTTGGTTGAAATCTCATTGTTCTTGAAAATTTATGCAAATGGATGGACCAATATTTCAATGGACCGGGGATCAATAGACGAAAAGAGACATTTTTCAGGGTTGTTTTCGAATTGCACTGAGACCAAATTGTGAATAGTTAAACAGAAATGTTCAGATTTTAAAAATAGGGAAGGGCTAGCAAAAGGGGTTTAAATTCTAACCAGTGCAAGTTTCTTATAAGAATCCTTCAGCTCTGCTACAGTGCATTCCTTATTCAAACCCAGAACTGCATAAAAGTCGTTCTTTTTCTCTCCACCATTAGCCATTGTGTAGCTTCTTGAGCAAATAATCCAAAAAAAACCACAACTTCAAAACACAATATAATCCAGAATCCAAATTAACTTGCAACTTGTTGTCGACGAATTGAAGATAGACCCAGAAATCTAATTGCAGAAAAAACCAAAATATCACAAAGAATGAATATAACAAAGATTGACAACATCCTTGTGGATCATGACATGGAAACTTAGCATCTTATGGGTTTTCCATGGAGAAGAAAAGAAATCAAAAAGAATAATCCACAATTCCCTTCTAAACTGCTAAGGCTCAAGAACAATCCAGAAACTAATCCATTTTATATAGTCTTCTTTTATTGCCAAGAATTCAATTGTTTATGGAATTTATTTACCCATGAATGATTTTGCAATGTGTAATTTAATGACTCAGATGATGAACGGTTTAGATTGGATTAAGGTGGGAGATATTTTTGCAATACTGGTCTCCAGAAAGTTCTGTTTTCTCTATGACGCGACTTATTAGATGGCAAAAACGCAATAAAAGATTCAACGAAAAATTCTTATATATCATATATGGTATAATTTTATAAATTTAAATTATTAATATTATTTATATATTTAATATTAACTTTTATAAAAAAAATTAATAATCAAAATTTACTTAATTTATTATATAATATATATAAGGATTATATACTAACACTTGACATAAATGTGTTAGTATTAAATTGTTAAATTAAAAATTAAAAATAATAATAAAATTAATATAAATTAATTATATTTTATCATGCATAATATCAAATATAATTAGTATTAAGAAAAATATTAATCTCAAATATTTTTGTATTTACTTTTACAATCATAACATTTATTTTGTGATATATTTTAAAAATAATTTATTTTTAAATAATATTGATATGTGTTACAATATAAATAATAAAAAATATGAAAATAAATGTAAATTTGTATGATACTATCGTTATTTATAGTATTAGTTAGAGGTGAACAAATAATTTGATTAATCTGTTTAAATTTAAATTGGCAGATTTTATAATCAGATTGAATTCAGATTAAAAATTATATAATTTTTTTAAATTTAAATCCGATTCGAATTGACATATTTTATAATCCGCTGCAATTCGATTTAAATCGAATTACTATTAAAATTATAAATAAATACATATTTTATTTTTAATATATTATATTTAAATATTATAGATATCACGATTATATTAAATTATTATTTAAATTTAAAATAAATATAAATATTAAATTATCTATAATAATTTAATAATGTTCAAAAATATAATTTTTATTTTTTAATTATCTTAATTGTAAATATAAATAAATAAATTTTTTAATGTTGTATCAATTTAAAATTTAAATATTAATAAATGTTATATTTTATTATGACAATTTTAATATAACTTTATTCAATCTACTTAAATTTTGATTAATTTAAATCGATTATATTATTGAATTTAAATTAAATATTTTTAAATTTATTTTAAATTAAATTAAATTTAAATAAATAAAAAATAAATAATTTTGAACATATTATTAAAAAATAAGCAAATACCATTTTGAGATTCTCATTTACTTTTCTCTGATAGATGCGTTGATGGAGTATGAGTTACATTTTTTTTTTTCAATATATTATATAGTATAAAATTATATGTGTTAAATAATATATTAATTATTAATTATATAAAAAAAATAAAAGAATAAGTATGAAATTTTTATTAATAAAAATTAATTAAATAATTTTTAATTAATTATATGCGTGAAGATGAAAATAATTTTCTATTATATTATAATGACCGACACACCACATTGATTTGATTGCTGACCAGTTATTTGTGAGGCTCAGCTCCAAGGTTCGTATAATTCAACTTGCCTTTCCGTGCAACTGAGTTTCGAGCTGTGAAACAGCATACACAGGAGAAATTATAGTTATGATGTGATATTTTTAATTTAATGAAATTTTAGATTAATATAATAATTTAAAAAAAAATTATTGTTAATATTTAATAAAAAAAATAATAATAAAATTAATAAAAATTATACTTCAATAATAATAAATAATATCTTGTTATAAAGATCCCTGCTAGAAAATAAAAATAAAAAATAGCTATCATTCAACCCCCTTGATATAAAGTTAGTAACTCAAATTCAATCCACTTCACATTAAAATTTGTAAGAATCCACTTGGGAAGTCTCTCAATTAAAAAGAAAAAACTTAAAAGCTATTTCTTTTTTATCAAACCTTAAAAGCTACTTAGAAAAGTCGGTGCGATTATTAGTATATCTCATTTAAATATCTAAATCTATCTACAGTAATGTAAAAAACCGTAATTTAGCTTCGTAGTTCGTCGTCGTCGTCTAACGAACTTTTATTTATTTATTATATATATATATATTAAAATTAAATTTAATATTTTATTACAATTTAATATATATATATATATTAATTTATTTGATAGAATTTAATTAAATTTTATTAATAAATATTCTCACAACTATTTTATAATATAATATTATTAATTTTATATCAAATTAATAATTTAAATATTATTATATATATACAATAACTTAATGTATATAATATTTTTTTTTTTGCCAAATAAAATGTATATATTGATAAAATTAATACTCAAACTTAGTTTTATAAAGTGTAGACATAAAATTATGACTATATTAATTATTTGACTAATATACAAATCAATTTATACTTAAATAAGTTATATTTAATTATATTATTTACCTAATTCATAAATAAATTAAATTATTCAAATAATTTTTGACTATTTAAATAAATTTTATTATATTATTACTATACAATTTTAAACATAATTATTATTTAGATCATTTTATACTTACTACTTAATTATAAAATTTTGATTATTTTATTTGGCTAATTTATGTACAAATTAAATTATATTTCAATATTTTTTTTAATAATACAAAAAATTAAGTGGTTTTGGCTTTGTAGTTTTATTGTCTGATAACTTTTTTATCAAAATTAAATTTAAAATTTTATCACAACTTAATATATTATACATACAATAATTTAGTTGATGTATATATTAAATTAATAACTGATATATTATTAAATTTATATAATAATTTAATGCATATAATACTATTATTATTTTATTGAGTAAAATGTATATATTGATAATATGATTACTTGAACTCATTTTTTGTATAGGATAAGTACTCTATAATTTTACTTGACTATAAAATTATGATTTCTTCATTTATTTGACTCATATAGGAGTCAAATAATACTTAATTTTATCACTTGTATAATTCATAAAAGAAATAAATTTTCTTAAATTATTTTTTTTATTTATTAACAGCCAAATAAAATTTATTTCTATTATTACAATACAATTTTTTTAAACTTATGTTATTATATATGACACTATATATTTACTAATTGATTATAAAATTATTATTATTTTATCAATTTGACTCATGTATAAATTAAATTATATTTAAATTTTTTTATTTATTAATTACATAAATAATTTTTATTTATATTGTCTAAAGTATCACAATTAAAAAAAAAATAATACTGATAGATGTAGTATATTACATTATATATGAACTCAACTTAACGTAAATAAATTTTTTTTTACAAAATATTAATTATATTTTTCTCTTGCATCAACTCAATTAATATATTTATTTTGTATATTCTAACTAATAAAAATAATATTACAATTTATTTTTTAAATCTTGATAATATTGTTACAAATAAAAATATATTTAAAAATCTCAAATTATATATATATATATGTAATATTTTAATTTTAAAATTAAAATTTTAAATATATGACTTAATACTACTTAGCAAATAATAAATTTATAACAAATACATATACTTTTAAATACATATATTAAATGGTTAAATTTAAAAAATTCATTATTTATTTATTTATAATTTAGTCACATTATAAAAGTTAAATTTTAATTTTCACATCAAATTCTACTCTTAAAATATAATATTTAAAAGAAAAAAAAAATTATACATAAAAATTATTTAATTTAATGATTTCATCAAAAACTTATTCTTCTTTATTTTTTCAACATTATTATTTAAGTCAATAATTTATTTTATATTTTAGTGGTTTAATTATTTTTCAAACTATTTTATTTTTTATTTCTTTTGATCAAATAAATACTTACACAATTATATTATTATACATATGCATACATTTTGTACATATAATTAAAAAAAAAAAGAGTTATTCTATCATAAAATTGATAAATATTTTTTAAATTTTATATTTATATTAATTGTATTATTTTTATATAATAATTATAAAAAATAAATTAACTTTAAAAATAGAGCATCTGTGCAAGCCTTCGTACAATTTTTAACTATTTTAATTACTATTATGATTTATATTTTTCTTTTGCATATTATAAATATAATAAATAATATTATATTTAATTGTACGATACAATTTTTTTCGTATATAAAATTTTATTTTTAACCTATAAAAAAAAATATATATTTAATTTTAATAATATAAATCAAATTTAACAACAAATCACGTACTCGCATGTGGCCACAAACTAGTGTATATAAAAAGTAGTGGTTTTGGCTTCATAGTTCGCTATCGTTATCTAAAGACTTTTTTTTATTATATATATTTGTAGTTCGTCGTTGTCGTTTGACGACCTTTTTTTTTTTATTTTTATTTTATTTTATATATATATCAAAATTAAATTTAATATTTTACTACAGTTTGATATATATTAATTTATTTGATGTAATTTAATTAAATTTTATTAATAAATAATTTTATAATTATTTTATAATTTTATATTATTAAATTTACATCAATTAATAACTCACATGTTATTATATACATACAATAATTTAATGTATATAATATTGTTATTTTTTTATTAGATAAAATATGTATATTGGTAAAATCAATACAAGAACTTAATTTTGTAAATAGTAAATATTTTATAGTATTTATTTGATTATAAAATTATAATTATATCAATTATTTAATTTATATACGATCCAATTTATACTTAAATAACTTTTATTTAATTATGTGATTTGTGCCTGTTTCACTAACTAAATGAAAAGCCAAAGTCTTGGCTTTAGTTGTTCGCAGTTTCCGTCGACTATTTTTTTTTTTAAAGCCAAGTGAATTTTTGAATTATAATTTTGCAATAAAAAAAATTTGCACAATGTTAATTTCAAGATCGAACTTACACTAATATATATTAGGTATCATAACTATATCATAACATACACTTTATCATATAATAATAATAATAATAATAATAATCCTTAAAGTTATAGACTATAAAATCATAACTATATATATATTTTTTATATTTTAAAATATATTAACTTATTTACGAATTAATTTTTTTCCTATAAAAATAAAATTATTCTAAGAATTTAGGAAAATAATTTTTAAATCATCATTTTTTAATTAAAAAACGTATACAATGATAATATTAAAACTAAACTCACACCTTTAGTTATTGAATATCATATAACTTATATAAATATGAATATTTGATATCATGTAATTTATAATAAATATACCATTTTGTAAAAAATGTGTGTAATAACAATACTAATATTTAAATTTACAGCTAGATTATAGAATTATAATTTTTTTTTTACATTTTAAAATATATTATCTCATTTATAAACCAAACAATACATTAATTAATTAATTACTTAAATAAAATTTATTGTTATAATGTACTTTCACTATTGTTGTCTTTTTTTTTTTCCCTTCATAAGAACCAAATTATACGAGAAATTAGGAAAAATAATTTTTAAAGCATCATTTTACAATGAAAAAAATTGTAACATCAAGACTAAGCTCGTATATTTGAATATTGAATATTATTTATTTTATATAAATATGAATATTTTACATCATATAACTTATATAAATATACAATTTTATAAAAAAAAAATGTGTATAATTATAATACCAATATTTAAACTAATAGCTAGATTATAGAATCATTACTATTTTTCATAAATTTTAAGATATATTGACTCATTTATTTTTGTATAAAAGCTAAATTATAATTAAAAAAGTGAATTTAAAGCATCATTTTCATTATTCTACGATTAAAAAATATGCACAATAATAATATCAAGATTAAACTCACACATTTAGATGTTGGATATCATATAAATTATATAAATATCAATATTCGAGATCATATAATTTATAAATAAATCACTTTATAAAAAATGTATATAATGACAAAATCAATACTTAAAATTAATATATATATATATATATATATATATATATATATATATATATATAACTCATTTACAAAACAAACCACACATAAATAGTTAATTATCTAAATAAAATTTGCCACAATCTAAAATAATTTTTCATTAATAATAATTTTATTTAACATTAATGACAATAAAGTGTATTAAATATAAGGTTATAATAAATAATTCTTACACTTTTGTAGCGACATTATAAAAAATTGTATGAACATTATTACTCTATTTTTTAAAATATTTTTACACATGTTAAAATAAAGTATAAACAAATAATAACATATTTTATATAATATTGGGCTCGAATTTTTTTAGGAGTAAACATATATGGGTTGGTTTGGGTTTAGACTAAAATTGAAACCAATCCAATATGATCGATTTTTTAAAAACAAGAACCGAACTGAACCAAAAAATTTAAAAAATCAATCCAACCCGAATAAAGTTTTTTGGTTTGGTTTGGGTAGGTTAAAGGAAATTTCTTCTTCTTTATACGGTAATGAATTTTGTTTATTAAATTTTTTTAAAACTCTTGTATTATATATAATTTTTAACGTTTTTAATGTTAATTTTATTATAATACTTAAATTTAAAAATATAGATATCGATCACTTATCTAATAATATTATTTATATCAAATACAAAGTGCAAGAAAAATTTAAAATTAAGACAAATAAGCAATATGGAATAGTAATCACATACTTGATAAAATTTACTAACTTTCAGATCCAATAATATTGTTCACCAATGTTATTCATGCAATGAAAACTCTACTGAAAAAAATATGAAAGATGATGTATTATAAATTTATAATGGATAAATAATTAAATAATATCAAATTAGTGTATCATGTAAATAAAAGATAAAATAAATGAGAGTATCTGATAAAAAAGTGCTTGCATAAATTTCGTTTAAATATTCAAACTGTAATGACAAAGGTTATCCTCATAAACATAACTAATTAACAACAAATAACAAATTAAAACATATAAATTTAAACTACAGTATATTACAAGAGAATATGAATAAAATACTTAAATTATCCAAAAAAAAAATATAAAAATAAAATAAAATTTTAAATATGTTTCAACCTCCCATATTCTAATATATTAATAAAACATAAATATTATATTGAAATTATTAATGTTGCCAACTTGCCATTTAGTTCATTGAGGTATGTTATTTTCCAAACATGTCTACAAAAATAAAAAAATCAAGTGTTAACTATGAATTAAATAAATTAAATTGTAATAATTATATAAATATTTAAAAATATAAATATCTATAATATAAATATAAATGGGTTGGTTCAGTTTTTTTTTAAGATTTTAATAAATAAAAACATAACCAACCCAATATTAATCGATTTTTTATTATAAAGAACCGAACCAAACTAATAAAACTTAAAAACTAATTTTTCTGGGTGGGATTGGGTGAGTTGGTTTGATTATGTATTTTTTTATTCACCCCTAAATTTTATAGTAAATTGTGTTTTTTAAATTTATATTTATTCCCCAGTTTCATTTATTTTATTTTATGGCTCTTTATGTTAACTTGAAATGAATACTATAATATTGAATAAAATTAACAAGTCATTTTTAGTTTAAAGTATTTATTTTAATTTAATATTTCTTTAGTTAAAATTCATGAACGCATTATAAACATGATTGGTTAAATAAAATATTATGTACTTATAAACATGAATCATTTACTAACATAATTAAAATGAATAAAATAATTAGATAAAATATTAAATGTTTATAAATAATTAAGTATAAAATAAATATTTATTAAATAGTTAGACATAATTTATGTAAATTATCACTCAAACATTTTATACTAATTATTATTTTAACTAATTAATTTGTAGGTGCCACCGGTCCTTGTTGTAGGATAAAATGGAGATTTTTTATTGAAAGTTTGAGATTAAGATAAATTAAACATTTATTAAATATAAATATTATAATATAATATATAAGATAATAATTATTATAATGTATTATTAAATTAATAATTTTTTTTAATTATAACTCTAAGTTGTACCATAAGTTTTAAATATATAATATCTAATTACATAATAAAGAAATGCTTTATTATGCACATAATTTTATTATAACTATAAATCGCAATTTTTAGTTGCATAAAAATTTAATATATTTTGTATTATTTTACTTGTGTTTTTTTTTTAAACATATGAACTCAAACTACATTTTTTAATATAAGGCACCAAAATTGCTTGAACAATAATTAAAAACTACAAAAATTTAATAATTTTTAAGTGAGATATTATAAATTCAATAATTATTAAAAAGAGTACTAAAAGTTTAAAACTTTTAAAATTTTGCCAATATAGCACCACTCATACGTGGATAAATTTAAGACAAATTTTAAAATTTTAAACTTCTAGTAACATTTTCGATAATTATTGAACATCTAATAATCTACCCAAAAATTAATAAACTTTTATATTTTTTTAATTATAATTAGTGGCAACTTTTTTTTTTTTTTTTCAAGATCAACAGAAACATTTTATTCATAAAACTCAGAGGAGCAATGCATACAGCCTTTCCCAAAGACAGAATCACAATCTCAGATATACCAGACACCTTAGAAAGTATGATGCCAATACAGCAAGCATATAATCCATACGTACTAGCATGTGAAACTCACTAGCGATCCCGCTAGCAAATACACCAGTAACAAGCAACATATAGCACACACTAAACATCCACATCCACATCCACAAAACAAACATACACCCAATACTAAGCCAAACCATACCATACTAGAACATCCCAAAAACCAAGAAAATAATTGACGTACCTAATAACACTAAATTGCACTAACAATTCAGAACCAACAGCAACCAGCTCAACCAAAGAGATCATCATAAAAAACCAACACAACAAGCTCTATTCCGTCCATGGTTGAGTTTTGTCCAAAAAAAACCTTGCCCGGATCCCACACTAGTTTGAAAAATCCACCCATTTTTCTGCATATTCCAAGGCGAACAACACCCATACATAGAACAACTTCGAGCTCCATCACTGTTGCAGAAACCAAAGGCACTCCCAAAGACAAAACGAGTGACCAACTTATTCACCATACCATCTAGTCGCCGACCAAGCCACACACAACAGGCACTTGGAACCATAACGCTAGTCGCTAGAGGAATTAGCCAAAACTTCACTGAACATAGGATAGAGCACAAGCACGTATTGAAAACAGCACACATTTGCCAGAAAATGAGTCCAAGGGGTCGCAAGCTCTTAGGGAGAAAACACCAAATTCACTAGTAACTCAACTAGAAATAATGGATCTCAACAGAACACGAAAAGTCTCACATGCAGATGATAGACACAAGCACAACAACGAGCAGCAAAGAGAGGATAAACAATCAACAGCGTTAAGAACTCAAGCAAACCTGGCCTTCCAAGCTGTTCCGCACATCTACCATTCTTGAATTCAGAAGCCCCACACACGCCAGGTTCTATGCTCGCACTAAAACAACCAAACCAAAAGCCAAACCAGCAAGCACACGCTCGAAGATGGTGCTTCAGACGAGGAAAACAAAAAGCCACAATCGAGCTTAGAACGAGGAGAAAAGGAAGAAACAAGAAGAAAGCAGCAAGAATAGTAGGAAACTCAGCAGAAAAGGTAGGAAAAGAAATCAAAGAATTGCAAGAGTGATTATCGAAGAAAAACTCAAAAAAAAAAAAAAAAAAAAAGGAGTAGGATGAACAATCGTTGAAATCTATGTGAAAATCAGTGAAGAAGATGAAGAATTTGGGGGGAGAATCAATGGAGAAGGTGGAGTTATACAAAACAAAAACTCTATAAAAAAAATTGACAAATTTTATCTATTATATTAAAGAGAAAAGTTCCATAAATATCCTTAAGTTAGATCCTATAATAAAAGACGGCAAGTAAGAAACTTTTATCATTCAAGGAAAGTTATTGTTGAGATTAGGGTTAAATGATAATTATTAATGTCACACAAATTTATATATATTTATATTTATATTAATTATTAAATAATATATGATTAGTAATTTTTAAAATATAAAGGTTATTTATTTTTATTTTTTTCTTTTTTATATCATATTGCATACTATAATGTGTAAAGTGTACATATTACAAATTAATTTAATTTTGTATTAAAATTGAAAAGAACCAATCCAGCAACACCATAAAATCAATCTAACTCAAAATATTTGAATTGAGTTGAATATGTTGAATTTTTATTTTATTTTTTTAATTTTCAAATTTTATATTTTTAATTATTAATTATTAGTTTATAATTTTGATATATTTTTTCAATATTCTTTGTTAAGATGTACATATTTTTACATAAATTAGTTTCTTATATGTAAATTATTTTATTTTATTTTAATTTTTTATTAATTTATAGAAGAAATTAATTTTTTTATGAATATAAAATAATATTTAATTTTTTTTATTAATTGTTGTAATTATTAAATAATTATAATATATAATTTTTATTTTATTGTTATATTAAATTTTTTTATTTAATATGATAATTTGTTATTATGAATAGTTTAAAATATACGCTTAATTTTGTTAAAAAAATACTAAATATAATTTAGATTTTTTTATATATAATACAGATCAATGATTTAAACCTTGGTAGAAAGGTATCCATAATCATTCGTAACGTTGCTGCCACGTGTGCACCTAAACTGATAGGATGGTTCTACAGATTCTGTACGTGCAAACATAGAATCAATTAATGCTGCCACGTGTGTACCCAAGCTGATATGATGGTTCTACAGATTCTACACGTGCAAACATAGAATCAATTAATCTTCAGTTCAGTACCAGTGAGATTGCAGGTCTGGAGGGTGCTTTAGTTTTCAAATAGGTGCATTTTTAGTTTAGAGATGCATTTTAAATTCTTCAATTATTTTTACAGATACATATAAATTTAATTAAAAAATTTAACTATTATTTAGACACGATAAATGAAAGATATATATTGTTGTTAGTGAAAATATTAACTTTCTTTTAAAAATAATTTTTTTTTCATTTTTCCTCCCCCTTTAATACTTTCTGCATTCTTTAAAAAAAAAAAAACTAAAATTTACCTTTTTATATTTATTATTATTAATAATAGAAAATAATTTAAACTTAAATTTTTGGTAATAAATTGAGAATTTTACTACATAAATTACAACATATTCTCATTTTTTTATTTATTTATGAATACTTTTACCTCCTTTGTAGTTTATTTTATATTTTTTAATCCTCAACTAGTTATTATTATTATTATGAATAAAGTTTTATTTCATAAAAAAAAAAAAGTGAAGTTTATTTAGCAAAAATAATAATAATAAAAATCCTTTCAACTTTAATGAAAATCAAATTAAAAATAACAACAATCTTTTTCGAATCAAGAATATTAATTTAAATTTTTTAAAGAATTGAATCGCAAGATATTTTCTATGGTGTAAGTTTTTTCCCATATATTTGTGAGATAAATTTATGCTCTGCCTCTTCCTTGAATCTATTTGGTAAGATTTTTTAATATCTTAGTGAGTTAAAATATAACTAAGCAGAATCTAAATTAACATTAAATAATATTGATAAAACTAGTTTAAGCAATACCTCAAAATCAAACCTGTATTCACACCAAAAACTAGAAAAATTGAAAAATACATATACAAAAATCACATACAAATTTTTTCTCTTTTTTTTTAGAAAAAGACTTATTAATATTTAAGGAGAAAAGAATCACAACCACATAACACCACATCACTAAGAATCGTTAAAATCAGAGAAGACCTTATTAATTTTATAGTAAGTTGGCATAACTTAAGTGTTAACTGTAAGGCTTGATTTCAGTTTACACAAAAAGACATGCGACTTTCAAGATTCAAAATCACATACCTCTTATTCAAAACGTTGTATCTCCCACTTATTTGTAGCAATACTGTTCTACCATTAAGCCGCCTCACAATTGGTCTCATATAATTTAATTTCAACAAAAAATTTAAGCAATTTTTTCTGCATAAATGAAATAAATGAACCATTTAATCAGGCACATTTACTTTACTTGTACAATGCAACCACTAGGAGCCATGCCTTAAAAAATCTGATGAAAAGCTAAAGCAGCAACCAAAAAACAACTTGATTATTCAAAGTCTTTGACAGCATGTGTTAATTGTTGGGAATGCTTAAATTGAAAAATACATGCTTTTTTTGTTATTTAGAGAATATGACAGGTATTAACGGGTTTAGGTAGATTTGTTGGGTCTAAGGGAGAGGCAGAGCATAGATTGATCTCGCATATGTACTATAAATATTTGAAAAAAAAAAAAAACATTATACTATAGGGAATGTTCTGCGATTCAATTTCTTAAGAAGTTTAAATTAATATTCTTGATCCAATTAAGGAAAAACGATTGTTTTTATTTCAAAGATAGAGTTTCATTTTTCATTCTCTTAGAAAAAAAATATGTTTTTTTTATAATGTAAATAAACATGTATTTTTTAGTGTTAGAAGAAAATGAATATTTTTTTTAATGAGAGATTAAAAATTAAATTGATTAAATAATTAAGTCATATATATACAAGATTATATTTTTAATTTGATTTTTCAGGGTATATTTTATAATAATAATAAACATTGAAACTAAATTTATTTTTTAATTTGATTTTAATTTGATATTTATTGAAATTGAACATTTTTTTTTATCATTTTTTTGGCTAAACAAACTTAATGCATTTTTTTACGAAATAAAATTTGATTTGTAACAATAATAATGGCTTGAGCATTAAAAAAAAAATAGAAAATAAATATCATGAGAGTTCAAAGTGTATATATATATACACACCAGAAAGTGTTGAAGAGAGATGAAAAATGAAAAAAATTATTTTTAAAGAAAAATTAATATTTTCATTAATGATAATATATACCCTTTATTTATAATATCACATAATTTTCACATGTTTAAATAATAATTAAATTTTTAAATTACCCAAAAAAAGAAAACATGATACAAAAAGTGCAGAAGGGAGTGGAAAAATAGAAAGAAAAAAAAAATATTTTTAAAGGAAAATTAATATTTTTATTAATAATAATAGATATCCTTCTCACATTATTTTTACATATTTAAATAATAGTTAAAATTTTAAATTATGTGTATTTTAAGATAACTGAGAGATTTATAATTATAATCACCTTTTAAAATTTAAGTACCATAGACATAGAGCTCCAGACCCTGACATTTCCCGATCGTTCCATTACGTTCGTTCCCTTTAGTTTTATCGAACTTTCACTTCCCTAATAGTACTATCCGCTTTGCTTTTAAAAACTCCCCGAAATTTTCTCAGCATCCAAACAATCAGCTATTTCATTCAAATTATTGACGCTGTTTTCTCGCCGCGAATTGTTCGCTCATTCATGTAAGTATGATGCTTACAAGTACGTACTATCGAAAACTTTTTTTTTCATTTACTTTTGTCATCTGTTTTTCGTAATATTACCTAAATTTTCTATGCAGACAAACAATGCACGGGTTTTCTATTTGTATTTTTATTTTTATACTTTAGAGTCCTTCGCATGCTCGAAATGCCCGAATATCGGACTTGTTAAAAAAAAAAAAAGATTTACTTCATTTGAATTAATTAATTAATTACTTTGTCTACATGACATAATTGCTGTTGAATTGTTAAAATTTTCATCTTTGATTTCACAGAGTGGTGTTGAACTTTCAAAATGAATGGAGTTGCTAATTCAAATGCTTTCAATGGGGATTTGGTGTCAGTAGTGTGATAATAAATCTATGCTAACATTAAGAAAGAAGAATCAAGAGAAGAAGAAGGAAGAAAAGGAAGAAGAAGAAAGGGAGGCTAGGGTTTTGTATTAGTAATTGTGTGCTTAAATGTTACAAGAGCAAGCCTTTTATAGGCAAAAGAAAGAAACAAAGAAAAAGATCAAAATACCCTTACAATGAAGATAATACTAAAATAACCCTATAAGGCTATATTAATTTACTCTAATACTCCCCTCAAACTCACGATGCAGCTGCAAGAAGCATCGAGAGTTTGCCAACTAGAAAACGAAAACGTGAGGTAGGATGTGACTTAGTAAAGAAGTCTGCAATCTGTAAAGAAGAAGGAACAAAAGGCAAGATGATGGTGCCTTGTTTGAGGTGTTGACGAGTAAAATGACAATCGATCTCAATATGCTTGGTGCGTTTCATGAAAAACGGAGTTGTGAGTAATCTGGATAGCACTCTGGTTGTCACAATACATAGGTGTGGGATGAGAGAGAGAAACACCCATATCTGCTAGTAGCCAACGTAACCAAACAATCTCTTTTGTAGTAGATGTCATTGCACGATACTCTGCTTCAGTAGAAGATTGAGAAATAACAGTTTGCTTCTTGCTTTTCCAAGAGATAAGAGAATCACCCAAAAAGATGCAGAAACCAGTGATAGACTTACGATCTGTGAGATCACGGCCATAATTAGCATCAGAATATGCACGCAGCTCTAAGGAAGATGTGGATGGAAATAAGAGACTCTGAAAAATTGTGTCACGAAGATACCGCAAAATACGTAGAACGGCTGCCCAATGAATGGTAGTAGGAGAAGCAACAAACTGACTAACAATATGAACAGCATAAGCAATGTCTGGACGAGTAATAGTGAGGTAGACCAAACTTCCAAAAATAGTTCGATATAAGGTAGGATCTTGCAAAGGAGTGCCATCCGAAGGAGAATATTGAACATTGTGCTCACAAGGGGTATCAACAATTTTACTATCAGTAAGACGAGCACGCTCAAGAATGTCAGCAGTATACTTAGATTGAGAGAGAAGATAACCTTTTGGAGAGAAGGCAACTTCAATACCCAAAAAATACCGTAGAGAACCCAAATCTTTCATTTTAAACTGACGGGCTAATTCTGACTTTAGCACTGCAATCTCATCAACATCATCACCAGTAATAATCATATCATCAACATATAAAGAGAGCAAAATACGACCTGTAGTGGCATGCTTAACAAAGAGAGCAGAATCATGATTACTGGAAGAAAACCCAAAAGAAGTAATAACAGTAGAGAATTTCTCAAACCATGCTCGAGGTGCTTGTTTTAGACCATATAAGGCTTTTTGAAGCTTACAAACTTCTCCATGATTATGTGGTACACCAGGCGGGGGAACCATGTAAACTTCTTTATGCAAATCACCATTCAAGAAAGCATTTTTAACGTCCATCTGAGATATACACCATCCATGAGTAGAAGCAACTGCAATAAGTGTGCGAACTGTAGTCATTTTTGCAACAGGAGCAAAAGTCTCTTCATAATCAATACCACTCATTTGAGAGTATCCCTTTGCAACTACCCGGGATTTATACCTTTCAATAGATCCATCAGAATGAAGCTTAATTTTATATATCCAACGGGAACCAATAGCTCTTTTACCTGGTGGTAAAGGTACTAAGACCCATGTATTTGTTTGATGCAAAGTAGTAAGTTTCTCAGTCATAGATTGCTGCCATAGGGGATCAAGAACTGCCTCTTTATAGGATAAGGGCTCAGAAAGACAATGAATAGATGCTAAAAATGAAGTGAAAGAAGTGGAATAAGACGAGTAAACAAAATCAGATAGTTGAGTAGACTTACGAGTGCGCTGAGGATAACGAGGATGATCCACAATTCCAAGAGGAGCTTGGGCAACTGTAGGGGGAGGGAAAGTATCAGAAGTATCAAGCTGTGTTGTACCAGTATCTAATTGTGTAACAGTACGAATCCTGCGAGAATATTGAAGAGGAAAAGGGACTATAGGATCAGTAGATGAGTCAGAATTAGTAGTTGGAGGAACCTGTGGAGAAGAACTATCAGTAAGATCAGAGAAAGGATCAATATGACTAAGATCTGACTTGGTGAAGTCGTGAACTGAACTAGGAATAGAAAAGAAAGGTATATGCTCAAGAAAGATAACATGACGAGAGACATATAGTTTTTGTGAAGTTGGATCAAAACAACGATATCCCTTTTGTCCTTCACCATAACCAAGAAAAACACAAATGGCAGAACGTGACGATAATTTTGTACGTTCTACATGAGGACGAAGAACAAAACAAGTAGAACCAAAGACTCTCAATGAAGAATAGTCAGGAGGATGTCCATATAGTTTTTCAAAAGGAGACAAACCTGAAGTGATGGATGATGGAATCTTATTGATTAAATTCACCGCAGTAAGAACGGCTTCTCCCCAAAACTCACTAGGAACAAAGGATGACAACAAAAGAGAACGAGCAGTTTCAACAATGTGCCTATGTTTCCTTTCAGTAACACCATTTTGCTCAGGAGTGTCAGTACAAGAAGTTTGGTGAGTAGTTCCATCTAAAGCAAGCAAATCACAAAATTTATTGGAAGTATATTCACCACCTAGATCACATCTAAAACACTTAATTACAGCAGAATGTTGAGTTCTTACTAGGGCTCTAAAGTTATTATAAATATCAAAGAAATCAGAACGACGTTTCATAAGATATACCCAACAAAAACGAGTGTGATCATCAATAAAAGAGACATAATAACGAGACCCTCCTTTGGAAATAACAGGAGAAGGTCCCTACACATCAGAATGAACTAAATCAAAAGGTGCAACAGAATAAGAAGTACTTCTATTAAAAGGTAATGCAGAAAATTTTGCAAGTTTACAACCACTACAATCAGAAATATCATGAGCTTGCAAATTTCCTACGGTTCCATTAGAAGCTAAAAATCGTAAACGGGAAGCTGAAACATGACCAAGACGTGAATGCCATAAATAAAAACTAGAAGACGAAGGACACAATTGAAAAGATGAAAGATCAACACTAGGAGCTGCAAATACTGGTAATCTCAGCTCGTCCAAAACATATAATCCCCCTTGCCTACGGCCTGTCCCAATCAGCTTCTGGGATTGTAGATCCTGCACATGACAAGAAGTAGAAGAAAAAGACACTGAGCAACCAGAATCACACAATTGACTAACAGATGTAAGGTTTAGTGAAAGCTTAGGAATATAGTAAACATTATGAAGAGACAAATGAGAATTGACAACAGACCCGACACCTTCTAATGGCATAGGAGTACCATCAGCAGTCATGACAGGCACAGATGATGTAGGACATAAAGAAACAAAAGATTTTGACTCAGGAGACATATGGTGGGAAGCTCCAGAGTCTAAAATCCAAGTTGAGGATGATATACCTGAGGAACTAGAAAGGGACTGACCTATTATAGAAGAGGCAGACATGGCATGTGGTTGTGATTCAAGAAACTTTTGAAACTGTTCGGTGAGGGCAGCCAAGGTAGAATTGGAGGATGAGGTGCCCAAGTCAGATGATGTCGATGGAGGAACAGTTGCTGCAGTGTTATATTGTGATGGGCGAAATGGACGTGGTTGCGATTGGTTGCTGAACTGTGGAGGCCTGAATTGTTGCTTTGGTTGGGACTGATGTGATGTCCGAGTCAATTTTGGACACTGAGTTTTCCAATGACCCTTTTCTTTACAAAAACTGCAAGTATCAATCCCAACTCTTACATAAGGTCTATTTTCATAGTGAGCAGGGGGTCGAAAAGAAGTTGCAAAGACAGATGGATTAGGTGTTTGAAGAATTCCTTTTCTTGCTTGAGACTTGAGGCGTATTTCATCAGCCAAAAGTTCACTTACCACCGAATCAACTGAAGGAAGTGGACTACGATGCAGAATGGAGCCACGAAGGCCCTCAAAATCATCACGAAGTGCCATTAAAAATTGAACCAGGCGTTGTTCCTCTCTACGAGCAATATAAGGTGCACAAGCTCGTAGTTCTGCTGATTCTGTTAGAGCCAATTGATCCCAAAGATCTGTCATTACTGCATAGAACTCTTAAATACTCATATTTTTCTGCTCAACAGCTCGAATATCTGATTCTAACTGATATTGTTTTGCAAAATTTGACTGTGTATACAATCTTGCAAGATGTTCCCAGACTTCCTTTGCTGTTTCATACTTTGCTAATTGAGTGCCTATTGAGTGTTCAACAGAATTATTTATCCAAGTGATAATTTTTGAATTATCTACTTCCCAAGTATCTAGCAAAGTTGCATAATCAGTATTCTCTATTGTAGGTTTAATGACAATTCCAGATATATAACCCCACATCTTTTTGCCTTTCAGAAAATTTTTCATCACATAACTCCAATACGAATAATTCTTCCCATCTAACCTCACACTAACTGATTGTAGGGAATCATCCTTATTACTCGCCATTTCAAAACAGACAAATTTGCAGTTCCAACAAATATCCAAAACTTATCAGATCAGAAGAAAAATACCTATTTTATGTGAGGAACAATACTTCCAGATTTTCAAAACGGACAAAATTGCAATTCGAACAAATATCCAAAAATTATCAGAATCAGAAGAGAAATACCTATTTGATGTGAGGAACAAACGAGATTCAAAAAAAAAAAATTGGGTCTGGATTTACAATACCTTCAATAATCCAAGCTCTGATATCATGATAATAAATCTATGCTAACATTAAGGAAGAAGAATCAAGAGAAGAAGAAGGAAGAAAAGGAAGAAGAAGAAAGGGAGGCTAGGGTTTTGTATTAGTAATTGTGTGCTTAAATGTTACAAGAGCAAGCCTTTTATAGGCAAAAGAAAGAAACAAAGAAAAAGACCAAAATACCCTTACAATGAAGATAATACTAAAATAACCACTCTAATATAGTGAACCATATGTTGAACATTCCTGAGAGTCTTGAGAAGTTTATGTCTCCTTCTAGAGCTTATGAAAGCCAAGGTGTTGCCTCTATTCCAGTGGACATCTTAGACACTTCCAGAGAGTACATTTTTTTCATGGATATGCCTGGTTTGTCCAAATATGATATTCAGGTAATTGATTATTCATTTCTCTTGATTCTTTGCTGCTAGTGCCTTTGAGTCAGTTTTAACTTGGTTTCCAATATTCTAAATTTTTTAGAGTTTAATTGTGACATGTGACCGTTGAAGATGAGAAGACTTTGGTGATCCGAGGTAAAGGGAAGAGGAAAACGGAAGAAGGAGAGGAGGAAGGGTGTAAGTACCTAAGGTTGGAGAGAAGATCGCCCCAAGAATTGATGAGGAAGTTCAGATTGCCTGAAAATGCCAATGTCTCTGCAGTAACAGCCAAATGTGAGAATGGGGTTCTTACTGCATTGTTGAGAAGCGTCCTCCACCTCCTAAATCCAAAACTGTTGACATTTCCTTTCGTTGAAGGGATAAAAACTGCTGCTTTATGACTTTATCCATAGTTGATGTATTGCCGTTTTGGACTTCTTTCAACGAGGTTCTTTGTATTGTGTCTCACAAAAACGACGACATAGTTCGCCACTCTTGTAATTTATATGTTAAACAAATGTAAAGGGTCGTCCTTGCTCGGTAGCTAAATGGTTTGAGTAGTAATTATAGTTTTCTGTATGTCTGGTTTATTCCAGTTTATTATTACCCTTTTCATGGATCAACATTGTTTTCTCGGCTTTTTCTTTTTATATTACTGACCTGTAACCATTGTTTTTATAGGCTCATTTATTTTATTTTATTTTATTTTAACAACCAATACTACATGGCCTAGTGATTCGCCTAAACATTGAGGGGGGGGGGGGGGTGGGGGGGGGGGTGGGGTTTTGTTGGTATAGAGAGAAGGGGCAACAGTCTCATGTTTTTCTTTCCTCTCTTAATCATTACATAGTATTACTAATGAATTTCTTGCAGAGTGAAAAGCCTTGTCATTAATAACGAATTTTTGAGTTTCATTGTGCTTCATTACCGCGAATGCTCAAGAACTAAATATTAAAGAGCCTTACGAAAAGGAGGCCATACCCAAACAGCTCTGTACTTGGTTCCATAATGCTTAATCGTCGACTTTACCAGCAGGTCAAATAGTACAAAATTGGGTGTTCGCTAATGGAATTGTTATTCATGCTACAACAATATGTCAAAACGGTTGAAAAAATTGGGGCGAAAGTTAAACCAATGTCATCTGGGTTTTTTCTGTTTGACTGACTTACTTGGAAGAAGTTTTCTTCTTTCGTGATTTATGCTTCTTGGACAGTTGTTTTCTTGCAGGTTCCTCTTCAGCATTGGCATCTTCGCTCAGAAGATGCTCATAATCTTCATAACTAGCAAAGGGTGATGCCCCAGTTTTGCCCGATTTCCTTTTTCTTTTCTTATTGTCAATAACATCATCTTCACTTGCGTTTTCTTCATCAAAAGCATCCCCTACATTAACAATATCTTCATCGCCACTTTGATCGTCATCAACATCAACATCAACATCTGAAAGCATGTCAACCTCTGCATCACTGGCATCATGTAACAAATCTTCATCATCTTCACCAGTAACTTGATCAAGATCGTCGTAGTCATATTCACCATCAGCTACCAAGAATTGATCCGCAGAATCCAACATATTTTCAATTTCTTCATTATCACTCTCATCGGCACCAGCAGCACCAACCAAATCATCTGCAGCCTCGTCTTCTGTTTCCTTCTTTTTCTTCTTCTTTGGCTTCTTCGATGTATTCATTTTGTAAGTGTAGAACTTGTGGAACACAAGATCCTCTGGGGGTACATCCATTTCAGCCAACGAGAGAATCTCTTGCCCAATCAAATGATGATTCATGTCGAGCTGTAAAAACATTAAGTTAGTAGAGGTTGGCCAGGCCATTACTGTATTCATTCATCGAAAAGCAAATCAGGACTTGTACATTTGATAAAGGGAGAAACATAATATCATTATAACAGCTCACCTTCTTGGCAGGTTCAATTTGTGAACCTCCATGCCATGTACTTGATTTTGGTTTCTTCTCCATGAACTTGTCTAAGAAAGCAGTCAGGGAAAGATCATTCAGTGGGTTTCCATTGTAGACAATATTGGCCCCGGAAAGAAGCGTCTTTGCCATAGTAGACACGGATGGGTGAACATGTGAAGCAAGTGCTGTAAGCTCCCACCAGCTGGCACGGTCTGCGTCACTGTTGGATAAAGGGAATGTGATTTTTTTCTTTAAAGAAAAAAAAAATGTTTACAGAAAAACTAATAGCAAAGGAGATATTGCTGCAGTCTTCAGAGAACAGGTTGATCTTCTTTGTGTGAGTGAACCAAGAAACAATTATAAATTGCACTTTCAGCATCCGCCAAATAGTGTTTAATATGCATCATAATCATTCATGGTTCATGTTAACAAAATCAAGGAGTCAGATGATGATAATTAAAAAGGTCTAGAGAAGGTAACTGACCAGTGAGATGGCTCTCTATGCCGCGGATCATACCCTCCAGGCAGCCAAGACTTCTTAAAGGATACCTGGGGTTGCTGCCCAGTAAAACCATCCACAGCCTCAACTTTCATGAGATCTTTTGGATCACTGCTCACAAGGAATTCCTCAGCTTCATCTGAAAAATCATCATCATCATCATCATCCGAAGAGGCTGGGGATTCATCATCTTCTTCTGAGAAATCACCATCGGACTTGGCAACAGCCTCGTCCTTAATAGAGTTGTTTTCTCTCTTGTCTGAGACAGAGGTTGGCTCATTGTCACCATCTTCTACAATATCCTCAAAATGTTCAAGTTCTTCATCAGCCATCTCATTCTGAAGAACCATGTTCCTGTGTAGTAAAAAAACAATGTCACTAATTACTGCACTGAATCCACATGGGTAGATTTTCTATAATAGCCCCATAATCCTTACCACAAGGGTGGCCTTGCTTTAAGAACTTCAGACAAGAGAAAAAGGCACCCACAGGCAAATTGAGGTGGCTGCTGAAGGGCTACCTGCTCAAATTATCAAAAAGACAATTAGAAGTTCTGAAGCAAAACAAGAGGGAATTTAGCAATCATTTTTCCGACCAGAAGTTTCTGTTTAATGTTCCCTCTCTGATATTAGAGGATGCTGAATTGTGTCATAATTCAAAAGTTTTCCAAGAAAATTTTAACAAAGAGCAAGGGCATTCAAGTTAAAAGCTAAACCTAAAATGAGAAAATGCTGCAAGTTAGTGAATATTGTCAAATACCTGCATCAGACGCTTTGCAAAAGCAGACACACGCTTTAAATTCACATCACTTTTCATTGTCCTTAGAAGCAGCCCGATAAACATTTCTGCCTGAAAAGCAAGACATGGAAAGATGGGAAGAAAAAAACACAAAAAAAATGTGAACATGGTGCCCACATCCAATAGAACATTAATATCATTAGTACTAAGAGAATTCATTGAATCACCAGGTAGTTTGTAAGGATACTACAAAGAACAGTATCTTGGCCAAACTAATGACCTACAATACCAAATCTGAACACATGAACAGACATGAAATAGTATTTTTAGACCAATATAGTGTTAGCCACACTTTGATAGGACAGCGAAGAATGGTTGAAGAAAGATACAATGTCATTAGGTTGCAAAAAAAAATTATAGCTTGATTTTCAATTTCCAACTTCAAGGTGCTAAATTGAAGAAAAACAAGCATCAGTGTGTTTAAACAAGTTTAAAATTGAAAGAATGAAATCAAATCCATTTAACAACTAAAATATTATCTCTATTTTTGTTCTAATAAACTATGACTTCCAAAGGAGATAGCTCTGAGTGGGAAATGTATATAGATCATATTTAACTTGCCTTGGAAGAATTCATGGCTGCTGGAAGAAGCAGTTTTGCATACAAGGCCCGAAAAAATCTTTCACTAATGATCTGATTCTTGGAAGAAATCTTATCAAGAAGCAATAAAGCTTGAATCCCAACATTAAAATTCTTTGAATGAACCTGCACCATAAAAGCTCTTAATCGACATCAAAATACAAGATAAGGGTCATTGTACACATAAAATAAAATCCCCCCATACAGTCAACAATAAAATAATATTAGAACCATGATAATTTAGGCTTACTAATTGGAAGAGCATTGGTGTCTGGACTTCGATGATGTCATCGGCCTCACTACTTGAGACAAATGGAAATGCTCTGTTAACTCCCTGTGCCAAGGAAAGGAACGCAAATTGTAGGTACCATTTCTACAAGTCCCTCTGAGCCTGAGCTTAGAGCCTTAGAATAAATATACTTTTTTCCCATTAGCAAATAATCATGTTAATTAAGGATGACAAGGTGCCGTCTTTTGATTACTATAAGAAGAAATCTTAAAAGACAACACAAAAATATCATTGACATCGCTTCATCCTATAATGATGAAAATACTGTACTTACTGTTAGAAGAGCGGATAGCAGGCGTGAATCCATTTCAATATGAGATTCTAAAGATTCCTTCATTTTTCCATCCTTAATTCTCTTTGTATCTTTGCCACTTTTGTCGATCTTTTCATCAGCACCTGCCTCAGTGATCAGAACCTGAAATTTTCATTCTTAAATATCTTAATCCTGAATTTCCTAAAATATGTGCATGTGTGTGTTGTAAATAATGCATTTTTATAAAGATAAAAACCAGTTTAACATATTATGGTATGTTTTATGTATCCAACAAAGTTTACAAAATGCAATATTTGAAAATGAGTTGAAATTCAACATAAGCACTACAAGTGAAAAACATAAGAAAAAGAATGCAGAAGCCACTGATACCTACCTTGAAAAGAGCAAAGTACACATCCACTAAACGTTTAGCCACATTTGGTCCATCTCCTCTATGACTCAGCCGAATTTGACTCAAAAAATTAACCTGTATGAACGCAAAATGTAATAAGGTGTACGAAAAGAAATCAGGCAGTCCACTGAAGTTTGGAGTTCAAATTAAGAACTAATCAGAAATAAAAGTCTAGTCCAAAAATTGGAGCCACACAAGAGCAAATTTTGATACAAGTTAAAAATAACAACATTGCTACAACCTTTACTCCAATTAAGATGGTAGATATTCAATTACTAGTGCTACATGATATGGAACATACAGCATGATACTTTGCTCTTAATCCCAAGTGTGGCCGAAAGAGAAAAGAGTCCACCTCTTCAATCACCACAGCCTGTAAAAAAAAAAATCTATTTTCAAAAGTTGGATGCAAAACAACCAGCACGTATTTGATCTACAAATGATAAATCAAAAAATTTTCTGTAAGATCCAAAAGTAAGTTTTTCCATCATTAACATTAACATTAATGAAGCACACTCCTGTAGATACATGTGCCAAAACCCAAAACGAACAATCTATCTACAAAAATGGGACTATAAAAAGCATTTTCCAAAACAAAAATGAGAGGGTTATACGTCCATCTGTACTACATAGACAAAGCAAATATGTGGTCATTTTCATGTAGAGACTTTCCATAAAATAGCTCCACTTGAAATCCATCTTATTTGAAGCCCCATTTTGTTTTTAATGGATGGAATGAGTTAGGCAGTTCAGTAAACATATAGGCCTCAAAAAAGCAACCAGGGAAGAAAGTAAAATTTGGTGGATCAAAGATTTCACCTTCATATTTGGATGATCAGACAGCAGATTTGCTAAGTGGTAATCAGCATTTGAAGCACCCTTATTGTCTGGGTCACCCAGCTATAAATAATCCAAAAAAAGTGGGGAGAAACAATATTAAGTTGTTAATAGCAAAAAAAAAAAAAGAACAAAAGAAAGAAAAACAAATTAGATTGACAATTAACAAAAAAAAAAAATTTGTTTCCAGTGAGGAAAAAATTTAAAATGTACTTACCTTGTTAACTAATGCAGACAGTAGCCGACGCTCTTGTTCTGATTTACTCTTTAGCAGTTCATAGACGGTCTGAATCAGTTGCAAAGATAGTATTATAAAATATATTTTCATTGGAGCATATTTCTCTATCTATAACTTTTTTTATTGAATCATTCTAACTAGAAATGAGAGAGAATAAAATACATAATTCCACATTGAATTTCTATCTGTCTCTACTCATGTATAATGTTTAGCACCATCATGCTTGTTTAAGCACAGTACATTAATTAAATGCATCATCATGCAAATCATGAGAAGGCTCATTTTCATTTGGACATTATCAAATAAACAAATAATGATAAAGATATTCAACGAAAATTTGCTCTTTGGCCTATTATTTCTTGATTTATCAAGTAGAGCACCTCAACTCCTGTCTTTGAAAGGCTAATAGCCTAATAGGTGCTATTTTAACTTTGATTACAATTTTAAAGTGTCTTTTAAAAAAAAAATGAACAATTTTAAAGTGATTCAGAATTCTGAGAAACACATTTGAAATTTTCATTTTTATATTTCTGATGATTTTTCAAGCAGAATAAATGTCAAACAAAAGAAATGTTCAGCGCTAAATGCAATGTTAAGGTTTTTAAGCCAGCCAAAACTCACTGTGTTGATCCTGATGGATGGGGGGAAGTTAAACAAATGCATGAATAAAACAGAATACTAAAGTCATGAAGCAACTTAAAGGGCAAACCTTCAACGCCTTGTGTTTGAGAATAGGCAACATATCTCTAGATGCTTCCTCAAGCGCAACAACAAATCGCTCATACCTGCATAATCAGTTAACAAATTAAACAAGTAATGAATACCATGAATACAGCAGCCATAACAGTTGAAAAGAGCAAGAGTAAACTTGAAAATGTATAACAAAGATAAAAGGACTAAAGAACATGCAACAATATCTACCTTTGCTTCAAACACTCCTCCCAATACCAAAGGAGCAGGAGGGAATAACCATCTTTTGTCTCTGGAAGTTGATCAACTGGCCGTTGTAAAAGGCTCTTGAGCTTACGATCGGGCAATAAACTGGGAAGAATGAATATAGAGCAAATTAATCAATGCAAAGTTGACCATTAGTTGAATCAGATTAAAAAATAATCAGTTGGAAATTCAACATTAGTTGAGACAGATTAAAAGCTGCACAAATAAGTTTATCCAATAGATTGAGAGAGACAAGATTATCGACCTTGAGCTAAACAACTCTTTAAGTGCTTCAAAACCTGTAAGTGCATGACGCTTTCCCACTTTTGATGCCACCATACCTGCAGGAGAATAACATTTAATTATAAAAAAAAAAAAAAAAAAAAAACAATGCCTATAACCCAAACTCAAATAGAAGTAAATTCAAAATAATACGAAGAAAAAAAAAATCCAAAATTGTGCAGTCATATACCCAGAAGTGCATCAAGGGACCTCAAATTTGCAATGGGATTGTCTCCCACCAAAATTGAAAATGCTGAGACCTTATCAGCTGCCGTCCCCGACCTTTGAGTAGCAGCCAACATCCTAATGTCCCCACTCTGTCCTCTTGATGACTCGTAGTCCTGTACGAACTGTGCCATCAGTCTCTCCCCAAGTTGTCTCTTTTCCTCCACCAACTTCTTCCACTCCCCCAAGTCTCTCACCTCCACCTTTTTCTCCTTCCCAACGGCCTTTGCTTCCAATTTTTTTGCATCCTCATACCAAACACCGAAGCCACTAGCTTTCATCAAAGGAAGCTTGGGCATGTTCTTAAACTTGTCAAAGCTCTTTGCTTTACCGTAACTGTTATCGACAGAAAGTACTGGGGGCTTAGGTTTAGGTTTCTCGTTGGCATTGAGATTCTGGTTATTTGGCTTGTGGGTTTTTGTGGGTTTATCAGTGAGAGCTTGTTTGGGTTTTTCGTTGGCTTTGAGATTCTGGTTATTTGGCTTCTGGGTTTTTGTGGGTTTATCAGTGAGAACTTGTTTTTGTTTCTGGGGAACAGGACGGGTTTTGCGAAAATCAGCATCGTTAAAACCTGACGAAGAAGATGATAGACCAAGAGAGGAAGCAAAGCTAGCTATATCGGACTTCAGGTTTTCAATATCATCGGGTTTGTTAGAGGATTTCTTCGATTTAGAGCCCGCCATTTTGGCACCGACTGCTCTCAGAGAAACAGAGCAAAGAATTTTTAGCTTGGGCACAAAAACCCTCCAAGTCTCAAGAGAATAATGGGTTGTAAAATCAGTTAATAATAATAATAATAATAATAATAATAACGGGTTGTAAAAAAAGATTTATATCATAAATACTCGCTTGCCCTACCTTAATATATTTACCCCATGTTTCCAAATTATATAAAAAAAAAAAATCTGGTTACATTAAGGGTGAATAAAAAAATATAGAACCAATTCAACTTATCTAATTTAACTCAACTCAATTTAAAAAAATCAGTTCTTAAATTTTATTAATTTAGTTCGATTCTTCATAATAAAAAATCGATTAATATTAAATTGATTTGATTTTTATTTATTAAAATCTTTAAAAAATCGAACCAACTCATTTAATTTTATATTATTATATTTATATTAGTGCCCCTTTAGCCTTTTTGAATTAGTTTTCTCACTTTTCTGTTTTCTTTTAGAATCCTAAAATAGCTCCTCTCAGTTACGACACCTCCAACCTTAACCAAGTTTTAGTTTTACTATCGTCCAGCTCTAGTCACCATCTCCTTTAGCTATCAATCTTTCAGGTACTCTAAAAGCTTGTGTTTTCAAGCATTTTCCTAAAAAAATACAGTCTATATTTTTGTCGGTAGAGTTTTCATTATATGAACAACATTACTGAATAATATTATTGGATCTAAAAGTTAGCAAATTTTGCCAGGTATGTGATCACTATTCCTTATTGCTTATTTGTTTTAATTTTAAAATTTTCTTGCACTTTGTATTTGATATGAATAATGGTATTATATAAGTAGCCTATATCTTTATTTTTAAATTTAGGTATTATAATAAAATTAATATTAAAAACGTTAGAAATTATATATAATACAAAAGTTTTAAAAAAATTTAATAAACAAAATTCATTATCGAAAAAAGATGAAAAAATTTTCTTTAACCAACCCAAACCAAACTAAAAAATTGAGTTCGAGTTGGATTGATTTTTCAAAAATTTTGGTTCGATTCTCGTTTTTAAAGAACCGATCATATTAAGTTGGTTCTAATTTTAATTTAAACTCAAACCAACACATATATATTCACCCTAGATTACATAGTATAATTAAATATAATGATAATAATAACTAACATAAATCTTTAAATTTGTTCTTTTTTTACAATTTATCTTTTTTAATTCTGAAATTAAGAACAAAGTTTTATAATATTAAAACTAACTTCTTCTTACTCTCTCTCATCAACCCAATTTCTTTCATTTAAAATAGATTTTCAATTTTGATATGAGATTATTTAATGTAATTTTTGCAAATTCAATAATTATAATTTAGGAAAACTAATTTTTTGTTATTCATAATTTAGTTTTGATGGTCTTTTTTTTTTTTAATAACATGAATTTGAAGAGTTCTTAAAAAAGTTTTTTTTTCTTTTAATATTTTTTATAATTAGTAATAAAAAACAGTTAGGGTTCTGTGATATATAATCTATGACTATGAGAAAACCCTAGTAAGTAATAATCATCTTCGAGCGGACTGTAAGAGTTTGAGAGTACCATCTTTGCTTCCGCTTCTGCTGTTCGAATTGTGAGCCATGGCCACCGCGACCAATGCCGCCACTCCCCGTCAGCTCTCTCAGAAGGAGGCTGACATTCAGATGATGTTGGCCGCTGAAGTCCACCTTGGCACCAAAAACTGCGACTACCAAATGGAGCGATATGTTTTCAAGCGCCGCAATGATGGTAATTTCTCTGGATTGGATCCACCTTCATTTTCTATTTGCTTAAGGTTCAATTGTTGGCTTTAATTAGGATCTCTGGATTTTTCTGGGATTTTGTTATTCCTTTATATTTATAGTAAGAAAAATGCTTGATTCTGATGTCAACTTAATGAAAATTGGTAATTTGGTCTTCTAGGAATTTACATTATCAACCTTGGGAAAACGTGGGAAAAGCTTCTTCTAGCAGCTAGGGTTATTGTTGCCATTGAGAATCCACAGGACATCATTGTGCAATCGGCAAGGCCATATGGACAAAGGGCTGTCCTTAAGTTTGCCCAATATACTGGTGCTCATGCTATTGCTGGTAGGCACACTCCTGGTACCTTCACCAACCAGCTTCAGACTTCTTTCAATGAGCCTCGTCTCCTCATTCTTACTGATCCAAGAACTGACCATCAGGTGAAGTATCACCTTTTTGTCCTGTTTGCCTCAAAGATAATGTAAAGCTACATTTAGTTAATTACTTAAACTGTATTTCTAAAGCATGATTTTATCTGACTATTGTAATTCGTTGCAGCCAATCAAAGAAGCTGCTCTCGGGAACATACCAACAATTGCATTTTGTGATACTGATTCTCCAATGAGGTATGTTGATATTGGTATCCCTTCCAATAATAAGGGGAAGCATAGTATTGGATGTCTCTTCTGGCTGTTGGCAAGAATGGTTCTACAGATGCGTGGTACTATTCGTGTTGGGCATAAGTGGGATGTCATGGTAAGTGCTGAATACTGTTAGCTGTTAAATTTGATTTTTTTTTATTCACACTTGCTATATATGTTTCAACACTTAATTTGTAATCTTGAAAACATGTCAAAATTGGCTCAAATGTTTATTGACTTTTAAATGTCTAATGTTCTTATCTGCAGGTCGATTTGTTCTTCTACAGAGAGCCTGAAGAGGCTAAAGAACAGGAGGAAGAGGAAGCTGTTATCCCTGCAGACTATGGTATTACAGATTATGGTGCTTCTGCAATTGGCGGCCTTTCTGCTGATCAGTGGCCTAGCCAAATAGCTGACTCTGCATGGCCTGCTGAAGTTGCCCCACCTATTCCAGTTGTTCCTGGTGTTGGCTGGACTGCTGAAGAAGGTATCACTGCCCTTCCATTCCATTAATGTAGACTTGTGTTGTTTCTTATTATATTGGTTTGTCGAGCTAGGCCTGCCTTATTATGCAAATATGTCTTGTGTTTTTCTAACAATGATGCTTGTTAAGCCTTTTATAATCCTCTATCCTTTCATGCACCTGCAGTTCCTCTAGCAGCAGAAGGTTGGGATGCAGCAATTCCACCTCCCCAGGCACCCACATCAGGAATTGAAGGTGCCACGGCCCCTGCTACTGGCTGGGATTAAGTAACTTGTTCCTGGCACATTAGTTTTTAGATCCCGAGTTTTGGATACTTTTTTTATGTATTATACTTTTCTTGGCTGCTAAGCCAATTTTGCTCGACTTGGTGTTGAACCTCATTGTAGCTCTCTATGCCCAAGATATTAGCTAATTTATTTTCGAACTTTATCTTTAATATATGATTATATAATGTTCTCTTCATGGGTATAAAAAAAAACATACTAGTAGTTGTCAATTATTTATAATCCTCTAGCATTCCATTGTATATGGTATTCTACCGAAGGAGCAAAGCTTTTTTGGTAATTCAACGCAAAGCAAGAGCACTGTGTAGATAAAAATGGACTTTATCACAAAAAAATATTGGAATTCGATTAGATAACCTTTCAGATGTATAGTGCTCTTCGAATTTATTTTTAGCACCTTGTTAATGTTTCTATGAAGATAATAAACACGTTCAAAACGTTTAGTGCATTTATGAATGTTTTTATATTGTGCAACGCCATGGGAGGAGGTAAACGACCATTCTTCATCTATGAAAAGGGTCACTGCAAGAAATCAATCCACCCAAATAAAAAAATTAAAAATGTGTAAACTAAAGACTGAACCCACAAGTTGTATTGTGTTCATGACGAATATTTACAAGATCAATAATTTGGAAAGTTTAGTACCTAAAAAGAAGCATCGAAGAAGTTAGGAATCAAAGAATTGTATAGAGTATATACATCTACTCTAGAGTTTCCACCGCATGAAAAATAGACCTTATGACCAATTGCGTAGTGATTAGCTGGAATTTCGAATAATACAACATTTTCTTTTGGTAGAATTTTCTTACCATTTATTTTCTGTTGAACCACCCAAATCCTTCGGACGGGCTGAAACTGCATGATTCAGTGTATTTTAAACAATTATAGCTGACTTCAAAAAAACAGTAATCCACCTTTGGTTACCCAGTTCACAAAATTTTCAGTAAACACCGTTGGGATGTTGTCAAGAGACTCAGTTTCAATCTGCTGCTCATTACCCTGCAATATCAAAGGAGAGTGTCTATTGGTCTCTCATGCCTAGCGAGCAATTAGGTATCCTTGAGGAAGCAAAATATAAACATTAAACTCTAGCAACTACAAATACAAAATACTTACCTTTTGAATGGAACCAGATTCACTATTAATTGATTCAATTTTTTCTGACGAAAGGCTACCAAGTGACCTACAGGAAAAAAGATAAAATATGCTCAGAGTTCTATCTAACAGCGACAGGACATATATATACAACATAACTAAGACATCTAATTCAATGAGTAAGGGGAGAGAAGTACTTTACAAATTTCCTAATCTCCTTAAGATGATGCCATAACTTTTATGTTCTTTCATTCTAAACATAGATATTTAGGCCAATTAAATAGTATCAAGGGGCCAGAATAAACTTCTGTTGAGAATTGAAAACAGTATATGCTTCTGTGCTAGGATCATGAAAACTACCTCTCATAGGTCTCTTCTTCGCAAGAATATCCAGAGGAAGATAGCCACTCCGCATCCATGAAATTTGAGAAGTTACATTCATCATTATGTTCATCATAATAAATGTGACCACTTTCAAGAAATTCTTGTTCTAGTTTCTCTCTGAAAAGCTGCTTGCGAGGCATTGATGGGGTGTACCTACAAATAAAATACTTAAATATCAAACAGCAAGTAATCAAAAGCTGAATAAATTTCGAGGTAGTAAATAAATGAAAATAGATGAAAGCAGACCTGCAATAAGATGCATCACTTTCACAAGTTGGGATCTCTGGTGTGGATTCTGAAAGAGCCTTGCCACCATCTTGTGCTTTCTCGGACATACAGTCCTTACTTGCCACAGGTGTATCGTTTTCACAGGCAATATTACCGTCTGAAAGTGATCTCTTAAAACCCTTCCTATATATGCAGCAAATCAATTATGACTTCTAAGTATTTTAAAGTGTAAGTAAACAATTGGACCGGCAATAACAAAATAAATACCACTCATTTACCATAGATCAGAATTCAGAGATTTACTAAATAAACTTCATAGGCTTAGCAAAAATTTACAGGAAAAAAAGGACTATAGAAGTAAAGACCGCAAGAGTTAATATTCTCTACATAAGTCAAACATTTTTAAATTGATGCTTTATTTCTGTGGCAGAAACTTAGACTAAATACACGATGAATTGAACATCAAATATTAGTTTCTGTTTCAATAAACGAAAAGACTACAATGTTTCAACTAGTAAATCTCACACAACTTTGACTATTAACATTGAAATATTATCTGAAAACTGAAGTTCAAACTCACGATAAGGATGTAGTGATCCCATAATTAGCAAAAGATTTCCTCCAAAAAATACAACACCATTTTAGTTATCCTTTTATATACTCCATCATTGACCACAAGCCTAAGGTACTATTGTACACGAAAAGAAACTTTGCAAATCTTCAAAGATACTAATTGTTTATACTTGCATTCCCTAAAAAATTTGAAACCAGTCAAACGAAAGCAGACAACACCAAGCTTCTTACCTGGCATTTTCATCATCAAAACAAGGGTCACGCCTTCCAGCATTGTAATGCTGATCTGAACGCAGTTCCCAAAGCGCCGGTTTCCCCTCTTGCGGTTGATAGTAACCCAAGAATCTGAAAAACAAAACAAAAAAACCACTCAAACTATCATAATTGTTTCTCCAGAATCCTAATAATTTACATACCTAAAACAGATTTTTCTGCACCATTGAGAAAATTAACCTCTACATCAAGCTTTAATGAATAAGAAGTCATATGTGACTCACACATTAATAGCATCTTGTTTCACACCATCCACATAGGTATTGTTGTAAAACCTCTGAAGAGTTCTAAGGAATTCCTGAGACTGAGTTGCTGCCCTCCATTGTCCTCTCCTCTCACAGAATATCTATTAGGAATCAAAATGACACGAATCAGAACAAAAGCTCCCAAATTTAAAAAGCATAACTATCTGGCAGGAAAGACTCATTACCTTATTATGAGCTGCAGATCCACCATATTGAAATGCAAGTGTATCACCCATTGTCTCATAAGTTCTCATTAAATCTTCAGCCAAGTTATTATCTAAATCAACTTTTGGGGATTCTATCAACCCTAAAGCGTGCAGCTGATGTCCAAGTGCAACTAGTCCATATACATATTGTGCAACATTAGTGCGATCTAGACAGTCAATACAGTTGGTCCTTAAGACCCCTTTCTGAAACATTGGGTGTTTCGCACTGTAATTTCCACTTGTACCACCACTGCCACCACTAGCAATGCAAATTTCTGTTTCGGGGTTATCAGCACTCTCATTTCCACTGGGAACATTGTCTGAAGTGAAGTTATCTCCATTACTTTGCCTAAAACCCATCGAAATTGTCAGCTTTTAAATTATTAGAGGGTATAAACAAAGGCATACAAAAATATACCAAGAAGTCTCTGAAAATGAATATGTTCTAAATTACTGTCACTACAACTTTACAGTTAGTTGATCCTGCAAATAACACTAAATGTTACACACACACACACACACACACACAAAAAAAAAAAAAGCATCATGAGTTGGTGTTTTTCTTTTTGTGTGGATAAAACTTACTCAGGGAAGGAGTTGTTAAAAAATCCTGCAGGCTCTAAATTTGGTGTTACTTGAGAATAGAAGATTCCAGTTAAGCTCAATGCATATGCAGCCACTTTGCTCAACTGCAGCAACACATTCGTAGCTTTGCTGCAAAAAATAAAGGTTTTATTCTGTCAGAATATAGAATGAAGAGTGTCCCATGATAAAAACCTTACAGCATGATAGTAGGCTTTATGAGTTCTTGTGCCACCCCCTTCATCCCCTTCTCATCGGGTTAATTTTTTGGAATTGAGGAAAGCTCATTGCTCTTTGACTTGAGACTCTTAACAAAAATTGACATATTCATAATTCATCCCAACCACACTTTTAAAACTACCAAAAAAGGAAAGAAAAAAGAATGGTAAATGTACAAGATAAAAAGTACCTTCTAGAGTGCCTGTTTAGATCCCAATGAAGAAACCTTAGGCGGTTCTCCTTTGTCAAGCTTCTATTTATATATCTAATAGCATGTGCAAACTCAGCACGGAGAATTGTCTCTCTGGGCTTCTTTTCACGTGTCTGGTAAACACATACAAACATTACAAAAGGAAAACAAGATGAGAAAATTAAAGGAATTATGATATTAGTGATCGGATCTTCAATTTATACAAAAATACCCACCTTAATCAAATTTAGAATAATTATGGGATTTCCATATCTCTTGACAAGATTTTCAAAGTGAAGTCTAGTGGCTTCATAATTGTGGTCCTTTTTTGATACTAAAAACAAATAAAAGGCCAGTCAAACATAGTAACGTGTATATCAAATTTGCACATAAAATAAATAGTTTTTCCAAACTCATACAGATAATATCAGGTTTGATATTTATTGGCGAAGTTTCTTGGGACCAGAAAAGTGGAATTGATCCCCGATTTTGTACAATGGAACTTATTTGCATCAAACCTCCATCAGAAGCACTGGCAAAAACAATCTGTTCAGTCTCAACATCATTAGCTACTCTACCCTTCTCATTGATACCTCGTTTTAAGTATCTGCACCAGAAAATAGTTAAACAAATTATAATCATGGCATCATAGAGGACAACTTATTCCAAAGAAATGCTATAATGTTTCCAGCATCTATTCATTGTTGCTTCTAAAGAATTGAACGGATAACCAACCATGACTGAAAATGTCAAGTCAAGGTCAATTATAACAGAACAGAATTGGTGCTCCACAACAAGGGCCATTCAAGGTCCACAAGCACAGCAGCAAGTCAGGATTAATGTAACCGATGTGCAAATCTAATAAATATAGCATCAAACAATTAATGAATTTGGAAAGCAGTGTCCATACCTAGTTCCAGCATAATGACGAGAGCGCCTGGAAATGAGGGTCAACTTGACGTTCCTGCCAGATACCGTAAGATCAACCTGTAAAGAGAAAGAATAAAGTCACAGGTACCTCAAAGCAAATTGGAGGATCCAGATAATAATGAGGATGGCCAAATGACAGCTTATGTCGACAAGTCAAATTGATCCCTGAGAGTAGCTGTCTGTATTACTAAGTAATTGAACCATCCCCACTTTTTATAAGAAATGGAATGCATATTCTCTCAAACATGAGAAAACATCTAAAAAGCTAGCATCCGATATATCTAAAAAAATTAAAGGAGCTACCGGCACGTAAAAGTATCAACATTGAAATTTACTCGGTGTACCTCACATTAAAACAAAGGATAAAATAGTTTCAAATACAGGTACAATGATAAAATAATTTGGAAAAAAGAAAACTAGCAACATATTTTGGGATTTTAATTGCCGCATTCTATCAGTTTAAGCTCACAAAGTTAATTTCATATTATTTCCAAATTTCTACCTGAAAAGAACTTCAACATTTTAATGATCTATACCTGTTTAAAGAAGCCATACACCAAGGCAACTGTCCATAGAGTATTTTTGAGATCATTCCGAATTCCACGAGTTAAGTACTCATTCCAAACAAACATTTTTTCATAAAGGGATGCCCCTGTCTTATTATTAGATAGGTTCTTTTGAAGACTACGCATGATGTGATATGAGTAGCTAAAATAGAAGTCCTTTGTAAGATCCATTGTGCATAGTAGCTTCTTGTATCTAAGTCAAGAATAAAATAACAGAGCAAAAGACGTTAATAAGCATTTGATAATATAGCGTTAAAATTAATAGTGGAAAACAAAAATTTAAGGAAAAAGAATAAATAAAAGAATCATTAACTTAAACTTCAAAAAAGGGGAAAAGAGGAATAAATAAGAAAAGATAATGATTTTCCCAGTAAAACCTGACGATACCTTAGTTCAACCAATAATGTTATATTTACATCACGAGAGTAATGAAGTTTACCTGAAGGAAATAAACTGACAGTACCCTATTTAAAACAGTGTAAACACATAGAAGGATCCAAAATAACATCACAAATGTTTAATCAGGAGAAATTTTAGATGTATTATATGTGTAAGTAAGACAAACCAAAACAGCATATAAATGAACGAGTTATGAGTTGAGAAAGCCCACATAACACAGATATAACCTCCAGATTGCAGTCTATGCCTACAACTAAAAGATGACGCCAAAAGCAGACTATTTGGCTAGATAATTAAATTAAAATAATAAAATAACTACACCATGATAGTTGTTATCTTAGTACACAAGAACAAGATATAGTTCCGACTTCGAGACTACCCTCTTATTTCTACTTCGAAATACCAACTACATATTACATTTACATGCAGAATGGACAAAAGACCTTTTCTCATCGTTAGAATAGGCCAATTTTGACCGCACAATAGAATTTGGAATTGGAATCATCTCGCTCTTGTTTATCGCGTATATAGTATGACCACAAATAGCCCCAATCTTCCTCCTTTTTGTAATAAGCAGCATGTAATAAGGTCCAAGAAATCTTACAAACCCTAGAAACATAAAAAACATATTTAGTTTCAAAAGAAGGAATAAAGATGCCCCTATAAGTGAAACCATTAAAGAAACCATACCAATAACTCCATAACAAGTGGTGACAAATTTAAGTCCCCCTGTTGTCTTGTTTCCTTCATGTATCCGTCTCAACAGGTCATAGCATTCAATTTCTGAGTATGTTGTAGAGTCTTCAACAATATTTAGCTCATATGGTTCCCGCCTGTCGATCTTTAATACCCTCCAAAAGGTCCTGTTCTTGTCTCTTCCAATCATATAAAAATTCTGCAGAAAATATGTTGAGTTCATTAATTTTTAGTGAACAATCTACATGAATCAGGTAAGTCACAAATGAAAGAAGAGAGATGATGGGTGCACTGAAATACGATACTCTTAGACATCTTTGAATGCCAAACCATAAAAAATCTCTGAACTATATTTACAGAACTGCATTATAATCGAGATATGAAAATGATTCAAGAAAAAAATTCTTTAATTGAACAGGGAAAAACATTTAGGTGATAAACTATGCAAAAAGTTAAACTGTGTGCACAGAAGGGCATCAACATCCGAAGTAAACACCATTAAATTCAGAATGATAATTCTAAATGAATATGAACTCCATAAAACAATATATGAGCAGTTAACTTTATAAGTTGAGAATAATTGATAAAGAAAGGTTCCTTATTGATGTTGAGTAATGAAAATAGATGTTTCTCTTAACCATGATCATGACAACATTGAAAATGAATGGGAGTAACAAGAATAACTGGAATAAAACATTTGCAATTTTTCAATGATAAGAATGAGACTGAGTTTTTGAAGGCATAGAATTAACATCGACGTATTAAAAACTCCCAAACAAAAAGTTCCAAAAGGAATTCCCACACAAATCCTTCAACATTTCTTCTTCATTTTAAAAAAGATCTTATTATATAACTTGACACTTCCAATCTGAAACTTTGCAGCAGGAAAAATGGGAAAATAACCAGAAACAAAAGCATCAGAGGAGGGGAGAAATAGAAATGCAACATCAAGAACATGCCCCAGCAGAAATTAAATTTGGTTAATGAAAGAGAATATCCTACATACAATCGTACAAAAACATGACATAATGGAAAAGAAAAAAAAAAAGATAAAAGTCGTATGCCATGGTGAAAATTTTAACGAAGAAATTGTTTTTAATCTGAGATCATTAGGACAAGTACAAGCTGCAAATTTGGCTTAGAAACAAGTTTATTAAGAAATCCATGCCAAAAGTGTTCAGGGAAAAAAGTAAAAAGTAGGTCAAACCCAAATATTTTAGCCAAAAAATCAAATTCTCGTTTTCTATAGAGCCCTCAATTCATCCATCCATTCTATGAAGATTTGGACTCCTCCAAACTCTCGTATATGACCTAAAAATAATTCAATAGGATTTATCCATTCATTTCTGCACCACCCCTTCAAGTCAAAATCCAACTCGACCATCAACCACCAAACAAATGATGCTATCAAGCAGAAAAATCCAAAATCGCCAATCAAATTCAAAGCGAGAAACAAAATCAGTAAGAAAATAAACGAATCAAAAATTAAACAAGCATCAAATCAGAAAACAAATGACAAAGGAAAATCAATATAGACATAACTACTTATACACAATTTAAATAACATATTCAGGTTCCTCATCCACAACCAACTAAAGATGGGAAGAGAAAATTCACATTACCGAGCGAGTCTCGTAGAGTCTGAATTTCTGCAAAAAGCAAGAGTTTTGGTCTAATTCTCCAGAAACGCAGTTAACGAGCTCTTTCTCAAAAGCCATGATTCAGATCACTCCCGGGGCTTCACACCAAAAAAAAAAAATTGCTCGAGTATTGCTATGAAAACTCACGCAACTATCAGAAATTCGACCAAAGTACAAAACCTCCAAAGCTTCAATCTATAAATACAATACATATTCATATGTTTGGTACACATATACACCTACACATTACAAGCTACAAAATAAGAGAAACTAAAACAAAAACTTTAATAAATACAGAGAACAACTATAAGAAACTACACAAGAAGCTAGGAGAAGAAACCCTGGAAAGAGCTTGCGTTTGGTGTTGAGCTTTCTGAGAATAGAAAATACAGAGGTGAAAGGACAAACAGATAGAAGACTCAGATCGTCGTCTGGCAAGCAGAGAACGGCATTGACAGCTTCTGCTTCTGTATCCACACAAAACAGAATAACTTTAAAATTAAAAAATATTTTATTATTTTTGTTTATAAACGTTGATTTTTTATTGTCTCTTTCCCGTGACTCAAATCATTAGTAATCTGTAGTAGTATATATACATTTAAAAAAAAAAATAATAACAAAAACATTTGGTAATTAAATACCCTCCGATAATAGACTTAAATTACCAACTTTGGGCGGCTCATTGGAAATTTTATTTTTACTACATGTGGTTTTTTTTAGACTAGAGGTGTACGGTTAGATCTTTACTACAAATATGCCTTATTTTTTAAACTTGTAGAAGATATTCGATCAAGATATAATATAATTAAAGAAGTTTATTCAGATATCCGACTATGATCTTTGATAATATGACGATATATAACTGTATCCCTACTCTCTCAAAATTTTGGTGAGCTTTTAATGATAAAAAAAATAATAATAATAAATTTAAATTGTTGTTGACCAAATAAAATAATAAACTTAAATTAATTATTAAATATAAAATTACAAAACATATATATATATATGTTTAGGAATGAATATATGTATAAATAAATATACTTTGAATTTGAATACTATTTTAAATTTATGTTGGACACCCTGTATTTGATAAATTCAATTAATACATGTGTTCTTTGTATTCAAATAAATATATATTTAGATACCATATTATAATAATAAAAAAAAAGTTTGTAATAATTCATGGCTATGATGCATACATACATTTCACAAATTCATATTTTTATAGCATATAAATATATGTTTTCAGTAACAAGCATGAATATATATTCAAATTTTAAAAAATTTGAACACATATTTATTTATATCCATGTAAAATTATAAAAATATGTTTAAAATATAGGAGAAAAAAAATAACACTTGTGACTTATTCGTATAAGTACGAAAAAAAATGTATCAAAATTATGTTACTTGTGATGTAATGTACAAAATTAAGGTAGATGATAAACAAATTAAAGAAAAAAAAATCCCAAAATAGTACATCAAGATAAAAAGTGAAAAAATGCATATATAAATTAAATGGCTAAAAAAACAATAAATTAAATGACTAAAAAATTGTAACATATATTATGATCACAGTAAAAACACAAAAATTTAGATAATAATTCTATAAAATGTATACATACCTCACTGATTTATATGACAAAAGATTAACAGAAAAAAAAAAAAAAAAAAACATAAAAGTCACAACAATTTTAAAACCAAAGGTAAAAACGTATGAATACAATTTTTTCAAATGCATATAAATATGCAAGAAAATATTATAAAGTAATTAAATAATAAAATAATTTGGTAACTCCATTAATTGAGTCTATCCCTCTCAAAGTATAGGGAGCATCATCTCATCTTATCCCTTAACACATTATGCTTATCAATTGAACTTTAAAAATAATTAAATTTAAGTTTTTTATAAATAAAATTAAAAAAAAATGTCAAAGAAACTCACAAAGCAATAATGTCTTGTTATAATTTCTTTTAAATATTAATTAAAGATATGTATTATTATATATTTTATCTTATTTTTAACTTTGCTTAATCCTTTGAAATTTATGAGATATAATGATAAATAAATATTTTAGAAGAATTAATTTAAATTAGTAAATTCAGTGGAAAAAATTACACAACCTGATTTATAATTTCTATAAATAAAACAACTTGATTAAATTGAAGTCGGCTACTTTTTCTAATTTTTATTATTAAAATCTGAACCCAAATAGTCATTCATAATACAAATTTATTATTTTCCATTTCATGATTTGGGGTTACTTTGTCTTATTAGCGCAGACTGCATAATATCAACATTTTATTTTCCACTAAGTTTGGGAACATTTAATAACGTTCAATCAGTGTCAAAGTGGGGAAAAAATTATTATAAATTCATTTAAAAAATGTTGGAAAAATAATACAAATTGGGAAAGCAAGTGTCGAGATGATATGGTGGGCGAGTAAGAATATGCTAATATCCTTAAAAGGAGAATAATAAATATCATCGTCCCTAATTTTTTTATTTTTTTTAACATACACTTGATTTCTTGCAACAGTACAAATCATTGCAATTTTTTATTCTTTTTATTTGAAGCTTTCAATTTTTAATAAAAAAATTCATTAATTTCGGAATAGAATAATTCTTTTTGGTCAGTCTATATTTTAGAAAAGGATTCAAACTATGGAGCTGGTCTATACTTAAGAGAAATACGTGGAATAGAATAATACACATTCACAAAAACACAAATATAACTTCTTTTGATGGCTATCTTAATGTATTCTCTTTTTTTTTTTTTAACACAAATGTAACTTTTTATTCTGACAAGCAATATACTTTAAAGGTATTTGACCAAAAAATATATATATTTAGAGGTACAGCCGTACATTTTTTTTTTCCTAAGGTAGTACAACCATAAATATTAGTTGTAAAGCGGTACACTGTATGCGAACCTAAACGAAAAGAGTTGTATTTGTGTAGAAAAATTAGGTAAATAAGAGAGACTCAACTTTTTTTTAATTCTAAACTTTTCAAAATTACAAAGCAATTCCTCCGAAATTTTCGAACTTGCATGAGTGTTGTATGCTAGAATACATAGAAATTTTTGGTTATTCTAACATTGAATTATATAGTATATTTTGTGATAGAATTCTAAAATATTAAATATTAAGTGCCGATTATAAAAACAGTTTATTAGGGTATGTTTGATAACAGATTTAATTTATGATTAAATAATTAATTTTGTAATTTTTGATTCTTTTATAAAAATAATCACAAATATGTTTGATAATAATTTTTATTTAGTAATTTTCAAGAAAAAAAAATTCAAAAATCACCGCTATGTTGTTTTGTAATGATTTCTATTTTTTGATTTTTTTCAAAAAAATTTAAAAATAAAGAAATTTTTTTGTTATTTTTTATAAATTTTAAGTTTTTAATCATTTTTTTATAATACTTAATTATACAAAAGTTATAAAACTTGATTTACTTCTATAAAAAATGTTTGGTCAAAATGAAAAAAATAAAAAATAAAAAAATTGATTGAAAAATCTTTATTTTAAAGATTTATGAATCATCCCATATTTTGGTAGTGATTCATTTAAAATGTTAAAATCAAAATAAAAAATCGTTATCAAACATACCTAATTGAAAAATCATTGAAAAAAATTAGAATTTAGGAATCAAAATCGTTATCAAACAAACCCTTAGTGTTGTAACACATAAGACTCGATTTTTTAATAATCATATCTAGTAATATAATTTAAACAAAAATATAGTGTTATTTTGTGTTCTAAGTGGTTAAAAATTCTCTATTGAACTACTTAAGGTTGCTTGTTCGTTTGAACAATATCATCATAATTTGACCTAATAAAATACATACTTAGTGGTGCATGCTCCATTCAAACTATACAAAATATTACTTAATTTACTTTTTTATTTTTAAATATTATTTAAGAGTCTATGTACTTGATGAGCAATAATGCTAAATTGCATAAGATACGTTAGTAACAACGTAAAATTAAGATCATATTTTTATATTTTAAATGGAGTCACGATGATAGGGTTTTTTTTTTTATCAAATTGCAAGATACACATATTATTATAATGCACTAAAATAGTGTAGATCAATGCAAAAAGCATCTTAGTCCATTAACACACAAATTAATCAACTATAATAAAGAAGCCGACAACCCAAACCAGGCTACTAACACCCCAATGGTTAAGTAAGTCGCTATGTTAGCCAAAAATCTTGACAAATAACCTTCCATCATGACGAACAAAGCCAATAGCAACTTGAGCCAATGTTGAAGTAGGATCAAACATCTCATGCTCAAAAATCACACCATTCATGTTTTTCAAAATTTTACAAAAGTCAATAGCAACTTAAGCGAACAAATCCTCGCCCCCAATTGCTGAGCGAGTCTACCTGAAAAACTCCTTATAAAAATCCATAAATGAGTCGTTGCCAAATTTTTTAAAGGAAAAAGGACATAATATAACTAGGACAGTGCTAACACAACGATACCCAACCAACAAGTGAGCAATTGTCTCAATAGAGGAGCTATACAAAGGACTCGACCCCAACTCAATAGGACAACGGTGCAAAATAAGGGATTGCTTGACTACTATCTCCTCATGGAAGCACCACCAAATAAAATGACGAACCTTAAGAACCGCCTTAATTTTCCATACTAACTTCCACAATAACTTGTTAAAAGGAAAACCTGTACTGTCATGGCACTAAGGTCGACCAACTACCATACAAGCCGATTCATAAGCAGAACGAATAGAATACTTGCTATTGTCAAAAAATGCCAACACCATTAGTTTGCCCCCCTGATGGCACCATTAGGGTTGCCAATATACAATTAGCCTCATTTGGCAAAATTTTGGCAAACCTTGACAGCATCCCACAACCTAGAATTGGCAACCAAAAAATCACTAACCTAAGACAAGTTAAGGACTCGAGAGGACTGTAGCTTGAAACCTGGGAGATTAGGCACTCAAGGATCCTCCCAAATATTAATAGAACGGCCAGAGTGTAACTCCCTTTAAAGGCCCTCCTAAAGCACAGGTTGAGTTGCAATAAACCCCCACTAGGCCCACTAGGGAGCGTAGTCAACTCCAGTTATAAGCAAGCTTCTTGTCTTAAGTTAAAGTACCTGCTTTTAAAAACTCGTGCAAGTAAGGAATATGGATACTTGATAATCCACCAACATTGCTTTGCTACCATTGCTAAATTGAAGGCATACAAATCTTTAAAACCAAGGCCACCAGAGTCACAAACCTCACATAACTTTTTCCAAGACAACTAATGGATTTTTCGTGAACCAGTAATTGAACCTCACTTGAATTTTTGCATGATAGCCTCAATATCACTACAAAAACCCAACGATAGAACAAAGCATTGCATAGCATAGTTTGGCATAGCACACGTCACAGACTTCAATAGGATCTCTCTGCCAAAGAGTGATAGTGACCAACATGCCCAGTTCTAAACCTTTTGAGGTACCCTATCCAAAATGAAATTGACTTAAGTACTTTTGGCCCTACCATAAAGAGCAAGAAGGCCCCGATACTTTTTGAACCCAGAGGTGCAGCCAATGTCTAAACAATTTTGAATTAAGTCTATGTTAAAGGGGGGTGGTACTTGAGCTATAGAAAATGCTTCACTTTTAAAAACTTACTGTCTCATTAGAAACATTTTCATTATCATAAATGATTGCCTTTAATCGTACCACTTCCCCAATAACACTCTCGCAAAATATAAGCGAATCATATGCAAAAAAATATATGAGAGATTGAGGTGCTATTTTTGCACACTTTTTAGCCCACTAATGCGCTCCACATTATCTTGTCTTTGCAAATGACAGGAGAGGCCCTCACCTCAGCACATATCAAGAATAAAAACGACAAGAGCAGATCACCTTGGCGTAATCAATTTCGACCATAAAAAATCCGTTCGGTTCCCCATTGATCACACATGAATAAGAAACAATAGTAACATAAGACATGATCCAGAGGACGCATCAATAAGAAAAACAAAGTGTCCTCCTCATGGCTTAAAAAAAAACCTACTCTACTTTGTCATAAGCTTTTCTCATGTTTAACTTTAAAGCCATATATTGTTGATTCCCCTTCCTTTTATTTTTAATCCATGTAACAACTCATGGGCAATTGATATATTATTTGTTATAAGCCGCCTAGGAACAAAAGCATTTTTGTGGAGTTAATGACATTTGAGATAACTCTGCTTAGTTGATAGGTCAATATTTTAGCAATAATCTTATGGAGCACATTACACAAACTGATCAACTTGAGTTGAGACATATGCCTTGGTGAGGCAACTTTAGGGAGCAAAACAATATGACTATAATTAATGGAAGATGCCCAAGTGCCATAATGAAGAAAAAAATTTAATAGTATGCACAATATCATCAAATATATAGGACAATATTTTTGAAAAATGAATAAGGCATATCATCTAGTCTTGGAGCTTTAGAAGGCTTAATACGGAACAAAGCAACCCGTATCTCAACGTAAGTAACAGGTTTGACAAGTAACTTATTTTGTGCAACCGTGACCTGACTAGGAACACATCTCAATACCCTCCACCATTACATGAAAAAAAAGCTGAGTTTTTGTCTCCTTCTTTCAACTATTAAATTTGAGATTTTTCTTTCCAAAATTTCTCCTCTTGTGCACACACCTTTTATTCTCGACATAAGTGGCACGATGTTCATTAGATCTAAACAAGTCTTGTTGCTTTGACACCAAAAGTTTATTCCGTAGCTTATGAAATTCCCTATAGGTATTAAAATTATTTCCTCTATTCCATTTAATTAAACCCTTCCAACAGCAAGCAATTTTAAACTTTATTTTGAATCAAATGGAATTGAAACACTGCTTAGACCAGGCATCATGGATAGCACATTCATATGTCAAAAAATTAGCCCACCTACGCTTAAAGAAAAAATGTTGTCGTGCCTATACACAGTTAGGAAAAGAAGACAATAACAATGTCTTATGATCATACCCAGTAGCATCTAGGTGTAGCACTGTAGCATATGAGAATAAATCACACCAATCTCTACTTGCAAGGTGATGAACACTATTTTGATATATATTTTGTTATATTTTTAAGCATTTTTTTATATATTTTTTTTATTATTTTCGTGTTTTAGAAGATATTTGTGTGTTTTGTAGGTTGTTGGGCTCTTAGAAGAATATTGGATTAAAATGACTCAAAAGGAGTGAAAATGGAGTAGCAAGAGCCAAAGAATGTAAGCCATGCATTAAGAGTCAGTAATTATGTAAGGGTTACATACAAGGTGAGCACAACAAGGCGCGTTGCAGCGAAGAAATATGTGTGTCATGGAAACAAAGTCTCGAGTTTCTATACTGGGGATGAAAAACAAGGCACGCCACGGCAGTAAGCTCTCGAGTTGTACTTTGGGAGCCAAAAAATCAATGTGTACCGCAGCGAGAAGAAAATGCTCGCCACGGCTAGATAGCCCCTGTTTTGTATACCAGCCCAAATGACTCAAAAGGAGTAAAAATGGAGTAACAAGAGCCAAAGAATGTAAGCCATACATTAGGAGTTAGTAATTATGTAAGGGTTACATACAAGGTGAGCACGACAAGGAGCGCCGCGGTGAAGAAATATGTGTACCGTGGTAACAAAGTCTCAAGTTTCTATACTGGGGATGAAAAATAAGGCATGTCGCGGTGGTGAGCTATTGAGTTTTACTTTTGGAGCCAAAAATCAATGTGTGTTGCCGCGGAAGAAAATGCTTGCCGCGGCTGGACAGCCCCTATTTTGTATACTAGTCCAGAAATTCAACACGCGCCGTGGAAGGATAAAATGTGTGTCGTGGCTCACGTACCAATAATGCCTAAAAACCCTAACACGCGTGTGTTTCTTCATTCACCTATAAATACCATATTATACCTCTCCTAAACACAAGTTTTCACAACCAAATTTTTTTCACCCTTAGCTGCCACCCACCAAAAAATTCACCCAAAATTAAGAAAAGACCCTCAATTTGTGAAGCTACTCCAATAAATTGAGAAATGAGATCAACTAACTTCAAGGAATTTGAGCTAGAGAATCATTTGGGGTATTTTTATTGTAATATCTTTTTTCTTCTCTTTGATTTTGTATTTGCCTCTCATGACTAAATTGATTGATACTAATTTAGTAATGGTTAGCTAATTTATGTATTTGGGATGTTAGTATTGCTTCCAATAATTGAAAGAACAATTTTGTAATTTAATGATATTTGAGTTTTAGATTTATTTCTTGTTCATATTTTTAATATTTTTTATTATAAATTAATGATGGGCCGAATCTTGATTTGTAGTTAGAGAGAATATGTTAAAATTTAGGCATTAAAAATGCCATCTTTGCTTGAATGTGCATCATGAACAAGTGCCTAATTTGATTGCATTGATTTGTGTTAAATTAAGTAGTTATAATATTTTCTTGCTCTAATTTCAATTAATTAATTAACGGTTTGGATCAAAGAAGTTAATTAATTGATTGTAGTGAAAATTGCCATTGATTTGAAATTTTTTAAGTTTATCGGAAAAATCATTAAATTCAACTTTTAATTGAATTACTTACTTTGTTCTCTCCATGAGTGGATAACGAATTAAGATTCCCATATACATCCATAATCCTCCCATTGGTTGTGATTTCTTTTATTTGCACTTTATTTTAGTAATTGAATTAATTTAAGAATTTACAATATTTTCTGCAACCGATAATTGTTAAAATGTTTAATATTGTTCGACTGAATAAGAAAATAAATAACATTTTAAAACCACCGCAATTCCTTAAGAGATTATCTTAAGAGTATATTTATCACTCGTTACAATGATTTGTGTACGAATTTTTATAAAATACAAAATTTAACTATCAAATCATTGTACAATGCCCTTATCATTCGGTTGCAAAATCAGATCATCACCCCCTCTTTTGTTGCTCCAAGTAACAATAGGACTGATGAATCTCAAATCAATCAACCCGGCATCAATAATAAAACCCTGAAAATCCTCCATAGAAGATTGGGACCGGATGCACCCACCAACCTTTTTAATGTTTGAAATAATGTTGTTAAAATCACCCAATAATACCACCATCTCATTGAGCCTTATGCGATGTAAAAGATTAAATAGTTGTTCTCGACAAATGATATCGTTGCAATTTGCATATACTCCAAATCCCACCCAAGTCAAATCTTGCATGCTATCGTAAACTTGGAACTTGGAACTCAATAAAATGGTAACATGCCTCACAACAAATAGTGGAAATACAAAATTATAATTATAAGGTTCATTTTCACCCGCTCAGCTCTGATAATTTTCCAATCTGAAAAATTTGTTTGTATTATTTCACACAAGTAATTATTTGAGATTTTCCTTGAAAAAAATAAAGAGATCGAAAGAAAGATTAAAGGAGAAGCAATCAAGTTGACCCTCACGACATAGAAGGTGGGGGGTATCGTGGTCGGGAAGGCAAGAACACTTAACGTGTCATTCTTTAATATGTTATTTTTCATTGGTGGGTCTCAACTCTCAAGTCTCAATCTACCAAATCATTAATTTTCCATGAAATGAAAGGTGTATGTCCCAGAGAGCTCTGAATGCCACCAAGAAAACTAAAGACCATTCTTATTGTGGATTGGGTTTTCGTTTTCTATATATGAAAATCTTGTGGATTGGGGGTGGTGATAGCTAATTGCTACCTCTTCCATGTTTATCCATTAAATAATGTTTATTAAAAAGAATCTATCCACTCAATAGTAATCGCAACATATTATTAATTAGGCCATAGAGGAAGAAGAAGGAAAAAAAATCTATTGAGTCTTAACCTCTTATTTCAATGTATTAATATAGATGGATAGATAGATAGATATGTATATATTTTAAATATTTAATTTTATTAAAACACTATATAGGAATAGATCGACACAATATACCACTTTTGTTTTCAAACCCAAAAACTAGAAATTAAGCACTTGACAATTTATTTCATGAATGTTGTCCCCCCAATCTTGACCAAATTCCAACAGCAAAATACCTTAGCAATGTTTGTAATTTTGACATAAAAGCAAGGGTCACATATCTACCACCACATTAGTCCAAGAAAAATAAGAACATCATCATCTTAACAACCACAACGGAGTAGTAACAAACATAAAAAGAAACAAAAACAAACTGAAAAATAAATGGAAGAATAATAAGGGTGCTGCAATCCCAAAAAAACTTTAATAATCATCCTCATCAAAATTGTCTCCATCATCTTCATTCATAACAACAACCACAAAAATACCAAAGTGTAGAAGACGGATGAGTGAGATGGAATGGGTGTGGGGCTGTATATCGAGTCTAAATTGGGAAAATATGTTATTTCTCATTAACAAAAAAGGACGAAATCTAACCTCTTCAACAATGGCGATATACTTGTTTGCGCATTTAGATGTTTGTCGTTCAATAAGGTGGGAAAATATGTTATTTCTCATGTGTCATAATACCTAGGCTCACATCATATTATAAGCATTTCTCCATCACATAAATATATTATTACTACAGCAGTATACGTGTTAAAAAGTACGAATTTACTCTCTTGCCAAAAAGCATGGAACAATTGGTTGGCTTTGGTGAAACATAATAATGGTTCTTCTACTTAAATAAAATTATAATTAAAAATATTTTAAATGTACATATTAGTAGCCTTTATCAATGTTCTTCTGCTTATTAGTTATTACTAGCCTTTAAAATTAAAATAAAAACTCAATGGCCAATACTATCATCCCCTTAAGGATCCCCTGCTCATCTTTAGTGAGAAAGATCATGTGATGTTCTGGCTATTAAAAAGGGAACTTATTTTCGTTGTAAAGATTTCTTTACTATTATCAATGATGAATATAATGTCTTCAATGGCACTACCACCTATATCCGGATCAAAAGAAAGAGTTTGAAGAGTTGAATGAAAAAGAACAAAATGATTCTTAAGTACTAATATTGGCTCTACAACAAGCTATGTCAAACTCTAAAAAAAAAAATCTATGATAAACCTAATATATTCAAGAATTATGGGGTCAACACAACTAAAGAAACTTAGGACACATTACATATGAAGTTAAGAGGAAATGAAAAAGTAGGTGCAATCAAACTACAATCTCTTAGAAATGATTTTGAAAATATAAAAATGAAAGAAAATGATATTACAAAAGACTATTTATTATTCAATAATAAAATAAAATAAATTAATTGAGAGCCTATAGAGAAATTATCTCCAAAAAAGATTGTAGAAAATAATCCTAATTAGCTTTTAAAAAATATGATCCATTAATTATATCTATTGAAGAAACAAATGATTTAGCAACCTAGATATCTAATAAATTAATAGACTCTCTAGAAGAATATAAAAAAGGTCAAAGTAAACGTGATGAAGTTTACCTAGATTGTGAAATCCAATCTAACATTCATTTTAAAAAAATTAAAGTTTAATTGTATGATATAATCTTTTTCATAAATAAAATTTCATTTTTAAATTCCTTCAAGAAAAAAAATATATTCATTTTTTTATAACATAAATAAACATATATTTTTTAGTGTTAGAAAAAAATGAACATATATTTTTTTTTATTGAGAGAAGTTAAAAATAAAACGAATTAAACAATGAGTTATTTATGTATCCGATGAAAAATTTAAAGAAATACTGCTACAATATGGAGTTTTGACCCATGCACTTAATTTGCTTGGGTTTTAAAACTCATGCAAAACAAGGCCATAAAAAAAAAAAGAGTAGAAAACAAAGGAAACTACTCTTCAGATGGCCTTTGTAAATGCTTGGAGAAAAACCTTCTTCTTCTTTTTCAATCGATAAATATTGGAGAAAAATTGTTAATTTAAAGGAAAATCACAATGCCATTATTAAAAAAAAAAAAAAGCGTGCATACTCAAATTAATCAAACCAACTTTACGGAAGAAAAAGATGACGAAAATCATCTTTTCTATACTAGCCAAGTTGTCAACGAAGTGATGAAAAACAACTGGTATCTTGACTGTAATTGTACTAACCATATGATAAGAGATGAAAACATTTTCTAAAATCTGGGTAAAAACTATAGAAAAAAAAAAAAATCAAGTAAAAATGATGAATATATCGAAGCTATAGGTAGGGGCACAATTGACATCCATAAAAAAGAAAAGGGAAAAAGTATATAAATGAAGTATTATTAGTCTCTTCCATAAACAAAATTTTATTGAGATTGTGTCAAATGATAGTGAGAAGATAGTCTTTTAACTTCAAAGTAAACTCATGCAAAATCTATAAAAAATAAAAATAAAAAGTTCGTAGATAACAAGTTTAAACATGAGAGAAAATATCAATGATTCTCCATTCAATAGATATACACAAGTAGACGACACTTGGTTATGAGTTATGAAGCAAAACGTTTGGGCAATTTAACTCCCATGCCTTGAAGACATTGACACCAGGAACGTATGATGCAAGACTTGCCGATGTTAAAAGGAAATGATGTTGCGAAGGATGTCTACATAACCTTAATTGTCACGTACAAAATTTATCTACTATGTATCTTGTCCTTGGGTCACCTAATTATCACAAACAAATTTTCTCTACTATATAATATACCAATCCCGACCCTGTGTCACCATGCCACATATTTAGAACAAGAAAAATGCTTCAAAGTAGAATAATATGAGTTCTAAATATAAATTCGAATGTTCATGCTTAAATAATGTGAGACAATTCCTCTAACATCTCTCCTAAAAGTATAGGTATTTGTTTTTTGCAATGCTCATTCATTTTTCTTTTACAAGGCCTATTCATTTTTTTTGCGAGGCGAGGTCCAAAATATTTAGCCTATTAATCGACTGAAGCTTTGATACCATATAAATTTTATACAGTATATGAACACATGGGATATCTACTCCTTAAGGTTAACATTCCAAAGTAATTAAATCTTATGATTACTTATAAATCTTACATTAGTATCATACTTATGTAATATTGAACAATTCCTCTAACACATAAGAGGAGCAAAATAGATATTTTTCCCTTAGAATAAACATGAAATGTGTGACAAATTATGTGGATTATGTCAACTATTTGTTAAATATATTGTATCATTAACCTATTATAATTAAGTTAGATTCGGATTGATTATTTCAGGTTATTGGGCCATTAACTAGAAAAAAAAAATTTAATAAAATATATTATTTAAAAAAAATGATTTATTAAATTTATTTAGATTTGGGAGCATTGTATTGAGATCACTACTACAAAATTGCCTTTATAGGACGGCCACTGACCGTCCTATAAGTCTTATAGGACGGCCAGTGACCGTCCTATAAAGTCTCGTCCTAAAAGAATCGAAAAAAATAGGACGTTCACGGAGCGTCTTATAAAAAAGTTTTATAGGACGGCCACTGGCCGTCCTATAAAATTCTTTTAAGACGGCCACTGACCGTCTTATAAAATTTTTTTAGGACGGCCATAAAAAAAAAAAAAAAAAAAAATTCTTTTAGGGCGGCCAGTAGCCGTCCTATAAAATTCTTTTAGGACGGCTACTGACCGCCCTAAAAGAATTTGTTTTTTTTTTTTTTTTTTTTCCTGTGTTCATTCGGTACTGAAATTTATATATAACATGTATAAATTAATTTTATTCTAGAAACACGATTTCAAAATAAATTTCATTCCAAAAGTATCCATAATTTACATCACATATACATATATATGGTTCAAAAAAAATTGACGCCGCTTTCAATTTTTCTTTTCCCGCTTTAGTTTTTCAATTTTCTCTTTCTTTTTAGGACTCAACTTGATAATCAAAATTTAACCCATAGATTCACAATAAGAAACTAACAAGCCAAATATCATTAATACTCTCATAACCTCATTGCTAATATTTTAGTGAGCTAGAACCATTACTCTGAGTACAACAAATTTTCTCCTTTCATAAAGGAATGGGAGCTTTATGTAAATAAAATAAATAAAGTGGATCAATTTCATCATCTTCCTTCCATAAAGGAAATAGTATTCCTCTTACGAATTAGAAAAAATACAACATAAATAATCAATTTCAATCTTAAAAGGGAAACAAGCTAACAGAAATATCTAGTTAAACAGCCATAACTTTAACAACTGGTTTCATACATTATAAGGATGCTGCAATTCGTCTATAGATTGCTTGGAAAGTCTGACCTTCATTTCTGGCAACCTTTTGTCCTTCCTTTGTTGCTTTACTCAAAAGCTCAACCACAGGATCTGCTTCAAGTTCTTCGGATGTGAGCGCCTCAAACATGGGGTGACTCTCCATACAAGACTTCATCCACTCTCCAAGTTCTTCAACGTCCGTTATTGTGTATATAATTCCACCCTCTGCTAGAGCATAAGCATACTCATCTAGCAAGTATGGACTGATCACACGTCGACGATGATTCTTCTCTTTGAAGTGAGGATCAGGGAACGTACACTACTCCAAAATAATTTGGAATGTATTTCATAGAGTTTGTCCGAACCACTGATATATTTTGTTAGTTTTTTTTTAGGACGGCTATTTGTGGGAATATAACAAAAAAAATGTGAATGGGATCGAGCTGGCAAGTAAAAAAAAAAAATATTTTCAACTTTCAATAGCCGTCCTATATGTGGTATATAAGACGGCTAATAGCCGCCCTATAAGAAAGTTGAAATTTTTTTTTTAAGACGGCTTATAGTAACGCCAATTTTTTTCCGTAATGGCCGTCCTATATTTCTTAAACGACGGCCATATACATGTGACCGTCCTATTTGTTTCTCACTCTAAATTTGAGGCCGTCCTATATTGCTTATATTGTAGTAGTGGATATTGTAAACAAATTTAACAAGTATATTAATAAGATATTAATAATAAAATGTTAAATCAACTTATTAAATTGTGTATTGTATATTTGATTGAGTTGTAGTCTTATATCAAAATAAAAAGGAAAAAGAAAAAAAGGTTGTCGTCTTATCTTGTAGATCAGGTCTTGTTCTATCAGGTTATATCGTGTAATATTATCCTTTTAATTTTACTTGTGTTTAGGTCCAGTTACATAGATAAACAGTGTTTGTATACGAGAGGAGATTAGTAAGATGTTCTACCAATTTTAAAAGCCGTATACTCAACCTATATATTAAGTTATTTACCTATTAAACCATTTATTCCCAATTACCGAAACTTCATATGAAATGGATGTGAGATTGCAATTAACACGTCGTCTTGGATTTCTCTTGGTTGTTTAAATGATTGCTTTGACTATGTCTTCGATTAGAAACGTGGTGATGTCTTTGTCGACTCAATTGTGGTGCTCATTTTCAATCCAATAAAAAATAAAAAATTGTGCTGCACATTTCACGTGTTCAGACTTCGGATCCAACTATCCAATCCCGAATCCACCATCTTTCTTCGGGTGTTAGCTGTTGTTGTTGAAGCATATTTATTTTTATTTTTAAAACATATTTTTAATAATTTTATTAGTTATTTTTTTAACAAATATTAAATAGTTATATTTTTTTTAAATAATTATATTAATATAATATTTGATTAAATTAAAGTGTATATGATCACTTATTTTAATAATAATAAAAAATCTTTTATTTTATTACGTATTGAATGTCTATATTTTTCAAAGACTTAATTACATTAATCTTAAATTTTATTTTTAGTTGCTCCCGCATGAATAATTTCTCACCTTGCGTCCCAAATCTGCATACGTTTTGCTCGCATATTCCTCTGTAACTCTCCTTATGTTCTTTCTTGGATCTTGCAGCCGTCAGATTCTAATCTTATCATCTTTTTTTTTTTTAAAACTTTCATTTATTTATTATTGTGTCATTCTACTTAACATTTATATTTAAATTTATTCGAACAGTTTAAAAAAATTATATTTATAAAAAATGTAAATTAAATAAATACACAAAATATGGGAATAGTGAAATATAAGTTAAATCCTTTTGTAACTTTGCTTATTTTTTAATTAAATTTCATTTATTTATCTTTAGTAAATGTCACCATTGGTTTATTATTTATTATCTGTATACTACTTTATTAATATATTTTTAAAGTGGAACACTTTATTTGTTTTTGATTGAAAGGAACACTTTACTTGTTAAAGCTGAAGCATAGTCATTACATTGGCAGTAAACTTGAAAAACATAATTATGTCGCTATGTGTGGATCACATGGCTAAAATTTAAGGGAAAAAAAAAATACTATTCATGAAAAAGATGAGAGCAAAATCCTCCAAATTTTAAATTATTGAGACAACTAGTATAAATGGGTTGATTTTTTTTAATTTATTTATTAAATAATATAGATTTAAGTTGAGGTTAAACGGGTTTACACATATATGATTTATTAACAAAATTTGTACTATAATTTGATAACCCATAGTTTTAAAATAAGTTTAAATTGACTCATTTTGATTTATTTATTAAATGAGTTGTGTATGAGTTGGAATTAAATAGATCGAATCATATATAGATTAATTCAAACTCAATACGACTCACTTATTTGACAATTCTGTTTCATTGTACATGATATAACATCAACCTCATAAAGTAAAGGTAGTAGGGATGTAGAAGTCATTAGATTATCATTTGGTTAATTAGATTATAAGCAATGTTATTTAAATTTTTTAATTCTAGAAAAAAGGGCTAAGTAAGGATAAAATTACATTATTTTAATAAATTTTTAATAAAAATATTATTTTTAGAGTAATATTTTAATTAAAATTAAAATATTAAAATAATATAATTTATTTTTAATAGACTTCTTAAGATTCAAAAGTTTAATTTTTGGAGAGATCACTTTCTTTGGGAACTACTCTCCCTTAAATTTTTATTTTTATTTTTTTATTAATTATTTTGATTAAAAATATAAATTGTGTTTATTCATCTTAATATTGTTCTATAGTGATTTTGTTTCATCTAGGTATTCAAATATGACACATGTCATGTTTATACTTATTAAATTTGTGTTTTATTGTTAATTTAGATCTATTATATAAAAGATTATAAAGATTAATATGGTATTAATTTTTTTTTTTTTTTTGAAGAACGATTCATTAGGGCAACCACATAGTCAAAATGGGGCAAAATATAGAAGCTAGAGTTTTCCTCATGAAAGTCTTAGTTTGATTCAACAATTTTGATGGTTACTGTGTAGATCAATAATTTTGTATCCATATTGTACCTTTTGATGTTTAACTAATTAAATTTTAGATTTTCAATAACAAAAATTATTGACTATAATTTATCCAATAATAAAAAATAAAAAGAAGAGAGAGACACATTGTTGGTAGGGGTGACAATTTATGACACAATCCGATAACACGAATCGAACACGTCACAAATTTTTTTTAGTAAGAATTGATTAATAATTTTTTCATGTTCTTAAAAGTTTTGATATTTCTTAATGTTATAAATAGGCAACACGAAAAAAAGTAAACTAAATTTTCTCACGTGTCAACTGACACGAATAATATTAACCGAACCCAATGCCAATACAAACACGACTAACACGATACGATTACCAACTCTAAAATTGTTGGATACATAACTTGTGAAGGCAAACAGTGTAGTAAATTTTATTGGATACCCTTGAACTTATAGGTGCGGTCCCAATTGTTAGGAAACAGCGGCACAACATTACTAATAGTCTAATACAACTTATGCTACTTAGCCACACTACTGGCGCACACCGTTGCACAAAGATGGATTTACTATATTCCAAAATAACTATTTTCTAAGAAAAATACAAAAGAAACTAAATTTTTAATAGTCAAAATTGAACTTAAATAGTCGTTCGATTGAGTTACTTAAAATTTCTTACAAGATATAGATTAATTGTTTAATATCACTATATTAAAATGTTTTATTTATGACCATCATTTTTTTTTTCTTTTACATTTTTTTCTTCCTTTCTTGGGTTTCTTATTTTATTTTTGTTTGAAATTTTTGACATCTTATCTACACAATTTTAAAAATCACAATCATTATATGTTATTTTTTTCAATCTATATAATCTACTTTAAAATTTACCCTCATTAAATATTAGGAGCAGATTCTAACTAATTTTTAAGAAGATATAAGACATTATCTTTATTTCAAGAAAATTGACCAATACTTTTATATTCTAGATCTAACGATTTGTATACATTATTTTATATTATATAATTATTCATCAACTAATAATAAATTAACACATTATAGAATTTGTAACAGAAAATAACTAATACATATAATAATAAGTAAAATATAAACTCATTTACAAATTTAAATACTATTAATTGTACATAAAATAATATATTATATGTAATATAAATAAATTTATTAATTTTTAAATAAATAACTAAAATAAAAATGTAAGTGTCATCGACTATTTATACGGTATACATCATTGTAAATTTTGAGAGTTCATATAATTATAAACTAATTTTATTTTATTTTTATGTTTAGTACTTTTTAATTTTTTTTAACTTTCAATTAATTAATGTATATTTTGTAGCAAATTATTTATTAAACTAAATTAAAAAGATAAAGTATTAAATTATATAATTAAAATTTAATTATTATTATTATTTATTTATTTTTGTGTAAGACTTATTTATTCTATTTTAAATTATACGTTAAAATTATATCAAATATTGTTTAATAATAAAATATAATGCATGTACTTACACGCTAATGAACCTACTTATAAACGTAAAAGTGACAAAAATAAGTTTTTTAGACAAAATGATTGACTGCATTTGGGTTAAAAACAATTAAGATTGACGGCATTTGATGAAGATTTATGGCAGGAAATATGATTAACAATTAGAATAATTGATTCAACTTTTGCTTCAATGTAATTATAAAATGGGGTCCGTTTCTATCATTTCACGGCAGTAACAGTTCCTCTTACAGGTATATCACTCGGTTACAGTAATCGAGTTATTAAATGCAATTAATTCAATTAAAAAAAAGGGAAAAAAGTCTAATAAAAAGGAATAGATACTTTCTTTTCCTCTCAGTTGTTTAAATAAATTTATTTTTTTTTTCTTAACCATTCTCTTAAATAAATGTTTACACATAACAAGTTCATGCGCGCAATTAAGCTCCTTAATTATTTGCACACAAAGAATAATTATATTTTTCATGCTAAAATATAACAATCGTTTCCAAATTTTGACTATAGCTTCGTACACAATTCATGAACTATTCAATCACATAAAATATATATGATATTTTAATAATTTAATATATATATATTTTTTTAATATAAAATTATTAAAATAATATAATTTATGTTGAATTTTTTTTTCAAAAGTTAAATGGGATAAAGATGCATTTATAAGCTAAAATATTAAAGGATATGTGTCATCTAGATGAACTGTGCGACTTTTTTTGAAATATATATATATATATATATATATATATATATATATATATATTTAAGGTCGCAGTTGATAGCAAATAGCCAATAAAAGTTACAAAATGAGAACCTGAGCAAGTGGGACAGGTGTTCAGTTTTTAAAATAAATAATAGTTGTTATATGCTGCGTCTGTATTATCATAAATACATACATAAAAATAGCTGAATGTATAAACATTGTAAAATAATTATTGATATTATATAAAATAATATATTAAAAATAAAAAAATACTTTTAAAATTATCTATTTTTTTAAAAAAAATTAATTTAATTATTTATATAATTTTTATAATATTTAAGTTATTTTTTTTATAAAAAAAAAATAATACAAATCCTCTTTTTATAAAAAATAATAACTGACAAGTCTTTTTTTTTTTTTTTTTTTTAAGAAAACATAAAAAAATAGTATTGATTAAAAATACCTCTAGATCTCATCTATTAATTATAAAAATTTATTTGTACATATTAAAAATTTTATTTTAATACAAGTTTTAAAAAAAATTATTTTGAAAAAATTATTTACTTAAATATTAAAAGTTATTAAATTAAAATAATGAATAAAATTTTAGTATTAGAGCCGGTAAAAAAATTAAATAAATTTAAAAATTAGATTTATCCAACCTAATAAAACAAGATAAATAATTATCTAAAATATTATAAAAAAGAATTAATAAAATTAATCTTCTATTTATAACAAAAAAAGAATTAATATGAAACGGATAAAATAATTCAAAAATTAAAAAATATATATAATTAAATTAATAAAATATTATAAATAATAAGTTATTTTTATAAAATCTTACAAAATATCTAATAAAGATTTGTAAAATTTTATATAATAAAAAAATGATTAATAATGTTACTTTTAAAAAAAAAATTAAAATAATACAAAATATAAATAAAAAATTAAAATATCTCTCTTGGTAAAAGAAATGAACAATTAAAATTCACTGCTATTAAAAATAATATTGTTGATCTCTAAAGGGCCTAAACAAAAATTTATATTGTGAATTGGCTAGTCTTGTGAGTTAAATTTACACTGTTCTATTACTAAAAACAAATCGAATTAACTCCATTAAATACTATTTAATTTGTTCGTGCAAAAATTTTGTTAGAATTTGTTTTCTTGTATATAAGAAGTCATGCCCATAAACTAACATGATTGGACACGTCAGAATAATAGTTTATTTAATTTTGTAATAATCAATTAATATTTTTCAAGTTTTAGGCAGGAAGTTGTTTTCTAAACGTGGGTTAGCATATATAGCTTTTGATGAGATGAGTCTATGGTGTTAGCCTAAGCCTAGTGAAAAAGACACTCAATTATTGAGAAAAGGAACAATGAGTTTAAAGTCTTAAAGGGTGATCGATAGGCTATTATTTTCAAACCAAACATTTGCTTTCTAAATAAATATTCATTTACTTATTATTTGGTACATACAATTTCTTTGGATTCTCCACCTTAGCCTTTTAGCATCTCAAACTGTTTTTTTCCAAAAGTTGAAATATGAAGCCTCCGGACTTTATTATGAAAAGCTGCCTTCTTTATCAAATTGGGAGCATATAATTGACATAATACTGCGAGTTCATATTCATTATACTTTTCATATCTTCTATCCTTTTATAGCCTTTCAATTTCTTTATGTACAAGCCAACAAAATTACTCTTTCCGATTTTTTCTCGCTTTTTTGTTTTCATAAGACTATGTAAATATATTTTATTTTCGGTAAAATTATACTTAGTATGAATGTATGATTTCAAATCGATAAAGATTTATCAATTTTTTTTTTAAGTCAAAAGTTTGAATCATTTTAAAATATTATTTAATTTATAAAAAAAATTATTGATATTTTATTAACGTGAAATTTATTTCCTCCAACACTTAACATACACGGTTCAAGAGAAAAGGGGAACATTAAATAAAGAAGACTAGATGTTGCACTGCCCTTGAATGGATTTAGTCTCTTTTGTTAAATGGGCTATTCAAGATGTCCAAAAGTTATAACATAGTAAGACCAAATAAGTAATAGCGTACCAATTCAAGAACAAGTTTCCCCATCACTAAAGCATCAAACCCCTCTAGTTTTAATAAAATTTTATCAAATTACACTTAAACAAAATTTGAACTTTTAATTGCTAGATGATTTTTTTTTTTTTTATAGAAACTATAAAATAGTTCCATTACTATTTTTTAACCTTCTCCATTATTCTTTCAATTCTTCAACAATGTTATGTTATTTTGGAATCTATAGTTGATTTGGAGTATTAGAGAAAGGAATTTGGTCTCATATATGATACATAAGAGGTTTCAAATCGCGCACTCACCCCATCTATTCACATTTAGCTTATTTTTAATGGTTCAATGACCCAAACATAACATAACATATCATCTCATATCTCATCCCATTCCTACTTAAATGAAATGACAACTCTATGTATTGAAAATTCAATTTACTGTAAAATGAGTTTCATTCATTGTTTTAATTTGCTTTTAATTTTTATGTTTAGATGATTTTTGTATTCAAATTTAAATGTATGTCATAACCTCTTTTATATAGAGTTTTATTTTTAATCTCTGAGAAAAAATATATATGTTTATTTTATTTATAATGTAAATGAAATATAGTTTTTTTTTAGTGTTAGAAGAAAATAAATATATGTATTTTTTTATTAAGAAGGTTAAAAATAAAATTAGTTAAAAAAATGAGTCATTTATGCATTAAATTATTTTTTTTAACACAATTAATGTTTTTAATAACACAATATTTTTTTTTAATAACTAGTATTTTTTTTTTTGCAAAATAATATATACACATTTTTTGAATAACATAAGATGACTTTATTTAAATACTAAGTTTTTCACAACATTAAATTAATTATTTACCTTTTTGATTTAATTTCATATCAAAACTGACACAAAAGTATTGAATTTACATGACTTAAAATCTTGTGAGATTTTTAGTATGCCTTTGTATTTTGCAAAAATGTCCACTTTTAATTCACTTTGCCCATTTTTTTTTTTGTACTTATTTCTAGGTGCTTGTTAAATTGATTTTTTTTTCTATCATCGATATTCCCGTACATTTTACATCAAATAGAATTCTAACCACAGTAACTTCACTACTCACTTTATTTATTTATTTATTTTAAAAATAAAACTCACTCATGTTGTTAACTTGTTAGTTGTTACTAATATTGCGCTTGCTTAACATATATTTATGGAGTGTCAGTTCAGATTATTTTAACCCAGAATAAGAACACAATGATACTACACAAATTTATATATATATATATATATATATATATATATATTATTTTATAAATACATTTAATTTTCTCATATTATAAATAAATAAATTGCTAAAAACATGTTCAAATACCATAAGTAATACTATAAATGCTAATATCATGTATTTTTGCACCTATTATTGCACTCATAGCTCTTATTTTGTAATATATGTTAAAATTATTTTGAAAATTAAAAAAATAATTTTTTTATAAATAATATTGACATATGTCACAATAGCAATATCAATAAATGCATGACACTATCATTACTCTCATATTCAGTAAATTATGTTATGCAATTTCATTCATGTTCAAATAACTGTTGGACATTATAAGGCCCAGTAAGAGTCAGTGGTCCACTCCAAATGAGCTCGGCTAGTTGGCGATTTGCTCTTTCAGTAGTATGTGCACCATCAAACCACACATATTCGCCTGGATTCCTACACAATTCATATTGTTTTGTTTCATTTATTATTTTACCGCAGTCAAGTATTCCCCTATACGCCCCACTACCACAGCATGCAGCTTTCCCTTCTTTCAATCCTTCAAAAATATATGGAGACACATAGTTAAGTTATTAATCAACATGAGTATGCATATCAATTTACAACTAATAAGGAGCATACATTAAAAAAAAAAAATCTTGTACGATAAATACATATTTTGCAGTTTTTGTCTTAATTTATAATATTAATTTATTCTAGCAACTTTAATATATGAGAAAAGTCTATGATCACAAATGATGTAATTGAGTTGGAGTTAACTATGCTCACTTTTAGTTTGGTAATTGAGGCAGACAACATGTTGATTATTACTAGAGATGATGTAAATGATATTGCAGTGTTGAAGTCAAAATTATTATGTCAATTTGCAAGGAAGGATTTGTGTTATAGGTATTGACGTTGCCTTTTTTCTTCTGAAGGTTATATTATCTCATAATCTAAGTACATAACTAACAAATTTGATTTGTTCGTCGTTTAGATAATAAGATTGTGATATTTCTACTTCAACAAATGTAACTAACAGAGAGAAAGAGAAAGAAAACGTTTCTTGTTATTAGAGAAAATGAATGAATTAACAAAACTAATGTTATACAGCTATTAATAGAAAACACTTTACATATATCTCAGAGAAAGACATGTGTATTATTATCTAACATTTCTCAGCCTATATATACTTAACAATACAACACCTAGTACCCCCCTTCAAACCGATGATTTTTTTTTTTTATAGAAACTATAAAATAGTTCCATTACTATTTTTTAACCTTCTCCATTATTCTTTCAATTCTTCAACAATGTTATGTTATTTTGGAATCTATAGTTGATTTGGAGTATTAGAGACAGGAATTTGGTCTCATATATGACATATAAGAGGTTTCAAATCGCTCACTCACCCCATCTATTCACATTTAGCTTATTTTTAATGGTTCAATGACCCAAACATAACATATCATCTCATATCTCATCCCATCCCTACTTAAATGAAATGACAACTCTATGTATTGAAAATTCAATTTACTTTAAAATGAGTTTCATTCATTATTTTAATTTGCTTTTAATTTTTATGAGAAGATGATTTTTTTTTTTCAAATTTAAATATATGTCATAACCTCTTTTATATAGAGTTTTATTTTTAATCTCTAAGAAAAAATATATATGTTTATTTTATTTATAATGTAAATCAATATATATTATTTTAGTGTTAGAAGAAAATAAATATATGTATTTTTTTATTAAGAATGTTTAAAATAAAATTAGTTAAATAAATTAATCATTTATGTATTGAATTATTTTTTTTAACACAATTAATGTTTTTTAATAACACAATATGATTTTTTTTAATAACTAGTATTTTTTTTTTGCAAAATAATATATACACATTTTTTGAGTAACATAAGATGACTTTATTTAAATACTAAGTTTTTCACAACATTAAATTAATTATTTACCTTTTTGATTTAATTTCATATCAAAACTGACACAAAAGTATTGAATTTACATGACTTAAAATCTTGTGAGATTTTTAGTATGCCTTTGTATTTTGCAAAAATGTCCACTTTTAATTCACTTTGCCCATTTTTTTTTTTTTGTACTTATTTCTAGGTGCTTGTTAAATTGAATTTTTTTTTTCTATCATCGATATTCCCGTACATTTTACATCAAATAGAATTCTAACCACAGTAACTTCACTACTCACTTTATTTATTTATTTTAAAATAAAACTCACTTATGTTGTTAACTTGTTACTAATATTGCGCTTGCTTAATATATATTTATGGAGTGTCACTTTAGATTATTTTAACCCAGAATAAGAACACAATGATACTACACAAATTTAATATATATATATATATATATATATATATATATATATATATATATATATGTATATATATTATGTTTACAAATACATTTAATTTTCTCATATTATAAATAAATAAATTGCTAAAAACATGTTCAAATACCATAAGTAATACTATAAATGCTAATATCATGTATTTTTGCACCTATTATTGCACTCATAGCTCTTATTTTGTAATATATGTTAAAATTATTTTCAAAATTAAAAAAATAATTTTTTTTATAGATAATATTGAGATATGTCACAATAGCAATATCAATAAGTGCATGACACTATCATTACTCTCATATTCACTAAATTATGTTATGCAAATTCATTCATGTTCAAATAACTGTTGGACATTATAAGGCCCAGTAAGAGTCAGTGGTCCACTCCAAATGAGCTCAGCTAGTTGGCGATTTGCTCTTTCAGTAGTATGTGCACCATCAAACCAAACATATTCGCCTGGATTCCTACACAATTCATATTGTTTTGTTTCATTTATTATTTTACCGCAGTCAAGTATTCCCCTATACGCCCCACTACCACAGCATGCAGCTTTCCCTTCTTTCAATCCTTCAAAAATATATGGAGACACATAGTTAAGTTATTAATCAACGTGAGTATGCATATCAATTTACAACTGATAAGGTGTATACATAAAAAAAAAAAAAATCTTGTACGATAAATACATATTTTGCAGTTTTTGTCTTAATTTATAATATTAATTTATTCTAGCAACTTTAATATATGAGAAAAGTCTATTATCACAAATGATGTAATTGAGTTGGAGTTAACTATGCTCACTTTTAGTTTTGTAATTGAGGCAGACAACATGTTGATTATTAGTAGAGATGATGTAAATGATATTGCAGTGTTGAAGTCAAAATTATTATGTCAATTTGCAAGGAAGGATTTGTGCTAATTACATAACCTTATAGGTATTGACGTTGCCTTTTTTCTTCTTAAGGTTATATATATATTATTGATTTGTTCGTCTTTTAGATAATAAGATTGTGATATTTCTACTATAGTTCATTTGATTGCATTATGAGGTATCTTTGAGCACTTAGTTTTAGAGTTTTTTACTTTCCTCTACTCAGTCTCAATCAATGGAGTTGCGTGCGTACTCTAATTTTGATTGGCTACTAATCCTATACATATCGAAAGTCTACCACTGATTATGTAACTTTTTTTTTATAGTAATTTTCATGTTTCTTGGATGAACAAGAAGCTAGCTGAGCTGAGCTCATTTGGAGTTGGATAATTGCTAATATCATATGAGTGTTTCTCTTACTATCACTGCTCTTTTTAAATTGTGATAACAAGAGTACTATACAAATAGCACATATATGTAGAATCTGCCTCTGATATCATTGCTTGCATCAGCAAGAAGATAGAAGAAGCCTCCAGTAACAGCAAATATTGAATAAGGAACTTTGAAGAAGCAGCAGAATTTGTTGAAGAGGTCAAGCAACAACTGCGCCAATTTGATTTCTTCTTTTGCTGCTTAATATTGTAAGCAGTGACGTATAATCTACAAGCTTTCCTCTATAAATAGAGAAGAGAACAGAAAGAAAATTATCTCACAGATCGCAGAGATCTCAGAATCTCACCAAAGAAGCGTCTCTCAAAAACATTGAGAGAAAGAAATAAGAATACTACAATTTAATTAAACTGTGAGAGAAAAGTGAGGTATTCCTACAGAGAGTGATAAATATCTGTAGAGCAAAAATGGTGAGAGGTTTACCACACAATTGTGAGTGTGAGAGATACACTTTGTGAGTGTAATATTGGGTATTCCTACAGAGAGTGATAAATACCTGTAGAGAGAAAATGGTGAGAGGTTTACCACACAATTGTGAGTGTGAGAAATACACCTTGTGAGTGTAATTTTGTGTATTCCTACAGATAGTGATAAATATTTGTAGAGCAAAAATAGTGAGAGGTTTACCACACAATTGTGAGTGTGAGAGATACACTTTGTAAGTGTAATATTGTTATACCTCAAGTTTAGGGCATAAACTTGAGAGAATTGTTGTACCCATTTTTATAGTGGAAGTTTTTCGGAGTTGCCCCGTGGTTGTTTCCCTCTCACATTGAGTGGGTTTTTTCACGTTAAATATTGTGTGTCATTTTACATTACTCCTGCACATTTATTATTTGCTATTCTCAATCTCGCCAACATTCCGCTGCGATACATATCCCAACAACTGGTATCAGAGCTATTATTGCAAATAGTAAAATTACTATTCACAATAATTAAAGTTGTGAACAGTAAAAGTGAATAGTAAAATACTATTTACATCTGCCGACATTTAAATAGTGAAAGTACTATTCACGAATAAGAGGTACTATTCACGGATACGAGGGACTATTCACGAATACGAGGTACTATTCACAGAGTACTATTCAAGGGCACTATTTGCAAAGGTGATTTTTTTTTGCAAGGTTGGTTCACGACAAATTTAAAATGTCTGGTGGTAAAACAAAGATTGAGAAGTTTACCGGCAACAACAATTTTACCCTTTGGCAGAGCAGAATGAAGGATGTTCTCATTCAGCAACAGAGGAAGGTCAAAGTCAAGAGGACGAGACAATAATTGCTTCTATTGTGGCAAACCAGGCCACATAAAGAGAAATTGCCGAGTATGAAAACGGTTGCAGGAAGAAGATGATGCTGAGGAAGATTTACCAGCAGAAGAAGATGAAAATGCTGAAGAAGATATGCCAGCACAAGAGGACAATAATCAGGGGGAGCAGGCAAGATAACTGGAGAATGATAGACGACTACTGAGAAGTTCGAATCATTCATGAAACTCGAGCTATGTTCCAAGATAGCTGGAATGAGCTCCAAATGATGGAGCTAACATGTGATTCCTCCCTTCATGAGGCAGAGGGGGAGATTTGTAGAATCTGCCTCTGATATCATTGCTTGCATCAGCAAGAAGATAGAAGAAGCCTCCAGTAGCAGCAAATATTGAATAAGGAACTTTGAAGAAGCAGCAGAATTTGTTGAAGAGGTCAAGCAACAACTGCGCCAATTTGATTTCTTCTTTTGCTGCTTAATATTGTAAGCAGTGACGTATAATCTACAAGCTTTCCTCTATAAATAGAGAAGAGAACAGAAAGAAAATCATCTCACAGATCGCAGAGATCTCAGAATCTCACCAAAGAAGCGTCTCTCAAAAACATTGAGAGAAAGAAATAAGAATACTACAGTTTAATTAAACTGTGAGAGAAAAGTGAGGTATTCCTACAGAGAGTGATAAATATTTGTAGAGCAAAAATGGTGAGAGATTTACCACACAATTGTGAGTGTGAGAGATACACTTTGTGAGTGTAATATTGGGTATTCCTACAGAGAGTGATAAATACCTGTAGAGAGAAAATGGTGAGAGGTTTACCACACAATTGTGAGTGTGAGAAATACACCTTGTGAGTGTAATTTTGTGTATTCCTACAGATAGTGATAAATATTTGTAGAGCAAAAATAGTGAGAGGTTTACCACACAATTGTGAGTGTGAGAGATACACTTTGTAAGTGTAATATTGTTATACCTCAAGTTTAGGGCATAAACTTGAGAGAATTGTTGTACCCATTTTTATAGTGGAAGTTTTTCGGAGTTGCCCCGTGGTTGTTTCCCTCTCACATTGAGTGGATTTTTTCACGTTAAATATTGTGTGTCATTTTACATTACTCCTGCACATTTATTATTTGCTATTCTCAATCTCGCCAACATTCCGCTGCGATACATATCCCAACAATATATTGCCAATTGTCCTTTGTTTCTTCCTTAATGCATATTACAAACTTATATATTTGTGCATTTTTTTTTGTTTTTCCTCTAAAGAACTCTCTATGTTTTTTGTTGTCGCTTCATAAATTTGAAATTAACAGATGTTAGATTAATTAATCTATTTTATTTATTGTCATTATTATAATTATTAAGAGTATTTTAGTTATTTATTTGTAAGCTTATAAACCCTTCATTTTCTTATATTTATTCATTCTAAACAATAAAAACCCTAGCCTCCTTTGTTGTTATCTCAATATTATTTTCTCAATTGAACTCATTGGTAGCTTACCATATTTTAAAGGGTAATTGACTCTGTCCAAAAGAGCATTGTAGTAATCAAATATGGAATATTTGAGTCCTGGCGACTGCTTTTGTAACTTGTTGAGGCTTATAGATAGAGCTCTATTGTGTTGTCTTGCTAAAGATGAGGGAAGCTCAGCACACTCACTTCCAAGTTCAAGATGCTTTGCTTTCAGTTCTGGGACACAACCCAAAGGCCCTGCATTTTGAAAGGCTATTTTTCTTCCTCCTAAATTATATATTTCCTGCATAATGCAAATTAATTTATTCGAATTTATGAACCCTTTTTTATTACCAAACTTTACATGTCAATCATTTGATAAATTTAATTACTTACCTTGAGTACACTTGTCAAGTTTCCAATCACCATGTCTACGTATTGTGCTTGGTTGGACTTAGTAGCGTTTGGGTTAATAGAAGAAAAAGTGAAGTAGTCATTGCCTCCGATACTAAACAAGTAAACAGCCCTGTTCAGCACCTTATTGGTTTCTATGTCACCCAGTTGAAGCCTTAGCAATTTATCCATTGCTTTAAAATAGCTTAACTGCATTGGAAGGTTTATCTGAAGACAGAAAACAATATTAGAGAAAAGAAGTAAACTTTTCTTCCCTCGAATATTTATATGAATTTTCTAACAGAGTCAGCTTCAAATTTGGCTCCCAAATGGGTTAAAACCATTCATTGTCATTAACTTATTCAAATTTCAATCATAACAAATTAACAATAACATATAAACCTATAATTTTTACCAAGTGTCAATCGTTACGAAATGTCATATCGATATACATGGTACTTCATAAAAAAATGAATTTTCCAACTAACATTATATAAAAACTAATATTGGCATGGAAAGGTTAGATTTAGGGTATAGTTTCATTCAAAAAACAATTTAAATATGAATGTATGGCATTAATAGTCTTATAGCTTTGGATAAAAGAGCAATTTAGTTCTATAACTTACTATTACAAATGTGCACTTTAGTTCTATAATTTTAATGTAAAAGGTGCAATTTAATTTTTTTTTTTTTTTTTTTTTTTTTTTTTGGAATATTTGGGACTAAAATGCAACTTATTATAAAGATATGAGGCGAAACTGCTACAGTTGAAAGCTATGAAACTAAATTGTTATAGTTGAAAACTATAAGGACTAAATTATTATTTTATCCAAAACTATAAAACTGCCGGTGCCCTTTAATATATATATTATTTTTAGGTCTTGAAAGTGTTCATGATAAAAAAAAAAATTATGCTTGGTCCATAATCACTTCTATGCTTTCAGAAGCACTTTTTCGAAACAGAAACAAACACAACCTTAATCTCATGTTTAAAAAAAATCAAGAAATTAGTGACATACAGTCCCTGAATTTGTCTCAACAAGAACACCAGCTCCAGCTGAGGCAAAATTAGTCCCATCTGTAAATTGATGACAGCCCGGTTGAAGGTATGGTGGAGGCATTGGCAACTTTGCATACTTTGCTGCAATTGACCAGCAATAAGAAATACATAATTCTCTATTTTCTAGAATCCCAATTACAATTTACAATTTTTTTTTTAATATATTGCAGGGCGGTGGATCCACACCAAAAACTCTACAAATATATGTCAAGTATTTATCAACAATAGTATCCAAAATGGGAAAAAAGTTTAGAGGTTTGTTATTACCTAAAAAAAAAAGATATTTTAGTCTTATAATTATCGATTAGATACTTCTGATTTTATTATTTGTGAAAATTAAAAATTTTAGTGTAAAAATTGTACTTTAAATTTTGGACTAAAATGTATTATTTTGAATAATTATAAGACTTTATCTATTAATATTTAATAATTGTAAGACTAAATATTATTATTTTCTATAATAACATAATTATTAATATCTGATTTAATAATTATTGAACTTTTTGGTAAATTTTTACCATTTGTGTCCCTCTTTCATTAGAAAATAAGACATTAGAACTTTTTTAACCATTGTGATACCAAGACAAATTACAACATTGAAATATAATTTAAAGTTAACAGAACAATCAAGTATAGTAGAATCCTACCTATAAAATCCGGGACAATACGTCCGTCGGAGAATCTGCCGGTGGGATAATGGAAGAAAGTTTCACCATATGGCCAAACTGGAAAATCTTGAGGACTAGTGTTATTCAGATACTGATTGTTGCCAGAATCAAAGAGTGAGTCTCCAAAAACAAATAAGGTCCTATTTACATTTTCTGGCTGCTTATTATAGTGGAGTGGTTCATAGCAGTAGTTCAGTACTTGAAGATTGACGATGTTTGTTAACAGGCACACAAGATAGGTAATTAGAATTGACATTATAACTGTATTGATAACTACATTAGAATTGACATTATAACTATATTAATTTCTCGTATGTTTTTCCAATATTGGAATATTTCTAATTGTATAACATAGTAGGTTCCTGTGTTGTATTTATAAATTTTTTCATGGGTTATTATTTGTCACAAAGAGATTATAATTTTATATACTGTCGGTGTGTGAACGTTTTTAATGTGGTTTTGGCTGGTAAGTTGGAATTTGTGATCATTGTTCAGTCTATCTATTAGTCATGAACTAATGAGCTAGCTTTGACTGGTTGAAATTTAGTAGTTTCTCCGTATGGTAGCAATTCAGCTTTCAAAGTTCAACCACTCAACCCTATCATTTTTGCTTTTGAGTTCAAAAGAATATATATAAATCTTTTAAATTTAGGAGCTAATTGAAAATTTTCATGAACTAATTATTTTGTTTAGCTTTATGTCTTAACGATATCTTTGGTGTATTATATTAAATAAGTTAATGAAATGAACTATATTATAATTAATTTATACAGGATATAATTAGATTAAATTAATTATATATATTTTGTTAAAATAATTTTTTATTATAAAATTTATTTATATTAATATTTAATTCATTTTAAGTAATCTATTAGTTTCAAGGACGTTGTATATTTAATGACAAAACTAATTATTTCAAGTAATCTATTAGCGTTGCCTTGGTCATATAATAATTTGCATTGCTCTCTTTACTTTTGATTTTTAGTAAAGAGAATATTGTCTTATTTTTCATCTTAATTGCATTTTTTTCCCTAAGCTAGCAAAAATTTTGTAAAATCATTTTATTAAAGTTATAAATAAAGATATTTAATAAATAATTTGATATAAAATTGTGAGTTTTGAAATATTTTTTTTGGACAATTTAAAATGAATTATTACTAGTTATAAAAAAATGATAAATTTATTAAAAATAATATTATTTAGACAACAACTGTTAAAAAGTACAAGAAAAAAGTCTCAATAAACCTGTTTTAAAAGCCTAAACATTAATGCACAAAAGTTTTACTTAATAATATAATGTTAAACAATTAATATATTTCTTATGCTTAGAATTTAATAACACAAGTGGCCTCCCCAAAATTTAAATTCTAGTTTTGTTTATGGGGGTGATAAAACAAACATTTTTCAATTATTAGTAACAAATATAATGATTCATAAAAATAGATCACCATAAATTTGATTATTCATGATTAAGTAAATGTACCATGATTCAATCAAAAATAAAATAAAAATAAATGTAACATGATGGTGTTGTAATATATACTTTATATCCGGTAGTAGATGGATTCTCTTAAATTATAGATTTAATGGTTTGGTGAACATTAGTGTTTTTGGTTTAGATGGTGAACATTAGTTGAATCAACATTATTATAACCTTTAATCTGCGTTTAATTTAAGTCATACCAATGACCTTTCATAGTTATTTGGGAAAATAACAAAACTAATACCCCCAAAAAATTATAATAACAAAACTAGCACCTCTGTGTTCAATTAAAATTGAACGACGATAATTTGGACTCGTTCAATATTGAACGTTCAATATTATCCGTTCAATTAGAATTGAATGACGATAATTAAACCTATTTAATATTGAACGTTCAATATTTTACGTTCAAATTGAATATTGAACGTTCAATATTAAACGTTCAATTCTAATTGAACACAAGGGGGTGCTAGTTTTGTTATTATAATTTTTAGGGGGTGTTATTTTTGGTAATTTCCCTAGTTATTTTTTATACGTTCGTCGTTACTAACTGTATTAACTTCTCACTTCTTAAAACTAGCTTTATCTTAAATAAATCAATGGCATTATGCCCCGGTAGATTTGAAAAAAAGTTGGAATTTTAGATAAATATATTTTTTTTTAAATAACTACACTACTTACACAATTATAATTATGGCTTAAATTTTAAATATTTTATTACTTAAATGAGTTATATATAATTGAGCTAGCAAATAATTAATCAATCTATATAAACGAGCTGATGAGGTTTGAATAACCAACACAAGCACTCCCAGATAGTCACTGTTCTTTAATTAGGAAGAAATGGTAATACTTAAAAGGGCAAGAAATATCCGCAATATTTTCTCTAGAAAATTCTATATGAAGGGGAACAAATCAACAAAATGTTCTAAAATATAATCCTATAGGTACTTATTTTTTTTGTCTTTATCTTCTATTTCGTTGCATGAGGTAATTATTCAGTCTTTGTTCCTTGAGATTATTACATCACTCAACTTCAAATTCAATTCTCTTTACCTTCTATATTTTGTTTTTCAAATTACCCACTAAATTAAAAACCCCTCTTTTTCACTATTTTCACATGGAATTGGTTCAAATGAAGGAGAAGATGAAGACCCATATTTATCCCCTTATGTTAAATCAAATATACTAGGAATTAAATTTGTGGCTTAAAGAAGATGTCTAACCTACAGATGCTACTTTTCTGAGTAAGACAAGACTTGATGTATTGACCGAAGAAGATAGTTTAGAGTAGGATCTTTTTTTTTTTTTTTCTTTTTTCCTCCAAATATAAGATCTTCATTGATAACCAAAGAACAAGTAAAATGCAGACAGCAGAAAGAAATTAGGAAAAACAACAATATTAACACTCTTAAAATTTATAATAACAAAACTAGCACTCTTCGTATTCAAACTTATATTTTCACAATTAAAAAAAATGATTAATATGTCATTTTTCTTTGAACACCCATTCAATATTTCATGTTCAAATTAAACGTTCAATATTATTAGGGGTGCTAGTTTTGTTACTATAAATTTTAAGGAGTGTTATTTTTTGTAATTTTCCAAAAAATTAAGAACCTAACCAACACAAACAACTTTGACTCCAAAAAAGGAAAAACACATTAAGATTCTCCAATACAACTATTAATTCCATCTTCAGCAGCAGACAAGCTACCCAAGGAATCAACTGCTAACAATATCTAGCACCAAGGCTAGTAGCAAGAATACCAAGAGAAATTTCAAAAGCCTCCAGCAATCCAGCTAGTAAAGGCAAAGAAACATCCTCTAAGCATACAAATACAATATCCTCAATAGTCACTAAACCAGAAGAACACAAACAAACCAGAAGACAGGTAAAAGCTATTAAAGAACACAAAACTAAAATGCGAATCACCAGCTAAAATTTAGATACAAATTGAAAAACTAAAAACAAAAACAAATATAATAGAAGAAAATTATTATCCTGCAACCAAAGAACAACTACCACGTCTTCCATATCAACAAAGAAATATCTAGCATTACCCTCATTCGTAGCTCCATTATCTTCAAGAGCAGTCTCTACATTACCAGTGCTGAAAATTCTTATCCAAATCGGTAATCAATATTACATCTTCTTTGTCATCTATCCTTTCTAAAGCCTCCTCTATTACAGAACAAGATGATGAAAAAAAAAACACTTAGAACATGGCTCCACTAGATTAGATCTAGAGAGGAAAAGATGGCTTCACTAGATTAGATCTAGAGAGAAGAAGATGTAGAAAAAGAGAACTAGCACAAGACTGGAATGCGATTCCAAAGAAAAGTAATCTTTCGGAGAAGTTGAATAACACTAGCAAAGAGAAAGAGAAGTCAATAATGCTGAAACTTAAAGCCAAAGAGATGTTAGTGGAAAGGAAAATGCAGATGACAAATAACTTTGGTAGAACAGAGACAGATCAACATAGATCTGCTAAGAATTGAAATTGATAGAATGGAAACCACCATTAATCTGAGGCCTCAAATGAACAGCACCATTTCTCTTTATTTTGAGCAAAAAAAAACCTACAAACATAGATTATATGGAGATTGATAGGAGGGAGGGGATGAAAACTAAGAATTAATGAAGATTGCAAAAAATCTGGAGAATTTTAGTAGAGAAAATGGAAGAGAAAGAGTGGTGAAAGAACCCTAGGCGGCAGACTCTCATCAGTTCGCTCTCTGATTGTGCATACCTTTTGCAAGTTAGCAATTTTTTATTAATTTTGTGTAGGATCTTGAGTGCAAGTTTTCTTATCATCTCCATTTTAAGATTGCATATCTGTTGGTTAGTGCCTTAGTGGAATATAAACGGATTCTTACACAATGGAGGCTGAAACAAATCTTTGTGGATGCAAAATACTACTCTTCTCATGCTGCTCTCCTTGCTAAGCAGTAGACCAGAAGAGAATTATTTAAATTATCTAAATTGATTGGGATATTAGCTTATGCTTATAGTTTTTCTTATGTAGTTCATGTGGATCTAAACAAACTGTTGTTCTTATCATGGATAAAAAGCAATGAAGTTTCTCTTTGAAAAGAAAAAAAACTGTCATAGCCTCAAAGCCAAGGGTTAGATCATGAAGTTAAGCCTCCATAATAAAAGTCCAATCAAACGTACCTCATACAATATCATTCTGCAAAACATATTAGCAAGTGTTGTATTGTTGTTATACAGTTTCATGAATAGTCAAATAATTGTTTGACATTATAAGGCCTAGTGACACTTGCTGGTCCACTCCAAATTAGTGTAGCTAATTGGATATTTGCCTTTTCAGTAGTATGGCCACCATCAAACCAAACATACTCACCTGGATTCCTGCATAGCTCATATGCTTTGGTTCCATTCCCGTTACCACCGCATTTCAATCCCCTATAAGCCCCGCTACCACAACAAGCAGCTTTCCCATTCTTGAAGCCTTCATTGTACAACACATAGAATTCACAATCAAGGTAATGCCAAGGAAAAGATCAATACTAGTCATCTCAATTTTAGAAAACTAAAATCAACACTGATATAGTAATTTTTTGGTAGATATCTTGATTCAAGTAAACTACCGTTTTCTTAATCAAAATGCATTAATTAATCAAATAAATTGGTAGCTTACCATATTTTGAAGGGGAATTAACTCTGTCCAAAAGGGCATTGTAGTAATCAAATATGGAATATTTGAGTCCTGGTAACTGGTTTTGTAACTTGTTGAGGCTTGTGGATAGAGCTCTATTGTGTTGCCTGGCTAGAGCTAAGGGAAGTTCTGCACACTTATTTCCAAGCTCAGAATGTTCTGCCTTTAATGATGGGACGCAACCCAAAGGCCCTGCATTTTGAAAAGCTATCTTTCTTCCTCCTAAGTTGTATATTTCCTACACAATAATAGTTCAAAACATAAAGGACCTTTTGATTTCAGAACCTCACTCAAGAAAAATACATTCTCAAATAACATTTGTAGAGTGTAAGTTCTTACTTTGAGTACACCAGTCAAGTTGCCAATCACCATTTCTACATACTGTCTTTGATAAGACTCGCTAGCATTTGGGTTTTCAGAAAAGAGATTGAAGTAATCATTGCCTCCAATACTGAACAAATAAACAGCTCTATTCAGCAGTTCATTCGTTTCTGTGTCACCCAGTTTCTCCCTTAGCAATTTACCCAGTGCCTTAAAATCGCTTAGTTGCATTGCAAGACTTATCTGAAGAAATAGAAACAATATTAGAGGAAAAGTTAAATTACTTTGAACCCCTGATCCAGATTCCATCTCATACAAATGTTTCACTAATCTGATCTCTATAAAACCTCAAAGTTTTGTCAAAATTGACTATATGTAAGGTTAAAATTAAGCATCTAGTTCCTAATCACCAAATTCTCTCTCTCTCTCTCTCTCCCCCCTCCCCCCCGGCCATCTAACAGTAGTTAAGAGAGGGAGTTTTGCCGCCTAGTCATCACTCACCACTTTAATCACTAACCCTAGTCACCAATTTAATCATAGAAACAAAGTGTAAACTAGTCAGCATTACAAGCTTGAGATCTATTATAATAGTTCGAAAAACCAATTAAGTAAAATAATAACATACAGTTCCAGGATGAGTATTAGGAAGAACACCAGCACCAGCAGAGGCAAAGTTAGTCCCATATGTAAATTGATGGTGACCTGGTTGAAGGTATGGCGAAAGTATGGGCAAATATGCAAACTGAGCTGCAAACAATTAATAAAAAAGCATAAATAGATCTACTATAAAACCAAACAAAGTACCGAAGCAGAAATGGGGTTAAATGCAATTGATTGTCAACAACTACTAATCTCACACACCTATTAAATCAGGGACGAGACGGCCATCGGAAAGTCTTCCGGTGGGACGGTGGAAGAATGTTTGGCCATATGGCCAGATGGGATCTGCACCTTCAATACTGACATTGAGGTACTGATTGTTTCCAGCATCAAAAAGTGAGTCCCCAAACACGAATAAGGCTTTGTGTTTATAAGTCTTCAGCTTATTAGATTGTACTTTGTTACAGATCACCGATGGATCGAGAGAGCTGGCGAGCAAACACAAAAGATAGCTAAGAGTAGCCATTGGCTCAACTTAGATTTCTAATAACCTTTTTGTACAAACTCTGGGAGTACTTACATGTATTATATTATTGGGTGACTATTTGTCTTGTTAGTGATTTATGTCTGATAAACGTGTAATTTAACATAATATCTTTTAAAGTTTATGTTATTGTAGCCCTTCGTTGTTATAAAATGGAATTGAAGATCCTTGATATTGTTGGGTCGTCAATGAAAAACAAAACTTATTTGTTAAATTCTGTGCTCATTCCGTGCGTGGTATCCAACTCCGGTATAACTCTATGTATGCCGGAAGACCGGCGAAGTGAAGGTATTTTTCAACTAATGATAATAATGTCTCCTAGTTAGGCTTATTACTTTCCATCTTTATAAGGCTGGTTAGGGCCTTTAGCAGCCAATATGATCTCAATAGAAAAGGGTTAACAATTTATTACACTTTGTGAAAACCGCAGTGCATATTTTTAGAAAAAATATTAATAATACATAAATTTATTTTTATTTTTATACACATTCTATTATAACATATAATAAAATTATTTTAAAAATTATAAAATAATTTAATTTTTTAAATAATTTATCACTTATCATAATATATATATATGTGTGTATTCTTATGTTAATATTAAACACCTACACGAACACTCTAGCAAAAAAAAAAAAAAAAAAAGAATAACAAAACTAACACCACTCAAAACTTCTAATAACAAAACTAACACTCATTGTGTTCAAATTTATATTTTCACAATTAAAAAAATGATTAATATGTCATTTTTCTTTGAACATCCATCCAATTAGAATTGAACGATGATAATTTAGATTCATTTAATATTGAACGTTCAATATTTTACGTTCAAATTGAATATTGATCGTTCAATATTATTAGGGTGTTAGTTTTGTTACTATAAATTTTAGGGGTGCTATTTTTGATAATTTTAAAAAAAAAAAAAACACTCACATGAACAACGAATAGTAAACGAGTTTTGATCCTTCTTTAGTTTTTGTTTTAGTATCTTTATTGTAATTTATAATTAATATTAATTTTATAAATTTTTATTATTTTATTTATATATAAATTTTAATTGGATTTGATATTTCATCTAATTTTTTAAAATATATAATTTAATTTTTTAATTTTTAAGTATTATATTTTAAATATTCTAACTGTTTAAAATCCGCAGTTAAGTTTGATTTAAAAAAAAAAGTTCAATTTTTTGGTACATCATACATAATTTTCATATAGCTTTTTTAAAACGATAATTTTGATTTTTTGATTTTTTTTTTTTGGCTAAACTAAAATAATTTACAAAAAATAAATAAAACAATGACGAATTTGTAGGATTGTCAATTTTTTTTATGGGACAAATCCTTGTATGAATTATCAAATTTGAAGCAAGAAATATATATATATATATATTTAAAAAAAATTATAATTTAATTACATAGAACTCAAACTAATTCTAAATAATGCATTATATATTATATAATTTATCTTTAAATTATATTTTTATTCTTTTAAAACATCAAAAATAATTTTATAAATATTACTTAAACTATTTACTTAAATTCAAAAAATTTAAAATAAAATAATTATTTTATAATTTATTTTTATTGATTCAAACTAGCATGTAACAAAATTCTATCAATATTATTCATTATAAAAAGATTATATATTTATATTTATAGATTTTTATTTTTATTCTTATTATATAATATTATATTTTAGTTAAAAAATTTATTTCTTTTATCATAAAATAATTATTATTAATTTTTTTTATTTTATAATAAAATAAAAAATATATAATTTTAATATAACTTTAATCTATATTCCTTATTTGACAGTCCTGTTTTCTATTAGGATCCCAATATATCTTTATAATGATTTTAAAGTTAAAATAAAAGATAAATTTAAAATTGTGAACTAGGAACCGGAAGAGGGTTCGATTAGGGGTGTTAATTCGTGCGAATTGAAGCTAGCCTAAACTAATTTAGTCTAAATTGGTTCAATCCTAACTCAATTTAAATTTAATTTGAGCTAGTAAAGGTGAGCCCGAACTCAAACCAAATACAAACGAGCTGGCTCAAACTGACCCAAACTAGCCCGAATTGTTAATTATATATATATTTTAGTTAATATGACTTTTTTTTATTAAAAAATATGTTTAATAATTAAAACTTAAACAATATTACATAATATATATTGTAAGGTTTATTTTGTATTGGCAATTTTCGTGGACAAAATGTTTGATTGTAATCTAGAATAGGAATTCAACGATTAATCAGACGATACAAGATGATGGAGTCACCAAGCCTTCTACGCCCATATGACAGGTATAATATTCCATCATGCATACATCTGCACACAATTGAGCACGACACTTAGTATGGATCGTAACGTAAAATGTTTTGTGCACATGTTGGTCGATCGATCGAGAGTATTGTTCGATCGATCGAGTGATCGATCGATCGAGTCTGAGACAACTTCGATCTAGATTCTCTCTGTTTGGATTGGATCGATCGAGAAATTGGATCGATTGATCGAACCCTGTTCGATCGATCCAGTATAGATCTATCTTCGATCCAGGTTCTCTCTGTTTGAGTTAGATCGATCGAGTGTAGTGTCGACCGATCGAGAATGGTCTCGATTGATCGAGACAGTCGTTCGATCGAGAATGGTCTCGATCGATCGAGACAATCGTTCGATCGATCGAGCCAGTATTATATTCCTAGTCAAACTCCTTTTTTAATTCGACCCTTATGTTTCTTTTACCTAAATGACCACATTTAATGTTAAGAACAGAATTCTTATTTGAGGATAATTATGGTAATTAATAAATTCTGATGTGAATAGAATCATTGTATGAGAAGAATTCTTTTGAGAACTAAATCCTGATATGAGTAGAGTTATAGTGAATTGCAAATCCTATTTGAAGTAAAAGTTGGACTCTATATAAGGGAGGTTAGTTTGTGCATATTCCAACAACTTGAACTACATTGATCTAATATTTTTATATCTGATTTGTGCTTTTAACTTCTTCTCTTCATCTTTCATGATATTGAGCTTTATATGATTGTTCTAGATTTTGCTAGCTGATTTAGATTTTACATCGTATGCTGTTGAATTTGCTAGTTAGGATTGTTCATTGTTTAAATCCGCTCTAGGACACACTTTGTACTTGTGTTATTGTGCTAACGTTTCAGGTGAGGTGTTCGGTATTTCGTGTGACTCGAAATTACCGAAGGTGACGGGTTCGATTGATCTTGTGTGACTCAAGTAGATCGGAACGTTGGTCTGGATCCAGACATCTAGCTATTGGAGGCTGTGAAAGGAGCGATGGCTCGTAAGTAAATTACAGAAAGGGGGATCTATCTGCGACGGGTAGTTCTGGACTCTATGGTTGTAATTGAACATTGATTTTCATAGTGGATAGTTAGGTGGTTCGGTGGACCGGTGGTTTTCCTCTTAGGTCATTGTTGTGGCCTAGGTTGTTTCCACCTAAAAATATCGTGTGTTATTTTTATTCCGCATTTTATCTTTACACGCGATTGCATGTCTGGCCGTTGTGATTAGATTACATATTTAATATTTGTTAAAAATTGAAAATAACCTATTCACCCCCTCTAGGCTTATTTGATCCGTGATTAAAAACTTTTTCATATATATATATATATATAAGAAAAAATTAATTATTAAAGCATAAAGTCAATTATTAAATTAATTAGGCAATGAGTAAATACATTAAATTCCACTCAAGCAAAAGTTAGAAACCATGCCCTCATGAAAACTCACATTTAGAATAAAGAGTTCTCAAGTCAGAATAAAGAATTCTCAAGTCCAAATAAAATTTCTTCTAACTATTAAACAAAATAAATAAAGATGAACAGATTAAATAAATATATTTACTAAAAAATGAACAGTTAAAATAAATAAAAATATTACCCGAGAATATAACTTTTTTTATATACACAAGGATAAAACTTTGACTATGACTATTACATAATATATAAGTCTCAAGACAATGAACAAGTGAAAAAGAGAATAGCATAACACAAGTATCGATTTAAAAATAAAAACTTCATAATACTAATTTAAATTAAATATAAATATTATTTTTTTGTTTAAAGAGTTAGGTAGATTTAAACGCTAAATGCATTAACATAAAAGAATATAGCATAATATTGTGACAAAATAAATTTATTCAATATCAGTTTATTTTTCAAAAGAAAAAGGAAAGAAAATAACTAATATATCATAAAAGAGAAGTATTGAAAGAAATGAAATATTATTTTAATTTTAATATAATATTTTTTATTTTTTTATTTAAAATTTAATTTAATTTAATTTTGGGCTAATGGGTTGGTCTTAACCCAACTCAAATTTTTTCGTGTTAATATAGTTGGGCCAAAACAAGTCCAAATTTAATTTGATTCGTGTTCGATTTATATTTTTTGATTCAAATTTAATTCGATCAATCGAACTATAGCACAAATTATCACCCCTAAATTTGACCCAACTCGTGTGTGTAGTTGACAATCCTTTTCAAATTGTTTTAGAAATAATTTAAGTTAATAATCTAGATATAATCATAATTTAAAATTAAATTAATTAATAAATCTTTAAAAAAAAAATCAACTAACATAAAAGCATTTTCACCATTAGATGAGTTTATTCAATAGTTCGACATTATTTATTAAAATAATTTATTTAAATGAAAAATAGTCTATCATATACATATATATATATACATGTATATATATGTATGTATGTGTGTGTTATATATATATATATTATAATAATATATTTTTAATTTATTAAAAATCTTATGGTTAATTTTTTATATTATTTATTTAATTGTTATTATTATCAAATAATTTAAAATATATCATAAAAGTTAAAGAAAATATAAAAAGCAAAAAATTAAAGTAATTTACTTTGCTTGTGTCTTTTCTACTACAACTAATATTAAAATATTATACGAGATAATTATTTAAGGGTGTTTTATTTTTTACCCTGTATTATTTTTAATACATGTTCAAAATTCACTTAAGTAGTTAGATAGTTAAAATGGTGCCCTCTATTTTCTTAGATATGAGTTCGAAACTCCCACCTGTAGTATATTCCTCATAAATATGAGTTCAAAATTTTCTCTTGTAGGATTAATAAGTAAATGTATATCCTTAAAATAAATTATATCGATTGAACAAAAAACTAATACATGTTCAAAATTTGTTCATTATTGTACATTTGTTCAAAAGTACGTAAGTTTTCAAAGCTCTGACGACAAATGATCACCAAGTCACTTACAAACCTCCGAGAAAACTTTTATTTTATGGATACTATTTTTAAATATGTATTTAAATAAATTTTATTTTTAAATATATATTTAATTTTAAATATAAATTAAATAAAAAATATATACGGTGTCACAATGCAACACTAGTCGTAACAAAATACTAATGCAACTTTTTATCTAAATTTTTCTCCAAATAAATATAACAAAATCAAATAAAGTTTCATAAAAATAAAATATATATCAATAGGGTTGGATGGATTCTAATTGATTTTTAAAATTAGAAACTTACTCGACTTGAGATGGATTGGTTTCTAAAATTTAAATCCAAACCTAACATTAGGAAAAAAACTAGAGAAGTAGGTTAGGTTTGGATTTAACTTTTAGAAGAACGTATAAATGTAATAAATTTGTGAATTTTAAATAACATGACAAAAAACCTATTCAATAAAATTATATCATATAAATTATGTTTATAATGTATAGTAGTGGTTTCATGTTTTTCCATTCCATTATAAACGACTTCAATTTCTATTTTCATTACAAATATTGTAAGAGAAAAATAAGCTCGTAAGGGGCAACTTTATAGCTCCTCCCTTAGAGTCCCCAAGTTGAACTCTCTCTAGGTATAGTAACTCAACATAGCTAGAGTGTCTCATCAGATTTAGAGAGCTTCCTCATCAAGGATACATCATCGTCTCTGAGCTTTTGCCAGCGTCTTGCACTCGTCCTCATCGATCTTTTGCATCAATGATCGTAAATCACTGATTTCTACTACTGTAGAGTGTAGATCGTCGGTGTTCACCATTGGTTTTGAGCTCTTGTTTAGCAGCTCTTAGCCAAATAATTACTATAGCTAGAGCCTCAGAATTAAACAATTCCTCTTTTTAACATCAGATTATTTAATCATGTAATTTTTTTGACATTTTTCAATTCAAAAGTTATTGATAATGATTTAAGTCAAAGTAACATTTTATAAATGAAATACATATAAGAAATTAGCAAATCCCAATTAGGATCACTACTTCATAGCAAAATTAGCATCACTGCTTCCCTAGCAAAATTAGCATGACTATATAAAACTCTGAATTCTACCTCATCACAACATGTGGCTTTTAAGCTTAACTTCTTCAAATTATTTTATGAGTAGATTAGATACTTCAATTGAAAAAAAAAAAAAAAATGCCCCCTTTGATCATCAAATCAAGCACATTGATATTCTTATCTTTCCCCCTTAGCTTATTAAATTTCAAAAGCAAAAGCTAAAATTAATTTTGAAACAGAAACAATTATACTTGAAAAAAGAAAAGAAAAGAAAAGGGAATTAAATATTTGCTTTACCTTATACAACAACACTAATTGCTCTTTTATATACAATCTACATGAATCGCAATTGCAATTAAAGAAAAAGAAAAGGGAGCAAAGTATGAAAAGCAGCAGACCAGAAACTTACTACTTGGTATTACCATTAGACGATGATGACGGTAATGATTTATGCTTTCGGTAGCGAAAGATATAAAGCAATGCCGAAACCAATAACAGAGTGACACCTGCGATCCCACACACTAAGCTCGCCACCAACAGCACCACCCTCGCGTGATCTTTGCTTCCGCCATTTCCCTCGTTCCACCACGTCGACGTGTCGTTCGAGTTCAACGACTTCGGAAAAGCCGGTGATGACGATTCCTTTTCCTTCCTTCCAGCTCCAAAGAACGACAACATCTCCGGCGCCGACTTAGCCCCCGTCTGCGGTGACTTCTGGTAGCCTAGACCGTGATCCGATGGCCGAATTTCTCGTCCGTCCGATTCTCTGGTCATTGCGATCGAAAAATAAACGGCCAGGATCACTGTAGCCAAGATTTCTCTTTTGTACGCCATTTCTTCGAGCACACTTTTTCTCGATCTCGAGTGTGTGGGTGAGCTACTTTTATATAGAAAAAGTAGTGTGAGAATTAACTTTAGTTTCTCTTCTCTAGCGTGTATTTGTTACGGTTGCAAATATAAAAAATAAAAATAAAAATAAAAATTTAGATCAAACCATTCCTTACGGTAGTTGTTTGAATTTGTGGCTTGTAATAATGAGAATAAATCTAACTGTTAAACTACTGGCTGATTTCAATATTATGTTCTTACATATTGTTATGTGCTGCATCAATGAATTAATAGTCGAGATGCGACTTTTATTTTTATTTTTATTTTTTTTCTTTTAAAGTTAATCCTCACACTACTTTTAAATTTTTTTTCTTTTTTATTAATAAAAAAAAAAACAAACTTACAGAGAATCAAACTTAAATTATTAATAAAAAAATTAAAAATTTAACCACTTAAACTACAAGTAATTCTTTAATAAAAATGCAACTTAATTATTCATCGTTAATAAATTTTTTATTTTTTTTCAAACAATAAACATTAAAAGCATAATTCAATATTAATAAATAACATCTTCACCTCTACTAGTGGGGCGTGAGCCTTTATTAATAATATATGTGTAACACAAAATAATTTATTAGTGGGATATTTTTAATATTTAATTATATCGGGGGTTAGTACTTAGTAGGTCGAAAATCAAGCCCACCCAAAATTTCCCGCAAATATGACAAACAAAAACAATAAAATAAATAAAACTTGCGTGTACAGCTTAGGTAGAAAAAAAGTGTCTAGACACTCGCATTTTAAGTGTCTTTACTCCACCGCTCCAAGTGAGAATGGTCTATTATACAGATAACTTTTGAGTTCTTTGAAGCTGAAATAGCTGAAATAGCTTCAAATTTATTCAACATGCAATATATATATATTTTTTTTCTGAATTTCAAAGAGTGATTTAAGATTGTAAGGCTGTAACATACCAGAGTGACCACTCCAAACCAAGTTTGCAAATTGCTCATAAGCCTTTTCATTTAAATGATAAGAGTCAAAAAACAGATGTTCAGCAGCATCTTCACATAATTCAAAATGTTTCTCTCCTCTCTTCCCTCCACAGCTGTAAATGCTTCTGTATGGACCTGAACCACAACATGCTATCTTCCCTTCCTTGAAACCTTCAACCCCCCACAAATTATCAAAGAGGTGAAAAACAGCTTTAGTTTTCTTTTATCTTAGTATTACAGCGGTTGCAAATATGCCTCAAAACTTTTAAGTAATTAAAAAAAATTCCAACTTATTGATCATTTTCGTCAATTTTGTTAACGAAATTGAAGTCACATGTGTAATTTAATCAAACTTGCTAACGAAATTGACTACAAATATGTGATATAATTAAACTCCGTTAACGGAATTGACGAAAATAAACAATACGTTGGGAGATATTCTTCGTTATTCAAAATGTTGGGCATATCTGCAACCACATATTAACATTAGAAAGGACAAAAGGGGGGGAGGGTGGAGGGGACATAATTTACTCTTTTCTAAAAATCAAAATTGAACACAATTTCATGTTCTTACCATATTTTATAGGATTGTTCATTCTTTCACTAAGAAAAGTATTTAAGTCTATTATTGTATAATTGAATCCTTCAAGCTGTTTCTTTAACTTTGAAAGAACTTTAGGAAGAGCTTTGTTATGAAGGTTGGCCAATTCTGTAACTTCATCCCAGCAATCACCAGGTATTTCTGGTCTAAGTAATTTAACTGCTGGCAAACAACCCAAAGGCCCCAGGTTTACTACTCCAAATTTCCTTCCTCCTTTGTTGTATATGCCCTAACCATCCAAATATTCACACACATTTTAATTTAGCACTATAAAAAAATTACAAACTCAAAAAAGTTGTAAAACAAGAGCTAACCAAAATATATTACTTTGATAACATTAGTTAAGTTTCCAAACACCATCCCAACATATTGTTTATATTGGGACTTAGGCAGACTTGAGTTTGAGGTGAAAGGTGAAAGATAATCGTTCCCTCCAACACTGAACAAATAAACAGCTCTTAACAACAATGCCTTAGCTTCTTGACTACCCAATTTGTGTTTCAATGTGTTCTCCACTTTGTTAAAGTAAGTTAATTGTGATTTAAGGTCTATCACCTGAAACAATAAAGATACCAGAAACTGAGTGTTTTCAATTGTTGAGTAAAAGCATTGATAGTTCTGCAACAAATTTAAGTGACAATTCATGTATAGATGACTTACAAGGCCTTGATGAGACTCAACCAAAGCACCAGCTCCTCCAGATGCAAAGTTGACTCCATATATATAGTTGTCAACTCCAGGTTGTAAGTATGTTGGAATTAATGGGATTTTTGCATACTCAGCTGCAATATGTTGAAACAATCAACTATCTATTAACCCTTTTGCTTAGAATTGAAAATTTTGAGTAGATCTTAACTATTGCAGGAGTTTGAACAATTGACCACCCGTTTTGAGACTATATTTTGGGGTGTTTGGTCACCAATTCCCTGAAAAAAACTAAGCTATCTGAAGAAAGATCTACAAATGATTTGTATTATAGCAAATACTCCTTTAGATCTTGAGGTTGTCTTAAAGAAAAAAAAATAGAGAGAGAAAAAATTATTACCAATAAAGTCAGGAAGAAGACGGCCATCAGAAAATCTACCAGTGGGAAAATGAAAGAAGGTTTTGCCATAAGGCCAGAAATTAGCCTGGAATTCAGTAGTGGTGTTGATGTAGTTGTTATTTCCAGGATCAAACAGTGAATCACCAAAAACAAACAAGGCTTTATTAAACTGGCAATTGCAGCTTATCAGAAATTTCACAAGAATTGTCAGAAGAACCCAGAAACTAGTGTACAAACTTGTTCTTGCCATGTCTGGAATCCAATGCACTTGTCTGCTGATCTCTTCCTTTAAATAATATATACATTTTTTTTAAATAATATTTATAACACCTATTAAAATTTATGATAATAAATTAATACCTCATTTATTTTTATTACAAAAAATAATATATCAGTCTAAAATTTTGGATTTAACTCGAGTTCATCCAATTTAACACCAAACAATTAATTCCGTTCAATTTGGTTTCTACAAACACAGGAATTAGCACAAGTAACGACTTCTTGTCCAATCTGACGGCTTGGGGATAAAAAATTGGCTGCCCAGCTAGCTTTGTCGGAATTAGAGATGACAACGGATTGGTTCGGTTATATCCGTCCCGTTTTGACCCATAGTTTAAATTAAACTGAACTATTTTAGTCAAAACAGATTCGGTTCGGTTAATATTCGTGGGTAAAAAAACTAAATCGTTAACTTTTTTTTTTTTATTTTTTTTCAAATAAAAAAATATTATAATTTTTATGCAATTAAAATTTTTTATTAAATAAACAGGTACTCGAATTGTGACTCGAACTGAATTAAATCGAACTGTTTTTAAATAAAATAGATAATGACCCGATTCGCTTCTGAACCATTTTTGCCCCGACCTGAACTAACACAAAAAGGTCGAATACCCGTAAATACTCGCACCGTTGGATCAATTTGTCGTCCTTAGTCGAAATATCTAAGGGCTGCATTGGATTCGTATCCATCAATTTATAATTTAATTTATTTAAATTTATTCTAAATCTAACATATTCATTAAATAAATAAAAAATGCAAACTAACATAACTTATTTATTTGAATCGAACCATTTAATTGATTTAAATACATCCATCAACATATATTATATGTTATAATGTCAAAATATCAATATAAAATTATATAACTTACTAATATAATAAATTTTAATTAAATTAAATAAAATTAAATAAATTTAAATATTATTTAAAAATAATTATTAATAAATTAACTAATATGAAATTAAAATAATATAATAATATTATGTTAATCAAAGCCAAAATATTAAAATCTCAAACACAACAAAGTCTAAAATATATATATATAAGTATTATAAGTTTTTTTATAAGTAAAAAACTTATTTAAATAAAATATAAATAATTAATAATCAAAATACATAAAATTAAATTCAACAATATATTATTATAAAATGATAAATTTTATACTAAAATAAAAGATTGAATAAATTTAAACATTATTTTAAGAATATTTCAAAATTTGAACCTAAAAAATTAAATTATGAATAATTATCAATATATTTTAATAATTTTAATTATTTATTGTAATTGTGTATAAAGATTACACAATATTAAAATTAATTTGCTTATGATATAATTTTTTAAATAAATTAAATGAGTCAATTTATATAAGTATTACTCAAACATAAAGTAATTACTTTATGAGCGAGTTGTGTCGGCGAAAAAATTGTTGGCTCTAATAATATATAAAAGTTTGATGATAACTGACCACTTATTAATGTTTTTTTTTTTTGTTTTTTTGTCATAACTTAATAATGCTTCTTTTACTATTATACGCAATGAACTTAAAAAGGCAATTTGTCATGCATTGCATATAAAACTTCATTTATAGATAAATCGAATAATTTTGACCTTATCCAAGAAAATGCTGCTGTTTTAGATAAGCATGTACGATTTCTTATTGAAATCAAATGGAAACTACGGACAATAATAAATATGAATTTATTTTTGAGAGGGTTTTTTTTTTTCGTTTAGCAATATTTTTTATATTGAATAATATTTAATGTGATTTAAATTTTAATTTAAAATAGAAAAACTATAAATTTTATTACTAAATTACTAGAATATATATATATATATATATATATTCTTTTTTTTTTTTTGCTTGGGTGTGTTTCATACTTTCACGTGATATTATTTTGTTTTTCCTCTGCTTGTTGTAAGTCTTATCTAACACGATTTGTTCAATAAATAAATAAAAAAAAATCCCTACTTCTAATCATTATCGGACTTGATAACACTATCTTTCTTTCTTTCTTTTTTTTAATTATATAAATAACCTCATATAATTTTAAACAATAAAAATAGCCATCTCTCTTCAAAATATATGCTAGTTTGAGTTTATTGATGGAAAATATTACTTCAAAGCGTTATGTGAAGTTTTGTTTGTTTAATATAAAAATAATTAGAATAATAATCACAATAAAATTAAATATAAAAAAATAATAATATTATAATATTTATTTAAGCAGTATAATTAAAATAAATAATAATATTAAAATAAAGATTATAAAATTATAAATGAAGTAAAATTAAAAAATAAAATTTTTTATTATTAAAAGAAATAAAATTAGCAAAAAAAATCATAAATAATTATATAAATTGTAAGAAAAATAGAGAGGGCTAAAAACGTAATGAGAATTATAAAAAATTGCAGGCGTAACGAGGATTACTACTATTGCTGTAATTCATTTACATTCCATTACAGAGTACAATCAAACTAAACACATTAATATTTTAAATAATTTATATTACAATTACGATTACTATCAACTAAATATACCTCTAATATTTTATTAACACTTTACGTACTAAAAGTGATACAAGATTCTGATGGAAAGTAGCAAAAAAAGATACCATAGTATATAATTCAAAAAATGCTTAAAGGAACATAAATAGACACTTTTATACACATTTATAGATTCCCCCACAGCAATATAATTTTGAAAATTGCGTAAAAAAAAATTCTAGATAATATTTCTTACTTCCAATCGCATATATCTGTTGGAACAAACAATTTTCAACAATATCTTCCAAAGATATGGACAGTTCACGGGCTTTATGAGAAAACAGACTGTTATAGAAGTAGCTGCCTCTAAATTAATACATATGTTATAAATATCAAACTCATAGTATGATCTCCAGAGACTATAATTATATCCGGAATACAAAAAAGGGTGAGGGATATAACAAGTCAATGAATCACATTGTCACAAAACACAAATATAACCAATTCCCACAAAAGACAGGTAGATAGTCTCCAAAACTAACAAGTGCTTCAAAATCCATATCTTCCTCTCTAAAGCATAGAAAGGAGGAAAGAGCACCATTCCATTCTCACCTCATCCAACTCTTCCTAAGAGTACCTTGCCTTGTTCTTCCACCGCATGAAAACAATAAAATATTGGGTTATATGCTGTCATGACCCCCTATTTATTAAAAATTTGATATGACCCCCTCCACTTGATTTTTTTACATATTATGACAAAAATGCCCTTAATTTCATTAATCAATTGTGATGAATTTTAATTGGACACATGTCCAACTAGACTACTCAAAATTGGACAACTGTCCAACTGACCGAATTTTGACCGGCCGGCGACCTCGCCGGAGCCGAGTTGGACACATGTCCAACTAGACTGCCCAGAATAACCACTCAGTTGGACGTATGTCCAACTCACCTCAACAGAGTTGGACATGTGTCCAACTGAAAAGTCCACTCGCCGGAGCTCAGTTGGACGACTGTCCAACTGATGAAATTTTGACCGGCCGGCGACCCCACTCGCCGGAGCCGAGTTGGACACATGTCCAACTAGACTGCCCAGAATAACCCCTCAGTTGGACGTATGTCCAACTCACCTCAACATGTCCAACTGAAAACCAGAGGAGTATATTTTAGAGGACACATATGTCCACTCGCCGGAGCTCAGTTGGACAGTCGTCCAACTGATCAAATTTTGACCGGCCGGCGACCCCACTCGCCGGAGCCGAGTTGGACATATGACGATGAAGAGAATAAAAATTTAAACAAATGCTACCTAAAAAAATTGGCGAACAATGTACAAGAGATCTTAGGCACGCAACAGGAAGAAATGAAAGTAAAATCATGCAGTGAAAGATAAAAACAAAAAGGCATGTAGAAATTTAGAATCTCCGTTTTCGTTTATTTCGCAGAACAAGTAACACAAAAACACAGAGCAACAAAAAAAACAAATCGGAAACCAGAAAACCAAACCCTAGATCACGATCTTCTCCATAATCTTACAATAGCAAGCTTTTAGAGGGAAGCACGCCTCGCACATTCTATCAAAGCGTTCCAAAAGAGATGGCACCAAGTCGGAGCAGGATATCCAGAAACTTGTTGAACCAAACTTTTTGAAATCTAAGTGAAAACACGAAAGAAAGTGTAAAATAGACGAAGCCGAAAACTGTCCGGCAAAACGCAGAACTATTCGCCGGCGAAGGAGTGGTTTTCCGGCAACTTAAGTAAGTTTTTCACCGGCGAGATGATGGAAAAAGGAGGGAGAGAACAGTGGAAAAAGAGGCAAAAAGAAAGCGAGGGCTTAAAAAACCAAAAAAGAAAGGGTAAAAGTGGAATTATATACTTTGTGCAAGTGGGGGTCTAATTGAGAATGAAAACAGTAACAAGGGGTCATAACAGCCTATTTCCCTAAAATATTAGGATTAATAAAAAAATTACCAAGATTAAGGAAGGACAAGATCACAAACTATAATAGAGTATACAAAGTAATGAAACATTTATCAAGTTACGTAAATATAAATTGAATACAATTGTGGCAATATATCAACAAAAGAAGACCGAATATGATTAGACTAACTAGCCAACCAACTATCAATTAAATTGATCAAATTTAAGTATATTTAAATAATGTTTGTTATACCATAATAAATATTCTCACCGTATAATTTTATGCATTTGGTGTGAAAACTATTTGGACTATTTATATCACATGTACCTTTATACTTTTTCAAGTGCAGTGGGTATATTTAACAGATGAAACTCACGATGAGTTCCAAAGATTTAAAAGCCCTTTAATATACAAAGCACATTGGTTACTGATTCCATGATACCTAACCAATGAATTGTACCCGAATGATCCCAAACATCCACTGAACTCTTCCAGATAAAGGTGAAATTAGAGGCATATCAAATAGATTAAATAGCTTTTGATGTTTCAAATTTAGATTTATTACATAGAAAGGTATCCAAACTAATTACTTTTTTTTTTTATTACAAAAATGTGCCCATATTTTAATTTTGATTACAAAGAAGTATATTTTTGGGATTAAGACTTGCAACGTCATCTAAATTTATTACGTGTCAAAATTTAACACATGTCACATCATATATTAATACTAATTAATCCTCGAAGGGTATTTATGTGTATAAAAAAAGTATAGATACTTTTCTATAAAGAAAAATAATTTAAATATATTTGTGTATAATAATCCTAAACTTAGGTACCTTAAAAATAGTTTAACATGTCAAATACTAAAAAAAGTCGGACCACGAGGTTGGGCTTGTTTTAGATTGTTTATGATATTGTGCCTCGTTGTTCACTTGATTTGGCAACTTTTCTCGGTCGTACCAAAGTTTATGGGAAGGCTGAAAATTTTATCACACAATTACAAGAAATTCATGGGCAAACATACAAGCATCTCACTCATTGATACTTACACAAATTACAAGCTACAAGTGGAGAGGATTATGAAACACATATAAATAAATAATATTTAGAATTATTTTTAATATATTTAAATAATTATAAAATAATAATTAAAATTATTTGAGCTGAACAAGTAAAGTTACATACACCTAGAGAGCAAGTAAAATTACTTATTATTGAAAAGCAAGTAAATTTCTTGAAAGGCAAGCATATCTTTAAAAAACAATATTTTTTACTTGACTCCAAGTTTTACTATTATATAAATATGAAAGCTTATGAATAAAGAAGGCAGTATTATTAGGAATCAATGAGTAGTTGTTGCCCCTAGGCCCTGATATTCTACGGCACCAACAAGCTCTAGGAAGAATTGTCACAATCTCATGTCTTCTCTTTCTCAGGAGCTTCAGCTTACATTAGGCATAGGTGTTTGTTAATGACATTAACCATAATGATATATGTGTAACAGGAAATAATTTAAACCTATTTTTAACCATCTCCACATGATATAATATTTTTTCTGATAATGATGTATTTAGAGGATTAAAAATAAAATTAATTAAATCATTTAAAAAATTACCGGAGGGTTTGCAGGTTGAAAATCAATTCCAAGTTTCCAACCTTATTTTCCAGCAAAATTGCAAAAAAAAAAAAAAAAAAAATTTTGATTTGCTTGTTATGATATATAATTTAAGAATAATATTATATGTATGAAGTTATGATGTATATTAATTGACGTATAAATTATTGATTAAATGTAAAGTTTGGAATGTAAAATGATAATATAATTAGAGAATTCTTATTAATAGGGGCTAATTAAATTATGATATATCAATTGATGTATATATTAAGTTATGATAAAAATTATTTTTGATAGTTGAAATTTTAGGGAGAAAAAGCTTCTAGATTTCAAAGAGTTTTTTCTCTTCTGAATTTACACTAGAATTTCCATTTCCACCAACTCCATCTATGAATGGTCTACATGATTGTCTACTATAAACAAGCATTTTCCGAAATATCAAATGGTCATAGTATAAATACGCAACTTGTTTTTTGAAGAAATCAAATTAAGTTCAGCTTATATAAATAACTATTGAGTAATCTGAAACTGAAATGATTTCAAATTTATTCAATTTATTGTAGACTACATTATAGATTTGAAATAGCTTCAAACTTATTCAACATGCAGTATCTTTTTTTTTTTTCCTTTCTAAATTTCGAGTAGTGATTTAAGATTGTAAGGCTGTGATATACCAGAGTGACCGCTCCAAACCAACTTGGCAAATTGCTCATAGGCCTTTTCATTTGGATGATAAGAATCAAACAACAGATATTCAGCAGCATCTTCACATAGTTCAAAATGTTTCTCTCCTCTCTTTCCTCCACAACTGTAAATGGCTCTGTAAGGACCTGAACCACAACATGCTGTCTTCCTATATTTGAAACCTTCACTCCACGATTTTGGAAAAGAGTGAAAATAAAACTAATATTTATCATTATTATAATTGACATGACAATATATTAGTTGATATAATTACATGAGTTCAAATATATTTACTAATAATACTTTAGTTTGAGAATTATCTCAAATTTAAAATATATAGATTTATCCAAGTGAAAAACAACTTTAGTTTTTGTTAAGTCAACTATATTTTTTTTTTGTGGAGAGTTAAAATCGTTTATTTATTTAGACAATACGTGTTATTTAGTTATCTAGCTTATAAAAGATGTTTTTAAATCCCTTTGCTTATAAAAAATATATTTTGAAGTTATTTTACTTATAAAAAATGTGTCAGGTAAAAGTAAAATTAATTTTTCATCCAATTTTTCGTTAAATTTAATGGAATAGTATATGCGTCACGTGCATGTTTATAATTTTCGATTGATATATATAAAATTAAATAATTTTTAATTAAAAAAGGGGGACATAATTGCTCTTTTCTAAAAATCAAAATTGAACACAATTTAATGTTCTTACCATATTTTATAGGATTGTTAATTCTTTCACTTAAAAAAGTATTTAAGTCCATTATTGTATAATTGAATCCTTCAAGCTGCTTCTTTAACTTTGAAAGGACTTTAGGAAGAGCTTTGTTATGAAGGTTGACCAATTCTGTAACTTCATCCCAGCAATCACCAGGAATTTCTGGTCTAAGTAATTTAACTGCTGGCACACAACCCAAAGGCCCCTGGTTTACTACTCCAAATTTCCTTCCTCCTTTGTTGTATATGCCCTGCCCATCCAAGTATTCACACACATTTAAATTTAGCACTTGAAAAGAATTACAAACTCAAAAAAGTGGTAAAACAAGAGCTAACCAAAATATATTACGTACTTTGATAACATTAGTTAAGTTTCCAAACACCATCCCAACATATTGTTTATATTGGGACTTAGGCAGGCTTGAGTTTGAGGTGAAAGGAGAAAGATAATCATTGGCTCCAACACTGAACAAATAAACAGCTCTTGACAACAATTCCTTAGCTTCTTGACTACCCAATTTGTGTTTCAATGTGTTCTCCACTTTGTTAAAGTAAGTTAATTGTGTTTTAAGGTCTATCACCTGAAACAATAAAGATATATACCAGAAAGTGAGTGTTTTCAATTGTTGAGTAAAAGCATTGATGGTTCTCCAACAAATTTAAGTCACAATTCAAGTATAGGTGACTTACAAAGCCTTGATGAGACTCAACCAAAGCACCAGCTCCTCCAGATGCAAAGTTGACTCCATGTATATAATTGTCAACTCTAGGTTGTAAGTATGTTGGAATTAATGGGATTTTTGCATACTCAGCTGCAATATGTTGAAACAATCAACTATCTATTAACCCTTTTGCTTAGAATTGAAAATTTTGAATAAATCTCAACTATTGCCGGAGTTTGAACAATTGAACACCGGTTTTGATACCATGTTTTAGCGTGTTAGTCACCAATACTTCTAAAAAGACTAAGCTAGAAATGATTTGTATTATATCCAATATTCCTTTAGATATTGAGGTTGTCTTAAAGAAAAAAAAAAAATAGAGAGAGAAATTTTTTTTACCAATAAAGTCAGGAAGAAGACGGCCATCAGAAAATCTACCAGTGGGAAAATGAAAGAAGGTTTTGCCATAAGGCCAGAAATTAGCCTGGAAACCAGTAGTGGTGTTGATGTAGTTGTTATTTCCAGGATCAAACAGTGAATCACCAAAAACAAACAAGGCTTTGTGTAATTCTTTTTGATCCCAATTTACATTAAACTGGCAATTGCAGCTTATCAGAAATTTCACAAGAATTGTCAGAAGAACCCAGAAACTAGTGTACAAACTTGTTCTTGCCATGTCTGGAACCCAATGCACTTGTCTGCTGATTTCTTCCTTTAAATAATATATACATTTTTTTTAAATAATATTTATAACACCTATTAAAATTTATGATAATAAAATAATACCTCATTTATTTTTATTAAAAAAATAATATCAGTCTAAAATTCTAAATTGAACGCGACGTCATTTAAATTTAACACCAAACAATTATTTCCGTTCAATTTGCAATTTGGTCTCTGCAAACACAGAACTTGGCACAAGACCACAAGTAAGAACTTGTCCAATCTGACGGTTTGGGAATAAAAAATTGGCTGCCTAGCTAGCTATATGTGAGGGTTGCGTCAGATTCGAATTGATAATCTTATCATTAAATTTGACTCAAATTTAAAACATTTATTCAATATTTTAATCTTTATTTAACCTATTTAAATATATCAATCTATATATATTATATTTTATAATATATAAATAATTTAACATAAAATATCAAGATATCAATGTATAATTATATAACTTATTAATATAATAAATTTAATTAAACTCACTAAAATTAATTAAATTTAAATATATCTTTAACATAATTATTAATAAATTGAATATTATAAAATAAAAATAATATAATAATATTTTGTTAATCAAAGTCAAAATATTAAAATCTCAAACACCAAAAAATCCAAAAACACATATATAAACATTATAAATTTTTTATAAGTAAAAATTTATTTAAGTCAAAAATAAATAATTAATAATTAAATTACACAAAATTAAATTAAACAGCATATTATTATAAAATAATAAACAACACACGAAAATAAAATATGGAATAAATTTAAACATTATTTCAAAAATATTTTAAAATTCAAACATAAAAAAAAAATAGATTATAAATGTTACCTATATATCTTAATAATTTTATATATTTATTCGAATTGCTTAAAAAGATCACGCATTAGTAAAATTGGTTCATTAAGATTTAATTTTTTTAAATGAATTAAATAATTACCTTTCTATAGAGAAAAATAATTTAAATATATTTGTGTATAATAAACCTAAATTTAGGTACCTTAAAAAGAGTTTAACCTGTTAAATATTAAAAAAACTCAGACCACGAGGTTGAACCCGTTTTAGGTTGTTTATGATATTGTGCCTCGTTGTTCACTTGATTTGACAACTTTTCCCGATCGTACCAAAGTTCATGGGAAGGCTGAAGGTTTTATCACACAAGTACAAGAAATTGACGGGCAAACATACAAGCATTTCACTCATTGATACTTACACAAATTACAAGCTACACGTGGAGAGGATGATGAAACACATATAAATAAATATTATTTAGGATTATTTTTAATATATTCAAATAATTATAAAATAATAAATAAAATTATTTGAATTGAACAAGTAAAGTTACATATACCTAGGGAGCAAGAAAAATTACTTATCATTGAAAAGAAAGTAAGTTTCTTGAAAGGCAAGCATATCTTTAAAAAACAATATTTTTTACTTGGATTCCAAGTTTTACTATTATATAAATATGAAAGCTTATGAATAAAGAAGGCATTAAAATTTAAGTTCAAATAGAGTATAGAGATTTGTCTCTATTTTTTTATTTTCAATTATTTGGTATTATTAGGAATCAATGAGTAGTTGTTGCCTTAGGCCCTGATATTCTACGGCACCAACAAGCTCTAGGAAGAATTGTCACAATCTCATGTCTTCTCTTTCTCAGGAGCTTCCGCTTACATTAGGCATACGTGTTTATTAATGAAATTAACCCTAATGAAATATGTGTAACATGAAACAATTTGTTGATGACATTTTTAATGTTTAATTATATAGTATGACTATTTTTATATGTAAAATTTTATTTTTAATTTTTTGGTGTATAAATAAACTCAGTTATTTAACTAGTTTCATTTCTAACTCAGTATTTTATTAAAAAAAAAATTGAACCTATATTTTTTCTCCTGAAAATGATTAAAAATGAAACTCTACTCATAAAAAAAAATTATGCCATATATTTAAACCTATTTTTAACCATCTTTATATAATATAATATTTTTTCTCATAATGATGTATTTAGAGGATTAAAAATAAAATTAATAAAATTATTTAAAAAATTACCGGAGAGTTTGTAGGTTGAAAATCAATTCCAAGTTTCCAACCAAATTTTCAGCAAATTGGCAAAAAAAAATATTTTTGATTTGCATGTTATGATATATAGTTTAAGAATAATATTATATGTATGAAGTTATGATATATATTAATTGATGTATAAATTATTGATTGAACGTAAAATTTAGCATGTAAAATAATAATATGATTATAGAATTCTTATTAACAAGAGTCAATTAAATTATGATATATCAATTGATGTATATATTAAATTATAATAAAAAAATATTTTTGATAGTTTAATTTTTAGGGAGAAAAAGCTTCTAGACTTCAAACAGTTTTTTCTCTTCTGAATTAACACTAGAATTTCCATTTCCACCAACTCCACCTGCGAATGGTCTACATGATTGACTACTGGGGTGGATCTATAAAGGGGCTAGGAGGATTTTAATTCCGGTCAATTTTTCTACAAAAAATTAATTATGTGTATATTTTTAGTATTGAATAAATATTTTATTTATAATAATATATTGTGTTTAATTTTTATGTACATATTTTAGTATATATTAACAATATTTAACAAATACGTGGATAAAAATGACATGAATTGTAAATAAAATGGTTAAATATATACTTTTTTCATGTATTTGGTAACTATTAGTAGGGGTGAACAAAAAAATACAGAACCAAACCAACCCACCCAACCCAACCCAAACCAATCCAGAAAAATCGATTTTTAAGTTTTATTGGTTTGGTTCGGTTCTTCATAATAAAAAATCGATTAATATTGAGTTGGTTTGGTTTTCATTTATTAAAATGTTAAAAAAATCGAACCAACCCATATATATATATATATATATATATATATATGTTTTATTATGTTTTATTAATATATTAGAATATGGGAGCTTGGAACATGTTTGAAATTTTATTTTATTTTTATGTTTTTTTTTTTGATAATTTAAGTATTTTATTTTTATTCTCTATTTTGTAATATACTGTAGTCTATATGTACTAAAGATTTGAATTTATATGTTTGGATTTGTTATTTGTTGCTAATTAGTTATGTTTATGAGGGCAACCTTTTTTATTTTCGATAATATTTTAGAAAAATTTATCCTCTACTTTGTTAGTGAGAGATAAATAAGTTTTGTCCATTTTTGTCATTACAATTTAAATATTTAAACGGAATTCGTGCAAGCACTTCTCTACCAAGTACTCTCATTTATTTTATCTTTTATTCACATGATACATGAATTTGATATTATTTAATTATTTATCCATTATAAATTTATAATTACATCATCTTTCATATTTTTGTCGGTAGAGTTTTCATTGCATGAATAACATTAGTGAACAATATTATTAGATCTGAAAGTTAGTAAATTTTGTCAAGTATGTGATTACTATTCCTTATTGCTTATTTGTCTTAATTTTAAATTTTTCTTGCACTTTGTATTTGATATGAATAATGGTATTAGATAAGTGATCGATATCTATATTTCTAAATTTAGGTATTATAATAAAATTAACATTAAAAATGTTAGAAATTATATATAATACAAGAGTTTTAAAAAAATTTAATAAACAAAATTCATTACCGTAAAAAGAGGAAGAAATTTCCTTTAACCAACCCAAACCAAACCAAAAAATTTGGTTCAGGTTAGATTGATTTTTCAAAATTTTTGGTTCGGTTCGGTTCTTGTTTTTAAAAAACCGATCATATTGAGTTGGTTCCAATTTTAGTCTAAACCCAAACCAACCCATATTTGTTCACCCCTAACTATTAGTAAAAAAAAAAAAATTAGAGTAGTATACTACAAAAAATTCTTCTTAAATATAAAAATCTAAATAATTTTTATATACTTTTAAACTCAACATTATAAAATTAAAATTAAAAAAGTAAGTATGTGATAAGTTTTATATTAAAGTTTTGGAAGTTTATGTTTTTTATATTTTATTTCAATCCAAATTTTAACTTTATCTAATATTATATTATTTGACATTTTATTTTAATAATCTTTTAGAATTTATTTAAAATTGTTTTACATAAAAATTTTATTATTTTTATTATTATTAGTTATTCTTATATTATTTATAAACATATATTTTTAAATATAATCTCAAGCTTAAAATTATAAATCATATTTTACTTTTTACATTTTCATATGTTATTTTAGTTTTAATATCTATAAATCTTAATGTATTTCATTAAACTTTTTATTTGCTTAGATTTTTTAGTTAATAAATTTATTTTATTCATAAATGATACTAATATTTATTAACTTGTTATATTTTTGTTTAATTTTCGTTATAAGTTAATTATAATGTGTTAACTCTATATCTTTATTATAATATAAAATGAAAAAATTTAGTATTGAATTGAGTATAATTTATTATAACTCTTACTAAATTTTTTTTTATTTTGTAAAAAAAAAAAAAAAAAAAATTAGGCCCCCCTCAAATTTTTTACTCCGCCAATGATTGTTTACTATAAACAAGCATTTTTCCAAATATCAAATGGTCATAGTATAAATACGCAACTTGTTTTTTGAAGAAATCAAATTAAGTTCAGCTTATATGAATAACTATTGAGTACTCTGAAGCTGAAATAGTTTCAAATTTATTCAATTTATTGTAGACACTTACATTATATATTTGAAATAGCTTCAAATTTATTCAACATGCAGTATCTTTTTTTTTTTTTTTTCCTTTCTAAATTTCGAGTAGTGATTTAAGATTGTAAGGCTGTGATATACCAGAGTGACCACTCCAAACCAACTTGGCAAATTGCTCATAGGCCTTTTCATTTGGATGAGAAGAATCAAAAAACAGATATTCAGCAGCATCTTCACATAGTTCAAAATGTGTCTCTCCTCTCTTTCCTCCACAACTGTAAGTGGCTCTGTAAGGACCTGAACCACAACATGCTGTCTTCCCATCTTTGAAACCTTCACTCCGCAATTTTGGAAAAGAGTGAAAATAAAACTAATATTCATCGTTATTATAATTGACATGACAATATATTAGTAGATATAATTACACGAGTTCAAATATACTTACTAATAATACTATAGTCACATTATTTGAAAATTATCTCAAATTTAATATATATAGATTTATCCATGTGAAAAACAACTTTAGTTTTTGTTAAGTCAACTATATTTTTTTTTAGGTGGAGAGTTAAAATGGTCTATTTGTTTAGGCTATATATATTATTTAGTTATCTAACTTGTAAAAGATGTTTTTAAATCCTTTGCTTATAAAAAATATATTTTGAAGTTCTTTTACTTGTAAAAAATGTGTCAAGTAAAGATAAAATTAATTTTTCATCCAATTTATCGTTAAATTTAACGGAATAGTACACGCATCACATACATGTTTATATTTTTCGATTGATATATATAAAATTAAATAATTTTTAATTAAAAAAGGGGGACATAACTGCTCTTTTCTAAAAATCAAAATTGACCACAATTTCATGTTCTTACCATATTTTATAGGATTGTTAATTCTTTCAGTAAAAAAAGTATTTAAGTCTATTATTGTATAATTGAATCCTTCAAGCTGCTTCTTTAACTTTGAAAGGACTTTAGGAAGAGCTTTGTTATGAAGGTTGGCCAATTCTGTAACTTCATCCCAGCAGTCACCAGGTATTTCTGGTCTAAGTAATTTAACTGCTGGCACACAACCCAAAGGCCCCTGGTTTAGTACTCCAAATTTCCTTCCTCCTTTGTTGTATATGCCCTGCCCATCCAAGTATTCACACACATTTAAATTTAGCACTTGAAAAGAATTACAAACTCAAAAAAGTGGTAAAACAAGAGCTAACCAAAATATGTTACTTTGATAACATTAGTTAAGTTTCCAAACACCATCCCAACATATTGTTTATATTGGGACTTAGGCAGGCTTGAGTTTGAGGTGAAAGGAGAAAAATAATCATTGGCTCCAACACTGAACAAATAAACCGCTCTTGACAACAATGCCTTAGCTTCTTGACTGCCCAATTTGTGTTTCAATGTGTTCTCCACTTTGTTAAAGTAAGTTAATTGTGTTTTAAGGTCTATCACCTGAAACAATAAAGATACCAGAAAGTGAGTGTTTTCAATTGTTGAGTAAAAGCATTGATGGTTCTGCAACAAATTTAAGTCACAATTCATGTATAGATGACTTACAAAACCTTGATGAGACTCAACCAAAGCACCAGCTCCTCCAGATGCAAAGTTGACTCCATATATATAATTGTCAACTCCAGGTTGCAAGTATGTTGGAATTAATGGGATTTTTGCATACTCAGCTGCAATACGTTGAAACAATCAACTATCTATTAACCCTTTTGCTTAGAATTGAAAATTTTGAATAAATCTCAACTATTGCAGGAGTTCGAACAATTGAACACCGGTTTTGATACCATGTTTTAGTGTGTTAGTCACCGATTTTTCTAAAAAAGACTAAGCTATTTAAAGTAAGATTTACAAATGATTTGTATTATGTCAAATATTCCTTTAAATCTTGAGGTTGTCTTAAAGAAAAAAAAAAAATAGAGAGAGAAAAAATTCTTACCAATAAAGTCAGGAAGAAGACGGCCATCAGAAAATCTACCAGTGGGAAAATGAAAGAAGGTTTTGCCATAAGGCCAGAAATTAGCCTGGAAATGAGTAGTGGTGTTGATGTAGTTGTTATTTCCAGGATCAAACAGTGAATCACCAAAAACAAACAAGGCTTTGTGTAATTCTTTTGGATCCCAATTTACATTAAACTGGCAACTGCAGCTTACCAGAAATTTCACATGAATTGTCAGAAGAACCCAGAAACTAGTGTACAAACTTGTTCTTGCCATGTCTGGAATCCAATGCACTTGTCTGCTGATCTCTTCCTTTAAATAATATATACATTTTTTTAAAATAATATTTATAATACCTATTAAAATTTATGCTAATAAAATAAAACCTTATTTATTTTTATTAAAAAAAATAATATCAGCCTAAATTTTAAATTGAACGCGACGTCATTCAAATTTTACACCAAACAATTATTTCCTTTCAATTTGCAATTTGGTCTCTACAAACACAGGACATAGCACAAGACCACAAATAAGAACTTGTCCAGTCTGACGGTTCGGGAATAAAAAATTGGCTGCCTAGCTAGCTTTGTCGGGGTATGTGAGGTTGCGTTAGACTCGAATTGATAATCTTATCATTAAATTTGACTCAAATTTAAAACATTTATTAAATATTTTAACCTTTATTTAACCTATTTAAATATATCAACTAATATATATTATATTTTATAATATATAAATAATTTAACATAAAATATCAAGATATCGATGTATAATTATATAACTTATTAATATAATAAGCTTAATTAAACTCACAAAAATTAAATTAATTTAAATATAACTTTAACATAATTATTAATAAATTAATTAATATAAAATAAAAATAATATAATAATATTTTATTAATCAAAGTCAAAATATTAAAATCTCAAACACTAACAAAGCCTAAAAAACATATATAAACATTATAAATTTTTTATAAATAAAAATTTGTTTAAATCAAAAATAAATAATTAATAATTAATAATTAAATTACATAAAATTAAATTAAAAATCATATTATTATAAAATAATAAAAACACACGAAAATAAAATAGGGAATAAATTTAAACATTATTTCAAGAATATTTTAAAACTCAAACATAAAAAAAAAAAAAAAAAAAAGATTATAAATGTTGCATATATATCTTAATAATTTTATATATTTATTTGAATCGCTTAAAAAGATCACGCATTAGTAAAATTAGTTCATTATGATTTAATTTTTTTGAATGAATTAAATAATTTAACATATAAGTATAACTCAAACCTTTATAGTTGTGTACGCGAAAAAATTGTTGCTCTATTAATATATAAAAAAAAATTGATAATAACTGACCACTTGTTTTTTTTTTTTGGGTCATAACTTAATAATGGCTTGTTGTACTATTTTAAGCAATGAACTTATAAAGGCAACATGTGAAACGAATAATTTTGACCTTAATCAAGAAAATGCTCTGCTGTTTTAGATAAGTATGTACAATTTTTTATTGAAATCAAATGAAAACTAGGGACAATAATAAATATAAATTTATTTTTTAGAGGGTTTTTCTTTCGTTTAGCAACGTTTTTTATATGGAATAATATTTAATGTGATTTGAATTTTAATTTTTTAAAAAAAAAAGCTATAAATTTTACTACTAAATTACTAGAATTATACAAGATTTTTTTTTTTTTTTGCTTTGGTGTGTTTCATGTGATATTATTCTGTTTTCCTCTGCTTTTTCCAAGTCTTAACTAGCACGATTTTTCAATAAATAAAAAAGGAAAAAAATTCCTACGTCTAATCATTATTCGACTTGATAACAAATTTTTTTTTTGGTTGAAAAATTATATAAAAAACCTCATATAATTTTAAACAATAAAAATAGCAATCTCTCTTCAAAATATATGCTAGTTTGAGTTTATTGATGGAAAATATTACTTCAAAGAGTAAAGATTTTATTAACACTTGACAAAGTGATACAAGATTCTGATGGAAAGTAGCATAAAAAGATACCATAATTTATAATTCAAAAAATGCTAAAGGCACATAATAGACACTTTTATACACATTTATAGATTCCCCAACAGCAATATAATTTTGAAAATTGCATAAGAAAATATTTTTTCTAAATAATATTTCTTACTTCCAATCACTTATATCTTCTAAAATATGGACAGTTCACGGGCTTTTAATCATAAATATTATGAGAAAACAGACTGTTATAGAAGTAACTGCCTTTGAATTAATACATATGTTCTAAATGTCAAGCTCATAGCATGGTCTCCATAAACTATAATTACATCCAGAATGCAAAAAAGGGTGAGGGGCATAACAAGTCAATGAATCACATTGTTACAAAACACAAATATAACCAATTCCCACAAAAGATAGGTATATAGTCTCCAAAACTAACAACTGCTTCAAAATTCATATCTTCCTCTCTAAAGCATAGAAAGGAGGAAAGAGCACCATTCCATTCTCACCTCATCCAACTCTTCCTTAGAGTACCTTGCCTTGTTCTTCCACCGCATGAAAACAATAAAATACTACGATTAATAAAAAAATTACTAAGATTAAGGAATGCCAAGATCACAAACTATAACAGAGTATACAAAGTAATGAAACATTTATCAAGTTGCGTAAACATAAATTGAATACAATTGTGGCAATATATCAATAAAAGAAGACCAAATATGATTAGACTAACCAAGCAACGAACTACCATTTAAATCGATCAAATTTAAGTACATTTAAATAATGTTTGTTATACCGTAATAAGAGTTCTCACTGTATAATTTTATGCTTTTGGCTGTGAAAATTGTTTGGACTATTTATATCACATGTACCTTTATACTTTTTCCAGTGCAGTAGGTAATTTAACAGATGAAACTCACGATGAGTTCCAAAGATTTAAGGCCCTTTAATAAATATACAAAGCACATTGGTTACTGATTCCATGATACCTAAAAAACAAATTCAAAGTAGTACTGTATCAAACTTACATTTTCAAAGTTCGCTTTAATCTTTCAACATGAGCATTACTCGGTGGCTCTAACCAATGAATTGTACCCGAATGATCCCAAACATCCACTTAACTCTTCCAGATAAAGGTGAAATTAGAGGCATATCAAATAGATTAAATTGCTTTTGATGTTCCAAATTTAGGTTTCTTATATACAAATGTATCAAAACTATTTTTTTTTTTTTACAAAAATGCGCCCATATTTTAATTTTCATTACAAATAAGTATATTTTTGGGATTAAGGCTTGCAATGTCATCTAATTTTATTACGTGTCAAAATTTAACATATGCCACATCATATATTAATACTAATTAATCCTCAAATGGTACTTATGTGTTAAAAAAAAGTATAGGTGCTTTTCTATAGAGAAAAATAATTTAAATATATTTGTGGATAATAAACCTAAATTTAGATACCTTAAAAACAATTTTAACCTATCAAATATTAAAAAAATTCGAACCACGAGGTTGAACCTGTTTTAGGTTGTTTATGATATTGTACCTCGTTGTTCACTTGATTTGGCCACTATTCCCAATCGTACCAAAGTTCATGGGAAGGCTGAAGATTTTATCACACAATTACAAGAAATTCATGGGCAAACATACAAGCATCTCACTCATTGATACTTACACAAATTACAAGCTAGTCGCTGATCGCAAAATAAGTCACATGGATTTTAATGAAGGTGATTTCATATGGATTGTGTTGACTAAAATTTGTTTTCCTCCTGGAGAATATAACAAGTTGTTTGTTATAAAGATCGATTCAGGCATCCTAGACACAAACATATGATGTGTTCGTATTGAATGTCAAACACTTAATTTATGACAATCCCAATGATATTGGTGCTCTAAATTTTAAGTCAAATTTTAGGATTATTTTTTATTTATTTAAATAATTATAAAAGAAAAAATAAAATTATTTGGGCCGAATAAGTAAAGTTACAGAGCAAGTAAAATTACTTATTATTGAAAAACAAGTAAGTTTCTTGAAAGGCAAGCATTGTAGAGCAAGTAGTGTTTGGTGATGATGATGAACAGTGCAATACTGATTGAATTTAGTTATTAGCAACAGACACCAACTTGTGCAACAAGTGTGAGGGGTTATTTCTGTTATATCACCCACGTGATCTCTGATTGAAATTAGGCTGCAATTGGTTTGTTATTTTTCTGTTATCATTCAAATGTAATGTGTTTGTTATCTTTCCCGCGTTCGATTTTGTGAGTAGCTGAGCTTGCATGAGTATGTAAGCCAACTCAGCTTATAAATAGGAATGGCAATGGGGCAGTTCGGGTCAAAACCGACCCGACCCGAACTGACCCGCGGGGCAAAAAATCCGGTGTGATTTGGATCTTTCGGTTTCGGTTTCGGGTCAGGTTATAACCGCGGGTCAAAAACCCGACCCGTTGACCCGTTGACCTTTTTTTTTTTTTTATTTTTTATTTTTTATTTTTTATTTTTTATTTTTATTATTATTTTTTTTAACCTTAGAAAGGACTTAACAGATCAATGATCTCATACTTAGCATCACTTGGACCATCTTCATAGCAAGACTCAAAGATTGGTCCTGTATTTGGATTAATGTTTGAGGCAACCATGCAATTTCCTGATATCACTTCTATACACGACTACTTGTAAAAGAACAAAGAACCAGGGAATATGTAAAATATGTAACTTGGATCACCAAGGGCATAATCAAAAGTAAATGCAACTGAAAATAACATTTTACTTCCAAATCTATATAACTTAAAGAAATTGTCTGCTTAATGTTAGAAATTCAGTAATTATATATCTCAGTGGGTAGTATTCTTAAGTAGGAAATAAAGTAAAGTGGGCTCCATCTCTTCAATTGAGGCACAGAGGCAGTAACAAATCTGAAGATGATCGACTGTGTGTGATATAATTGGCAACGTGAAGTTATATTGAGAAGGACATGGCATGCACTTAAAGAAAGGAACTTACAGTGATTTAAGATACTCCAATTTCTCGAAACTGTCTGCTTCTTTATTTCAATTGGAACTCGACTGGACCAAGAACACAAATTACAATCACACATCAGATTTGGATCAAACCCAAGTTGTGAAAAATTACAAGAACACATCATATTTGAATCAGATTTGAAAAATTACAAGAACACATCATAAATCAGAAGCTGCTCGAAATGTACCACTAACACAAATCAGCAAAAAAAGAAAAAATTTAGACTTACTGGGTTACCGAACCCAACTATATTTTTAAAAGTTTGTGACTTACAGTAACTGAGTGTTAAACCTGAGGAAGTTAACGGCACAAACCTGAGGAACCTTGGCGACTGCTAGAGGCGAAGTCGATTGCAGATTTCTGGCGGCTATAGGCGAAGTCAACGGAAGATTGCTGGCGAGTAGAGGCGAAGTCGACTGCTGGCGAACGGGACCGGAGCTTGCTGGGCTGGCGAGTGGTGACTGAATCTGAAAGTGGCTTAGGGAGAGAGACAGAGACTGTGGGTAATTTAAAAACGGATACCCGTATGGAGCCCCGATCCGATCCGTTTCTGACCCGAATTTTATTTCAAAAAATGGATATTATACCGACCCGTATCCGCCCCGAACCGATCTGCCCCGTTTTAGTCCAAACGGTTCGGGTACCCGCGGGGCCCCGACCCGATGGATAAAATTGCCATTCCTACTTATAAATAACTCAACAACATGCGTAAAAAATGAGAAGAAAAGTGTGGAAGAAATTTCAGTTACAAAACATAAACTTGCAGTGATTTGAGTATTTTCAGTTCATGAGTTCATGCTTTCATTAGATTCAAATCGAAACAAAAATCTTAGATAGTATTAGAGCAGCTACCTAACACGAATTAACATAGTTGATAAATCAAGAGTTGAATTGGAGGATCAATTACAAAAGATTCAATAAAAAAGAAACAAATCAAGAAATGGCAGATCAGAGAACAATGGAAATAGAAATTATTTCTTTTCACAATCAGGTATCAACTATGAAACTCAACAAAGAAAATTATATTGTTTGGAAGAAGCAAGTGGTTCGCATGCTTAAGAGTTATGACTTAGAAGGTTTTGTAGATGGATCTATCAAATGTCCAGGAAAACTGAATGAAAATGGTGTAACGAGTGCTGAATACAAGTACTGAATTAGGCAAGATCATATGATTAGTTCATGGCTAGTAGGTTCCATGATTGATGAATTCATAAAGAAAGTTCAAGATTGTGATACAAGCTGTGAAGTATGGGTTTGTCTTGAAGGATACTTTCTATCTCATTCTCGAGCTAGAATCATGCACTATAAGATCGAGATGAACTCTATGAAGAAGGAATGAATGACTATAAGTGAGTATCTGCAGCTTGTGCAATCTCTAGCATCACAGTTATCATCTGCTGGTTGTGCAGTTTTCTGAAGAAGAACAAATCTTGGCAATCTTGAATGGTCTTGATAGTGATTATGATTCTGTTGTAGCTAATGTTCAAGATGGGACTGTGAGATTGCAAGAAGTACAACACAAATATTGAGTCATGAGAGTAGAATTGAAAGAAGAAACATGCATGTACCACTATTACCTTTAGCCAATCTGGTTGATGTTGGTCATACATCTTGCTCATCAAACTGTTATGAATCCTTATACTTTTGTAGTTAATCCTACACACTCAGCAAACCAATCACAATCACAGAATAATCAGTCACAAAATTCTCAATCTAACTATGGATCTTGTTATCCCAATCCTCAACCTGTCTATGCACCTCAGCATTTACCGCACAACACATTTGTTCAAGGTCATAATCAACATAATGAACCTTACAATACTCATAATTCACAGAATTTTAGCAGAGGTAGAGGAAGGGACTTTTACAGCAATAGATCATAGTGTCAAATATGTGGTAGAATGGGACACTATGCTAATAAATGTCGGCACAAATTTGATAGTCAGTTTTCACCTCAAATTAGATCAAATTTTTCAAACAATCAACATTTTACATCCAATCTTCCTTCTAACTCACCTTACTCATCATTTCAACCACCATCTACTTATCCTGTGTATACACCAGTGAGTCAAGCATACGACAATCCCTCTTATACTAATTTCAGTGATCCACAAGCTCAGGTAGCTATGTTCAATCCGTATATACAACATGCATCAGTTCCAATTTCCAAATCTTTGTCACAATCATCTACACCGATACCTATGCAACAACCACCTGTGTATTACACTCAGGCAGGACAAACATCAGCTCAACAAACCACTCAACCTGCAACTATTCTGTATGCTAACCCCAATTCTGTTTGTGATCCAACATGGTTCCCAGACAGTGGTGCTACTCATCATGTAATAGGAGATCCATTAAATCTTGTTGTTAAAACTGAATTTGCAAGTAATGAGCAACTTCAAGTGGGCAATGGATCTGGTCTGCAAATTGCCAATGTTGGTATGTCTTCTGTTTCCTCTGCTCACAACACAACTAAAAAGTTTCTTTTATCCAATAGGTTACATGTGCTCTCTATTACCAAGAATCTCTTTAGTGTGGCTCAATTTACTAAGAATAACAATGTGCTTATTGAATTTCATGTTGATTGTGTATATGTGAAGGACAAAATCACAGGGCAGAAACTAATGCAAGGGAGGCTTAATAATGGTTTGTATACTTTCAACCTGACAGTTCATAAACAACTCTTTCTTGTCAAACAATTTCCATGTTTTCCTCAGAGCTTGGTAACTGAAGTAACAGAAGGTGCAGCTGCCAACTCCAGCTTAGTACTTTGGCATAACAGATTGGGTCACCCTTCTGTACAAACTACTAGAGCAGTAATGCTTAAGTGTAATATCAAATGTGCTAGCTTGTGTAATACTTAGTTTGTATGTAGAGCTTGCCAATTAGGCAAAACACATAAACTTCCATTTGTTCCTTTATTAAATAAAGCTAAGGCACCTTTGGATGTTATTCATTCAGATGTATGGGGTCCTTCACCCATGTTATCTAGTCTTGGCTTTAGATGGTATGTACATTTCATTGATGAGTTTTCTAGATTCAGTTGGATTTATTTTATGAAGGAAAAATCTGATTGTAGAAAAGCCTTTTTGTTATTCAAAGCAAAGTTTTATTGCTAACTGGCAAACGTATTAGAGTGTTGCAAACTAATGGAGGTGGGGAGCATGATAGTTTGAACAATGCACTGAATGTTGCTGGTATTTCTAGACATATTTCCTGTCCTTACACCCTTGAGCAAAATGGGTTAGCTAAGAGACGCCATAGACAGATTGTTGAAATGGGGCTAAGTATGCTAGCACTTGCTTCCATGCTGTTACAGTACTGGGATGAAGCTTTCTATGCAGCCATTTTTGTAACTAACTGGCTGCCTAGTTCAGTATTGGAAGGTAAATGTCCTCTTGAAGCATTATTTTCAGTTAAACCTGATTACACATTTCTTAAAGTCTTTGACTGCAAGTGTTTTTCACTTACTAGACCCTATAATCAGCACAAGTTTGATTTCAAGTCTAAGTTATGTACATTTGTTGGATACAGTCCCTGTCATAAGAGATATAAATGTCTCTCCACTGAAGGTAAGATCATAATCTCACGACATGTCTACTTTGATGAATTTAGTTTTCCTTTTGCCTCTCAATCTCATTTATTACCACCTCCTAAACCTCTCAGAATGACCCTACCCACAGTCTCAAAAATTTATGTTCCTAGTTGTTCTACTTTGCCTGCTACTTCTATCACCACTCATGTACCTCCTTCCTCTCAACCCAATTCTTCCTATACCAATGCAATTCAAAGCACTTCTCCTACACCTGATCTTCATAATACTTTATCTGACTTATTCACCTCTCATTCAAGTCCTTCTCATTCCCCAATCATATCTCGTCCTCCACCTTTAATTCCTAATACTCATGGCATGGTAACTCGCTCCAAAGCTAGCATCTTCAAGCCTAAAGCCTATACAGTTTCCCACAGTGTCCCTATACCCACAACTGTCAAGCAAGCCCTATCTCATGAAGGCTGGTTCAAATCCATAAAGGAAGAATATGATGCACTCATGAGAAATCATACTTGGGAATTGGTACCTTGCCCACAAGGTAGGAAGGTAATTGAAAACAAATGGCTATTTCGAGTTAAAGAATTAGCAGATGGGTCATTAGAGAAGCTTAAGTCTTGTTTGGTGGCCAAAGGCTACTTGCAGGTAGTTGGGTGTGATTTTGTAGAGACCTTCAACCCTGTTGTCAAACATGCTACAGTCAGAGTCATTCTTTCTATTGCACTGAGTCATGGTTGGACACTTAGACAGCTAGACATAAACAATGCTTTCCTTAATGGCACTCTTTAAGAGAAAGTATTCATGAGACAACCTGCAGGTTTCATTAGCAAGGAGCATCCAGATCATGTCTGTCAATTAAGGAAATCCTTATATGGCCTGAAACAAGACCCAAGTGTAGGGGTGAGCAGCGGATCGAAACCGCCTGTTTTTCACCAATCTGAATCCGATTCGATCCGAAGCAGATTTGAAGATTTCTAATCCGAATCCGATCCGATAATGTAGTCAATCCGAACCAATCTGAATCCGAACAGATCGGATTTTTTGGATCGGATAGGTCGGATTGAGATTATAATTTATTTTTTTATTATTATCATATATAAAACACAATATATACTAACATTTAAATTTTAAATTGGTATATTTTTTAGTAAAATTTATTTATTTATAATCACAAATTAGATAATCAAAATAATAAAAAGTATATTGTTGAATATTATTAAATTATTATAAAGAATTTAATATTTTTATTTTTTAAAAAACTAAAATAATAATTTAATGTAATTGTGGTATATATAATATTTAAATATAACACATTAAAAATAAATATACATTTATTTATAATTTTAATAGTAATTCAGTCTGGATCGGATTACAACGGATTATAAAATCTGTCAATCCGAATCCGAACGGATTATATACCTTTCAATCCGAATCCGATCCGACTACAAAATATATCAATCCAATCCGATCTAAATCTGACGGATCGGATTGAATTTATTAATTTGAGCGGATTGATCGGATTATTTGCTCACCCCTACCCAAGGGCATGGTTTGACACTCTGTCAACTACTCTTGTTCAATTTGGTTTTTCTAGAGCCAAGTCTGATGACTCTTTATTTTTCCTGATTTGCTCGGCTTATAGAATTTACATCATTGTGTATGTAGACAACATGATTATTATAGGATCTTCCTTAACTAAAGTTAATGAGTTTATTGATCTTCTTCATGATCGTTTTGCTTTGAAAGACATGGGATTCGTGCATTACTTCTTGGGGATTGAGACCTCAAAGCTTACCAATGGTAGTCTGTTCTTGAAACAGTCTAAATATATCATAGCTATCTTAGACAAAACTCATATGAATCAGGCCAAACCTACAGTCAACCCTATGATTTCTGGTTCAGCCCTTCGAGGTGATTTGGGTGATGATTGTGCTAATCCTGCTCTTTATCCCAGCACTATAGGTGCACTACAATATGTCACTATCACACGACTAGATACTGCCTTTTCTGTGAACAAAGTTTGTCAATATATGTGTCAACCTAAAGACATTCACTAGGGAGCTATGAAGAGGATTTTGAGGTATTTAAAGGGTACGGTTGAGCATGGCTTGTATTTCCAACCTAATGTTGATCTCCAGATTAATGGCTTTGCTGACTCAGATTGGGGCTCTTGTCTAGACACAAGACATTCAACATCAGGTCTTTGCATATTTTTGGGTGCTAATCCAGTTATTTGGTCAGCCAAGAATCAATCCACTATGTCAGATCTTGACACTGAAGCTAAATACAAGTGCCTTGCCAGTGCAGCTGTAGAGGTCGTTTGGCTTCAGGCTTTACTTCACGAAATGCAAATTTCTATTTTTGCTACACCAATTATTTGGTGTGACAGCTCTAGTGCCATTGCTCTTTCTGTTAATCCTGTCTTTCATGCTAAAATGAAGCATATAGAATTGGATTGTCATTTTGTGCGTGACAAAATACTTATGGGACAGCTTAGTGTGCAACATGTACCATCTTATGATCAGATTGCTGATATCTTCACCAAACCGCTTTCTCCTGATCATTTTTTGCGTTTGCGAGCCAAACTCAGTGTCACTGAAGTGCCACTAAGTTTGCGGGGGCGTGTAGAGACAGTTATTGAAGTGGTGCTTGGTGATGATGATGAACAGTGCAATATTGAATGAATTTAGTTATTAGTAGCAGACACCAACTTGTACAGCAAGTGTGAGGCGTTATTTCTGTTATATCACCCACGTGATCTCTGATTGAAATTAGGCTGCAATTAGTTTGTTATTTTTCTGTTATCATTCAAATGTAATGCATTTGTTATTTTTCCCGCGTATGATTTTGAGTAGTTGAGCTGGCATGAGTATATAAGTCAACTCAGCTTATAAATAACTCAACAACACGCATAAGAAACAAGAAGAAAAGTGTGGAAGAAAATTTAGTTACAAAATATAAACTTGCAGTGATTTGAGTATTTTCAGTTCATGAGTTCATGCTTTCATTAGATTCAAATTGAAACAAAAAGCTTAGAAGTATATCTTTAAAAAATAATATTTTTACTTGGACTCGAAGTTTTACTATTATATAAATATGAAAGCTTATGAATAAAGAAGGCATTAAAATTTAAGTTCAGTTTAGAGATTTGTCTCTATTTTTTAATTTTCAATTATTTGGTATTATTAGGAATCAATGAGTAGTTGTTGCCCTAGACCCTGCTATTCTACGGCACCAACAAGCTTTAGGAAAAATTGTCACAGTCTCATGTCTTGTCTTTCTCAGGAGCTTCCGCTTACATTCGGCATAGGTGTTTGTTAATGAAATTAACCATAATGACATATGTGTAACATGAAACAATTTGTTGATGACATTTTTAATGTTTAATTATAAAAAGTATGATTATTTTTATACGTAAAATTTATTTTTAACTAATTTCATTTTTAATTATGTTATTTTATTAAAAAAAAATGAACCTATATTTTTTTTTTCTAAAAATGATTAAAAATAAAATTTTACTCATAAAAAAAATTATGTCATATATTTAAATTTATTTTTAACCATCTCTACATGATATAATATTTTTTCTCATAATGATGTATTTAGAGGATTACAAATAAAATTAATTAAATCATTTAAAAAATTACCTGAGGGTTTGTAGGTTGAAAATCAATTCCAAGTTTCCAACCAAATTTTCCAGTAAAATGATATATAGTTTAAGAATAATATTATATGTATAAAGTTATGATATATATTAATTGACGTATAAATTATTAATTGAATGTAAAGTTTAGAATATAAGATGATAAAATGATTATAGAATGCTTATTAATATGGGCCAATTAAATTATGATATATCAATTGATGTATATATGATAAATATTATTTTTGATAGTTGAATTTTTAGGGAGAAAAAGCTTCTAAATTTCAAAGAGTTTTTTCTCTTCTGAATTAACACTAGAATTTCCATTTCCACCAACTCCACCCGTGAATGGTCTACATGATTGTCTACTATAAACAAGCATTTTTCGAAATATCAAATGGTCATAGTATAAATATGCAACTTGTTTTTTGAAAAAATCAAATTATGTTCAGCTTATATAAATAACTATTGAGTACTCTGAAGCTGAAATGGTTTCAAATTTATTCAATTTATTGTAAACTACATTATAGATTTGAAATAGCTTCAAATTTATTCAACATGCAGCATCTTTTTTTTTTTTCTTTCTAAATTTCAAGTAGTGATTTAAGATTGTAAGGCTGTGATATACCAAAGTGACCACTCCAAACCAACTTGGCAAATTGCTCATAGGCCTTTTCACTTGGATGATAAGAATCAAACAACAGATATTCAGCAGCATCTTCACATAGTTCAAAATATTTCTCTCCCCTCTTTCCTCTACAACTGTAAATGGCTTTGTAAGGACCTGAACCACAACATGCTGTCTTCCCATCTTTGAAACCTTCACTCCACAATTTTGGAAAAGGGTGAAAATAAAACTAATATTTGTCATTATTATAATTGACATGACAATATATTAGTTGATATAATTACATAAGTTCAAATATACTTACTAATAATACTATAGTTTGAGAATTATCTCAAATTTAAGATATATAGATTTATTCAAGTGAAAAACAACTTTAGTTTTTGTTAAGTCAATTATATTTTTTTGGGTGGAGAGCCAAAATGGTCTATTTGTTCAGACAGTAGATGTTATTTAATTATCTAACTTATAGAAGATGTTTTTAAATACCTTTGCTTATAAAAAATATATTTTGAAGTTCTTTTACTTGTAGAAAATGTGTCAGGTAAGAATAAAATTAATTTTTCATATAATTTTTCATTAAATATAACAGAATAGTACATGCGTCGCATGCATGTTTATATTTTTCGATTGATATATAAAAAATTAAATATTTTTTAATTAAAAAAGGGGGATAATTGATCTTTTCTAAAAATCAAAATTGAACACAATTTCATGTTCTTACCATATTTTATATATAGGATTGTTAATTCTTTCACTTAAAAAAGTGTTTAAGTCCATTATTGTATAATTGAATCCTTCAAACTGCTTCTTTAACTTTGAAAGGACTTTAGGAAGAGCTTTGGTATGAATGTTGGCCAATTCTGTAACTTCATCCCAGCAATCACCAGGTATTTTTGGTCTAAGTAATTTAACTGCTGGCAAACAACCCAAAGGCCCCTGGTTTAGTACTCCAAATTTCCTTCCTCCTTTGTTGTATATGCCCTGCCCATCCAAATATTCACACACATTTTAATTTAGCACTATAAAAAAATTACAAATTCAAAAAAGTTGTAAAACAAGAGCTAACCAAAATATATTACTTTGATAACATTAGTTAAGTTTCCAAACACCATCCCAACATATTGTTTATATTGGGACTTAGGCAGGCTTGAGTTTGAGGTGAAAGGAGAAAGATAATCATCGGCTCCAACACTGAACAAATAAACCGCTCTTGACAACAATGCCTTAGCTTCTTGACTACCCAATTTGTGTTTCAATGTGTTCTCCACTTTGTTAAAGTAAGTTAATTGTGTTTTAAGGTCTGTCACCTGAAACAATAAAGATACCAGAAACTGAGTGTTTTCAATTGTTGAGTAAAAGCATTGATGGTTCTCCAACAAATTTAAGTCACAATTCATGTATAGATGACTTACAAAGCCTTGATGAGACTCAACCAAAGCACCAGCTCCTCCAGATGCAAAGTTGACTCCATGCATATAATTGTCCACTCTAGGTTGTAAGTATGCTGGAATTAATGGGATTTTTGCATACTCAGCTGCAATATGTTGAAACAATCAACTATCTATTAACCCTTTTGCTTAGAATTTAAAATTTTGAATAACTCTCAACTATTGCTGGAGTTCAAACAATTGAACACCGGTTTTGATACCATGTTTTAGTGTGTTAGTCACCAATTATTCTAAAAAAAGACTAAGCTAGAAATGATTTGTTTTATATCAAATATTCCTTTAGATCTTGAGGTTGTCTTAAAGGAAAAAAAATAGAGAGAGAAAAAATTCTTACCAATAAAGTCAGGAAAAAGACGGCCATCAGAAAATCTACCAGTGGGATAATGAAAGAAGGTTTTGCCATAAGGCCAGAAATTAGCCTGGAAACCAGTAGTGGTGTTGATGTAGTTGTTATTTCCAGGATCAAACAGTGAATCACCAAAAACAAACAAGGCTTTGTGTAATTCTTTTGGATCCCAATTTACATTAAACTGACAATTGCAGCTTATCAGAAATTTCCCAAGAATTGTCAGAAGAACCCAGAAACTAGTGTACAAACTTGTTCTTGCCATGTCTGGAATCCAATGCACTTGTTTGCTGATCTCTTCCTTTAAATAATATATACATTTTTTTTAAATAATATTTATAACACCTATTAAAATTTATGATAATAAAATAATACCTCATTTATTTTTATTAAAAAAATAATATCAGTGTAAAATTTTAAATTGAACGCGACGTCATTCAAATTTAACACCAAACAATTATTTCCGCTCAATTTGCAATTTGTTCTCTACAAACACAGGACTTAGCACAAGGCCACAAATAAGAACTAGTCCAATCTGAAGGTTTGGGAATGAAAAATTGGCTGCCTAGCTAGCTTTGTTCGGGATATGTGAGGGTTGCGTTAGATTCGAATTGATAATCTTATCATTAAATTTGACTCAAATTTAAAACATTTATTCAATATTTTAATCTTTATTTAACCTATTCAAATATATCAAGCAATATATATTATATTTTATAATATATAAATAATTTAACATAAAATATCAAGATATGAATGTATACTTATAAAACTTATTAATATAATAAATTTAATTAAATTCACTAAAATTAAATTAATTTGAAAAAACAAGAAAAATAACACCTCTTAAAACTTATAATAACAAAACTAACACCCTTTGTATTTAAACTCATATTTTTACAATTAAAAAAATGACTAATATGTCATTTTTCTTTGAACACCCGTTCAATTAAAATTGAACGACGATAATTTAGACCTGTTTAATATTGAACGTTCAAATTAAACGTTTAATAATTCACGTTCAAATTAAACGTTCAATATTATTAGGGTTCTATTTTTATTACTATAAATTTTAAAGGTGTTATTTTTAGTAATTTTTCAATTAATTTAAATATATCTTTAACATAATTATTAATAAATTAACTATTATAAAATAAAAATAATATAATAATATTTTGTTAATCAAAGTCAAAATATTAAAATCTCAAACACCAAAAAAGTCCAAAAAACATATATAAACATTATAAATTTTTTATAAATAAAAATTTGTTTAAATAAAAAATAAATAATTAATAATTAAATTACATAAAATTAAATTAAACAACATATTATTATAAAATAATAAACAACACACGAAAACAAAAGATGGAATAAATTTAAACATTATTTCAAGAATACTTTAAAATTCAAACATTAAAAAAAAAATAGATTATAAACATTACTTATATATCTTAATAGTTTTATATATTTATACGAATTGCTTATAAAAATCACACATTATTAAAATTGGTTCCTTATGGTTTAATTTTTTTTTAATGAATTATATAATTAAACTTATATAAGTATAACTCAAACCTTTATAGTTGTGTAGGCGAAAAAATTGTTGCTCTATTAATATATAAAAAAAATTGATAATAACTGACCACTGGTTTTTTTTTTTTTTTTGGGTCATAACTTAATAATGGCTTGTTGTACTATTTTAAGCAATGAACTTAAAAAGGCAATATGTAAAACGAATAAGTTTGACCTTATTCAAGAAAATGCTGCTGTTTTAGATAATAAAATGGAAATAAATATAAATTTATTTTTTTGAGGGTTTTTTTTATCGAATAATATTTAATGTGATTTAAATTTTAATTTAAAACAAAAAAAGCTATAAATTTTACTACTAAATTACTAGAATTACAAGTTTTTTTTTTTGCTTGGGTGTGTTTCCTGTGATATTATTTTGTTTTTCTCTGCTTTTTCCAAGTCTTAACTAGCACGATTTTTCTATAAATAAAAAAGAAAAAAATTAATACGTCTAATCATTATTCGACTTGATAACACTTTTTTTTTTTTTTTTGAAAATTATATAAATAACCTCATATAATTTTAAACAATAAAAATAGTAATCTCTCTTCAAAATATATGCTAGTTTGAGTTTATTGATGGAAAATATTACTTCAAAGAGAAAAGATTTTATTAACACTTGACAAAGTGATACAAGATTCTGATGGAAAGTAGCAAAAAAAGATATCATAGTTTATAATTCAAAAAATGCTTAAAGGGACGTAAATAGACACTTTTATACACATTTATAGATTCCCCCACAACAATATAATTTTGAAAAATGCACAAGTGTTGCGTGTTGTCCCAAAACACGTAACCTTTATTAAGTTTACAATTGGGCTTATAATTTGAAGGGCCCATTAGGTTATTAATATATATATGTACTCCATCAGCTATTAGAAACAAGTGATAATAATCAATCTTCATATTAGCGGCAGAAGAATAGAGGCGGCACAAGAGATAACAGAGGCGGCACAAGAGGAGATCAACGGGACCTCTCTTTTTCGGTCACTTGAATGATTCATTCAAGAATATTAATTCTCTCCATCTATTTGGTAACAAATTTATAGTTACTGTTTTAATTTATCTGTTGTTGCTAAATTGGCAAGACAGATTTATTTATTTATTGCTTTTGTGAGAGAGATTGATTTGGGTGTAATTGAATATTTGGGTATTTGAGTGATTTGGCCAATTAACTGTTGGCAAATCTTATTGTACTCATCTTTGACAAGTACAGTGGAATTTTTCGGTGCCGGCCTCAGCAGTGGATTAGGTAGTCACATTGACTACTGAACCACTTAAATTTTTGTGTCCTTTGTGTTGATTATTTTCTTTATATTTTTTGTGGGTGCTCGTTATTATTATTATTTTATCGCTTCCGCATTATTATCTGAACTTGGGTACAACAAGTGGTATCAAAGCTTGGTTAAAGATGACGAGCACAGAGTCATCCACAAAGGTTGAAAGATTTAATGGAGATAATGATTTCTCGCTATGGCAAATGCGTATGAAAGATGTTTTGATTCAACAGGGAGTTGCAAAGCCATTACAAGGCAAAGATAAAAAGCCCGCTGATATGAAAGATGAAGTATGGGATGAGCTTGATCAAAAGGCAGCAAGTGCAATTCGTCAGGGACTCTCAGATGAGGTAGTTCATAATGTTTTTGATCAGAAAACTGCTTATGATTTATGGAAAACTTTAGAGCAGCTTTATATGGCCAAAAATATGACAAATAAATTATTTTTGAAGAAAGCGTTGTACACTCTTCGTATGTCTGAGAATACAAACTTGTTGACACACATGAATACCTTCAATAGGTTAATTTCTGAACTTGCTCAGTTAGGGGTAACATTTGATGATGAAGATAAAAGTATGTTGTTATTGTGTTCTCTGCCATTATCTTATGATCATTTGATTACCACCTTATTATATGGAAAAAAGACCATTGTTTTCAAGAGTGTGAAGGAAGCTTTGTTGTCTTACCACAAGAAGAAGAAAGTTGATGGTGAGCAATCACAAGCAGATGGTCTCGTCGTTACTAAGAAAGATAGTAACAATCACAGCTACAGGCGTGGAAGAAGCAAGTCTAAAGACATAAATTATGATAAAGGTAGAGGAAGATCAAGCTCAAGACCTAGACAGTTTAATAGAGACATGGAGTGCCATTATTGTCACAAAAAAGGTCACATTCGAAAATATTGCAGAATTTTAGCCAAGGAACTGGAGGATAGAAAAAACCAGACACAACCCACTAATTCAGCTAGTGTTGCAGAGGATAAAAGTGAAGACAAAGATGATGATTTGTTATCTGTCTCATCAGGTATTGATTCCTTTGCCAATTCTTGGATTCTTGATTCCGGTTGTTCCTATCATATGTGCCCACATAGAAATTGGTTTGATACTTATACTCCTAAGAGTGGTAATTGTGTGTATATGGGCAACAATGCAAAATGTGAAGTTGTTGGAATAGGAACCATAAAGGTTAGGATGTTTGATGGTGTTGTGAGAACCTTAACAGGTGTAAGACATATCCCTGACCTGAAAAAGAATCTGGTTTCTCTTGGTGGGTTAGATGAGATGGGCTATTTGTATTCTGCAAAAGATGGAGTGCTCAAGGTGTCTAAAGGAGCTTTAATAGTAATTAAGGGTAAGAAATTTGGCAATCTCTACAAGATGATTGGAAATACTGTTGTAGGTGGAGCTGCTTTAATTTCTGAAGATCCTACTTTTGATGATACTATGCTTTGGCATATGAGACTTGGACACTTGGGTGAGAAGAATATGTTGGAACTCCATAAGAGGAACTTGCTGAAAGGTGTGAAGACCTGTAAGCTTGATTTCTATGAACATTGTATTTATGGTAAGCAGAAAAGAGTTAGTTTTAAGGCAGTAACTCACTCTTGTTCTGGTATTTTGGACTATGTTCACTTTGATGTTTGGGGACCCGTGACTGTTGCTTCTCAAAGTGGAGCTTATTATTATGTTACTTTCATCGATGACTACTCCAGAAAGGTTTGGGTTTACTTTATGAGAAGTAAAACTCAGGTATTTGATATCTTTAAGGAATGAAGGCAGAGGTAGAGAACCAGTCCGGCAGAAAGATAAAGATTTTGAGAACTAATAACGGTACCGAGTACAAGCATAAGGCATTCAGAGAGTTCTGCAAGCAAGCTGGTATTATTTGACATTATATAGTGAGGAAGATGCTTCAGCAAAATGGAGTTGCTGAGAGGATGAACAGAACCATTGCAGAGAGAGCAAGGTGTATGAGATTGCAAGCAAGTTTGCCAAAGAATTTTTGGGCAGAGACTGTGAGCACTGCTGTTTTTCTTATTAATCGAAGTCCTCATTCTTCCATCGATTTCAAAATTCATGAAGAGGTATGGTACTCTAAACCTGTTGATTATTCTATACTAAAGGTTTTTGGTTGTCCTGCTTTTGTTCATATACAGAGTGACGAGAGATCAAAGTTAGATGCCAGATCCAAGAAGTGCATTTTTCTTGGCTACCAGAAAGATGTCAAAGGTTACAGGTTATTTGATCCAGAAGTTAAGAAGTTGGTTATTAGCAAAGATGTGATTTTTGACGAGAAGTCTATGCTGAAAAGTGTGACGGTAGAGCCTATGTCAGAAAGTTCTGGTGAGAAGGATAAAGCTCCAAAGGAGGTGGAGTTTGCATCTAAAAACTCACAGGACAAGGTTTATCAATCGGTCATTAGAGATGTTCAGCAGCAACCACAGGTCCAGGATCAAGAGCAACCACAGGCTCAGGATGAAGAGCAGCAATCAGACCAGTATAGTATTGCTACTCATAAAGAGCCACGCATTCGTAGGGCACCACAGAGACTTGGGTTTGAAGACGACACAGTTTCATTTGCTTTGTTCACTGGTAGTGATGACCCTAATTCTTTCCAAGATGCTATGAGCAGAAAAGACAGTGAGAATTGGAAGGCTTCAATGAATGAAGAAATGAAGTCATTACACAAGAACAAGACTTGGGAGTTGGTTCCACTGCCTAAGGGAAAGAAAGCTATTGGTTGCAAATGGGTTTATCGAATAAAAGAACTGAAGCAGTATAAGAGTCGATTGGTAGCAAAAGGATACTCACAGAAAGAAGGAGTTGATTATAATGAGATATTTTCACCTGTTGTGAAGCACACTTCCATTAGAGTTGTTCTTGCCATGGTCAATTTGTATGACCTGGAGTTAGAGCAGTTAGATGTCAAAACTGCCTTTCTTTATGGAGATTTGGATGAGGAGATTTACATGCAACAACCAGAGGGGTTCATTGAATCCTGTAAAGAAGACTATGTCTGTAGTATGAAAAAGTCATTGTATGTGCTGAAGCAATCACCTCGCCAATGGTATAAACGGTTTGACTCCTTCATTGTTTCTCATGGTTATTGTCGTTGTGAGTATGATTATTGTGTTTACTTTAAGATCTGTGATGATAGAACATTGGTATTGCTTACTTTATATGTTGATGATATGTTAATTGCCGCTCAAAGTAAGGAAAAGATCAATGATTTAAAGAATTTGCTTAAAAGCGAATTTGAGATGAAGGATCTTGGTGTTGCCAGAAAGATCCTTGGAATTGAGATCAGTTGTGACAGGAAAGCTGGAAAACTTTGGTTGTCCCAAAAAGGTTACATGGAGAAGATCCTGCATAAGTTTAGCATGATGAATGCTAAGCCTGTGAGCACACCCCTTGCAGCATATTTCAGATTGTTCACGAGTTTATGTCCTAGTACAGAGGATGAGGTAGAGTACATGGCTCAGGTGCCTTATGCTAGTGCAGTTGGATGTCTAATGTATTTGATGATTTGCACTAGACCTGATATTTCTCAAGCAGTAAGTGTTGTGAGTAGATACATGGCAAATCCAGGTAAAGAGCATTGGAATGCTGTTAAATGGATTTTCAGATATTTGGCAGGCACACGTGATTGTGGCATCATGTTTGATAAAAATGGTGCTTCTAATGTTGCCATGGGTTATGTGGATTCTGACTATGCTGGTGATCTTGATACCAGAAGGTCGATGACAGGTTATGTCTTTACTTTTGGTGGTGGCTGTATAAGTTGGAAGTCAAATTTGCAGGATACAGTTGCATTGTCCACGACAGAGGCCGAATATATGGCTATGACTGAGGCAGCAAAAGAAGGCATATGGATTATGGGTTTGTTGGAACAACTTGGTTTCAAACAAGAGAGTGTACCTCTTCTATGTGACAGTCAGAGTGCTATTTATTTAGCTAAGAATCAAGTTTTTCATGCGAGGACTAAACACATTAGTATGAGGTATCACAAGATTAGAGAATGGATGAATCAAGGGTTGATCAAGCTGTCAAAAGTTCATACAAAAGAGAATGCAGCTGATATGTTGACAAAATCAGTGCCAAGGGATAAGTTTGAGCACAGCTTGGACTTGATTCATATTAGTTCTTGTTGAGAACCTTGAAGAGGGTGGAGCATTCCTACCCATAAATAGAATGCTATTTTGGTGCCAATTGAGAGGTACCTTGAGATGATGATATTGGAGGCTCGACGTTTGAAGACTTGGTACGCATTTTTGGTCCAAGGTGGAGATTGTTGCGTGTTGTCCCAAAACACGTTACCTTTATTAAGTCTACAAATGGGCTTATAATTTGAAGGGCCCATTAGGTTATTAATATATATATGTACTCCATCAGCTATTGGAAACGAGTGATAATAATCAATCTTCATATTAGCGTGAAGAATAGAGGCGGCACAAGAGATAACAGAGGCGGCACAAGAGGAGATCAACGAGACCTCTCTTTTTCGGTTACTTGAATGATTCATTCAAGAATATTAATTCTCTCCATCTATTTGGTAACAAATTTATAGTTACTGTTTTAATTTATCTGTTGTTGCTAAACTGGCAAAACAGATTTATTTATTTATTGCTTTTGTGAGAGAGATTGATTTGGGTGTAATTGAATATTTGGGTATTTGAGTGATTTGGCCAATTAACTGTTGGCAAATCTTATTGTACACATCTTTGACAAGTATAGTAGAATTTTTCGGTGCCGGCCTCAGCAGTGGATTAGGTAGTCACATTGACTACTGAACCATTTAAATTTTTGTGTTCTTTGTGTTGATTATTTTCTTTATATTTTTTGTGGGTGCTCATTATTATTATTATTTTATCGCTTCCGCATTATTATCTGATCTTGGGTACAAATTTAGGTTTATTATATACAAAGGTATCCAAACTAACTTTTTTTTTTTTTTTTTTACAAAAATGCGCCCATATTTTAATTTTGATTACAAATAAGTATATTTTTAGAATTAAGGCTTGCAACGTCATCTAATTTTATTATGTGTCAAAATTTAATACATGTCACATCATATATCAATACTAATTAATCCTCAAAGGGTACTTATGTGTAAAAAAAAAGTATAATCACCTTTTTATAGAGAAAAATAATTTAAATATATTTGTGTACAATAAACTTAAATTTAGGTACCTTAAAAATAGATTAACCAGTCAAATATTAAAAAAACTCAGACCACAAGGTTGAGCCCGTTTTAGGTTGTTTATGATATTGTGCCTCGTTGTTCACTTGATTTGGCAACTTTTACCGATCGTACCAAAGTTTATGGGAAGGTTGAAGATTTTATCACACAATTACAACAAATTCATGAGCAAACATACAAGCATCTCACTCATTGATACTTACACAAATTACAAGCTACATGTGGAGGGGATGATGAAACACATATAAATAAATATTATTTATGATTATTTTTAATATATTCAAATAATTATAAAATAATAAATAAAATCATTTGAACTGAACAAGTAAAGTTACATATACCTAGGGAGCAAGTAAAATTACTTATTATTGAAAAGAAAGTAAGTTTCTTGAAAGGCAAGCATATCTTCAAAAAAACAATATTTTTTACTTGGATTCGAAGTTTTACTATTATATAAATATGAAAGCTTATGAATAAAGAAGACATTAAAATTTAAGTTCAAATAGAGTTTAGAGATTTGTCTCTATTTTTTTATTTTCAATTATTTGGTATTATTAGGAAGCAATGAGTAGTTGTTGCCCTAGGCCCTACTATTCTACGGCACCAACAAGCTCTAAGAAGAATTGTCACAGTCTCATGTCTTTTCTTTCTCAGGAGCTTCCGCTTACATTAGGCATAGGTGTTTGTTAATGAAATTAACCCTAATGATATATGTGTAACAGAAAACAACTTGTCGATGACATTTTTAATGTTTAATTATATAGTATGATTATTTTTATATGCAAAATTTTATTTTTAATTTTTTGGTGTATAAATAAACTCAGTTATTTAACTAGTTTCATTTCTAACTCAGTTATTTTATTTTAAAAAAAAATGAACCTATATTTTTTCTCCTGAAAATGATTAAAAATGAAACTCTACTCATAAAAAAAAATTATACCATATATTTAAACCAATTTTTAACCATCTTTATATAATATAATATTTTTTCTCATAATGATGTATTTAGAGGATTAAAAATAAAATTAATTAAATCATTTAAAAAATTACCGGAGGGTTTGTAGGTTCAAAATCAATTCTAAGTTTCCAACCAAATTTTCCAGCAAATTGGCAAAAAAAATATATATTTGATTTACGTGTTATGATATATAGTTTAAGAATAATATTATATGTACGAAGTTATGATATATATTAATTAACGTATAAATTATTAATTGAATGTAAAGTTTGAAATGTAAAATTATAATATGATTAGAGAATTCTTATTAATAGGAGCTAATTAAATTATGATATATTAATTGATGTATATATCAAATTATGATAAAAAATTATTTTTGATAATTTAATTTTTAGGGAGAAAAAGCTTCTAGACTTCAAAGAGTTTTTTCTCTTCTGTATTAACACTAGAATTTCCATTTCCACCAACTCCACCTGTGAATGGTCTACATGATTGTCTATAGGGGCGGATCTATGAAGGGGCGTTTCTGCTAATTTTTTTACAAAAAATTAATTATGTATATATTTTTAATATTAAATAAATATTTTATTTATAATAATATATTGTGTCTAATTTTTATGTATATATTTTAGTATATATTAACAATATTTAACAAATACGTAGATAAAAATGACATAAATTATAAATAAAGTGATTAAATATATACTTTTTTCCAGCTGATTTGCTTTTTTATTTCATCTCTATCTTGTCTATTGAGGAATTAAGCTTCCTTGCTGTGCATATTTGGTTGGCATGGTGGGAAAGAAACCAAGTGCTTCATGGAACCCGTCCTCAAGACCCTTGTTTGTTGATTGCAAAAGCAAACCAGTTTTGGACAGATTTCATAACAGCAAATGCTAAACTGACTCCCCATGTAGTTACTGAGAAACGGTGGTCTCCTCCCCAGGTAGACAAGTTCAAGTTAAATGTTGCTAGTTCTAACTGTAAGGAACGTAACAAGATTGGTTTTGGATGTGTGCTAAGGGACTCTTTTGGTGCTGTCAAATTCACAGCTTCTCTTTTTCAGTATGTCAACTGTTTTGGCAGCTGAGCTTGGAGCCATTAGAGAGGGAGTTCGTTTGGCGATTGAAGGCGGACATTCTCAAATTATAGTGGAATCTGACTCCCTTGTTGCTATTAATTATCTTCAAAATGGGTTAGGTTGTTTGGCTACTAAAGGGATGCTTGTGGATGAGATTATTCGTATGGCGGATCGTCTATCAAAGGTGACTTGGAGATTCTGTCCCATAACTGGTAACAAGGTTGCACATTTCTTGGCTAAATTAGCACTTTGTAACCGTGATCAATATGTATGGATTCTTACTACTCCTGAGTGTATTAAGTCTCTAATTGCTAGGGATATTTATCCTGAGGAGGGCTTTTTTAGCTGATTATTGATTATGTATTCAGACTTTATCATTATTTAATGAAACTCATTTTTCTTTGATAAAAAAAAATAAATAAATAAAATAAAATTAGAGTAGTATACTACAAAAAATTCTTCTTAAATATAAAAATCTAAATAATGTTTAAATATTTTTAAACTCGACATTATAAAAATAAAATTAAAAAAGTAAGTATATGATAAACTTTATACTAAAGTTTTGTAAGTTTATGTTTATTATATTTTATTTCAATTCAAATTTTAACTTTATCTAATATTATATTTGACATTTTATTTTAATAATCTTTTAGAATTTTGTTTTAAAAAAATTTATATAAAAATTTTATTATTTTTATTATTATTAGTCATTCTTATATTGTTTATAAACATATATTTTTAAATATAGTCTCAAACTTAAAATTATAAATCATATTTTACTTTTTATATTTTCATATGTTATTTTAGTTTTAATATCTAAAAATCTTAATGTATTTGATTGAGTTTTTTATTTGCTTAGGTTTTTAGTTAATAAATTTATTTTATTCATGAATGATACTAATATTTATTAACTTGTTATATTTTTGTTTAATTTTCGTTATAAGTTAATTATAATGTGTTAATTCTATGTCTCTATTATAATGTGAAATGAAAAAATTTAGTATTGAATTGAGTATAATTTATTATATCTCTTACTAAATTTTTTTTTATTTTGTATAAAAAAATTAGCCCCCCTTCAATTTTTTTTATGGCTCCGTCACTGGTTGTCTACTATAAACAAGCATTTTTCAAAATATCAAATGGTCATAGTATAAATACGCAACTTGTTTTTTGAAGAAATCAAATTAAGTTCAGCTTATATAAATAACTATTGAGTACTCTGAAGCTGAAATGGTTTCAAATTTATTCAATTTATTGTAGACACTTACATTATATATTTGAAATAGCTTCAAATTTATTCAACATGCAATATCTTTTTTTTTTCCTTTCTAAATTTCGAGTAGTGATTTAAGATTGTAAGGCTGTGATATACCAGAATGACCACTCCAAACCAACTTGGCCAATTGCTCATAGGCCTTTTCATTTGGATGATAAGAATCAAACAACAGATATTCAGCAGCATCTTCACATAGTTCAAAATGTTTCTCTCCTCTCTTTCCTCCACAACTGTAAATGGCTCTGTAAGGACCTGAACCACAACATGCTGTCTTCCCATCTTTGAAACCTTCACTCCATAATTTTGGAAAAGAATGAAAATAAAACTAATATTCATCATTATTATAATTGACATGATAATATATTAGTTGATACAATTACATGAGTTCAAATATACTTACTAATAATACTTTAGTTTGAGAATTATCTCAAATTTAAAATATATAGATTTATTCCAACTGAAAAATAACTTTAGTTTTTGTTAAGTCAACTATATATATTTTTTTTTGCTGGAGAGTTAAAATGGTTTATTTATTTAGACAATACGTGTTATTTAGTCATTTAGCTTATAAAAGATGTTTTTAAATCCCTTTACTTATAAAAAATATATAAAATTAAATAATTTTTAATTAAAAAAGGGAGACATTTTTGCTCTTTTCTAAAAATCAATATTGAACACAATTTCATGTTCTTACCATATTTTATAGGATTGTTCATTCTTTCACTAAAAAAAGTATTTAAGTCCATTATTGTATAATTGAATCCTTCAAGCTGCTTCTTTAACTTTGAAAGGACTTTAGGAAGAGCTTTGTTATGAAGGTTGGCCAATTCTGTAACTTCATCCCAGCAATCACCAGGTATTTCTGGTCTAAGTAATTTAACTGCTGGCAAACAACCTAAAGGCCCCTGGTTTACTACTCCAAATTTCCTTCCTCCTTTGTTGTATATGCCCTGCCCATCCAAGTATTTACACACCTTTAAATTTAGCACTTGAAAAGAATTACAAACTCAAAAAAGTGGTAAAACAAGAGCTAACCAAAATATATTACTTTGATAACATTAGTTAAGTTTCCAAACACCATCCCAACATATTGTTTATATTGGGACTTAGGCAGGCTTGAGTTTGAGGTGAAAGGAGAAAGATAATCATTGCCTCCAACACTGAACAAATAAACAGCTCGTGACAACAATGCCTTAGCTTCTTGACTACCCAATTTGTGTTTCAATGTGTTCTCCACTTTGTTAAAGTAAGTTAATTGTGTTTTAAGGTCTATCACCTGTAACAATAAAGATAACAGAAAGTGAGTGTTTTCAATTGTTGAGTAAAAGCATTGATGGTTCTCCAACAAATTTAAGTCACAATTCAAGTATAGATGACTTACAAAGCCTTGATGAGACTCAACCAAAGCACCAGCTCCTCCAGATGCAAAGTTGACTCCATGTATATAATTGTCAACTCTAGGTTGTAAGTATGTTGGAATTAATGGGATTTTTGCATACTCAGCTGCAATATGTTGAAACAATCAACTATCTATTAACCCTTTTGCTTAGAATTGAAAATTTTGAATAAATCTCAACTATTGTAGGAGTTTGAACAATTGAACACCGGTTTTGATACCATGTTTTAGTGTGTTAGTCACCAATTCTTCTGAAAGGACTAAGCTAGAAATGATTTGTATTATATCCAATATTCCTTTAGATATTGAGGTTGTCTTAAAGGAAAAAAAATAGAGAGAGAAAAAATTCTTACCAATAAAGTCAGGAAGAAGACGGCCATCAGAAAATCTACCAGTGGGAAAATGAAAGAAGGTTTTGCCATAAGGCCAGAAATTTGCCTGGAAACCAGTAGTGGTGTTGATGTAGTTGTTATTTCCAGGATCAAACAGTGAATCACCAAAAACAAACAAGGCTTTGTGTAATTCTTTTGGATCCCAATTTACATTAAACTGGCAATTGCAGCTTATCAGAAATTTCACAAGAATTGTCAGAAGAACCCAGAAACTAGTGTACAAACTTGTTCTTGCCATGTCTGGAATCCAATGCACTTGTCTGCTGATTTCTTCCTTTAAATAATATATACATTTTTTTTAAATAACATTTTTTTTTTTTTTGCTAGTGAAATAACATTTATAACGCCTATTAAAATTTATGATAATAAAATAATACCTCATTTATTTTTATTAAAAAAATAATATCAGTCTAAAATTCTAAATTGAACGCGACGTCATTCAAATTTAACACCAAACAATTATTTCCATTCAATTTGCAATTTGGTCTCTGCAAACACAGGACTTAACACAAGACCACAAATAAGAACTTGTCCAATCTGACGGTTTGGGAATAAAAAATTGGCTGCCTAGCTAGCTATATGTGAGGGTTGCGTCAGATTCGAGTTGATAATCTTACCATTAAATTTGACTCAAATTTAAAACATTTATTCAACATTTTAATCTTTATTTAACCTATTCAAATATATCGATCAATATATATTATATTTTATAATATATAAATAATTTAACATAAAATATCAAGATATCAATGTATAATTATATAACTTATTAATATAATAAATTTAATTAAACTCACTAAAATTAAATTAATTTAACTATATCTTTAATATAGTTATTAATAAATTAACCATTATAAAATAAAAATAATATAATAATATTTTGTTAATCAAAGTTAAAATATTAAAATCTCAAACGCCAAAAAATCCAAAAACACATATATAAACATTATAAATTTTTTATAAGTAAAAATTTGTTTAAATCAAAAATAATTAATTTTCACAAAATTAAATTAAACAGCATATTATTATGAAATAATAAACAATAAACGAAAATAAAATATAGAATAAATTTAAAAATTATTTCAAGAATATTTTAAAATTCAAACATAAAAAAAAAAAAATAGATTCTAAATGTTATCTATATATCTTAATAATTTTATATATTTATTCAAATTGCTTAAAAAGATCACGCATTAGTAAAATTGATTCGTTATGATTTAATTTTTTTAAATGAATTAAATAATTCAACTTATATAAATATAACTCAAACCTTTTTAGTTGTGTAGGCGAAAAAATTGTTGCTTTATTAATATATATAAAAAAATGATAATAACTGACCACTTGTTTTTTTTTTTTTTTTTTTTGGGTCACAACTTAATAATGGCTTGTTGTACTATTTTAAGCAATGAACTTATAAAGGCAATATGTAAAACGAATAATTTTGACCTTATTCAAGAAAATGCTGCTGTTTTAGATAAGTATGTACAATTTCTTATTGAAATCAAATGGAAACTACGGACAATAATAAATATAAATTTATTTTTTAAAGGGTTTTCCTTTCGTTTAGCAACGTTTTTTATATCGAATAATTTTTAATGTGATTTGACTTTAATTTAAAACAAAAAAAGCTATAAATTTTACTAATAAATTACTAGAATTATACAAGATTTTTTTTTTTTTGCTTGGGTGTGTTTCATGTGATATTATTTTGTTTTCCTCTGCTTTTTCCAAGTCTTAACTAGCACGATTTTTCAATAAATAAAAAAGAAAAAAATTACTACGTCTAATCATTATTCTACTTGATAACACTTTTGTTTTTTTTTTTGAAAAATTACATAAATAACCTCATATAATTTTAAACAATAAAAATAGCAATCTCTCTTCAAAATACATGCTAGTTTGAGTTTATTGATGGAAAATATTACTTCAAAGAGTAAAGATTTTATTAACACTTGACAAAGCGATACAAGATTCTGATGGAAAGTAGCATAAAAAGATACCATAATTTATAATTTAAAAGATGCTAAAGGCACATAAATAGACGCTTTTATACACATTTATAGATTCCCTAACAGCAATATAATTTTGAAAATTGCATAAGAAAATATTTTTTCTAAATAATATTTCTTACTTCCAATCGCGTATATCTTCCAAAATATGCACAGTTCACGGGCTTTTAATCATGAACATTATGAGAAAACAGACTGTTATAGAAGTAGCTGCCTCTGAATTAATACATACGTTCTAAATATCAAAGTCATAGCATGGTCTCCATAAACTATAATTACATCCAGAATGCAAAAAAGGGTGAGGGGCATAACAAGTCAATGAATCACATTGTTACAAAACACAAATATAACCAATTCCCACAAAAGATAGGTATATAGTCTCCAAAACTAACAACTGCTTCAAAATTCATATCTTCCTCTCTAAAGCATAGAAAGGAGGAAAGAGCACCATTCCATTCTCACCTCATCCAACTCTTCCTTAGAGTACCTTGCCTTGTTCTTCCGCCGCATGAAAACAGTAAAATACTACGATTAATAAAAAAATTACCAAGATTAAGAAATGCAAAGATCACAAACTATAACAAAGTATACAAAGTAATGAAACATTTATCAAGTTGTGTAAACATAAATTGAATACAATTGTGGCAATATATCAATAAAAGAAGACCGAATATGATTAGACTAACTACTATTTAAATCGATTAAATTTAAGTATATTTAAATAATGTTTGTTATACCATACGTAATAAGTGTTCTTATTGTATAATTTTACGCGTTTAACTGTGAAAACTGTTTGGACTATTTATATCACATGTACTTTTATACTTTTTCAAGTGCAGTAGGTATATTTAACAGATGAAACTCAGATGAGTTCCAAAGATTTAAGGCCCTTTAATAAATAAACAAAGCACATTGGTTACTGATTCCATGATACCTAAAAATACAAATTCAAAGTAGTACTGTATCAAACTTACATTTTCAAAGTTCGCTTTAATCTTTCAACAGGAGCATTTATCGGTGGCTCTAACCAACGAATTGTACCGAATGATCCCAAACATCCATTGAACTCGTCCAGATAAAGGTGAAATTAGAGGCATATCAAACAGATTAAATAGCTTTTGATGTTCCAAATTTAGGTTTCTTATATACAAAGGTATCAAAACTATTTTTTTTTTTTTTTACAAAAATGTGCCCACATTTTAATTTTGATTACAAATAAGTATATTTTTGGAATTAAGGCTTGCAACGTCATCTAATTTTATTACGTGTCAAAATTTAATATATGTCACATTATATATTAATTCTAATTAATCCTCAAATGGTATTTATGTGTTAAAAAAATTATAGGTACTTTTCTATAAAGAAAAATAATTTAAATATATTTGTGAATAATAAACCTAAATCTAGGTACCTTGAAAACAGTTTTAACCTATCAAATATTAAAAAAACTCGGACCATGAGGTTGAGCCCGTTTTAGGTTGTTTATGATATTGTACTTCGTTGTTCACTTGATTTGGCAACTATTTCCGATAGTACCAAAGTTCATGGGAAGGCTGAAGATTTTATCACACAATTACAAGAAATTCATGGGCAAACATACAAGCATCTCACTCATTGATGCTTACACAAATTACAAGCTAGTCGCTGATTGCAAAAGAGGTCATGTGGATTTTAATGAAGGTGATTTAATATGGATTGTGTTGACTAAAAATTGTTGGAAATTTATTAAAAATAACACCCTTAAAATTTATAGTAATAAAATTAACACTCCCAATAATATTGAACGTTCAATATTGAACGTTTAATATTGAACGGGTTTAAATTGTCGTCGTTCAATTTTAATTGAATGAGTGTTCAAAGAAAAATGACACATTAGTATTTTTTTTTAATTGTAAAAATATAAGTTTAAATACAAAAAATACTAATTTTATTATTACAAATTTAATGGGTGTTAATGTTATTATTTTCTTCAAAATTGTTTTCCTTCTAAAGATTATAACAAGTTGTTTGTTAGAAAGATCGATTCAGGTATCCTAGACACAAACATATGATGCGTTCGTACCGAATGTCAAATACTTAATTTATGACAATTCCAATGATGATGGTGCTCTAAATTTAAAGTCAAATTTTAGGATTATTTTTAATTTATTTAAATAATTATAAAAGAATAAATTAAATTATTTTGACTGAATAAATAAAGTAAGTTTTTTGAAAGGCAAGCATACAAATAAAATTACTTAGAAAAATAAGTAAATTTCTTGAAAGGCAAGCATATCTTTAAAAAATCATATTTTTTACTTACTCCAAGTTTTACTATTATATAAATATGAAAGCTTATGAATAAAGAAGGCATTAAAATTTAAGTTCAGTTTAGAGATTTTTCTCTATTTTTTAATTTCCAATTATTTGGTATTATTAGGAATCAATGAGTAGTTGTTGCCCTAGGCCCTGCTATTCTACGGCACCAACAAGCTTTAGGAAGAATTGTCACAGTCTCATGTCTTGTCTTTCTCAGGATCTTCCGCTTACATTCGGCATAGGTGTTTGTTAATGAAATTAACCATAATGACATATGTGTAACAGGAAACAATTTGTTGATGACATTTTTAATGTTTAATTATACAGTATGATTATTTTTATATGTAAAATTTTATTTTTAATTTTTTAGTGTATAAATAAATTTAATTATTTAATTAATTTTATTTTTAATTTTGTTATTTTATAAAAAAACATGATCTTATATTTTTTTTTCTGAAAATAATTAAAAATAAAACTCTACTCATAAAAAAATTATGTCATATATTTAAATTTATTTTTAACTATCTCTACATGATATAATACTTTTTCTCATAATGATGTATTTAGAGGATTAAAAATAAAATTAATTAAATCATTTAAAAAATTACCGGAGGGTTTGTAGGTTGAAAATCAATTTTCCAACCAAATTTTCCAGCAAAATGAAAAAAAACAATATTTTTGATTTGCGTGTTATGATATATAGTTTAAGAATAATATTATATGTACGAAATTATAATATATATTAATTAACATATAAATTATTAATTAAATATAAAGTTTAGAATATAAGATAATAAAATGATTATAGAATTCTTATTAATACGAGTCAATTAAATTATGATATATTAATTGATGTATATATGATAAAAAATTATTTTTGATAATTTAATTTTTAGGGAGAAAAAGCTTCTAAATTTCAAAGAGTTTTTTCTCTTCTGAATTAACACTAAAATTTCCATTTCCACTGACTCCACCTGTGAATGGTCTACATGATTGTCTACTATAAACAAGCATTTTCCGAAATATCAAATCGTCATAGTATAAATATTCAACTTATTTTTTGAAGAAATCAAATTATGTTCAGCTTATATAAATAACTATTGAGTACTCTGAAGCTGAAATGGTTTCAAATTTATTCAATTTATTGTAGACTACATTATAGATTTGAAATAGCTTCAAATTTATTCAACATGCAGTATCTTTTTTTTTTTTCCCTTTCTAAATTTCCAATAGTGATTTAAGATTGTAAGACTGTGATATACCAAAGTGACCACTCCAAATCAACTTGGCAAATTACTCAAAGGCCTTTTCACTTGGATGATAAGAATCAAACAACAATATTCAGCAGCATCTTCACATAGTTCAAAATATTTCTCTCCTCTCTTTCCTCCACAACTGTAAATGGCTCTGTAAGGACCTGAACCACAACATGCTGTCTTCCCATCTTTGAAACCTTCACTCCACAATTTTGGAAAAGAGTAAAAATAAAACTAATAATTGTCATTATTATAATTGACATAAAAATATATTAGTTGATATAATTACATAAGTTTAAATATACTTACTGATAATACTTTAGTTTGAGAATTATCTCAAATTTAAGATATATAGATTTATCCAAGTGAAAAACAACTTTAATTTTTGTTAAGTCAATTATATTTTTTTTGAGTAGAGAGCCAAAATGGTCTATTTATTTAGACAATAGATGTTATTTAATTATCTAGTTTATAAAAGATGTTTTTAAATACTTTTGCTTATAAAAAATATATTTTGAAGTTCCTTTACTTGTAGAAAATGTGTGAGGTAAAGATAAAATTAATTTTTCATCTAATTTTTCGTTAAATTTAACGGAATAGTACATGCGTCACATGCATGTTTCTATTTTTCGATTGATATATATAAAATTAAATAATTTTTAATTAAAGAAGGGGGACATAATTGCTCTTTTCTAAAAATCAAAATTGAACACAATTTCATGTTCTTACCATATTTTATAGGATTGTTCATCCTTTCACTAAAAAAAGTATTTAAGTCTATTATTGTATAATTGAATCCTTCAAGCTGCTTCTTCAACTTTGAAAGGACTTTAGGAAGAGCTTTGTTATGAAGGTAGGTCAATTCTGTAACTTCATCCCAGCAATCACCAGGTATTTCTGGTCTAAGTAATTTAACTGCTGGCAAACAACCCAAAGGCCCTTGGTTTACAACTCCAAATTTCCTTCCTCCTTTGTTGTATATGCCCTGCCCATCCAAGTATTCACACACATTTAAATTTAGCACTTGAATAGAATTACAAACTCAAAAAAGTGGTAAAACAAGAGCTAACCAAAATATATTACTTTGATAACATTAGTTAAGTTTCCAAACACCATCCCAACATATTGTTTATATTGGGACTTAGGCAGGCTTGAGTTGAGGTGAAAGGAGAAAGATAATCATTGCCTCCAACACTGAACAAATAAACTGCTCTTGACAACAATGCCTTAGCTTCTTGACTACCCAATTTGTGTTTCAATGTGCTCTCCACTTTGTTAAAGTAAGTTAATTGTGTTTTAAGGTCTATCACCTGAAACAATAAAGATACCAGAAAGTGAGCGTTTTCAATTGTTGAGTAAAAGCATTGATGGTTCTGCAACAAATTTAAGTCGCAATTCATGTATAGATGACTTACAAGGCCTTGATGAGACTCAACCAAAGCACCAGATCCTCCAGATGCAAAGTTGACTCCATATATATAGTTGTCAACTCTAGGTTGTAAGTATGGTGGAATTAATGGGATTTTTGCATACTCAGCTGCAATATGTTGAAACAATCAACTAACTATTAACCCTTTTGCTTAGAATTGAAAATTTTGAATAAATCTTAACTATTGCAGGAGTTCGAACAATTGAACACCCGTTTTGATACCATGTTTTAGTGTGTTAGTTACCAACCATCCCGAAAGAGACTAAGCTATCTGAAGAAATATCTAAAAATGATTTGTATTATATCAAATACTCCTTTAGATCTTGAGGTTGTCTTAAAGGAAAAAAAAAAATAGAGAGAGAAAAGTTCTTACCAATAAAGTCAGGAAGAAGACGGCCATCAGAAAATCTACCAGTGGGAAAATGAAAGAAGGTTTTGCCATAAGGCCAGAAATTAGCCTGGAAATCAGTAGTGGTGTTGATGTAGTTGTTATTTCCAGGATCAAATAGTGAATCACCAAAAACAAACAGGGCTTTTTGTAATTCTTTTGGATCCCAATTTACATTAAACTGACAATTGCAGCTTATCAGAAATTTCACAAGAATTGTCAGAAGAACCCAGAAACTAGTGTACAAACTTGTTCTTGCCATGTTTAGAATCCAATGCACTTGTCTGTTGATCTCTTCCTTTAAATAATGTTTTTTTTTCCTTGATAAAATAACATTTATAACACACTTTAAAACAAGTAATTATAAAAATAACACTCATTGTATTAAAATTTAGCAGGATTACTGCAAATATTCTAGTAACAATTAGTGGCACCAATCTCTTACAGTAGTCAACTTTTGTTTCCTTAACAAGACTAATGTCAGCTCCATTATTCTGGCCTTTTAGTTAGTCAATTAGTTATCAATCATATATGTTTCCTTAATCTTATCATTTCATAAGTTGTATATTGTTATCAAAAAAAAAAAATCATAAATATTCCACCCCAGATATCATACACAATACAAGAAGACAATTTATATCAATTCATTATTATTATTTTGGGTTATAGAAACACCGAACCTAGCAGAGTAAGAACTTGTAGTCCAACCTAGCTAACTTTGTCGGGATATATGATAATATACAGAAATTTGATAATAATTGACTTTCACTTGATAATGGTTTCCCAATTCTTTCAATAGATTAAAAGAAAAAAAAGTTTCCTCCTTATAAACATTATTGAACTTAACACTTGCTCTCTTATTTATTTATTTATTTATTTTGAAAAATTATAGAAATAGTTTCCTATCATTCTAAACAACATTCATGTTCAAATTAAAAATATAATGTTCAAATTAATCGGGGATAAAAAGTAATCCTAAAAAGAAAGCACTCTTACCTTGAGTTAATAGGGATATCTCCTAGTTTGTGTTTATAGATTTCATTTAATAACCACCCAAACTTTCATTCATAAATCAAATTACTGCTTTGACTAGCAGGCCGAAATGGATACGGGAATCAAAGTGCAGACCAGAGGTGGCTCGCTTCTTATATGAATCATGTGTTCGTCTCTTAACATTTTGTAACATTTATTATAATTTTAAAAATAAATATTTTCATCTTGAATCATCGGATAAATTCTAAAAAAATAATTATTAAAATAAAATTTAAAAATAAATTATATTTAATTCAATTAATTTTGGGACACGTGCAACGCACGTGATATTTTGTATTTTTTTTTATATAATTTGTATTCACATAATTATTATTAAAACTTGAATTATAAACTTTTTTTTATTTTTAAGTAAGATTTATGTCTTATGTATTTTTTTTAAATGCAAGAGATTATGCATAATAAGTTAAAGATATTCAAAAATGTCTTCTATTTAAATTATTCAACTTTTGATGTTAAATAAATTCTACTATTCAACAAACTGTTTATAAAATAGATAATATCATCATAAAAATAATTAATTAAACTGTTATATATCATTTCAAATTGAACAATAAAAAAATATTTAATTAATACTCATATATATATACTAAGTTTTAATGTGATAAAAAATGATTTAATGTGAAAAATATTTTAACTAATACTCATATATATACTTAGTTGTAAAAAGTATTTTTCTTGAATATATGATACTTGATTTTTTTTCTTTCAATAAATTAGATTTTAATAATCATTTTTTAAAATAGTATAATTTAGTTACTTTTTTATTATATGTTACTTAATATATATAACAACTTAATACATATAACACTATTAAAAAAATAACACATGTCTACTAATAAAGTGTTGATTATATAGGTTACCAACTACATTTTTTTAGCCCTCTCTTTTTATTTCTAATAAAATAAAAAAAATTAAATATCAAATATAAATAAATACGAAATAAAAATAAAATAAATAGAAATATCAAACACAAATAAATAAAAAAAATAAACTAATAGATAAAAAAATAACATTTTTGTTATGAATATTTAAAATAAAAATATAAAAGTAAAAGTAAAAGAGATATAAATATGATTAATTATGTGCCACTTAATATTTTTTTATGTTAAAAAATAAAAATAATAATAACTATTTATATGAAGAACAAACTCTCTCTTTTACATATTTATAATACCAAAAAAGTTATGACATAAAAAAAAAAAAAAAAAAAAAAAAAAAAAAAAAAAAAAGGAGAAAAGAGAGAAGAAGTCATGAAGAAGGAAAGAAGAAGGAAAAATAAGGTCATACAAAATCTTCTCAAATAAATAAAGGAGGGGAAACTCTCCTTTTTATATATAGTATATAGATATTATTAAGATGTACATACAATTTTTTATTACTACAAAATAATACATAAGTTATTTATTTTGTACTTATAAATAGTTACTTTTTAGTAACATTATTATTAAATAAACTTATCATTAATAAATAATATACATATATTAAATAATAATGATAAAAATGAACAATTATTACACTTAATTTTATTGTAGAAAGAACAAAAAATCTTACATTTTTTAAATTTCTATATATATATTAAAGTTTCTCAATAATTTTTAATTTTTTTCAATTAATTGAGATTATGCAAAATAAGAATAAATAAGCATAATAAAAATGTCCTATTCTTCTTCTTTTTTACATTTTTTATAAGCATGTATGATTCTCTTTCTTACGTGTTTTTTTTTTCTTATTTTTAAAGTTCAAAACTTATATTATTTATGAGAGAAGTTCCAACTTAGAGAACAACTAAGTCTAAGTGATAGAGACACCTAAGAACTCATTCATCTCGTACAAGAAGTGAAAAGCAAATAACAATTAACAAGAATTTGCATAATAAACAAATAAGGTAGATAATATACAATAATGGTAAAAGCAGTAAATGCTTTCATATCTTAGTATATATTATATATGTTGTCACATATATTGAGAATACTTAAATTATACTAACTCATACAACAGATCAAGCAAACACAACGATATAACGTAATAAATCTACTTAGGCTTCAACTTTAAGTTGTAACATCCACGAGTTGCTTAAGGCAACCACTCAGCAACTAAATTCAATAAAAGTAATAAACAGTTAATAAAAACTCAATAAGGTAAGACTCCGACTGCGTAGCCTGTTATCACCAGCTATCTCCATAGCATCGTCGATCCTAATTAGATCCAGCACACCTTCAAAGCCAAACCACCACGCAGTGTGATGCAAATACCTGCAATCAGTATATATGTAAAATAATAAATGCAATCGATCCAAAATATGATTTTAGGATAAAATACAACGTATTAATAATACGAAAATATACTCGACGTATGTTGATACAGAAACTTGAGCTTGTAATTAATAATACTAAAATATACTCAATATATTGTTATTACGAAAACTCCATTTATAAAAGAGTATAAACTTTATCACCACCTCGTAGTTTAACACAAAAAAATACTCGATGTGTTAAAACTAAGAAATTACATTTTAAAATATTTTAACTTTAAGTGAACAAATTTCCTCTGAATTACTAATATTAAAACACTTTCAACATATTAGTGAAAAATGAGAAATAAAATATTTTTTAAATACACCAAAATATATTTTTCATAAGTTATAAAAATAAACAATAGCAAATATGCAGTATAAAAATATATGTGAAGAAGGTAAGAGAGAGGATAAGAGATGTGTAAAAGGTTTGATAAATAAGAGAGATGAGAGAGTATTTATATATAATTTTTCAGCTCGCTGAACCCTCACCGCGCATCCTTAGTGAACCCTCCGCAAGATTTCAGCGAGGTCCAACGAGTCACAGTTCTACCATGTGTACACTCGCAAACCTTTAGCCACCCCTTAGTGTGTGTAAAAACACATGCAAGTAAAAAAATATTTTAACATACAATAAATGTATTTCCAACCACCCTTTGGTGTGTGTAACATACCAACATACATTAGTATTGAGAACTAAGTGAGAGTGTGTAATACTAATTACAAGCAAAGCATTGTAAATAGGTAGACAAAATACTATGTAAAATAAACAGACTTCGTATTTTGCACATAGAAATTCCAACAAAAACTCAAAGGTACTTACAATTTATATGTTTGTTTTATTCAAATTTAAGACATAAATGTTTAATTTTATAAACAATTTTAAAATTTTATTTTATTTGATAGTTTTAAAACTGTCAATTATATTATATCAAAATCAAAATAAATTTAACTCATCGTCAAATGAATACACACAAAAAATTAACTTTTACATGCATACATATTTATTAATTTAATTTTTATTCATTTATTATTTATATTCGACACAAAAAATATTTTAATATCATTAATCAATTCTTATTAGCCAATGAAAATTTTAATTTATAAAAAATATTTTAGGCCTCATTTTTATATTTTGTCTAAAACTACAAATGTTACTGTGCTGCGATAGAAGAAATGTGATGAAATTTTATTGAGGTTATTTCACTAAGTTTGAAACTACTGAAGAAAAATAAGCTAAGAAACATTAATAAACTTTAGAAGATTAATGATGGGTATGAGAGGAGTAGAAGAACTTTAGAAGATTAATGATGGGCATGAGAGGAGTAGAAGAGGGCTCTCGAAGAGGGAAACTAAATTACAATGAGAATATATTTTTTTTTCTTTGCTAAGTGAAGTTTTACTTTCACTGTCCACAACAGGTCTCAAGCCTGCAAGCTATACCTTGTAGGAAGGTGAGGAGTGCCAAGGCTACGAGCCCATAGACAAACTACAATCAGAATATAATACAATAAAAATCTCTCTTATCCAAAAAAAAAAATCAAAATACGATGTTTTGTTCCTTAATCAAAAAATTAAAATGTATATTTTTTTAAAAAAATTAAATCTTCAATAAAATTATATTAACACTATTACTTTTATTATTATTATTATTATTATTATTATATGATCAAGAAAGCGACTTACCATCAGTGACAAATGAGCGACAAGTTTAACAATAATTAACTAAAGTTTCATTTCATATGCATAAACAAGTAATATTACAGTTATCTTTCATACGTAAAAAGATAAATTATTTATATATAAATAATTCACTGAAATATTTTCACTGTTATTATTAAAGCTTGAACTTTTGGCGAAACATTTTTATTATTCTTATAATAATTCAATTGATTTTTTGATGAGTTTTACGGACGTACTAACTTATAATTTTATATTTATAAAAATGAGTATAACTTAATTATTTTATTGCAAGTTCTTTTTTCAAAATAAATTTTATGTATATGTGCAAGAGCCTAAAGGCTTATGCATTTGCTTTTCTTTCTTTTATCTTGCAATGGACTCTGGTTGCTCTTGTTTATATTTATATCCGAATTGCTTAAATATAACTCACATGATCATGTAAAAATAAGAAAAAACTAAAGCTCACAATGTTTTTTTTGAATTTAGTAGGTTGCGGCCAAGTCTTTAAGCATATATTGTTCTTTTTTTAATTACTTTTTATTTTTACTATATTGCATAATTAAGATGAATCTTTTATCTCTTTTTCTATAATAATATTATTTAAATTATTTATATATATATAATTGTATATTTTGCCGATCATATTTATAAGAAGTATCATTTTTTTTATTTTTTAATAGTGCAATTGTATCTTTGGCCTTTTATTTTTAAACTTATTAAAAATTTAATATTAATTTATAAAAAATTTAAATGCCGGCTACGGTCGTTAAACCCCAGCAAGGTTACTAATGATGATTGTTAGAAATAAAAATGATTTCATAATTATGTAGTAGTAAAGCAAATCAATTACAACTCTAATTAGTGGGAGAGTATTTTATATACAATAATGATTTATTTTTTTAAAATATGTATTTTTTATTTCTTAAATATATTATTTTAGTTTTTTTGTTGTTGTTGTTAAATACAAATATCAACTATATTGAATCTTTTATTCAATTAGGGAAGACCAAGCCTGAAATAAATTGCCATAGCACCATCTGAAACCCAAAATTTTATCTTTACGTAGGTTTTATATAATTTTTGTGCAAAATTTGTACTATTTTTTTTTTTTATTTTTTATTTTTTATTATTATCTTCAATCCATTACATTAAATATCATACCAAAAATATATATTCTTTTATAAAAATAAAATATTTTTTTTATTTTTCTTTTATTAGTTAATTCCTAACTATTATTATATTGAACTAATTAATTAATTATATATTAATATTATTTAATTAATTATAATAAATTTTAATTATATTTTCAGTAAAGAAAAAGTAAAAAAAAATTATTAAATAGAATATTTTTTTTTATGTGAATTAAACATTACATTGATAAAAAAATAAACATTATATTTAATAAAAAACAAGACAAATAAAAATACACAACGTTAGAAATTAATTTTCAAATTAGTATATTCATCCCACATATATATAATTAATTCATTTATAAGTTCAATGTAAGCATTTTATTCTTTATTTGTCATATTGAGCAAAAAAATCTTAGAATTCAAATATTTTCATTTATCACCATAATATTATTAATAATACTATTTTACAATTTAAACAATATTTTTTTTTAATTTTTTATCTTTTATTAATATTTAAGAAAAACATTTGATGGTGAATAATGCTGCATTAAATGAACAATATTGTGCAATATTTAGCAAGATATTGTTAATCTACTATTTTAGTGCAAAGTTATAGAGTCTTATTGGAACAAGTTTTAGTGCAAAAAATAAACTAAAATAAAGATATAGAATTTTTTTGAAGATGCTCTAACATGTGACTCAACAAAAATGGAACACACAATTCAATTTTATAGTAAAATAGCATAAAAAGACACCATAATTTATTGATACCAAGAAATGCCAAAAGCATACAAATACTTTCTTTTTGGCTTCTAATCATGATCCTCAAGAGAAGACAGAGACCGTTCTAGAAATAGCTATTAATACATATATTTTAAATATCAACCTCATAGCATAGCCTCCAGAGACTAATTACGGCGGGAATGCTAAAAAGGTAAAATACACTAGGGTGAGGGCGTAACAAGTCAGTGAGTCACAAAACACAAATATAACCAATGCCCAAAAGTGAACACAAAAGACAAGTAGATAAGTCTCCAGAACTATTAAGTGCTTCACAATCCATGTCATCATCTCTAAAGCATAGAAAGAAGGAAAGAGCACCATTCCATTCTCACCTCATCCAACTCTTCTTGAGAGTACCTTGCCTTGTTCTTCCACTGCATGAAAACAATACAATATTAGGATTAATAAAAATTTACAAAGCAATGAAACCTTTTCAAGTTGTGTAAATATAAATTGAATACAATTGTAACAATATATCAATGAAAGAAGACCAAACATGATTAAACTAACCAACCAATAAGCTACCATTCAAACCGGTCAAAATTAAATACCATCCAGGAGAGAGCGCGATTCAGTCGGGTCAGCTTTTCACCTAATCACCTAAAAGAACCAATCCTATTGTTAGGAAAAAATGTACCAAACCGAACCTATAGTCCTTGTGTTAACCGAATCAAAATCGACCTTCCTTAATCGGTTTTGTTGGTTCGGTAACTCGGTGTGTATACTAAAGTTTTTAAATCATTTTATTATTTGTTTTTCCTATTTTGAATTAAGCTTCCTCTTCCAAAACTCTTTTAAGTATAGACAAGATAAGTGAGGGGAAAAAAGAGAGGAGATATATAAGATTTAAGATACAACCTAGAACATAAATAATTTGTAATGAAGTTAGTATGACAATGAGATCTTCATGGCAATGACCATATATACAAACATATTTCATTACAATGAAAAAAAAAAATTCAACTCACAATTTAATAATATAAAATTAAAAATAAGTAAATCATAAAAATAACTTCAAATCTATCAACTTTAATCTAAAAGTTATGGAAATTGTTTCATCATTTATACGCTTGTGAAAAGAAAAAAAGCATAAACCTATATATTATAAATAAAATAAACATAACTAATATATTATTCCGTCAGTTTGGTTTTATAGGTTTTAATCATCGGTTAATTAAGAAGTCCAACCAAACCAACCATTTACACCTCTCAAAAAAGAGGCAAAATGGGCTTGTGTTTGGTTCGAGTTGTTGGTTTTTGGCTGATCGATTAATATGCCCACCCCTATATTACCAACCACTCAAAGTATCAAAATACAAAAATTATACATTCAATAAAATTACAAGACATGCAGGCAAGGAGTTACCTCATTGTAGTTTTCTGTGTTAAGACCGTGTACAATGTCTCTCATGTATCTCATCACATAGTAACCAGACTCATACGAATTTAGTTGTTCTGGGCACTACAATTTTACCAAATAAAATCAATACAACATAATTTAAAAGCTATAAAATATGCAAACTGCTTGGACTATTTATATGACACATACCTTTATACTTTTCCAAGTACAGTAGGTATATTTGACAGATGAAACTTGCGATGAGTTCCAAAGATTCAAAGCCCTTTAATAAATATACAAAGCACATTAGTTTCTGATTCCATGATACCTAACAAAACAAATTCAAAGTACTGTATCAAACTTACATATTCACAATTCGCTTAAACCTTTCAACAGGAGCATTTCTCGATGGATCTAACCAATCAATTGTACCAGCATATGGACGAATGATCCCAAAAATCCAATGAACCCTTCAAGATAAAGGTGAAGTCAGTGGCATATCAAATACTAAAAAAACTGTACCAAGTTGACTGATAATGTGGTTTCAAAAGTATAGTGACGTCTGTACCCATCCCAATATGGAGTAAAGACTAGATGATTTTCTTGGGCAGCCTCGAGTCTCTCTGCAAGTGCTTGTACCTGGTCATTTGCTTTTCCCGTCTCAATGGCCAACAAGCCAGGTGACATAAAAAAGAACCGACCCCCCAAGTTGTGTACTCGTATATACTCATGCAAATACCTATGAGAAAAACACGTAAATATCTCAAAAATATAAAATGAAAAAATAAGATTTGGAGTCCATAAAATAGTACTCACCTCATATAAACTGTTATTACATTTGCTTTTATCCTCTCCTCCTCACATAAGTGAACAATTTCATTCCGTTTCAATTTAACAAGAAAACTATTCCCAAATACAACTCGAGGACAAACCACATCCAACGTGTCATTAGATCCCATATCCTCATATGAATGAATAAGCATCATTTGAATAGACTGTGGATCATAACATGTACCCCTTTTTGCTTTTGCAGTTGAGGACCAAGTGGAGGTTTCTTTGCCCCTTTTGGAAAATGATATATCGATTATGGGTACTACGTCTTCTGGAACATCCATTTGCAATTGATTTTCTGGAACTATCCACTCCTAGCAATACAAAAATTTAGCAACGGGTTAATGAGTCATCATTTGCTAAAACAATAAACATGTAATTTACCTTATCACTCAGCATCACTATCAAAGTCCTAGGCCAAGCAATGAATGTTCCGACAGCATCTGTAACATATAATGTCTCTGCATTTGGTGGAATAGGTAGAGGGACTTGTCCTTTCTCAGCTACATTAATGACAACTTGAGCATTTTGCATACCCAATGGCACGCCATGCAGCAAATGGTCAGGACCTGTAGACAACCATACAGTCCCATGAGCTACAATGTTATCCCTATGGTGTAATGCTAATTGGCATACTTCTCCCTGCAATTAATTAATTCATACATTCAATAGTTAACTCATTAAACAACAATAAAGGACACTATTTTTTTCAATCTACCTCTCGTAGACCACAGGTTGGTTCAGATACTCGATGTGGTGCAGCAAACGGTAATATTTGTTGCTCATCAACACCACTTAAGGTGGGATCTGCATGAATTGAGTGCTCTTTGTTATTGGATCTCCTGAGTACTGCTAGTTCCATCTTCAACTTTGCCACCGTAAACTCAAGGGTTTCCTGTGCATTCTGAGCCATTTTGACATCTTGTTTCAAACGAGTAATTTCTTCTGGATTCTGGCTTCCATTAGAGGAGCTACATTCTGTAGGATTTTGGCGTCCAAAATATTTGGACAAAGTGATCCCATGTCCAGCACCCCTAACACGACCAGCATGTTCGTCACTACCTAAAGCCATTGTAAGAACATCGTTTCTTCCTTCTGGAGTTATCTCACCAATCTCCACCTTATTAGATAGCTCATCCTGTGGCAATTCCAAAAAAAAAAGTTACTAAAAAAATTGTAAGGATAAAAAAAATCCTTAAAATTTCAGTAAATTAACTTACAATTTTATCAAGAACAGCCTTGGTTTCTTCATCAATTGGCCCCTGTTTAGGAATGCGTGCAACCTTCCACAATGTGGCACGTTCAATATTTCCTCCTTTTTTCTTTCTTCTCTATTAATACATTTAAAAAAGTTCAAAACAGCTTATCAAAGCATGGAGAAAATGAAAAGTTACTTGGGTAAACAAGTGAACATACCAATTCTTCTTTCAAATTTGCAAATGATCGTCGACCAGTGCGATGGTAATACTTAATCTTCTTACACCGTTCTTGAGCTTCTTTTCTCTTCTTTAGAAATGTGGGAGTCAACCTTGAAGCAACAAAGTCTTCCCACTCTTTTTGTCGTACAAAAGAGTACTTTTCAGGTGGCTTCATAAGTAACTCTGGATGATCCATAAAGGGGATAACGTACATTTTGGTAAGGTAGCTCTTGAAATGCCGCCATGCCTTTCCAGCATCTCCTAAAATCATTTTCTTGATCCTTTGATCAACTTCAAATTCCTCCTACATTAAAAAAATGAGTAAGATTATCATTAGGCATTATGTAAAACACAGTATGGAAGATCTAACTATGTGAATGTTAATACCATAAGTGCATCCCAAACATCGTTCTTCTTTTCGACCGGAACTTGAGTCCATTTAGCTATGTTGATAGGCACAATCGAACGAGCATGTACACCAACACTACTCATAAATTTAGTTCCTGAATCTCCAATTGGGACATCATCTTCATTCAACTCAACTTTCACCTTAGACTCTCCTTTATTATGATCCCTAATAATGTTATTCATTTTCGTGATACCTCTTCGTTTCCGCTTCTTAGGTGGAGGGACACTATCTCTATCTCCTGATAGCACTATGTTATCACTTTCTCTTGAAGACTCAGCCTCTACACTATTGATATCCCTTGTAGAATCTATATCCTCCAAATCACCCTTATCTATCAGCATATCTCTTATAGACTCGGTAGACTCTGAATCCCTAGTAGATTCTGAATCCTCATCACCCTTATTTGTCAGTAAATCTCTGGCACACTCTGTGTCCTTTGAATTGCCCTCATCTATCAGAATATTTCTTGCTGACTCCATATCATCCTCATTTGTTTGAGTATCCTCCATATTGCCCTTGTTCGTCTGCATACCACTTGTAGACTCCATATCACCCTTACTTGTCTGCATATCTCTTGTATACTCTGTACCCTCCATATCACTCTTATTTGTCTGCATATTTCTCATATACTCTGTATCGTCCATGTCACCCTTATTTATATGCATATCCAAACACAAACAAATGTATTAAACTCATTACTCTGTGCCAATGAACCGTAATATAAATTTAGATTCTGTTTATGCAAAATACAAAAATATTGAAACAAATAAATAAAGGACATCAATATCACAAGGTGATGCAAAGGATTTATATTTACATATACAATGCATGTTGATTTTAACCAAACAAGGATATTTTAATGCAATTAAAGCTGAAATCAAGTGGAGATAATAATTTACCACAATACTCACTAAGACCATTTGAAATCCAAAACCAAGAACTATATTAAGTTTATATTATCCATCTATAGATTGAAATATCGAATTTAAGCAACTCATTGTTGAGATAACACTAGATATATGTTTTAGCCTCCATGTTAGTAAACAACATTTATGCATACAATAAAAGAGAATCCAGGTCTAAGATCTTGGATTAAATGAGGCAAATGTACTGAGAAAATATTTCACTCAATTTCATTGAGGCTGGGAACATGTCAATTTTACAAGCTCCAGAAGATACACATCATAGTGTACCACAAAATAAACTTCAAGTAAGAGGGAAAAAGTACCAAGTCAAAAAATTAGATTCACCTTTAATGTCTAAGAAATTACTGTAAAACAAAAACAAAATGCATTAGTTGAGATATATATAAAAAAAAAAAAAAAAAAAGGAAAGTGGCATTTTGATGCATATATAAGCCACTTATTTACATAATTTTATTTTTAAATCTTTTAAAGAAAATATATTATTTTTCTTACAACATTAATAAACATATGTTTTTCGTATAATAAAACATTATCATAAAATTATATATTTTTCGTAAAAAACATATATTATTTTAAGTTGAAAACTTATGTTTTTTTTGTGAGAGATTTAAAAGTAAAATTCAATATATAAAAAAATTATGACATATAATTAAATTATTATAATATCTTATTTTTAATCCGAATCAATTAAAAAAACATCTCTTACACTTTAAACACCCAAAGAATAAAATAAATGAAAAATGAAACAAGGACTAACAAAGTACAAGGCTGATTGGTGGTTCCCCACACAAACTAATAATGAATACACCTGTAAAATATTTTGAAAACCCAGAAGCATGTACCCTAAATAGCTAGTGATGCAAAAAAATCCAGGCAAGGAAAATGGGGTACAGAAAGTCTGGTTTCCAAGCTTCAACGACTGTTTTACCCTTAAACATCAGACTTTTCAGAAATCATGTTCTAAATACGCAAAAATCTGACAAAAACTTGGGAAAATGCCGGTATGTAGCGTTACCTTCAAAAGCCGGCATAGAGAGGCTAAATGCGACAACAGATAGGTAAGAAAGCAACAAAGAATGCCTATGGGAATTACGACGGCGGCGGATAGACGTCGATAAACGACAGTGTCTAGTGTATTAGTATTTGGGCTACGAATGCGTCGTCACCTTCGTACACCGGCGAAGAGTGGGAAAATGACACAGAAGACAGATCAGCTGGCAGCGAAAGCTCCGACGGCTGAATACGCAATGGGTTCGCGGTAAGGGTTCAGATGAAACATTGGGACATTCCAATTTCAAGCGAATGATGGGTGACTTTAGGGAACCCTCTTTCTAAAACTATTTCAGCTTCAATTATGTGTGCATATATATTACCCGCGGTTTAACTCGAAACGACAGATCTTAGTGTATTCGCCCGACGCTAAAACAAACCTTACTTCGCGGTTAAATACATTTTAAAAAAATAATTTTACGGCATTTTGAGCTATTCATTTAGTCAACAAACACGAAAATAGATTAAATAAAGAGGTTATTTCAATTCATATTGCAAAATATTAGATAAATTTAAAAGTGCAATTGAATGATATACTCACTTTCTAGTAAAAATTTTGTTAAACTATTATGTCTGTTTATTTTAGGCTAAACACTTTTAAATATTCAAATTTAAGTATATTTTACTATTTTTTTTAGGCTGAACATTTTCAAATATTCAAATTTAAGTACATTTTAAGTACATGTATCCAATTTTATTTTTTCAACTCCCAATAAATACAGTTACGAGCAACTCTAATAGTTAAAGGATCTGTGTATGTATATTTTATTTTTATTTACACATAAGTATTTTTTTTTTAAATTAATAGGTGCAACATAATTAAATTTACACTAATAACTTCGCTTTTATAAATAAATAAAAACATTAATAACCTCGCATAAGTTTTAATTTCTTAAAATCAGTATCATATTAGCCTCAAATTCACACGAGAGGTCAGTAATGTTAATTTGCTTATTTGGTACACGTTAATGCTAAAAAAAAAAAATACTTGTGTATAAATAGAATTAAATAATGGGTACTTTTTGTAGGAAAAAATTGAAGTATTTTTGTGTAAAATTGACTCTAAATTTTGTACCTTAAGATTTGTGTAGCTTTTATTTTATAATAAATTATAATTAATATATGAAAAAGTAATTTTTTCTTAGAAATGAGCGTAAAGTTTCATAACGTTGTTAACAACCAATATAATATATATTATTAGCAAAAAAAAAAAAAAAAACTAGATAATATATATATATTAGAAGAGAATGCATATTCAGGAAAAGCTAGACAAGAACACTTGGAAATGAAACAAAACACATTTCTATTTCTAAAGATAAAAGAGTGACTTCAGACTGTATGGCCTTTAGAATATAGAGCTTCCACTCCAAATTAGCTTAGCAAATTGTTGATTGGCCTTATCAGTGGGATGAGCAGGGTCAAAGAAGAGGTAATGACTCGCATGGTCACATAATTGAAGTTCTTTGACTTCTTTCTTCTCTCCGCAGCTATAAATTCCTCTGAATGGACCAGTGCCACAACGAGCCGTCTTCCCTTCTTTGAGACCTGCACACCACAAAGAATAAAAATACATAAATAAGAATATAAAAATTAAAAAATATAATAAATGAACATAGAGATGCAGAAGGGCGATATACCATTTTTGGAAGGATTAGCTATTATTTCACTGGCAAAGTTGAAGAAGTTGATCTTTGAATAATTGAATCCATTGAGCTGATTTTGTAGCTTTGGGAGGAGCTCAGAAAGTGCTTTGTTGTGTAATTTTGCTAATGTTGTGACTTCTTCCATGCAACCACCAGTATTTCCAGATGTAGTAAGTGCCAAGGGAACACATGTTTAAAAAAATAGTGAGATGTCAAAAATGTTTACATTTAATTATTAATTAACATGTCATATAGTTGAAAAAGGGTAATTAACTATACTGATAACATGAGTCCATGTTCATATTATTACCATAGCAACATTTGTCAAATTTCCGATAACCATGGAAACATGATGTTGTCTAGAGTGAGAATGAAAGAAACTGGAGTTTTTGGTGAAGGAGGTAAGATAACCATTGCTTCCAATGTTAATCATGTAAACAACATTGTCTTAGCTTCAACACTACCCATTCTGTGCCTCAACTGTTGTAAAGTAGCCAACACGGTGCTAATTAATGTGGCCAATATTGTTGTGACTTTAATTGGCAATAATGGAAATTAATTAATAGTCTATGAAATGAGATTTACAAAGTACATTATTTCTTAATTAATTTTTAGATAATTAAGGAGTAAGACAACATATATACAAAGCCTTGATGAGTTTCAACAAGAACACCTGCCCCAGCAGATGCAAAGTTGGTACCATGAATGTAGCTAGGTTGCATGTATGTATGGTAGAATTAATGGCAAACAAAATGTGCGGAATCTCATTGTTTTTGCCACGACTTTACTGTTAAATTTAGCTTCTTTATTTGGTCTGTCTGAATCAACACTATTAAATAGCTTTTTTAAGTACAATATAAACTGTACTCAATGGGTAAATTTCACGGACCCTTGAAATTTGATATATGCATATTTGCTATTAAGTTAACACGAACAGCGTTTCGTGGCAGCTATACAAAGCTCGACCATTGCTTCAACTCAGACGACAAAAAACGGTAAAAAGTTTGGAAGGGGTTAAAAACAGATGGCTAGCAGCTGATTAATGTGTTGAAAAATCAAATTAATTGCTTTTTATTATCAATTAGTAATTTTCGCAAAAATTCTACTTTTGTTTTACTAACACTGCTATACCACTAGGACTCGAGACTAGTTATATATTATAAATCTAATAATAACTAATGGTTCATCCATATAAGTGATTCTAGTGACTTATATGGTGTAGAATTACTGGATCGAATTAGATAGAGCTTTTACTATACCATCTCATACAAAGGAAAGCAATGATAAACAACAAATTTTCACCTAACCAATCACTCTGTTTTAGAACATGCTTTGCTAGGGTTTGAGACTACATTCAAATACCACTATCCCGCTTTGTTGTGTTCCTGATCGGTTGTTGTCGGTTGCTTCCTCCTCTGATGCTGGTGGTCTTCAGCATGACTCTGTTTCTTGGTGAATCTTACTCAACAAAACATCTCAACTTTGCATAGATTGTTGCTGCCAGAGGTTTACATTTTTTTTTAATACATCTCCATTATTTTTTCTTGATATGTTTGCTTGAGGATCTGATAGTGCCTCATATTGTCAAAGTGATTCTAATTTTTTTTTTCCATCTATCCGAGGGCTGAGATTACTTGGACTCGTCCTTTTCTGGGAGTTGTGCCTCCTTGAACTCAACCTAATTTTCTAGTTAGTTTACCTCAATTTGACTTTGGAAAAATGTTTCACTGTTTTGAGATTTAGTACCACAGCTTGTATTGTTGTTCATAATTGGAAATGGAAAGACTGCTAAGACTCGTGGGAAACTACATGTAGTAACCATGAGGGTGGGGTGCTTGCTAGCTCAACAAACTGATGTTAATAGCTTCCTTGTGATTAGTAATCAAGAGAATATGATGTTTTAAAAATGGAAATTATCACTCTTTGATGTTGCGAGAGAGAAATGCGATGCTGCTCCCAAAAACAGAGCTGAAGCAGATTCATTCATATGTAGTTTACACTGGGTAGTTTGCTGGACCGCTAGAGACAATCTTGTGAATGCTTATGTTTTCGATGCATCCACAGAAGATGTCATATTGGTCATATGTAATCTCTACTCCATATGTAGTTTGCATCGGAAAGGAGAGTCTCTACTAAAGTTATCACTTATTAGCTTAAGTGAGTTTACTTTGAGGAATGTTCATACCATCTGTGGTATGAGACTATTGAGTATCTTATTGTACGCAGTGTTTCAAAAGAACTAAAAGTCGTATTTTGTTTTCTGATGTAAATGAATTCTTTTTTACCAAAGAAAGAAATAGTCCTTTTGACGAGAGACATGGTCCACATCTGCTAACCGACGGTGCAGGAAAACTCTAAATATTTTAAATAAAGTGACAAAATTTGGTTGGATAGTACAAAAAAAACTCACAAAATTGTGTTAAATAAAATTGCATTTGTAATAATTTTATAATATTTAGTAGCCCTCCATAGATTAGGGCCTGAGATCTGAATGTTATTCACCAGTCACCAATAAAATGGGATTACCTCCTACATTTAGACTTTGGACCCATCATCTAGATGAGCATGAGTTCAATGTTTATACGTCTCACAAATAAACAAGAATGTAAATTGAATATGGTTGTAAAATTGGTGATCAATATCTTTTTTAATATGAATTCAAATCCCTTTCATGTAATTTGTTAATTTATAATAGTTAATGAGTGTATATCATCAATTCAAAAAAAAAAAAAAAATTCTTCAAAATAGATTTTTTTTTTTTTTTTTTCAATTTGCAAAAGATATAATTTTTTAAAATTTTAAAAAAATTGAAATTTAATAATTTTTTGAATAATTTTCTAAAAATATAATCTTTTTCATAATTTTAAAAAATATAAATTTTTTTAAAATATTCAAATAGAATTTTTGTCCAAATTTCATAAATAAAAAAAGTTTCAAAATTTTCTAAAAATATATTATTCTCCAATATCTTAAAAGCATATGATTTTATAAATTTTCTCAAATAGAAAAGACCAAAATTTATATATAAAAAAAGAGATTTTCCAAGAAAAAAATATAGAAACTTTTTCAACAATTTTAAAAAAAATATTAATTTGCATAATTTTCAAAAATAATTGTTTTTCAAAATTGAAAAAAAAAAAGTAATTTTTTTTTTTACAAAAATAGAAAGTTACTAATCTTTTTCGAAAATAAAAAATTTCAAAAAAAAATAGAAATTTTCTAATTTCAATTAAACATTTTTTTCAAAATTTAAATATAATTTTGAACAATGTTACTAAAACATAAATTTTTCAAAAATTCCAAATAGAGAACTTTTTTCAAAATTTCTAAAATTTTGGAAAATAATAACTTTTCAAAATTTTATAAAAGTAAAACTTTTTCTAAAAATTTTAGAACATAAAAAAATCCAAATATTTTCAGAAACTATTGAAAATAGTATCAACGTTTTCAAAAAAATAAAAATGTTTACAAATTTAAAAAAAATAATAAAAAACTATGAAATTTTTTTAAAAAAAATTCAAAAAAATTTAAAGTATAAGTTTTTCAAATATTTTTATAAAAAAAAATTAAATAGAAATTTGTCTTAAATTCCTAAAATATAAATTCTTCCATTACAAAAATAATTTTTTTTTTTTTCTAAAATATGGATCTTTCCATAATTCTAAAAAGAGAAATTTTTTAAAAATAAAAAGTTTTAATAGTGAAAATTTTATAACATTTCTAAAATTATGAACTTTTCAAAACTTAAAAAAAAGAAGAAGATAATTTTAATATTTTTAGAGTAGAAATTGTCTCCAACTTCCAAAATTTAAAAATATAGAAATTTTTCATAAATTTCATAAAATTGAAAATTTCCATAATTTCAAAATTACCAAAAGTATAAATTTCTAAAAATAAATTTTTTTTCAAAAACTTTCAAAACTATAATCTTTTCAAAATATCAAAAACTATATAATTTTTAAAATTTTCCAACAATAGAAAGTTTTCAAAAAATAAATATTTACAAAAATTAATGTTTTTTCAAAGTTTCAAATTTTCAAAAAAATTGAAGTTTTGCAAGAATTTCCTTAAAGATGTTTTTCTTCCAAAATTTAAAAAATAGCTTTATTTCCAAAAATAAAAATAAGAAAACTTTAGAAAATAAGAAAAATTGTAATATTTTCAAACTTTCTAAAAATAGAAAAAAAAAATCTAAATATATAAGTTTTTGAAAAATTTGTAAAATATAAAAAATTTCCTAAATTTACAAAAATAAATTTTTTTATACATTAATAAAAATAAAAATTTAAAAAAAATTTCTAAAAATAAAAAATTTACAAAAAATTTAAAAAATATTTTTACTTCTCAAAATTTTCAAAAGCAGAATTTTTTTTCAAAATCTTTCAAAAATAAAAAGTTTCCAAAAACATTTAATACTTACATGATTTATTCAAATAAATTTAGGACTACAAATTTTAATTTATTTTTTTATTCTAAAAAATAAGACCACTATTTCAAATTTCATATTATATGTTACATATATTTTTGAATTGCATTTAATTATTTTTTTTATATGTGGATGTAAAACTTGAACATTTAATAAGAACATATAATTAATATCACTATTAAAAATAATGTTTAGGAAAGATACATATTATTTATTCATCGAATTAATATTTTTTTATGATTGATTTAAATTGTTGTTGTATGAATAAATTTTTATAAATTTTATTTTTATGAATTAGAATCTCTTTATTAGTTTACATGTGCATATTTTCATGTGAAACACACATTTTGATTACTAGACCCTTTTGTATCATTAACTTTCAACTTTTAGTATTCATTTACGTAGAATCACAATTAGATTTAAACAGATAGATTTGTATTTCAAAAGTTTAAGGAGTAAAACTACAGTTCTAGCTCTTCATAATTAGCTGTAAATCAAAACTTTTCAACAAAATATTTTGAATCAAGCTACTTGTTGCACGGCAAGATAATAGAAGAAGATCATGATGATCTCTTTAGAAGAAACAAAATATATTATGTAAAAAAAATTTCATAATACTTATTTCATATAAAATATATATATATATATTTTAATATCGTAATTTATAATAAAATATTTTTAATTTTATTATATAAAAATTATATTTTGATCGTGAAATTAAAGTGTATTTATTTAAATAATTATAAAATTTTAAATATTTATTTTTAATAATCATAAAGTTAAATATATTTATTTTTTACGATTATTAATATATAGTCTAATAATTATAAAATTTTTGTGTAAAGTTTCTAAAAAAAAATAAGATTATATGTTCCCTCTTTCACATGTTAGAGACGTCATTATCATTGTCCGTAGTTCAAAGGTCAAACGACCTTTCCAGCTAAGTTTTGCTAAATTTATTGATTAATACAGATACAGCCCCACACTTGTTCGTTGCTGCTTGACTTTATTTTGACATTAAGATCATAATCAGTTCAATTAAAACCTAGTTATTCAGCTGATAATTCTTTTGAATTTCTTTAAAAGAAAATTTTATATTAATTCTCCAATTACTGTTGAAGAATTTGGCGCCACAAAGCAGGTCAATTGTGTATCATAAACATCAACTGCTCATTAAGTGTATATTTATGTAGATAACCTATTTTTGCTAATTAAAAACAGAAGAAAAAGGAAAGAAAGAAGGAAAAAAAAAATCTTTATAGTCCATAATCATATATTTGAAACACTTTAGTTCTTAAATTTTAACAATTTAAAATGTAATATATAAATATAAATTTTAAATTATTATTTTTTGAACACTTTAATCACTAAAATTTATTAAAATAAAACATTTTAGTTATTAAAATCTGAATTAAAATGTATATTTTTTTCTAAATTATATTAAATATAGCTTTATAATAATTCGAAATTAAAACATATATATTATTATAACAAAGCTACTACACCCTCCACATGTTTGTCATCGTAATCATTGTCTTTCTTGCTATGTCTTGATTTAAAGGAGTTTTAGTTTCTTTACGTGCAGATACTAGTTTGACTCTTGCGTTATATTGTTGATTCGTCGAATTCGCAATAAAAGTAATCAACCAACTCGTGAGAACACTTTCGGTGATGTTCGTTCTTAAACTACAGCTTGGATACAACTATACAAGAAATACAAAAGACACTTTGCATTATCCTTGTTGTTCTTCACACACATCATTTCTACACTACAAACATTGTTGGTTCACAAGAATCACAATCTTACAACAACAAATATATATATATATATATATATATGTTCTTTGGATTATAAGACCTTAAAAACAGAAACCTCATTATACATATAAAAAGATAAAATAAAAAAAGGTATTTTATAATTCTAAAACTGAAGCAATAAGGAGAGGGCAAAATTTCTAAGACCCAAAACCCTTTAGAGAGGTTGTTGCATAGTCACAACTAAGGGACTTGTAACTGTATGCTTACCATCTGACCAGACTACTGAACCACTCTTCATAACAGTGTCTCCTGGGGAAAGTTTCACTGCTCTAACTTGAACCCTCACAAGGAAGTTCAATTTCTGACCAACCCTTCTAAACACAAGCTTCTCCGGCCGCACTGTCACTAACATCCCGTTCGGCGGCCTAATTTTAACTTCGTAAACTGAGTTCGGATCCCCGACATTCGTCACGCTCCGAATGAAGTGAGTAGACATCTTTGGTTTACCATATTGTTGAAACACAGCCGACATAGATGGGTAATTCAAATTCCCAGTATGTCCCGCTTTTTTAGCTCCACTACAATCAGCAACTTTCCTAGTGATGACTTGAATGTTCTTAGTTGTGTAATTGGAATTGCATAAGAAATCTACATAATCAAAAGAAGCTATATCAAAAATCAATCCAGGGTCCATTGCCTTTTGTGGATGAACATGACCAGCTCCAAAGTCCATAACAGTAGAAGTATTCCCATTTGATTCATCTAACATTGTTGCACCATTATTGTCTACCGTATAAGCAGTTGTCATTAATGCTGATCTTATTGCTGCTGGGCTCCATTCTGGATGTGCAGCTTTAAGCAAAGCAGCTAAACCAGAAACATGTGGACAAGCCATTGATGTACCTGATAGAATATTGAACTCTGTTTTTCTCTTATCAGATGGTATACCTGAAGGCCCAATTTTATCAGGCCAAGCTGCAAGTATATTCAATCCTGGAGCAATCACATCAGGCTTAAGTATCTCTGGGGACTCAGGGTTGGGTCCTCGAGCCGAAAACGATGCCACCACCGGCGCTGGCCGAATACCAAGCCGGGTTCCCCGAAAAATGAGGGTAGCCGTTGGTGGTGACTGTGATTTCTCAGCTGTGGCAATGTAACTACGAATCTCATCACCAGCTGTGGCACCAACAGCTGTGGCAGGTAATACATGACAATCAGCTACCAATCCTTCACCATCAAATACACCATTAGCTAATATCATTCCTACTCCTCCGGCTTTTTTCACTACTTGACCTTTTGTAGCTCTTGAGTTAGTGCCTCTATCACATAAAATTATTTTCCCCCGAGCTAAATTTGGATCCAAAGAACCCTCTAAGCATAGAGAAGACGAATAACCATCACCACCTTCACTACCTCCATATATAAGTGGATACATTCGACCCGGAATTAGACCCGGTCCACCATAAACACTCATACCAGTTATTGTCTTCCCGTTTCCAAGTTTGACATCAGCTGGGAAATCTCGATCCATTGATCCGGCACCAACAGATGTGACCCAGGGCGCGACATTCGTAACAGAGAGTCCACCTGGACCGCCATTGCCGGCAGAAGAAGAGACAAAAACTCCAGCATCGGAAGCACCGAAAGCTCCAATTGCAATTGCGTCTAGGTTGTAAGGGACAACGGCTCCGCCGACACTTAAAGACACCACATCGACGCCATCGGCCACAGCAGCATCAAATGCGGCAAGTATGTCGGAATCATAGCAGCCAGTGTTCCAGCACACCTTGTAAGCAGCGAGTCGAGCTTTCGGGGCCATACCCGCGGCAAGTCCACGGGCATAACCGAGAGTTGAAGCAGGGAAGACGTATCTACCGGCAGCAATGGAGGCAGTATGGGTCCCATGACCGTCAGAGTCTCTTGGGGAGCGATACTCTGTAGTTTCGTTCATTTGCCCGTTGGTGGACTCGTACCCATTTGAGAAAAACCTCGCTCCGATTAGTTTGCGGTTGCAAGAAGTTGAGGGAAAATGACTTCCGGCGACGCACTGACCTTTCCATTTGGTAGGAACAGGACCCAAATCACGATCGTTGAAGCTCTGCCTCTCGGGCCAAATACCTGTGTCGATAACTCCGATTACAAGGTCCGACCCAAAGTCGGACTCTTTTAGCAATCCAGCACTGCTGGTGGTTTTAAGGCCGAGAAACTCCGGTGATCGCGTGGTTTGCAGGTGACGAACTTGTTCGGGAATGACAGAGATTATGTGTGGAAGAGACTGAAGTTTTTGAACTTGTAAAGGTGAGAGCTTTGCAGCAAAACCATGAAAAACGGTGTCGTATGTGTGGATGAGAGTTGATTCAGAAGAGGTAGAGGAAGGTGATAGTGAAGATAAAGAGGACTCGTACCAATGCTTGTGGGTTGGAAAAATGGATGGTTTGGCATCACGTTGAACTTGAACTAAGAAAGTTTTCATATAAGAAGAAGAAGAAGAAGAAGAAGAAGAAGAAACTGAGATGATAAGAGAGAAAAATAGGAGAAGAGAGGGAAGAAAAGAAGCCATTGGAGAGAAAAAGTGAGAAAAGTAAGAGAGAAAATATGGTTTAAAAAGAGGTGAGACAGGGGGAGGATGGATAATTGGGGAGCTCAGTAGTGAGTAGATGGCATCACGCGTTTTTTTTTTTTTTTTCATTTTCTTTTTTAAATTTATACTTTATTCCAAATCATTTTTTTTTTCTCTAGCAAAAAAAAAATTAAGATTTTTTTTTTTACAAAATTATCCAATTTTTTAAATTAGTAATATTAATTACTTTTTTAAAATTTATTATTATATTAAATAAAAATTTTAAATATAATAATAAAATAATGATTATATTTAATAAAAAATTTAATTTATTAAATTTAATAAAAAATAATTTTATACTTATTTTAAATATATTATAAAAATTAACTAAATAAATAAATTAAAATAATTCACATAAAAGTATATGTTTTCAACTAATATTAATAAAATATTAAAAAAATATAAAATTTTATTTTAAATTTTATTTTAGACTAATTATATATTTTTAATTAAAATTTATTTAAATTATATTCTTTTCATTAATTAATATATTATTTAATTATTTTTAAATAAATTAATACTAAGTATATGATGCAAAATTAGAATTATTGTACAACCATTAATATTTAAATATTAAAAATAAAAATACATTCTAAAGCTACAACAATAAACAAACATAAAGTTTTTTTTTTAATGTAAAGAAACAAACATAAAGTTAAAAAATAAAAAATACAACAATAATATTTTACTTACTAAATTTTTTATTTTTTCCTACTAAATATAGTTTTTAAATATATTATAATTAAATAATACTAATTTATAATTAATTAACTCATTGATTTGATATAATAATTGTTAATAATTAATTAATAAAAACAATATTTTACTTTGGTTAAAAAAAATTACAATATTTAGTATAATAGATTAGAGATGAAAAAATGGTTTAATTTTTGTATTAAAATAAAATTTTGGTTTAGAAATAGCAAGAATGAGAAGCTGTGAAGGTAAGCAATGGAGTTTTTAGTGATGTTGTGGACATAACTGATGGGCTTTCAACTTTTTTTTGTATTTGGCCGAAAGAGAAAAATGAGTGGGGACTAGATCTTGAAAAGATAACAGATGTTTTGTTTTGTTGTTAGAAATTTGAACGTGACATTGTGGGGTTATGGTAGCTACTAGCCTCTTTCTGAACTAATTCACGGATTGTTTATGCTATTTTTGTCTTAGAGCGTTTTTGGATGGAATGTTAAATATTTTAAAATTCTGTAATATTTTTAGGAAAATATAAACATAAAGAAAAAGAGAATCATGGAAATCTTTTTTTTTTTAACCTTGAATTTCTTTTATATGCTTTAGAAATAGTGACAACAAAAATGTTTTTTTATCCTGAACATACATCAATTGATAACATGATATAATTTAATTCATCAGTAGTATTTTAATTATTTCATCGATTTATGTTATAATTTTATATATAATTAATAATTGATAGATCATTTGATACATATAATACTTTGATTCTAATAATGTAATTTGAATTAAGTTTATTTTGAAGATTTATAAATATTCACATGTGTGTATTAGATAAATGTTAATAACACATTTTTTTTTACTAACTTTTGTACTTATATTCGTTATATTGTAGCATATATCAAAATTATTTTAAAAATTAAAAAATAATTTATTATTCTAAATAATACTAATATGTAACACAACATAAAGGATTTACCTACAAAATTTTTGGGGTTTGCTACCTTCAAAGTATCACAATTCTATTTTTGGTATATTTTTTTACTCATATTATTTAAGTGGTACTTTATTAATACTCATTTAAAAATTGGTACCAATTTAATACTATTTTTTAATTTATTAGGGATTTGTCCACACATGTGCAACACACATGCAAGAAGTTAAGGATATTTTGGTCTCTTGAAAAAAATATAATTTATTCTTCTTCCTGCTATCATATTTTTTCCACCTTCTCCAATGAACTCTCCGTACATTTCTTTTCAAAATAACACCTTTACTTTCTTCTCCAACTAGTATTACAAATACTCTTATTCTTAAAAGTAAAAATGATGTAAAATGTCTCCTTGTCAATTCAAAATTGGTTGGCAAAAAGCCTTTCAAGACCCTTCACATAAAATGCTTCACTTTATTCATAACATTAATATCCCATAATTTCCTCCATAGAATAGTCATACGCTACGAGGATGAAGTGGTTGTCGTGATTAAACTTTTCAATCTCAATTGATAAGCTCTCTTATAGCTATTGCTCACACTGTAAATACCATTATTTATAAAATGCCACACAAGATTATTAGCCATCGGTTTTGGAGAAGATGAATGTTGTATATTAATGAAACTTCATCAAGTTAGAAACAATTTTGTATCAAAGCTGAACTCCAAGTTCCATGAGATGTCATTAAACTCACCATTGTTGTTATGGAAAGACCACGGGTGTGCTTCAAATCATGAATCACAAGGCAACCATTTATCAGATGTTATTCTTATGCTATTTCCATCACCAATCCAATCTGTCAGTTATGTAATTGTGCTATGGAAACATCATCTCATCTCATGCTTTATGGGAACGTCACATTGTTAAAAAAGTATGGAGCTCCTCTCATATTGAAACTTTCTTTTTTGACTTCAAAAAAATTTCTTTTACAAAAGTGATTTAGATAACGATTGAAAAATACTCTGAAACTCATCTTAAATTCATTATGGTTATGGCATATGAGATTTCAAAGAAAAAGAGTAGATATTTATTTGAAGGAAAATTTGAGAATCTAGCTCATATTTGTACTAGAAATGTTGTCTTATTAGAGGAGTTTCACAGGTTAAACAAGATGTAAAAGAATACAACAAGCCATTTACCTCAAAGGTAGTCTTTACCACCGGAAAACATATTGAAGGTTAAAGTTGATGTTGTAATTTCTGCAACAAACAACATAATAAGTTTTGGTTATATTATAAGAAATTCAAATGGACAAGTTTTTGGAGCTATGATTGATAATATGACAGTTTCTTTCAATCCGCTAGCAGCTGAACTACATGCAATGTGACGGGACTTGCAATTTAGTATGGATGTCGGTTGTCAGGATATAATTTTGGAATCTGACTCTTTGCTAACAGTACAATATTTCAATAATTTAAGTTCCAAGTTAGCGTTAGAAGGTCATATTATTGAAACTATTTGCCATTTGATATTTAGAGCTCACTTTTTTTTTTGTATGTATTGTCCTAAAAGAGCAAATAATTTTGCTTATAATTAAGCCAAGTATGCTTTATTATGTAATATGTTTGAGACTTGGCTTGAGGAAGCTCCTAGTTGGTTTTTCTTACTTTAGAATTAGACTTAAATTCTGTTACTAATTAATATAATTACGATTTTTAAAAAAAAAAAAAAACATAAAAGATACCAAACAACCTCTATCAAACACATTTAGCAAAAAAGTAAAAAATAAAAATAATATCAAAACCCATAACTTGGAATCTGCTACATTTCACTTCCGTCCAAAATCAACTTTCTATAAACTTAAATTTAAAGAATGGTGAATTGCATTAATCCAAATATATAACTACTAATTTAAATTTTATAGATCGACGATATACAATACGAACAATAAGCACAAGAATACAGTGATAATATTCGAATTGAATTTATATCAAATCTTTCATTTAAAAAATAAGGGTAATCATTAAAGGAAAAAGAGAGAGAGGTTAAAGATGAGGTAAAATTAGTAAAAATGCATTAAAATCTGCATTTAAGGATTAAAAAATGGCAGAAAAAAACTATTTCAGCTGCAAGATCGAGATGAGAAGAAAATGCTATAAATACTCTTAATTAAAATTGCATGTATTGATTAATTATAAAAATTATACTAAATTAATACCGATTTTTAAAATAGAGATATTACTAAATTGCCATATGAGTAATATGGATAAAAATAGAAGATGAATTTCTGAATTTTACCAAACCCACTGAGTACACATTTTTGTGCATTTTATGAATTAACAAACAAAATAATGGGACTTTGGTTTTTAAGAACTGAAGGTTAGGAATGCCAAATGTATCCATTGGGGAGGCCGGGAGGGTATATGTGGGATAATTCAAACAGTTTTGGTTTCATGAGATATTTTTGGATCGGATTCGGTTTTTAAGTAATCTCATATTATTAATTTTGGTTTGAGAATTAATCATATATATCAATGTAATTTATCGAGAGATAAAAGAGTAATCCCGTAGATACCGAATGCGATAGGCAAGAAAACAACTTTATAATTATAATTTATTTAAAAGAGATAAAACGGTAAAATTTTAATATTATAAAATCTCAGCCTTTTTAAACAGCATATAAATCTAAAACTTAAAAAATTGTGTCAGTTTTGTGTAAAAACATATGGTGCCATGAAAGTTGTTCCTTGTTATATTACTCTCTTCTAGTTTTCAAATATAAAAAATATAAATTCAAAAAAAATTCTATGATCACAGCTTAGTTGTAAAAGAGTTTGTAATTATTTCATATCAGATCAGATAATTAAGTACTGTGAAATTTAAAGATGAAAAAAATTAACTAGGAGGACCTAATATTATCTCTTTATAATTTCTTTTATTCACGATAATAATATGTTGTTGATTTAAATTAAAAATATTTAAAAATTGAATTAAATTAAATTAATCGAATAAAATCGAATCGTTTATATGAGTTTAATAAAACGAGTTACAAAAACTGACAAAGTTTCAAATGAGAAATCAAAGATTAACCCTTATCTGTACTATTTAATCTATAAAAGAATATTTCTTAATTTTTTTTTAAGCTCTATATTTTCATTCACCTTAATACTTGGCCGAATTAATTGGCATAAAGATTGTTCAGAAATCATAAAATTGTAATATCTATTGAAACTCTCTCATATAATAAAAATAAAAACTTTTGTATCCGATCATTTATTTATATTAAACATCATTTTTCATTATATCCATCTAGCTTGATGTTATCAATTGTAACATTTTCATCACCAACAATATTACTGATGTCAGTAACATAATCATAGTCCATATCAAAAGAGCTAGAAATTAACCTCAACCAGGCAAAAGTTTCATCTTCTTCTTCATAATCATCCATTAAACATTCCGTTGAAGTTTAACTTGAAAGTAAACTAAAATGAGTTTTTTGAAATAGAAAGAAAAATTACAAAAAGGTAAAGTGATTGATAAACTTGAGAAATATGTGAAATTTTTTAGAGTAAAGTTTTTAAGATCAGGTTACCTACATGCAAGGAGGAGAAGTGACTTGTTTCGCAAAACTTTTATGCAGAAGTTTTTCTCTTACAGAGAAAGAAGCTCTTATTATCCATCAACTCTTCATTTTCTAAAATGAGATAAAATCTTCTATTAATGTAAACGTTTAATCAGTATATACATTAATAAATAAATAAAAAGTGCATCTAAAATCACTTTATATTCACAAATTAATCATATTAATCCTCTTAGGATACTTTAATCACCTTAATTTTACATTTGTAAATACTTGAATTATTTTAGACAAATTTTGATTATTTTATATTTAATTTTATTTAAATTTTTGAGATATATATATATTTTTTTAAAACATCTACTAGCCCTCATTTCAAGTAAAAAAAAAATATCTACTAGCCCTTGACTAATAAAATTTAATTCAATTTAATTCAAATTTTTTCAATAAAAAAAAATTATCCAACATTTTTTTTAATAAAAAATGTAATAATATGGTGACTAAACCCCTATTTTAAGAAAAGTAATTAATATGCTGAAATTGTAAAAATAAAATGATCATAAGCGTAATTAATAAAGTAATTCGTCTCTTCAGTTTACTTCCAAATATTACTCGAATTCATTGTAAAAACCGGAAAACCCTAATATAGGCCACAATAACACATGCAAGTTATCATAATTAATCAATACCAAGGCCCTCGCAACCAAAAAAAAACCATAAATTATGATTCTTTCTATTTAACCCAACTCAAGCTCCTGGACATGAATGATCATTCGAGTATCCGGATCCACAGCCGTAGCAGAACTCATATCCACACCTGTAAACAAGGGAAGCTCATCATATAAACTAGAGTGAGTACTAGAAGAAAAATAATTGTCAAATGTAATTAACAATGCTAAGTACCTGCAAGTAATATGTAAGCAACCTTCAGTTTTTTCAACATAGAACTTGCACTTAGGACATCTTCTCCATTTCTTCTTCTCAGCAAGTTCAATTAAAACAATATCTTCACTTTTTCCATCATTCTCATTTAGTTTCTTAAACTCCCACAATCAATACCAGGATGCCAAGCAACTTTACACCTTGCACAAAAGAGTCTATGACAATTGGGACACTCAGAAGCTGTAACCAATTTACCACCATCCTCAATCAACATAACAGAACAATCCTTAAATGGGCAATAATATTTCTGAGAACCAAGAAACATTGATTCACAAAGTGCATTTTCCCATCTATCAAAAACTTGTTGTGGAACAATTGATCTACAACTATTTGGTTCTAACATACCACCAGTACATTTTGGATCAGGACACTTAATCATAGCTATGTTTTGTTGAATCTTTGTTGCTAAATAATTTCCGATACATTCATTACAAAATGAATGATTGCAACTGTTGTTGTTGAACATTTCTTGTTTTGATTTTACATCCATGCAAATTAGGCAAAAATTTGGTTGACAAGAAGATTGCCCTTCTTCATAATTTTCCTTTCCTTTTCCCTTGAGTGTTTTGTTCATGATTGTCATGTCATGTGGTTGTTCTATCCTCATTTGTAGTGAAGAGGATGATGATTCAGTAATTTTTGAAGAATAGATAAAAGCAGAGGAAATGAGGGCTTCCTGAAGTTGAAGTTCTTCAGCATATTTCTCATCTGAAATGGGAAATATTTCTTCATTGTCATGGAGTGCTGAGAAGTAGAAATCGTCTACTAATTGAAGAGGATCATAGCTTGACGATGGTCCAGTTGCCATTTACTTAGTTTTGGGGATACAACTCTGAATCAAGTTGGTTTTTGTCTTAATATATTATTTGATGAGTCTTAATTTATTATTTTGTTTTGAATTGGAGTAATTAAAGGTTTAAATGATGAGTTTAAACGGATCAACAGTTTCCCATTCAAATTAATATTCTGGGAACCCCAAAAGGGCTCTCTTTCCATTTATTATGTTTATTGAAACTAGATCCAGTTATACCTTTTGAATTTTCTTGTCTACCCTCGGAATTTGGCATATTGCCTTTACAAATTACCTCCAAAATTAAACAAAAATTAATAATAATAAATAAATAAAAGTTGAAAGGTTCATTAAATAATCACCACTTCAATCAATGTTTATGATTGTTTATCTATTAAGGCATTGGCAAGTTAATACTGTTTTAATACCGTTTTCTCTACCAGTAAAGTAAGGTCTTGCCAATATAATTCACCAATTTACTTTTGGGTAACAATTTTAATAAAAAACCATACTATTTAGGTAACAAAATTAGTTAGATTTCGGTAGACATAGGTTCGAATCACACCATGTATTCTGGTCATAGATCTTATGTTTTCTGGTCGTATTTGGTATGGACATTGGATAGGGACACATTGCCATCGCTAATGTGGGAGAAAACTTGCCACTGTTGACGAGGAAAATTTGCGTCAGAAAAATGGGAAAAGGGGAAATCAAAACAAGTAAAACCAACAATAACTAATAGATACAAAATCATCTTCAAAAACCCTGGCCAACAATGCATGCTTTTCCCCTACCCTTTTTCACTGAAGGGGGGGATACAGAAGACAAAAATGAAGTTTCCTAGCTGTACTTGTATCTGACTACAATGGTATGATTCTCTACACTTGACTAACATATCTCTTCACTTCCTCTCCAGCTTTACCAGTAGTAATGTGTTAACTCCTGTAACAGAACAGATTAACAATTTCTCATGCTGGATAGTGAGAGAGAATAATCGGTCTTCAAATTAGAAAGCCAGGTGCCAAAAATACGGAGAAAAACCGAATCATAAAGGACGCGATGATGTTAATCCTTGAGAAAAACCATTCGAGATTTTTGGTGGTTTTTTCTTGAAATTACTAATACTGCAATGAGGACATATGTATTCCAGTCCATCTGTTTTGGCATAATCCTGCAAGTTCAAAACATAAATGAGCAGACTCCCAAAAAGAATACAAGTCAAGATGCATTTCGGCATGATCTAGCTATATTTTGCACATTCATGCAACGTGATTATTACTTAGCATTTGTTTGATACCATTAAGAAAAAATACCTTACAACGATTATACTATTGAACCCTGACCACCAATTGCTAATTTTACCGGTTTAAAAAAAAAAATGTTCTGCTCAAGTTTGAGAAAAATCACCATCTTAAGTGACAAGTTTATTGGATAAGAAAACTGAACTTGCCTCATTCATCCAATAACCACATATAACAGATTATCATATTGGTGGCCTGTACAAAAAGTTGTTCACTAGTACAATAAGTGGTGAGTGCTAATTGGGTGGAGAGGGGATACCATACCTTGAAAGCACCGAGACCCTGTCTTCTGTCACAACCAAAGTGTGCCCACTCACCACATATACCACAGTTTACCCAATCTCCAGCAGCACTACTATAGAAACAGAAGACAATACAATTTTAAGTGAAAGTTTCGTTAGCATGCAGTATTTACAATATGCGGAAATGACCATACACAAACCTGTGACACAATAAGCAGCACTCTCCATCAACGTCATCGTGTGCCAACTCATATTCTAGAAGGTAAGTTTCATAATGTCTTTTAAGAGTATTTCCAACACCCTATAGAAAATAAGAATGAAAATAGATCATATTAATTCTAATATAAAAAGATAACCAGTCCGCTATACTCATTTCCAATTTCAATCTTCTTTAAGTGGTTCTCATAAAAGACCAATCCTGCTGCTCTAGAACTAAGCACCTCTATTGCATGATTATGTTCACTCCCTACCTTTGGTCCCACCCTTTGTAACGTTCTTAGTTTATCACTCTAAATCCTGAGCCCAAACTCATATTTGACCCCCCCTTATTAGTAATAGTTACAGTCTATATAAGTGTTAAAAAAAAAAAAAAAAACATAGTAGATTATGGTTAGTGGACATACGGTCATTCTATTAGTCATTGTGTAATTGCGCATCTTTGAGAATATCTGCCCTTTCCAATTGATGCCATTGCCAACATGGAATCCACCTCTAGTTACCACCTGAAAAACATTGCAATAGTTAATAGTAAAATCATCCCCAACTCCGACTCAAGAATCCAGCCTAAGAATTAACCTCTTTATACAAGTTGTACAAATCAAGACGTTTTCCATTAAGTATAGCATCTGGAAACTCAGCAAGCCCATTTTGAGGAATTAGTCTATTATGTCCTCGAAGTATTAGAAATTGCATTACATCCTTCAAAAACTCCTCCTGCAAAGATAGATATCTATCAGAAAAGTATGGCCCCATTAATTGGATGGTTCCAATTGGGGGATAAAGAACTACAAAGGCAAAACATAGAGCAGCTTTAGTTTGAATCTGGAATTAAGTGTAATTGAGTTGACCTCATATTCTGTGATGTACCATTAAAGTAGTGAAAGGAAGGTTGAAAAAAATCTTCTCACTCTCATACGTGTTTGATTGTATAAGAATATGCTACAAAGGATGCTAATTTGTGGGACTATATAAAGTTTTCTATCACCTATTCCTCTATAAAACGTTATACCTTCACAAGTTATTTATTCTCAGAAATAAACAATCTCATATACTTAAAAAGAGAGATAAAATTTGAAGCCAATGAGCTGTGGTTAGGAATCAGATATGGTTGTGCGAGTTTGAGTTGTAGCAAAGAGAGAGAGAGAGAGAATATGAACTTTTAAACTACAACCAAAAATTCAATATGCTGCAAAGTGCAAATCGTGCATAAAGTTCAGCCAGTTTACTTCACAAATCATCAGAAGGTAAAATGGGCATGATGAATTTCTGAATAACATATCATAGAGCAGCTGTATACCCTGTGATAAAGTAACCCAAAAGGTAAGAGCAGATGCCAAACTTTAAAGAGAACATAACTCACCTCTGAGCACGTATGTATGGAGCTTCTCTCACATCCGTGTTTCTTCAGTGGTAAAGGATTCAGGGAAATAACCTGCTTAGCTTGTGAGGAGCTTGAATATGATTTTCTTTGTGTTGTAGAAGTTAATCCTACAATATTGAGCTTGGTAGGGGGTGCTACTGGTGGAATAACCTTAACTTGGCCCCCATCGCGTCCATCTCCCTCTAAAATCCCAGAAAATGGTGTCATTTTAGGGCGGCGAACATGAGGAATGGGTCTCATTGCAGCTACTTTCAATCTTTGCCTGGCCGGAAATGAGGGCATACTACTAACGCCATTCACTGGCACAGTTACCTTTTCCTCTTCACGTTGACCATCGTGTGACCTCTTCCTACTCGGAGCAGGTGGTCTTAACCAAGTAGGAGGACTGCTGACAACCAAATTATCCGGAAAGGCATCTCCTCCCTGACTTGAACAGAAGAAGAGTAATCGTTCTGCATCATTGTTCTCAAAAGAAGCAACAGGTAATCCCTGAATGCTGGCAATGCCAAGTGCTACTAAGCTATGATAAGAAACATCGGGAGCAAGCTGCCTCAACACCTGAATATGAAAGACATACACTTTGCATGAATAGCTAAGTACAACATGGATTATTTGACATGAACACCCTTGACGAATGCCAAGTTGAAAAAGAAACCACCTCAATTAATGGCAGGTAGGAAGACCAATTATTTTGCACGAATAACCTTAATAATATAAACAAACTCATTGTTATATATAAAACTAACCCAAGCATTTGCATGGGCGAGAACAAAAGAAGGGAGGGAGTAGCTATAAACCTGTGATGCCCATGCAGGAACCTTCATGCAAACTTCAAACACTGATGCTCCACAAGCTACTGAAGCAGATTTCCGAGGTTCAGACAAAGGTAGTTTGCTTCCCTCGCTGTCTGACAGAGCACGAACCAGGTGACTATTTTCAACAATTTCATTCTTTATGTGATTCTCCAACAGCTAGCAAAACAGATCAGAAAATTAGGGGCTCGGTACTTTTGTACTGCCCTTATTCTCGTTTTGGTACCCTTTTAGGAATTCAACAATTTCAAAAGAACATGCTCTGAACAGAGTCGTTTTGGCATTACCTGATCATCAAAGCAAGCCTGTGCACTACCAGACACAAGAAGCGAGATGTGTGCACAACTACAAGTTGATACATCACAGCGCATGGTCACAACACCACGAGAAAACGTCCCTGCCTGAAGAGGTGGAGGAGGAGCACTGGGCTCATAATAAAAGTACTTATATAAATCAGAGTCTATTTAACTCAAATAATGCTCAAAAAAATTGTTCTATTTTATTTTGAAGCAAACATATTCAGTCATGTCAAAAAATAAGTAAAAGCTAATCTTTAACCTGCATTCTTTGCACATTTAAAGTAGTGGATTATCTTCTGATAAATCTTTTGACAGTTCCTAAAATACAACATACCTGAACTTGCTGTGGAGTTTGCTCCCACGTATCTGAAACAACATGAAGAAGAATGAGAAAAAAGAAATCCCTAACTTTGGACCCTTTTTTAACCAGAGCATACAACAAATACTAACTGATATTGAATTATAAAAAACAATTCACCTCAAAGAATAACATCTAGTTTCCATGACTAAATGAGAAAATTAAGCAATTGATGTAGTCCCATGAAGACAAGTTTGCACAGAACTACGGGCCCGATGAAAACACTAGTAAACTAAAAACAAAAACAAAAATTCAAAGAAACAACCATACCTCGATGTTTAATAGGGCATTGAGGCCATCCTCCAAAGGCTCTAGTAATCCTGCATCCTGAATGGGATTAAGTGTGCAAACAAAGAAATGGTTAATATATCTGCTATATGGAAAGGACACTTATGCCTAGACATCTATGCAACAGTTCCATGACAAATATAGAATACTTCACAAGGAAACAAAGAGAAAGAGGCATGCATGAATTTACCAATTTCTGTGGTATTCCACAGACAAGAAACCTCAAGCTAACATCATCATCATGTATCTTAACAGCAGGAAGAGCAGCTGCAGAACCATCCTCTTCTTCTTCTTCTTCAATATCTGCCTCAGGGAGATCAACATCAATTTTTAAACGATCTCCAAGGAGACAGGGACCCAGCTCACTGCTAACTTTGAGGCTCTTGGCAGGAGCAACTTGATTGTTACGTAAACAATGAAGCCTGAAGGAAGCATGTGCAAGTTGGAAAGCATCCCATACATGAGTCGATGAACTGTTATCCACAAAGGAGACAAACATGAATTTGAACCTCAAATTTTTTTATGCTCGTGTAAACTATAGCATCAGATGCTGGAGTGCAAAATTAGCAAACCAGCTAAATTATCCAGGACAGAGAATCCATATTACACTTTCTAAAAACACAACATATCCAAAATGAAACAGGATTAAAAAAAAAACTAAAGCAAAGAGGTAAGCAAATAATTTTTTATCGAGTCGTAGAACATTTAACAGAACATTCCAAATGATGAAAGCCGGTAGAATAAAGTACCATACCTCTGCACCACTGAAACAAATGCATGGTGGAAATGGCAAGCAGCATATCGAGAAAATGTGTTCTTCCAATATATCACATAAGGAACCCCCTGCACAGATAACATCATGGCTCAACAACACTGTTACCATAACAAACCAATTGCAATGCAGCCTCACAAAGTGAAAGCATATTATAATCACTAGCCAAATCTCAGTAATGCTAAAGCATTGTTAAAGATTGCTTTAAAAAATTACCTTGGCATAAAGTGCCTCAGCCAATTTCTCACCGTTTGGAATCTCCAAATAAACCTGAATGAATGGGAAAAGGGGGAGTCAAATCCCCAATGAGCTATAAGAAAATTAAGAACAGGAAATGCAAGAATTAGAACCCCCGGCGTTTACGCACTGCAAGAACGAGCCCAATATCATCAGCAACTGGTTGACACGATCATACAATAATTAAACCTCAGTGCTTAAAACAACAGTCAGTATGAGATGTAAAGAGAGAAAAAAGAGTCAACTAATTGTAATTACGATATCTACGTATATTCTAACATGGTTTTAATTTTTGCAAATTAAATTAGCAACTATCTACTCCACCTCAGAAGCTTAATAGTGTAAAGACATATGGCAAGAACAGAGGAGCATACAACCAAGAATCTCTACGCATAAAGAGAAGAAGCAACAAGGAGAGCAACAAAAAAAAACTTTACGAGCAGGTGCATACAGTTGTAGGCAATACGGTGCCAAAGAGATCAGATACAGCTTCAGGCGTGGACAATTCAGCATTTTCCCACATGAGAGATCCAACTTCATCATTCTGAAGCAGTTCACCTTGCAAGCATACAAGGTTAGGCTTGCATGACTCAAGAAGTTTACAGAATTCCTCTTTGGTAGGCTTGGTTAGAGTTTGAACCTACAGTGAAGAGATAAGACATACCAATTTCAGCCTAAAAACTAAAAATCAACCCAAGAAAAGAACAAGCAAACTTAATATCAGACATTATAAGTAGAAAATAAGCAGGCCAATTCATCACCTCCAATCGTCCTGAAGAAATCAACTCTGGGAAAGGATATCTCCGCTGAGACTCTAGCACATCCTTCTGACACTTGGATTCAGAGATCTTCCCACAAGTGACCGCAAGAAGAGTACAAGTTTGTTTCGAGGCTCCCTGAGAATGGAACATTTGTACTGTACAGATGCTCACACAGTTGAAACACTGTTCTAGTTCTTCAGCTGAATCAGAATTCAGTGCCAATATAGGATGCTAAATTACAAACCTGAAGCAAGCATCCATTTTTATCTTGAAGAAAACTCCAGCTCATAATTTCAACTTCTATCAATCGAAACATTCAATGCAAAGATAACTAAATCTCAGGTGAAGTCTATCTTGTAGAACCAGTAACTAAACGTAAAGCAAAATTAGCAAATTTTTCAGGAAGAAGGAATTTTGTCTCAAAACCCTTCAAATTCGTGAAAATAGAATAAACCCGGATCAGAAAAGCAACTAACGAATCGGGAGATAAATCAAGGAAAAACTCAACAACTCACCGAAACAGATGAGACCCAGATGAAGTAATCAAGAAATATATAAAGGGTACAGAAAGCAAACCCTAGGCAGTCTAAAATCGAAATCCCTAAGAAATCTTATAATAAAAAGAATCTATTTGTAATAAGGAATATAAATTATTAAGCTCTCCATCTAATATTTCACGAAAGCACAAAAATCAAATGTCAATTGCGAACAGTCACCGAAACTAAATAAATTTAATTAACATAAATGAGGAGGGTGTGTCAGAAAAATATGTTCCACATATCTAACACCCCAGGTCAAAGTATAACAACATCATCGAAACAAATAGCCTTCTTTGACGAACTGATAAAAAAGTAAAAATTGCTGATTGGTGACAGAAATAACAATACCAAAACAACCCAAGTGGGTACTATGTAAAATTATTTTCTAAGAAACCAAACCGATCCCAAATAGTATGTTCCAAAATCCCATAAAAAAATTTATGACTTTTTGGAGAGTTGCCCAAAAGATTCGAAAATTGTGAAGGAAACATCGTTCGTTTCTCTTCTCGTAGTCCAAAAAATAATCAAACCATTCTTAGCATTTTAATTTAACTTTTTGTTGTTTTATTCCCAAATATAAAATTATCCTCTAACTTGTAATTCTTCTCCATTCTTGAAGTTTATTGGGTAAATGATGGGGCAGATGGGGTCCTCTTCTCATTGCTCAAGCCTGAAGCTCATGTATTTCCCAGTCTTCATTACCACCTGTATTCTACATAAGCGCGTGCAATACAATGCTAATTATAGCCGCCCAATTAAGAAAAGAAGAAAGAACAATCAGACCAAGAAATGCTTTTTTCAGGTAAGGGCAGTTGCAAATGTATCCCAACATTTTAATAATTAAATTATGAAATTGACGAAAATTTGCAACAAAACACAAAATTACGTGAATAACTTAAATGATTTTTTTTCCCTACTTATATTGTTAATGATTTAAAGATTTGAAAATATATTTATAATCGTTACAGTGCGTTTAAAAAAGAACAGGAAGTTATTTAACTTTTATATTAACCATTGGATGTAATGGTTTTTGTTTTTGTCAATTGATATATATATATATATATATGTCGACTTTAATATGTAATTACATGTTCTTAGTCCTAATTAATTAAGACCAATAACAATAAAAAATAAATATAAATGAGATATATTTATTTTCTTCCCTTTATATCATGTCTCACGTGTTATTGACGTGGATCGTTTTAAGAATTCATCCAAATGTTATATTTTTTAAAAACAATTAAGAGAGAAATGTCATATTCGTGTGGGGTTAAGTTTGTTTGCCATTGACTTTACAGTATATTTTTAACATACAATTGTTTTCATATAGATATCGATATTTTTAATATAAATATTAATTCAAATGAATAAAAAATAACAAGTATTATTTCTTCTCCCTCTAAAACGTTTTTTCTTGTTTGAAAAGAAAAAACATACAACTGTTAATGTACGTTCAATTCGACTAAACAAAGTTAATAATTAATTATTGTCCGTCTGTTTCCATTTTTCACTTTTTAAAAAATCACATGTAACCAAATTGACATGTACTAATTAAAATGTAAATTTTGTTAAATTTGACTTTTTTATTTTTTTCTAATAAAAGTTTCATTCTATTTTTTTAATTTTATTATTTATTTTTAAATAATTTTTTATGCAAAAATATATTTAAAAAATTAACAAAAATAATACCTTTAAAATTTAAATAATAAAAATAATATCTCAATAATATTAAATGTTTAATATTGAACGTGTAACATTCAATATTCAATATTAAACTGATCTATATTACCTTGAATTAATTTCAACGATATTCAATTGTACGGGCGTTCAAAAGAAAATAATGTAACAATCATTTTATAATTATAAAAAAATTATTTAAATATAAAAAAATATTATTTTTATTATTATCAATTTTAAAATATGTTATTTTTACTTTTTTTTTTTTTTTTTTTTTTGATATGTTTAGCAACTTTGATACTTTTTGTTAAATTTTGAGTTAGATGTCTTGGTTTCTATATCTAGTATAATTAATATTTCCTTCATTCTTAGTAATTTTAGAGCTAACATTTATTTATTAAGAAAATTTTAGTTTTGGGTTGAAGCTCAATAAAATCTATATTATAATTTCTTTTAAACAAACCTTAACTCAATATTTAATATAATATGCTCACGTGACTTAATTAAATAAATTATAAAAGTCAATTGGCAATTCAATTATTTAAAATAAAAAAGTTTAAATATCACAAATTTATTATAGTAAATAATGTGATAAAATTTGATTAAATATTATAATTGGCTATACAAAATTGTGTTAAATACAATTATGATAAATTAATTGTATTTGTGATATCAATGTTAGTATAGACTAGATATAGTCTATTCAATTAAATATATATAAAGCTGAGCCTATGAATTTGATTAAGTGATTAAACTAATCATTAATATTACTGAATTACGCTCACTCCAAACACAGTCTTGAAAAATAAAAATTACTCATTAGTATTTGATGAATTCTCCAAACTAATGATAATTAAATATTATAAATTTTAAATGCGAAAAAATAAAAAAGTAGGGCACATTATTACCTCTTTATATTCTTTATTTTTATGATAATGAGATATTATTGATTTGAGTTATTGGTTCAAGAAAAATGAATAATTCATCATTGAAGAATAATATATTCTTTTTTTATTTTTAAAAAATTACTTAAAATAATATTTATAAAATTTATAATAAAAAATAATTTATTTATTTTTAATTAAAAATAATATTAAATAATATTAAAAATATTATTTTTATTATTATATTTTTTAAGGGTATCAATTTTATAATTTTTTTTTTACTTTTAAAATTATTGTATTATCATGGACAATAATTAACATTTTACTATTGAATTAAAGAATTAACACCTGAACTTGTTTTCGAAAGAAATATACTTTGATTTGATCCGTGGAAACAATACAAAGACATTTACAATAACACAAAATACGGTTGAAATATTCGTTACACAACATTATAAATTTTGACCTTCTAATTTTTATATATTTATATATTTAATTAAAAAATTAGATCGTATTATATAATATAAAAATAATATAATTTTATATAAATTTAATATGACCAGAGAATATGAATTTAAATCGTATTATACATTTAACTTAATTTTTTTAAATTTTCAATAATAAAATTATATGTCGTAATTTTTTTATCTCAAATTAAAAATAATATTTTTATTTTTAAAATATAATAAAAATATAAAAAATGAATTAAATATTGATTTAAATAAATTTTATAATAAAAAATTATTTTAAACATAATTTTTTTATTAAAATATTTATAATATAATTTAATATATTTTAAATTAATATTATTATATTTAATCTATTAAATATACTGTATCAAATATGACAAACGCGGGAAAAAATAAATATAGAAATTATAATCATAGATCCCAAAGTCGTTGGCAGAGTAACACAAAGTCAAATGTCATGTCATTGCTATTTATATTAAGATCCATATATGCCTTGAAGCCACTTAACTAAGGCAGTTTAGATCGACTTAATACCGGTGCATTTTGCACTTGTTAGGCTTGGAATTTGGAATCCTCCTTCCTATTCAGATTGACTTTCCAGTGTACTAAGTTAGCCTCTCTTTTTTTTTTTTTTTTTTTGTCAAAGTACTAAGTTAGCGATTGGTTGGCATTTAACAAGAAATAAAATTGTAGTTTGGTCTCTTTGACACAACACAACCCTTAATTTATAACCCCAAAAAAAAAAAAAAAAAAAGAAGCCTTGAACCTTATAATTCATAACAATATTTGAAACATAAATTATTTATACAATAAAGTAAGGAATTAAATTATTTAATATGCTTTCGACATTGTTTTATATGAAATTTGAAAGGAACTTTTAGCTTATAATTAAGCAATTTCAAAGCAAAACATTATATATTTGAGAAATTTTTAATTTTACCTATTTGTTTTATATTTTAATAGTTTGGAATATTTTTTTTTTTTTATCTTTTTCGTTAAAAAGTTGAGTCATTATCCGTGAAATAGAAAACTACTAGTAGACTAGTCATATTTTCTTCACTCATGTTTTGAATTCTTTGGTTGCTTGAAAAAAATTTGAACTGACCCGCAGAATACATTTTTTTTATGAAAAAAATCACCATAAAAGGTGGCCAAGTGTAATACCTCTTGGATTATCTGGGAAAATTTTGGATACTAATTCTGGGCTCACACTAAAGGTTACTTCTACAAGTTCGTCTCAGAGGCACGTTGCTCTCAAGTTTTAAACCACGTATTTCATAGTCCTATTTCTACAAGTTCAACTTAAAGGTACATTACCATCAAACTTCAAAGCATGTATTTCATAATTCTATAAAATAATAGCGCACAATGCATATAGTAAGTTGTTTCCAACTCATCTATCCTTCAACTGGTGGCAGCAAACTAATACATGCATGTGAGATTGTTTAATTATATATGTTTGTGTTTTAGAAAGACAATTGATCTACTTATGACTAAAATTTTTATTAGTCTTGATATTTTGATAGATGAGTGTCATGAGTAAATGTTAAAAATGATTTTTTTAATAATGTTGAATTTTTTTGGGAAATTTAAGTGTAAAATGTTGAATGGGTTGAATAATTTTTAAAATATCAGTAGATGTATTGGGAAAATATGAAGATTAGACTCGACAAATTGAGGTACCATGTGATTCTATGACAATAACCTCACTCGTTAATTTTCTTTCCATTTCAGCACAAACAATAAATAAATAAATAAAAACTATGTACGTAGTTTAACTTCTTTTTCTTATATACTCATATCACCGACAAAGAACGAAATCAAGCACTACCTCAAAAAGTCTTCTAATTTATTTTAAATTTAATTATATGATATAACCTTCTTGTTTTTATTTTTAGTTTCTTCTATACTATACAAATATATATATATATATATATATAATACAAAAAACATATATTTTTTCATCTGCTAAAAAATACAGTATTGCATGATAATTATTCAAATCTAACATTTAGGAGAAAAATAGAAGGCTATGATTTATTAGAATGTAAAAGTTTGTTGTAAATGTTACAAGCCAAGTTTTTTATAGGCAAAATAAATAAAGAAAGAAAAATACTAAAATAACATTATAATAAAATATTAATTACTTTAATATCCCCCCTCAAACTCACGATGCAGCTGCAAGAAATATCGAGAATTTGCCAACTAGAAAATGAAAGCGTGTGAAATAGTATGTGAATTGGTAAAGAAGTCTGCAATCTGTAAAAAAGAATGAACAAAAGGCAAGATAATGGTACCTTGCTTAACGTGCTAACGAGTAAAATGACAATCAATCTCGATATGCTTAGTGCATTCATAAAAAATTGAATTATAAGCAATCGGGATAGCACTCTAGTTGTCATAATATATAGGAATGGGATGAGAAAGAAAAATACTCATATCTGCAAGTAGCCAACTGATGCGAACCGTGGAACGCGATTCCTATCGACCCAACTAGCTACAAGGCTAGAGAACCGAAAGCAACGGTCCAAGACCCAACAACAATATTGGGAGGAGAAATCCAAGCAAAACAACAGATTGGCTGCAGAAAACTCACCTACACACATGGATATTACGCACTACGCACGGAGGAGAGGGCGAACGCCACAAAGGAGTGCAAATGCCTTTGATAAGTTCTTAGTTTGGCTTGAAATCAAGCAAGGAGCTCAATGGCTCTCACAATTTGTTTTCTAACAAATTTCATTAAAATGATCAAAGATTACAAAATGGGCTGCCCAAATGTCTATTTATAGGGCTCACACAAAAACCTAAAAGAAAAGACAAAATATGAGCCATTGGATTTGATCCAAGGGCTGAAATTACAAATTTTACACTTGCGCCGCGGCGGGCAAATATTCATGCCGCGGCGAGGAGGCTCGGATCACTAAAGTAAAAGTATGCGGGCCGCGGCGGACAAATTCCATGCCGCGGCGAGGAACCTTGCACTTCAACCCCACACTTGCGCGCGCGTCTGCTCGTCCTGCGCGCACATCTCCCAGCCTTCACGCCCAAAACAGAAACATCGGCGCCGCGGCGCACATATTTCATGCCGCGGCGAGAATGCCTCGTCCAAAATTCCAGCAAAACAGAAACTTGGTCGCCGCGGCGGGGGGGATTGTCATGCCGCGGCGCAGCTCCAAAACTGGCAATTTCCACAAATTAGCTTGGCACTCCATGGCGAACATGCTTGCGCCCTAGCTCGTGTTTGTGGGGCGCCTTTCTACGCCGTTATTTCACCCCCTTCTCGGCTTGGTCCATGATACGAGTCGGGCCTTGTTAGTGGCGCGATCCGGTTCGTATCATTCCCTCCCTCTTCAAGAGAATTCGACCTCGAATTCGGACCTTCATCATGGGGTAAGTGTAGGAGTCCATCTCGGTTCTGCTCCTCATCATAATAGCCCTGCAAGAAAGAAAAGTAAGAAAATAGGCATTCTTTCATTTTTTTCTTTTCTTCCTTTTTTTTTGTTTGCCCTTTTTTCTCCTTGGGCATTTCTTCTTTTTCTTTTCCCTTTCCCTTTTCTTGTTCTCCCTTGTTCTTGATCTTCAATTGATCCTCAACCACTTCTTTCGGGGTAAGGGGGACAAGGGTTATCTTACATCCATCCTTGTCGAACGAGTACTTATTTTTATATCCGTCATAAGTCACCCGTCGATCATATTGCCAAGGCCGGCCCAAAATCATATGCCCAACCTGCACCGCTACCACATCACACAATACAACATCTTGATAATTTCCCATAGCAAAGGGTACCAAGACTTGATGTTCCACTTTCACCTCACCCTGATCATTCAACCATTGAAGTTTGTAAGGAGTGGGATGTTTGGTTGTGGGTAGCCCTAACTTCTCAACTAGGGTAGTACTAGCTATGTTGGTACAACAACCCCCATCGATAATTAGGCTGCAGACTTTGCCATTCACGTGACACCGTGTATGGAAAATGTTTCCCCGTTGTGAATCCATGTCACTTTCCTTGGAGCCATCCTTGGGCACTCGCCCTATCATAAGCAAGTCTCCTTTCACCGGAACTATCTCTTCCGCACTTGCTTCTTCCAATGGTGGCATCTCCTCACCATCACTCTCTTCATCAGTCTCCACCTCCCCATTTGCTTGCATGATCATTGCTTTCTTGTTCGGACATTGGGACGCATAATGACCTTTTCCAAGACAACGAAAACAACTAACATCTCGGTTTCGGGGAAAGGTTTCAACCTTACCTTTTCCTTTATCTTTACTAGCCTCCATCTCTTTGCCCTTGTTGACTTCAAAGCGGGGCTTGGAGCTAGTTCCTTCTTCTCTCCTAAAATCTTGTACCCAAGGTGTTGGAGAAATTGGCCTTGGTGGTTGCATCCGGTTACTTCTTCTCTTGAATTGCGCTTCCACTTTGATTGCCATGTGGACCATGTCTTCCAATTCCACATAATGATGAAGCTCAACAACATTGGCAATTTTCGGATTTAGCCCACTCAGAAACCGAGCCATAGTGGCCTCTCTATCCTCTTCAAGGCTAGCTCTAACCATGGCTACCTCCATTTCCTTGTAATACTCATCAACCGATCGAAAGCCTTGATGAAGTCGTTGCAATTTCTGATAAAGCTCTCGGTAGTAGTGGCTCGGAACAAATCTCTTCCGCATGATGGCTTTCATGTCTTCCCAACTACTTATCGGTCTCTCTCCATTCCTCCTTCTCCCAACTACCAACTGATCCCACCAGTTTAAAACGTAGTCAGTAAATTCGATCACCGCCAATTTAACCTTCTTTTCTTCGGAGTAGTTGTGGCATTCAAATATATGCTCCACCTTCTTCTCCCACTCCAAATAAAGTTTCGGGTCATTCTTTCCTTGGAACGCCGGCATTTTGATCTTAATACTTCCTAAACTCCGATCAACCCCATCAAAAGGTTGGTGTGGGTATCTCCTTATTCCTCCCCGATCATGGCCACCTCTAGGCCCATGTCGTCTTCCAAAGGGCATCCTCCCCTCATCTTCATTATAGTTCTCTCCAAAACTATCTTCATCCAACTCTTCCTCAAAATGGGCTCTCCTATTAGGTCTTCCCACATTAGGAGCGACTTGTGGCGCCTCTTGCCCTAAGTTGGCGATAGTTGCTTCTTGATGTTCCATTCGTTCATTTATGTTAACCATGACGGCATTCATCCGTTCCATGGCTTGTTGTAATGCCCTCATCACAAGAGTTGTATCGGGCCTTTCCTCTGAGCTATTCCTGTTAGACATGTTTACAACAACTAACACAAACAAACAATTAACAATCAACAAAATTGGAACTTTTACTCGTTACCTCACGTGTTTACACTCGAATTTTGATTGCCGTAGCGCTCGAAGCCCTATGACAAACCAAACCGTCCAAGTCTTCCACACCAATGTAGAATTTCACACTCAACAAGTGTAGCTTGCAATATCCAAATGTATGGAACAAAGGAAACTAACTCAATGTGTTTTGAAACCCTAACTCTATGAGTTTGGAAGGAAGTTCGATTTAGCGAATCCAATCCGAAAAATTGCAAACAAACAAAGAAACGATCCGTTAAAGCGCAAACGACGCTAAAACGACGAAAATTTCGTAAATTCTCGGGAAATCAAGAATTCACTCTCCTTTCTTTTTTTTTTTTTTTTTATAAGCACCGAAATATCCTCTTCCTTTTTTTTTAATTTTTTTTTTTTTTTTTTATAAAAATATCTAACGAGATATTTTCGGGAGATATTTTCACGAGATATTTTCGTGAGATATTTTCCGAGATATTTTCGGGAGATATTTTCGGAAGATATTTTTTTTTTTTTTTTTTTTAAATAAAGAGAAAAGTTTGGCTCTCATTTTTCAAGAAGAAAAATCACATGTGAGATTACCAAAATACCCCTCTTCAAAAAAACGAAAATTTGGGGGAATTTCCAACACAAAATTCTCTCCAAATTCAACCAAAATAAGAAGCAAACAACAACATCACACAGGTTATTCCAGGAATTGCAATAAACACACAAAAACAAGATGAACACAGAATTTTTTTTTGAAGCAATTTTCTTGTTGCTATGAAATAGAAATTGACAAAAACTAAGATAGGAATCTAGAGTCTCAACCTAGAGCTCTGATACCAAATGATGCGAACCTAGAACGCGATTCCTATCGACCCAACTAGCTACAAGGCTAGAGAACCGAAAGCAACGATCCAAGACCCAACAACAATATTGGGAGGAGAAATCCAAGCAAAACAACAGATTGGCTGCAGAAAACTCACCTACACACATGGATATTACGCACCACGCACGGAGGAGAGGGCGAACGCCACAAAGGAGTGCAAATGCCTTTGATAAGTTCTTGGTTTGGCTTGAAATCAAGCAAGGAGCTCAATGGCTCTCACAATTTGTTTTCTAACAAATTTCATTAAAATGATCAAAGATTACAAAATGGGCTGCCCAAATGTCTATTTATAGGGCTCACACAAAAACCTAAAAGAAAAGACAAAATATGAGCCATTGGATTTGATCCAAGGGCTGAAATTACAAATTTTACACTTGCGCCGCGGCGGGCAAATATTCATGCCGCGGCGAGGAGGCTCGGATCACTAAAGTAAAAGTATGCGGGCCGCGGCGGACAAATTCCATGCCGCGGCGAGGAACCTTGCACTTCAACCCGAGAGGTCTGTGCCGCGGCGCCCAAAAGCCATGCCGCGGCGCGCACGTCCCTGGTCCTCTGCGCGCACCTCTGCCCACACTTGCGCGCGCGTCTGCTCGTCCTGCGCGCACATCTCCCAGCCTTCACGCCCAAAACAGAAACATCGGCGCCGCGGCGCACATATTTCATGCCGCGGCGAGAATGCCTCGTCCAAAATTCCAGCAAAACAGAAACTTGGTCGCCGCGGCGGGGGGGATTGTCATGCCGCGGCGCAGCTCCAAAACTGGCAATTTCCACAAATTAGCTTGGCACTCCATGGCGAACATGCTTGCGCCCTAGCTCGTGTTTGTGGGGCGCCTTTCTACGCCGTTATTTCACCCCCTTCTCAGCTTGGTCCATGATACGAGTCGGGCCTTGTTAGTGGCGCGATCCGGTTCGTATCACCAACGTAACCAAACATTCTCTTTAGTAGTAGTAGATGTTATAGCATGATACTCTACTTTAATAGAAGATTGAGAAACAACAGTTTGCATATTGTTTTTCCAAGAAATAAGAGAATCACCAAAAAAATACAGAAACCAGTGACGGACTTACGATTTATGAGATCACGATCATAATCAGCATCAAATTATGCACACAACTCTAAGGAAGAGGTGGATGGAAGTAAGAAACTCTAAAAAATAATGTCTCGTAGATATCCCAAAATACGTAGAACGGTTGCCTAATGAATGGTAGTAGAAGAACCAACAAACTGACTAATAATATAAACAACATAAGCAATATTCGAACGTGTAATAGTAAGGTAGGCCAAGCTTCCAACAATAGTTCGATATAAGGTAGGATCTTGCAAACGAGTGCTATTAGAATTTCTAAAGGAATGCCATTAGAAGGATAATACTGAACATTATGCTCACAAGGGGTATTAATAATTTTAGTACCAGTAAAGCGAGCTCGCTTAAGAATGTCAGCAGTATAGTTAGATTGAGAGAGAAGATGACCTTTTGGAGAAAAAGACAACTTCAATACCCAAAAAATACCGTAGAGAATTCAAATCTTTTATTTTAAACTAACGAACTAATTCAAACTTTTGCAATGCAATCCCATCAACAACATCACTAGTAATAATCATATCATCAACATATAAAGAAAGCAAAATACAACTTGTAGTGGTTTGCTTAACAAAGAGACCAGAGTTATGATCACGAGAAGAAAATCCAAGAGAGGTAATACCAGTATAGAACTTCAAAAACCATTCTTGAGGTACTTGTTTTAGACTATATAAGGTTTTCTGAAACTTACAAAGTTCTCCATGATTATGTGGGATACCAGGCAAGGGAATCATGTAAACTTCTTCATGCAAATTACCATTCAAGAAAGTATTTTTAACATTCATCTAAGATATATACAATCCATGAGTAGATGTAACTTCAATAAGTGTGCGAACTGTAATCATTTTTACAACAGGGGCAAAAGTCTCTTCATGATCAATATCACTCATTTGAGAGTATCCATTTGCAACTTCTCGAGACTTGTACGTTTCATTAGACCCATCATAATGAAGTTTATTTTTATATATCCAACGGGAACCAATAGCTCATTTACCTAGCAGCAAATGTATCAAGATTCATGTGTTTGTTTGATGCAAAGCATTAAGTTTTTCAACCATAGATTGCTACCAAAGGAGATCAATGACTGCCTCTTTATAGGATAATGGCTCAAAGAGACAATGAATAGATGCTAAAAGTGAAGTGAAAGAAGTGGAATAAGAAGAGTAAACAAAATCTAGTAGTTTAGTAAACTTATGAGTACGCTGAGGATAGCAAGGAGGATCCACAATTATAGGAGGAGCATGGGTAACTATAAGAGGAGGGGAAAGTTTAAGGAACTTGTGGAGAAGAACCATCGATATGGTCAGAAAAAAGATTAATATGAATAAGATCTAATTTAATTGAATCGTAAACAGTAACAGGAATAGAAAAGAAAGGTATATGCTCAAGAAAGATAACATGACAAGATACATATAATTTTTGTAAAGTTGGATCAAAACAACGATATTCTTTTTGTCCTTCACCATAACCAAGAAAAACACAAATGACAGAGCATGATGACAATTTGGTACGTTCTACATAAGGACGGAGGACAAAATAAGTAAAACCAAAGACTCTCAAAGAAGAATAGTCATAACTATGTCCATATAATTTTTCAAAAAGAGACAAACCTTAAAGTGATAAATGATGAGATCTTATTGATTATGTTGACTGCAATAAGAACTAATTCTCCCCAAAATTCACTAGGAACTAAAGATGAAAACAAAAAAGAATGAACAGTTTCAACAATGTGCTTATATTTCCTTTTAATAATATCATTTTGCTCAAGGAGTGTCAGTACAAGAAGTTTAGTGAATAGTTCCAACTAAAGCAAGCAAATTACAAAATTTATTGGAAGTATATTCATCTACCTAAATCACATCTAAAACACTTAATAACAATAAAATGTTGTGTTTTTACTCTAGCTCTAAAGTTATTATAAATATCAATAAAATTATAATGACATTTCATAAAGTATATCCAACAAAAATGAGTGTGATCATCAATAAAATAGACATAATATCGATACCCTCTTTTTGAAACAATAGGAGAAGGTCTACATTAGAATGAACTAAATCAAAAGATACAACAGAATAAAAAGTATTTTTATTAAAAGATAATACAAAAAATTTTACAAGTTTACCACCACTACAATAAAAAATATCATAAACTTGCAAATTTTTTAAGGTTTCAATAGAATCTAAGAATCGTAAAAGTGAAACAAAAACATGACCAAGACGTGAATGCCATAAATAAAACTAGAAGATGAAGGAATGATCGAAAAGAAGAAAGATCAATACTAGGAGCTGCAAATTCTGGTGATCTTAACTCATCCAAAACATATAATTCCCTGCGTATGGTCTGTCCCAATCAACTTCTGGGATTGCAGATCCTACACATGACAAGAAGTAGAAGAAAAAGATTCTGATCAACCAGAATCACACAATTAACCAACACATGCAAGGTTTAGTGAAAGCTTGGAATGTAGTAAATATTATGAAGAGATAAATGAGAATTAATAACAGAACCAACACCTGCTAATAGCATAGGAGTACCATCAGTAATCATGACAAGTACAGATGATGTAAGACACAAGGAAGCAAAAAAAATTTGAATTAAGAGACATATGGTGGGAAGCACCATAATCCAAAACTCAAGTTGAGGAGGGCATACTTGAAGAACTAGAGAGAGACTGACCTATCGTAGAAGAGACAAACTTAACATGCGGTTGCGTATCAAGAAATCTTTGAAAATGCTCAGTGAGGGCAGCCAATGTAGAATTGAAGGATGAGGCTGAAAGATCAGAGGATTTTGACAGAGGTACAACTGCTGTAGTATTAAATTACGGAGGGCAATACGGACATGGTTGTGATTGATTGCCAAATTGTAGAGGCTTGAATTGGTGCTTTTGCTAAAATTGATGTGGTTGTGATTGATTGCCAAACTGATGTGACACTCGATTCAATTTAGGACACTGAGCTTTTCAATGACATTTTTCTTTGCAAAAGCTGCAGGCATTAAACCCAATCTTTTTATAAGTCTTGTTTCCATAGTGAGCAGAAGGTCAAGAAGAAGCTGCAAAAATAGAAAGATTAAGTGTTGAAAGAATTCTTTTTCCTGCTTGAGACTTAAGGCGTATTTCATTAGTGGACTACAATGCAGAACGAAATCATGAAGGCCCTTAAAATCATTGCGAAATGCCATTAAGAATTGAACCAAGCGTTATTTCTCTCTATGAGAAATATAAGGTACATAAGCTCGAAGTTCTGGTGATTCTGTTGAATCAATTAATTCTAAAGGTTTGTCATTGCCGAATAAAACTCTTGAATACTTATTTTTTCTGTTCAACATATTGAATATCTTATTCTAATTGATATTACTCTACAAAATTTGACTGTGTATACAATCTTACAAAATGTTCCCAAACTTTCTTCGTTGTACCGTATATTTGCTAATTTAGTACTTATTGAGTATTCAACATAATTGTTTATCCAAATAATAGTTTTTGAATTATCTACTTTCTAAATATCTAATACAGTTGCATAATCAATTTTTCTCTGTTATAAGTTCATTCACAATTCTAAATACATAACCCCACATTTTTTTTACATTTGAGAAAATTTTTCATCACATAATTATAATACGAATAATTTTTTTATCTAACCTCACAATAATTGACTGTAGCAAGTCATCTTTACTATTATTCATTGCGAAAATAAAACCAAAAAAACTTCCAAACTGTCAAATCAAATGAAAAATCCTAAAATTGTAGTTCGAACAAAAATATTCATAAATAAAAGAAAATACTTATCTGATGCGAACCAAAAAAGCTTCCAATTTGTCAAAGCAAACGAAAAATCCTAAAATTGCAGTTCGAACAAAAATATTCATAAATAAAAGAAAATACTTATCTGATGCGAAGGATAAGACTTGTGAATGATACCGTCGAAAAAAAGTCATACACTGATACCATGATAATTATTCAAATATAACATTTAAGAGAGAAGAGAGAAGAAAATAGGAGCCTTGTATTTATTAAAATATAAAAGTTTGTAAATGTTACAAACTAAACATTTCAAAAATACAATAAATAAGAAAAGAAAAAACTAAAATAAATTTATAATAAAATATTAATTATTTTAGTACCCGGGCGCGTGTATATATATATATATATATTGAAATCGAAGTAATTTTATTTCTTTATTGTATAACAATTTACTGAAAACAAATTTGAAACTTCTCATATTTTTAGGGGACAATACAGCCAACGGATAAAACATTGAATTATTATCTCAGATGAGTAGTAATACTCATTCCCACACAAATTACTGAAGTCCCACTGATCAAATTAATATCCCAAACAAACTGAAACTAATTAATAATGCTACGAGAGTTCTAATATTGCAGGCTTTCTTTGAAGAGCAGAAGTTAATATTGGCCTATGTCTACTACGAGTTTCATCATACTTGCAATTACGAAAACTAATCATGTAATGAGATGCTAATATTTGTTTGGTTGAAACTTCAAATTCTCTAATTTCGTCCAACATAATCTGCCTGTTCCTGCACTCTATGCTGCAAAATCCTTGATCACCTCTGCATTTTCAAACATTTATTTTTTAATTATTAATTAATTAAGTCACTATATGAAATTAAAGAATGATCATCATCTAACACTTAATTTTTTTAAGTAGAAATAGTAAATTAAAAATCAGGATATATAAATAAATGCTCATTTTGTACAGCGTTATATTTTCTGTTTTCTATGAATAAACTCAAGTTTTCGAATTTGGTGCTATTTGATTATTACTACATTTTTTAGTTTTCATTTTAATTGTAAATGAATTGTATTGTTTGGTATAATTTTGGAACTTTAACTTTAAAACCTGTTTTTTTGTTTTCAGATTTTAAAATTTCCACCATCAAATTTCATATCATATTCTAAGGACTCACTTTCACAAAGATTAAGAATTAATATTCCACACTTTTAATCGCCACTGTCAATAAAATAAAATTGAAAATATAAAAAGCAAATATGAGTGCTAAATAGAAAATAAAAAACTAAAAAACGATTTTACCAAACAAGTTTTATGTGTTATGTTCTCCATTTTTAGAAAGCAGAAAAAGAACTCGTTTAGTACCAAACGCGCGAGTTTATGTAAGAACTCTTTAGCTAATGAATTAGAAAACAAAATTTTAGTTTTAAATATAAGAAAAACAAAACTCGAAAACAATAATTATTACAAAACAGCCATTAATAAATAAAAGCTAGGTTTGAATAAATATATGCATGACGTACCTGTACATATAAACCTCTTTGTGAAGACTCAATCTCTTGTCGCAAAGTTTGCAATTCTTGAGAAAACAAGAGTTGTACTCTTTATTTTTGATTTTGAGTAGTTGTTGCCTAAATCTTAAAGCGGCTGCAGATCTAACAACAATGTTATTTGATTCCTCTTTAATTGCCTTGTGTACAATAATTCTCAACCCAACAACTAAATTGTGATTAATACTACTAAAGCTGCTGGTTTTACTACATTTGCTATTGATCTTGTCATTTTGGTAATATTCACGTAATATTTTAAAGAACTTCAAAACCATTTTTGATATAAACAAAGTACTTGCTCTAAATACAAAATATATAAAAATTAAAGCTTTTAAAGGAGAAGGGATTGACGATGAGATCAAGTTGTGAAGTTGTGAAGTAGAGGAGTGATGGATATTTATAAAATCACTTTTGTCCACAAAATTAACACTAGTACAGTAGTCACGTTTTTCGCACGTTTTTTATTCTCATTTTTGGGAATTTATTATTATCTATTGATCCTTGCTCTTTCTTTCCAACTGTTTTCTACCGCGTTTCTCACGATTCTATTCTTACCAATTGTCAAAAGCACCAAGTAGAAAACATTAATTGTTGAGAGGCTTTTGTTTTATTTGGACCCACTTTAATTTTTTTATAATTTTCTTTTAATTTATATACAAAACGTGAGAAATTATTAGAGATTTTAAATTAGTATGTGATGGAGATGGACCCACCCTATTTTCTATTATAATTTGGTCGAATCATTTAAAGAATAGATATGACACCATTGAGTTTGTGTGTACATAAGTGTGAATAATTTTAAATTTCTTGCCAAAAGTTGGTTTTTAGTGATGAAAATTCACCCTTGAAATTATTATTTTTCGTCACTAAATTTTTTATTGGTATAGATTATTTCATTTCAACTTATCGCTAAAAATGAGCAAGGAAAAAAAATCTCAAAACAACAGCTCTTCAAAGGTTAAGAAAATTTTAGGCAATTGTGTGATTTTTACCGGAACTACCTTATTTTAATCTCATTTAAGTAAAGGCGTGTAATTTATGAGGTGATTTGTTTGACAAAATCGAGAATTTAAATTGAATATGAATTGAGTTAAATTTAGGTCAATTTTAGGTCGGTTCGAATAACAAAAAAAAAATTTGGACTAAATTAGGACTAATTCATTAGTTCAAAATAAAACAAAATTAAATTACATTAAATTTAAAAAGAAAAAAAATGTTACATTAAAATTAAAATAATATTCTATTTCTTCCAATATTTCTCTTTTATGATACTTTAGTTTTTTTTTTCCTTTTCTTTTAAAAAGTAAAAAATAATAAATAAATAGTTATAATTTATTTATTTTGTCACTTTTTTTACATTATTTGATGTTGATGCTTTTAGATTTAAATATACTTAACTCTTTAAATAAAAACAAAAATATGCTCATCTTTAATTTTAATTAATATTATGAAGTTTTCATTTTTAAATCAATTAGTTATTAACCTTTGCAGTAAAACTTCAAACATTTTATCAGTATATGTTATAATATTCTTTTTTCAACTAGTTCATTATCCTGATAAGTATCTATTATGTAATAGTCAAAATTTTATTCTCATGTGACATTATAACTTACTTGAACTCTTCATTTTTTTTTAATAAGTATGTTTATTTAATCGTATTTATCTCTATTTTTTTTGTTTAATAGTTAGAGTAAATTTTATTAAAACTTGGAAGCTCTTTATTTTAAATGTGAGTTTCTATGACGACTTTAGACTTTTCCATGAGTGAATTTGATGGTGTTTACCATTTACTTAATTGATTTAGAAATAGACTTCTTGTTTTAATAATTAGTTTTATCTCTTATGTTTACCGTTTATTCATTTATTATTTCATGTAATTTTGCTTGAATTTTAATCATTAAACATATTTTTTTAATAAAAAAAATCATATTAACTATAAAAAATATGTAATTAATAATTTGGGTTAGTTTGGACTAACTTGTTTGTGTTTGATTTGTATTTGAACTTATTTTTATTAATTTAAATTAAATTTAAATTAATCTAAAATTAAAATAATTTAAACTAAATTAATTTTAAATCGACTAAATTGTTCTAATTTGAATGAATTGATATCCTTAGTTTTAAGTGATGTGTACGAGTTGAAGTGAACATAAAATATGAAGGTCAAGTAATGATTTTTGTTTCCTTTGGTGCCCAAGTGATATTATTCATTGGTGCCTTGACGTCAGGAGCGGGGGGTACATATTCCCTCGTACTAATGACAAAGAATTTTTTTTTATGTGTAATACCTAGGGTTATATACAAAATATATTTAAAAAATGAAAGTGTGTTCTATGAATTTTAATTAAGTTTTTAAGAATTCATTGTAAATTTAATAATTTAAACATATTTATATTTAAATGAGATACATATAGCATATTTTTTAATTAAAAGTATATAATAATATATTTTTTAATTATTTATATGGTGTTCCACTGCTTGACGCTTGAGGGAAAGAATATGTTGACAGTGGAAGAGGTGCTAATGATTCTTGAAAATTGGAAATGAGATGCAACATGCTGCTAGTTCTGCATGTGGAGTTGGTCTTGCTACAGATGGTGATTTATGAGCAAGTTTAAATACTAGAAGAACCATATCTAGGAGAGCTATTCATATAGAGATGAAAACTGGTTCATGCCTTGTCCAAAATATGAAAACGTAGCTGTACTCTTTTTTTTTTTGGGACAATAGCTGTACAAGTTGATTGGAGATCTTATTCGCATAAAATGAACATTGATGAAGAAAAAAAAAACTTAAAATCTTGCATAAGTGGTGGTAATGCAAGTCAACGTTTTTGGCAATAAGAATACGATGTTAAATGGTTGCTTTCATAGTGAAGCGAATAAAGTTGTATTTGGTTGAAGATTAAGTAATTAGTGCACCCTAAGTCATTATATTGTACTAGTTATTGCAAATGGGTCATTTAAAAATAACTAATTATTGAATTTGTAAAGCTAAGAATTGTAATATTTTATATATATATTTTGGAGTCAAAAGTTTCACTAAATGGTGCGTGTTTGAGGCGAACAACGTGTCTTTAGAAACATTTGTTTTAGGAATTATCCCAAGTCCTAATCCTAACATGATATGTGTAACTTTATTTATTCCAAACTCATCATAACTTGGTTTGATGGTCTTAAATTAGGTCCAAAAGCATTCCCTGTAACACAGCACAATGAGTGTATCTTGAACGTAAATATGAGTTACAAATAAAAAGCCTTTTTGTTGAATCCGCTTATCCTCCTTACAGTTGGAAGTTGTCTCAAATTCAAATGGCCACCCCAAAACAATAATAATATAAAAAAAAATAACATAATAGGTGGAATAGGAACATCTCAGAGCTTCAAAGCGCTTCTTTACTGGGCTTCAAATGTGCGTCAGTAATATAATTATTTAAAAAAAAAAAAAGCTAAAGATTGCTCTATTAATGGCTATTGAATTAGTTGTGAATAATAGAAAGTGGTTTATTGGCAGGAAAATACAGCTAGTTATAGAGAGGATGCATATCAAACTCTCATAACAGACAAACAAAATATTTAATTGAATGAAAATCATCTGCTAATCTAAGACAGAAAAAATAAGCAAACTTTTTTGTTTTTTTAATAATACTTTTTACCTTCCCCTCGTGATCTTTCAGATGGGCATCAACTGAAGAACTTATGCAAATTTCATAAAAGCCCTGACGCTATTTATGGATGGTGTGCCAATCTTAGACCTAGTCCTTGTACTTCATTTCAGACAAGCTGAAGCCAGGCATGTCAAATGAAGATGAGAACTTCTCAACATCAGCCTTTAGTTGTTCAATGTCCTTGTTGTTCACCAATCCCTTGTTGAAGTCCTTCAATAGCTTTCCGTGCTCCTTCTGGATGTTCAGGGTGATGGTTACAGCACGGTTAAGGAACTCTCCTATCTGCTCGAAGTCCTTCTCAACCAAGCCTCTTGACGTCATGGCGGGTGTACCTATTGAAAAATTCCCATCAGTAAGATCATGTCATGCCACAAATATGGTAAATATAAATTTCCTAATGTTGGAAGTAAAATACAACGGGGTAAGTAGGACAATATTATTGGGAAGGTTTCATCTAGCCACATGTAAAAGAACAGTAAAAGATCATCCTAAACACTGGAACAATTGTCTAGAGGCAATCTTCAAAGGAGGTATAGAAAGACCAGTTTCCATCAAAAAAGGTATAGACTACAGTCACTTTTAAAGAGATTCAACTTTTGTTTATCTTATTTTCTAATAATTATTTCTATGCATCATGCTCTAAGGATGCATTTTCCATTTCCTTTCTTCAAACAATGTACCAAATTAAAGAATTAAAGCATGCATTTTCCATTTGCTTTCTTCAAACAATGTACCTAATTTCAGTTAAGACAGGAAATTTCAACGTATTAAGCATTTCTTACCAACTCGAACACCACCAGGAGCCAGTGCACTGCTGTCACCGAAGACAGCATTCTTGTTAACAGTAATGTTGCACAAGTCACAAACCTTCTCAACCTTATTACCTGCAAAAATATTATCAAGAAGTCAGAATTGAATCAAGTACGAAATGAAAGGAAAATTATGGCTACAATTTCCATTAACCAAAATTGGGAAACTCAGTACTAACCAGTCAAACCAAGAGGTCTAAGATCCCACAGGACAAGGTGGTTCTCAGTTCCTCCTGTAACAATTTGGTATCCCTTGCTCATCAGGTAGTTTCCTATGGCAACTGCATTAGCCTTGACTTGCTTGGCATAGGCTTTGAACCCAGGTGACATGGCCTGCTTAAGAGCAACAGCAAGAGCACCAATCTGGTGATTATGAGGACCACCTTGAAGAGATGGGAAAACAGCAAAGTTGATCTTGTCTTCAAAGTCATAAACTGCATCCTCAGGTTGGCCCTTCTTGGGCGGTTTAGGACCCTTTCTGTAAAAGATCATACCAGCCCTAGGACCCCTCAAACTCTTGTGGGTTGTGGTGGTTACCAAGTCACAGTACTCAAATGGGTTTGCAGCTTCCTATTCCAAGAAAAAAGTAAAACCCGAGTGAAAGCAATCCAACAAGGAATACTATAAAGAAAAGAAAGTGTCGCTATACAAATAGTTAACAAGAGCTAAAAATGATGTTTGTTGGAACCACAATCCACCTTACCAACTCTAGAATTTAAAACTAAAATTGAATTCCCACCAACTGATACGCTTTATGTTTTTAGAACGCAAAGTCAATGCATGTAAACAACTTCAACGAAATCACTTTGTACAAAGTATAGTTCCTTTACCACCAAAGATATTTCCTAATTAGATACATTTCTATTTCATCCTATGCATGACAGGGCAGCAACTGCATGTACCATGCACAAGCCTCCAAGACAAAATCAAGATTGTGCCACCACAAGTCTTAGTACTAAGCTATGAAACGGTTACATCGGAAAGAAAAAACAAATAAAAATAAAATAAAAGCTATGAAACAGTTAGAAAACACGGGCAAATAATATAATTAAACGCTCCACTCCGCAGATCATGAATCCTTTACTCTTTAGAATTCTCATCTTCATCAAGAATATGCAAAACAATAACAATTCAACTGAAAAATTCTACATAACGACAATCTATTAAAACCAGACTGAGCAGGCAAAAACAGATCCTCACCATAGCACAGAATACAACATAAATTGCACCAAGATTCAAAATTTATAGAAATCCCATATCCAAAACTTAAATATTAACCTTAATTACGCAAAGCCAGATCTCAGCGACAGTTATAACCAAATGCAACCAATAAATAGATCAGATTCATTTGAAGCGCAAGAATATAAAAAAGTAGACGAAAATATACCTGAGCAGCAACAAGGCCGCTAATGTGAGCCATATCACAGAGCAAAAGAGCACCACACTTATCAGCAACAGCTCGGAATCTAGCATAATCCCAATCCCTTGGATAAGCACTACCGCCACAAATAATCAACTTTGGCCTGAAATCCAAAGCCTTCTCCTCCAACTTATCGTAATCAATATACCCATTTGAAAAACTAACCTTGTAAGGCAAACTCTCGAAGTAAATCGAGGTAGCAGAGATCTTCTTCCCACCAGAAGTGTAATAACCATGAGTGAGATGACCACCAGAAGGTAGATCCAAACCCATAATACGATCATGGGGTTGAAGAACAGCTGTATAGGCAGCGAAGTTTGCTGGGGAACCAGAGTATGGCTGAACATTCACCCCCCATTTGGCTGAATCCAGGTGAAAAGCTTGAAGAGCTCGAGATCTGCAAAGGTTCTCAATCTCATCGATGAACTCGTTACCACCATAGTAACGGTTGCCCGGCATGCCTTCAGAGTACTTGTTGGTCAAGGCACTGCCAAGAGCCTCAATCACAGCGAAGGAAGTGAAGTTTTCTGAGGCAATAAGCTCGATTCCACGGCATTGTCGTCGTTTTTCCTTCTCAATGAGATCGTGGATTTCTGGGTCGACTGCTTCCAGGGGTGTGTTTCCCCAAACATCAACGGAATCCATGGAGTAGAGAGAGAGTGTTAAGAGATGAGAGAGGAAGGGAGTTGGTCAGTTAGAGGCTTAGGGGGAGGAAATGGAGCGAATGCGAATTGGAGATCTGTTTCGCAGCACTATATAAGAGCTGAGAAGTGGTCAGTGTGAAGTGAAAGTACTCTTTTGACCTTATTGGCTAAACTAGTTTAGATGACAATTTCTTTTTCATCATTTTAGGTGGCTTGGTTTTGTTGTTGAGGTTGGTGGAGGTTGGTGTGTGGTGGTGACTAGGCCACCTTGGGTGTCCACAATCCATATTTTGGAGTTTATTATTGAATGATTTTGTTTTGTGCTTCATATAGTTTTTTTTCCAACTCGAATGGTTTCCACCTAACTTTATGTTGGTGTAAATAAAGCCATGGAACATGGCGCGGTGATCCTAACCATCCAAATAACTCACAAACTAGTCATGTAAGCATTGGGTTATCAAAAAGGCATATTTACTATATAAACATCTAACAATAATAGTTAAGTAACTTCTAATTATTCTATAGAAATAGTTATTCTAAAATAATAATAATGCTACATAAAATTTATCTAAATAAATAATAGATTGAATATTACATATTTTATCTCCTATATATATTTACCCTATATACTCCCCCACAATATAATATAATATCTCATAATCTCCAAAAAACTCACTTTTTTTCGACTTTGAACTCTTCTAAATTATTTACAAATTATAGATCGATTTAAATATTAGAGAATATTTAAAAAGACATCACACTAGTATTTTAATTATCCTCTCTTTTAGGTTCTAATAAAATCATCATAATCAAAATTTACATCAATAATAATATTTTTATAACAATAAAAAATTGTTAAAAATGCATTTTTAATTAACATTTAAATTTTTATAACAATATTAAACTTTTAAGTTAAATTCATGTAATTTTTTGAGGAAGTCCCATCTTATATGAATACAAGAATATATGAAGTAGTAGTTTTATTTAGTTAAAAAAAAAAAAAAATACGAAGTCACCTTTTATTTTAAAAATTTATTTCAATGATTTTGTACCAATTTTTTTTTTAAAAGATATCACATCAATGTCTTAATGATCTTCTCTTGCAAGTTTCAAAAAAATCATTCTATTTAATATTAACAAAAATTAATATCAACATAATATTACTAAATTTTGAGTGCGACAAAAATCATTTTAATCCAAACAAATTCGGTTAAAAGTGTACGTAGATTGACAAACTAACAAATTGATTACTAAATTAATTTCATAGTTTATTAAAATTTATTACTTAATTTTTAAATGTAACAAATTATAGCGTCAATTTTCTTAAATATTATAATTGTTATTTAGATAATAAAAATTAAAGTACTAATCTTTTTTTTTTTTTGTTTAAAAGACCACACCAATGTCTCAATAGTCTTTTTTGACCCAAAATTTTTTTTTTTGTCTCAATAGTCTTCTTTTGCAGGTCCACAAAAATCATATTAGCAAAAATCAACGTCAACAATATTACTAAATTTTGAGTGCGATGAAAAATGATCCTAAATCAAACAAATTCAGATAAAAGTGTCTATAGTTTGACAAACTAACAAATTTACTACTAGATTTAATTTCATGGCTCATTAGATAAATTTACTACTAAATTTAATTTCATAGCTCATTAAAACCTATTAGTTAACTTTTGAATCAATTGAGAATTCCACCACCATTGTCAAACATGAATTGTCTAAAGCTCACTTAAATTAGTTAAGTGGAATTTACAGGATTAAAAAAATGTTTACTTTTGTCACCTAAATGATGAGATAATATTTCTTTAATAATTGTAAAAAAGTTAATGCGATGATGCATTTATCACACTTAAAAATTAAATGATAATTTTATCTTGTCAATATATAATAACTCAGTTATTCAATTAATTTTATTTTTAATATCATTTAATAAAAAAATGTATATTCATTTTATTTTAATACTAAAAAAATATATATTCATTTATGTTATAAAAAATAAATATATATTTTTTATAATGTGATTAAAATTAAAATTTTATACATAAAAAATTATATTATATAATTAAACATAATTTTGTTAGATTACCTAACATTTAAGCGAGACATTTAGTTGTTACTTGTTTGTAAATAAAGCTCTTGACATCAAATAATGGACGCAGGATGCAAAAAGATGAAGGTCCAAATGTAATTTCAAAACTCTTTTTGATGAGTAGTTGAATGCTAAATAAATCAACTGGTAACATTAAAAAAAAAAAAAATCAATTAGACCGTAAAGCCTGCCGTATGTATTTCAAATCAGCTGTCAATTTTTAATTGAAAGGGCATAATTCATTAATTATTAAAGGCCAATTATGTGCTGCCAAATAAACTGAAATCACGTATCATAATTTTTTTTTCCAAATTACATAGATTCGAGCTAATAATAAAATATTAATTTATTTATAATTAAATTAATCATATAATAATATAATAATATATAATATATAATTTATATATATTCTATAAATTATATAATTTAACATATTATTTTAAAATTAATTTAATATTTACATACTATATATAGTATATAGCATATATGTATGTTGTATATACACGTTAAATATAACTTATATCTTATTTCAAGATTAATTAAAAAAATAACACCATTCAAAATTTATAATAGTAAAATAGTAATTTTTATATTCAAATAATATATTTTTACAATAAAAAAAATAATTTTTATATCATTTTTTTTAATATTTGTTAAATTTAATGTCATTCAAATTAAATTATGACAATTTAAATAATATTAAACGTTCAATGTTACACATTTAATATTATTAGAGTATTAATTTTATTATTATAAATTTTAAAAATATTATTTTTCATAATTTCTCTTAATTTAATTGCGTAGATATTTAATGTCGGAACTCAATTACACGGTATTTTTTTTTATTTTTTATTTTCACAAAAAAGAGCAATTTCATTCAACTCCATAGCATTACAAGCCTAAGCAGACTTCAAGGACAGGCATGACAGAAAAATTATAAAACACTTGCTCCCTATAACTAAAACGAAAAAACTTAAAAGACCATAAAGACAAACTCCATCTTCATCCACCATAAATAGACTTAGGAATTTAAACAGACGGTATTTAAAGACTAGTATTAAAAAAATTCAGTAAAGAACCAACCATTGATATCTATGGATACAAAACATCAAGGAATAAGGCTTTCATACCAGTATCAAGGACAGACACCACCACGAACAAAACAGAAACTTCATCAACAACAACAACAACAAAAATTTTAAACTAGTTTAATAAAAGCAACCATCCTATAACTGCATCACATTTATCCAACCAACAGAGGGAATCAAACAATACTCAAGTAGCAAGTTCAGCAATAGTTGTCTCCAAGTCAGTTCCACCATCGCTACCAGAGTAGACATGTCCCGGTCTGACCCCCCAGTCAATTTGAACCGAACGGTTTTAGACTAATTGGTTTTGGGTCGGACAATATACACGGGTCAAACAATCCGATCCAATTGACCTTTTATTTTATTTTCTTTTTCCAAATAAAAATAAAATAATATATTTTTATGTCATTGAATTATTTAGCAAAGAATATTTTGTTATTCGGACCTATAACTTTAAACTAAAGAGAGATGAGTCCAACCGCAAATATTATGTAAACTATATGTAATTAAAAATATGAATTGTATAATTATTTGAAATGATACTTGCTAATAAAAAATAAATTAGTTTTCAAATTATCTTTTTTTAAATTATTTAAATTTTTTTTAATTCATAACTATATTAAATTTATGCAAAATATAAATTTTTTTAAATATGTAATGAATTATATGAAATTAAGATATTATATTTAAATTCACAGCTACGGCATATGCTAAAATACATTATCGTTTTTTTTTTTCCACATACAATTCAATTTAAGAACTATCAAAATGATTCGTAAATAATCTAATAGTAAATAATTTTAAAACCAAATGTTATACTATGTATGTAAATTGTTGAATATTTTTAATTACAAAGGGTATAAATTGTTAAATGTTATAATTAATTAAGTAATTACGAAAAAAAATGATGTTAAAATGGTGTCCCGAATTGACTCTTTTTTTTGCCTCAACTCTCCCATGAACCATTTATAATAAAATAAATAGTGCTCTATCCCGTTTTCAACCAAAACAGATCAAATATTCATAAATACCCAACCCAACGAGAGACCTCCTTCTCACCTAATATGGAATCACTCTAGAGGTTACCAAGAAAACTCACATAATCTTTTAGACCATTTCTTAGCTTTTTAATCTTGCCAGAAGCCTTACCTTTCTCATTCCCAATAATCACATTAAAGTTAAAGTTTGGTTTGCAGAATAAAAATAAATGTAAATTTTAATATAAATTGAATTCAATGAAAATAATATTACTATTAAAATATTTGATTGAGTAATGTAATTAAAATAAATATTAATATTAAAATAAAATTTATAAAATTATAATGAAGCAAAATTAGAAAATATTTTTTTTATTTTTAAATGAGATAAAATGAGCACAAAATCATAAATAATTATACAAATTGTGAAAAAAAAATAGAATATTACAGTATATTATAAAAAGTGTGAGAATAATGAAGATTACTGCAACTGCTATACTAACAATCAAGCTAAACATAATAATACTATGAATAATTTTCCTTATGATGATTATTACCGTCAATCAAACAAGCCATGACTCTCCCACCAATTTTTTTCTTCCACATAAACCCTTGTCTTAAAAGCAAAACCCCCTACCTCTTTCTTACTCAAACCACCACTTTTAACATGTAGAGATACCTTCATATTTACATTATGTCGAAGCCATTAACCAAACTATGCATATTTTTCCCCGAAATCATGCGATGGTCAGTAGCATTATCACATATGTAAATTGATGTGTACAATCTTCCCACAGTAAAAACAGAAACAAGGTAGGCACACATATTTAAACTTCACCCACACATAGTTGTCATGGAAAGGAATCCATGCACAGGAACTAGGGAACAAAAAAAGAAAAAAACATTGTACCCTCACAAACCTCATTATACCCATAAATAAAGAGAACTTATCTACCTCATGTACATAACCAATAAAGCCAGCAATTGTCATAGCAATCCTTATCTACTCTCCGATTATCAAAGTTCTAAGGAGCTTTCCTAATAACTGAAGAAATAAATAATTTGAAGAAACTATCGAAATGATCTGAAGAAATAAATAGTTTCTTCGATATTTTTTTTAATTAGTATGAGTTTGTACATTATTTATATAGAAAAATACTAATTACTATTACAACTACCACAATGAATTTACAGCTGCTTTGTATCAAGAAGTCTTCTTTGGTAGGTGCCGTCTACCGTGAATATTAGTAAGCGTTGGTGCATACATTGTTGAATTCAACACTCCCCCTCAAGTTGGTGCATAGATGTCTGTCATGTTCAACTTGACTGAAACTTCTGTGAATACTCGATATGAGACTGCTTTAGTGAGAATATCAGCCAATTGATCTTCTAACTTAATTTTTGGCAATTTCAAAGAATTTTCTTCTAACTTTTCCTTAATAAAGAATCGTCCACTTCAACATATTTTGTACGATCATGTTGGACTGGATTGTGAGCAATATCACATGCTGCTTTATTGTCACAAAATAATTTAATTGATTCGTTAACAAGATATCCCAAATCATTCAAGAGAGGTTGTAACCACTGACCTCACAAAACCCAAGTGTCATGCCTCTGTATTTAGCCTCTGCGCTTGAACGGGCAACAACATGTTGTTTCTTACTTCTCCTTGTTACAAGATTTTTCCCTACAAAAGTGAAGTAGCCTAACGTAGATCGCCTATCATTTATTGATCCAGCCCAATCAGCATCAATATATACTTCTATTCTTTGAAACTCTGTATTTTTTGTGAACAATACTCCTTTTTCAGGAGCAGATTTTAGATACCTCAAAATACGAATAACTGCATTCATATGTTGTTATCTAGGATTATGCATAAATTGGCTAACAATACTTAAAGCATAGGCAAGATCTGGTCTTGTGTGTGCCAAATACATCAACCTTTCAACAAGCCGTTGGTATCTTTCTTTATTTACCGGAACTTGATCAACCTTGATACATAACTTTAATCCTTCTTCTACTGGTGTATTAGCTAGTTGACATGCTGACATACCAGTTTCTTTTAATAAATCTAAGGCATATTTTCTTTGAGATAAGAAGATTCATTCTTTTGATTGAGAAACCTCAATCCCAAGAAAATATTTTAAGGAACCAAGGTCTTTCATTTCAAATTCTCTAGACAAATAATTTTGTAGAGCTTTCCTTTCTTCATGATCATTTCCTGTTACTATCATATCATCAACATATACAATAAGTGCAGTGATCTTACCATGCCTTTTTTTTTTCCAGAAATAAAGTATGGTCTGAATTGCTTTGCTTGTAGCCAAATGCCTTCATAGACTTTGTGAACCTGCTAAACCATGCTCTTGGAGATTGTTTTAAACCATATAGTGATTTTTTTAATCTACACACCTTTCTATCATGGATTTTTGATTTCTTGATTCTTGGTGGTAGATCCATGTAGACTTCTTCAATTAAATCTCCATGTAGAAAGACATTTTTTACATCAAACTGATATAATGACCAATCTAGATTTGCAGCTAGAGATACCAAGACTCGAACAGTGTTAATTTTGGCTACAGGTGCAAAATTTTCTGTATACTCGATCCCATATGTCTGAGTGTATCCTTTTGCCACCAATCTGGCTTTATAGCGTTCAATCATACCATCTACTTGGTACTTTACTGAAAAAATTCATCGACATCCAACAATTTTCTTTGTTGGTGGACGATCGACAAGTTCCCAAGTTCTATTTATTTCTAAGAATCTTAGTTCCTCATTCATAGCTTCTTCCCATTTTGGGTCAGCTAAAGCTTCCTGCATACTGTTAAGAATAGATACAGCAGATAATTGATTCACAAATGACATGTTTGATTTTGACAAACGATGTTTAGACACATAGTTATTCATGAGATATTTGACTTTACTAGAAATCTCAAGTTCATACATGGTTTTAGGAATACCTCTATTAGGACGTGGTGGAAGTATTTTTTTGGTTGGTTCAATAGTTGGGACATCCTCTGCAAACGATTGGTTATGTATATCAGCAACTTATGGAGTAGGAAACTCGTACTCACTTAGTGGTAGTAATGAACTTGCTTGATGATCTTGGAATTGACGAGGGCTTGATTCCATTTCCCTTGAATCTCTTCCATTTTGGGAGTTATATTTGATGTATTCTTTCTTTTAGATCCATTTGCTACTAGTGCATGATTTGTTGAAGCCAAGTCCAAATAATACAAATTTTCTCGCCTAACATCACGACCAATCGTTTGCTTTGTTTGGATGTCTTTGAACACACAAAAGTCAGGCCAAAACGTAACAAAACAAGATAAAGCAGTGGTCATTTGAGAAATATATATAAGGTTATAATCTAAAGAGTGAACAACTAGCACTGAATCTAAATTTAAAGTACTAGTGAGAGATAAAGAGCTTTCCCTAATAACTGAAGTTGTGTTACCATTGGCAGTGCAAACAGTTTTGTGTGAAGATGGTTTTGAGATTTGTCTATAATTAAATGTCATATGATCAGTTGTACCTGAATCAATTATCCTTGTATTATTAAAAACAAGAGGAAAAGTTTTAAGCATCTTACCAACATTGTTTGAGGTTGTTACTGATGTTGAGGAGTTTGCAACATGATCCTTCATTGCTTCAACATTGATGGCAATAGACATCTGTCTTGGATTTTTCTTTCGAGAGTCACGATTGTGATCCCATTAATCAGGATACCCCACAAGTTCAAAACATCGTTCTTTGGTATGACCCTTTTGATGACAATGGGTACATTTAAATGATGATTTCTCAACGACCTTTTTGAAATTCATTTGTTCTTGTTGATTGAAAAAGAACGATTTTGAGATATCATGGCGGAAGCGTCAGAGTCTCCAGATTTTTCTTTCAATGACATTCGATGCACTACTTCTCGTCGAATCAAGGAATAACACCCTTCTAAATCTAGGATAGTTTATTTTCGCAAAATTTCTCCACGAACCTTCTCAAACTCATCATCTAATCCAGCAACAAAAATATGTTCTCTCAGTCTTTCAACATACTCTTGATATGATATTAAATCATCAGGATCTTTCATGACCACCTTATCAGGATGGTCTAGCTCTTGAAAAATTTCAGTCAACTCTCCATAATATTCAGAAAGTGATTTTTCATTTTGTTTGGAAGTAAAGGCTTTTTGGTTTAAGACAAATACCTGCAATTCGTCACTTCCATCGTAGAATGCTTTTGCCAAAGCACCTCAAATTTCAAGAGCAGTTGATATGCGTAAATAACGCTTCATGATTTTTGGACTCATTGACATAAGTATCCATCTCTTTACTTTTTAATTTTCAGCATACCACATGTTATAACTTGCTGATGATTTTTCAGGTTGCAAATTTTGTTCATGAATATAAGAGAGTTTTTCTCTTTCTGCAATATGCATTTCTATTATTTGAGATCAAATATCATAATTAGTTTCAGTAAAAATAATTCTGGCATTAAATACACCTTCAGAGTGAACAGACTGTACAATAACTAGAGTTGTTTTCTCCACAGGCAATGAACTTTATCATCTGTCATGATTTTATAGTACAAAAACTAAAAAATGGTGTAATAATTTCAAAACTGGAAAGAAAATTTCAAGAACCAATTTGAATAGTATTAAATCAGGATAAAACTGATTAAAAAGATAAATTTGGATCAAACTGGGTTAAAAAATAGTCAATTTGGATCAAAATTGGAATAAAATTGATCAATTTTGATAAAAAATGGAATAAAATCAGATAAAATGGACCAATTTAGGTGAAAAAATTGGACAAAATTGAGTTCGGGTCGCTAAAATGGACCAAATCGGGTAAAAAGTAAAAAATCGAGTTTGAGCGAACCGCTGGCTCAAACTGGGTTCAAACCGAACCACTAGCTCAAACCGGGTTTAAACGGACCTCTGGTTCAACTGGACCGCACCTGTATGAACCAGACCGACATGTCAGCCAACCGACCACGTCAGCGTCTTCAACCTCCAGACGACGCGTTGAGCGAGTGAAAGTGCGTGGTGGAGCGTGAATTGGAGCAACTAACTTTTGGTGGCACGTGGAGGCACGTGTATGGTTTTTCAGCAACTCTATTTTTACCAAAATGCTCAAAATTGTGTTTATAGTAATCTGGTAAAATTAGGTGATGCAAACAAAAATGGGTTTTTTAATTAAGTTTCATATGGGTGTTTGAGTAAGTATTTTTTCTGAAAGAAAACTTAGTTTATGAGAACTAAGGCTTCAAATTTGTATAGAGCAACGACTTGGCTCTAATACCATGAAGAAATAAATAATTTGAAGAAATAAATGATTTTTCTGATATATTTTTTCTTAATTAGTATGAGTTTGTACATTGTTTATATAGAAAAATACTAATTACTATTACAACTACCACAATAAATTTATAGCTTCTTTATATCAAGAAATTTTCTTTGATAGGTGTTGTCTGCCGTGAATGTTAGTAAGCGTTGGTGCGTACATTGTTGAATTCAACAATAACCGGCCCCATTTTACAATGAGGATGCAAGTATCAACCACCTTCAAATCGAGATCACCATTTTGCGTCCAATTCTTACAATGATCTGAGCTTCTAGATTCATAGTTTTTACGAGAGTAGAAGAGCCACAGTCGCGAGGTCTAAAACAAATTTCCCATGGTTAATCAAGTCACCTAAGTCAAGTGTAAGGTTGAGATGGTCAACCTGCACTCTTAGGTCCTCCATTAGATCTTCGAATAGCAAGAAATTGAAACAGAAATTACAAACCCAAAACCTATGTCACCCAAAGAAGAGCCAAAATCGAGATAGCAGTCTATAGAGAAAAGGGAAAAAAATAGAGATATGTGCGTAAATAATATAATTATTTAATTCATTGTATTTTTAACCTCATTTTATAAAAAAAATATTTATTTTTTTATAATACTAAAAAAATATATATTTATTTACGTTATAAAAAATGATTCATTTTTTTGAGTGATTAAAAATACTTATGAATGAAAGTCATGCTATTATACTTTGATTAATAGTAATTTAAAATAAAGTGGGATGGTTAAAATTAATTTAAAAAATATATAGAAAGTAATATTTTAATAATTAATTTAAAATTAAAGCATATATTTTAATATATTTTTTTAAAAAATAAGATCTATCTTTTATATTTTAATAAATAAATAATATTTTTTAAAATCTTGAAACCACTTCTGGCCTAATTACGTTAAGCTATTTGAAATTATTTTGAATCAAAAGAATAAGTAATTTCAAACGTGCCATTGTCTTGGACATGTTTAAATCTCAACTGGCTAAAGTGCAGAGGTCGAACCAGAAGGACTAGATGCTCCCTTTGGCTTTTTATTTTTTTTCTATCAATATTATAATTTTTATAGAGAAAAAAAATTATTATTATATAATTTATTATTATTATTATATAGAAGTTAACAAAATTAAAACAATTCTAGTATTATTTTGTGCTTTATGGAAAACTCTACACTTTTATATCACATATTATTCCCTACTATATATTAAAAAAAAAAAAAAAAAAGATATGATTAGTGACAATAAAATATTATATAATTTTTTACATTTATTATCGAGATTTAAAGAATTGCTTTTTTACTTTTTCCCCCTTTTTTAAGTCTCATCCAATGTGAAAAAATTATGTAAAAAATTGTGACCATTAATCCTATTTCAAATTTAAACATAGAATATATTATCAAATTCTTCTACTTTAATTTTAGTTGAAAATAAATTTATAACCCGTATAATATTATTATAATTATATTTGCATAATTTATTTGTTTTTATGTCACATCAAATCAAATAATATATTAATTAATCTTAAATTATTATTGAATATTATTATATACATAAAATTTAGGATTTTTAATATATATTAATTTATGTTTATTTAATTTTAAATAAATTTTTGGAAAAACAATAAAATTAGTACCTTTTAAATTTATAATAACAAAACTAGCACCGTTTGTATTTAAACTTATATTTTCATAATTAAAAAAAAAATGATTAATATGTCATTTTTTTTAATACTCATTCAATTAGAATTGAACGACGATAATTTAGACCTATTCAATATTGAACGTTCAATATTTTACGTTCAAATTGAACATTTAATATTATTGAGAATGTTAATTTTATTACTATAAATTTTAGAGATATTATTTTTGATAAATTCTCTAAATTCTTACACATGATTGCCATTAATGGGCATGTATTTACATTGTTTCAACATTCATAAATAGCAAATGTTAAAAATTAACATTATATTTAATTTAAATTTTTTAGCTCAGTCCCAAAAATTAGTTGGCTACTGAAACAGACAGCTGGGGTTGTAAATAAAAAATAAATCGAATAATATGTAATGGGCTGGTCTCTTAAGTCAAAGGCCATTGAGCTAAATGAAAAAGGAAACTAGTAAATTGCCAGGATAGTCATTCACTATCCTTTCTGAAAGTTCTTTTTTTTTTTTTTTTAACAACAAAAATAACATTTCTTAAAATTTTTAATAACAAAATTAAAATTTTTTGTGTTTAAATTTATATTTTTATAATTAAAAAAAAACTAATATGTCATTTTTTTAACATTAATTCAATTGAAATTTAACGACGATAATTTTGATCCGACTAATATTTCACGTTTAATATTATTATAGTGCTAATTTTATTATTATAAATTTTAAAGGTATTATTTTTAATAAATTTTTTTTTTCTATAGAGGGTGGGTATATCTCGAAAAAAAAAAGAAGAAGATAAACTTGATTTGCTTTAATTCCTAAACTAAGATATATTTTCTTTCTTATATTTATCTATCATATATTTTTATCATTTACATTTTTTTTAGATAAAAAACACTAAACATCCTGACCAGACGTTCACAAATACAATGCGATAACATTTTATTTGTTGAATTTTCTTTACCTCTCTTATTAGATACAATTTTAATATATGTGTCGGTTATCAAGATAATAATATTTCTCTTTCTATGTAGTCGTATCTTATTTTTGTTTTCTTTCTTTCTAAACAAGTAGTCATATATCTTAATTAAAAAAAGAGGCATAAGATATGGGTTTTACTTTACTAACAAAAAAAAGAGGCATAAGATATGGGTTGTACTCAATTTCCATACCTTAAATCATTTATTACGACAATCATTCGGTTAAGAATTGAGAAAATAACAAAACTAACACCCCCTAAAAATTATAATAACAAAACTAGCACCCCTGTGTTCAATTAAAATTGAACGACGATAATTTGGACTCGTTCAATATTGAACGTTCAATATTATCCGTTCAATTAGAATTGAATGACGATAATTAGACCTATTTAATATTGCACGTTCAATATTTTACGTTCAAATTGAATATTGAACGTTCAATATTAAACGTTCAATTTTAATTGAACATAAAGGTGCTAATTTTGTTATTATAATTTTTAGGGGGTGTTATTTTTGGTAATTTTCCTTAAGAATTTACCTACTAATAGACCACTATAGTCTATAAAGGAGTATAACAACTACCATATTCATGAGACCACGTAGACAAAAGAGTCATTGTCTCTGCCACAACAAGACAAAGAAAAGAAAAACAGAGATTAAGAGGAAAATAAGGGAAAATAATAAATAAATAAATAAAAGATTTTCAAATGAAATAGAAATAATAAATAAATAAATAAATAAGGAACTGACGAATTTATTAGATTCAAATGTTTTCTTGATCTTTCTTGTAGTTCTTCGGGCAATTAATTTGATTGCAAGGTTGACAGGTACTGATTGTAAATGATGTGGTTGCATTTCTTTGGGATTTTCTGTTGGAAATAACAAATTGTTGTCAACGAGACCGATAATTGAAGCTCATTTCAATTCAGTCGCCAGCGATCGCTTACTGGGCAGGGGTTTTTCGTAAATCCTCCCCACCTACCTTCTCTTCTCTTGGAAAGAGCTTTTGGTATTTCACGGTTTTGTTGTGGGCACGTGGAGGTAATGTATATGATACATTTGCTCTTTCCTCGGAGATAATCTGATTTCGTTTTCTTTTCATTTCACTTGTAATTTAATTAATGTTATTTTGATCCATAATTGTATGTTTGTTATTGTATTTGTATTACCAACAGTCGGCTTTGGAAAATTACTTTTCTGCAAATTGGTGCTGCTTGGGTCATAATATTCTGGAATTTGATGGGTTTACGCGTGGAAGTGAATCAAGACAGATGGTCTTGAGTTTGTGCCAAACAGAGATGCGTGTTTTTATTTCATTTGTTCTGGTTGAGTAGGTTTTTGTGTGGTTTTGGGATTTTGGGTCATCTGATTCAGCATTTCTTGTCTTCTTCATTAAATTTCAGGAGTTGGGTTGGTTCTTCATGGCTGTCTTTAGTAGTAAAGCTGGTTTTTAAGTATTTACTTTGAAGAAATTTCATAATTATGGGACCTTTTTTTTTTCTATCAGAAACTCAATTTTGAGGGATACAAGTTGTAGAACTGTGAATTAGATTCAAGTATAACTGGAGGTAGGCAGTGTTTATCCAGTGCATCAGTTTTTGATAACAACTTCATTTTTTGGATTAAAATTGGGACTTCAGAGCTCCCTCAAACCTTTCAGATTTTGTTGCTGATGGATATTTGTCAGTGAAGTTAAGTGCATTAAGTTTAGCTCAGATTATTTGGAGTTTTTGAGTTTATCGTTATTGGAATGCATTCTTTCATATGGGATGAGTTTGTCAGATTTTCCGCGTAGGAAATGCCTGGTTAGGAGTAGTTTAGCTACCAAATCATAATGAGTAGAGTGTTTGGATTCCATGGATACCACCCCCTGCCAGACATTCTGCCAACTGGTTGGTATGTTGAAGTCATTGATACCATGGCAATCTGAGCCAGCTAATCTCTCAAGGGATTTTTGGATGCCCGATCATATCTGCAGGGTATGTTATGAATGTGACTCCCAGTTCACTTTATTTAATCGGAGACACCATTGCAGAGTTTGCGGTCGAGTTTTCTGTGCCAGGTGTACTGCAAACTCGGTTCCTGCCCCATCTGGTGACCCAAGTGAAACCCTAGAAGAGCAGGAGAAAGTGCGTTCATGTAATTTTTGTTACAAGCAATGGGAGAAGGGCTTAACTACCCTTGAAAACGGGATCTGGGTTTCCAAGCAGGGGTTGAGTACTTCTCTATCAGCAATTAGTTTGGCCAGCACTATATCGAGTGGGACTGGTCTGAGTAGCAGCATTACTATTGGCTCTTTAACATACTCAATTGGAAAATATCAGCAATTCCAGTGCAGCTCTAATCTCAGCCCACATCACTCACCTTTCATGGAAACTACAACAGATGGGCAAATCAAAGTTGCACCAGGAAGGAGCAATGACCTTGTCACAGTTGTGATGGATCTTTCTCCTAAGCGTTATGGAATTTCAGTGGGCAGGTTGTTCTTATTCTTCTTCACTCATTATTTTTCTCATATTCAATCCAGAGTTTGATGCATTGCAAAATTTTTGTGAGATATTTGTGTATTTTCAAATTCATCCTTTTATTTTTGCTTCTTCATTAAGGGATCAAATTAGTTCTCTCTCGAAATTAAATTGCCTGAAATGAATTAGCTTTTTTTTTTTTTTTTTTGTCTTAGCTTAAGTAGCTGGTTGTTGAACTTATATTATATTGACTAAATTAGTCACATTTGAAGGATGTCAGTTTTCAATTTGAAATTGTGTGGAGTGGCATCTTCTAATTTTGATCTGCTAGCTCATTGCTGCGTAAATGTCTCTGATTGGTGTAAGTTGAAGGGAAATAAAAAGAACGTAAAAAAGTTGAGTTACTGTGTTAGTGATGTTAATAATTGCTTCCTTTATCTGCGCCTTCAGGATTGTTGACGATGACGACGAGTATGCAGAGTATCAGACTACTAACATAGTAAATGTATCTTCAGTCAATGATTATTATAGTCAAGTTGAGTTTGATGAAATGAGCAATGGTATTGGATCACATATGGTTCATCCTGACGGTGAAGGTATTGACAAAAATTGTTTGAACAGCCCACCCATTGAGCAAAACATTGACTCACAAGCCTTTGACGGAATTTCTCAGCTTGGAGAGAACGAAAATGAACATGACATGGGTGATGAGGGTGAAGCATCTTCTTCCCTATATGCTGTTGGTAATGTTGACGCTGAACCTGTGGATTTTGAGAACAATGGACTTCTTTGGCTCCCACCGGAACCAGAAGATGAAGATGATGAAAATGAACCTTCATTTTTTGATGATGATGATGATGGAAATGCTACAGAAGAATGGGGATGTTTACCAATGTCTAGCAGCTTTGGAACTGGGGAGTCTCGCAGTAAGGACCGATCAAATGAGGAGCAGAAGAGGGTCATGAAGAATGTGGTTGACAGGCATTTTAGGGCTCTTTTAGCTCAGCTATTGCAGGCTGAGAACCTCCCTTTGGATGAGGTAGATCACAAAGAGAATTGGTTGGAAATAATTACATCTCTGTCATGGGAGGCCGCTACACTTTTAAAGCCAGATATGAGCAAAAGTGGAGGGATGGACCCAGGCGGATATGTGAAAGTAAAATGCATACCTTCTGGGCATCGCATTGAGAGGTAAAAATGCAACTTTAGTTCATTTGATGAGTCATATGCTGTCTATTCAGCTTCTCTGCTTCCTTTTGCATGTACATGGACTTTTCAATTTTGATATCTCATTTTATAGATGTATCACTTATAAATGTCAATTTTCAATATAGTGTTATGTATGAAATGTGAGCATTTGATGCTAGAAACTAGGTTTAGGATGAGAAATGTCAGCCATAGAGGAAAAACAAAAACAATAAAGCACAAAGTAAACCAACACGCAGTCGTAACTGTAATGGAATGGTTAACCAATTTGCAGTGAAAAAGTAAGATAAATATAATTTTTTTTATAGTAAGATAAATATTTAGTTGAAATATTAAGTTGAATTGCAATTGCTAGAAATGTGAGCATTTATGCTAGAAACTAAGTTTAGGATCAGAAATGTCAGCCATAGAGGAAAAACAAAAACAATAAAGCACAAAGTAAACCAATACACAATCGTAAACTGTAATGAAATGGCTAACCACTTTGCAGTGAAAAAGTAAGATAAATATAATTTTTTTATAGTAAGATAAATATTTAGTTGAAATATTAAGTTGAATTGCAATTGCTAGAAATGGTATTGTCACAATGACCCAGCTAATTTATATTTACCAAAGGCATGATATTGCTTATGAATATTCTGTTGTGTTTTATACCGTTCTATCCATGTTTCAGATGATTTCTGATACCCCTATTCTGGTTAGCTGTATAATATAAACCAGTTCTGTGCTTAGTTTTTTTTTTAAATCCTTTTAGCCTCCAGCTTATGCAACATTTACTACATATTCATTCACATTCAATTACTTTCTTTTAGTATGGTGGTCAAAGGAGTTGTGTGTAAGAAAAATGTGGCTCATCGGCGGATGGCTTCAAAAATAGAAAAGCCTCGCATTTTGATACTTGGTGGGGCTCTTGAGTACCAGCGAGTTTCCAACCATTTGTCCAGTTTTGATACGCTGCTGCAGCAGGTTGTGATACTGTTCCCTACTTTTCCTTCTATTTTATTCTTTTTGATTTGTCATTTATCTTTTGGTAGTAAACTGGCAGGTATTTCTATTTTCTCCATTTTCTTAGAGAATAAGTCTCATAGTTTTGCTTCCTTATTTAGGAAATGGACCATTTAAAGATGGCAGTGGCAAAGATAGATGCACAAAAGCCTTCTGTACTTTTGGTAGAAAAATCAGTTTCTCGATTTGCTCAGGAGTACCTTCTTGCAAAAGACATATCACTTGTTCTCAATGTCAAAAGGACACTTTTAGATCGCTTAGTTCGCTGCACGGGTGCTCAGGTTGTTCCTTCAATTGATCATCTCTCTTCACAGAAATTGGGCTATTGTGAAACATTTCATGTAGAGAGATATGCAGAAGATCTTGGTACTGCTGTGCAGGGTGGGAAAAATTTGTTGAAGACACTGATGTTTTTTGAAGGCTGCCCAAAGCCTTTGGGTTGTACTGTAAGTCCTTTTAGCTAACAAAAGATATCGAAATGGATTGTTTATAAAGGATTAATGAATTTTGAAATTGGAAGGCTCCTGAAAGATTCATCTACTTTTTTTTTCCAGATCTTATTGAGAGGTGCTGATCGGGATGAACTGAAAAAAGTGAAGCATGTGATTCAATATGGAGTTTTTGCAGCTTATCACTTAGGTTTGGAGACATCTTTTCTTGCTGACGAAGGAGCATCTTTGCCAGAGTTCCAATTAGATCCTTCAATAACTGTGGCACTTCCAGATAAATCATCAAGCATTTTAAGGTCCATCTCGTTAGTCCCTGGTTTCAGTGTCACTGCTGATGGAAAGTTTCAGGGACCTAATGAACCACAACTCAGTGTTCCTATTGCAGATCTTTCCTCAAACCTCACCAACAAACAATCTTCTCATAATGATCTTGACTCTGCAAGCCAACCATCTTCAAATTTCATCAATGTTGCTGCTTCTAACTCCTCTTCACCTGGAAAGGTTGTCTCAGATGTTAATCAGGTGAATCTTTCTCTTCATCATGCAATTGGAGAGAGAAGTGAAATGGGCATCACAGAGCCTCAGGTTGAAGAAACTTCTGCTGTCAACAATAGCCTTCACTTGATTTATAATCAAATGACTGCTGAAAATTTGGGGTCTCTAGAGGCGTTGGGACAAGATCTGTCAAGTATGTCCCAAAATGATCAAAGTGCAATAACGGCTAATGAGTTTGAAGCATGTTTCTCACAAGATGGTAGAATCCATAATGAGGATCAAGGATATTTGAAAGATGATCATGGAATTTTTAAGGAAGACTTTCCTCCATCACCCTCTGACCACCAGAGCATTTTGGTCTCCTTATCTTCGCGGTGTGTGTGGAAGGGAACAGTTTGTGAGAGGTCTCATCTTTTCCGAATTAAATATTATGGAAGTTTTGATAAACCTCTTGGTCGTTTTTTGCGAGATCATTTATTTGATCAGGTCTGTTCTCTCTGCACAATTTGTATGCCTCTCCATTTATTGAACCTTGGTGATTGGTTATAACTGATACTTCTATTCTAACATCTTTCAGGGTTACCGATGCCAATTTTGTGACATGCCATCAGAAGCACACGTTCATTGCTATACTCACCGACAAGGCACCCTCACTATATCTGTCAAGAAGTTATCAGAAATTCTCTTACCTGGTGAAAGGGATGGAAAAATCTGGATGTGGCACAGGTGCCTGAGATGTCCAAGGACTGATGGTTTTCCTCCAGCAACTCGTAGAATAGTTATGTCTGATGCTGCATGGGGATTATCATTTGGAAAATTTTTGGAGCTTAGTTTCTCAAACCATGCAGCTGCAAGCAGGGTGGCTAGCTGTGGCCATTCTTTACATAGAGATTGTCTTCGTTTCTATGGGTAATCACTTATATTAGATATTAAATTTCTAAGGTGACTGTTGTTTGCTGCCTATCAGCCTTTTCAAGTTGGTTGTTTTCTGGGTTACTATAGAGGCAGGAAATGTGTTTGCACTATTAATTTCATTTACACTTCTCCCTGCCTCCCCTTTCCCGCTCTCCCCACCTATTCAACACACATTCTCAATTTCTCATGCAGATTCGGGAAAATGGTGGCTTGCTTTCGGTATGCATCAATTGCTGTTCTTTCTGTGTACCTTCCACCTTCAAAGTTGGATTTCAACAATGTGAAACACGAATGGATACAAAAAGAAATAGATGAGGTGCAATCATTACAACTTTAAAATGTTTGGAGTTTGATTATAGTTATCACTGCTTATAGGTGATTAATATGCTGATACTGATAGGTCATTGACCGGGCAGAGCTTCTATTTTCTGAAGTACTGAATGCTCTTGGCCAAATTGAGGAGAAAAGATCTGCTACTTGGTTGCAAAACAATGGCACAAGAACACCGGAATATAGACGCCAGATTGTTGAACTAGAGGGAATGTTACAAAAGGAGAAGACAGAATTTGAGGTGAGTTTTATAACTTTTCAGGCGGTTATAGAAACTTCAAGCTCCATTTTATGCATGGCTTGTTTTCTATACATATTTATGTGGAGGAATAAGAGATGACATATATTGCTTGCACTTAACTTTAAAATGATTGGAAATTGGAATAGTTAAACCATAATTAAATCCCAGCTTATGCCATTTTGACAATCTACTGAACCTTTACAATTTACTTAAAAGTAACGTTAATGTTACCATAATTAAAGTAACGTTTATGTTATGTTATAACTATACTTTACCATAAAGTATTGTGCTCTTGTTCATGGATATCCATTAGTGCCAAGTGATTACCGCTTATCGGACCATAACATTTTTCAATTACTCCAGTACAATCTCTCTTTCAATGGAGAGATATCCACAGCCTATGACACAAACTGTCACCACAGATTTGATATACAGCAAGTAAACACATTGCAGCTTCAGATTTTTCCACACATTTTGGCACTACTTGAAAAAAACATCTAATTGGTCAAGAAGGTGTTAGATAAGGCCTAAGGAACATGTTTTATTAAAACTGTAGAGGCAATATACTATTTGGGCAAACCTCAGGAGATATTTTTGTAATTTTTTCTACATATACATCATAAACTTTGGGCCATGAGCATGACATGTACCACCAAATTTCACCTACCACTTTAAAACTCCAAAATCTGCTTGACATAATTCTAAGCCTGTCTGGCTTCTGCCCCTTGATTATATTTTTCTTGTGGGTACTCTTTCAGGAATCTCTCCAGAAAACTTTGAAAAGTGAAGCAAAACAGGGCCAACCTCTTGTTGACATCCTTGAGATCAGTCGATTGCGAAGGCAGTTACTTTTCCAATCTTATATGTGGGACCACCGCCTGATTTACGCGTCTAGTCCAGATAATGATAGTTTCCAGGATCATTTAAGCCCTTCAGCTTCAAAACGTGATAGAGAACCTCCCATTGATAATGAAAATCTTACAGAGATGGATGTGGTCATCAAGACAGGGAAAGGCTATAAAAGTTGTGACTCCTTGCTCTTAAATCTTAATCTTAATAAGAGTCTTGATTTCCAAACAGGAATTGGCAGCAGGGTGAATCTGTCTAATATAGTTAATCAAGAAACAGACGTACATTCAGAACTTGATCATGTACATGAAGCCCAAACTGATATGTCTTCCGATGTAAACACCTCTGGTGAACCATACTCTTTGCAAGTCAATACTAAAGTCCGTAGGACCCTCTCTGATGGACAGATACTTGTGATGACAAATTTGTTCGATACTCTTGATGCAGCATGGACAGGTGAAAACCACACTGAATTGGGAAAAAATAAGGAAAGTCCCACCGTGCATCCTGATTTAGCCTCCACATTTACAGATGGATTCAGTGTAGACCTTGCAGAAGACCAAAACTGCTCCAAGGTTCTTCAATCACTGCCCACTGCATTGTCTACCAAGGGTGCTGAGAATGCAGAAGATTCTGTTAGCTGGTTAACAATGCCCTTCTTGAACTTCTACCGAACATTGAACAAGAACTTTCTGACTAATGCTCAAAAACTTGATACTCTAGGTGAGTATAATTCTATCTATGTGTCCACCTTTCGAAATGCAGAACTCCAAGGTGGAGCTAGGCTACTTCTTCCTGTTGGTGTAAATGATACTGTGGTTCCAGTATATGATGATGAGCCCACAAGTATTATTTCTTATGCTCTAGTATCTGCAGAATATCAGCTCCAAGTGAATGATGAGGGGGAAAGACGTAGTGGAGAATTTTTGTTTTCAACAGATTTGTTGAGTTCTCAGTCAGTTCATTTGTCTGATGATACTCCTCCTGAACCTTACAGAAGCCATGAGTCTGGGGAGGACAGCATACCATCCTTGTCAGGATCTCTTGGCTCTGTGGCATTGGATCCACTATCATGCACTAAGGCTCTGCATCCAAGAGTTTCCTTTGAAGATGATGGTCCACTTGGTAAAGTTAAGTATTCGGTGACTTGTTACTGTGCTAAGTGGTTTGAATCCTTAAGGAGGATATGTTGTCCATCGGAGCTTGATTATGTAAGATCTCTAAGTCGTTGCAAGAAATGGGGAGCCCAAGGTGGCAAGAGCAACGTGTTTTTTGCGAAAACCTTGGATGAAAGGTTTGTCATCAAACAAGTCACCAAGACAGAGCTTGAATCCTTCATAAAATTTGCTACCGGATATTTCAAGTATCTGTCTGAATCAATTAGGAGCAGAAGTCCAACATGTCTGGCAAAGATTCTGGGAATATATCAGGTACTTATCTCTCAATCCTAAAAAATTTTCATAAGCTGTATAGTTTTGCAGATGTTATATTTTCTGCTGTGTTTATTACTAAAAATGTATTGTCTAGGAGTAACTCTCTCATGGCTTTATGCTGGCTAGGTTACAACAAAGCATGTAAAAGGAGGGAAGGAAACGAAGATGGATGTTCTTGTTATGGAGAATCTTCTGTTTGGGAGGAATGTAAACCGTCTTTATGACCTTAAAGGGTCTTCTCGGTCACGATATAATCCAGACTGTAGTGGGAGTGACAAGGTTCTGTTGGATCAAAATTTGATTGAAGCAATGCTAACATCACCCATATTTGTTGGGAACAAGGCAAAGCGTCTGTTGTCAAGAGCAGTCTGGAATGATACAGCTTTTCTTGCAGTGAGTAATGTAACTTAGATAATCTCTGCTTCTGATCCTACCGTTGTTTGCCCAATATTTCAGGTTAGTTAGGTTTCTTGTTTCCATTTTACCCATTTTAACATGTCATGAACTTTGTATGGATGCAGACTATTGATGTAATGGATTACTCACTACTGGTGGGGGTGGACGAGGAGAAACATGAGTTAGTTCTTGGAATCATTGATTTCATGAGGCAGTATACATGGGATAAACATCTTGAAACATGGGTGAAAGCTTCAGGCATTCTTGGAGGGCCCCAAGAATGCATCTCCGACCGTAATTTCTCCAATGCAGTACAAGAAAAGATTCCGAAAAGCAATGCAAACCTATTTCCTGATGGTCCCAGATCAATGGTCTCCTCCATCTGTGGTTAGTAGTAAATCCCAGAGTGATTTCTGTGAAGAGAATTCTCAAGGTGGGACTTCGGTTGAATGAAGCTGAACTTCAAATCTTGTATATTTACTCGTGTAATATAGGGTCAACATCCTCTTCCCAGTTTTCTCTCATTCATTCATTCATTTTTTTTATTTTTAAATTCCTCTTTCATGTTCCTTGTCTCTTAAATTCTTCTAGCATTTTCACTTATAGTTCAAAGGCTGTAGGAATTTCTGTGAGGGGTATAGTATTTGATGACCTCTCCATGAAATTCTTGTAGAAAAGAAAAAATAAATAAATATTTTTTTCCATGTATTTATCACAGCAATATATAAACTAGATTTGGATGTTTTTGCACTCTTATTGTTCTGTAATCTCTTAAGCTTCTCTTTGACGGAAGAGGTAAAAGAGACAAGGAACACTGTTGTGACATTAAAGCATGTTAGTTCATGTCTTGACTGAGAACATTCAAAATGATACAGAGTGAAAAAAAAAAAAACTAGTCAATTTTGAGTCAGGTATGTTCATCTTCTTTCATAAATGCTTACTCTATATTACAAACACTAAACCTGCTCTAAGACAAGAAACATGTACTATATCGATCTGAGTTATATATTATTAGCGTAGTTTGTCTAGTAAAAGTGAAAAATTGGCATGTTATAGTTCTAAGACAAGAAAAATGTACATGAAAGAGGAACCCTATAAACACATAAATTTGCATTCACTTTAATTACAGTATAATATATGACGAAATAATTTTGAAAAAAAAAATTATTTATTTTTCAAGAAAATTTGACAATGTGTTACACTGTAATTGATAAAAGTATAAATGTGTGCAAATTTACTTGATTCTAACAATTTTTGTCTTTTTTTTTTTTTTAAATTTTTTTAAAAGCATGCTAGACATTTCGGTAATAAAAAAAATAAAAAAATCAACCTGAATTACATATAAAACCTTTCTTATTTTTCATCTTCTTTATGATCAGATAAGCAACTTGGCTCAACTCTAAATCATTGGATGAGATGTCACATTAAAGTTATACTTTATCCAAGAAGGTTTTATATGGAATTTAATAACAGAGCATTAATGTGCCTGCCCTGTTTGAAATTATTTCTCATTGGAAGTACTTTAGCCACATTTCAGAGTCACCAAAGTCGCTTTGGGAAAAAAAAATTCTAAAAATATTATGCCAAACACTAAATGTTACCTATCGTAAAAAATTACTTTTAACTAAACTCCATTTGAAACTTTTTCTCATCAAACTAGTATGAGTAAAAAGTTTTGGGCTCGAATACTCAAACCATTTTTTTTTTTTTAAATAATTACATTAGTCACTCATTCAATAAGCATTTGCATTATTGAATAAGCATTTGCATTATTGAAGACAATATGCTTTGCTTTGTTACACATAAATTGCATACAGATTTGTTGAACCATTAATTATCTACAATTCACAAAGACTAGTTAGACATGTACTATTGTCTTAACGAAGTGTGTTAAAGCCATTACAATTTATGTCTCCTCCTTGCACAGCTATACTTTTGTGATCAACAGGATTCCTTTCTTTGCTTCTAACAAAATCAAACCATCTTTGTTGAAGATGATCAACCATCTCGGCATCTCTGATTTATTTTATTCAAAATTTAACAAAATTATAAACAAATTCAAAATTAAACACATATTATGTTACATGTATAATACTTATGGTTAATTCTACCTCACATTAGACTCTGTTGTGTTAAATTTTTGATGATAGCGAGGACCTTCGTCGTATCCTTCACAGATTATTTCGCCATTGTCATCTTTATAGCAAATTATGCCTTCAGATTGATCCTCAAAGATCTGTAGAAAAATATCAAACATTGAACAATTGGTTGTAATTGTTCTTTTTTATTGGGACGTAGGTGATCCTAATTCTTAGACATATGAAAAAAAAAAAAAAGGTGACAAAACGATACAAGGATGTGTGAATACAAATATTTAAGGTAAAGAGATTAAGAGAAAAGAGTTTGACCTTATTTTTTAAGGAGTAGGAGGATCTGATCTTTAGGAGAGGTGTGGTCTTTATTTTGATGTGATTTTGCTTTAAAACCTTGCTAAAAGGCTTTTCAGTTAGACCAAATCTTTCAATTGATGATATATAAGGAGAAAAATTATACGTTAAAGCCATTATTCATCAAAAGAAGATGATGAAGGAGTAGAATAAGAAGAAGAAAAGAGTGGATGTATTTGGTGGTACTTTGGTTTACTAACTAGTAATAGAATATATGATGCTTTACTTATTTTGTTGTAACTTGTAAGCAATTAATGTAGTTTTATGGTAACGATGGTTCTTTATTTATTTATTTATAAAGGTTTCAAATATAAAACTCAATTATTGGTAATGTTATGTCAAATCACATTGTAACTGTATTATTAGTTAATATAAGAGTGGACCCACATTTCTTATCTTCTAACTATTCATGCCGGTGAATACCAAGTCACAGTTTTTGGTTGTTGCTGGCCTTTCTACTCTACGGTTCTAACTTCATTGGAAAACACCATCACAAATTTCAAAATTAGTGACATCACAATCACTTTATTCATGAAAACATAGAGTAGTGCGTACTGGGTACAGATTAGAGAACATCTTCTCTCTATAATTTTTTCCTCATCATCGTATCTTTCTATTTTCCTCATCTATAGAGCTTTCTTTACGAAAGATGGCCTCATCTAAGAGCTTTCTTCAATGTTTTTTTTGTAAGACTAGGGCTAAATAAATACATAAAATATTTTCCTCATCTAAGAGCTGTATTAGTGCAGTGCAGTCCACTACATAATTAAGTCGTACATCAAATTTCTATAAATATCATTTTTCATGAATAAAATATTCTCATATTATATATAATTTGGTTTAGGTAAAACTGTTGATGACAATGTCTTAAAGCAACACAAAAATGAGCTCCTTGGATTGGATCTCTCTCTATATCACTATCCTATGTAGTCACAGTTGCGTGTGAATTGTGAGCTTTTAATATAATTGGTACAACGCGAGTTGAGCTTATTTTATAAGCAATGGTACTTGTCTCACCAAATTTTAAAAAAATATCTCAATAGACATCTCTCCATTATTGTTTTTTAACTTGTATTAAATTCATAAGAGAAAATGATACTCAATGAATCGTCAACATTTCATATAATTATTTAAAAATACGTGTTATTTATAAATAAATTGTTATTTTAAAAAAAAAAAATTAACAAATAACTGAAATAAAAATCTTAACTTTTTAAATTTATTATGAAACATATAATTTTGAGTTATCAATCCATTATTGTAAAACCAAAAGTATACATGCATATAAAAAAATTGAATATATTGTTAATTAATCGCTTTGAGTTTTGAAATTATATGTTTAATGTGTGCATGAACTTTTTAAGCCAATTTAAGCTTCTTAATTTATTGTATCTATTATAAAAATACTCTCCTTAATATTATAAAAATCTTTTTATTTAAAATTCTAAACTTAAATTTTTCCAAAATATAAAATAAAATATAAATGATAAGGCATATCACTACTTTAAAATATGAGGACATTTTGAGAAATTAGTCTAGATGTGATTTAAACTTATATATCCGTATTAAATATATTAATTATTAATTATACATAAAGTTGAAGACATAAAATAATAAAATAATTATTAGACTTCTTATTAATAAAAGGATAATAAAATTGCCACATGAATTATTGTATATGAAGTTAAAATAAGAAATATTATTCTTTAATTTTAGGCCATTAGAAAATTGGTTGAATCAGTAATAATAAAACTTAACTTCCAACAGTGGAATAAATTTGAGCATTCAAGAATATGAATCTCGAACTAAAGAGGAAAAGTAATGTTGAAGTTTTAAGCTAATATTCTGGCTTTAATTTCCTTCTAGTAGTTGCTTATGAAATTGTAACTAGTATCATAAAATGGACAATCCAGCAGTATGTGCGTAGGTGTTATTAGCACCAAGGAAATTAATTTTGCATTCGAAAGTATGTTATATTATTCTTTGTTCAGTATGTATTGTTTGGTGATTGTTAAATTATTATTACTATTTTTTTAAATCGAATTTTTATAGGAATAAGTTAAAAAAATCCAATGGCAAAAACTTACAGGATAAGAATGACCCTTATGGCTTCAGAATCAAATGCTTCCTTAACGAATCAAAGCAAATTCATAAGTCATAACACAAACCTAGTAACTTCACACGTAATTAGTTTGATGGGTCATTGAAGCAGAGACGTAACGAATCAAAGCAAATTCATAACACAAACCTAGTAACTAGCTACATTAGATATTACTTTCTGTGAGGATAGTTTTAATTTGTTTTTGTTAGGAAGGGTCCAGCTATCAATATTTCTTATATACTATAAAAAATAGGCTAAATTACACTAATAGTTCTTATATATTTTTATCTCTTTATTTTTTCTTATAATTTAGATTTTTTATTCTTCAATTTTAACAATTTAGCTCACATTGGACGTTAAACTAGCACAAGCTAAATATTTTGATATATAATTTTTATTTTCTAATTTATTTAATGCCAAAATAAAAATAAAAATAATTGTTTAGTAAATCAAAAATATAAAAAAGCTCAAAATATTTAACTTTGATTCACGTTGACCTATGATGTTCATTTTTTTTCTTCACAGTAAGGTTCTTGGTGAAAATTTGGGTAATATTGATATTTTTCTATTCAATTGGATTAGTGCTTACATTTAAGAGTACCAAAGTGAGCTAGTACCAAATTCTATCGTTTAGAAGTTTTAATAATTATTACGTACATTTTTATTGGTTTTGATTATATAACCTCGTGTATATAGCTCATCTGCATTAACAACTAAGCTATCCCACTTTCGTATGACATTTATTTTTGGGGCTATTTATTAAAATTAAAAAAAATATCAAATTAATAGAAAATGAAAAATGCATAATTAAAAAAATATAAGAAGTATTACCATGTAATTTGGCAATAAAAATATGTCATCAAAAATAATTTATATATGATATTACTTTCATACATCCGCATACATAATTTGTAATAAAGAAATGCTACGTATATATATTTTGCACTTAAATTAATGGATATAACTTTTTATATTTCAAACTAACATAAGCTAATATTAATACGTATATTTATTTAAATAAAAATTTGAGTATAAAATTATATTTTTAACGCTCTTCTAAGTTGTGGTATAGCATAATTGTCCAAATTAAATATAAATTAAAAATATAAAAGAATTAAATTTGGGTATAATTTAGACAATTTCAAATAACAAAAAAAAATTTAGATTAGATTAGGGACATTATGATAACACAAAAAGAAAAAAATAACTGTAATTATTGTTATATATTATTACCATTATTTTTTTATAAGTTGAGTACGTTAATTTATATCATAAAAAATTTGTTGCATATTTCTTACTAATGTATGTGCAAATATATTATATTATCACTAATCATAATTATATAAAGTTTAAGTTTAAAATATTTATTTATTTTAATTTTAGGTAGTGATTTCTTGAATTGTTTTGTAATATAATTATAATTTTCAAACTTTTACTTTTCAATTTTATAAAAATTTGTAATAAAATTATTATTTGTATATTTAATGTTAATAAAATGCATTAAATTTAGTTCAAAATTTTTATTATTTTAAGAAAATTAAAAAGTATAATATTTTAATTAATATAAAATAAAATAAAATAAAAATAAGTTAATATATGTAAATAAAAATTTAGATTAATTTAAATTAATTTGGATCGATGTAAATTCTTTTTATTTGAATTAAAATGAATAATTAATAACATAAATTAAATTCAAATTAATTTAAACTAAACCAACCCACAAATCCGCACTTCTAAATAACAACTCACGTCGAAATAAAAACCATAATAATACGGTACTATAATTAATATAGCAGGTAATAATGCACACAAATCAAACATATCACATTTTGTCAAAAAAAAAAAAAAAAAAAAAAAAAAAAAAAAAAAATATATATATATATATATATATATATATATATATTATATATATATATATATATTATATATATATATATATATATATATATATATATATATATATATATATATATATACATTTAATTATTGATTAAATTTAAAATTAAATATTATTATTTATATATAATTATATTTAAATATTATTATGGTATATTTATATAAGCTTAAAACTTATTACATGACTCTAATTTTATTCAATTGAATATAATATGATAGTGAGATTGATATTCTTATGTATATATATATATTTTTTAATAATAAATTTAATAAGTTCAAACTGATCAACTGAACCGAATAAATCGATCAAGTAAGTTGATTTACAGTTCGGTTAGTTTTGATAGGTAGATTAGTTTTAGTTTATAAAAATGCTTAATCGATTAAGTCAATTTAGTTAATTTTTTGGGCTAAAAATTGGATCGATTAACCTACTCTATTCCTAATAAAATCGCCTTAGTAATAGATTTAAAATTAAAACAAAATAACATAAAAATTGATGAAAGGGACCTCGTCAAATGGAGCCAATTGCATTGAATAATAAACAAACCTCAATAATGACGAAATAATTGTACTGGGTGTTATATTTTGAGAAAAATATCCTTTGATTTTTAATCATCGAGAAAGTACTTGAATTTATTAATGACGAAATAATTGTATTGGGTGTTATATTTTGAGAAAAATATCCTTTGATTTTTAATCATCGAGAAGGTACTTGAATTTATTAATGACGAAATAATTGTATTGGGTGTTATATTTTGAGAAAAATATCCTTTGATTTTTAATGATCGAGAAGGTACTTGAATTTATTAATAACACTTTAAATGGTGATAATAAGTCCAAGAAACAACAAATTCAAACGTTAACCAACACAAATCAAAAAGCCCATTACATACTTATGACTGAAGATAGGTGCAATATATTAGTAAAAGAAATTTAAAAAAATTATCAAATATAACATTCATAAAATTTATAATAATAAAATTAACACTTTAATAATATTAAGCGTTTTTCAAATTTTGCTATGCCAGGGTTCCATTTTCTTTTAATTTTTTCACCACCTCCGTCTTCCCTCCTAACTTTTTTATTAATTTTTGCAATAGTTTGCTATCTCCATCATTCATCATCAACCTCGAGCATCCTTACTATCAACAAGGAGCTGGCACAAATCCTCTATCTTACTGATCTCACAATCAACTAGTAACACCATTAATGAGACCATTGAAGCTCTTTGAGACTCTCGGTTTGCCTCCTTGAAGTTCCGGTAGTGGATTTGGTTGATTGTGAGTTGCTGCGAGTTTCTTCATCTGGTACTACAATATATCTCTAAAATTTGAGTTTGGTGCTCGATCTACTTTAGATTAATTTTGGAATATTAATTTGAGTTGATTTCCAGTTTCTAAAATCTGAGTTGATTTTTCAATTCCTATAATTTGAGTTGAATTCGATCTAGATTAGTTCTCTTAGTACAATTTTCAGTTATGTGTTAATCACAATCTGTGTTCGTTTTATCTGTGAGTCATGGGTGCTTTCTGGACTTGCTTTCAATCCACTTTTGTGTGTGATTGTTTTACTCTGGTTTAATTTTGATCAGTAATATGGAAAGCTTTAACTTTAGTTTTGTTGTTCATGATATTACCTTTCGACTTGTTAGTTTTGTTGCTTGTGTGAGAAAATGGATTCGGCATGGATGTTTCTTAACTCGAAAAGGTCTTTATGATGTTTTATGTTTAAAGATACTTAGAAGTAGAGAGTTGTCGGATCCAGGCAAGCTCTCATGGATGGTGGTTTGGACTTAGGTGACAGTTTCTTTGTTTTTACAACTGCAGTATTTTCTTAGATATCATTTCTTTGTTGTATTTTTCTAGTATTACTCTAGTTCCTTTTCTATTATGACGAGTTTAGTATGGTCTATTTTTGTTTGTCGTATGTGTCGATTCTATACGCTTAATTACTTTTCTTATATTACCTAGTTGGATTACTAGGGAAGAAAATTATTATTACTTATGGTGTTCAGTTCATGCTAGCTATATTGTTAGTCATTTGGTTAGCTTATTCCTTAAGATATGCGATGTGTATAGCTGATGTTGGAATAGTTAGATTACTAGGGAAGAAAATTATTATTACTTATGGTGTTCAGTTCATGCTAGCTATATTTATAGTCATTTGGTTAGCTTATTCTTTAAGCTATGCGATGTATATAGCTGATGTTGGAATAGTTAGATTGTATTTTCTTTCAATTTGAATAGAATTTCTCTTTTCGACAAAAAAAAATAATATTGAGTGTTCAATTTAAATATGTAATATTGAATGTTTAATATTAAACAGGTCTAAATTGTTATCATTTAATTCCAATTAAACGAGTGTTAAAAAAAATGATATATTAATCATTTTTTTAATTATGAAAATATAAATTTGAATACAATAAATACTATTTTTATTATTAAATATAATATGTATTATTTTTATTATTATAAATTTTAAAGAGTATTATTTTTGTTGTTTTTTAAATATTTATAACCGACTTCCATTCTGATACTAGCAAAAAGATAAACTTTTACTAAGTTAGATTCATCGCATAAATAATTTTTTATAAACAACCCATTATTAACTATATATTTTTAAAATTAACAAGATACAATATATATTTATATATTTTATTTATCCAAAATTTGTATCTCGCATAAATAGAGTTAAGATCAAACATCGCTTAGTATCTCCTCCATAATGATTCCAAGTAGCAAAGTTTGATCAAAATCGAAACAATTACGAAATTAGGGCACATGTAATAAATCACATGAGCAAATTACAAAAGAAGAACAAATAAACACGAAGTTAGAAAGGGAAATTCAGATAGCGCTTTTCAAAGAAATTTGACACAGTAATTACCATAAATGTTTGAACCTATTTTGTTCCCAAGTTGTTACAAAAGAGAGAAAGACAACAATGAAAAGAAATCCAAGATCATATGGTGGCGACCATGGATGGATCTGTGGGAGCAACGAGCCTAGTGAGATCGAGAAGAACTTTGTTGCTTTTTCCTTTGTTTTTACAACCTGATGCCTAATGCTGAATCAACAACGTTTGAAAACAAAATCCACAGCAAATTTAAAACAGCAAGCAAATCAGACACAATTTCTGCAGTTAATCAAGAATGGCGACTGAGAAAACTCTAGATCAAGATGCTAAAGGAGAAAGGACTACAAACTGTCAGCAAAAGAAAGAGAGTAACTGTCAAAGTGCAATGCTAGAAATCGCCAAACACTGGTATAGAGAATCCTCAGTGCCCTGAGATTGAAACAACGCTGTACAAGAGTATAATAGGAGAAATCTAGCAAACGAAACACGCCTTCGGTGAATCAGATAAGGAACTTCACATCACTTGATCATCAAGGTAGAGTAACGATTGCCCAATCACTCGCTCATTGTTCGTTGCCAAGATTACAAATCGCTGTAGACAAAGTAGCAATGGAGAAATCTAGCAAATGGTTAACGCCTGAAGATTCACATCAATTGATCATCAAGATTGAGTCGCAATCTTTCGCCCAATCTCTTGCTCTCGTTTGCTGGGGAGAAAAAAATTAGTTGGCTTATCCCAGTTGTTATTGGTTGTGAATTTTGATATGATGTCCTTTCTTGAATACTATTTCTATTTATGAAAACATATTTATATCAAAAACTTGACAATATGTTCAATGTTTAGAGGGTTAAAAGGAAGTTAATTTTATTGAACACTACTGGTACTCAGGTACATGCTTATGTTGAACGCAAAGCTCTAGCTCATTCCTTAAACGATACAAAGACGGCAGTTCATAAGACTACAAGTTCAACGAACTAACGTAGATTTTGTCCGCTTTCAATGGAGGCTCATCAGGTCGCCAAAATGTAATGTCAAAGAGAGGGACCAATAGCCAAGACAAACAACTCCACATAAATTCCGTGGGTCTCTCTCAGTCCCTTTCTTCAAATATTTAGAGAAGATCCTTTGGTTGTCCTGGCCTACATTATGGTGATTGAGAGATCGTGCTCTAGTAATGATCTGCGTATATTTTGGTTTTGTTTCTGCGAGGATTGTTTGGGAATCGTGGCTGTTCGTGGGCAGTTATGTGCTAGAGCAAGTTTGCTCTCTTGGCTCTAACAGTTAATTGTTAGTTTTCTGGGGTGCTTTGTTCCCCCATTTTCTTCCCTAAAATTTGACACAACCCCACGTTGTCTTGCATACAACAATAGGGCGAGTGTTTATTAAGGTTATTGGTCTATTTATGCTTTTAGCTCTACTTCTCTTTCACTATTCTGTCTAGGTGTTTGTAGTTTTATCACTAAGGTTGTGCTGCAATGGATATGAGTCTTGCTTTGGATGATTTGGTTGGGTCTGAACAGGAAGCAACGTATCAGTGGGCTTACTATGGTCGTTTGTTAACAGATCGCAATTTTAATTTTACTACTATGATTTCTGTCTTTCGAAGGGCGTGGGCACCACAACATGGAATGGAGGCAAGAGATCTGAATGATGGGTATTATTTGTTTGTGTTCTTTTCTGAAGAGGATTTCACAAGGGTTGAAAATAGAGGTCCTTGGTGTTTCAATGGCAGTTTGCTCCTTCTCATCCGCTGGAGTCCACAGACCATCCCAAGCACCCTTAATTTTTCGTCTGTTTCCTTCTGGGTTGAATTTCATGGCCTTCCAACGGAGTGGGATGTGCTTCCAGTACTTAATAGGCTTGGTGCGCGTATTGGAACTGCGTTAGAGGTTGAAAGGAACTCTGCTCCTCACTTTGGTCGCCTAGCCAGTCGTGCAAGGGTTTCGATTGATCTTTCCATGCCTCTTATCCCTGGACTTTGGCCGACAACAAGGAACAACCCAACTATTTGGGTAGATTTTCGATATGTTCGACTTCCATCATTCTGTTTCTCATGTGGTAGTCTTAGGCATGAACGACGCTCATGTCCTACACGTCATGTGGAGGTGGGGACCCCTGTTGCTCTGGACGTCTGCGGGCCTTGGATGAAGGCAGAAAATGTACAACCTACTCCATTGGCTGTGAGAGAACACCTTCGTCCTACCCCACATCCTAATGGAATGGGTCCAGTCGTACCCTATGGAATTCGCCCTCCACCTCGGCCGACAGCTACTGCTAGGTCCCAATTCTTTAAACTTGTGTAAATCTATAGCTTATGGCAAGTATAATTTTTTTGTTCTAATTACCATGGCTTCTTTCTTAAGTTTTTTTCTTTCTTGCTTCCTATTTCTGTTAGGTTTCTCCCTTTATCATTAGCCAATCTCCTGCTCTTGGTTGTTATTTAGAACTGATACTATGTTTAATTTCGTTTGTTTTCTTATTTTGGCACTCTATCTCTAACAGTGCTGATCTATTAAGTGGCAAGAATTCTCTTAGTTTGGACAGGTCAGGTCCTTCCAACGTGACTAGTAAAGGACACCTCTCTTCTCAAGCTTCCTTGGGCCATAGGAAGACTGCTGATACCTTAACATTGCGACCAATTAGGGGTAAAGGGCCTATTGAGGAAAATATTGCTGCTTTGTCGTCAATTTGTATTCAAGATCAAGCTAATTTGACTATGCCCACCGGGGGTGCACCTCTTCGTATCTATGACAATTTGGATGCTGGTTTTAAGAATGCACATGAAGCTGGGAAACGCTCAGGTTTCTTCTTAGCATCGTACATTTATTCTTGTCCTAGCATTATAATCCATATTTTAATTTTTAAGTACATTTGCTTCTTTTTATCTTATTTATTTATTATGTAATCTTCTTAGTTCTTTTTCATTTTTCACTTTCAATATCAATATTATTATGATGTTATTTCAATTGAAACTTGTTTGATAATATTAAATCACTGGTCATATTTATTTAATATATGGAGAAACATTCCTACGCAACTGTTTTCTTATTCTATCACATGTATTTCTTTATCTTCTTAATTATTTTCTTATTTTGAATTTGATTTCATTTTAAAACATTAACTGGTCATAATTGTCTACACAACAGTTGGAGAGGAAAATATTATTAAAATGGAAATGACATGGCATAATCATCAGTGGTTCCTAACAGTCATTTCAGCAGTTTATGGAGTTTTTTTGCAGTTTTCGACAGCTTTTAGCAGTTTTTTGGCAGTTTTCGACAGTTTTCCATACTTTATTTTTATTTACATGTTTTTTTGGCAGTTTTCGACAGTTTTCCATACTCTAATTTTATTTACATGTTTTTTCCTTCCTCACTGCTAATTTTATTTACATATTTTTTTCTTCCTCACTTGTACTTTTATTTACTTCTCTTCTACCTCTTTTCACTTAAGTTTCTCATGTGAGTGATTGTAGGTGAGCCTAAGCGAAACCGTACGGATTCTTTAAAGTTGAAAGAGATAATTACTGAAGAAGCTCCAAAAGTTTATCGCTCAAAGAAAAAGGCTCGTACTACCCAGAGAGATTTGATTGATGACATGATCTTAGCTGATAAACCGGTCTCTAGCCCAATCCAACTCCTACACATTCCTAAGGACAAATCACCTACTACATTCAAAGCGCCATGAAGTTTATTTGCTGGAATTGCCAAGGAATAGGGCCTTCCAAAACATTACACGCTTTACATGATTTGTGTTCTACCCATTGTCCTTCCTTGGTATGTTTGCTTGAAACAAAAGCAAAGGAATGTAGAATTCGTCACCTTTATCGCAAGCGATCTTTCTTTCGCCAATTCTTTAGTAATGTTTATGTAGTAGATTCTGTTGGACTTTCTGGTGGTCTAGCTTTATTTTAGAATAATTCTGTACAACTTAGAGCCATCTCTTCTGGAAGAAATTATATTGATATTCAATGTTTTATTGTATCTGCTTGGTGTCGTCTCACATTTGTATATGGTCCAAGAAATTCACAAGATAGAGTCAATTTATGGAATCATTTAATATCTACTAATCAATATTGTAATCTTCCTTGGGCTTGTATTGGTGATTTCAATGATATTCTGTATGATTATGAGAAAGTTGGTTTATGCCCCCCAATTTCTTCTGAAGTAGATGCTTTTCATCACTTTAAAAATTCTTGTAATTTTATAGATATTCCTTGTACTGGTGAATTTTTTACTTGGTCAAATAAAAGAGATGAGGATATGTTTGTGAAGGTTCGATTGGACAGGGTATTTGCCACCCCTTCTATTCTTACCATATTTCCCGAATTATCTGTAGATGCACTCCCTGCAATTGGAAGTGATCACTCGCCACTCTTAATTCTTGGTAACCCATTACATGTGCCACGTAAAAAGTGTTTTAGGTTGGAGCTAAAATGGTTATTGGATTTTAACTACATTAACACTATTCGCGCTACATGGGAGAAATCTACTAGTGGTTCAGCAGCTTGGATTTTATGGAAAAAACTATGTAATGTACAACATGCTACTAAACATTGGGCGAAAGGTCGATCAAACAATCCACGAAGGAAAATTTCAGTGCTTAAAAAGAGTATCCAAAGTTTATCTTTATGCCCAGATATTTCAAGTAGGGAGAGGCGATTTCAACTATTGGATGAACTTGAAAAAATATGGCAATCTGAAGAAATTTTTTGGGCACAACGTTCTCGAGAAAATTGGCTAAAATGGGGAGATAGGAATACTCACTTTTTCCACCTTTCTGCTGTTCACAGGAGAAGCTACAATAAAGTTGTACGGGTTAGAACAATAAATGGTAGATGGACCACATCGGAGTCTGAATTAGTTCATGAATTTACTTCATACTTTTCATCCTTATTTACCAGTTCAGGTCAACGAGATTTCTCCATAACCCTTGATAAGGTATGTCCTTGTGTAACCATTGACATGAATAATTCTCTCTTAAAACCCGTTACCCGATTAGAAGTAAAAGAGGCTGTATTTTCCTTGGGTCCTACTAAATCACCTGGGCCTGATGGTCTTCATGGTAAGTTCTATCAACACTTTTGGGACCTATGCCAAGACGACGTTTTCAATATGATTACTAGCTTTTTTCATACAGGACATCTTATGAGACGTTTCAACAAAACTAACATAGTATTGTTGCATAAAAAGGAAAATGCGGAAGTGGTTCAAGATTTTAGACCTATAAGCTTATGCAATTTTAGCTATAAGATAATCGCCCGGCTTTTGGTTCTTAGATTGAGACCGTTTTTGAAAACTATAATTTCCGATAATCAAAGTGCATTTGTGGAAGGTCGATTCATACATGACAACATTATTGTTGCCCAAGAGGCTTTTAATTTTCTAAGAAGGAGAAAGCGGGGATGCTCTTATGCTGTTGCGCTGAAGACAGATATGAGCAAAGCCTATGACAGGGTTGAATGGGATTTTTTGGAGGCCCTCTTGCAAAAAATGGGTTTTGACGGAAAATGGATTCAATTAATTATGCAATGTGTCACAACAGTGGAATATTCTATCCTACTTAATGGAGAGTCGAAATCTTCTTTTATTCCATCTCGTGGTCTTAGACAAGGAGATCCATTGTCCCCTTATTTATTTATTATGGTTGCTGATTCACTTTCTGCAGCTCTTAACAACGCACTTCGGGAGGGCCAATTAAGTGGTATACGGCTCAACTGTCATTGCCCACAAATTTTACATCTTCTATTTGCAGATGATTGTCTTTTCTTTGTTGATATTAACGCAGGTTCCCACTCTCTTCTCTGCTCATTTATATATGTATTTCTAGATATTTCTATCATGAATTATGCTACTATGCTTTGTAATTTTATAGTTGGTCCCAATGCTTTTTACTTTCACATTAAGCATTCGATTTTATTGTTATTCATTCGGCTATCTTTATTGTTGTTATTCTTAATATTGCCTGCTTTGACTACCGTCCTTGTTTTTCTACTTACTATCGTTGTTTCTACCAGTATCATTATGCCAATTATTACTATTAGACATATTCCAACATTATCATTATCATTATAATTACGGTTTCTATCGCATCTATCTTCATTTAGTTCTCACTCATATTATGTCTATTTCTATTACTATTATACTAATCTCTTATCATTGTTTTTTTTTTTTTTTTTGTTCTAATTTCTATTACAAATTGTCTGTTCCAATAATCATTACGTCATTTGTTAGTAGTCTAAATATTCATACTACTCTAATCCTCTCTCGTTTATTTTTCTGTTTTATTGTCTCCTTTTTATTTCCTATACTGCCACTTTCTTTATCACAACATTTTTTTTTATTATTATCATGCTATTACCCATTATTATTGTTAGTATTAATTATCATTATTCTTTTCTTACTACTATTCTCTTATTCCTACTGTTAGTGAAATAAGTTCTCTACTATAGTGTTTCCTTAGTGCTCTTATTTTCATAGTCCCTATATGTATTATGATTACAATCTTTATCACTTATGCTTAGTAATATCAACTACCAAAGTCATATTAGTATGAGTTCTTATTATTATCCTTCTTTACAACAATGTTTGACCTGTTATTTCTGTTGCAACTATTATTCTTATCCTGAGCTATTAAAATATAGTTTTTTTTTTTTTAAGTTAGTAATCTTTTTGAGTATTTTTAATACTATTCTTTTTATTTCTCAAGCTAGTGGTAATGGTACTATTGTGTGTCATTATTATCTCTCTCACCCCACTGTTATCTATATGGTTCTTATTTCGGCTAGTTCATTACCATTGTACTTACTTTTCTACTGCCTTTTGTTTTATTATTTATTTTAATTCAATTGTCCTAGTTATTTTTTCTCGTCCTTATTGTTATTATCATCATTATCGTTATATTTTGGCTATTATTTTTATGGGTTTCATGCCCTTTCAGTAATCACATTATTCATCTTTATATTATTTATAGTAAAACTAACCTTCTCATTATTTATTTTACAATAATTACTCCCTACTTGTTCATTGTTTATATGTATTACATTACCACACTTAAAAGTGCATATGTATTGCTCTTATGCTATTTATACAGGTGATTATGGGATACTAATGCGGATTATTTCAGACTACTGTCTAGCATCAGGACAACTTATTAACAAAGATAAGTCTTCGCTATTTTTTAGCCATAATACCCCTCAACATCTTAAGCTTGTAGTCTCTGAAGAGCTTGGTGTTCCACTAGGTTCTCAGTTTGAAGTCTACTTGGGGTTGCCAATTATTTGGGGGCGGAATAAGTGCAGGTTCTTCTCTTATATTCTGCATGGTGTGCAACGCCGCTTGGAAGGGTGGAAATGTCAATCTTTATCTCAGGTTGGGAAAGAAGTGTTGTTGAAATCTGTCTTGCAAGCATGTCCTTCATTTGCCATGTCAATCTTTAAATTGCCTATTACTTTTTGCCAACAACTAACATCAGTAATGATAAGGTTTTGGTGGGATAAGGAAGATGGTAGGCGAGGTCTTAACTGGGTGTCATTTTCATCAATGACTAAGCAAAAAGATGAAGGTGGTATTGGATTGAAAGATATGCAATCCTTTAACTCGGCTTTCTTAGCTAAATTGGCTTGGCGTTTCCTTCATACTCCTAATGCTTTATGGGTAAGGGTTTTGCGGAGTCTTTACCTCTCAAATTCTTCTTTTTGGGATGTCCACGCTGCACCAGCCTCATCATGGGTATGGAAAAGTTTTTTACCTGGTAGGGATATTCTCTTCAAATATGGTCGGTGGCGTGTTGGCAACGGTTCTTGTGTTAGAGTGTGGAAAGACAATTGGTTGCCTACTTATGTTCCAGTATATGCGTATGCAAACTGCTCCGTTGAATTTCTTTCTGATCTACTTCATCATGGAGACAATGGTTGGAACTTACCGAAGCTTCATAGGCTATTTCCAGCATTTGTTGTAGAAGAAATCATTCAAATTTCGGCAGGGTTAGGGGATGTTGAGGATAAGTTTCTATGGCCACATACCACCAATGGGAATTTTAGCATTAAAAGTTGTTACCTTAAGATCTATAAGGATCGCGAACTTGGAAGAGGAGTTATTGGACCTTCTACTTATTTGGAGCATAAAAATGTGTGGAACTGGATTTGGAAGGTGCGTGTACCCCCAAAGCTCCGTGTCTTCATGTGGAAATTACTTAATCAGGCCTTAGTTGCCAGAGAACCACTTTACAAGAGGAACATCATTAACTCTCCTACTTGTCCCTGTTGTGAAGAAGGGGTAGAGTCCTTACAACATATTTTCCTACAATGTCAGTGGACACGTGCAGTTTGGTTTACCAGTTCTTTCTCTATTCGCTCTCATTTAGTCGTCGAATCTATGGAGAGTTGGTTGCTCTTTTGGATTGAAAAAATGGAAGAACAACGTTCTAGTCCTGAAACACAAGCTGCTTTGGTTTATCACTTATGGTTTATTTGGAAACACAGATGTGCTTGGGTTTTCGAACATATACCACTTGACCCGATCAAGACCAGCACTCTGGCAATTACAAGCTGTCAAGAATATCAGGCTTTGCACACTCATGATAACCATGTCTTAGAAGTTGTCCAAGCCCCTACCTTTGTCGTCAACGATAATGATGTTTCTTTTTGGGTTCCGCCACCATCTAACTGCATCGCCATCAATTGTGATGGTGCATGGAATGCAGGTTCTAAGCAGGGCAGTGTTGGGATTGTAGCAAGAGATCAACATGGTAATGTTGTATTTGGCGCACACTCCATTGTAACTAGCAATTCAGCCTTGAAGACTGAATGTTTGGCTGGTTTCTATGCACTCAATTTAGCCAAGAGTTATGGATGTACCAATTTTCAACTGAGAAGTGACTCCAAACTACTAATTGATTTCTTGACAAGTGATGTTTCGTCTGTCCCATGGGAATTGTCTGGTTTAATCATTAACTTAAGGAAAGGTCTGCGGGATATCCCGAATGTACAAGTACAACATGTCAAGCGTGGTGCCAATAAAGTTGCAGATTGGGTTGCTCGCAACTCTAAGACTTGGTCGCTGCCCTTTGATTGGATTTCTAACCCGCCTTGCCAACTTTTGGCCCTCTTGTCACAAGATAGGGTTTAACATAGTTGTATTTTTATTTGTGTTGTATTTAGACCTCTCCTTATTATCCTTATTATTTAATGGAAGTATTTTCGTATTGAGCAGGAAAAAAAAAAAAAAAAAAAAACATCGCTTAATTGAAAACCACTGCGTTCACACTTTTCGAAATGCGTTAAAAGCCAAAGAACACTCTAGCAAGCAGATCACCGCCCTAATCAAGGATCTAGTCTACTGAAAAAGCTCACGATAAAAGTCTAGGAAAAACCTTTGTCATGTTGTTGGAAAGGAAAACAAGGAAATAGAGTGTCTAATGTACATGAGCACTAATGTCAAATAAACAGTTTGATCTAACTTAATTTATTTAAAATTGATTCAATAAATTAAAAAATCTTAACTTACATAATTTATAAACTTAAGTTTATTTAGCTCATGAGTAACCGATAAGCTCATTTAACAAAATTTATTTGTTAATGATAACATTTTTATAATTATAATAATGTCATTATAAAAATCGCAACTAAAAGATACTATTTTTATGTTTTTTTCTTGTTTAACAAAAATGTAATAATTATACTAATATTTTTGTTATATAAAATTATAATGTTTTTTTAAATTTTTTTTAACTATTTATTAATTGTTTTAGAATAATAAATGAGTTAATCATGAGCTATTTAAATAAATTGATTAAAATTATAGCTCACTAAAATATAAACAAAATAGTCAATCTAATTCATTTGATGTCTTGGCACGCCCACGAACAAATAGGCAACAACTTACTGAAGGACCCACTATGGGCTATGGGTCATGCAGCCCCTTAAGAAAAATGTAACTTACAGAACTTATCTTATTTTGATCCAGTGATCATAACCATTACCAATTTCGGGTAACAATTGAAGAAAAAAAAATAATTATATTTTTTAGCACTATTACATACATTATAAATATATCATAATTATAATTAATATAATTATATAAATTAAATTATATACTTATAAATAATATATTGTTGCATCATTTAAAATTTATATCAAATTTAAAATATATAAGCTTTTTACCATGAAATAATGTGTATATTTTATTAAAAAAAATAACACACTAAAAATTTATAATAAAAAAATTAACACCTTAATAACATTGAACGTTAAATATTGAATGAATATAAATTACTATAATTTAATTTGAACGACTTTCAATTAGTAGGGCGTTCAAAAAAAATATGTAAAAATTATTTTTTTTAATATGATTTAAATATAAGAAATGTTATTTTTGTTATTATAAATTTTAAATTGTATTATTTTTATTATTTTTTTTTAATCTTACATCTTTTATTTTCCTACTATTAATTAGTCTAAACCGCACCAATTTCATCGAAACTGACCTATCCCTCCTTGACACTATAACCTAATTATTAAAAAGTAGAAAAACTCACCAAACTTTCTTTTAATTAGCTGACCAAACAAACCCAATCAAACTTGCAATTAAGAAGCAACCTAATATATCTGAACGAGATAAAGAAAAATAAGACATATGTTTTTTTTTTTAAGGTGAGGGTATCCAAGATTTTGTAATTTTTAATTAGTACAAATCAATATTTACTTTAATTGAAATTTTTTGGCGTCAATAAAATTCTCATTAAATGTTCTTCAACAACCCATTTCCTCCCTTTATAAAGATACGCACCATAGCCAAGCATTTTCTACAATTCATTAGAGTTGCAGACAGGAAAAAAAAAAAATCAACTGCTTGACCTCAACTAAATCGTTTAAATTCAATAAATTACGGTTTTAGGAAGAAAAAATCTCAACTAAAAATCGTACTCTGTATAATCTCCGAATTGTGCATGACCAAATAGTACATCAATACACAGGTGACTATGTATTAAATTTTTATGGAAAAAAAGAAAAAGAAATAAAACCAAAATCTGAAATTAATATGAAATGAACATTTAAATTTTCTTTGGCAATAAAATCTGACAAACAAAATACCCAAAAAATCAAAAAAAGAAAAGAAAAAAGATTTAAACAAAGAAACATAAATAGAAAAGATCAATAACCATGACAATGCAAAATGATTGAAGCAGTGGGAAAATAAGATGAAGCAATATTAAGCGGATTCGATTCGAATCAATGGATTAGCCAATAACTACAAAACAAGTTTGGGAAAACTCAGAAAAATGTCATTTACTCACATTGGGGAAATTAATTAAATATAACAAATGCAAGAGAGAGAAAAGGTACGATTCAGAGAGTTTAACCCTTATCCCCTTAACCTAAATCCTAAATCCAAAATCAAAACTCTGATATCTAAAACCAAAACCAATACCAAAAACACAAACTTATCTCGTAAACCAAGCTTTGCAAATCATTAACTTAAATTGTAAATCCTAAATTCTAATTTCTATTCACATTACCATTCCAATTTTCATTCCAGCATTACCATTGTCATTCCAATTCCCATTACCATTACCATTTCGATTTCAATTCCCATTCAAATTCTCATTGTCATTCCAATTTCCATTTCCACCATCATTCACATCCATATTCCCATTCCTATCTCAATTACCACTATATCATTCATTATCCAATCAACATTATAAACCTTATAATCTAAACCCAAATTCGTGAATAAAAAACTTATACCCTAAGCACACCAAATCCAAAATACTAAACCTTAAAACCATAATCAAAAATCAAAATCAAAAACCCAAATTCCTAAACTCTAAACCCTTGCACCATAAATCCACTCTAAAACTTAAATTCTTAAACCCTAACTTTAAACCATAAACCCTTAAATCCTAAATGCTAAATAGTAAATACTAAACATAAATCCTAAAATCACATTCTCTATACCTTAACAAAATTATAATCTCTAAACCTTACACAAAATCATAGACCTAAAACTCGCAAATAAAATAATATTATGAAATAGATATGAATTAAATATAAATAATATTGTTATCTATATGTTTGGTTTGAACAATAAAAATAAAATAATGGTAAAATTGGAAAGAAAATATTATTGTATCTAAAAGTGGATAAAGTGAAAAATAATATTGAGAAAATAACAAAACTAACACCCCCTAAAAATTATAATAACAAAACTAGCACTCATGTGTTCAATTAAAATTGAACGACGATAATTTAGACTCGTTCAATATTGAACGTTCAATATTATCCGTTCAATTAGAATTGAATGACGACAATTAGACCTATTTAATATTGAACGTTCAATATTTTACGTTCAAATTGAATATTGAATGTTCAATATTAAACGTTCAATTCTAATTGAACACAAGGGGGTGCTAGTTTTGTTATTATAATTTTGGGGGGTGTTATTTTTGGTAATTTTTCAATAATATTTATTATATTTCGAATGAAGAAATATGATTAAAAAATTAAAAAAAAAATTATAAATAAGTAAGAGAAATATAATGTTTCAAGATATTCTCATTGGTGGTGTATAGAAAAAGTATTTACGTAATTTGTTTTTGGTCAGTAAAAATTAACATAACGACTGAGTGAAATTGTGTAACTAATTAATAACTTTTATTATCCCAGCTGAAATAATAGAAGGTAAAAGAACATGTGAGTCATTAATTGCTATTTTAAATAGCTATGGATTAATGGGGGTATCTACATCAAACAAGTATTTACGTAATTTGGTCTAATTGTTTGTTTTTCTTTACCAAATCAGGATTGTTAAAAATTACGTGACAATATATTCCAACAAATAAAACATGGCCAATCCAAAAAAACAAAAAACAAAATGATTAGTGTTCCATACTTATTATAAAAATAATATTTAAATTTTTTATTTATTTATTTTTAAATAATTTAATTCTATTCTTATTTAAAAGTGATTGCACAAGAACAGAGTCAAACTTTTTTTTATTTTTATTTATGAATTTTTTAACTATATTATATAGAGGTTGTTTTATGATGAATAAACTGTAATCGAAAAAAATTTAAATAAAAATATAAAAAAACAACAAAATATAAAAATAGTTCTTTGTCTTTATGTGTTTATTTTTAAATAATAATATGACTAAATTGCTATAAAAATAAGTATAAGATTTAAGTATTATATTTAAAATAAGTATAAGACCTGCATATTTATTTTTTTAATATATATAGAATAATATTATATGCATTAAGTTATGATATGTATTAAATTGAAGTGTAAGTATGAGAAGCAAGATAACAGTGGTCCTCGATGGCCTGTACATTACAACTACAAGGAATACCCTAAGATAGATATCTACATTGCAAGTACTGACTTGAAAAGAGACGCACAGCTAAAGGGAGTTAAAAACCTTCCCCATAAGCAAATATAATAATATAATAGTTGCAAAGGACAAATAAAGAATAATTTATGGCAAATATTTATCGGAAAAAAGCACTTCTTAATGCCTTATTTAAAAATAAAAAAAATACACATAACTATCATAATTTTTAAAAGGTATAATTCAAATCATTTTTAATAAACAAAAAGTACATTTAAAAAAAATTGATTTATTCAATAAAAAATTGCCAAATATCAAGTGAGCCATAGCCCATAGGCAAAAAATTGCCCATATATCATTCGCGGTATATTAAGACAAAATAAAGAATAAAGAAAGCCCAAAAATGATACCATTGCATTTATTATTTTGCTAAAGCCAGAATTTTTAATCTCTTTCACTCCAACAATAATATATGTATATTTTGTCTTTTGTTAACTTTATATATATTTTTTGTGTTCAATTTTTGCAATAAACAGGTCTGGCATTGTAACAACAAACTGGTACTGTAAACTCTTTTTGTTAGATGTAATGCAAACATAAGATCATAACAATAAATTGAATTATCAATCATATTAACCCATCTTTACCCAGTAAAATGTATACGCCTTTCATTAAATCACTTCAAAGTATATCATCACTTCAAAATTACCAAAGCTTATAAACTAAATCAGAACACAAATATCATTTAAACTGTTAAAACTTGAAACAAAATAGAAGATTTAAAAAGAGAAGGAAAAGAGAGAGAGAGAGAGAGATATAAAGGTGAAAGAGGGAGGAATATATACGGTGAAAAGAGAAAAGGAGACAAGAATGAGAGAGAGTTAAATATGGTTGTAATGTGAGAGTTGGAGGTAAAAAATAACGTAACGAGTGAGTGAAATTGTGAGACTTATAACTTTTATTTGGGAAAATTTCACAGATATTCTCGTTGGGGTTTTTTCAGCAATGATTTTCACGTTTTGAAAATGTCTATGACACTCTCAAAATCAAAAGGTGTTAAAAGAGAGCTAAAAATATGGATAAAGTAGTAAATTTATGCTGTTGATGTGAGATATTATAATCCGCGGAAGAAGAGCCCTCACATGCAAGACTCCTTCCTCCTCTTATTCTCTTATTCAAATCTTAATCTTTCTCACACAACCCCCACTCATTCTTCCTCTTTTTTCACAATATTTGCTTGTTACATCAAACCTCACAAAATCAGCCTCCATTTGTAGTATTCAACAAAAAAGAAGAAGAAGAAAACTGGGCTTTCTTTTTTTAATATATATAACAAGAAAACTAGGTTATTACAAAGATAGAGTTTGCAAAAACTTTGAGTTTGAATGATAGATTGAGGGCATCTATCATACACCTAATTTCTTAATTTTTTATGTCCCTCTTTAACATGTAGTGATCAAGTAAGAAAGAGAGAGAGAAAAAACGTTGGTGGGTTTTGAAAATTGGTTCATACATATTATTGGCTTGAAGAACACAGCATAGATACTCCTATGAACCAAAAAAAAAAAAAATTCTTCCTTTTTTTTTTTGTGTGTAAAGTTTGCTTTGTTTTTTGTTTAATATATAGTGAATTTTGTATCAGTCAGTGAACGCCCATCACAACATGTCTCCACTATCAATACAATAATGTTTGTCAGAGAATATAATGAAAGCCCATCCACTACCACAAAACTGGCATATGGTCACGGTTAAAAACCGTGACTGTAGACCTATGGTCACGGTTTTAAAAACCGTGACCTAAGAAGGAGAGACCGTAGACTATGACCTATGGTCACGGTTAAAAACCGTGACCGTAGATATATGATATGGTCACGGTTATTCATAGACCGTGACCAATTGCTCACTTTAGGTCTCGGTTTTTCAAAAAACCGTGACCATATGTAATACCTATGGTCTCGGTCTTTGTAAAAACCGAGACCTTATACAATTCTATGGTCTCGGTTTTTTCAAAAACCGAGACCATAGGTAATGTTCATTTCGTGATATTTCGGCACTTTTGGTCTCGATTTTTCAAAAACCGTGACTATAGGTAATGTTCATTTCAAAATAGTAGCACCTATTTTTAGCATTTTAATAAATTTAAATACCTATTTTTTCAATATTATAAATGCAACATTCATATCCAAAAATATATTATTGAAACTAATATAGCGATTACATTTCATGCAATCCGAAACAAAATTAAATTACAAATATTAATGCATAAATTGTTTCAAAATTAATGACACATTATGGAGTGTCATATAATAATTACAATACTAATAATTAAACGTACATATATGAAATTAAACTAATTTAAAGTATTACGTAATACTTTAAATCGCTTTCTCTCAATTGTCTACATTCTTTCTAGCAAGCTGAAGCATTGCAAATTCACTTTGTTGGTCTTCTTTGCTAATATGGGCAACATCAAGAGCTTCCTGCAACAAGAAAAAAGCATACTGAATTTATATTCCTTTTAGCATCAGAAACAAAATCGAGGGACACAAGCCAAAAGAAGAAAGAAGAATGATGTTCTCTTACCTTACCTATATCAGCAAACAAGGGAGTATACAAGAAAATATAATTTTTTATTATGCATGCATTTAAATTAGTACCACCAGAAATGCCACATGATATTCTAGGCTAAGCCTCAGAAACTGTTTGTATGCCATTTCTTCAGAGCAATTACTACCCTTAGGTGGCAACAAACCATCAGTCACAAGACTACCATCACAATAACTATTTAACCCAACTCTTATATCTTTAGATGAACTAAGGGTCCAATCCACAAACTCTAGAAGCAGGATTACTAGAATCATCATCCCTTGACTCATAGACCTCCACCTTGGAAGTTGCCTCTGGACCTTTTGATTGATTGCAACCTGAAATGCTAACATTGCTCACATCGGAATATGGAATAAAGCCACTTTGATGCAAACACATCTTTTTTTCATCCACCATACTTGAAAACCAGGGAGTACCACGCCTTGCATAAAACAGAATATATGCCTTCTGAGACAGCACATATTCTTCTTGGAGATGTCTGATTATTAAGAGGTTAAGAATTACAGCACATAAACTTCAAATAACAAATATATAAGACACTTGAACTTTCAAAATAAAAGGCTAAAAATCCCTTTACACGTTGCCAATTTTTACCCAATATTGCATTGGATACAACATAACGTAACAACATCATCTATGTTGAGTACTTTAATAATCTTTCCTTCTTTATATAAAAGCAATTTAATCGTCCGCAGTCATCTACTAGTAAAAATGACAAAACAATTCTCATGCAATAAATCAAAACCATAATGAGAGTTAAATGACATACTGTGACAGGGCATTTGATGATTGTAAGAACGAAGACCTTGGACTAGAGACACAGTGTGGGTAAGGCATTGCAAAACTGCATTCATAAAGCATGTGTTGCCTAAATTCTCGAGCCCTGCACCCTGTAGAAATAGAACAAAGAACTAAAGTTACCAAATACTAACCCAAATGACATAAAATCTGAATAAATAAATTGAAATATGCATACCACCATGGAGGGCTTTCTTTCATGGGTAATACTTCAGCAGTAATACTGGCACAAAATTCAAATGTCCAAAAACAAATAATTCTGGAAGCAGTCTGAGCATTTCTTTTATTTACTTTGAGAAATTTAAAAGCTAGTATTCTCCAAGTCATCTAAGACCCAACAAATTAGGAGTCACATTTTGCTCCAATTCGTAAACGTAATGATCGTTAATCTTAGAAATGCAAAATCTATGCCAAATATTCAAGGAATCTCAAATACATAGGCTTTCGGTGGAAAAGAAAGAACACAAATGGAAATGTAAAAGACGATATAAAGGAGATAAGGAGTGGAAGAAACAGTTATTGATTACTGGCTTACACATTTATTGTCGCTTCTGAGTCTTCTTCGTATACCGACTGAGGTCGGGTAACTCCTGGTCCTGGCACACATAGCACTTATGGATTCAATAAAAACAAAATACAGAGCAAACATCTACAAATTAATGATGTTTCATTCATGAAATTTGTAATAATTAATCAGACAAACTACGCTACATATAAAAAGTCAGGAGATTTCTTGTCGAGGACTACCTGGTATGGTGGAGGACTGGTGGAGGGCTGGTGGCTGCTGCTGGTGCCAATCCTTGTGTCGAAGAAGATGAGGCAGCGAAAGGGAGTGTTTGCGGCTGAGACGACAGCGGCTGGGACTGCTGGGTGCGGCTGGGACTACCTGGTATGGTGGAGGGCTGGTGGCATATGCTGGTGCCAATCCTTGTGTCGAAGAAGATGAGGCAGCGAAAGGGAGTGTTTGCGGCTGAGACGACAGCGGCTGGGACTGCTGGGTGCGGCTGGGACGACAGCGGCTGCGAGGAGGCCGGACGAGGGCGGCTGGGACGACAGCGGCTGAGCGGAGGCCGGACGCGCGCTGCTATGGCTGCTGGGTGGTTCGCTTTTTCTCTGGCGCCGCACGGGATATATACCTGCAAACGTTTCTATCTATTATCATATATATTAGTTAGGTTTCGATGTTAATTTGTTTTGTTTTTTTTTTTTTTTTTTTTTTTTTTGTACATATTAGTTATTGTCACGGTTTTTTAAAAACCGAGACTATATCATATTCTACGGTCACGGTTATTTAAAAACCGTGGCTATAAATTTTAAAAAAAATTTTTACTTCACTTATGGTCACGGTTATTCAAAAAACCGAGACTATAAATATACACTATGGTCACGGTTTTATGACGACCGTGACCAAAACCCTATGGCCTCGGTTTTTTGTAAAACCGTGGCCAATTTTCCGAGACTAAAGGCCAGTTTTGTTGTAGTGATCACTACATGATATCCATTATCAATATACTAATGTTTGTGAGAAGCACTGCGGATCATGTGCAGAGAATACTCTTGATTCCTTTTTGTAATATAAGCACTGCACACCCATTGTATTCAATGAAGCATATAATGAAAATACTTTCTATTAGCTTTACTGTTCATTGTCTTCTCCGAGCCTTCTTATGAAGCTCTTCATGGTATCATAGCTATGGCTGATAATCTTAGTTCCACCGAATCTCCACCACAAATAAGCAGTGCTACCACTGCACCACAAACAAACCATACTCCAACCACTTCATTCATTCAACACCCTCTGCAACAACAGAATATGAACTTAAATACACATCTTCCTACCTATCTTATCAATCCAAATTTTACAGTAAAACTTGATGAAACAAACTACCTTGTATGGAAAGAGCAACTGAAACATGTTATTACAGTCTATGGTTTACAGAATCTTATTGATGGTTCATCATCAATACCACCTAGACTTATCAAGAAACAATCCGAAATAACTGACAATATTCAAGAAGTTTTTGAACCAAATCCAGCATATGAACTATGGGATAGACAAGATTGTGCTATCAAAAATTGGATTTATTCCTCAGTATCTTCAAGCTATCTTAAATATCTCATTGGAAAATCTACTGCTTATGACTATTGGACTGTTCTTGGAAAATCTTTTAATGATGACTCACAAGCTCGTCTCATGCAGCTGCGATGGCAACTACAATCTCTCAGGAAAGGTTCAAGAACAATGGAGCAATACATCAGTTATTCCAAAGATCTTATTGATCACATACTAGCTGCTAGAGACAATATCAGTGATAGGGAACAAATGTTATATGTTCTGGGAGGTCTTGATTCTGGCTATGAATCTTTAGTCACCACTGTTACCAATAAAAAACGTGTACTCAGTTTAGATGAACTCTTTACCAGAATGAGGACTCATGACAGACAAATTGAACGAATGCACTTACCTGATTCACAGCTTATTCAAGCTAATTTCTCAGTATCAAAACCTCCTTATCCTAAATACCAATCTTCTACTCCAAATCTTAATTTTCCTAATACATCATCCCATACTTCACCCTCTCCTGTTTTCAATTCCTTCAATTCATCCAAAAACAAATTTTTCCCAAAAGATACAAACAATATCCAGTGTCAAATATGCAAAAAATTTGGTCACACTGCTGCAAAATGCTATTTCAGATATATGGATTCCAAAAATTCCACCTCAGGCAACTCTTCCAAGGGATTTAAAGGACATTCTGGTCCACGAGCCCATGTTACACATGTTTCCAATGATAGTACCCAACCATCACCACCACCTCCACCCATCTCTTCTTCACCATTTCAGTCTCCTGGTTGGACTGACAATAATATTTATACCTCTGCTTCTCCACAAGCTCTTCTTGCACCAATAGCTCAACCATCCAATCTTGCAGATAGTGCTTGGTTCATGGACACTGGTGCTACTCATCACTTAACCAACAACATTGGCAATGTTCACACTCCCACTCCATACTCAGGTACTGCATCTGTTATGCTCGGCAATGGATCTACTATCCCTATTACACAAACTGGCTCCTCCTATTTATCATGTGCCACTCAGCACCTTCACTTACAAGATCTATTACTGGTTCCTCAACTTGAAAAAAATTTAATATCAGTCAAAAAATTGTGTGAAGATAATAATGTTTCAGTAGAGTTTTATCCTAACCATTTCTCTGTGAAGGATCTTCCCACAAGGACTACTCTGCTTACTGGAGGCACTAACAATGGATTCTATCAACTTGATTCCAGCCACTCTATCTCAACTAGTATTCAATGCAATAAAGCTGCTCTCAATGGCACTCTGCTTCATGAAAGACTTGGGTCATCTAAACTACTTTCTTAGTATTGATATGCACCGCACTATTGATGGTATTCACATGCATCAAGCCAAGTATATTAGTGAGTTACTTGACAAGGCCAATCGCTCTGATACCATGAAGAGCTTCATAAGAAGGCTCGGAGAAGACAATGAACAGTAAAGCTAATAGAAAGTATTTTCATTATATGCTTCATTGAATACAATGGGTGTGCAGTGCTTATATTACAAAAAGGAATCAAGAGTATTCTCTGCACATGATCCGCAGTGCTTCTCACAAACATTAGTATATTGATAATGGATATCATGTAATGATGGGCTTTCATTATATTCTCTGACAAACATTATTGTATTGATAGTGGAGACATGTTGTGATGGGCGTTCATCTTGAAAAATCAACCAATCTTTCTCTGACTGTTTACACTGATGCTGATTGGGCATCTAGTACTGATGATAGGCGCTCCACTGGTGGTCATTGTATCTTTTTGGACCACTCTCTTATTTCTTGGAATTCTGCAAAACACAAAGTCGTTTCTCGTTCCTCCACAGAGGCTGAGTTTCGTGCCTTAGCATTTGGTATCACTGAATTGCTTTGGATCCAAAAACTTCTTCATGAACTTCATATCATACTTCATCACACTCCTACACTCTACTGTGATAATCTCAGTGCTGGTTATCTAGCCAAAAATCCTATCATGCATTCCAGAACCAAACATGTGGAAATTGATTTCCATTTTATCCGAGAAAAAGTACTTTCTGGAGTTCTTTCTATTGCTTATACACCAACTCAAGAACAACTTGCTGATATCATGACCAAACCTCTTTCCTATCAACGTTTTTGTGAGCTGCGTACTAAACTCACAGTCTTACATCGACCATGAGTTTAAGGGGGGATGAACGCCCATCACAACATGTCTCGACTATCAATACAATAATGTTTGTCAGAGAATATAATGAAAGCCCATCACTACATGATATCCATTATCAATATACTAATGTTTGTGAGAAGCACTGCGGATCATGTGCAGAGAATACTCTTGATTCCTTTTTGTAATATAAGCACTGCACACCCATTGTATTCAATGAAGCATATAATGAAAATACTTTCTATTAGCTTTACTGTTCATTGTCTTCTCCGAGCCTTCTTATGAAGCTCTTCAGTCAGTCAATGGTATTTTTGTTTTTTGAAAATATGGTTGAAATCATGTGAAATTGTTTGTTTGTGTAACTTTTTGATTTTTTTAATAAAATTTTGAATGCTTGTAAAATTGTGTTTATTTTTCTTGCGTAAAATCTGACTAAAATATTTCCTTGTGGTTGGCTTGTGTAATTTTGTTAATATTTTTTTTTAACATATATTTTGCATGCTTGTAAAATTGGAGTATAAATTCTAATTGTTTTTCTTAAACAGATTTTGATGTTTTAAACAAATTTTAGACATATTTTTTATATTTTAGACAGATTTTAAACTTGAATATACTTGTTAATCTGTTTACAGTATTTATCTTAAGTTTGTTGTATTTGCTTGAAATATATTTAACACAAACTAAGATATAATCTGTAGTATTTTCATATACTTGTAAAATTGCATGTTAAGAATCTCAATTTTTTTTCCCATTAATTAAGATGCATGCTTGCAATTTATGTGAATGAAAAGCATATACTATGATATGTGATAAAAGAGATTATAACTATGAATTTAATGCAATAGTTAGTATGTTGAACTATTTGTTGGTAAATTGTTAGGGTTTAGGGACATTACATGAATTATTTGGACATTATAGGATTTAGGGTTTAGGACAGTATATGAGATGTTTTGTATATGATAGAACTGTAGGGATATTATATATATGTATTTCAATTTTAAGTTTTTGTAAGAACTATTAAATTAGGAACTGTTATGTGTTGAAACAATTCAAAATATATGTTTTTGTTTGTTGAAACAATTAAAAACATTGGTTATTTATGTTGATACGCATGAAAAAAATTGTTATTATTGTATAAATGGGTGTTTTTTTAACGTAAAATAAGACTATTATTTTTTGGGAAATAGGCTGAGATAACCCCTTTTCATAATTTTTAATCTAATTTGGACACTCCACTTGCATTTTTCTTAAAATTCCAATTATACCCCTTTAATTGTCGTTGAACGAAGAAGACATCGTCGTACTATTTCTTCAATTCTTCAAGTCCTTCATGTCCCCATTTCTCTGCAGAACCACCTGAGAGGGCACAACACTCCCATCGTGGGGTTGGGGTTTCAGAATCGTTTGTTGTTGGCAGACCCATTCGACGGTTCAACCAGTGTAGTCTCAATGTTCCGATTCGACCGATTCAAAAACAAAATCACAATTAGGGCAAATCATCTCCATCATCGACGAGGAAACTCCAGCGCCTGCGTCATCTGCTACTTCTCTTTCGGCTACTATCCCGACAGCACTGGGGAAACCGGCAGTAGAGAAGAAGTTGATGCAGATCCAGAACGATGCAGATCCAGAACGATACACTTTCTGCTGCTAAATTTGGGCAAATTTTCGTGTTTCGATTCGAGGGAGGAACAGAGGCTGAATATGGGACACGACCAGAAAAATAACACATACAAATAAGAAAAACACAGATTGTTTGGATAGCTAACAAACACATTGAACCAATCAGGTATTACATATATCGATTCATCATCAAAAAAAAAAATTTGCTGGACTAGTATTCATTCGAAAAACAAATAGGAATATAAGAGAAACATAATGAATAGAAATAAAAGGACGAGCAAAGAAAAACCTCGCTGAACTAATTTTGATCAATTCCTTCACTGATTTAACATTCTGGACTGGGCAAAAATTTTGAGAGAGGAAAGAAACTCCATTGTTATATTTTCTAATTTTTATACTTTCTTAGTATCATATAATTAAATTATGATGCTCAAAATTTGTGGTGTACTGGAGCTCGTATAACAAATTTGATCAGTTGGAAAGTCGTCCAACTGAGCTCCGGTGAGTGAAATAAGCTCACTGATTTTTAGTTGGACGTACGTCCAACTCTGTTGAAAAAATGTCCAACTCTGTTGAAATAAGTCTTGTAACACTCATATTTGTCCAACTGAGCTCCGGCGAGTGGAATCGTCGGCCAATTAAAATTCGATCAGTTGGACACATGTCCAACTGAGCTCCGTGACTTTTCAGTTTTTAGTTGGACATGTGTCCAACTGAGCTCCGACGAGTTGGGTCATCGGCCAATCAAAATTCGATCAGTTGGACATACGTCCAACTCAGTTGGACATGTGTCCAACTAAGCTCCGGCGTGTGGGGTCGTCGGCTAATCAAATTTCTGCTAGTTGGACAGTCGTCCAATTCTGAGCAGTCTAGTTGGACATGTGTCCAACTGGACTCCGGCGAGTGGGGTCGCCGGCTCCAGCGAGTGGGGTCGCCAGTCGGTCAAAATTTTATCAGTTGGACAGTCGTCCAACTCTGTTGAGGTGAGTTGGACAGTCGTCCAACTCTGTTGAGGTGAGTTGGACAGTCGTCCAACTGAGGGGTTATTAAGGGCATTTTTGTCATAATATGTAAAAAAATTAAGTGGAGGGGGTCATATCAGATTTTTAATAAATAGGGGGTCATGACAGCATATAACCCTTATTTTTTTTATTGAACGAGTGCTATTTTTGGTTGAAATTGGATATATGGAAAAGGTGTTATTGATAAATCAATGCTTTGTTTTTGTTTATAACCGTTATACTAACGGTATGAAATTAAAAAAAATATTTTTTTAATAAAAAAATTTAGACAAAATTTGACTTACTGTGAGTTTAACATTCTGGAGTAACTTCTATTAACAATTAAAGATATAATTGAAGATACATTAATTACTGAAAATATTTAAGCTTATTTTTAAAACATTAGAAATATTACTAAAAAACCCCAAATCTTGGGAATATCTGAGAAATTTCCCCATTTTATTATCCCTGAACCAATAAAAGATAATAAAAGAAACATGTGATTCATTAATCGCTATTTTAAATAGCTATGGATTAATGGGGTACCTACACCAAACTAAGAAACTAATAGGTTAAATGCAATTATATTAAATTAATTAAATGATATTATTATTAATTTATATAATATAATTAAATAAAATTAATAAAAAGTATTTTAATTAAATAATTTTATATTTAAAATAGGATGTAAGTTATTTATGTAATTTGCTTAGTTATGCTAATAATTTTATAAAATTTATTTAAATTAATATTTATTTTGCTTTTATTAAATTTTAAAAAAAATATATTATTGTTAATTTGAAATTAAAAAAAGAGTAAAATATATAATTTGATAATTAAAAATTCAAAAAGTACCAATTTAAATCTATACTTTTTAATCATACTAATTTTTTTATAACTATATTATTTTTATACCGTAAGATACGATCTAATTTTACAATTAAATTATTAATTTTACAAAAATTATACCATCAAAATTTTTAGTAACTTCTACTATAAAATTAACCAAATTAGACTAGTCTATGGTTTGGTCTGATTTTTAGCCAAAAAAATTAATCAAATCAATCATTTATATGATTTAAACCAAATTAGATCAGACCATTTGCCTAATAAAATTATTAAAATTGGATGATTTGGCGAAGTTCGATTTGGTTAACATTTTTTTTATGATTTTTAAATTTTAATTTTTTTCTCAAAACCATGTTGAAATTTGAATTTAATATAAGGCAAAAAAAAACTTTAAATTTAACCAAATTACTTTGGATATGTTACAAATATAAATCATATAATATATCACATAAATTAACAATTAAATTGATAAATTTATAAAATATAAAATCATCATAAATTGTATGCAACTGAAAATTGTAAGTGTATGATAAAAAGCTGAAATTGGAAAGAAAAAAAAAGGTCAAATGTAATATTTAATACTTAATTTTTAATAATATAATTAAAATAAGTTCAAATGTAATATAATATATTTAATGTAATATTAATTTATATAATATAATTAGATAAAATTAATAAATAAATATTTTAATTAAATAATTTTATATTTAAAATTGTATGCAATGGTCCGGTGTAGATTATTAAAAAAATCAAAAAATATTAAATAAGTTAATTTAAAAAATAGTTTGAAAAAAATATAAATTAAATCGAATCATTTGACTTATATAATCATTTAGACCAGTTTAATTCAATTTAAAATTTCAATTTAAGTCAATTTAGTCCAATTTTTTTGCACACCCTGAACTTCTATTTCATATTTGTTACACCGTATTAAATATTATGACTGAATAATTTATATACAATCATGTATTTGGCTGTAAAATCAGATCGTATCGTACAATATAAAAATAGAATGGTTATGTAAAAATTTTGTACGAGTAGGGAGTATGAGTCTAAACCATATTGGACAATCAATTTATTCTATCTGGATTTTTAATTATAAAATTATATGTCTTAACTTTTTTTCTTATCTTAAATTAAAATTAATATTTTTTTATTTTTAAAAATATAATAAAAATATAAAATAAATTAAATATTAATTTAAATAAATTTTTTTATAAAAAAATTATTTTAAATATAAATTATTTTAATAAAAGTATAGAATTAATTTAATTTAATTATATTATACAATTTTTAATTAAATATTGGAAAATTTAATTATAATATAATTTAATATAATATAATAATATTTAATTTATTTAATATTGTGTATCAAGTCGTTACTTTCTACTAAATATTTATCCATCATCTCCAGGATTCTGATAGAAAAATACAGAGAATGATTTCCTTTCCCAAACCCAACAGCCCCTTTCTTTTCAAGTACTTTTTCGTCTGTTTCTGCATCTTTTTGTGTAGAGTAGGACTAGTTACAGAACACTAGTCTCATTTTATAAGACAGAGCTGGCTGGCTAAGCCATCTCTATATTCTATCTATGCCATTCCCATTTCGCCATTTGAGACCATTCGCCACACTATTTTGGACTATGATTTGAAGTATTGGTCATTGTCAAAGAAAAAAAATTGGTCAATGTTTTTTTCTTTCTTTCTTTTTCTTCCAAATTCATGCCTAATTTGAGTATTTAGTTGGAGGCAATGCTTTTTTCTTGATCAACCGACTCCTTGTTACTTTCTCTTCAACCCAACTATTCACAAAGCCTCAACAACATCAATACAATTTTGATCAAAGCTTCTACCAAGCTAAATAAATCTAAAGTCTCAACATCAGTACAATTTTGATACATGGATCTCCCAAGCCCAAGATACTTTCAACCTCCTCCCACATTTTCTTCTAGTGGGGTAAAGATTCCAACTTTGATTTCCTTTTCACTGTTTTGTTTACAATTAACTCGTGTTTAATGTTTAACAGCTTTCTATTTCTTTTTCTTTTTGGTGTTTTTGATTCAGGAACCGCCATTAGGGAGCAATAGAAGCTATTATGGAAAAGGCAAAGAAAACCCATTTGTGGAAGCCTTCTCTGACCCACTCTGTAATCTCAATCTCAAAGAAACCTCTGAGTTTGTCAAGTCATTGCCAATTTCAAGTAGTGTTATGATTGATAACAACAAGGGTTTCTTTGATAATGCTGTACAAAGGAGGAGAGATGAAGTTAGAATAGAAGCTCCTCCTACACCTGGTAGACCTGTTTTCAGTTTCAGTTCTGGTAATTTTGCAAGAAAGAACTTTCCTTCAAAATGGGATGATGCTGAAAAATGGCTTGTAAGCACTCCTTACAATGACTCCCCTGTTCACACTGTAAAGCCATCAGAATATGTAAAGATTTCCAAACAATGTGAAAGCTTTAACCACCAAATGGAGGCTTTTGGGGAGAAATCAAGGGTTTTAGAGGAAGGAAAGTTCTCAAAAGCAGTTTCAAGCCTTAAAGGTTCTGCAATTTTGGACTACCTTAGCTCAGTCAGAGATTTTAATGGGGTCTCTGCAGATTCAACAGAAGTACTTTTAAAAGGTAACTTTGCATTTCAATGTCAACTCCTTTTCAAAACTAAATAAAGTTTTCAACTCTTATATCTGATTATTTTCCTTATTAAAGAACAAACTCAAACTTAACCTCAGTTATCATGTATTATGAAAATGCCTCCAAGATCCATATCTCCAATTCCAGAGTGAATTAAGTAAACTTAATGAAACCCATAATTTATTTACATGAACTAAGTTTGATATGGTGGAACTGGCATTTGTGTTTGGGTTAATGCAGACAAGTTCAAAGACAGACCCTTTTTACCCAATTCCAGAACATCAGAGCCAAGGAAAGAAGCTTTTCTATTAAAAACTGCAACATGTGAAACCATGAAAGATGTGGGCACAGAATTAGTCATTCATGAGTTTCAACAAAGAGATGTTGGCACAGAGATGACTCCACTTGGGAGTTCCACAACTTCAAGGTGTCACACTCCATTCAAGAGTTCACCTGCTCGCCACAACAGTCCTGCATGTAGGTCAGAACCATTGGGTTCAGGGAACTTCAATAGCAGCAATAGCACTATTGACATTGCTCATTTTGTTAAATTACAACTTAGGACACATTATGATTCACTTACGTCAAATTGGAGTTCAAGGGAAGAAGAGGAAGAGGAAATATCAAAGAGCCTAAGACAATGTGAAAGAGACATTGGGTTCCAAAAGAATACTCCTGATTTTAGAGCTACTGCTTGGGAAGAAGAAGAGAAAACAAAGTGCTGCCAAAGGTAATTGAACAATTCTGAATTTGGGTATTTGAATAAGCCACTAAATGTATTGTTGTATGTAATTTTGCTTAGTTATAGTTGTGAATTGAGTCATAGGTATCAGAGGGAAGAAGCAAAAATCCAAGCTTGGGTCAATCTTCAAAGTGCAAAAGCAGAAGCTCAATCTAGAAAGCTTGAGGTATTTTCTTGTTTCCTTTTTATGTCATAAAAGCTAACTGCCATGAATTTTCATAATCATGTCATCGTTAAAACTTTCTTCCTATTCCATTTGATCTTAAAGTTATGCACTCAAAATTGATCAATGACTTCGTTCATCAACCCTCATAAAGTTAGTCTCATAATTCTACACTGTCATAAACCATCCCCTTTTACTTACCCTCAAAGTGCTATGAAATGACCAAACCCTTAAGATGCATATTATTGTGTAAAGTGACGTTTTGGTCCTCTAGCTTTGGTTTTAGAGACTATTTAGTATCTTGGCTTTAAACTAAAACACCTTATTCCCTTAATTTTTATACCTATGGTTACTTAACTCTAAAATGAATGGTGAATTGGTAAAAATGGAAAAAAGAACATCATTTCAAATGTGAAAAATCACGGGAGCTCATAAATTGAGGGCATCCAATGTGAGCTCATAAATTATATTTTAATAGTTTAGATCGAGCTCTAAAGTTGTGCTCCTTAGCATTACTCTTTTCCCAATAGTGAAAGCCAAGGCAATGAAGTATGTTTGTAAACATAGAGGACTATGGTGTTCCTCAAACTAAAGGCTTAGGATAGGATCGCTTTATTTGCTTGAACGGAAAAAGCACCCCCAGACATTGCGTCTATATGCTTCAAAGTTTTGTTTAGACCACTGTTGTCTTATTCCAGAACTAGAAATAATTGGATCCATTAGAATAATCACTTTGTTAACTTTTAGTGGCCATTCGTTAGCAAATAGCCATTGTAAACCGAAGAATTTGACGTTAATTTATTTAATCTTTCAACAATATCTGCTAAGTGGCTATGTTTGGTGCACCATATTGAATAAATTAAGTATAGTCGTATTTGACTGAATTATATTGAATTGTATTATAATTAGTCTGTACAATCTTTGGTGAAAAGCTGTATAATATAGTCGAATTAAATTGATTATTTATATTTTATTAAAATAATTTATATTTAAAATAATTTTTTATTATAAAATTTATTTAAATTAATATTTAATTTATTTTTATATTTTTATTATATTTTTTAAAATAAAAAATATTATTTTTAATTTAAGATAAAAAAAAAAAAAGTTGAAGACATTATTTTATAATTAAAAATTCAGACAGACTAAGTTAATTGTTCAATGTAGTTTAAACTCACTCTTCTTAATTATATAATTTTTTTACATAATCGTATTATTTATATATTATATAATATAATCTAATTTTATAAGTAAATGTATGACTGTATATAAATTATATAATTATCGTATATAACAAAGTGTAACAAATATGGCCGAAGTGTGTTATTATTATACTATTACTATATGGGTGGGAGTGTCATTCTAGTATTTGATAACAAATATTGCGTGTATTTTGGCTAAGTAGTCCTCGAGCCAGTCGCAACTCTTGGCTAAGTGGTCCATTTCTATTGGGAGTGTGTTGCTCTCCTATTACAATAAACTTTTTGTGCATTACCAAAAAAAAAAAGTTTTTGTGCATGCATGTTTTACCTCTCTTAAAAGAAGAAGACATCATTACTGTTGTTTTACACTTGCATGCAACATTTGACTTGTGTATAATGAATTTACATATGTGATATTATTCGTTATTTTTTGAGTATATTTTTCACAAATTATATTATTATTTTTTTTTAAGTATTAGGTATTTGTATTTTTTTTTTTAAGTTGCACTAATTTTATATTTTATTAACCTAGAGTACTATATCATTATATATTTAAGAAATAATGAATAATTTTTCGTATTTGAAAGAGGAAGGATAAACATGCACGAGAAACATGTATAGATTGGTACTCAAATCAAATTTTTTTTTTTTTTTTTTGTGTGTTTGAATTTTGTTTTTTATTTTCTAAATCATTTATAAAAAAAAATAAAAACTATTTTGCTAAAAGAAGTAAAATTAACTAATGAAAGAAAAAGTGAACTTAGAATATGATTTTCAATTTTATTTTTTTAATTTAAAAATAATAAAAAATTTGTAAAAATTAAACTTTCAGCCTGATTTCAAACTTAAAAATGCAATTAATTATCAAACAATAATATCACCAAAAAAAAAATACCAAACAATACTAAAACTTGTGTTGAAAAATTAAAACTTGAAGACATAATTGTTAATAAATAGTCCTAAATATAACTACATATTGCACGCTAGCATTTCTAGTTGATTATCATTTCTTAAAAAATATAGAACTTTAAGATGGAAACAATAGTTATCAATTTAGGCCACAACTAAAATTGTTATAATTAAAATTATTTTTTATTAATTGTTGTACATATACAGTAACAAATGCAGGGCTACAATAGTAAATACATATTTTTGTTGTTGTTGTAATAATAAAAGTAATTGAAAACATCATTGCACAGCATGCTCCTCTTTAATTATGAATTCACTCCTCTTTAATTATGATTTCAACTGGAGTTAAGCTTACAACTACTGGAGTGAACTCGCTGCCTCGTATTTATTTGACAATAATGCATTTCTCTCAAGTGAACTGACCGAGTATTATTGGATGAAACAGTTCATTTAATTCTATCATCGAACCATATCTTAGAATAATCATGATATGTGGTATGCGCAAGTATTTTAATGGTTGTACATGGGCATGCTTTTCAAAATGCACCGTGTATGTACTAAATTTGTTATTCCTCAATTAAATCAAAGACTACGTTTGTAGGTTAAAATACAAAAGATGAGATCAAATTTGGAAGAAAAGTTGATGAAGAGAATGAAACTTGTTCAAAGAAAGGCAGAGGAATGGAGAGCAGAGGCAAGACAACAACACTCGGAGCAAATGCAAAAGGCAACAGAGCATGCAAAGAAGACGATGCTAAACCGCCATAATCCCCAATATTGCTTTGCTACTCACACCTCCTGTGGCTGCTTTCCTTATTATATCAAACCTCGTTCATGAAGCTATTAATAATTATTTATTTCTTATTAGTATAATCCCCATTGGCCATGGTATCAAAAATCTGAATGGAAAAACCTTATTAAGAATTTTCTATAGGTAAAAAGGCTAAGCAACCAAGAATTACTTAGTCGCGGAACTCATTCATGAATTTCTTATGGAAATCTGTCAGCCGGGAGACAATTGCTGGAATCTTATCCTCCTGAGGCAAAATGGTACATCTGAAATGCCATGTGCCCGGAACCTGTAATCAACCATTATAAGGAACACGCTTATATCAAACCGACATTTATCATGAAATATCTTCAAAAATGAATGCTTACCTGTCTAAAGCCTGAACCTGGAACAACCACTACTCCTGTGGCATTAAGAAGGCGTCCACAATAGAATGCATCAGGTGCTTTATTTGCAGCCTCTGCTGCTTTGATTGCTTTCTGAGGAAAATGGAGACGAGGGAAAAGATACATTGCTCCTTCTGCTTTGTTGCATGTTATGCCCTCTAAGCTGTTAAGTGCATCTTCAAGCGTCTGCATTACCAATTAAAATGATATGGATGGAAACCGAGCTTAGCTTTACTATTATGATAATGTTAAGCAGGTGGCATGTTGTGGTCCACGAACGTCAGCAACATGAAAATAGATAGTAGGACACGGAAATGTAATCATTGCTTATCACTTTTGATCAGTTTACTAACCTTTGCACGCCTAGCTAAGGATGATAAAATACCATCTTTCTCAGCAGTATATGATTCGTAGGACTCATCTCCAACCTGAAAACCAGTAAGAACAAATATGTAATGAGATATTATCACTTGACAAAATCAACTCATTTAGTTACTGGAACTTACACAGCAACTCAATCTCGAAAAGCATAAGTCCACATAAGTATGAAATGACAAGATCTAAATGCCATGTTAACCTTTAGAAGAATAAGACTTAGAAGAACAAGATCTAATTGCATTCAACTAATGTTCTAATGAGCTCATCTTCATAAAGCCTCCAAATATATCATAAGTGGCTTCTCTAATTATAATGTCACTACTTTCCATGTTATCTTAACATTTTTCAATCCGGAAATCCACAATATTTTAACCTTTTTTTACATAAGAGTAGTACTACAATCCTGACTTCAAGAGAGAGAGGGATTAACCTTTGGTGGACTCATCACTAGGCTTGCAAGAATTTGACCAGAGATATTCGAACAGAGATTCACAGACGCTATTTTGTATATTTGTTCTCTTATCTCAGCATTGAACCCAGTAACCTCCATGTAGCCTCCTCTTTTTCCGCACTCCCCATAGTATCCTGAAGGTTAAAAATTTCAAGTTCCTCAAACTAATTTTAACTCTTAACATTGAGATCAATTTCGAATTTCAAATCCTTGCTAACCTTTAGAAACCGACTGAAATGACACCAAGCATATATCCTTCTCACCATACCCCATAGACCGGGACACCTTCTTGAATGAATGAAACTTTTTATCAGGGACATAAATATTTTCTTGGTACACCTATAAAATATTCACCAAAGAAGTGTCAGAGCCAATACAGTTGATACAGCACCATCAAAGTTCAATATAGCTTAGAGAAATTGAGGAAGTACAGGGTTAAAAATTTTAAAAATACAGATTTACTTGTCATACAGATTTCGCGGTAAGAAATTTATTTATACAAGAGTTTGACATAGATCAGTACTTTCCAGCCGTTTTTGGGGCTAAACAGGCAGATCAATCATTCTTTAAAGTAATCCACCTACCTCATCTGCCAGCAAAACAAGACCTTCTTGCTTGCAGAATTCCACAATGTTCCGCTGGTTCCCTTCAGCAAGAACCTGTAGAAAAGATTCAATTCAAATACCAAAAAAACTAACAGAGGGTAGTTATCCAAAAGCAATTTATTTTTTCTAGTAAGAAGCTTAGAAAAAACAACTCCAATAGTTGGTTAAAGAGTATCTAGCTTCCTCAAAGGGAAAATATAATGCACCTGCCCAGTTGGGTTGCCCGGGTTTATGACAACCAGGGCCCTTACATCAATACCCTTAGACTTGGCCTCATGTAGTTGCTTCTTTAGCTCAGAAATTTCCAATCCCCACCCTGATGCCTCATCAAGATAGTAAGGAACCTGTGTCAAACAGGATGGAGACTTCAATTAACTGTACCGATATAACAAATCATAAAACAGAAACCAATTGTTTCTTGTCCAAATTACAATTTCCATAATTTTTCCACGTAGATAATTTCCCCAGTGTTCTCAAAAATAAAAGTAAAAAATAATCCTCATCCCATGTTGGCCAAGTGATCAACACAACTCTGAGAATCTTCACTAATCAGTTCTGGTCGAGCTTGGATCAAAGCACCTAAAGTTAGAAGATGCATAGTTGATAGAACTTATAATAACCAAAATCATTGGAACCATTCTATAGATAAAATCTCAACATAAAGCAGGCATACCAAAGTACCACCATGTAGGGCTATAGAAGCAGAATACAAAGGGTACTGAGGAATGGGGCAAAATATTCCATCTTTCTCAGACCTTATCAGCAATTGCATCATCATATGGACCTGTGAAGACAAAGCAAACAATCTCTCAATCATACATGTTTGCATATCCTTTTCTTTTTTGGTTTTTCTTTTCTCCAACTTTTCGGAGCATATTAAAACTTCTTTTTCTTTTTTTTTGAAAAAATCAATAATTTGATAGTTACCGCAGGGCTTGCACCATCTGTTAAGAAAATATCATTTGGATCTGCAGGATACCCATCACGAGCTTCAATGCCAGCAGCAATAGTATCACGTAACCCCTTGATACCCTGATATAGAAAGAAGGAACATAAGTACTACTTTAAAGATTTTTGATAGAAGCACAGTTTCATATTTTAATCTGGCCAATTTGAATTATAAAATATATAATCATTGATCATTACTTGACTGTGACTGTAAGCACCAGTTGCTCTTCCAGGAATTTGATCAAGAATTTTCCAAGCTCGTTCTATTGCATCAGCACTGTTACAGTTCATAAGCAGAAAAAAGGAAAGAGATTAACTAGAAAGATATTGCAAAGTAGATTTGGGCTTGCATTAAACTTTCAGTACAGTCAATACACGATCACAGACAATGTTGATATCATTAGTACAATATTTATGGTACTAAATTTTTAATCTAAATGTTGCAAGGTGTATCTCCTTATGGATAACCAAAGGAAATTAAGGCATAGCCAAATAATCACAGGTATAACTCAATGTGGCAAAAAGGGGGCAATGGGGGACAGGAAGGGCACAATATTTAAAGAAGAAGAAGAAGAAAAAACCCTTGTAAAATTGAATGTACCAAAAAAATATGGGTTCTTGAAGCAACCTATTAAAGTACAAATTCCTCTTAGATGACAAGATAATTATGTATCCCGTCCTAATACCTGAACAAACCAGGTGTTTCACTTTTGTCCAAGAGAGCCGGATGGTCACATAATGCAAGAACCTAAAAAACAAGAAAAAAAACACCCATCAGAAGTTTCTAACTACAGAAATATTGATTTCTATTATGAAACGAAACTAACTAACCTCTCGGAAGAATGTTATTGGCTGCTGGCCAAGAGACTGTGGATTTCCGATATTGCAGTAAAGTATCTGCATAAGATATTTAAACATTAAACTCATATGAGAATTCCTTGAGAATGTCAATGAAGACATATAATTTCTAGAGTAATATGTACTCCTTCTATCCTTCACATCACTCAAAAAGTTTTACTAAATGTCTTTCTATGATTTGTTCATCTTTAAGTACACGTATTTCATTCCCTGCATGTAAATGGGATTTTATCTTCTACAAAAATAAAAATAACGTTAAGTAGATCATTTTGTGTAATTCGTGAAATAAATATGCCAAATACCTACCTACATATTCTTAGCAAATAAAAGATATAAAACATACCTCATCAAAGGGATGAGCACCTGGATTTGTTTGTAATTCTTGTTGTAATTTCTGTAAAAGATCAATAAAGCTGAGGGTCAGGGCATATGAAATGTGAAAAATTTATATTGTTAGCATGTTAGAAATTTAAACAAATGGACCGCACCCTTCTACTAAATTGTCTATTTTGGATCTTTGAAAGAAAAAGCGAAAAAAAAAAAAAGAGGTTGAATTGCATGAGCAAAACCACTTCATACCTGAAATTTCATTTTATCTTTTTACATATGTTGTCTTTTTATAACATAAAAAATGTTGTCTTTTTACAACATAAAAAATGTTGTTTTATAGGAGTTAAATGTAAAACCAGTTGATAACTAAATCATATATGAACAAGAGAGCAAAAAAAATCAGAGATCCTTTTAATTTTCAAGAAACTGAGCACCTATGGGCCCTTTGTCAAGCATTGTCTTGATCAACAGACCCCAGTTTAGCCTTATTTTATAAACGAAGTGCTTAGAGGTTCATTGGAAGATAGCCATTTACCTGAGCAAGGGTCACAATTTCACCACGAACAGCATACTCACATTTCAGAACCTAAAATAGAGAGAAACTTAGCAGTGAGAAAAGGGAAAGGGGAAAAAACAGAACTTAATGAAGAACAATGCAAAAGTAAGAAGCAATTTGATAGTGAAATCACAACAAAAAATGGGGAAACCCTTTTTCGCACCATTCTCTGGAGGGAAGAATTCTATCACCTCCCACTAGAATGTCAATAAATTCTTGTAACTTGGAGAAGTATTTCAAAAGTCAATAAAAATTTCGGAATTCATCAACCAAAACAGTGGAATTATACCATAATCATTACGTCCTATTAGATAGCAGGGACGTACTTAACCTTATTGCTATCATCATTAGTTCGTTGTAAAACGGAAGAGGAGTTTCTCAACCCTTTTTCATTGTCTGCTGAATTCTTCTAAGTGCAACCAATTAGAAACTTAGCACATTGTTCTCTAAGACTTGTGCACAGGATAATATGAAAATCCAAACAAAAATACAATAACCCAAGTATACAAAGGGATCTTTTTCAAACGGAAACATTAGATAGAGTAATAGACAAATAACATTAAGGAAATCAACCCCATGAAGCTTTATTATCATAATACTAAATTTTTTTTTTATTAAAATACATCTCATCTAACAATTTAAGCTTGTGCTCATCGCAACAGTAATAGTCTGGCTGTAAAGGTGATGTAACGTAATCATGTTTTCAGGTGGTGTATTTGAGCCATATTGTTGTGGCTCTAGAAATTAGAAATTACTCGCTGTGCTAAGATTTTGACAATAATAATTTAAAAAAAAAAAAAAACCAATTTAAGCTTGACAAATTTTTTTTTTCACAATTAAGCATGGAAGAAATCAAACCATGGCCAATCAAGCAAATCCAATGAAGTACAAAACAGACAAAATTTAAACAATTTAAAATGAGAGAAAAACAAAAACCCAGATGGATAAACAGCACTCTAACACCTTTAACCATGTTTTAAAAAATCAAACAGAAGATCGATGTCTCTATCCAACACTTCAAACAATATTAGTCAAAAATGTGAATTGAAAAAAAAAAAATACCTTGGGATTGAGGCTCTGAAGGGTAAGTGGAGGAGAAAGTTTGGAAGCAGAAGAAGAATCAGCCATAGAGGAAAGAGAATGAAGAACAGGAGTAGAGGACAATAAACGTGATTGTGAAGAAGACAAACAACGGATGAGAATGTTTCTAAGTTTACCACCTACGAATTTCCGCATTGTTTTCTCTCTCTATTTATAAACGTATAAAAATGGCATATAGGTAAATGGTATTTAATTTTGAGCACTTTCGTCTAAGCAGAGAGAATTTCTTGTTTGATTGTCCACGCTTCATAGAGGACGGAGTATCAAACGTCTGGAATTGTCATCGGTCAAAGTTTGACACTTTCTTTTTTCTCTCATTTTATAATCCTCAGGTTGTGTATTGGTGACGATTATTGACGCGATAAGATAAGATAAGGACGACAAAAAAATTGATATAAATTTAAAATAATTCAATAATATATACTATAATTTCAAGTTAATTTATTAAATTAATAATTTAATATGAGTATAATAAGATTGAAATAAATTTAATAAATTATATTTAATTATAATAATATTATTTTAGATATTTTCAGATGACAACATGATAACTTAATCCAAAATAATTTAAACCCAAAATACCCAACATAGTATTTCTATTAATGAGTTAACTTGATACGATTTATCCCTTCTAATTATAATTCTTACTAGTTGGATTAAAATTTTCAACCTTTGTTCTTTAGTTTCTATAATATATTTGATTTATATAACCATATATATATATATATATATATATATATATATATATATATATATATATATATATATATAATATATATATATATATATATATATATATCTTTGTTATTAAAACTAAAAATAATATGTTTAAATTTATAATCATAAAAATAACATATTTATGTATAATTTATATTTTTTTTTATTATTAAAAAAAAGTTATGATTATTATTTTATATTAAACATTCATTTAAATTGATTCAATCTTAAACTTTATTCGATTAGAGTTAATTAAATATTATTAAATTAATATTGTTTTTTTTGTTGTTGTAGCTTTAGTGTTATTATTTTTATAAAATTTTCAAAATAATTTTTTAGTAATATAATATTACGATATTAATCTTTGAGTAAAAAAGAATTGATTTTCGTTCAAAATTACAACTCCTGATAATTTCAAGTACAAACCTGCAAAGAAACAATTATATTCTTCCTTCTAATCCGACCGGCAGTATTTTCTCTTTCCTTAAAATCTGTTCAGATACTTTTGTTAAAATTCATGTGACTAACTTACCGGATGGATTACTTTAAGCAGTATGTAAGTTAGAATGAGAATTGTATTGATTTTGATTGAAAACTGTTCAATAAGCACTAGATTTTTTTTTTTTAATTTATAATAAAAATAATATTTCAATAATACTAAATATAATTTAATTAATTAAAATTTAATATTAAACATATTTAATTAATCGAAATATAACAATATATAAAATGGACATAAAATAAAAATACTCTTTTGTGATTACATGTTTTAGAAGCTATAAATGTTATTTTTCCAATATTTTTAGACATTCATCCAATATGGACTGTTTGGCAAGAATAGGGGTATCATGGGAACTTCAGTCTCAACATAATTTTTTACTGCCAAAGGTCAATATATTTCAAAACTTTATGGTAGATAAATGTAAATTTGTAAATGGACTATGACAGTAATGTCCTGGATCTTAAAGTTAAAGAAGTTGGGGATATAAGATGTGCTCAGGTCTGTCAAAATCAAATTATAAAAATAAGGCAAGAAAACAAACTACCTACATCGAGTATGTGTAAAATATTCTGTACTTTTTTATATATATAAAAAAAATTCTATACTTTGGTTTCTCAGTTAAGATCTAAAAATTTATTATAGAAATAAATTAGCAATAGAAAAGGAACTGGGAAGCACCAAATTTAAATATTGTAAAATTACATCTGTAATTATTTATTGGAATTTTTTTTAAGCTATTTATTTGTAGCCAGCGAAAATAAAAAGAAATATAGTAGTGTATCTAAATTATTTGAATTAGGATTAATTATGTTTTATGCTACAATGTATTTGGGTAGTTGCGATTATGCCCAAAATAATTTTAAATTTTTTTTATTGCACTACTAGATGAGTTAACAAGAATAACTTCAAAACATTGGTGAGGTTCAATGCATACAAGGCGAATCTTTTAATTTAAGTTAGAGACTAGATATAGTTGAAACTTTGTGTATAATGTTGTGGATATTATAGCAAGTTTTTAAAGGTTTTGGGCATAATTACAATTACAAGATGTTAGCTCCTCTAATTATTAATTGCCATGCTTTTTATGTTATGGTTTTGTTTCTCATATTAGGGCTTCCTTGTTTTTCTCCATATATATTGTTTAATTTCTTTCTAGTTTTTCAAATATTTTATAAAATAAAATACTATATTATTATCAATAGTACTTATATTTCTTTCTTTCTTTTTTTAGCCTATAAGATATGAGATATTTTGACGGTAGAGATTTAAGGGGTTATAATTTTGGCTAACTTTTAAAAAAAATAAAAATAATAATTATATGTATATTTTATTATTAAATAAATATATATATATTTTTTGTTGTAATACATTATTTTTAATTTTTGTATATATATTTTGATATAAATTAACAACATTTAAAAAACATATTGATAAAAATGACATAAATTATGAGTAAATTGATTAAATATACACATTTTTTATGTATTTGATAATTAATGACAAAAATAAAATTGTAGTAGTATATTAAATAAAATTCTTCATAAATGTGATAATCCAAATTATTTTTTTAATATTTAACTTTAGATCTAACATAAAAAAGTTAATTTTTAAAAAAAAAAAAAAAGAAGAAGCATACAATAAGCTTTTGACTAAAACTTTTAAGTTTCTATAATTCATATTCATGTTTTTAAAGTTTCTCATATTTTGTTTCAACCCAAATTTTAACTTTATTCAATACTATATTATTTGACATTTTATTTTAATAAATTTTAATTATTTGAATTTTTATTTATATGAAAATTGTAATATTTATTTGTCATTACTTTTCATTTATTTTATTTTTATTAATTAGTTTTATATTGTTTATCAACATATATTTTTAAATATAGTTTCAAGTTTAAAACTTTATTCACATTTTATTTTTTACAATTTTATTTTTTCTTTTAGTTTTAGTTTTAATATTTATAAATTTTGATGTATTTGATTGAACTTTTTATTTACGTAGATTTTTTAGTTAATAATTTTTTTTTATATATATGTGATATCAATACATATTAACTTATTATTTTTTTAATTTTCATTATAGGTTTATTATAATGTGTTAAAATTCTATAATTTTTGTGTACTAATTCTATATTTTTACTATGTTATGACATAAAAAGTAAGAGAATTTAACATAATTTTTGCCAATTATATATTATGATATATTTTTTAATATTTCATAAAATTTATACCTTGAATAAAAAATTAAATTGCAGTAAAAAAAAATAAAATTAACACCCCCCTACTGACAAGTAAGGATAAGGGATAAAAAAAAGTTTAACCACAATAATTATTATTTAGTGTAAATTACAAAAATTTGGTCTATCACAAGTTCGAAAAAATCCCAATCTCATTGAATAAATTTCCTATCACTTCTTATACCATCTCATATCCCTCCTTAAATAATTTAAAGAAGGAACAATGCTATTTAATATGACTTCTTTTGAAGTTTAACAAATACAATTATGTCTATGAAGACAATAAGCTCTAAAAAAAGAAAATTAAAAAAGTATAAATTATATCAACTAAGTCATATTTTCTCATAATAATAAAACTTTTCTATTCAAATTAATAGTAGTATGCGCTTGTAAAATTAAGAAAATGCTATGTAGTATTATTTATTTTAAATACAATTTATTAAAATTTATGTAGAAAATAGTAATTGAATATTTATTATTTGTTATATATATTTATCAATCATAATTTTACACATAAATCATAATACATATAACTATTTATTTAAATAATGTTACATAATATTACTATTAAATTATAAAGTAATTTTTTTATCACAATTTAATATATATTATTATCTATTTAATATAATCTAATTAGCTCTTTATTAGTAAAAATTTAACAATTATTTTTTTTATTTCACATCTTTAAATTTATATTTAATTAATAATTAATATATAGTTTAATGTATCTAATAATCCACTAAATCATAACAGTCTTACAGACAAAACAATAAATATCACTACAAATTCTCATAACATTCGTCAAATCATTATTGCGACGTAAACAGTGACAAATTTAGTTTTCCTTTTTGCAACTATTTTCAACAATATCAAAAGAATGTTTACAAAAGTAGGGTTCAAATAAGGTGGGCAACTAGAGCCTAGAGGGGCTAAAGGAACATTTCACAACGTAAAACCGTTTGAAGTTGACATGCTACAGAAACCAATAATGAGACAAAAAGTAAAAAACGAAAAACTATAACCATTATTTACTTGACCAAACTTAATTTAACGGTCTTTGTCCCTTTTGTCTCTTCGACATATGAGACTGCTAGACACATTCTCAGATTATAACGACGAATCAAAATCAACATTGGCGTCTGCCAACCAATCAGAACCTTGAATGAGTGACACTACAGTAAACTTCCCTGCCTCGTCATCTGTAAGAGTGGGTCTGTAACCAGCCCATTTAACCCTTTGGTCCACATTTGATCCAGGCCCAGAGTTCTGATACTCTGCATAGAAGATTGAGCTGGGTGGATCAACACCGCTGACCCATTCTTTCCAGCCCACTGGGTTCAAAAATGACCCAATACTGGACTGCATGATGACAGTGGTGGAGAAAGGCTTCCAAGGTCTACCAAGGAATGTTGGAGCAGTAAGATTGTTGTCTTTAGCAGCAAATGAACATTTTTGTATTGAAATACCAGTGTTCTGATTTGGATCCTTCTTGCCTTGAGCTGTGATGGTGTTGAATTGGTTGCTCATAGGCTGCCTGGGCATGATATTACAGTTCTGGAAGACCACAGCAGCATTGCCGAAAATAAAGTCTATGGTCCCGGTGATATCACAATCACGGTAGAATTGGCGATTGGAGTGTGCATAAAGGGTGTCTTGGAAGGCATCAAATGAACACCTATAATACACAGACTGGTCGGAGCCGGAGCGAAATGCCACTGCCTGGTGCTTTTCTGGGCCTGCAGTGTTGATGAAACCTATGTCTTTCGCCATGAAACCTCGTCCAGCAACAGCTGTATTCAAACATGCATATCATAGTCAGTACTCAATACTGGAATAAACCAAGGTTGGCTCTTTCCTTATATAATACTAATTGTGGGAAGAAGAAAAAATTGTATATTGTAATGTTGTCTTTTCATAGTACAAGGCTTCAAATACAGAAGAAAAAACAAAATGAAATCATTGTTTAATGCAAAATTAGTAACAAGAAAAAATGGTATACATCTCAACTGGCACTTTTAGAATTGGTTGCATATCGAATGGCATGCGTAAAAAACAATCATATCAGCCCACATCAATTTCTAGTTTTCAACCGGTAACAACCTGACACCAATAGCATTTTCTAGACTAGAACAAAATTCTTGTATTCTGTTCTCAGAAAAAAATAATCCTACTATTCTGTTGTTTTCATCCATGTAATTTTCTAGTTCTACTATTCTGTTGTAGTCTGAAACAAGTTATTACCCATTTAAATATTTAATGATGCTGAACAAACTATATCATAATAAATTATCATGTGGGGGACCCTTCCTATTGAATAAGACATTTACTCAATTAGATAAGAGCAGGCCTTCACTACCAATATACGGAGTTTTCAACCAAGTAAATTCTATTAGAACCTATGAACAAAATGAAAAAGCAAAAGTACCTCAAATAACACCCAAAACTCCTAAAAACAAAAATATACCCTCCCCTTGACACCCAAAACTCTTAAAAATAAAAATAGACCCTCCCCTTGACTTAAGAGAGGTATGGGTTAGTGTTAGGGTTTTTTTTTTTTTAAATAAGTTTTAGAGTGTTAAATTTGTTATTTTCCTAACAAAAAAAAAAAATTATATGAGAACTCCCCAACAAAATAGAAAAGCGCTACAGCTGGACACCATATTTATGAGGCATCAAAGGGCTGCAGACCTAATTTTAACCCACATCTACAAATGACCCAAATAAAAAAGGCTGACCCTAAAAACTTTAATAGCAAGAACAAGCTTTAACTTGTATGCTTTATATGTGAAACAAATAGAGCCACATGAAACTGAAGATGGTTTTAAGAATCACAAACCAGACAGATTTGCACATGACAGGGCATGAATTATGCTTTAAACAGAAACAGGAAGCATCAGAATCAAACACACATATAAATTAAAGCAGCAAGATAATTTCACAAGAAGGGAGTCCAAAGAAAAGGAAAGAACCAAGATTAAAAAAAATAAGGAAATATATCATCAGCACACGTGAAACTCACATGGTAACACATATACAATGTAGTTCCCTAATTAATCGGGCTATTAGATTCACAAGCCAAACTGTTGGCACATGGGATTTCCTTCTATATTCTTATTACAGATGATTGATTAGCACTTCAGGAAATATTAATAAGTAATTCACATGATCAAACAACAACAGTATGCATCGCCTTGTGTTTCTGATAATCACATGAATAACCGAGGTGATTATGACAAGCCTAGCAGTTAACATCTGATAGCTGTACCTCATAAATTTCCATAAAATATTAAAATTAACTATAAAAACTTGACATTTATCGGTTACAACCACCAAAAACCAATTCTTTAATGCCGGGTTTCTTGGCTATCCAATTGACTGCTTTGATCTTCACTTTCTAATTCGATATACTAACAAGACATTAAGTTTTACTGGAGTAAATTATCTGAAGGCATACCCTAAAGCCAGATTATGGTTATTTTCATTGGAATTCAATCTATTAACGACGTTATAAAACATGAACAAGATGAGTAAGACAGTATAAACTAAAAGGAAATAAACCGAAATAAAACAAACAGGTGGTGGGCAAAGATTTAGTACCAAAAGTGGCCGTAGCAAAGGTAGGAGTGCCATCCACAAAGTTCAAGCTGCCAGATATAATGGTTTTGGTTCTGCCATCTCCATAGATCATCACATTCCACTTGTTCTTGTCCAATATCACATTCTCCTTATATGTGCCCGGCTTCACATATATCACATATCTGGTGGGACTCTTCTTGGGAACCTTGTCAACAGCCTCCTTAATGGTCTTGAAATCTCCAGTCCCATCTTGAGCCACAGTAATATGTATAGTCTCATTGGAGTTATCCTGAAGTAGTCTTCTATCTCCTGGGCTAACCCATTCAGGAAACCCATTAAAACTCATCAACCTCCTATGAATTGGAATGTTGAAATTCCCCAAAAGACTCAAGATCTTGGTCACTATGGCCAAACTGTTACTAGCAAACTCGGTGGAATTTTGCATATTTTCCCTGAAATTCTCAAGAAGAGTTGAGTTTAATTCCTCAAGAGCATCAAGGCAAGTTTCCTGATCGGTAATAGTGGTACTAAGCCAGGTCTTGATATCATCGATTTTCGCAGTAGTTAAAAGCTTTTCACGTTTATCAACTTCCATAGAAGATATCGAATCGTTGAGTCGATCGACCGCGTCTTCGAGAACGCTCTGGCAGACTGTAAGAGCTTCTTGGAGTCTGGCATCTTTGGTTTTGGAAATGAGTTCATTAGGGTACTGAGCGAACTTAGAGAGCTCGTTTCTGGCTACATGAAGAGAAAGCTTGAAAAGAACTTCTGGGTCGGTGCTATTTGAAGTCTCTATTGAAGAGATACTGGAGAAACACGAGTTAGGGTACTGAGTGACGCCGCATAGGGCTTTGAGTGACGCGGACGGTGTCAACTCAGTCGCAGGCACCGAGTCGGAAGACGAGTCTGATGAGTTGTTTCGCTTGTGTATGACTATTCCTGCAACAGCACCGATAATGGCTGCTAATAGGACGATGGAGGAGACAGTGAGGATGATGATCCGTCGACGTGTCTTTTTTCTAAAGGCTTGTTCTTCAAGCTCATTTACTTTGCCATAGCCCTTGAAGGACTTGATTGAATCCATAAAGATTTCTACTTTTTTTCTTTGGATGTGTCTATGGAGTTGTGTTATGTACCCTTTTCTGCTTATTAGTCTATTAGAAATTTAGAGGAGTCCTCTGCTGCGTTGTGAAACTGCGAGGTGAAGGTACGTGGTGTATGGAAGGAAATGTAGATTTGGAACTGCTTGTGTGAAGTGTGGTGGTTTGTCCTTTAATCCTTTTATAAAGGGAATAGCTTTTATAAATTAGTTTCATTCATTATTTTACTTAAAATTAATATATATTTATTATTTTAATCTTAATAAATAATATATTTTAATATATTGATTACACTATTCATATAAATAAAATATTTAAAAATAAAATAAATGTAATACTTGTTAAAAATTAAAGTAATAAATATGTATTAAAATTGAAAAAAAAAAAAATTTCAAGTGTCCGCTTGTATTTCTATAAAAATGAGGTAAAATTTTTTTTTTATTACTCTTTCTCTCTTATTTATTAAAAAGAGTAATTATATTTTTTCAATTAACTTTTTTATTAACATGATAAAAATATATAAAATATTTATTTTATTTTTATTATTAATTATATTTTAATATTATTATTAAAAATAATTATTAATATATTATTTTTATAGTAATAAAAAATAAAATTTTAATAATATTATTATTCTAAAAAGATTTAAGATTTTTTAAAAATAATATTGTTAAAACTTATATAACAAAAATAATAGTTAATAATATTAAAATAGAATTTAGTATTTAATGGATTTAAATGATTGCTCATTATTCAATATAAAATTAAGAACTCAATTTTTTTAAGTGAATGAGGGATGATATATATATATTACAACTTTTAAAGTTTACTAATTTTTTTTTTCAATTATTTCTTTTAATTTTCGTTTTAAAAAATTGATGTCTTTTTTCTTTTTCTTATAAAAGAAAATTGATGTCCTTTGATGCTTATTGACGAAGGATTTTGATGTCTTATCGTGACCCATCAAGCAAGGAGTAAACATCATCATGTTCTCTTTAGTAAAGAACGTAATCCATTTCATTTATCGATAAAATAATATTTTTAATGTATAAATAATTTAATTAATTTTATTTAATAAAAAAATATATTCATATAAATCATAAAAAAATAAATGTATATTTATATTTTTTATAAAAATATTAAAAATAAAATTCCATAAATAAACAAAAGCTATGCAGTAAAATAAAACCTAAAAATAATCCACCCAACTAGACTAATAATTCCTTCTTCTAATTAATTTCATCATTTTCAATTCCCTTTAAAATATTGTACTTTCTTTGCAATTTTTTGTTTTATCTCATAATTAAAACCACGTTGTATGATTGCATCTTAAAAAGTAAGACTTCAAATACGTGATTTTGGGCTTTATAAATTTTCTTTGGAAAAGAAAATTTAATTTTAACTTTATATAAAAAGTATACTTATATTTGTGATCATTTTTAAAAAATAAAAGTATTTGTTATCATTTTTAGAGCAATAAAAACAAATTGAAAAGAGAAAGTTTGAAAAAATGTATTTCCAACTTATACATTGTCCAGTTTTATGAAACTCCTGAAAAATCATCCTTTGTTACTTATTGTTGGCTATATAATGCTATTAAATTTGATAATAAATTAAAGAATAATAGAGAAAATTATAATCAATAAATAAGATGAAAACAATGAAAGTACGAAGCTACTTTACTTTTTCTTTTTTTAGACCAAAGGGCATTCGAAACTGTTTTTTTTTTTAATCTGAAGTTGAGATAAAATACAATTTATTTAGTATATTTTAATTAAATATTTATTGTAAGTAATTTTTTTAATGAGTATAATCCGTAAATTTTTTAATCAATCATAAATGACACTCCAACTTAATAAACTACAAGTTATTTGTAAATAATTTTCCTTTTATAATAAATATAACCCATAATATAAATTTTTTATCAATTACAAAATGATATTTTAACTTAAAATAAACCACAAGTGGTATTAGACGTCCTTGAGGCTTATGGGAAAATGTTACCGTCAGATGATACTAAAAACAAAGGGCGGGAGGAGGAAAAACGTGCACAAGTACAATGCTAAAAAAAAAAAAGTGATATATATATATATATATATATATTTATATTTATTTATTTATTTTTTTAATAGTGCAAAATCTTTTTTTTTAGAGAGAATGTGATCCCTATTTTTTTTTATTCACTCAGTTTAATATATATATTTATAGGTACTAATAATAAAATAACATCATAAAATATTGTTAAAATTTTTAATAATTATTAGGTATATATTTATCATCTTAAACTAATAATTTCGTATATATAATTCAATTATATTACCATTTACCAACAAAACCGTATCACTCGACAGCTGCACATGAATTGTTAAGTTCCGGCGTTCCGCGATAGTAGGTGTAATCCTTTGATAAGGAAATTTTTGTAGATAAGTTTAGAGTCAGTTTAATTTAATTTTTTAAATAATTATATCATTTATACGTTTGTAATATAACTCAAATTTTAAATATTTTATTGGCTAGTATAATTAAAAATCATATTCTTTTAAGAATAAAATCAATTTTTTTATTTATTTTTTTGTAAACTTTTTAAAATAACATTTAAAAAAAAAAATCTCGTTCTTTTTGTTAATAAATAAAAATATTTTTCTCTCTCATTTGACTTTTTCTCTAAAAGTCTCTATATTTCTTAATATTAATTTTTTCCGTTCATACTTTGTAAATTTAAACAACTTAACAGTTAAAAATAAAATTTAAAATGCTTATATAAATAAATTAGAAATACAAAAATAAAATGAAATGAGAGAATAAGAGGACATAGGGACTCATAGGACAGAGATTGAGATAAATTGTACTTTCTTTTGTAAAAAACAAGATTAAGTTGCTGTTATTGAAGAATGAAAAGGATAGAATGACCCGAATCCCTGGTAATAGTATGTAATAGATGGGCTGTGGTTACTCGGAAAGAACCGATTAAACACAGCAATGATAACGTGTCAAATGGGTTAAGTAATGCATTACATAATATCAGGCCTGGCCAGCTGTAGACGTGGAATAGATCATTCACCAAGTTGATGCCATATGCAATTCAACAAATGATAGATTGATAGCCAACACCGCACACAAAATACAATTTTTATTTTTCTATCAGTGGGTGTTGACGCTGTTTTTGCAGATACGAGTGCAAATAATTATTTACTCTTAAAAATTATAATACTTATTTTTATTTTTATTTTTATCCCGAGACGAGACAAACATGGTTGCGTTCTCTATAAACGTTATCACTTTATATGAGGAGTATTATTGTTGTAGTTGCTGCCGTCCAATGTTTAATTTCGGGAACTCTTCATAATTTATGCACTATTATTTAGAGAAAAGTGTCATGGAGGTCCTTCAGATTATGTCATGTGTGTCATTTGATCCCTTAGATTATAAGTGGTGTCATTTGGTCCCTTAGTTTTAGAAAAAGGGGCCAATTAAGGACAAAACACATGATTTTAATGATTTTTTAATTAAAATATTATTTTTTAAGAGGTCAATTAATGAAAAATTGTATTATTTTAATGTTTATGATATTAAAATATTAATTTAAAAAATAATATTTTAATTAAAAAATCATTAAAATCATGTGTTTTGTCCTTAATTGGCCCCTTTTTCTAAAACTAAGGGACCAAATAACATCACTTATAATCTAAGGGACCAAATGACACACATGACATAATCTAAGGGACTTCTATGGCCCCGCTCCCCTATTATTTATTAGCAGAAGATAATATGTCAAATTGAACTTTTGTGACGTGTTTGTTAAAGGTACAAAAATACTTTGTATAATTTATGTATAGCTGTATATTTGATTACATTGAAGGAGCAGCTTAGAGTCTAAAGAAGGCCATGGACACCCAAGCTTTAATAAAATTCTTATAATAATAATCAAATTATTCATAAATATGGTAAAATTTATGAATATAAATCAATAAAATTGTATTTTACCCCCTGCAACATCTTTTACGTATATTATTACATTAAGAAAATCAATAGTTAGTATCAAACGTTAATTTATTATCATCATTCATGCTAAAATTTCAAAGATACTTAATATATTAATTATGCTAAATTTAAGATTTTATTTTTTTATTTTTTATCTTATTTTCTTTACTACTAAGTTTATTAACCATAAAAATAAAAGAGTATAAATACATATTATATATGTATTTTTACATCTAACATAATCACTCTTATCTCAAAGGTTGGTCCTAGTGTATTGAATAAATGTTATACAAGTACGTAGAATTTTTTATACATGTAGGTCCAAATCATATTCAATATCTAATTTAAGTTGTTTAATTTTTTTTATTTTTAACAATATTCGACCGATACTTAATTTACATTATGTTACTAACTATATTTATCACCATTCATTACACATTGTATCCGGCCGACTGTATTCTATGAGTTGTATAATCAAATATTTTACATCTATTAATTTTATATGAAAAGGAGAATTATTTGATACATTTTATTGGAAGTTTTTTTTTTTAAGATAGTAGGTAGATTTATTAATCTATCTATTATTAATACAGTATATATATAAAAGAGAGTTAATAATTTTGTATTTATTTGATAATTTATATTTTTTTTATTTATTTGGTATAATTTTTTTTTAGGGGTAATTTATAGTTTTTTTAATAGATAGTTAATGTAAGTATATTATTTCTTACTTTCAATTTTTTTAATAATTTTATTTTTATTTTAAGATGAATAATATTTTTATTTTTTATACTTTCTATTTATATAGTACATTATGTTTGAAAATTTATATTTTTTTAGTAGATCTATTACCTTATATATAAAGAAAATTTGCTTCATATTTATTTGACAATAATTTTGTTTGATATTTTTCTGTACAATTATAAGATAAAAAATTTTGTTTATTACTTTTATTTAAAAAAAAAAACAAGGCATGACGTATTGATTTAAAATAGAATTAAGAGAGCTTAAATTATGGAATAAATTTTACTTTAATATCTTTTGCATTTTTACGTATTTTGATTCTAGATAGTTATAAATATATAAATATTTTCATTTTTTTTTTTTATTTTTATTTAAGTTTAGTTTTTTTACTTCTATTTTCATTGATATATTTTTTTGAAAATTTATATTTTTTTAAATATATTTTTTCCTTAAAAAAAAATTTTGTAATTAATTTATTGAGTACAATTTAATTACCACTCATTGCAGCTTTTATTTAAATAAAAATTTTACTTTTTGGCTTTATTTATTTTGACAAAAAGTTTTATATATTAATTTTTAATTTAGAGATATGGATATAAAATATGGTTACTCACATATTAATGTTACTTTTTCTAATTATACTTGCTTTTAAACTCAAGAGGTTCTACAATACAAATATGTATATTTTTTTTATTATTGAAATTAAAAATACAATTTTTAAACTATTATATTATACTAAAGAATTTTGGTAAAATTTTTTCCAAAATAATAGTACTAAATTTATTATAGTGGCACTAAGCTCAATTTTTTTATTTTTTTTGAAATTTTGATTATGATAGGAGACTCAATTTTTGCCTTTTAGATCATATAATAAAGATTATACTATAATTTTTAAATAATTTTATTATTACTTGTGATTGTTTTAATAGTGACACTAAGGACTCATAATAAAAATTATTATTATGTGATCATTATTAAGATACAATAATATACAACGCACATGACCAAAACTAGTATTAATTAGAAAGTAGAGTCATTAAGGTCCCTTCAATTAGATTATTTATATCATTTAATCTCTTAATTTATAAGTTATATTATTTAGTTTTTTAACTTTAAAAAAAATAGGTACATTATTTTAATAATATTTTAATTAAAATATTATATATTAAAATAATATAATTTATTCTTAATTTTTATAATTAAAAAATATTCAAAATAATATATTTTTATTCTTAATTAAATTTTTTTTAAAATTAAATAATATTATTTATATTTAAAATATTAAAATTTATGTAATATTTTTATCTACAAATTATAATTTAATTTAATACTATTGATCCGTTACAACTGTCAACCATACTAATCATGTCTGCTACAACATTTTCAACACGGCAAAAATGTGATACAGTTATTTTAATACCACCATACAAATAAATAAACAAAAGTTTATATGTTTTCAAGTGAGATAGATTCTCAGCACTTGTGGTAGATCTTAATTAAATAACTGTTGGATCCAGTGTTATCTTCAAAGTACGTGAGCTGTGAATTAATTTTAAATTAAGAATTGAAGGGTTCAATGGACAACGGAACCAAAATTCATTCGCGTGTTAAAATATTTTTATTTAAGTATTTATATTAAATTTTATGTAAGAGATTATAAATTTAAGGTAATATAGTGTTATAAAAACCTATTAATCATAGCATTTAATGCTAACTTGCGAGATATTGTCACAATAATTAATAAATTTAAAGATAAAAAATAGTGAACCTCTCACCTAGTAGAAGTTTTTTGCTTTAAAAAAAATTATTGCCTTAATCAAAAAGTTAATAGTTTAAAGGTAAAAGATTTGAGTGTTAAGTCCACTAAACAGTATCACTTTTATTAGAGAGAATTACTCAAATAGCAACCGGTTAAAATAGTGAGTTTTAATTAAATATTAGATACAATTTTTAACAAAATATTTTTTTGTTTATTTTTTTAATTTATAAGTATGTAAAGTTTATAATATTTTCTAAAAATTTTATACTTAAGATGATTTTAATTTAATTATTAATTTATATTTATTTTTATATTTTATATTTATGGCTCTGATACCAATTTCTTAAAATTCTGTCATTTTATAATATATTTTTATTGTATGTACAACTTATATTTTTGTATGTACACTTTATATTTTTGTATGTACACTTTACCTTTAAGTTTCAGCACAAAAACTGTTAATCAGATTTAAGTAATTTTTAACACATCTTTGCTATATAGGTAATTGCGAAGAAGAAGGTGGGCATTTAATTGAGAAGAAAAATGTGCAGATTAGAGTAGGGACTGTGATTATGGACATTTGTATGTAACCTGTATATTTTGTATGTAACCTGTACATTCACATACCTGTACATACAAAATGTGAATGTACAAATTTCATAAGCTATTATTCTTCTTCTTCTTCCAGTGGGTGATTGTATGTCAATGTACAAATTTTATTGCGTCTTCCGGGTGAAGGACAAATTCTTACATTTTTGTATGTACAACCTCAATAACATCATAACTCATACAAACTCTCTCCAAAAATTCCATGAGATGAGGACGGCATCGAACGTAGATTCTGTGCTCTGGAGATTAAAGTTCACAGGGAAGGTAAAGTCTGCATCATCACAAGGTTCCAGCGTAGAATGCACTAAAGTTTCTGCCAAGTCACAGTCATGTCAATTGTCAAGTATAATGTTTAAATACTTGAAGGGGGAAGACCCAATTCCAAACTTCAATCTGATTATAGAATAAATCACTTAAGAGGAAAAGCAGCAGTACTATTATTAGTATTACCCTCTTGAATGGAGACGAGAAGAAGAAGAAGTTGTCTGGTGGGGCAATTGCGGGGCAAAGCTGCCATTATAAGCTGGGGGTTAAAAGTGTCATTTATATTTTGCTAAAATACAGTCGTTTTGTTATATGAGTCAAAAAATTAATTTTTAATATATATATACCATTTTAAGGAATTAATTCCTTTTATTAAATTGTTTTCGATGTATTAACTTTGATATTTTTAATAAAATCTAATCAATTATAAAAAAATTTATTCACCTAAATAATAAATAATTTTGCTACTAAATAGAATTACTCTGAAATATACCTTATATGGACGTTTCAACATCTGTTGAACCCGGTGACATCATCAGGTAAACAAGTAGAACCCCCGCATTGTGTAAGAATCGAGTATGAAAATATAATTTTATTAAAAACAACAATAGTCTTCTAATCTGACAAAAAAAAAAAAAAACAATATTCTAAGTTTATGCTATAAAATCAATAACAGAGGAAGTACGAAAATTATAGACCATAGTAATTGATGGCAATATATCTGAGATGGCCGGAGTAATAAACCTAATATATTGGTTCAAGTGCAAATATATAACATTCTTATTCATTAGATTTGATTGGTTCAAGAAGAGGAAGCAGAACAAGGTTTTGTTCTCTCCCAATTTTATCGATCCTGAAGAAAAATAATTAATATTTACTTAATAAGGTTTAAATTAGGGATGACAACACTATTCAATAATACAATCCTAATACGACAACAAGATATAAATTATTTTTAGTAAAAATTGATCAATAATTTTTTGACGTGTTTAAAGATTTTGTTATTTTTTATTATTATAAATAAGTAACACAAAAAAAATTCAAGTAAATTTTTTTATGTGCCAATTAATACGAAAATTCGACACGAACACGATTATCAACCCTAATTTAATTTAAACAGAGAGATAATTCTCACAACCTTCACTAATTAATAAGAAATAAGTAGAGCAACAATGATCAGCTGCTTTTCACCTACGAAAACACAATTTAAGGCTTACCAAAACGGAATAACAAAACTAGAATAACAAAACAAAACACTAATTATTCTCTAATTTACAAACCAAGAGAGAAAGGAAATCCGGTGGAACTCAACCAACTTCCACCAGCAATAAATGTGCCAGGAGTAAAAGCTTGAGCCTCAGTTGCACTTGTAATTACCTTGTAACCCTTCCAATTCACCCTCTTTGTAGTATCAGCCCCAGCTCCAGTGTTTTGATACTCACCATAAAACAAAGTACTAAGGGCAAAATCGCCATTCCACTCGTGCCACCCAACTGGTTCAATAACATTACTAATAATTGTTTGCATAATCACAGTTCTTGAATACTCTTTCCATGGTCTTCCAAGGTAGGTTGGAAAGCTACTTTGAACTGGTAACAAATCAGAAGTAACTCCGATTCTTGATTTTTGGATCACAATGCCCGTGTTTTGATTCGGGTCGGTTCGACCTTGAGCCGTAACCATGTTCTTTTGGCCCGAATTGGGTCGACGGGCATGGATGTCACAATCTTGAAAAACAGCAGCACCATTGCCAAATATGAAATCAACAGTTCCAGCAACCAAACAGTTAATGTAGAATTGACGATTTGAGTGAACATAAAGTGTGTCTTGATAAGCCAACATGTCACATTTGTAAAAGGCAGAGAGATCAGCTCCTACACGTAGAGCTACTGCTTGGTGTTTTGAAGGACCTGCTGTGTTTTCGAAGGTTATGTCTCGAGCTAGAAATCCCTCACCAACCGCAGCTGCCAAACCATGAATAAAAAAAATTAAAAACATGTCTGTCACTCACTTGTACCAATTTTAAGATTATATTCAAATCCAAAAGACATTTCTATTAACAAAAATGAACTAGGACGACTAACGGACTAAGATAAAAAGATTGAGACTCAATTTGAAGTATCCTGAGTTACTATTTATTTAGTAATTTCTTACAAATTGTACGTATTTTAAACCAATATTTTAAAGTAAATGAGTATACGCAAATCTCAATGATCTTGTTATAAAAAATAAAAACAATCTCAATGATCTTATCATCACCAACAATTAAATGATGCTTATTCATTTAACTAAAAAATTTAGAGTGAAAAAATAGTTTAATTTAACTATTAATAAATGCAGAGGGAAACAGAGTGTATCGCATTAACTGGGAGAGCTCAACCAGGGGAATGGCTAACGACAGTCATCCAAAGAGCAACATTTAATATATATAATTTATATTTTATTTTTGGAACTGACACAACGCTCGCTCCTCCTAAATTAAAAACAATAATTCTTGAGACAGTTAACAAACTAACAATGTGCACAAACCATGTAAGGACCTCTATGTCTCATGGTGGACTGTTATAAAAAATATGATACACAGAGAGGAAGAGCATTCAAATAAAGACAAAAAAGTTCAGACCAAATAAAGGCAAAAGGACCCCCCAACAAATAAATTCAAAGACAAAAAAGTAGAAGAATCAGAACAAATAAATTGAAGAATAGACATGTCGTGTCAAGTGGTAGAAGCACCTTTCTTTCTTCTGAATGCAATAAGTAATAGTTTGGTTTTTACAAAAATATATATATTATTTTGATCATATATTTTTATTTAAAATAAAATTAATTAAATAAAAGAGTTATACGTATGAAATGGAGCCTAATAGTTTTGCACAAACAATGGACAAAACCCTCAAATAATGCAATAAACTTTTCAATGCCTCATTTTACATATGTTAGACAAAGTAAACAAAAAGAAATAAGTGTAAATGTGCCCAGCAGTGTAGACATATGAATAGACGGCTTTTAATGAGATCAGTTTAAGATTGAGTCAGTTCTAGTAAGCTAAATTGAAAACTTCCACTAATTTTGGCCGCTATGCTTTCAAAATTATTTAATATGTTTAATTTGGTCTAATTTGTCAAAGTGTAGAAAAAACTGGGCCAAAAAGCAATACTACCTTGTAATAAAGCTGGAAGCGTCAAAGAAACTAACCATCAAATTGACCAAATCCTTAACTTTAGATCATCAAGAATATTTTATGAGTTTGGGTGGATATTTCTTTCCTTGTGAGTCATGTGACTAATTGAAAGGGGTGCTTTACAGCTTATGTACATTGGTTGGCAACCAATTAATCAACACCATGTGCTTCAAAATTCCAATGACATATAAGTTAATATGAACGTGAATCTGACATATAAGGTAACTCACATGCGTGCACAAGCGTAAGCTTTCTATACTAAAAATGTAAACATGGTGTAAAAATTAGCCAGTAGAAAGAAAGAAAGAAAAAAAAAAAAAGTATCAGTTTGTAATCTATATTATAATAATACAGTACAAGTACAACATTGTTTATATATATTTCAAATTTATGATAGAATATTTTCCTTAGAAAAGGGGCTAGTTGGGTGTCACAGAAACGCAGATAAACAAGTGTATAATTTGATTTGAGCAGCATCAACAGTTTCTTAATTTTGTTTCAAACTTCCGTCCAAATATAAAAACAAAATGTATTTTTCAAGCACCATCAACGGTCAAATCTTATATTTTTATATTACTAGTCTAACGGATCTTTGTCACCAACAACCACCTTTCCAAATGGATTATGATTCTATCAACATGAATAATTTTATTTTATTATATAAAATGGAAGAAAAAAAATGCAGTATAAATTCTCTATCTTTAACGAAAGTATACTTTATATCCATACATATAAAAAGAAGTAGTGACTTTTACTTTTAAAAAGAATAACCACATAAGACCATTACAAAATAAACTTATATTGTCCCTAAAAAATAAATTTTTGTTATACTTTACCTGCTCTTAAGAAGGTAGAGGATTCTTAGACGATCATCCGTCCATATAAAATTATAAGCTTTTTCATAATGTCTTTCTTGCCAAAAGGAAATAAAATTTGTTCACCATTACATGCTCATTAGGAAGAGTATTTAGTAATGTGTCACTAACCAACCACCCTCTACTATTAACGCTTTTTTCAACATAAATGTCTAGCTTATTCTTTAATTAACTCAAATATTATCCAACTAACTGCAATTTATCATAAAAACACTTTTAAGTTTTAAAAATGAAAATTCTTTGATTCCATAATGCATTAGATAAGTTTGATTAGGTGTTAGTATCTAATAAAGTTATTTAAGACGTGTAACATAAAATTAGTACTGTTATAACTTTTATTATCTACCGAAGCTACTTTAAGATAATTTCATTAGCCAATGACCCACAAATAAGGAGTTAAACTTACCAACAGTTGCAGACTTGAAAGTAGTGCTACCATCCACAACATTTCTACTTGCAGTAATGATGGTGTTGGATCTCCCATCTCCCAAAAACATAATGTTCTTCTTCTTCTTTGTAACCTCCACATTTTCTCTATAAACACCCGCTTTAATTCTAATCACATACCTCTTTTCACTATTATCAGGAGCATTATTCACTGCCTCTGTAACCGTCTTATAATTCCCACTTCCATCTGAAGCCACTATCACATCTGGTGTCACACTCGTTGCTTGTAAAAGCTTCCTATCACTCACCGACAGCCACTCTGGCCAATTCATTTCATTAACTTCCTTAAGCTTCCTATTATGACTATTAATCTTACTTATCTCGTAATTAGCTATATCAGTATCTGTCAAATTCTTAATCATAGCCAAAGCATTACTACACATTTTTCCAACACGAACTTCACCTTTCAACAATACTTCCCTCACTTTTTTATCGGCTTCATCGTGTGAAAAACCATCCAAACAAGTCTCTTGATTTGTAATTGCCGAACTAATCAATGTTTTGAGATCATCAGCATGTTGTTTCAGAGATTTCTTATTTGGGTATTCGTGAAGATCATCAACAGCTTCGTGTAGCTCATCGAGTGTCTCATCAATGGTCTCTAAACAATCATGAAGAGCTGTTTTTTCACGCTTGGTTAGACCTTTTCTGTTTTTGATCAGCTTTTCGACTGTGAAGAAGTTTTGTTGTACAGCTTTGGTTGTGATGTTTAGTGAGAGTTCGATTATGTCTTTTTGGGATGTGACTGGTTTTTTGGAAGATGCTAATTCAGGGGATGTGGCTATTGTGGAATAGCATAGATCTGGGTACAGAGTGCTGCTACAGGAGTGTTTGAGTATGATGTGAGTTGCTGAAGGCAAAGAGGATTTAGAATTTTTTTGGGATTTGTTTACTCCTGAAACGATTCCAATGATTATGGCAACTAGAAACAGAGTTGTGAAAACAGAGAGAATGAGCTTTTTCTTGTGTCTTTTGGACATGCATATGAGTTTGTTAGAGTCTGATGATGACTTTAGAGCAGAGGTGTCTTTGGGGTTTGTCATTGATTCAGAATGTAGAAGAAGAATGAAAGAGAGTGGAACTCAACTCAGAACTAGAGGATTTATTGAGAGGAGACTCCGAGTTGTGGGGTTTATAACGAATGCATAACGTTTATGTGTATGACGTTATATGCACCAAAAGTGACTTTATTTTTGGGTCACAAAGAGACAGTGTCAAATTGTACGTTAGATCTTTTATTTTATAAAAAAAAAATTGTATGACAGATTGATAAAATGAATTGTTTAAGTTATTTTTAAATAACTTACTAATAAAAACTTAAGTATATTATGATATATAAATTGATAAAAACATTATATTATATTAGCTAAATTATACCATGAGGTTTTCAATTTAATTAAGTTCATACTTTCTTGTATTATACAATTTAATTTTCAACTTTTTAATATTTCATACATAAATTTTTAAATTTTATAATTTAGTTATTAAATTTTTAAAAATTTATATATAAGTCCAAAAATTGTGATTAAAAAATATGTATTTTAGTTTTCAAAATATTTATGTGTGAATTTTTTGGGATTAGTTGTAGAATTTAAAAATTTATATATAAAATTTTAAAAATTTAGAAACTAAATTATAAAATTTAAAATTTTGAAGATTTAAATATAAATTTAATAAAAATTTAAAAATTAATAAAATAATTAAATTTATTATATTAAAAGACATTTTTCATAGAGGGTATATTGGATAACTTTGTTATAGAAATTAAAATGAATATTAACTTTAATTAATTTGCACATATATGTATTCATGTTAAATATATAATAATTTTTTTATTAAAAATAATAATTTTTAATTTTTAAAGTTATTTTGATATATCTCGCATCATGTAAGAATGAGTGTAAAAGAAACATATGTAAAAGTGGAAAAGAAAATATTTAGGAGATTCTTTACTTAATATATATATTTTTTAGAATAGTGTTATATATATTAAATTATAATATATATTAAATAATATATTAGTTATTTATTAAATATAAAATTAAAAATATAAAATTAAAAAATTATAAGATATTTTATTAATAAAAATTAATTAAATTATATTATATAAATTATAATAATAATTTTTTTTTTCACATTTACTTCATCATCTTTAAAATGGCATTTTCTTTTATGCTGTTTATGGTAAGAAGACTTTTCCTTCCTTTGTGGTTCTTTTATTTACAATATATATATTATCAAAATTTTATATAAACATTAATCAATATTATTAATTTAATTGGGTTTCACAATCTTAAATTATGAAATTTATATTTAATTAATGTCTAATAAAAAAATTATTTATTTATGATAAATGATAAATAATATAATACAATATTATTAATAATTATAATATAATTTATATAATTATATTTAATAAAAAATTAAAATGTTAATTATAATTTTAGTAAAGATATAATATATAAAAATCTTCCTCAACGAATACATCACTTCAACGTACAACGTACGACACGCATAAAATATAAATATTTAATTAATCCATTTGAATTCAATTAGCCGCGTGAAATAGCCCACAATCCACATGGTAGTTTGGAGCTATCTTCTATATTTAAAAATAAAAATAAAAACTAATTACATGTCATATTTCCTCGGTACATAAGTGAAATTATTGAGCCATTGTCCTTTTAAATTTTTAAAAGCATTTATATTAAAAGTACAGTTTATAAATTATTCATATAAAATAAATCTTCATTTCTTTAAAACTAAAATTTTAATATTTAATCATTAAAAAATACACTAAAGATTTAGTAAGTTCAATATATTTATATTCAAATTAAATACATATAATATTTTTATAAAAAAATAGTAACTAAAAAATAAGTAATGTTATTTTTTTATTATTTTTATGGTACACTTTTAAACTAAAATTTGCCACTATCTTTAAAAATGAACTTTTAATTTTAACTCCTTAAAAATATATATATATATATATATATATATATATATATATATATATATATATATATATATATATATATATATATATATATATATATATATATATATATATATATATATTGTTTTAGATAGAATGTAAAATAATATATATATATTTTTACGTAAATATATGTTATTTTATGAAAGCTATATTATTTTACCTAATAATAATAACAATATATATATTTTTTATAAAAATATTAATAAGTATGTCATCGGAATATTTTTTATTTTGTATTTTTTTACCAATGAGTATAAAGTATAAATAAGAGTTATAAAGGGCTCTTCTCCATCTTTTATTTACTTGTTTGGCCTGAATAAAAAGCATAGAGAGCAAAAGATACATCATACAACATTGAAAGCGGTCAATGTTTGCTAATTTGCTTATTTTTTAACTCGAAAGGAAAAGGAAATATTAGTCATTATTGTTTTGCCAGCTTTAGATTTTGTGTCTTTCCATTTTCAGTACGGTCTAGCTGCGGCAAATAGTACATATTTTTAAAGCTTTAAGACGTACGTTTTAATATCAAGTTTAGATGTAACTTTAAATTCTCTTATGAATAACAAATTTAAATAAATATCAATAATTTATAGCAATGATCCTAAACTCTGATAGGAGTTTTGACAAAAAAAAATTTTGATATCAATTTGCCAAATTCGATATCAGACAACTATTCAAATTTTAATTTTAATTTTAATTTTTTATTTTTTTTTAACTTCGATAGCAGTTTGAGGTGAAACCGATCTTGATTTTTATTCTCAAAATTAACAATTGTTTTGTTATTTATAAATTTATTTAATAATATTATCACATAAATTTATTTAATAATATTATCACTATATTGTCTAATTTTCTTGTATTATTTTTAATATATTATTAAGTTTTTTATTTATTTAAATTTTTTAATTAATAAATTATTTTATACATAAATAATACTAGTATTAACTTATTACATTTTGTTTAATTTCGTTATTAATTAATTATAAAATATTAAAACAATTAATTCTATATTTTTAATATAATACGATATAAAAAATTTAATATTAAATTGTTCTAATTTTTATTAATTTTATATTTTATATAAAAAATATTAAATTTGAACGCCTTTAAATTTTTTTTTCTGGCTCTCCAGTGACCGAACCAGATGGGTAGAAGCCACCGAATCAACCATTAGATTCACCGAACAACGATACCAAGATTCAATGCACAATTTCTCTAAAAACCCAGATAAGATTCGGTTCTGGTATCTCTATTCTCACGGCCTATGAGCTTTTCAAGATTCACAAAATAAGTTGGAAAAAGATTCAATGCCGTTGAGTGGCCGAACTCTTGTTAGAGGAAGAGATGGGCGAATGATGAAGACGAACGAACTCCTTACGTACCAAATACCCTCAATTTGTTTCTTTTCACGAAAGGTACGATAAGAAAGATTGGAAATGAAAGTTTCTTTCTGATTTGGTCGATGCAGAAATGAATGATAATAGAGAAACATTGAAATCAATATAGCACACTAAAATGCAAAATCAGGCGGAGATCAATTTTCTAGGATCATGGCTCTGATACAATTCTATAAATTAAAGAATAAAAACCATTCTATAAATTAAAAAACAGAGAAAATTAAATATAAATTATATTATTATTATTGTCAAGTCACTGATATATAAGTCTATACTACAAGATATATATACTGGAGATTAACTATTAACAACTAACTTCAATAATAAAAAAAAGATTGAAATTTTTTATAAAAAATTTCAATTAAATTCAAAAAAAATATTAAAATAAAATATAAAATAATATAATATTAAATAACGTTAAAATTAATAAAAAAAATTTGATTACACGAATGTTTGAGCATGAAATATAATCTGATAAAGATTATATCCGATGGAGGTACAAATTGGTATGTGTGAAGTCTGCGGAGCTCGTTGTCACATAATTGAGCAAAGTACAATTATTGTTGGTCTCTAGCTCGGTACTAAACTACGTATGTTAAGTCGTATAATGTCTTTATCAAGTTATTGTTTTCTTTGTAACGTGTACCCTATTAAAGCAACAAGTATAATAGTGATAATGTATTATTTATTATTTTTAAAATATATATTTTTAATTATTTTTTTAATCGATTGTTATATTTTTATAAAAATAATTGTATTAATTTTATATTTTAAAAATCATCACTTATTTCAAAAATAATAAATAATTTCTCATAATATATATATATATATATATATATATATATATATATATATATATATTAAAAACTTCAACTACTACACATTCATTATCCTGTAGTCTTTTTTAGTTTATTTCTCTAGAAGGAATCATCTACAACCATGAATTGAATTAGATGAACTATAATAAAACTTTTTATATATTTATTCTTTTTTATTTTTATAATATTTAATTTAAAATTAAATATTTAAAATATTTTTAAAAAATATTTTTATATAATATAATACTATAATTATATTTACTCACTAATATTTATTAAAAATACTAACAAAAGTGAGTATATATAATCACTTTATTTAAAATTTATTTTATATTTAAAATTCATGTCATATATATAAATAAAATATTAGATTTAGATACAATACTTTAAAGCCCCCAAGAATGCTCGCCCTTGATTGCGAAACAAACACTTCAACTTTTATGTTATGTTTTTCGTTACAATTTAATCTTAATTTCATTAATAATTAGGTACAAAAGATCATTTATGTGTAGCTATTTATCAATGGTCGGTGCTCGACACTTTTAAATTATACCGTCAATTGCGTTTTCTTAAAAGTTTTTTTTTTTTTTTTTTTACTTGTTCTGAAAAAGAAATTGGTGAGAGTAAATCACGCTTAATTGTAGATAATTGTGTTGTTTGTCCAAAAATACAAAAAATCTACTAATTATAAATAAAAAACATAAAAATTTACTAAATTTTAGATAAATATTAAAAATTTAATAATTATTAAAAATGATAGTAGAAGTTCAAAACTTTTAAAATTGTTATAAATGTGTCTACATTGTATGTAATGAGTGGCGTCACATTAAATTTTAAAAAATTTAGACTTCTAGTACTATTTTTAATAATTATTAGACTTCTAATACCCTATTTAAAAATTAATAAATTTTTATGCCTTTTAAATATAGTAAATTTTTTAGTAATTTCACAATTGTTTTTTTATTAAGATGAATCATTTTATTTAAATATAAACATTTATTGATACGATTTTGTCCAAAATCATTGCCATATGAGTAGTGTAAATTTTATATAGTATTTAAATAATATAAGATATTTATTTTTTAAAATATTATTTTTTAAGATATTTCTTGATTATTTATAAATCTTACATTAATATCATGCTTAAGTAATATAAGACAATATTTCTAATACATAATTTTTGATTAATCGTAATATAATAAATTTGTGAAAAAATTATTAATTAGGCTTAAATTAATATTAATGTGTTGGTTGAGATTAAAAAAAAAATATTGCATAATTTAATGATGAAAATATTGGAGACTTTTATTTTCTCTTATCAATAATAATATCATATTATCAATTGAGATCATTAATACAAACTAATAAATAATTCCTCCAAATTTACGAAGCTTGCTCGGTGCTTATCAATGGTTAACATAAACAAAAATATTAAAGGGTATATAATACCCTTATATTTTTTTTTCCTTCATCTTTTTAGTTTTAGTTTTACCTCTCCTTAAAACAATTCTGTAACACTTTTCAACTCATTTTTTAGTTGTTATTTAATATTGCCCCCCCACCATGCAATCCTCACCCTTATGGAGGAAATAAAGAAGACCCCTGATGCTGTAAGGGAATGGTTTCGGTGTACTCTGAAAACCACTAATGATGAATGCAAAAACGGTGAGAACGTTAACAATGATGGGGAAAGCTCTCAGCAACCAAATCATGCAACTATCTCTTTTAAACTAACCGTTCAGGAATTGGTAAATGACCGCAAGAGGAAGGAGACATGTGGCGATGCTATAGACACATTTAATGCTTTACAACTACCTCCGCTAGATTCTCATGCTGAGGGTTCAAAGTCTGTTGATTATTTAGCACAAACCCTTGAGTATCTCCAGCCTGAGTCTACTTCTGAAATGACGAATAATCCTGATTCTATTCTGGAAAGTTTTGAGCCACAGCATACTTCTGATAAAATTAACTTGAATAATGTTGATGATATTGGTGAGAAGTCCTGGAATCCAAATCAAGCTCTGGTCATACACAAAAATAAAGCTAAAGCTGATGGGGCGGGAAAGAGAATTAAATTGATGAAAACACTTACATCTTCTAGAAATGTTTCCTCTACAATTTCGGGTGCTGGAAAAAGGAGCAGTTCTAGTATTTCTTCAACGCCAAAAGGTATGTCTTCTACTTCTATTATTAATGATGATGCTTTATTGAAAGAGGTCATTGATCCTCAACACGTGACGGGGCTGAGAAGCATGCCTCGTCACGAGCCATGAAAATTATGAGTTGGAACGCTAGAGGGCTTGGGAACCCTCTCAGCGTTAGAGCCCTGGTGAGGGCAGTTAACATTCAAGTTCCCAAACTGATTTTTCTTATAGAAACTCGCTTAGGCAAAGGTAAAGGAGATGGTTTACGTAGGAAATTACACTTTGATTGTTGTTTTGAAGTTCCAAGGCGTAATATGGGGGGTGGTTTACTGCTATTGTGGAATAATGAGGTGGATGTCTCCATTATAGGGTTTAGCATTGGTCATATTGATTTCACTCTGAATTGTGCTATGCTTGGTACCTTTAGAGTAACAGGTTTTTATGGGAACCCTGATAGAATGTTAAGGAATGACTCTTGGGAGCTGCTGAGAAGATTGTCTCATGGTAATAATCTTCCTTGGGTTGTCATTGGAGACTTTAATGAAATTACTTCTCAACTTGAACATCTGGGTAAGAATTTGAGATCGGAGTGGCAGATTGATCAGTTTAGAGAAGTCGTTCGAGATTGTGGACTTGTGGATGTTGGGTATGAAGGTTTTAAGTTTACATGGAGCAGTAGAAGGAAAAAAAATGAACTTACTCAGGTTAGACTTGATAGAGCTTTCGTTAACTCTTTATGGAGTCCTTTCTTTAATCTAAAAAGAGTTTTACATTGGAAGGTGCCCTATTCAGATCACTTAGCTATTATTTTTGGAGTTGAAAAGATTGGCACTAATTTCAATCAGAAAAAGAAACGGAAACTTTTTAGATTCGAGGAATTTTGGACGAGGATAGAAGGATGTGATGAGGTTATCCGAAGCTCATGGAATGCTGCAAGTTTGGAGAGAATAAACTTGAACCTTTTGAATGTCAAGATAAAGCAATGTAGCTTGGCTCTCACAAATTGGAACTGGAACACTGTGGGACATGTCCAAAAAAGGTTATCTACACTAGAAAGATCCCTTCAAACAGAGAAGGTTTTGTTTAACCCAGAAAAAACGTTTGTCGTTGAAAAAGAAATTAATTCTTTGCTCGAATATGATGAAATTATGTGGAGGCAAAGATCTAGACAACTCTGGCTTCAATCTGGAGATAAAAATTCAAGGTATTTTCATGAGAAAGCCAATCAACGTTTTAAACGAAATAAAGTGATGGGTTTGATGGATGATAATGATGTGTGGATTGAGTCAACAGAAGGGATACAAACACTTTTTCATAAATTTTTTTGTAAACTGTTCTCCTGCGAAGGGTCAGGTAATTTTGCATGTTTTAATGATTGTCTGGAATTAAGGGTAACTCTTGAGATGAATAAATCGTTGACTAGGCCTTTTACTAGGCAGGACATTGAAGTGAGTATTAAGCAAATGCACCCTGTTAAGGCACCTGGTCTTGATGGGTTGCCAGCTCTGTTCTATCAGAAATATTGGGAGATTATTGGTGATGATGTGACATATTTTTGCTTAAGGATACTTAATCATAATGACAGTCTGTGGGAGCACAATAACACCGTTATATCTTTAATCCCAAAGAGTAACGAGCCAAAAAGAGTTATTGATTTCAGGCCTATTAGCCTTTGCAATGTAATTTACAAAATCATAGCAAAATGCTTAACTAATCGAATGAAGTCCATCCTTCCAGACATAATTTCTGAGTGTCAGAGTGCTTTTGTACCAGGTAGACTAATTTCTGATAACTCAATGGTGGCTTTTGAAACACTACATGCTTTAAAGAGGTCTCTGAAAGGAAAAAAGGCAAGGGCTGCTATTAAATTAGATATGATGAAGGCATATGATAGGATGGAGTGGAGCTTCTTGAAATTCATGCTACTCAAATTGGGCTTCTCTGGACAATGGGTGGAATTAATTATGAATTGTGTAACCTCAGTCTCATACTCGTTGTCGGTAAATGGTGAAAATTTGAAGACTTTTAGGCCTACTAGAGGTTTGAGGCAAGGTGATCCCCTTTCTCCTTATCTTTTTATTTTATGTGCAGAGGGACTTTCAAGCTTAATCAGAAAATCAGAAATTAATAATCATATCAAGGGAATTGCTGTTGCACGAGCTAGCCCAAGGGTATCTCATTTATTTTTTGCAGATGACAGCTTTGTGTTTATGGAGGCAAATGAAGAATCTTGTAAGAGGCTTAAGGAAATCTTGGATAATTATGAGAGTGCTTCTGGCCAAAAAGTTAATTTGAGGAAATCTGCTATGTGCTTTAGTCCTAATAACTCTGAGGAAGATAAAAAAGTAGCACTGGATACTTTAGGTATTCCGTTTGTTAATTGCCATGAACGCTACTTAGGACTGCCCGCTATGACTGGAAGAAATAAAAGAAGACTGTTTGGGGAAATAAAGGATAGGGTGTGGAGAAAATTGAAGAGTTGGAAAGAAAAATTTTTGTCTGTGGCTGGTAAGGAAATTTTGATTAAGTCTGTGATACAAGCTATCCCCACTTACTCTATGAGCTGTTTTAAATTGCCAATAAGTCTTTGTTCGGAATTACAGAGCTTAATGGCAAATTTTTGGTGGGGATATGACTTGGATAAGAAATCCATCCATTGGATGTCTTGGGAGAAACTTTGTAAGCCAAAGGCTTTAGGCGGGATTGGTTTTAGGTTCCTTTCTTCCTTTAATCAAGCTCTTGTCTCAAAGCTTTGTTGGAGGCTCTTACAAAGTGGTGATAGCTTAGTAGCCCGTGTCCTGCGAGGTAAGTATTTTCCAACTAGCAATATCTTCAATGCTTCTGTGCCTTCTTTCTCATCATTTCTATGGAGAAGTATAATTTGGGGTCGGGAAGTTTGCCAAACTGGTATAAAATGGAGGATAGGTAATGGGAAGATGGTGCGTGTCTACAAAGATCCGTGGTTGCCTTATTCATCACAATATAAAGTCTTATCTCCTAGGGTGCTTCCTGAAAATACTTTTGTTTCAGAACTCATTGCTGATGCAGGTTTGTGGAATGAACGTCTAATCAAGGAAAGTTTCTTAGAAAGTGATGTTCAAGCAATTATGAAGATTCCCCTAATCACTACTAATCATGAGGATAGGATTATTTGGGGAAGATCTGAAAATGGCATTTTTTCGGTTAGGAGTGCTTATTGGCTAGCTGAGGAGAGAAGAAATTTTTTGGCTCAAAATGAATTGGCCGCTGGTTGTAGCAACATGGGTGCACAGACTTGGTGGAAGAACATATGGTGTCTTAATGTCTCAAATAAAGTGAAGATTTTCATATGGAAAGTTTGCAATGGAAATTTGCCAGTTAATGCCCAACTTTGTAAAAAGAAGATTAAAAGTTTCCCTTGGTGTGAACTATGCAATGGAAGCTTTGAAGATGTCACGCATGCCATTTGGAGCTGTGCGATTGCTAAGAAGGTGTGGCAACTATCAATCTTTCATAACTTTCATGAAGGTATGTCTTCTACTCTTTGCTTTGTTGATATTTGGAATAATATGAGGTCAACATTTTCGTTTGAAGAAGCCAGTCATTTCTGCTACTTAGCTTGGACTATTTGGCATAACCGTAATGAAATAATTCATGGTAAAGTCGGAAGGTCAACTGATGGACTTTTGAATTGGGCTAATATGCTAACTGAAGATTTCAATAAAGCTCAATCCTTAACTGATCATGGATTCTTATGTGCCAAGTTGAGACACTCTACTAATCTAACCAAGAGTTGGAAAAAGCCTAATGAAGGTTGGGTCAAATTAAATATTGATGCTGCATTACGGAAGGAGAGGTATAAAGTAGGCCTCAGTGTGATTGCAAGAAATTCTTCTAGTAAGTTGATTGGAGCTGCCTTACAACCTTTCAAATGTATGTTTTCTCCTTTATGTGCTGAACTTCATGCCTTAATTATGGCTTGCAAATTTGCTCTACAAGGAAATTGGATGAATGTGTATTTTGAATCTGATTGCCTACAAGCAATTAGTTTGATTAACAAAAAGGGGACTTGTTTGGCTCCTGAAGGTGTGTTGGTACAGGAGATTTGGAGATTGAAACAAGATAGGAATTTTATATTCCTTTTTTGTCCAAGAACAATTAATACTGCAGCACATCGAGCTGCAGCTTATGCGTTGGATCTAAATGTAGGAATGAACTGTTTCTCTGATTTTCCTCCTTTTTTATTTGATGTTTTAAATTCTGATGTAACTCCTTTGGAGAACTCCTATTGATATTGTTATATCAATGTTTCACTCCTTTGAATCAAAAAAAAAAAAACTATGTTTACATGCCTAGCATGTATTCAAAGTAAGGAATTCAAAATTAGCAAACATATTACACATGATCGCTTATTCAAAACAAGGTAGGAATTTAGAAATTGCATAAACTTGGTTTTAAAGTAAGGTATTAAAAACTTTCTATAAAAAAAAAAAAAAAAGAAGTAAGGTATTAAAAACTAGAAGCGTTCAAAGCATAGTGTTCAAACTATAAACGCATATATTTTTGAAAAATGTGATATATTTGAAATCAATTAAAAAAAGTGTTATTTTTGAAACATGAGCAAGAATTAATTCACATTTCTTTATAATAAAATTATATTTTAACTTTCTCTAGTAACGTTAGTGCGGTGGTTGTGGGGTGCTTGGCTTGAGTTCAATGTGAGCCTGAATGAAGGAGTGGCTTGTGCGGCAACATTGTTTTGCTCCAATGGCCCTCACCTGCTTTGCTACTGCCATTGGTGGCCCAATCTTGGCTTCGCCGTTGGTTTTTTCCACTGGGTTTTTTTTGTTTGTTTTTGATTTCTTGTTTTGTTTTTCTGCTATTTTAATAATTTTTGTTCTGTGTGTGATCTTATCCTACAACTTTGTGTGTTTAAAGCTTGTAGGTGGTTTATTGTTGTTAATTGTGTCGTATTTTGGTTGTTTTTGTTATGGTTATCTAGGTTGTAGAAATATCTAAAAGGTTTGTGAGTTTTTTGGGTAATCAGTTTCTAAAGTTTAGCGACATGGACGTATATTGTTGTTTGGAGTACAATTCTTTGCATCTGCTTGGCAACTTAATACTGTTGATGGAGGTTGGTTGGTTTGGAAAGCTTTTAAATGCTAAAGTTTCACCACCAATGTGTGACTTCGTTCAAATTTTTTCTCCTAAGAATTTAGTTTTCTCTTTGATGTGCCTTTTTGATGTTTGGATGTGTATCTCCATTGAAAATTTACTTCTTAATATACTTTGGGAGTTTGATTAATGAAATTTTCTATTAAAAAAAAATTATATTTTAACATGTTCTGTTAATAGAATTTGAATTTCATCATTGATTATAAATAATAACTCTTAGAAATTTGAAGGAATTGTAATTCATAATCCCTTATTTAGTTGTAGTTAAATAAATTTAAAAAATTTATATGGCATATTACTATTAAAAAATAAATATAATATTTTTTTATTAATTTTTCAAAAAAATTAGTATTTCTTTAGGCAATGATATTGTCATTATTGCAACAAAAATATATAAATTTATTATTCTATCCCTATAATTAATTATATATTAGTACTATTTTTGTTAGTAAAATTGTCATTCAATTAAAGAGATACTTTTTTACTAATACGAGTACTTTAAGTTACTATTTAAAAACTTGGGCAGGTACCGATTCTGTACCACAAATCTGTTGGAGATAATGAACTGCAATTTTATTTTTTGTTGTGATTATTATAAACAAGGGTTTTTGGAAAAATGTACAAGTTGTAGGTACACTCATGATTCTGATCACCCCTTGTAGGAAGCAGGTTGATCCTGAGACTGTAAAATACTTGTCTGAAATTGCTAATATTTTTTAAAGTAATGGAGTTGACTTGGATGAACGAACTGTTATATGTGCTAATGCTCTTGAAGAAACTTGGGGAAAGGAACTTCAACTCGCAACTGACTATTACATAAGCCACACTTTGCAGACTCTCCTCGAGGGTTGTGATGCTGACAAGTGACAACCTTTGTGTTTTCCTCCGAAGTTGTGTAAATGATTTCCCTTTTATTTCAATTGATCGGTCTAGTTCTCATGTGGCTGAGACTGCTATCAAGTCCTTAGCTAGGCATCTTCAGGACAAGGAGGTCCATCATGTTGTTGAAGAAACTTTAAGCATGATATGTAAGGTATTGACTGTTCTGTTTTTTGATTGAAGGTGTTGGTTTTAAGTTGCTTTAAGGTTAACAGTATTTGTACATATATTGTCCATTTGTTTATATCTATTTCATCCATCTTTACAATTCACAGCCCCAAATGTTCTAGTGACATAGTTCAATTTGTTTTCTTTCAAACATCAAAATACATTGCCATCAGTAAATTTTTTCTTCATAAGTGACAAGTTGGCAATGTCCAAAAGAACAAAAAAGCTGATATTGGACATGATTAAGGATCTTCTTGAATTGGGAAGGTCAGGAGTTGTTGCTTCAATCATTGCTGCATGTCAAAGGCTTCATAGTAAGCAACGTCAGGTATTTTAACTGAATTAGCATTATTTTTCTCGTTCTCTAAATCTTCAGTTTAACAGTTTATTCCCAAATGTTTGTCTTTGTCTTTGTTACATTACAGATTTATGTAAGTTCAACTGTATACATTTTTTATTTACTTGATAAAATGGAAGTGTTGGTTGTAAAGCAATCTTCATTGATATTGCTTCTCGTTCTGTGCTAACTTTTCCATTGCTTCTTTGGAAGTGTAGTAAAGCCCTTGCTGCTGCATTATGTTCTGTGAATGAGTCTTCAACGGGCATTGTTCCTAGACTTCTGTTTCTTGATTGGTACTTTAGTTGCAAAGACGAGGCCAATTGGAATTGGCCACAAGGTGCTAAAATACACGTGATTGGTTCTTCGATTCTGCAGGAAATTTTTTGATTTCAAACTGTAAGCATCATCTCCTGCGCTCATGGCTTTCCTTCGTTTTGAGTGTCTTACTTTAATAATGAATTAAGCTGTGTAACTTAATCAGTAGTATCTCATCCAGGTGTACTCCTATATTTATTTGAACTATTTATTTTTCTACTGCTTTGAAGGCTTCAAGTACATTTTAGTAAGTTCGCTATGCACTCATCTGGTTCTTTTACTGTTGAAAAGTGTTTCAATGCTGCAAACATTTCAAAGAAAGAGTTAATAATGTCTGAGTTGTCATCTGTTAACAGTGAGCTTTTCTAAGACAAAGCAAGGCCCTTATCTGTTGAGGAAACTAGATGTTGATGGGTGAGCTGTTGCTTATACATTGTTTTGTCTTATTTATTTTCCAACCTTAATACTTTGTCAAGATACAAAGCACTGGCTTGCACTCATACCTTGGGCTATATCCGAGGTTGAGAAACCTATTCAGACACAATTTGAAAGACAAGATGTGAGTTGAAGCCAGTGAAATTCTGAGTATTTGTCTTTCTTCTAATTCTATATCTTGTACAGATTTGTTGCTCGACCAGATAAGTGGAGGTTGAGGCAAGAATAAAAGCTTGCAGCTTACAAAGAATTTCAAGCTATGTTTTTCTCTAGGGGAAACAAGCCATCGAAAAGTGCAAGCCTTTTGTCTAATACGTCCAAGAACATATCAAAGGGTAGAAAGGCAAAATGTGATGATGAAAGAAATTTGAGTTAACTCAGATTCTCCACCATTTTTGAGCACATTGATCCACAAATGTAAACCCAGTAAAGGGGGAGAGCGCAAGAAATCAAAAAAGGATTGAGGACAAGGGAGGGGATCAGTAAGTGCTTTTGCTGCAATTGTAACAATGGAGAAGGTGGGGAGGATATGCAGTTGAAAGCTTGTAGATGTGGGCATCTACTTTATTTCTTCGCTTTTTAACTGAAGCTTCAAAATGTTCAAGGCTAACTGGAGGTGTAAGTTGCCTTAAGAGCTGAGAAGGCTTCTCCAAAAGAGTAGAAATCATGATAGTTTGGGTAACTACTTTTTCTTACTCTTAGTTTTGTAATCTTATACATGAGTTTGCCTAGGGAATTTAAGAATTTCATGTTGGGAGGAACTTCTTGTTTTATTCTGTTTCTGTTTTTAATTGTTGGAGTAGCATAGAAGAAATTAGCATGGCATGTCTATATATTGACACACAGTTTGATTCATTTATATACTCATTATACATTTATATTTAACAGCAGAGCTCAATACATAAACAAAATTATAGACCTTTCAGTAGAAAGTACTAGTTATGAGAATCTGCTTTACACTTGAACATGGTCACAGAATGAATGGTAAAGATCCTAGTAACTTCACTTCTGTACTGCTTGCTTCACTGATCTTAAGGAGGATTAACCCTGGCACAAAAACATAGCATTCAGGTTAGTCATAGCTTACACCAAATCCTCCAGCATGGAGAAGACTGAAACTGTTGGAAGTAAAAGTTACTTGTTCTGCGTGGGATTTGAATTGCTTGGTGGTATTCTTCTAAAGCAAGAATCGATCTGCATATAAGGATTGTTCCTCTTTGCCTTCAAAGCTTGAGAAGCTGAAGTTCTTCTTGATGCAAAAGAGGAATGCCCTTTTGTCAATTGGAAGGCCTCATTTCTTATTCCGTACGAACCACAGGACGATAGTATCAGAGAAAGCGAGAGAGCAAGTGAAGCCAGAACTATAGACCAGGCCTTCATGTCTTGTGCTAAGTTTCAATAATCAAGATGTTATATAAATTAATGTAGTGGTTTAGTAGTTGATTTATACCTACTATTTGTTTTCAATCATAGTAATATCTTAATTGGGATCTGATAACAGTGGGATCATGTGCTCTCTTTTGACTGTTTACGAAGCTAGGACTCTGACCAGATTTGGACCTTTGTTGAAATAGTAATATATGTTCAGAAAGGGTCACGTGATATGGATATATAATTCATCTTTTTCTTAAGAAAGCTAAAAGACTAGGTATTATATTTGATTATGTGTGAGTTGCAGCTGGTTAACGTGGTAGTACTAGCTCTTAGGGAACCGAGTGAATTGGTTTGGCTGAACCTCAACTGTACTCGTCTGGTTATTACTTATTCCATGAATGAGTAGTGCCTAAAAGCAATCTAAAAAGCCAGAGCAAAGCTGGCTTTAATTTCTTAGTTGTTTTGAGTTCTTGGATCTTGTGGAGCTGGCCAGCTATGCATTTTTTTGTTTTTTTTTTTGTTTTGTGTGTTTCTAGTTTTTAATAGGGGTCTTATGTCAGTAGCCAGATTCAAATCTAAACTGTAGCCTGCTCCCTCAATGGAATGGTATCAATTCTGTTGTCGACTTTGTAGTCCCCAAGCGGAAAGATTCATGCTTAAAACTTAAAAGGAGCATATATCATTAAAGGATGACGTTAACAAATAATTGTTAGAACATTTTCTAAAATAAAAAGACATAACTTTTTGTTAAAAGATTGTAATGGTTGGTAAGTGCTTTTTGGCAAAAGATATATTAAATAGTTGTAATTTTTGGAAGTGAAATACTATGTTGAAAGATTGTGACTTAAATAAAAGGATATGACTTTTTGATAGGTTGTAATTGTTATAAACAATTACATATGTTCTAAAAGACATAACTTTTGAAAAAGTCACAATTCTTCAAAGAGTTATAACCCAATTGAAGGAATGTATAGAATTCTATAAATAGGCCACTCATTTAGGCCATTAGAAGAAGAATAAGAGAGAATAAGAAAATGGATAATAAATGTTCTCTAACATTTTCCACTACAATTATGTGCAAATAAAATTAGTATTCTAAATACTGCAAATTTAGAACATTAATTATCTTGAGTGCTTTTTAAAGTCAAAGGTGTTTTTGAGTTGTCTTCATGAATGCACACCGCAGATAACAAGAGACTTCATTGTTTCTTGGAGGCGTATTTGCTTAACCTAGTGTTTCACCGAAATGGTAGGGACAAATAGCATCTTAAGGACAGCGACTTATAGTCGTGCCTTGAAGCCAAATTCAAATGCAATATTATTTATCGTAGAAATCAACATTCAACAACAAGTTCAAGAAAATTTCCTCAACAATAATAACAATTGTTCTGCTGATGGCAGTATTGATATTTTTTTTTTGCAAAATAATTTCTCACTCTTATTTTTATATTTTCTCTTCAGGTCTGTTATGTGTTTCTCCTAAGGTTGATTACTTGTAGAGTAGAGTTATTTTGGCATGATAATTTGTTTTAGCAATAGACATTGGCGCACCAGGTCTAGAAAAAATTGGATGGTAAAGCTTCTAAAATTTAAAACGAAAGGATGTGTAAGAAGAAAAAAAATCCTAATAAATCAAGTGGAAAATCGAAAAAAGGGTTTGTCATGGATTTTTTTTCAAATTGCCAAGATTTAATCGAACCTTCCATAGGCAGAATGTGGTGATGTTAAGGGTACCTTCTACGAATTTACTAATTTCTAGCATAATTTTGAATTTTTTAAAATTATTTGATGTTAGAAAGTAAATTATGGAAGACAAATAATTTAAAAAAAAATAACAAAAATAGCACGTTCAAAATTTATAATAACTAAAATACCACTTATTATATTCAAATTATATATTTTTATAATTAAAAAAATAATCTTTATATTATTTTTTTAACTTTGTTCACATTATACTGAGACAATTTATACTCATGTAATATTAAACATTATTTTTTAATTAAATATTGTTTAATATTATTATATATTATTTTTATTATTATAAATTTTGTAAGTATTAATTTTAATAATTTATTCTTAAAACTAGTAACATGTTCAATAAAACAAAAATAAAAACAACTCTTTCAAGAGAGAGTTTTTTTTTTTTTTTGATAACCCTCTTTCAAGGGAGAGTTGAAAGCCTGATGAAACGTATAAATATTTTTATTAGCTGAAACGTATAAATATTTTTTTTATTAGCTGAAAAGTATAAATATTTTCCGCTGAAAATCGCGTAGGTTATAAATAACATAAAATGATAAAATTGACCTGCCATTAAAGTATAGCATGCACACTGATGGCCCATTCATTTTCTCAGAAAATCAAATGAAATATAAAATATCCCAAATAAATCCATCGAATCTTCTGTAGTGTGATCTCATCAGGTTTGTTCAGTTTCTTCTGCGTTCTTTGTTTTCTATCGCTCTAATTTTACTGTTTTTGATGATTTCTCGTTCTGTTTGGATCATTAGAAATTTGATTTTAGTCATCTCCCATTTATTTTAGTTATTTGATTTGCCGCCTCTGATGTTTAGAGGCGAATATTATATTGATTACATTTGCAATAGTCTTGTGGTATTGTATTATACGCCTTGAGCTGAAACTGATCTAGTTTACGAGTGCGATTAGCTGATTTTTTTTTATTCGGCTTTGATTTTGGATTTCGTTGTGTGATTGATTTTTCCACATGTAAAAATTAGGGCTTTTTTTAGCGTTAAAGTGATTTTTTCGCTTTGAGTACAAAATATTATCCTCGAGCTTCACGACGATCGGGGGAAAACTTGCTCGAAACAAGGGGAAGACAATTCCGTGAGATTGGAATTCTTGGACCAATTAATCAGGTTCAGGTGGTTAGATAGAGTTTTTGTTGGTGTAAAAAATTGGATGTTTATTTGGGCTGAGAAATCATTGGGGAAAAATGGATAGGTATATTGAAAGTAGCAATTTTTGATAGCTTTGTTATATATCACATAGGTCTGCTGAAGCATTAAAAACTGTGATATAACGGTGTAACCAGAAATAAGGATAGTAGTTTATTCTTTATAGTATTTGCTTTTCTCAATGCTTATTTAGAGAGCTCTTAGTAACACAATGATCGAGTTTGCATTTTTCTTTGTAGCTATATTTGTAATTAGGATGGATCATACATGATCAGATTGTGGCCCAAATTTTCTGTATATGCAAGTATACTGTGACAGTAACGTTTTCAATGCCTATCTCCAGTCTCTTTTCCCAGTACCATGTGATGATGTTCTGAGCCCATGTTGACAAAAATAATTTATTCTTTACCCCCTATTTTCTATTTTTCTTTGGTATTCTGTCGTTTTTGGGTCAAAGTATGATCTTTTCCATTGCTTAATAAAATCTTGTTTGCATGGCTGAAGAGGATGCCAATCGTATGATATTGGTAAGCTTTTCTGCCATGTTTATATAATATTTGTGATGATGACACAGACAGGTGTATACAAAATTGGTATGGTAATTTGTAAGAGTGAGATATATAGTCACAACTTACATTTTGCTATGATATTCATGCTATCATGTTTGCATGTTGGTTGGACATGTTTAAGGCATCCATGTGCTATATATATTTGACATTTGATTGTTCAACTCTCGGTAATTAAATTATAGCTTTTAACTTTTTATATTGGTTATGTTACTCTATTTTGTAAGCGTAATTCTCTCAATTACTAACCTTGATTTTTCATTTGAGTTTTTGTGCCTTTTGTTTGAACAATAACTTTTGCACGTCTCTTTCCTTTAAATTTGGCAGGCAAGCGGCGAAAGTTATACAGGGTTGAAATATACAGAGTGGCTTATAGTTTGTTTGTCATTTACAATTGTTGTAACTTTTGAGATGGCCAATAAGGCATGCATCAAGCGTCTTCAGAAAGAATACAGAGCACTATGTAAAGTATGTTTATGTTATCCTTTGAACTACCATCACTTCATTCTTAAATATGAAAGTTATTGTCTTCCCTTTTTAAAATTGCTTATTTAATTGGCTGACATACTACTATTGTTTAGCATGAGTTGAAAGTGAAAAATATCCTGCGTATTTTTGCATGTTCAAGTTTTGTTCCATGTTTATTGCTTCCTACTTCTTCTTACTGAACGGCTACACCCAGTCATTTTGGCAATTAGATTTTGATGAGTTTAAGATATTCTATTTTGTATTTCTCTGGAATTTTATTTTACTTTTATCTTCAAGGCAATGCTAACATTTTTTATCTGAAAATTTTAGGAACCAGTTCCCCATGTGGTGGCCCGTCCTTCTCCAAATAACATTCTTGAATGGCGTAAGTTTATTTAATGATGTCTTTAGAGTTTAAATATAATTCTGTTGGGCATGAGCTCAAAATATTACCAATTGACATTCTTTTTTTCTCCCTCTTTTTTAATTTCAATTTTAGACTACGTGCTCGAGGGCAGTGAAGGAACACCCTTTGCAGGTTGGTTTCGAGATTACATAATTAATTCAATGTTGCATGTTTCTTACTACCATCAACTCTTTGGTAATTTATTATTGGCTTTCTTCTGCTTGTCTTGAAAAGGTGGATATTACCATGGGAAGATCAACTTTCCTTCAGATTATCCATATAATCCTCCAGGAATCATGTAACTTTCCTTTTAGTTTCCTAATATTACTGTTATGTATGTTTTTATTTGCTTGACTGGTTCTGACTCCTTATGACTTTCACCTGTCCTATAGCATGATTACCCCTAATGGCCGGTTTGCAGAGCGAAAGAAGATATGTTTATCAATGAGTGATTGTAAGTTTTCTTTTGTTGCATTTGAATATATTTGGGCTTCTTTGTCCTTGACAACTTTTTTATTCATTCTTGATTTGTTCCTTTCAGTTCATCCTGAAAGTTGGAACCCGATGTGGTCCGTATCAAGGTAAGACACCTAATTCCAGAAGGCTCTTTTTTTTAATAAAAAAAAAGAGTAAATTTTCAGCATTTTTTGCCCCTTTAATGCTAACATGTTGTGATTGTTTGAATGAGCAATTATGGAAGAATGTAAAGTTTGACATATTTTCTTTTTTACAAGTGCAGTATACTTACCGGGCTTCTTTCATTCATGGTGAGTGCTCTATGGTATTCTAATTGCAATATTGCATCTTATCTACTCTCTTAACAAATTTCTCTCTTTTTCTTCCCTATCCCAACTCCACCAATATCATAATTGCGAAATATGTGAATAGTGAAGACGCATTTTTCTCATGCAGACAGACAGCTCTCCTACTGCTGGCGGTGTGAACACAACTGCTGCTCAGAAGCAACATTTGGCAAAGGCTTCTCTTGCTTTCAATTGCAATAAGTAAGTCGATTAGACCTGGTAGAATGGTTGTAGCAGCACTCACATGCATGCCTGCATGTACACCTCCAAGCATATTTAATATGAACATATGTTTTCTCTGTTCGGGGATCTTGGCCAATTCTCAACGTAGTTCAATTATATGACCCGGGATAAAAATGAAAAAAAGGCATGTATCCTAAACTGTTGATGCATGAGATCCTTGAGTGGCTTTTCCTTTGTTTTGTCCGAGTTTGGACACACCAGTTCCAGCTGCTCTCTTGTTTCTGTTTTAAATTGTAGATACCAGGAGTTGCATTTTTATTTCTTTTGTTGCTTTCTTTTTCTTCAAATTGAAACCATTGGTTGTAAAAAATTTATTTTAGCTACTTTTCTCTCCCTCTTCTCTAACCGTACATCCTTCATATTTCAACAACCTTGTGTGGTTTTTTTTTCCTTCTTTTTGATCTCTTTTGTCATAATTTTGTTATGAAGCATAATTTGACCTAATGGTTTTCACTGTAACAGTCCAACATTCCGTAAAATGTTTCCCGATTATGTGGAAAAGTACAACCAGCAGTTGGAGTTGGAGCAGCATATTTCAGAACATGGGTCACCCGAAGCATCTGAGGTAGAAAAGTCCAAGTCTTTATTGGAAAAGGATGATCTTAAGGGAGATGTGAAAATAGAAGACGCTGTGAGGGACAGGAGAAAAGACAAAAAGCAGTCATTACCAACTTGGGTGGTGGTGTTGCTGGTTTCCATGTTTGGCATTATAATGTCTTTGCCTCTGCTGCAACTTTGATACCTGAGGGCCAAAAAATGGAAAGTTTGCCGGAATGCTTGTATGCAGACTTGTGACTTTATGTTGTTAGTTAAATGCAAGTTCTGGGACTTCCACCCTTTGCTCCTTACGTTTTGAGTTCTAACCTAATTTTGTGTAGGGTCCAGTACCGAAGAGGTTTGGTTTAAAGGCCTTGCCTAATTTTTTTTTTCTTTGGGTCAACGGTTTGATCGTTTGTTAGTCAAATGGTCAAACATGACATGCTGCTAATGCTATGTTAGTCTAGTTGGAGTTTCTGTCTGACATTTCCATCTATATTTTTCTCTTAAAATCACTTCAGTACTTGTCTATTCAAGTAATTTTATGGCAAAAAAATTACTCGATTTTTTGAACAAATTTTTTTAATCAATTTTAAACAAAAGTTTCATAGTCCATTATATAACTTTGATATTTATTAATCCAATCTTAATTTGACGATAATAAAATGATGAAATTGTATTGAGTAAAATTATAATGGAATAAATTTTCATTGAAACTTTGTTCATGTTTTAACTAAATTTGTTCTGTTAAAACATTTGAAAGTTTTCTTTTTAATTAAAAATGACTTGTTTTTACATGTATGATCATAAAAAAAATATATGAATATGTATGTTTACATGTACTATTATGTTATATTTGACACTTTTTTTTACTAACAAATTGGCTTATAAAACACTTTTTTTATAATGTGTTTTAGTATTATTATCTTTTAGTATTGATATTATTATAAAACACTTTTTGTTTTGTTTTGTTTTTATCTTTTAGCACAATTTTCCTTCAATTAATTATATTTATATTTTGAACAAAAAAAAAATTATATATTTATATTTATATGGTCTTTGTATGAAATCGTTCAGTATTGTGCATTATTGGTTTATTGGCTCAACTTAAACTTATTTAGCTCTCTCGCTTAACTTTAACTCTCATGTAAGCGTCCTCCTCCTTATTAGTGAAGTTGGGCTATTTGCTGTCTATTATATATTTACAGTGTGTGCCAGTTTTTGGCATATAATTCATAGTTGACAGATTATTTGTTACTTGTCGTTCCTTTTTTGGGAGTAAAATTGTAAAACATTAAAAGCCTGCCCAATTCTAACTGCGTAATATTGTTTGGTCTCAATATCAATATCAATATCAATACCGATGCTAATGGCAATACATATGTTAGGTATTTCCCTTTCTTCAGTTTGTCAATTCGTTATACTCCAAATCAGCAAGAATCATTAGTGTTGTTAGAATATCTTATTCAGTTTTTTTTTTTTTTAATTCAGTTTTTTTAGAACAGTCTATTTCTTCTCCTAACAGTAAAACAATGTACTTTTTAATGTAAAGAATAAGAAATTTTCCTGCTTTTATTATAGGCTAAATCATATTATTAGTTCCCAAATTTTAACTAAATTCAAATAGGATTTAAAATTTTTAAATTCATTTCTTAAACTTTTAAAATTTCATACATAGGTTTTTGAACTTTTAAAACCTACAATTTAGTCTCTAAATTTTTAAAAACTTAAACATATATCTTAAAATTTTGATTAAAAAATATTTATTTTAGTTTTGATGAGGTTTTGATCAAAAATTTAAGTCTTTGACTCTTTGTGGTGCTCATGTTGGCAACATAAGGGTGATATGAGATCCTAAAAAGCTTGATTTTACTGTTTCATTGATATATTTTGTTTGTTTGTTTGTGTCAATGGTTTTATTCTTGTGTTACTAGTATTCTCTTATTCATAATTTCTCAAATTGATGCAAGTGGAATAAAAAATGATGTCTCTTCAAAGTTAAAGTTATTACAAATTCGGTAATATCATGCTATTAATTTTGATTAATTTAATTCCTTAAATTATTTATGTGTAATTGAAGTTGAACCTGATGATTTGGTATCGTTTTGTTAAAGTTTATCTGTTTTTTTTTTTTAAGTCTTATGAATTGGGTTAGTTTTTTATTTTTTTGGTTGTTTATTTTTTGTTAATAATATTAATAAAATCATCTTCTTATGTAAAAAAAAAAAAAAAAAAGTCAAAAAAGCCTTTCTAGCTTTGAGTGATCTTTAGAAGACGTAGTAGTTAGAGGGTAAGCTTATAATATTGTATATTAAAGATAAAATACACACTAGGCCCAAACAATAAAATCATAAAGAAAATGTAGATTGGTGCCGCAATTAATGCGTTTGTGTCCAACCTTGTTGACTTACGTATTAGAAATCATCGTTTGCTACTACTTTTTTGTGCACGTCTTATTCTTTTTGTTCAAATCAAATTAAGAAAATTAAAATGAGAAACCGTGTTTGTTGATTCAAAAGTGGCTATAGTCTATACAATCTGATTCTTGGAGCTATGAAGCCTATGTTTTAAAAACAATTCTACAAGAAAGAAAAAACAAAAATCAATTTTTAGATTTTCGGAAGAAAAAAAATCATAATCTGGAAAAACAAGAAAGGGATTGGACTAAAATTTTGTTCACTGTACATTCATCTCAAATAATTGTTGAGTTTTGTTTTTCAAACAAATATTCATAGTACAACTTCTTGTACACCAGCAATAACAAAGATTACAGAAGAGATCTCAAGCTATCTGAATCAACTGTCTCTAAATTTAACAATGAAACGACAATGACCAAGATGACATGAGAATGTTTAACTAACTCACCTCCGAAATTATCCGAATCAATCCTCAAAAACAGCACTTTCTGATCATCAAGAAACCTTTTGTTTCGTGCTATATCTTCAAACGTTAAAAAAATATAAATAATAAAAATAGCAGCTTTCTAACTCTGTACTCTACTTGCTTGCTCAATATCAACAGAACTGGGACTGCATGGACTTGATCTTTTCTCCCTACTTAGAAGTCTCTTTAGAGACCTCAGTCTAGTCGGTACAGGTGTTTTCAACTCATCATCAGCAAATCTGTTAGCCGAAGTTGATAAAGACGATGAAGACATTTCATTTGGTATATCAATCACCAACATTCCAGAAGGTTGAGAAGAAGATGAAGATGGTGGATCAGAAAGTTGAGAAGACGACGGAACTTCTTCTAAACCAGTACCACCAGAGCTAACTTGGGTTTCATCTCCCCAAAACAGAACATTTGTGGGGAAATTTGGGGTCTCTGTCACATACCCAGAATCTAAATTCTCCCCAATTGTTACTACATTTTCAGATAATGAAGGAATATTATTAGGCTCAGAACTCTCTGGAGCAACAGAGTTTCTACAAAGGGGACAAGTGGAATGAGATTGAAACCACATATCAATACAATCAACATGAAAACCATGATTGCATTTTGGAAGCAACCTGGCTTTTTCTCCTTCGACAAGTTCAGAGAGACAAACCGCACATTCAAGCCCATCTTTGAAGTCCTTTGAGTGATAGTCCAATATAGGAAGGGACTGAAGAACTGATGGGTCAAGTCCTCTTCGCAGAGTGGCAATTGGGTCTTGCCCAGGTGCAAAGACAAATCGCCGGCGGCGACGACGGCGAGAATGATCGGGATTACTGGTGGCTTCCTCAATGCGCCACCAGAACCATCTCGCGTATAAATGCAGCAAAATCACGAAGACAACTACAAAGAAGAGTACAATTATTGCAAGTACCATGATTTGTCCGGTTAATTCAACCGCTTGGGTATTGTTGAGGTTGTTGCTAAAATGAGGTGGTTCCCCCATTCCAGTTGATCTCTGCCGATTCTAAAACAAACCCAGTTGATAATTTTATCTATAAAACCCAAAGATTGAAACTTTCTGGAGAAATTGTGCTGAACCCAGATGAAAACTAGCGGAGAAGTTCTCAAGAAAGAGGCAATTTGCGTTTTGGGTTGTGAATTTCAAGATCTCGGACAGGGAAATAAGCAAAAGCTGATGCAGAATTAGCAGATGATATTTAATAAATATGAATGTGAAGAAGTGAATATGGATATTGGCAAAATGAAAAGGAAAAGTTGGACTTGTTCTTTGGGGAAGAGGAATGAAGAAGGAAAGAGCTTAGCAGCCCCAAGTCTGAAATGAACGGTGGTTAAGGGATAGTCGGGACGAAAACGTTTAAAAAGAAGAAGGAAACTTAACAGAGAAATACTGAATGGGATTCAAAGACTTGGACTTCGCTCGAAGTTGAACAATGAGCTGATAACTAATGATCGGAGAACTCTCACTTTTATTTTCACACTTTCTTACAATAAGAAATTATTTATTTGTAATAGACTAAACGATGAGTTGTTATTTTAATAAAATAAAATTTAAAATTAATGTAATTATTTTTTTTTTCTTGATAATTAGAGCAATCAGTGAAAAATATATTTCATAAATAATAAATAACACATTTTTTTGTGATAACATGTAATATTTATTTTTTAATTTTTTATTTTACATAACTACTCATTTAATAAATCTTATTATATAAATTTTAATTTATATTTTTAAGTTTTTTCACATATTATAACTAATTAATTACTCATTTAGTCGCAATAAAATTTAATTATAAATATGCCCCTTTTTTATGAGAAGGATATATGTGGGTGGCAATTGACGAGAATAATGAGAAATGTAAATTAGTGAAAGATATAATTTAATACATAAAATTTTGTAAATTTTATAAAAATTATATCATATTTAACACATAGTATCCTACTTAATTTAAATTTTAAGTTTATAATCTAAGTATTAAATCTTTAAGTATAAATATTGTGTGTAAAATCAGTTATTTTTATTTAAAATATAATAAAATTATAACAAATTCTACATTTTGATACTTATTTGTTCAAAAAATTTAATTGTTAAATTTTTAGCTTTAATATTCAAGTTAATTTTTAGTTTGAAAGTTTTTTATAAAAATTTTGTATTATAAATTATTAATTAGTATTTCATCTAAAATTTAGTGTTCGATCTTGAATGTCATAGGATGAGGAAGATGATAGCAAAGAGTTGAAGAGAGGGGTCAATCTTGTAGTAAATCAGAAGAAAAGGAGTAATTTGAGGGATTGAGATGGGTTTAATTTCAAGAATGTGTTGACATGTTTCTTATTTTAAAGGAGAGATAATAAAAAGAATCTTTTAAAAATTTAGGGAAATTACTAAAAATAGTCCCCTAAAATTTATAGTAACAAAACTAACACCTCTTGTATTCAATTAAAATTGAACGTTCAATATTCAATTTGAACGTAAAATATTGAACGTTTAATATTAAACGGGTCTAATTGTCGTCATTCAATTCTAATTGAACGGATAATATTGAACGTTCAATATTGAACGAGTCTAAATTATCGTCGTTTAATTTTAATTGAACACAAGAAGTGCTAGTTTTGTTATTACAAATTTAAAGGGTACTAGTTTTTTATTTTCTCAAAAATTTAAGAGTGAGCAGTTAATTACCTTTAAATATTGTTAAGGTAATATATAATTGGTGCCTTGGTGGTACAGTGATATACATAAAGTAATAAAGATGAATTGGTTCTATAAATAAATGAAGACAAAAATTTAAAATAAAATAATTAAAAATCTTTGTAAAACCATTAACCTTTTTCAATATCACAATTTTATTGAGGAAGATTGTAAGGTTTATTTTGTATTGACAATTTTCGTGGATAAAATGTTTGATTGTAATCTAGAATAGGAATTCACCGATTAATCAGACGATACATGGTGATGGAGTCATCAAGCTTGGAACGCTCATATGATAGGTATAATATTATATCATGCATACATCTTCACACAATTAAGCACGACACTTAGTATGGATCGTAACGAAAAATGTAATTGTGCACATGTTGGTCGATCGATCGAGAGTATTGATCGATCGATCGAGTGGTCGATCGATCGAGACTGAGACAACTTCGATCTACCTCCTCTCTGTTTGGATTGGATCGATCGAGCAATTGGATCGATCGATCGAACCCTGTTCGATCGATCGAGTATAGAACAACTTCGATCTACCTCCTCTCTGTTTGGATTGGATCGATCGAGATCTGTGGATCGATCGATCGAGTAGGTCTCGATCGATCGAGAAAGCTATCGATCGATCGAGCCAGTATTATATTCCTACTCAAACTCTTTTTGTGTATTCGACCCATGTGTTACTTTTATCAATTTGACTCATTTAATGAGAAAGCAAAATTCTAGTATGAGTAGAAGTGTTAAGAAAGTAGAATCCTTGTGTGAATAAAAGTGTTGTGGAAATAGAGTCCTTATTTGCATAGGATTATTTTAATTGTGGAATCCTTGTATGAGTAGAATTCTTGTGAGAAATAAATGCTGATGTGAATAGAATCATTGTATGAGAAGAATTCTTTTGAGAACTAAATCCTGATATGAGTAGAGTTATAGTGAATTGCAAATCCTATTTGAGCTAGGATTGGACTCTATATAAGTGAAGGGATGTTTGTGCATAATCAATCAACTTGAGCATTTAGAATTATACAGCACTAATACTTTCTAGCATCTGAATTGTGCTTATTCTCTTCATCTATTGTTCTTAGGCTTTTTCATGTTTTATTCATATGCCTAATTGATTTGCATGATATTGAGCTTAATATTGAATGTTCTAGAGTTTGCTAGCTGATCCTGTTTTTACATCGCATGTTATTGAATCTGCTAGTTAGGATTGTTTATTGTTTGAATCCGCTCTAGGACACACATTGCACTTGTGTTTTTGTGCTAACGTTACAGGTGACAGGTTCGGTATTTCGTGTGACTCGAAATTACCGAAGGTGACGGGTTCGGTTGATCTTGTGTGACTCAAGTAGATCGGAACGTTGGTCCGGATCCAGACATCTAACTATTGGAGGCTGTGAAAGGAGCAAGCGGCTCGTAAGTAAATTACAGAAAGGGGGATCTATCTGCGACGGGTAGTTTCTGGACTCTATGGTTGTAATTGAACATTATTTTCATAGTGGATAGTTAGGTGGTCCGGTGGACCGGTGATTTTCCTCTTAGGTCATTGTTGTGGCCTAGGTTGTTTCCACCTAAAAATATCGTGTGTCGTTTTATTATTCCGCATTTATCTTTACACGCGATTGCATGTCTGGCCGTTGTGATTAGATTATATAATATTTGTTGAAAATTGAAAATAACCTATTCACCCCCCTCTAGGCTTATTAAATCCGTAATTAAAAACTTTTTCAATTGGTATCAGAGCGGGTCACTAGATATACTTAGTGTTTGCCTAGGACCTTATTATGGATCATATGAGAGAGGGTTTTTCTACAACCCGTGCACCTTATTTTGATGGGTCTAACTACCCATATTGGAAAGCTCGTATGAGAGCCTTTTTACGTTCCTTAGATGAAAGTGTTTGGAACTCTGTGCTTTATGGTTGGGAACCACCTACGGTTACCAAGGATAATGTTGTCACACTTAAACCTAGGATTGATTGGACTCCCCAAGATAGAATTGGTAGTGGCTGGAACCAAAAGGGCATTAATGCTATTTTTAGTGCTGTCTCGTCGGATGAATTCCGACGTATCTCTAATGTTGAAACTGCTAAGGCTGCTTGGGACACTTTAGAGGTTGCCCATGAGGGCACGTCCCAAGTTAAACGAACAAAACTTCGCATGTTAGCTACTAAGTTTGAAAATCTTATAATGAAGGAGGATGAAACGTTTTCTGAGTTTTATGCTAATTTATGTGATATTACTAACTCTTCTTCAAATCTTGGAGATAAAATTGATGAACGCAGGTTGGTTCGAAAAGTCTTATGCTCATTACCAGAACGCTTTGAAGCAAAGGTTACAGCGATAGAGGAAAGCAAAGACATTGACACCATGAAGATTGAAGAACTAGTTGGGTCAATTCAAACATTTGAGATGAACTTTCCAGCACCCAAAAAGAACATTGGAATTGCTCTGAAAACCACCAATGCTGACGATGGTGATAGTGATGATGAAGAGCTACTCACACTTGCTAGAAAACTCAAGAGAATGTTCAACAGAAAAGATCGTAAGGGAAGAGAATTCACCCCAATGAGTTCAGAAAGTAAGAAATCTAAACCCACTGGACCTAAATGTTTTGAATGCAATGGTTTTGGACACTATGCAGCAGATTGTGCCAACAAGAAGAAGAAAACAGGAAAAGCTTTCAATGCTACCCTTAGTGACATAGAAAGTGATGAAGATCAAGCTAGTGGGTCAGAAAAAGCTAACACCAACTACGTAGCTTTTACGTCAACTGTTGGTGGATACTCCAGTGAGTCAGACTTTGACTCAGATGAAGAGGGAAGTAAACGTATCCTTGATAAATTTAATGCAAACAGTTTTGAGGAGTTATTTATTGATTTAATTAAATGCAAGAAAGAAAAAGATAAACTACTCATAACTGTAACAAAGCAGAATGAACAGATCAATTTGCAAGACCTTAATTTATCAGTTTTAGAAAAAGAAAAAGTTGAACTGTCTGAGCATTTTGACAAGTTAAGTTTAAGTCTTGCAGGTATTGAACAGGAAAATTCAAAGCTTGTGCAGGAATTGGAGCAATCAAAGGAAACTGTCAAAAGATTAACAATTGGAGCTGAACGACTAGACAAGATGTTGAGCATTGGTAAGCCTTTTGGTGATACAAGTGGACTTGGATTTTCAGAAGAAAACTGTACACCTTCCACTTCAAAAACTACATTTGTAAGGTCTTCTAACTTTATCTCTACTGCTACAAATTCTGCACAAACACCCACTAAAACTGTAGGAGCTAAAACTGTTAAGTTTGTGCCTGTTTGTCATCATTGTGGTAGAAAAGGCCATATTCGACCTAACTGTAGATTTTTGATGAATGCTCATCTTCATGCTTATAGGTATAGAACTCATAATTATCATCATACCATGCCTATGTTGAATTTGGATAGGAAATATGAGCCTAAGAGTATGCCTTTAAAATCTAATGCAATTAAGTCTCAACCTAAAAACATAAAGAAATCAAAATTCATGAAAATTTGGGTTAGGAAAGATTGCATGTTTCCTATCAATTGATCACTATTGCTAGACCACCTAGGTACTTTTGTTTGAGTGCTTAAATGACCCTAGGTGAGTATTTTTTTTGGTTTATTTCGTTTTTTTTGTTGTTAATTTTTTTTTGGATTAAAAAAAAAAAAAAAAAAAAAAAAGGGTCTACAAGGTTTTGGATTCAAATGATGCTTATACTTTTACAACCTTATCTTTTGTGGCTTATTTTGATTGTATATTCTATGCTAAAATTCAAAATTCTGCACATATTTACTTTGTTACCATATGATGACACTATTGACTGAACTTATGCACACACCCACTGAACACTCATGTATGTCATCTATGAAGTTTATGATTAATTCTGAAAGACTCTAAGACTTGAGCTAATCTTGATTGCGAAATTATATTGAGCTCTATTTCTTATTTTTTAAATATTTCATCTTAGAGAGATAACTAGTATTGAGAGGGCTACCTACTATGATGTGTGAAGCTACCGTAGTGAGCGGAGAGGGCTACCTCATAACTAGTGTGAAAGTCATCGTATTAGATTTATGGCTCGTACATGTTTTTTAAAAAAAAAAAAAATTAATTAAGAAATTCTATTTGGCATGTACAAAAAGAAAGAGCAAAAATGTTTTTAAAAAAAAAAAAAAAATCTCTTTTTTCATAGACATATTTTATTATGTAAGATTGATGACTCAATTATGATTTAGCATGATAGATGAACTTATTTTCTTTTGAGTCTCTTAAAATTGGTCATAAATGAAATTATTGGAATACAAGTGGAGTTCACATTTGTATACTACCTTAAGTGAATGTCAATATGCCATTATATGTGTTAGTGTGCTTATGTGACCTATTTATTTTGCTAATACAATGAATAATCAAAATTTAAGCAAAAATAATTTTTTCAATTGGTTGTATGCTTATTCGTGTTAAATGAGTTCATTACTTTGTGTGGTAAATAAAAAAAAAAAAAAAAAATTTCTTTTGAATTTGTTTTTCGTCTAGAGAGTCATAGAACTTAGGGGGAGTCATTGCATACATATTTCATTATTCTTCTTTTGACTTATGCAATTCCTCCTACATGCTTTGGACATATACATGTGTGCTCTTATGCATTTTTAGCCCACCTTGTTGAGAGTGACCCTTATCATCTTTAGTGTTTCATGATTTGTCAATTTCGTATGCCAAAAAGGGGGAGAAAGGTTCATGTTGCTATGAGATTAGATTTAGAGGGAGATGTTGCATTTATTAGTTGTGGGGGAGAAAGATTCATGTTGCACATACACTATATTTCATTCGCACCTTTATGTACACTGAACTAATAAGCAATGAGGCTTTCAAGCCAAAATTGTGTGCTATTTGTTTGTCTAATTTCAGTGGACCGAGCGTATCAAGTATCAAGCGAAGATGGTCCACCAGATCATAGACAGTCCACTATGTAATTGATGTAATGATATTTTAACCATGAGCGTTATGTAGTGAGAGAGTAGTTTTGTCACACGAAAATGCCAAAGGGGGAGATTGTAAGGTTTATTTTGTATTGACAATTTTCGTGGACAAAATGTTTGATTGTAATCTAGAATAGGAATTCACCGATTAATCAGACGATACATGGTGATGGAGTCATCAAGCTTGGAACGCTCATATGACAGGTATAATATTATATCATGCATACATCTTCACACAATTAAGCACGACACTTAGTATGGATCGTAACGAAAAATGTAATTGTGCACATGTTGGTCGATCGATCGAGAGTATTGATCGATCGATCGAGTGGTCGATCGATCGAGACTGAGACAACTTCGATCTACCTCCTCTCTGTTTGGATTGGATCGATCGAGCAATTGGATCGATCGATCGAACCCTGTTCGATCGATCGAGTATAGAACAACTTCGATCTACCTCCTCTCTGTTTGGATTGGATCGATCGAGATTTGTGGATCGATCTATCGATCGATCGAGCCAGTATTATATTCCTACTCAAACTCTTTTTGTGTATTCGACCCATGTGTTACTTTTATCAATTTGACTCATTTAATGAGAAAGCAAAATTCTAGTATGAGTAGAAGTGTTAAGAAAGTAGAATCCTTGTGTGAATAAAAGTGTTGTAGAAATAGAGTCCTTATTTGCATAGGATTATTTTAATTGTGGAATCCTTGTATGAGTAGAATTCTTGTGAGAAATAAATGCTGATGTGAATAGAATCATTGTATGAGAAGAATTCTTTTGAGAACTAAATCCTGATATGAGTAGAGTTATAGTGAATTGCAAATCCTATTTGAGCTAGGATTGGACTCTATATAAGTGAAGGGATGTTTGTGCATAATCAATCAACTTGAGCATTTAGAATTATACAGCACTAATACTTTCTAGCATCTGAATTGTGCTTATTCTCTTCATCTATTGTTCTTAGGCTTTTTCATGTTTTATTCATATGCCTAATTGATTTGCATGATATTGAGCTTAATATTGAATGTTCTAGAGTTTGCTAGCTGATCCTGTTTTTACATCGCATGTTATTGAATCTGCTAGTTAGGATTGTTTATTGTTTGAATCCGCTCTAGGACACACATTGCACTTGTGTTTTTGTGCTAACGTTACAGGTGACAGGTTCGGTATTTCGTGTGACTCGAAATTACCGAAGGTGACGGGTTCGGTTGATCTTGTGTGACTCAAGTAGATCGGAACGTTGGTCCGGATCCAGACATCTAACTATTGGAGGCTGTGAAAGGAGCAAGCGGCTCGTAAGTAAATTACAGAAAGGGGGATCTATCTGCGACGGGTAGTTTCTGGACTCTATGGTTGTAATTGAACATTATTTTCATAGTGGATAGTTAGGTGGTCCGGTGGACCGGTGGTTTTCCTCTTAGGTCATTGTTGTGGCCTAGGTTGTTTCCACCTAAAAATATCGTGTGTCGTTTTATTATTCCGCATTTATCTTTACACGCGATTGCATGTCTGGCCGTTGTGATTAGATTATATAATATTTGTTGAAAATTGAAAATAACCTATTCACCCCCTCTAGGCTTATTAAATCCGTAATTAAAAACTTTTTCAAAGATCAATAAATATCAATAAAAAAATTTATAATTTGTTAGTATATATAATTTATTAGTATGTAAGAGCTTTAGTAAAAGAAGGGAGAAATATTTTTTTGGCATCTTCAGAACATTAATTATTTTAATTCTATAAAAAAAATTTGGCAATTCTTAACCAAAATTTATTATAATAATATATATTAAATAAGTTGTTATGTGAAAGAAAAAAAAAATGTCATATACTACTATAAAATAATATGAGAATAAATATAAAAATAAAATGGTGAATACTCAGAATTTAGGGACTGTAATTTTTTATACAATTTGAATATAATATGATATAAATAAATATTTTAATAAAAAATTATTTAATAATTTTTTTATTTTTTAAAAAAATTTATTATTTTTTATTATTATAAATAAAAAATACAAAAAATAATTGAATAAATTTTTATTGTATTAATTAATATAAAAATTTGATATAAATAATATAAAATGATAAAAAAAAAATAAAAAAAAATATAATATAAATACAATCAATACAATACAATTATCACCCTTATTTAATATAACTCTTGAGATGACTTCTGGGTCCACATAGTCATATCATATGACGAACAAAATTCAAAACCCTCCCTGTCGTTTTCCCCAATTCCTTTAGTTTATTTCCTTTTTTTACCTCTCGGTGCTTTCTCCTTTTTTACGCCCGTTATGATTCAAGTCTCCAACTTTCTAGTAATTGTTATGATAACACGATTTTTGAATGATGTTTGTCTAAATCATTGAAATCAGTCGGAGAAAACAATAAAAATAATAACATTTTAAAATTTATAATAATATAAATAATATTTTTTATACTTAAATTTATAATTTTATGATTAAAAAAATAATTAATATATTATTTTTTTAAATATTTATTTAATTAAAATTTAACAATCACAATTTAAATCCATTTAATATTGAAAGTTTAATATTACACGTTCAGATTGAACGTTTAATATTCTTAGAGTGCTTAATTTTATTATTATAAATTTTAAGGGTATTATTTTTAGTAATTTTTCAATCAAGTTATCCACTAATTTTTATTATCATATTAAATAAATTTTTTAAATATTATAATAAATTAAAAATAATATTCAATAAAAATTCTAATTATACGATAATTATAATATTTAATAAAAATTATAAATTATATGATAATTATCACATTCAATAAAAATTCTAATTGATCACTACAAAACTTTAAATATTATTTTACTTTCATAATTAATTTAAAGATATAAAAAAATTAATTTCATATTTATTTTAAATATGTGGTAAAAATTAACTAAAAAAATTAAAATAAGTAAAATAACTTACGTACATTTTTAACTAATAATATATAAATAATTTAATTAATTTTAAACTAATATTTTATTATATGATACAATATAATATAAATGTAGATATTTTATGTATAAATTAATATAATTATTTAAAATTAATTTAATTATATATAAATTAATATTTTATTATAAAATAATTAAAGAAATTATTTATTGTACTTAAAATAAGTAATTATTTAATACTTTAAATAAAAAATATATATAATATTATTGCAAGTCTTTTTTAAAAAACATATTAAAAAAATATAATATACAATACTTAATAAAAAATCAATGAACATAAAATTTGTGTATGATCAGATAATTTTTTTTTTTGAATCTGAGTGTCGTTATTGGGAAAAAAAAATTAAAATTAATTCATTTTGGGTTAATCTTACGATACCAATAAAGCAAAGCAAAGCAAAGCAATGCAAGGAGACTTTTTCTTCTAGATACTAGTCACTATTTGGGCTCTTTTATTAAGTGCAATTATTATGATAATCCTGTCAAATGGGTACAATAAGTGATTTTAATAATTAATTATTTTCCAAAGGCACATATATCTTTTTATTTCCATAAATTAGTTTGAAATTACTTGTATTATTTTTAATATGTAATTTTATGTGTTATTTATTATTAATAAATATATATATAATTTTTTTATTTTTTTTGCCCACATATTTATTATATATTAATAGCATATAAATAATATACTAAATACAATACTAGAGAACTGGACTCCCATGAAAACCACTTCAATCAAATGCACTTTTAATGGTAAATCTAAATGCTTTCTTATTTTACAATATTAGATGAAAATATGTATAATACTATATATTTTTATTAAATTAATTTATGTTTTAAAAAAATTAAATTTCTTTTAGGTTAAAATACATTTCTGGTTTATTAATTTTATCACTTTTAACATTTTGATTCTTTTACTAAATTTTAGTAACTTTTTATATTTAATAATTTTAATCTAAATTTAAAAGTTAGACTATTTTGTATTGCAAGAATTAAAATTAACATGTAAAAAATTTATTTTTAATATATTTAATCTCTTAATTTTTAAAATTTAACATATTTAATTTATTATCTTTATTTTTAGACTAAAATTGTTAAATATAAAAATTTTATTTAATGTATAGCATAATAATATAGATTAATTTTATTTCTAACCATTCCTTAACGCATTAAAAATATATTTTCTTAAGATGTAATGAACATATATGTAAAGCATTTTTATAAATGCACTAAACTGTCTAAACATATATAAGAATGAAGCGAATTGTTTCAAGAAGAAAAAAAGAGAGAGAAAAGAAGAATGAAGCGAATTGAGTAATTGTATGATATATCTATAAATGGTATCGAAGTCTTTTTTACTTGAAGTATATGACTTACTAGTTACTGCAAAACACAGGTGTCTTTTGGACTCTAATCATATATGTCTTTTGGACTCTGATTCCATTTGGATGTTATTATTTTTTTTTTTTATAAGTAATTCAAAATAAAATGATTTAATTAAATGTAATTTTAAGAAAAATATTTAAGCATTTAGAATAAAAATGTTAAAAATAATTTTAATTGATATTTTAATAAAAATTTTATAACGAGTGTATGCGTTTAAAGCTATTTTAAAAAAAAAAAATATAAATAATACTTCTTAAACTTTTAAAATTATTTATTATAAATATTTTTAAATATTTTTAAAAATATTTTAATTTATTTAAAAGTATTTTTTGTCCATTTATTAATCTTCTCCCAACTTTGATGCTTTGCGGTTAAATATGTTGTAAATAAAGATTACCAGCTCATGTAATACGCAGTAAATAGGAGAAGTAATGATTGCAAGGCCGTAGTAGAAACTAGAAAGTAGAAACAGGGTCATTACTAGTCTTGGCTGCATTGTCAACTCTGAGAAAAATTGGTTGAAATTTTCACTTTTGGAAGATGACCAAACTCTTATAAATTGATTCTTCTTATATTTTTATGATGCTTGACTGAGATAGCTTATTGGTTGTTTCTCGGAAACTTCTTTTATATACAAAGAAAAAAACAGAGAAACTTCAGCTTGATTTCCCAAATCTACGATTTGCAAATGGAATTATTAATATTGTTATTATTTTTTAAAAAAAATATGTACTGATAACCCAATTACGTCTCTCTCAATACGGAGACAATAAGATTAAATGTCAATATTTCATCTTGTTTGAACTCCTTCTATGGACATTAGATGCATGAATTGCAATGTAGACTTAAATAGGAAAAGTGGGCTCAGTTATTTTATCTAAATCAAATAATTTTGGTGCCATTCACTTAGGTTTGACTGTGGGTTCGTAAAAAATGAAAAGAACATACTTACATACATATTTTACTCTAGACCATGCACCATACAAAGATTTTTTTCCTTTATATTTTCAACACAATCTTTCAAAATTGAGTCAATACGGCAAAATTGGTGAAGATACAATACGCCAAAGTTATTGATTAGTGTAAATTTAACTACAAAAGTTTCTTTACCTTTTCAACCAAAAGCTTTTGACATTACATAACAGATTAGCAGAAGTAGAATCATGATTATGTCTCAAATTTGAACAAAGGCAAAAAAAAAAAAAAAAAAGGAGGTGTCTTTTCTTTTTTGTATTTCGGTGGCGGAGCTATTGAGAAATTCCAAAGTAATTTTATTATTGAAAAAGCTCACTGAATCGAGCCAAAAAAAAAAAAGAGAAGAAGGTGACTGTACTAGTGGAGCTACAACGTCCAACACTACCACATGGGTTCTGTCCTTGTCTAATCATATTGTTTAAAGTTCAATTAAACTCATACCTCCACATAAATCACACCTAATCACTACCAGCTTTTGAATTTGGACTAGTAATATTTGAATTTAGTTCTCTACATGTTTGCTACTATTAAAATTAAATATATTTTCTTATAAAAAATTATGAAATAAAATTAAAATATACAATTTATTAAATAAATTTTTACATTATTAATTTTCAAAGGTTAAATTTTTTTTTTTCTATTTTTTACTCTTTTTAAATTTTAGTAAAAAAAAATTAATTAATAAATAAAAGTTCAAAAAAATATATGTCTAATGCCTCATTTAATACTTTCAATAACAAACTATGCGGCAATCCCTACTTAATAATAACACATTAGTCTTACATAGCCAAAAGGTTAAAAGAAGAGTCTTGTTGAGCGTAGAACTGTTGATATGCATACAAATGGACATGGTTGCCTACAATTTTTATGTTTTTTCTTTTATAGAAAAGTTGTCTGACAATTTTAAAAGTGAAGAAAATTATTGAACATATAATATACATCAAGTATTATTTTTCTGGAAAATGATTGCATGTTATGTATTTGAAGGATAAGGTCCCCACATCCCAGCCCCTACTTCCATCATAGTCATAATTGTAGTCCAATTATACTTGTATATCAGGTGCTACAGATACACAATAAATATGTGTAAAAAAAAATAAATAAAATTGTATTTAAATATATATTTTATTTATTTATTAATTATTAATAACACATAAAAATTTATAAAATTTCATAATGATTGCATACATGTTAGTATCTCACCATTTTCTTGTGAAAGTAACGAAAATAAAATGCTCTCTCAATAAATGCATATATCTACGTTGAATAATGAAAAAAAATCGGAAACTCATGTACCACATTTTCTATGATCAGAAAGAGAGAACTCAGGAGCCACATTAACTGCTCAGTATGATCCTATGTAGCCCTCCCAGTCTCCCTCGGGGGAAATTTCCAGTTATATCAATTCCTATTATTTCTTGAACACTGGTTCATATATTTGCAAGATGTCTAAAAATATCCATTAAGCAATCCCTAGCTACCTATTAATTTATTTTAAGGGGGTGAACATTTATCACTAATGAATGTGATTTTATTTTCTTATATTATATACTAAGTCAATACTGTTAGAATTAACGGTTCAAAAAGCCAAATTAGAAATACCAAAAATTGAGAAATGGGAGTTGAAGACAGAGAGTCATGGGCTTTACACATTCATACATTTCATGATGCAAAAGCTCTAATTAGTATTTGATTAATGCTTCAGGTAAAGTTTGGGGTGGGGGGGGGGAGTCAAGTGGCTTAAATGTTCTCAGAGAATCTTAAGCAGTAAATAGTGTAAAGTCTTTTGTATTTGTTGGTATTCCAATTTGTATTTTTTTAGGACAATAGTGTCGGTATTTTTGATCATTTGATAGAACACAGTACTATATGTAAGTTTATTTATCTGGTTGTTGTATGTACATCTTGAATTCAAAACTTAAATATATATATATATATATATATTAAATTTTACAAATTATATGCATAAATTAATATATTGTATTGTGAAGCCCGTCTTAAATAGTGTAGGAGCCATTGAGACAGATCATCATTATTGAGCATTGAAAGATTAATTACATGGATGGATTCTGGGCAGAAGTCACCGATGCATGTTTGTGATTTGACTATTGGTATTTCATACAGGGACGAAAATAGGAGTTGGTGTGAGATCATTGCCATGGTAAAATAAATCAATATTTACTTTTGATTATAAATCTATTATGTAAACACAAATACAAATAAGTGCACAATTTGCATGCCAATGCCTTAGTAGCCAAGCATATTGTAATCATTAAAATAAAGTAAAATTTTTGAATTCGAGACTTAAAAGTAGTAAAAAAAGGTGTACAATTTGCATTTTGCGCCCACAACTTATTCTTTTATCCATCTGATTTCATGTTATATTATGTGCAATAAAATATCCGTAAAATATTCATATACGCAAACTAGACACGTCCGCTTTATATATTTGCTTATCATAATTTCTCAAAAAAATGTTGCATTTTACTTTGGACATCACGTTAGTTTAATATAAAAATAACCAAAAATTTTTTTTAAAAAAATAAAAAAAACAAAACGTCCTACCAAACAATTTGGATATAATTTTTAATTTTTTTTCTTGAAAATCATTAAAGTATAATTTTTTATCAAATACATTGGTGATTATTTTTATAAAATAATCAAAAATTATAAAATTAATTATTTAATTATAATTCATAAAGTAGAATCGTTATTTAAAAAAACACATACAATTTCATTTTAGTAAATTAAATATGTGGGTTTTTTCAAATATAAAAATTTGAGAAATTCTATATATTTTAAATTTAAGTTAAATTTATGAAAAATTATTAATAATTACAATCATATATATATATATTATTTATATATTTTTTTTCATACGAAGCTTTACTCCTGGCTATATTTTTAATATTTCACTTTTGTGATAATGAATAATTATTGATTGTTTTTGTATCAATAATTTAGAATAATGTAAATAGTTAAAACTTGAAAGTGGCTTATACTTTTTCATTTTTTTACTTTTAAAATTTATAATATTAAATTATTATTAATCTGGATTAATACTTGGATCAATGTATAATTTTTCTTGAGCTCCTATCAATAATACACATGTCGGTCATAAAATGAACGTGCATTAGTTAAATGATACTAAACTTTTTTTTTTTCCCCTTTATTTGGCGTCTTCCCAAATTCTTGCCAAGAAAATCAGTCAATCCCATAGAAGGGCTTTGTATCAATCTTATTACGAGGAAAAAGTAAAAATAATATAATATAGTAAAGGATAATTCTAAATTCATTCCACAAAAACTTTCAAGTACATACCCTCAAGACACATAATCTTGATAAATTTACACACCGAGGGTATGTAGTTTGAGATTTAAAGGATGCAAGTAGAATTTGCCTATAGTAAATGAAGAAGGCTTTTCAATCACTTTTTGGGCCTAGGCCTGAAGAAACTTTAGGATAACAGGTATTAGCCCATGAAGAAGGCTTTTCATATCAGGCCATACAAAAATATCACAAGTGCCTTTAGTCTGTGGATTGTGTTCGTTCTATTGGATAATATCATCGCATTCCCAGATTCATGGTAATTACGGGGCTTTATTTTGTTTTTGTTTTTTATGCTATTGTGATATTATCCTTTCGCTGCCTGCTTCAACTATATCGAACAAAAAGCCTTTGTTTGTGTTGTCTGCCTCTCGCAATTGCAGACTCACTCTGCTTCTTTTGGCACCGCCTTCTTTTATCCTCTTCTGGGTTCTTGCAAAACTTAATTCCTGACTTTTTTTTTTATTTGCATTATTCATTTTTGTATTAAAGTCTTATGCTTTCTTTGATTACTGTACGAACAACGTTATGCACCCTCTTTGGCTGCAATAAACTGCTGTTGAGTTTGGATTTGGCTGAATGAGCTCTCATGCATTCACTTGGTACTTACATTGAATTTCTTTCTGGGTTTAGCTTCTTTTATCAATTTACTGTGTAATTCTTTACATTTATATTTGTTAAGACTATGACATTAACACATGGCAGTTCCTATGTACTTTGTGATAATTTAAACACCCCACTGATTTTTTTCCCTTAATTAATCGATTTTGGAGCCAAATTTTAGGTTTCTTGGTGCTACGAATAACCAATGTGAAGAAAGGAGGGTCGGGTTTGGTGCAGAGATTGGTAGAATTATGAGATATTGAATTTTTGTGACCGGTGTTGGATGATGGAGTTTTTTTTTTTTTTGGAATATGGATAATTGTTTGCTTGCTAGGATTGTTAGTGCCTCTTTTTGATATCTAAATCTTCCTTTGGTAGCAGAGTTTGCTGCTACACAGCATGCTTTCCATGACTATTTGGGAAAAATCCGGGCTCAAAGCCTTATTCATGGGAAATCATCTTCAGGAGCCTTTACCTATGGAATTGAGAAGAGATTGTCCTCTACATGGAAATTCTTGAAAACAACTAAAAAGTTCAACTTTGGCTTGGGGCACCGTGAGATGCCTAGTGGTAGACTCCTCATCAAGGCAGTTGCTACTCTTGAACCCAAGTCTATGGTTAAGAATGCTAATGAGCACTCAAAACACAACAATTTGAAACTAGGTGTGGATGATAGTAGTCCAACGGTTCAGCTTGAATCTTCAAGTGAAGATTCTGCAGAATTGGACAAGAGAGAGCAATTGAGGCGAATGAGGATCTCCAAAGCAAATAAAGGGAACAAGCCCTGGAACAAAGGCAAAAAGCACAGTGCTGGTAATGATAATAATGTGGAATCTTGATTTTTATTGAACTATTTGTTCTCGTAGTATTCTTTGAGATATTAGCTCCAGCTCCTGAATATTTTGCAGAAACCCTTCAACGAATCAGAGAGAGAACAAAGCTTGCAATGCAGAATCCTAAGGTGATTTCGTGTAAGATTAACCTTAGACGTTCTTTTGGATGATCTTGATTTTAACATGTTTAGTAAATAGGGAGGAAAAAAATCACATTACAAGCTTTTCTCTTGAATAGATCATGTTAACCATTTTAATACATTGGCTATATCGGTACTACGACCATCATGAAGTCTATCTATACATTAATTATAGACCCTACTAAATGTTTAGTACTGCGAAGTCTAAAAAAAAAAAACAGTCCTCGACTTTTTTTCTTTTCTTTCCCTTGGGTCACTGATTCTATATTGTATTGATGGTAAACCAGGTCAACAGGTCTCTGAACCTATCCTCTAAAACTTCTATGTTATTTCCAGTTTTCCACATAAACCATTTATTCATGTTTATAATGATACTTGATCCAAATTGTTGTGATTTTTTCTGGTATGTCAAATTAAAATTTTTAATGATTTCTTTTCCTTTATTCGAGTGGCTCAGTCAATGGCCTGTTAGCCAGATTCATTATTTAATTCTCTTAGTTTAACTGAAGCACCAAATGGTTTATCAGTCATGATTGCTAGGACTTTTAAGATCGTTGAAATTTCTACTTAAAAATATGTTTCATGCCTTGCCTTTAGTCTTTTAGTTTATTTATTTATTATTGTTATAATATAGAGCCATCTATCTTGTTATGTCCAACCTTTGATTACCATTTTGAGGTATGTCCAAATGAAATATCCTTTTGGAATTTAATGAGTTTTTTACTACCATTGCTTATATCCAATTAAGCTAATCAATCCAAATGGTAGAGGGTGAGGTGATTGTAATCAAGGTTGAATCAATTCGTTGGGTTTTGTGGATGGAAAGAAATAGTAGAATTTTTTAGTATATTTGAGAATGATAGAAATGTTTCTTGGGAATGTGTTTGTCCTTGGATTTATCATGAGCATCAATTTCAAAATAGTTCATAGATTATTCTTAATTTCTTATAAAACTATAATTGGAAAGCTCTTATATCCTTTAGGGCTAGTGTGTTGTAAAGAATAAACTAGCTTATAGTTTGATGTATTTTTTGAGTGGATTGCTTGTCCACCATTTGTTTTTCCTATAAAGAAAAAAGTTGATTGCAAGCTATATATATTTGCTATTGTAAAGGTCATGGGTACCAGTAACATCATATGCATTGGTTCTTTTGGTTGAAAAAATAGTTGTTTATGGTATTAACAAAATTTGGTTGTGCAGGTCAAAATGAAATTGGTTAAAATTGGACATGCTCAAAGGTGAGTTGTGCACCACTTTCACCACTACCATCTTCTAGTGGCCTTCTTTCTAACATCATCTGAAATGCCTTGGATAGAAACCTTGAATTAGATTGAATAGAGGTCTTTGACAGGGCAACTGTAAGTCTGACCTGTTTGTTTGTTCACTATTACTGACTGTACACAGCAAAGAGACGAAAAAGAAAATTGCAGTTGGTGTGCGAATGGGGTGGCAAAGACGACGTCAGAAGCAGTTAGTGCAGGAAACTTGCTACTTTGAATGGCAAAATTTAATTGCAGAAGCTGCTAGACAAGGCTATGATGTTGAGGAAGAGCTGCAGTGGGATTCATACAACATCCTGGATGGAAAGCTTAGGGAGGAGTGGGTGGAGAGTGTTGAACAAAGGAAATCAATGCCTAGGCCACATGGAAACAAGAGAGCACCCAAGTCTCCTGAGCAAAGGAGGAAAATCTCAGAAGCAATCTCTAGAAAATGGGCTGACCCTGTAAGTGAACTTATTCTATCCTGGAATCACTTCTAGTAATGTTAAGAATTACATCAACTTTAAGGATCCTTTGGTTTATATCTTCTCGAAAATCCCAGTTTTATTTGTGATTCATGCTGATGGTCATGCCATTTGACTCACTTTCTTTCCTGTTCTTTCTGTCCTGTATATTTGTTAATTAGGGATATCGTGACCGGGTTTGTTCTGCTTTGGCAAATTATCATGGAATTCCAATCGGAACAGAACGAAAACCAAGGAGAAAACCTAGTGGCACTAATCAATCCGTGGGAAGGAAGTCTGTAAAGAAAACGTTAAATGATGCAAATACTTATAAGAGTGAGATTAAAATCAAGAGCCAGATGTTGAGGAAACGTAAAGCACCCCTTTATAAAGATCCTTTGGCAAGTTCTAAGCTGGAGATGATAAAGAATATCAGAGCACAGAGAGCAACAACAGAAACCAAGAAAAATGAAGCCATTGAACGAGCTAGGTAATATTAATACATGCTTGCTTAAGTACAATAGGAATATACTGAATAAAGCAAACTACAAGTTACGTTGCTGAAAATGAAGGCAAAAATGCCACATGATTGTGAGAAGCATCTTATCTTTGCTTCTGATGATGGTCATTTTAATGAACAGCTATGGATTTCATTGAATTCACTTCATTTCATCTGCAGATTATTGATTGCTGAAGCTGAAAAGGCTGCCGAGGCCCTTGAGATAGCTGCAACAAAGAGCCCTATTGCACAAGCTTCTCTCATAGAAACCAGAAAGCTCATAGCTCAAGCCATTCAATCACTTGAATCTATAGCAGCAGAGCACCCCATTTCGGACGAAAATCACAGAGAACCTTTCACTGCATCAGATGAACTAAGTACGCAGGTTTACCCAGAAATATATACTGGGAATGGTACTCTGAGTCAAGCAAACGGGACAAAAATAAACGGAACCAAAACCTTAGCAACAGTTAAAGAAGAAGAGGAGTTTGATTTTGGCAAGTTCAACCTGCAGGACATGCTCAATTATGAGGAAGAACTTCTCCTAAGGAGCTCAAGTGGAAATGGCCTGCCTTCTTTTAGTTTGGAGAATCTATTAAAGCAAGATGGTTCAGGAGATGAAGACAAACCGGAACAAGTGCGACCAAATGAAGTCTATGCAGAAGGGGAAAATAAACCTCAACCAAGTAGAGCCAAAGTTGACAGTCCCAAAGTGGAAGCATCGTCCAACTCCATAGCTGTAACTAAGAAATGGGTTTGTGGGAGGTTCGTCGAAGTTTCCGATGGAGCTTAATATTAGGTTGAGGTACCCTAAGCTACAATGCAATCTGTTAAGATTTTTTAACCCAGAATTCATTTCTAGGCCACATAATGATTCTAGCTTACAATGCTCTGCTGTATTTACTTAAATCTCAAGCACAAGGATGGCTCTTGCTCTTATTTCAGCGAGCTAATATTTATTTGTAGATCTTGAGAGGCAGAATGAAATTGTCATTAGAATAAGAGATTTTTAGCACGGTCAGTTCTTAGTCCCATCAGTATAGTTGCTTCTATTTTCTTACCTTACCATGTATTTGTACTGTTTAGGAGTTGTAGATATACTGTTACACCTCCATATTCTAATTTTAACTATCTTGATTATACATTACGTTTGTTATTCTCGAATAGGTGACATAGACCATTCCTATTGTTCTAAATTAGGTTGGCACATTGACACATTTTTCTCTTGTCCTCTTTCTTCAATTTTCCTTTGCTAATCTATTCCTTCAGTTCCTCATCTTTCTATAATTGTAAAGCCAACCAAACAAAATACACAACATAGACTCACATACGAAAGAGCAAAGAAAACTGATAATTGGTTCCAAAACAAAACAAAGAAAGAGCAAAGAATTAAGTCACATACGTTAAAGGTTTCTTTAACAGGTTGCCTTGCACCATGAACAGCTGAGCGGTTGGAAGCTTTCGTGATCATTAAACGTAGTAAATGATGCTTCCCTGTCCCTGCCCAACCACTGCTATCTTTTTTCTTCCAACTAGCGCTATAACTCTTCCCTGCATCTTATTTCTTCAACGTACTCGTGTTAGCCTCGTTATTCACCACGTGGCATTTTACGTGACATGTGTCAACTTTCAATTCTTTTTATCTTCCATTTTCATTAATGAACTTTAATTAATTAAATAAAAATGCATGGTTATTAATAGAAGCTAGGCTCATTAAAAAAAATTAATTCTTTTTATCTTCCATTTTCATTAATGAACTTTAATTAATTAAATAAAAATGAATGGTTATTAATAGAAGCTAGGCTCATTAAAAAAAATTATAAAGTCCCAATTTTTAGAATTTGCATGTAAGAATTTTTCTTAATCGTGATATATGAAATGCTTAGGGAGAAAAGATGGGTTTGGATTGGTGCCGTAGGCTTTTCATAATCTTCAGTTTTGAAAATATGTACTATTAGTTATACAATTTACAAAATCAATGCACCTAAATTATTTGAAAAATATTAATTAGTTTTTAAAAAAAAAAAAAAGCTAAACACATTTAAAAGGGCAGTCATTTTACTGCTAATTGCGATGCAATCTGTCTTTTCTCTTCAATTAACTCAAAACTTGGCCAATCATTTAAACACAATACTATGTTGGAGCAACACAATTTAATCCACAGACTTGCTGTCAATTTGTTCAAACAAATTCTCAATTTGGTGCGGCCTTACTAGCTGCACCAAATTGCCTCAGAAAAACTCTTCAAATCTCACTAAAGACAAGTTTTTACAAAGAAGTGCTAAAGTATGCAATCTATTGGACTGGCCCAACAACTTGTAGCCCATATTATTTGGCCTATGCAAAAGAAAATTTTCAAAAAATTTCAAATTTTACTTATAACTAAATAAACTATCCTACATCCCCACCCCACCCCACCCCACTCCACTCTCTTAAAATTTTCTTTAAAAAATTCTCATACATCCCACCCTTTCTTCCTCACTCACTTTTACCTCCACCTCCACTCCCACATTTACCACCAAAATTTAACTCAAAAAATTAAAAATGGAAGATACATACATGAATAATGTAAAAAAAGTGAATTTTTATGAAGAAAATGGAGTAAAAAAGCAAATAAAACAGGTATAATTTTTTTTTCTTCTGCAAATCACGCAGTGGTTCGGTAAGGACCACCGAACGTTTATGATATGTTCGGTAGACCCTACCGAACGTATCTAATATGTTCGGTTACCCCTACTGAACAATAGTAATATGTTCGGTTACCCCTACCGAACCTCCTGTTGTGGTCAGTGGTGGTGGTGGATGTCTCAGCATATGTTCGGTAGGAATGTGGGTTGGTTTGTGGGATGTGGGATGGATAATTTTATCATTTTAATAATATTAATTTTTCTGCAAATTTTTTATCATTTATTAGGATGCTAAGAGCAAAAAATGATATCCCTCCAGAATTTCCCCTATGCAAAACCATCAGTGTGGTTGATGGGCCATTAAAGCGTCATTCTGCATCTCTTAGCCATCGGTAGCTCTCCCGTCACACTCACCCCCACCATTAGTTAGTTTCCTCTTTCACTTCTTTGCTAAGCCTCCTATTTGTTCATCACAAACATACTTGTCTCTTCTCTCTGCTATACGCTATATCCTCCCACTCTTAACAATCCTCAGATCTCAAACCATTATCAACACCATGTTTCTAACTCTTCACTAGTTAATTAGTAATTGCCTCTTCTTATAAATCATCCCTGTAACTGTTAATTTATTGTGACAGTTACAGTTCATATAAAATCAGCAATGGAGAGACATAAAGAATCACCTTCTTCTTCTTCGGACGAAGAAGACGATCGCCAAACATTGATCGAACAAAATGACCGTAAACTCCCTAGTCCTCGATCCACCTTCCACATTGACGACCATGACATTCACCACAGCCACAATCACCACGCCTTCCACGACCTCCTCACTCGAATACGTCGTCGTTTCAGCTCTCTCAAGTTAGCGAATAAGAGTTATTTAATTGCCATTGTTCTTCCTCTTGTTATTGTCGGTCTCTTTTTCTCTACCGATATTCGCAATTTCTTCTCTACCGCCTCTAACTTCTCGGTCCTCCCGAGTTGGAATTCCAACTCTAACCGGGTTCGCGAGTCCGAGTTACAAGCTCTTTACTTGTTAAGACAGCAACAATTAGCTCTTTTTAAACTCTGGAATCAAACGTCCCTATATTCTTCTCCGTTTCTTTCTAATTCCACGTCCAATCATTCTGATTTGGGTTCTGTCTTTGTTGAAGATCTGAAATCTGCGTTCCTTAGGCAGATTTCTATGAACAAAGAGATTCAACAGGTCTTGTTGGCACCACATAAGGTAGGGAACTCGTCCGATTTGGGAAGCAATGGTGACGATCTGAGTTTGGGTGATGGTTACGATAGGTGTAGAAAAGTAGACCAAAAGTTCAGTCAAAGGAGAACCATTGAATGGAAGCCTAATTCGAGTAAGTATTTGTTCGCCATTTGCTTGTCGGGTCAAATGTCGAACCATTTGATATGTTTGGAGAAGCACATGTTCTTCGCTGCATTGCTTAACCGGGTTTTGGTTCTTCCAAGTTCCAAATTTGATTACGAGTACAGTAGAGTTTTAGACATTGATCACATTAATAAGTGTTTGGGAAGAAAAGTTGTTGTTTCCTTTGAGGAATTTGCTGAAAGTAGGAAGCACGTGCATATTGATAGGTTTATATGTTATTTTTCTCTGCCTCAGCCATGTTATGCGGATGAAGATCATATTAAGAAGCTCAAGGGATTAGGGATTTCAGTGGGTAGTAAACTTGAACCTGCTTGGGTGGAAGATATTAGTAAGCCAAAGAAGAGAGCGGTTCAAGATGTTCAGGCAAAGTTTTCTTCTAACGATGATGTAATTGCCATTGGGGATGTTTTCTATGCCCAAGTAGAGCAAGAATGGGTGATGCAGCCAGGTGGTCCACTGGCTCACAAATGCAAGACTTTGATCGAACCCAGTAGACTTATAATGCTTACTGCTCAGCGTTTTATTCAAACATTCTTGGGAAAGAACTATGTAGCGCTTCATTTCAGGCGGCATGGGTTCCTGAAGTTCTGGTAAGAACTTCATTTGTATTCCCTGTTTCTTTTGATTTGTCTACTTCTGTAGCTAGTTTCTTACGCCGGAGCTCATGCATAGGAAAAAAAAGTGGATTGTTAGGTTCAAGTTAAAATGTTTAATTGCATCAGTCCTTTAACTCAATTGTAGGCTTAGCTATAACGATTTTAGCCTTCATAAAAAGGCTGACTGATTTTTTCCTTTTTTAATTCCACCTTAGCTTGCATGCTAAGTTTCTAGAAAATGCAAAGCCATTCAGATCTATTTGCAACGCCTTACTCATAGAAGATTTTATTTTTTCAGAGAAATACACAAAACAAGCATGCTAGAAATTTTTATGTGGATTGTACTAGATTTTTTTTGCTTTGGCTTGATGGCTTATAAACTATGACATGAAGCATTTGTAGTTAGTATTCAAACTAAGAAATTAAGTACTATCATGAAAGTGTCTGGCTATGGTCCTGTAGCAAAAGATCATGCGCATTTTAGTTAGCAATCCCTATTTACAATATCACATACACATGTTTGTCTGTACTGAGAAGTCCCTTTGCAGTGCCCCTAATTGATTGTTGGTTTTATTGCAGCAATGCTAAAGAACCAAGCTGCTTTTTCCCCATTCCACAAGCTGCGGATTGTATCATTAGGTTGGTTGAAAGGGCCAATATGCCTGTCATATATCTCTCCACAGATGCGGCTGAAAGTGAAACCAGTTTGTTGCAATCACTAGTTGTGGTAAATGGGAAGATTGTCCCACTAGTCAAAAGGCCTGAACGCAATTCAGCCGAGAAGTGGGATGCTTTATTGTACAGGCATGGCGTTGAGGGGGACTCTCAGGTAAGATTATGCTTCTCTCCATTATTATATTAACTTTCTTGGCGGTTTGGGAAGATCCTAAACAAAGTAAAGAGTACAGAAAAAAATAATAGCTAAACTAAAGAAGGCAAAGTCATTTTGTACAAGAATCATTCATCATATGGAGAATGAATAAGAATAATAACTTTCAGATTTTTTTAATCATAATATTGAATAAAGTATAAAAGCATCAGCTTCTCTGTGTGGTCATAGGTGTGAAACTGGAGTGTTGATGACAATTTTATGTTGATGTCAAAAGCACACTGAAGATGCTTGTATGGTGTCACAATCCATGGTTGGTTGATGCTCCACTAGTTTTCATAGTTTTTGTGCTGATTTAGTTGTTGGGGTAAAATCATCAATGGTAGTGGAGTAATAAAAGTATTGGTGTGACAAATGTGAAAATAATGGTTGAAGGTAGGGTTTGTATGGAAACTGTTGTGTGTAGTCGTACAGTTAAGCTGCTAGTGAGAGACAAATAGGCTTCAGTAAAACATGGACAAATTTTCACCTTTTTCTAACGCCTTAAATATTGTTGTTAGCAACTTCTCTGCATAATGTAAATAAGCACCTTCTGTGAGGCCTTATAGTGCAATTTTTGTCATTTTCTCACCCATTTAAGTCATCACTTTTAATAGCACCCTATTACTTACAGTCTGGAACTTGCATTTTCCATTTCACAGGTGGAAGCTATGTTGGATAAAACAATCTGTGCCTTGTCGAGTGTTTTCATTGGAGCCTCTGGATCCACTTTCACGGAGGATATCTTGCGACTTAGAAAAGACTGGGGTTCAGCCTCCATATGCGATGAATATCTCTGCCATGGCAAAGAGCCAAACTTCATTGCAGAAAATGAATGAAGACGAAACAGAGAAATATGGTGACTTGTATTCATTTGTGGCTTAATTAATTTGCCCCCTTCTTTCTATGCACCTCTGGTCGATGAATCTCTGTTCCCAAAAAAAATTGTGTACTTTAGTGGGTGTTTGATAGCAAAACTCCATTATTGCCCAAGTTTTGTATTTGCACGTTTTTAAGATGTAAAAGTATCATTCATTTTTTCCCAACAAAGAAACATAAATAAGAAGCGTTCCGGTGGTTTATCTTCTTTGTGTCTCTTGTATATCTTAGTCGGGAAATAAAATCCAGACCTCAAAACCAATGGAAGTATTTTACCGGCTATATGCATAAATTCTGTTTTTTTTTTTCCTCCTAATTCTTCATATCTTTGCTTCATGACTACACCTTTACCTTTCATGTGGCAACGGTTATTAGGTGAAGAAGTCACAAGTATAGAACTTGTAAGATTGTATTTATAGGGAACACTTCGAGTTGTTCTATCACTAAATGCAATATTATCTTCAAATTTATTTATTTATTTTTTTAAATAACAAAGGTAGTAGCCTCAAAACTTATAAAATAATACTCTTTATTTTAAATTATATATATTTTCACAATTAAAAAATAATTTTTATATTATTTTTTTGAACGCCCATCTAATTGAACGACGTTTAAATTAAATTGTAGCAATTTAGACTTGTTTAATATTACATATTCAATATTGAATATTCAATATTATTGAAGTTATAGTTTTGTTATTATATGATTTAGGGGGTGTTATTTTTGGTTTTTTTTTCAAAAAATTACAAAAATAACATTTATTAAAATTTATAACTATAAAAATAGTACCTTTATATTTAGCTAATATATTTTATTATTAAAAAAAATTATAACCTGTAATTTCACATTAAACGATTGTTTCAATTAAATTATGGCCTTTTAAGTCTATTGAACTCAATTTAATTATACTTTTTTTAATATTATTGAGTGTTATTTCTGTTCTTATAAGTTTTAAGAAAATAATAAAATTTTCCTTTTTTTTTTTTTATAGAAAATTTTCATTTTAATATGAATGGAAAATATCTTAGAGTCACTTGACTACCAATAATGGAATATTTCAGTTCTGTTTATTTTCCGGTGCAATTTATATTCAACTTTAGTAAGTATTTAAACTTAAGCTCAATTTGGATATGTTTGTTGCTATAAAACGTAAATCTAACGAAGAAGGGAACAATTTTAGCACATGATTTGACCATTTTAGGTATTTTTGGTCAATTTAAATGTTTGTTGATGAGTCTGATAACTTTTAAAAGAGGGCTTAAAGTCCCCTTCTTATTAATATAAAGAAAAAACTACACCCGATGGGATTCGAACTTGGGTTCCAGGGAAAATTGGGAGTCTTACCACCTGGAGTCTGATAACTTAAAAGCTTCTAGGATTGATATAAAGGGTATTATTGCTTGCATCTCCAACCATTAAAAAAATATATATATTTAACTTTAAAATTATTTTTTTGATAAAAAGGGAAACCAAAAATTTATAAATTTATACCGTTTGAAGATAGACAAAACCTTGGATTAATGCTTTCGAAAATAATTAATTAAAAAATTTATTAGACTTGAGGAGTTATCAATAATTTTATATAGAGTTAAATCCAAAGCTGTCATAAGTGACGGCGGATTCGTATTGGCTTAATTTATATAAGTTTATTTCATAATCAATTTATTTATTAAATAAATTAAAAAATATAATTTTAATTTATTCTGTTAAATAAATAAATAAATTCATTTATTTAATTTATTTAAATATATAAAAAATATATATTTTACTGTATAATATAATTTTTTTAACATATTGTATTAAGTATCACCATATACTTATATAACTTATTAATATAAATAAATTTTTTTTAGACTTCACAAAATTAAATTAATTTGAGCATTATTTTAACAAAATTGTTAAAAAAGTAGCTAATACAAAATAAAAATAATATTCAATAACTATATATTGTAATACATCAAAGTTAAATTGTTAAAATCTCATGTACCAATAAAAAATTCTAACAAAAATATAGAAATATTATAAGTTTAAAATAAATAATCAATAATCAAAATATACAAAATTAAACTAAACAATATATTATTATAAATTGATAAATAATACACTAAAAATAAAAGATATCATATTAAGAATACTTCAAAGTCCAAAACTACAAAATAATTATATTATAACTATTATTCATATATCTTAATAATTTTAATTATTTACTTGAGTTGTTTATATAGATCATGAGTTACTCAAATTGATATGTTATAACCTAATTTTTAAAAAATATATTAAAGATACGATTGACCCAATTCGTATAAACACAATCTAAACTTGATTAGTTCGTAGAGTGATCATTGAGTCGTATCAAAAATTAAATCTACTATGTTAAGCATTATTAGGTTTGTGGTCACATGTATGGTATGTGATTCATCATTAATTTAATTCATATTATTAAAATTAAATATATGTTTTTTAATGGGTTTAAAATGAAATTAACATTTTCAAATGTATTTTTATTTATCTTTAACAATATTATTAATTGTTGTAAGGCTTAAAAAATAAATTGTAATATTTTTTGTATTAATTAAAATATGTAAAATAAATATGTTGGTTGGCTTAATGAAATCAAGAGATAAGAATTCTAATATGAATATTTTCAAGCAAGTATTATCCTTCTTATTATGCTAGGTGATTTATATAATAAAAATAAATACTTATAATATAGTTAATATTTAAAAAATATATATTTATGTATAGTTGAGTTCTAATCATATTACAAATGTGAAAATTATTCTTCTTAATTGTGTGATCTAATTTAGATAATACAAATAAAACTTATTTATATAATCAATAAATAAAATATTATCTAAATATAACTTAGTTTCTGTATGAGTTAGAAAAATGAAATAATAATAGTTTTATAGTTAATTTATTAGTATCGATTGACCCATAAGTTCAAGACTTTGTATTGTAATAATAATAAAAAAATTATTTATATAGTAAATAAATAAATAAATTATTTAAGATAATTTTATAATATGGCCTACATGGACACTGGGCTTAGGTGAAAATATTGAGGCCCATAGATGTGAGAAAAATCCAAAGACAACCCATGAACCTCTTCTTTGCAGCACTGTCTAGCTTCGTATCCAGATAGAAGAGGAAAGCAATATACAATTTACTGAAAGTTGGCTTGAGAGTGAGGAAAACCCACAATTGAGGTTGAGAGTAAATCATAGATGCGATGGCACCAGAACCAGAAGACGAGATAAAGGATGAGAAGAATCCTAGGCCTCTCGATGAGGATGACATAGCTCTCCTCAAGACTTATGTAAGCTTAATTTCAGAAAACCCTAGCTCCGATCTTTTTCACTCATGATGCATTGCTTCTCTCCAAAGTCAATTTTTTTTAGTCTCTCTTGCTTGGTTGGATTTCATTTGTTTATATTTTCCTTCATTATGATGTATGCAACTGCGAAAATAATTGTTTTGTTCGTGGGTGTAATTCTATCCTCAGATCATATCGTTATCTAATTAGGGTTTATTTTTTCCTGCTAAATTAACTGATACTTGTAGTTTTGTTTTCCCCTCTCTATTAGATTGTTTAATATGCCTTTTGTGTTTGTTTTTTTAGAGAAAAATTATCTTTTTTATTGTTGATGATTGTTGTCATGCAGGGCTTAGGACCTTACTCTACGCTTATCAAGAAAACGGAGAAAGAGATTAAAGAGATGGCTAAGAAAGTCAACGATTTATGTGGTATGTACCCTTTACCTGCCCTGATTGTAGAAATTATTTTAAGCACAATTTGATTTTCCGAATTGGAAAGTTATTTGATGTATTTGAAGATATGCCTTGAAATTGTTCGACTGAATTTCTGGCACTTGATTAATTGTTAATTGCAAGGTACAAGTAGAATCAACAATTTGATCTTGCTATATAGGTTCCATCCAGTCAGTTCGATGTTATTGGTTAATTATTGTAATATTTGTTTTATTATTTCTTGTTTGTAGTTCTTGTAGAAATTTTGAAATTGTGAAACAACTTCTATTGAAATGCTAGTTAGTAGCTTTAATGAAACTTTTGCTACCAGCCTGTTCATTATATTTAATTCTGAACTCATTGGTTGTTATTTACAGCTGTGCCTATTTACTGCCTATCTTTAGCAGTGTTATGCACGGATCCTCCATTCCTTTGTTAATATTTAGTTTAGTAAAGAATACTGCTTACTGGGATGAGTTGTGACTCTTACTCTGTTAGAAACTTGTTATTTTACAGCATTTTCATGATAATTTTTGTTCTTTCTTTGTCAATCATGCTTGGACACCCTGTTGATATTTTATTGTTTTGCAGGTATCAAGGAGTCTGACACTGGGTTAGCTGCCCCCAGCCAATGGGACCTTGTTTCTGATAAGCAAATGATGCAGGAGGAGCAGCCTCTTCAGGTGCTTTTATTTTCTCTTTAAATAATAACAATGTATTTGTTCTTAGCTTTTATGATCCTACTCTGAGTTCGTTGGTTTTGTCAACAAGGTGGCCAGATGTACTAAGATAATTAGTCCAAATACTGAAGATGCTAAATATGTCATCAATGTTAAGCAAATTGCAAAGGTAAGCATTGTTTCCAGCTTTTTTTTTTTTTTTGGGAAAAAAATAGCTATTTTTTATTGCTCTGTGTTCTGTGGCCTTGGTACTTTGAAACTTGAGCAAACTAATCTTCCTGCATTTGAATTTTGTTTCTTTATGTATTCTGTTCATGTGAACTTTGATCATTTCAATGCCCCTTACTATGATGTTACTCATTATACAACTTATTTAAGCATATCTCTTAGGATTCATATTTTGAACTTTTGGAGAAATCATTTTTATAGCCTTGTTAGCATTTGTTTATCCATTGGAAGTGTGATGATTTCTACTCATATTGTGCAGTTTGTTGTTGGGTTGGGTGACAAAGTTTCACCAACTGACATAGAAGAAGGCATGCGTGTTGGGTAGGTTTTATTTATTAACTTTACAAGCTTATGCTCAAGCTCTGATATTGTTTGTGACGATGCTATAAAGGGTTCATTTAAAAAATATACTATACTGTTATTGTAGGGTTGATCGCAACAAGTATCAGATTCAGATTCCCCTGCCACCAAAAATTGATCCAAGTGTGACCATGATGACTGTTGAAGAGAAGCCAGATGTGACATATAATGATGTTGGTGGATGTAAGGAGCAGATTGAAAAGATGCGTGAGGTATTTACGCATTTCACCCCTTTTTGTTCTTTTTCTCTGTCAAGGTCTTTGAAATTGCTCTGGATAAATTATATTTTGTTATGGTGTTGCTCAACCAATGCTGATTTTAGTTGTTTTGCTTAGGTTGTTGAACTGCCTATGCTTCATCCTGAGAAATTTGTGAAGCTTGGAATTGATCCTCCTAAGGGTGTCCTGTGTTATGGCCCTCCTGGAACGGGTAAAACACTTTTAGCTAGAGCTGTGGCCAACAGAACTGACGCCTGTTTCATTCGTGTTATTGGTAGCGAGCTTGTTCAGAAATACGTAGGAGAGGGTGCTAGAATGGTCCGTGAACTATTTCAGGTGAGAAAGTGAACCGTTTCAGGGTGCTATAACTTGTCTTGCTGTTGTTATATATTGATTCATTTGGTCATGTAACTAACTAATTCTCTTCCTCCTGTAGATGGCTCGCTCGAAAAAAGCATGTATTGTTTTCTTTGATGAAGTTGATGCCATAGGAGGTGCTCGGTTTGATGATGGTGTTGGTGGAGACAATGAGGTTCAACGTACAATGCTTGAAATTGTGAATCAGCTTGATGGATTTGATGCTCGGGGAAATATCAAAGTACTGATGGCAACAAACAGGTTTCTTACTCGAATCTCATGTTTTTCTCATCTATAATATTTTATGCCCTGATTAATACTGTGGCTTTTTTTGGACCGTTAGACCTGACACACTAGACCCTGCATTGTTACGTCCTGGGCGATTGGATCGGAAGGTTGAGTTTGGTCTCCCTGATTTGGAGAGTAGGACACAGATATTTAAAATCCACACTCGTACAATGAACTGCGAAAGGGATGTACGATTTGAACTTCTGGCTCGGCTCTGCCCAAATTCAACTGGTAAGATTGCTTCTATTGAATGTACTTTTCAATGCATTCGTTATAGTCCATACTCTTCCAGAATAAATGATTGTCTGCTGTCCTTAAATTCTCTTATTAGATTGTAGCTTGATAAGACATAAGGTTTTTTGGTTCTGTGAGATTCTGATTTCCTAGGTATGACATTGTATATATTTAAGCTTCAAATTTCTCATCTGACCAACTTTCAGGAGCTGATATAAGGAGTGTATGCACTGAAGCTGGAATGTATGCCATCAGAGCAAGAAGAAAGACGGTGACAGAAAAAGACTTTCTTGATGCGGTCAACAAAGTTATTAAAGGGTACCAAAAGTTCAGTGCAACACCTAAATACATGGTATACAACTGAGACATTCGTGGCAAGTTTTTTTATTCGAAGTTGGTGGTGGCGTTGGTACCTTAAAGCTCTCAGATGAAACGGTTTTAGAAAGAAAAGGAAGGAGATGAATGATCCTTATGGCTTTTAATTGTGTAATGACAGTCAATTCGACAGCGCAAACCAAATGCCCATTTTTTTCCTCAGCACTTAGAACTAGCATCTGATATTTGTTTAAACATGTGCCTGGATGCATTATTTGGATCACGTTCATGCCTTTGATTTTGAACTTGGCATCTGTCGTGCTTTTTTATACATTAGTTTGTGCGTCATAAGTTGTTTTTCAAACAAACAAACAAAAAATCATTACTTACTGAATCTTGGATGGTGAATGGCAACCAGTTGGCTGGAACCTTGAATGGTGAAAGATGGGTACACTTCATAATATCCTTGGGTACTGGGCCTATTGATGGAAAATCTGAATACGAATGCATGAGTAACAATTTGTATTTTTATCAGAAAAAAAAACTCTGAACATGCTTGCTACTAGTTTTCAGCTGTGTTTTAAAATGGGCGATAATTAATGACATACTTTAATTGTTCGAATTTAAATTGAATTAAATTTGGGCTTATTTTGGCTTCGTTTAAATAACTCGAAAAAAATTGAGTTGAGTTAGAACTAGTTTGAAATAAAAATAAAATAAAATAAAATATTAAATAAAAAAGAAAAAAAAAAGATTATATTAAAATTAAAATAATTTTTAATTTCTTTCGGTACTTTTCTTTTATGAGGTATTAGTTATATTTTTTTTCATTTTTTTTTGAAAAATAAGTTGATAATAAATAAATAGTTATAATTTCTTCATTTTGTTACAATATTATATTACATTCTTTGATGTTAATGCATTTAGCGTTTAAATCTACTTAACTTTTTAAACAAAAAAAAAAATATTCATATTTAATTCTAATTAATATTATGAAGTTTTTATTTTAAATCAAATATGTATTAATTTTTGAAGTAAAATTTTAAATCTTTTATCAAGTGTGGTGTTATTCTCTTTTTTACTTGTTGATTGTCTTAAGAATTATGTATCACGTAAAAATTAAAGTTATATTCTTGTATATATAAAAATATTATATTATTGTGTGACATTTTAAGCTATTTTAACTCTTAATTTTTTGCTAAGTATCTTTGTTTAATCTACACATCTCTATTTAGTTTGTTTAATAGCTAGAAAATTTTTATTGAGACTTGAGAGCTATTTATTCTAAATGTGAGTTTTCATAAAGGCGTGACGGCTTCTAATTTTTGCATAGGTGAGGTTTGATAGCTTTTACCATTTGCCTAATTAATTTAAAAATTGACTTCTTATTTTAATAATTAATTTTTCTATATCTATATATATATATATATATATATATATATATATATATTATTTTATGTAATGTTGTTTGAGCTTTAATCACTAAACATATTTTTTTAATAAAAAAAAGTCATTAACTAAAAAAAATATGTAATTAATAATTCAAGCTCGTTTGAGCCAGCTCGTTTGTGTTGGGTTTGGGTTCGGGCTCATCATTGTTAATGAACACTATTTGAACCTAAATTTTGTTATGTTTTTAAGCATTCTTTTTATGTTTTATTTTATTATTTTTGTGTTTTGGAAGGTATTTATGTGTTTTGTAAGTTGTTGGGCTTTTAGAAGAATATTTGATTAAAATGACTCGAAAGGAGTCAAAATAGAATAAAAGAGCTGAAGAATGTAAGCCTTATATTGTACGCCATTTATTACGTAAGGGTTAACAAACAAAAAAGAAGAATGTAAGCCTTACATTAGGAATTATAAATTATGTAAGGGATCCTTACAAGGTATGTACAACGAATTGTGCCGCGGCAGAAGAAAATGTGCGCCACGGCGAGGAGCTTTCGAGTTTCATTTTAGGAAACCAAAATCAAGGTGCCTGCGGCAGGAAGAAATGTGTGCAGCGGTCTAATGAGTGCTCGAAAAGCACTAATATTTCGTGGTTTATTGCTCTTAATTGTTTAGAAATAGATTTATTATTTGTTATTTATTCGATTAATTTCATAAATCTATCCATTCGGAATCACGGGTATGTTTTAGTATATTTCAGGTATTTTTAGAGTCAAATGAGTCAAATAATGCAAACACGCAAAGACGGAACACTTACGGCGCTCGGATCACGAGTTACGGGCAAGACAAGTTAAATATGTAAGCCTTACATAACGAGCCATCACATATGTAAGGGGGTAAATATGAAGAAAAGGAAGGCAACATGCGCCGCGGCAAGGGAAAGGCATGCCGCGGCCGGGAGCTCTCCGGTTTTGACATTATTTCCAGAATTTGTGTTGCGTAGCGGCAGAAAAAATGTGTGCCGTGGCGCGCCTATTCCTAATACAATTAGGATTTGTGAAATCCCTTACATCTATAAATACCCCCTTAGAGTCACCCTTACAGACAACTCGAACAACTCGAATACAACTTTTATACACAAGAATTTTGCGACCAAACAAGAGATTCATTCAGTTTTGGGAGCTTTGCCATACTCAAACGAAGTAAGAGAAACCATTCTAAGGATCCAAGGAAGCCGTCGACGATCAAAGATAAAGTTTTTGGAGAAGAACGTCATCCCATCCATTTAGCGGTATTTAGTTGTTATAGAATTATATTTTCTTCTTCCTTCTTTGAGTGTATGATCATATTATATTTGTCTATGAATTTTAATATGAACATGAGCTGCTAATTTCATTATGGATGTTTAGTTTGTATTGCCATGTTTGCTAGAATTGTGTATGGTGAATATTTTATTGATTTAATATAAACAAATTACCTTTTGATTATGAACATGTTTAGATATTTATTATGAATTATCATGGGCCAGTTTGAGATTCGTAGTTAGGTTGAAAAATCTAAGAATATAGTTTTAGGAACATCATCTTGACTTTATTCCGAAACACTTAATCAAAGCTTCAAATTAGTGACTTAGTCATAACATTAGTTTGATTGGCATTTATTTCCTTGCGCATAATTTTATTGCTATTTGATTTATCGCGATTGTAGGCAGTTAATTAGTTAATCAACAAAGAGATTTACCCCGACCGTAGGCAGTCTAGTAATTAAAAGGAAAGCCGCTAAAATTGTTTATTAGAATGTTCATGTTATTTCACCATTACTTTTCGATGCAAGCATGGTCAACCAAGCTAAACGTCCATACATCCTCCATTGATTTTTAATCTACCTGAATTGATTGTTAATTTGCGATATTGATTTTATTTAATTGTTTGTACCATTGTTCTCATCACAAAACAAACACTTTTTACAGTTTTACTAGATTTAGGACTCTAGTTACTTAGAGTTTTAGTTTCACTAGAACTCTATTTAATTAGTATTTTACTTTCGTTAGAACTCTATTTAGATTAAGAAAAAGGTTATTTAGAACCACTGCAATTCTTTGAAAGACCGAATTTCGAGGTTTGCTTGTCACTTTTCTACGAGTGATTCGTACACTTGCGAATACTAAATTTATCACATCACGGCCCATGTGCCAAAATTGTCCAGAAATCTTAACACGAGTATCTCTTCACTCCTCCTATAAATATCACATTATACCTCTTATAAACACAAGTTTTTGCAACCAATTTTTTCCTTCCCTTTGTTGCTGTTGCAGCAAGGGTTTTCACCCAAAATTAAGAGAAGACCCTCCTTTGTGAAGCTACTCCAAGAAATTGATAAAGGAGATCAACTAATTTCAAGGAATTGGAGCTAAGATATCATTTGGGGTATTTTTATTGTAATATCTTTTTCTTCTCTTTGATTTTGTATATGTCTCTCATGGTTAAATTGATTGACACCAATTTAGTTATGGTTGACTAATTTATGTATTTGAAATATTAGTATTGCTTTCAATGATTGTAAGAATAATTTTATAATTTAATGATATTTGAGTTTTGGATTTATTTCTTGTTCATGTTCTTAATATTTCTGATTATGAATTAATGATGTGCCAAATCTTGATTTATAGTTAGAGAGAATATGTTAGAATTTAAGCATTAAAAATGCCTTCTTTCCTGGATTGTGCACTATGAACAAGTCCTTAATTTGATTGCATTGATTTGTGTTTGATTAGGTGATTATAATATTTTCTTGAGCTAATTTCAATTGATTAGTTAATGATCCGAATCAAAGACGTTAATTAATTAATTGTAGTGAAAATTGCCATTGATTTAGAATTTTTTAGGTTTAGCGAAAAAATCATTAAATCCAACTTTAAATTGAATTGCTTAATTTGTTCTTTCTATAAATGGATAATGAACTAAGATTCTTGTATACATCCATAATCCTTCCCTTGGTTGTGTTTTCTTTTAAAATTTACAATCTTTTCTGCAACCGACAATTGTTAGAATGTATAGGATTATTTGTTCGACTAAATAAGAAAATAAATAACGTTTTAAAGCTACCGCAATTCTCTAAGAGATCGACCTCAGAGTTTGCTTGTCATTTGCTACAAGTAATTCGTACACTTGCAAGTACTATAATTTGCACATTAATTGCTAGCTCGAATTAAATTTGAATTGAGCTTGAGTTTGATCAATTTGGACTGAGTTAGTTTTAGACCAGCTCAAACCAGTTCAGCTCACACAAATTGATACCCCTAATTTTAAAAAAGGATATTTGCCTAAAAAGGAGAGAATTTTTTCTATACTATAGATGTATAGAAATTATGAGTGCAGCAGAAGAGAGATGGACACAAATTGAGGGTTAAATGTGGGAGACAGAAAAAAGATGAACCTTAAAAGATAAAATATCAAAGAATTTGAGTCTATTTATCTCATAAAATGTACTTAATTTTCAATATATTTACTGTATAGGAAAAAATTTCTCAAAAAGGAACCAAAAGCAGCGAAAATAGGTGGTTTCTTATTCAAAAATGATTATTTTAATGCAATAAGGAGTCATTATCGACCATTGTTTTTCGTTTGCTTATTTTTAACATTTTGATTATATAATTTTTTATGGATTCCATGTTCACTATAAGAAGTGAGCTGTTATAACACCTGCTAAGGGTTTCATTTTAATAAAAAAAATCACTACTTTTGGTCCTTCTAAGGCAAATACCTAAGAAAGAAATTTTCTGCCAAAATAGTTTTTGAATTTTTGAAAAGGAAATATGTAGTTTTGGCCTACCTTCATGATGCCTTATTCCTTGTCCCTTCTCTACCCCGCATTTTTTATCACTCCCTCTAATTTTAAAGGCTTTCGGAGTGATCCAGGTGAAAATTCCAAGATGAGGATTAGTGCTTAGAGAAGACTGGCTTAATAGTCGTTTACTGCGTAGATAGATCTTCTACCCTATTTTCATAGGAATTGGAAACATGTTTGAATTATTTTAAAGAACTTTTCAGCAGCGAAATGTTGAAATAGTATGCCAGTACTTACAAATTTGATCGGTAACGCAATTTTGGTGGATGTACACCATGTTAGAGGTGTTCAGCCCATTGATGATGGTGTCGATAATGCTCAAATGAGGTGGTTTTAGGAGTCCGTGACCATAATATTGAAGATATTAAGGTTTAGGAGACATGAAAACTGGCATATACAATATAATGTATTTAACAATTTTTCAAGAATTGAAAAAAAATAAAATAAAGAACTTGAAGAAATTGAAAAGGAGGAAAATTGGTTTTTTATTTCTTATTAATCTCATACAAGTTACAGGTATATATAGAGCATATCTCTGACAAATAATTAGCCTAACTAAAAGGTATATATTTATCGATCCCTAAAATCAAGCTTATACACACAATTATCCTTATTTGACACCACAAATTTGGAAACCCAATAATGACAGAATATACATGGGATCATCTTCTCTAATATACATAGCATATAACCAACACTCCCCCTCAAGCTGGATCTAGAAGACTAATGGATCCAAGCTTGCTCATTAGGCGATGAAACTGAGTAGAGGACAAAACCTTGGTGAACACATCGGCCAATTAATCAGTTGTACGTACATACTTAGTTTCAATCAACTTAGTTTGAACCTGTTGACAAATGTAGTGACAATCCACTTCAATGTGCTTCGTCCTTTCATGGAACACAGGATTTGAAGCAATATGCATGGCTGCTTGATTATCACAGAAAAGTGTAATCGGAAGTAAAACCAGACAACCAAGATCAGTAAGAAGATGTTTCAACCAAACAAGTTCGCATGCAGCGGAAGCCATTGCTCGATATTTAGCTTCAACACTAGAGCGAGCCATCACATGTTATTTTTTACTTTTCCAAGAGATGAGATTACCACCAACAAACATTCAATAACCAATCGTAGATCGACGATCAAGAGAGTTACCGGCCCAATCAGAGTCAATATACCCCATAATATTAGTGTGGCCATTACTAGTCATCAGAATTCCACGACCAATTGAGCCCTTCAGATATCGCAAAATGCGTTTAACCATATTAAGATAAAAAATGGTTAGAGCATGCATACGTTGACTTACAAGACTGACGGCAAAAGAGATATCAGGATGTGTTATGGTTAGGTAAATAAGCTTCCTAACAAGCTTTTGATAATAACCAGGTGAATCAAGAAGTGCGCCCGTAGAGTCAAGATGCAATTTGCTGTCCATTGGTGTGGCCGCAGGCTTAGTATGTAACATATTAGCATCATGAAGTAAATCAGCAATATATTTTCACTAATTGAGAAACAATCCTTTGCTAGATGTCGCCATTTCTATCCCAAGGAAGTATTTTAAAGGACCCAAATCCTTAATTGGAAACAACTGTTGGAGGTTCTTTTTGAGTTCAGCTATAGCATGAAAATTATTTCCGGTAACAATGAGATCATCAACATAAATAAGCACCACCAGCTTATCTACAGAACCAAGTCGAACATATAAAGAAAAATCAGCTGTACTCCTAGTGAACCCGAGAGTTTCAAGAGCATTGCTCAACTTCGCATGCCAAGCACGGGGACTTTGCTTCAACCCATAAATAGATTTATGAAGTTTACACACCAAATTCGAATTTCCACTAGAAGGGTGTCTAGGAGAGAGCTTCATGAATACTTCCTCTTCAAGATCGCCATGCAAGAAGGCATTCTTAACATCCATTTGAGATAGGGACCACCCAAGATTAATAGCCACAGATAAGAGAACGCAAACAGTGGTCATCTTAGCAACAGGAGCAAAGGTCTCATTGTAATCAATGTCGTATTTCTGTGTGAATCCTTGAGCAACAAGACGTGCCTTATGCCGCTCAATAGTGCCATCAGATTTAAACTTTGTTTTAAATACCCAACGACTACCCACCACATGCTTATCTTGAGGTAGAGGAACTACACTCCAGGTTTTATTTTTAGCTAAAGCAGTCAACTCATCATCCATGGCTTTCCTCCAGATATCGTGAGCTTGTGCTTCTTGGAAACTCTTGGGCTCATGATCATCTGATATAGCTGAAAGGAAAGCAGTGTGCAAAGGTGATATTTGCTGAAAATTCAGGTAGTTATCAATGGGATACCTGACAGTGGATGCCACATAATCATGTACTTTTGTTGGTGGATGTCGTGCTCGTGGAGGATTGCGTCAAGAAGGTAATATTTCATCATGGAGAGGTGGAGTTTCTTGTGCATTGGAACCGGCATCCTGAGGTAAAGAATGGGTTCTAGGCACAAGCTCATCAGAATGATTTGTTGGAGCATCAATCGGTAGTACTGGGATTGCAAGGCTGGAAGTATCACCGGGCAAGTCACTGTCATGCAACTTAAGACTGGGTAACGATGCACCTGCAGAGCTGGAATTACTACCGATCACAAGATTACTTGGCAATGGAAATAATTCTGATGGAGTCTCCCTCTGACTAGAAGCCACGAAATAGGGAAGAGTTTCAATGAAGCGAACATTTCGAGTAACATGTAATTTTTTGGACATGAAATCATAACATTTGTACCCCTTTTGTGTCTATGAATAACCCAAAAAAATACACTTTACTGCTCGAGGATCAAGCTTATCACGATGCACAGATGATAAATGCACAAAGCAAGTGCAGCCGAAAATCTTCAGATGAGCAAGATCCATCTTTTTGCCCTATAATACTTCAAGGGGGCATTTAAAATTCAGCACTCGCTTAGGTAAGCGATTCACAAGGTAAGCAGCAGTAAGAACTCCATAAGACCAAAAATGTTTTGGAACATTCATTTGAAGCATTATGGATCGAGTTTTCTCTAATAAATCACGATTTTTACGTTCAGCGAGTCCATTTTGTTGGAGTGTGCCAACACAGCTAGTCTGATGCAATATGCCATTAGAATTTAAATAATTTAACATGTCATAAGACATATATTCAGTGCCATTGTCAAAGCGAAGAATTTTAAGATTTGTTGAAAATTGAGTATTAATCAACACATGAAAATTTTTGAAATATTCAAACACTTCTCCCTTTTACAAAGTTTTTAAAAATAGAAAGTTTTACAAAAGTAAAGTTTCTTAAATTATAAAGTTTTTCAAAAATTTCTAAAAGTAAAAACTTTTACAAAATTTCTAAAACTAGAAAGTTTTACAAAAATTTCTAAAAATAGAAAGTTTTACAAAATTTCTAAAATTAGAAGTTTTTCAAAAATTCTAAAAATAGAAACTTTTAAAAAATTTCTAAAAATAGAAACTTTTAAAAAATTTCTAAAAATAGAAACTTTTACAAAAATTTCTAAAATTAGTAACTTTTTCAAAATTTCTAAAAATAGTAAGTTTTTCAAAATTTCTAGAAATAGTAAATTTTTCAAAATTTTTAAAAATATAAACTTTTACAAAATTTCTAAAAGTAGAAACTTTTTCAAAATTTCTAACAGTAGAAACTTTTACAAAATTTCTAAAAGTAAAAAGTTTTTCAAAATTTCTAAAAATAGAAAGTTTTATAAAAATTTCTAAAAATAGAAAGTTTTTCAAAATTTCTAAAAATAGAAAGTTTTACAAAATTTCTAAAATTAGAAGTTTTTCAAAAATTCTAAAAATAGAAACTTTTTCAAAAATTCTAAAAATAGAAACTTTTATAAAAATTTCTAAAAATAGAAACTTTTATAAAAATTCTAAAAATAGAAACTTTTTCAAAATTTTTAAAAATAGAAACTTTTAAAAAAAATTATAAAAGTAGAAAGTTTTTCAAAATTTCTAAAAATAGAAAGTTTTTCAAAATTTCTAAAATTACAAGTTTTTCAAAATTTCTAAAAATAGAAAGTTTTTCAAAATTTCTAAAAATAGAAAGTTTTATAAAAATTTCTAAAAATAGAAAGTTTTATAAAATTTCTGAACGTAGAAAGTTTTATAAAATTTCTGAAATTAGAAGTTTTTCAAAATTTCTAAAAGTAGAAAGTTTTTCAAAATTTCTAAAAATAGAAAGTTTTACAAAAATTTCTAAATATAGAAAGTTTTCTAAAAATTTCTAAAAATAGAAACTTTTTCAAAGTTTCTAAAAATAGTAAGTTTTACAAAAATTTCGAAAAATAGAAAATTTTTCAAAATTTCTTAAAATAGAAAATTTTACAAAATTTCTAAGAATAGAAAGTTTTACAAAAATTTCTAAATATAGAAAGTTTTTCAAAATTTCTTGAAATATAAAGTTTTTCAAAATTTCTAAAAATTTCAAGTTTTTCAAAGTTTTGAAAATATAAAGTTTTTCAAAATTTCGAATATATAAAGCTTTTCAAAATTTCGAATATATAAAGCTTTTCAAAATTTCGAAAAATAGAAAGTTTTTCAAAATTTCTAAAATAAAAAGTTTTATCAAAATTTCTAAAAATACAAAGTTTTACAAAATTTCTAAAAATAGAAGTTTTTCAAAAATTCTAAAAATAGAAAGTTTTACAAAAATTTCTAAAAATAGAAAGTTTTACAAAAATTTATAAAACTAGAAAGTTTTACAAAAATTTCTAAAATTAGAAGTTTTTCAAAAATTCTAAAAATAGAATGTTTTTCAATATTTCTAAAAATAGAAACTTTTACAAAATTTCTAAAACTAGAAAGTTTTACAAAAATTTCTAAAAACAGAAAGTTTTATAAAAATTTCTAAAAATAGTAAGTTATCCAAAAATTTTAAAAATAGAAACTTTTCAAAATTTCTAAAAGTAGAAACTTTTTCAAAATTTTTAAAAGTAGAAAGTTTTTCAAAATTTCTAAAAATAGAAAATTTTTCATAATTTCTAAAAATAGAAAATTTTTCAAAATTTCAAAAAATAGAAAGTTTTTCAAAATTTCTAAAAATAGAAAAATTTTCAAAATTTCTAAAAATAGAAAGTTTTATAAAAATTTCTAAAAATAGAAAGTTTTTCAAAATTTCTGAAAGTAGAAAGTTTTACAAAATTTCTGAAAGTAGAAAGTTTTTCAAAATTTCTAAAAACAGAAAGTTTTATAAAAATTTCTAAAAATAGAAAGTTTTACAAATTTTATAAAAGTAGAAAGTTTTTCAAAATTTCTAAAAATAGAAAGTTTTACCAAAATTTCTAAAAATAGAAAGTTTTACCAAAATTTCTAAAAATAGAAAGTTTTACAAAAATTTCTAAAAATAGAAAGTTTTTCAAAATTTCTACAAATAGAACGTTTTATAAAATTTCTAAAATTAGAAGTTTTTCAAAAATTCTAAAAATAAAAAGTTTTACAAAATTTCTAAAAATAAAAAGTTTTTCAAAATTTCTAAAAATATAAAGTTTTACAAAATTTCTAAAATTAGAATTTTTTCAAAAATTCTAAAAATAGAAACTTTTTCAAAATTTCTAAAAATATAAAGTTTTACAAAATTTCTAAAAATAGAAACTTTTTCAAAGTTTCTAGAAATAGTAAGTTTTACAAAAATTTCTAAATATAGAAAGTTTTTCAAAATTTCTAAAAATATAAAGTTTTTCAAAATTTCTAAAAATATCAAGTTTTTCAAAGTTTTGAAAATATAAAGTTTTTCAAAATTTCTAAAAATAAAAAGTTTTATAAAAATTTCTAAAAATAGAAAGTTTTACAAAAATTCTAAAATTAGAAGTTTTTCAAAAATTCTAAAAATAGAAAGTTTTTCAAAATTTCTAAAAATAGAAACTTTTAAAAAAATTTCTAAAAGTAGAAAGTTTTTCAAAATTTCTAAAAATAGAAAGTTTTATAAAAATTTCTAAAAATAGAAAGTTTTTCAAAATTTCTAAAAATAGAAAGTTTTACAAAATTTCTAAAATTAGAAGTTTTTCAAAATTTCTAAAAATAGAAAGTTTTTTAAAATTTCTAAATATAGAAAGTTTTTCAAAATTTCTAAAAATAAAAAGTTTTATAAAAATTTCTAAAAATAGAAAGTTTTACAAAAGTTCTAAAATTAGAAGTTTTTCAAAAATTCTAAAAATAGAATGTTTTTCAAAATTTCTAAAAATAGAAAGTTTTTGAAAAATTCTAAAAATAGAAAGTTTTACAAAATTTCTAAAAATAGGAAGTTTTTCAAAAATTTCTAAAAATAGAAATTTTTACAAAATTTCTAAAATTAGAATTTTTTCAATAATTCTAAAAATAGAAACTTTTCAAAATTTCTAAAACTAGAAAGTTTTACAAAATTTCTAAAAATAGAAACTTTTTCAAAGTTTCTAAAAATAGTAAGTTTTACAAAAATTTCTAAATATAGAAAGTTTTTCAAAATTTTTAAAAATATAAAGTTTTTCAAAATTTCTAAAAATAAAAAGTTTTATAAAAATTTCTAAAAATAGAAAGTTTTACAAAAATTCTAAAATTAGAAGTTTTTCAAAAATTCTAAAAATAGAATGTTTTTCAAAATTTCTAAAAATAGAAAGTTTTTCAAAATTTTTAAAAATAGAAACTTTTACAAAATTTCTAAAAATAGAAACTTTTACAAAAATTTCTAAAAGTAGAAAGTTTTTCAAAATTTATAAAAATATAAAGTTTTTCAAAATTTCTAAAAATATCAAGTTTTTCAAAGTTTTGAAAATATAAAGTTTTTCAAAATTTCTAAAAATAAAAAGTTTTATAAAAATTTCTAAAAATAGAAAGTTTTACAAAAATTCTAAAATTAGAAGTTTTTCAAAAATTCTAAAAATAGAAAGTTTTTCAAAATTTCTAAAAATAGAAAGTTTTTCAAAATTTCTAAAAATAGAAACTTTTAAAAAAATTTCTAAAAGTAGAAAGTTTTTCAAAATTTCGAAAAATAGAAAGTTTTATAAAAATTTCTAAAAATAGAAAGTTTTTCAAAATTTCTAAAAATAGAAAGTTTTACAAAATTTCTAAAATTAGAAGTTTTTCAAAATTTCTAAAAATAGAAAGTTTTTCAAAATTTCTAAATATAGAAAGTTTTATAAAAATTTCTAAAAATAGAAAGTTTTACAAAAATTCTAAAATTAGAAGTTTTTCAAAAATTCTAAAAATAGAATGTTTTTCAAAATTTCTAAAAATAGAAAGTTTTTGAAAAATTCTAAAACTAGAAAGTTTTACAAAATTTCTAAAAATAGAAAGTTTTTGAAAAATTCTAAAAATAGAAAGTTTTACAAAATTTCTAAAAATAGGAAGTTTTTCAAAAATTTCTAAAAATAGAAATTTTTACAAAATTTCTAAAATTAGAAACTTTTCAAAATTTCTAAAACTAGAAAGTTTTACAAAATTTCTAAAAATAGAAACTTTTTCAAAGTTTCTAAAAATATAAAGTTTTTCAAAATTTCTAAAAATATAAAGTTTTTCAAAATTTTTAAAAATATAAAGTTTTTCAAAATTTCTAAAAATATAAAGTTTTTCAAAATTTCTAAAAATATAAAGTTTTTCAAAATTTCTAAAAATAAAAAGTTTTATAAAAATTTCTAAAAATAGAAAGTTTTACAAAAATTCTAAAATTAGAAGTTTTTCAAAAATTCTAAAAATAGAATGTTTTTCAAAATTTCTAAAAATAGAAAGTTTTTCAAAATTTTTAAAAATAGAAACTTTTACAAAATTTCTAAAAATAGAAACTTTTACAAAAATTTCTAAAAGTAGAAAGTTTTTCAAAATTTCTAAAAATAGAAAGTTTATAAAAATTTCTAAATATAGAAAGTTTTTCAAAATTTCTAAAAATTGAAAATTTTATAAAAATTTCTAAAAATTAGAAGTTTTTCAAAAATTCTAAAAGAAAGTTTTACAAAATTTCTAAAAATAGGAAGTTTTTCAAAAAATCTAGAAATAGAAAGTTTTTCAAAATTTCTAAAAATAGAAACTTTTAAAAAAATTTCTAAAAGTAGAAAGTTTTTCAAAATTTCGAAAAATAGAAAGTTTTATAAAAATTTCTAAAAATAGAAAGTTTTTCAAAATTTCTAAAAATAGAAAGTTTTACAAAATTTCTAAAATTAGAAGTTTTTCAAAATTTCTAAAAATAGAAAGTTTTTCAAAATTTCTAAATATAGAAAGTTTTATAAAAATTTCTAAAAATAGAAAGTTTTACAAAAATTCTAAAATTAGAAGTTTTTCAAAAATTCTAAAAATAGAATGTCTTTCAAAATTTCTAAAAATAGAAAGTTTTTGAAAAATTCTAAAACTAGAAAGTTTTACAAAATTTCTAAAAATAGAAAGTTTTTGAAAAATTCTAAAAATAGAAAGTTTTACAAAATTTCTAAAAATAGGAAGTTTTTCAAAAATTTCTAAAAATAGAAATTTTTACAAAATTTCTAAAATTAGAATTTTTTCAATAATTCTAAAAATAGAAACTTTTCAAAATTTCTAAAACTAGAAAGTTTTACAAAATTTCTAAAAATAGAAACTTTTTCAAAGTTTCTAAAAATAGTAAGTTTTACAAAAATTTCTAAATATAGAAAGTTTTTCAAAATTTTTAAAAATATAAAGTTTTTCAAAATTTCTAAAAATATAAAGTTTTTCAAAATTTCTAAAAATAAAAAGTTTTATAAAAATTTCTAAAAATAGAAAGTTTTACAAAAATTCTAAAATTAGAAGTTTTTCAAAAATTCTAAAAATAGAATGTTTTTCAAAATTTCTAAAAATAGAAAGTTTTTCAAAATTTTTAAAAATAGAAACTTTTACAAAATTTCTAAAAATAGAAACTTTTACAAAAATTTCTAAAAGTAGAAAGTTTTTCAAAATTTCTAAAAGTAGAAAGTTTTTCAAAATTTCTAAAAATAGAAAGTTTTTCAAAATTTCTAAATATAGAAAGTTTTTCAAAATTTCTAAAAATTGAAAATTTTATAAAAATTTCTAAAAATTAGAAGTTTTTCAAAAATTCTAAAAGAAAGTTTTACAAAATTTCTAAAAATAGAAAGTTTTTCAAAATTTCTAAAAATATAAAGTTTTACAAAATTTCTAAAATTAGAATTTTTTCAAAAATTCTAAAAATAGAAACTTTTCAAAATTTCTAAAAATAGAAAGTTTTTAAAAATTTCTAAAAATAAAAACTTTTACAAAAATTTCTAAAAGTAGAAAGTTTTTCAAAATTTCTAAAAATAGAAAGTTTATAAAAATTTCTAAATATAGAAAGTTTTTCAAAATTTCTAAAAATTGAAAATTTTATAAAAATTTCTAAAAATTAGAAGTTTTTCAAAAATTCTAAAAATAGAAAGTTTAACAAAATTTCTAAAAATAGGAAGTTTTTCAAAAAATCTAGAAATAGAAAGTTTTTCAAAATTTCTAAAAATAGAAAGTTTTTCAAAATTTCTAAAAATATAAAGTTTTACAAAATTTCTAAAATTAGAATTTTTTCAAAAATTCTAAAAATAGAAACTTTTCAAAATTTCGAAAAATAGAAAGTTTTTAAAAATTTCTAAAAATAAAAACTTTTTCAAAGTTTCTAAAAATTGTAAGTTTTACAAAAATTTCTAAATATAGAAAGTTTTTCAAAATTTCTAAAAATATAAAGTTTTACAAAATTTCTAAAATTAGAAGTTTTTCAAAATTTCTAAAAGTAGAAAGTTTTTCAAATTTTCTAAAAGTAGAAAGTTTTTCAAAATTTCGAAAAATAGAAAGTTTTACAAAAATTTTTAAAAATAGAAAGTTTTACAAAAATTTCTAAAAATAGCAAGTTTTACAAAAATTTCTAAAAATAGAAAGTTTTTCAAAATTTCTAAAAATAGAAAGTTTTATAAAATTTCTAAAATTAGAAGTTTTTCAAAAATTCTAAAAATAGAAAGTTTTACAAAATTTCTAAAAATAGGAAGTTTTTCAAAAATTCTAAAAATAGAAAGTTTTATAAAAATTTCTAAAAATAGAAAGTTTTTCAAAATTTCTAAAAATAGAAAGTTTTACAAAATTTCTAAAAATAGAAAGTTTTACAAAATTTCTAAAATTAGAAGTTTTTCAAAATTTCTAAAAATAGAAAGTTTTTCAAAATTTCTAAAAATAGAAAGTTTTTCAAAATTTCTAAATATAGAAAGTTTTTCAAAATTTCTAAAAATAAAAAGTTTTATAAAAATTTCTAAAAATAGAAAGTTTTACAAAAATTCTAAAAATAGAAAGTTTTTGAAAAATTCTAAAAATAGAAAGTTTTACAAAATTTCTAAAAATAGGAAGTTTTTCAAAAATTCTAAAAATAGAAAGTTTTATAAAAATTTCTAAAAATAGAAATTTTTACAAAATTTTTAAAATTAGAATTTTTTCAATAATTCTAAAAATAGAAACTTTTCAAAATTTCTAAAACTAGAAAGTTTTACAAAATTTCTAAAAATAGAAACTTTTTCAAAGTTTTACAAAATTTCTAAAAATAGGAAGTTTTTCAAATATTCTAAAAATAGAAAGTTTTATAAAAATTTCTAAAAATAGAAATTTTTACAAAATTTCTAAAATTAGAATTTTTTCAATAATTCTAAAAATAGAAACTTTTCAAAATTTCTAAAACTAGAAAGTTTTACAAAATTTCTAAAAATAGAAACTTTTTCAAAGTTTCTAAAAATAGTAACTTTTACAAAAATTTCTAAATATAGAAAGTTTTTCAAATTTTTAAAAATATAAAGTTTTTCAAAATTTCTAAAATAAAAAGTTTTATAAAAATTTCTAAAAATAGAAAGTTTTACAAAAATTCTAAAATTAGAAGTTTTTCAAAAATTCTAAAAATAGAAAGTTTTTGAAAAATTCTAAAAATAGAAAGTTTTACAAAATTTCTAAAAATAGGAAGTTTTTCAAAAATTCTAAAAATAGAAAGTTTTATAAAAATTTCTAAAAATAGAAATTTTTACAAAATTTCTAAAATTAGAATTTTTTCAATAATTCTAAAAATAGAAACTTTTCAAAATTTCTAAAACTAGAAAGTTTTACAAAATTTCTAAAAATAGAAACTTTTTCAAAGTTTCTAAAAATAGTAAGTTTTACAAAAATTTCTAAATATAGAAAGTTTTTCAAAATTTTTAAAAATATAAAGTTTTTCAAAATTTCTAAAAATAAAAAGTTTTATAAAAATTTCTAAAAATAGAAAGTTTTACAAAAATTCTAAAATTAGAAGTTTTTCAAAAATTCTAAAAATAGAATGTTTTTCAAAATTTCTAAAAATAGAAAGTTTTACAAAAATTTCTAAAAATAGAAAGTTTTACAAAATATCTAAAAGTAGAAAGTTTTTCAAATTTTCTAAAAGTAGAAAGTTTTTCAAAATTTCTAAAAGTAGAAAGTTTTTCAAAATTTCTAAAAGTAGAAAGTTTTACAAAAATTTCTAAAAATAGAAAGTTTTACAAAATATCTAAAAATAGTAAGTTTTTCAAAATTTCTAAAAATAGAAAGTTTTACAAAATTTCTAAAAATAGGAAGTTTTTCAAAATTTCTAAAAATAGAAAGTTTTTCAAAATTTCTAAAAATATAAAGTTTTACAAAATTTCTAAAATTAGAATTTTTTCAAAAATTCTAAAAATAGAAACTTTTTCAAAATTTCTAAAAATAGAAAGTTTTAAAAAATTTCTAAAAATAAAAACTTTTTCAAAGTTTCTAAAAATAGTAAGTTTTACAAAAATTTCTAAATACAGAAAGTTTTTCAAAATTTCTAAAAATATAAAGTTTTACAAAATTTCTAAAATTAGAAGTTTTTCAAAATTTCTAAAAGTAGAAAGTTTTACAAAAATTTCTAAAAGTAGAAAGTTTTACAAAATTTCTAAAAATAGAAAGTTTTACAAAAATTTCTAAAAATAGAAAGTTTTACAAAAATTTCTAAAAATAGAAAGTTTTTCAAAATTTCTAAAAATAGAAAGTTTTATAAAATTTCTAAAATTAGAAGTTTTTCAAAAATTCTAAATATAGAAAGTTTTACAAAATTTCTAAAAATAGGAAGTTTTTCAAAAATTCTAAAAATAGAAAGTTTTACAAAAATTTCTAAAAATAGAAAGTTTTTCAAAATTTCTAAAAATAGAAAGTTTTACAAAATTTCTAAAATTAGAAGTTTTTCAAAATTTTAAAAATAGAAAGTTTTTCAAAATTTCTAAAAGTAGAAAGTTTTACAAAATTTCTAAAATTAGAAGTTTTTCAAAATTTCTAAAAGTAGAAAGTTTTTCAAATTTTCTAAAAGTAGAAAGTTTTTCAAAATTTCTAAAAATAGAAAGTTTTACAAAAATTTCTAAAAATAGAAAGTTTTACAAAAATTTCTAAAAATAGTAAGTTTTTCAAAATTTCTAAAAGTAGAAAGTTTTTCAAAATTTCTAAAAATAAAAAGTTTTATAAAAATTTCTAAAAATAGAAAGTTTTACAAAAATTTCTAAAAATAGTAAGTTTTTCAAAATTTCTAAAAGTAGAAAGTTTTTCAAAATTTCTAAAAATAGAAAGTTTTTCAAAATTTCTAAAAATAAAAAGTTTTATAAAAATTTCTAAAAATAGAAAGTTTTACAAAAATTCTAAAATTAGAAGTTTTTCAAAAATTCTAAAAATAGAATGTTTTTCAAAATTTCTAAAAATAGGAAGTTTTTGAAAAATTCTAAAAATAGAAAGTTTTACAAAATTTCTAAAAATAGGAAGTTTTTCAAAAATTCTAAAAATAGAAAGTTTTATAAAAATAGTAAGTTTTACAAAAATTTCTAAATATAGAAAGTTTTTCAAAATTTTTAAAAATATAAAGTTTTTCAAAATTTCTAAAAATAAAAAGTTTTATAAAAATTTCTAAAAATAGAAAGTTTTACAAAAATTCTAAAATTAGAAGTTTTTCAAAAATTCTAAAAATAGAATGTTTTTCAAAATTTCTAAAAATAGAAAGTTTTTCAAAATTTTTAAAAATAGAAACTTTTACAAAATTTCTAAAAATAGAAACTTTTACAAAAATTTCTAAAAGTAGAAAGTTTATAAAAATTTCTAAAAATAGAAAGTTTATAAAAATTTCTAAATATGGAAAGTTTTTCAAAATTTCTAAAAATTGAAAATTTTATAAAAATTTCTAAAAATTAGAAGTTTTTCAAAAATTCTAAAAATAGAAAGTTTTACAAAATTTCTAAAAATAGGAAGTTTTTCAAAAAATCTAGAAATAGAAAGTTTTTCAAAATTTCTAAAAATAGAAAGTTTTTCAAAATTTCTAAAAATAGAAACTTTTAAAAAAATTTCTAAAAGTTGAAAGTTTTTCAAAATTTCTAAAAATAGAAAGTTTTATAAAAATTTCTAAAAATAGAAAGTTTTTCAAAATTTCTAAAAATAGAAAGTTTTTCAAAATTTCTAAAAATAGAAAGTTTTTCAAAATTTCTAAATATAGAAAGTTTTTCAAAATTTCTAAAAATAAAAAGTTTTATAAAAATTTCTAAAAATAGAAAGTTTTACAAAAATTCTAAAATTAGAAGTTTTTCAAAAATTCTAAAAATAGAATGTTTTTCAAAATTTCTAAAAATAGAAAGTTTTTGAAAAATTCTAAAAATAGAAAGTTTTACAAAATTTCTAAAAATAGGAAGTTTTTCAAAAATTTCTAAAAATAGAAATTTTTACAAAATTTCTAAAATTAGAATTTTTTCAAAAATTCTAAAAATAGAAACTTTTCAAAATTTCTAAAACTAGAAAGTTTTACAAAATTTCTAAAAATAGAAACTTTTTCAAAGTTTCTAAAAATAGTAAGTTTTACAAAAATTTCTAAATATAGAAAGTTTTTCAAAATTTTTAAAAATATAAAGTTTTCAAAATTTCTAAAAATAAAAAGTTTTATAAAAATTTCTAAAAATAGAAAGTTTTACAAAAATTCTAAAATTAGAAGTTTTTCAAAAATTCTAAAAATAGAATGTTTTTCAAAATTTCTAAAAATAGAAAGTTTTTCAAAATTTTTAAAAATAGAAACTTTTACAAAATTTCTAAAAATATCAAGTTTTTCAAAGTTTTGAAAATATAAAGTTTTTCAAAATTTCTAAAATAAAAAGTTTTATAAAAATTTCTAAAAATAGAAAGTTTTACAAAAATTCTAAAATTAGAAGTTTTTCAAAAATTCTAAAAATAGAAAGTTTTTCAAAATTTCTAAAAATAGAAAGTTTTTCAAAATTTCTAAAAATAGAAACTTTTAAAAAAATTTCTAAAAGTAGAAAGTTTTTCAAAATTTCTAAAAATAGAAAGTTTTATAAAAATTTCTAAAAATAGAAAGTTTTTCAAAATTTCTAAAAATAGAAAGTTTTACAAAATTTCTAAAATTAGAAGTTTTTCAAAATTTCTAGAAATAGAAAGTTTTTCAAAATTTCTAAATATAGAAAGTTTTTCAAAATTTCTAAATATAGAAAGTTTTTCAAAATTTCTAAAAATAAAAAGTTTTATAAAAATTTCTAAAAATAGAAAGTTTTACAAAAATTCTAAAATTAGAAGTTTTTCAAAAATTCTAAAAATAGAATGTTTTTCAAAATTTCTAAAAATAGAAAGTTTTTGAAAAATTCTAAAAATAGAAAGTTTTACAAAATTTCTAAAAATAGGAAGTTTTTCAAAAATTTCTAAAAATAGAAATTTTTACAAAATTTCTAAAATTAGAATTTTTTCAATAATTCTAAAAATAGAAACTTTTCAAAATTTCTAAAACTAGAAAGTTTTACAAAGTTTCTAAAAATAGTAAGTTTTACAAAAATTTCTAAATATAGAAAGTTTTTCAAAATTTTTAAAAATATAAAGTTTTTCAAAATTTCTAAAAATAAAAGTTTTATAAAAATTTCTAAAAATAGAAAGTTTTACAAAAATTCTAAAATTAGAAGTTTTTCAAAAATTCTAAAAATAGAATGTTTTTCAAAATTTCTAAAAATAGAAAGTTTTTCAAAATTTTTAAAATAGAAACTTTTACAAAATTTCTAAAAATAGAAACTTTTACAAAAATTTCTAAAAGTAGAAAGTTTTTCAAAATTTCTAAAAATAGAAAGTTTATAAAAATTTCTAAATATAGAAAGTTTTTCAAAATTTCTAAAAATTGAAAATTTTATAAAAATTTCTAAAAATTAGAAGTTTTTCAAAAATTCTAAAAGAAAGTTTTACAAAATTTCTAAAAATAGGAAGTTTTTCAAAAAATCTAGAAATAGAAAGTTTTTCAAAATTTCTAAAAATAGAAAGTTTTTCAAAATTTCTAAAAATATAAAGTTTTACAAAATTTCTAAAATTAGAATTTTTTCAAAAATTCTAAAAATAGAAACTTTTCAAAATTTCTAAAAATAGAAAGTTTTTAAAAATTTCTAAAAAAAAAACTTTTACAAAAATTTCTAAAAGTAGAAAGTTTTTCAAAATTTCTAAAAATAGAAAGTTTATAAAAATTTCTAAATATAGAAAGTTTTTCAAAATTTCTAAAAATTGAAAATTTTATAAAAATTTCTAAAAATTAGAAGTTTTTCAAAAATTCTAAAAATAGAAAGTTTAACAAAATTTCTAAAAATAGGAAGTTTTTCAAAAAATCTAGAAATAGAAAGTTTTTCAAAATTTCTAAAAATAGAAAGTTTTTCAAAATTTCTAAAATTAGAATTTTTTCAAAAATTCTAAAAATAGAAACTTTTCAAAATTTCTAAAAATAGAAAGTTTTTAAAAATTTCTAAAAATAAAAACTTTTTCAAAGTTTCTAAAAATAGTAAGTTTTACAAAAATTTCTAAAAATAGAAAGTTTTACAAAAATTTCTAAAAATAGAAAGTTTTACAAAAATTTCTAAAAATAGAAAGTTTTTCAAAATTTCTAAAAATAGAAAGTTTTATAAAATTTCTAAAATTAGAAGTTTTTCAAAAATTCTAAAAATAGAAAGTTTTACAAAATTTCTAAAAATAGGAAGTTTTTCAAAAATTCTAAAAATAGAAAGTTTTATAAAAATTTCTAAAAATAGAAAGTTTTTCAAAATTTCTAAAAATAGAAAGTTTTACAAAATTTCTAAAATTAGAAGTTTTTCAAAATTTTTAAAAATAGAAAGTTTTTCAAAATTTCTAAAAGTAGAAAGTTTTACAAAATTTCTAAAATTAGAAGTTTTTCAAAATTTCTAAAAGTAGAAAGTTTTTCAAATTTTCTAAAAGTAGAAAGTTTTTCAAAATTTCTAAAAATAGAAAGTTTTACAAAAATTTCTAAAAATAGAAAGTTTTACAAAAATTTCTAAAAATAGTAAGTTTTTCAAAATTTCTAAAAGTAGAAAGTTTTTCAAAATTTCTAAAAATAGAAAGTTTTTCAAAATTTCTAAAAATAAAAAGTTTTATAAAAATTTCTAAAAATAGAAAGTTTTACAAAAATTCTAAAATTAGAAGTTTTTCAAAAATTCTAAAAATAGAATGTTTTTCAAAATTTCTAAAAATAGGAAGTTTTTGAAAAATTCTAAAAATAGAAAGTTTTACAAAATTTCTAAAAATAGGAAGTTTTTCAAAAATTCTAAAAATAGAAAAATTCTAAAAATAGTAAGTTTTACAAAAATTTCTAAATATAGAAAGTTTTTCAAAATTTTTAAAAATATAAAGTTTTTCAAAATTTCTAAAAATAAAAAGTTTTATAAAAATTTCTAAAAATAGAAAGTTTTACAAAAATTCTAAAATTAGAAGTTTTTCAAAAATTCTAAAAATAGAATGTTTTTCAAAATTTCTAAAAATAGAAAGTTTTTCAAAATTTTTAAAAATAGAAACTTTTACAAAATTTCTAAAAATAGAAACTTTTACAAAAATTTCTAAAAGTAGAAAGTTTTTCAAAATTTCTAAAAATTGAAAATTTTATAAAAATTTCTAAAAATTAGAAGTTTTTCAAAAATTCTAAAAATAGAAAGTTTTACAAAATTTCTAAAAATAGGAAGTTTTTCAAAAATCTAGAAATAGAAAGTTTTTCAAAATTTCTAAAAATATAAAGTTTTACAAAATTTCTAAAATTAGAATTTTTTCAAAAATTCTAAAAATAGAAACTTTTCAAAATTTCTAAAAATACAAAGTTTATAAAAATTTCTAAAAATAAAAACTTTTACAAAAATTTCTAAAAGTAGAAAGTTTTTCAAAATTTCGAAAAATAGAAAGTTTATAAAAATTTCTAAATATAGAAAGTTTTTCAAAATTTCTAAAAATTGAAAATTTTATAAAAATTTCTAAAAATTAGAAGTTTTTCAAAAATTCTAAAAATAGAAAGTTTTTCAAAATTTCTAAAAATAGAAAGTTTTTCAAAATTTCTAAAAATAGAAACTTTTAAAAAATTTCTAAAAGTAGAAAGTTTTTCAAAATTTCTAAAAATAGAAAGTTTTATAAAAATTTCTAAAAATAGAAAGTTTTTCAAAATTTCTAAAAATAGAAAGTTTTACAAAATTTCTAAAATTAGAAGTTTTTCAAAATTTCTAAAAATAGAAAGTTTTTCAAAATTTCTAAATATAGAAAGTTTTTCAAAAATTTCTAAAAATATAAATTTTTACAAAATTTCTAAAATTAGAATTTTTTCAATAATTCTAAAAATAGAAACTTTTCAAAATTTCTAAAACTAGAAAGTTTTACAAAATTTCTAAAAATAGAAACTTTTTCAAAGTTTCTAAAAATAGTAGGTTTTACAAAAATTTCTAAATATAGAAAGTTTTTCAAAATTTTTAAAAATATAAAGTTTTTCAAAATTTCTAAAAATAAAAAGTTTTATAAAAATTTCTAAAAATAGAAAGTTTTACAAAAATTCTAAAATTAGAAGTTTTTCAAAAATTCTAAAAATAGAATGTTTTTCAAAATTTCTAAAAATAGAAAGTTTTTCAAAATTTTTAAAAATAGAAACTTTTACAAAATTTCTAAAAATAGAAACTTTTACAAAAATTTCTAAAAGTAGAAAGTTTTTCAAAATTTCTAAAAATATAAAGTTTTTCAAAATTTCTAAAAATATCAAGTTTTTCAAAGTTTTGAAAATATAAAGTTTTTCAAAATTTCTAAAAATAAAAAGTTTTATAAAAATTTCTAAAAATAGAAAGTTTTACAAAAATTCTAAAATTAGAAGTTTTTCAAAAATTCTAAAAATAGAAAGTTTTATAAAAATTTCTAAAAATAGAAAGTTTTTCAAAATTTCTAAAAATAGAAAGTTTTACAAAATTTCTAAAATTAGAAGTTTTTCAAAATTTCTAAAAATAGAAAGTTTTTCAAAATTTCTAAATATAGAAAGTTTTTCAAAATTTCTAAATATAGAAAGTTTTTCAAAATTTCTAAAAATAAAAAGTTTTATAAAAATTTCTAAAAATAGAAAGTTTTACAAAAATTCTAAAATTAGAAGTTTTTCAAAAATTCTAAAAATAGAATGTTTTTCAAAATTTCTAAAAATAGAAAGTTTTTGAAAAATTCTAAAAATAGAAAGTTTTACAAAATTTCTAAAAATAGGAAGTTTTTCAAAAATTTCTAAAAATAGAAATTTTTACAAAATTTCTAAAATTAGAATTTTTTCAATAATTCTAAAAATAGAAACTTTTCAAAATTTCTAAAACTAGAAAGTTTTACAAAGTTTCTAAAAATAGTAAGTTTTACAAAAATTTCTAAATATAGAAAGTTTTTCAAAATTTTTAAAAATATAAAGTTTTTCAAAATTTCTAAAAATAAAAAGTTTTATAAAAATTTCTAAAAATAGAAAGTTTTACAAAATTCTAAAATTAGAAGTTTTTCAAAAATTCTAAAAATAGAATGTTTTTCAAAATTTCTAAAAATAGAAAGTTTTTCAAAATTTTTAAAAATAGAAACTTTTACAAAATTTCTAAAAATAGAAACTTTTACAAAAATTTCTAAAAGTAGAAAGTTTTTCAAAATTTCTAAAAATAGAAAGTTTATAAAAATTTCTAAATATAGAAAGTTTTTCAAAATTTCTAAAAATTGAAAATTTTATAAAAATTTCTAAAAATTAGAAGTTTTTCAAAAATTCTAAAAGAAAGTTTTACAAAATTTCTAAAAATAGGAAGTTTTTCAAAAATCTAGAAATAGAAAGTTTTTCAAAATTTCTAAAAATAGAAAGTTTTTCAAAATTTCTAAAAATATAAAGTTTTACAAAATTTCTAAAATTAGAATTTTTTCAAAAATTCTAAAAATAGAAACTTTTCAAAATTTCTAAAAATAGAAAGTTTTTAAAAATTTCTAAAAATAAAAACTTTTACAAAAATTTCTAAAAGTAGAAAGTTTTTCAAAATTTCTAAAAATAGAAAGTTTATAAAAATTTCTAAATATAGAAAGTTTTTCAAAATTTCTAAAAATTGAAAATTTTATAAAAATTTGTAAAAATTAGAAGTTTTTCAAAAATTCTAAAAATAGAAAGTTTAACAAAATTTCTAAAAATAGGAAGTTTTTCAAAAAATCTAGAAATAGAAAGTTTTTCAAAATTTCTAAAAATAGAAAGTTTTTCAAAATTTCTAAAAATATAAAGTTTTACAAAATTTCTAAAATTAGAATTTTTTCAAAAATTCTAAAAATAGAAACTTTTCAAAATTTCTAAAAATAGAAAGTTTTTAAAAATTTCTAAAAATAAAAACTTTTTCAAAGTTTCTAAAAATAGTAAGTTTTACAAAAATTTCTAAAAATAGAAAGTTTTACAAAAATTTCTAAAAATAGAAAGTTTTTCAAAATTTCTAAAAATAGAAAGTTTTATAAAATTTCTAAAATTAGAAGTTTTTCAAAAATTCTAAAAATAGAAAGTTTTACAAAATTTCTAAAAATAGGAAGTTTTTCAAAAATTCTAAAAATAGAAAGTTTTATAAAAATTTCTAAAAATAGAAAGTTTTTCAAAATTTCTAAAAAATAGAAAGTTTTACAAAATTTCTAAAATTAGAAGTTTTTCAAAATTTTTAAAAATAGAAAGTTTTTCAAAATTTCTAAAAGTAGAAAGTTTTACAAAATTTCTAAAATTAGAAGTTTTTCAAAATTTCTAAAAGTAGAAAGTTTTTCAAATTTTCTAAAAGTAGAAAGTTTTTCAAAATTTCTAAAAATAGAAAGTTTTACAAAAATTTCTAAAAATAGAAAGTTTTACAAAAATTTCTAAAAATAGTAAGTTTTTCAAAATTTCTAAAAGTAGAAAGTTTTTCAAAATTTCTAAAAATAGAAAGTTTTTCAAAATTTCTAAAAATAGAAAGTTTTTCAAAATTTCTAAAAATAGAAAGTTTTAGAAAATTTCTAAAATTAGAAGTTTTTCAAAAATTCTAAAAATAGAAAGTTTTTCAAAATTTCTAAAAATAGGAAGTTTTTGAAAAATTCTAAAAATAGAAAGTTTTACAAAATTTCTAAAAATAGGAAGTTTTTCAAAAATTCTAAAAATAGAAAAATTCTAAAAATAGTAAGTTTTACAAAAATTTCTAAATATAGAAAGTTTTTCAAAATTTTTAAAAATATAAAGTTTTTCAAAATTTCTAAAAATAAAAAGTTTTATAAAAATTTCTAAAAATAGAAAGTTTTACAAAAATTCTAAAATTAGAAGTTTTTCAAAAATTCTAAAAATAGAATGTTTTTCAAAATTTCTAAAAATAGAAAGTTTTTCAAAATTTTTAAAAATAGAAACTTTTACAAAATTTCTAAAAATAGAAACTTTTACAAAAATTTCTAAAAGTAGAAAGTTTTTCAAAAATTTCTAAAAATAGAAAGTTTATAAAAATTTCTAAATATGGAAAGTTTTTCAAAATTTCTAAAAATATAAAGTTTTACAAAATTTCTAAAATTAGAATTTTTTCAAAAATTCTAAAAATAGAAACTTTTCAAAATTTCTAAAAATAGAAAGTTTTTAAAAATTTCTAAAAATAAAAACTTTTACAAAAATTTCTAAAAGTAGAAAGTTTTTCAAAATTTCTAAAAATAGAAAGTTTATAAAAATTTCTAAATATAGAAAGTTTTTCAAAATTTCTAAAAATTGAAAATTTTATAAAAATTTGTAAAAATTAGAAGTTTTTCAAAAATTCTAAAAATAGAAAGTTTAACAAAATTTCTAAAAATAGGAAGTTTTTCAAAAAATCTAGAAATAGAAAGTTTTTCAAAATTTCTAAAAATAGAAAGTTTTTCAAAATTTCTAAAAATATAAAGTTTTACAAAATTTCTAAAATTAGAATTTTTTCAAAAATTCTAAAAATAGAAACTTTTCAAAATTTCTAAAAATAGAAAGTTTTTAAAAATTTCTAAAAATAAAAACTTTTTCAAAGTTTCTAAAAATAGTAAGTTTTACAAAAATTTCTAAAAATAGAAAGTTTTACAAAAATTTCTAAAAATAGAAAGTTTTTCAAAATTTCTAAAAATAGAAAGTTTTATAAAATTTCTAAAATTAGAAGTTTTTCAAAAATTCTAAAAATAGAAAGTTTTACAAAATTTCTAAAAATAGGAAGTTTTTCAAAAATTCTAAAAATAGAAAGTTTTATAAAAATTTCTAAAAATAGAAAGTTTTTCAAAATTTCTAAAAATAGAAAGTTTTACAAAATTTCTAAAATTAGAAGTTTTTCAAAATTTTTAAAAATAGAAAGTTTTTCAAAATTTCTAAAAGTAGAAAGTTTTACAAAATTTCTAAAATTAGAAGTTTTTCAAAATTTCTAAAAGTAGAAAGTTTTTCAAATTTTCTAAAAGTAGAAAGTTTTTCAAAATTTCTAAAAATAGAAAGTTTTACAAAAATTTCTAAAAATAGAAAGTTTTACAAAAATTTCTAAAAATAGTAAGTTTTTCAAAATTTCTAAAAGTAGAAAGTTTTTCAAAATTTCTAAAAATAGAAAGTTTTTCAAAATTTCTAAAAATAAAAAGTTTTATAAAAATTTCTAAAAATAGAAAGTTTTACAAAAATTCTAAAATTAGAAGTTTTTCAAAAATTCTAAAAATAGAATGTTTTTCAAAATTTCTAAAAATAGGAAGTTTTTGAAAAATTCTAAAAATAGAAAGTTTTACAAAATTTCTAAAAATAGGAAGTTTTTCAAAAATTCTAAAAATAGAAAAATTCTAAAAATAGTAAGTTTTACAAAAATTTCTAAATATAGAAAGTTTTTCAAAATTTTTAAAAATATAAAGTTTTTCAAAATTTCTAAAAATAAAAAGTTTTATAAAAATTTCTAAAAATAGAAAGTTTTACAAAAATTCTAAAATTAGAAGTTTTTCAAAAATTCTAAAAATAGAATGTTTTTCAAAATTTCTAAAAATAGAAAGTTTTTCAAAATTTTTAAAAATAGAAACTTTTACAAAATTTCTAAAAATAGAAACTTTTACAAAAATTTCTAAAAGTAGAAAGTTTTTCAAAATTTCTAAAAATAGAAAGTTTATAAAAATTTCTAAATATGGAAAGTTTTTCAAAATTTCTAAAAATTGAAAATTTTATAAAAATTTCTAAAAATTAGAAGTTTTTCAAAAATTCTAAAAATAGAAAGTTTTACAAAATTTCTAAAAATAGGAAGTTTTTCAAAAAATCTAGAAATAGAAAGTTTTTCAAAATTTCTAAAAATATAAAGTTTTACAAAATTTCAAAAATTAGAATTTTTTCAAAAATTCTAAAAAATAGAAACTTTTCAAAATTTCTAAAAATACAAAGTTTATAAAAATTTCTAAAAATAAAAACTTTTACAAAAATTTCTAAAAGTAGAAAGTTTTTCAAAATTTCGAAAAATAGAAAGTTTATAAAAATTTCTAAATATAGAAAGTTTTTCAAAATTTCTAAAAATTGAAAATTTTATAAAAATTTCTAAAAATTAGAAGTTTTTCAAAAATTCTAAAAATAGAAAGTTTTTCAAAATTTCTAAAAATAGAAAGTTTTTCAAAATTTCTAAAAATAGAAACTTTTAAAAAAATTTCTAAAAGTAGAAAGTTTTTCAAAATTTCTAAAAATAGAAAGTTTTATAAAAATTTCTAAAAATAGAAAGTTTTTCAAAATTTCTAAAAATAGAAAGTTTTACAAAATTTCTAAAATTAGAAGTTTTTCAAAATTTCTAAAAATAGAAAGTTTTTCAAAATTTCTAAATATAGAAAGTTTTTCAAAAATTTCTAAAAATAGAAATTTTTACAAAATTTCTAAAATTAGAATTTTTTCAATAATTCTAAAAATAGAAACTTTTCAAAATTTCTAAAACTAGAAAGTTTTACAAAATTTCTAAAAATAGAAACTTTTTCAAAGTTTCTAAAAATAGTAAGTTTTACAAAAATTTCTAAATATAGAAAGTTTTTCAAAATTTTTAAAAATATAAAGTTTTTCAAAATTTCTAAAAATAAAAAGTTTTATAAAAATTTCTAAAAATAGAAAGTTTTACAAAAATTCTAAAATTAGAAGTTTTTCAAAAATTCTAAAAATAGAATGTTTTTCAAAATTTCTAAAAATAGAAAGTTTTTCAAAAATTTTTAAAAATAGAAACTTTTACAAAATTTCTAAAAATAGAAACTTTTACAAAAATTTCTAAAAGTAGAAAGTTTTTCAAAATTTCTAAAAATATAAAGTTTTTCAAAATTTCTAAAAATATCAAGTTTTTCAAAGTTTTGAAAATATAAAGTTTTTCAAAATTTCTAAAAATAAAAAGTTTTATAAAAATTTCTAAAAATAGAAAGTTTTACAAAAATTCTAAAATTAGAAGTTTTTCAAAAATTCTAAAAATAGAAAGTTTTTCAAAATTTCTAAAAATAGAAAGTTTTTCAAAATTTCTAAAAATAGAAACTTTTAAAAAAATTTCTAAAAGTAGAAAGTTTTTCAAAATTTCTAAAAATAGAAAGTTTTATAAAAATTTCTAAAAATAGAAAGTTTTTCAAAATTTCTAAAAATAGAAAGTTTTACAAAATTTCTAAAATTAGAAGTTTTTCAAAATTTCTAAAAATAGAAAGTTTTTCAAAATTTCTAAATATAGAAAGTTTTTCAAAATTTCTAAAAATAAAAAGTTTTATAAAAATTTCTAAAAATAGAAAGTTTTACAAAAATTCTAAAATTAGAAGTTTTTCAAAAATTCTAAAAATAGAATGTTTTTCAAAATTTCTAAAAATAGAAAGTTTTTGAAAAATTCTAAAAATAGAAAGTTTTACAAAATTTCTAAAAATAGGAAGTTTTTCAAAAATTTCTAAAAATAGAAATTTTTACAAAATTTCTAAAATTAGAATTTTTTCAATAATTCTAAAAATAGAAACTTTTCAAAATTTCTAAAACTAGAAAGTTTTACAAAATTTCTAAAAATAGAAACTTTTTCAAAGTTTCTAAAAATAGTAAGTTTTACAAAAATTTCTAAATATAGAAAGTTTTTCAAAATTTTTAAAAATATAAAGTTTTTCAAAATTTCTAAAAATAAAAAGTTTTATAAAAATTTCTAAAAATAGAAAGTTTTACAAAAATTCTAAAATTAGAAGTTTTTCAAAAATTCTAAAAATAGAATGTTTTTCAAAATTTCTAAAAATAGAAAGTTTTTCAAAATTTCTAAAAATAGAAACTTTTACAAAATTTCTAAAAATAGAAACTTTTACAAAAATTTCTAAAAGTAGAAAGTTTATAAAAATTTCTAAAAATAGAAAGTTTATAAAAATTTCTAAATATGGAAAGTTTTTCAAAATTTCTAAAAATTGAAAATTTTATAAAAATTTCTAAAAATTAGAAGTTTTTCAAAAATTCTAAAAATAGAAAGTTTTACAAAATTTCTAAAAATAGGAAGTTTTTCAAAAATTCTAAAAATAGAAAGTTTTATAAAAATTTCTAAAAATAGAAATTTTTACAAAATTTCTAAAAATATAAATTTTTACAAAATTTCTAAAAATATAAATTTTTACAAAATTTCTAAAATTAGAATTTTTTCAAAAATTCTAAAAATAGAAAGTTTTGTAAAAATTTCTAAAAATAGAAAGTTTTTCAAAGTTTCTAAAAATAGTAAGTTTTACAAAAATTTCTAGATATAGAAAGTTTTTCAAAATTTCTAAAAATATAAAGTTTTTCAAAATTTCTAAAAATATCAAGTTTTTCAAAGTTTTGAAAATATAAAGTATTCAAAATTTCTAAAAATAAAAAGTTTTGTAAAAATTTCTAAAAATAGAAAGTTTTACAAAAATTCTAAAATTAGAAGTTTTTCAAAAATTCTAAAAATAGAATGTTTTTCAAAATTTCTAAAAATAGAAAGTTTTTCAAAATTTCTAAAAATAGAAACTTTTACAAAATTTCTAAAATTAGAAACTTTTAAAAAAATTTCTAAAAGTAGAAAGTTTTTCAAAATTTCTAAAAATAGAAAGTTTTATAAAAATTTCTAAAAATAGAAAGTTTTACAAAATTTCTAAAATTAGAAGTTTTTCAAAATTTCTAAAAATAGAAAGTTTTTCAAAATTTCTAAAAATAGAAAGTTTTACCAAAATTTCTAAAAATAGAAAGTTTTACAAAAATTTCTAAAAATAGAAAGTTTTTCAAAATTTCTACAAATAGAAAGTTTTATAAAATTTCTAAAATTAGAAGTTTTTCAAAAATTCTAAAAATAGAAAGTTTTACAAAATTTCTAAAAATAGAAAGTTTTTCAAAAATTCTAAAAATATAAAGTTTTACAAAATTTCTAAAATTAGAATTTTTTCAAAAATTCTAAAAATAGAAACTTTTTCAAAATTTCTAAAAATAGAAAGTTTTACAAAATTTCTAAAAATAGAAACTTTTTCAAAGTTTCTAGAAATAGTAAGTTTTACAAAAATTTCTAAATATAAAACGTTTTTCAAAATTTCTAAAAATATAAAGTTTTTCAAAATTTCTAAAAATATCGAGTTTTTCAAAGTTTTGAAAATATAAAGTTCTTCAAAATTTCTAAAAATAAAAAGTTTTATAAAAATTTCTAAAAATAGAAAGTTTTACAAAAATTCTAAAATTAGAAGTTTTTCAAAAATTCTAAAAATAGAATGTTTTTCAAAATTTCTAAAAATAGAAAGTTTTTCAAAATTTCTAAAAATAGAAACTTTTACAAAAATTCTAAAAATAGAAACTTTTAAAAAATTTCTAAAAGTAGAAAGTTTTTCAAAATTTCTAAAAATAGAAAGTTTTATAAAAATTTCTAAAAATAGAAAGTTTTTCAAAATTTCTAAAAATAGAAAGTTTTATAAAAATTTCTAAAAATAGAAAGTTTTTCAAAATTTCTAAAAGTAGAAAGTTTTACAAAATTTCTAAAATTAGAAGTTTTTCAAAATTTCTAAAAGTGGAAAGTTTTTCAAAATTTCTAAAAATGGAAAGTTTTTCAAAATTTCTAAAAATAGAAAGTTTTACCAAAATTTCTAAAAATAGAAAGTTTTTCAAAAGTTCTAAAAATAGAAAGTTTTTCAAAATTTCTAAAAATAGAAAGTTTTACAAAAATTTCTAAAAATAGAAAGTTTTTCAAAAGTTCTAAAAATAGAAAGTTTTACAAAATTTCTAAAAATAGAAACTTTTTCAAAGTTTCTAAAAATAGTAAGTTTTACAAAAATTTCCAAAAATAGAAAATTTTTCAAAATTTCTAAAAATAGAAAGTTTTTCAAAATTTCTTAAAATAGAAAGTTTTACAAATTTTCTAAGAATAGAAAGTTTTACAAAAATTTCTAAATATAGAAAGTTTTTCAAAATTTCTAAAACTAAAAAGTTTTTCAAAATTTCTAAAAATATTAAGTTTTTCAAAGTTTTCAAAATTTTGAAAAACATTCTATTTTTAAAATTTTTTATAAAACTTTCTATTGTTGTAGTACATTCCAAGCGATCTATTGGGGTTCAACATGAGTTCATTGGTAAGCAGATCTACTAAGTGGAGGTATTTATTTCTTCAGTTTAAAGGAGGAAAGATTGATTGATTGCAAGAATAACATTAAAAAAATAAAACATATAAATAACAATAAAATAACGGATTGGCTGATGAGAGGAGATTGAGTGAAGCTTAAAGGATCGAATGCACACATAAATATAATTTAAGTCTAACGTGTTATATTTGTTTTTCACTTTGTTAATTTTTTCTTGTTAACACATTAAAAAGATAATATATATATATATATTTATAATACTAAAAAATAATGTGAGTTTTTAATGTACAAAAAATATTTTGGAATTAATTCTGACAAGATATAAAAAATAGTATACAGTGGGAGTAAATTAACAAGGTAATAATGTCAGAGAGAATGACCAACTCAAAGATTGAACATAAGAATGCCTTTTCATGTCAAGCAAATGGGAGGTTCAATTAATTGAAAAAAAAAAATGGAGGTTCAATTGCTAGTTTTCATCACAGATAAGATGAGTACATGTACACATTTGGTTATTTTATTATCTTCATCATCATCATAATCAAACCCAAGTCCGATATTACCATGATGGAAACTTATGAACACGTAGCAGGTGAGAGATCTTAATTTAAACGGTCTCATGGTCTGAGTAAAGCTGTCAAAACCTGATACGCTGCCAAGTGTTAATCATATTCAATATGGGACCTGGTTAAGTATTTGCCCATCTCTGTCCGAGGTTTTAATTTGATGGCCAATCCCCAACTTAAGATGACGAACTTATCATTATGCATTGGAATATGTAATATTTATTACAATGGAAGCAACTCTCTGCCAACTTGAGAGTTTCCAAGTTCTCTGTGGACCACCTGAAATCTTACCTATTGTTCACTTGGGCCTACCCCATTTGGTTTGGCCCATTATCGGAATGTAAAGGTCCATTGTCAGCGTGCCTCCGCATGAATTTCACCAAACAACCCCATATTGACAACACTTCAACCATTAGCCGTTATAAGCCTTCGTAGCAGCCAAACAAGTCCATTAGCCACGGCATTCAAACCAACCTCACCAGTAATCTCCACAAGAGCAGAAGCCATGCTTGAAGTGATGAAACCGATGATTATCTCTCAGAACTATTTCCCTACCCAAAAGCTGAGAAGTATACTTCATGAAACTATGACAGTCAGTACATATCCGTAGATTCTTCATTATTCGCATTGGAGTTCCAGATTTTGTACTAATAATGCCAAAGGCAAGTGCAAGCTTTTCACTGTGATACCCAAGAAAGACTTCTCCTTGTTCTTCTTCCACATCTTGCATTACCAGATTCACATCAGCCGAATATCCTATTTCCTTCAGTCTTCCAATCAGCTCATCCAAGTAGGAATATATTTCAGTGTGATTTGGGTGGGACCTATCTCCCATGACAAAAGTGTAGAGTTGAGCTTTCATTTGGATCCAAGATTGACCAGGGAGTTTATTAATTCTTCTCTGCTTCATTAAGCTCCTCAGATTAGCTGCTTCTTCCCATCTATGATTAGCAGCACACATATTTGATAACAAAACAAAAGATCCTGCATCAGATGTTTCAAGGCTACGAAACATATCATAAACCCACTTTCCCATCTCTATGTTTTTGTGAAGACGACAAGAAGATAGAAAGCATTTCCACACTGAACTAAGATGAGAAATATTGTTCTTATATATGAAATCCTTGATCTCGTCCAAGCGACCAGCTCGGCCATAAAGATCAACCATACAAGTAAAGTGTTCGGCTCCAGGGTTAATACCATAAATTTCTTTCATCATGCTGAAGTATTTGCAGCCTTCCTTAACCAGCCCAGCATGGCTGCATGCAGTTAAAATTGTTACAAAAGAGACCTCATTAGGTGAGATCCCCTCTTTAATCATGAGTTCAAAAAGTTGAGCAGCCTCCTGCCCTTGCCCATGTACAGCACAAGCAGAAATCATTGAAGTCCACAACACAACATTTGGGCTGATAATTTGTTTGAAAACTGTCCAAGCACCATTCAAGCTTCCCCATTTAGAATACATATCAATCAATGAAGTTTATATTTCACATAAAGTTTTTCAAAATTTGGTAATTATAGAAAAGTTTTTAATTTTGGGTAATTTTAACAAAGATTCTATTTTTGGCTACATCAGAAAAAAAAAAAAAATTTCTATAATTTTGGAAAACTTTCCCCTTGTGTTAATTTTAGAAAAAAAAAAATTCAATTTTCGAAAATTGGAAAATAAGTTAATATTTATCATTTATTTTTGAAAAATTTTCAATTTTGAATTGGGTAAGTTTTTCAAAAGTTTATATTTCTGGTACATTTGGAAAAGGTTTATATTTCTGGTACATTTGGAAAAGGTTTGTATTTTTATTAATTTCAGAAATATAAATTATAATATTCGGTAAGTTTTGAGAAATTTTCTACGTTAAGTATCATCTAAAAACCTGTGTTGCTTTTAGTAGGTTTTAGAATTTTGTAGTTTGGGTAAGTTTAAAAAAAATATACACATTTTTTTCTTAATTTTGAAAAAATATTACTTTAAGTTTAGGGGGGAAAAAAGTTTCTATAATTGAAAATTGAGAGACATGATTTCTTAAATTTTGAAAACGTTTCTATTTTTGGGGAACATGGAAACAATTTCTAATTTTGGTAATTTTGACAATGATTCTATTTTTGGCCACTACAATAAAAAAATATAATTTTTCTATAATTTTGGAAAACTTTCCCCTTGAGCTAATTTTAGAAAGAAAAAAAAATTCAATATTCGAAAATTGGGAAAAAAAGTTTATATTTTTCATTTAGTTTTGAAAAAGTTTCGATTTTGGTTTGGGTAAGTTTTTCAAAAGTTTATATTTTTGGTAGGTTTGGAAAAAATTTGTATTTTTATTAATTTTAGAAAATTAATTCATAATATTTGGTAAGTTTTGAAAAAATTTCTATTTTAGGTATCTTCTAAAAAAGTTTATTACTTTTTGTAGGTTTTAGAATTTTGTATTTTGGGTAAGTTTCAAAAAAATATACATATTTTTTCTTATTTTTGAAAAATTACGAACTTTAAGTAAGTTTAGGACAAAAAAAAAGTTTCTATAATTGAAAATTGGGAAACATGATTTCTTAAATTTTGTAAACGTTTCTATTTTTGGGAAACATGAAAACAATTTTTATTTTTGGTAATTATAGAAAAGTTTTTTATTTTGGTAATTTTGGCAAAGATTCTATTTTTGGCAACATCAGTAAAAATATATACTTTTAATAATTTTGGAAAACTTTCCACTTGTGGTAATTTTAGAAAAAATATATTTCAATTTTTTAAAATTAGGAAATAAGTTTATACTTTTCATTTTGGTTTGAAAGAGTTTTGATTTTGGTTTGGATAAGTTTTTCAAAAGTTTATATTTTTGGTAGCTTTGGAAAAAATTTGTATTTTTATTAATTTTATAAAATTAATTTATAATTTTTGGAAATTTTTTAAAAAAATTCTATTTTTGGTATCTTCTAAAAAAGTGTATTACATTTAGTAGGTTTTAGAATTTTGTAGTTTGGGCAAGTTTAAAAAAATATACATATTTTTTCTTATTTTTCAAAAATTACTAACTTAAAGTAAGTTTAGGACAAAAAAAAAAAATGTTCCTATAATTGAAAATTGGGAAACATGATATCTTAATTTTTGAAACGTTTCTATTTTTGGGAAACATGGAAACAACTTCAACATTTGGTAATTATAGAAAAGTTTGGTAATTTTAACAAAGATTCTATTTTTTGCCACATCATAAAAATAAAAATAAAATAAAATTTCTATAATTTTGGAAAACTTTCCCCTTGTGGTAATTTTAGAAAAAAAAAAATTCAATATTCGAAATTTGGGAAATAAGTTAATATTTTCCATTTAGTTTTGAAAAAGTTTATATTTTTGGTGGCTGTGGAAAAAATTTGTATTTTTATTAATTTAATAAAATTAATTTATAATAATTGCCAAGTTTTGAAAAAAATTCTATTTTTGGTATCTTCTAAAAAAGTGTATTACTTTTAGTAGGTTTTAGAATTTTGTATTTTGGGCAAGTTTAAAAAAATATACATATTTTTTCTTATTTTTCAAAAATTACTAGCTTTAAGTTTAGGACAAAAAAAATGTTTCTATAATTGAAAATTGGGAAACATGCTATCTTCATTTTTGAAAACGTTTCTATTTTTGGGAAACATGGAAACAAGTTCAAAATTTGGTAATTATAGAAAAGCTTTTAATTTTGGTAATTTTAACAAAGATTCTATTTTTAGCTAAATCAGAAAAATAAAAAAATAAAAATTTCTATAATTTTGGCAAACATTCCCCTTGTGGTAATTTTAGAAAGAAAAAAAAAATATTTCAATTTTCGAAAATTGTGAAATATTTTCCATTTAGTTTTGAAAAAGTTTATATTTTTGGTAGCTTTGGAAAAAATTTGTATTTTTATTAATTTTATAAAATTAATTTAAAATATTTGCTAAGTTTTGAAAAAATTTCTATTTTTGGTATCTTCTAAAAAAGTGTATTACTTTTAGTAGGTTTTAGAATTTTGTATTTTGGGCAAGTTTAAAAAAATATACATATTTTTTCTTATTTTTCAACAATTACTAGCCTTAAGTAAGTTTAGGACAAAAAAAATGTTTCTATAATTGAAAATTGGGAAACATGATATCTTCATTTTTGAAAACGTTTATATTTTTGGGAAACATGGAAACAACTTCAAAATTTGGTAATTATAGAAAATTTTTTAATTTTGGTAATTTTAACAAAGATTCTATTTTTGGCTACATCAGAAAAATGAAAAAAAATATTTTTTCTATAATGTTGGAAAACATTTCCCTTGTGGTAATTTAAAAAAAAAAAATTCAATTTTCGAAAATTGGGAAATAAGTTAATATTTTGCATTTAGTTTTTCAAAAGATTATATTTTTGGTAGCATTGGAAAAAATTTGTATTTTTATTAATTTTATAAAATTAATTAATAATATTTGCTAAGTTTTGAAAAAATTTCTGTTTTTGGTATCTTCTAAAAAAGTGTATTACTTTTTGTAGGTTTTAGAATTTTGTATTTTGGGTAAGTTTAAAAAAAATATACATATTTTTTCTTATTTTTGAAAAATTACAACTTTAAGTAAGTTTTGGAAAGGAAAAAAAAATGTATCTACAATTGAAAATTGGGAAACATGATCTCTTCATTTTTGAACACGTTTCTATTTTTGGAAAGATGGAAACAACTACAAAATTTGGTAATTATAGAAAAGTTCTTAATTTTGGTAATTTTAACAAAGATTCTATTTTTGTCTACATCAGAAAAATAAAAAAAAAAAAATTTCTATAATTTTGGAAAACATTCCCCTTGTGGTAATTTTAGAAAAAAAAAATATTTCAATTTTCGAAAATTGTGAAATAAGTAAATATTTTCCATTTAGTTTTGAAAAAGTTTATATTTTTGGCAGCTTTGGAAAAAATTTGTATTTTTATTAATTTTATAAAATTAATTTATAATATTTGCTAAGTTTTGAAAAAAAATTTATTTTTGGTATCTTCTAAAAAAGTGTATTACTTTTAGTAGGTTTTAGAATTTTGTATTTTGGGCAAGGTTAAAATAATATACATATTTTTTCATTCTTATCATTAAATAGCTTATTTTATAATTTTTTCTTCATAATAACAAATATTAAAATATTAAAAAATAATGTTTATGTTATTAATTGAATAACTATTTGGAGGTCTTCATTCCTTACTGATATGTCCCGTAAGGATTTTAAGTAAAAATAAGTGACAAATTGTAAATCGAGAACGAAGAACGAAAAGAGTGTCCTCAATCCTACTCAACCACGTTGATAACCTTACTATTTATTGTACAAGAGTCTCCTTTTTCATAGCTCTATTCAATATCATTCATCTTAACTTTGCTCATAAATAATATGTTATCACTGATCCAAGTGATTTACTTTGATAAATAAAATCTGTGTTATGTATCTACAAAGGTGTGTTATAGAGTTTGTTGAGCATGATATTTGTGTGTATCTATAACTATGTAAATATTTGTTTAAGATTCATATATTTTGATCAACATGAAGTTTTATTGATATATTGATTCAAGCAATCAGAAGTTATATAAAGAATGATTATATAAAGATTAGCAGGATGATGAAACTCATAAAAAAAATTTGGTGGTACTTTGGACATAATTAAGAACCTCATGAAGTTTCTTTGACTCTTTGTCTAATTTGTGTTTATTTAGTCTTTGATTATTTATGAGTTTTATAAGATGAATTAGCTAGGGAGTATGACATAGAAAGTTTTATATATCACTACCCAACATGTTTTAAAAGAAATAATTTTTTAAATGAATTAGCTAGGGAGCATGACACAGAAAGTTTAATATATCACTACCCAACATGTTTTAAAAGACATAATTTTTTAAATGAATTAGCTAGGGAGCATGACATAGAAAGTTTTATATCACTACCCAACATGTTCTAAAGGACATAATTTTTTTAAGAAGTCACAACTCTTTGATGAGTTGTAAACTTACTTAAATGAGTGTATAATATTCTATAAATAGACTATTTATTTAGGTCATTTGAAGAATATAGATAGAAGAATAATAATAAAAGTTCTCTAATACTTTTCACCATAATTTATGTACAAATAAAATTAGTATTCTAAATACTGTAGATTTAGAACATTATTTATCTTAAGTGCTCTTCAAAATCAAAAGTGTTCTTGAGTTTTGGAGACGTATTTATTAAATCTTAGTGTATCACCAAATTGATAGGGCAACTATTCATTAACTGCATTTTCTGATAACACTACACGATTAACATCATAGAGCTAGCACTCACTATAGAGATGATTGCATTTTGTTATCTACATTAACATAGAGCAACATTAAGATAAGAGCTGCTACTACTTGGTAGCATCATTAACACAATATTGGTTAATTGTGATAACACGTTACATTTTTGTTTTCTAGTATTTTGGAATATCACATTGTAGTCATTTCATATTCCTCTATTTTCTAGGTATCATATTGTATTCATTTTTGTAGTTATCCATGGTTGCCTCTATTGAAAGGTCTACATTCCTACGTTTTGTCAACGGGTCAGTCGATTATAAAGAGTTCGTTGTGTATGTAGTCCTATCTCTGGCTAATGCACTCTCTACATGATCATGATTTACATATGCGTTAATTGGACTGATTGATTCTCTTTTCTATGCAAATGTGTTTATTGTAGTCATTTTATATTCTATTTTGTCAAGTCAAGTTTAAATATTGTATTATTTATAATAATTTTGCAATATCATAATTGAATATTACGAAGACTTGATTTAATATCATAGAAATCAACATTCAACAATTTCCCAACAAGTACAAGAAATTGTTTGATTTACTAGTTCAAAATTGGATTTGAGAATTGTTCTAGAAAATAACTTTTTATACCTTAAAAGAAACTTTCAAGTTCAAATTCAAATTCAAAAATAAGAAGACATTTTATTTTCAAATACAAAGGTGCTCTGAAAAAGTGTTTTCGAATACAACACAACTATATTTAATCGAAATCAATCTCAAATCGAGAGAAAAGAGAATATGATTATATGAACCAAATAGATAAAGAAAGAAAGAGGACATACTTGGAGGGGCAAACGGGCAACTGGCGATGGACAAAAAGGGTCGCTGAAAACAGAAGTCGCAGGAATAAGAAGGATGTGAATATGGAGAAGACGTTCTTTTTTCGCGGGAATGGTATGAATAGGTTAATTTTTGCTTTTAGGGCTTGATTATATTTTTAGAAGTTTTATTTTAAGTTTGAGTAATTTAAATAATTTTTTTAAAAATACTAAATTTTACTATTAAATAAACATATGTATCTTATTCTCCTTTACAACTTAAGTATATTTTAAGCTCTCTAAGTTCTCTCTCCAAATTATTCCAAATTTCCTTCGGCTCTTTATCTACTTTTTGATCCATCTTAAATATATATGATTCCATATTGAAACCCTTTGCACATTTAATTCCTTTCTCAACTTGAAGAAAACTGAATGGAACTATGGAAGTTGCTGCGTTATATTTAGGGTGAATGAAAAGGGGGCTGAAGAGAGTCATTTAAAACTCAAAAGGGTCTTAAGTTTTTCCGAATCGTTTAAGTTGTTTTCTTTTGTCTTTTTTTATTTTCTCAATTTTGTGGGTCTTTTAATCTTAATAATACCCTTAAAAAGTAACTGTAACATGCACACATATTTATTTAATAATAAAATTTAATATTTTTAAATAAGTTATCCTTAAATTAAAATTATTAGATTAAATAGATATATTTTAATAACTTATGATATTAAATTGACCCAAAATCTTTTTATTTTTATATTTGAATTATTTTGACATCGCTTAGGTTTCTTAAATATAAAACACCGTTTATAACAATCTTCATATATAATCAAGTTATTTATATGTTTTATTTTTTATCCATCTAAAAAACATATGTGCACGATATTTTTAATATACAAAAATATATATTTCTTATGTTATATCAAAAATAACATATTAAAAATGAAGTTTTATATATGAGGAGAGATTATATCATATAATTAAATCAAACTTATAATTATGTTGAGATAATATATTTTTAGAACAAAGAAAAATATCGTACCAAACATTCCTTATTAAAAGCCAGCTAATTAGATATCATTTAAATTAAACTTCAATTAGTTAATTTCGTTTAATATTTTAATGTTTGAACTTTATTCTGTTTTATTGTTATATAAATTTAGGTGTATTACTTTCGGTAAAAGAAAAAATTATTCTATTTTTCAATAATTCTTTAAATAACTTTTTATTAAAATTGTATAAGTGACTAAAATTGAGAAGCATGGAATAGTAATGGGCTCTAGTAACCCCATAATTTTGGATAAATAAGTAGTTTAGTCTCATATCTTTGTAATAAGGTACACTTTGTCACAAAAATTCAACCAAAAAAAAGGATTAAACTGAATTGCACCTTTTACATCAAAAGTATGATACTAAAGTTCGCATTTCACAAAAATATGAGACTAAATTACTCAAATTAAAAGTTATAAAATTAAACTATTCTTTTGCCCAAAATTATAGGCCTATTAGTGCCCTTCACTCAATAATAAACATGCATTCAAACATTCTAAAAAATGAGAGCATACAACAAAACAAGGCCTTTAAAAATAGAAAGCTCGTCATGAGCATGCGTTTAAAAACATTTGTTTTTCAAAGTTCTTCAAAATTGTGTGTAAAATTGCGAGCGTATAAAATGTCCGAACTTCAATATGAAATAAGTTGGTAAGTACTAAGTAGATGCGACAAATTATGTTAATCATCTAAACCTATTTGATTAATGGGCCGTATTAGATCAATTTATTAATAAAAATGCTTTTTTGTATTAGGTTATTTTGGGTTTAGTATTGGATTAATTTTGTAAAATATTTAATATTAATTTAATGAGTTAACTTTAGATTATCGTATTGTGTTTAACTCATTTAACAAGTGGGTTAAAATGAGTCTTATTATACCGTGTTGGGTTACTTTGAATTCGAGTCGATCTCGTATTATATTATTGTGTTGTTAAAAATTATCACTCTTAATTGTCGGTAGCCAATCATGAAGGGTGTTGAAGAAAATAAATTTAAAAAAAAAAAAAAAGTGAACTTGGATCGAACCACAAAGACAAACCAAATCAGCTTTAACGCATTACATTATTTAGCCGTCACGAAGGTTACCACGTTACAAATTTATACAATGAACTTTTCTGCTATTTTATCTCAAAAAGTAACATCACTTTCAACTTAATCAAATGTAATCAACTTCCAACAAGTTCAATTTTGAAAATTAAAACAATAATGAAAAAAGGCCACAACTATATAATATTAACAGGCATTCTAGCAAAGTATTACCCTTAGTATGGAAAATCGCGGACATAATTTGAGAACCATTCATGACAAATTATCCTGATTGTCTGCACTGTTATCTTGCTGCAATCCTCCTTGATCAATTCCAATAGTTCTTTTGCTCATGTTAGCTCGTTGCACTAACCGAACCAACGCTTGAACCACTTCTGACATAGGTGGTCTGAACTCAGGTTCCGGCTGCCAAAGATCCACATGGAATTAAGAATCAGCATTTTAAACTTCAGCTCAAAATAGACAAATAGTTTTAAGCCATGACCTTGCTTAATTTTATGGCTACATGATACCTACTTACTGTACGTAACAACTTTTGAAAAACAAAATTCAAATAAACACTATACTAATCAATTAAGCTTATATCTTAGATTATTTGTTACCTGAACACAGAGAGCTATCACATCAGCAAACCGAGAAAGGGATTTAACCGGGTAAAGCCCATTAAGTGTTGGATCTACCATTTTTTCAAGAGCATCAATGTCATGAAGTTGGGGTGTTGCCCATCGAACCAATGATTTTTCGGATCTGGGCAGTGTGCTGTCAATACATGTTTGCATCATAATCAAAGAAATCAGCAAAGCACTATAGTGATATTCCCTATTACTTTTAATGATCATAATACAGATGTTGTTCTTCACCTATCAAACGGTTTACGTCCGCTAAGAAGCTCGAGCATGACCACTCCAAAGCTATAAACATCACTCTTTAGGGTATATTGACCAGACATCACTACCTCAGGTGCGCCATATCCGGACCCTGCATTGCGGTCCAATACCTGCATTGAAAATTAAATTTCAGTTTGCGCACAATTAATGTAATGACCGATACAAACATTTTAAAAAATGGCATATAATGAAGTTTATATGCAACAATTTTCAGATGTTAACTAAATTAGTGGTTGACAATCTAGTGTTCAAGGAGTCATTGTATGTTTAAGGACACTAGTTGGGCAAACTCACAAAATGGGCTTGACATGTACTCATATTTACAATCTAGTTTCAGCTATCCATTTTTCACAATATGTCTCATATGCATTTTTCATGTTTTATTTTATTTTTGGGCAAAATTTCCCCCATTTCACTCCAAGCTCAAAAATTCATTGCTCACATCATATTATAAAATATGTTACACACTAGTGTAGATTTTCAACACTCATGTAACTAGATAGAGACGGTTACAACAAACAAGTGTGTAAAAGTAAATTTGTTTTTTGTCTTCCACGAACTAAACTTGGGCTTCAAATTTACCAAATCTACCTTGTGAAATTCCCCAACTCAGACTAGATTAGGAATAAAGCCCATTCTTGATCCCAAATGAGGTGATTTCCCCAAATTACCCCCCTAAGTTACAAGCTGAAATAATCAGATCTTCAAATCCACTTCTAAGAGTACAATTTCAACCGTAGACATACTATGAAGTGTGTTAAATTTTGCAAGGGTCCTGTGTTAACATACTATGAAGTGTGTTAAATTTTGCAAGGGTCCTGGTTCGCTTCTAATAGAAATAAACAAATTGCATAAAATTCTTGAGATTTGCTAGTCTACTTAGAAAGAAATGATAAACTTATGGGAAGAACACCTGAACTCAAAAAGGAAAATGAAAACAGAAATTCAAGTTTTCTACCTCAACTTTCAACATATCCTACCATCAGTCTTCAAAACAAATGACCTTCATATATTACCTGCTCGGCATTTGGGATGAAGTTTGCTAGGCCAGAGTCTGAAAGGTGAGGATTGAGCTCTGCATCTAATAATATGTTGGAAGACTTAATATTTTTGTGAATGATTGATGGGAAGCAAATCTCATGTAGGTATCTACAAAAAAAAAAAAAAACTTTTGGTTACTCGTGAATATCATCAAAGAAAAATAAACATTCTTTTATATGGTTCTTGCATTGGTTGTAGAAAAGATATCCCTGAACGTCAAAGAATTTATAAGAATGGAAGCCATGAAGAAGCGTTTACACAAACACAAACTTACTCAAGTGCCCGTGCAGTCCCGAGAGCAATCTTCACACGCGAGTTCCAAATCAATGGCTTGCTGTATTCATCTGACAAATGCAGAAATTCATGCAGAGAACCACTCTTATGGAACTCATAGACTAGCAAGTGCTGCCCATGCTCCGAACAATAACCCACCAACTCTGTTACATTTGGGTGATACAACTGGGATATGTTTGACATGATCTCTGTGAAGTCTTCTGACAAGGGACCAGGAAGGACTGAAGAATCTACTTTCTTCACCGCAAGAACCTGAGTAGAAAATCACGTAACTTCATGAGACAATCAAATTTTAAGACACATCGAACATTTGAATCAGAAAATGGATCCTACTGAACAGATAACTAAACATTGGAAGCACCTTAACTGGCAAATCAAATATGATGAGGAGACGAGGAATTGAGAGAGTTTTAACAGCAGAGTCATTGGTAAAATCAAATTTTAATGGAAATTTTTAGCAAGAAAAATGTACATGTAGTAAACTAAACACAGAGCCAGCACCGTTTCTACCCGACTCATGAATGAAACATATTATTTACTGCCATACTGAAATAGCTTTTAAGGCTGTATAAAAGGAACAAAAGGAAAGGGATAAATGCTGAATCAAGACAGGATCATATCTTTCAAATAAAATGTCAAGGTCCACATGCTTTGTGGGAAAACGTACCTTCCCATCATTGAATTGAGCTCGATAAACTCGTCCAAAAGACCCCTCAGCAAGCAAGTTTTCAACACTAAAGCTTCCAGTAGCAATCTGCAAGTCTGCTATGGAGTATGATGTCACATTTACAGGAGCAGTTACCGTTTTCTTGACCATAATGGGCTTCTTTGATAAATCTTCATCAAATGACTTAACGCGATTAACAGGTGGGGGTCTAAGATTTATTGAGGCAAGAGGATTAAAGGTCTTTTTATCAATGACTAAAGAAGTTTCTGTCAACTTCATTTCTGCATAATAGCAACACAGATTAGATGAAAATTATAGGCCAACTTAGTCAAGTGTGCATTGCCGATCATAGCAGCAAAATATTATAGTAAGCTTAAGTTTCATTCAATGCAACGACTTTAAGAGAAAACTGAAACAAATTATATGGAAGGATTTATATTTAAGTATGAGAAGCAAATGTTAGGTTACCTTGCACTTCATTTGGAGCAAGGGGAGCAAATGGCTGATTATCAACCTTTTCTATGTCCGGAGATGACCTTCTGGATTTTCTCTTTACCAAAAAGAATGCTATTATTCCTCCAACAACAAAGATGGATATAACTATTCCTGCTACACCTCCAGCTCCAATTCCCGATTTTTTACTTACTCCATCATCATTGTTTGATGGTTTTCTGTCGTTACCAAATTTGTGATGGTGATTGTTTCTGTTGGCTGGGGGTGTACCAGGTGGAAGTGGAGGTGCAGGCCCTGAACTCCAAGTGTTACCATCTTTCCTGGCATCAGATTGTTTTTAATCAATTTTTAAATAAACTCATAAAAACAAAAAAAGATAAGCAGCATATTTTAATAACGTAAAATGCTTACTTCAGATTGATGTTTTTCAACTGTTCAGGAACCCAGCCAGTAAAGCGGTTATTTTCAACATTCCTATGAGACAAACATATAAAAAAACCATAAAATGGATAACCAGCAAGTTCGAACTAATAAAGATTACACTTAATTTTATCAATAGAATGTTACTCACAAATTTTCAAGGGGAAGATTCGCAAGCACATCAATAGTGCCAGTCAACTGGTTGTTTTCCAGGTACCTGAATAAACATAAATGATAAGAAAAGGGACCGGCATAGGAAACTAGCTTCTGCAACCACCTTAACTGAACTTCTAGAACTTACAGATCTCTTAGACTTGACAAAGAGCTAAAACTTTCTGAGAGATTGCCTGTCAGAGCATTGAAGGAGAGATCCCTGAAGCACAACATTCAGGTTATTGATTTACACCCATTTGTTTTTTTAGTACAAACAAACTAAAGTTTGATTAAAGTTAACATTCCATGAAATGCATTGCCTTAACGATTATTGAGCTAAATGTGGAACTTGGCAAAATTGTCATAATTACAAACAAGAAAAGATAGTGGAAAATAAATTTAACTATAAGAGTCTAGTAAACATTTTCATCAATGGGAACATCATCAAAGGACCTATATATCATCATAGCATGAAAAAGAGAAAGGTGAAATTTTGAAAAACAGTGTGAAGAATATACAGAATATAATGTTGTTGACTATGTTTCCAAAGAATATTCTTTTTTGAAAACTGTGGCCAGAAAAGCAGGTTTTGATGTAAATTATTCCTAGAATAACCAAAGCCCAAACTTACAGTGAGTTGAGAGAAGAAAGCTTTGAAAAAATGTCATCCACTTGGCTCTGAAGCTGGTTATGGCTGATGTTTCTACGGTCCAAAAAGGAATATATGAATGTCTACTTTCAATAGGATTCATCGTGTCAAAGAATACTCCTTGAGAAGTATACATACAAGTACTGGAGGGACGTAATCTGAGAAACGGAATAAGGGATGCCTCCATTTATGTTATTAGATCCAAGATGTCTTGCAAACATGAATAGCTTGGATTATTTCCCGGAAAAAAATAGTAACTTGTTTGAGTATTGATCATCAATCTTCCCAAAAGCACTTTTGGGAGGATTGGTGACCAATACACTCTAACATAACTTAAGAAATACAAAAAGCACAAAAATGGAGCATACAATTTAGTCAAGTTTGGAGGAAGTGCATATGGTATACCGCCTGAGAGGCTATTATTGCTCATATCTCTGCAAGGTTTTTCAAATCACAATATCAGATATACGAAAACATGGATCAAATTGAGATACAGAGGAAGCAAGGCTCTTACAGTTTGGTTAGCGATGTCAGCATGGAAAGCTGATAACCCAATGATCCAGAAAGTCCAAGACCAGATATGTCACTGATAAAAGTAAATTAACAGACAAACTAAGCAGTAAGAATATAAAAAGAAATGTCAAAAGGAATAAATGGAGAAGAGGGAATTACATTTCAGTTACTCGCTGGCCTGAGCAAGTAACACCTTTCCAAGATTGTCCACATGGATCATCTCCATTTGCACTCCATTGAGGAAGCTGAGATGGTGAATTCATACTAGTGTACATGTTCTTTAGCCCAGCAGCTGTGTATTCAATGTGAAATAAGTGAAATTAAGAGCAAAGCTAGACATATATAGTCTTCATAAGGTATTCATTGGCTCTTTCAAGCACAAATTGAAATTTAACAAAAGCAAATAAATATGCATTTACAGAACCAATAGTTTACATGAAGCAAATTTTGGACAATGAGATGCTGTAATAATCTGAAAAGAAAATTCTAAAAATTTCGATACGTATTAAAAAATCAGCAATAATCATTAACTGAGACTTGTGGCCGTAAAACTTTTTGTTATTATTGTTTACTGTCCATAGAAATGAAGTTCCAATCTTGAAGAGTAATCCTTACTTTCAAGAGAAGACCAACTATTTTGTTGGGTATTCAACATAGAATATATGTTAAAAAAACCATGTATTCAGAAACATGAGCTTAAGACTGCCATTGTAGAATAAGTGATATCTATTTTAAGACTAAACCAGAGTAAAATAGCAGTTAAGCACAAACACCATAAGCAGTTATTCATTTAACCATCCAAACAAAAGTATCTGTTCTTAAAGTCTTAGTAAAGCCAAGTAAAGTTCCCGTCAGTGATGTCATGTATCAAAAGAAATATCTTTTTTTTGGAAGTTATCAAATAACATACCTAAAACTTACGAGATCAAAAATAACACTTAACATTGAATGGTTCTAAGTGGCCGGAGTTCAATGTGGTTTAACCGGCCGGAGGGCCGGGTTCAATTGTACGGCGTCCAACTAGCTGACAGGGATTCGATGTAAATTGTTTGGGATGAGAGAGATTTTTATGGGTGTTATAAATGTTGTTTTTACTATTATTATTTTTCCTCATCGGATAACACAATCTTCAACCCTCTAGCCATCTCGGATCGAGTAATGCAAAGACTTGAATAAAATTTACAAAAAATCATATACAGAACACATAATGTAAGTTTACGACCAAGTCCAAAGGCCGTAAAAAGAGAGTGAAAAACAAAGCGGTCAAAAGCTAAGAACGTAGATATGCCCATATTAGCTCATACAATCAAAAAATGAAAGAGAAAAATAACACATTTAAAATAGCAATTTTACAGAAAATAGAGGGCCCAGAAGCAAAACAGAGTAGATAAGGTACTGACCATCTCCTGGATCTGTAGCAGCATATATGGAAATGGGTTTCCAACCCAATATGCAGACGATGAAGAACACTAAAACCCACTTTGTCATATTTGATACCTCTCTCATTCTCTGCTCTCCAGGCTCACTTTCCGGTGGCTTACCAAAAACTACCCAGAAAGAAAAACAATAAAGAATGTTGATTTTTCTTACTGTTTATTCAGACAGAATGTTATGCATATTCCTAAGTCCTATTCAACCATGCCCAAACAAAGCTGGCAGGCACGGATTGCAGAAGAATCCAAGGCCACAGAAAAGCTTTGGCTTTTCCTCTCAATTTTCTTATTTGTTTATGTTTTCCAATGGGTTTTAATTTTATAGTTTATTTTCAATCCCTCATTTTGGGTAGTGGGAAAGTTTAGTTCTTGCTACTTGGTGTGTACCCAAGTTATATACACGTACAGCACCTTCTATCTCATGATACTTTAGGAATTAGAAAGAAAAAAACAAAACATTTAATTTGTAAGAAACATTAGCTTTCAACCTTTCACAACGATCACACGCTTGCAAAAAATTGTGATATTATTATCTCAAATAATTGTGATATTGGAAATGGTTGTATTGTGGGTTTCAATTCTTGCAAGGTAGACCCTTGTGATAGTTGATCAATTAAAATGAGACATATAAGTTGAGTTATGTGGGACATAAAACATCTTTCATTTTAAAATGATTAGTGATTGATTAAAGGGTAAGCCATTAGTTGCTATCTTGGTGATGGTGTTGACATGGACGTGGTATGAGGCTTTTAAAAATATTAATATTTACAGTGGAGAGTACTGAAATTTATATACTCCATTTCAATATAAAAAATGCAATACTCTTTGGATTGCAAAATAATCCAACTTTTCAACTGTAGGAAAAATATCAAGAATATTCTGATTTTTTTTTATTCATAAATATTCTTAACATTTAAAAAATTAACTCTAATAATTTTGATGTTAGATATATTATCAAAAATAATCTTCATTAATAATGAGTTAATTTTTCCATCTAAATAATTTTTTAATTATTTTTTGAATTAATATAATATCTTTTAAAATATTAAAAATTGAAAAAATATATATTTATTTATTATATTTGTTATGAATAAAAAATAAAAATTTATAATAAGTAAAGAAATATAATAAGTAAAATCAATATATATCTATAAAATTAATTACATAATTAATTAGATTTAGAAAAAAATATTTTTAAATTTTTTATGACGACTTATGAAAAATTGAAATTTTAATTTTTAATTTACTTAATATAATTAAAATATTATGTAACATTCTTATAGCTAAAAAAGTTACTATTCTACGAATAAACTAAATTTTTATAGTAATTGAATAGTTTATTATAAAATGGAATAATTATAATTTATTTAAGTTAAATATTAATTTCTTATATATTTTTTAAAATTTTAAAATTTTATAAATAATTTTTTTAGAATTCTAAATTTTTATAAATTATTCTAATTTTATCATTAATTTCACTACAAGTGTTAAAATGCTATTATTTTTTTATTATTACATCTATAAAATATATGTGATTAAATTTAATTAAAATATGACTTTTATCTACTTTTAGAGGGGAAAAAAAGTTAACAACCTTACTACATATAACTATTAAGAGTAAGTAATAAAAAATTCATTATGATTTTTAATTTTATTCACCTAATTTGTAAGAACATGTATATATATTTTTAATTTTATTTATCTAATTTGTAAGTATATGTATATATATATTTTTTATTTTATGCTCGTATATTTTTAGTTTTTAATTTATTTATTTATTTTATTTGAAGAAAATAAAAAAAATCATATTTATTTTATTTGTTTAATATAATTTATTATTTAATATTACGAAAAATATTAATGACATTAATAATTATTATATTTAATATCTATTAAAATTGAAAAATATTTTTGGTATTGTTAAAAAATTAGATGTATTTATGAAAAAAATGTGATTCTCGAAGATATTGTCGATATTTTGCCTCAACTGTGACATTCACGGGATTCTGCAACCCGAATCCTTTACAATGTGTCTTTTTTTATTCTTCTGTGAATTTACTTGTATTCTTTTTAGTCAGCGACTTTGAACTCTTTGTTTTTTTCAATTGAAAGCGGTTTTTGAGGGCAGTAATTAACAGAAGAACTCAAGGTAAAGTACAAGTATTCAAGATTGTGAGTTATAGAATGAGTTGTGTTCACTTTAGTGTCAGAGCAATCCAGCAAAGAATTGAAGCTGTTTCCACGTTTCAGTTTTTAATTGTCGTTTTCAAGTTAAATTGAAGATTCATTTGGGATTCTGAATTGATTTTGAATCCATCAATTCCTAACCTTTTGGATCCTTTTCTTTTACTTCGCTGGACTCAACCGTGACTTTATTGACTGCCTCGCCTCAATAATCTTTGCTGCTGCTTTTTTCCTAATGTTCTTTGCCTTCTTTCTTGTATCATCATCGGTGAGGGATTCAAAATTTTAATTGGTACTATATGAAAAATATTTTATTTTTTATTAAAAAATTATGCTATTTGTATTTTACTTGAATACAAATAAATTTAAATTATTAAACTTGTAGTTTGTTTTTAAATGATAAAAGCTTAAAAATTTCAAACAAGACAATAACCTATTTTATTTTTATTATTTATTGATAATTTTATAAATATTATCCATAAATTCACACTATTAAAATTAAAAGACTTAAACTTCGCTTAACACACAATCACACCCACAGATTCCACAGAATGGCACAAAGCCTTTTAAGTTTAACAACAGTATAAGTTAAATATTAAATAATATGATATATTATTGTTAAATAATTGGATCCATAGTTAATAAAAAATCTCTGATAATTGTGATATGTGATAAGTAAAAGTTTAATTTTTTTTACGACGTAAGAACAAAGAAGAAGACACTATTTGCGTTTTAAAATTATATTGTGTCTGCTTCAGCTTCTTTTTCTCTTTTAAGGTAAAGATTTATTTCTTTTATACATAATTGAATAAATAAATTAGACCAACAATCTATATCTATATAAATTTAAAAATAATAATGACAACGTTACGCAAACTGTGTATGTTCTTCATGATTGGTAAGTATGGTGGAATCAATACGATAATTTATTATTATTTAAGAGAAAGATGAGAGCATAAAGAATGCGAATATTTTATGAATATAATTATATATCATTTACTTTGTGTTCCAAACAAACATACCATTTTAACCATGATGGGTAATTCGTACTACATCACATAATAACACTATCCTACATTCCTACTCCATACAAATTATTTTAGTTGAATTTAACTATTAATTTATTTTGTGTGTGAAAAAATATTAAATTTTCATACACTTAAATACTTTTAACTAAAGTATCAATTAATCACTTTTAACATTTTTATTTTATACACTTAAATGCTTATCTTAAAATCACTTTTTATCAAACTACTTCGTTTTAAACCTTAATCCTAAAAATCACTTCCGGAAAAAAAAAAAAAAAAAAAAAGAATAATGGGCCCGTTAGTTTATTCATTTCGAAGTTGGCCAGGCACAACAAATCTCTACAAAATACATGAAAGCTTTAGTATATCTCATTATTAATATTAGTCTTGCATCTCAAAATTGCATTGGACGTTAAGAATTTAAATTACAATGGTAAAAGAACAGAAAATCAAAACAGCCCAAGCAAAATACTTCCTTTACCTTAAAAGCCAAATAGAAATGGAGAACGCTGGATATCTGCCTCCCTCAATCCTAGGGCTTTGAGACGTTTTTTCTTACTTCAGATTTTACCAATTGTCAATCACATGAGTAAATTCTGCTAACTTTGTCTTTCAACTGGAACAGAAAGACAGAGGTTCATTTCCCTTTAGACTGTATGTGATTTGATCACATTCAAATCCAAGTTCTTCAATCTCAACACTGATTCTACATGACCTCTCAGAGTGTGCAACTCTCCAAGCCTGTAAATTTTCAATGGTCATTCAAGCCAAGCATAAATTATATGGAGTGCTGAATTGTTCAGCCAAAACATTAAAAATTAGGCACAAAGGATAATTTTTTTTTTTGGGTCAAAAGGCACAAAGCATAATTGATAGGTGCTAATTTATATATATTTTAGCATAAAAAATTCTACCATATTTACATTTATTTTATGTTCTCATTACATCTATGTGTTTGTTTTGCGTTTTATAGGTATTAGGTGATAACTCTTTGAAAAATAGACTTATTAATGTCCTTTAGTCTTAATATGTGCTAGTTTTGATCAAATAAGTAGTGTGAATTTGGGTTAAATTGATTAAATCAGGTTTTTACAAATGACAGGGAAAAAAATGAGATTTTTATGTATGATTCAGACTCTTTTTTTTTTTTTTTTGGAACAGCTAGATGTACTTAGCAGGCACGTGGATGCACATAGCTGAGTCGAACAGGCCAATAATGTGTACAAATAATTTGTTAAAAGAACAAAGGCATAGAAGCATTTATGCATGAGGAAATTTTTTGGCAGTACCTGGCTATTTCAGCTCGGCGTCTTGCCTGTTCTGCAATCAAAGAAGATCTCGTCGGGCTGGTCTCCAGATCTGAAGGTATCAATCCTTGAAGACTTCTTTGAGAAAGTATCCACTTAGCCGCCCTATCTTCCTTTCCATAGTCCTTCTTGGAAGTAAATGCTGTCTGTTGATACCCAAAAGTGGATACTAATTAGTAAAAGTCATTTGAAGACAAAGCTCAATGCATGCCATGCACAACACAAGACCAACACTAACCTTTCTATCAAACAATAAATTCCAAGCTTCTCCACTCAAAGCATACCGAACTATGAACTTGATAAGATCCATTGGTACATAGAAGACCAAACTATATAACCAAATCACTCCAGCCCATCCCCATCCAATTCCATCTATAGAGGCAAAACTGATGTGTGCATAAACAGCAATTAATGTTGCCACCTGAAAGTATGAAAAGTATTAAGCAAATCACTTTATATTTATAGAAAGGACCAACTCTGACTTTGAAAACTTTGAATAAATAGCTGCCAATCTGGCTTATGCCTTACCAGTTGTGCTATTACAAATGCACACATCAGGAGATATCCTGGTCTTTCTAGAAAGAACCAACTCTGACTGCGGGTAACAAATATGAGAGCCTGGCTGATGATGCTGACTTGCAAATATACAGCAGAAGACACTTTCTCACTATTGCTGGATAAAGAGCTTACATAAAAGTGAGTCTGTAACCGTATAAAATGAGAAAACACTTGTATCAGACATCAGCTTAATTTTAGTCCCATCTCAAATAGCAATGCAAGTAAGTCTTTGTGGGCAACATACCTCAAAGAAATCAGTGTCGACTATAACCCAATAGAATAACACAGTAACAAGAGCAAGATAGGTTCCAATAACAACTCCAGTTGCAAATATCTCATTTAGTTTCCAACTATGTGGTCTTAGAGAGGGTTTTACCCGATCCGTAGAAATTGTCATGATAGTACCTAGACACAGATACACAGATGCACTTGAGTAGACATTTAACGTTTTCAATCTACTATCTATTTTGAAATGGGGTTTTGTATTTAGCTCATATTTTATAGGGCTTAGTTAACAGGTAGCGACTAAAACTTATAGTAAACGAGGGAATAATTACTCATGCTCTGATTCCTCATGTTTAATCTTACCAAGTAGGATTAATAAAGAAAGGAAGCATATTACCATCATTGAGTATAGCTATTATCAGAACCATGAAGGGTGGGAAGTCATACTCCCATATCACCGCGAGGAGCACGAAACCAAGCTGCAAGACACATTCAGTTATAATAAATATGTGAAAGTTCACATTATATCAATTTCTAAAACCTTAGGACTTCAGCATTCTAAAATCAACGAAATTTTTATTTTAAGTACAACTTACCACAATCCTTATGGTTATGGAGACAGCATATATCTGCATAAGATACAAACTCTTTAGCTTTGTCCTTAAAACAATTTAATTGCAAGATCTACAAAAACAAACAAAATACTTTAAATACATAAGAACGGCAAAAAAAAAGGAAAATAAATTAAGCACATCACAGCAGCTTTGGATGATGTTAGATGTATATGAATTGAGTGGACAGTAAATTTAAAACATAAAAGTTGGCATAATGGTTACTGCTTTCCTATCTTCTGCTAGCTAGGACTCTACTGACAATATGAAAAAAAAAATTGTATCTATTAGGCCAAATTTTTTACTGAATGTATATTACATTCATTTACTGTAGTAGAGAGAATTGATACTCAACTGTATAGTTCTTCATTCTTTGGAATATTGCTCGGCTAGTTAAGACTGCACTAACAATTACGCTTAATCCAGGCTCAGTTAAGACTATATCAGCTGCACTCCTTGCAGCATCTGTAGCATCAGCCACTGCTATTCCAATATCTGCTTTCTTCAAAGCAGGAGCATCATTAACACCATCTCCAGTCATCCCTACCACATGCTTCTTTTCTTGTAAAATCCTCACAATTTCATATTTATGTTCTGAAATTTATATTTGCAAAGATTTCTTTGGTTAGGCTATTTATATTCAAAACTTCGGAAGTGAAAATTATAACAGTGACTAGAATGATTTTTTGCTACGACAATTATTGAGAATACCAGGGAATACACCAGCAAAGCCATCTGCCTTTTCAATGAGTTCATCCACTGGTAGAGCTTCATGTTCATCTTTTTCACGACCCAACAATGAAGATGAAGGATACATGTTAGTTCCCATGCCTAGTCTTCGCCCCGTCTCCTTTGCAATTGCCAATTGGTCCCCTGCAGATCATAAAAAATTAATATATCATTGTCTGACATTCATGGGCAAGATAGTTAACGTTAGAAAATACACATGCTACAAAGGTAAACACATTGCAATGAAACAAATTATGGGATAAAATTAAACACATCTAGTATAAATGTTTCCTAGTTTATCATGTGATTGAGCACATTGAAACTGACGCATCATTTATTGTGTACCTGTGATCATCTTTACACATACTCCAAGGTTTAGTGCTCTGCGGATGGTCTCAGCACTATCATGTCTTGGAGGATCAAACAAGGGCAACAATCCACAAAATGTCCAGGGGCTCCCAGGACTTTCCATAGTTTTTTCTGGAATTTCCTGATAGATGGGGTTTTCATTGTCAATGATGTTAGAAAAACAAAAGATTATTAAAAAATTGCTTAATGTGCAATAATTTGACCTGAATTTCATATTTTTTTAAATCTTATTTGGATTTACATCATTCTCAAAGCCAGATATTAAAAGAAAACAAGATAGTACGTATGTTATACCTGTAAAGCAACTCCAAGTGACCGCAACCCCCTCTCAGCAAATTTGTCTATTATGGTATGCACTTTTGCAGCAATCACATTTTTCTCTTCACATAGGTGTAGCATCTATAATCCATCAAAATTTCAAATTAAAGTACACATTATGAAAGGTAAATCATAGCATTTCAGATTAATAAAATGTGTACGAACTTTTTGAATATGATTATATTGATAATACTTCTTTCATCGTACAACAAAATTTGGAGATAACTAACTGCAACTTGAATGCTTGAGTACCTGCTCCGGAGCTCCTTTGCTCGCTCTGTACCATTTCCCATCAGAATCAATGTATGTGATTGCAGTCCGCTTGTCTACTGGATTAAAGGGCAGGAAATGTACTTCTTTGATGTTTGTACGTGCCTACAAACAAATATAAATACTTATGTCTTATTTATGCTGAAAATGGCAGAAAGAATAGAACAGGACAGAGATATTATTTTGATTATTCATACCTCCCTTGGATCAGCAAGCATGTTGACTATGGCTGCATCAATAGCATCTTGATTCTCAAGTCTTGATGCTCTTGCTGCAAGCAACACTATAGTGTCTTTGTCCATATCTTTGTCAAAAACCTGGAAATGATTCAAGGCAAAGGAAAACATTATTTCCTTAATTTTCCTCCATCACAACATTACTATCCTAATAAATATCCAACTGCTTTGAGCAGTTTAATCCAATAGTTTTTTGGTTCTCTATCATGATTAATATGAACTCTAAGGAAGACAAGATGTTCAAATAATGTACACGATATCAAGGAGTAACAAAGAAGATCAAGATGGAGTAAAAATGATAAAAGTTGGGTATGCTTAACATATATCAGTAACTTTTCAGAATATTTAATAGGTCCTCACCTGCAATAAACAAAGTAAGCTCACTTGGGGTCTTAGAAATTGTACCTCAATTAGGTTTTTATCAACAGTGAGTCGATTCAAGGTTAGAGTTCCAGTTTTATCGCTGCAGAGGACATCCATGCCTGCCATTTCTTCTATTGCTGTCATTCTTTTTGTAATGGCACCCTTGAAAAATGATGATCGTGTTATTTGTGTAGCTAATCATTTTGATACATAGTAATAAAAAGGATATGACGAGTTGAAATTATCATCTTTAGTCGAATATACTATCAACTACTTAATATATGTGCACCCTATGTGCTAAAGAGGGAACCTGTTGAGAAAGACGGTGAGAACCAATAGCAAGTGTTACAGACAACACTGTTGGCATAGCTATTGGTATGCCTCCAATTAAGAGAACAAGAAGGTTGTTGATTCCATCCCTATAAGAACGATGTTGTATAGGGTACATGACAATGATTTCAAGAATCATTCCTGCTGCTATAGAGCAAATGCAGAAATTTCCAATTGCTGTTAGGACCTGCAAGGAAAAACATAATGTCAGTTATCCTCATTCCCTAGCATAATTACATTACAGATGATACATACAAAAAATTTCTTGTAGAAGTTTCTAATGAATAAACCATGAAAAGTGATCAGATTCTCAAAAGAAGATATGATAGTATTATCAATCCAAAGTTCAAAGTTTGCAATTAATATTTTCTAAAGTCAATGAAACTGCTTATGGATTACTATCAATTAAAACATCATGAAGAATTGTTCAACATGTTCTGATTTACCTGCTGAAAGTGACCAACAACTTCCGTGGAGTCAACCAAATGTGCTGCTTTTCCAAAGAAAGAGTTCACTCCAGTTGCTATAACTACAGCTTCTATTTCTCCTTGCTTACAAGTGGAACCAGAAAAAACTTCATCGCCAGGCCTCTTTGTGACAGGTAGAGATTCTCCAGTAAGTGCCGACTGCATGAACAAGTTTAACATTATTATAGTGACCATTACAAGAATCAGAAACAATAAATAAACTGAATATTAGACTATACATGTGTTTCCTGGTATTAACATGGCCAAATGAAAACCATCCAACAAAAAGTAATAATAATTTGGCATTTGCTCATAGTAATCATTCCTTGCCTGGTCAATTTTTAATGGATCTCCTTTCAGCAGACGTGCATCTGCAGGGATGATATCCCCAAGCTTTATGCTAATTATATCTCCCGGTACCAAAATAGCTGCATCTTGCTCTTGCCATTGGCCATCTCTGAGAACCTGCATGAAAGAACAAACATTTATATTCTTCTTTGTTCAAAAGAATTAACCTTTGAGATTAATAGATCCATCGTGGAGGGTTTACCTTTGTTTTTGGAGCTAACCGAGCCATAAGTGCAGATGCAGCATTACCAGCATTATTTTCCTCTATAAAACTAATTGTTGAATTGATTATTAGAAGGCAAACAATTCCTACAAAGTCCTGCCAATCAGGACCTTGCCCCTAGGAAAGGATTGAAAAAAAAATGAAGTTAAACATAGAAAAACTAAATTTAACTATATTTTGATGTTTCCTATGGAAAGAAGAAAAATGGATGAAACAGAAGAAAATGGTTTTGGTTCAAGCTCTGAAGAGAAAATACATGCAGTAATTAACTACACTCACCCCACCATTAGCAAGGACTATGGCCATCACAGCTGCAGCTTCCATAACCCATGACAAAGGATTCCACATAAAACCAAGAAATTTCAATAATTTATTCTCCTGCATTAAGATGAATGAATAGCTTTCATATACAAGCATGATAGCCTACTTGAAACAAAAGCTAATCAAGTTTGGACAATTGATGCCAGAATAGGCACTCTGTTTCTTATCATGAATAGGCAAAAAAAATAATGGGTACAAATGAATTGCATGAAATTGTTGAATTTCAACATCAGCAAAGCTATGATCTAGTGAGTGTATTTAAGATGTGGATCTCTCAAAAACTCATGCTTACCGGCTTCTCTTCAAGCATGTTAGGACCAAAAATCATCAATCTGGCTTCAGCATCCACAGATGTAAGTCCCGCACTTGATGTTCTCAGTTGTTCAAAAACTTCTTCCAGAGGTAGACGTTCCTATTAACAATTGTTGTACACAACATTATAGAGTTGAATTTGGAAATGTTGACAAAATAATATCATTGTCGCATAGCTTACCAAATCAATCCCCTCACGGTTGAAATCTTCAGGATTCAGCAGTGGTTTTTCCAACTCCTCAGCCATGATTCAATTTCTAAAACCTATATTTAGACATACAGTTAGAGCATTTGTCATTAACATCATATAAGAACCTAAGGGCTTGTTTGGTATATGTCATATAAAAGTAGCAGATAAGATAAAATTTTAGCTAATCATATGTTTGGCAAGGTCTGGGATAGATACAACTACTAAAATTGTAGCCGTTCCACAGTTTTGATTCCGATGATATACTATCCTTCTTTCAAGAATTATGAATATTCTAAAATCACCATAACTATTAAGTACAAACCCAAAACCCTATATTTTAAAGTTTGTAGGAAACATGTAAGCAACCTAAACTCAAGCTGAGTTGTTGAAAGAATTCCTAAATTAGAAATGAGACAAATAAAATGCAACAGGATTAGTCCCACATAGACATCCGTTGCACAATTAAAGAAAACCCAATGTCTTTTCTCTGTGTATGGATATGAATTGACATATGTCTTGAAGAAAGCTCACTTATGTCCCAATTGTAATTTTTTTACAAACTTCAGGATAGAGAATCCAACTGCTAATGTAATTAATAAAATTGAGAGAGATAAATGGACATGAAAACATCTAAAATAAATTACCCATTTACAGAATGAAGTTCATAGTAAAGTTGGAAAAAAAGAGAGATACCAAAAGAAAGATGTCAAAGATAAACTTACCAATGCAAAACTTTGAAAGGAGAATATCCTCAAACACTTGGTGGGCAGAACTAAAATGGGATAAGCCTGCTCCTTCTGGATGAAATGGATGATTGCAGGGTTATAGTGAAGCTTAGTAAGAATAGTGAAAGCATCAGGATCTATTAATGGGGATGATAGTTGTTCAAAATCTAACTGATTTGGTAGCTGACTGTTGGTTGGCACTAGGATTGAGTGACAAGCAAATGATAGACTATCTGCTTCTTGTCTTAATCTGGGATTATCCATTCTTTAACTGTTTAAGTCTCTTCACTCTAATTGATTATGTTGTAATTGAAACACGAGATAGAGTCCTAGTTCAAGAACGGGTAAAGAAGACCGTTTGGCTAACTACCTTTCAAAACTAGCCTTCTTACCAAACGTTCTCTCCCTCCTAAAACTCAGATTCAATCTTGGCCTTTTATTATGTCTTAGCCTCTTAGGCATACACGTAAGTTCTTTCACGTAACATTTATTGTTAAAAAAACAAAGAGCCCAAACAGCACATATCAATACTTTACCAAAAGGGGAAGACTAAAATGTATAAACAAAACTTCTAATTGAAAAAGGAGAGAGGCTTATGTGTTTAGCAAAAATAAAGGAAAATGTTATATATCATTATTTCGTTATTAGATTGCATCATGATTTTATGTGTTAAAAATTAATTAAATATATATTATTAAATTATATGTTATATTTATTATTTAATTTATACTTTAATCACTTATAAATTTATGTATAAATTATAATAGAAATTACGACTCATTTATATTACATAGCATTATTCAGAAAGGAAAATGCCTTTTCCAAAATCACTTTTAGAAGGTTCCTATATTTTTTTTTATGACCGTTCTAAAGTTGGCTTTTACTTTTGGGGGAAATTATGGCAGTTGGCATTTGGCACACCAAATCTTGACCAAAATGCACACCAAACAAACTATGTTGAAAATTGCCTTGATAAATTATAAAAAATAATATAACTGAAACTTTAAAGTATAAAATAATATCATAATAATATTAAATATTAATTTAATTTAAATAATGTATAACTAAACGATATTAAATTTAAAAAAAATTTGCTAAATTTTTTTTATAATAAAAATATATGAAATTGATATAAAAAAATACTATATTTTATAGTTATAAAATTTAATAAGTCATATAAATACAATTTTCTCTAATATTTTTTTATTATAACTTAAATCACAATATAATTGGTCTATTGTTAAAAGTGATCACATAATCACTTAAATATTTCACATTCTAAATTCAAATCCAATATAAAATTAATATATTATTTAATACATGCAATGAGCATTGTTTTATATAATTTTTTTTTTTTTATAATTTAATGTATACAATAATCCATATGATACAATTCAATTAGTTAATTTTTAGAAAAAAGTTCTACAATCAATTTTTCATAATATATCTCCAAACTTTACATTAAATAAATAACTGACACATCACTTAATATATATTATAATTTAATTTATATAACACTACACTTTTTAAAATGTTGTGATCTCCATATTTTATTTACATAATTTATTTTTGAAACTTTACATATTTAATCAATTGTTGTAATTTCATGAGAAATTGTATTGTTACCCTTCAGAAAACAAAGTCTAAGGCCCGGTTTTATTATATGATATCATTTCTTCTATGTGTAATTGTGTATCACGCGTATAATATTTCACATGACACATAAGTACAATGACATCATATTTTAAATATAAAATAATAATATATTTTTTTAATTATGCCTAATTGTGTGAATTTCTAAAATTTGAGATTAGATGTGTAAAATAAAGAATGGTATAAAATGTAGACTTGAACAAGATGGTTGTTTAGTTAGAAGAAAAATAATAATCCAATATAAATTGTTTTTTTTTTTCCAAGATATTCTCAGCTATTTATTTATTTTAATTGTCACAATTAAAATTTATAAAAAACTCATTTTATATTGTTATTAATTACAATTTAGTGCTACTATTATTTAACAAAGTTTTCATTAATAAATTGTTATTATGACAATAAAAAATTGAATTATAATAATATTATTATTTTTTATATATATATATATTTTTCATGGGAATTCAAACTATAATTTTTTAAAAAAATATAAAATATTTACTACGAATTTTCTAATCAGTTGCTTATCTTCATAATAATACATTAAAACTCATTAAGAATTTGAAACAAATTTACCAATCTATGATTAATATCAAAATGAAAACATAAGATATATAACTGCAATATACAAAAAAATTAATTATAAAAAAAAATAAAAAAATTATAATTCATGATTAAAAATGACAACGTAAGATATAAACTGCAATAGACAAGAGTAATATTATAGTATAAAATATTAAAATAATTTATCATAATTAATGTATTAAATTAAATATTAAATTAGAAGATGATTTGAATTCAAACCTCCTGAAATTTCAAATAGACTACATTTTGATAAGTTTTAAGAAGAAAACCTAAGTGATACAATTACAATAGAAATTTAATGGCCATAATCCTTATCCATACAGCCATAACTTTAGTAACAAGTTTCTTAATTTGGACACGACAGACCACTTAATATATAGTACAAAGGGTACCATATATTTGCAAGCTGGGAATGATTGTAAACTTGTAATTCACACTAGGACATACATTGTATGAGGATGAATGTACATAATTAAACAATAAACTAATTTAATCAACGTCCACATTTATAATTTAACCTTAATTAATCTACTTTTGTTGCATTACTCCATTAATTTTTGTTGCTTCATTTATTCTTCCATCTAATTAATTTAGTAGAACTAGGATAAGTTTACCATTGTATTCAATTTAATTTAGATCATAAATATTTAGAATAGTAATATTTTAACAATTTAAATTATTATTATCACAACAATAATTTATAACAATAATTTTAAAAAAATTGAAATTTATTCAAAAATTAAATATAATTAATTAAGTTAAAATTTTATTATGGTCACTAAAAAATTGAATAAATTAGTGACAATATGTCATATTCATAAAAAAAAAAAAAAAAAAAAAGAAAAGAAGTTATTAATAAAAGTTTTGAAAAAATTGAGATTTAAAAGTACGATTAATTAAGTCAAAGTTTTTAAAAATTGAGATTTGTTTAAAAATAAAATAGAATTTATATATTTTATTAATAAAAAATAAAAAATCAATAATAGCCTCATGTCGCCCCCTCTCTTCTTTTCCCTGCCTGTCACCAATTATCCTCGTCAGCATCACCAAAAGGATGTCATCAGCCCAGCCTAGCCATTATTATGAAGATCTATTTAGGTTTAGACTCCTTTTTGTGATAGGATGGGCCGACGACGTCCTTCTATTGACAGTGACAGTGACGAAGTTAGTCGGAATTTTGGATCTAATTTTTTTAATTAAATTAGATGAAACCATTTTACTTATAAAATTATTAAAATTAAATAATTTAATTTAATTTAATTTAATTAATAATTTTTTATAATTTTTTATTTTTAAATTTTTTTTCCTAAAATTATGTTGTTAAAATTTAAAATTAACATTAAAAAAATTAAAACTAATTAAATTATTTTAAATATATTACAAATATAAATCATATAATATCTCATATAAATTAACAATTAAGTTGATAAAATTTATAAAAAATAAAAACATCATTATATAAATGTAACTAAAAATTATAAACTGTATGTTAAAGAGCTAAAACTGTAAAAAAAAAAAAAAAAAAAAAAAAGTTTAAATATAATATTTAATTTTTAATAATAATATAAAATATTTTTTATTTTTCAAAATAAATATTAATAGATTATATTTTTTTAAAAATTATATATAATATTTTGATCTAATTTAGATGGTTAAAAAATTTATAAATTAAATTAAATCGTTTAAAAAAATATAAATTAGATAAGATTATTTGACTCGTATTATTCTGTTATTTAATTTAATTTTTTTTTAATTTAATTTAGTTGGATTCATAAATACATCTAAATGGCATGCTGGCGAGGTTTGTAGGTGATAATGGTGAGAGTTGATAAAGAAAAAGAGAAGGATGGGGACAAATTAATTTAATTAATTATATTTTCAAATTATAAAATTAAATAAATTGGTTTTAATAATTATATTATAAATATATATAAAAATTATTAGTTACAATACATAATGACTCAATATCTAGTAGGTAATGACAGTATTTTACATTAAAGAAATTGTAGGTTTTATTTTACTTATCCTCAAAATGAGATAATTTAAGTGGTGATTTTAGAATTTTTCTGACTTTTATATATTTAAATTAGTTACGTATTATTGTATTATAAAATTAATTATTTAATTATAAATTAATAATTAAAAAAATTAATTAAGATATATTTTATTAAAGATAGCTAGGGAGGAAAAAGTCATTATCAGTTATATTTACCGAACAAACATATCCATAAAGATTGGGTTTGTCTGCATTGACCAGCTAGCTAGTTCCAAACATGATATTTGTCCGTTACACATGTAAATTATGTATAGAGATAGGAGATTTAGATATCAAATCTTAGATCAGCATGGTAAAACTGATTTGCCTCTCCAAGCGATATCAAGATATGTTTGATTCTAAAATTTGCATATGAAAAAAAAGGGGCTTGAAGATAGTATTTAACAATCATTATTAATAGCATATAAAATAATAAATCAAAAATAATATATGTAATTTTCATCCATGCTTCTCTAATCCCTCTTCTAATTTTTGCAAATTATAATTTTGACCAACAAAAAAAATATTGAGATGAGATCAAATCTATTTTTGGTACATCTATTTAAGAACATGATAATAATTTTCATACACGTCAATATAATATGAACAAGAATATGATAAAATATAAGATTGGATTAAAATTTATACTAATTATATTTATAATTTTTTTAATTATTATAAATAATTTATTTGAAAAAAGAATTATCTAAAATTTTAATTTATCAATTAATACGTAAACATGATTACGATACTATTTTCACCCTTAATTTTTAATAGGTTCATAATTTTTCAAGTTTTTTTAATCGTTAATTAGACATATGGAAGATCAGTTATAGATTGAACATTGAAGATCAAGGCTCATGCAAAAAAGGTCAAATTAATTAGTATCATGTTGAGAATCAGAATAAATTACAGATGGAGCTCAAACTTAGCTGGCCAAACTAATACAGGCGTATATGCTTAAAGATATGACAATGCAAGTAAGCAACACATAGATAGTGTCTTAAACGATTTAATTTTCTCTACAATTGGCAATTAATTTGCTTCTTACTGGCATAATCAATGAATATATATATATATATATATATATATATATATATATATATATATATATATATATATATTTTATTATATTTTTGAAAGGGCATAGTTTATTGGGGAATGTGATAGAGTTGTAATAGAATCAAACCAACCACTAAACCAGAGAATTGAGGTCAGATTGCCGGCACATTGTTTCCATTGCTTTGTCTTGACTAAGGCAACTCTCCTCTTTTCATGCAAACCCTTTGACACTTCTTTACATAATCTCTCTCTCACACACACACACTCTTCTCTATCTCTTCACTTCAACTAAACTAAAGCAATTTCAGTTTTCAAAAACCACAAATATTTATTTATACATAAATTACCAAATTTCAATAATTTATCACTTTTTAACTCCACGTTCACTCCCCTTCTTCTTAGAAAACTACAACATATCCCTCAGTTTTCGAACCAGCCCATGTTCACTCCCTTGCTTCATAACCCAGTTACTCTTTTTTTATTTAACCCAACTTTCAGATGCTATATATAGTCTTATAATCTCTTCAGTCTTTAAGTACTTCTCCCAAGCTCTTCTCAGAGCTTTTTTCTTTTTATTTTTATTTTTACTGGGTTTTTCTTTCTTAATTTTAGAAAGAAAAAAAGTATTTTTTTTCTTTACTACTTCATCAACATCAGCGTTATTGAACATGGACGTTGTGGTGCTTCAGCAAAGCAATAACACGTGTGTAACTAACGTCCCTAGAAAGACAAAGGTACATAGCTTCAGTAGAAAATGTGCTTCTTTGGTTAAAGAACAACGAGCTCGAATTTACATTCTTCGCCGTTGTGCTACTATGCTTCTTTGCTGGTATATTCAAGGAGATGAATAATTAATGTGATGAATTTCTGCTTTTCTTCATCTTAATTAATTATTATGGTACTGGTGTGGCTTACTCTGTTTCTTTCTCTTGGGCTGTTGTTCTTTTTTTTTATCTAGAGGGGAAATAACATAACCCCTTTGGGTTTTTTAGGCACAAGAGAGAGCTTTTGAGACTACTACACAAGTACAAGCATTTAACCTGTTTACACATTTGATGGAGCTGAGCTGATCAAATGGAGATCAAGACCTCTCCATTTGATCAACTCAGCTCCATCAAATGTAGAGGCCTTGATCTACAAGATTATATAATTCTCTACATGTTGACTAAAGAGAAAAAATGTAACTTTTACTTTTTCTTCTTCTTTTTCCCCTGTTTTCTTAGGAGTTTCTCCTTATGTGGGGAGTACTGAAAGTGTTGATGATAATAATGATATGTAATAATCACTTTGTCATGTTACAAAGTTATTAGAATTGTAATATTATGAATATTGTTATTCAATAAACGTTATACATTTATATATGTGACTTCCTTTATCCAAAGAAATTATGAAAATGGAATATTAATTCCTTGCTAATATATTTCTCAATAAATAATTGTTAGAAAACATTTTCCTTTGCCCTTTGGTACTTGAAGTGTTTTATAAATACGTTTGAGTGAATTAAGGATAATTTGTGGGTATAAATGTAGGTTGTTGTTTCATTTCTTTGTTTTCTAAAATTCTGTCCCTTCTTTATGTTTTAGTCCATATTATATTTTCCTAGAACAAAAAAAGTTCGCAATTACCAGCTATATTTTTTTTATGACATCATATTTTCTATCATATCTATGTAATATTATTTACTAGATTAATGTACACACTACTACATTAGTGTGGTTCGAACCTGTCTACCAAAACCGAATTTATATGTAATTCTATTTGACTAATTGCTGAGGGCACCCAATTTTATGTTTACTGCCATTCTCTCAGGTTGCTTTGAGACCTAATGTTGTAAAGTTATGGGGTTCAAGTTCCACTCCATGTTCAAAAGCTAATAAAAATAATACAATAGACATCTTTTCAAGTGAAAAATCATAAGCCATATTACCAGGAAACAGAATAGTGAACATACAAGTCATTGACACTTAAAGAAACAATATCATACTTTGGGTTCATAGTTAAGAAGCAACAAAATTGTGATATTCAAACAAGTCATCAGTCAACCCAATCCTTGAAAAGTAAAGTAATGTAGTGAGGTAGATTAACTGCGGCGATGATTGAGTTGCACGGAATGCTCGGACCGATCTTTGTATGACAATTTTTCTCCACGATTTGCTTGCTTTTGAAGGTAATTTCGTGGTCTGTTCAAACCCAACGTCTCCACCAATGTCCACAACGGAAGATATAGTCAATTATATGAAATATATTTTTTATTATATTATTGCTTCACAATAAAAATATATATAGAAAATAAAATAAAAGAATCTTAAATAAAATAAAACTATATACAGCTTAGAATTCTATTACAGATAGACATATATACATTAATTACATGACTCACACTAACACTCCTCTCAAGTTGGAGCATACATATCGATTATGTCCAGCTTGCTTAGTGAGTCATAAAATACCTTTTTGAAAACTCCTTTAGTGAGCACATCTGCAAGTTCTTTCCAGTGGGAACAAAAGGAAAACTGATTAGTTTGGCATCTAGTTTTTCTTTTATAAAGTGACGATCAACCTCTACATGCTTAGTGCGATCATGTTGTACTGAATTTTGTGATATATCAATGACAGCCCGATTGTCACAATACAACTTCATAGTACTTTTTGGTTCAAAACCCAAATCAGATAGCAAATTTCTTATCCACAGCAATTCACATACGACATGAGTCATACCTTTATACTCAGCTTCAGCACTAAATTGCGCCACAACTTTCTGCTTCTTACTTTTCCATGTAACCAAATTGCCTCCCATGAAAGTGAAATAACCTGATGTCGACCTTCTATCTGTAATATTTCCTACCCAATCTACATCTGTGAAGCGTTAAACTTCAAGAGGGTTGTTGTCTTTAGAGATCATTACTCCTCTCCCTAGAGCTGCCTTCAAGTACCTTAAAATCCTTACAACTACATCCATGTGACTCTGACTTGGGTTATGCATAAACTGACTTACTACACTTACAGCATATGCAACATTTGGTCTAGTATGCACTAAATAAATTAAGCACCCAACCAACCTCTGATAGCGAGCTCGATCAGTTGGTACCTGATCTGGATACTCTGCTAGACAATGGTTTTGCTCAATAGGAGTGTCAATAGGTTTGCAATCCAACATACCTGTTTCAGTTAGCAGATCAAGAATGTACTTTCTCTGACACAGAAAAATTTCTTCTTTCTCTCTAGCTACCTCAATCCCTAAGAAGTATTTCAGTTCACTTAAATCTTTCATCTCGAATTCAGAGGCTACTTATCTCTATAATCTATCCATCTCAACAATATTATTTCCAGTAATTACCATATCATCAACATAAATAATTAAAGCAGTTACCTTCCCTTATTGATGTTTGAGAAACAACGTATGGTCTGAATTACTTTGTCTATAACCAACCTTATGCATGAACTGAGAAAATCTTCCAACCAGGCACGAGGGAATTGCTTAAGACCATACAAAGACTTCCTCAATTTGCATACAAAATTACCAGGAGAATCAGGTACATACTCAAGTGAAAGACTCATGTACACTAACTCTTCATGAAGAAATGCATTCTTAACATCAAATTGTTGAAATGACTAGTCTAAGGTAGCAACAAGCGAAATCAGAACCCGGATAGTATTCATTTTGGCAACGGGAGCAAAAGTCTCATCGTAGTCTACACCATACGTCTGAATGAACCCTTTTGCTACAAGGCCGGCTTTATATTAATTTACAGATCTATCAGTATTATGTTTCACAGTAAACACCCAACGACAACCAACTGCCTTCTTGTCCTGTGGTGGAGGCACAAGTTGCTAAGTATCATTTTTCTGTAATGCCTCCATCTCTTCATCTATTGCCTTCCTCCACTTTAGATCTCCCAACGCATCCTGCACTTTGTTAGATATTGATACAGCAGATATTTGATTTACAAATAATTTATATGACTTAAATAATCTTTTAGTAGACATGTAGTTGGTTACTGGATACTTTGATTTTGCATAAATATTTGGTTCATACCTTTTGGCTGGTTGACTCCTAGTAGACCTATTTGGTAACACATACTGTCCAACATTAGACTCAATGCTATTAGTATCAATGGGTGTACATACCTCATATGAGTGACCTTCAGTACCAGGGAGTTATTGATCAAGGGTAGGAAAAGGAACAGTTGTGCCTTCATTTTGATTTTCAGTGATCGGATCTGGTGCTTAGATACTTGAAGCATCTGTTTCTTCTACTACTAAATTCAACAGGATAAGAACCTCAACTAGATCCATCAAAATATCTCCTGATTGCATTACTTCCACAGTTCCTTCCAATTCCTCCCCCTCACCATGATACAACTCTTCAAAATATGAATTCTCCCCCTTAAGAGCAGTATCAGATGAGAAAAAATAGCTCATGTCTTTAAATAAAGTAACATCCATAGTGACATAATACTTTCTGGTAGGTGGGTGGTAGCACTTGTACCTTTTTTGATAGCCTCCATAACTAACAAACACACACTTAATTGCTCGGACATCTAATTTAGACCTCTAATTTTTAGGAACATAGACAAAAGTAACACAACCAAATACACGGGCAAGAAGATTATGAAATGATGACATTGATACATGAGATGCGAGAACCTCAAATGGGATTTGTCCGTGAAGGACACTAGATGGGAGACGATTGATGAGATGGGCGAAAACTTGTACAGCATCACCCCAAAGATATTTTGACATATTAGCACGAGCCATATCAAGTAAGTGACAATTTTTTCTTTCAGACACTCCATTTTGTTCTAGTGTTTGTGGGCAAGTAGTTTGGTGAACAATTTCATGTGTTTGGAAATAATCTTGAAAAATACGATTAACATATTCTCCCCCATTGTCAAAACGTAGGACTCTAATGGTGCTATTGTATTATGTTTGAACACGAGTACAAAAATTTTGAAAAGCTTGAAAAACTTCATCTTTGTTTTTAAGAATAGCAACCCATGACAATTGTGTACAATCATCAATAAACGACACAAAATACCTCATACCCGATACAGTAGGCTCTCTAGACGGTCCCCAAACATCAGAATGAATTAATTCAAAAGGAATTGTACTTCTATTAAAAATACTTGGAAAATAAGTAGTATGATGACTCTTGGCCAACACACATGTCTCACAAACTAAAGTATATTCACTCACACTAATAAATAGAGTAGGCATAGATTTTTTCATAAAACTAAAAGACGAATGCCCTAAGTGACGATGTCATAACCAAATTTCACTTAACTGGTCAGAACTTGAAGTCAAAGCTGTGCAGAACTGTGCTCCTGGTTTCTCCCTTGCATAGTTCTGATCCGGACGAAACAATTTGTTCTTCAAATATCCCCGACCAATTATTTTCCTAGTAAGAAGATCCTAAAAAATTACATACATAGGATAAAAGGTTACAGAACATTTAGACTCAGTATTCAACTATGGGACAAATATTAAGTGATGAGATAAATCTGGTACATATAAAACATTTTGGAGCTGTAAGATTGGGGTAATACGAACTTGCCCCATCCCTAACACACGGAAAGCTTCATTATTAGCATTCGTAATATAAGACACTACTGGGGAAGACAAGTCAGTAAAATAAGATTTATCATAAGTCATATGATCATATGCATCAGAATTAATAATCCAAGTATCAGATCCAACAAAGTGAGAAACGTTTGAAACCATACCAAACTTACCACGACCAGCTATAAAAGCTGTAGGGTTACCTCCATATGTCGTATAATGATCTTGTCCAGCTACTACATGAAAATCTGGTATTGATGACCTTGCTTGAATAGCTAGGCTAAATATTTCATTTGTTTTGGAATCCTAATTTTCTTTTGAATATTCCATTGAAAAAGATAATAATAATATGCAGTGGAATAAAAGTTTTTTTTTTTGAATTTGCTGACTGGACAGTTGATTTGACATGTTGACTGTGTCTATTGGCTGGACTGATGAGTGTGTGTTGGTTGTTGACTGGACTGGTGATGTGTTTAGGCTGAAATGGGCTGATGATGTGTTTGGGCTTGCTGAGACCAAACGAAAGGCAATTTTTTTTTTGGTGTGGGCTTAGGGTTTTCTGTGGGCTAACTGATGGGCTTAAGGTTTTGGGCTGAGATGAGACTTTGGGCTATGGTTGTGGGGTTTGTAGCTTGGCTTGTGGGGTTTGATACCAGGGAATTAAAGGTTTGCTGTTTATTATTTGGTTTCTTGTTTGCAGGTGGCGGCGCAAAGGAGGAGGCAACGGTGAGCAGAGAAATCGCGGTGACAGAGAGCGACAGAGACAGGCATGTGCAGGAGACAGGCATGTGCGGGAGACAGGCGGACTTTGCTGGAGACAGGTGTGCGCGGGAGACAAGCGAACAGCGCTGGAGATAGCCGTGCGTAGAAGACAGGCAGACGGCACTAGAGACAGTCGTGCATGGGAGACAAGCGGACACGCGCTGGAGACAGTCAGACTGGAGCTGGAGACAGGCGGACAAAGATAGGCAGCGCTGACGCTAATGGCGGTGCTGACAAGTGGTGGTGGTGGTGGCCAAGAGACGAGGAAAAAAAAAAGACAAATTCTTTTTAAACTCGCTCTGATATCAAGTCAAATATATTGTGAATGAAATATATTTCTTATTATATTATTACCTCACAATAGAGGTATATAGAGAAAATAAAATACAAGAGTCATAAATAAAATAGAACTATGTACAACTTATAACTCTATTACAGATAGACACATATATACTAATTACATGACTCACGTTAACAGAGATTTCTGAGTCTTTAAGTAGTCTTCACTAGATCAGAAAAGGGGCTGCAACGTTTTACATTTTTTATACAACAGTTAAAACTTTGCACCATTAGACATTTTAATAGCTTATTTTCTAATTTCATCGATTTCGTCCAAAGTTATAAAATTTTCAGTCAATATTGGTCGATTATGTCTATAAGCTCCAAATCAATAATATCTAATTTAAATTGTGTTTGGTGTGAGTACCTTTTGTACGAAGAAAGTGAGGATACATCCAAATATTGGGTAGTTCACTCTCTAATTCAAATTTTTGTCTACCTTCCCTTTAGGGTTTCTTTATTCTTTTGGTTCATTGGTCGGAAGCAGGGGCTATCGAATTAATTGTGCATCAAGTCGTCCCTATCGTTTGGCAATTTGTTTTGTTCATGCATCTGTTATTTCCTTTGATTTATTCCCTACATTTGTCAATTTATTTTGTTCCTGCATCAATAGTTTTCTCTATTCGGTTTCTTTTGTTTGTTCCGGTTGCTAGGTGGTGCAACATGGATGCTTGTGTTTGGTAGGGTTGTTGTTGGTTGGCTGCTCCTATTTGGTGGTGCTTGGTGGTTGGCTCATGTTTGACTGTTTGTTTTTTGATTGTGGTGAACCATCACCATGCAGTTTGCTGCTCGACAACTATTGTAGACTATTGTTTCTCTTTTGGTCGTTGTTCGATGCACCAACTTGTTGTTTGGTCTGATTGTTGCTCTGGTTTTAGTGGTAGCTGCTGCTTCTGTCAGGTGGTTGGGTTACGACGTTCAGTGATTGTCTTGGAGAGTTTTTAGTCTTGATATAGTGGTTTTTGGTGGTTCTGGTGGTTATTTCTTCATTAAGTCGAGGTGATTTGTTTTCTAGCATTTGAAGTGTTGCTTTGTGAGTTCGTCTTTTATATTGATATTGAGTACTTAGAATATTTTCGGTCTAATTGTGAGCATTTGTGAGAGATGATAATTATTTTTATAAATAGTCTCAAAAAGATGTAAATGGTAATATTTAGGTGTTTAATTATGTTATTAAATCTTTTGTGTTTTCTGTTTTGTTGTGATTTTTGATGCCACTTGTGCGTTTCTTTTATTGCATTTTTATAAGCTATGTTTGAACAATTTATTTTATTTATTTTGATTAAAATATTATAAGTTTTTAACATTTAAAAATTTATCTTATTTTAACTTAAAATAAAATTTAACTAAACTTTCTACGAAAAAAGGTGAGCACCTTTTGTCACCAAGTAGGGAAGTATTGGTGTATCGTTTTATAAATTTGGGACAAATGTACATATTTCCTAAAACAATGATACTTGACTACTTGTGAGTTTTCTCATTACAGAGTTTTAGTGATGAAATTGTTCATTACTATCTGAGTTTTAGATAACTTTCAAGTAAATTGGATAGGCAAGTTCACCATCAGATTCTTTAACTGAATTTATTAATTTGTACTTTGAACCAAAGGTTTTTTAATAAGTGAAAGAAAATAATGTATAGTCTTTTTTACTAGAATTATAATGTACTTATATTGAAATGTAAAATATTAAAATAATTAATAGCAAAAGACAAGCGATCAAAATGACAATTTTCTCATGTTTTAAATGATTTTTCATTATTCCATTAGCAATACAAATAACACAAACCATTTATTATTATTTTTTATATTAAAATATTGTGAATCTCAGCTATTGTTTCTTGTCAAGTGGATATGGATAAACTTGTGAAATACACCCTATAAGAAAGTTTCAAATTATTAATTGAGGACCAAAAAAATTAGCAAATCTTGTAAATTTAATCAACGTGCTTATATATATATATATATATATATATATATATATATATATATATATATATATATTTTTTTTTTTTTTTGTATTTCTATTTTCATAAATATTTAAGTTAATATACCGTTTTTAATAATAATAATAAATAAATAAATAAATAAACCATGATACGGCCAACGCCCCCAGGTTTTTTTTTTTTTTTGAAACACATACCCGTTAAAGAGTTTATACCCCACCTCCAACGGCTAGTTCTTTTACTGCATTCCCTGTGTTCCCTCTTTGCCTTTCCTCGTTCTCATTCCAATTGGGGTATCCCAGGGAAAGCACAGAAAATATTTCCTAATTCATCCACTCATACACAATATTCTGGGATTTGGCTCGATTTTCGTTTCCCTAATATTCTACCCCTTTCACGAATTCATTCACATTTTTGTAGAAAATCAATTATGGGTGAATTAATGGTTGAAGCCTCTGCGCATATTGAAACAACTTCAGCTCCTCCTCCACCTCTACCTCCTTCAACCCATCATCGGCGACCGAGAGTCCGAGAGGTCAGTTCTCGATTTATGTCGCCCATGGTTTCTTCTTCCTCCGGCGATCACAGTCATTCTCATCCCCATTCCCATTCTCATTCATTGCCACTCAAATCCCCACTTCAAAAACTCTACTCCCTCCCTTCCTCAACTTCAAAATCCATTTTGGATATTCAATCTCGGCAGCGATCTACCCCCAATAATAGGCGCCGGAGACAACTCGATTTGGATCAACCCTTGCGCTGCTCCGATGAGAATCAACCCACCAATACAGGGTCGGAATCTAGTGTTCAGATTCAGGGTTTGGATTCCACAATTTCTTCTGAACATACCCACCTAAGTGGAAGCCCTAAAAAGCAGCGCTCATTGAAACCCTATAAAGAGAACAGAGGAATTAGACAAACTACACCCTCTAGACCTGATACTCCCACGGTAGCCTCTAGTATGGATAGGACTGTATCTGTACCATCAAGATTCAGAATTGTTCAACAGAGATTTTTGAAGAACACTGCCTCTGCTGCTACTAAGCTTTTACAGTCCACTGTTATGTCTTCTGCTTCCACTTCTCAACAAGACGATATTAATACTAATAATGATCACACGGCAAAGTCACTTCCAGATGTCCGTACTTCGATGCCCGAGGCCGACATGTTGCCGAGTGTTTCGAGTAGATTTAGAACTGAAAAGAACGGAAGCAGGGGAGGTACTGGTGGTTATAGTAATACCTCTGCTAGTACTGATTCTTTAAAGTTCACTGCTTTTTCTTGCTCTCGTTCATTGAACTTGACATCTCCAAGTTGTGACCACTCACCGTATAGTTCAGTAGATGGCGGCGAGAGATTGGTGTCTGGTGTATTTAAGCCTAATTTGAACTTCGGGAAAATGGGAGGACTCAATTTTCCACCAGTTCCTCCATGTGCAAGTTCAAAGCTGGGATTGGATGTTAAGAAGGCAAAGAAAGTTTCAGGTCATCATGAAGATGTGCATTCTTTGAAATTGCTTTATAATCACTACCTCCAGTGGAGATTTGCAAATGCAAGAGCAGAGGCTTCAAGAAAAGCTCTGCTGAGGGAGTCTGAGGTTAGTTCTTTTTTCTTACCAAGTTAGAATTTGGCATTCAAATATTTTTTTTCATTTAATTAAGATGAAGTACAAGTAATTTCTAGAGGGATCTCAGTTCTGTAGAAACGCTCAAGTGGAACTATCTTATACCTTATTCACCTTAGTAGCTACTTACTACTTGTTTCATTTTATTATTCAACCTAATTAATGTTCTTTATTTTTGGCCTAGCAGAGATCATTTTCTTCTCTTAGCCTAAAGATGTTGGAGCTATACGATTCTGTTGTGACAAAACGCATTGAATTCGGGATATTGAAAAGAGCAAAGACTATTTCAGCAATTCTTGACTCTCAAGTAAGTCTGCTAGATTTTGATTGATAAGGAGTTTTGCTTGTGTTATTTTCTGGCATGCTTCTCCAATAAAGATATTATATGCATCATTTTCAAATGGTTTTCATGTGCAAACAGTGACTAATTTGTCTTCCTTTATGTTGCAATGTTGCTAAGTTTTCATTTAGGACAACTTTGTTTCTCCTATTTATCTGTCCAATGTTTTCTTATGTGTACATCTTCTGAACTTGTAATATTCATTCATTGATCCAATGAAAATAATCTATGAAACAATCTCGTCTATTTTAATTTATTTTTTTTCAAAATTTTGGCAGAGGAAAAAGAGCTTGCAATATCTAAAGGGTCTATCCATATTAACAAGTGTCCATTTTTTTTGTCTTTTTGTTCTTTCAATTAACCATTTCTAGCTGTGGTATCTTTGATGCTCTTGAATTTCTCTTGACTTGAGTTTTCAATTATCTGTAGGCAATATGTTTTATTTTAAGTAACCAAACATAACTTTGCGTCTCACATGTTGTTCTGGTCTATCTTTAGATTCCACATTTGGACCAATGGCCTGTTCTTGAAGAGGATTATTCACTTTCTCAAGCCGAGACAATTCATGCATTAACAAATGCATCACTTCGACTTCCGATCAGCAGGAATGTTAGGGTATATCTTTCTTCTACCTGTAATTATGCAGCTAAACAATGATTGTTCTGATGTTCCAGTGTTGCTTTTATGAGGTATGCAAACACACAGATAATAGGTACTCATCTTCATGATATGCATGTTGTAGGTTGATGTAAAAGAGATAAAGGAGGCACTAAACTCAGCAACAAAGGTAATGGAGGTGATAGCTTCCCATGTTCAACGATTTGTACCAAAGGTAAAGTTTATTGAAAGTGTTTTCTTTTAACAAATTTATGTTTTTTTCAAGGTGTGTGAGTAATGTAGTTATTTAAAAAAAAAAAATTTATGTTCTTGTTAGGATTAGAGTGTTAATAGTGTTTTGTTTACCAATCATCCAAAAACCTTAAATGAACTTTGCTAGGTCTTTTTCTGTGTTTGTTTTGGTTTTCATAATCTAATCACTCAGACTTCTCCAAATGCAGGCAGAAAAAACAGTAACTTTAATATCAGAACTTGCTAGAATAAGTGGTGGAGAAAAAGCTCTTATTGAAGAATGTGGAGATTTGTTATCTAATACTTATACATCACAGGTTTGTTTCTTTCTACTTTTGTTTTTGCTTTGAAGCAGTTGCAGTGTGGTTTTCGTATAACGTTTTTCCTTGTGGAATTTCAAGTTTTAACTGCAAAAAAGTCTCTCTATATATTACTTCAAATAAATAAAAGTTTTCTTCAATGGTTCTTTACTTTCAGGTGGATGAGTGGAGCTTGAGAAGCCAGATAATCCAAAGCCTAATAATAATGTAATGAATAATCTAATGGTGCTTGGTGATTGAATTATACAAAGCCTAATAATAATGTATATACTAACTACTACATGTAAAATATCTCCCACAAAATAAACTTTGTATTGTGTAGCTAACACTTAAGCACAATTGTTTTTAGATTAAATTCTCGCCACCTTATAGCAATCATAACCGAGGATTAAAATATGGAAAATATTATGAAAAATTTTGTAAAATTTATTGAAATTTAAAAATAATAAAAATATGAAAGGATATTTTTATATGACATTGTTACATAAGTGAATGAACATTGCTATTCAACTAGGCTTAACGGTTGCACGGCATGTGTAAATTTTAAAAATAATTTTTTTTATGGAAAACTAAAAGAAAAATATAAAATAAATATAGCTATGATAGTATATATGCAGTCTCGACTGCCTCGGTCGAGCTAATTAAAGTTTTTCTAAGTGAATATATAAAAAAGAAAATTGATATTTTAATCTACAATTACAACTAACTTGAATGAAGTACAAATTATACAATGTCACCGATTGTCTAATTACTAATTGTACTTTAATATTATTTTTGTACCCCTCTATAATTAAATGTTAAATTTTGTAAATAATTTAGTATCATAAATTAATATACTTGGACAAATATGAGAAATTTTTGAAAAAATTTAAATTTTACTTGGAGACATTTTGTTAAATTATTTACTATTTTAAATATAATAAAATAATAAATTTAACCTTCACATTCACCTTCTTAAAAAAAATTCATATATCTCACCTCTTCTCTCTCACTCACCTCCACCTCTACCTCCATCTCATTAATAACTCTAAATTCTAACGCAAAATATTAGGAATGGAGGATACATATATGAATGATACAAAAGAGATGAAAGTTTTTGAAGAAAATGAAGACAAAAAGCAATTAAAATAAGTATATAAATTTTTTTTTGCAAATCGCACAGTGGTTTGGTAAGAATTACCGAATATATCATATGAGTTTGGTAACCCCTACAACCGAACCAGTTTAAAAGTAGCGCTGAAAATTTTCATGACGTTTGGTACCCCCTGCCGAACCTTTTGCAAATTTCACATAATGTCCTACTGAACCTTTTGTAAAATTCCTACATTTCCTTACCGAACCTCTGTGAGAAAAAAAATTTAATTTTTATTTACAGGATTTAGCATACGAGTTACAAGATGGATAAAGTATCTACTGTATCAAATTATTTAATACAGATAGAGTGAGATATAATATAAATTTTTAATAAATACTATGTATTACGTAATTTAAATGTATTAATTTTTGTTATTTTACTACAGATATTTATTTCAAAAGAAGAATTAATCTCATGGACGAAATCTAATGGGACAAGTAATGGGATGGTGATTGTGATGAAAAAGTCTAACACTGGTTTAGATGGTAGGAGACCTAGGATTGATTTTGCATGTAAAAGAAGTGGAGTTTATCATTCCAAAGCAAAACCAAAAGACTTCAAAGATAAAAAAGAGGATGAGAAGGAGAAACGAATTAGAACAATAAAATGTAATTGTTCGTTTTCTTTAAAAGGAAGGATGATCGAAAATAGTTCTCACTGGAAGTTGACAGTTAGTTGTGCTACACATAATCATCGATTGACAAGATATCTTTAGGGTCATCCATATGCTGAAAAACTCAATAATGAAGAGATGAATTTGCTAATTGATATGATAAAGTGCAATGTTAGGCCAAAACACATTTTGTGTAGGATGAAGCAAAATAATGAACAAAATTATAGTACAATGAAACATATATACAATGCCCGTAAAAAACATAGGCTTAAAGAACAAAATGGAAGGTCAATTTTCCAAAAATTGATGCATTTATTAGTTGTTCATAATTATATGGAGTGGCATAGGAGCAATGTTGTTGATGAGGTTATTACAGATCTATTTTTTGCTCATTCAGTCTCCATTGATTTGTTAAGAGTTTTTCCTCATGTAATTATCATGGATTAAACCTACAAGACTAACAAGTACAAATTGCCACTTCTTGAGATTGTTGGGGTTACTTCTATAAATATAACATTCTCTATTGCCTGTACATATTTAAAATTTAAAAAAGAGGATAATTATTGCTGGATATTGGAGAGATTAAAACCATTGATGTATACAAACTCTATGCCAAGTGTCATCTTAACAGATAGAGCAAGAACTCTTATGAATGCAGCTACAGAAGTATTTTCTATATCTGCTCACCATCTTTGTAGATGGTATATCTCTAAAAATGTATTAGAAAATACAAAGAAATTATTTAAAGATAAAGAAAGATGGAAAAATTTTAATCATTTTTGGCATAATATTGTATGATTCAAGACTGTTATTGAATATGAATTGAACATAAAATATATTGAGAGAAAATTTTTTGAATGTAAAGAAGCAATACACTATGTGAATAATAAATAGCTCAATCCATACAAATCAAAATTTGTTTCAGCTTAGACAGATTTACATATGCATTTAAAAAATTCAACAACAAATAGGACAGAAAGTGCACATGGTCACAAGGGAACTTGGTGTCAAACTGGGATAACATTCACCACTTACTCGAGCTTCAACATACACAAATTAAAGCTTCATTTGAGATGAGCTTAACTCCAACAACATTTGAAGCCCGAGTGGCTGTACAAGGAGTTGAGAGAATGTGTTTCACGTACGGCACTAGAAATTATTTTTAATGAATTTCAGAGAGCATATCAAGTATCATCTGATGCTACAACTTGTGAGTGTGCGAAACTTTAAACTCATGGACTTCCATGTGCTCATGTCATTGAACAATACAAATGATTGAGTTGTCCTATTGAGTTTTCTTCACTTCATTCTCATTGGAAGAAACTCAGTTTTGAACCCACATCACAAGATGATGATTTAGACTTAAATTGCAACTATTTGTATGAGAAGTTCATGAGACGCTTTCATAGTAGTGACAAGAATGTAAAAATTCAATTGTACAGGACATTCAACCTCCTAGCAGATCCAAGTACAACTAATTTGGATGAGCCACTCGTAAAAAATGCTCATAGAGGTCGTCCTACTAAGGCTGAATGTTCTACACGACGAGATCCTTCAGGTTTTGAGTATGCTATATCTAAGAAAGAAATTGATACAGATCAAGGTTCTTAAATAATTGTGTCTTCAAGTGGGGCCAAATTCACAAGAAAGAGAAAGTTACTAGTTAAAAGAGCTCAACTATTTGCGTCTTTATCATATATATCTCAATTGCTTATTGAAATCAAACCATTTGTAAGGAGATTTAATGACGTATCAGGAGATGGTAATTGTGGATTTAGAGCTATAGCCATTGGACTTGGATTTGGAGAGAAATCATAGTCTCGAGTGAGGTATGACATGCTCAATGAAATACAAAATCATTATGATGATTATACTTGCTTGTATGGTAATCTCGAAGTAACGAAGGTGCTCGTTCATAAACTTTCTCATTTCAATAGAGGTTGTGGTTATGAAAAATATATGACATTATCAAACATGGGACATATCATTGCTTCTACATATAATGTCGTTGTTGTTGCATTCAGTTTACATGACTCACGAACTTTTCTCCCTCTTTGGTCTGAGCCACCTACTGATCATAAGATAATTTCTATATGTTTTGTCAATGAGAATTATTTTGTGGAGGTAGATTTATTTTTAATATTTATGATATAATTGTATAATTAATCGGATATATATTGATTTTATTTGTTTGATACATTACAGATAAATTTACAACCTGAATCTCCAATACTACCTATACACTCAGCTTGACATGTATTTTATAAACCATTAGTACAAGGTTAGATTACACCATATGCAAAGCAAGTTGAAGATTATAATTCATTACAATCATCTTCGAGTAGTATGTACACAAATTCGAATATTATAGTTGATTTAGATTGTGATGATTAGTTTATTTTATATTAAGAGTTAAACCAATGTAAGTATATGCATTGACTACCATAGATTGTGATGATTAGTTCATTTTATTGAGTAAAAATAGTTGATATTAATATGATAATAAGCGTTCAAACTAAATACATCGAATGCCATTACAGGTCAAGTACAAATAATAAAAAAAATCAACATCGCTGATGAGCATCTATAGCTGATGAACTAACACATTCTTGCAAGATTTTTTTAACCTTCTTGAATTTCTTGTACCATTTTTTGGATGGTTGCTCTTTTCCTTTTGATAAAACACGCTCAACAATAAGTAATATTTCTCTAACGCTCTAACAAATACAAAAAAATTAAAAGTTAGTCGATATAATAGAAAAATATAATATTAGAGTAACTATTATATTAATGAATACAAAACATATATTTTTTTCTAAGGAAACCGAACAACACTATGATGTTCGGTAGGAGGTGTCGAACAAAACAGTTCGGTTCGGTATGCTCCTACCAAACAACACAGTGTGATTCGGCACCCCTTACCGAACATAACAGTTTGGTTCGGTACTGTTCATCTTTTTCCCCCCTCTCTGTGAACTCCTAAAATCCAAATCACCAAATTTTTACTCTCCCCTCCATTAATCACCAAAATACAATCATATTAAACAATTAAATATGAATATAAATTAAACAAATGAAAATCATATCTAAAGATTTGAAATCCTATGCATGGCGCGGTGCGAAGTGGTGGTGATAGAGTTCGGACGGTGGCTGGGTGCTCGACGTTGGCACAGTGCACGGAAGATTGTGGTGGTCAGACGGTGGTAGTGGTCAAGTGGTGGATGGGCAGCGGTAGATTGAAGTTATTCGATAGATTAACAGTGTGAGATGTATAATAGTAATTTTTGGGGATAATGACATTTTATGTATTATTAATTTTTTTTATCAAAATTTTATATTTATTGAAAATCCAAAAGTGCATTTCGAGATTTCTCTAGAATTTCCCAACTAGTATAAGTGGCAAGATTGTAGCACCATTTAAACATAAATCATTAAAAAGTATTATTAAAGAAATTTTTTAGATAGAGATATAAATTTAAGAGGATTATGTACGAAGGAATTTTTTTTAATTATATGATATAATTTTTTTTCATGTATAAAATTTTATTTTTAATTTCTTAGAAAAAAAATATATGTTTTTTTTTTCTTATATAACGTAAATAAATATATGTTATATTAGTGTTAGAAGAAAATAAACATATTTTTTTTACTGAAGCAGGTTAAAAATAAAATTAATTAAATGACTGGATCATTTATACATCGAAGAAAAAAAATATTTTTTCTTTAAATTTAACATTAATTTATCATTGCACATTATAAATAGTTAAATAATTAAAAACCTAATATATATTAATACAATATTTTTATGTAATTTTACATATATTAATTAAATATAGAATTTTGCACGTAATTATTTTCTTTTTTATGTTTTATTTAATTTAAAATTTATTTGATATAATAATAATTAAATAAATACTAAAAAATTAAGAAAAATAGGCTACATTAGACCCCTTTTATTAATCTTATTCTGGACTAACCTCCAATTACTAAACTTCCAAATATACCCCTTTACTCATTATATCCACCTTTTGTCCACTTATATATATATATATATATATATATATATATCATTTTTTCTAATTATTTAATATAATTGAAATTTGAAAGTAAAGATTCGAACTTCTTGAAAAAAATGTTTAGTTTTTATTCATTGTACTAATAGAAAATTAACTTATTTAATCTTCACAGATATAACTAATTATTGTATAATCGATCCTAAAGCTATAACACATAAATTAATTATTTATAAAGATATATAAGATTTTAAGTTCATCTTAGATTTAGTATTGCGTTGATATTATACATGTGCTGCTCTATGAAATTCTGGATTAAATGGAAATTGAATTTGAAAATTTAGTGAAGATTTATTATACGTCATACATGTGGTGCTCTATCGCTATTATAAGACGGATTACATCATTCTACTTGTTGAATTAAAAGAGAAAATACTCGATTAAATGGAAAATATAAGTACCGTACACGTGAAAAATATTATCTTATGCATAAATGACATATGTTCAACTCGGCTCCGGCGAGTGGGGTCGCCGGCCGGTCAAAATTTGATCAGTTGGACGACTGTCCAACTGAGCTCCGGCGAGTGGACATATGTGTCCTCTAAAATATACTCCTCTGGTTTTCAGTTGGACATCTGTTGAGGTGAGTTGGACATACGTCCAACTGAGAGGTTATTCTGAGCAGTCTAGTTGGACATGTGTCCAACTCGGCTCCGGCGAGTGGGGTTGCCGGCCGGTCAAAATTTCATCAGTTGGACAGTCGTCCAACTGAGCTCCGGCGAGTGGACATATGTGTCATCTAAAATATACTCCTTTGGTTTTTAGTTGGACACATGTCCAACTCTGTTGTGGTGAGTTGGACAGTCGTCCAACTGAGGGGTTATTAAGGGCATTTTTGTCATAATATGTAAAAAAATCAAGTGGAGGGGGTCATATCAAATTTTTAATAAATAGAGGATCATGACAGCATATAACCCAAAAATTAACTATAAATTTTTAGTTAATTAAAAATACATTATTGTTAAAACTCTTTAACCAAAACATACATGTATATTGAAAATATTTATGATAAGCATTAACCTCAATTTTTTTTTATAAATTTAAAATAAAATAGAATAACAAGATATGTTATTATCTAAAAGAATAAGAATATTTCTATCCAAAACTTATTTAAGAATAATTTAAGCTTTTATAGATAGATAGATAGATAAAAAAAAAAATACATTAATATAAAAACAACACTTTAAGTTTAAATATATTTTATGTTCTTAGAGGTTGTTACAAAAATACTCCTAATATTAATTTATTGCAACCCCCAATGTTTGAACGTATTAACATATATGTCATTTTGATTAATGTCGTTAAAAGAGATAGTTTTTTAATATCATATATAACTGTTAATTTTTTTTAATTATAATAATCAAAATTATATATATATATATATATATATATATATATATATATATATATGAAATTAAATATTAAAAATATTTTTACAATAAATTAAATATTAAAGATATTTTTGTTATTTTTTTAAGGACATAAAACATATATATAAGTGCGTTAAATAGTTAAGAGATATAAAATATATTTAATCCAAGTAAATAGTTAAGTTGAATTTCTCTCGCTAGTTGCTGGTTTCTTTCCTGCTATAATTATAGGCAGGTTGATGCACTAACATTTTTATTTGATAGAAAACCTTGATTTTTCTTTATTATCACATATATATTTTAATTTTAATTTTAAATCAAGAGCAAAAAAACGTAACCCAATTTCAACATCGTAAAATAATCTTAGTACGGTAGAGAAATATTATGTTAAAAGTAGTGATATATTTAGCATTAATATTTTCAAATATATATAAATAAAATAAAAATTGTGAATAAAGTGTGAAGAATCTATATATATATATATATATATTTTTTTTTTTTTTTTTGCTGTCGTTGATATAAGTGGAGAATCTATAATTATTAGTACAATTAGACAATCATTCGCAAACTGTGTTACTCCTAGTAAGAATCCTTAGGCCAACTACTTTTGAAAAAATGTATTAAACTAAAAATTTATAAATTTTTAAAAAGTTATAAAATTAAAAAAAATTCATGAACTTTTAAAAATTATTATAAATTTTAAGGTAATAGTTTGAATTATAGTAGAAAATTTTATAAATTTATAAAAATCTTAAGAATAAAGAGTATAAATTTTTTAACTTATACTTTTAACTAAAAAAATTATAAAAAAAAAATTCAAAAAATTCAATCAATTTTTATAGCATTTTAAAATCAACCAATTTTTAAATACTATTAGATTTTTAAGGATTTCTACAAAATCATTATTTAAAATACCAAAATGTTTATAAATTTTTAAAGATTTTTATAAAATCATCATTGAATATCACTAAAATTTTAAGGAGTCTTCATAAATTCTAATTAAATATCCTTAAATTTTAAAACTTAAAAAAAAATCGTTAAAAATTTTAATTGAGTATTAAACTTTCGTAAAGATTCATGATTGTGTTATAATTTAGTTAACACGGTGACAAAAATTATTAATTAGACATGTTAGTACAATTATAAAAATATTAGGGTTACTCTTGCATATAATTCTTCCCACTTGAATTTCTATATATTATAACAAAAATATTTTTAATTTTTATTAACTAATTATAATAAATATTAATTAGATATTTGACCAATTTAACGTGACAGAATTAAAGACTATTTAATTTATTAAAGTTTGGTCTTCCAATTGAAATGAACTGTTTTAATAGTTGAGCCAATCAATAAGAGACTTTGATGAGACCGAAGAGACTGCTCTTTCTTGATTTGAAGTTGGCGAGCCAATCTGGACTTTGCTAGAAGAGGTAATTTTGTAAGGTAAAAGTGATGGGCATGGCGTTTGTTTTTCTCTAGCTTCCATTATTTTTCTATTTGGAGTTTTTGTGGATAATTCAATTTTTTTTTTTTTTTTTTGGGTAACCTTGCTGACCGACGACGAATAAAAGAGAGAATAGTGAAGATGTAAACCTGAAATAGGAGTGTAAATGAATTTTAGTTAAAAATGCAAGTGGGGTAGTGAAAGGGATCTAATATAGCTTATTTTCTTAATGATTGGGTGTGTTTGAAAAATGTTTTGAATTTATTTGCCATAAACATTTTAGTTATTATATTATAAATTAAAATATAATTAATCGGAGAGATAATACATAATTTTGAAAAAATTAACGTTAGTTCTAAAATATCAATTCTATTCTATTTAATTGAAATAAAATTTAAAATACTAAAATATTAAGTTAAATTGAAAAGTTTTAGTATTAAAAAAGTGAATAATATTATATGTATTAAGTAATATATTTAATTTAAATGTAAAATTAAAATGGTATAATAATAATTAAGTAATATATTAAATTTTGTCTTGATATATCTCTAGTTATGTTAAAAATCATTTAAAAAAAATGCTGATGATAAACTTCAATAGTCCTATCCTTCTAGGTTTACGGGTTCGATTTGTTTTTAACCGACCACTGGCCAATGAAAAAGTATATAATAAATGGTTGGGGATGGACCGCAAAGTTGAGATTTTGGGGGATTACTGATATCAGAGCAGTGGAAGATCGGGAGATCGAGATTCAAGCATTCGCTTGTGCGTTGAAGGAGAAGTAAAATGGCGCTGAAATTCTTGAACAAGAAGGGATGGCACACGGGGAGTCTCCGTAACATCGAAAACGTATGGAAGGCAGAGCAAAAGCATGACGCTGAACAGAAGAAATTAGAAGAGCTCCGCAAACAGATTCATGAAGAAAGGGAACGCGCCGAGTTTCGTCAGCTTCAGGAACAAGCTGGCCTCGTTCCGTACGTATTTCCCCACTTTTTTTAGGTTTAGGGTTTTCCCGCTACCCTTATTTATATTTTTAATATTAATCTTTTTTTATTAATTGGCTGAATTGATAATTTCAGTCAGCAGGAGAGGTTGGAATTTCTGTACGATTCGGGACTGTCGGTTGGAAAGTCTAGTGCTTCCGATGGTTTCAAAGCCCTTGAAACTTTACCTTCGAAGCAGGACGCAGCACCTCCTTCTTCGTCTGAGCCTGCTGCTCAATCCAACGTGCCGGGAGCTTTGTTCGAAGATAAGCCTCACTCTGCTAATGATGCTTGGAGGAAGCTCCACTCTGATCCTTTGCTTATGATTCGCCAGCGCGAGCAAGAAGCCCTAGCTCGTATCAAGAACAACCCTGTTAAGATGGCTATGATAAAAAAATCTGTAAGTGCTTTAAATTTCGGGAATTCGGTTTCTGGATAAATTTCGGATTATTACATTGCCATATGCTTGTTATTCTAATTCTTTGTTTGGATATAAAATTTCTCTAATATTAGTCAAAAGCTAATATTTTTCAATTGAATCACGGTATGAATTGCACGAACTTCTAGTTACCTGGGTGCCTTCTTGTTTCTTCTTTTAGTATCTGTAGAATCATACTTATCTATGGCGCATTGAATATTAATTGAAAGTTAATATCTTCAGAATTAATGTCAGCAATTTAAATAACTTGCAATGTTACTGTTGCCTGTATTAGTTCACATGCTTCTTTCTGAGTGTTATGACGAGCAAGCTAAAGAAATTCAATTATAATGGAGAGAACACATTCATAATAACACTAGTCGATAATGAAACCTAGCCCATATAACTTATAAGACTCCCAAGTATTTGTAAACTTAATATAATATTACTTATTCTCCAACACTTTCTCAAGTTGAGCACAGATTTTTGACACATTGTGTTCGTGTTGGTTCATGTGTTAGTCATCATCAACAACAAAATACTCATTCAAAATATATTATTTTAAGGAAATAATTATTGAATTTTTGATTGTGTCATGTTTTTGTGTTGGGTTATCATAAATAATACTAAAATATTAGTTTAACAGGTTGACTTTTGCCGTCGAGTTGTGTCGTGTTTGACACATTTATTAAATGAGCTTTGTGTGGTGTATGAAAATTGTCTCATATCACTTGTGTCTATGTTGTGTTACAAATTGCTACCCCTTCTAAATATGCAAGGAAAATTAATATAATATTGTTTATTGTCCCGCATCTCTAAATTTGTTTGAATGATTCTTTTAAGCTAGTAGCAAAGAATCAGCTAAATTGTTGACGCTTTTCAACTGCATATGGACAAGTAATAGTCATGTATTCTTTTTGATATTACACACATTGCATTTCGTAGAACGAGGCATTAGTTTCTCTGATTCAGCATTAGGCTATTCTTGCTGATTTTTTTCCCCTTGTAGGTTGAAGGAAAGAAGCAAAAGAAGCACAAGGAAAAAAGTGATAAGAAGGAACGCCGAAAGAAGCGTCACCATAGTAGCTCAGAAGATTGGGGACTTTCATCATCCACAGATGATGAAGTAGAAAGGAGAAAGACCAGTCATAGGAAGAAGTCAAATTATGATAAGCATTTGGATTCCAAAGATGAATCTCCTGAAAAGGCAAGAGAGAAAAAATGGGATGGGGCTTCCAAGTATAGAGATTTACCTGGTGTCCGATCAGATCCAAGCAATGTTAGAGATGATGAAGTAGAAAGGAGGACTGGTCAAAGGAGGTCAAATTATGATAAGTATTCTGAATCAAAAAATGAATCACCTAGAAAAGCAAGTCGACATGAGAAAAAGCACCATGTGGGTTCAAGATACAGAGAGCAGTCACCTGGTGGCCGATCCTATCCAGAAACTGTTAGAAATGGTGGTGAAGATGATGTCAAGGAAAATCCTGACAAGTCAGAACATGAAAAATACTCCACAGAGGATCGCCGTGAATCACAATATAAGCGCCGCAGTGTTGCACCAAGACTATCAGAAGAGGAGCGAGCTGCCAGACTGCAAGAAATGCAACTGGATGCTCAGTTGCATGAAGAGCAACGATGGAAACGTTTGAAGAAGGCTGCAGAAGATGATGCACGAGAAGCAAAACTAGCTGGCAGTTCTGGTGGTAGAAGTTTCTTGGATGCTGCACAGAAAAGCGTCTATGGTGCCGACAAGGGAGGTAGCGCGACAATAGCAGAGAGTGTCCGTCGTCGAGCATATTATTCACAGGGAGGATCTGAAGCAAGTAGTGGCAATGCTTTTCGGAGGTGATGCCCTTGTTGTATTTATGCATTCTGGGTCATCCACATCTTGCTTTCTTTTGGGGACTATTTTCCCCCCATGTTGTAATAGTAACTATTTTGTTTAAGGATGCATTTAAATTTATAAGAACTTCTTCCAAGTTTAAATGGACCTTAGTGTTCTAACATACGGTATGTTATCATTATCAATATACATTTGGCTTTGTTGTCTGTACTGTTAGTGGCTTGAAGGGATGGTTGTGGTTAAGATAAAGCAGTCACAGCAAAGAGTTCTAACCTAAACACAACATCGACGTTTCGGATTAGTCTATGTACATTAGTCTCTACAAGTAAGCTAGGTGTGCACAACAAAAGATTCATTGGCAAGTGCATATTTCAAGACTTGGACATAAAAAAAAAATATTCATATTTGAAAGGCATTTACAGTAGGGATTAAGATGAGTTTGGTTGTTGAATGAAAACGTAATAATAATGATAAAAAATAATAAGAATTGAATTATATGAAATTGTTTAGAATGATAATGATAATAAGAATTGAATTTAATGAAATTAAAACGATTATAAAATTAAAAATAAAATTATTTAAATTATAAATAAAATAAAATAAAATTAGAAAAAAAAAATTGTAACTTTTAAACGAAACAAAATTAAAAAATCGATAATACAAACAGGGTTCAGTACTTTTGGAGTATCCAATTTTTACTTTGACATTCCAAATAACTATAATTTTTAAATTAAAATTTTTAAATACCCGAATTTTAGACACTGATATATTTTTGACTAAGTTATACAAATTTTTAAATATTAATATCAAGTTTCTATTTTTAAAATGACATTTTTGTCTTTCCAAATTTAAATTTTATTATTAATTTTTTTAGAAATAATCTTATTTTAATTATTTAAGGACATGTCTTAAGCTATTAATAAAAACAAACAAATAACTCTTATTGATTATAAAGATGTAAAAAAACCAATTTTTATAATTTAAAATCTAAAATGAATTTTGTATCAATCTTTACAAAATATAAGCTCCAACATAGCTAGCTTAAATAAAAAAAAAATTTATTGTAAATAACTTCTTAACATAATTAAAAGAAGATTATTAAAAAAAAGTTAATTAAAAAATTTAAATATAAAAATATAAAAATATTCTTTTAAAAATGGTAAATTGATATTAATATTTCAAAATGAGTAATTAATTAAAAAAATTGTATAATTTAGCCAAAAAGATACCAATGATTAAAATTTGAGTAATATCTCAACTAAAAATTAAGGTTATTTAAGATATCAAAATAAAAATGAGGTAATACAAAAATAAGTAACCATATAAATATACGAAAAAATATAGCATTACAACACACTGTGGGATGAATGAGTTTTCCAAATGGAATCATTTCCATTCCATTTCAATTGACAGTCAAACTAAAGTGGAATCCCAGAACTCTTTCTCATTACAAATTTTATTATTGTCAACCAAAGAACCTAAAGAAGGCGAGAAGGACTGGTGTGGGAGAGTAAAATTGCAATGATCTAGCCTTGACAAGTCGTCTTTCAGGAAAATAGAAAATCGTTAATGTCAATAAATCTTGGCCAAATGGACCAAAGTTTGCATCCGTATTAGTCTGCTGGTTTAGATGACAATGAAGATTCACAAAATCACATGGTTCAACCCCTACCGGGTTGTTTAAAAAATTCCCCAACCCTTACCCATTGTGTTAGTCGACAGTCAGGCATTCTTATGCCCAATTGAGTGGAATTTTGCTGAATTTATTTGGCCAATTTTTTTTAGATTTATAAGTATTTAGTGTAGTTTGATATGTGACTTGAAACTAAAAAGAGATTCTTATCGCCACACCATTAAGCGGAATTTTCTTCATCCTTTTGATGAAACTATTGAAATAATATATTAAAGGTTGTACACTAATGGGTCTGGCAATGTCGGAGATTCAGATGCAAGATAATTGTGAACAGCCAACACAAGCTATTTGGTTATGTTCTATTTTCTCTGATTATGCTATCTGGAAAGATTAAACAAAAAAGCCTGCTTTTGATAATCCTGGTTTCAATTGGGTATTCATTATTCAATTAGAATTATGTGTCCACATGGTTTTATGCCCTTCACCCAGCTGTTCATTATAATATTTTCAAGGAGATTCCAGTTACTATTTTGTTTTCAACTTGTCATTAATATAGTAGTATTGAAAGTCAACTCTCCCAGTATACAGAAGTCAACATATTTATATTATACAGTAAAACTATCTTGACAGGCAAGCAATTCATGAGTTGCACTCTTATCAATGAGATTATGAGAACCTGTACTAGAAATATCATATTCACAATCTCTCAAACATGTTATAACCAAGTCTGCATCTTGTCTTTTTTCATCACTTTCTCATGAGAAGATTTTACATTCATTCTACTGTTATGGCTTTGTTGTGGCTTCACATTTTGTTCTTTGCTATCACCACTTTCATTTTCAATTTTGCCTTCTCTACTGTTTCTGAGATTTCACTAGAAAATTCTTGCGCTTCAATCTTACCTGCAGACACAATCCCAAAAAGATTGCAGCTAATCTCCCACAGAGGATTGCCACTACATCACGGTCACTACATGGATGTCAAGGGCAGTAGCCAAAGTCAGAGCTCATTATTTCATGTACGAAACATGGTTTCATTCCACATCAGTAAGATCTATACAACTCATGTTCAAGGCTTGTTAGATATTGAAGGGGATTTGACTGTTCAAGGTACAACTGCCATAATATTGAAGGCTAATATGTCTGAAGATCTTGAGGAAAGTAACTTTGTAGATTTTAGGCTTCATGGGTTTTGGTCAGAATCGTCTGGGAAGCTTTGTATGGTTAATTCAGTAAATACAGTTAATCTTCCTGCTGTTTTTAAGCTATATAATCTAAAGAATTCCACTAGTCTTACCAGCTTGATTACTGGATCTTTGGAGAGTTTGAGTTCGGATAATGGTCCAAATTATTTCAAAACGATCTCTATAATGATGCTTCCCCAGATGAATTACGAGTACACTGTGGCTTTTGAAGAAATTGGCAGTAGTTTTTTTAATAAAAGCGATGTTGTTTCAGGCTTATCACTCCATTCTTTATCAGGAAAAGGCTTGTGCTCACTAACTTCAATTACTTTCAACTTAAGATATGAGAGTCATTGCAGTACTTATGCTAAGAACTGTACTCCATTTGGTGTGTTTGTTGATATTTTGCCAAGTGTTATGTCATTGGGTGTAGTTCAATGCTCAGAAGAGAAAAACAAGTTAAGGGTTCAAATGTTTCCAATTTGCCTGATTTAAGGACACCAATGGTTGGAGAAGCAACATGGGATTCTGACAAGAATCAGCTATATGTTGTTGCTTGCAGGTATTTGGGCATAGCAGACTCTTTCATAGATGCTCGTATCGGAGATTGTTCAACAAGATTAAGCTTGAAATTCCCCGCAATTAGAGCAATTGATAAACCTGCTAGTGTTGTAGGACACATATGGAGCATCAAAACAGTTAAGGAGTCAGGTTACTTTGACGCTATAAGGGTAAGTTCTGATTCCTTGATGACCAAAATTTGGGGAGTTAAGTATGAATATACAAAAATTGATAAACTACATGGCTTGTGCGCAAGAAATACACCTGCAGAGAACAAACGAAGCTCGTATCCTCGAGCCTCTTCTCATGACATGAGAATTTATATGGAAGTGAGTAGTAACAACAGTAAAATTGGATGGGGAAACTCTTCTCCTCACTCCCTTAACAATCAAGTGCCATTATTCCATACAAAACACAGACTGAAACTGCAACGACAATCTGTGAACGCATGGCGCCATACCTTGAAGTACGCACCTCCAACTTTTCTAAACTTGAGCTATGAAAACCCAGTTAATATGAGCTATATGATATACATTTGGTTCATACCTTATGAAAATTTAGGAGGTGTTCTTTCTCTGCTACCTAATGCTTCTTCAACAGCAATTCAAAGAGTAGAAATCTCTGCTGAAGGGATATATGATCATAGAACAGGGAGCTTGTGCATGATAGGCTGCAGGAAACTTGGCTTAGGTAGTCAATTGTCAGTGGACGAGTCTATGGATTGTGAGATTCTAGTCAAGCTTCAATTCTCTCCAAGAAATTTGGAGAATAATGCTTTTTACTTCAATGGAAGCATTGAGAGTACAAGAGAGAAATCTAGTCCTCACTATTTTGAACGTTTGGAGTTGTCAAATGCTCCTCAGCCACCACAATCTTTTTGTAAATGTGAGCATCTGAGGATAATTAACGGGTCAGTGTCAGAGTCAAGATAAATCTGGTGATTTTTGAGTACTAAGTTTATTTTTTGCTCCTTTTCTTTCTCCCAATAAGAAAATTAGGGTTTATGTTTTATTTTCTTTCCTTTTTTTTTTTCCTCCTTTAATTAGGCAAATTAGAGTCCTACGTGGTTACCTTCAAAATTTGTTAAAGGATTTCACCCACTTAAAATCATATTGTAATGAACAAAGTCATGTTTCCACATGGTTTTAAGACCAGCTCAGCTGTTTCAGTATCATTTTAGTATTCCAGGTCTGGTTTTTATTTTTCATTAATAATGTAGTACTGAAAGTCAACTATCCCATAATATTATTATTTACTATTAAACTTTCATTGCATTGTTACCAATGAGATATGTACTAGCAATATGATTTGCACAATCTCACAAGTCTTGTGCACACTTCAACCAAAGTCTGCTTCTTTTTCTATGACTATTTCATAAACTCTTCTATTATGGCTCTGCTGTGTCTTCACATTTGGTTATTTGCTATCACCACTTTCATTTTGAACATTGTCTTTTCTACTGCATATGAGATTTCACTGGAGAATCATTATGCTTCAATCTTACCAGAAACAATCCCAAAAAAATTGCGGTTAATCTCTTTCACATCATTCCCACTACATTATGGCCTCTACATTGGTGGTCATGAAAGCAATATACTGAGTGATCTGAACTTCTCATTTCATGATGAAAACTCCATTCAATTCCACATCACTAAGGCGTATGCAACTGATGTTCAGGGATTCTTCGACGTTGAAGGTAGTTTGAGACTTCAAAGTGCAAGTTCTGTAAAGTATGACTTCCCAAATGCCATGAATGATGTCCCTGAAGATATTGACCAATGTAGTTTAGTAATTTTAAGGCTTCATGGGTTTTGGTCAGAGCCTTCTGGGAAGCATTGTATGATTGATTCAGGTAACAGTTATATGGCAAGAGATGATATAATCAATCTTCCTGCTGTTCTCAAGCTTCATAATTTCAACAACTTCACTATTCTGACCAGTTTGATTACTAGAATACTAGAGAGCTTGGGTTTTAATAATGGGGTCAGATTACTTCAAACCAATCTCTATTATGATGTTTCCCCAGATGAATTATGAGCATACTGTGCATCTTGAAGATTACAATGACAGTATTTCTGGCGAAATTGATGTCTCTCCAGGTTTATCCCTCAGTTCTTTGCCTACAAAATCTATGTGTTCACAACTAACTTCAATCTTTCAATTAGATTTGAAATACACAATTATTTGTAACTATGCAAAAACGTGTACTCCCTTTGGTACTTTCCTTAACAATTTGCCCATTATAGTTTCATTCAGTGTATTTCAATGTTCTAAGGAGAAAAAGAAGTTCAGGGTTCTGCTGGTTTGGCCCATACCATTTTTTTTTACTTCAAGAACAGAATTGATTGGAGTAGGGATGTGGGATTCTAGAAAGAATAAGATATTCATTGTTGCTTGTTGATTCTTGGGCGTAACTGATTCTTTCGCAGACGCTCATATTGGTGATTGTTCAACAAGACTAGGCTTGACATTCCCTCAATATGGAGAATTAGAAAAACTGCTACAATTGTTGGATGTATTTGGAGCAACAAAAGTATAGGGGAGTTAGGTTACTTCCACAAGATTAGATTCAGTTCTAATCACTTTAAAATACCTGAACTCTCTCAGATTTGAGGTATGAGTATACAAAAGTTGACAAAGTAAGGGCATTGTGTCCAACAAGCAAGCCTAACAACAACAAAGAGAAATATACATTGTATCCTCATGCCTTATCTCCTGACATGAACTTTTACATATCAATTAGGAATGCAAAAACTGAAATTGGATGGAGCTATTTTTCTCCTCTTTCAGTTGATGATCAAGTGTCAATTTGCCATGCACCACCAAAATCACAACTTCTGTCCCTAATGTGCTTAGAATTGGACTCCAGCGCAGTGATCAAACCACCTAGTTTCGTAAACCTTAGCTACAAAAACCCCGTAAGTATGAACTATATCATAGAGATCATCCTGCAATCTGATGTAAATTTAGGAGGCGCGATTTCTCAATCTAACGTATCTTTGCTATCAAAAGAAAGATAAAGACTGGAAATCTTTGCCGAAGGGATGTATGATGATAGGACAGGAAGTTTGTGCATGGTTGGCTGCAGAAGTCTTGGCTTAAAGAGTCACGTGTGGTTGAATGATTCTATGGATTGTGAGATTCTTGTTGAGATTCATTTTCTACGATGAGATTAGATGATGATGATGATGGAGTTGATGTCAATGGAAGTATTCAAAGCATGAGAGAAAAGTCTAGTCCTCTTTACTTCGAACGTTTGGATTTGTCATCAGCAACTCATGAGGATCCTTTTTCTGAATGTCCTCAGTGGTGTGAGGGTCTTTTTCCCAATTAGATGTGTCATTTTGAGCCTATTAAGTTGTGCAGGAAAAACAAAGTACAACCAATCAACCACCATGGTTGGTATCACAATTTGAAGTTGTCCAACCTTTTTTATTTTTTGTTAACGAATGTTTTCTATTTTTTATGCATACTTGCCTTTCCCATTAAATCACTATATATAAAAGGAGCCGTTACATGAAATTTCTTTATTTTTTAAAACAATATGAAACTGGATTTATGAAGCCAAACATCCCCAATCCATGAATGCTAATTAGTTCAAAGGAACACACCACTCAACACATGGAGATTCCGTGCAGGAAGAGTGCGGTACACTACTTTTTGCCGTGGCGATGTGACATTGTGCCACTACCCAATCGTTACATGATTTCGATTTTTATAAGAAAAACTTAAAGAGTTAAAAGGGATCAGGTAATAGTTGTGGTGAAAGAATACTTGTGTGGCACATAAAGAGTACTCTTTAATGGCATAGTACGAACATTTTCATACATGAAACAACTATTCTGCAGACAAGAGACTCTAGGAGTGCGGATGTCATGTCTAAAGGCAATGGGTCAATGAATTTGAAAGATGGACAACACAGTATAAAATGTCAGGCTTTAAATAATGAAGATTGCTTGGCATGGGAGGAGAAGACAGCTCATTCCGAGTTGAAACCTCGCTCCTACACCAGCTCATTCTGAGTTCAGATCTTCCTGATTCTCTTATGGCTTCATTGAGACAGCTTACATGTGTTAAAGCAAAGAAATTAAAAAAAAAAAAAAAAAAAAACTGTTGTTCATTAAAATTCTCTCTAGCTACAAAAGTCAAAGTAGAGCAGGCAGATTAATTGTTAATTGCAAAGAGGTAAAGTTAATGACTTCATGAATGACCTTCGAAGAATTTTTGGTATGACAAAAGTCTATGGATAACGATTTAATGCAATAACTCCACCACTAATGCACATAGAGCATAAAAAAAAGTAAAAAAAATATATCATATAAATATTTCAAGGAACTGTTGAAGCTGTTAAGGAGCTGCTGATGAGGTTGCTGAGTTGGCAACTTAACTAAGTTAGCCGTTGGAATAAACGAGACTTGGTCTCGGTTAGTTTAAGTAGGATAGGTTTGTATCTTGTTAGATCCTACTTTAAAGGATTTGTTGTTATAGTTTAAAAATAAAAACAGCAGCTATTCTAATAATAATAATTGTGTGGTTTTCCTTTGAAAACATTTTTTTGTCTTCTTCAACTACTTGCTGTCAAAGAAACCTTACATTTGGTATCAGAGCATCCCTGGGTTCTGAAAGAGAGAGATCTGTGAGAAGTATTTGTGAGAAATTGGTGAAAAGAAGAGATGGCATCATCTGCAAGTGACATCTTTGTGCAGCCGGCCATTCCAAAGTTCGATGGTCACTATGACCATTGGTGCATGTTGATGGAGACTTTCCTGAGAGCAAGGGAACTATGGTCACTGATTGAAGATGGAATTGGACCACCTCCAGCAGCAGCTGAGCCCACTGCTGCCCAAAGAGTTGCAGGGTTGATTGGAGAACCTACACCAATTCAGAAGAAAGAGTATGAAGAAAGGATCCTGAAAGATCTCAAGGTAAAGACCATACTGTTTCAAGCAATTGACAGGAACATACTTGAAACTATCTTGGATAAGAGCAACTCCAAGGCAATATGGGAGTCAATGAAACAGAAGTATCAAGGCTCCAGCAAAGTGAAACGAGCCCAGCTTCAGGCATTAAGGAAGGAATTTGAGATGCTGAACATGAGAGAAGGAGAGAAGGTAGATGAATACTTCTCTAGAACCCTGAATATTGTCAATAAAATGAAGTTGCATGGAGACACTAAGATGGATCAAGAAGGAGTGGTAGAAAAGATACTGAGATCCCTAACTCCCAAATTCAACTATGTAGTATGCTCAATAGAGGAATCTAATGACATTTCTTCACTGAGCATAGACAGCCTTCAAAGCAGCCTCCTAGTTCATGAACAAAGAATGCTGGGACAGCAAGAGGAAGAGCAGGTACTGAAGGCTGCAAATGATGACAGGTGGAGAGCAAATCCTGGATTCAGAGGCAGAGGTAGAGGATTCTTCAGCAGAGGAAGAGGAAGAGGAAGAGGAAGGGGAAGACAGCAGTACTTCTCCAGAGAGTATGTTGAATGTTACAACTGTCATAAATTAGGACATTTCCAGTCAGAATGTCCTGATTTGCAGAAAGGGACCAATTATATGGATATTGAAGATAAAGATGAGAAGGAAGAGATGTTGTTGATGGCTCAGACTTATGATTCATCCAAAGACAAGGTATGGTTTTTGGACTCTGGATGCAGTAATCACATGTGTGGGATGAGAGAATGGTTTACAGACTTTGATGATGGTTTTAGACAAACCATACGCCTAGGAGATGATTCCAAAATGGAAGCTGTGGGCAAAGGGAACATAAAACTAAAGGTAGATGGAGTCTGTCAAACAATAAGTTCTGTATACTATGTTCCCAATCTCAAAAATAATCTGCTGAGTGTGGGACAAATCCAAGAAAAGGGAGTAACTATTGTGATCAGAAACAATGCTTGCACTCTATATCATCCAACATATGGAAAGATTATGGATTGCAAGATGGCATCAAACAGGATGTTTAAATTAACTGCTTCAGTTTTGCTACCTTCTGGTAAGATGTGTTTTGAAGCCAGGGAGGATCAGACCAAACTATGGCATAACAGATACGGCCATCTCAGTATCAAAGGCTTAAAATTGCTGCAAGATAGAAGCATGGTGAAAGGGCTCCCACACATCTCTAATACTGAGAAGGTATGTGAAGGCTGCATGACTGGAAAGCAACATCGACAGCCCTTTCCAAAGGTGAGCACTTGGAGAGGAGCAAAGAAACTTCAATTAATCCACAGTGACATATGTGGACCAATCAAGCCAGAGTCTCACAGCCATAAAAGGTACATCTTAAACTTTATAGATGATTTCTCTAGAAAAACCTGGACTTACCTGTTGACAGAGAAATCACAAGCTTTTGAGACATTCAAGAAGTTCAAAGCTATGGTGGAAAAGGAGAGTGGAGAAACAATTTGCTGTTTAAGAACAGACAGGGGTGGTGAATTCACCTCCAAAGAATTCAATCAGTATTGTCAAGAGAAGGGGATATCCAGGCAGTTAACTGCTGCTTACACACCACAGCAGAATGGAGTTTCTGAGAGGAAAAACCGCACCATCATGAACATGGTGAGATGCTTGCTGGCTCAGAAGAATATGCCCAAGAGATTCTGGCCAGAAGCAGTAAATTGGGCTGTTCATCTCCTAAATAGGAGTCCAACAGTAGCAGTAAAGAACAAGACCCCAGAAGAAGCATGGAGTAGTCAAAGGCCTTCTGTTGAACATTTTAGGACATTTGGATGTGTAGCTTATGTCCATGTCCCTGATGCAAACAGATCTAAGCTGGATGAAAAGAGTGAGAAGTGTGTACTGTTAGGCATCAGTGAAGAGTCTAAAGCCTACAGACTCTACAACCCTATCACTAATAAAATAATAGTGAGTAGGGATGTAGTGTTTAAAGAAGATGAAGCATGGGAATGGAAGATGACCCCTGAAGATCAACAGAATGAAGTTCTGGAATTTGAAGAAACAAGAAATCCAGCAGTTGAAGAGAATGAGGGTGGAGAAGAGAGTACACCAGAAAATTCTTCTAGTGAAGAAGAAATTCCAGAAGAAGGGAGGACTGAAGGTAGACCAAGAAGGGAAATAAGAGAGCCAGCATGGAGAAGAGACTATTACTCTGGTGAAGACTTGTCTGATGAGGGAGAAGGTCAGAACATGATGGTAACTACAGCAACTGATGATCCAATCTTCTATGAAGAAGCAGCAAAGAAAGAACAGTGGTGTGAAGCTATGAAACAAGAAATAAAGTCCATTGAAGAGAATAATACATGGGAGCTTGTGGATCTGCCTAATGGAATGAAAACAGTAGGGGTCAAATGGATTTACAAGACAAAACTAAATGAAAAAGGGGAGGTGGAGAAGTTTAAAGCTCGTTTGGTAGCAAAAGGCTACTCTCAGCAACAAGGTATCGATTTTAATGAAGTGTTTGCTCCAGTTGCCAGGTGGGATACAATCAGATTGGTACTAGCTGTAGCTGCAGTCAGGGGCTGGTATGTTTATCAGCTAGATGTGAAGAGTGCCTTCCTGCATGGTGAATTGCAAGAAGAGGTGTATATTGACCAACCGCAGGGTTTTCAAATCAAAGGCCAGGAAGAGAAGGTGTATAGACTCAAAAAGGCCTTGTATGGACTCAAACAAGCTCCTAGGGCTTGGTACAGTCGTATTGAAGGCCATTTTGTCAAGAATGGGTACCAAAAGTGTTACTGTGAACACACACTTTTCACAAAGACTGAAGGTAATGATATCTTGATTATTAGCCTTTATGTGGATGACTTAATCTTCACTGGAAGTAGTGAGATTATGTTTAAGCAGTTCAAAAGATCCATGATGAATGAATTTGCAATGACTGACTTGGGGAAGATGAGATACTTCTTGGGAGTGGAGGTAATGCAGGATGAAGAAAAGATCAGTATCAATCAAAGGAAGTATGCAAAGGAGGTGCTGAAAAGATTTAAGATGATGGATAGCAATGCTGTGAAGAGCCCAATTGCTCCTGGTTTTAAATTATCAAAGGCTGGGAATGGCGCCATAGTGGATAGCACTTATTTCAAGCAAATTATTGGCAGCTTGATGTATCTGTTGGCCACACGCCCAGACTTGGTGTTTGCTGTCAGTTTGATAAGTAGATACATGGAGAGACCAACAGACCTTCATCTTCAAGCTGTCAAACGTGTACTGAGATATTTGAAAGGGACCATGGAATATGGAATTCATTACATGAGAAGGTCAGATGTTAAACTAGTAGGTTACAGTGACAGTGATTATGCTGGGGATGTGGATGATAGGAAGAGCACCTCAGGATATGTTTTCATGCTTGGGAGTGGAGCTGTTTCATGGTCTTCCAAGAAACAACCAGTGGTGACACTCTCAACCACTGAAGCAGAGTTCATTGCAGCAGCTCACTGTGCTTGTCAAGCTGTTTGGCTTAGGAGGGTGTTGGAAAAAATAGGCAATGAGCAGCAAGGCACTACTATTCTGTACTGTGATAATAGTTCTGCTATTAAACTCTCAAGGAACCCGGTACTACATGGGAGGAGCAAACACATAGATGTTAGGTTCCACTTCTTGAGAGATTTGTCCAGGGATGGAGTGGTTGAAATGATTCATTGCAGCACACACGATCAACTCTCTGATGGTTTTACTAAAGCCCTCAAGGTGGAACAATTTGAAAGCTTGCGTTGGAAGATGGGGGTGATGCCTTGTGATGAATAAACTGATTTAGTACAAATCAGTTTAAGGGAGGATGTTGAAGCTGTTAAGGAGCTGCTGATGAGGTTGCTGAGTTGGCAACTTAACTAAGTTAGCCGTTGGAATAAACGAGACTTGGTCTCGGTTAGTTTAAGTAGGATAGGTTTGTATCTTGTTAGATCCTACTTTAAAGGATTTGTTGTTATAGTTTAAAAATAAAAACAGCAGCTATTCTAATAATAATAATTGTGTGGTTTTCCTTTGAAAACATTTTTTTGTCTTCTTCAACTACTTGCTGTCAAAGAAACCTTACAGGAACTAGGGGATTTGTAAAAAAGAAAATCTTAGCAGGGAAGTTGTAAATAGACATTTTCTACCAAAGGAGTCTGAGCAGCAAGTCAATGTTTCCCCAAAAATTCAATCCATCTGCTGTTTCAAGGAGGAGCTGATTTCGCGCTAGGAGTTCACAAAATTTGTTCGGAAGCTGATAAAGGGATTGCGTGTATGGCCTTCTGCACCTGTTCTGAGACCTTTGCCATCATTGTAAATCATGAGCAGCAAGCAAACTTTTAAGGTAGTTAACAATATCTCTAAGTCTAGAAACGGGTTTGGTCGGGGCGATTTTGTTTAAATATTTGAGACTAGAGTTCTATAGGAAAAGCTGTTTAATAGAACCAAATCATTTTTTAAAATGTGCCATTGATGAATGATGAGACTGAGGTGTTGAAAATAATAACCATATACAGCGGAATAAACATCTTGTTTTAATAGTATTACATACCTTTAGATTTATTGCAGAAGACATTGAACTTAGTACTAATACTTCAATAATATACCTATAAATTTAATGTGTAGGATTTATGAGCATAGCAGTATTCATGAATTTTGGTGGCTTGATAACTCTAGCTCATAACTATTCTATTTTTAATAGAACCAATCACATGCCGATTTAAGTTTATGAGTATAGAAACTTATAGACCTATCACAAAATATAAATATGTTTTGTCCATTTCATTATAAATTTAAGTATAACACATATTTATTTAATAATTATTTCATTTAATAAATTTTGTCCTAACATATTTTTTAAATTATTGGACATAATTTAAAGTTGCCTAATATTATGCTAGTTCACATAAAAATAATTCAAACATGAGGAACTCGGCTTGTGGATTTAAAATTTATTACTAAGTATTTAGATATACAAGATGTGGGCCCGTTAGCCGAACTAGTCTTAGCCCATTGGCCCAATTATTCGTCTTCCTTGCTTATCCATTGGACATGTCGTCGTCTAAATATGCCCGTCTAACTCGTCAGCCCATTCTCACTCTACCCGCCCAACTCGTTTGCAAGGATCATGTCATTAGCTTGCTTTAATTGTGAAGCTAGTCAGGCCGCTACAAAGAACAATCTCTTAACTTGTTCCTAGGGGTGTTAATCGTGTCGTGTTGATCAGGTTTGTGTCATATTTGTTTATATTCGTGTCGTATTTGTTCGTGTTATTCGTATTGGTTGGCACATTAAAAAATTAACTTGAATTTTTTTTATGTTACTTATTTATAATAGTAAGAAATAACAAAACCTTTAAGAACATAAAAAAATTATTGATCAATTCTTACTAAAAAAAATTCGTGTCGTGTCGTGTCATGTCAGAAATTACCACCCTTACTTGTTCCAAGAGTCCAGGGGATTTGTACCCTTACTTTTTGACCGTCTGTATATTCTGCTCTAACGACGAAAAAATACCTACATATTCTTGAAATTCTATGAATCTTTTCAAAAACTGCATCGTGATTTATCGGGCCAATTACATCGTTACACGTGTATATCTTCTAACACCCTCACATTCGAGCGATCTGAGCCTTCATTACTCACAACTTACGGATTTATCTCTAAACACCAAGTATGCAGGAACTAACAAATATCAAGAAAAAAAAAACATATTAGCTTTTATTCCATAACTGATCCCTGCTGAAGGAACCACTGTTTTCACTAGAACCCTTCTCCATATCATCTTTATAATTGCTGAACTAAAAGTTTCTCTTCCTAGTAATGGTCGTAGTCCACCCCAGTACTTCTTTCTTTGATCAGATAATAACCCTAAATCAAAACCAACCTTGCTTAGGCACTAACATTTGATCCTTTTAAGCTTTTTGTATAGAGGTAGCCACAGGATCTTATCCATCCAAACCCTTTGAAAAAAAGGGAAAAAAGAAGCAGAAATTCTAAGAAAAAAGTGCAGATTTACCACAACAATGAAGCTAACCAGATTTACGTATTCATTGAAAGAGAGGCGAAAGACTGCCAAGTTCACACAAAATGCATTAGCAAATACGCTTACATCCACTGAGAATTTTGCTTAATATACCCTCTTACTCTACTTTTTATCAAGCTACATTATTTGCAAGTAAATGTACAGCATGAGTAATATTATCATCATATTCTCTGGCCTCTTTCTAGGATGTTATAACTTAAGAATATCACAAGCGTTCAGAGACAGCAGGATCCAACATATTTGAGTTATGAGAAAAATGGATATAAATTACACGTATGATTGTACAAGGTTACTATTAATACAAACCTGAAGTTATAAGAGGGAGTCAAAATAATTTTAGTTTCTGCTTCTGTTGTACTGAAGGAGACCACCATACGTGCGGTCCCAGATGCCAATGAAGAGGGATTCTGTGTCAGGGCTAAAAGAGACACCAGAAATCTCCCCAAAAAAATCAATCTCCTGCTCCTTCTCGAACCCATTCTTTGCGTCATATACATGCACAAAGTCAGCTGGCTCAGCCATCGACATGAACTGCCCATCAGATGTAAAAAATATTGATCGAATGGCTCCCAGATTACCCTTCAGCACTGCAACAGACTTCGACAAATTCCGAGCATCCCAAATACGACAAGTTTTATCTTGGTTCCCAGTGGCAAAAATGTGGCCATCAGGATGCCATGCAGAGGCAAAAGAAAAGTCCAAATGTCCACAGAGAGGCATTATTATCTACACAAAGAAGTCAACATATGTAATGTCATCCCTGAAGCTACTTGGGTAAATACAACTTCATTGGTGTCAGCCTACGCAAAATAGAAGCTACCTTTCCTGACTGAGAGTCCACTAGAAGTCCATTTGGGTTGTCACCAACAACTACTAAATATTTACCATCAGGACTCAAGGAGCTATGCTGTAAGAAAAGACACCAGACATAATCAAGATTCACAGGAAAAAAATAGATTAGTCGATTGAAGATGCTGCAGGTAAATTCAAATATACGAAGTCCGTAGCCTAGTTTGGTTCCGGAAAAATTTGCCTATGATAACTATTAATAAACAAACATGGACTGATGCTATTTCTGTTACACACGACCTCAAGGGCTAAACTATCATAAACTAAAACAGCCCATCATATTTAACTTCTCACATGAAATTTGAAAATTGTCTGAAGAAATTTCAAACCAAGGTATCGAGGACCATTTTACTCAAGTCAATATAAGGATCAGGTTACAACTTGGCTGAGCTTAGAAATCTTTCCTATAAGCTTTATTTTCCAGGACCATTCTACACCATAGGGAAGAAACTCATATGAGTACAATGCAATTGTATTTCCATATTGAGATTCAATAATATGATTTTAAACTAATCAACCATTATGATCAATCTTTCCGAGACATGTCTCTATGCTATACATAGTATTGCAATATAACAAGAAAGAGGGTCTGCCAAAAGTGCATTAGGCTAGTTCTTCTAAACAGATATAGCCCAAGTTCTAGCAGAAAACTATTTAAATTGATTCAGACAAATCATGTGTGCATTCCTGAAAGTACTTACATTCACAGGCCAAGGAAAGAAAAATTGCTTAGACATCTGAAATCTCTCCGCATCAAAATCCCTGATTCCAGAGTCGTTATTTGAAGCCATGAAATGAACAGTGCCACTGTGGGGGGAGTGGGGACTCAAGTAAGTTTCATGCAGAGTTGAAATAATAAAGAATAACGACACAGAGAGAGAATAGAGACAAAACCTAGGAGATTCATAAATGTCTAATCCATTTGTAATTGCATTTTCATCATAAGTTGTCCTCGAACAGTAACTGACTCCTGGTCGATCTAAGTACTGAACAGTGGACATCAATGAGTAAAGAATGCCTCAGTCGAAATCAAGCTTCAAATTTTAATGTGAAGGGCTAAATATGTAAGAACTAATACGTAGGAATAACATCAAATCCACTCTGATTGTAATGATAAGGACTGAAATGAAGATAAGACAAGAGACAAAACAAACAAATGATTAAAATAGTCACCTTACAAATAAGTTCTCCCTGAAACCCTCCAGCAATCAACAAATTATCCCGTACAGCCAGCGTACTAATTTGTGTCTGCGTAAATCCTTCCAAAAGGCTCCCAGGGTGTTTCTGTCAAAAGGAATAGAACGATAAGACTTTCAAATCTCAATTCCAAGTATTATGTTAATTAGTGAAGAAGAATTCCAACATGAATAATTTATTTTAATATCATTAACATGGACCCACCTCATGAGGAGCTACATGCCCAGAAACATCAAGGACTTCGGTCATCTTACAGGTCAATGAAGACCAGTGAATAATAGAATAGTGTGATATAAAATATACATCATGCTTTGACGTTGACCACACGAGGTTCCTTAACTGCAGTTCCAGAGAGTATTACCAATATCAATCATTCTCAGGCCACTCGATGTTAGTAACACGTGAAACGTGGGGATCATCAGTCCATGTCATGTGAGCCATTAAATAGAAAAGGAAATTAAATTGAATGGAAGTCGGCGCAGGAATTAATCCACATACTTGAAAATGAAGGATTGTTGGTTTTACAGATGTAGTGTTTCGCCAAAAGTCGTAATAGATTCCACCTTTCTTAGTCGGCTTGCATTCCTGGCAAAAAGTGGAAGTCAAAAGTGAATACAGGGCGCAACAGAAACTCTGGTCTGATACCAACAGGTGGCGGACGTATTTTCAATTCAGGGCACATGCCCAACTTACTTTGCGTAAAATTTTATAAATAATTGATTATGTTTAGCACCTTCTCAACTTTATTTTTGAACACATATTTTAAATTAAAAATATTTTATGCTTAATTTTTTTTAATTAAAAAAAATTAAATTAAATAAAAAAAATCCACATTTTAATACCTTTTGTCTAAAAATTTATTTTTAATTTATTTAACTCTAATGTATAATTTATTTTTTATATAAAATTTTTCTTATAAATTTTGTTATTGAATATAGCCCTCCTCAACTTTGAATCCTAAATTCGCTACCGCCAACAGCGTTCAAGAGAACACAATTTTACCTTCTCTGAAGCTTCTCCAGATTGTGGAATATTTTCATAGTTCTTGTACTGCTCTAATCTAATTTGTCTGTACTCCTCACGGCAGACACTTAATCTATCCCAAGGAATTCCTTGAATATCTTTTCCTTTCCTAGCGTCTGCAGCAGACGTATCTGTTATACCATCCTCCTGCAAAAAGCAAAGGTAAATAATCTTTCAACGGACATATTCTGCAAGAAATAGATGATAACAAACAATATTTGAATAAAATTAGAACAAACCAAGTTTCCGTATTCATCATTGTCCCCTTCTGCCTTTTCATTATCATCCACGACAAGATCAGTGTCATATTCTTCGTACTGGGACATGTTGTCTCCAGTGTCTACAAACCTGAGCCATCAGAAGCTCATACCATGAGAAGGGGTAAAAGGCATCATTATCACAAGATAAAACTTGTAAATCATATGTAGTCTGTAGTGAGCAAGATGACCACTAGAATATCAAAATAAGTGAACCGCAATCAAATAGAGCTCCAAACATTTTTCACTTTAGGCCTAAAGTGTTTGACATCAAATGAATAACAATTTAGGTTTTGGCGTCACCCTATTGATTAATAAGTCTTTTTTTCCTTCGTATATAAATGCGGTCAATAAAGCTTTGAGTTGTTTGGTCGAGTTGCATGAGAATAAATAGTGATTCTTAAATTTCTTTAACTTTATATAGCTTTAGCTTCCTAGGCTTGCGTTCTTTATACAATAGATTCTTAGTTGTTAAGGGGAAAAATGGTAGAGATTGCAAAATCGTCTATTTTGGAAAAGTTGAGATAGGGAGGAAATTGAGATTAGAGCTACTATGTAAAAGCCTCTCTGCCTCTGGCATTCATAGAGTCGTTTCCAACAGGCAATGATATGACAAAAATACTAATAAGAAAGTAAAACTCAAAACTAAATACGAGCAAGTAAATTTCACCGAGCATGTGATCAAGTAACATGGATTCACAGATAAGCAAGTCCAAAATGGGGAAAATAAATTATGTAACCTTGAGTCCAGCATCAAATATTAAAATCCCCACCGAAAATAATGACATGTTTGATAACGATTTTGATTTACGATTTATGATTTATGATTAAATAATTAATTTTGTGAGTTTTTATTCTTTTATAAAAATAATCACAAATGTGTTTGATAACAATTTCTATTTAGTAATTTTCAATTAAAAAAAATCAAAAAATACTTCAAGTTTTTTGGTAATGATTTCTTTTTTATTTATTTTTTAAATTTAAAAATAAAAAAAAATTGTTTATTTTTTATAAATTTGAAGTTTCTAATCATTTTATTTCAATATTTAATCATAAAAACGTTATAAGACTTTATTTACTTAATAAAAAAAAATGTTTAGTCAAAATGAAAAAAATTAAAAATTAAAAATTTGATTGATAAATCTTATTTTTAAAAATTTATGAATCACTCATATTTTGGTAGTGATTCATTGAAAATGTAAAATTCAAAATCAGAAATCGTTATTGAAAAATCACTTGAAAAAAATCAAAAAATAGAAATCAAAATCATTATCATACAAAACTTAAATAAATAAATATACAAAGCTTAAATAAATAATCAATTTTTTGTGTGCAAGTGGTAACGAATCGAATTGAATTTTAAAGAAGGGCTTAGAGGAAAGTGTTGCACGAAATTCGCAAGCGCACGGGTCGTGTACAAGTGATAAGTATTTTTAAGAACTGGGTTGTCGTACCCACGAGGAACTTATTATGGCGTGTACTAAAATTAAGTATCGAAATATATACTTTCCCTTTCTATTTGAACTATCAAAATTTAGTGATAGATTAAAATAAATAAACTAAACTAATTAAATAAATAAAAATCTAGGAATTCAATTTCTCCCATTCTACTTCCATGATCGTTTTCATATCTCATTAACATTGAATTAAAATGCAAAAATTATTAATCAAACTCTACTCAATTAATTATCACCCACATGTCTATGGTCATGTTAATTCTAATCCATATAAACCTAGCCCACATGTCTATGACCATCTAAGCATACATGGGTCATTAAGTACCTAGAGTTTAAAAAATAATTACATACAAAATAATGAAAATTTCTTCCTCATTACATATATGCCAATTTAATGCATGTTCATAATTTCATATCAATTTTTCAATTGCACACAAAATTAACATATCACCTAATTAAATGGTCAATTTAATTAAGAGCATTAAGCACATTAAATTAGATAATCCACACATTTTAATAATATCAAATAAATATTACACAATCATTTTCATAGAATGGGCTCCATAAAAATCCCTAAAACAAAATCTACTCCATAATAAATATTTTAGGAACTAGAAATTTAAGAGTAAAAACAAATCAAAACATAAAGAAATACAATTAAGAGAGAAATTTAGTTAACCCTTAAGGAGAATTCCTCCAAAAATTGCTTCTTGATACTCCAAAATTGCTCTCCTCTTTGCCTCTAGCTCCCAAAATGGAGAGAGCTCCAAAAAATGATAAAAACTGATCTCCAAATTGTGTTGCTCGGGTATGGTAATGTTTTAGGGTTAAAATTGGCTCAGAACAGATCTGGACCGTTCGATCAGGCTTGAAATCGATGGTTGTGATAAAAAATTGCGCTGCCCAATGAAAACGCGACATTTGGCAAGGGAAGAGGCGGAGCCAACCGGAGCGCGACACTTGGCGAGCAGAGAGAGGCGGGACGCGGATCGCTGCGCTGGCGCGACGGGATTGGTAGGTGTGGCTTGCGTGGCGCGCTGTGACGCGTTCGGACCAACCAGGGAGAGCCACGTGGTACACGGTTTCGCATTTCCGAAATGAACGCCGTGCTGACACGTGGCGATGACCGTTGGAGCGCGGATGACGCGTTTCGACACATGGCGAGTGTTGATTTGTTCGTTCTGATTGCGTGTCGCTTGCGTGGCATGCTTGCGTGGTCTGGGCTCTCCTAAGTACATCCCGGATTGTTCTAAGTACATCCACCTGCACGAAAATAATTCATAAAAATTCCAGAAAAATTCAGAAAAATTCCAAAAATTATATTTTCATCCCTTTTTATCAATTCAACCATAAAATAATTTTATTTTAATATTTTAACCCAAAAACATTAATTTATTAAATCAAATAAGTAATATTAAGCATAAAAATGATATAATAACTCTATTTTCATAGAGTTATCAGAAAGTGATGGGATTCACCTCAAAGTTTTGAGTTATGAATTACATCACTCTAGTTCCAGAAGTGTTGAATTCAAATGTGAATTCTAGTTGCAAACAAATTCAAAGTTTTGCTTTGACAAACAAAGGAAACTGCAGACAGCTGTTGCAGCTGATAATTTTGAATTAAGGCAAAGGAAATGAAGTAAGTAGTGATGTATCTGTTAGTTACATTTCTCTATAAATAGAGAAGAGTAAGAGCAGGGAAATCAATCTCACAAACACAAGCATCTCTCAAAAATAAAGAATCTTACAAATTGAGAAGTTGAGAGAAAGAGAGAAGAATACCACAACTAATTCAAGCTGTGAGAGAAAAGTGAGGTATTCCTAGAGATTGTGATAAATACCTGTAGAGAGAAAATAGTGAGAGATTTACCACACAATTGTGAGTGTGAGAGATACACTTTGTGAGTGTAATATTGTAATACCTTAAATTTGGGCATAGACTTGAAAGAATTATTGCACCCATTTTACATAGTAGAAGTGTTTCGAAGTTGCCCCGTGGTTGTTTCTCTCTCACATTGAGTGGGTTTTTTCACGTTAAATATTTTGTGTCATTTTACATTTTTTCTGCACATTTATTATTTACTATTCTTAATTTTACCAATATTCTGCTATGCTATATATCCCAACAATTGGTATCAGAGCAATTACTGCAAATAGTGAAATTACTATTCACAATAATTAAAGTTTGTGAACAGTAAAAGTACTATTCACGAAGTACTATTCAAAAGGCACTATTTCGCAAAGGTGATTTTTTACAAAAATTTGAGTGTAAGTAGGGTTGGTTCACGACAAATTTAAAATCTCTGGTGATAAAACAAAGATTGAGAAGTTTACCGGCAATAACAATTTTACCCTCTGGTAGAGCAGAATGAAAAATGTTCTCATTCAGCAAAAGGTTCACAAGGCTTTATTGGGTAAAGCTAAAAAGCCAGAAGCAATGAAAGTGAAGATTGGGACGAGATAGACGAGATTGCCGCCAGTACAATTCGTCTAAATATTTCTGATAATGTTCTTCAGAACATTAATGTGAAATGATGCAAAACTGCTTTGGATATCTAGAACAAGTTGGAGAGCCGGTACATGACAAAAAATTTGTTAAATAAGTTCATGATATGGGCAGATCTATATCAACTACGGATGCCAGAAAATAGTGACTTCATGTAACATTTGTCAACATTTAACAGTATATTTCCCAACTTTAGAATTTTGATATTAGCTTCTCAGAAGAAGAAAAAGCAGTTTTACTATTGGTGTCACTACCACCGTCATACCACTATCTTAAGACGACAAAAGATAAATTGGTATTTGAAGAAATTTCCGGAGTACTTTTGTCTTACAGTAAAAATAAGACAAAAGATAGTGAGTCGCAAGCCTTTGTTATGGAGAACAGAGAGAGAAGTAAAAACAAAGGATGGAGGAGCCAGACAGACAAGTCCAGAGGAAGGTCAAAGTCAAGAGGAAGAGACAATAATTGCTTCCATTGTGGCAAATCAGGTCACATAAAGAGAAATTGCCGAGTATGAAAACGGTTGCAGGAAGGAGGTCAAATAAAAGATGACAACCATACAACAGCAGCAGTAGCAACAAGAGAAAATGAAGATGTTGCTATAATTGTTGATGAATGTCTACATGTTGGTGATAACATGATTGAATGAGTCGTTGATACTGGTGCATCTTATCACGTTACGCCCCATAAAGAGTTGTTCTTTACATACAAAGCAAGAGACTTTGATACTGTGAAGATAGGAAACACCACATGTTCAAACATAGTGAAAATTGGAGACATTTGTATCAAGACAAATGTTGGGTTCCAATTAACATTGAAAGATGTGAGGCATGTTCCTGATTTACGCTTCAATTTGATGTCTGTCAATGCATTTGACAAAGAAGACTTCCAGAACCATTTTGGTAATGGAAAATGGAAACTCTCCAAGGGATCCTTGGTTATTGCAAGAGGAGAAGCTTGTTACACACTGTACAAAACCCATGGGATGGTTTGTAATAATGGGTTGAATGTGGCAGTCGATTCTTCACCAAGTTTGTGGCATAAAAGAATGGGTCACATAAGTGAAAAAGGACTGCAGATTCTGACAAAGAAGAAACTTATTCCTTTTGTCAAAGGTAGCTCTCTTGATCCTTGTGATTATTGCTTATTTGGAAAGCAGCATAGAGTTTTATTTAGTAGTTCTTTTGCAAAGAAGTCAACACTACTGGAACGAGTATATTCTAATGTTTGTGGTCCTATTGAGGTTACATTACTTGGAAGAGCCAAGTATTTTCTAACCTTTATTGATGATGCTTCGAGAAAAGTATGGGTGTACCTGTTGAAGACAAAAGACCAGGTGTTTGCTAAGTTTCAACAATTTCATGTCATGGTGGAAAGAGTGACGGAAAAGCAGCTGAAGTGCCTTCGAACAAATAACGGAGGTGAATATATTTCCCATGAGTTTAGAAATTATTGTTCTAAACATGGTATTCGGCATGAGAAGACAATGCCTGGTACACCACAGCACAATGGCGTAACTGAAAGGATGAATCGCACAATTGTAAAAAGAGTGTGATGCATGTTACGAGCAGTAAAGCTACAAAAAGAATTCTGGGGAGCAGCTGTTCAAACTGCTTGTTACCTCATCAACAAAACCCCTTCAGTTCCTTTAAATTTTGATATTCCAGAGAGGGTTTGGACGGAAAAAGATGTTTCCTACTCTCATGTAAAGGTGTTTGGGTGCAAAGCTTTTGTGCACGTATCAAAGCAACATAGGTCAAAGCTGGATGACAAAGCCATTAAATGTATCTTCATTGGTTATGGAGATGAAGAATTTGGCTACAAATTTTGGGATCCTAAAACAGAGAAAGTTCTAAGAAGCAGAGACGTAATCTTTCAGGAAGGCCAAACAATATATCAATAAGAAGAGCAACAACCAGAAAAAGCTCATGTTGATCTCCCTCCCATTCCTTTTTCAAAAGAACAGGACAATGGAGAAGAAGTACAAGATGCAAGTGACGGTACAGAGTTGATACCGGAAGAAGATGATGCTGAGGAAAATTTACCAGCAGAAGAAGATGAAGATGAAGATGCTGAAGAAGATATGCCAGCATAAGAGGACAATAATCAGGGGGAGCAAACAAGAGAACTGGAGAATGATAGATGACAACTGAGAAGGTCAAATAGAGTCATGCAACCATCCAGACGATATCCATCTAATGAGTATATTCTAATCACTGAAAAGGGGGAGCCAGAAAGCTTACAAGAAGTGGAAACTCATAAGGAAAAGAAGCAGTGGATAAAAGCAATGGAGGAAGAGAGTGAAAATTTGGTAATTTGGGTGTTAGGAGTTCACAGGGAGGGGAGAAAGAAGATGAATAGTAGGTTCGGTAGGAGGTATCGAACCAAACTGTTTTGTTCAATAGGGATGCCGAACAATACTGTGGTGTTCGTTAGGGGGTGCCGAACCATACTATGTTGGTAGGGACATACCGAACCTAACTGTTTTGTTCGGTAGTGATATTTTGAACCTCAATGTTTTGTTCGGCAATCCCTACCGAACATCACAGTGTTGTTCGGTTTTCCTTACCGAACCCACCTATTTGCATGATATTTTTCACTTTTTTTATTATTTTTTTGTGTGATTTTTTTTTTGTATGATTTCTTTATTTATTTAACAACTAATTTGTTATATTAAGTAGGGGTGAGCAGCGGATCGAAACTGCCTGTTTTTCACCAATTCGAATCCGATTCGATCCGAAGCGGATTTGAAGATTTATAATCCGAATCCGATCCGATAATGTAGTTGATCCGAACCAATCCGAATCCAGGCAGATCAGATTTTTTGGATCGGATAGGTCGGATTGAAATTATAATTTATTTTTTATTATTATCATATATAAAACACAATATATACTAATATTTAAATTTTAAATTGATATATTTTTTAGTAAAATTTATTTATTTATAGTCACAAATTAGATAATCAAAATAATAAAAAGTATACTGTTAAATATTATTATATTATTATAGAGAATTTAACATTTTTATTTTTTAAAAAATTAAAATAATAATTTAATGTAATTGTGGTATGTATAATATTTAAATATAACACATTAAAAATAAATATGTATTTATTTATAATTTTAATAGTAATTCAGTCCGGATCGGATTACAGCGGATTATAAAATCTGTCAATCCGAATCCGAACAAGAAAAAGAAATAAAGAATTGTATGAAGCCGAAGGACTGGTATATAGAAAAAGAATTGTATGAAGTCAAAGGATTGGTATATAGAAGAAGAAAACATAGACTTGTTAGTCTTGTAGGTGCAATCCATGATAATCACATGAGAAAAAAGTTTTTAACAAATCAATAGAGATTGGATGAGAAAAAATAAATTTGTAATAATTTCATCAATATCATTACTCCTATACCACTCCATATAATTGTGAATAACTAATAAAAGCATCAATTGTTGAAAAATTGATTTTCCATCTTGTTTTTTAAGCCTATGTTTTTTACTGGTATTGTATATATGTTTTATTGTACTACAATTTTGTTCATTATTTTGCTTCATCTTATACAAAATGTGTTTTGGCCTAACATTGCACTTTGTCGTATCAACTAGCAAATTCATCTCTTTATTATAGAGTTTTCTGGCATGTAGATGACTCTCAAGATATCATGTTAATCTGTGATTATGTGTACCGCAACTAACTGTCAACTTCCAGTGAGAACTATTTTCGATCATCCTTCCTTGTAAAGGAAACGGACAATTACATTTTCTTGTTCTAATTCGTTTCTCCTTCTTCTCCTCTTTTTTATTTTTGGGATATTTCGATTTTGCTTTAGAACGATAAACTCTACTTCTTTTACATGCAAAATTAATTATAGGTCTCCTATCATCTGAACTAGTGTCAGACTTTTTTATCACAACCACCATCCCATTACTTGTCCCATTAGACTTCGTCCATGAGATTAACTATTCTTTTGAAATAAATATTTGTAGTAAAATAACAAAAATTAATACATTTAAATTACGTAATATATATTATTTATTAAAAATATATAACATATCTCACTGTGTCTGTATTGAATGATTTGGTATAGTTAATACTTTGTCCATCTTGTAACTTGTATGCTACATCCTGTAAATAAAAATTGAATTATTTTTTTCTCACGTAAGTTTTGTAGGAAAATGTGAAAATTTTACAAAAAGTTTGGTAGGACATTATGGGAAATTTACAAAAGATTTAGTAGAGGGTACCGAACCTCATGAAAATTTTCAGCACCACTTTTAAACTGGTTCAGTATGGTTTACCGAACATTCATATATGTTTAGTAGGGGTTGTCGAACCTATATAATATATTCTGTAATTCTTACCAAACTACTACGCGATTTGCAAAAAAAATAATAATTTATATACTTGTTTTAATTATTTTTTGTCTCCATTTTTTAAAAAAAATTTCACCTTTTTTGTATCATTCATATATGTATCATCTATTTCTAATATTTTAGGTTCGAGTTTAGAGTTATTAATGAATATGGAGATGTAGGTTATTGTAAGTGACGAAGAAAATGTGGGATGTATGAAATTTTTTTAAGAATGTAGAATGTGGGGTGTGGGTGTGAGGAATGAGATATATATTTTTTAAATTTAAATAAAAAGATTAAATTTTTTATTTTATTATATTTAAAATATTAAATAATTTAACGTGACGTTTCAAAATAAAATTTAAAATTTTTCGAGAATATTTCAAAAAATATATGCTTGAGTAGAGGCTACTGAAGAACATGGAATGCGACGCCGTATTCTAGAAAACCAGATGCACATGTGACGCAGGGGATGCAGATTACTAGAGAGACCGAGAAATTCACTCTCACTCTCACTCTCACTCAGCTCTCAGCTCTCAGCTCTCAGCTCTCTTTGTTTTTTCGCTGAGACCTCAGCTCTCTTTGGTTCTCTCACTTATTTGACTCCGAGGCTCAGCTATACCAGTTCATAGCTACATAGCATAATGAATGCTGTATCTCTTTGCAACACACAGTTACATGGACCCATTTTCAATAGAACCGAATTCCAATCAAAACCCAATTGCCCCAATCCCTCAATTTTCCGAAGAAATTCCAAACGCTTATTGACCTTTCAACCATCTTTGGCAATTCAAAGCGTTGAAGAGGACCAAGGCCGAGTTGCTTCCGAAGATATTGAAACTCCCTCGACTCCATCAGAATCCGTTTCTCGTCGCCTCATTCTTCTTCGTCACGCCAATAGCTCTTGGGAAGATCGTTCGCTTCGTGGTTAGTTAATCTCTCCCCTCTCTACCCTCTTTTTTTTCCTTCTTCTGCACGTGGGTCTTTTAATTCGACGGTAAAGTTGAAATCTTTTTGGTTCTTTCTAGATCATGATCGGCCCTTAAGTAAAACAGGTCGAGCTGATGCTGTTAAAGTTTCGCACCAGCTTCAGAAATTGGGTTGGATTCCTCAGCTTATTTTGTCTAGGTTTGGATAAGATACTTCACCGCTTTAGTATTGGATTAGATTTGAACATCGTCCTTGAACTTTTATGCATGTTGCTTTGGGCGCAGCGATGCAGTAAGAACTAAGGAGACTCTCAGGATATTGCAGGAACAAGTACGAGACTTCTTGGAAGCCGAGGTTTGTTATATTTCGAGCTTTTACTCGATTGCAGCAATGGATGGGCAGACTGCTGAGCACATTCAACATGTTATTTGTAAATACTCGAGGGATGACATTTTCACTGTCATGTAAGTTCCATTTTTGTTGGTCATGGCTTTTTTGGTGATGAGTTGGTTTCATTAATGGAGGAACAATGATGATAAGTTTCATTCTCATCGTGCACAAAGCTTCTTTGCCTTGTGGGTGAGATAAGAAAAGAAAGAAAGAAAAAAATCCCTCTTACTTTTACTTTCCATCTAAATCTTATATTTTATTTATATTCTATCTGTTCTCATTTCCCAAAGAAAAGCATTTGACCATTTGATGTCTTGTACTTGTAAACCCTTCCATATGCTATGCCAATTTGTATTGGGAGCTTTGTGATAATGTCATAAACTTTACAGGTGTATGGGACATAACAGAGGCTGGGAAGAGGCAGCCTCAATGTTCACCGGTGCCTCCATTGAATTGAAGACTTGCAATGCTGCTTTGCTTGAAACTACTGGCAAATCTTGGGCTGAGGTTTGGCTTCCTTTTCCCTTGAGTTTGTTACTTGTGTATTTTGCTAACTTGTCGTTCTGTTTGTAATGACTTTTTGAGTATGTTGGAGCTGTGTATGTATCGTTGCCACTCAGTGGTGGTGGTGAAATAAACTATTGATTAGTTTCAACTTTGAAGAAATATAGTTTTTCTCCCCTTCTGAGAGATGTCATAAGAAGTTTGTGACATGGTGGTTAACATTTATGTAAAGACAGCCAGACAGGGCAACGATAAGAAACTTTTTGGTCCTTTTTGGAAAAAGGGAGGTAACATAGTCTAGTCCCTATCTCTTTTCCTAACTTAGTGGCCATAGGCTATCAACGTTGATCAAAGTCATACAGTGATCACATTGTTTGAGATAAAATCTTTGATGTTCTTCTACCTTCTCAATAAACACTTTTGCAGTTCTGAGAGTTAACTGATTGTGTGCAATAAATTTGGAATCAAAAAGAACTTTTTTTTAGGAGAAACTGACTTGAATATTGTGATAGCTTAAAAACATTTTGTGTTTGTGTTTTATATACACGACAGTAGGATTCATTTAAGTAACTATCACAAGAAAATACTGACAAGGTTCAATAACTATTCATATTTTATGTTAAATAAATGGATTCGGTACCATAATGACGTGATTCTACAGGTGGTTTGCTTGTTTAACATACAGGAAACGTTAAACTTCAAAATATCCTGTAGACTTTCCTCTTCTCGTTTTTATTTAACTCCATTTTTCCTCTTGCAGGCATTTGCTTTGGCAGGGTTAGGTGGCTGGAAGTTGCAAGGCATTGTGAAACCCAGTAGCTAGAGTAAAGTTTTTTAACACTAACGCCAAGTTTCCAACATTAGACAACTTCTTAACACTTACAAAATCCTTCAAAACTTTACATCTATGTTGAATGTATGGTTACATCTCGTGCCACTTAAGTGCTAATATCCTGCATCTTCAATTTTCTTTATCCGAGTCCTGTATAAAAACTAGAGCACTGAAAGCAGCCAAAAATGCAAAATTTGGCACTGCCCCTTGACTCCAAAAGCATTCTTCATCACATGGGAGGAAGTAGAAGCTCGTTGCAGATCCTTTGACTTGGAGGCTTGTCCATTTTTGCTAGTTGTAAATGTTTGTAACTGCAGATCTCGGTGGAAGCTTTGCAACTTGACATGGAAAAGCTGGGAGAGACGGATAGTTTGTTCTCTGCCAGGGTAGATTACTAGAACTCTTCTGAAGTATCATGTTGAATTAATTTACCAGATTCCAGTCATTTGTCACACAAAACTGTGATTGACATGATTTTTGGCCTTCTTTTCTTGATCTCTCAGCTAGGTATGTCAATCGTGTTTTGGTTCTTCTTATGTTTGTTGGTACAAACAAAACATGCTCATATTCTTATTTTCTCTCCCAAATTTATCTATTTTTTAATACTATAAAAAATTAAATTATTTGTGGACAAGTTATTTATTTATAATAATAAGAAATGATATATTTACTATTACAAAATTAATAATTAATTTTAACTGTTGTAATCGTATTATGTGCTATGACCCAAAATTTTACCTGTACTTTCGTATATGATTTTTTAAATATTTGCTTGAATATATTTTTTTCTAACGAATTATTTGCTTGAATATATTTGACATATTAATGAATTGAATTCATTGATGAACCTAAGCCATGTTCAGGAAGAAAGAGAGAGAGAGAGAGAGAGTTAAGCCTTGAAAAAAAATAATGTAGGGTTCATCTGTTTTCTTTTTCTTCTTCTTTCTATTTTCCTTTTGGACAGCTTTTTTTCTTTTTTTTCCCCCCTAAGATCAGAACCAAATGGAAAATTTATCACAAAATTTCACGAAATAACCTCCAACTGATGGCAAAGATGCTAGGAGGAAAATGATTTTCAGATTTATAAAAGTTGTAAAACATCTGATCAGATTAAAACATGGATATCCAGAATCAACATTGATCAGATTTATTACTTTTGCAAATGGCAAAGAAAAACTATATTTGCTTTATATTAAACAATTTAATTTGTAATTGTCACAAAAATGGAATGGAATGGAAATGATATTGCTAATTGGGCACTGGTGCAGCTAATGGAATACCAAAAAAAAAAAACATGGAAAAAGTCTCCAATTTTGGGTCATTCACGGGATGATAAATGGAGTCCAATGCCAGTTGGAACATAGAAGATAAATGTTAATGTGGTAGTGTCATCTTTTAATGGTGTGGTGGGGCTGGGCTGCATATTAGGAGTAATATGGGTGAGGTAAAGGGTGCAATGGGAGAGAGAAAACTTGCACAAATGACTCCAAGAGCAACAGAGTTTGGGGCAATTTGAAATGAGCTGAAATTTAGCCTCGACAACGAATACCAAAGGATTACCCTAAAGACTAACTCATTGCAGGTCGTGCAACTTGTTAATAGCTTGTTTAGTTTATTATCTCAGGTCATATGATTGAGGATATTAATTTTTTTAATTTTTTAACAATTTATTTTTCTTGCTTTTATAGTCCAAGGCGAGCAAATTGTGTTGCTTATGGTTTAACCAAATTTAATTTAAACATTTCAAATTATGTAATCAGGTTTAGAACTGTGTCGGATTGGTTACATTAAATTCTTACAAAGAGGTAGTGGATTTTTAATAAATAAAATACCTTCCAAAATTCTCTAAAAAAGTTTGTTATTATCATAATAATAATAATATAAAAATTATTTATTTATTCTCTTATTTAATTATATTTTTGGGTTGTTGTTTCAATAAAGTTATAATTAATTATTAATTGCTGTAACATTAATTTAATTTAAGTTACATTAATATATGTACTCAATTATTATTTATAATTTTATTTTATTTATTTCTATATGAATCAATTATTTAATTATTTTTATTTTATCACTTTAAAAAATATATAATTTTTACTTTAAGAAGAAAATTATATTTTTATCGTCAAGAGCAGAGCATTTAAGAAACTGCACATGTATATTTTTATATTTTAATTTTGATTAATTTTTTATACAAAATTAATTATATGTATATTTTTAATATTAAATAAATATTTTATTTATAGTAATATATTATGTCTAATTTTTATATACATATTTTGGTATATATTAATAATATTTATCAAATTTATAGACAAAAATAACATAAATTATGAATAAAATGATTAAATATATACACATTTTTTATGTATTGGGTAACTATTAATGACACAAATAAAATTATAGTCGTATATTATATAAAAAAAATTCTTAAATGTGTTAATCCAAAAAAGTTGAAATATTTAATTTTAAACTCAATATTATAAAAATAAAAAAATAAGTATACAATAATTTCATACTAAAGCTTTAAAATTTCTATAATTCATACTTTTAAAGTTTATCATATTTTGTTCCAACTCAAATTTTAACTTTATCTAATATTATATTATTTCACATTTTATTTTAATAATTTTTGAATTTATTTGAAATTTTATTTATATGAAAATTTTAATATTTTTTTATCCTTAATTTTTCATTTATTTTATTTTTTTAGTCAGTTTTAATTTTAATACTTATAAAATATATTTGATTGAACTTTCCATTATTTAGATTTTTTAGTAAATAAATTTATTTTATATATGTATAATATTATTGAGTGCTAACTCTATGTCTTTACTATAATATATATATATATATTTATTTTAATAATTTTTGAATTTATTTGAAATTTTATTTATATGAAAATTTTAATATTTTTTTATCCTTAATTTTTCATTTATTTTATTTTTTTAGACAGTTTTAATTTTAATACTTATAAAATATATTTGATTGAACTTTCCATTATTTAGATTTTTTAGTAAATAAATTTATTTTATATATGTATAATATTATTGAGTGCTAACTCTATGTCTTTATTATAATATATATATATATATATATAATTTTTTAATATTTTAATAAAATTTATAAAAAAAAAATTTAGTCTCCCCTAAAAAAAAATGTTTTTAGCTCCGCTCTTATGCACCTATATGTAAAAAAAAAAATTACATAGTGAAAAGTTACACGTGCATTTTGCATCACTAAAGAACGTTATAAATAACAGAGAGGGATTATAGAGATACTTTAGTTTATATCATTTGTATTATTTGGTCCTTTAATTTAAAAAAAAATGAGTTAATTAAAGACAAAATACATAATTTTTATGATTTTTTTAATTTAAATGATATTTTTAAAATTAATATAAAAATATTAAAATAATATAATTTCTCATTAATTGACCTATTAAAAAATAATATTTTAATTAAAAAATTAAAATTATGTGTTTTATCTTTAATTGATTTTTTTTAAATAAAGAAAACAATTTATACAACTTATAATCTAAGTGGCTAAATAACACAAATAATTTAATTTGAGAGATTTTCATGACACTTTTTTCTAAAAATAAAAGGTATAATTATATAATATAATTTCTTTTTATACATAAAATTTTATTTTTAATTCACTAAAAAAAAAAAGAATATATATTTATTTTTTTTATAACTTAAATGATGATACTATATTAAAAATATATATATATATTAAAAATAAAATTAATTAAATAATTTATACAAAAACCAAAAAAAAAAAAAAAAAACTCTCTCTCGATCGAATAAATGTACCTTCTCAAACATGAATGATTCATAATGTACAGTGCAAGTTGCACTTGGAAAAGAGCCAAAATTATAATAAATTGAATTGTCTTTCTTGGAAGCTTGGACACGGACGAAGACACGGACGACGACGAGGACGCGGACGCGGACATCCAAAGACAGCATGTAACTTAAATATTATTATATTTTTTTAACTGAACAGCACATAGCGAAAAACTAAGAAAGGGGGCAAAAGAAAAACAAATTAAAAAATAACAAAAATAACAGTTTAAATTAAATTAAGTTAAATAATATTTATTATTTATTATTTTTTATTCATTTTATACTTTAATCTTTTAATTATTTTTTTAATATTTAATTCCCTAATTTTTTTAATTTAACAATATTAATTAAACTATTAATTTTTTGTAAAATTTAATATCTAGTTTTTTTTTTCTTTCCTCTTCAAAACGAAAAAAAAGCTTAGAATAATTCGATAGTTTTAATTTTTTTAATATTTATTTGTTAAAAAAAGAGAAAAACAATCAGAAATTAAATTTTGCATAAAATTAATAGTTAGATTAATATTGTTAAATTTAAAAAATTAGGGGATTAAATATTAAGAAAAAATAATTAGTAAACTAAAGTATAAATTGAATAAAAATTAATGGATCATATGTGTTATTTAGTCATTAAATTATAATAATTTAAATTTATTTAATATTATTATTTCTCAAAAATAACCGTTTAAATTAAATTTAATAATTTAAATTTATTTAATATTATTATTTAATGTTATTAAAATTAAAATTTTATTATAATAAATTTTTAGAATATTATGTTCGATAATTTACCAAGCAGTTGCTTGGGCTTAGCTTCCTAGTTCAACTGTGAGTCTTGTGATCTGTGCGTCCGTGGCTTTGCAATAGCACTTTGTTTCTTCCCTTATTTTGATTATAATTAAAAAAAAAAAAAAGTCCCAGAAATTTGACGGCCATAATCAGAAGCAAAACAACAATATTTGAATGTTGTATTTATCATTATTATAATTGACGACCAACGACACTATCATTCGATGCCGTTGGTGGTTTCCGTTTGACATTCTGAAAGTAAAAGCTGCCTGCCAAGCTGCGACACGAAGACTTGTGTTTTTGTCTCTCATTCATTCCGGTAGATGTTACTGTTAAGCACTGTCAATTTTGTTTCATTTGTTTCTCTTTTTTTCTTTGATGAGTGAGAGAGCTGGAGAAGGGAAAACCCAAAAATTGAAATTGTGAGATCTGGATTTTCGGTTCCTGTAATTTTTCATCATCTTCTTTGTTCTTGACTTTGGAGAAGTTGATATTTTTGTGGGGCCACCAATTGAAGAGTTTTTTTGGTACTTTTTCAGGGTATTGAATCTGGGAATTTGTGTTCTATCCCTCCACAAATTTGTTTCTTTTTCCGGAGAAGTGGCTTTGGTGGCGGTATTGGGTATATGAGGCACAGTTCAGGAGCAAAATGATTGAACAATTCATCAATTTTGTTATTCGTCCTCCCAGGTGCCCTTTCCTTTTTCTTTACTTTTTTTTATTTATTTATAATTTTAATTGGGAATTTGAAGAAAAATTGTATGCCCAAACTACTGAATAGCTTATGCGAATAATTTTTCTTAGCTTGCGCATTATGCATTGAGATATGGTTGAGGAATTACTAATTAAGGTTAAATTAAGATATGGTTGAGGAGTACTAATTAAGGTTAAGGTTAATCTATCTCATTTTCATTTCTATATAATGTATAGAAATAGTGTTCTTCTCATGGTAACTAATAAAAGCACATGGCACCAGAAATAACTTTTCTGATTTAAAGTTCTTTATTCTCTGTTCATTTGCCGCTTAAGTTCTTAACTTCTCTGATTCTTGCTTTTCCCACATTTTTCACGTTTGGTTGAAAAAGAACCAAAATGTTAGCAATAGTCGGGTGGTATTTGTCACTAATTTTGGTTTGAACAATGGCATTTAAAGAAGTATGAGTTAGCATTGATGAGTTGGTTTAGGGCCTTTAGGCTTGCAATGGAGTGAGATATAGATGTTTTTCATTCAATTGCGGGTAAAAATCTGAACAGGAAAATTTTATTGTTTTAAATGAGGTAAAACTGGTAAAAGAAAAATTGTGCTATGTTTTAAACGAGGGTGAAACTGGAAAATATATTTTTGTTTGTTTAATGTAGAATTAGAAAGGAAAAAAAATTCTTTAGATGGAGAAAACTAATAAAATAAAGTTTCAAATAAGTTAAGAAAAAAGAGCAAAGTTTTCCTAATGGGAGGAAGTAGAAAGAGTTTCCCTACTAATGGAAATAATTGCTTTTATTTCATCTTAAAGATAAAACCAAACAAAGGAATATTAGGCGTTCCATTTCGTTACCATGGGACATGGCCATTACTGTTGACCTTACATGTGCAAGAGTCAATTTTTTTGTTTTAGTAAATTTTAGTTTTATGTATGTGATGGGGGCTACTTATGCTGAATTAAGTGTAGCTATATTGGATGGGATGGTATTTTTTTAATTCAAATTTCAATTTTTGCGAGCTTATGTTTCCTCAAATTTTCCCTTTTTGTTTCTTAAAAAAATTATTTTACTAGAAACCCCTATATTGTTGATTAGTGTTTGGATATTTTCTCCATAAATTATTTTATGAACATGTACTGCTTTGCTATACAGGGCTGATTATAATCCAGATCAGTATCTATGGGAAAAGGAGTTTACTCTCGGAGGCAGATCATATAAACGACAAGACATTGAGGTAAGTATGGACATCAGTTATCAGGACACTGCTGTTGTTTTACTGCCTTCAATAACTTGAAACAAGATGCATTTTAATGATGTTGCCTTCCTCCTGCTGGTCTGTTTACTTTTCAATTTTTGCAGCTTAGGAATAAAAGGGGTCACACCTTAAAATGTAGTCATTATCTGCCTTCTACTTTACCTGAAGATTCTCCTCTTCCTTGTGTAATATACTGCCATGGGAACAGGTATCTTGCTGTTTGTTATGTACATTACTTCCCCTCCCTCTTTTGACAGAGGTAGAATTTCAATAAGTTTCTGCACGTTATGGTCATTGGTCATCCGTGTAAGGAAGTTTCTGGTCCTTGTACTGCCTGATTATTTTATTAAAAAAATTGTGTATAGAAGTTGGAAGTTAGGACTTACTTTGCTCGTATGGGCAATAATGCAGTGGATGTAGGGCAGATGCTAATGAGCCTGCAGTAATTCTTCTTCCATCCAATATTACTGTTTTCACCCTTGATTTTTCGGGCTCTGGCCTATCAGATGGTGACCATGTCAGCCTTGGTTGGCATGAGGTTTGCTTCCAGTTTATCCTTAATTTTCTGATTTACTAGGATTCTTGTTTTTTGTGAACATGTTTGATTGTGTTCTCATACTTCTCAGAAAGATGACCTCAAGGTTGTGGTGCAATATCTAAGAAGCAACAAACAGATATCATGTATAGGTCTCTGGGGGCGATCCATGGGTGCTGTCACGTGGTATTCAATCTTGTACTAATTTAATCTTTCATATATTAAAACTTCTGGCATTTCATGGACTGATTTTTCATTCTTCTAAACAATTTCTGGCAGTCGCTTCAATGTTCACTTGTTTTTTTTCTCTTCACATAGATATTTACTAGATTTTATGATGCAGTCTTCTCTACGGAGCAGAGGACCCTTCCATAGCTGGAATGGTGTTGGATAGTGCTTTTTCAAATTTGTATGATCTAATGATGGAACTTGTGGACATTTATAAAATCCGTCTTCCTAAATTCACTGTAAGGTCTCTCGTTCTCTCTCTATACACATGCAAGCATGTTGAATGGTTTTGTGAGGCATGCATAACACATCATACTTTTATAAGGGCTGAACGTGACAAATTTATGCATGCTTGGTTATCTTGTGTTTGGAGTAGGTTTTAACTAATTACATTCCTTTTATCTTCTTCCTGTCAATGTACCATCTTTATTTGCATTTAATTTTGTGTCTTAGTGTGGTTATTATTCCATGTTGGATTATCATCTGGCAAGTAATTTCTTGTAGATTCTTTAAAATCAAAAAGGCACTCCAGGACACCCCCGGGGTCTTAAGGATATGTGGCACTTTACAAGCTATAGAGTTTCCTATTTTGCTTGTTCTGGCCCATTCATAACTTTTTTCCTAGCACAAAGACAATTTATTGTAGATGCCGAGAGGGTTGCTGAGGATTTAGATGAGCCCAATTTTTAGCGTCATGACATTTACTTGGGCTAGTACAGTATCAATCTGCTGTAGATTGTATGGAACACCAGTGCTTCTCACTTCATTGTTTTTCAATTTAAGATTACAGCTGCAGGAAAGAGTCCGAGGAGAGGTTGAAAGATGGCATTGTTGGACTTAGTTAAGGGCATAGTTACTGAAAATGTAACAGAATATGTGACTTTTAATAGTGTAGAAATGCATGTTTATGGCTCCAACTCAATAACTGTGCTATTTTGATCTTTACCCATGCAATACATTATCTCTCATGAACATGTTCAAATGTTCCAATGAATAAGTTTTTTGTGATGTTTTTTCTTCTCCATTCTTGTTAATTCTTATCCATTAAACTATATTAGTAATGCTGGTTTGGTATTTTTTGAACATGGTTCTTTACCTTACATTTTTCTTGTTATTACTTTAAGTTTTATTTTCAGTTTCCTTTTCAAAAATATTCATTACGTTATATCTGTCTTCTTATATCAGGTTAAGATGGCTGTACAGTATATGCGTCGAGTAATTGGCAAGAAGGCAAAGTTTGATATCATGGATCTGAATTGCTTACAGGTTTGTTTATATTGGTAAAAATATGAAATCAGCGTATTTTTCTCTCCGAACACATTGTTGGGTCCCATGATTGTACAAAAGTGCACACACAAATCAATACATGTGACTTATTTCAAGGTGAGCTCAATGTGGACATTTGTACTGAGCTACTTGCCTAATTTATCATTGGTGGTTTCCTGTGCAGGTTGCACCAAAGACATTTATACCCACTTTGTTTGGACATGCTAAGAATGATAAATTCATCCTACCGCATCATTCTGGCAGCATATATAAATCCTATGCGGTAATATCCCAATGAAGTTACTTTTCTGAAAGAAGTTGTACTCATTTAGTGGTGCTTGCAACTCATATCTTTAACCTTCTTCTTATTATTGCAGGGTGATAAAAATATTGTATACTTTGATGGTGATCACAACTCCTCTCGACCACAATTTTATTATGATTCAGTATCCATTTTCTTCTACAATGTTCTTCACCCTCCACAAATACCAAATGCACGTTCATGCAAGCTTGAAAAATATTATGATTTGGGGGATTTAAAGATTGGTGCTGGTATGGATGAGGTAATTTTCCTTCCATGCATCCCATTGAAAAACTTTTAACCATTACTCTTGATAGCTATCACTTGTCTAGAAGTTGTGGCTTAGTCGATAATTGTAGCTTAATTGATATTTGAAACAGATGAAGCGTGTGTATATTTGATCAGCTAGCCAATATTATCACTCGTGTAATTTGATGATAATGAGATTAGTTGTAAAGAATAACTTATTGTTATGTGTTATTCTTTATCATTGTTCTTGATCTTAATGCAGTCTTATCCTCTCTTCATGTTATGTTCTATAACATATTGTTAAAATTTTCTATACATGGTTGTCACTTGAGAACTTATTGCAACTCGTATAATTCTGAAATTTGTACAATGTCTGTTCTTCCAACCTTTGATGCTCTGTTGATGACCTCTTTATTTACCACAGAACCTGTTGATGCCTAATATACACCTAACAGAAACAAACATCAAATTTGTGTTTTTTTTTTTTTTACAGAGCTTGTTATATGAGATTATCACTGGCATTCGCTCTGCGAGTACTGATGCTACAAGTTCATCTTCTGCACCCCCCATTGTTGCAACTGCGACATCTGTTGATGCATTGCTCTCTGAAATTGGCCCAGTGGCTTCTGTTGGAGTAAACATCCTTCATTTCTCTTTTTGGCTTATTAATTTCTTGCTTTCCTAGATTCTGATGTTGAATTGTCATATTATATTTTATGGCAGGATTCTGTGCTTAATGAAGAGAACGCTCCTAACGACAATGAATTATTAGATTTTCAGGTGATTTCATTGTACATCTGGATATAGAGTTGTTTGATCTGTCATTATGTGGATGCCAGAAGTCAAAGTAGGATTTAGAGTTTTCCCACTGTTAACGTTCATCATTATGTCCTTTATTTATTATTTATTATTTGTTAACAAATATTAATCGATATGTGTAAATCTATCATTTGTTTAGGGTGATAATTGTGTAAATCTATCACTTAATATTGAGGCTAAGTTCAAGCTAACACAAGCTTACGTAATTCAAATCAAATTTTAATTTTACAGGATAAGCAAAGTGGTCACAACGAAGAATGTTGTTCATATACCAGCTCAAATAGAGAGAGTTGGGGAAGATGCTCCTCTTTGGGAGGCAGTGATGAAGAATCTTCTGCAGATTGCCCTGCTGCGGACAACAGCCATCAGGTTTCTCTCTTTCTCTCCATGTATTCTCTTCCCTGAATAAGTTTATAGTTGCTCCATATACGCTTAGAAGTCGCCAAATTTCACACCATTAGTAGGAAAGAGCAGCAGCATTGTTTGAGGTAAAAGTTCCTTGTTTTGTCTGGTTGAACATCAAAAGGCCACACTTCCAATTTATCAAATTATGGAGTCATCTCAACTCAGATTTTTAAAACCAATTCACTATTTGCTGAGGAACACATAGTGCGCCACTGATGTAGTATTAAGGAGGGGATATGGATAGGAAGGAGAATTGGGGATTTGGGAGACACCATCAATATTCATTGAATATGAATCATAAAAAACCAGCTCTGTCTAACACTACTATAGAAACGACCGTTTAAATAAGTGTTCAAACTTGGTGTCAAGTAAGAAACTTCTGTTTTAGATCAAAAGATTCTTGGGTATGGTTAAAGTGGGGTCTTGCCCATCAAATAATCCCTAAAGCAATCCATAATCTAAATGGATTGTAAAAGAATGATGAGGATCATAAAATATCATAAATTTCAATTAATGAATTTTAATAATAAATGTTCTATATCTAATTCTTCATCATCTATTTCACCTGTGCACGAGCAAATTTGTTGGTTGAAAAGGATTTACTTTGATAGAGACGAATAAACTGGTTACTCAAAATTCATCTATTGGTCTGCATAAAATATGAGGAATAAAAGATGTTCATTAAATATGGAAGAAAGTTGACAATGAAATCGTGCTTTCATAAAATCTACGAGCAACCTGTAAGAATTGAGATCTAACACTGTCCTTAAAAGGTGCTTGTATCTTGTAATCATGGCTAAATAAAAATGTACCAAGATTTATTTGCTAAAATCCTATTTCACACCAATTGCTTATGCTTGTTAGCTATGGATGATAGGAAAAGGAAAAGCCTATATATATTAAATTTGAGATTGAACCTCAAATGATATATGGCACATTTTTATTGATACGTACAATTATGCTTACATAATGAAAAACTGCAAAATTATATATTTATGATATATAGTAGTCCTTGTAAGAAAATTAAGCCAGCCAGAATGTTGCTAACTTCCAACTATTTATCTATTTTTTTTTATTTTTTTTTTGCTAAACAAGTGGTAGTTCTACTTAGTTTACAGAACTTACGTTACCACATAGAGGGAGACAGAGAATAATAGTGTGGGGAAGAACAGTTTGCATAAATTGTAATCATATTATAATTTGCTACCTGCCCTTGCTATGTATTATGGCCCTCATTCTTGATTTTTTTTTTTTTCTTTTGGCTGATGTAGAAAACTCCTAAGGTATTTGCAACACCTTTACGAAACATGAAACAGAAATTTTTGGACTCTTCCAAAGAGGAAAAGAGGAGGAAGAAGAAGGAAGAGCCAACTATTGATAAGAAGCCCAAAAGTGAAAAACTTGAGAAGCTGGAGGCTCTTAGTAAACGCCTACGCCTTTGCATTCTAAAGCGAGTAAAACATAGAAGGCATCGATCTTCATGATTGTTTTTGTTATAGAAATCCTTTGTTTAGTTATGGATATGTATCCCAAATTCTACATTGTGGTAGTGTATTCCCCATCACTTGTGGGTTTTGAATCCTTTCATTGATCCATTCTGCTCGTGCATGTACACGGAGATTTATGAATTGGTGATTTCATCAATCTCCAGTACGTAATTTGTTCTGCAAAGCTCGTTAAGATTTCACATTGTTCATATTCATTGATTTTGATGTTCCTATTTTATAATTTATAGGTATTACTTTTTGCTAGCAAGGAAACTAGGGAATACAGTAATGCAATTGTTTGTAGACACTACAAACAATTTTACGTTTAATTCAAAATAATGTCAATCATCTTAACTATCCTTCACAATGTATCATTGTATGTGAAAATGCTATGAGCTTCAGGGTAGGTTCATCATCCATATGGATACAAGGATAAACGTAAAGTGGTACTATATCTGGTAAAACACTATCAAATAATTATAATTCCCACCCAATTCACAGTTAATTGATGGTTGTTATCCTTATGACCTGTTGTTTAAACCTGTCACCTACATATTTCATAACACCTATGATTAATAGCATCCTTTAATCTAACTAGAGTCATAACTTCAATTCATACAAGGCAAACTAAAATGGTCCTAAGAACAGATGCTGCATGAACACGGAATTACAGATTGTTGTCCGATACCTTTTTCTGTAGATCGTCATTTCCAACAGTAATTCCTGATTGCTCTCTGGTGAGGAATAGAGAGAGAGGTTGCTGGAAAGAAGAGTTCAAACTCGATTCCAGTATCTGATGAGTAAGTACCATTTCTGGATTACCAAATGCTCCTGTGACGCTCAACCGTCGTTTCTTTATGGATCTCTCCCCTTTTGGGCTCTCAGCTGGGGATCCAAGGCAACCAGAATCGGGAGTCAATGGTTCATTGTGAGATGAGAAGGATTCATCCATGGAATGACTCTTTGCTGGAACAAGTTCCTGGGCAGTTTTGTCTTGGAGTGGGGTCTCGGAGGTCGGGGCAGGGGTTGCTGGGTCAGTCTTGCTATCGGATTCTGCAAGATGACCTGGTGCTGGGCCAGCATTCCTAGAGGCCGGAGTGTCTGAAAGAACTCCACTAAGTCGTTGTTGCTCTTCAATAATCTTCTTCAAATACTTTCCTTGGGCTTCTATACGTAACTGCAGCTGTCTCTGTACCTGTAGCATGATATGAAAGCGAAATAATAAGCTTTATGATCTAGGGTCACCTTAATATATGACGTGACAATATACAATAGAGAACGATATATGCAAAAAGGAGACATTTTTCCATTTCTATCCCTGATTCCTTACTGCAGCATATTTACAAAGTCAACTTTTCAATATGGTATGAAAGCTAAAAATAAGCTTCATGACCTAGGGTCAACCTTAAAATATGATATGCCCACATACAATAGAGAACGATATATGCAAAAAGGAGAGACTTTTCCATTTCTATCCCTTATTCCTTGCTGCAACATATTTACAAAGTCAAAACTTTTAAATATGATTGAAGCCAAAAAGATCTGGTGTCTACACTTTAAAACTTTTTAGATAGATTAGATCTCCAATTTAATACAATAAGACACAAATAAACTGCTATATAAGCTTATATTCAAATTAATTATACAATGTCTCCTCAGTTTAAATAGTTTATTCTCTAAAGAAATAGCAGACATGGTAAGAAAAGCAAGTGACATCTAACAACAATGCATAATAAGATGGTAAATTGCTAGGGGAAAACATGCCTCTAATTGTTCATGAAGTCGCTTTTGCACCTCCATCTGCAGCTTCAATGCTTCTGTTATTTGCATCCCCCTGCAATGATAAGCATAAATTTCAACATATCATTCAACAAACTGATTAGTGGGTTTCAATTCATTATTCCTAATTGTGGTCACTTATATCCATTCTCACACTTTTGGAATCGGACCAATGAAAAAAGGAGTCAAAATGGAAATATTTAAAATAAAATAAAATAAAAAAAGACTTTTAAAGTCTCATTCTTTTTATTAATAAAGAAAAAATACACTCACACACTCGGGTAGGATTCGAACTTGGGTTTTTGGTGGGAGATTGAGAATCTTACCACCTGAACCACAAGAAATTCCAAAAAACACAATGAAAAATATATCTACAAGGGGTTTCACACCCAAGGTTGTCAAAATGCCAATATCTTTTGCAATGATAAACGTATTGAACTGATTTTATACTTGTGACAAAAGGACGTCCCCCAAAATAAAAATAACAGTATTCTCTACTTACGATGAACCATCCAGATTGGAAAGCACATCCCCGGCTTCTTTCTTGTCAGCTTTTTTTCCTTGCATTAACATACGCAGAGAATCAAGACACATACATATTCACCACTAAACTTAAATCAATATAGAAAACCACCATAAGCAGTTGCCAAGACAAGAAAATAGACATTAATAATCAGCACAGTTGCAATAGCAGAACTTAAAAATAAATTAATAAAATATACTTGCACCTACCATCGGATGAAGAGTCAGGTAGGTATTTTGCAAGTCGATATTTCTGGAACCACAAAGTAGGGTTAGATAACTCACAAGCAATAGCCCCTCAGATCCCTCCCCAAGACACAAAAGTAAGAACAAAGTTATACATCGAGTACGCGATTGTTACCTGCAAGTGGCTTTTGACATGATAAATTGTTAAACCTTGTACACCCATCACCCTGAGCACACCCTTGGGTGTAGCTCCTAGGAAAGATAAAACAAAATAAATTAAAAACTTTTCCAAATATAACATCTTAACAGACATCAATGCATTGCCAACAAAATTTGAGTATCCTGGTACCGTTCCATCCAGACTAGATATCAACACATTCATTATTTGATAATTTCAGTTGCTCTCAAACATATTACATAGTGGTCCTCCAGCTACAATGAAATACGGAAGATGTAAAGCTTAAATGATTTTTAAACAAAGGTAGATATCCAAGATAGTATTTTTGGTAGGTAGTGAGCTCCTGATGATTTAATAGCTCAGCATCTTAAAAGCAAAGAACGTCTTCTCTTTACAATTTTCCCAATTCCTCATTAACCAGGTCAAGCTTTCTGTTACCACATTCTATTGCTTATAGCATGGGGCATTAAGTTTATAAAAAGGAAAGAAAACAAGTGTTCATAGTCCACATGTAAATTAGTAATTACATCATCTAGGTCGGCAAATTTGTAAGCAAACTTAACTTTTTAACATGTTGACTGCAGAATTTTAAATAATTCCAGTGTAAAAATGAGCAAATCAAGTCATAAAACAATTAAAAAATGGAAAAAGAAAATTATCAAAATGACTCACGATCTGGTCCACCAAGCTGTGCAACGGCATCAACAAAGCGTTCATGGAGTTCATGAGTCCAACGCAACCTTTGTTTCGATGCAAGACTGGAGTTGTTAATTGTGTTTCCTCCATGAATGGAATCCATATTGTTTGGACTGTTGTCTAGATGTTGACCATGCACAAATGAGTTGCTGCGAGCAAGGTTTGAACTAGGAGCACCCTTTGATTGATACATTTGTCATTTACCTGAACACCAAAAAAGGGAAAACTTATTAACTAATAAACCAAAAGGTAAATACTTAGCAGTAAAAAAAAAAGTCATTTTAATATGTTCATAACAATTAAGATTTGATTCTAAAGGAATTTAAAGGAATAAAATTTTAAAAAAATATGGAGGACCTGGAAAACATAAATATGTATATAAAAAGAAGAAGTCATTTTAATACGTTCAAACCAATTAAGATTTGATTCTAATGGAATAAATTTAAAAAAGAATATGAGGCCCTGGAAAACATAAATATATATCCCCTAACTTTTGTAAGCATCTAACTCGGTAGAAGATTTTAACCCACTAGATTCATCTCTCATGATACCATCTATATATTGAAGCATGAAATTTTAAGTTTGACATTTAAAGATATTCCCACAATTGACCCCAAGTGGTGTTGTCAACTCATTAATGACAAATCATAAAAGCGGGTACAGACATAAGGGATGGACATTGGTGATAAAGATAAGACAATAGTTACAAGGCTAGAAGCATTAAATTATCATGTACCAATTTAGCATCAATTTCATAAGGTAGCTACAGCCTTCTATATTAGTATGTTCAATGATCCCACCACATATCTTGACAGTTGAGCAGCAAAAACACTGGATCCCTTAAATAGTGGACAGTCATTATGGTACAACCACAATGAAACAGCTAATGAACAGAATAACAACTTTAGGAAGATAATTTAACCATTTTCATAAAGATGGGATGCCTGGACCAATTTCTTGTCAAGTCTATAAACACAAGCCATACTCTTGAAACGAAATAGTAGATGAACACGAACATGTATATCAAATTCTGGCATGGTATGAGCAATTAAGCATGGTAAACCCATAATTACAGGCAAGATAGAAACAGTAATATCTCTAAAGCAACTTAATGACAAAATAAACATCACCTTTGCTTGATTTTATGCCTGTACAGGTATAGGTAAAAAAATATGCAGGGCCGCAGGGATTACTCATGGGTTTCATTCTCCCACCCCTTTTTTATTGTCATTCATTGTCCCACCCCTACTCCCTTGGTTCCCTCTTATGTCCTATTCTACCATAAGAATAATAAAATTATTAAGAAGAAAAATAATGAAGGTAATTCAACTGAGTTAACTGGTGAAACTGAACTAGTCAATTTGAAAATTGGGGTTGAAGCTTCAACAGATTAATAGGCAAAAACTGTATCCCATTTGACAATTACATGTGTATCTAATCTAATCATGCAAGGTTAAGTAATTCATTAAATTAGAAATGATCAGTAAGTAGGGTTCAAAAAAAAAAATAAAAGTAAGGAGCAACTAACACTAATGCGAGGTCAATTCTCTGGAAATATAGATGCTTCCGTATAAGACGAAACGCGTATCAGAATTATACAAAACGGAAGATGAAGATCATAAAAGACAGAGTACATAAACATATCAAAATGACACCAATTCAAAGTTGGAGGCTTTAAACGACGAGAAAGTGTTTGCTAAAAAGGAATTGAAATTAGGGACGTACCCAGATCTACATAATTCCAATAATGGAGTTGAAACCCTCCCTCTCTGTCCAAATTCGGACACTGATCTGCTCTCTCTCTTTCGCTTCTCTATCTATGTGATTCTAATTATTTATCCTGATTCAGATAGAGAGAGAGAATCCACAGGTACAAAAACAATAAGGAGTAGGAGTAGGAGGCTAGGAGCAGAAGCAGGAGCAGAGTACTAATATATTATTCAAAGTAAAAGATAGACTTCGAGAATTTTAGACCTCGTCACCCACCTTACCAAAATTGTAAGAAACAAAAAGACAACATATGACCATTTTTCTCTCTCAAGGACCTAATTTTCAGGACCAAAAATTTTGGAGTAGAATTTCATACTAAGCTTAAGCTTGCTTATTATTAAAACAATATGTATAAGTACTTTAACACAATAAATAGAGTAGACTTTTATATAATTAAATTTATTTTAAAATAATATATTAATTTACACAAATATATATATTTAATTTATATACATTTAATAAAATATATAACATATATATTATGTACAATTAAATATTATTTGTATAATTATGGCCCAAAATCTTTTTAATTGTATGGTGAAATATAAACCATTTAATCCTAATTTTTCCTTTTAATAAACACATACCTTTTATTAGAAATGAGACATGTGCACAATTTACTTATTTAGTTATAATGTCAAAGAGAATAAAAATAAAAAATACATTTTATTTATAAAAAAAAAAAGAATACTACTATATATTATGAATATTTTACTTATTGGATATAAATCTATAAATTTAATTGTAATATTCATTTCTTATATTCTTGATTTAAAGTAAGTAAATCACAAAATTTATGATGAGTATAATTTTTTTAAAATGTATTTAGTTAATATTACTACTAGAATAGCTTATCTGGCTTAAGGTGTAAAATTTGAGTGAGGATATTTTCTCTATTTTACTATAAATTTTTTAAAGTTCAAATCAATAAGAAAATAAAAGCACCAAAAAGTCCCATGAAAACCTAATATGTAATGAAAATAATGAATCAAAAAAAAATTTCACCAAATAAAACAAAATCATATATAGCTTAGTTTGTTTTTACGAAATCATTGTGACCAATTGCATTATAGCCAAACATTTCTCTTAGTGGAAGAAGTGGATAATAGCGTTTGATTAAAATAAAATAAAAATAGAATTGGGCAATAGCTAAACGACAAAGCATAGACTTGGCTTTGTTAAAACCAAAAGAAAAAATTGGAAAAGCCAGCTGGGTATTTTAATGCAAACCCAATAAAAAAGTCCAAAACCTCAATATTTGCATTATTAGAAAATGTCAATAAAACTACTGAAATTAATAGTGATTGGCTATGGGGATCGATATAAACGCCATATGTGATAAAACCGGCATAGACGGAATCTTCCAATAATATTCCGTTCCGTTCAATTCCATGTTTTTGTTTTTTTTTTTTGGAGCAAATGATAAGCTTCTTTGAATATTAGTCACTTTTATTCTATTAACAAATAATTCGGACAATTTGGTCATTTTGCTTTTCGCTCTCTAGTGAGACTAAGACTCAGAGCAACTCGTCCACTTGGCATTTTGTTGCTTCCTTTTCTTACCCTACCTAAACATGTCTTTTTATTTAATTAATTATTTATTTATAGTTTAAATTAATATATGTTGTATATAATTAAATTAACATAAAATAATATATTAAATACACAATTTTATATAATTAATATATTATTATAAAATTAATTTAATTATATATAATATATACGTTAATTTGGTTAAGAAAAAATTAAAGATTTGAAATTTTGGAGGAAGAGAGAGCAGAACAATAATATAAGAGAATGTTCCAAAAGAGAGCTAGAATTGAACAGTTTAAAGAGAATATTTTACATACACTCGAGCTTTTTATTTATCGAAAATTTTTCATTGTGATAAAGCAAAGATGCGTTGTTATCTCCAACAAGCCAAAGTCTCTATAAACCTTCCAATAAGATCACAGGCAATAAAACGAGACATCATTAGGAACAATTTTTTAAAGAAAACTTATATGCCAGTCTGAGCTTAGTTCAAACTTCAAAGATACCATTTTAGCCACCAATCAAGAGAAAGATAGAGACATCATTAGGCTAATGTAAAGTAATAAAATATTTACGATATGTCTAGTTGGAATTTTTGGTACTTTTTTAGTACTTAAATTTTATCAAAAATATTTTAAATTGACCATATTTTTAAGTGGTTCAAATTTATTATTCATATTTTTCAAATTGTTCTAATTTAATATCAATATTTTTAAAATAATTCCGATTTTAGATTTTGAGCAGATTTGGTCAGATTTATACGTTAGAGCAGGGTTATTTATGTCATTTTTTACCTTCCTACTTGAAAAAACGATATGAGGGTATTTAGCCGCCATTTTCACTGAATATAAGGAATTTTCAGTATTATAAAATATATTTACTACCCATTTTCTTTGAATTTTTAGTTTATTACTTCCTATTCTAGTCATTGGAATTATTTTCAGGCACGAAACTTATTATGACATCTTATTTTATTATTTGCTTGGATGTATCACCTTTAGTGTCTTCGAAAAATAAATGGTGGTTATGGATTTATTTAATTCAATGCTTCTACATATTATAAAACAATACTTATCTAGAAAATGACATATTGACATTTGTCTGAGGGAAAAAAAAAAAAAAAAAGTTTTCTTGTGCTCTTGTACTCAAAATCTGTTTTGTTTCTCTGAAAAATAAAAAAAATTAACTGAATTAAAATAAAGGGATGAAATGACGAATTTACCCTTACTCTAAACCCTAAAAAGAATTAAATTGGAACCATTTGGAAAACATGAGTACTAAATTGGAACCATTTAAAAATATGGTCAATTTAACATACTTTTGATAAAACTTGAGTACTGAAAAGGTAACAAACCCCATAAAAGGGCATCTATACGATCATACCTATATTGTCCAACAAGTTTAAAAGGGTACGTGCAATTATTATAAAATATTAAATCAATTTATTTATATGAGTATGGTAGATTCAATTTATAATTTAAACTTATTTATTTTTAAAATAAATTTAAATTATATTGATCACATATTAATGTTAAATTATTTAATAATTTAATTCAAAAAAATTGTATTTTAGCTTTTAAATTAGAATTGTGCATTAATTTTAAGTAGATAATAACTCTTTAAAATGAGTAAAGTATATAAAATTTGAGAACAACAAAATTTAGATTTTATTAATTATATTAAAAATTTTATAAAAATGACCATTAGAGAAAAATAATACGTTGCTTCATCTTTTAAATTGACATAAAAGATTAACTTAATGACCATAAATATATATGATATATGTATTATAAATGTATAAATTAAAATAAAACTATGTATATTACTAATATATAGGTTGATTTGGTTAAATGTATATTTACAAACTTTAAAACATTAACTGATTTGACAAAAGTATTTTTTTTTATATTTTTAAAACTAAAATCAACTTATTTTGACCTATAAAACATAAAAATTAGTTTAATTCGACTTGATTTCGGTTAGATATGTTGGTTTATTGGTTATTAATATATCCATTTTTAGTCCAAAGTCCAAAAATATGCTAGTGATACTTATTAGTACCCATATTAATGTTTGGATATTTATTGTTCTCAAGTTTTTAAGTGGTATCTTAATTATTCAAAAAGTACCTATTTGACTAAAAAATAAATATATACACAAAAGTAAAAATATATTTTAGTCATTCAAATGTTATTTTTACTATTTTTTTCCTTCTCTCTCTATTTTTTTTTTTCTCTCCTTAAATTTAGTGTTTATAGTTTAGGGTTGGTTATAACATTTAGGGTTTAATTTAAGGTTTAAAGTTTAAAATTTAGGTTTATGGTTTAGTATTTAGAATTTATGGTTTAGAGAATAAAAAACGAGAAAGTAAGAGGACAATGGAGAAAAAGATAAAATTAATTTTAATGCATAAAAATCATTTCGACTAAGTAGGCATCTTTTTCCATGAGTATTTTTAAAATATTATATCACTAAAAAATTTAGACAAAAATAAATATCAAAATAATATTATAGGTATCAGTTCCATAAAATACATCATGGGTAAAAAAAAAATGAAATATCTCTCTTTCAATCAAAATATAAAAAGGATGGCGATACAAAAGAGACAATTATAATTAATTACGAACAATTTTTTCAACAATAATTACCCTAATTAATTATAAAGTTAAAAATATAATTTCATATAAATTTATTATAATATTAATAAATATAATTGTAAATATATCATTATTTATACTATAAACATACAAAGACAATAGTAATATGATAGGGACTGTCGGCTACAAGTGACCAGTTATCAAGGGGCATTTATCTAAAAGGGTATCTTTTAAAGTAAAAAGATCACTTATGGACCTTAACCCTTACATAAAAAATAGAAGGTATGGAATGCCTTACAAGAGAAATTAAAAATTAATAAAACCTATAAAAACATGACAGAAATAATAGAAAAACAAGAAATAATGGAAGTAGAAACACAAGACATTCTCGGATGTTTTTCACAAGAATTGATATTTAGTAAAAAGAAATTTGAAGAAATTCAAAAATCAAAATTAAATCTAAAAGAAAAAGATGGATTTAGAGAAGAATCATTCTCAAAAATAATAAAATTATTCCCAAGAAAAGACATAGTATATTATGGCATAAGTAACAAAGAAATGAGTATAACTATAGCTGATGCAAAAGGAAGGTTTAACATACCATAAATTAATAAAGAAATTATTATAGAAAAACTATCAAAAATCCCTGAAAAGGATAGAGAAAAAATTAGATACATTCATTTAGAAGGAATACAAATACTAATAAAAGCACACTTTAGAGAAGGAATAGACACACCAATCAAATTAACATTATTAGATAACAGAATAACAAACAGAAAAGATGCTTTGCTAGGAATGATCAATGGAAATTTAGGATACCAGAAATTAAAATTTACAGCATATCCAAGATTTGCTGTTAATATCCATGATAAAAATTTAAATCAAGTATTGAGTTTAGCTTATGACTTTGAACGAGGAAATTTGATGAAAGATGAAAATCATCCATTTTCAATACACTAACTTGTAGGATATTCATTAACAAACAGTCACAATAGCTCCATATATGGACAACATGAATATATAGAAATAGATAAAACTTTTAAGGATATAGGACAAGTAATAAAAAATTCAGAAAAATTATCAGAATATGAAGTACCTGATGAATGGAATTTAGACATTAAAGAAAAACCTCCAATAACATTAAAAAGAAATAATATACAAAGAATAACATTCGTAGACACCCAACCTAATGTAAAAAATAGAGAAATAGAAGAATTGAAAGAGGAAATTGAAGAAATGAAAGACCTATTCTATACAATGAAATAATAATGGTAAAAGAGAAATTATTAGAAACACAATTAGAAGGAAATAATACCCTAACAAGTATAAATAAAAATCAAGTATCTATAATAGAAGCTTTAATTCTTATAGCAGAAAACATAGACATTACAAATGAGGATATACAAGAATAAAAAAGAATACAGTTAGAAATATATAAAGAAATTTTAGAATTAAAAAAGAATATTAATAACACATCAAAAGGAAATGGATTAAAATCCGATCCATTAAAAGGATTAAAAGATAAACCTCCAAGAAGATCTGATGCATTAATACCTATAAATGAAAAAAGAAAAGCAGAAGAATCTAAACAAATAATAACAATCTAATGAATTTAACAGAATCCAGGAAAAGCTTAGAAGAACAATTTATGAATCCTGAAAATAAGGATATAGAAAAATTAATCAGTTTATTAACATTAACAGATAAAGAATTAGAAAAACATTTGAAAAAAAATCTTACATAAATAAAGAAGAAAATGATATGACAGTAATAAGTGAAAGTGAATCTGAAAAAGATACAACCCAAAGAATTAATATGGAACCAGTACTAATACCCAGAACAAACCCAGAAAGATCAACTCCAGAAAGAGGAGAAACATCTGACCCACATAGAGAAAATATGTATAGACCAGAAGAACCTAATCCAACTTATAGGAGAAGACAACCACCTAAAATGGAAGAAGGATTACATTGGGGTACTAGAGGAAGTATTCCACCAGAATTTAGACCACATGAAAATTATAAAACAGATATTTTAGATTTAGATTGTATAAAAGATAGAAAAAAAGCCTTAGACGAATGTGCTAGTGAAATGAGTGTAATTATACAAACATCATCAACTACAAATACAAACCCTTCAGTCTGTAAAGTTTTAGTATCACACAAAATGACAGGAAATGTAAAAGTATGGTTTTCAAACTTAACTGATCAACAACATTTAGGAATGATAGGAAATGCTACAACAGGAAGAGATTATTTAGACACAGTAATAAATGAAATATATAAAGAATTTATAGGTGAAGATAAAGGAAGAAATGTAACAGAATCTAGTGAAAATGAAATAGAAGAAGCTAAATGGCACTTAACAAATATGGAAATATGTGACATGTGTTATATAGATTCTTTCATATGTGAATATGAAATGTATTACCATAAATTACCACCATCCATACAAGGGACTTATAAGGAAATGTTCTATCAAAAATTACCTGGAACATTACATAAAACTATCACAGAGGAATGGAATAATAGGAATAGACAAATTATACCTGACACCTTAGGAGGAATAATAAAAGGACTAAAAAATTGGATAATAATAAAATGCCAAGAAAGAAAAGAATTTAAACGAATAAGAGGAAATGATAAAATTTGTTGTGATTCAAGAGACTTTAAAGCACCAGAAAAATATGGTTGTAACATAAAACCATATAACAAATATAAACAACATAAATATAAAAAATTTAGAAAAATCAAAAGATTTAAATTTAGAAAACAAAACTTTCTAGAGTATAAAAGAAGATATAATAGAGAACCTTATAGGAAAAGGTATTTTAGAAGAAAAAGATATAGTACATCTGAAAAGAAAAACTATTGCCCTTCAGGAAAAAAGAAATGTAGATGTTGGATCTGTAACGAAGAAGGTCATTATGCTAATGAATGCCCAAATAGGCTACAACATAAAAAAGAGTTTAAGAAGGAATTCCAACAAAAAGCAAAAATATTAGAAGAAGCCTTTAAAATGGAATTAGAACCAATAGATGAATCTGATATAGATGATACATGTAGTATTTATCTATTAGAAGAAACTGAAGAAGAAATAACAGACTCAGAGATATCTGATTCTGATTATAATCCTGATTATGAATCTGATTCAGAACAATGGATGAAATATTAAGCATAACAAACCCAAATAGTACCTATATAAAAATAGGACTAAAATTCAAAGGATATAAAAATTACCATTTACATGCATATATAGTATGTGTGTAGCTAATAAGAATGTTTTCCCAGAAGAACTTTGGGAACAATCTCCAAAAGAACTAGTAGTAAGAATTGCAAATAATACTATAATAAATTTAAACAAAATATTAACAGATACAGATATAACAATAGGAGGAGAAATCTTTCATATACCCACAATCTACCAAGAAGAAACAAGCGTTGATATTTTACTAGGCAATAACTTTCTAAATCTATATCAACCTTTTACACAATACCTAGATAAAATAAGTATAACAACTTTAGATAGAGAAACAATCTACGTATAAAAAATTAGGAAAGCATTAACTGTTTCATCGCCAACTTTTATGCAACAACATAAAAAGCGAAAACGTGGTGAGATAGAAGAAAAACACAAACCATATTTAGAAAACATTTCTTTAGATATAGAGGTTAACCAAAACCCCTTTCTAAATGAAATCCAAGAAAATAAAGCCTTAACAGGAATAAGAAAATTATTAAAAACTGTATGTTCAGAAAATCCTTTAGATCCAAACATAAATAGATCTAATGAAATAGCAAAAATAGAATTAAAAGACCCCTTAAAAGTTATAAGGGTAAAACCAATGATTTATACTCCAGAAGATAGAAAAGAATTTGAAAAACAAATTCAAGAACTCTTAGAATTAAAAGTAATTATTCTCAATAACTCACCTCATTCTAGTCCAGCATTTTTAGTAGAAAAAGAGGCTGAAAAGAGAAGAGGAAAGAAGAGAATGGTAATAAACTTTAAATCTTTAAACAAAGAGACTATAGATGATGAATATTTTATACCAAAGAAAGAAGAATTATTATCATTAATTAAAGGAAAGAAATATTTCTCAAGTTTTGATTGCAAAAGTGGATTTTGGCAAATAAGACTTGATAATGAATCACAGAAATTAACGGCATTCAGTTTCCCTCAAGGACAATTCCAATGGACAGTTGTTCCATTTGGACTTAAACAAGCACCAGGTATTTTCCAGAGATATATGGATAATATCTTTAAAAAATACTACAATTTTTGTTGTGTGTATATAGATGACATTTTAATATTTAGTAATGATTTATCGAAACATTATTTAGATATTATTAATGTCTTACAAGAATGTAGAAGATCGGGAATAGTATTATCAGAAAAGAAAGCAGTTCTTGCACAAAAGAAAATAAAATATTTAGGGTTAGAAATAGAAGATGGAAAACATCATCTACAATCCCATATTTTAAATAATATACAAAATTTTCCTAGTGTAATTAAAGACAAAAACCAATTACAAAGATTTTTAGGATGTTTAACATATGCAGAAGCATACATAAAGAAATTAGCAGAAATGAGAAAACCATTACAAGCAAAACTTAAAAACGATTATGTCTGGCAATGGACTGAAGAAAATACTAAATACATGGATAAAATAAAAGCACAAGTAAAAGATTTACCAACTTTATATCATCCAGGACCAGATGATAAAATGATAATAGAAACAGATGCTTCACATGAATATTGGGGAGCAATATTAAAAGCAAACGTTGATAATAAAGATGAATATCTTTGCAGATTTACTTCAGGATCATTTCAAGGCCCTGAATTAAATTATCATAGCAATGAAAAAGAATATTTGGCTGTTAAAAAGGCCATAAAGAAATTTGCAATATATGTCATAAGTTCAAGATTTATTGTTAGAACAGATAATAAAAACTTTGGACATTTCCTAAGAACTAACATTGCAGGAGATTACAAATAAGGAAGACTCATCAGATGGCAACAATGGTTTAATTATTATAAATTTGATGTGGAACACCTACCAGGAGCAAAAAACAGCTTAGCAGATGCATTAACTAGAGAGGTAGCACCACTAACTATTTTCATGATTTCAGGAATGGAGCAAATTGACTTAAAAATCAAGATAAAAGAAAAGGAGATAAAAATCCTTGAAGAACAACTTGAGTTGTTAAAACTTGAAAGAGCTCTTATGGAGTCAGAAAACATAAAGGAAGAACTAAATTCCCCAAAGAAATTATCAGAACCAAAAGATTCTGAAAAAATTCTTAAGGAAGAAGTTCATATTAAAATAGAAGAACCTAACAGTTCAAAAGCTTCAGATAAAGGAAAAAGAAAAATTCAATTGGGCTGATGAAGCAGAAAAATTTGAACAAAAGAAGGTTTATGTAGTCTATAATGGACCAAATCCAAGAATTTACAACAATTGGGCAGATGCAAATAAAGCTATTATGGGAATCAGTGGAGTTACCCATAAATCCTTCACCAATAGAATTGAAGCAGAAGGAAGCTATGCCAATTACAAAATACCAAAACTCATCAATCCAGAAGGGATCACAAAGAACTATTCCACAGCATTGCAACAAACATCCTCTATCAACAGAATGAGGACTTTAGGAAAAGTGGTTAGACCACCAGTAATATTCAGGGAGACATCCCATATAAGAATCCCAGAATATGAAGAAGAAAAGGATCAATACAGAAACCTCAGCAAAACTCAATGGTTGAAATTATACAATCTGGCTAGAAAATCCACTCAAGAACATATAGAAGACATGAAATTCTATACAATAGAAAAGGATTATCCAGCTGGAAGTAAGTTCAATATTCTTGAGGGTGCAGATCCTATTTTCGTGTATAAAGCATATCATGCAGGATTAATTGAGAATCTTTATCCAGGAATTAATTTAAATGAATTAAATTATTTTCCTGAAAATTTCAAAAAGTCCATTAAAAATTTTAGAAAGAAAATTAGAGCAGGTGATAAACCTGTTTATCTAAGATTTTTTAGTTCCTTAATGGATTGGAATGGTGAGGATTGCATTAGTCCTTATCATTTTATCAAGATAGGCATTGCCAATACAAACAGGGAAGTACCTAAACCAAAGGCACTACCAGAAAAGGAATTTAATACAGAAGAACTCTGTATATCCAGAGGTCAAATGCTAGGACAAATTTATTATAAAATCAGGAAGATTGACAACTCTACTGAAATCAAAGTAAATTATTTTACCAACAAAGTACTCATCACTTCTCACCACAGTATGTCAATTATTGAAGAAGATGGTGAAAAGCTTAGCAAGTTCGAAGCCAATTTTAATTCTAATAACTTAGAAGCAGGTTAAGAAACGAAGAAAGTTTTTTATTTCTATGCCAGAAAGGTCACCAATGATTATAGATGCATCTACTGCATTAGAGATCGAGAAGATGGAGAAATGTCATCATCTACGTCATCAAAATTGTCGGTAGATGAAGACAAAGAACAGTAAAAGAAGCCTGTAGGCAGAAAAGCAAAGGATAAAAAGTCAAGATGTAGGGTCTACAGTTAGGTAGATAGCACATGCCAATAGTAAAAGTTGTCGGATAATTATTGTAAAGGAGATTCCTTCGTTTATAAAAGGAACTCTTAAATCTTATCTGAACAAGCTCTACACTCAAAACCTCTACACGAGACACTTAACTTCAACCAATTCCAAAAACAAAGAGTTTAACCACTCAAAACCAAAAACATTTAGGACCTTTTCTAAATATATTTAGAAGTTATGTATTTTACAAAAATAAGCGGCTAAGCACCCTTTCAAGGTTCTTAGTTGGCTTTAGGCTGTAATAATTACTGTATTATGAATAAAATGGAGTGAAGTCACTCTTCTCATTCTCTTTGTAAGTTAAATTTTTTACCTGTAAAATATGTACGGATGCAAGGGCTTCTCTGTAACCAGGTGGGTTTTGAAGATTGAGGCAAGCTGAGGCATATTCTGGGTAACAAAAGGAGACGAACAGAAGAAGGGAAGACCGTGGTGGACCTATTAAGTTCAGGTATAGTAATTATAATCCTTAGTCAAATAAGAATCTTGAATGTTTAAATATTTAGTCTTAACTTATAAATTTATAACAATCATGGTTAATATAGAACTGTTTGAAAGAAAATTCATGGAAATTTTAGAAGAATATTTTGATGGAGAATGCTATGAAACCTGTCTGGAAAATTTTAAAAAATTTGATAATATCTTAGATTTTTATACTGATTATATCTCTAGTATTTTATATCTAATTGATCATCCTGTTGGAATAATTTTAAGAAATCATTTTATGAAATATTTTGTTCGAGTAACTGATACAGAATTTAATAATCTAATCTTTGGATTTTATTTATTTAAAGAACATATAGGTAGATAAAATTAATTAACAATGTTTAGAGATAATATTCAGAAACTCATAACAAGATTAGAATTAATAGATTTAACAGATCAAATGAAAATCCAATATTTTAGAGAACAACTTGTATCTTCAGGTCTTGAACAAAGTAATTTACACAATGAAAATCATGATCAGAATTGCAATTGTTTATAATATCTTTATAAAATAAATTTATTCCTCAAAATCATAAAATATTTAGAAACACTTCCTTAAAAATATAAAATTCTATAAAATTCTCCAAATTTTGCCCAAAAATTGATATCAGAGCCATGTATCAGAAAAGTTAAGGAAAAATAATTTTAATGATCAAGGATGCTCACAGAAATACAAATAAATAATTTAAAGAAATTAATAAATTTAATCAGAAATACAGAAAATTATAAAGAATTTAATAAAGATTTTATTAAGATTTTAAGATTTTAATAAATGAAAATTAAACCAATCTAATATTAATCAATTTTTTATTATGAAGAACCAAACTAAACCAATAAAATTTAAGAATCAATTTTTTTTTTTTGGGTTAGATTGAGTTTAATGAGTTTGGTATTTTTGTTCACCCCTACCACTTACCAGTTACAATAACATTCTGTGTGTTTTATCCCAATAAAACTTACTTCAATTACTGATTCACTAAGCAAGTTTGTGCATAGAATAATTTACCTTACCATGCCAATTGAACCAATCAAAGATCACACTTGCAGAATAGTTAAATACATGCATTTTCACGAAACTTTGGAGATACATTAGTTAGAAGCAAACTGTCGATTTTCTTTTGGGGTGGGCAAGTAATTTGTACATTTTGGGAGAAATGATTTCAGCTTTCCATGTAAGAAAGAAGCTAAATTTACACTAGTCAACATTCTAATGCATGGAGGGAAAATAACCTCACTCCATCAATAAGAAAAGTGGCACCAGATTTTTCACTTCTATATGCCACATACCGAACCCATGGTCGAATTGGGGTCTCATCTTGGTTTCACTCCAAATCAAAGAGGCGGTTGAATCCATGGTCAGCATGCCTTTTTCCCCCTCCACCAGGAGATTCTTTCCAGACTCAATCCTCCAGGACTTCCATTTGATGTTAAGCAGCTCTCCGTGGAGCAGTCTGCCTTTTAGGGGTGGAGACTAGTTGACAATTTTTCTGGTAAAGTACTCCTGCTGCCTCTGTGTGTGATGAGTAAAAACTAAGTGGATCAACGGAGGTACTTCTCGGTGTTGTTTCCCAATCCTGGACATTTTTGGCTGCATCAATAACATTACCTCCAATAAACTGATCGGCAAGCATCTTATAAGCATGGCAATATATCTTCTCTCAGCATTCTGGCAAATCTGCAAGTGCTTCTCAGCCTGCATAGCCAAGAGGACCATGTAACTCTAGAGTCAACCCAGAAATCTTAATACATAGAGGTTAAGTGGCTGGGGGATTTAGAATTTTTGAATATGTAAGCAAAAGAAAGCTGTAGGTACCCAAAAATATGAAAAGGGATGCAAAAATTAAATTCTACGTTCAAAATAAGTACCTGGATGACATTACAAAAAGTCAAATGTAATCACTGTGGTTGTATGTTCACGAAAAAAGCTACAAAAATGCGTCAATGAAAAGAAATTTAACTCAACTTGTAGATGTAATTTACTCTGCACTTCCATCTGTGCTCTCATTGCTTCCTTGACTTCAAATCCCCTGCAGGCAAGAGTATGAAATTCCCTTATATTGTCTGGTAACAATAAGTAAACCAATCTAACCGACCATTTTAGCATGCATCCATCGTACTTATTATGTCAGGAGTTGGCAAATTGGTAAAAGGATTCCCACTATGGGGGCTTTCTGTAAGGTATGAAGCTGAAATTCCTTGAAAAAATTAAGATAAAGTCAGTCTTTGGAAAGAGATTCTAGCCACAAAATTCCATTACAAGTGACTTTCAAGATGGATATGTGGTTCATTTAACATCAAGGGTATGGTTCAATTTTTCAAAAAAAGATGGTCCATTCTGAAGGGATAAGGAGGAAGATGAGGGCAGAAATTTTTTTCCTGAACTATTTTTTTGGGGAGAATACATAGTAAAGTTAATAAAGCATACCATCTTTAGATGCCTCAACCATATCCTTTCCTGATTGTTTTCCTAGTCTGTACTTCTGAAATGCAGCCATTAGTACCATTATCAATAAAGAGTCGTAAATAATTTCACTATTTACCATGACATCTACCAACAGAATGAAACAGTATAGTTCAGAATGAAAATCAACCTGGAGGTGACTCTTTAGATGTAAAAGAGTTAGCCCCTTCACATTCATTGTCCGCATGATGGCTTTTTGTGTAGCTTCTGTATGTATAATCTATGCTTTGTTAGAAATCTAACAATGTGACGATAACATACTTCTGTAAGTAATTATTCAGCTTATAAGCACTTTTGGTCGATTGGTCAGAGTATCAAGCAACTAAGAAATAAATTAAGTTTGGGTTCACACTAAGCTTCAACAGGTTATTGTATCAACGTCCAAAATCATTCATGCTAATCTCAAGCCCCACGTTGAGCAATTACCCTAGGATAAGACATAATTGAACCCCTTGACAAACATCACATAATATCAAGTCATTAAGATCTTCCAGAGTCCAATAATTTGAGAGCACTGAGTAGTAACAGTAGTATCTCCAGGGCCTAATTCATAGTTTACAAGATAATGAAAGATATCAACATTTTCAATCACAGATAAAAATGAACAGAAGAGTTCAGCAGCAAGGCAAGAAAATTTACGCCTATGCATGTTCTAGAAGTCCATGAGAAGGCCAGTCCTTGCAAACAGCAAACAGCAAACAGCTAAGCTAACGATCCATCAGGAAAAATTGAAATATCACCTGATTTCTATCATCAATGATGAATCAATGGCATTCAGTGTTATTTTATATTAGTCTCAAAAGAACACCACCAGTCATAATAAACTGCACAATATTTTTCACATATAAACCCAAATTTCCTCTTTAAAAGGGGAATCCAAAAGCTATGTAACATCAAATACTAGAAATCCTGGTTTCCATTCCCACATAAAATAACCATGTCACACGCAGGATACTTTAACCTCTCTATTGTGTAAAGTAGTAAATAGGAAATGTACATAAAAAGCTACAATAAAGGACTCCAAGAACTACAAAAGTAAAAACAAGCATATCCTAAGCTTTTGTAGATAAAAAATTCCTACAAAAAACACGAGGAGACTAGCAGCATATAAAACTTATTTCATTCGATATTTTGACAAAATATAACTTCTTAGGAATAACACTTGCTTACTAACCTCGATAATTGTCATAATTTGATATTACCTTTACCTGTAATTGATCATGGTTTTTTAACTAAACAGTATAAGCTCTCTCTCTTTTTAATTTACACATCTGTCTGCAAGAACTGCACCCAAAACAATGTCTTAGGCTCTAGCTAGCAGAAACAGATATAGCATTCAGGTCATAAGCTTAAATATCAAAAGCTAGAGTTTAAACAATAGGTCACAAACAATTCATAGGTTAAAACAGAGCGAGATATGGTAACTGAAAAAGATATAAACATTTCAAGCATTCCCAAAACTGAAACACATAACCAACTAAATAAATTAACAAATCCAATATTGAATTGAATCGAAAGATACACTGAAACCACCAATAAGGTACAGAGTTGCAAATAAATAAAAACGAAGAAAAATTGACAAGGGTTTGGGAAGAAGAAAAGGATACTAACTATTAGGACCACCAAGCTGAGTAACCACATCGATTAATCGTTCATGAAGATCAGCGGTCCAACGAAGACGGGGTTTGGGATCAGAAGTCAAAATGAGACATGGTCTCTTCGTGATTCTGATTATATGACTCGGTATGGTTCGAAACAACATTTCCCTGGATATGGGTATCATCCTGAGGGATCCCATCATTCCTTCATGAGGATGCTGAATCAATCTCGGATACATTGTTGTTATTCTCCCCAACCCTCAAGCCCCAAATTAGATTATCGAATTTCCACAATAAAATATATCAACTTTTCGACTACTCCTGCGGTAAATCAATAAACAAAAGACAAAAACAAGTTATAATTTTTAGTGGGTTATTTTTAAAGTTTTAAATTATTTATTCGTTGGAAAAAGATTGGAGAGAGTACATGTAGTCGAAATGATACTTGGAGGGTAAAAAAGAGAGCAGAGTTGTGAAAAGGAAAGAACTTCAACCGCCGAACAAATCAAACGGCATAGGCAAAGATGAGTAGGACTATGACTATGGGGCTCTCTAGCACTACTCGCTTTTTGTCAATGAGAATTTGTCTTCATTCAAACAGAGGTAAAACGGACTATCACTTCTGTTCTCTTCTCTAAGACGGACGGGTATGAGATTTCAGAGCTGCGCGCTTTCCCTCCACTCGTTATCAACACTCGTACATACGGATATAAATTTATGATTTTTTTTTCTATATAACAATTACATTAAAAAGTGACTGCATCTTGAAAAAGTGATAGATTTAAATTCTATAAAGATTTCACATTTTTTTTTCTTTTACATTTAATTTTTATCTTGAGCCTATCCATTTTTTATTGTATCTATAATTTTATTGCATCTATAATTTTTATACATTTATTATATAAAAAAAATTATCAAGGTCATCATTATGTCAAATTTGTTATTTTTTATTTTTTATTTTGGTCAAATTTGTTATTTTTTATTTTGGTCAAATTTGTTTTTTTTTTATTGGTGTGCTAAAATCTACGATAGTTGAGTTTCGTCGACTTCACTTTGAGAATAGCAAGGACAATTTTTATTAAAGTCGGTTAAAAATTTATGAGCAAATCCTAGCAAGGTTACATTTCCACCAACTTATTCAAATTTTTATTGATTTTTGTATATGAGTTATATTATTAAATCAGATGGACGAACAATAATTGAATATTTAGTTTATTTTTAAGTAAATTGTACTGATAATCAGGGACGTACCCAGAAATACTTTTCTAGGAGGGCTGATATATTTTAAAAAAAAATTTAATTTTTTTTATTCATAATATCAAGATTTATAGCTAACATTAAAAAAATAATATAAACTTAAAAAATAAACAAAAAAAATTTTATTTAAGTTGTGCCCGATGATACTTTATAACATAAAATTCATCAATTATCAAATCAGATTCAATTTTTTCTGTAAACTCTCTTTCAATATAGACAATCATACAATCTTGAAGAAATTCCTCTTCCATTTTATTTCGAAGTGATGTTTTAATGAGTTTCATAGCTAAAAATGCACGTTCCGTAGTTGCTGTAGAGACTGGAAGGGTCAACACCAAACAAATTAATCTATTAATCAGATAGTATATCTGTGACTTTCCTATTCTAACTAGCTCTTCACACAATTTAGATAGAGAATGTATGTTTCAAAAATCTAAGTATTGTACAACAGTAATCTCATAGAATTTTAACTGACGTTTTAAATAACATATTTAATGTAATAATGGTGAATTGTTATGAAAAAAATGAGTGTTAAATACATATAAATTTATAATTAAATAATCACATAAATTAATAATTATATAATATTTATCGATCAAACGTTTAAAAGCTATAATTTTTATGAATATATAATACATAATTATTGATACGAGTATAAATTGAAATATAAATATTTTAAGTATTTAGTATTTTTAAAGAATAATATATAACTATAATAATTTTATTTTTTTTATAAAAAGAAGATATCAAATGCACACGGTTGTAAAACCAAAAAATAAAGCAATAATCAATAAAAAGCAGATAGCAGAGCAATGGAAGCGGCAGCAGTTAACAAAGCAATGAAAGTTAACAAAGCAATGAAAGGCAGCAGACCAATTCAAAGTAATAATTTAATTAGGGTTATAATTAATATAATATATTAAATTATATTTATATTATAAATATTTATTAAAAAAATTAAAAAATTACAAACAAAAAAAAAAGCTGTCCGGGCTGAAGCCCGGTACAGCCCAGCCATACGTCCGTCTCTGCTGATAATGGGTGAATACTATCGATTACAGAGTTTTTTTTGTTTTTGTTTTTGTAGTTTAACACGAGACACTAAAACCACCAAGTATATAAAATTTTGCCATATTTTATTAAAATAAAAATAATGATTACATTTATAACATGCAAGTAGTATTTAGTCGTGCTATAAAATATTTTTTTTATTTTTTTCTTCATAAAATTAATTTTTATTTAAATAAATACTATTATATATCACAAATATAATACAATTACAAATAATATGATTACTTTTCATATGATATAGTTATATGAATTTGTGAACCCAACTATAATTAACAGTAACACAATGCCAATATATATAATGACATCACGTGAAATGTAGTTTCTTATGGTAAAGCTTGAGGTAATACGACACTATAAATCATGCAGATGCAAGGTGATTAATGTTAATTTACTTGCGTGGCAAATTTAAATCATGCAGATGCAAGGTGATTAATGTTAATTTACTTGCATGGAAAATATTAATTTTAAAAATACTTGCGTATAAATTAGAATAAAGTAGGAGTACTATTCTATAGTGAGAAAAGGTTCAAATATATTTGTACAAAATTAACCTAAGTTTACTACCAGTTTATCCAATATTCATTTAACAATTACATAATAGTGTTTCAAGAATATAATGATGAGTTGACCGGAATGGCTTTTTTTTTTCCCATTCCTACCAAGCACAAAATGACTAAGCATTTTTCTCCTCATCTCCTTCTAGGCACAAATTGAGACGACCTCATGGGAAAATTGAAATTCATACAATCCAATTACATTCTAAAAACTAGAACTGAACTAAGCTAATTATAGGTGTAAAATCAATCCCATGTGATGTTCTAGTTCTGTTGGATTTGTTTCGGAGGATGGGATTGGTTCTAGTAAGGGTGGTGACTCTTTCACCAGCAAACAAAAGAATAAGGGCATAACTTCAAGTCTTCAGTGAATGTTGTACTACACTAATTTTGTTTATAAAATTGATTGGAAGCTATACAGGCCTCATATTATACTACCCTGTAATGCAAGTTTTCGTCACATTGTTTGATATATTAAGCAACTAAACGCGCCTCCTCATTATCAGGAACTATAATATCAAGCCTCATCATGGGCTGGTACCTTTCAGGGATCTTTGCACCTGCCTGTGAACATAGTTCAACTACAGCAGGAGCCTTCCCATAGAACCTCTTAAGTGCGCTCTTCAAGGGAGGGCCTTCAGGTTCTCTTACATGCCACACATAATTTGGAGGAAAAACTTCATCCACAGTTGCGTCCTGCCAACCATGTTTCCCATCCCTCCATTGGTGCTTGAATTCCCCACATAGCTTAGCATTATGACCCCAAGGTCCTACATGAACCTCTGGGCAATACCCACACGCCTTCACGGTGTATTTCTTCATCAACTTTGTCACTCCCAATCTGACAGTTTCATAAGCATCCATTGTTTCCTGTGCAATCTTAGGTAAATCTGACGACAGTGGAGGTGAAAACTGCCCATAAGCCCAATGAGTGTCAAGGTCAATAAGTGAAGTTGGACTTGCTGAGCTCCATGGCTTAGGCTCCTCAACAAAACCACCTCGATCAATGACTTTCTTTCCAATCATGCGGATGGGTTTGGTTCTTCGCCTAGAAGGGTACTCTGGTATCTCTACACCAGCTTGAATGCATAGCTCCACAATAGCTGGGATCCTATCATAATCAAATCGAGTTTCATGCTTAATGCGCCGACCAAATGGGTCATATTGATGATATGACTCTATAGGAACAATAATGTCGTTGACGTAGCCCGTAACCCATGAATGGAAACTTCGGCGCTTGGCACTGGTTGGTCCCAAGCAGTTCTGAATGTCATGACCACTCTTTGCTACATGGACCTCAGAGCACTCACTACAAAAGAGCTAAACGAGATGATAGCCTGAAAGGGAATAATTGCACGAGATGTACAGCTAATATTGTATTTACCTGCAACCATGTACAGGAATAACATGCAAGAGTTGTGCAACACCTTTAATCAAGACTTTCCAGGCATCTAGTACTTCATAAGCAACAGGAATTAGTTCAGGGACAAGTAATCCATTTTTAGGAGGATAGAGAGGCTTCTCTACCCCAGTTTCTGCTAGCTTTTTGTCTGCTTTTGCAGCCTGCTTGATCTGCTTTAAGGGAATAGGATAGGGTTTCTTCTTCTTCTTAGGTAGAATCTGAGGAAGATCCACATTCTGGGGATGTGTTTCTTGTTTCTTAAAATTTGGTTTAAGCCTTGGCTCCCGACTGATGCACAATACAGTCCCCAGTATTTGTGTTTTGTCTTTATGAACCATTGTATGCTCAAATGTGAGATTCTGCCACAACAGCAAGTCAAAATACCACTCCGGGATGTCTGTATGCAACTAAATGTCACCAATGAAACTCATATAAAAATGTCCAGGATTGGGGTTCATGCGTTTCTCAGTATCAATTTAAATCTCAAATATAGTCAGCTAAAAATGACTACTTTCTCAAAAGAGAGATTTGAAACAAGAAAAGAAGCAAAACTTTTAGCATAATTGACACTTGAAATTGGAACTGACAAATTATGGTATAACAATATCGCACGTGCTGGAGTACTAGAGTACCGTACCATGGCATGATAAACTATAATGCACTTGAGAACTATCTTCTACATTGCAAACCTCTCTCGTATCACCTCAGGCAACAACAAACATTGAAATATCACTGAGAATATTTCAATAAGTTCATTGAAACCCTGGAGATGACAACTGACAGATACGTTCAGTTCATCATATGTCTTAGACGACCCAGATTCTAACCATATAATTGGCAAGGGAAATTACTCAATTTATCATTTGAACATTAAAGTAGTAATTAAAGAACTTGATTGGCTTTCGTATGGGCTTATATACCAAATGGCATAATTTGAAAGCTGGAAACAGTTGTTTATATATAGTTTATAGATGTTATACCAAGTTCATTGATTCAATTTTGCATTGAAAGAAGACAAAAAGCAAAGAAACATTTGAAAGAGAATATAGACCTTGACTTCCGCTGCATGTGACCTCAAAGCCGACAGTTGAGGTCTCTTAAACTCAATAGTGCCAAGGAAGATACCTGAAAGGTGGTAGCAAATAAATACACATTCATATGAACAACTATATCATGACATGTACATGTTGTATTGTTTTTATTTTTTAGGCTGAACACCTTATGAAGTACCCTAACTTTGACCAATTTAACAGTTTTGTACCCAAACTAATTTTTTTTAACACAATAGTAACCAAACTTTAACTATGATAACACATAAGTCCTAAGTTGAGATTTAAGAACCAAATGCCAGATTTAAAACCCACATGTGAGCTAATCGTCATCAAGTGGAACCCCAAATAAGGAACAGGCACATGATTCCGTGAAGCTCACGTTGGGATTAAGTGATAATTACCTTACATGTAAGAAATTAATTAGGAATTTGATTTCAAATCATAGTTAAGGACTTATGTGTTATCGAGTTAAAAAAATATGGGAACTTTGGTGTTAAAAAAATTAGCTTGGGTACATAAGTGTTGAATCGTCAAAGTATAGGAACTTAAGATCTGTTTAGCCTATTTGAAAAATGTTTGTTGCTATCCTCACACCTGAGGCACTTCATCACTTCATTATGCCCTAACTCCTGAAGTTACATGATCAAGATAAGGGTTTTTGTCAATACATGGTGTGGAACCCTGTACAGTTGTAACACTAAAAAGGCAAACCTAGAATAACAAAAAATGAGAGAGGAAAAACTTACTCTTGTGTGATGAAATCCATGAATCAAAGAATACAGTAGGAGGTTTGCACAACATCGATTCGACTATCCCTCATGTATGAATTCTCCTGGAGGAAAAAAAAAAACTTCATCATTTACTGTTTTCAAATTTGCCTCCCATTTACAATGAACATCAGTCTAATTTACAGAATCCAAGTTATTTGGTATCACGAAATAACTCATAATATGCACAATTAAGCTAGCAAGATCCCAATACAGTACACATATAATTATATATACCCCTTTGCTGACTTAGTCAAAGCATCAAACACCTTTGCTGCATGCTTTAATTGATGACCTGATGCTAAAATTTGCAAGTTTATAACAACTTCCTAATCAGCACGAAGCAAAGGACTCAATAGGTCATTTCTAGATACTCTTAATCTCAGTAGAACTAGAACCCAGCTAAATTTACCCACACTATGGAAAAATAGGGGAACTATATGCTGCTTGTATTCCATAAAGACTCCAATTTATACCACGAATAAACTAAATTTTTAGAGCTTCAGTCCTCGAATAGAGGGTTTGAAAAAAACGAGACTTACAAAAAAAAAAAAGATGAGACTTGCAAACAAGACAACATGGGAAACAAAGTTGGGTAAAAATACCAATTTGTCTTCGAACAGCAATTGAAATCGCTGGCCTCTTGTGGACTTCAGTAAACTACCGATGGAAATAATACTTTGCTAGTTATCTCTCCATTCTGTCTCTGTACCTTGTAAGAAAATACTATCCGATAAAAGGCTCTTCTCGAAGGCGAAGAAGTAAGTGGTCGTTGTTCTTCGGCTCACGAACAGGTAAACATAAATCTCGAAATTAAAAATTAAAAAATATATATTCTAAATCAGGCATAAAACTCAATTATTCACGGCTTCACGCAGTTTAACTTTTAACTCCATAAAAAAAAAAAAATTATATATTATTTTTGAGAATTTTATACACTATATATAAATCACCAAAAATTTGTAATAAATGATCAAATTTTTTAAATAAGAGTTATATTTAATATACATATGTGTTTTAATTTAATAATTACGATCAGAATCTAATACTAAAATACAATATTATATCTAAATATTTAGTATAAAATATAAATTTGTTGGGTGTCAAAAATGTATAAACTCCATTAATCAGGATCAAATATTATTAATTTACATCGTATATCCAATGTAACATTTGGACGATTTTTACCTCTTGATCATTCTTCATCACATCGTACACTTGAACAATCTTCACATTTAAATCGTTGTTCATCCACATCATACAATCAATAATCGTTCTTACTCTTCTGATTGTATTTACGAGATCTAAAGAATCCTTCTAATTAGGATCATGGTGGGCCACTTACTACAAGCTACATACGTGATAATAACAGGCCATACATAATTAATATTCTAACATATATTATAAACAAATACATGTATATAAATAATTATTTAATTTATATACTCATAATTAAAAATATGTATTATTTTTTTTAAAATTATTATATTACTTATATATTCATAACAAAAAATATATATTTTAAATATATCTACATAAAAAATTAAAAATAAAACTAAGAGGTCATACAATAAAATAAAATGAAAAAAGAGCCAGCCAACACTTTTAAAGAAAGCTTAATTAAAAATATTCGTTTCGTTTCCAAAACTGGCAAACAGCTTAATAAAAATATTAAAATTGAAATTTAAACATGCAAGTCCATTATGTTAAATTGACGCACGTTTCGTATTACCTTATAACTTATTTTTAAATGAGTAAAAAATAAAAATAAAAACACTCAACTCACCTATAAATACTAAAAATTAAATTCATGTTACTCTTTTTCAAACACTCAACTTGTTGAAATGTGATTCGTTACATTTACAAAGAAATTGCTTTAGTAATTTAATTTAGCTGCTTATAGTTAAAAATTAATAATAATAATAAAAAAAAACATTAATAGTTTTTTAGTTAGGGAATGTTAATTTTTTTAAAATAAAAATTACTACAAATTGATACATTGACATATTCAATTTATCACTTGTCTATTATGTTCATATATTCAATAAAATATATCTAATATTTATTACGTTAGTGATGTCATAATTATTATTATATTAATAATGATAAATATATATATATATATTTTTTTTAGAAGAAGCGTGTAGATTGACCCCTCCTTTAAATTGTCTAAAAGGTTGTAACATTTTGGATTAAAATAATGATCATATGTAGAAAAAATATGAAGACATATATGCTTGTTAAATTTGTGTATAAATCATTAACATTTTTCTTTGTTATATAATCATCTAAACATTTTTATTTAAAATAGAAATACGAGCACGTGTTAAAATTATCAAACAAATAATTTTTAAAATAATATGAATAAATGTTGAAATTGAATAGTTTTTTTAAATATATATTCTCGATCATGTCAAACATCTATCTTTATTATGCGACTTTTCTGACATATGATCACTTGAATTCTTCCAATTCACAATAAGGATAGTTTTAAATTAAAATAATTAAATATCATTTACTATTTACTTACTATTTTAAATGTAAAAAGTTGAATAAATGTGACATAATGGTTGGTTTAAAATAAGCTACTCGTAAAAAAAATATGAAAAATCTCATTTAGGGTAATGGTGGTTAGTTGAACAATGTTGAAAATGATCAAGAAGTCGTTCCCTTTATTTTTTATTTTTTAATTTCTACCTGCTTTTGTTTTTCACGAACCAGAAATTCATTGTTTTTAAAAGTAGAACTTCAGCTACCCAGTTTTTTATTTGTTGAAATTTTTTATATAAATTAAATGTGCATCAGATTTGGCTAGTAATATAAGCTAAGAATTGCTCAAGGAACACGCCAGTCCACCACACATGGGGTACAAACCCAACCACACAAGGTGAACCAAGTTAATAGGAAATAACAAACAATTAACTTTTCGACGTAACATAATACAGAAGATAACACTGCACTAGGAAAACATGTTAGATTCTGCAAATAAAATACGACAGAGCTTCCAAGCCTCTAAGAAAAAGGAAGATGAAAATTTATTAAAAAAAAAAAGAATCAAAATTAGAGGCCCGGAACTTCACATGAAAAATAATAAATAAATAAAATCCTACACAGGGAGTAGACACACAGACCTGTAAAATTTGTGGCTTGGTAGGATAAAGAGGACAGAACTTGCAATGATTTTATAATAACATGAAAAATTTTATCTATGGATTGATGTTGCACTCTCGCAAATAAACATTATCATAATCAACGTGTTTTTCCCAGTAGTTCCGAAATTTGGGTATGCTTATCTCTAACCAGGGTTTCAAGTTACCATTGTAGTGTATTACTGCCGCTCGATCAATTTCCCTCTGGTTAACATTGGGGTCGTAGCCAAGACCCAGAACATGCCAGGACTTCTCAAGTGAAAATGTGCGTTTCCAAAACGTAATGAGACCTGGTGGCAGGGTTCCCAACTTCCATAACTGCCTGTCATGATTCTGTTTTAAGGAAAATAGAAAGTTGAAATAAGAAAAAAAAAAAAATAGGACTTTAGTTGGTAAAAATACAAATGATATCAATGGAATATGCCCTAAAAATCAATAGAAACATGCTAGAGGCATGAACATGAAGGGCATTGAAGGCATGCTTATGCCAGCAATGTAAGAACTCAATTGAAAAAAGCTTTTCTATTGACATTGTCATCATAGAGCTTAGAACAGTGTGTCATGTCACATTCCATCAAAAAGTTATATGAACTATGAAGAAACAAAAGTTAAGCAGGCAATCAAAGACTTTTTAAGTCGGTGGTAGAAAATAGGTATTATGACTTTAACTGCTATGGTTCAGGTCTAAGTCTTCCAATCATTATCAAGATAATGTAGTTCTTATGCCCAGCCACAAGCACGAGGGTCAAATAAAAGAATCTAAAAATATAGTTCTTACCAGCTTCTGCCACGAGTGGTAGATCTCTGTGATGTTTTGCCGCCTCCATTCCTTCAAATCAAATATATTCATTCCATATGCCCAGCCACAAGCACGAGGGTCAAAATTCTTTGAGATAAGAGGATTTGAAAAGTTCAGGTACCGATCAAATCGATGGAAGGTTTCTCCACAAGTCTCTATGGCACCATTAACATTCCCTCTTAAGTCAATGGACCATAGCCCAGTAAGATCCTTCTGGACAACTATATCATCATCCAAGAATAACACCTTGTTGAGTTTTGGAAAGATCTGTGGCAGGTAAAAGCGGAGGTGGTTCAAGATAGACAAGTATTTTGGATTCCTGAACTTCATGCTTGAATCAGAATTGCCCCGATGAGTCCTAAAGTAATAATCGATCATTGACTGAGAAGCCAACTGCTTCAGCACTGGACTATAACTTGAATTCAACCATGTGAACTCTACAATGTTTTGAACCTGAACGGTAGCTTTTCCAGGTGGATTTGCCAAAAACCACATCCTCATTGCTGCATAATTGAGCCTGTCTGTAACAACATGGAAAACGTGCTTTGAAGGTTCCTGTCAAATGGCACAGAATGTATAAAGGTTTACAGATCAAGCGACAGCAAAGGTCTTGTTGTATAACAGAAAATACGTAGTAATATGAACATATTTTTTCTCAAGCTTATTTGAACATTTTGAAAATAATAAAAAGCCAAGAAGAGTAAAGTTTAAGAACCTGAGAACATCGATACCTTAGCATGAGATATGGTTGAGTTTACAACAACAGCTGCAGCCAATACATTATCTGAAAATAAGGCATAATGGTACAGCTGAGGATTTTCTAATTTCTCTAGGTTTGGAAAGTCCCTCTGAGAATAATCTAAGGTATAGTATTCAGTTGTAAGGCGCAAGGGCAGGCAATGAAGTCCTTTAGGAAGTGTTTTTGCTGTTAATTGAGTCAGGAACAAAGTCTGCTTCTTGTGCAACCGAAGTTGCTCTTCCGTAGAGTGAAGCATAGCCCTAAGCTTTTTTACCACAAGAGCACAGTCATCTTGAATTTGCTTCCCTTTAGTTAATGCTTGCTCCATTGCCTTCAACTTCTCATTGGCACTGTGAATAAAAATTATTAAGAAGTGATCCAAAATAGGACAATAAAAGGTCATGGTCATAATTGAACATTAATGGAAGTTAAATACTAGACTACTAATCAGGCATCCATATTTTCCAAATGAAGTTGATGAATATAGAAGCATGCATGTATTTGCTAAAGAAAGAAAGGAAAACTTCATTAAGAAGGCAACATTAAAATCCTCAATAGAACATACTTTCTTGGCAGTTCAGAGTCTTTCCTTGCCTCGCCAAGTGCTTTCCGAACTTCCTTCATCCGCTGTCGAAGCTCCCTCATAAAATTAGGATTGTTTCTTGTGGCAGGAAGAGAAAGGTAGACTCTTGCCCTGATAAGCTGATCCTTAAGATGTCGTACCCGAGCATCTGGTGCAGCTGTTTGATCATTATGCTTTTCATTTCTAGCTTTTCTGGGCTCCCTAACTTCTCTCTTATCCACTCTACTGGAAGTTACAGCCAGCTGCTCATCCTTGACTTCCTGGAGGAATGCAAGAAGACAACTAAATAAGAAACATAAACAATAAACTTAAGCTCAAACAATATTCCCCCTAATTCGAAGAACATAGGGATACAACCAGAACATATGCCAGTACTCAATGGCTTCCTTCAGAAACAGTTTGGAACTTACAAAAACCTAACTCATACAAAAGAAACCTATTTGGCATCATCAAATCTGGGACAGCAAAGTTGTAAGTACAAATGTTGCCACAACAGAATAAGTCGAGAAAAATTCCAGGATTTAGTGGTGATGAACCCTTTACAATCATGAAAATCAACAGACCACCCACAATTTAGTTCTTTGTAACCATTAAGCTACCAAAAATTTATATGCATACTTGTACAAACTCAGAGCCTTCTATCTCAATATTCAGAGAATCTTCAACTAAAGAATGAATTCAAATAAGGTAAATGATACATACCTTAACTTGTGAATCATCATTGGAATTTTGACTAGATTCTATCAACTCCGCATCCTGATCCTCAGCATCTATTGCATCCTCCTTTCTTTCACTTTCATCAACTTTATCAGGCTTCAACTGAATTTCTTGCTGAAGCCCATCAGTGACCTCTCTGATGGGATTTTCATTTTGAGACTTATCTTCCTCGTTTGTAGTGGATAGCACCCTAGTAACTACATGCTCCCTTAATTCCCCTAATTGCCAATGTAAGTTTAAGTAAAAGCATGCATAAGAAGAGGTAACATTCACTAGGATCACCATATCAGTAAAAAAGAAGCTGAGCTATACCAAAAAAAAAAAAAAAGAGTGAACAGAAATACCTTGGGAGGAGTTTAGGGTGTCGGTGGAGCTCAACTCATCTGAAGCTCCAAAATTTGGAAGGGATTTAATTGAGTTGTCTGAATATACGATTCCAATAGGCTCCTTCAGGTTTGTTGATGCTTCCTACAATAACAATAGCCACATAAAAAAAATCAGAATCTGGGTGTGTGAAAAATCAAGTTGAAAAAGAAAATGAAAACAAATAAAGGAACTTTACTTGAGGAAGTACATTTAGACGCCCAGAATAACCATTGAGAGCCTGTGTTGAAAACCCAAATCAGAAAAAGAAAAAAAAGGGCTTAATTCTGGAATTAAAAGGGGAAAATTTAATAAAAATCGCACTTACAAATGTTGCAGCATCTTCAACAAATCCATCCGTAGCTGCAGAAGATAAACCCAGAAGTTATTTATGGGAAGAAATCAAAGGACGAGAAAAATAAGAAGAAAATCGGAAAAGGGTTCCTACAGGTGGAGTCAATTGAGCTATGGAAGGGGCCAAGTCGATCAGTATAAAGCACAATGGGAGCAATTACAGTCACAAACAGCATTACAATCACCACATTCCTCACCACAACCTTACCCATTTTCTCTAAATATTTAACAACTTAATAACTCATAGAGAAAATTGAAATAAAACGCCCAGAATCAGACTACGATTTCTAGGCTAAGCAATAGCAACACATTGTGATTATTAGAAATCCCAGCAAATAAAAAAAGAAACCACGGAAGAGAAATCGTCTTTCTAGAGAAACAGACAAAAAAAGGAGCACTTTGGTTTATAAAACAAAAAAATATTTCGGACCCTATAACTTGAGGTAAGATCTCATTGTCCTCTTGTAATTTTATTCGTAACTACAAGACGGAAAACTAAAAAGCACCAGAGAGAAACAGAGTTAAAAAAAACATAAAAGGAAATACGGCGATGATAAATATGAATGTTAAACAGAAAATGGATGGGTGCCAAAACGTGTCTTGAAGAAGAATCCGAGAGAGAGAAGCCTTAAGGCCTTAACGGCGTTTGTGCCATCATTATCTGTTTCAGTTGTTTTAACGTTTTAAGTAAATCCTCCACTTGTCAATAACAAATCAACGGTAAATTTCCACCAAAACAGTATTTTATTAAAACAAAACTATTTTTTTATTTTTTTAGAAAACATGTGGATATATAATTAAAAAATTAATTAAATATAGTTTATAAATAAATTAAAAAAATATTTGATTCTAACTTTATTAACACGCTGCATTTGATCCTTAATTTTAAATTTAAATGATTATTTTATTTATTTTTCTTAAATAAGACCGATCAAATTACATATATTTTAAAAATATTAAATTAAATAATTAATATGATTTTAATATATTAATTAAAATTTACGATATAATTATTTAACTTATTTTATTTTTACATTTTTTAGAAAACATATTTTTTTACCTTACTAAGAAAATAACATTTTTTTTTATGAATTTTTACATCGTAAAACAAAGAACACATGTGCACTATAAATCATATTAAAAATAAATTTTTATGTATAACAAAATTATATTCTACAATTAAAAAATTAAGTTAATTATGAAACACCATGCAAAATAACTAAAAATTTTTTTGTTAACTTTACTTTAAAATATAAAGAACGAGATTATAGAGATCCTTTATACTAGATTATTTGTGATAATTAATGCTTTATATTATAAATAAAATCATTTAGAGTGTGTTTACTAATCAAATAAGGAAATAAAAGAAAAATTGTTCATTCATTTTATTCTATTATTTACTTTGTAAAAATACGATGGAAATGGAATAAGGACTCCATAAAATTGACAATCATTCTCCTTGATTATTTCCTTAGTCTCCTTCATATTAATTCTTTCTTAAATTCATAAGATGTAATTAAAAACATATATATTATTTTTAAAAGGACATTTAAATCAATTAATAATTTTATTCTATTTTTTTTTATAATTATTTAGTAAACATAAATAAAATGAATAAATTTTACATTCTATTTTATCTATATTTCGATTCATGTTTATTTTTATTCTGATTGGTTCACATTATAAATTAGTAAATGCATCCTTAGTTTTTTAACTTTAGAAAAAGGAGTAAAAAAAATACATTATTTAAATAATTTTTATATTAAAATATTATTTTTTTAATAATTTTATATTAAAATTAATTTAAAATAAATTATATTATTTTAATTATTTTTATATTAAAATAACATATTTTATTTTTAATTAATTTTTAAAAAAAATTTAATAAAAATTATTATAATAATTTATTTTGTTATTAATTTATTTTTTTTAAATTAAACAATATTATTTATAGTTTAAAACATCAAATAATATAAATAAGAAAAAAAGTCATAAAGATCATTTTATTTTATAAAATGTGTTATTTAGTCCTATAGGTTATAAAATGTGTCTTTAAATCCATTTGCTTTTAAAAAATGTGTTTTTAAGTCTCTCTATTTGTAAAAAATGTGCTAAGTAAGAACAAAATTAATTTTTCATCTAATTTTTCGTTATATCTAATGGAATAGCAAATTTGTTATATGTATATTTATATTTTTTGATATATATATATACGTAAAAAAATTAATATTTAATTAAAAATTACTTAATTTTTTTAATTTAAAAAAAACTTAAATAAAAGTTTCAATGTAATTTAAATATAATTTTTAATAAAATTCAAAGAAAATTTTTATTTTCTAATATTTAAAGTCACAACTTAAATAATAAAAATTTATTTAAGTTTGATCGAATTTAATAAAATTTAAATTATTTAATATCTAAATTTACAAATTAGACAATGAAAATTTTATTTAAGCTCAACAGATTGTAAAAAATTAAAGTAATTTTTTAATTAAATTTTTTTTAATTTAATATATATCTATCAAAAAATATAAACATGCATGTGACACGTGTACTATTCCGTTAAATTTAATAGAAAATTAAATGAAAAATTAATTTTGTCATCGCCTAATACTTTTTTTATAAGAAAATGAATTTTAAAATACATTTTTTATAAAAAAATAAATTTAAAAATATTTTTTTAAGTTAAAAAATTAAATAATATTTATTATATAAAAAAAGTGATTATTTTAACTCTTCATATTTAATCTACAAAAATTCTATCTGAGAAAAGGTATTACTTAATTGCCGCCTTCTAATAACTTTTAGTGTAATTCATAAAAATTAAATACTTTGATTTAATTTAAAAATATTAAAATATCAAATCAATTTTATTGATTTAAATAAAATTGAGTACTAAATCAAGTAGATTGATAATTTTTTTAAAAACCAAAAAGAAATTTATTTAACGAATATTAGTTATGGTTGAAATAGTTTAATATTATTTAGTTGGATGTGGATAATTATTATAATATTTTTTTATTAATTTAGGAGTCTTATTTAGAGTTATATTAGGATTAGGATTCTAGTTTATTATCGCTATAAATATCAGTGTAATGTTTCAATAACATATGAATGAGAATAAGATGTCTTTCTTTAATTTTCTTATTCTCCTCTCTACTTATTTTGATTATCTCTATATAATTACTTCTGCTTCATAATTCAACTTGGTATCAGAGCAATATTTGATCCTGAACACGAACAAACACTTCTTCCGTTTTCATTTGATCTATTTCTTTTAATCAGTTTAATTTCGAACGTTAAAAAAATAAAAAAATTATAGAGTTTGATTGAGATAACAAAGTAAGGTTCTGAGGAACCCTAACAATAATAGGTTCAATTACTTTGTTGTTTCGGTTCATTGTGAATAAGCCTTGGATTCTACACTACAGCCCCCAGCTCGTCGCATCACCTCGCTCGCCGTCAGCCTCTGTCCTACGCGCCATCAGCCTCTGCTGCGAGCCGCCTGTCTCCGTGCGCCGTCAGCGCCACCAGCGTCAGTCACCAGCATCATCCCGCAGCCTCAGATCCACCAGCAGCCCAGTCACGCGGCCTCTCACCAGATTTGCAGCCCAGTTCCGCGCTGCGAGCCTGTCTCTCAGCTCGCCGTCCGCCGCCTGTCGCACCTGTCTGTCCCTCGCGCCGCACCTCTCCAGATCTGCCACGCGTTGCCTCTCGCGCCTCCTCTCACGTCGGGCGTGCTCCAGATCTGCCTCGCGCCGCCTTTCGCGCCTCTCCTGCTCCGGCCGCTAAGCCCGCGGCTCTAGTTCTGCCGATCTGCCATCGCACTCACCTGCCCAAATCTCCATCGCTGCCCAGATCCCCATCGCTGTCCAAACCAGCCTTTGCGCTCTGTTGGCCCGGCGCACCAACGTCCGCTCTCTGCTGCCTCCCTCAGATCTGACATTCCATGGGAGTTCATAGATGCCAACAAGCAGAAGGTAATGGGTTCGTCCCTGAACTGGACAGTGTTGTTATTGGGCTGTTTGCTTTTTATGGTATCCAAAACATTGGGAGCTCCACCTAGGAAAGCAGTGAATGTGGAATTTGGCAGAAACTATATGCCTATTTGGGCATTTGATCATATTAAACACTTCAATGGTGGTTCATAGATTCAACTCCATCTGGACAAATACACTGGTACTGGTTTCCAATCAAAAGGAGCATACTTGTTTGGTCACTTCAGTATGCAAATGAAATTAGTACTGGGTGATTCTGCCGTAACTGTTACTGCTTTCTATCTGTCATCAACAAACGAGTACGTTGAGATAGATTTTGAATTTTTGGGAAACAGAACAAGAAAGCGCTTGTAGAGAAGACGAAATTGGAGGATGGGTTGCCGCCAATTTTTGGCTCCGTTTCAGCTCGCTGGTCCAATGGAGCTTTGGATTCAAGGTCAGAAGATGTGGAGAATCAACCAAAGGATTGTAAAAGTAATGGTGGAGCTAATGAGAAATCATGATAACTTGGAGTCATTGGTTATTTTGGTGAGTGCATCAGATCATATATGGGCTGGGGTTTGCTAAGTACACTTCAACAACTTTGACAGGCTATCTACAACAGCCAATCCAGATTCTCCAAGCCCATTTTCAACTAAATCCATCAAGTCAATGCCCAAGTCCAAATCCACACTTTCAATCCACTAATCCAAGCCCAAATTAGCCTAGTCCAGTCAGTAAATCAGTCAATAGTCAGCATTCAAGTCAAAGGTCCAATCAGTAAAAAAAAATCATGGGTTTATTTTCTATGAATATGTGGCAGTTGTACTTTCTAGCTGACATCAATTGTAGACGACAGGGGGAGTTCTGTTATAGCCATCTACAATTGAACACGTTGACTTCTTCTATGAACGTTGGGCACATTGGCTTCACGTTGGGCACGTTGGCTTCATCATGGTGTAGTTTTTGTCTGTGGCTTCATCATCAGCTTCATCATCAGGGAGGTCATCACTAGCATCATCTGTCATACATATACTCCACTGTCATCTCCATCACTATTGTCTACCATCTCAGTTTAGCAGCAATCGCCTTCAACCACAGCCCATAAATGTCGTTTTCTGTCACAATGTCGTTTGTCAACTTCATGACTGTTAGTATCGACCTGTTTTTCACCACTGTCGCCTTCAAGGATTCACGACTGTTGGTATCAATCTCAATCTTAACCTCACTATTCAAGTTGGACATGTGTGATATTTATGCTCCAATTTGTGGGGGAGAGTTAAAGACTGTCTTCTTGTCAACTTTACGACTTCGTAGCCGCGTTTTTTAGAATGATCAACGACTAACCGTCGTTTTCTAGAATGGTCAACCGGTCTACTGTCGTATGTCGTCGTCATCAATTTCAGATTGGTGTCTTCATGTCAAGTTTATGTCTTCGTAGCCGCGTTTTCTAAAATGATCAACGACCCACCGTCATTTTCTAGAATGGTCAACCGGCCTACCGTCGTATGTCGTCATCACCAATTTCAAATTGGTGTCTTCCTGTCAAGCTCTCGACTTCGTAGCCACGTTTTCTAGAATGATCAACCGACTTATCGTCGTTTTCTAGAATGGTCAACCGGACTACCGTCGTGTGTCGTCATCGTAGCTGCATTTTCTAGAAAGATCAACCGACCTGTCGTCGTTTTCTAAAAAGGTCAACCGGCCAACGTTTTGCTTATTTTTATTTATGTTGTTCAATGTGAACATAAATTATGTTCAGCTTGATGGGGAGTGTTGAAATAGTTTAATATTATCTAGTTAGATGTGGATAATTATTATAATATTTTTCTATTAGTTTAGGAGTCTTATGTAGAGTTATATTAGAATTAAGATTTTAGTTTATTATCGCTATAAATATCAGTGTAATGTTTCAATAACATATGAATGAGAATAAGATGTATTTTTTTAATTTTTTTATTCTTCTTTCTACCTATTTTAATTATTTCTATATAATTATTTTCGCTTCATAATTCAACTGTTATATCATTTTTAAGTACCTGACGAAGTTAATGTGACTGAATTTTCGTCTAAGTAACATAGTTCAGTAAAGTAAGTCTATGTTTTGTTTTGTAAATCTATGTGGAGCAAAATTTGGTCTTTTTTATTTATAAATTATTATTAATTACCAAAATTGGCTATTTCTTATTTATTCTCTAAAATTTAGTTGAATTTTTTGGCAAATATTTATTTAACTATAATGTAAAAAAAATTCAGTATTTTTTTTATAATATTTTTGTTGTAATTAAACTTTTGACACACCTGGATATTAATGGAGAAATAACTAATGATCCAGATGTAATAGCGACTCATATTTTGAACTACTATGAAAATCTTTTTTCAAGTCAGACAGGTGGAATGACAGATTTTGCTCCCATAGAGTCAGCGGTGCCATCACTGGTCACCTTTGTGGACAATAAATGTTTACGACGTATACCATCATCAGAAGACATACGAGCTACAATTTTTGAAATGGATCCAATGAGTGCACCAGGACCAGATGGGTTTACTGGTAAATTTTTTCAGCAGTGCTGGGATATTATCGGTACAAATATTGTACGAGCGGTTAAAGATTATTTTAAAACTGGTCGATTACACCATGGACTAAACTCCAATTTCTTAATTCTTATACCCAAACACCAACAAACAAGCTCTATTGATCAGTATAGACCTATTGTTTTAGGCAATTTTATGTACAAGCTAATAACAAAGATTATTGCTGGCAGATTAGGACATATATGCGCTCGTATTCTATCTCAAAATCAATTTGGATTCATTTCAGGCCGAAACATTGGCGACTGCATAGTAGGTGCTTCTGAATGTTTTAACGCTATGCAGCTTCCCAGCCGAAAAGGTAACATGGCTCTAAAAATTGACATTCACAAAGCTTTTGACACGATGCGTTGGGATTTTATTTTAAAAGTGATGAAATGCTTTGGTTTCGACGACATTTTTCTAGGTTGGATTAGAGATATATTCGCATCAGCAAGAATCTCAATTATAGTTAATGGTTCACCTAGGGGCTATTTTTCTTGTTCTAGAGGTGTCCGACAGGGGGATCCTTTGTCCCCATTATTATTTTGCATAGCTGAAGATTTCCTCAGCAGATATCTTCAAAAATTGGTGGATAAAGGGCATTTACCTCCAATCTCTTCACCTAGAGGAACCCATGCACCAACGCACTTTTTATATGCAGATGATCTTCTTATTTTTTGTCGTGCAAGTGAGACGAACATTCAAGTGCTAACTGAAGCTTTTTCCTTGTATAGTCGCCTTTCTGGTCAAATGGTAAATTTAGAAAAATCTTTTATCTATTTTGGTAAAAGTGTTACACAGAACAACATTTCATCACTTCGAAATTTATCTGGCATGCATATTGGAAGATCATCCTTGTCTTACTTGGGTATCAATCTCTTCCAGGGGGCTCCAAAAAAGTGTTGGTTTCAAAGTTTAGCAGATAAAATACGTGCAAAAATCGAGGCCTGGAATGGGCTGACCATTTCTTTGGCAGGACGACGTTGCTTAATTTCTTCGATCATTCAGGGTACACTTCTTCACTCATTTCAGATATATAAATGGCCAAAAATGGTCCTTCAGGACCTAACAAAAAGCATTCGCAATTTTTTTTGGTCTGGAAAAACTGATACAATCAAACAAATACAAGTGGCTTGGAAAGACTGTTGCCGTCCAATTGATGAAGGAGGTCTTGGTTTACGGGATATTCATCTCCAAAATGAGGCCATGTTAAGAAAGTTCGCATGGAGGGTAATCAAAGGGACCTCTAACACTCTGCTTTACTTACGTAGCAGATATCTAACAAAAAATGGCTCTCCACGGAACTATTATATCTGCTCATCAGTCTGGCCTGGTTTGCGACCTCACTATTTAACCCTATTGGAAGAGTCCAGGTGGTTAGTTGCAAGGAACTCTACAGTTAAGTTTTGGACAGATAATTGGTTAGGAACTCCACTAATAGATAGAGTAGATAATCCTCCAATAGACCCCCCAATACATTCATTAGTGGGGGACTACATCCGTGAAGATTGTTGGATTTTGCCGTAATCTTTCAAAGTCTCCTATCCAGATATTGCCTCAGAAATTCAATCAACAGTTATTGGCTTTGGTTCGGATATCAGAGTTTGGACACACTCAATCAAGGGAGATGTTACAACCAGTGAAGCTTATGATTCACTCCGTGTGGTTGGAGAACGGAAGATTTGGGGTAAGAACATATGGGCTCATTATATACCGCCCTCACGATCTATCTTGCTATGGCGTGCTATTCAGAATAAACTTCCAACAGATTGTCAATTAAAAAGGAGGGGACAATCGCTTCCTTCCCGTTGCTCATTATGTGGTTCCAAGGAAGAAACTCTGTCACATCTCTTTTTAAGTTGTCATTTTGCAGGTGCGCTTTGGGACTTCATATGCTTCTTTTTTGGAAAACGACCAAGTACAGACTCTTCGATCCTAAATCTATGGAAAACCGCAATGGCAATGGAATTTGGATCACAGCTCGCCAACTTATGGAAAGCAGGAATTGTTTCAGTCATTTGGGTGATTTGGACTGCTAGAAATGAGTATCGTTTTAACAATAAGAGGACGACTCTGAGATCGGCTTTTGCCACAGTATGGCGTTTTATCCGCGAGGCGAGTCTTTCAAAAAGTGGTTGCATGCAGAACACTGTGGATGATTTACAGGTACTTAGGCGGCTTCGAATATCAGGCATCCCAAGAAGGGCCCCAAATATTAAAGAGGTAAATTGGAAGGTTCCACCATCGGGATGGATAAAGGTCAATACAGATGGTGCAACATTTGAAGCTCCAGGATTATCTGGTTGTGCGGGTGTTTTTAGAACTTCAAGATCATTTGTTAAGGGTTGTTTCTGTATTCCGCTTGGAATATCATATGCTTATGAAGCAGAACTAGCGGCAACAATTTATGCGGTGAAGTATGCATATACATTTCAGTGGAGGCATCTCTGGTTGGAATCAGACTCACTATATGTTGTCTCTCTTTTTCAGACCCGGTCTTCTTCGGTTCCTTGGAGGTGGCATTCTGCTTGGACGGATTGCTTAGACAAAATTACTCATATGGAGTTTTACTGTTCACATATTTATAGGGAAGATAATGTTGCAGCTGATAGCTTAGCTTCTAGGGCTCCTAGTTTATGTACAACGACTTGGTGGTGGAATGTTCCACATTTCGCGAGCTCTTTTATTTATTCTGATGCTAACAACAAACCTAATTACAGGTTTTGTTGAGAATTTTTATTTGCATGTGTAATTTTCTCAATATTTAATAATATTAATGGTTGATTGGTTTAATGAAGAAGGTGCTAAGGAGGTGCCAACCTAGTTGGGATGTCCCGGTGCACCCACTGAAAACAATTAGCCACAATCTTTTATTTAAAAAAAAAAAAAAATTACTTGTATTGTATGTCTTACCTCAACTATTTCGGCCAAAAACCACCACTTTTATTAGAAAATTTGTCATGTGCATGGCATGTGAATTTCTAAGTGTATGTTGACTTTCCGTTTTTTTTTTTAAATAAAAAAATAAAATAAAATTGCCAAACGATCACCGAGCAAACGTTGCCTTTTCTCTTCTCTCTCTTTCTGCTCTATGTCAATATGCTAATGGCTACGGTACCATCCAATATGTTATTTTTTAATAATAGGCTAAAACTCAAGTCCCTTTATTTATTCCCAAACATAACAACAGACTAGTTACACTCAGACAATTTTCATAATTAAAAAAATAAAAATAAAAAAGTGTAACAAAATTGGCAAAACTATACTTCTATTCCAGTAATTTTCCGAATATTTTTTCATCCCATCACTGAACCTTGATTTTTTTTTTTGTTGCTAAACCCATGTGAGTAAATGCTATTTAGTCCAAAATTTCTTGCTCAAATGAGTGAAGACTATGACAACTTAGTTGGGTTTATGGAGAGGCAGATTGCGAAGTGAGCTCTAAATGCAATCAATGCTTTGATCTGTTTTGTCCAAACCATGACCATGATCATGACCGTCCTCAAGTGGTAGCCACAACTTCTCTTCAATCTTGTGATCATCGCAAAAGTCTAGTAATTTCTCTGGAGTCTCCCAAAAACACTGGCCAGGAAAAGGAAATTCAAAGCCAGTAGTTGAAGTGTGATCACCAAGAGATGAGTGAGTGGTGACAACAAAACATCTTCAAATCTCAATTCCTCTATTGTGGAGACAACCCCGTCTTTAAGCCATACTCATTGTCATCGTATTGGTCTTCTTCGAAATCCATCTTATTATTGAGACCATTATTGTATTACTCGTTTGATGAACCTTTCTGGTGTTGATCTCCTCTTATTCTCTTCTTGCCAACGTGATCCATTTACGATAGCTCTACTGCTAACAAACAATGACGTAACACATTAGATTGGGTAACCCAAAACAACAATATTGGAGCTCAAAATTGGGTATGTGGGAAATCTTCATCCTAAAGTTCACTTTTAAAAAAACACACTTAATGATTTACTTACCTTTGAATGGCTTAGTTGTTTTTACGAGGCATGAGGAAGGAAAAAAAAAAGTGTATATGTAAAGGTGTTTGTTTGTAATGTGTTTTGAAGAAGCTAACGATAAAGCTCCTTTTTTGTGTGTCCATCTCTGTTTTTAGTAGGAGAAAATCCATTAACAAATACCATCTTTTTCGTTACTCTTATCCTTTTCTTTGTGCTCTGTCTCACTTTGCTCTTCTCACATCATATACGCACGTCTGTCACAATGTCACAGCACGTATCATGAGTTCTATTTTTGAAAGGGAGAAAAAAAACGAGATGATTTAGGTTGGATGATAAGATTGAGTACGCACCGCAAGTCATGACATGCTTTTAACCTGTTTTATGATGCGAACAAATGAACTTAAATTATATAACAAAAATACACACAATCCATGCCAGCTACTTGTGTTCATGTGAAAACTGAAAAGTGGTTCTTAATGGCAAAACTGCTGGTGAGACCAAACGAAAAGCCGCCCAACCATGACGACTTTACTTTTAGGTAAACAATTAATATAGAAACATAATGGCCACGTCAACTATTCTCCCCGCTGAAACTCCTAAACTTCTGTACAACATATCCCACTTATAGGATAGTAGCAATCAATCACTTACAGCTCATTAGCACAGAATTGATTACATGCATGAGAAGTCGAATACTGTTTGAATCTGGAGCCGATGTTGTTGGTAAGTTCCGTTGATGACCTAGTATCTGATACACTTGGTTAAATATGGGTTGAACATGCATTGCAATCATTGGATCTGTCGGATTTATGGAAACCGCCACCTCTGTCATCCATGCTAGCTTTCTAGGTGTTTCGTTGCTGACATCGCATGCCAATTGCTGAAGAAGTGCTAACAACACTCCCTGGCTTAAAGGGAGTGGAACTTGTGCCAAAATCCCCGGTAAATCGACCTAGTGCAAAAGCAAATTGAATTCACCAATAATTATAACCCTAGTTATTAATAGGTTACCAAACATCAGAAACCCAACCAAGCAAGAAGCAGGCACATTATACCCAGAATGCTAAATACCAGAGATGCAACCACCCCATTCAAGCTGCTTCCAGACGTTAAAAAAGTAGAAATAAATTTTTAACTTTCTTTTAATTTTTGTATTTACCTTTGAGCTAGATGGCATTTGAAAACTACACTGCTAGGTAATAATTTTTGGAGTTTTGCTAATCAGTGAGGTCCTATGCTATGCAAGGATCTCCAGGGAGAGCAATCAGCTACTTAAACATTAGGTAACTTGAAATTGTGTTTTATAAAAGCTCAGTATATCCACGTTGAGAAAGAAAAGTTTGAGCAAGAAATTTGGAGCTCCCGGCTCAAATACTACCATGCAATTTAAGGCTTAGCATCTGAAACACAGGCCATACTGCTCTATATTGAAATTGAATATTCAACATGGGATTTAAAATAGATGCTTTCTTTAAGAAGTATTTGCCGGTATGAAAATACTAAAGAGAAAAGCAATTAAAATACAATATTAAGAGAGCATCTGCAGCAGTAAGTGATAGCACAGCATACCTGAGAACATAACCAGGAAACGATAGAGACGTCACTTCTATGTAAAGCACCTGTAAATGCTTCGTCATATTTGCACTCAGCAATTAACCTAGAGAGTTCTATTGTTGGATCAAGAGGTGCCTCGACCTATTACATAGATACAACACTAATAACTTAGAATCCAACAGAATTGTGAAAGGATAACTGTGGCATGTATGTAATAGATAGATCATAGATGTGCAATCATACACACAGAGGGGACAGGGTTTACCATCTCATGCAGGGCAGCCAATGGTCCGTTGCTCATCTGCATTCCCAAGGAATTTATAACTTTGGAGTTAGCACCTGCAGCTGCAATAGCTAACAGCTTACGTTGGCCATCAGCTAAATCTCCACTCAAGGTTCGTGTGATTGTAGATGCTGAATCAATTGCATCCTGTAATGCATTACAACACATAGCATTAAATGTTCATAATGAATATCTGACCTATACCAATTATTACACTGTGTCAAGATATACATACCTTCAGAGCAGCAGCCAAGGGAGAATGTACAGATTCAAACTGCTGCTGCGCAGCAGAAGTTTGTCTGATAAGTCCCTTCTGAAATGTTGCATCAACTTGCTCAAACATATTTTTACATGACATCTCAAATGCAGGAATAATTGCAGTTTCGATACTAGACTTCAGTGTATCCTGCAAGCATAGCTTCCATCATTATTATTGAAACCCAAAAGATTCACTAAGCTTCCTAAAAAAACCGACAAATCAAGTCAATGAAAAACAGCAAAAGAACCAACAGAAAATTGAAGAGTGAAAAAAGGACATATATATGGATAGATGCGTAGATAGTTAGATAGATACATACAGCGAGAGAGAGAGAGATAGAACCAAGTTAAATTGAAGGGATCTCATAACACAATAATCTTAAGATAGAGAGGATGCACATGTAAATTAAAGACCATGATATGTGCTAAATCCTCCAGGCTTGGACAAATGAACGCTAAGAAGTGAAATAGTACAATGTTTAGAATGGGAAGGCGAAAGAAAAACCCAATAATTTTCAACACTAACAGTGATTATCAAAGCATGTTATTCAGCATCAAAAGCGAAATTGTGAAATTATTTAGCCATTTCAACTTTTTTTGGTTTGACGCAATGATAGGCCACAAGTCCATTTTACTTATTCTAGGAGGAAGGGTAAAGTGGGGAATACTGAGGTGTAATTCTATTATGATTTTTTGTTATGAATTCTGTTAGAGGAGAGAGAAAGAAATGGTTTTAAAACAGCTTGCAAGCTGTGTGGTGGGTTTAAGAAAAAATATTGTGAGCTTTGCCCTTAAGAGAGTCTCAAGCCTCTCGAATGCTTGGTGCTTTCTCTTTCCAGTTTCTATTATGATTGAATAAAAGTCTCTCTTCTCCGTTACTTACAAATAGCTTTTCTGACTATTTTCCTTGAGGTTGCTATATTTGTGGCTTAATTGTTACAGGTTTTGTGAGCACTGTCAGCTGAATTTCAGGGTGTATCATGCAATCAAAACCACGTTAAGAACAATTCAGTCCATTCATATGGTTAATTTAGTTAAATTCTTCTAGCCATAAATGCTATAATGCAGAAAGAAAAGAAAGTCATTTCTAACACCTGGTCACATCAGCCTGTGGTAATACAGTATTAACATGAGCTCTTCATTATAGTGTGTTTCTTTGCATGAACTCGTACTTCTGAAAATTCTACAGCATTGATATGTGACTACGTACGTAGAGACCTAAATATGTACTAAAAATTCTGTGAGGTTTAAGCAATATCAGTACCAGAAATTGTAGTTTGGTTGTACTCGTACACTAAAACAATCTGTTTTTATTATAGATTCTCATTGTGACCAACTTAAAGCTGTTTGACATTCACTCGTCAATAAAAAAATGAGCTAGTCATATTGATAATTATGACTGCAATGTTCTCATGATGAGAGAAGGCAAATGATTAACAGTATCAGTTACAATCAAAATTAAGAGCAAAAATTTCAAGTTAAATTCATCTGTAAGTAACAGGAAAGAAAAATTCATAAAATGATGACTTTTGAGTTTTGACTAAATCACCTGAAGAGATTGCTTGCCAGCAGTTTGAAACTGAGCTTGGATTTGCCTAGCTACTGATACTTCCAGTTTTGAACTAACAGATTTCTCCAATTGACTGACAGCCTTTTCTCCTACTCCTTTCTACAAAATACAAATAAATCTCCTTGAGACACATTTAATCAGCAAATTAATTAAGAAAAAAGGCCTATGGATATTGAAAGCCCGTAGTGTTTGAGAAAAAATGTGAAAGAGGAAGTAGGAACTGATCATTTAGACTAAATCCTTCGAGAAGTTAATGATCCCCCAATTGCCCACCCTAAGTTCCTCTGATGCATTCATTATTTTATTGAGATCTACATTCATCATGTATAGACTTCCAACACAAGCATAGTTATTATTAGTCTCTGCTATTTGCCAATGGATCTAGATACCCAATCTATAAGGCTTGAATTCCAATAGAACACCCAAACATACTCTCGGGTGCTGATAGATAAAACATATGAACCTGGAAAGATTCCGTAATAGCCAAAGATATGTTTTTCTCCAGAATTTGAGTAATTGAGCGAGCTATGACTGGTCCTATTGCAGCTATTTCCTTCTTCACATTTCTCTCCAACATGGCTGGAAAATCTTTGTTAATATAATTGGTGATCAGATTGATCATTTGCTGTGTTTGGTCTCGTTCGAACTTCTCCTGCTTAGCCTTTTCTTCTCCAACACGAGCCCACAATGCATCCATATTGGCCTTGACAACTTTCTCCATGCTCCGGCCCAAGGACCACTCTAGTCGTCTTCCTTCCTTTGTAACTGGGACAGAAACCATTACATTTAGCTGCTTCTGCAGCTCTTTTTGCGTGCTCATCAACTGTATTATATAATGCATCAGAAGTTTGAAAACATGATAACGTATAGATTTGCTACACGAAACACAATAATACCTCAAAAGATTAATTGAAGATCCTATATTTCCTAGCATAGTCCATTGAATACCTAGGAAACAGTATATCTAATTATCATAAATATGAGAATCAATCGCTAAGGAGTGGCACTGGCACACTGACTTGAGAAACACCCACAAATTAGGCATTCATCAGAGACCAAATTTCAGCCACGATATATATAGATACATATACATATATAGATATACTAGTAAAATGCACGTGCACCCTGTTATATTTTACTTTTATGTTTTAATTTTTTGTTATATTTTTGTGTGATATTAAAATATGTACTTATTCATGTTTTTAAAAAATAAAGAGAAAATAGTAATGGTAATGATTCTAATTTTTTTATATAAAATAAATAATAATAGTAATTTTGTAATTAATGTGAAAATTTGAGAACAAAATCATCAAAACTAAAAATTAATTTTTTAACCCATTATTTTAAAAGAAAAGGAGAATAAAGAAAAAAAATAAATTCAAATGTATAATTATGTGTTTTAGGTTATATAGAACTTCTTTTAAAAAAATAAATCATAAAAAAGACTCTTATGGCATGTTTGGCACCATATTAAATATGTTAAGTATAGTCGTATTTGACTGAACCTTATTGAATTGCATTATAATTAGTTTGTACAGTGTTTGGTGACAAGTCGTATAATATAGTCAGACAAAATTAATTATAAATATTTTAATTTAATAATTTATATTTAAAACACTTTTTATTATAAAATTTATTTAAACCAATATTTAGTTCCTTTTTATATTTTTATTATATTTTAAAAATTAAAAAAAATATTATTTTTAATTTGATATTAAAAAAAGTTAGAACACATAATTTTATTATTTAAAATTCAGCAGACTAAGTTCAGTGTCCAGTATGGTTTAGACACATATTCTCTAATCGTACTAAATTTTTCCATAACTGTAATATTTTTATATCGTACAATATGGTATGATTTTACAGCCAAATGCATGACTATAAGGAAATTATATAATCAAGGATTTTAATATTGTGAAACAAACATGACATTAGGTTCTTATCTTTATAATAATGAATCATTATCATTAATTATTAAAAATATACATAAAATAAATAATAATGATAATTTTGTAATTAAAATAAAAACTTGAGGACAAAATTGTCCAAATTGGTAAATGACTTATAAGCAAATATATATAGACATATGTATATACATAAATATATATAGATACATATATAAATGTAAATATATATATACATATATAAATTTATATAATAGTTAAAAATACATGCATTGCACATAAATTATATATAGATACTATATGATATAGATATAGTATATTATAGATATATACATATGTATAAATTATATATAGATACATATGTATACGTGTATATATGTATATATATGTATACATATATAGATGTAGATATATACATATAACAGTTAAAAACATATGCATTACACGTAAATTATCTTATTTTAATTTTTGCAACATATTTGAAATAAATAAGAAATTAATTTTTTTATGCTTTCAAATCAAATTATGAAAGTAAAACCATATTTAGAATTCTTATTAAATCTGGTAATCATTATATGATTAAAATTCTTATTGGATGTGATCCTTATTATATTATCATATTTAGAATCTTTATTTAATGTGATAATAAATCATAAAAGGGCAATTAATGTCAATAGCTTAAAAGATGTGAATAATTTTGTCCAAAAAATATTAAGTATCATTCAAACTTTTATATATAGTATAAAAGTCATAATTATCAAATGTCAGATGTCAGATTGTGAGGACCAAAAAGAAGCCATGCTTAAAAGAAAACTCTAATGGGAGAAAATTAAGATTAAGTCATTTATTAAGCACCTGTCCCTATTACTTCAGGATTAAACTTGCCAAAACATAATAACAAATTAACTACCTGATCCATCATATTCTTCATAGCTGATAATTGGGGCATGACAGTTTCCACAGGTAGGACACCTGAACTGCCATCTGCTCCATTGGACGAATCTGTGGAGTTAAACGAGCTCTGAGTAGAGGAAGACGGACCAGATGGCTGAGAACTTTTGTTTTTATGTCGTTTTCCTTTGGATGCTTGAACAGGGCCCTGAGTAACTGTAATGGAATTTTCTGATTCACCAGCCTTTGATGTTGTGTTTGTCATATTTTTTACTTCTTCGCCGCCACTTTTTGGTAGTTGATCCAATGCAGCAGTTATATTAAGATCATTAGCCTGCAGAATATCATCTGCACTGTAATCTCTTGTCATTTCCAAGCTGAGATTAGAAGCCTGGGAAAAGAAAGATTTCTCCTTTTTCTCTGTATGTGTAGCCTGTAAATCCTTGTGACCTTCAAGCCATGTTTTTGTTTCACCAATAACTTTAACCTCAACTTCTTTACTAACTGCGTCATTACTAACAGCAATATCTTGAGCCTTTCCCTCAGTGACACTCATTTCATGACTAATCTGAGAATTTTCGGAAGATGCAGCAGCCTTAGATAGTATCTCTGAAGGTGTTACCAGATGAGTAGGATGCTTAAATACAGGAGTAGGAACCATAGAAACATCATTCCCTGTAACATATTTATCATCCTTCCTCAGGCCATCAATCGGGGAACATGCATCAGCAACATTGTCTTCGACAATGTCCCTCTTCTGGTCATATGAATAATCAAGAACTGGCTGCTCACCACCATGATCATAGGAAACCAAACTCATCTCAAAGCTATTTGGTGAACTCCTGAAACCAGATAACCTCCTGGACAGCTTTGGACTCAAAGGAAGGGGAGGTGATGTTGGGTGCATGTTTTCAGGTCCCTTGTTAAGCGGCACAGACATCATTTTGCTCTCCATTACTGAATCATCAATTCTAGGCAACTTTGTGGCCTCAGAAGAAATCAAGGTTGCAGGTTTGCTCAATAAAGGGGCACTTTCAGAGCTGATAAGAGGAATGGAAGGCACACTACCATCAGAAATCTCAGAGAGTTTACCATGGGGTGTTTCTAGAGTAGCAGATCTGTCAAATACATCAAAAGAATGATCAGCAGTAGCATCCGTTTTCTCAGGCTCTGTATTGTCTATGGATGTTGGAAGGCACTGAGATACGTCCAATGCATATTGCTGGATAGCTTGCGTTTGGACACAATAGATCTGAATAACATGATCTCCATCTGGTAAGCTATCACTGGTCCCAGTAAGACTTAGAATAGGCATTGTAACAGTAAACTCAGAAATGTAATCCATGCGGGTTGCAGCTGGACTAGGGCCATACTCAATATGCACAACATATATGGCATTCTTTTTGGCATTTGCAAGTACAAGAAGGCCTGTTCGAGGCAATACAACAACTTGATTAAAGAATGCATCCTTGGCCTTGGGTTCGGTCGAACTCATTATTTCCAAAGTTTGAGTACACTTCCATGATTCAGCATCGCTAGGTAACAGCCATCCCTCTTCACTCGTGGATGCCCATATCTTCACTTCCCTGTTTAGTAGCCCCTGCAAAAATAAAATAAAGGGTGGGGGAAGGTTCAATAGATTATATGAACTTTGACACCACAAAATAAAAATTGAAGATAAATACCAACCAAACCACATAACAAATTAATTAATTACAAAAAATCATATTTTCATAAAGAAAACTTCATGTGATTGTCAAATTAGAAAGATGTACCGCTGTGATTAGCACAATATGATCAGGGCGGTGCGGAGCAATGATGAATGTAGCAGAGTTAACAGGCTGACCATCATGTGGCCTTAGAACAGCAAGTGGCAGTGGCTTACGGTCTTCCCAAATCTTCACCTGTCACATAAGATGATTGATCAATACAGGGAACAACTAGGACAATGAAAATTAATATATTTGTAGTCCACATAGAAAAAAAATTCTTAACAAAGTTTAGCTCGCCCATGAATCAAACATAATACCACTATAAATCTATTAATTTCATTAATTACTGAAATGCCTCTAAGTGATTTACTTTTATTTTCATGGTACAGGATAGGTTACAGAAAGAAAATATCATATATGTATGGGCCAAGTTCTACTGCCCTCATAAATTAAAGTCTTCTGCGTGCATGACAGCTTCCCCATAAAGAGCATGAAAAGAAACAGAGTTTGAAACCAAACTTGTAGGTTCACTAAACAAGCATTAGTTTGTATCCATTAGTTTAAACAAGCACTATGGGAAGCAGATACATGGACCAATTTACCTAGTAGAATGTTAATACAAATTACCTCACTATTTTAGATTTTAATATCAGATAATCAAAAAAATTGCTGCTACATTTTACTCATCTAATTACCTATTTTAAACTCAGCATGTGAGGACAATGCTTATGGGCTGAGAAACACAAAAAAAAAAAAATAGAAGAAAAAAGAATTAACAAACCATGCCATCAATTGATGCTGACGCTAAACGGCTGGTCATCCATTGGCACATTGACAAATCAGTAACTTCACCATCATGGTTACCAATCATCTGGACCCCATCAGTTAGCTTGTCAATGGGGCATTTAAGAGGTTCCCCTGTAGAAAACGTTTTTCCTTTCCCTACTTTTATCGTATCAATTCTGAGGATACGATTGGCAATTGCAACCATTAAAATTTCCTGTAAAATGGCTCATCAGTCATGAAGACCAAAGAAGAAGAAGAAAAATAGATACACATGGAGAAGAAAAAAGACATGCAATAATGATGGCATGCCCCATTATTACTTGTTTGTGAGGATGCCAGCACAGACGTGGATGGACTGAATCTTCAACCTCCACTATTTGGATGGCAAGAACAACTTTCCCAGTAATTTGAGGTTTGTTGTCCTCATCTGGACTTTCATTGATCTTCCATATGAAAACTCTTCCATCAGTGCTCGCACTGTAGAGAGTGGGAAGTAATATATTCCTAAGCAAACTTTAATCCCAAAAAAATATTAGAGAAAACTATATATAATACCTGGCCAAAAGATGAACATCCTCAGCAAAGAAAGCCATATCTGTTACTCTCTGAGTAAGAAGAACACACATTTAGCGAGAAAGAGAAGAGAAATATCAAACAAGCAATCCAATTCTTAATGAACCATTTATAAACCCCAACCCCACTGCCAATGATCAAAATTGAAACGTGCTGCAAGATTCACCAATCCTCAAATGAACAGCAATATGAAGGCCGTTGGTAAGGAAATAAACTAGAGCTTGAAAAACAATATGATCATTAGCGAAGACAAATATGAAAAGATGGAAAAGAAATTTGTTACACGGAAAAGGGAAAGGGGGGGCACGAAGCCTGTTTCACATATAATGCTACTTCACTTCTGCTCAGTAGACAAATCCTAATTAAAAATGCATATGTTCTGAAAGGAAAAGCCCTTAACTTTCAATTACAATACAACATTGAACACAAAGTAAGGGGATGTTCTTCTGATATCCATAAAAGGATATTCTAGATTCAATACGGTTAATTCAACATGCACAACATTATCATCTTAATTTTTTGAGTTTCCTTTTCGGTATCTACATAAAGTTCCACTAGTAATAATATCTAATTGCAAAAAAAACTAAAAGATCAAATGACCTAAGATCAAAATAATCAACCTGAGTATGACCTCGTAGCAAAGATCTGAGTGCAGTATTAATGTCAAGGACTCTGATAGCACCCTGCTTGAGTCCATAGCAAATATAAGACTTATTAACAGCAATCTGACGACCAAGAACCAGCTCAGGATCGGAGGTATACTTGGTAATAGGAGTGACTTCAAGCTGAGGCTGCATTTCACCTCGAAACCTGACATCTATGTCATAAACAACATGGTCACCGTTCAAATGGCGACCTTTAGGCAATTTCCTACTGGGCAATCTCATAGGGGAAGCCTGACTAAGAGGAGGGGCTGAAGGTGCAGAAGCAAGAGATGCTGGAGAGTTACTACTGGGCACAGAAAACTCGTTGGAGGCTGTGGGAAAAGGACTCGTGGGCTGAGGCAAATCAGGATTGGCATTATAGGGAGGCTTTTGGGTACTCAAAAGAGCCATCAAACGAGCACCACCAGAAATGTTGGAGTTTGGGGAAGTGGGTGTGTCGACATAGGAGATGGGTCTTGGAGTTTGAGGCTGAATGTTAGGAAATTGGTATTGTTGATGCTGCTGGAGATGGTCTTGAGGAAGATAATAAGGGGGATTAGGATAGTTGGGGTGACTGAAAACTACAGTGGATGGAGGGAAAGAAGAAGTTGGATTAGGAGTAGGAGCTGAGGAAGGTGAAGGAAGAGAAGGAGAAGTAGCGATGAAATTGGTGGTGGTGGTATTGGTATTTGTGGACATAAGAGATGAAGGTGAGGAGGGCTTGAAGAGCTTTGGAAAATCGAAGAGCCCACCTTGTTGTTGTTGTTTCAGATTTAGATTAACTCCAGTAAAGAAAGCCATTAAAGGAATAATCTTGAGAATAACCAAATGGTCATATATAATACATTAACGTTAATGGTAGATAGGGAATCTTACTCTGCGGAATCCTCCAACATGGATAAATAGATCCGATGATGAATTTGCTGATTTGTATATACTTCTGCTGCTACCCGTATTGTTTCAACTTTCTTATCAAAATTAAATTCAGGGTTTCAATCTGTACTTTTTTTTTTAACGAGAAATGATAATATCGTAAAGAAACCAAACAAACTGACTTTTTTCTTTGAAAAAAAAAACAAGCATCACATTTAACACTATATTCTCTTAATTAAATTTTTTACCTTTTTATCTACAAATTTTTTATATTTAATAAATTTAAATTAAATTTAAAAATTAGACTTTTATACTATAGCAATCAAAATAATACATTAAAAAACTTATTTTTAAAATTTTTAATCCATTAATTTTTAGAATTTAATATATTTCATCCATTATCTTTAAATTTAGATCAAAATAGTTAAATATAAAAAATTAATGGACAAAAAACTATAAAAATATAGTTGATAAATCAAAATATTAAAAATGATAAAGTTATTTGATAAAAAAATATTAACAAAAAAATTTGATAACTACGGTCTCTTTTATAATAATTTATTTATAATTTGCTAAAAAAAAATTGTTCACAAAAAATACAAAATAAAATGTTCACATATTTTATTTTTAACCTTTAAAAATATATGCCTTTTATGTTTTTTAAAAAAATATATGGTAAAAACATACAGATTAAAAATAAAATTTCATATATGAAGAGATTAAAAGTAAGTTAGATTAATTTTTTAGTTTAGGCCACAATAGTTATTTTAATATCTAACTTTTAATTTTGAATTTCTTAATTTTAGAAATAAATATTCAATTTTATTTTTTTTTTCTGAAAATAAAAGTTTAAATTTTAAAAAGTATAAATTAAAAATTGGATATTGATGGTATGATAATCAATTCTTGATTTTCAACTTTCATATTATTAAGCCTAAATTTAATTTCAAAATTTTATTTTTTTTAGTTTAGAACTGGACAAAATTTGAAGTTTAAAATTTATAAAATAAAAATTGAAATGAGTTGTCTAATTTCGTTTGAAAATTGTTTTACATTCTTTAGTGTGTTGTCCAGTAACTTTGGTAGTTTGGAACATAGTAGTTTGAAGGTGTAACTTTGGTAGTTTGGAACAAAGTAGTTTGAAGGTGCAAACTAGGGTTTCCCTTGGTATGCCATTTTTTTTTTTGTTGATTCATCATATGACTACTTTTTTCAAACTTATTGTATGTATTTTTATTTTTATTTTCACCCTGTGGTCTATTTAGAAGGATCGAAATAATAGAATTTATAAAAATGGTGCTGTTGATAACTATATAAAAATAAAGTTATTTAACTACTTTTAAACTAGTTGTTTCCTTTGGACTTAATATAATTAAAAAAAATTAAATTATGTCCAATTGTATTAAGGTAAGTGAAATGATGACAAATGGAATTAAAACGAATAAAAATGAAAAATTAACATTTATACTACAACATGCACTTTTCTGTGCCATGACGCACAACAATTTGCTAGAAATATAAGAAAAGCCAAGGCCTTTGTGTCGTGGCAGGCAAAATATATATGTCGTGGCTCGCATAGTCACACTGGCAACCTGAGAGCTTCAAGCCATAGCATGCACTTTTTTATGTCGCAGCTTGCATTAATTTTTTGGATGAAAATTGACACATTGGATTCATTTTCACTTATTTGTATCAATTTTGACCGTTGAATCACATCATATGTTGAATAGGTTAGGTTAGGTTAGGTCATTATTAATTTATATATAAAATCTTTTGGAGGTCAAAACAAATCATTCAATACTTTTAATATTTAATTAAAATCATTAGAAAAATAGGTAACAAGTTTAAAGATAAACAAATCAAGAAAAAGATGGAGGGTTTTAGAGTTTAAACAAGCCAAAAGATTAGTTATATATTTTTTCTATATTTGTATTTTATTTATTTTCTTGTATTTTTTCACTATTTTTAAATTTAATTAAATATGATTATGAATAGTTAAATTTGTTGTTATAACTTTCTTAAACTCAATTTCTTTATGACATGCATTAATTTATTTGTCTATTATATTGTGATTTTTAATATTAGATATTTTAATTATTATTTTCTTACTACTTTTAATTTAATAAGTTAATGAGGTGATGAATCAAGAGACAATTTGATTATTAGTTATAATTAATTGACATGCATGATTTTTAGACATAATTGTATAATTTTTGTGTATTTGATTCATAATTGTAAACTTAACGAGTAGTATACAAATTAATTGACATGAGGGTGTGATTAGTTTAACCAATACGACATATAATTTACTTGAAAGAGAAATATATGCTAATGTAAGGCATTTAATCAAGTATTAATTATCAATTAATTGATATGATAGATTAATTAATATGTAAAAAATTAAGAAAAATTGAATTTCATGGCTCTTTTATACCAAATTAGTTAGTGTAATAAGCTTAACTACTACATGATATGTAGTTTATTTGAAACAGAAATGCATATTAGTATATGACGTTTGATCATATATCATATTATTAATTATTTGAGATTATATATTAATTCATATGTGAAAAATTAAGAGAGAGTAGATTCTTATGACTCTTTTATATCAAATTAATTAGTGTGGGTGTGTGAATTAATTAGTGTTAATATTATATTTTTATTTATCTATTTTTTTAATCCAAATAGTTTAGTGTAATCTTAGTTCGGTACTCAAACTTTTAATAATCTAATTTTTCATGGGTACGGAAACCCTTATTCTTAATTTACTTATCACTTGTACATTAATCACGTATATTTACATGTGCTTAAACTACCAACACCAACATGATAGGTGGTTTATGTATGACGCTCTTCTTATGCACAACACAGAGACAGGGTGTCTGTAATCTTATAGGTTTCATCTCCTTTATGAAAGTTGCCTCCTTCTAATTTTTTGATGGTTAATTGTGATGCCCCTTGGGATTTGGAAACTAGATGCTCAAGTCTTGACTTGATTATGCGACACCACCTGAGTCATTGTGTTAAGGTGCGAGTTATTAGAGTCACACATGTAGACTCCATTTTGACTGCAGAGTTGTTGGACTTGGAGCTTGCTTGGCTTTTGAGATTGGTGCTACCTTTATCATTGTTGAGAGCAATTACTTTTTTGCTATCAGTAAATTCTTAATTGTTTTTACTAACTTTTATCGGTTGGATCATATTGGTAGAGATATTAAGCAATATTTGAACTTATGTACTCACCACTCGATGTTTTTTGCCTTTGTATTGCAAATGCAGCTGCTCATTCTTTTACATGCTATCCTAACTTTTTTTTACAATAAATAGTTAACCTGGATGCAAACCTATGTACCAGTTGAATTTTACTTTAATGATATTATTATTCTTTAAAAAAAAAAAAATTTAAAATAATTATCAAATTAGCCATAAAAATCACTTACAAAATATAACCTCAATAAATAAATAAATATACATTTAATCAATTTTATAATTACTATTTTTTCACGTTGTCATGAAATGTTATTTTTTTGATGTAATATATAACCAGCAATCTTATGCTTATCACAAATCTTGTGCTATTAAAAAAAAAAAAAAAAAGCAATCTTATTCTTATCACAAATGGAGCATTTAACTTATTTTCTAATTTTTATACCAGTTTAATATTTTTCTTAATAAAAAGTACAAATGTAATCAACTAATCATGTACTAATCACATTATTACTATTTAAATGGTATTTTTTCCATTTTAAAAATTTATTATATATAATTATTCAAATTTTTTGCAAAAGAGAAAAGGCAAGTTGTCAAGGAGTGAGAACAAAGAATATCATTTAAATTTTCATTAGTGAGAACAACCAAATTGTCCTTCAATATATAAAATATGTGAATAATAGATTTATTAATGAATTTAAAATAAAAAATAAAACCTATTTTTATGAGCAACTAATAATCAAATTTGGCACCTCACTTTATGCCTGAATCCTGCTACAGTGCTACTCCATAAGAAAGGGAGTTTTATCAAGTTGAGGAAGTAAAAATGAAACATATATTACATTACATTTATTTGCATGCTATTAGTTACGATACAGCTATGCTGTGGGAGATTGAGTATCACCTTTGAAAAATCACCCTGAGTTCTTTACACAAGGACAATTATTCTCCTTATATTAAATCTTAAAATATTACATTCATTGATTCATATAGTAAATAAATGTGTCATATATTTAAGGAATTTGAGCCTTGGTAAAGGCAATAATTCTTATTTTTTTCACACCTAAAATGAGTATTTATTAATAAATTTAAAAAAGCAAAAAAAGAATGCTTATGTTACATTATTAAGATATATCTTTATACGGAATTAGTGCGGTAGTGGTGCTCAAGTTAAATAAATAGTATCTCTTTATACTATTTATTGCTTTCCTTTAAGTAATATAAAGGAAAATTCTTTTTTTATTTTTTCGATAATTTATTAGAAGAAATATTATAAATGTGTTAAAAGTAATTTTACAAACTTAACGGATTTAATTAAAAACTCATAGTTAGATTAGACGTTTAAATAATTTGTACAATCTTGTCAAATTTAATTTTACAAAACTCATGTCTTTTTTACAAATTAGAAATTCGAAAAAAAAATATTATGTATAGAAAATAGTATTTAAAATTTAAATATTATTATAATTTAAATGTCAAATAGATAAATATTAAATATGATATTATATCTTTTATGGTTAAATTTATTTCAACTTTTATTTGAAGTTTTAAATAAAAATTTAATTTATTGTATCAAAAATTTATATTTAAATAGAATTTTAATATCTATCGTATCTTATATTTAAAGTTCATATTGTATTTTATAATAAGGTCTTTAATAATATATTGAAAACACAACAATAACAAAAATTATTTCTTCTATGCTTTATCTACTTTTCTGTTATTCTCTTCCCTTATTTTTATTTAATTTTATAAAAAATATCATATTTTAACGAAATACTATTAAAACTGTAATTTTGCTATAAAGTATGTATGTAGTCAACATATCACAAAAAATGTTTAAAAACTAATGATAGTATCAACGTGCTCACCATTTTAAAATGACCTAATATTACTCAAGGGGCTAAATTTGGAATAAAAATTCTCATGAAATGGTTGAGTAAGTGTCACATCTCTATTTTTTAAAACCAATTTATTAATTGAACTTTTTTTTTTTTTTTGGATAAAAATTTTATTATTGAACTTCAGTAACCCTTTTTTTAAGAAGAGGATTAAATGTGTACATGTTTAAAACAAATGGACTAATTTGTGGGCGTTTCATTGTGAGTGCACACCATGATTCGAAAAGATAATAAAAAATGGTAGATAATTGCATTCTTATGCTTAAATACTAGAAAACTGTAATAAATGTTTCACATATTGCATAAAACAAGCGTGAATATGCTAAGTCAAAAAAGTAATAGTAATAATAATAAAAAGAACACAACCTAGCTCACATATGTGCTGCTGCTATCTAAAGGACTTAATGGAAACAAAGACTTAATCCAAACCTATTATTCAGCCTCTTCTTACGACCCCCGATTCCGAGAAACTACAACAGAACTCCAGACGTTGTGCTTTCCATCTGACCAATTCAGTCCTCCAAAAACGTAATGCCTATATTCGAGATCATATTGACCTTTGGGTTTCAGAGTAACCTTGAAGCTCATTTCTTCGCCTATCTTTCCAAAATTCAAGATATTAGGCTCCACTGAAACTGAAATCCCTTGTGGTTCAGTCACAGTAACAGTATAATTGCCTGGAGATCCAACATTTTTCAGCTTTCGTGTCACAATAGCCGAGTCTGACAGTCCAACTACGGTAATTGAAGGATAATTGAAGTCCAAAACGTTGGCAGATTTGGGACATTCATAATCACCGAATGTTCTCATCTTGCGTTGGTTATACCCAATAGAACAAAGAAAATATAAGTAGTCATTGTGAGAGAGGTCATATACCAAGCCAGGATCAATGGCTTGATTTGGTTGAATGTGGCCAGAACCGTAAGCAAAAGGTGTTGCCTCACCATCTGATCCTCCATCCTGCATTGGTTCCATTCTATTATCTTTCGTTGTTGCTGCAACAGAGCATTGAACACACACAAGCCCTTTTAGCACAAAAATTTAGTTTGAATCGAGTAGTGGGAAACACACGAGAGTTCAGAAATCAAAGCCTCACCAGTTGTCATAATGGCAGAATGATATGCAGCAGTGCTCCAGTCAGGATGAAGTGTCTTGAGAAGGCCAATGGTGCCAGCTACATGAGGGCAAGACATAGATGTGCCAGACATTGTTTGAAAACGATTCTTACCTCCATTGACAGCAGCTATGATCTTCACTCCAGGAGCAGTAATATCAGGCTAATTGTTAAGACAAATTAGATTATAATGAAGAACATTAGAATATCATAATAGGATTCAGAGATAGAAAATGACTAGAAACGTTTTCAAAATTGCTGGCCAAACCTTAAGAAGCTGAGGAGAAATAGTGTTTGGCCCTCTAGAGGAGAAAGATGCCATCAATGGAGCACGTTGGACGTCCAATTGTGCTGTTGAGCCATTGAATAATCCCACTGGATTGCTGTAATATAACAAATTACAAACCAAATAAGAATGTCAATGAAGTGGAATATATAGAGAGAGTGTGTAATAGAGGAGACATACGAGGTGGATTCGATGTATTCAAAGACAGCAAGACCATCTTTATAAGTAATTTGTGTAGCTGGTAGCACATGACGATCATGATTCAATATACTGCCAAATTCCTCAGAATTACAAAGTATCATCCCCACTGCACCAGCACGAGCTGCGTGTTTTCCCTTAGCAACTCTATCAATCTCACCTCTCAGGCAAGCCAAAATTTTGCCACTTACCTTCTCTGGGTCAAGTGTTCCTGACAAACAGAGCATGCTGCAAAAAAAAGATCTTCAATGTACCATCAATCCGACTTAAATTCAAAAGGGTTATCACGAAAGAGAACAGATAATGAAAATGAAAAGTAATCTAAATTTATAAAAACCAAAACAAAGACAGAATAGATATAACTCTTACGCCTCTTCAGAATCAGCACTGGATTTCCTAGCTTGAGCACCTGTAATTAGTGGATAGAATTTGTTCTCTGGCAAGCTATGAGACATGTGTGATCCCTATTAAACAACAAGGAATAAAAGAGTAATAGTTATTGCAAAGAGTAGAATATTAAACAATGCTTTTGGGAGAGAACAATGGGCAAAGAAGATTTGTTCATTTTTATATGCTTTTGAAGAGTAAAGATATAATTGAATAACACCTTATAGCGAGCACCGTTGCCAAGTTGAACATAAGTAGATGTTTCGTCTTCAAACCAATAATTTTGCCCCGGTCTGGCAATTGTGCTTGCTGCAACAGTTACTATCCAAGGTGCAGCATTAGATACAGTTCCAGATCTTGGCCCACTATTTCCACCAGAGCAAACAACTGTAATATTGCTCATGACAGCATGAAATGACCCAATAGAAATAGCATCATGAAAGTAATCAACAGGTGGACCTCCAACAGACATTGAGATAACATCAACTCCATCACGTATTGCCATATCAAAGCCGGCCATGATATCGGCATCACTGCAACCACTCCAGCATACTTTGTAAGCAGCCACTCGAGCTTTAGGGGAGCCACCTTTTGCAGTTCCGTTACGAACACCATAGGCCCTGACACCATGGACAAAGTTCCCACCAACTGTGGACAAAGTGTGAGTACCATGACCACCACTGTCACGAGGACTACTTTGTAAAGAAAAAGAATTAAGCTTCAAATTTTTAATGGCATCATAGCCTTCGCGAAAGTACTTTGCTCCAATAAGCTTCCTGCCAATAAAAAATGTATATTATGTAATGTTCTCAAGATTCAATTAAATCATTCTCTCTAAGTATTCATTCTAAATAATCTATTTCAAACATCATTAATAAATGCAATACAAAAACCACAGACTGGAAAAATGATTTCTGTTTATTCGAAATAAAGTTGAATCATCCAAATTCCAGAAATTTAAATAGACAGAAAACATAAATTACAGAGAAAATTAGTAAAGAAAAATCATTTAAAAGGATATAATAAAATTATAAGAGTGGAGAACAAAACTTGTTGCAAGGGAAATCTCCAGTGCATCCTCCTTTCCACCTTGGCGGAATGGGTCCATAGCCATCATCGTTAAAGCTTTCTGCTTCTGGCCAAACACCTGTATAAATAAAAGTGTAAAAATCTCCTACTTTTACACTATCATATTCTCCTACTTCTAAAATAATATTTTTTTTTTTAAAGTTACATTATGTTACTTCTTATGCAATAAAAAGGGAAAATATTTGTCTTTACCTATAAAAAAAAATAAAAAATCTTTTCTTTGATGAAAATTTGTACATATTTTAATTACTATTAAATTTATTTTAATCATTATTATAAAATATATGAACAATTTTTATATAAAAAAACATAATGTGTGTTTTAAATTTTATATATAATATAATACACATAAATATGATATTACATGATAAATTTATTTAAAAAATAAATCCCTTATTTATTTTTAATATAATTTTATAATGTGTAAATTTATGTATTATTAATCTTTATTATTTTATTATAGGATAATATCTATCCTTTATTAAGTAGACATGTGCAAAAAAAATTAAATTTTTTTGAATTTTTTTTTTAAAAAGAGAACTAAAAACTTAAAATGTATCATCTAAAAAAGTAATTAAAATGTTTTTTTTTTTTTTTAACAAAGTGATCCATGCATCACACACTCTTAAATAAAACGAGATTTTTATTGATCCTTTTTAGAAATAAAAAAGTTTCATTCTATTTTTATATCATTTAATCATTCGATAAATTTAAATTTTAATATACATTGTATTATTTTAAATATATAAAAATAATAATTATATTATGCACTTAAAAAATTTATAATTAAGTGAAAAGGTTCTTTTTATCCTTTACACGAATTTTAATAATTATAACTAGTAACATTTTTATATCCTTTTAAAGTTAAATCAATTTATTTTTTAAGTAAGTGCACATATTAATTATTAAAATACAATTTAAGTATTTAAATAAATTATTTATTCTTTTTTATATCTATGTGATTAAGGATCTTTTTGTAAGGTTTTTTAGAAAAAAATATTCACTAATGTTTTTATGAGAGAGAAAAAAAATATTCCTCTGAGATACTTTAGATATTTTAAAATAGATTGTTTACAAAATAATATAATAATAATATTGACAAAAAAAATATATGTTTAATTTGAATTTGATTTTCATGATATAGAGAATCTTGGTTGTTTTATTAGATTATGTTTTTAGTTAATTTTTGGTGTAAGATCTAAAATAATATAATAATATTTTTTTTGTTTTTTTAAATGCAATATTTATTTAGAAACAGTTTATGACTAAACTCAAAAAAAAATTGAAGATATATATATATTATACCAGAGTCAAGATTGGCTATGATTGTATCTTCACCAAATCTGGCCTTATTCCACGATGATTCAGGAGGAATGTTACCATCTAATTGCTCTAGTGACATAAATTCCCATGAATGAGTTGTTTGCAATTTTCTTAATTTATTTTCAAACACTGATACAACTTTTGGGTGCTCTGCAATGGCAATTAGGTAGCCAAAACAAAAAACAAATTTTGTTAGCAACAAATCTATTTACATTAGAAATGATACAGTACATTATGTGTACGATATATATTATAAGACCCGACACGTAATTAATAAATCATATAAATTATATATAAGCTTAATTTTACTCACTTGCAATTTCAGCAGCTTCTTTCTGATCAAGGAAGGCAGCAAAACCATTGATATGGTGCTTATAAGAGTTAATCATTGAACTTCTTGCTTTCTCTTTACTGCATAATTTCAATTTAATTACAAAGTGAATATTAAAAAAAGAAAAAGAAATTAGTATATACAATTAATTTATTAATAATTTACCTTCCCACAAAACTTGTGAGAAAATCATGATGAAATTGTGTCACACTATCAATATCAGTTTCTGTAACTTCTGAGCCATGCGTATGAAAACCCAAGTACACTATATAAGACTAACAGTAACAAAATTAATCAGGTATTAGTTAAATGTACATATAGTGTTTTGTATAAAAATATTAGAAAATGAAGAGTATATAAATATATATATATACACGTCATACGTTTTTGGCTGCAGAGGCTGGTACTTGAAACAGAGAAATAAAAATGAATAATAATTGAATTAAAATTAGAAGCTTTGACATTTTGCCTAGAATAACCATGAACACGAAGTGTATAAGGAGTTTAAGGACTTAATTTGTGCTCTAAATACCTGATTGATGCTTCTGAATATATAGATTGTTCAAAAGTCCTGAGTTTATGGTAACCGTCTCTATCTTTCTTCAATATTTAAAAAAAAAAAAAAAAAATTTGAAACAAATATTTTTGAAATTACTAAATTTGTTAATTGCAAGTTAATATTTTTTTCTTTTAATAATTTGAGGTAAATTTTTTTTTTTAATAAAATAAACAATAAACAGAAATATAATATAGCTTATTATTATTTCTTCATTTCTTTATTTCCTCTTAGAGATGCGTATAGTATTATAGCTTATTATTATTCTTTAATTAGTAACTTCACATAAAAATGTTTGGTTATGGAATATGCCCTAATGTGGAAGAGAATCTTGTGACACGTGGTAGATTGGGCATATATATATATATATATATATATATATATATATATATATTTTAAAAGTAGATAATGGTAAGAAATGGGGTGAAGATAAGGACTAATACTTAACAGAGATATATAACAGATTTTTTCCTAAGGTGCACACTGTTTTATTTAAAATCAAATCATGCATATAATATAATATTCATATTTTTTACTTATCATATGGAGGATTAAATATGTTTTAAATGTGGTTGCGGCAAATTTACTACAAGAGTCTAAGAGAGCTAGAGTAACTACAAATGTTTATTTGATCATTATCTGTATTATGTACAATTGAAAATCCAAATCCAAAAAAAAAAAAAGTGAGAAAATTTTGAATTCAAATCCAGATTACTGATTTTGCAAGAATTTCTTTTTAAAATGATGCTTTTGATTATTAGATTACATGTATTGTACGTTTTTTATTTATCAATATGTAGTTCACAGATTATGAGCAAAATTTATATGGACTTGCACCCTCTTTCATTTCAGTGTTTCTTTCCAAAGAATTAAGAGTTTTTGCAGCCAAATAGTTCTCCATTTCCCTTCAGTTTAGACCGATGTACATTTTAACAATGACTTCTTTTTTCATTTTGGTTACTATAGCACTCATTTAATATATATGAATTGTTATGCTTCTTTAATATGACTATTTTTAAGTGTACTTTTCATAATTACATAATAATAATAATAATAATAATAATATTATTATTATTATTATTATTATTATTGTTATTCAGAACAACATATTAAATTAGCTTGAGTTTAGTGAGCTTTACTCATTTCAACTTACAAAATCAAACTTCAAATCACCGTCTCATTAGATTAATTTTAAATAAGCTATAAGCTATACTAATTAAAGATGCAAATCATATCGTATTAATCATATCTATATTATATTCGTATTGTATTATTCGTGTCGTCACTGGATTCGATTTGTATTATTCGTGTCAGTTGACACATAAAAAAATTTACTCAAACTTTTTTTCGTATTACCTATTTATAATATAGTAAGAAATAACCTTTAAGAACATGAAAAAATTATTGATCAATTCTTATTAAAAAATATTTCGTGTCGTGTTCGATTCGTGTTATCAAGTCGTATCAAAAATTGTCACCCCTAATACTAATCATTTGTTAGCAGATATAAGGTAACATTTGATTCGCTGAATATAAAAGTAATGAGAATAATAATTGTAATAGAATTGAATGTAAATGAAACAATATTACTATAGTGTAATCATAATAAATAATAGAGAAAAGTATCATGGAGGTCCTTCAGATTATGTCATGTGTGTCATTTGGTCCCTTAGATTATAAGTGGTGTCATTTGGTCCCTTAGTTTCAGAAAAAGGGGCCAATAAAGGACAAAACACATGATTTTAATGATTTTTTAAATTAATATTTTAATATCATAAATATTAAAATAATACAATTTTTCATTAATTGACCCCTTAAAAAATAATATTTTAATTAAAAAATCATTAAAATCATGTATTTTGTCCTTAATTGGCCCCTTTTTCTAAAACTAAGGGACCAAATGACACCACTTATAATCTAAGGGACCAAATGACACACATGACATAATCTAAGGGACTTCTATGGCCCCGCTCCCTAAATAATAATATTAAAATAAAGATTATAAAATTATAAATAAAATTAAATTAAAAAATAAACTTTTTTTATCACTAAAATAGATAAAATGAGCAAAAAATTCATAAATAGCTATACAAATTGTGAGAAAAATAGAGAGGATTGAAGGCGTAATGAAGATTGTAGAAGGCTGTAGGCGTAATGAGGATTACTGCTACTGCTATAATCCATTTACGTTTCATTACAGAGTACAGTTAAACCAAATATAATAATACCTGGATAAATTCCATTCCAATTAATATCAACTAAACATAACCTAAATGTAATGGATTATTCAGTCACAGACTCGCAGTTACTATTATGACACATCTGTGCATAAGTTTGCAGCCAATGCCAGTGAAGCTAGATATTACATACAAAGGAAAAAGTTCTTTTACAATTTTTTAAATACAAATATGATCATATAAAACAATGAAGATGAAAGTAGAGGAGCTTGTACCATCAGCTGCCAACTGGTCATCTAAACTTCCTCTCCTTCGTTTGCTGCACTTCAGGAACTGCTGGAGAACCCAAAGGTGGTTTTAAAGTTTGGTGAAGGAACAATTAGGTCCTCTACAGAGATTTTTTTTTCTTTTGACCACCTGATTATTCAGCATATAAAAAATCAAAAAACAAATAAACAACTGCTCCCATATATGTTTGACATAAAAAAACCCTAACATATCCAAAAAGCAGATGATGTTCAGAGCCGGCGAAAACATAATTATCCTTCAATCTTGAATATCTGAAAACAAAAATGCCACATTGCCAGAAAAACACAAAGCCTTTCACTGTACTCAGTACTGAACTTCGATTCTGCGAAGGTTCAGGTATCATCCACTTGTGAATTAAATACAAAACTCGGGAATGTGGTGGTAATGTCTCTGTCCAAGAAAATTAGTGGAAATGTAAGTTATGAGGAACCTGATTGCCATATTTCATTTATCAAAATATAAAACTACCGTCTAAAAAGTGAACCTGTTATAGATGCAACGATGAAATAAGGACAAACTAACAAACTCACTTTAGATACTGAAGAGTCATATTTTTCAAAAGAGATGGATGATGCAACGCAAGGCTTCTCCACTCTTCCTTGTCAATTTTTCCGTCATGCTTTGTATCAGCTTCTTCAAAGGTCTATAATTTATCAAAATGTGCAAACATCTAAGAATTACAGAGATGAAATATATTTACAAGTCCAACACTTGCAAAAAATATAGATACAGAAATTGCAGTTACTGCTCGGATGCACGTCTAAATCAGAAGTATAAAAATTCTCTTCCATAGAGGACCCTATTATTTGAGATTCTAGTACATTCACATGCCTAAAATGTGACCAAACTCAATCATCCAATAAGTGCTTAACGACCATTTTAAAAAACGTGATTTTAATAACATTGAGTCAAGAGAAATTAAAATATTTATGTTGGGATATGATTAGAATTATTTTGCTTAAATAAATAAATATCAATTTTTTTTTCAATTAGAGTTTCTTGGAAAATAGGAAAAAGAAAGAAAAAAAAAAGGACTTGAGAGATTAAATAGGGAAGAGTTAACGTGAAATTGTTCACACCGCTCTCTCTTGTCTTCCTCTTCTCTTCATTTTCTAGGTTTTAGACGAGACTCTAGAATTTTGTAGGTGCAAAATAGAATTTCAAGTTATGAATCTAGTAACAATACCTCTGATTTCAGCAAGATTTTTTTATGGTTTTAATTAGGTTTCAAAGGGGGACGATAAACCCTAAATTTAGTGAATGAATTATTGAATAATGTGATTTGACAATCCATGGCAATTTTGGGTATTTAAATTCAGAAGAAAAAGTGAGGCTAAAACGAAATTCAAGATTTTAAAACTCTAAATCCAAGGTATGTTTATGTGATTTTGAAATACTTCTATTCAAATAAGGACTCAAAAAATTTTACTTGTGATAATAGACATAGTCTACTGAATCTTGAATCACTAATAAAGGTTTTGTTACCTAATTTTCGTGACTTTCCGAACTTGAGTCAAAAAATGAGTCTTATAGCTGACTTCAAGAAGCTCTCTCCCCCTTTCTTTGAGGAGTCAACTGATCCACTAGAGACTAATCAGTGGATCAGGCAAATAGAGCACATACATGAATTCTTAAGACCTTATGAGGAGGAAAAAGTTGTGCAGACATAGGCATTGGTGGGAGACAACAAAGAGGGCTCAGAATGTGGGTCAAGACCCTAAGGGTTGGGAGAGATTTAAGCCTTTAAGGAACTGTTCCTTACTAAATATTTCCCACAGACCTGTCGGGATGAGGAGGAGACCGAATTCCTGAAACTAGTGGACACTGAAAGTGAAGGCGGCAAGAAGATTTGAGAAGTGACTTGTACCAGAAAATAGAAAATATGTCCATAACTAGGGATTGAAGCTTCCTTTTTAAAAGGTAAGAAAGAAACAAAATCAAGAAAGACAAATCTGGGACTCTAGCAGTTCATTAAACAATTTGATTAATGGAATGATTAATTTCTTCAGGACACTAAAAACCTATGAAGTTAATCAAGTAACTAAATACAAAGATGGGACATAAAAGTTGAAAAATTAACAACATGCAACCAAGGTTGTATTAAGCTAAATCAATAGATAGAGAACGAACCTTGTCAATTATACTTTCTACGACATCATCTGAGAGATTCATTCCAGATTCAGCAAGTGTAGTCACTACCATTTGCTTTAACTACACGATGTAAAAGCAGATGAGAAGAAAGTGATCCAGTAATTAAATCTGACAACAAAAATTTGCAAGGATAGGAAAAGTCAAGTAGAGCATACAAAATGAATGGAGTAATTTACCTATCCTACAATGCTAGCAAGAAGCAAATTTTAAAAGCTGGAAAGTGAACTAAGGCATCAATATGGTCCAAATACAAAGTCAACAATGTTGTAATTAAAACAAATGTGCCAGACCCAGGAGGAGGAAGAAAACTGCTGGCTAATGCAGACCTAACTAGCAAGCTTCTAGATACTCGAGTCCAGTGCCTCAAATACACCCAATACCGCTAATGATTTTTAGCAGATTATCTCATGCATATTTGCTAATTAGTGTAGTTGGTTGCCTCTGAAGATGCTAGTTCAGAACAAAACACTGATGAGGAAAAGAGCTACAGTAATGAAATCACGTGGTCCAATCATCCACGAAAATGATAAATGTAAATAAATACTTTCACCATTGATATTAAAGTGGACAAAGGTTTGGTGCTTTTAACACTAACTACGTCAATGCTAGGAAAATGCTTAAATATTTTGCAATTTCAGTTTCCAAGTGACAATAAATTTCTACAACATGAAGAAAGAAAAGGCACCTCCTCTCTTTCAATGAACTCCTGCTGTTTTAGGTTGTAAAGTTGGAATGAAACTGCAAAAATATATAAAGTTAGACATCCCTAACAATTATGAAGATGTTTCCTCAGATCAAATCAAAATCTATTTAGAAGCCCTCCTCTGAGTTTAGTAGCTTCCTTGATAAATCAAGGTAAAATTCACCAAATTCAAACTAAAGGCTAAACTTGTAATTCTCTGCTAAACTAAAGCTAACCAGGAAGCACTAGATTTTTTTGGAAAACAGACAAACATACATTCAATCTTATCTTCAATAAGAGCATTAGGGTGAAATACTGAGAGAGCACGAGCGAACTCGTCAAAATCTAGAAATCCAATATGCTTTGTGTCAAATAAGTCAAATACCTACAAATGGAACAAAAATGGGACAATGAAACTAATGTAAATTAAAGCTCATAAATTATTATGTATGATACAAGGTATGCACTAAATATTTGCATGTAAACAAGCAAATATCTGAAGAGTAAAAAATCCAGCCAAAGGACAAACTGCTTTCTTTAACATAGATCTTTAGTTACATCTTGTAAAAGGGATTCAATGCTTTAAAGACATTAAAATATCAAGGAATTGCACATAGCTAATTAACAGGAATAAGAATATCTACATAATCTGGAAATGAATTCTCTAAAAATTATTAATGCATTAAAGAGCCGGACAAATTAAAAAAATAAAGGGCCAAAATACGGCATCGAAATATTAAAGAATACCCGGTCTGCAAATAAACTCTCCTTTTTATTTGTTTTGAACAGTGCAAGTTGGAACTCTTCCTGAAATTCAATACTCAAATGTCCATTACACCAGCTTGCCCATTTCCATGACAAAAGTACAATCAAAATACTGGAATCATACACAAAAACCCTTACCTTATGGATCAGCCCATCATCAAATACTGCACTGCTGATTTTTTTAAATAGTTCATACAAAGCTTCAATCTCACTTACACTAACTGCATTAGATTAAAGAAATTAATAAAGACCATCATCCTCCAGTTTTCATTTCAGGACAAGAAAAAAGATATGCAGAAAATCATTGACAGAGATGCAAAGGTATTAGCAAAAATAAAGCAAAGATATTGTTGACCAAAAAAAATAAAGCAAAGATATTGAGGGATCTAATTTGATAAGGCGAACAATCATCCAGATGACAAAAGATCACTATATCACTTTCTGAGACCAATTTGTTTCTTTTGGCAATAAAAATATATGTTCAAAATTTTAAACCTTAATGTTTACCCCAAATAGCGGGCTGAGTACCATTCAGGATTAAATAAATTCATCAACTTCACTAGATCAAAGGACAATACTCTCTTTTGTTACCTAATGGTTTTTGATATAAGAGAAAGTTTAATAAAGAAGATGCTATACAAACTGTCTCCCTTGCTAAAGCTTCTGGATTTTGCAAACCCTTTGGATGTATCTGACCACCAGCATCACAACAGTTAACCACTTTAGCACATAAATGCTTCAAGGCGTCAAGACACTGCACCATAGTCTCTTACAGAAGTCAAAACACTCCATACCTGCTAACAAGTGATTATTGAGTCAGCTAGCTCCCACTTCAAACAAATGAATCTACTGATTTGTTGTCTAATAGGCAATAAACAGAGCATAAGTAGTGGTTTTAAATATCAATTAATACAATATTCAATACAAATAATCTAACTTTTTTGAGGCATAAAATTATGGGAAACAAAATACTAACATATTGTTTAAATCAAAACTTTTAAGATTTTAAAAATTCAGAGTCTAGCTTATCCATAAATGCATCTGCACATGACAAATTCCCATTTACTACTCAAGCTGTTCAAAACTGAGAGCCTGCAAGGTTTAGGTGAACTACAGAATCAAATATCCCTACAACATCTAATACAGATATTCTTAAATAAACGCAGTCTATTCCCTTTCTCACCACATAACACAAAAGTTAAAGCATTCTTGGCATTAGCGATTCTGTTTCATGCCCCCCTCAACCTTTCTATAGCAGTAGCACAACTAATAAAAACACAATTACCTGTCTTCTTAGCAATAAAGATTATTGTGATAATTCGATAAAATCATGTCTCACTCAGCAAAATGAAAAAAAAAAAAAAAAATCATGTCCCATCAATGAATAGGCATCCTTACATACATAGTAAGGTTGATAACAAAAACTGCCGTATCAACAACTGGTATTTTTGTTCCATTCAAACATATGACAGGGTAGTATGATATAATTCTTACGTCGGCACGCAAATAATAAAAAAGATGACAAAGAAACAGGTACGAGAAAAGCTCAATTGAGTGAAGATACAAGAAATTATGTCTTATGTTGTAACTAGCTTAACCATCAATATAACTTAAGAAGAACACCAAAGCATATCTAGAGCCAACTAAATAATTTCTATTATCATGTGATTCTGGATCATATCTTGCAAACCCATATTCTCTTTACACGTAGCCTAATACAGCAACGGTTGACTGAGGTTGCCAATTGACATGGAAAAGTGATATCTTGAAGAACATAAGAGATTTTGGTCTATTACGGTGAACACCTATAACTGGGTATTACAATAAAACCATACAGTCCACAACTCCACTATCCAGTATTATCCATTCAACTTTTTTCCCTCACTTTTCTACACCTAATTCCAGTGAATTACAATAAAGATAATGTTGAATAATTCTTTAACCCATTGACCACACTAAATAGCTGAGAATAATAGGATGACCAAACCAAAACCCTGAACCCATAAACTCAGATGCTACTCTCAAACTGAATTCACATTCGAAATTTAACAATTAATATGAACTTGGTAATGAAAAACCTGGTTAATAGCATACACAAAAATAGGAAAATTGTTTTTTTCGTGCAAAAAGAAAATGCAAGAAACAAGAAGGGGATTCAAAAGGGTAACATTGAATCTAAAATGCCAGAGTTTTATGGCCCATTATCAAGTTCACAAACTTACACTGCGGATGCCGATCCAAAATCCCCTGTTCAGTTGCTCAAACCAACCACTCCCCAAAACCCCAAGTGCCGATAATTTAAAACCCAAAATCGTGCAGCTACTACAAACGAAACCATAACAAAGTAAATATCCATAACTATCAAAGATCCTAATCAAATCCAAAAATTAAATTTGGAAATAAAAGAAAAGGGCATAAAATCTTGAAAATTCAAAAACTATAAAATGAAGCATAAAAGCATGAGAAAAAGGCGAAGACTTTTCCTACCCTTCAGAAGAACCAAAAGGGTAGACACCGAACTGACAATAATGATGAAGAGGGTGAGCAGGAGGAAAATCAAAATTCCCCGAAGTGTCTCTCTGTTTTATTGTTAACAATATTTCCGTCAAAAAAAGCTAGGAATTAAATTATTACCGACGAAGATTCTTGCTTTTTGCATTTACTTTTAGGTAGAGAAAATGAAAATGAAAAAAAAAAAAAAAAAAAAAAAGAGTAAAAGAAGAATAATAGAAATTATTTATTGCCCGATGTTATTTTATTCTAAAAAATTCCAATAACAGTGCATTTATTTATTTATTTTCTAACAGGAAAGGCAATGCTGGCAAGTGCCAAAAGTGCATTTACTTATAACACGTAATATCATAGACTTTTTTTTTTATCATTTTAAAATATATATTTTAAAGTAGTTCTTAATTTTTTAAAATAATATTTAAATTTAATTTTTTCAAAAATTGTTAAATTTTTAAATACATAATTTTCATATAATTTTTTTAAAAAATAATTTTAATATTTTTACTAAAATATTTTTTTAAAAAAATCAATTTCTAATAAAAAATACAAAAAAAATCTAGTTAATTTTTTTTGCCTCATAATTTTTTTTTTAAATTTGTTTAAAAAAAATAATTTTAAATTTTAAATTATCATCTTAAAAAATTACATGAGAATCATGTGTTAAGAAATTAAATTTTAAAAAAAATATTAAACTTAAGTATACTTTATTAAAAATTAGAGATAAAATAAATTCAAATATATCTTTTATAAAAGTAAGAGATTTATATAGTACTAATGAAAAAAAAATGTATAATAACGTAATATTTTAAAATAATCACATTTTTAATGTAAATATATTTTATAAAAATGCATAATATATCTATTAATCAAAATTATTATTACTATAGCACTCAGAACTCATTTTCTTGAACCAACAGTGGGATTAATTAGTAATATAATTAGATTATATACACAAAATTATAGATTTGAAGCAAAAAAAATTACATAATAGTTATTAAGATTTATATATTTTGATATATATTAATAAAAATGTGGATAAAAATGACATAAATTATTATTAAAATGTTAAATATATACACATGTTTAATATATTTGATAAGTATTAGTGATATAAATAAAATTATAATTGTATATTATATAAAAATTCTTTTAAAATGTGATAATAATTTTTTTTAATATTTAACTTTAAACCCAACATTATAAAAACTAAAAATTTAAATAAATAAAAAAAACATACAATAAGCTTCAAATTAAAGCTTTTAAGTTTATATAATTTACATATTCAAAATTTCTCGTATTTTATTTCAACCTAAATTTTAACTTTATCTAATATTATATTATTTGATATTTTATTTTAATAAGTTTTGAATTGACTTGAAATTTTATTTATATGAAAATTGTAATATTTATTTAGCCTTAGATTTTTATTTATTTTAATTTTAGTCTTATATTATTTATCAACATATATTTTTAAATATAGTTTTAATATTAAAATTCTAAATCATATTTTATTTCATATATTTTTATTTTTTCTAGTTTTAATTTTAACATTTATAAATTTTGATATATTTGATTTGGCTTTCCATTTTCTTATATTTTTTAGTAAAAAAATTTATTTTATACATGTATAAAATCAATCTGTAAATGTCTTTAATGAAAAAAATGATTTAATTTTTTTAAATAATTTAATCATTTAGAAAAATATGATTGATATTAGTACAAATTTATGTGATTATAACATTCTTCGTAAATGAATAACCATCACCTTCCATCAGAATGTGATATAATGCATAAAAAATTTATATTATATAATAAAACGTTCCAGAATCCTGCATACAAGCAAATATTATCTTTGGATTCTACTACAATATTATGAATGCGCTTTGTCCATTAACAAATCCAAAACTAAAAAGCCCATGCCATATTTCCCATATCCAACCATATAGCACATTATCGCTCGGCAAATATATGTGATCATTATACATCCGTTACAAAGGAATCGCATGAAAAGGCATATTAGCTAGGTATAAGTTAGTAAAACCATTTGGACACAACATAACTCACCGGGTCTTCAAAGAGTAGTTCATAAGTAACAACCAACCAACACTAGATTTCACTTTCTCTGCATGCAGAGCAAGTACCCCCAAAAAAAAAAAAAAAATCATAAAACTAATACCTTAAAACTTATAATAATAAAAATAACATACATAACACTAGTTCATACTTTTCTCAATTCAAGTTAGGAATTTTATTTTTATTGCTATAAATTTTAAAAAGTATTATTTTAAGTAATTTTTCAACAACAATATAGTAAAATAATAGTTATATTCCAATATCATTAATAAGATAATATTAACCAGCTTAAAGTGCATTTTTGGAAAGGAAAAAAAAAAATCTTGAAGTGCATTAAGTCATAACAGTAAGTCAATTTCATACCCCGAATCTAACATAAATTTCAGAATACTAACAAACTAAAATTTAAAAACCATGCTATTATCTCTCCAATTATCATTATTGGAGAAAGGCTTGCAAAAGAGGCTAGAAACTCAAATATGGAACTAAAATATTTCAGGGGATAAAACTTGAATGATATGGAGGGAATTGCTAATTGGTACCATAAGTACTCTTTCTCAAATCTACACTTTAGTCCAATTGTTTTCAACTAAAAATTTGTTTTTGTTTTTTTGCTCGTACAAAATTTTATAAAAGGACAAATTGATCATTTTAGTGTTCAATGAGAAAAAACCTTAAAATACTTTTATCTAAAATCACTTTTTGCAAATAACTTTTATCTCATATGCCAATAGTTTATTATAAAAAAAAAAGTTTTTCTAAATCAATTTTATTGCGAAATTACTTTTTGCAAAATCAATTTTTTTCTCAAAGGCCAATGCAATTATATTTTTGATTTTTTTTTTTTTTGCAAAATCACTTTTGCCCCAAAATTACTTTTTGTGAAATCATTTTTTTCTCATAGCCCAAATCAATTATATTTTAAAAAAAAAAACATTTATATCCCAAAATACCTTTTGCAAAATCAATTTTTACAAAATTACTATTATCTTAGAGGTCAAAATGTTTAATTTAACTTTTTGTTTCGTTAATCTACAAAAAGACCTACTTTGCTCCTCAAAAAAAAAGTTTTTGCATATGCAAAAGAATATCATTTTTTTTGTTTGATCACAAGAAATTGAAATTATTTGAAAAAGTAGGAACATATGATGTACCACTTACATCAAAGAAATTAAGTGCTAGGAGGCTTGTGAAGTACCAAACTTGATATGAAATAGCATGACCAACTAAAGTAGAACTCAAAACTAAAATCAAGTATGCTATATGAAACTCATAACTTAACCCTCCATAATCACAACTAAACTTAAACTAAGAACAATGGCGAGCAAAGAAAACTAAGAAATCAAAATAAAAATCTTAATTAAAAATTCCAACGAATATAATAAGAAAAGGGAAGAAAAACTCACAGTATGAATGTCTTGGAAGCCAGAAAGAGAAAGAGTCTGTTGCAGCCAATACCACATGTGCCAATCATAAGTGCATTGGCGCCCTAAAAACTCAAAACCATAATTCCAAAATAAGAAAAATATAAAAATTAAAATAAATTAAATTTGAATTAGGGTTTTGCATAAGTTTTATGTGATGAGCGTACCTTAATCGTAGAAGGACATTGCTATGAAGAAGCTACAAAAGATGAAGCTACATAATTGAAATTAGAGAGTGTGAGCAGCAACAAAAAAAATATATATATATAGTGATCATAAGAAGTCAAATATATGTATATATATTTTTAAGAAGTGCCAAGGCCCTGGTAGCCCAATGGCATTGTAACCGCCCTAATAAGGGGGAGCTCTCGAGTTCGAGGCTTATATGTAGCAAAAAAAAATATATTTTTAAGAAGTTAAAAATAAAATTGAATGTATACAAAAGTTATATTATATAATTAAGTAGTCAAATAATAATTTATAAAGTTCATAAAAGGATAAAAATAAAGAAATAAAATTGATTTTTCATTGTTGTAATAATCATTGTTTTAAACATGAAAAAAAACGCTTTAAATTTTATAAGTACAAAAACATAAAAGAAAAGAGGGAAGGTGAATGTATTTTCTATATAGTTCCTATGCTTATTTTTAAAAAAATATTTAGGTCTTATAATTATTCAAAAAAATATATTTAAATTTAATATTTATTTTTTATGACAATTTACTTTTATTATATCATAAAAAGTGATTGCATACAAATGATTAATTTAAGTTTTTATTTATTTATTTTATTTTTCTTTAATTCTTTAAGCTACTGTTTATTTAAAGAAAAATTATCAATGATATCTTAAGTTTTTGCTTTTTTTAACTAATACCCGTAACGTTTATAAAAAAGACACAAATACCACTAAACTTAGGTCTTTTATCAAGCATATCCCTAATACTTAACGGGCGTTAAGCATTTCTATTAAAAGTGAAAGATCTAACATTAGGTCAGAGGAGATACAATACTGATTTAAATGTCTCTTTTAACTCCGTTCATGCGTGAGGGTAATTGAGACATTTTGTAAACGTCAGGGGTATTAGTGAAGAAAAGTCAAAACTTGAGAGTATCATTAATAATTTCCCTTTAATTAAGTTAAAACAACTTCTATCTAACATAATTTTAAAAAAATTGACTTTATCTTTGTACAGTAAAAACTTAAGTAATACTTTTTTCAACAAGTATAGAATTCTAATGATATTTTTTGAAGAAAAAAAATTACTATAATTTAAACCACTTTAATATATAGAGATACATTTATACGACTATATATATAAATGTTACCTTAGTATAAAAATTATTAAATTAACATATTTTTCTAAAAATTTTAAAATGTAGAAAGAGCATGTTTGGACTGAATCATAATTAAGGGTAGCAATTCATGTTGAAACACGAATAAACAAACCAAAAAATACGAAACGAACACGAACGATTTAAATTTGGATAAAAAACGGTTTAGCCCAAATAACACGAAAAAATTAGGTCCAAGTTTGGGCACAGTTCAAGTTAGCCCGAAAAAGGGAAAAAATAGAAACCATTTTCCAAAATTAGATTTTTCACCTCTTCTTCGAGTGTTCTTCAACAAGCCAATCAATAGAGCTGCGGCCGCCAGTCTCACCCCAGCCATCCATCACCTTGAAGTGAGTCACCATCACCGGCGTAGCCAGTCGGCCACTCAGCCAGTCATTGCACTGCGCTTTAGAAGCTCGTTAGCCCGAGCCACTATATTTTTCTTAGGGTATTAAAAATTTCCTATTAGTATTGGCCGAATGTCTTTTACAAATATTAAGTCTAACATAGATACTTCATAACTTTTTTTAAGCTGAATTGGCTAAATCAAATCATGTAGAAAAAGCTCTTCTACAAGATGAAACTTTGGAATCTATTTTTGTTTTTATTTTTTGAAAATTCATATGTCATCACATTTCTCTTAGCATTTACGTGTTATTATTAGTCTACTTGTGTAATATATGACCAACTCTAATATATATAGCAAGTTTATGTTGTAAATAATTAAGATCTTTTTGTTAATAAACCCAATTTGTAGGGTCAGGTTAGTTGTGTATGTAATCTAAGTATTTGAAAGTGATTGAATGTTTATTAGTAACAGATATGATCTATTGTGATAACTCCATTTTTAGAACTGTATGTAGTCTAAGTTTCCAAGAGTTGGATAATTCGGGCCAATTTGGACCAGCTCAAGCTTTAATATTTCATGTTTAGGTTCAAAATATCAGTCAAAATTAAATTCGGGCCGTGTTTGGGTTAGGTAAGTTCGGATTGCATTTGTTCGCGTTATCCCGAACTGGCCCAACCAACACGAATTGCTACCCCTAATTATAACAAGATGCCTAGATGACTTTCTACCCTCTTCTCACTCAGTTTCTTTTCAAGAGGGAGGTATCATAGTCCAACCAAAAACCCTAATCAAACCCCAATTTTCACCCACTATTGACCGGTTGAACGCTGGCTCTACCCCGAATTTATCTTCTTAGCACTGATACCTATAGACAAGGTGAAGGGAAAGCATCATTTGGATAAGTTCTACCGCTTAGCCAAAGAACATGGCTATCGCTCCAGAGCTTCTTGGAAGCTAGTCTAACTTCTCCTCCCGCCCCGTGCTCGACCTCTGTGCTGCTCCTGGTGGTTGGATGCATGTTGTTGTGCAATGTGTCCCCCTCAGTAGCCTTGTTATTGGCATTGACTTGGTTTCGATTGCCCCCATTCGCGGCGCAATTGCTACTCAGCAGGATATTACCAAGCCTAAGTGCAAAGCCAAGATCAAGCAGCTCATGAGCGACAATAGGTGTGTGGTCTTTGATTTGATTTTGCACAACGGATCGCCAAATGTTGGTGGTACTCAGGCTCTAAAAGCTACAACTCAGAACGCATTGGTTATTTATACTATAAAGTTGGCCACTCAGTTCTTGGCTCCCAAGGGCACTTTTGGTACGAAAGTATGATGTGATAGACCCATTTCATTAATTATATTCTATGATAACCCCTAGTTGCTATATTTTTTTAAAATTCCACATCTACCCTTTTCTTTCTACTGTCTTCTTCTCCTTCTCGATCTGCAATTCCACATCCCTTAAATGGCTAACCTCCTCTGAGATTTTTTCTCACCCCTGGCTTCTAAACCAGAATAGAGGAATTCAATAACAAAAGAAAGAATATAAGTATATTTTTAAAGTTCCCATAGCTCGGAACTTTTTCGTGATTTTATTTTTTTATTTTTACAGTAAGCAATGGCGGGACGAGGATCGAAATCAAAGGCAATATCTGAAAGCGAAGCTACGACGTCGTCTGGGTTTGAGAATCGGAGTCGATGAAGTTTTGGAATTGATAGAGAAGCTTTTCGGACGTACCAATGGGAAAACTCCCTTCACACATTGAATTCAAGAGGACTCGTGTTGAGTGTAAAGCTGATGCTCCAATTAATGTATGCAATATCTTATGTTCTTCTAATTTTTGTCTTCAATTCCAATATAACGTGTTTTATAAGTCTATTCTCAGTAATGCAATTACTTTTCACGGTTAGGTACTATTTTAGCTTTTAAAGCTAATTCTGAAACAAATCTCTAGTTCTTTGTTCTTATTTACTCTCCATTTTTAGATTTGGTGTTCGATAATAGTTTAGAGTTGGATAATAGTCTCGGAATTTTTTTTTTCAAATTAGAGAGGCTAACAATAAAGATGGGTGCTCTGGTTTGTGTCCAACTCTGTTGAGGCAGTCTAGTTGGACATATGTCCAACTCGGCTCCGGCGAGTGGGGTCGCCGGCCGGTCAAAATAAGCTTGCTGATTTTTAGTTGGACGTGTTGAAATAAGCTGTTTTTAGTTGGACGTGCGTCCAACTCTGTTGAAATAAGCTCTCTAATTTTAAGTTGGACGTAGTTGGACATATGTCCAACTGAGCTCCGGGAGCTCCGGCGAGTGGACATATGTGTCCTCTAAAATATACTCCTCTGGTTTTCAGTTGGACACATGTCCAACTCTGTTGAGGTGAGTTGGACAGTCGTCCAACTGAGGGGTTATTAAGGACATTTTTGTCATAATATTTAAAAAAATCAAGTGGAGGGGGTCATATCAAATTTTTAATAAATAAGGGGTCATGACAGCATATAACCCTTATTTTTATTGTTTATTTTCATTTAAAGCATATTTGCGATGGGTGTTCACAGTTCCACCATGACCAATTTAGATCCTAGAAGTTCAATGACTTTTAAAATGGCTTTGGAAATCTACCCCTTTGATTATACGCAAGTCCCGCTCATGAGAATAAGAGAAGAAAAAGCATGGAGGGTCCAATTAATGAATTAAAAGGCAAAATTAAAATTTTAAAAATGGATATGTGCCCTGCGCCATGAAATTTTGGCTACCGCAGCAACCAACCCTCGAGTTTTTGCTGGGTAAGGCTAGCAGACGTGCTTCTGCAGCATGGAAGTTCGATTGCCGTGGCACCTGACCATGGGTTTGTTATACCAGGCATCTCGCCATGACATGGATTTTCATCCGTCTTGACCCTCGTTGATTTTGTGGTGCGCGAGCTCCCTTTGCCGCAATAAGAGTATTTCACTATAATGGCACATTTATATTTTCTGTGTGATTTTTGATCATTTGATCAAAAATCAATGGTTGAGATTTAATTTCTTTTAAATTTTTGTTTGTATCTATAAATACTCTTTAAAGGTTCAGTTGTAAAAAAACTTGTTATAAATGAAATTTTGATTCAAAAATCAAAATTTAGAGCTTAAAAGCTCTATTTTCTTTCTCCAACCAACTTATCAAGTGATTTGCAAACCTCTGTAGCATTTATTTTATCTTATCTCATAATGTGCAATATCCCATACGTTAGGGTGTGTTTGCTAAAAAAAATATGAACTTTTATAGGTATTTGATTGCTTTTTTGTGTTGGGTCTTAAATCATTTATCTTACAATTCTCAAGCCAAATTGTATTTGTAAGTTACAAGGTTCATGCTCTCATCTTTGCAACACCCGCTGTCCTATAACAAAACCGTGGGTGGTAATCTAATGACCCCAGAAGAAGACACAAAGGAAATGGAAATTTTTTCTGAATTTGCAATTTTCAGTCTTCAATTTTACTGCCTTGCTTAACTGAGCTGTGGCTTTACCTTCTTGTAAGAGCACGGTGCCAACCCACCCAATTCTAGATGCATCACATTCAATTAGAAACTCTTTTTGGAAGTTCGACAATGCTAACATTGGTGCAGAACACATAATATGTTTGAGTTGCTTAAAATCTTGTTCACCGAAAGTTATCTTCCTTTAATAAGTGAATGGTTGACTAGTCTTGCCATAGTCCTTGATGAATCTCCAATAATAGCCAGTTAACTCCAAGAATCCTCTTAGAGATTTGAGAGAATTTGGTTTTGGCCAGTGAAGCAAACTCTAAAATTTTGTCAGATCAATCACCACTCCTTCACTTGAGATGAACTGCCCCAAGTACTCAATTTTTGTCTTGCCAAAAGCACACTAAGATATTTATGCAAATAGTTCATGTTGAGATATCACTCCAAATAGCGAAAGTAAATGTTCAAATAGTTCATGTCATAAAAAATTACCAATACAAACCTCCTCAGAAATGGCTTGATATCTCATTCATCAAACTCTGAAATGTAGATGTGGCATTAGTCAACCCGAAGGGCATAACAAGAAATTCATAATGCCCTTTATGGGTTCTAAAATCTGTTTTGTGAACATTCGAAGCATGCACTCTAATTTGATGATACTCCGATTTAAGTATAATAGGAAAAAAAAATTCGTAATTAATTTAATAAATCATCAATAAAAGTAATAGGAAAGTTATCTTTGTTTGTTATTTTGTTGGGAGCTTAATAATCAATGCAATCCTGCATGTACCATCCTTCTTAACCAATATAACTGGAGAGAAAATGATGCAAGAGCATCTCAGTGAGGCTAGCTTACTATGCTATTTTACCAGTTGTCGTTTATGTTTATTATTGTATGTTTATGTTTATTTTTTATTCCCCTAATTGCTTAGGCAAAACTAGCCTCGAGTGTTTTGGCATGTTGTGATGACATGGCAAGAGTTTGTTATTCCCTCTGCCAGCATCAGAGTGTGTGAAGCAGCCTAGGATTGGTACAGATAGTGCACAAAAATGTTAGCTTTTCACTTTTTGCATTCTGCTGAATTTTGTAATAAAATTGTCATACAGAGAAATGTGGGTTCTTATTGTTTAGATGGCGACTCTCGATGAAGGAAGCCAACACACTTCTAATAATACTCGCAATGCCAAAGAACTATGGTCAGCGATTAGTGCTCTCGAAAGTAGAGTTGACAAAAGGATTGATGACGTGTCGCGAGATCTTTACAATTCATTTCAACGAGTGTTCCAATAAATGTCCCAATAACTGTGTGAGATTCAACAGAGCTTAAATAGAAAGGAAAAGCTCCCTGTCAAAGCTCATCCCCTCCAACCATGGAATGTTCTTTGAGACTTTCGAAAGCCATCATTAGCACTTCATCAACACCACCCATTGAGAGTCCTTCGTAACTTCCCCAACCATCAAGTACTCAGAGTTAATCGACATTGATGATGAAGTTATATTGTCAACTCGAGCAACCCAAACTCGTGTTGGGTTTAACACAACTGAATGGCCAACCCACAAACCATGCATTAAAGGACATTGCAATTAGAGGTTGGACCCGTTAGCTAGCGGGTCGAGCCGTGCCATCACTATTAGGATGTAGGCATTGTCATACAGTGTTGGACCTATTGGGCCGTGCTTAGTTAGCTGGCATGGCTCGTGGTCCATTCATTTTATTATTTATTTATTATATATGCTACATTTATATATATATATATATATATATATTTAATACTTGTTTAACTGAAAATTATTAATAAGGCTTTAAAAAGTTAACAGAGGCGGTCAATCTTCCAAGCTATCTTTTGATAGATAGTTAAGAATTTATTGAACTATGCTCAATTTTATTTATTTATCGTTGTTTTTATGTAAATCAATTTTTAAAATATAAAGGCTACGTGAGCCGGCTTGACCCAGCTCGTTATGTGCCATGGTCCACAGATAGTGTCTTACCATGCTCTCTTTTTTGGCTCAAGAGCCGTGCCGTAGCCGAGTGTTTAACGTGCTACGCTGGCCTGTTTTATACCCCTAATTGCAATGGTGAACCACGTTTTGGACAACCTACCATATTTTTGTTCCCACGAAAGACAAGACTACAAGCTTAATACAGATCTACCAAGCTTTATGGATTGGGTTAGTACTGTTGATAAATTTTTCAATTATACTAAAATTCCAAAAGAGAAGTGAAGCTAGTCGTATATAAGCTTTGAGGAGGAGCCTTAGCTTCGAGAGATCACTTATAGAATGAAAGGATAATGGAGAGCAAATCTCCTGTTGTGACATGGGCTCGCATGAAACAACTCATGATCCAACAGTTTCTCCTAGTAGACCATGAACATATTCTGTACCAATAGTAACACCAATGCCATCAGGGTGGCAAAAATGCTAATAAATAGACGGAAGAGTTCATGAGATTGGGAATCAAGACTAATATGTGGGAACGAGAGTCACAAAAAGTATCTATATCCACTATTTGAGAGAGGATGGAACATTCTCAAACTATATAGACTGATAACCAAGCTTAGAGCTATCAAACAGGTGAATTGTATCGAGTTCGAGTCGACCTGTTTACACTTAATAATATAAGAAAATTTAACATAAATTCTATTTAGACTTCAAAAATAAAATTAATTTAAGCATTATTTCAAAAAAAATGTCAAAATATTAACTAATATATAATAAAATAATACTAATAATAAGCATTGTAATATATTAAAGTCAATTTGTTAAAATCTCAAATACCAATAAATTTGTCTAAAAAAATATGACAATTTTTTTGTAAATAAATACTTGTTTTAAATCAAATAAAAAATCAATAATTGAAACATACAAAATTAAATTAAATGACATACTATAAATTGATAATAACACTAAAATAAAATGATGAAATAACTTTGAACATCTCAAAAATATTTCAAAGTACAAACTTACAAAAAATTATATTATAATATAATTACCTACATAATGATTTTTGTGTTTTATTTGTTTATGACCCAACCCATACCATATTATTTTGTGGGTTGATTGTTTCTAATTTGCTAGTCATGTAAAAAATAGAAGCTCAATTGTCCAAACCTAAGAAGTCATCCTTGTTCATGAGACCTTACTATGACCCTCCACCTGATAAACCCAAACCCTTCTTATCACCTTATCCCCTTAAAGCAGTACCCCTACCTTATCTATCCCTACTAAAACAACCAATCCACCTCAGAGACAAGTTTCTTTTCCTAAAAACCAAGCCAAGGAATGCTTTAGATGCTTACAACTTGGACATCATTCTAATGAGTGTCCACAATGGAGATCAACCATTTTGGTTGGGGATGTGGAAGAATCTGATGATGAAGTTGACCCTGCAACTCTAGAGTTGACTTGCATTGTTAAGAAGGTGCACCTAAACAACTTCATGTTTCTCAACGTCATGCTATTTTTAAGACTGGGTGTCTAGTGAATAAGAAATTGTGTGATGTCATTATTGAAAGTGGTTGCACATAAAATATAGTATCCCAAGCTAATGGGTTGGAAACGAGTAAACACCCCAATCCATACAAGATTGGATGGATTAAGAATGGATGGTTTAAGAAAGAAAATGAGGTTACAATATACTCCGTATGCATAGTGCCTTTCTTAATTGATAAATTTTATCAAGATGGAGTGGAATGTGATGTTAACATGGATGCATGTCAAATTGGGAAGGCCTTAGGAACACGCTGTAGATCATAGAGGAAAATAGAATGTGTAGATCATACAAAAGATCCTCCTAAGCCCTAGTTCAAAGGACTTTGAGAGAGACAACAAAAGTATACTGGTTTTGTTAACTAAGGAACACTACGAAACCAAACAAGACATTATCCTTACGAGGACAACAATATTATGGATAGAAAAATTTAGCCAAGTGGGATTCATAACATTTTTCACACATAATTTTTATCTTACTGTCTTGGCTATTGTGCATGCAAATTTTTAGCAACATTTATCATTGTTGAAACCCCTATTATTTAGCTAATTTTATTGTAGATGTCTAAAAACAAAGAAAAAATATGAGATTGTTTCTAAGCTCATCTCTTAATCCTAAATATCTTAAAAAATGCAATAAATAAATACAAAAAATGAAAAAAAAAAAAAAAAAATCATGCTACCTAGATCATACTAATCCTAAAACATGCTAAAATATTAAAGAAAAATAAAGTTATGAAATGTTATCACTCTCCACCACCCAATTCTAACTATTAGTGTTGGAGGTGTTAGAGGTTAGGAGTTAGGATTTGTAAAATATAACATACTTAAGTATATTTCTTAGGATTAAATATATACCCTTAGGCAATGATTTGTAACAACTAGCAATTAAACTCTTCTATTTGTTAGCAATCTCATTAACAACTAAAATCTAAAATTTGTCTATAAAATAGTACACTCAAATACATTTCTTAAGATTAAAAAACATAAAATTCAAACCCTTGATTCGCATTCTCATTCATTTCCTATATACTTTCTTTTAATGCAAAATTCATGAAATACAAATCAACATAATTATATGCTCCTACAAAATTAATCTTAAGAATCAAAACTTAGTTTATATTCCTATATTCGTTAACAACCTCATCAACAACTAGAATATCTAAAATTTGTCTATAAAATAGTAAACTCAATTACATATATTAAGATTAAAAATCATAAAACTCAAATAAATGATTCACACTCTTAATCATTCCTCAAATGCTTTCTTTAAACACAAAATCAATGAAATCTAAATCATCGTGATTATATGCTACTTCAAAATCAATCTTAAAAAACAATACTTAGTTATTAGTTCTATAGTCGTTAGCAACCTCATTAATAACTAGAATATCTAAAATTTGTCTCTAAAATAGTATACTCAATTACATATCTTAGATTTAAAAATCATAAAACTCAAAGTCTTGATTCACATTCTCAATCATTCCTCAAATACTTTCTTTAAACACAAATTTTATGAAATTCAAATCAACATGATTATATGCTCCTTCAAAGTCAATCTTAAAAATCAAAACTTAGTTATTACTCTTATACTCGTTAACAACCTCATTCATAAATAAAAAGCTAAAATTTGTCTCTAAAATAGAACACTCAACTACATACCATAGGATTAAAAAACAAAAAACTTAAACCCTTAATTCACATTCTCAATCATTCCCCAAACACTTTCTCCAACACAAAATTCATGAAATCCAAATTATTGATTATTATATGATCCTTCAAAGTTAATCTTAAAAATTAAAACTTAGTTATTAGTCATTAATTTTCCAAATACTTTCTTTCAACACAAAATTCAAGAAATCCAAATCAACGAGATAATATGCTACTTTAAAGTAAATCTTGAAAATCAAAACTTAGTTATTATTTCTATACTCACTAGCAATCTCATTAATAACTAAAATATCTAAAATTTGTTTATAAAATAATACACTCAATTACATATCTTAAGATTAAAAATCATATAACTCAAACCATTGATTCATACTCCTAATCATTCCCCATGTACTAGCAATCTCATTAATAACTAAAATATCTAAAATTTGTCTATAAAATAATACACTCAATTACATATCTTAAGATTAAAAATCATATAACTCAAACCATTGATTCATACTCCTAATCATTCCCCATGTACTTTCTTTCAACACAAAATCATTCCTCAAATACTTTCTTCCAACACAAAATCCATGAAATCAAAATTAACGCAATTATATGCTCCTTTAAAGTCAATCTTGAAAATCAAAACTTAGTTATTACTCTTATATTCGTTAGCAACCTCATTAACAACTAAAATATTTAAATTTGCCTATAAAATAATATACTTAATTACATATCTTAGGATTAAAAATCATAAAACTAGAACCTTAATTCACCAATAATTTCCCAAATACTTTCTTCCAACAAAAAATCCATGAAATCAAAATCAACGTGATTATATGCTCCTTCAAAGTCAATTTTGAAAATTAAAACTTAATTATTACTTCTATACTCGTTAGCAATCTTATTAATAGCTAGAATATCTAAAACATGTATATAAAATCGTACACTCAATCACATATCTTAGGATTAAAAATCATAAAATTCAAACCTTTGATTCACCAAGCATTTTCCAAATACTTTGTTTCAACGAAAAATTTATGACATCCAAATCAATAAGAATAAATGCTTCTACAAAGCCAAACATGAAAATCAATATTTAGTTATTATTCCTATACTCATTACCAACTTCAATAACAACAAGATTATCTAAAATTTGTTTCTAAAATAGTACACCAAATTACATATCTTAGGTCTAAAAATCAAAAAATACAAACTCTTCATTCACATTCTTAATCATTCCTTAAATATTTTCTTTCATCATAAATTTCAGAAAATTCAAATCAATATGATTATATGCTCCTTCGAAGTCAATGTTGAAAATCAAAACTTAGTTATTACTCCTATATTCGTTAACAACTTCATTAGCAACTAAAATATCAAAAATTCGCACATAAAATAGTATACTTAATTACTTATATTATGATTAAAAATTATAAAACTCAAACCATTGATTCACACACACACACACACAATCATTCCCAAATACTTTCTTTCAACACAAAATCAATGAAATTTAAATCAACATGATTATATGTTCCTTCAAAGTCAGTCTTAAAAAATCAAAACTTAGTTATTAGTCATAAAGTAATTAGCAACCTCATTAATAACTAGATTAACTAAAATTTATCTCTAAAATAGTACACTCAATACCATACCTTAGGTTTAAAAATCATAAAACTCCAACCATTAATTCACATTCTCAATCATTTCTCAAAAACTTTCTTTAAACACAAATTCCATGAAATCCACATCAATATGATTATATGCTCTTTCAAAATCAATCATAAAAATCAAAACTTAGTTATTATTCTATATTCGTTAAAAACCTCGGTAAAATCTAGAATATCTAAAAAATTTCTATAAAATAGTGTACTCAATTACATATCTGAGGAATAAAAATCATCGAACTCAAATCATTTATTCATACTCTCAATCATTTCCAAATACTTTCTTTTAACCCAAAATCAATGAAATCCATATCAACGTAATTATATACTCCTTCAAAGTCAATCAATGTGATTATATGCTCATTAAAAGTCAATCTTGAAAATCAAAACTTAATTATTAGTCCTATAGTCATTAACAACCTCATTAATAACAAGATTATCTAAAATTTGTGTCTAAAATACTACACTCAATATCATACCTTAGGTTTAAAAATCATAAAACTCAAACTCTTGATTCACATTCTCAATTATTGCTCAAATACTTTCTTTTTAACACAAATTCCATGAAATCCAAATCAACATGAATATATGCTCCTTTAAAGTCAATTTTAAAAATCAAAACTTAGTTAATACTCCTATATTCGCTAACAACCTCATTAACATCTACAATATCTAAAATTTATCTATTAAATAGTACACTCAATTACATATCTTAGGATTAAAATCATCAAACTCAAACCATTGCTTCATACTCTCAATCATTTCCAAATACTTTCTTTCTACACCAAATCGACGTGATTATACGCTCCTTTAAAATCAACCTTAAAAATCAAAACTTAGTTATTAGTCTTATAGTCGTTAGCAACATCATCAATAACTAGATTAACTAAAATTTGTCTCTCAAATAGTACACTCAATACCATATCTTAAGTTTAAAGATCATAAAACTTAAACTCTTGATTTACATTCTCAATTATTCCTCAAATATTTTCTTTCAACACAAATTTCATGAAATCCAAATCAATATAATTATATGCTTCTTCAAAGTGAATCTTGAAAATCAAAACCTAGTTATTACTTCTATATTCGTTACCAATCTCATTAACAACTAAAATATTTAAAATTTGTCAATAAAATAGTACACTCAAGTACATATCTTAGGATCAAAAATCTTCAAACTCAAACTATTGATTCACACTCTCAATCATTCCTCAAATACTTTCTTTAAATACAAATTCCATGAAATCCAAATCAATATTATTATATGCTCCTCCAAAGTCAATCTTGAAAATCAAAACTTAGTTATTACTCCTATATTAGTTACCAACCTCATTAACAATTTGAATATTTAAAATTTGTCTATAAAATAATACAACCAATTAAATATCTTAGGATTAAAAATCATCAAACTCAAACCATTGATTCTCACTCTTAATCATTTCCAAATACTTTCTTTCAACACGAAATCAATAAATCCAAATCATTGTGATTATATGCTCCTTCAAATTTAATCTTAAAAATCAAAATTAGTTATTAGTCTTATAGTCGTTAGCAACCTCATTAATAATTAGATTATCAAAAATTTGTCTCTAAAATAGTACACTCAATATCATATCTTAGGTTTAAAAAACATAAAACTTAAACTCTTTATTCACATTCTAAATTATTCTTCAAATACTTTCTTTTAACACAAATTCCATGAAATCCAAATCAACAAGATTATATGATTCTTCAAAGTGAATCTTGAAAATCAAAACCTAGTTATTACTTCTATATTCGTTACCAACCTCACTAATAACTAGAATATCTAAAATTTGTCAATAAAATAGTACACTCAAGTACATATCTTAGGATCGAAAATTTTCAAACTCAAACCATTGATTCACACTCTCAATCATTTTTCAAATACTTTCTTTCAACACAAATTCCATGAAATCTAAATCAATATTATTATGCTCCTTCAAAGTCAATCTTGAAAATCAAAACTTAGTTATTACTCCTATATTCGTTACTAACCTCATTAACAACTAGAATATCTAAAATTTATCTATAAAATAATACACCCAATTAAATATCTTAGGATTAAAAATCATCAAACTCAAACCATTGATTCGCACTCTCAATCATTTCCAAATACTTTCTTTCAACACGAAATCAATAAATCCAAATCATTGTGATTATATGCTCCTACAAAGTCAATCTTGAAAATCAAAACTTAATTATTAGTCTTATAGTTGTTAGCAACCTCATTAATAACAAGATTATCTAAAATTTGTCTCTAAAATAGTACACTCAATACCATATCTTAGGTTTAAAAATCATAAAACTTAAACTCTTGATTCACATTCTAAATCATTCCTCAAATACTTTCTTTTAACACAAATTTCATGAAATCCAAATTAACATGATTATATGCTCCTTCAAAGTCAATCTTGAAAATCAAAACTTAGGTATTACTCCTATATTCGTTACCAACCTCATTAACAACTAGAACATCAAAAATTTATCTATAAAATAATACACCCAATTACATACTTTATGATTAAAAATCATCAAATTCAAACCATTGATTCACACTCTCACTCATTTCCAAATACTTTCTTTCAACACGAAATCAATAAATCCAAATCAAAGTGATTATATGATCCTTCAAAGTCAATCTTAAAAATCAAAAATTGGCTATTACTCCTATATTCATTAACAATCTCCTTAACAACTAGAATATCTAAAATTTATCTCTAAAATAGTACACTCAATACCATATCTTAGGTTTAAAAATCATAAAACTCAAAGTCTTAATTCACATTCTCACTCATTCCTCAAATATTTTTTTTAACCACAAATTCCATGAAATCCAAATCAACGTGATTATACGCTCCTTCAAAGTCGATCTTAAAATAAATCTTAGTTATTACTCCTATATTCTTTACCAACCTCATTAACAACTAGAATATCTAAAATTTGTCCATAAAATAATACGCCCAATTATATATCTTAGGATTAAAAATCATCAAACTCAAACCATTGATTCGCACTCTCAATCATTTCCAAATACTTTCTTTCAACACGAAATCAATAAATCCAAATCATTGTGATTATATGCTCCTTCAAAGTCAATCTTGAAAATCAAAACTTAGTTATTAGTCTTATAGTCGTTAGCAACCTCATTAATAATTAGATTATCAAAAATTTGTCTCTAAAATAGTACACTCAATACTATATCTTAGGTTTAAAAATTATAAAACTCAAAACTCTTGATTCACATTCTTAATCATTCCTCAAATACTTTCTTTCAACACAAATTCCATGAAATCCAAATCAACCTGATTATATGCTTCTTTAAAGTCATTCTTGAAAATCAAAACTTAGTTATTACTCATATATTCGTTACCAACCTCAATAACAACTATAATATATAAAATTTAACTATAAAATAGTACACTCAATACTATATTTTAGGACTAAAAATCATAAAATTCAAACTCTTGATTTACATTCTAAATCATTCCTCAAATACTTTCTTTTAACACAAATTCCATAAAATCCAAATCAACATGATTATATGCTCCTTCAAAGTCAATCTTAAAAATCAAAACTTAGTTATTACTCCTATAATCGTTACCAACCTCATTAACAACTAGAACATCAAAAATTTATCTATAAAATAATACACCCAATTACATATTTTATGATTAAAAATCATCAAACTCAAACCATTGATTCACACTTTCAATTATTTTCAAATACTTTCTTTCAACACAAAATCAATAAATCCAAATCAACGTGATTATATGCTCCTTCAAAGTCAATCTTGAAAATCAAAACTTAGTTATTAGTCCTATAGTCGTTAGCAACCTCAATAATAACTAGATTATTTAAAATTTGTCTATAAAATAATACACCCAATTAAATATCTTAGGATTAAAAATCATCAAACTCAAACCATTGATTGACACTCTCAATCATTTCCAAATACTTTCTTTCAACACTAAATCAATACATCTAAATCAATGTGATTATATGCTCCTTTAAAGTCAATCTTAAAAATCAAAACTTAGTTATTACTCCTATATTCGTTAACAACCTTATTAACAATTAAAATATCTAATATTTGTCTATAAAATAGTTCACTTAAGTACATATCTTAGGATTAAAAATCTTCAAACTCAAACCATAGATTCACACTCTCAATCATTCCTCAAATACTTTCTTTCAATACAAATTTTATAAAATCCAAATCAATATTATTATATGCTCCTTCAAAGTCAATCTTGAAAATCAAAACTTAGTTATTACTCCTATATTCAATACCAACCTCATTAACAATTAGAATATCTAAAATTTGTCCATAAACTAATACACCCAATTAAATATCTTAGGATTAAAAATCATCAAACTCAAACCATTGATTCACACTCTCAATCATTTCCAAATACTTTCTTTCAACACAAATTCCATGAAATCCAAATCAACATAACTATTTGCTCCTTCAAAATCAATCTTGAAAATCAAAACTTAGTTATTACTCCTATATTCGTTACTAACCTCATTAACAACTAGAATATCTAAAATTTATCTATAAAATAATACACCCAATTAAATATCTTAGGATTAAAAATCATCAAACTCAAACCATTGATTCACACTTTCAATCATTTCCAAATACTTTTTTTCAACACGAAATCAATAAATCCAAAACAACGTGATTATATGATCCTTCAAAGACAATCTTGAAAATCAAAACTTAGTTATTAGTCTTATAGTCGTTAGCAACCTCAATAATAACTAAATAATCTAAAATTTGTCTCTAAAATAGTACACTCAATACCATATCTTAAGTTTAAAAATCATAATACTCAAACTCTTATTTCACATTCTCAACCATTCCTCAAATACTTTCTTTAAACATAAATTCCATGAAATTCAAATTAACATGATTATATACTTCTTCAAAGTCAATCTTGAAAATCAAATCTTAGTTATTACTCCTATATTCGTTACTAATCTCATTAACAACTAGAATATCTAAAATTTGTCTATAAAATAGAAAACTTAATTACATATCTTAGGATTAAAAATTATCAAACTCAAACCATTGATTCACACTCTCAATCATTTCCAAATACTTTCATTCAACACGAAATCAATAAATCCAAATCAACGTGATTATATGCTCCTTTAAAGTCAATCTTGAAAATCTAAACTTAGTTATTATTCCTATATTCATTAACAACCTCCTTAACAACTAGAAATATCTAAAATTTGTTAATAAAATAGTACACTCGAGTACATATCTTAGGATTAAAAATCTTCAAACTTAAACCATTGATTCACACTCTCAATCATTTCCAAAAACTTTCTTTCAACACGAAATCAATAGATCCAAATCAACGTGATTATATACTTCTTCAAAGTCAATCTTGAAAATCAAAACTTAGTTATTAGTCTTATAATCGTTAACAACCTCATTAATAACTAGATAATCTAAAATTTGTCTCTAAAATAGTACATTCAATAACATATATTAGGTTTAAAAACTATAAAACTCAAACTCTTGATTCATATTCTAAATCATTCCTCAAATACTTTCTTTAAACACAAATTCCATGAAATTCAAATCAACATGATTATATGCTTCTTCAAAGTTAATCTTGAAAATCAAAACTTAGTTATTAGTCTTATAGTCGTTAGCAACCTCATTAATAACTATATTATTTAAAATTTGTCTCTAAAATAGTACACTTAATACCATATCTAAGGTTTAAAAATCATAAAACTCAAACTCTTTATTCACATTCTCAATCATTCCTCAAAAACTTTCTTTCAACACATTCCATGAAATTCAAATCAACATGATTATATGCTCCTTCAAAGTCAATCTTGAAAATCAAAACTTAGTTATTACTCCTATATTCGCTAACAACCTCAATAACATCTAGAATATCTAAAATTTGTCTATAAAATAATACACTCAATTAAATATCTTAGAAGTAAAAATCATAAAACTCAAACCATTGATTCACACTCTAAATCATTCCCCAAATGCTTTTTTTAACACAAAATTCATAAAATCCAAATCATCGTGATTATCTCCTTTAAAGTCAATCTTAAAAATCAAAACCTAATTGAGAGTCATATACTCATTAGCAACATAATTAACATCTAGAATATTTAAAATTTGTCTATAAAATAGTACACTTAATTACTTAACTTATGAATAAAAATCAAAAAAATTAAACCCTTGATTCACATTCTCAATCATTCCCCAAATACTTTTTTCAACACAAAATTTATAAAATCTAAATCAACATGATTATTTGCTCTTTAAAGTCATTCTTGAAAATAAAAACGTAATTATTACTCCAATACTCATTCGCAACCTCTTTAACAATTAAAATATCTAAAATTTGTCCATAAAATAGTACCCTCAATTACATATCTTATGATTAAAAATCATAAAATTCAATCCCTCGATTTACACTCTTAATCATTCCCCATATACTTTATTTTAACACAATATCCATGAAATTTAAACCAACATGATTATATGATCCTTCAAAATCAAACTTAAAAATCAAAACTTAATTATTATTTCTATACTTGTTAGGGAAGTAAGATATATACTCTTGAGTATTGTGTAATTTTAACATGTCGCTTGGGTTCTGGCTGGGTTCCCATAAAAAAATTATTTTCATTTTAAACCTATATATGGTAAATTTTGCAAAGTTACATGAATTTTTATAATAAAAAAAAGGGTGAAGTTTTACATTGGTCACAAATTTTATATTAATTGATATAAAGATTTCTAAATTAAAAAAAAAATTAACTTAAGTTCTAAATCTATTATATTTTAATAAACAAGTTATAGTAAAAAGTTTGAGAACTAAAATAAGAGTAATGTGTTTTAAGTGCAATAAAAATTTTACGATCTTAGTGTAATAAATAATAATAAATTTTCAGAAACCTAAGCATAATGAACATAACTTAAATCTGACATTCAATAATTTTGAAACAAAAGTATTAACCCTTTTTGTTTATGAAACTTTCTGTCTATTAAAGCATAACTCTTCACCCATAAAAAAATATATGTATTTACATATTATTATGCATGAGAGAACGTCGAAGTTATGTGCTCCACTTGTTAAATTTCTATATTATTTAACCAATAATAATATATCTCATTTTTCATTGTTGTAATAAAAATATACAAATTTATATATTGTATTTATATAACTAATTATATTTTAACCTCATTATTATTGGATATAGGTTAAGGGTCAACCTGTATTTAAGACAAGTTCAGAATTGTTAGCTTGGAAAGACTTCAAAATCTTCAAAGTCTTCTGAAATTTATTGTTGAGTTGTCCCAGAACAAGAGCAAGTTCAGCGTCATCAGGTGTCAATTGATGTTGGAGCTACATTCAACAAACAGGGAATAAGCTCAACATATTAACTTCAAGACTTCCAACAATAAAATTCCAGTTGCAGATAATGAATATATCATAAGTCGCAAGTTCTGGCATCACCATTATTATATATATTCCAAAGGCAAACAAAAAGAAAGGAAGTTGGAAAACATGTATTACCGCTGATGACCAGTGAGGTTTTTCAAGTAAATAGAGAACTTCTTTTATATATTCTCGATTCTTCCACATGTTCTCATCAATGTTATGGGGGTGGTCGAGAGCCTAACTCATGTAGTAAAGAGCTTTCATCTACAATGGAATGGTAAAACCAACAAAACAAAAAGGGGGGAAAAAAAAAGCCAAGCATAGAAAAATGATATCGCAAATAAGATGAGTACAATATATAAAGAGTATGCAATGATTGGAGAAATATAATGCATTGAAAAATGTAAAAAAAATTCAGAAGAAGCAGTGTAAGAAAGAAATCATTCCAAAGTACTAAAAACCAAAATAGACGAGTGAAAGTGAAAAAGAAAAGAAGAAGCAGAAGAAGAAAAAATCGCTAAAACATATATATGTATAATATGCGCCCATCGGGGTCTATTCAAAAGAAACAGCGAATTAGCAAAGTAATGAAAAGATCGTATCCTTACTAGTATGGGTCCGATATGGGCATCAATTATATTCTTGGCGGAGTGAACAGAAAACGATAATTGCTATTAATTTCTAAAATGTGAATCATACCTACAAATTAAATAACAGAAGAGACTAATATGAAAAAAAACAACGCTGACAACGAGTTTGGAAATCGAAAAGAACCTGAAGTCGGTGGAAGGATTTGGAGCAAATCGTTAACCGTCGAAGGAATCTCATAGGAAAGGCATGAGACATCATCGGAGAGGGGATGGAATGGGTATTTGCGGTAACAAAAAGGCAGGAAAGCTCTCATAATAGGCACCAATCCCTCCGTTGATGCCATCCTCTTTCTTTATTTCGTCAATTCGACGACAACGCACAAAACCCTGAAGCAAATTGAGAATGAGTAACAATCCCATAAATAAATAAAAAACTGAATAGCAAAGTTGACGCTACGTCGCTACCCATTACCCACCTTCTGAATCCCCAATCGCAACGAAGTAGATTACTTCCACCTTGGTGCTGCTACATTCCATTACGGCCAGTGGATTGAGATCGAAGTAAGAAAACAACATTTATAATAAATTTCTGAACCTTAAAATAATACTTATTTATAACAAGAGAATCGTTGATCCCTTCGATTATAAATATTATTATGGATGCGGTGCATTTTACACAGAAGAAACTTAGCCCTTTTTCAATTTTTTCCCGCTTAATTGAATATTTTAAATTAAATTAGAATTTTTAGATTTAAACCTTATAAAGCACATTTTTTTTCTCAATTAATTAATCTAAACTCATATTTAATAATAAAATAATTATGTTTGCACATTTTTAACAGTAAAAAATGACTAAATGTAATCATTTAATAATTTTAATTAAAAAACTATTTTAAAATAATATTTAATTATAAAACATAAAATTAAAATAATATTTTAATTAAAAATTATTAAAATAATATATTTTATTTTAATTAACCGTATTTTTAAAAGCTAAAGTATTAAATAACAATACTTATAACTTAAAAGTTCAAATAACACAAATAACTTAATATAAGAAATATTTATAATATTTTTCTTTATAAATAAATATATTTATTAAGAACTCCCTAAAATTTAATTATTTATCAATATGCAAAAAAAAAATATAATAAAAAATAATAAAAACATTTATTTTAGTAATACTTTAAATATAACATTGCCAATAATAATATATTTTTGATAAATTTGATAAGCAGTACGAATGTAATTTATAATAAAATTTAATTTAGGGCATAGGTTTTAAGGTTTATGATTTTTAAGATTTATGATTTAGACAGGGGCAGAGCCAAGAATAATATTTTAGAGAAACTGAAGTTAAAATTTTTTTTTGAATACAAAGTTCAAATTTTAATTAAATATTAAATAATAATAAATGCATCATTATGTAGAATTAATAAGAGTAATGTTGGATTCACGTAAACTCAATACTAAATATTTTATGTCATATTACAATAAAAATATAAGTTTAGTACTAAAATATATATAGTTAATACAATATAATTAACCTATAACAAAAATTACCCAATAAAAAGATAAAAATATAATAAATTAATAAACATTGATATTATAAATGTATAAAATAAATTTATTAACCAAAAAATTAAGCAAATACGAAGCACAATAAACAAATCAAAATATTCAAATGTTAAAAAAAATTAAAAGAAACATAAGAAAATATAAAAGTAAGATATAATTTAAAATTATAAGCTTTATACTAAATTTAAAAAAAAAAAAAACTTTGGGACAAAACAATATAATTTTCATAAAAATAAAATTTTAAATTAGTTAAAACATATTATAATAAAATTTGAAAAAATAATATTAAATAAAGTTAAAATTTGAAGTAAAATAACATATAATAAACTTTCACAACATAAATAATTAAATTAAAAACTTTTGTTTGAAGCTTTTCATCGTCTTCATTTTTATGGTATTTAATTTTATAATAGTTTTTAGGGTTTAGAATTTAGAGTTTAGGATTTTAAGATTTAGGGTTTAAATTTTAGGATTTAAGGTCATAGGTTTGAAGTAATAAAATGTTACGTAATTGTTACTAAGATTTCTTGACGATAATTTATAGTACTAGCCCATTGTTAGCATCCTCAAACATAAGTATTGATTTAAATAAATAAAGAAAAATAAGTATTATATAGTCTCCTTTCGAGAAGTCATTATATTAAAAAAAACTCATTTACTTTTCTCGAGAAAGACAAGTACCATTTAAAAAAACAAGCAATCCACCTCACTATAATTAGTAGAATTATGAGAAAATTTTGATTTGATTTTAGAAAAAATTGGTAGTTATAATTTAGTAATTATAATAAAAATATACAAATTTTTTTTTTTATTTTTTAGGTGGGATATTACAAGTACATTAACTATTAAAACGTAATCAAAAGTTCGAAACTTCAAAAATGTCATAATTTTGTGCGTATGGTTTCACTTGTTGCATGCTAAGTGAATAATTTTATATTTTTAGAAAAAATTGAATTTTTATATATAATATTAGGAATTTTGAACAATTTATTTTTTTAAAAGATTTACACAATTTTTCATTTCTATAAAAAATTTATTTATTTATTTATTTTTTGAAAATTTAAAAAATTAACTTTTGTTAAAAAAAATTTAACAATTTCCTATTTTTAAAAAGGTTGTGAACTTTTTTACAATTAGAAATATTGAAAATTTTTCTATTTTGAAGAAGTTTGAACAATAAACTATTTTAAAAAAAAATTCACAACTTTTTTACATTTAATAAGTATAAAAAGTAACAATTTTTATAAAGTTTTAAAAGGTTTCAATTTTAGAAATTATAATTTTTTTCTACTTTTATGAAGTTTGAACATTTTTATATTGTTAGAATGTTTGGAAATTTTTACATTTAGAAACTTTGAAAATTTGTTTAGTTTTTGAAATTAAAAAATATATATATTTTTAGAAAGTTTGAAATTTTTTTAGAAGGTTTAGACCTAGTTTTTAATTATGGAAAGTTTTGACAATTTTTTATTTTTAAAAATTTAGAAGACTTTTTATTTATTTATTTAGATTATGGTCTTCTGCTTGTTATTATTTTTAATTATCAAATTTAAGCCATGTATTTTTAATCTAATGATTAAATATTACTTTCTATTAATAACTTCAAATTTATCTTATGCATTAAATATAAAAAAGAAAAGTTGAGATTTAAAAATAAGCACAAACAAATAGGACCCTAATCCTTTTTATTTTTAAAAAAAATTCAAATTTTTTTATTTTAAAATGTTTTGAATTTCTATAATTTTAAAAGTTTGAAATTTTTTTCTAATTTAATAAAATTTGAGAATTTTATTTTTAAAAATTTGAACATTTTTTATTTTAAAAGTTTTAAACAATTTTATGTTTTTATAAACTTAGGAAGATTTATATTTTAAAAATATTTGAAATTTTTTATATATTTAGGAATTTTTGAAAATTTTATATTTTTAGAAAGACAATAGAAAAAAAATTCTAAATTTTTAAAATTATTATTTTAAAAAAGTTTTAAATTTTTTATGTTTAGAATGGTTAATTTTATCTTATTTTTAGAAGTTTTGTTAAATTATCTCTTTCTATAATTTTTTTTTATTTTACTTTAGAAAGTTTAAACATATTTTTATTTTTATAAATTTGAATCAATTAGTTTGGATAATTTTTGTTTTTAGAAAGCTTGGAAGATCGTTTTAAATTTTATTTATTTATTTTAGGGAAAGCTTTATATTTTTAGAAATTTTAGATTTTTTACTTTTAATAATCTTGAACATATTTCTATTTATATAAATTTTGGAAAATGTTATATTTATTGAAAAAACAACTTTCAAATTTTAGAAGCTTTTGAAATTTTTTATTTTTAGAAAGTTCCAAAAATTTGAAAATTTAATATTTTCTTATAAAGTTTAAACAATTACTATCACCCCAATAATATTGAACGTTCAATATTCAATTTGAACGTAAAATATTGAACGTTCAATATTAAACGAGTCTAAATTATCGTTGTTCAATTCTAATTGGATGAATGTTCAAAGAAAAATGACATATTAATCATTTTTTTAATTGTGAAAATATAAATTTGAATACAAGGGGTGCTAGTTTTGTTATTAGAAGTTTTGAGGGGTGTTAGTTTTGTTATTCTCCCTTATAATTTTGGAAGAATAACAAAACTAACACCCCTCAAAACTTCTAATAACAAAACTAGCATCCCTTTATATTTTTACAATTAAAAAAATGACTAATATGTCATTTTTCTTTGAACATCTATCTAATTAGAATTGAACGACGATAATTTAGACTCGTTTAATATTGAACATTCAATATTTACGTTCAAATTGAATATTGAACGTTCAATATTCTTAGAGTGTTAGTTTTGTTACTATAAATTTTAGGGGCGTTATTTTTGGTAATTTTCCTATAATTTTTAAAGTTAGGAATTTGTTTTTCTTTCTATTTTTAGAAGTTTGGATGATTATTCCATTTGTAGATAGTTTGAACAATTTTAGGTTTTTTTAAAATTCAGAAATTTTTTATTTTTTGAAACTTCGTAAAAAATTTCTATTTTTATAAAGTTTTTACAATTTTCTATTTTTTTTAACAAATTTGAATTTTTTTTTTTTAAAGTTGTACAATTTACTATTTTCAAAAATTTTGCAAAATTTGGTATTTTTGAAAAACTTACATAATTAATGTTTTGAAAAATTAGCCCAAGTAAAGTAGAATATTTAATCTTAAACATTCTGTAATATACACACACCTTCCCATGTATGGTTGGGTGTTTATTTTATATAAAATAAAATTTGTGTATTTAATTTAATATATGTTATGTAAATACTTGAAGAAGGTATTGATCTCGTTATTCATGCTCCAATGTTCAATTATTTAGTAACATAAAATTAGTGTTTTATGCGTAAGGTTATGATAACGTTCACATTAAAATCTATATAATATAAAACCACCTAGAGTTTTAAATATCACAAATTGGTTTAGATTTTAAAGTGCAGCAAGCACATTAGACTATTACATAAAATAATAAGTATGATACATCTCATTATATAACTAAAAACACATCCATGTTCAATATCTAGCTGATTAAACAATTTTTGTCCTTATTTTATATTAAGAAGAGCTACCAAAAATTATGCTAGTGAACATAAATTAATTCCTACCTACTACAGATTTTATAACTGAAAAAACTACCAAAGCTATGAATGCATAGAAGAAATATTCAAAACGATCGAGTTGTTCATTTCTCCATGCCTTTGTCACGGCCTTGATAATCTGATCCATTTCTCCGATGGATTATCTTCTTTGAGTCCAAATTGGTTCCTGACATTCCTTTCTCATCAGTTTCTGCTTTTACATTCCTTGTTTTGTCCATTACTTTCAAAGGCAACTTCCCATTTGATCTCTTCATTTTCTCATGTTCCTTTTCCTTGGTTGTCTCACAACCCAATTTTAGCGTACTAAGATCATTTGTGGGAGTTGAAGTCAATTTCCATCTGGATATTGGCTCATGGGATGGTGGTTCATGAATACTGATAGCCTTATGACCTCTCTCTTGCTCAAAGAAGAGGACTTGGACCACTGTTCTCAATGGCAATCTTTCATTTTTCACTGCATGAGCTCGTACCTCTGGTGACAACTTTTGGCAATCCAGAACACGACACAACCTTTTCTTCTCTTCCTTGCTCAGTTCAGGATGTTCCTGCACAGCAATTCACCAACATTGTCACCACAAACAAATGAAGCCAGTTAGTTATCTGTACCAAATATAGGATTTATGATTTGTTTGCTTATGCTGTTCAGAACTCTAGGTACTTCTTTTAAGACATTGCAATAAGTGCTCTTAGAGCACAAATTATATGATTGTTAGTAATGGTGTCAAATAAGCTGCTTAGTTCAGCTCAAATCTTTAAAAATTGGTTCGATGAGCTATGAATTAAAGGAATCCAGCTCACGAGCTCAAATGAGCTAGCTCATAAGCAGGTCAAGAGCTCATTTATCAAGACATATTTGCCAAAAAAATAATTACCATAATTACCTTAGGTGGGCTGAATCAACTCAGCTCATTTAAGACCTCTAACTGTTACTAACATTGTCCACTAATGATTCAATTCACTATTAATTGAAGTACAAGTAGGCCTTATGTTGTGTAAACTATTTTTCTGTTAGAAGCGTTTTTTAGCGTTAGAATACAAAAGCAGAAGCAAACGGTCAATAAGTAATGACAACTATTTTTTTGTAGTACCTTCAAATAAATGTTTATTGCTTTGTAGATGTCATCATGGTTTTTTCTGGAAATATCTGGCAAAGTTTCAGCTAAAGATACTATTTTGAATACTGGCATGTTCAAATCTCTAGCAACAATCTGAAGATATGAATCAATGAGCTTCCCAATATTTCTTATTGATCTCCAAAACTGACTATTTTCTGTGGCTGCAGAAGACTGTCTTCTCCATATCTCCAAATAGCTTTCTAGCACTGCTGCAACCAAATCAATATCATAAAAGGGCTTATCAGAGGGTGAATGTGAAGGAAAAATTAGATCATCAACTATTGCTTCTTCAAGTTGTAGACTACATTTCCTTAACAATTCAGTCTTTGTCATAACTGATGATCCAATATAACTTGCAATGCTATAAAGTCTAAGCAAAAATCCAACAGAAACTGATCCTCTTTCTGGTGGAATCATATTTACAACAGCTTCAAGAATGTGGCGATTTCTTTCCACTACTTCTTCATTTTTAGCGTTTGATGAGATCTCTTGTGGCACAGTCTTTGTAGTGTCTGGGAGCCAACGACATGCATAGACATGTAAAGCTTCACCGATTAACTGCGGTGGCAACAAATATGTTGATCTAATGGCGGTGATGATGTATCGAAATAGGTCTATATCGAGATCCGAAATATCCTCAGTCCACCAATCCTTTGGGACAGAATGATGCTTCTTGTTGTAGCCAGGTCTAGTATAAGTGTATGACCATGTTACCTGAACAAATTCACCATTAGGAATATTTGAATTTGACACCAAAAAAAAGAGTTATAGGTACATATTGTGTACAAATGTTAGTTATATGTACATGCTATATATAAAGTAACATGTTATTTTAGGCTAATTCGATTATATACAATATATATTTGCTATTTTGGACTTCAATGCCAAAGGATTGTGATATTCACTAAAGTAAAAACAAATAGTGGCTTAATTACCTTTGAGATAGGTGAAAGGATTTTCTCAACAATTGAATCAATGCACTTTGTGATGATTCCAAGACCTTCACACCATTCAGGTAACTTGACTGTGGTCTGTAGTGTCAGAATGGAATCCTTCCAACTATCAAGAATGCATGAAGCAAAGAAAGCTTCAAGTTTCAAAAGAAAGTTTCCTTTTTCTAAAGATTCAGTCATGTGAATAAACTTTGCAGCACAAATGGCTGGAACAAAATTTTGGGCACTGAGATTAATAGTTATTCCATAGCAAAACTTAGCACACAGCTCAAAAGCTTCTTCTCCTCCTGGAATATCATGTAGTTCTATTCTATTGTTGCCGAGTTCATTGGAATTTGAGCAAAGCTGTTGCAACAGGCCACATTTTGGAAGAAGTACAAACTGCCACCCACAACAGTTAATATGCTTACTAAAAGTTTTGTTGTGATGTTAAGTGAATGTGAAAAAAGAAAAAAAGAAAAAAAATCCTAATCATCTAGTTGATTCTGTGCAAAGTCCTTTTTCAAGTACTGAGTTTGTTTTCCTAGACTCAAAACACACACACACGGATGTATATTACCTTGTGGAGCATATAAGTCATATTATCAATCTCTATACAAAGGTCACTTGGTATATCAGAGATCACTGTCCTGCATAACCATAAGAAAAATGATCAGTTATATGACAAACAAAGAAAACAGTAAAATACTAAACAGGTAACAAATTTAGTACCTAATAGCTTCTTCTGTGTAGAAGGTGTCAGGCTTGGTCCCGATTTTCATGTATTTCATTTTTGCTGATGCTATTTCCTAATCCTCAAAATATTTTGACCACTTTTTACTTTACAAGACTAATAGATGTTTTCTGCATTTATTCAGAGAAACTCCAGTATGAATATATACTTTATGAATTGTTTTCAATCAAGAATTCTGAAAAAGAGGAAGAAGAATAAGAAACAGAGAACATTGGAAATTTGAAATATAAGTATTTTTTGTCATGACTTGGGGGTCATATATACACGTCTTCATGATCTATGATACTGCTTTACAGCCTCTGCTACAAGCCATGCAAAATTTTGTCTTTCGTGAGTTAGAAAGTTATCATAACTGATGTGCAGAATTTTATTAGGTACGGTTTTGTATGTCGGACTCTACTTAGCAACAATACTCTATTGTCATTTAAAATATATTTTAAATTTGTGATACATATAATTTTTCTATTAAAAAGGGACTAGGATTTTTGAGTCAAATATCTCTGACACATGAAACAGAAGAAACCGAAACTGACTTCAACATTCAGTTTTAGATGAAATATACTCCTACACTTCTCTTGATGTTTCACCATTGCATATATATGTGTGCAAAATTCAGGTTCAATATACACACACACACACACATAGAACTATCCAATATTATATCTATGGATATGAATATGATCCAACAAAAAAAAAATTAAGATCTGTTTTTCAGTTACATATTTAAAAAAATCATGGACCTAAATAAGCTACAGCAATTGTAAGGTGGGACAAGGGAGGTGTCACCATATTATGTCAATAATTAATACAGAGGATATTAACAAGAAGATGCAGAAGCACGTTACTACAAAAACCTTCTGTTTATATCTTAGGTGTGAATACCAGCATTATTGTACCTTGAAAGAAAAGAAGAAGAAAAAAACCTTGACTTCTGGGTGAATGGGAATGGGAATTAATAAGAATTCGAGAAAAAATAAAGTAATAACAACAAAAAATTGAGTCTTTGACACTCACTAGGCACTAAATTAGATAGAGTAGTATAACGTAAAAATAAATTGTTAGGACAATTACCAACATAATATTCTCAAATTGGCTAGTTTAGTTTTGACAACTTAAAAATTATTGGTATCCAACACAATCATTCAGATATTATGAAAGTTATAACTTTAATTGAAATAACTTTTTAGACTTTCAAAATAGTTTTGTAATACTTACATTTTTATTTCCTAATTAATTATTAACTTATGTTGTCTTGTTATCCATATAATCTAACCAAATACTTACATTTTTATTTTCTAAGGGCTTGTTTAATAACTGTAAAAGTTTATGAGTGTTGATAATTTTTGTGGACAAAATAATTAATTGTAATTTAGTATCTAAGCTCGTTGTCAAGTCAATCAATCAAAGCTGAAGAAATACAAAGCTCTTAATATGTATGTATCATGTAAAAATATATGTTTCATGCATACATCCTCACACAACTGAGCATGCACACTTAGTGTGAGCTAAAATGAAAAATTGTGCACTTGTCGACATAGATCGATTGATTATCGGTCAAGTTCAATCTGGAAGCTCTCAGGTTGATTTTTGTGCTAACTAGATAGATCTAAGATTTGCCTGATCGATCGAGGTCATCGTTGATCGAATCAATCAAGTGAGGTTCTCGATCGATTGAGATTGGTTCGATCGATCGAATATAGATCGAACATCGATAAAGTTCTCTCGGGTTGAATTTCTGGTGCGCTCAACGCAAGTAGATCGATCAAAGTGTTTTTGATAATTTGTTTCACTTTTCGTGCTTACTAATTTGACCCCATTTATTGCGAAAGTAGAATTTTTGTATGAGTAGAATTGTTGTGAAAGCAAAATCCTAGTATAAATATAATTATTATGAAAACTAAATCAAGATATGAGTAGAATTATACTTTGTATTAATTCTTTCTTAGGTCAAATTGGACTCTATATAAACAACCTTTGTTAAAAAAAAGATACAACATTGAAATAATATTTTCTACATCTGATTGAGTTTTTTTTTAAAGAAAAATCTTCTTCTCTTCATCTATTAATCTTAGGTACTCTCTTGATTTAATTGTTCAAACATATTGTGTAGTTATATTTTCATAATATTGAACTTTACATGATCGTTCTAGGGTTTGCTAGTTGATTTATTTTTAACATTGTATGCTATTAAATCTGTTAGTTAGGATTTTTCATTATTGAATCTGCTCTAGGACACACTTTGTACTTATATTATTTGTGCTAACATTTCAAGTACTATTAGTGACGTGTTCGGTATTTCGTATGACTCGAAATTATCGAAGTTGATGGGTTCGATTGATCTTGTAGGACTCAACTAGATTAAAACGTTGGTCCGAATTTAGACACTTAGCTTGTAGAGGCTATGAAAGGAGTGACGGCTGGTAAGTAAATTACATAAGGGGATTTATCTGTGAAGAGTAGTCTAAGACCTGAGGCTGTAATTGAACATTGATTTTTATAATGGATAGTTAGGTGGTCTGGTAGACCGATGGTTTTCCTCTTAGGTCATTGTTGTGGCTTAGGTTGTTTCCACTTAAAAATCTCGTGTGTTATTCTTTATTTTCGCATTTTATTTTTACATGAGATTGCATGTTTGGCCGTTGTATTTAGGTTATATAATTAAAATTCGACAAAAATTGAAAATAACTTATTCACCCCCTCTAAGTATATTTGATCTGTAACTAAAAACTTTCAATAACAATTTTGATTATTGATTCCTGATTTATAATTTATAATTTTTAAATTTTTAAGGAATTACTACCAAAATATGGGGTGATTCATAAATATTTTAAAAACAATTCAATCAAATTTCAAATTTCAGATTTTTTTTTTCTTTATTTTGACCAAACATCTTTTATAGAGAGTAAATTAAGTCTTAAAATTTTTGTATGATTAAGTATTAGAATAAAATGATTAAAAACTTGAAATTTATAAAATAAAATAATAAAAAAAAAAAAACCAAAAAATTTCTTTATTTTTAAAGTTTTTTGAAAAAAAATCAAAAAATAGAAATCATTACCAAACAACATGAAGGTAATTTTTGATTTTTTTTCTTGAAAATCACTAAATAGAAATTGTTATCAAACACATTTGTGATTATTTTTATAAAAAAAAAGTTAAAAATTACAAAATTAATTATTTAATCATAAATTATAAATAAATATCGTTATCAAAATGTCTTAATTAATTATTAACTTATCCATATAATCTAAATTGGTTATAAAGTGAAATACATGAAAAAAGAAAGTGTGATACGGTTTAAAAAAGTGGATATAATATAAGTGAATTGTACGTTAAAAATTATTTCCACATTATCAAATAAAAAACATGAGGATATATGTGAAATAAAACGAGAAGCAATTTATGATCATCAACGCATTTGTAGCCTTTTATTAACATTGATTGAATATTGAAATCTAATCTAAGTTGGTTCTTTCACAGATGAATAACTAAAGCAAAAGAGAAAAATAAAATCGAGTTTGCTAATATGGCACAAAACAAAACCCGGCCGGTAAAATCCCCGCAAGCCATATTTTTAGAAGATATATATATTAGCACAAGCTTCTTCTTATCTTTTTCTTTTTTTGTTAAATAAAAAAAAAATGATATATATACCACTTTTTTTATTAATCATTTTCTTTAAATTATTTTTCTAACCTAGACCTAATTCTTCACCTCAAAATACTTTTATTTAATCTTCTTAGAAGAATTACCAAGCTATGAAATCCTATACACATAGGGCCTAAGAATATTGTAATATCAACATTTCGAAAACATCACCATCTATCTCTAAACTGATTAAAAAAAAAAAAATCATACAATATTGATATAAAATTAAAATAAACACCTAAAATTAAAAAAATCTCAAATGGAGAAAACACAACATAGAGAGTGGTGCAATCACTCAATTTATAATCACAATAGGATCGGGATCGGGATCGTCATCTTCATCCTCCTCCATGGCTAGCTCCTAAAAAAAAAAAACCAAATCTAACAAAAGTTCACTGAATGATTGCTGGAGATCAGATTGGGAGATGTGGGTGGAGGTTGAGGCTGGATGGAGATGAAAGTTGAACTTGAAAGAAGTTGCTATTGGGTTAGGGTGATTGAAAAATAAAAAGTTGAATTAGGATTTTGAGAGAGAAGTTAGAGCTTCTAACACTAAAAATCCAATCAGTTTAGAATCTATAGCGTAGTTGGTTCATTATTGTGGCATTTAACCTCTTCCCCATTTCCCCTTAGGAGTAGGGTTGTCAATTTTTTATAACGATACAAATCTTTGCAGGCATTACCCTAAATCACTACACCATTTTATATTACTTATATGTTATAAATTTAATATTTTTTTGTATTTTAATATAATCTAATCAAAGTCCAAAATTTATATACCTAAATAGTTTTTGTCACCCACATCTTTTAATACAATTTATTTGTTTAAGGAAATATCCACTTCAAAATATATTTAAAGAATTAATTGAAGAAAGGGAGACTACTTTTTCGATCTATATAATATTCTTTTTTGTCTATACTCTACTAGAATTTTGCAAACGATGTTTATATATAGTTTTTTTTTTTTTATATCTTTGTAGCAAAATCAAATCACCCAAAATTAATTTAATTATTCTTCTATTTGCTGGAAGGACTTTACTAACAATTTGTGGATACTAATCACAAAAAAGAAAAATGAATGTTGTTGAAGTTAGAATAAAAAAAGTAAATATATAGAATGAAAAGGCAGCTGAACATTACCCTTTTAAACCTCAAGTGATTACAGAACTGGAGGAGGCAGAGGTATCTACAGAAGCACTTTTTTAAAGTGAAGGCACCAATTCTTGTATTTGAAACAAACTCACCAGCATCAGTGTAAATTAATGAGGCTGATATGTGCAACGTGAAAAAGGAGCTCATGCATATAAATTTCACAGAGAGAGAGAGAGTGCCCGAGAAGAGAGGCAAGTAACAGAAGAGAACTGAAGGAGAGAAGCTTAGAATGAAGAACTAAACAAGAAAAAAGTAAAGAAAAATGGGTCCCACAATGTGTCCCCAAATACTACTGGAAAGTGTGAGAGAGAGAGAGAGTGTGTGTGTGTAGTTGATTGGCATTAGTCAACTTGTTAATATGTCAATCGAATAAAGCATATTATGATAAACTGGTTGAAAACAGAAGAATACGAGTAGAAATTATGGTAAAGGAGGGAGTGGAATGGTTAAGTGTTGGAAACAGATTATTGTCTTTGTCCAAATTTGAATTCATAATTTTTTTTAAAATAAAATACTCTCATTTTTTACCTAAATTATTATTATTATGTATAAGCCAATTCATCATATATTCTAGTTTATTTTCTAATATATTTCATTAATATAAAAGTAAAAGTAAATATTAACAAACACATATTCAAAAATATTTAAGAAATTAAACATATATTTAATACATTTCTTAATATCATGCAAAACAAGTGGGGGAAAAATTCCACGAACCTTGACTCAAACAAAGGCCTTGAAACATTCCCATATCGAAAGAGAAGGAAAAAGATTCAACTGCACATTTAAATTTACTAATAATCATCATACCTCTAGATATGATGAGTATATTCTTGTATATTTCATGGTTGGTCCTTCTTTAATGTGCATGTCGTGTCGGCCAGGTGTGTTGTCCTATATGCTGATGGTTGTATCACTTTGATGGGATTGCTATGCCTTCTCATGTGTGTTATTTTGGAAGCCAAACACAGACAACACAGGGGGTCGGATCTCTTAGTACTCATGCTAAATATTGAATGTTACTTTTTTAGTATTATAATTCACAAAAAGATATCATTTTGATAATAAAAAAAATAACAACAATCACTATTTTGAAAGTAAAATTTTAAATCTTACTAAAGTTATTATTGATATTTCCAAACTAGAAAGAAAAAAAAAAATTAGTATTATAATCCTCAAATTAATATTTTTTTTATACAGTATAATCCTTAAATTTTAACTTATACAATTTAATCATAAAATTTAATAATTTAAGACATTATTATATAAAAAATTAGATCTCTAAACTATTAATTTTTAGATACTTTAATCTTTAAATTTTATTAATATAAAATACTTTAAACCTTAAAATTTCAACTACAGTGTATATATATTTTTTAAAATATGATCTAATTAAAAATTTATGGATTAAAATATTTCAAAATATAAATTTAGAGGCTTAAGGGTTACCCGACCCACCTTGTGCAAAAGAAAACAATGAATAATCAATATTTATTTACTCCTCCAATTTGATTTTTTTCCTTGAGAATGAATTTTTTAGACATCTTCACTGCATTACTTAAGTGTCATTTTAAGCATGTACCAAGCCAATTTCAACGGTCAACGTTTTTTTACAAATTGAACTTAACTGAAATATAAAATAGAGATCTAAATTTTTTTCACTGTAGTTTTTAACAAGAAAAGAATAACGGGAGTAGATACTAATACTTGTCCTTTTGACGAAATTTTTTTAAAATATGAGTATTTTTTATTTTTTTTTAGGAATGCCTATATATTTTTTTTAATAAATACTATATTTAATAATAATAAATACTAATAAAAGTATATGAGACCTTTTATATATATATATATATATATATATTAGGAGTATTGCACTTTTGGATACTATGGGAGCATGGATGGAACAATGTTGGTGTCCCCGACTACTTGAACTCATAGTATCTTTCATATAAGTATAATATAGTAGAAAAAATATCAATTTTATATTAATATGATATTCATAAAATTGTGAATATTTGATACTCTTTTATAAAAAAAAATTAATTAAATTTTTATATTTTTAATTATTATTTAAGTTAAATTAAAATTATATTTTTAGACTATTAATTATTGTGCATATTTTAGTGACAAATTCAACTTTTATTTATAATAATTGTCTGTACAAGTGTACAATCATATGTTAAAAAAATTATTTATTTTATTTTATAACATTAATAATATAGAAAAAAATAAAAATATCAAAAATTTATATTTATACTTTTTTACAATAATTTTATATTTATATAATAAAATATTTTAGATTTATTATTTGAATATTGGCTCTTTAATATTTTTATTTTCTCCGATTCTATGGATTATTTATAAAAAAAAAAAAATTCCCTTTAATGAAGGGGATGTGTTAATTAATTGTTAGGTAAACCAGTAATAATTAACAAGTTGTGTAAGTCATCCATATAAACAAGTTGTTAGTCATCGATCACGTTTGGTGGTCCTCGTTGGAGGCTAAATCTTTCTTTATTTCTTTTCTTCCTAAATTAAGTTTAACTCAAAAATAGTTAATATTATTAATGTTATCTCACCTAACTAATACCTTACCATTTGTAAGTAGTATTACTTTTCAGGACGCAAAGGTCTAAATATACTGTTGCGTGCGATTCCTTGTATTACGGTGATTTGACTTTTATGGTCTAAATTGATATAAGATAAGATTAATGGTACACTTGTGAATTTTTAAGACTTATGTCATTTCTTTAGCCCAATTTTTAATAAAATAAAATGAGGTAATAATAAAAAGATATTAAATAAAATATTTTATTTAGTTTTAATATTTTAAATAAAATAAATAAAAATATAAAAATAATATATAATATAATATATAATTATTTATAATATAAGTTTAATAAAAAAATAATATAATATATTAATGATAAACATTAATGATGCGCTATTGTTGTTATGCACAAATTTGCACGTATTTATAACATGTGTTTAGTATTTCTCTTTTCTTAAACAACACAAAATTTATTGTATGATTTATTTGTCGGTATCAAATTTCACATTTAATGGGAAGTGATCACTCTGCAACTTTCCACAATGGCTTTTTCCCTTTCACATTAAAGTATACTGCAGCTTAACTTTTAAGGAAAATTTTAAACAATGCTATTTAATTAGCATGACTTTGTTCTTCTTTCCTTTTTTTTTTTTTTTTTTAGAGCATGTTTGTGAGATATTATTCATTATTTTTTAAATATATTTTTTATTAATTTTATTGGTTATTTTTTATTATCAAATATAAAATAGTTGTGTTTTTTTAAAAAGTGGTTTCCTAATATTATATTTTATCATCACTTCAAAAAAGTGGTTTCATTAATGTTATATTTCTCATTGTATCTATGAAAATAATTAATAAGTATTAAAAAAATAAATGAAATTAAATCTTTTAAATAATATCGGTACCAACGACCACGATAAATCATGATAATAAAGACTTTTCTTAATACTAATGTATGTCTTAATTTTCCTATTATATTAAGGAAAAATTACATATGGTTCATAGAACAACAAAAGCGAAAATCATCCAGTTGTAGCTCCCAACTTTGTGTTTTGTTTGTTCAAAATGAAAGTAAAATTAATTAAAAAGAAGAAAATAATATGCCTATAATAGACCAGAAGACAAATCAAAATCATAACTACACTTCTTGACCCCAGGAAAAAAAATAAATCAAGATTCAATATCCACCTATGGAATAGAGAATTTGTAAAGTTCATGTTTTTTTTTTCTTTATCGCAATTGTAAAGTTCATGTTTGTATCATTAACATTATGCGTACAAAATACATTTTGTTTTTACACACTTAACTACTTGAATTCGCATATTTTATCGTATGTGGTATGTTTTTTATTGAATATTTGTTAGGGAATTATTTATTAATGAAGTGTCACAATCAGATTGGCTTAAAAATCAAATGAAAAATGAGCTCACATGAATTTTTTTCAGGGTAATAACGTCAATTTCTTTTAATCAATTTACTTATTTTGAATTTAAGCGTCCAGTTAAGAAATCCATCAAAGAAAAGCCCAAAAATTAGAGAACCGAAGTACCTTTCAGTCCTTCACCCTTTGACAAGATAAAAAGTGCACTGCAAATGTTTAATAAAAACAAATAAGAAAAATCCAAAAAGAGAACTTGACCTTCACCTTGAGATCTATATTGTATTCATTAACTACAGCCTACTGGGTTTTAAACAATTTATAAGCTTTAACAATTAAAACCAACTATACTCAGTGCTATAAAGTATAAACTATTCATAATTCCATTGCCTATCCAACAATAAATTCAAAACTGGAAGTGCTTGCACAAGTTTACTGCATTACTGCACAAGCTGGATGTTACATTCACTAACCTCGCCTCAATAATTTAGACCTCTCAAAGTGATTCTGATCGAGGCACTGGGATTGTTGTGTCAATGCAAGACCATTCAGGCCAAGTGGTGCGCATTTTGCCTACAAAAACCAAACTGTGTGGTAGTTTATTTCTAATTCCGGTGATTCTGTACATGAAAAGGCATTTGAAAGGACTCTGAACTCAACTTCAACTTATTCTTGCAAATAGTAAAGAGCTGCCAAGCATTACTAGTATACCTCTGTGAAACTGTGAAAAGATGCCATGATATAAAAGATAGATTCTAAGTGAATCAAAAGTGTGGCATACAAGCTGATGAAAACAACATTGTTGGAATTCTGCCGCTGCAATCCAAAGACAGGTCAAAATGGAACATTAGTGGTTGTGAAACTTCAAATATTAAGTGTTACTTCTATAAACTCAGCCAGTTGATCGTCCATCAATGTTCAAGTTGAAAGAGTTCCTCTCAAGGCCAAATCAAGCTGCTGAACTTCCAGCAAGCCATCGCTATGGGAACATATTGGTAGAATTCAAGATAAACCATGCCAACTAGCTCAACTTTATCCAGACTCAGCTGAAGACAGACATCTTTGAAAAAAGGTGCTGGATATAATGAATCAAAGTTGTAGGGGTCAGTATATCTACATCTAGAAGAATCTACAATATTCATTTACTATCTTGCTGCATATTCTCTATCAAGTACACTGAAGGACACCTTCAAGCGATCTAGTAAACTTTGAAGGATGTTCTTGGTGATTCTTTTCTGATGCCGAGTACTTTTGAGCCATGCAATCCCAAAGAATACTCTTACACAACATCCCTTAGCTTTTGATGGCAAATCCTCAACTTGATATCTGAGATGAAGCTGAAAAAAATAAAATGACAAAGGTGAAAAGTGAGGGGCATGTCAAAATTGGGAGGTGGGCTAGATTTAATCAGATGTGGCTATCTCCTCACTGATAAAAAAAAAAATAAAACAATGCCGCAAAGGATAATTTAAAAAGAAGGAATATGAGAGAATGAACCAAGTAGCATTCATACATTGAAATAGTCACCAAGCGGGACCCCATGGAGAGTCATAACCTCTTCAATAAGCCAACCATTTCTATCAGAAAGAGGGGATTTTTGCTGGGTACTTGTCACCTCCCCTCTATAATGGGATATATGCTTGCCACATCTGTAGTTTATTTGCCTCTCATACACATCACCCTTTTCTGATTCCCAAGGGGTGTGGGAATAGTTAAGACAACCAACTCTATCCGTAACTCTACGCTCTATTTCACCCCCATTGAATAGCTCCATGAAGAAACTTATCTAAATCCAGTAACAATTTTGTCTTCAGTAAATAAGTAAATGCATCAAAAATATAAAAGTAAAACAAAGAGGACAAAGACGCATGTATCCAAATAGACACAACCATGCCATGATTAAAATAGACGAAAGCTGCAATTCATGGATCTAAATCCAAGATAGGCAAAAGAGAGCAAAAGAAGGATGAAATATTGATAGATACTTCATTACTGGGTCCCACATGAGTCCACCTTTACCAATAAATACATACAACAATACAGGTAAAGAGCAAGAGGGAGCTTACAGGGGTAGAAAGTGTAGAAGAATAAATCTCAGACTGGCTGACATCTTCAAGGCCCAGGAAAGATCCACTCTCTTCTGTCTGCAAGCTCTTTTCTTCAGGCTCTAAGCTTTTCACTTCATATTCTTCCTCAACTATTTGCACCTTCTGCTCAGGACTCAAGGATCTAGCCTTCCACAGAGCCATGATTGTCCTATCCATCACCAGTAACTATTACAAAGAATTTGAAGGGGAAACAAAAACTAAATACATAACAGGCAGATGTCAGACAAACTACCTTTGCGCCACATTGAAAGATACAAAGGATTGAAAATGGAACTTTAGTCTCCCTTCCTCATCTTGCATCTTTGCACCATGTCTTGCATCCATACCTCTGCCCTTCCGGAGAGTGATGACCATAATTGGACTACCCATAGATGATAGAGTGGGCTGAAGGACTTGAATTTCTTCAATATCTTCCCAGAGAAAAAAGAATTTTGTCTTCCGTCCAAATAAATTTGCATGGAACCCAATAATTCTTGCAGAGAGAAATAGGCGTCCCTGCAAAAGAAATAAGTTGAAACATTAGCAAGATAAGCATATAGTAGTCAAGTTCAGGAAGCAAAAGAAAGTCTAGCTGTGGTATCTCTGGAAATAATTTCAACATGATCCAACCACAGTCAATGCACCTGCAGGGGCATCTTTCGCTTCAAGTGACACGTAAAATCATTGATGAGAAACTCCTCCGGTGGAATCCCAAAAAGTTTTTGAAAAGCTGAATTTGTTTGAGGGGACCGCACGTTAAGCTGCAAAAAAACAATATGTGCAAAAAGAAATGTGTGAAGGATGTGAAGAAGGCTAATATGATCTAAGAAAATATTTTTGTTATGAAATTCAAATAAAGAACAACTGGATCTGTACCTTCTTCCCCACTTCCTTCTCCATCTTACTTAGGTAATGTTTAACAACATTGCCACCTCTGGTGTTGTCCAAGAAAATTCTTAAATGAAGCTTCGACTGACATGGTTGAGATAACTTTCCTTGAAGAGGGATCCAAAAATCAGCTAATTCTGATATATTAGATTTTAAAAAATTGACTTCATAATGCCCCAGAGATGTAGCTTCATCAAAAGGTCCATCAAAATCATAAACTTCTACATCCATCACAGACGGAGGTTCATCCATTGCATCAAATTCAAAAATTTCTGCACATGCCAAAAGGATTCAAACAGCAAAGTCCATCAAATACAAGGATAGCTAGATAATAATTGCACTTTATAATAACTGATAAAGCAGCAAATATAGCAAAGATTAAACAAGAACAGAAAGCTAAAAGTACCATTCCATAGAGGATTGGATTTCTGGAACTTGATTGAACTAGTCCTAGTTTTTCCATTGCAAGTAAACACTACATATGGGTCAGAGAAGCCACTTGCATCAACAGCTGCTAAGTTACTTCCTTCAATTAAGGCGACAGTTAGCAACCACCCATCTCCTTGTGGTTTCACACCATGATCACTTCCTACTATTAGAAAATTAAAGAAAACAAATTATATCCCAAAAATGGATAATCATAAGATGCAAATAATTTAACAAAATTTGATGGAAAGTGGGTTTCAGCAGTTAAGGTGCAACAGGAAGACATGCAAACTATGATGTCCCTTAGTGGGGAAGAAGGCAACAGGACAGACAAATCATAGACCCTTGGCTGAAGAAAGGTAGTATTATCAACAGACTAGAGCAGTTATCTCAGATATGAAAGAGGAATTAGATCACTACCATATGTGGTATTACCTTTATGCACTCTGGCCTGCATAAAGCGTGAAACGAACCCCAGAACGCGCTCAGCTTGTAGAATCAACACTCCACAAACAACAACTTCACCAATAGAATCTGGTAAGTCAAGCCCAACAAACTCCAGTCCTTGAATGATGCTTGGTGCAGCCATGCAGATGTGAATAAGCACATAAAAGCCGATTAAAGTTGTTGAGAATACAGTAAAGTTGGCAAAATACTGCCACCCCAGCTTCCAATCTGACTGAGGTTCTGCTTGCAGTGATGCCAAAGCCTGTTCTTTGCTGGAACCAATATCTTTTGAATCAACTGGCTTAATAGTTTGAGATAACAGAGATGCGTACTGCTCATAGCTGTCCTTTAGACCTTGTCGGGCTCCATTTTCTATCATTCCTTTCATCATGGTACTTTGTAGAAAATTCATTCGCCAAGATATAACCAATCTCGAAGATTGTTCACCGGATGGAAGCTCTGGTCCAGGTGTAATGCAGTAGAGAATTTCTGTCCTAAAAGTTCCACCATAGATGACCTCAGGAGTACTTACGCTGACAAAAATTGCAAAAACCTTCCCATCAGCTTTCAAATAGGTTTGATCTTCAATGCCTTTAGTGGCCTTTAACAATTTGGTTGCAGCTTTGATGTAAGTGACCACTCTTTTCAAGCTTTCACCATCATTTTCAAATTTCCAGGATCCTAATTCCAGTTCTGTAGTCCCCTGCAGTTCAGCCAGCGAATTGGGAAAACTGGAAATAGGCGAAAATAGAAGAGAGTTAAGCTCTGCTGGTCCAATGACATACAATTGATCAATCAATACCCCTCCAGGTAAATTGCTCGGTGTCTCACTGTCTGGATCTCCCAACTCCATCTTTTTCATCACATCTTCAAAAGATTCAGAAGACAACTCATCCTCTGATTTGTCACTAGAAACCTCAGTCATACTAGTTTCAATTATCTCTGCTAAATCAGCACTTCTATTCGATGTTTGTGAATTTGTGTCCGAATTTTTGTTAAACATATATGCAATTTTACCGACAAGTCTTTTCTGCGCAGAATACTTCTCTTCTTTGGATGATAAAAACTCTTCTCTCCCAGGCGAAGATGAGTTTGATTGGTAACCCAAAGACCTTGAAGGCGATTCACTTCCTACATCAACATCCTTCAAGTGTGAGGCATCCACTAATGCATTGTTCAGAGAGAAGGATATGGAAAGAAGAATTTCACCTAAAAGAATGTGGAAGTCAACGAAATATCTTTATTGAGTCAGTAAGTTATAAATTACTCCAAAAATTTCAGTACTAGCCTCATTCTACTATAAATCATAGTTTAGTCCAACCTAGCCTCATTCTACAGTAGTGGTACCAAACAAGAAGATTTCTAACATTAAAACAAGAAACTTCAAATGTTGTTGACAAGAAATTAAACTAATCTGTCTACAAATTGACAATTAGTTCTGCAATCTTAATTCATTTAGCAAAGCCTGCAAGGACATGTCCCTAGGTGGCAGTCATACATCGCATGAAGGAAATAACAGAGACATATAAAGAGAACACTCACCTTCCATATCACATAAGTGTATGAACTACCCAAAAGATTTATATATTAAAAAAAAAAAAAAAAAAACGAAGAAAGGCGTACCACGATCCATGGTCTTGGCCTTCTGGCTTTTGGGTCTAAGAGGGTACCAAGTCGGGCCAAGTGACTTACTTTCTGCATCAAAAACTAGGGAAACAGGAATCTTAAGAAGGCCAACAAAGTCATCATTAAAGAATTTATCTTCATCAAGAACAGAGAAAACTAGCTTCCCATCAAGGTCATCGACCCTGAAGGTAAACTCTTCACCCCAACTTGGGTTTAAGTTCTTCTTCACCACTTTGGTCTTGAACTTCTGCTTTCCCAGCTGAACTTTCACATACGGATCACTTAGTCCATTGGGATCCGTTGCGGGTAAATTTCGAGCCTCAATTAGCTTAACAAGAAGCTTCATTTGATCTTATCAATAATTTAAAACGGAAACCCAATGAAGCTCGTAACCAAATCTAACGTAAAACTTTTACGAGGTTGAGAAAGAATAATTGAATGGTGTAAAATGCGAATTATGAATCATTCAAACACATAAATTAGCGAATCTAAAAGAAACAAAAAATAATGACAATAATAGAAAAGATTTTTGGTGTTTGAAAATTAAAGAAGTAGTAGAAGAATAATGGTGGTGATCTTATTGAGGAAAAACTGAGAACAACGAACTCTGGGGAAGGAAAAGATTATCTAAGCAATGAAAATGGGGATTTAAAGAATCTAAAAACTCCCACAAAAACAAATCCGAGATAGGTCAAACATTGACAGGTAAGATGTCGAAATAGGGAAGTAAATTCAATCCAATCCGAAATGGCTACTTCGGAGACTTATCTTAGCTGAGGAGGATGAGAGACAGGATAGAACTTAGAAAGATAATAGAGTTTTGTTTTTGTTAAAAGAAAGCTAATAGACTTTGTTGAATGAATTATGAGTATCTCATTCTCCCAAGACACAAAGCGCGTATGATATTTGACTTTTTGATCCTCATAATTGAAAAACATTAGTACATTACACGCTTCTCCTTCTCTCTCTAATTTTTGGTTGCCTAGTAAGTTCCCTCTCTCTCTCTCTCTCTCACTAATTTCCTTTTCAAATTACATTTTTGAAGTGGTGTAAATTGATTACCCGGTTACTTTACTCCATCAGTCAAGAGCTTTAACTCTAGTCCCCACTTCCCTTTGAGCCTTTTTTTTTTTTTTTTTTTCTATCATTTTTTTTTTCCTTTTAAGTTTTAACAAAACGTTATTTTTTCATCCAGAGTCAGAATACACCTTTTTTTTTTTTTTAAGTAAATTTTAACATCCATATTCTCAAATTAAAAAAAAAAATACACTTCATTTAAAATTAAATAAAATACAAAATATAATAGAATATAACTTCAAAGTTAAAAAAAAAAAAGTCAAACAGAGTGCATGATTATGCTTAAACAAATGCACAAGGGTGTAACAACCCCAAATAAAAGGAAAAGAGAACTAAAACACCCAAAAACCATTTAACCATTTGAATCTTATTGAAATCATACATATAAGTAGCAGTAATAATTTATGCTCTAGCTTAATTCATCAAATCAATCATAAATTAAATTAATTTTAAGTCAGTTGAAATAATCTAAAAAAAATTAAGTTGAAAATATTATACCTATCAACTCCAAATGAAATAAAAAAATAAAATTTTAAATAAAAAATATTAAAAAAAATGCTATGTTAAAATTAAATATTTTTTTATTATCTTTTTCCTTCTTTTTTCTTTTAAAAAAATAAAATGATAATAAATAAATAATTATAATTTATTCATTTTATCACATTATTATATTACATTCTTTTATATTAATGTTTTTATCATTTAACTCTAACTAACTATTTAAACAATATATATATATATATATATATATATATATATATATATATATATATTTCAGTTAGTAAATGAAGTTTATATTTTTAAATCGATTAGATATTAGCTTTTGCAATAAAAATTTTAAATTTTTTATTAGTCTATGTTATGATATTCTCTTTTAAATTAGTCTATTCTACTAAAAATAATGTATTATGTAATATTCAAAGTTTTATTTTTATGTAACATTTAAGTTACTTGAACTCTTTATTTTTCTATTTATTCATCTATTTTTTTTTTTTGTTTAGTGGTATAGAAAATTCTATTGATACTTAAGAGCTTTTTATTCTAACTATGACTTTTTATAAAGACATAACGGTCTTTAACTTTTACATTGATAAAATTTGATAGTATTTATCTTTTGCCTAATTGATTTAGAAATGGACTTCTTACTTTGAGAATTAATTTTTTTTCTCTTATATTTATCCTTACTCTTTTGTTATTGTATGTAATGTTACTTTAACTTTAATCATTAAATATATTTTTTTAATAAAAAATATATATAATTAACAATTCAAGCTAATTTAAATCATCTTATCTGTGTTTTGTTTGAGTTGAGACTCACTTTTTTAAATTCGAATTAAATTTAAATTGAACTAGAATTAAACTAATTTGAATTGGACTAATTTTAAGATAGCTCAAATTGATGCAACAAGCACGAATTATCACCTTACTTAAAAGTAATAATCATCTTACGCATACGATTGCAATCGAATATAAACTTTAGGGTACTTACAACCATGCGAAACGAATAACAAAATGCTATTCACCTTCGCACACACTTACTCATACATTTATAAGTTATAATCATGCTTTTATATGACATGTTACATAGTACAAAAGAGCTTGATAGTATAATTTTGTACTGAAATATGTGCTTATAAAATTGGATCGTATAAAAACTATATAATTATATATAAATTTTGAGTCATCAATAATATAGATTCAAATTGTATTAGAAACTTATTTTAATCCATTTAAGATTTTAACTCTAAATATGTGTTATGACTTTTTCTTCCATCAAATTTAAATTAATATTTTGATGTAATAAAAATTAAAAAATAAATTAAATTTTAATTTAAATAATTTTTTATAATTACATTATTTGATATGCAAGAAAACTACATAAAAATAAATTACATAATATTTAAATATAATTATTTAATTAAAATATTTATTATTAATTTTATCTTAATATATTATATTAATCATTGTATAATATTAGATAGACTAATTATAATATAATTTAGTATTATTTAATTTAATTTAATTATATTTAATTTATTTAATATAATATATTAATACATATAATAAGTATATATTATAGCAATATTACTATAAGAAAATTGATGTTAGTAAAAAAATTAATAATTAAAAAGGGTACAGATGGAGTTGCATAAGATAACATCATTCCATATATAATTGCATGAGAAAATTGATGTTAATATATATACACTTACTTTTTTTTTTTAATTTCTTACATACGTTAAACATATTTTTAAAATTTTATAATATTATAAACATACATTAAATAAATATTCTTTAAAGTAACGTTATACATTATTATTTATATAAATAATTAGTGACTTGTACGATCTAAGTTGTGATTACATAGCACTAGCTATTAAAGGAAAATGATACATAACAATAGTTATTAAGAGTTAATTAATGTGGAAGAAGAGGTAATGGAAACAAAAATTATGTATTTATTAAAACTTGTATTGAATGAAAATAAAAATATTAATTTACTTAAATATTAATCTTAAAAATGAAATAAATAATAAAATATAAAATAAATAATTAAAAATAATTATAATTATAAAATTGTACATTATGAATTTAGAAAATAAAAACAATACTAAGGAATGCAGGAATCAATCAATACAAATTACTCAAAATTTGTTAGCCTTTATTTCCTTTATTTTTTATTTTTTATTTTCTTTTATGATTTTAAAAAATAAACATGAAAATATAAATGATTTTCTTTTTACTTATTTTTTTTTATTAATTAACAAATGTGTGTCACTAAATACATGATAAAATATTACTGAATATGTGTTACTAACATTTGTATTGTATTTTATATTTAATGTATGTAATATACCACATATTTAAACCACCTGCAATTTTACAAGTTACTATTTATTTAAGTTGTGTTGCTTTATATTATTCATTCATAAATATGTTACTTGTATGTTGAATTTATTTTATATCTTATTTTTTTCGATATTTTTTTTATAGTATATATTTATCTTATAAATAAATAAATAAATAAAATGTGTGTTATGCATTTATGTTCAAAGAATAAAAAAATTGGCCATATATTTAAGAGTAATGTCAATATTACTGAAAAGATAATGATATAGATTATAACTTAAGTGTAAAATTATTATTGATTAAAATATATAATAATTAATAAATATGATATAAATATTAATAAAAATTATTAAATTATTGTTTGATATGTAAATTTTGATAAAATTATATTTTAATTAAGTAGTAATATATAATATATTTTTATATTTAAATATAAAGGAGATATAAGGACACATATATGAAGTGTAATAATTTATTTCTTAATCCATAGAAAAAAGTTAGTCAAATATTTATTTCTCCTAGAACGACCGACGTTTTTCGGAAGTAACCTCGAGAGGTAAAGTTCATAATTTCACGTATTTATCAATAGCGGGATAGGCGGCATAAAAATATCTATTTAATGCAAAGAATGTCATATATTTTGTTAAACAATGTTTGAAGTTTAGTGAATGTATATGGCTTACTTTTGATTGGTAAGTGATACCATTGCCTCTCTCTCCTGAAAAAAAAATATTACTTTCTGAAGAAAAGAAAAGAAAAAAATGATGTCTTCGTCAGTGAGTGCAATTATTATATCTTATTATATATCAACAGAATTATATTAAATTAAATTATAATTAATTTATATAATATTTAATAAAAATTTCTATAATATAATTCTTATTATTAAACATTTAACAGAATAATTTATATTTAAAAAAATATGTAATTTGTTTATGTAATTTTCTTACATGCAAAAATAATTTTATTATAAAATTTAAAAATGATTATTTAGTTTATTTAAATAATTAATAATTTTTTTATATTTTTATTGTATTTTAAAATAAAAAAATATATTACTTTTAATTTAAGATAAAAAAGAAGTTAAAATACATAATTTTATAATTTAAAATTTAAAAATATTTAGTTAAGTGTTCAATACAATTTAGACCTACGCTTATAATCGTACAATTTTTTTTACATAATTGTACTATTTTTATATCATACGATACGATTCAATTTCATAGCTAAATTATGTTGAAATGATATGGGCAAAATATTTGTGTATTTCTTGATATTTAATTCATACAAAATATATGTATTTATAATATAAATAACAAAGTTAAAAAATGATACTAATTTAATATGATATTGCTACCATATTAAGTTTTGATTTAATTTCATATTTTGCCTTAAACATTTATAACTTTCTTATTTATCTCAACAAATTCATAAAAATGAATGGATCTTATAACCAATCTTATAAAAAAATATATATATATCTCCCCTTCCAAAAAAAAAAAAAAAAAGAGAGAGAGAAAAAAATAGAAAAAGAAAAGTAAAAAAATCCAACCCTAACTTCGGCATTTGGATGGAGAAATGTTGATAAAACTCGATAGGAGGTTTATATGATAATTAATGTAGCTCAAACCTCTTTGAGTAAGTGAGACTCATGATCTTATCCATCAATCTTAATAAGATATGACAACCACAAATGTGTATTACGAAGTATATTGTATCAAATTCCTAGTGAATGTAGAGTTCTATGTGAGTCCAAGACTGATTGAAAAGTAAATCTGATCTTTATTCTAAAATCAATATCAAACTAAAGATGAATTTTTAGAGAAATATGATTACAAAAACAGGGTACATCAGATTTAATCTCTTATAAGAAAGCTAGAAAAACAAATGGAGATAGGTTTGACCTCTTTCAACCTCTTTGTCTCTCCAGTCTCCATGTTCGTGGAACTGACTTATTCTGCCTCTTGTAGATCTTTCCCAAGAAAGACTTCAATATTGCTTGAACAGCTTTGCTCGAGTGAGCTTCAATAGAGGTGATCAGTTTTTCATAACTCTTGCCCTCATATTCTGTAAATACGCCCTATTCAATTGGGAAAAAGCACAACATATCAGCATTCATTTTTCTACCATTTTTTTTTTCTTTCCCTAATGTTGGAATTTTATATTATTCCACACAAGAGAATTTTTTTTTTAGAAGATCAAGCTCATATACCTGAAGATCAAGCTCGTTATAAAGGACTTTACTTTTTCAACATTTGCTGGGTCTGGTTTTCCATAGTTCTCCTGGAAAAGAACATCGCATATGAGGATATTTAATCCTGGATCTTTGAGGAAACAAACATGGCATAAAAAGAGGACATTCTTACAAATAGTAATTTATTTTGTTCCTCATTGCAAAGTTCCATCGCTTTCACAACCAACCAAGAGCACTTGAAATCTTCAATATCTGTTCCTATCTTATAGCACAAAGGTTTTCATTAAGAAACTTCTATAGTACAAATCAAAGGCACAAAATATTTCGACTATTGAAAATAAAATACAAATGTTTAAGCAGTGAAGCTCACCTTGCCGATTGTCTCAGGATCACCAAAGCAATCCAAATAATCATCCTATAAAAATAAAAGGGTGATTAACCGAAACAATTTAAGAGTAACTGAATGACATAACAATATTTCAGATAGGATGCTTCAATTTTCAAATTTATAGCTTCTGCACCCCATACACTGAATTGTGGAAGCATATGAATCTGATAATTTAGACATCTTCTGTATGCTGACTGAGGTAATTACAGGCTTTCCTTATGCTTAACGAAAGGCCAAAAAATTTACCTGTAGTTGAAAGTAGATCCCCATCTCAACAAGAATGTTCTTCACATGTTGTCCAGATTCTCGCCTAACATAAGTAATACACATGCAACCTGAGTTCATATGCAGAATATGAAGCAAATAGTCAATCAAATTCACAACTTTCTGTAGGAACCATTAGATATGTTTGCAATAACTATCTAAAGTAGAATATACAGTAATATATTAAAAAAAGCACCAAATATTTTCTAAGATCAGAAATTTTTGTACATCAGAAAAGAAAACTACAGAAATTTAGACACATGAATGAACAAGAAATAAGTAAAAACAAATTTTCAGATATTAGTATGAGAGGATAGCACAAGACACGTATTTAATCAACAGCTGGTAAAAAGCAATGTTTTCCTTAAACACTAGAGCAATGCTAGAAATAGAGGGAAAATAAATGGGAAGACCAAGATTTCAAGTATTGCATGCTTTCTTTTCCATAAGTATTTATACTCACTGGAAGGTAAAATGAATAATAGGCAGTTTTGTACTGTACAATCCGCTGGTGACTGCAAGAAATCCAAAAGGTTATTAGAAAATTTGAAAATCAGAAAGATAACACTTTTAAAGATTTATGATGAAGGGCGAATGCAAGAAGGCAGAGGGACAGTCGTCAGTCCATGAATGACTTCAAATTTCAATTGTGTCACTTCATGTCATGCCAATATTAGCAGTAAGGACATCCTACTCTCTATGACAAACAAAAAACAATACAATAACTCATTTCCTTATTTCCCATGTTAGAAGCAAACTGTCCCCAGATTTATGCTACTCCTAACGTACTCTTGCATCTTAATTATTCACGTTACTGCAGATTTTAGCGTAAGGTAGCAACTCAATTCGTGCATTAAGCAAACATATGGACTAAAAGCCTACTGGTAAAGACGATGTTGAATTTGTTCACTCACATTGACAATGAATACTTGGATAGATCTTTCTCTCCTTCAATAGTTGTAATCAAATCTATCATCTGTCCCCAGAGAGTTTGAAACTCTACCAGTGAATTGAGCTAATGTACTAGATTTTAGTATCTTTTCACAAAAACTCTAATTCAGCTTAATACAAACAAGTAAACTACCTCATTAAATAAATCAACCAGATTGACATAGTATGGCTTGTCCCTGAAGTGCTTTCTTAGTGTAAGGTTTATTTTGTATTGGCAATTTTCGTGGACAAAATGTTTGATTGTAATCTAGAGTAAGAGTTCACCGTTTAATCAGACGATACATGATGATGGAGTCACCAAGCTTGCAATGCCAATATGACAGGTAAAATATTCTATCATGCATACATCTTCACACATTTATGCACTACACTTAGTATGGATCGTAACGAAAAATAAATTGTGCACATGTTGGTCGATCGATCGAGTGTATAGTTCGATCGATCGAGTGATCGATCGATCGAGTGTGGAACGACATTGATCTAGGTGCTCTCGGGTTGAGCTAGATCGATCGAGCATTGGATCGATCGATCGAACCAGTCGTTAGATCGATCGAGACAGTTTTTCACTTCTACTAAAACTCCTTTTTAATTTGACCCATATGTTACTTTTACCAATTTGACTCATTTAATATTGAATGCAAAATCCTTATATGAGTAGAATTGTTGTGAAAGTTAGAATCATTGTATGAGTAGAATTGTTGTGAAAGTTGGAATCATTGTATGAGTAGAATTCTTGTGAAAGCAAAATTCTTATATGAGTAGAATTGTTGTGAGAGTGAAATCCTTGTATAAATAGAATTCTTGTGAGAACTAAATCCTGATTTGAGTAGAGTTTCAGTCCATTGCAAATCCTCTTTCAAGTTAAATTGGACTCTATATAAGTGATGCTTGCTTGTGCATAATTACGAACACACATAGAACTAATATTTTCTACATCTGAATTGTGCTTTTAACTTCTTCTCTTCATCTATCATACTTAGGCGTTTTCATCTTTTAATTGTTCAAACATATTTTCTGGTTATGTTTGAATGATTCATATGCCTATTTGATTTTTATGATATTGAGCTTTATATGATTGTTCTAGATTTTGCTAGCTGATTTAGATTTTACATCGTATGCTGTTGAATCTGCTAGTTAGGATTGTTCATTGTTTAAATCCGCTCTAGGACACACTTTGCACTTGTGTTATTGTGCTAACGTTTCAGGTGAGGTGTTCGGTATTTCGTGTGACTTGAAATTACCGAAGGTGACGTGTTCGATTGATCTTGTGTGACTCAAGTAGATCGGAACGTTGGTCTGGATCCAGACATCTAGCTATTGGAGGCTGTGAAAGGAGCGACGGCTCGTAAGTAAATTACAGAAAGGGGGATCTATCTGCGACGGGTAGTTCTGGACTCTATGGTTGTAATTGAACATTGATTTTCATAGTAGATAGTTAGGTGGTCCGGTGGACCGGTGGTTTTCCTCTTAGGTCATTGTTGTGGCCTAGGTTGTTTCCACCTAAAAATATCGTGTGTTGTTTTTTATTCCGCATTTATCTTTACACCCGATTGCATGTCTGGCCGTTGTGATTAGATTACACATTTAATATTTGTTAAAAATTGAAAATAACCTATCCACCCCCTTCTAGGCTTATTTGATCCGTGATTAAAAACTTTCACTTAGGATTCTTGGAATGTGGTTTCTAAGTAAAACCCATCATTTACTGCGATCATACCGACCTTTATGCCACAATTGACAAGTCAGTTTGTAGCCACATTGAAAACATTAAAAAGTTCAAAGGGAACAGCATATGTTCGGTCCTGGAACAAACCTTGGGCAATCTGTACCAGCAAGGCTGGCCACACCGTGTGAGAGAGCCATCCATTATGTCATCAAGGACAAGAAACTATGCTTGTAGCTGCATATGTTACACCAAAACTTGTTAAGACTTTTGGTTATGAGCTAGAGTGATGCTAAAACAAGAAGAATAATTACTTTATCCATTAACAATTTCCTGGTTAAGCAAAGAATGGAGCTCTGTCTTTCAAAATACCCATTCTACGCACCATCCAAGAGAGCTAGCTAGAAAATTTTCACTTTCAGTTAATTCTTTTCCTTCTTTTAACAACTGTTAGCTATCTATAACAGATAGTCCTCTGCTCAACTTCCCTGCAAAACAAAACATTATCCAAAGCTGCATCAATTAGACTGTTTCTCCAAAATTTATCCTCTCATCTATTTTCATTTCTTTTGAGAACTGGAACTTCAAGACACTTGGTAAGTTGAGTTTAAGATATCGATCAAAATTTAGGTTAAAATTTTTAATAGAAATGTTCAATTCCCACCTCCAGGCACGTTGTAGTCCAACATCTGCAACATATAAGATCTCGTTAGGAGATAAACAATAAGGTACATAAATTCATAAAATGCTGTACTATTGTATTTCTGTGTACCATGACTCAATATGTTACACACATACACTGAACATAGTTTAAAAATAAAATAAATCACACCGAAAAGAAAATTACACAAGCGCAAGGTCATTTCGGGACATGCAATTAGAAAGTATTACGAGAACTTTTGTTATGTCGCATTAAAGTTTAACAATAAAGAACCTGTCTAAAGAAACTGAACTAAGTTGCTAAAGTAATGAAGAAGAGAAGATGAAGATAATACAAAAGAGAACCTCATAAAACTACAATAAAACTTGAACTTAAATTTCATGTATATTCTTATTTCTGATTGTAAAGGCAAGATACAGTGATTGTAATTGAGCACCTATTTATAGTGCAACTCAACGGCTATTAACAAATCACTAACGGCAACGCATAAAAAACTTCTAGTTATATTCCTCTACAACCGTTCTCACTATCTTGCAGTGCACTCACACTCGAGCACATTTACATCTGTTACAACGACCACTTTAATTGCAGCACCTCTTTTGGCTAATCATTAAACACTTCATACTCTTCAATGGCCTCAACAACCTGTATGCTAGTTTCATACTGTTAAATCTTAAAGCATAGGATAAAATAAGGTGATTCTGTTATTATTCTAATCCAACTGAATAAGGGGGGCCTCCCTTTAATGTAAAGTAAATTTTATTATAAAATTTTGCTAATGGAATATAATGTCTCCCAAGGCTATCATTAGATTAAAGGTTTAATTTCACCATATAACATTTTTGACATATACAATTTTAAAACTACCCTCCATCCCGGTAAATAAACATATGTTTAAGACAAACATGTGTTTGAATAAATGTTTTCCTATTGAACATATGTTTATTCATTTCTAGGAAGCGTTACCTTTAAAACTATCTGAAAAAACAGGTCATTTAAAATCAGAAGGATTAAAAAACAAAAATAAAAAAATATCATAAATAATTCACCGACTCTAATTTTATTCTTCTTAAATAAAATTTTCGCACTTATACAATATGGGCTCAAATCCAAGCCACTGAAATACGACAAAAAAAATTAATACAAATTAATTGATTATATCTTAATATTAAAGAACTAAAATTGTACTAATCACAAATTGTAAACTGAAAAAATATAAAATTGTAGTGACACAACTCCCTTTTCTGCATGCAGGGGTGGTTTGAATCTCCAGACATGTTTCCCTTGTTATTGGGGGTGGGACATAGGTGTATGAGCCCTTGCCCATCAAAATAGACTATAATGAAAAGTTATCTATCACAAATTTATGAAATATACATATAAAATGGTGATATTATATTATTAATAAGTAATAGAACCCATAAAATGAAATTGAATTACAAAATGTCACTTCATTGGTAAAATATAGCAGTACTCGAGTATAATATAGGAGAATGTGCATGTGTATAATGAAATAGCGCACATATTTTTTATTTTATTTTTATGTTAAAAAAAAAAAAAACTGTTATAAATGTAACTTGTAAATAAAAGAGAGAATTAATTATTCTAGCTGCTGCAACGTACAATATCTTCCTAAATTTTTTTTCTAAAAAAATACATTTTCTCTGCGTTTGAAAATTAAGCACAAACTTAGACTCTGTGACTATTAATGAGACGTGAGAACTAAACATCCAATTTATAATTTCATAAGTTGACTCGACGCTTTTAAAACTAAATTAAAATGAGCTAATAGTACCCACTTAGTAATTTTCCTATTAAAACTCATAGTTTGCTTAATGCTATGCATTAATTTGCGTTAGACTTTCCTAAAACAAGTCGCAAACAAATCTACAAGTGATTGCTTGAAAAAACATATCCGAGTACCATTGAATCTAAAATTATTATTCCCAAAAATTATCCAAATCAACCAGCCTTATCATTACTCCTTAAATCAAGGTTCTGTCCGAAAAATTCTCCAAGGAAAATAAGATCATATTTACAAAACACCCCCTCAAATTAAGGACTTATCATTATCCCATCAATGATCAATCCATTTCTTTTCACATTTTCAAATCTTTATAGCAGACATCAGTAGAACAAATAGAAACGATCATATTCTAGCTCATGAAAGTGTTCTTAAACCAAGCTAAGACTATAATTCCTCACAAAACATAAAAATCTCGTTCACAAATCAGAATTACTAGTAAAATTGAACATCCATTGAATTCCAGCAGTAAAAGTGAAAGAATAATAAGCATTCCAAAAGTGAAGAAGCTAAAGAATAGAAATGAAGTTTACCCGCTCGACCCATAAACGAGATTCATCAGTGAACTCGAAAGCAGGATCTTCAAGTAGTTCCGATTTCATAGCAGAATAAACGTTGATGAACTTTGACTTCAGATCCGCCATTGACAGAGACTCACTCACACACACGCTTTACAAAAGCAACAATGACACACAGTTGGAGAATGGAGATAGAGGGAAGAAACAAGTTCAGTTTTCAGATTTAAATCCAATCGTTTATTTATAAATGGCTTTTTTTTTTTTTCTGTAAATTACACTCGTTGCTATTTTGTCAAACTCGGTTTGGTATATTCGGTTTTTTCTTTGATTTTATTATAATTTAATTTAATTTTTTTTTTATCAAGTAAGCACCCTTTAGTAATAAATTTAACATTTAGCTAATTATATATTTGATGCCTCTACGAGGCTTGTATCTAATATTTTAAATATAAGTTATTCTTATTTTTTATAATTTAATTTAAGTTTAATTATTTTATTAATTTTTAAATATTAATTAAATTTATATTTAAGTCTTAAAATTTTAAATTATACAATTTATTTTTTAAATTTTTAAAATTTTATACATAAGTTCCTAAATTTTTAAATTTTTTCTCAAACTTTAAAAAATTTGCATATTGATATATCTTGGTTACTACGATACATGTTTTGGAATTAAAAATTTTAAGATTTATGTGTGAATTTTTAAAAATTTAAAATTTAAATTGTAAAAAGAAAAAAGACTTAAAAATTTATGCGTGAAATTTTAAAATTTTAGTATAAATTTAATAAAATTTTAGAAACTAATAGCACAGTTTAGCCATGATCACATCGTGTATCTTGAGACATTAAGTCAATCCTAATAAGATGGGAGTTTATTGTTTACTGAAAAGAAAATAAAAAAATGCAAAAGAATGATTTTTTTTTTTTTTACTTTTCCAATTCCAGTGATGTTTTATACTTTGAATGTACCAAATTCGTAAAAATTTTACGTTACAATAATTACATGTATTCATTGTCTCACATGACATGTAAGATTTACAAAATATTATACAATAGAAAAATGTTGACGGATGTATATAATAGTGAGAATGGGCACATGTTTTAATTTTTTTATAAATAAAATTTGAATATTGTTAGAATACAAAATCGTCCCAAGTATCTTTGAAGAAAACATTCAACTGGAGCAAAGGAACCCTAGCATCGTCATTCGAAGTGGTCTCATCAAGACCTCGTAAGGACGAAGCAGTAGGCCTCGTATGGACGAAGTGATTATCTGGCCCCCTATCTGACGACAGATTCCATTCTTACGAAGTGATCCAGCATCGTCCTCGTCGCCTAAAAGAACAAACAAGACATCGCTCCTGTTATTCCGAACTGCCTTATACCCATGAGGTCGTCCTTCATCATGCAGTTAACTTTACGACGTCGTATGTACGAAGTGAAACACCATCAACTTAAGAACTCCCACAAATACTCAGCTAGTCACCATCATTGACGCGACCTCTGACAGAACCTGACATGTCATAGTGCCAGTCTGCATACCTATTAAAGGGGGACAACTGTAAACCCCCCTTGCCTATATATATGTATTTAGATTTATTGTTGAGGGGATCTAATCCAGAACAAGTCATTCTAGTGATTTTTAGTGTGAGAAAATTCTTAAAAACAAATATAATATTCATGAAATTATAAAAAAATTATATGTATATATGCATCTATGTTCTATTTAAATTTTAAATTTTAATGCTCAATAATTCATTATAAACTTAATAATTTATAAATATTTTTATTAAAATGAGATATAAATAACATATTTTTTAAATAAAAATAAATATCAAATATAATATTTTACTATATATATATATGATACCTCCTAAATACAATTTTTAAATCTGCCACTAATTCTAGTTGATGTTGTACAACAAACGCCACTTTAAATTATTTAAAGTTTAAGCTAGTTTTTACCAATTCTCTTTAAGTTTTTCCATTAAAAATGGTGTAAAGTAGAGCAAAAATTTGAGATTTTTTATTTTTGGAATAATAACACCTTCTAAAAATTGTAGAAAAAAATATCATTCTTATATTTAACTTATATATTTTTTATTATAAAAAAATAGCTAGTCCAACTTATACATTTTATATTGACGGCCGAAAAATTAAAGTTGTTAAAGTCAAATTTCGATTATTTAAATTTATTTAATATTAAATATTAATTAATTAGATTTGTTATTAAAATGTTATTTTAATTATAAATTTTTGAGGTAATTTCCTAAATTGTATGACCAAATCGCAACTTGCAATGAGTAGTTATATGGTTGTGGTTTGAGATTAAAAAATATCCCATTTTTTCAATTTCATGGAATGGAAAATTTTAATACTGACTTTTTAATTTTTCTCTACCCCTAAAGATAGCATGATATGATTTTTTTTTTTCCTAACAAAGATATATGCCAATATTATGTTAACTGTTCGTATTTCGTTCATTTCATTGGTATGCTCCCAAGTACCTGTAATTGTGATCCTGTTTGTCAGAACTAAGGAGTCTTCCTGTGAAAACCTTCACGAACAATCGTCATTTTTTGATGATTTTTTCCGCTTCTCACAGTTGCTCTTTCCACATCTCCGAATATTTGGTGCCAAATCGTCGCCCTTTTTCTTATTTCTTCGATAATAGAGTTGGCTATCTTTGTGGCATTGTACAAACAAGTTCGTGAAGGTTGTAGTGGAATGAGGCCCATCTATCGTGCTAATAAAACGAGCAATTGCTAGCCACTTTACTTAGAAAAAAGTGACCACTTTTCTTTCCATACTAAAGGTTTAGTAAGATTAGAAGGTATCTTAGGTTATTAATTTTATAAAGGGTGTAAATTAAAGTCTTAAAACATTTTCATTTAAATGATTTAACAAAAAGTTGGAAATTCAAGCCGACTATCTCAACTATTAGGGTGGAAATGTTTAACTCAAAAAATGAATTTTTCAACTGCTTGTTTAAGATGGAGTATATTTTTTTAAACATATATTAAAATAAATCTTTTTTATTTAAAAGTACAAATTTTGTTGTAGCACACATTCTAACATGCTACGCCTTAATGAAAAATTATTGAACTATATACCCGATTTTTTAACACTTTGTTCTTAATTGAACATGAATTAACTATGGAGTTGAAAAAGAAAAAAAAAAAATATGCAAAGAATTCAAAAATGAAAATTGCCTAATTTTTTTAATTTAGTTTTTTTTGTAGTCAAAAACAAAAATTATACTAGCAAAAATGAAAAGGGTGGATTGGTGCTATCAAGTAAGAGTGGGCAAATAATTTGATTAATTTATTTAAATTAAAAAAAATTTATTCAATTTATCAAATTTTGATTAAATTAAATTGACTTCAGATTGATAAATTTTATAATCTACTACGATCTGATCCGGTCTAAATTACTATTAAAATTATAAATAAATGTATCTTTTATTTTTAATGTGTTATATTTAAATATTATACATATACAACTACATTAAATTATTATTTTAGTTTAAAAAATAAATATGAATATTAAATCATCTATAATAATTTAATAATGTTTAAGATTATATTTTTTATTATTTTGACTTTCTTGATGGTGACTATAAATAAATAAATATTACTAAAAATGTATTAATTTAAAATTTAAATGTTAGTTTATAATGTGTTTTATATATATGACAATAATAAAAAATAAGTTATAATTCTTATCAAATTTTAAAAAATCTTATATGCTATAATTCAAATTAGTTCATATTGACTACTATATTTAAATTATAAATTTTTAAATTTATTTTAGATCATATTAAATTTAAATTAGTAAAAAATAAATAGTTTTGATATGCTACTCATTCTTATTATCAAGTAGTAGTAAATTCCCAATTTTTATGCTTAAAGCATTTAGAATGAAAATTTAGGGTCCAAATTTTTTTCTTATCAACACTACCAAATTATTATAATATAATATAAATCAAATAACTATTAAATATTTCAAGGTTGACAAATATATATATATATATATATATATATATATATATATATATATATATATATATATATATATATATATATATATTTACTTGCAATCTTCTAATTTATAAAGGAATGCGACCCGAGCCTCTTGTAATGTAAGTCCTTGTCCATATGAACTTGTAGTTTAATAAAATCATTAATCAATATTAAAAATAACTCATATGCTATAAAATGGAAAGTGTTTATATTCAAACAATTAAAAACTTTGTATTTTGACAATATAAAGTTTGAACGCCAACTCATTTTATCCTCATTGGTCCATAATGGTGAAAAATAATTATGTTTGACAATTTGGGTTAGAATAAGAACGACATTAATTATTTTTTAATTAAAAATAAGCATTAATTTTTATTCTTGCAAAATATTGAGTTATTTTATTATTATAAATAAATATTTTAGTTAAAATAATTTAATTTTTATAATATTAAAAATATATAAATTTACTAGAGCAATTCGCTATATTAAAATACACGTGTATAGTTGTAAAGTACGGACTTTTCAAACTACACCTTGAAAATGTATGTGTAATGTTGTTAGAAATAGAGTTTAAAACTACGAGTTACTTTAGTATATTTTAAAGCATCAATACTATACAATGGTTTAAGTCGATAGACACATTTTGCTTATGCACAATTTTATAACTTTGATTGATCGGTTGTTCGATGAAAATTATTTTTATATAAAATTCAAGTAAAAAATTATTGAAAATTGTAAATTTAAATAAAAAATGATGAAAAAGTGCAGAATGGGTCAATTAGATGTGTATATAAGCAATTACACTATTGCCCATATTGCATTTTTACACTACCTTGCATGTGTATATAAACAATAAGATTTAGGATTGAGATTGGGCCCTTAGGGGTACCTATTTTTGTGGAAGAGAAGAGGACGTAGGCAATTGTGGGTCTATCTACATGCTCACGCCGCCGCAGCTGTTCGACTTGTTGTGTTGAGTCAAGCCCGAGTGCTTATGTGTGAGATGAGGTGACACTTTTTTTATAGAAAAATTATATTTATTAAAATTATTTTTTTAACAGTTAAAAAATTTGTTATTATCCAAAGTGAGTCACTCACGTTGTGACCATTATTTTTCTAACTGTTTTGTTCCGTTCCTATCCATTCAAATCGAGTCTTACGAAACTTATTCACGATCTCACTACTGACCGTTTTATTTATGAATGTTGCAAGTTCTATACTTCTATCCGATTGTTCTTTCTTTGAAATTAGCTAAAAATTCAACTATAAATAGAGAGTCATAGCTCAAAAACACAACATCTCCTCATCAGTAAACTCTCTCGAGCTCTCTCTCTTTCATGCAGAAACTCATAAATATTTTTCCAGTACATAAATTATTTTTTGATTCCAAGCAACTTAAATTTAGAGGTGTAGTATTCCGATCTTCAACCAGTGCAGTGAAGATCTAAGACAGATTTTACATTCTCAGTTGTTTTATCCTAAGGACAATAAGGTTGACTATTTTGGATAGAGAACGACTTAATATGCGAGTCAATCCAAATAATATATCATAATATATTTCAGTATATCAGTAATTTCGTCCATCTTTATTTTTACCTATTTGTAGAAACTCTATTTGCCTCATAAACCAGCCTTTTTCATCTGGGTCTCTGTTAGCTCATGGATCTGTGTTGGGTTTTCACCCACAGCTACGTTTCTTTGATTTTGGATCTTGATTTTGTGTATTTGGTAATTCTTGTTTATGGTTCTAGCATATTTTCCTCGTTTAAGATGGTGAAAATCTCCGAAAACTGCAATCTCTGGCTCATTTGTTTGCTTGACTTTGCCTGTAGCTTTTTCGTCAGTAAATTCAACATATTATGTTCCGTATGTTCCTATTTTCCTCCCTTTTTTTATTATTTTTCTTTTATATATATATATATATATATATATATATATATATATTTTTTTTTTTTTTTGCTTTTCCTGGTTTGGGGATTTGGGCTTTTAGGGAATTTGTTACGAGTTGTGCACTTATGATCATTACATTTATGGTTATCCACAACCATAATTTTTTTCTAATTGAGGCATACTTATATTTTAGCTTTGTGCATGAACCTTTTTCTTTATTTTTTAAATGTTGTTTGTTTTTAATTTCATTGGTTTATCATCAGGTTGATGCAGGAAGCAAATAAATTCTGGATTTCAACAACAAAATACAGAATCTGTAAGAAAAGGAGCTTGTCGGCTCAATTCCAATTCATCAGAAAATTCAGAGAATAATTCTCTCAAGAACAGAAAAGACAATCAAGTGTCGAAGAGCCTACACGCACCAGCCTCTTTAGACTCAAGGTCGTTGCTCAAAACGCACCAGCACAAAACTAACAAACTTGCATTTTGAGTAACTACCTCAATATCCAATTAACACTAAATGACAAATAACAATAATAAAACTAAAGTTCGGAAACGACACGAAAACATTAGAAACGACAACGAACTAATAACAAACAATTGAAATATTAATTAATGAGTATTCTGTGGGTTGGCTCCTGCACCAGTCCCCCGTTCTTGGAAAGAATTCGACCCAGAATTCACGATGGAAGTAGTTGTTTCATCACGAGGATAATAAGTTGACAAATCTGCAACATTGAATGTGGAAGAGATATGCCAATCATTTGGAAGATCAATAACATAAGCATTGTTATTGATTTTCTTTAGAACTGTGAAAGGACCATATTTTTTGTGTTGAAGTTTAGAGCACCCTGCAGGAAGCGATTGTTTATTCAAGTGTACCAAGACTAAGTCACCCTCTGCAAATTATTTGAATCTCCTTCGTTTGTCTGCATTTTCCTTGTACTGAGCATTCATTCGTTCAATATAGGGACTTGATCTCCTTATGAAATTCAGTATAGTCATTAGTTATAAGCCCAAGTATGAGCAGTCTTATTCTTTGGAGCATATTCTTTGGAGCAGGGAAATTTGTTAGATCCACAATGAGGTTGGGAGTTTTAGTGTACACAATGGAGAAAGGGTTGTAACCAGTGGACCTATTTTTCATGTTGTTTATTGCAAATTCCATTTAGGGTAAAACAATGTCCCACTGTTTGGGTTTATCACTTACCAGACACCTTAGCATACTTCCAACGGTCCTGTTGAGAGCTTTAGTTTGCCCATCAGATTGAGGTGATAAGCACTGTTGAAATTAAGGGTTGTGTCAAACCTCTTCCATAACTCATGCCAAAAGTGACCCACAAATTTCACGTCTCTATCAGAGGTGATGGAATGGGGAATTCCATGTAGTCTCACTATGTCTTTAAAGAAGATGTATGCAATGTGACTAGCATCATTGACTTTCTTACAAGGAAGAAGATGGACCATCTTAGAAAAACAGTCAACAACAACCAAAATGGAATCAACTCTTCTCTGTGTCGTTGGCAAACCCATGATGAAGTCCATACTTAAATCTTCCCATATGGAATTAGGAACTGGCAAGGGGGTGTAGAGTCCAGTATTGTGTGAACCACCTTTTGCAAGTTGGCAAGTAGAGCATCTTTGTACATAATTAGTTGCTTCTTTCTTGAGTTGTGGCCAATAGTACTTTTCCTCAAGTAGAGAAATAGTTTTGTCTCTTCCAGGGTGGGCAGAAAGACCTCCCTCATGTATCTCTTTTATGAGTTGTATCCTAAGAGATGTCTTAGGGATACAAAGTTGATTTCCCTTGAAGAGATATCCCTCCTGCACATTGTAGTCTCCAATGTTTTCATAATATTTACACTTGGTCCATACTTCCCCAAGCTGCTCATCACCTGCATAAGAATCAGGAAGGAGTTCTGTTAGATATATATATATATATTAATTGTGATTATCTGTATATTAGGTAATTAGCTTAATTATAGGATCCTAATTAATAACCTTTCTAATTTAGAATCCTAGCTTTGTGTATATATATGTGTATTATTTCTCAATGGAATACATTGAAATAATTCTATTTAATCTTGAATAACATGGTATCAGAGCATTAAGGTTACAAAATTAGAATTTTTTTTTCCGTCCAAATTAGGGTTTGGTTTTGGGTAAACACAAATTAGGTGTTAGTGTATTTTTGGGTCCCGACTTGGAACACCCTTTTCGAGTCAACATTTATTCTCACCGCCGGCACAGGGAGGAAGCCCAGCCGCCGATCGACAAAACCCCGGAGTCCGGCGACCAGACGAGCCGCGAGTGGTCCCCACGCGCCACCGCGAGTTTCTGCAGTCTTCCCACGCGTCGGCGCGTGACGGCTCGTCCTTGCCTGAAATCTTCTCCGGTTGTCCTCGTGTTGCTCGCCGGCGTTCCCCTGTGTCGTCTGTGGTGGTTCGGCACTCATTGGTTCAGGTTTGGGTTCTTCCAATTCGGGTTTCGGCCAATTTTGTGTTCTTATTCGCTGCCCTTTTTTGTTCGCTGCTTTGTTGGATTTTCTTTGTTCGTTTGTTCGCTGTCTTGTTGTTTGTAGGAGTTATGACTGAAAAGAAATCTAGTGTTGTGACGGATATGGTGCTTATAATGTCTAAAATCACGGACCATAAGCTCAATGGCTCGAATTATTTGGATTAGAGCAAAACCATTCGACTTTATTTGAGAAGTATTGATAAAGATACTCATTTGATTGAAGATCCTCCTAACGATGATTCAAAGCAGACATGGCTTCGAGAAGACGCTCGTTTATTTCTGCAGATTCGAAATTCTATTGAGAGCGAAGTAATTGGCTTGATCAATCATTGTGAGTTTGTTAAGGAATTGATGGATTATTTGGATTTTTTATATTCTGGTAAAGGAAACCTTTCTCGCATGTATGAGGTATGCAAGGCATTTTACCGTGCAGACAAGCAAGATCAGTCTCTCACGAGTTATTTTATGGAATTTAAGAAGACTTATGAGGAGCTCAATAGTTTGATGCCTTTTTGTCCTGATGTGAAGGTTCAGCAACGCCAACGGGAGCAAATGGCTGTCATGAGTTTTCTTGCTGGTCTTCCCTCTGACTTTGAGACTGCTAAGTCACAGGTTCTTTCTGGTTCTGAGATCTCCTCTTTACAAGAAGTATTTAGTCGAGTACTTCGTACAGAAGGCACTCCACCTGCTCAACTAAATGGTGCTTTGATCAGCCGAAATAATAATTATGAGCCTAGAAGGTCAACTTATATGAGTGAAAACAAAGGAGGCGGCTCGCAAGGGTTTGAAACTCGACCACAAGATCCAGGAGGCATTGTGTGTTACTATTGTCGCAAACCAGGACATACGAAACGTGACTGTAGAAAACTTCAGTACAAGAATCAGAAAGGTCATTCGGCCCATAGTGCATCCACTCATGATACCTTTGAAAAATCGGTTCTTATCTCTGCAGATGAATTTATCAAATTATCACAGTATCAAGAATCACTAAAGTCTTCATCACCTTCTGTCACTGCTATTGCTGATTCAGGTAAACCAAATGCGTGTCTTCTTTCTTCATCTTCCAAATGGGTTATTGATTCTGGTGCCACAGATCATATGACAGGTAATTCTAGTCTCTTTTCTACTCTTCACTCACACACTTCCACCTCTACTATTACCTTAGCCGATGGATCACCATCTCGTGTTCTTGGATCTGGCACAATCACTCCTACTCCTTTGCTTCCTTTGTCGTTTGTCTTACATTTACCTAACTTATCCTTTAATTTGATTTCTGTAAGTCAGCTTACTCGCAATCTTAACTGTTGCATCTCATTCTTTCCTGATCATTGCTTATTTCAGGATCTTATGACGAAGAAGACTATTGGTAAAGGACATGAATCTGGAGGCCTCTACATTCTTGACACACCAATACCGAAATCTGTTGCTTGCTCTGGTGTAACCTCTCCCTTTGAGACACATTTTAGACTGGGTCATCCATCTCTTCCTTTACTCAAGAAGCTTTGTCCTCTGTTTAGTAAGGTGTCTTCATTAGATTGTGAGTCTTGTCAGTTTGCAAAACATCATCGTCTTAGTTCGAGTCCAAGAGTTAATAAACGTGCTAGTGTTCCTTTTGAATTAGTTCATTCTGATGTTTGGGGTCCGTGTCCTATTTTGTCTAAACCTGGATTTAAGTATTTTGTTACTTTTGTGGATGATTTTTCTCGTGTAACTTGGTTATATTTAATGAAAATTCGCTCTGAGTTGTTTTCTATTTTTTGTGCATTTTGTGCTGAGATTAAAACTCAATTTAATGTTTCAATTCGTATTTTGCGAAGTGATAATGCTAAAGAATATACATCCGCTTTGTTTCAATCTTATATGGTTCAAAATGGCATACTTCATGAAACTTCTTGTGTTGATACTCCATCTCAAAATGAAGTAGCAGAACGTAAGAACAAACATCTTCTTGAAACTGCACGTGCCTTATTATTTCAAATGAATGTTTCTAAACCTTTTTGGGCCGATGCAGTTTCCACAGCATATTTTCTTATTAATCGCATGCCTTCATCTGTTCTTGATGGTGAGATTCCTTACAACATCTTGTTTCCTAATAAGTCACTATTTTCGGTTGACCCTAAGATATTTGGTAGCACTTGTTTTGTTCGGGATGTTCGTCCGCATGTTACTAAATTAGATCCCAAGTCTTTGAAGTGTATCTTCCTTGATTATTCTCGTCTTCAGAAAGGTTATAAATGTTATTGTCCTAGTCTTAACAAATATCTTGTCTCAATTGATGTTACCTTCATGGAAGACACACCCTATTTTTCGTCTTCTCCGCCTCCCACACTTCAGGGGGAGGATGATGATTTGTTAGTCTATTCTATCACTTCATTTGAACCTGTCTCGGATCCAGCTCCTGTCAAGCCTCCTATTATTCAAGTCTACTCCAGACATAGACCTTCTGATTCATGTCCTGCACCTGCTCCTTCGTCTTCAGATCCAGTTATGAGCGATGATCTTCCTATTGCATTACGCAAAGGTAAACGTCAATGTACTTATCCTATTTCTTCTTTTGTTTCTTATAACTGCTTGTCATCTTCCTCTTGCTCTTTTATTGCCTCTCTTGATTCTATTTCTATTCCTAAAACTGTTCACGAAGCCATATCTCATCTTGGTTGGCATCATGCAATGATAGAGGAAATGAATGCTTTAGATGACAATGGTACTTGGGCCTTGGTTGATTTACCTTCGGGGAAACGAGCTATAGGATGCAAATAGGTGTTCACAGTTAAGGTTAATCCGGATGGGTTAGTTGCTCGATTAAAGGCCTGTCTTGCTAAGGGATATGCTCAAACCTATGGAGTGGACTATTCTGACACTTTCTCTCCTGTTGCTAAATTAACCTCTGTTCAGTTGTTTATTTCTATGGCAGCTACTCATAATTGGCCTTTGCATTAACTAGATATCAAGAACGCTTTTCTTCATGGCGATCTTCAAGAGGAGGTGTATATGGAACAACCTCCTGGTTTTGTTGCTCAGGGGGAGTCTGGGCGAGTTTGTCGTCTCCGAAAATCTCTGTATGGTTTGAAACAGAGTCCTCGTGCTTGGTTTGGAAAATTTAGTCAAGCTATAGAAACGTTTGATATGATGAAAAGCAAGTCTGACCATTCTGTGTTCTACAAACAATCAGAAGCTGGTATCATTCTTTTAGTTGTGTATGTGGATGACATTGTTATTACTGGAAGTGATACTATGGGAATTTCATCTCTTAAGTCTTTCTTGCATACTCAATTTCACACAAAGGATTTGGGGATGCTAAAGTATTTCTTGGGTGTTGAAGTCACAAGGAGTAGAAAAAGTATCTTTCTATCTCAGAGAAAATACGTTCTTGACTTATTAACTGAGATAGGAAAATTAGGAGCAAAGCCTTGTAGTGCTCCAATGAATCCGAACATTCACCTTACAGGAGATGGGGAACTATTTAAAGATGCTGAGAGATATCGAAGGTTGGTTGGAAAGCTGAATTACCTTACCGTAACTCGTCCAGACATTGCATATTCGGTCAGTGTTGTTAGTCAATTTATGTCATCCCCAACAGTTCACCATTGGGTAGCGTTAGAGCAAATTTTGTGTTACTTGAAAGGAGCACCTGGACGTGGTATCTTGTATGCAAATCATGGGCACACTCATATTGAATGTTTTTCAGATGTAGATTGGGCAGGTTTTAAAGTGGATAGAAGATCCACATCAGGCTATTGTATCTTTGTTGGAGGAAATTTGGTCTCATGGAAGAGTAAGAAGCAGAATGTTGTATCACGATCGAATGCAGAGTCAGAATAGGGCTATGGCACAGTCTGCGTGTGAGATAATATGGATATACCAGCTCTTGAATGAAGTAGGTCTTAAAACTTTAGTACCAGCAAAATTATGGTGTGATAACCAAGCTGCTCTTCATATTGCTTCTAATCCTGTGTTTCATGAGCGAACTAAATATATTGAAATTGATTGTCATTTCGTCCGCGAGAAAATTCAGCAAGATTTGATTTCTACAGGATATGTGAAGACTGGAGAACAACTAGGAGATATCTTCACGAAAGCTTTAAATAGAGTTCGGGTTGATTATCTTTGTAACAAGTTGGGCATGATTAATATTTATGCTTCAACTTGAGGGAGAGTGTTAGATATATATATATATATATTAATTGTGATTATCTGTATATTAGGTAATTAGCTTAATTATAGGATCCTAATTAATAACTTTCCTAATTTAGAATCCTAGCTTTGTGTATATATATGTGTATTATTTCTCAATAGAATACATTAAAATAATTCTATTCAATCTTGAATAACAAGTTCAAAAGAAATAAGGTCAGTTCGCAAAGTAAGCAAGAGAGTGTGCCTTCTACTTAAGGCATCTGCAGCTTTGTTTTGTTGGCCAGACTTATGTTTGAACATGTAGGTGAATTTTTGGAGGAAAATCACCCATCGAGCATGTGCGCGCGAGATGTTCTTTTGAGAGTTGATGAACTTGAGTGCTTGGTGATCACTATGCAATACAAATTCTCTCTGAATTAAGTAGTGTTCCCAATGCTTCAAGGCTCTAATGATAGCATAAAATTCTTGTTCATAAACACTCCATTTCTGTCTAGCTTCACTAAGCTTTTCACTAAAGAATTCCACAGGTCTTTCATATTGAGATAAGACTACCCCAATGCCCATCATTGAAGCATCTGTCTCTACTTTAAGGATTTTTTCAAAATTGGGTAAAGCTAGTAAAGGAGCAGAACTGAGTTTGTCTTTGATAATTTGAAAACTTGTTTCTTGTTCAAACCCCCATTGGATCCTTCCATGTTTTAAGCAGTTTGTGAGTGGGGCAGCTAAGGAGCTAAATCCTTTGATGAATCTTTGATAAAACGTAGCTAACCCATGGAAACTTCTCACATCATGAGTTGAAGTGGGGGTTGGCCAGCTCTTGATGGATTCAACCTTCCTTTCATCTACAAAAATACCTGCAGAGCTAATGATGAAGCCTAGGAATAGCAATCTTGTAGTGGCAAAGTCACATTTCTTCATATTTAAATAAAGTTTGTTCTTCCTGAGGGTTTGTAGTACTGCTCTTATGTGATCAATGTGCTCTTCTTCACTCTTGTTATGTATTAATATGTCATCAAAGTAGACTACTATAAAACTGTTGGTGAAGGGTTTTAGAATTTGATTCATAAGTCTCATGAATGTGCTAGGAGCGTTGCATAAGCCAAAGGGCATTACCAGCCATTCATATAAACCTTCCTTGGTTTTAAAAGTTGTCTTCCATTCATCCCCAGGTCTGATCCTTATATGATGGTAGCCGCTTCTCAGATCAAGCCTTGAAAACATTACCGCTCCGTCAAGCATATCATCCATCCTAGGTATTGGAAACCTATATTTAATGGTAATCTTGTTTATGGCTTTGCTATTCACACACATCCTCATGAAACCATCTTTTTTTGGTACTAGAAGTGCTGGAACTGCACAGGGACTCAGACTTTCCTGAATTAGTCTCTTCTTAAGTAAATCATCCACCATATGTTGCAAGACTTCATGATCCTGTGGAACAAGTCTGTAATGTGGTAAATTAGGTAGACTGGATCATGGAATGAGGTCTATATAATGTTGAATATCCCTCATAGGTGGTAACTCAGAGGATAGTTCTTCAGGTGATAAATTAGCAAACTCTTCCAGTAAGGTTTGCACCAGAGAAGGATGTGATTGAAAAACTTCTTTATGTTCTTGGGTGAGGAGTGCTAAAATACACTTGCTATTGCGCACATCCCTGAGAAAACTTTGGATAGTAGTAGCTAGCAAGATTTTTGACTTTGAAGGGAGCTCTGTTGTTGTTTGGTGTTGGGCTGAACAGCTAGTGGGTATTAAAGCTATTTTTCTTTCTTTCCAATCAAACAGGTAAACATTTTGTCTGCCTTTGTGAACTTACGTCATGTTGCCAGGGCCTTCCCAGAAGTATGTGACATGCATCCATATCCACAACATCACAATTTGCTTCATCTTTGTAGTGTTTTCCAATAGAAAATGGTACCTTGCAACTTCTTGTACCTGAACTTCTGCTCCTCTTTTAATTCAGCCAATCTTATAAGGTTTTGGATACTTACTAGTGGTGAGTCCCAAGGTTTTGACTAGTGTTTTGGATACTATGTTTTCTGTAGAACCACTGTCAACTATCACCTCACATACTTTCCCATTCGCAGTGCACCGGGTTCTGAATAAAGCATTTCTTGGGAATTTTCTGGTTGTTTGGGGCTGAGCAACAATTTCTGAACTATGCAGTTGTAGGCTATATCTCCTTCATCTCCATGAGTTAAATCTGCTCCTTCATAAACATCTGAGAAATCCTCCTCTTCTTCTAGTTGCTCATCACAATCCTCCACTAGGTGAGCAGCAGGTCTTTGTGGACATTCATTTGATCGATGTCCTGGCTGTTGGCATCTGAAGCATTTGGAAGGGAAAGGCTTAGCATAAGGGTTTGGCTTCTGTTGCATGTAAGGAAATTTTGAGCATTGGTTGGGGTTGTTTTTAATAGAATGTTGGGACTCAGCTGGTGTTTTTGGGTTACTGGGCTTGGGTAGCTTGCTTTTGTCAAAGTAAGGTTCATTCGCAAATCTTTTTGTGCTGGAAATATGCTTGGCTTTCATCACTTGAGCTTCTGCCTTCAAGGCTCTACTGTTGGCTTCGTGTACTGTCCAACAAATCTGTCCAAGCTCCAACCTCTCTCTAATTGGAGAATTCAAACCCTGTAAATACCTGGAGATCTTCTGAGGCTCTCTTTCACCCAAGTTAGCTCGTATACCCAATCTAAAAAACTCTTCAGAGTAGTCAGTGACAGACTTTGAACCTTGTTGGCATCGATGATACTTCTGGTATAGCATTTGTTCATAATCACTGGGTAAGAATTGTTTAACTAGTTTTCTTTTCATTCGTTCCCAAGAAGTAATGGGTGTTTGGTTCCTCATTCGACGTTCATGTTGGATTTGGTCCCACCAAGCTGAAGCTCCTCCAGTGAGCTTGTAAGCTAGTAGTTTCACTTTTTTTTCTTCAGGAATATTAGAGTAGTCAAAGAATTTTTCAACTGCGTGAAGCCAGTCAAGAAAATCCTCGATGTGCATACTTCCAGAGAAATGAGGTAAATCCACATTTAATTTATAGTCATTTCGCTCATAAGGTCGATTAGGCATTTGAAGTCTCTCGTTTCGATTATTGGCAACTTCAACCTTGCGATTTGCAGGAGCTATGTCATCATCAGAATCTGATGTAGGTAGTCGAACGACCCTAGCTCTATTCATTGGTTGTCCAATGTTTGGCAGAGGTGGAGGAGGGGCCCTCGCAAACTCACAACCTTCTCGTCGACATTCTTGTTTGAGTTCAACAAGTTGTTGAGTAATGAGTTCAAGGGTTTGCTGAATACCCCCAAATCGCGTCTCTAGTTCACGAAGTTCTATCCGAATAGCATTTGGAATGGCTGTTCCCAAATTCCCTTGTTGAACTCCTTCATCTTCAGTGGACATCGTTGCTCAGGTGAACCAGAGGCTTTGATATCAAATCTGACGTAGGAAGCAAATAAATTCTGGATTTCAACAACAAAATACAGAATCTGTAAGAAAAAGAGCTTGTCGGCTCAATTCCAATTCATCAGAAAATTCAGAGAATAATTCTCTCAAGAACAGAAAAGACAATCAAGTGCCGAGAGCCTACACGCACCAGCCTCTTTAGACTTAAGGCCGTTGCTCAAAACGCACCAGCACAAAACTAACAGACTTGCGTTTTGAGTAACTACCTCAATATCCAATTAACACTAAACGACAAATAACAAAAATAAAACTAAAGTTCGGAAACGACACGAAAACATTAGAAACGACAACGAACTAATAACAAACAATTGAAATATTAATTAATGAGTATTCTGTGGGTTGGCTCCTGCATCACAGGTACTGGTTGCTATTGCATTTTTTGACTAGTTTTGTCAGAACTTATGTTACCGTCTTTTTAATTTCCAGATGTATTGTTATTCTTGTAAACTATTGATGAAATTGGCTGTACTTATGGTACGAATTTATTTGTGTAACTACATGTTATTTGGCGCCAATTGGATCATGTACCATGCAATTATGGGCCTTCAATATTCTAATGTTGCATCATGCCTGTATTTTCTTGATTTTTTTTAATAATTAAATGATAATGTTGTTATTAATATATTTAGATTCCAAAACATGTATCCAGAATCATTGTTTTAGTTTCTTATATGTGTAAGGAAGCCAGCCAGGTTTGGATCATAATGTTGTAAACTAGTTCATTATGAATCACTCTAAAGCTTAAAGTATTTATTGACACAGTTGAGGAGGGAGTGTGCTTTTCTGCTAATGAAATATATGGCATTGAATTGGTGGTAAGCAATGTATTCTTTCAGTTTGGTTAATCACAACTGTTCTTGCTACATTTAATGGCCTCCAAAAAGGGTTTGAGAACTTCTCCAAATCTGCAGAAGAAACATGTGATATTCAAACTGTGCAAACTAACGATCTTAGACAGTTTCCAGTAGAAAGTTCTGAGAAGAAGATGCCTGCAAATTCGAGTCAGAATGTGTCTACAGATTTCTTGATTGATAAATTTAATTCAACTTTGTCATCGTCTAGTCTTGACCAATCATCAACTGAGGTAGATTCCTCAGTTAATGGGAGTTGTGGATCACTGTAAAGTTCTTATGATCAAGAAAATAAAATTTTGGAGCATGGTAGTGGGAAGGACAGTTCAGTGTCTGCCAAAGTTAGCAATGGGACCAGCAGTCTTGCCAAGACCAGTGGAAGTGCAAAGATTAGTGACCGAGTTCATTTTGTCGAGAGTGGCAAGAGCAGTATGTGCAGAGGAAGCACGAGCACTGATGTTAGCGATGAGAGTAGTTGTAGTAGCTTTAGTAGCAGTATCAACAAGCCTCACAAAGCAAATGACTTGAGATGGGAAGCTTTCCAAGCTGTCCGAACAAGAGATGAGGCTTTAGGTTTGTGTCATTTTTGACTGCTAAAGAGGTTGGGTTGTGGGGATATTGGGAGTGTCTATCTATCAGAGTTGAGTGGAACTAGATGTTATTTTGCAATGAAGGTTATGGACAAAGGGTCTCTAGCCACTCGTAAGAAGCTTCTTCGTGCACAGACAGAAAGAGAAATTCTCCAGTCTCTGGACCATCCCTTCCTCCCTACACTATATACTCACTTTGAGACTGACAAGTTCTCGTGCTTGGTTATGGAGTTCTGTCCTGGTGGAGACCTGCACACTCTTAGGCAGAGGGAGGCAGGGAAACATTTCCCTGAGCAGGCAGTAAAGTATGTTCATTCAACTTCCTTAAAGTATTGCGCATTTTTCATTCATTTCCATTCCAATGACCTTTTAGTTTCTGCGATTATCTTTTGTTACTGGAGTTTGCATATGAATTATTTGAAAACAGATGAAAAATTAATTATGCTTTGGATAGACATAGAGCTTGTTTGTTAATTTTTTTCGAAGTTGATACACGCACGTTTTATTGTTGTGTGGAGATTCATTCATATGTAATCAAGCTGTGGAACACTTTGTGGTTATGTCTATCCAAAAAAGTAAGTAAAATGAGACTCATTGTCCTTTTGCTTGGATGATGATTAAAGTCGGTAATCATGACAAGTGAATGAAATGCAAAGTCCTCATAAATGAAGATCCTAAACAGTCAATTTTGTTTTGATAACATGTATTTTGCATCTTAACTTGCAGATTTTATGTAGCACAAGTCCTACTAGCTATGGAATACCTCCACATGCTTGGGATTGTCTATCGAGACCTTAAGCCAGAAAATGTGCTCGTGAGGGATGATGGACGTATAATGCTCTCTTTCTCTCCGTTGTGCTGTTAGTCTAACTCTTGTAAACATCTCATCAAATGACTCTGAACCCTTGAGAAAGAATTGTGCTCAACCTGCTTTCATTGAGCCACCCTCCTGTATCCAGCCATCCTGTGTTGCTTCTCTCCCCGCCTCTATTCTAGCAAGTCCAAGAAGGATAGGAAACCCAAGAATGAGGTTGGAAATCAAATTAGCCCATTACTTGAGCTCATGGCAGATGCTCGGTCTATGTCATTTGTTGGAATCCACGAATACTTAGCCCCTGAGATCATTAAGGGCGAAGGTCATGGAAGCGCCGTAGATTGGTGGACTTTTGGGATATTTTGTATGAGCTATTGTTTGGTAAGACTCCTTTCAAAGGGCAACATTATTCAATGTCGTGGGTCAGCCTCTTCGGTTCACAGAATCACCAGTTATTAGTTTTGCTGCCAGGGATCCTATACGGGGGCTGCTTGTTAAGGAACCGCAGCATAGATTGGCATCTAAACGTGGGGCAAATGAAATTAAGCGGCATCCGTTCTTCCAAGGTGCGAATTGGGCATTGATTCGGTGTGCTACTGTTGAGATTGATAGCATTCCTACTCCAACAACATCATCTAAAGAAAGCACCTATGCCGACTATAGTTGCCGATAGGAAGGGCTCCGATAATTATCTAGAGTTTGATTTCTTTTAGCGATAATGGTTTCTGTTTTTTTATTTTTTCCTTGGTGGGAGGGATGCTGATGGGTTGTTGATGAAGGGGTTGAACTTTAGGCTCTCAAGGATTTCATTAGCAAATGTTATTTTTGTGATAGGGAGGAGGAAATTGTATGCTTGCTATTGTTCTCTATATTTATGGAATTATAAACTTTGTATCTCATATTCTTTGTTTATATATATTAACCTTATTAGTTTATATATTTATCCTAGATGAAGACCAAATTGACTAGAGCACATGAAAAATATTTTAAAAAAATAAATACAAAATCTCAACAGATTAAGTGAACGTGGATCGAATGAGCTACCTTCAGATCTTGAATCTGTCGCTTTCTTCACCTAATTTTATTTAATAATGATAATGACATTATATGATAATTGATATGATAAAATATACAATTTATGTATTATTATTATTATTATTATTATTATATTAATAAAATTAATTATAATAATAAATTGTTTTTAAATAATATTAGACAATTCATATATATATTTACCGTGAACTGAATTGCACATTACTTGGTACATCTTATATCATGGTCCTTTTATTTTACAGATAAATCCAACTATTAACAGTTGTTGAAATATCGAAATATTAAACAACACTTTAAATAATAAGCATTAGTGCATGATTATTAAAAGGGAACATATTCGATTTGAGAATGATTTGAAAAAAGCATACGGCAAAGATTATAAACGTGCTCAAAACAAAAATTCTATCAGAAGACAAGAAGGAAAAAGCTTAAAAGTTTAATTGTAAGAAATAATTTCTTCATATATATATATATATATATATAGAATATCATTTTTAATTTTCTTTCGAAAAAAAAAAAAAAAAATATATATATTATATATATATATATATATATATATTTTATTGTGAAGTTAAAAATTAAAAGTAGAGCGAGTTTTATAAGCGGAGGGGGTAAAAAAAATCAAGAAATATGAAAACTGCTTCGAGTAAAGTAGAGGGAAAGTCAAACTTGTTATAGGTGATGAAAGAAAGATGAGTGTCTCGTGGGACCCCCTGCCTTTGTTGAATCTCGATGTCTTTCACTCTTTCTCAAAGTTTTTGTCTTTTAGTCACTGCAATTTCTGAAGTCTTTCTTTCCTATTGAAATTAAAGTCTTCTCCTTTAAAAAAAAAAAAAAAAAGAAAAGGAAAAAAGACACCAATCTAACAATTTTTTGGAGGGTTTAACCCTCCTCCTGGAATTTGTTTCTTGGCATTGTTGTAATAATTACTATTCATTTTAATTTTTGGGTTTACTCAGAAGAAATCGGAATGGCTTTTCAGGAATCGATCAAGCAGCTTGAAGCACTTATGAATGAAGGTCAGATAATCCCAATATCAAATTCTTAAATTCTCAATTCTCTTTTATAACTTCTTAACTTCTCAATTTGATGTTTCTTTCTTCTCTTATTTACAATGTGCAGTCGATGAGCATCTGAAGCGAACATTTCAGGTTTGTATTTTTCACTATTTCCTGCTTTTGTTTTGCTTTTCGTACTCTGTTGATCTGATTGCTGCTTAACTCAAAACTGTTCATCTGTATTTTTTTTTTCCTTACATTTTTTAAATTTGCCTTTTTAAGTAAAAATGTTTTCCCTTTTCAATTTTTTTTTCCTTTTGGGTAGTTGCGCAAATCTGTCGCCGATCTTCAAATTCTTACTACGGTTCTGTTCATATTTTCTTCTGTATTTTGTTGGGTTATTTGAGAAAGGTCCTATTTGGCTAAAGTTTGAGGTGGTGATGTTGTGTGTCCGTGGAATTTTTCAGCTAAAGTCAAATATTATTCTTCTTTGTGGAATTTAACCGTATGATTCGTGTAATAGGCGTGTTGTATGATCTCAATTGAAGTCTTGCTATCTGTAAATTTTAGAGGGGGATGTTAGAGGACAATATTGGCTTAATCTTTTGGGATTAGAGGGACACATGAGTTTTATAGACTTTCACACTATCATCTGAGTTGAAAGTTAATGTTCACTCCAACATCTAGGCTTGGTCAAAAGTGATTCAATAAACTAATCGTATAAAATATCGGACGAAAGGGCATATGATTTGAATGCCTTGCTAATCTTAGCTAAATTTATGTTTTGTTTTTTCCTGTTTCCCTAAATCTAAATGTAATTGTTTGTTTTTAGAGGGTCATTAACTTCATCATTCATATTCTATATTTTTATTTATTGTTTTTGTAACTGTAATCCTACCAGTGTATGTTCAACTAATGAGGTAATAACTCCAAAGCAACTTACTCATAAAAGACAGATGCACTAGCTACTTTTTCAACGAAGTGCATTTTCGTCAAATGTCCATCAACTATATGCTAATCATATTTTTGGTTTCAGAACATTCATCAGGGATATATAGCTGAAACTTTGGTGCGTTTCCTTAAAGCAAGAGACGGGAATGTCCCCAAAGCTCATATGATGGTTAGATCTTTTGTTTGACAAATTGCAAAATTGGTCAAAATTTTATCTATGGAAGAACGTTCCCTTTTGATCTTTCAGTTAAATTTGATGAACATTGACTGTTCTATATATATTGTTTCAGTTGGTCGACTGTTTAAATTGGAGGGTACAAAATGATATTGACAATATTCTAGCTGTAAGTTTATCACATGGCTTTTTTATCTCAATCTGTTGGGCTACCCCTTTCGTATTGTGTTCAGTTTACTAATATACCAGTACTCCAATCATTCTTAAAAAATAAATTTTATTCAAGCTGTTAACAATGTCAATAGTTGTTGATGGAATCAAACATGTTAAAGTTAATAGGAAGTTGTGTATTTTTTATGATATATAAATAGCACAGCATTCAGATCTCAATTGCACTGCTAATTATATATATCTTGGGTCCTTAATTTATTTTTCTCCTCTATGGAAATTGTTAGGAGAATCATGCTAAAATATGACCTAGCTCATAAGTGATGATGTCAGGAGTCATACATATGTTTGAATTTGAATTGATCAAAGTGCTATAAGTATATGCTTCTTTTTCACAATGTGCATGATGATGTATTCTAAGTTCGTTTTCCTGTGACATTATTGGTTTCCAATTAATCATCTAGTCGATTTCTTAAAGAATTATAAAGACCAAGGCGTCTGCGTTGTTATTCTTTTTGATGCAGAAACCCATTCTTCCTACTGATTTGTATAGAGCAGTGCGTGATTCACAGCTCATTGGACTTTCAGGTTACTCGAGGGAGGTGATCATTCTATTCAAAGTTCATCCTGTTGATGTTATTTGCAGTTCCATCTTAGTCCTCTAAATTTCTACCATGACATCTTTCTCTATGTATGGAACCAAGGCAATTGTATATCAGTATTCATTTGTGACTATTTTTTTTATACACTTGGCTATTTCGACAGGGATTGCCTATCATTGCTGTTGGTGTGGGGCTCAGTACATTTGACAAAGCTTCAGTAAGTATTTGAATCAATTGACTGTGGTCTGTTTTGGCAGAGGCAAACATGAATTCAAGCAGCAAATTATGTTACACTATTTTGGACTCATGATTATGGAGAATCGTTTACCTTGTTGTTTGTGTTTTCCTTGCTGTAGGTCCACTATTATGTGCAGTCACATATTCAAATAAATGAATATCGGGACCGTGTAATTTTGGTGAGTGCTATAATTATAGATCTTGTCAGTTCTATTAGTTCTTGTCTTGACTCATGTACCTTATTGCAGCCTTCTGCATCAAAAGAATATGGGCGGCCTATTATTACCTGTGTAAAGGTTTTAGACATGACTGGCCTGAAACTTTCAGCACTAAATCAAATAAAGGTATTCCATATTACTTGTCATAACATAAATTCTGTCTCTCTCTGTGCATCTGTTTTTACCTGCATATGGTCCTCACTGACCTGTGTATTCTGCCTTGAGTCATGTATAATCTGTACTTTTGTGTCTGACCATTATTTTGTTTTATCTGGATATCGTAAACATGACTCAACAACAATTACACTTAACACAAACCATAAGGTTGTTCATGTATTAGCATTTTCTGGAATGAAAGAGTTGTCAATAAAGTAATTCCACTTGAGAACTACTTAATGCCTTGTATTAACAGTACATGGATTCTGTATCTTGAAATTATACCTTCTTTTCAATGGAGAAGTTTGTTTTCTGCTTGGGTATGTTCTCAATAATAACCGAATATTTTCGTGGCACAAAATAAATATATGAATCCTATAACTTTTTAAGTTATTATTTTTCTCAAGCATTCATATAGTGAAGGTTCAAATATTACTCTTCTAAGAATTCTATACAATGAATCCTGCTAACTATGCATTATTTTTGTATTCCTTGTCTTACAATTGTGCAGTTAATGTCAATCATATCAACCATCGATGACTTGAACTACCCAGAGAAGACTAATACATACTACATAGTAAATGCCCCATACATATTTTCAGCTTGTTGGAAGGTAAGACATAGGTTATTCATTGGTTGTGGTGATCTAATCTTACTAAATGAGAACAATGTACCTTATATTTTGCCTATTATTATTATTATTTGCTAAGAACATGTTTGTACTTTATTGGATGCTTGGGTTTCTCTTAAAATATAGTAAAAAGTTGTGGAGGTTCTTTGCTGTAGCATTGTTGTAACACTTCAACTGTTAGTAGGTTGTCAAGCCTCTTCTGCAGGAGAGAACAAGAAAAAAAGTACAGGTCCTGCCAGGTTGTGGGAGAGAGGAACTGTTAAAAGTAATGTTTTCTTTTTCTTTCTGTATCTGTATCTGTTTATTTTCCATTTGTTATTTCTCAAGAATTCTGCCTTTTTCTTGTGCTGGTTTCCAACAAGAAAGATTAACTAAGCTGTGTATTAAATCTTTGAGGGATCCATAATTAAAACTCATTCTGTCCAAGTATTTATCTGCATTGTGATAACTTCATATGATATCTGTGTAATAGAGATGTTGGTTTTTAGTATTAGGTTCCGTGGGCTCTAATGAGACAATATTAAGAGACAAAAACTTTGAAGGTACTATTGATTGTGTTACCATGAGTTGAGGTGTTTTGACATAGGAGAAACAAAGCAGTATATTTTAAGCCGCTGAATTTGTTAGAGCTCACCTACATTTTTCATTTTTTACTTTTTATCTAATGACTTGGGGTGTGGGGGAATAACTGAGAATCCTTTTTGTCGTGTGAGTCCAACTAATTACTGAAAGCTAAATGAAAATGAAAAGATGTTCAGAATTTTGGAAAAAAAAAGGTGCCATTTCGAAATGAGAATGTTTTGCTTCATGAAATAATTTAGAGCCCCATTCAAATGACCATTAACTTTTTCCTTTTGGGTTATTTCCTTTATGTAGATAATGGATTATGCATCTCTCCCCCATTTCTGTAGAAGAGAAGGCTCCGGGTCATCTCGGCACTCACATAATGGAGCTGATAATTGCTTTTCTCTTGACCACCATTTTCACCAACAACTCTACAATTACATCAAGCAGCAGTCCTTGATATGTGAACCTGTTGGGCCAATGAAGCAGGGATCTTTTCATGTAGATTTGCCTGAGCCACCTGCCAAAGAAGCAGAGATTGCAAGAAACTTGGAATCTGAGCTCAACAAGTTCAACAGAGGAAATGGACTATCTGACTCACTTGGTAGCCTCAGCATAGACAATCGTTGAACATGATAAGCGAAGCTTACGTGACCTGCAGTGGCATTTTACTTTGTTGATTCTTGATCTCTCTCAGAGTGCTCTTTGAAAGGAATCTGGGTCTGTAGGTGCTATTATACAATATAAATGATTATAGTACTAGCGGATCATATTATCTATGCAAATGTTACGGGGAATAGCTAATATGTTTGTATGTAACATAACTTGATGTATAGGCTGGAAAACCAGTTGGTAACTGGAGCCAGCCTGAAATGTACCAGTGCAATAGACAGTTATGATCTTAGTTTCCAAGTTATTAAGTCTATAGATGAATTGCACATATTAGCCTGTATTGGCCTTCACCGTTTCGTGTTTCTGAGACTTGGACATATGTTTTATATATTTACCATGGTATTCATTCTCAGTGAATAATGTGCCCCAATGATAACTATTTGATGGATGTTTTTCTTCCCTTTTCTTTTGAAGATGTTTTTGCCTTTTTATCTTCTTCATCCCCAACAATAGAACAGCTTTGAATGGCAGTAAGGCACAGTACTGATATATGCTACTCTGCACTTTATTTTTGTCCTTTTTTTTTGTTATTATTTAACGAAAAGCTGCATTCTGAATAGTTTCTACAAAAGTGGCAGAAACAAAAGATTTCTGCCAAATCGGTCATTGATGTCTCTAGAAGAAACATGAAACTAGTTATATGTCATTGTGAATGGGAAAATAAAGGACAATATCAAGAAGTTTTTGACAAAAATGTTTCTTATGTAGTTCTTAGAGATACTATCTAATGAAATATTTTACAGGTTGTGCAAAGTCCTAGTGTAGCAGAGGCAAAATGTCGGCTAAGGACTAATATGAGATAATTTGAACTACCCTCTACTGTTCTGATTGACGCCATTTGCGAAGTTCAACTTCAATTACTGTTTTTGCTGACTCTGCCATCTCTGCATTCTTGAAAGCCATCTCTGTTGCAACCTTGATTTCCTCCACTGCTTTCAGGTAAGCCTCCAACTTTTCATCCACTTCATTTTTCCTTGAATTGATAGTTTCTAGCTCAGCCCTGGCTTCTGCCTCTTTCTTCTCAGCCAAATCATCAGATTCCTCAACTTTATTACTCAAATCTTTAAATCCTTGAACTGTCAATTTTACCTTTCCAATTTTCTTTGTATTTGAATCAGAAGTTTCTTCCTGTGTTTCGGATAAAAGTTTCATTTCATCATGGGCTCTTTTCTGTGCTGCTTTTGCTTCTTCAGTCTCTATCATGACAAGTTGTAACTTTTTCTCTGCTTCTTCTGCTGCCCTCCTTGCATGTTTGGCTTCTTGCCTTAGTTTATTGACATTTTTCATCGTCCTGTCTGCTTCATTTCTTGTACTTTCAGCTTCTTCTGAAAGTTGTTTGGATTTCAATCTGATCTCTTCAAACTCCTTTAATTCCTTTTCTATTATTTCAGTTTTATCTTTTATATCTGCCTTGTTCTTCTCTATTTTATCCTTGTGGTTTGCAGACAGAGATTCTATTTCTTGTTCCTTTCTGTTAAGTTCATCCTGCTCTCTCTTCACGTCCTCCATTTCACCCCTAAGGGATTTCACTATGCTTCGAAGAGAATTTTCCTCTTCTGAAACTTCTTGCAATTTCTTTGTAGCTTCATTGAGCTCAGCAGTTACAACTTTCACAGCATCCATTTCTTGAGCACGAGCTTTTCTCATCTCCTCTTGCAGAACTTCAATTTCCTCAGTTGAATCTTCAAGCTTTGTCTCTAAGTTTTTTATTCTCTCGCTATTAGCTTCTTCCTTCAATTCCATCAATTTCTTCTCTGTTTCTTCCTTAGATGTTCTATAGGATTTTAAGAGAGAATCTCTTTCAGCAACGAGCTTTGCCTGTTCATTTTGAGTTTGTGAAGCAGCATTCTTCAACTGTTGTACTGACTCCTGCATAGTTGCAATCTCTCTTGAAAGCTCGTGAACCCTCTCGGAATATTGTTTTGCATGGCGTTGTGCTTCTGCTGCTTGTTGAAATGCAGCCAGTTTTGCTTCCAAGACTGCATCGAAGTCCTGTCGAATTTTTGTAAGTTCTTGCTTTGAAGCATTAAGTTCAGACACTGTGGTCCTATACTCCGTTCTTGTGTGTTCCAATTCCAGTTTCCAAGCTTCAGTTCCATTGACATTATTAGAATTTTCCACTTCAATCTTCTTGCTCTTCTCCTTCATCTCTTGAACAGCTTCTATTGCTGATTGTTTTGATTCTGTTACAGTTTGTAGGTTGTACGTTAAATCATCTAGTGTCTTCTTAGCCTTTTCAAGACCAGCAAGTGCTCGAGCTTTCGTATTATCTGCACTCTCTCTTTGTTGCTTCAACTTGCTTATTTCTTTCTGTAACAAAACAAGCTGCGACTCCGTGTCCAATGCATTCTAGCACATAATTACCAAGGAAAAAGAAAAGAAAATAAAAGAAAAGGATTAAGAGAACCCCAAGTACAGAAATCTTGCTAATGAATTGACGAAAAACGTTGCGCCTTCGAGTAAACTATAATTTTCCATTATGTTCATTAAAATGGCTTTAGAAATATGAGATATAATGGTAAGGTATATACCTCAAAGCTAGGTTTGGACTTCTTATGGAAAGATGGTTTTTTAGAAACAGCAACTTCACCAAATAAACTAACAGCAGCTTTGACCGATTGGAAAGGAGCCCTGGTATCAATCTCTCCCACCTCTGCCTTGGGAGAGTCATCTGTCTCCTTTTCTGTCTCCTTTTCTGTCTCTCTTGACCTGAAGCTCAGCATTTCTCTCATCTTTTTCAGAATTATACCTGTATTTTCATATCAAGTTAATTAGGATATTGTCTACACTTAAAAATTTAGTTATCTATTGTTAAGTTACTCAATAATTCACGAGTAATTTTCTTTATAAGACTTGACTATACATATATTGAAAATAGTTAAAAATAAGAGGATAATAAGAAAGTGGAAAAATATTTATTTTTATTCTAGTACTTTATACTTATAACGTTTTATCAACGTGATATCAAAGTGGATGGTTTGTGTTTGAACCCTTGTAGCACGAATTGTTGAATTGAAGTATTGGGTCATCAAATGTTTGCGCACACATATGAGGGAGTGTTAGAATGTTGAAATGAACAGTTGAGCAATCTCCCAATAGTTAAGATTTCGAGTGAATTAGTGACCAACATATATCTTCATTATTACATATTCTTCCAGGTTTAAATATAAAGATTCAAATTCAATGTCATCTTCATTCTTGCTGTTGAAATGTTAATAGAAGTTGAAAGAAAGGCATTCATAATAAAAGCATATAATTAAAGAGAACTAATATTGAAAAGCCAAGGCAGGTGTAAGGTGTTTTCTTTTATCATGAAAGAAAAGAGAGACAAATAACAAGCCAACCAAACGATGCATAAGAATGACAAGTTGACTAGACTTTAGTAAGAAATTGAATGAGAACGATTATTGGAAAAGTAAAATTGTGAATAACATACCTTATTCAATTTTGAGGTCTTTCTTATATTCAATCAAATATTGATCCTGGCCAAAGTGTCAAAACCCAGACCCCAATGGAAAACAAAACCAATATTGCAACTAGAAAAAGAAGGTTTGTGATAATTCTGAAAGAGTAAAACCAATATTTGGGATATGGTCAATTTTGATTGTTTATTTGTGTTCCCCCCTAGAAATCGAGGATTACAGGCCAATAATAAGATTGTCCAAATCTAGAATTGCTTCTTCTATTTTAGTGGAAAAATTTAAATAAATTTACGGTTGTTAAAGATGATCAACTATTAACCTTAACTCAAATCGATATTTATGTAAGGTTATGATCAATTAATTTTTATTACTTCTGTATTTTTATTTTTTTAAAGTTAAAAATATTGTTATAATTTCAATATTACCGTTTTTAAATTTAAATAACATTTATATATTTTTCAACAATATTTGGATATACTAATATTTTTGTTTATAGTTTTTAACAATATATTAATATTTAATATAATAATATTCCTTTAAATTTTTTTTTTTAGAAAATTTAAAAATATATATTTTGATGTTTCTTTTAATTTTTTTTTAACTTGTACAATAAATTTGAAATAAAAAAATAATTTTTTTAAGCTTTCAATTAATATGAAACTAAATTCATTAACAAGCCTATCTTTTTGAGTCAATTACTACATTTAACGTATGCATAAATTTTTAATACAATATTAAACTCGCTAAAATTTTTTGTTTTACTAGTACCAAAAATCTTTTAACAAGACTTATCTTAATATAAATAGAAATAAATATTTTTTTTAATGTGATTTTGCATATATTAGGATAATAATATTTTAGATTATTGTTATATGATAAATATAAATGTTAGGTATGTTATTATTTTAAAATATAAGAGTATTTTTATCTAAAATTATTTTAAATGTGATTTATATTTTTATATGTAGTATAAGTTTCATTCTCTTAATTCCTAGTTCAAATGGTAAATAATAGTGTTTCACAATTTTTTCATATTTTCACAAATATTATCTAAAAAAGATTAAATGTATTAAAGTTTAAAAGTTAAGAGTTTAAATCATAAAAAAAATATTATGATTAATTATATTTATTAAATTTAAAAAATTAGTGATCAAATCTTATAAAAAACCTTAATTGACCAAATCTTTATGAAAAAAAGTTAGGGAATATATAATTGATAAAAGTTATACCTTAGGATTATTTTGTTTGTATTACTAAGAAATTTTAGTTATTTTATTTTTATAAGTAACATTTAGATCATTTTTTTTAGTAAAAATATGATACTTTAATTACTATTTAAATAATAAAATATTATTTTATTAATAAATTTTTTTGATATAATAATAAAGTAAATTTATTGTAAGTAAAATTGTTATTTTATTTTAATATATATATATATATATATTATATATATATATATATATGTCAACATTTTTTTAAAATATTATATTTTATCAAAACAAAATTTTAAATTTTTTGGACACTTTTTTGTATAGCATTTTCTTTAGGTATCATATTTTAATACATAAAAGTGCTCAAAAAATAAAAAAAAAATAAATAAAATATAAAATTTATAAAAGCAGTTAAAAAAATTTTGCTATGTTAAAATTTAATTTTAAATTATTAAAATAAAAGGAATTTTTTTTATTACATTAATATTATTATTATATTAAAAATATTTATTAATAAAAAAATATTTTATTGTTTAAAAATAATTAAAATATTCTTTTTTTTATTAAAAATGTACCTTAACTATTTATTATAAAATAATGTGATTAAATATTCATTTTACATAAATAAAATAATTTTTACAATCTTTCTAAAAGTTAAAGATGTCAATAGAAAATTAGAGGAAGGAAAAAAAAAATTAAAAAATAACAAAAATAATACTTTTATGAAATTACAATAATAAAAATAGTATTCTTAATATTAAAATTATATATTTTTATAATTAAAATTATATAATTTATATTTTTTTTAATGTCTGTTCAATTTGAGGTCGTTTAAATTGAATGAAGATAATTTAGATTCATTTAATGTTAAATGTTTAATATTAATTATTATTTAATATTATTGACGTGTTAATTTTATTATTATAAATTTTATAAGTGTTATTTTTGGAGACTTTTCAAAAGGGTTAAATATACGTCATGGAAAAACATGTGGCCAACAATTAGATGTTACAAAGTGTACGATAAATACGGTGAAAATACACGTGTGTTAAAAAAATTAATTAATTGGGGGTATTAATTTTGAGAAATTAAATCTAAGTTAGCATTACTCTAAATTAGACAAATATTATTGAAAATAGTTATTTTACCTTTAAAGTTATATATATATATATGGAGTAAGTTTGATAACTCTATTTTTAACATAAATTTAATCATAAATATATTATCATTAATTTTAATAGCCAATATCTTTTTTAACTTTATTTACTAACTATGGAAATATATATTTACATAAGCTTAGCTACAAATATATTACCATCAAATTTAATTAATTTTGATGATCAATATCTTATTTCACTTTATCTATTAACTAAGCATTTATTGTACTTTTACAACTTTTTAAATTATTATTAATTTACTATTATTTATATTTCATCTTTCATCTAATTAACTTTATCTTAATTAATATTACTATTTTGTCTAAAATAAATAAATATTAAAAAAACAAAAAAGCAAAAATTATAACGTTTCCTTAAAAAAAAAAAAAAAGAACCAAAATGTATTAGTTAATTAGCAACTTAGAAGAAAAAATGGGGGGAAAAAGGGACATCGAAAAATTATTACGTACTCAAAACTTCAAAAGCACCATAGATCTGCCTTAAAAAAAAATCTTCTTATTATTTGTTTTTGTGAAGGACATTTTATTTAATATATAAGATTAAAATAAATTTATAATAACAAATAAAAAGTGAAAATATTATATTATTTAATATCTATAAATTTTATAGCAAGCTTTTTATTAATTATTTTTGCATTGCTATTACATTATAGACATTAATTTTTTAGGAGAGTAAGCTAAATATATAATCAATACAAGTAAAACAATTTCATATATAAACAAAATAAATAATAATAAAATTTAAACATGTTGTACCAAATATTCTATAGCATGTAGTATATGTGCTGATAGAAGAATGAGAAATGTAGTGTTTGGCCAAAAGAAAAAAAAATAACACACCTATGACTATAATAATTAAGCATACACATTGCTATATATGAACTAAATAATTTATAACTTAGTGCTCGAGCTATAAGGAGAAAAAAAAATGTGATAATGTTTTTGGTAAAAAAGAAATAACACACCTTTATTTGTTTTATTTTTAATTTTTTAGTTTTTTTTTTTTCAAATTTTAATTCACAATAAATTTGATTAGACAAAATATAAAATAATAATATTAATTAAGATAAAGTTAATTAGTTGAGAGAAGAAAAAGAAATAATAGTAAATTAATAATAACCTAGAAAGTTACAAAAGTACAATACATGCTTAGTAAGGGATAAAGTGAAATAAGATCTTGATCATTAAAGCTAACTAAATTTGTGGCAATGAATTTGTGGCTAAGTTTGTGTAAAAAATAGTGGCCATGGAACCTACTTTGTTCATATATGAACTCTACTTTGTAGATCAAAGTGAGTAAACTTTTGTACACACAAGTTACATAACCAAAAATCAATATAAGAGGTTGACATAAGCTATTTTCGTGAGTATCAAAGCATGCAGCAACCTAATAAAAAATCTGAATAACATTTTCAGCTAAATTACATATAAGATATAATACAAAGATGAACAACACACCATCAATTCGTATGTTTCTTCGCATATTTGCCTTTCACGGTAACTTACCAAAGCAAAACTATACGAGTCCTTTTAAACAAAACAAAAGTAGGTACCTCCCAGACACTCTGCCAGCAGCGGTTCCCCAAGGGGTAATACTAAGAAACAGAGTATTTTTGGATCTGGTCTACTACATAACCCGTCAGACTCAGATAACACGCCGGAAAGTCAGATTGATGCGAGCTGACTCAACTTTTGCACGCTTGGGAACCGAGTGAATCCAATCCCTTTGAGCATACCCTTTCATTACTAGAAGTGATCCATGCTTCAGAGTGAAAGAATGCTGATCATCATGATTGCTCTTCTTTAATCGCTTGCTATCAGGTTCATCATCATTTCTCTTCTCTGGCTCAAAAACAACAAAGAACAGAACACTATAAATTGGAGAATCTTCAACTTTCTTTTTCGTCACAATGCAGATCAGAACCATGGCTATAACAACCTAAAAAATACTTTTTTACGTTCATAGTTTGCACAAAAGGAAAACTGATGCAATTTGATATCTATGCAAGCATTGGAGTATCTGTACCATAACAAACATTAATAACCAGTCAAAACCGCCACAATTAAACAAGCAATAAAACACATCAAAAGTTGCGTATATGAATCATACACTGAGCTTCCTAAACAAAAAAACTAGATGGAACAATTAAAAAAGAAGGAAAATTGACTCACAAATCACAAATACCTTGGGAAGATGCTTGCCCAGATTTCTTCTTCTTCTTCAACAAGAAGTCACGTTCACATCCAAAGGACACTGAAGCTATTTCAGGTTGCGATCCATAAAGCTTCTCATCGTCTGAATGCCAACCAACATAGTCATTACCCCCTTTATACCTATTTAAAAGCAAGCTGTTGAAACTACTCCCTGGAAGAGCCTTTTGAACCTTCAGATAAAGGTAAAGAGATCAGACCCAACTCAGCAAGATAGTTGCTAAAATTAAACCTAAACATGAAACATTCTCTTACAGCTTCCAAGAGGTACTTAAGCGGAGGGAAATCATCCCAAGAATACACATGAGGCTGATAACCACTGTAAATCAAATCTGGCAATCCAGGACTTGCAATGTAACATGTGTCTCTAGGCTGAAAACAAATACATGAATATAAACACACAATATAGACATGAGTTTACAATACATTCACAATGCAGTAACTCAGGCCGGTGTGTATCTGAGTACATTATGAAATAAGCATATTTCATCTTACATTGTGAAATAATGGCAGAGTATGCCTCTAGTAATTTCAGTATAATTAAACCCACGGACTCAAGAATTACATAAATTTATTTCTTCAATGTGTCGTAAAGATTCAATTTTTCGTTTCTCTTTGTAAGATAAACTATACCATCCACATGAAGAAAATCTAACAGTTTTCAATTTACTCTTATTATTAGTAATAAAAAAACGTGAGTCCATTTTCAGTTAAAAAAATCGAGAACGACAGGGATAGAGAGAGAGAGTTGAAAGAGAGACCTGGACGAAAGGTTTACCGAAGACGCGAATGGTAGGCCTCGTCCATGGGATATCTTTGTTGAGGTAATTGAATAATTTCCATGCCTCATCAAAACCCAAAAATCTGGGAATGTAAACCACTTCGCTTCCATTACCCAGATCGATTCTTTGTTCCTTCGCCGTCCGAATAGGGTTAGGGCACGATGCCTTCAACTTCAAATTCATCGTCACTCTCTCGGGTCAGCACTGCTAATTTACCGCTACGATTTACGCGCCAAAGCCACAACATTCCGTTTTATTGCTTTCTGAGTCTCCGACTCTGACTCTGTTATGGTATTTTTGTAATTTCTTTGGTTTTTGTTTTTGACTGACATTATTTTTACATGTCTATCTTCTCATTAAATAAAATTATTTCATTTTATTTAAATATAAATTTTAAATAAAATAATCTTAATCTTTAACATAAATTAATTAAATAAAATTAAATCGTGAAAAATAGTCCTAATAAGTATGTGATGACACTTATTTCTTAATAGTGTCAATGAGATGTTATGTTAAAAATAGTCCTAATAAGTATGTGAATTTAAATCATGAAAACAAACTTACTTCTCAATTACAACACTTTATTCTATTTCTTATTCAAGAATACATAAATCATATAATTACCATTAACAAAAAAAAATTATAAAAAGAAAAGCCTTGTTTGATTAACATAAATAGTTTAAATTAGTATCATCTTATATGAAAAAACTTAATTTTCAAGAGTAAAATAGGATTAACAATAAATTATAATTGTTAAAAGCTAGATTTAGTGTCATCTCATTTTTTAAATAATTATCTAGTTCTTTGCAAAATAAACACGATAATGTTTCAACTCAAGTAAAATCCACGAAAATCAAGTTCAAAACAAACCTTCACATTCACAAAGCCACTAATCTCACTTAGCATCAGCTACCAGCGAGCAATGCACATATAATTTGATCATACACTAAACTGCATTACTGCAACTTCCTCAACAAAATATCATATTAGATGTGCACAAATAGGGCTTCCTGCATATAGCGACGTTCCAACAACATACATACTACTAAGCAAGTTTCTAATCATTTTAAATCATGGCTAACAACTACACTGATCGAGTAAACATCAGAAGAAGATGACAAACAAATATATATACTATTTAATTGTTACAAGCAAGCCTGTACCCTCGGCCAACAAATTTTAGGTTCTGCTCTATCTTGAGGGTGCATGAGCCACTGGGGGATCGATTAGCTTGATCTTCAATTCTATCTCCCCAGACTCAACTTCACAAAGCCTCAACCAAACATTCTGTACCACTTCATCATTCACACAATTTATAGAACTCTCCCTGACCAGACAGTTTTCCCCATCTGGAACAACTTTTCTTAATGTTGTCTCGCCGGAAAATACTCGTAGGATCTGCTTCATTCTAGCTGCTGACACTATTGGTTGAAGGTTGAGGTGGGCGTGTCCCATCTTATCATCTGTCTTCAAAAGGTCTTTATCAAACACTTCCTACGGATCCAAAGAGCATATTGGTCAGACGCCACATATACAAAGCTCAAGTCTACCAGCAGTGTAAAAACACTCCACCAGCTAGCTAAGTTTAACAAAATTGCTTCAGCTTACACTTATTCAAGAGTGACTGACCAAAAGTAAAAAGTTGGATAAGACAACTGAACATGTTGCCCTTCTGACAGAAACATATGATGTATTGGCGAAAACGAGGATAACGTATTTTACTGCCTTATAACTGGATAACATGATTTAAGATTTTATTAAATAACAGATTATATTACAGGCATAATGTAGATCACAAAATGTCTTAGATTCATCATGAGGTTCAACAATAAAAGTGTTGATAATAAAAAATGCATTTTGACAGAAAGAACCACACCACCATGTACTTCCAATCATCAAAAGTATCTCATATGTGTCGTCCATGCAGTGGTCGACATTCTCTGACGATGAATTGCATCAATGTCAATGACATTGAAATCATACATATTTAGTTTTAAGCAGAGAATTTGCATCAATTAGCTCCAATAAGAATGTCATTGGCATAGAAGTATCATCCACTTAAGTTTAGAATCGATCGTACCGAAAATAATAAGCAAATGACCCACACAGCTAAATAGTTCATAAGTTGCTAGTCCAAACAAACTCCACAATGTCCAAATAACGTGTTGAAAAACACAAACGGATCCACAAATCCAGGAAGAAACAACGTAATCAAATAATGATAGAAAATAAGGTTATGCAGTCCAGCAAATTTACTAACATGGTTTAATTAATACTTCAGCTGGTTCCTTCAAATGTCAATAGCTAAAAATTCAGAACCTCCTTAACTTACCAAATTTAGTACCCCAACGGGTTCTGAAAGTGTGAAACTTAGCTCTTCATTCCATACAGGATTAAGGGAACTGTTGATAACCTTCGTTTTTGCTGTCTGCTACACAAAATGGCTTTGAATGCTTTACAGTCTCACAAAAAACATCAAGAAGGTTCAAACCATAAATCATTGGTGATTTAAAGAAAAATTTAAATAACTTTTGTGTACACCTAACATAACAAAACATTAAATGTCCATAAGCATAGTGTATTAAGTATATAGCAGCAAACCTATTTCTGTGCCATTGACACAGGGCACTTTGAGCTGCTGTGAATGGTTAGGAGAGTAAAATAAAACAATATGCAAAAAACAAAAAAACAAAATTATCAATTTAGTATGACTCGGAAAATTTTATCTAGTTTACAAGAAATCGCTCAAGTAATTTCCAGTGTAGATTACAACAAAATAATTGAAAAGTTAAAATTGGTGTATTTGTACCCATAAAACCATATATATAACCAAACGATCTCAAGAGGGAAACACATGCATTAAGGCAATCGTAAAGATAAGTCATAATCATAAGAGTTGCTAGATATCAATTTTTTTGTGATATCACAAATGAGGTAGTATGATGGGATTGACCACTAACTTAACATAGAGCCACATAAATTTTGTTTTGAGCAATAAAATATTGACACCTAATTTGTGATGGTCACAATAGTGACAATAGCATTTTCCTATTCATAACGATTCATCCAAAAAGATCACTGCAAATGTGTTGAAGCGTTACCTGATTGCCCAGCTTAACAACAACATAAGGATCACTGCTTTTAAAATCACGGATTACCAGTCTTCTCCCTTGGACAACTATAACTTTGAGCAGTCCTACTGATTCGGCCATAGTTTGCTTCTCGATATACCTCAAATTTCAAAAGAATCCCAACCAAGAGAATAACGTATTACAATGCAATCCCGAGTTTGACAACAGAACTTGAAGGGCTCATAAATTGAAATCTACTGTGAAACAAAATCATAAGTCACAAAAAGCACACTATAAACATAACTATACAGAATTTCTTGCTTTCGACATTAGTAATTGCAGTGGGTACAATTACAACAAGAAAAAGCCAACTACATTATGAGTGGGCAGTCACAATTAGAGGAGTCAAATAAGCTTAGCTCACTCATTTCGCTTATGTTGACCCCAAGTAAGGTCAACTTAGCTCAGCAAATCAGATAATTTTTAAATGAGATGAGCTGAGCTGAGTAACTTCTATCGAATTTATATTTTTGAAAAATAAAAATTAATAATTTGTTTAAGGACAAAAATGTTAGTATAAATATTTTGTTTACATAAATTTTTTAAAACAAGAAAAAATAAAAATATTATCTTTTAATTGTGCTAATCATATTATTTTTTGACAAAAGCGTTAAATGAGCTTATTCAAACTCATGAACTTGTTGAGCTTCAGCTCAGATTTTTCATCTCATTAGCCAAGGTTTTTTTTTTTAATAGTAAATCTCATTAGCCAAGTTGAGAAACTCATTTGACAGATCTAGTCGCAATTTCACTATAATTTGTTCGACAATGTACGAAAATTAGTTCAGAAATATACAAATAATTCATGGGGATAACGCAAATAAATAAAACTCTATTCAAAATACACAACACAACAAAGTAGGTAGGGTGGATCTCGAAAACTAACAAGAACGACACCCTGACTACCATTTGAACATAGCTGAGAAACCCACAGCCCATTCACTGCATATTTGTAGTTAAAAGAATCTTAAACAAAGTACAGAAAAGTTTGTGACTCACTTTGGAAAGAGAGCACCCAGAAACCTCGCAACAAAGCAAAGATTTCTCCGGTTATATTAACAACAAAAAGCCAATTAACATTTAGCCAATAAAAAAGAAGAAGAGGAAGCCCCTTCTCATTTATAATCCGAGTAGATCAAACTCATACATTAAATTTAAGAATGGAAAAATGCTAATAAAAACTTCTGGAAGGAAAAGAAAAACAAGAAATGGAAGGCAACTCACCTAAAGACCGAGGAGCTTTGTGTATTACGGCAACTATAGGCCGATTGACAAGTTACTGTTTTAATGTTCTTCGGTGATATTGGGGATGACAATTACTGGTACTGTCGGTGACCCAGGATTGTCATTGTTGAAAATATCAGTTGTTTTATTTCTTTTGTTTAACCAGTTCAGTCAAAATTCAGTTTTGACTTTGACTACTTACCTTTGTGGAAATATTTGCCTGATTTTCTTTTCTTTTTCTTTTTTTTTTTATTTCTTTTGTTTAACCAGTTCTATTTGCCTTTTTTTTTTATTATTATAATATTTGCATGATTTTCTATTTCTATCAACAACAAAAAAACCAGTTCTATAAAAATAAGATGGACGAAATTTATAATATTTAAACTGAATCAAAATTAAATAAATTTAATCTTCTAAACGAAACTAATATAAATTGCTAAAAATACTAAAATTTAAATAATTATAAAAAAAATACTAATACTCATAGTTTACATAGTAAAACTTTTTCCTTTTGTTAATAATTTAGTTTCTGTTTTTCATTTTCCATTCAACTATATTTTCATATTAAATTTTCATTTTCCTTACTTTGAAAATTTATTTTACTGTTTGTGCCAAAAATTTATATTTCAAAGTCTTAAAAAATTTAGTAGTATTGAATACTAAATACAAAAGTCTTCGTATTTAAAAAACAATACTAGAAAATGAAAACAACACCCAAATTACTCAAAATTTCAAACATAAAAATACAAAACAAAACCGAGAACATTATTTGACTTGTGGTAACATATATACCTCACAAAATCGTAATTGTTACATTGTCTTTCATTTAGCTTGAACAAAAAAAAAAAAAAACTCATCCCTTGTGATGAATATAATTTATTAACAAGCATTTTTTAACTTATGATTATATAAATTTATATCTATTTTTGTTCTAATATCAACTATATTAGTAAAATTATCTAAAAAATTAAATTGTATATTTATTTTTTAAAATAATTTTACTACATATTACAGTTTAATTAATACGAGTATAAATTTATATATTTTTAACTATTTTTTATAATGGTTCAAAAAAAAAAAAACTATTTTTTATAAAATATTATTAACATGACCACTCATCTTCTCTTCCTTAAAAAATACTAAAAAGTATTACTAATTTATATGACTATATGTCTATATCAGTCTTCAACTTAAAAAAATATATCTAAAGCCACGCCATCTTACGGTGAAAAAAGAGGGAAGATATTTGGCGAAATGTGAAGTTACTAAAGATTGGGCAGTTGAGACTTGGGAGTAGTGACCATCGGGGAAGTAGTCCTTATAAAAATGCTGAGATCTCTTTCGAAGCCTCTAGTGTTTTGTGTCACCACAAGAAATCTTTTTTGCTCTTTTCCTGTCTCCTCAACTCACAACCTCTCTTTTCTCCGCAAGCTATCACCTTTTACGGGTTCATCTTTTTATTCTCTCTTTATTTGTCTTCTTTATCTGTTGATTTATCTTCATTTATAATTCATTATCTATTTGAATTTAGAGGTTGAAAAAGCTTGCACCTTTTTCATCTATCGTGTTATAAATACTAACAAAAGGAGTATTTTCCGGGAGTATGAAAAAACCCAAAACCCAAAAGCTTCATTCTTTGATTGATCGCACTTATGTGAAGCGTTATGTATAAACAATTGCAACTATTATCTGACAGAATTTTCCTGTACGATATGTTTAAACAAATTACAAGCTTCTACTAATTCCTTTTCCCTAGTAGCTGAGTAAGTGATAACCCCAAGTTGTCCAGCTCAATTTTTTTTGTTCCCTCCTTTTATTCTACTTATAGATTTTAATTATAAATTTAAAATTGCTGAGGAACTATACGAGACTTGATTGGCTTTGCCTTTTTTTTTTTTTAATTTTTTTTAATTTTTTTGGGATAGGTATCAAAGTTAGAGCTGTTTTTACTATTAGATCCAAGTCGATTCCAGTGAGTTCTTCAATGGCTGGGGATCCCGTGGCTTCTAACACCGAAGTCCAGCAAATTAAGATACTTACTGCATTCAATGATGACCATGGAGGTGTCATTGTGGAATTGAATGAACCAATGGACCCCAATCTCTTTGTTTCAATACTTAAAGCTTCAATTTCACAATGGAGAAAGCAGGTATAAGATGTATATGCTACTTATGAATTATGATATAAACTGTATAAGATTATAAATTATGAAGCAAGAGTTGTTCATGGTATAATTGATTAGTTTAGTACTCTTTGCATCTTTCATTGACTTATGTTTTTAATATACGCATCTTCTCCAGGGAAAAAGAGGTGTTTGGATCAAAGTGCCTATTGAACTAGTCAATCTGGTCGAGTCTGCTATCAAGGTGAGTTCATCATTCTAAGTTGTTTTAAGTTATGATGACTCTTTTGAAGATCTTATCTTGTTATTTCATTGCTACTAATTCTTTTATTTTGGTTATTTGTAGATAAGTTTATTAAATAGTTGTTTCCCTTGACAGGAAGGATTTTGGTGCCACCATGCGGAGCCAAAATACCTGATGCTTGTATACTGGATTCCTGAAGGGACTCACACTCTTCCTGCAAATGCTACACATCGAGTGGGAATTGGTGCATTTGTTATGAATGAAAAGAGAGAGGTATTATTTCCCATACAGTTTTGTCTTGGCTAACTTTTTGCTCCGGTTTTGAGGGGTTTCCAAGTTATTATCATGGTTTGTTTGTATACTTTGATGTTTTATCATAACAGTCCATCGGTTACTTATTATTTGAGTTGAATAGCTATTTCCTTTATTTGTTAAGTGTGAAAGGTAAAATATTGTTGGAATCTTATAACTGTAGGCGAGTTGCTATTATGCCACATAATTATGCTCCAAAAGCAAAAGGCATACTTTTATACTTGTAATGATTTGATTATTCAATATTCTTTATCTTGCCACCAAAGATTTTGTGTTCTTTATCTTGCTTCCAAGGCTTTTGGCTTTTGGAAATTTCGTTATTGTGCTTCATCATTTAAATTTTGACACTTTTGCTTTTATTAGCAAAGGTTTCACCTATAGTATTCAGCATTAACGTATTTCTACTGACTTATTTTTACGATGCTCAATAGAGGAGAAAAGGAACTTATTTCCAGCATGTACCAATTTATTGATAATTCCATTTTTCTATGCCTACATGTGTTCTCCCTCTACATATAGTCTAGTTCTTGGTTCATTTTAATTTTATGTTTAAACTGTTTCTTCTGTAGACCAGTTTTGCACAGCTTAGTATCATGACAGGATGCTAAATTTAAGGGTAAATTACTTGAGATGACCCCTTTCAAGTGATGTTTTCGTTTTTGATTCCTCACTACTTTGTTGAACGTGTGTTCTATTTTCTGCAAATTGAATAAGTGGTCAAAAATAGAAATCAATATAACAAGGGGTAAGAAAAAAAAAAGCCCACTCCTCCCAGATTTCTTCAAGTTTCACCAGAAAGAAAAAAATTCAAAATTAAAAAAGAAAAAAAAAAAAAAAAACCAGAGACCTGTGGAAAGTTTTCTCCTTTTAAAACTGTGCAATACTTTTTATAAAAGCGTAAAAGAAGTCATTTCTAGCCTACCATACCATAATTTCATGAACTTAGCTCCTGATTTTCTAGGGACCTTTCTCTTCAAAGTCCTGCAATCTGATTTAATTATTTCAATTCTTTTTATATTACTCTTGAGTTGATGTCTGCACATTATGTATACTCTGATCATTGGCTTCTTTTATTTATTTATTTATTTTTTTTGGTCAAAGGAGAAGAAACTTTCATTAAACAAAATTAAAACAGTACAAACTCAGTTCATTTGCAACAAACATAACTAGAAAAACAAAACAAGAAAACAAACTATAACTAAAAAATAACAGGGACTCCATCTTCAGTAACCACCATGAGTAGGAATGAGATTTATAGCAATAAGAGCTAGTAACAAACGCTTTGAAAGAAGTTTACAAAACTCACCAATGTAATCCATTATGGTAAAGAGCATTAGTAAACAACATTCAAATGCTTCAATGTTAACACGAACATTATCATCCAAGATGAAACCCAATGACAATACCACAACTAAAATCCAACAATCCATTTGGAAGCCATGATTATACATGAGATTCATCTTAGCAAAAACCAGTACTAAGCAAGATAAAACCAAAACCAATTTACTCATAATTCCAAAGACAGCCCTGTCCAAAAAAATTTGCCTGGATCCCACACCTTTCCTTCATTACCAACACCAGTTATCAAAACCTTAATGCTCTTAAGTGCAAAACTCAAACCAAACAATCCATGAGCATCAAACATTAACCCCAATACACAAGAATACCATTCACAATCAAAAAGCCAATTCTCATCCAACAAAAATATCTTGTGCAGCTTCACCAGAGTCAAAATCTCATTCTCCACTCCAAATAGCAAAACAAACCAAGGAACAAACATCAAAGCAGCATAAAAAATTACATGAGCATCATCATAGACCCTCACGTAGAGATTAAGACCAATATTCATATTCCTTGTCTTATATTGGAGTTTGACCAATAATTCTCCAAGTGCTTGTAGATGAAATCTATAAACAACAGTCCAATACCCATCCAAAATACAGACCAACCATAAATCCTCCAAAGTAACAGAGCAAGAGATGGAAAGATTTCAAGAAAACATATCAGAAACAAACAAAGAGAAAGAAATATCAACTAGATCTGGATCTTAAATGTAAAAAGATGAAGAGATCCAATGGAGAGCAGCAAGATTAGATTAACAAGATTAGATTGACAGTAAGAAACCGATCAAAACATTGAGGGAAAAATTTACAGCACACAGTACACAAGGCTAGAGCACACGGTGGCCGGAAAGAAAATCCAGAGAGATTCTAAGCTCTCAGTGGAGATTTCATTATAGCTAGGGTTTTTACGATCTCTAATTCTTGAAGACAAGAAAAAACTAGCACAAGGCTAGAAGATGAGTTCCAAAGAAGCTAATAGCTCTCGGAGAAATTTTTTTTCCATATTCATGATATTGAACATAATTTCATTGGCTTCTTTTATTGAAGTAATTTAAGGTCTAGTTGGTTTTTCAGTTGTTGAGAGAAATACATGCTAACCATCCTGCTCGAGATTTTTCAGTGCAATTGCTACTCTGAATGCTCATGCTTCATGTTTAAATGTTATGGGTTTGCAAAATTCTTACTGCCAGGTGCTAGTGGTCCAAGAAAAAAGCGGAAAATTTCAGGGGACAGGCGTGTGGAAGTTCCCTACTGGAATTGTTGATGAGGTATGTGCATATGTAAAAGAAATTCCATTGCATTGTAAAAGCTAGCAGGAGATAAAGAATTTGTTCACCTTCAATTTTCCAGGGTGAAGATATATGTGCTGGTGCTGTTCGAGAAGTCAAAGAAGAGACAGGAGTAAGTGGTTGCTATACCACTAATATCTACTAGTATATGGTTTATTTTACCAGTTAGTCTTTTGAGTGAACACAAGTATTAGATCATCATTTTAACTTTATTTTCAAAGTCTTGCTTTTGGTTCTGTGCCAGATTGACTCGGAATTTGTAGAAGTTCTTGCATTCAGGTAAATCTTTGCTCAAAATCAAAATAACAAAAGTATTCTTTATTCAGAAGCTATAGATATATTTAGGTTCTTCATATTAATTTGTGGTTTTTGAGAATCACTATCTTTTCCTCGTTTGTCCTCATAGCCAGGCCATGTGCAGGCTTGCTATGCTATTGCTGATTGAAAGTAGCAACACATCGTGTTATTTATTTGCCTTGTGTGGGACTTCCATGTGAAAGAGTGTTATAGTGATTTGGTAAAGAGAAAATCAAGTTTTTTCTTTGTTTTGTTCGTACTATGCAGGCAGATGCACAAGTCATTCTTTGAGAAGTCAGATTTATTCTTTGTGTGCATGTTGCGACCTCTCTCCTTTGACATTCAGAAGCAGGAATTGGAGATAGAGGCTGCTACGGTAAGTTCTTGGTGGAGCACCGTTTTTTCGTTTGACGTGATTATGATATAAATATTTTCAATATATTTGGTGCATCGTATTGGATTAGTTAATTGTACTTATATTGAATTAAATTATATTATAATTAGTTTGTATAATGTAAATATATATCGGATAAAATTGATGATTATTTTAATAAAAATAATTTATATTGAAAATAGTATTTAATTATTTTATGTATTTTTATTGCCTATTTTATTATAAAAATTTATTTGAAACAATATTTAATTTATTTTTATTATGTTTCTTAAATTTTAATTTTTTTTTATTTTGATATGAAAGAAAAAGTTAATACACATAATTTTTGAATTGAAATTTAGATATATTAAGTGTCCAGTACAGTTTAGACACACTCTTTAGTCAAAATTTATACATAATCGTATAATTTTTATTCTTTACAATACGATTTCACTTAATAGCCAAATACATAATTGTTCAAAAGTTATACTGGTCTTTTGAACTGTGTGACAAACATGCTCTTAACGGCTTGTTTGTTACACATTATTAAAGATCATGTATAGTTTCTATACATTTATGCATTTGGTTGTGAAATTAGACTGTATCGTACAGTATAAAAATAATACATTAACGTAGAAATTTTGTACAATTAGAGCCTAAATTAATGTATTATAGGATTGTCTCTCTCTTTTCTAATATAGCAAAATTCATATTTTTTATTTTTTTAGATAATCGATATAATCACTTTGGATACTCGACACAAACTCTAACTATGAAGGGATTCGAACTCTTAAAATATGGGGCATCACATTAGACTGTTAGGATGAAAGGCGGAAAAGTCATATCTTTGAGTCTCTGTAAATTTACAATTCTATATGATGAGAAAGTAGATGCATTTTTCTTTGCTTGAATTTTCTATAAGTGCATATTAAATAGAACACCAATTGTTCTCAGAGAAAGATGAGAATTGTTTTAACATCAACCATTTATCATTGTTTTTATCTAATTGTTGGCAGTGGATGCCATTTGAGGAATATGCAGCTCAACCATTTGCCCAAAAACACGAACCTGTAATGTACATGAACAAAATATGCAGAGCAAAGGTTGAGTATGGTTATTCTGGATTTTCCCCAGTTCCTACTACTTCAAGTTATTCTAATGAAACGAGCTACATGTACTTGAATTCCGAGGCGCTCAAGACCGAGTAAGATGTAAATATTTATCAGCCTTTGATAGAAGTGGGGGACATTACCCTCTTTTTTATTATTTGATTGTTTACATTCGTATTGATGAATCTTCCAGAACCCTCTTTAATTTGGGGGGGGGGGGGGGAGAGGACAATCTAATAGAGTTTTATTATTTATTATTTTATTTTTTTATAACCTATTTGGGGTTAGGAGACATTATATGAGGATATTTATGGATTTTTACATTGTTCAATAGTTAATTATGTATGCCTCTTTCACAATATTTTATATATGCCTTAGGATTGGAAGGTAAATATCAAATGAGCTAGATCTTTGGTCGTTTTATTTAAATACTTTTTAGTCGGTTAGGGGTAACGTTCGTTAATCTTTGTTTATTTAGATCGCTTTATTTTAAGAGTACTAACAATAGTTAACATGTCATCAAATGAGTCGTTGTGCATGTAGTTTAGTTTAGTTTTTATTATCAATTATCCAATTGATTTATTTAATTGACAGCTTGTCTTTTTAACCTTTATTAAGTATTTGTATTCATGGTTAGGTATCTTTATATATATATATATATATATATATATATATATATATACCCTTTAACCTCAAAGCAAAACTCAGAAAGCATATATTGAATATATCTATATATGATGGCAACATTCCTTTTAAAAAACCTCTCTCTATGACGGTAACATTACAATATTTATTTACTAGTTAATTAACGTACTTTTAATAAATAAACTTCTTGGACGGTGCTATAGACGCCATAATAATAATAGTTTCATACCTTCACGTCATGTCTTTTGAAGCAGTTAAGGAATAATAAACATTTCTGCGTTTATATTTTCGACTTTATCGAGTACTCTCTTTCAATAAGAGATTGGTTAATTATTGCTTCTATATAAAAAGACTTGTTATTTTATTTTAGCAAATTGATGAACCAAAAAGACTTGCTAGTTGCTATAGGGTTAAATAGACCATTCTATACGTGGATAATATATATATTTTTTTTGGGTTCAATAAGAGGAGTGTTATATAATGCTTGAAAAATGATAAGTTTAATGGAATGATATAACTTTCCTTTCATTTTTTTTTTTATAACTTAAAAATATATATAACTTTTAGAAGAAATATTATTTCATAAAAAAATGTTTTTTTTAAATAGAAGTTTTTTTCTTTGTTGAACATAAAAAAAATATATTTTTTAAATTAAAAATAAAATTAATTAAATAATTAAATTATATATAAATTAAAAGATATGTAATATATTATAATCGATAAGTAAAATAAATCAATAAAATTATATGAAATGAAAAATTTACAAGTCAATTAAAATGGGATGTATTTATGATACATGATTTATGTAAGGAAAATTCTGGAGAAATTTCGAAATATACTACGAGACATTCCGTTAAATACAAGAATGTAATAAAAAATAGAATAATACATAAAATATCAAAATTATCTTAAAATATTACTATTATACATCCCATTACGTACTGTTACGTGAAATACATATCCCGAACTGCCTATCGAACATTGTCGCTACCCATCCACCACCTGGCCACCACCACCGTCCGTCGTCCGTACACCACGCCAACGTCGAGAACCCAGCCACCGGTAGAGCTTAGTGCCACCACATTGCACCACACCACGCGTCTAATTTCAGAAATTGTTTGGGAGGATATTAACGCACGGGATTTCAAATCTTAGGTATGATTTTAATTTTTTTAATTTATATTCATATTTAATTGTTTAATATGGTTGTATTTTGGTGATTAAATGGGGGGAGAGGAAAAATATGGTGTTTTGGGTATTAGAAATTCGCGAAGGGGGAGGAAGATGATGAACAGTAGGTTCGGTAGGGGGTACCGAACCAAACTGATATGTTCGGTAGGGGGTACCGAACCAAACAGGTATGTTCGGTAAGGATGGCCGAACAAAACGGTGATGTACGGTAGGGGCTTACCGAACCTACATGTTTTGTTCGGTAGTTTCTTACCGAACCTAACTGTTTTGTTCGGTACCCCCTACCGAACATCACAGTTTGGTTCGGCCACCCTTTACCGAATCTACCTACCTATTTGTTTTTTTTTTTGTGATTTCTTTATTTATTTAACAACTAATTTGTTATTGTAGGTATGAGTAAACAACCTCAAACCGCTTCACATAGAAAAAGAAATGAAGAATTGTATGAAGCCGAAGGACTGGTATATAGAAGAAGAAAACATAAACAAATGTCTACAGGTGGGCCATCAAATGTTCAAACTACTATAGATCATTCCACAGAGATTACAGAGGATTAGACTGAATTTGTGGACGACATTTTACTTGAGCCAAATGACGTTAGTAGAGCATGGGGTGAAACATGACGAAGTTCACGAAGACACCTCATCATCTCAAATTGGTCCGAAGAATTTGTCGGTGCTGAAGAGTTTTAAAACTCACATAGCATATAAAATCTGGAATAAAACTGTAAGTATTTCATTTGTTAAATGTTATTATCGATTTAAAATTAATTAATTTTATTTAACTGTTTGTAATTTTGTTTATTTTTAGGTTGATCGTGAATTGTTACGACCTATTGGTCATTCCGTGGGACAAAGTGACTGAGATCTCAATCAATCCTATAATCAACATTTTGCGCATATCAGTCAGGCCTAGCTTCGTTATGCCATGCCACATACAAACATGCAGACAAGATATTGGTATCGGCATTTGTTGAGAGATGGCATCCAGAAACCAACACATTTCACATGTCATTTGGTGAGATGACTATAACTTTATATGATGTACAACAACTATTGGGCCTTCAGGTTACGGGAACAGCTTGTACCGGAAGGAAATTAAGTAGAAGTGATGCTATTTCACTTATTGTGGAGGCATTAGGAGTTAGTACAGATGTAGCAAAGTCTCAACTGAGCCAAAAAGGATTATATGTCAAACTAAGTTGGTTAAGGACTCTGTTTACTTCTTCTAGTGACCGACCAGATGACCAGGTGGCTAGGGCATTCTTGCTACATCTATTAGGATGTACACTTTTTGTTGATAAAATTAGAAATAGTGTCCCAGTTTCGTACTTGACATTATTGGGAGATATAGACACTATACATGAGTATGCTTGGGGTGCAGCTGTATTGGCTTATTTGTACCGACAGTTGGGGACAGCCAGTCGATACGATGCCAAGCAATTATCTGGATATTTGACTTTGTTACAAGCATGGATTTACGAACATATTCCCATATGCACTCCATTGTTAAACCCAAACTACAATAGTCAACTTTCTCTTGTACAGCGTTGGGAGTTGTACACCTGTACTTCTGTAGACAAGAAGTTGTTAGAGGATTTGAGAGAGACACTCGATGATCTTATAGCATATGACGTATGTTACTCTTATTGTGTTTTTAATTTTAATTAAATTATTTATTTATTTCTATTGTATCTTAAATTCATTATGTTTATACTTTGATTTGTCAGATTATTTGGGATCCATATTGCACCGATATTCCAGAGATAACTTTTTTTCACGGATGCATCCGTTTTATGAGTGACTCATCCAAATTAGTTGTACTTGGATCTGCTAGGAGGCTAAATGCCTTGTACATTTGAATTTTTACATTCTTGTCACTACTATGAAAGCGTCTCATGAACTTCTCATACAAATAGTTGCAATCAATGTTTAAATCATCATCTTGTGATGTGGGTGCAAAATTGAGTTTCTTCCAATGAGAATGAAGTGAAGAAAACTCAATAAGACGATCAATCGTTTGTATTCATCAATGACATTAGCACATGGTAGTCCATGAGTTCGAAATTTTGCACACCCACAAGTTGTAGCATCAAATGATACCTGATCTGTTCTCTGAGATTCATTAAAAATAATTTCAAGGGCCATACGTGAAACACATCCTCTCAACTCCTTGTACAGCCACTCGGGCTTCAAATGTTGTTGGAGTGTAGTTAAACTCATCTCAAATGAAGCTTTAATCTGTGTATGTTGGAGCTCGAGTAACTGGTGAATGTTATCCCAATTTGACACCAAGTTCCCTTGTGATGTCTTCAATTGTCGTTTCAAAGCAGCATGTGCACTTTCTGTCCTATTTGTTGTTGAATTTCCTAGATGCATATGTAAATCTGTCCAAGCTGAAAACAAATTTTTGTTTGTATGGATTGAGCCATACATTATTCACATAATGTATTGCTTCTTTACATTCAAAAAAGTTTCTCTCAATATATTCCATATTCAATTCATATTCAATAACAGTCTTGAATGATACAACATTATGCCAAAAATGGTTCAAATTTTTCCATCTTTCTTTATCTTTGAATAATTTCTTTGTATTTTCTAATACATTTTTAGAGATATGCCATCTACAAAGATGGTGAGCAGATGTAGGAAACACTTCTGTCATTGCATTCATGAGAGCTTTTTCTCTATCTGTTAAGATGACACTTGGCATAGAGGTTGTATACATCAATGATTTCAATCTCTCCAATACCCAGCAATAATTATCCTCTTTTTCAAATTCTAGATATGCACACGTAATAGAGAATGTCAAATTTGTAGAAGTAACTCCAACAATCTCAAGAAGCTGCAATTTGTAGTTGTTAGTGTTGTAGGTGCAATCCATGATAATCATATGAGGAAAAGCTCTTAACAAATCAATGGAGACTGGATGAGCAAAAAATAGATCTGTAATAACCTCATCAACATCATTGCTCCTATGCCACTCCATATAATTGTGAACAACCAATAAATGCATCAATTGTTGGGAAATTGACCTTCCATCTTGTTCTTTAAGCCTATGTTTTTGAAAGGCATTGTACATATGTTTCATTGTACTACAATTTTGTTCATTATTTTGCTTCATCCTATACAAAATGTGTTTTGGCCTAACATTGCACTTTGTCATATCAACAAGCAAATTCATCTCTTCATTATTGAGTTTTCCGGCACGTGGATGACCCTCTAAATATCGTGCCAATCGGTGATTATGTGTATCACAACTAACTGTCAACTTCCAGTGAGAACTATTTTCAATCATCCTTTCTTTTAAAGAAAACAAACAATTACATTTTCTTGTTCCAATTCGTTTTTCCTTCTCATCCTCTTTTTTATCTTTGGGGTCTTTCGGTTTTGCCTTGGAACGATATACTCCACTTCTTTCACATGCAAAATCAATCCTAGGTCTCCTACCATCTGACCCAGTATCAGACTTCTTCATCACAACCGCCATCTCATTACTTGTCCCATTAGACTTTGTCTATGAAATCAACTCTTCTTTTGAAATAAATATTTGTAGTAAAATAATAAAAATTAATATATTTAAATTACGTAATACATAGTATTTATTAAAAATTTATAACATATCTCACTCTGTTTGTATTGAACAATTTGGTGCAGTCGATAGTTTGTCCATCTTGTAACTCGTACGTTAAATTCTGTAAAAAAAATTGAATTTTTTTACTTCTTCTCACATAGGTTCGATAGGAAAATGTGAGAATTTTATAAAAGGTTCGGTAGGACAATATGAGAATTTTATAAAAGGTTCGGTAGGGGGTACCGAACCTCATGAAAATTGTTAGCGCCATTTTCAAACTGGCGCTAACCTATATGATATATTCGGTAATTATTACCGAACCATTGCGCGATTTGCAGAAAAAAAAATTGTACATGTTTTAATTGCTTTTTGTCTCCATTTTCTTCAAAAACTTTCATCTCTTTTGTATCATTTATATATGTATTCTCCATTTTTAATGTTTTGTGTTAACATTTAGAGTTAATAATGAATATGGAGATGGAGGTGGAGGTGAGTGAGAGAAAAGAGGTGGGATATATGAAATTAGTTTAAGAAGGTGGGATGTAGGATATGGGTGTAAGTGTGAGGGATGTGGAGTGTGGGTGTGGGAGATGAAATGTATTTTTTAAATTTTTAGTAAAAAAGATAAATTTAACATTTTAATATATTTAAAATATTAAATAATTTAATAAAATATCTCGTAATATACTTCAAAATTTTTTGAGAATTTCTCTAGTAGTCTAAATGCTTTAGCTGGATTAATCAAAACTCAATCGGAAACATTTTCTTTCTACTCTTATAGCGTATGTTTGCTTTTTTCCGCCAGTAAAGAATGATAAAAAGAATTAAGGAAAAAATTATAAAAAATAATACCATTAAAATTAACATTTTAATAATATTAAATAAATTTAAATTATTATAATTTAATTTAAATAATATTCAGACATTAAAAAATATATAAAAATTATTTTATTTATAAAATATATAATTTAAACATAAAAAAATTATTATTTTTATTATTATAAATTAAAAAAAAAATACTATACCAATGTATTATGATTATCCACTCATATAAACAAACATAAAATGTCCCCCCTTTTTTTTTTTTTTTTCCTTTCCTTTCTTTCTAATTCTGACAGTACTACCGTCATTAACATTGATGGAAGGAGAAAAAGCAGCGGACCTAAATTTAATTTATGTAATAACTTGTATATATAACACAACAAATTAATTTGAACATCATATCGATCTAATTAAGAATTTATATAACTTACATTAATCACATCAAAATATAATAAAATATTCCCCATACATACACTGGTAATTCTAATCTCTCGCTACCAGAAGGAACAAGTGAAGAAATTAATTAAAAGAAACAGGTGAAATTAAATAAAAATAAAAAAAACTTGAAAACACTGTACCAATATCTTCCTCCTCCTTCATTATCTCCAAGAGACAAGTATATAAGAAGCAAGAGCAAAAAAAAAAGGTAATAATAATAATAATTGAAAATACTAATTACTAATTAATTAGTACCTTGGTCTCCCAGTAGGAGAATTAGTTCCAGTATTACCAGATCCATACACATGATGATCATGTTGGTTGTGATGGTGATGACCCATCATCATCATCCCACCATACATACCATGACCAGAGTTGACACTAGTACTATTATTATTATTATTATTGTTCATCACCAAATGACTACTACTACTACTACTTCCATGGCTAATATCTTCTCTCTCTCCTTGTCTTGATCCCATACTAGTCTTCTCTCCCTCCATCTCTCTAAACTTCTGCAAATAAATCTTAAGAGGCTCAACGTATTCTTCAAATCCCAAAGTAGTCATGGCCCACAACAGATCATCACCGTTGATTGTTTTCCTCTTCTCTCTCTGACACTTATCAGACGCTTCTCCTGTTATGAAGCTTATGAACTCAGATACACACTCTTGAACTGTCTCTTTAGCATCTTTAGAGATCTTTGCGTTTGCTGGTAAAGCCTTTTTCATGATCCTGCTTACATTTGCAATTGGTAAAAACCTGTCCTGCTCTCTTGGTGATAATAAACCTCCTGTACTGTTGTTTTGACCTCCTCCTGAGTCGTTGTCCGAGTCAGCCATTTTTTTTTAACTCGGTCTTACTGGATCTATATATCACAATCAAGTCAAGTTGGAGTCTATACAAAGAGAGTTTTGGTACTGATGAAAAATGGGTAGACAATAATGGACTACGCTCACTAGGATCTTGGTCTTTATAATGAATCATGGGTCTGACACACGTGGCTTCTTTTTAGACCGCTCCTTTAACGATAAGTTACTTGACACGTGGATGCTTAACTGACTCGTTCGTTATCTATAACTTTAGTCGGACATGGCCTATGCCTCAATTCTTGAATCAAACTGCACATGACTAACATGAAATTATTAAATTAAAATAATTATAAAATCATCTAAAATATTAAGGTAAGAAAAAAGAAATGTAATTGATTATGTACATTATAATATTTAATTGTGTTAAATATATATAATGTAATTAATTATATAAATAGAAGAAAAAGTCATTACACAACCTAATATAAAGAAAAGTAATTACATTACATAACTTGTCTCTGCCTCCGTCCAACAGTCCAACGTGTTCGAGGTCCTTCGTGGGCCGTGATCTCGCATTCTGTCTTGCCTCGCCTCTGCCTCTTGGCCTTCAGCTGTCCAGCATCTACCTCTATCCAGTCGTCTAGCTATTCTAGCTCTCGTCGTCCATTTTTTTTTTTCTTTCTGAAATTGTGATTTTTTTGCTGAAATTGTTGTGATTAAATTTTATTAATTGTTATGAATTGTTGAAATTGTATATGTTGAATTTTTTTTTGTTATGATTAAATTTTTTTTGCTGAATTGCTGAATTTAAAATAATTATATAATTTTAAAGAATATATTTTATTTGATTTAGAAAATAATGGTAAAATGAAATTATTTAAACTTCATTGAACATGGGGCTATTAATGTAATATTATTGTGTTTTTCATTCCATTACAGTGGTCAAACCAAATATTATAATATTGATTACTTTTTTTTATTACAGTGGTTAAACCAAATATTATAATAGTAATACTGTTTCATTTATATTACATTCCATTACGATTTCGATTGCGATTATATTCGGTGAATCAAACGTGACCTAAATGTATTATAATATATAAATTCATATTTTTCTAGTATTTTGAAGGGATATAGTATAAATTCATTAAAGAGGTTTAAAAGAAAGAAATAAAAAAACAATATGTACTAGACCCATTTAATTATTTTGTGTGAAGAGTAATAGAGTGCAAGTTTTTGTTAAATGTGGCAAAATTATTTATAAAAAAAATCATAGAATCTATAGACAAATATAAAAATACTATGTTTAATATATGTGAATCGAGTCGGGTTATGTAGTTTTAAATATGCTCATTTGTTATCTTGAGAATTTTAAATTTTTTCATGCAATCCAATTTGGATAGAAATTATCCATAATTCTTTAAATGCAGACAAATTTCATAAATTGATAGAATAAATATATATTTTTTATTCCCTTAATTTATCCCCCATTGGATCATTTACAAATCAGCTCTCAGCTTCTTATATATGTTAAAAGAATGTACTTTCATTTAAGAACTTTCGTATATTTTTTGTTATGTTAAAAAAGACAAAGAATGTGAAATCAACAACACACGAATGAAGTTGTAATTATGGATAAATATAAAGTAAGTTATACCATAACATCTCCTGTTTCATTTGTCTAATGAGTTTAATAATGAATGTCTAATTTTTTCCTATTATTTTTCATTTTAATTGAATTTTGATATTATATAAAAAAAAAAACATAATAAATTTAGTGGATATAAAAAAAGACGCTTTTAAAATGACTATTTGCTACCAATGTTGCAAAAAATTTCAATTAATTAAAAATACTATTTAATTTAGTTAAGAAGACACTAATAAATTAAATTTGAATATCTACACGATCATAATGTAAAATTGAATGGTTTGATATATCAAAGTAAAAAGGAGATGTTTTGACCCAAAAAAAAAATAATAATAAATAAAATTTTGATGTTTAAAATGTATCAAATTTTTAGATCACATTTAATTGATAATGAAAAAGATAAGGAATATATTGAAATGCTATATTTTGTATTATATTCTTTTGACAAAATTTTTTATAGAGATTTTATAGATTAGGTCATTTCTATTATATATTTACTTAGATAATATGTAACATTTAGTTTTTTAGCTTTAAAAAAAATAGATTAATTAAAAATTAAATATATTATTTAATAATTTTTTACTAAAATCATATTTTTTTAGAAGTCAAGATAAAATATATTATTTTAATAATTTTTAATTAAAATATTTTTATATAAAAATATTAAAATAATATAATTTATTTTTAATTGATTTTTTTAAATTAAAAGATTAAATAATATCACTTATAATATAAAGAATAAAAAACATAAATTTAATTTAAGAGATCCGTCTCTCTTTATTTTTTTATTTAAAATTCAAAAAATTTATTTATTAATTTTACTTTATTAGTTTTTATCTTTATTTTAAGTTTATTGTTCAATTAAATATGATAATAGTAATATTTATTAAGTACCAAAAGGCTTGAAAAAGCCAAGTTAAAAGGAAAGTGATTTTTATTATTAATTTTTTGGGCTTTGAATTTAAACAGTTTATAATTTATATTTAAATTACAAATTAATATTTTGTAAAATTAATAAAAATATATTAAAAAATATAAGTTTTAATTACATAAAATTTACTAAAATATTCTTTAGAAATAACAAACAAATACATCAGAACTTCGACAACTTTATCGGTAAATTGACTGGAGCTCCGACGACTTCAATGTTGATATCATTAGAACTCCAACGAGTTTTTTTAAACATCATATATAATATATTATATATAATAATAAAAATATGTATTAATATTTAATAAAAATATATGTAATATATAGTAATAGATATGTATATAATAAATTACATATAACGATGAAGAAGGAGAAGATAAATTTTTTAAGAACATAAATAAGAGCATGTTTTCCGTCAGTGAAAAAAGATTTCTAATTTCCTATAGGCAATTTTTTGAATAAAGTGAAAAAGAAAATAAAAAATTAGAAATATTTTGAGACTATAAGGCTACCAGCGTCAAAGAAAGACAAATATGTAAAATTCATAATTCGAAAATCACAGTGTACATCGAAGAATGAAAAAACGAAATTGATTTTTAATATCGCGTGATTACAAATTTTTTATTATTTGGTCAGCCTTATGAAGACTATGAGTGGTGAGTTGATGTTGATGACCTCTTCGTGGTAGGCCCAACTATCAGATCAAAGGGATGAGTTACCAGTAATCAAATCATGCGCCACTAAATGGTACTCGAATTCTTCCACACTGGATGGCCGTGATCTTTCCAAGCAAACCAAGTGCGAGTCCCATCCCAATAATGTGAAAGACCTTCTACGTGGGCAAAAGAATGATTAAAGAATAAAGCGTAGGTCCACCTCAATAACTGATAACTATTCATATTTTGAAGGGAGATGGCCCAATTGGAACCGACACCTACTACTAAGTCCACCGTCCTTAACAATTATGTTAAGATTAGTACTATTAATGTTATTCAAATTGAGCACATAGAATAATAAAATAATTATTTAATTATTTATTAATAAAAATTTATTATATTGTATTATATTATTAATAAAAAATTCTCAATTTTTTTAAAAATTTATGATAATAAATTTTATTAACTATAAAATAATTTAAATCAAAAACGTTATTTTTAACGTAATATATCTTACTTTTTCTTCTTTATTTTAAACCTAAGACCTTTTTTCATTACTTCACTATTTATCAACGCAAATTTAAATATTTTAATTTAAAAAATTTGTAATATTAAATAAAAATATATATATTAAAGATATGAAAGAAAAGAAAATTTTTAAAGAAAATTAAGCCAACAATCAACTAGAACAAATTTGTCTTACAATTTTTTTTATAAATTGTTAGTAAGTTCGGTAGGGTCTTACCAAACCTTCTTCATACTAAACCTCCTTTAAAAGGTTCAATAAGTTTTACCAAATCTCTTTCAAGCAAAATATTTTGGATGTCTAAAAAATATATCAATAAATTCATCAAATTTTAATAAAATTTTATTTTCATTTTAAATTAACGGAATATTTCAAGTAAAATATAAGATATATTGATATATGTATCAAGTTATGATAAAAATAATTTTTCTCATGCTAAACTATTAATTATAAATGATAGTAATATTGATATAATTTAAATTATTATTGTCACAATAATATTTTATTACTAAAAAAATTATTTAATACTAATTATACTAAGTTATAATTAATAAAAAAGATAAAATAAACTTTTTACATACTTTTATTCTAAGAGTAGTTAAAAATAATTGTAAATATATCATTATTCTTAATATAGGATAAGGAGATACAATTTATTATACAAATTTTTACACCACATGTTTTTAAGGGTTGAAATTTAAGGCAATAAATTTATCTTATTTTTTCTCTCATATTTTTTTAAATCTTAACCGTAAAAAAAAATAATAGTATAAAAATTATGTAATAGGTAAGGATTACTAACCCTATCCTCTTAATAAAATATTCAGTTAATTTATGTTAATTAATTAGTGAATAAAAAATTAGTAAATAAGTGGTGTTTGGATATTAATTTGAAGTTATGGAAGCATGAAGGGGTTTCCACTTCACAAAGTGGGAGTCACTGTTTTACAGTCAAAAGCTATCACCTTTCTGTACTAAAACCAATAACATTTTGTATTATTATTTTACTAATGATTAGTTTAACATACAATTATTAATTAAACGAAACTTACAAGTTTCGTAATATTTACTCTTATTCAATTGGGGTCACAGCAGACGTGCACACAAATGAAGCTTAATTATGATAATATTACATGATTTTGGGCATGTAGGTAAATTGCTGGGGTGCGCAGGTTTCCACTATCGTATAATTATGATAATATTAATTGTTTATGGTGGAAAAGTATTGGATAATGATAAGTTCGGTCACATCTTGCATTCTTTTTGTATTAAGTTGTTGTAATATGATAATTAATTGAATTAAATTTACGCAATTTGATGTAAATATATATAGGATTATCATACAACTCTCTTTTGGATTTAGGCATGTGGGTGTTAAATTGATGAAACGGCAGCAAATTCCCTTGTTTGTTGTTTGTATGTCAATGGATTCACAAACTGAGAACCCTTTTCTTGACGCAGTATTTTATATTGCGATTGATCAAATAAAATCATATGAACACTGCTAGTGTGATGCCTCCCAATAGAGAGCTCTTGAGACGACAAAAGATAACTATCCTTCATATATAACAACATATGCACTTCTATTTTTAAGCTTGCAATGTACGTTTTATATTAATTTCTTTAGTATTTGTTAATAGTTTCTTCAACTTGATTTGAACTTATTGTTCTCTATATGATGATATGACGTATGTCTTGTAGGTCAGCATACTATTTGCCAAAAATTACTCTTTCTAAATCATTTCTGAAAAACGAATGTGTCATTTACTTGGATTATATTTTAATACAACCTTAATTATTATATTGTTTGATATAAAATGATAGTGATTTGTGGGACAATAAATTAGGGGAAAAATAAAACTCTTTTAGTATTTTTCTTACAAGCATTCATTTCAACTTTTATTTTTATATCGATATGATTCAACATGTTCAACCACCCATCAAGTATCAAAAAAGTAAATAAATAAAATTACAAACTATTTAGCATAATTTTAGTACGAGTCTATTTTGAAACTACTTTTTTTTTTTTTTTTTTTGTGTATGTGTTAAAAATATTTTTAAATATATCAATGTATTTTTTTTTTTTTATGAAAAGTGCATTAAAAAATATAAGAAAAATTATTTGCACTTTTAAAAAAGTAAGTAATATATATTTGAATACATGTACTCATCTTAAAATTATTACTAAAATAAAAAAAAATTATTTCTAACATTTTTATTCTAAATAACTAAATAATTTTCTTAAAATTACTTATCTTATAACTACTTCTAAAATAAACATATTCAAATTGAGAGACATTTTTGGTTACACAAAAATTAATTGTCAATGTCTATCCATGATGCAAACGTCCGTCCCTCCCAAGCTAGCACATATATGGCTCTGTCTCAAACTCCAAATCCGTAATCTAATTGGATTCACGGGTTGGGATTTAAGCTTTGAAGCCCACAATGAAAACCCTCAATATGGGTTTTCACTTTTCATAAAGGCCACCAATTTCAAGGTTAATTAATCAGTCGGGTCACCCGACTCAAAACTAATCAGTTTTCAGGTTACCTTGGGTTAAATACAGTTGTCAAAATTTTGTTGATGGGACAAATTATTGTAAATATTATGCAAGTATAAAAACGATAAAATGAAAAGTGGGGAACACAGTTCCGTATTTTATAATAAGAGGAGAGATAAAATTGAATATTGTATTCCACGTCCCATCTATCGAAATTATATACTTAATTTTAATAAATATATATATTTATTTATATTTTTTATATAAATTTAATTTCACATAATTCAAATTAATTTTAAATAATACATTATATTATATATTTTATCTTTAAATTATGCTTTTAATCTTTTAAAATATCAATAATTATTTTATAAGTATTACTTAAATTATTTCCTTAAATTCAAAAAATTTAAAATTGTATGATAATTTTATAATTTATTCTTATTAATTTAAAATAGTCTGTAATAAAATTCTATCAATATTAATTAGTATAAAAAGGTTATGTATTTATTATTATATATTTTTATTTTTTTTCTTATCATATAATATTATTTGTTGACTTAAAATTTTATTTAATAAATATCTTTTATATTTTTTTTAATAAAAATAAAAAATTATTAAAATATTAATAAGTTTAATATTATTTGGATTATCGTTTCTCATTTTAGGGTTCGTTACTTACTAGGAAATTTTTATAAATTTTTATAAGAATTTTAAGTAAAGATAAAAATAAATTTAAAATTATAGACGAAAAATAGCGAGAAAATTCCCGACCTTGCTTCATTTACAACTCTATTAAAGCTACTTCAAATGTGCATTCTCTTATAATTCATCTCCTTAGGCTCCATTCTGTAATTAGAAGATCCCAATTAGGGGTGAACAAAAAAATACAGAACCAAACCAACCCACCCAACCCAACCCAAACCAATCCAGAAAAATTAGTTTTTAAGTTTTATTGGTTTGGTTCGGTTCTTCATAATAAAAAACCGATTAATATTGGGTTGGTTTGGTTTTCATTTATTAAAATCTTAAAAAAACCGAACCAACTCATATATATATATATATATATATATATATTTAAATATTTATATAATCATTACAATTTAATTTATTTAATTCATAGTTTACACTTAATTTTTTATTTTTGTAGACATGTTTGAAAAATAACATACCTCAATAAACTCAATGGCGAGTTAGCGAAATCAATGATTTCAATATAATATTTATGTTTTATTAATATATTAGAATATGGGAGCTTGGAATATGTTTGAAATTTTATTTTATTTTTATGTTTTTTTTGGATAATTTAAGTATTTTATTTTTATTCTCTATTTTGTAATATACTGTAGTCTATATATACTAAAGATTTGAATTTATATGTTTGGATTTGTTATTTGTTGCTAATTAGTTATGTTTATAAGGGCAACCTTTTTTATTTTCGATAATATTTTAGAAAAATTTATCCTCTACTTTGTTAGTGAGAGATAAACAAGTTTTGTCCATTTTTGTCATTACAATTTAAATATTTAAACAGAATTCGTGCAAGCACTTCTCTATCAAGTACTCTCATTTATTTTATCTTTTATTCACATGATACACGAATTTGATATTATTTAATTATTTATCCATTATAAATTTATAATTACATCATCTTTCATATTTTTGTCGGTAAAGTTTTCATTGCATGAATAACATTGGTGAACAATATTATTAGATCTGAAAGTTAGTAAATTTTGTCAAGTATGTGATTACTATTCCTTATTGCTTATTTGTCTTAATTTTAAATTTTTCTTGCACTTTGTATTTGATATGAATAATGGTATTAGATAAGTGATTGATATCTATATTTCTAAATTTAAGTATTATAATAAAATTAACATTAAAAATGTTAGAAATTATATATAATACAAGAGTTTTAAAAAAATTTAATAAACAAAATTTATTACCGTAAAAAGAGGAAGAAATTTCCTTTAACCAACCCAAACCAAACCAAAAAATTTGGTTCGGGTTGGATTGGTTTTTCAAATTTTTTGGTTCGGTTCGGTTCGGTTCTTGTTTTTAAAAAACCGATCATATTGGATTGGTTCCAATTTTAGTCTAAACCCAAACCAACCCATATTTGTTCACCCCTAATCCCAATTCAGCCAAACTACTTTTCCTTAGCCAATACAACGTTTTTTGTTTTCCCATTCTTATGCAATTAAAATGGTATATAAAACAACAATTTTAGGGCCGGCGTATGTAGAATTTGTATGTAAAAAGAATTTTAAATACATAGTTAAAAATAATATTAGATATTAGTTATTAATTATTTTTAATTTAAAAAATATGTTATATATATCAATAAAAATATATATAAATTATTAAATTTATAGTAAGTTATTAAATACTGTAAGTATAGAATATAAAATCTAAATGGGACACAATTATATTATGGGCATATAATTTGAATATAATTTTATTAATATTACATGTAAAATTAAAAAAAAAAAAAAAAAAACCTAACATAACTCATTTTTATTATAAAATGATACAAAAATTATAAATTAGATGTACATGTTAAAATAATATTAATAAAAAAGAAGAAGATAATGTTAGATTTTGAAATAGGTTACAATATACCATTCTAATTAATTTTATTAAGTGGTGGACACTTCAATTGCACCATTTTTTTAACATATGCATTCTTACCTCTCTTTTTGCCTAATAACATTCGACATAATATCACGATCTCTTCATCTTCCAATCAACGTACAAATATGAAGCCCAAACGGCGATGACTATTGAAGACGAAGAATTGGTTGACGGTGAGGGCTTCTTTTCCACCATGACGTGGAGCGCACAACTATCTATCTAGTCATCGTTTCTTTCATCCTCATTCCTCACTCATTCCTTTATTTTTTGTTGGATGCAAAAAAATAATGTGAACCAATCAAGAATCATTACGACAGAATTCATATCCAACATCGAACAAATGGACTGAGATATCGTCGGCGAGAAACAACCATAACATAGGGGTGATCAAGAAAGTCCCGATGACGGCATTTGATGGCAGCCGGTAGTGAATAACATGATTTTTTGGCAACATATATCTCGAACCTCGATAAATCGAAATCGGCAAGGCTCAGAAATCGAAGATGTTGTTACATTTATGTTTATTGTTCCCCAATTTCACATGTTGGAGGTGCGATTATTACACTTGCTTTGCTTTCTTTACTTGCCAATGACTAAAGAAGTCTGAAAATGTTCATTTTCTAAGTGTATAATAGTGTTTTCCCCTTCTTCATTTATTGTAACTTCGTGAGATTGAAGTTTATTAGCAATCCTCATTTTCAAAAAAGAAGAAGTTTATTAGCTATCTGGTTTTCTACTAGAGATTTTGCTGTGAATCAAATCAATACTTCGAAATGCATTGGTTTTGATCACCAACTGTTCGAAGAAATGCTTATGTTAAAGTGTTGATCTTGCATTTTGATTCTGATGTTTGAAGATTAGGCTATTAGCTAAATTATACAGAAATCAAAGAGAGAGAGAGAAAGAGAAAGTGATTGTTTATGGGCTTATTGTGATGTTTCTGATTTGGTTGAGGTCTAAATTGGACATATCCAGATCAGCTCCGGCGAATTCTTCATATAAAGTTGTCAATTTAATTACAATGAGTTATACAAACGTTCGGTTCAGTTTTTGTTATGGGTATCAAAATTTAGCTAGTTAAATAATTATTTAATTTAATTTAACATATATTTAACTTAATTCTAATAAATAGGTTATTGATCAAAATTTGGTTATTCTGACTGGCTAAATTTTACTTAATTAAATAATCGTCTAATTTTGTGAAATCAAATTGAAAAAGACCTCTACCCTAAAACTATAAACCAAAGAACTAAAACCTTATTTAGTATTGATAATTTTATTTTTATAATTAATTTAAGTGTTATTAATCTTAATTAAAGTGTAACAAATAAAAAATTATTTTTAGCAATAATAATTTATCTGATAATATTATTATTTCAATAAAATTTTATATTTATTTTAAGATAGAGGATTTGAATATATGATTTGGAAAAAAATTTGTTTATTATCATCAAATGACAGTGAGTTGACAATGATAAATCAAGGCAGATTTAGCAAAGAAAAAAAATTGACAACATTTCCTGTCTAAAAAAGACGAGGTTCGTACATGTCATTGACTCATCGCATTCTGTTTGCCTTATCTAATGTTATCTTGGTATAGAGATATTCTTAGTACAAAATGTCATGTATATACTATATATTATATATATAATTGTGTACATATACGTATATGTATACGAGAGAAAGAGTAGACAGAAAAGCTACTTTGGATCAGACGTACAGCCGTACAGAGTGTCTGAGAGGTGGAAGAGGGAAAGTGAAGCAAGGTTTCTCTCGTTACAGGGACAAAGGAGAAAAGACTCTGTCTAATGATGACGGAACGATCATATCCATATTTTTTTTCTTTTTGCTTCTAAACGATCATATCCACTTTAACCCAACATCATTGGATTTGGGCCATCCATCTTTCGATCTTCCTAACTAGTCGGACTAATCATTTTGTACCTTATTAAATTCATAAAAAAAAAATCCCCTTTTCATTTTCTTTTTTATTAAATTAAAGTACTTATTAATCGTTTTACACAATTTGTTTTTCTAATCGCCTACAATCTCTACGCTGGTTGTCCAAAAGGAGGATTTTTTGTTGTTGGGCTGTCCTTCCTTGATTTTTGTAATCGATTATTGGAGTTTTTAGGGTGGGATTTTGTCTGATTCGGCATCATATCTGAGATTCAGAAATTGGGTTTTGTGAATTTCAACTTGTAATTTTTTATTCTCTTGCTTGATCGTAGTTGTTATGGGAAATGTGAATGCGAGAGAAGATGGGGGTGGTAGCTTATCTGGGGCTGAGGAAGAAGGTGGTAGCAGCGTTCAAGAAGGCATGGTTATCCCTGGACATGCATCTATCGAGTCGGCCGAGTTGATGGGTCAGTCCCCTCCTCCTAGCCCTAGGGTTACCCAATCACCCTTGTTGTTCGCTCCCCAAGTAAGTTTTCCCTTTTTTATTTATGCTGATTTAGATGTTCAATTTCTGTGAGAAAATTAGAGGAGTGATTTAGCAATGAGAAATTGATTCAAATACATCATATGTTTTGATATATTATATTTTTCATGAAATTGATTATGGGTTTTTTTTTTTTTTTTGCGAATGTCTCATGGCTGTGAATTTGACCGAGATATTGAAGCAATAATCTTTTTAGTTTAGATCTTCATATAAATATAACCGAACTAGTATTTGCTCTTCCCCAGCCTGTAGTTGTGGATATTTGATGCTTATTTGTTACTGTATAGCATTTGTAAAAGTGTATAGCTTTGCTTGGTTCTTTAAAGGAGGAGAAAGATTATGCAAACTTTGGCTCGGATGTAAGGCCTAAAAATGGCAACTAATGATTAATCTTTTAGCGTTTTCGGTAGTTGTGTATACATAGGAATTGTCTTATCCATTGGATCGAACATGTCTGATTTTGATTTGGGTAACACAGATATTACAAGTCCATAGCATATTTTTTTGCTTCTCTTTTTTCTTTTGTAAAGGTGGGGAGATCTGCTCACAGTAGCGTAGCAGTTGAATTCTTTTTGGTAACAAGAATTTGTGTTATAGTTTGGGGCTTTCTTATCACATCAATTTGCATAGAAAGCAGCAAAGTGCCTTGCTGAATGCAGCCCCTTGTGGGTACCCTTGGGCCTTGAGCATTATCTAGTTGTTGTCATATTATGTCTAAGACTAACATGCTCATTTCATGCCTTCAATTACTTTTTAGATACCTGCAACACGCTAATTCTTTGACACTTTTTCTGTAATTTTTGTTGTTGCTAGGCACACTTTATCTATACCACTTGATCTCAACTATTCTCCCTCTTTTTCTAGGTCCCCGTGGTTCCACTACAGCGACCTGATGATATTCAAATTCCAAGCCCTTCGTGGATGCAAACATTTTCACCTAATGAAGATATGTCGTATGAGCAAGGAATTCCCACAATGATTACGTGGAGCCACGGTGGCAAGGAGGTATCAGTTGAGGGATCGTGGGATAACTGGAAAGTCAGGTTTGTTGAACGAATGAGTTCATTTCCCATCATAATCTTCTCTCTCCTGAATTCAACTTTTCGAATTACTTTCTAACAGGCAAAGTTAATTCTTTATCAGATTGCCCCTGCAGCGATCAGGTAAAGATTATACTATTATGAAAGTACTGCCATCTGGTGTTTATCAGTATAGGTTTATAGTTGATGGGAAGTGGCAGTACTCCCCAGACATGCCCTGGGCCCAAGATGATGGTCAAAATCCCTACAATATTCTAGATTTGCAGGTAATTTCTTTTTTCATTTGCAGTTTATGGATGCTTACTTCTTTACTGGTTAAGAGTGAATAGTCTTGATATGAAGTAATTGCATGAAATTATTTATTTCATATCGGGCAAAAAGCTTTTAATTGGACGCGATTCTGGTGAATAAAATTTTCTGCTATCGTCAAAATGAAAGATCTGCTTTATGATCTATGTTTTGACTTAAACCTATGGGGTCTTGACTCTTGACTATTGTATTTCAACACAACTTGGGTTTGCCAGGTTCCATGCTATTATCCTCTCTTTATCTATAATTTTTTTAAACTAGTGGTTGATTTCATGAGCTAATGTTTTCTCTCATTATGACATTGATTTTTGTTATAAGACCTATGCTCATATCATTTTCTTTTCGACTTTTTCTCTCGTTGGTCTTCAACACACATGTCCTGAGCATTTTTGATAATTCATGTTTCAGCACACATAAATGGTGGAGAATCTATTTCTACTGATGCAGCTTTAGTGTTTAAAGGGGCTGTTCTATGAAATGTGAAAAGGATGATATGAAAGGGAGATGGTTATGTGAACACAAGCACTTAAAGATTGATTATTGATTGTGCTAAAGGTTTAATATTCTCATTCATAGCCTTATTCCTGACATTTCAAAATGGTTCTACTGAAGTGTTAGAAGTTGTTGGGACAATAATTCTCCCAAAAGCTCAAGTTGAGAAGAGGAAAGCCAACTATATTTCTATACATTTATCATTCCTATCATAAGTGTTGGTTATTAGCTCTAATATCATATTAGAAATTGTTGGGAAATCAACTTCTTAAGAACTTAATCTATTGGGAGTTAATCATACTTATACATTTATCGTGGAGGAGTAATTACTAAGAACCGTTAACTTGGGAGTGTTTCTTCTTTAGGCATACAATTCTTCTCCCTTTGTGCTTCTCCTTTAGTTTAGATCTTCATATTCACATAGATAGATAAATATAGTTTTCTTATTTGAAATCATGTCGATAATGGTCTCATTAAATGTCGATAATGGTCTCATTAAATTTTTGTATATGCTATGTTGTGATCTTGATGCATGACTATCCGTGCATTCTATGCTTGGGTTTTGGTTAGGATCTATTTGTGTATTGGCTGGCCAGAGACTATTAATCTTAAATTTGTTGTGATGCAGGATTATGTCCCAGAAGACGTCGGAAGTATTTCAAGTTTTGAACCTCCAGAGTCACCAGAGTCAAGCTACAACAACCTGCATCTTGGATCTGAAGATTTTGCAAAGGAGCCACCATTAGTTCCTCCACACCTTCAAATGACTCTGCTCGATGTACCTACATCCTGTACAGAGGGTTCATCTCCCTTGTCAAGACCTCAACATGTAGTGCTAAATCATCTTTACATGCAAAAAGAGAAGAGCACTCCATCAGTTGTAGCTCTAGGTTCAACACATAGGTTCGTAGCAAAGTACGTGACAATGGTACTTTACAAGTCAACACAAAGGTGAACCTCCCATAAATCTCTGCACCGACTTTGTAGGTTAATTGAGTGTAAGAGGCAAATGTGATCCATGTAACATAAGGTTGGAAAAGAGTACAAGGGGAAACGTCGAGATTGTAGTTTACATAATACAATCGTTTTATTACCACTGATGACATTTCTTTACCAGAGTCTATTGGCCACATTTATGTAATTTGTTATTAATATTTTTTTTTGTTTGCCCAGGGAAGAAAATAAAATAGAAATGAGGAAGTAGGAAAGAAGGTTTTTTTTTTGATTGGGTAAATTAAGCCAAATGTAGATATGTTTTTTCTGTTGTAAGCTGAAAATTTGTTGCCCTTCCAATTCCATGGTGTAATAAGCAAGAATGAAGCATGTTGTTTGTTTGGTTTTATTCATCTTAAAGAAAACCAAGCTCTATTTCCGGGAATTTATGCGTCTAAACTTGCTCTGCTGTCCTCTATTTGAATGTAAAATTCTTGAAAACCATAGAATTAGAGAAGTTTTGCACGATTTAGATTGCACTTTAAGGAGATGATGTGAAAAGCTATTTTCACTGCTTTCAGTTATGTGCATGGGTCCTAATTTTGTGACCACAAGATAAAAGACAATATGATGAGGGTAACTGCATAATTACTGTGACTAAATGCATAAATTTATAATTGACAATTTAAGGTTGCAATATAGGCACACATTTCTTTCAAACAACTAGCTAATTTCTTCTACTATATCAAGCATTTCTGGACTGTGTAAGAATGTATTATCCTTTCTCCTTCTCTGAGAGAGAGAATGAGCATCAAAATTGATGACATCATATTCTACTTGAGCCTTACAACACTTGAAAATCCATCTTCTACACATCCATTATCATCTTGATTTTATTTGAAAATAGGACAACCTTGGACAACAATACCCGGTTGAGTTGGGCAAGATGCTAAGGGACAATGATCAAGCTCAGTACCCCACCACTTCAAATTTTTATTCTCATTTTGTAAGGCAAAGAAGAGTAGAACACCCATGAATGCAGTCCCAGCATCCAATGCTGCAGATAGTACATAGTTATATTTCTGCCACCATCTCTTGTGATGTCTAAACACAAAATAGTTGAAGATCATTCCAGTTATAAGCCAGCTAGCTATGTTGGTTGGAGTTGCTGGTGGCATTCCAGCAAAACCATATGATATAACTGGTATGTTTATCAATGGAATCCATTTCTGTTTTGGGAACATTTTGCTCAATACCCAAATTGGAACTGGTAAGAATGCTCCAATTAGGAATAACCAGACCAAGTTTCTATACAAACCTCCAGGACCAAACAGCCTCTTTGGTCCTATCAGACCCCATATCACAGAAGCATCAAATGTGACTCTGTATTTAGGACAAGTCCAAGGGCTGTCTGGATGGAGTGACTCAACATCACATATATTCTCAATCCCCTCTAACATCCACCATGCCACTGCAAGGTTCACTATACCAGCAACAAAAGTTCCCACCAACTGGCCGACCGATACATACATAAATTTACAAGATCATACAAGGTTAGTTTAAGTGTCTTAATTTAATTTAAGAAGGTACATGAGAATTTGAAGTCTAAAAAATATTACGTATAATCAAATTGAATCTAAAATAGTATGTGTACTGTCGAGTTTATGTATACTCTATACATAAGTTAATATGCATTATGTTTAGAGTGTATATATAACAATATATACATTATGTATAACTGACATACTATTTTTGGGTAAATACGATTATGTACAATCTGTACATGCAATTTAAAGCCTGGATTTGTACCTGAGCTGTGTACATGCACCGAGGTGGAATCTTCATGTAGTGACCAAGTTTGAGATCAGATAAGAAAGAAAGCGCATGAACAGTGCTAATTCTTCCATAGATTTTGAAAAGCAAATTGGCTATGGGTTTTCCTGGTAGGATATATCCTATAATGAACTGTGCTATTATGTCATATCCTGGTTGCTGTATCATAGGAATAACAACCAAACATGTTAAAATACATTTTTTGAACAAAACTCAAGATTGGTTTTGCTGAAACAATCATAAATTTTCTTGAACACCTGATTAGTGGTAGCTTGAATGACACCAATTGGGAGAGTGACAATCCAAGCTAAGCCAAAAGCAAATAGCATTCCCCACCATGGAAGTTGTATTTCTTCTTTCCACACAAAAGACATCAATAAGGATAGGGCTATGCTTCCTGCTAATAGAATAAGGAACCACCATTGAGGCACTTGTTTATAGCTTTGCATAAGTTTTGTGTGGATGTCCATTGTCGCATTTTTCATTGCCGATCGACTTTGCTTCCAAATGTCACTAAACAAAAGCAGTAAAACATGCCAGTCCAGTCAGTTAAAATGAAATGTACTCATAACTTGACTTATTGAACAATGAATAGTAGATTGAACACATGTAGCTTACCGGCCATGAAATAGTGCAACATGAATGAGAGTTGCTGTAAATCTTGCGAATCCAGAACCGATAGAAAGAGCAAAAAGTGGACTAAGATAAAGCTTCCCATAGGTATTATAAGCAGCAATGTTGAGATCATATTGTGGTGTCAAGATCTTTGTGGTATCATATTTATGTCCAGAGGAAGTAAAGAGTTGATTAGAAAATATAGGGAATTTTCTAGCATCAAAAGTATTGAACTTCCAATAACAAAGAGGGATAATTATGTAGATGAACATTATGAAACCAATCCCAACATTAAGAATGGAAGACCAAGGTGTGACAAGAGGACTTCCATGGTAAGCTGAAATCCCAGCCCAATCAAGAGTGAAAGCACCAACACCAAGTCCGTGGTAACCCGACCCGATTTGCTGAGCTGTAATATTGTGTGGCCAAGCCCAGCAAACCCATGAGAAGAATGTTAAGATTGGGAACAGATAGCCAGGGAATGCATAATAAACAAAGCTTGTTGCCATGGCAATTAGGAAAAATTTCATCCTTGTTAAACCCTTTGATTTATGTTCCTTTTCATGGAGTGCTCTGTAACAACAAAGTGATCAATTTGATTGGAACAGAAACAGAACTGTATTAACATAATAAGAATCAGAAAAAATGATGTATAAAAAGTTGATAATTTATGCTGATTATTATTATTATTATTATTATTATATATTTTGCTAGATTTTTTCCTTTTCACATATGCAAAGTCTCCATAAAAAACAATTATGATTGGAAAATGACTTTTGTGCTATGTCATTAAAGGGAATATCACACTGATCTGTCAAAGACAGCAAAGAGAACAAATTCCCAGCAAGTGAAATGCAATTTGCTTAGAAACTCTTTTCATAAAAGATTTCTGACGATAATTTTTAGTCTGAAGTCTTAACTGATGTTTTATATCTTTAATGAATAAAGATTTCTTAGTGATTGGCATAGCTTTGGTCTACTCTTGTCTTACTCTTCAATTTTTGTAAATTATATGTGTCTAAATATAGGATATAGGTATCATTACTTGACACTATAATTTAGATCATAATAAAAATTTTATAATACTCGTGTCCTAAAAAGATTTTAGTCCCTATAACATAGCTTTCTAAAAGGTTCCATGCAGTACTTGAAATTCTTTTAGAAGGATTTTGCTTCTGAAATCATATTATCACCCTTAATTTTTTATTTTTTTTTGGGAACAATTATCACTCTTCATTTGGATGGCCTACGAAATTGAGGTCTAGGAAGTTACTTTATATGAAGAATACAATGAACTAAAACGAAAAAAAAATAATAATCTGACGCAAGTTGCTTAGTTGAGAATAAGAATATGGTTTTTGAGATAGCCAAATACGAAGTATGAACTCGATACAAACTCAAAAATTTTAAACAAATTTTGATTGAGGTTAAACGAGTTGTGTTGTAAATGAATTGAACTGTTTTTAATCTATTTATTAAATGAGTTAAGTCTGAGTTGGAATTTAATGGATTATATCGTAAACTAATCGATCCATACATGACACATTAAAAAATTGCACTATAACTTGTAAACCCGACACAAACTTAAAATAATTTATGGTTGAAATTAAATGGATTGAGTCACAAATGGATCGAACCATTTTGACCAATTTATTAAATAAGTTGTGTTTTTATTGAAGCTAAATAAATCAAGTGACGATTCGAATTCAAACTCAAAATGACCACCCAAATTTTGGGGACCAATATATGAGCAAACTTAACCTTTTCCGTTATCTTACTTTTTTTCTTTTTCAGCAAACAAACAGAAAATTTAGGAAAAGAAAAACAGAGATAAAGAACAAACCTAAATAGAGAAACCTGAGCAAGGTTTGAAGGCCACCACATCTCAACCGGGTCAACTAGGTACCTCCTAAGCATTCCAGCCCACCCATACCCCAATACCTGCATATCAATTAACCATAATTATAATTCTTAAGCAAAAATATTAACCATATTTAAACCTAAAATATTTTTTTAATCGAATAGAGAAAGAGTGAGTTTATGGCCAGACAACTGGGTCAACTCATTAAAAAAGAAATCAAAATAAGAAGGAAAATGATTATGATTATGATTATTATTATTATTTTTTACAAAATAACCTAGTCGTACTCTGTCTGAAAATAATTAAAAAGAGATTATCAAATAAAATATTAGATACCCTTTTAACCTTTTGATTGAAACCCCTTCAAATCTAGTGTTCATGGAAGAGAATGATTACAGAAATAAAAAATAATAAAAAGAAGAAGAAGAAGAAGAAAAAATGTAATAAACGAGGAGATGTAAACCTGAGTTGTCAAGACTATGAGGAGAGCACAAAGAAAGCTTAAGCTTTGCTTGTAATACGCTTTCATAACTGTAATGGCACCAATAGAATAAGCATCACCACCACCATAAGATATACCACAATTGGCAAAAATGGTGATAATCACATGTTCTTTCATATTGAACGGTCCAGGATTCAAGCTAAATTTCAAGCCCAAAAAACTGTACTGTTTCTTTGGAAGTGTAGCCGCCATGAACTTCCCAATAGGAAGTACAGCAATTTGCATAAGAATTGCAGAAATGGAAAGGGGTTGTGTACGGTAGGTGAAAAAAGTGTTGAGAAAGATTAGTATAACACAAGAGGTTAAACCCAAAAACCACGCTCTGAAAGTCATCACCGGCATTGATGGATCGTCAGTTTCCGGCACCACTAAGGCCACTTCTTCAATTGGACATCTATCCTCAGAGAAATCCTCGTTGGGTTTCTCTGGATTTTGGGATTGGTTCTTTGACGCCATTGTAGACTGAAATTGAAGCTCAACGTGAGTAGTAAAACTGTCTCACACAGAGAGGCTGCAAAAGGAGTTATGTAATTTGATCTAAAAGTGTCTGTCTATCAGTGAAGGAGGGTGTCTCCTTGTCTATTTATATAAGACGACCGCTAAAAACACACAAATCATAAATTTATATTCATTATAATTAATAATTATGGTACCTGACATGAACATGACGAGGATAAATAATTTTAAAAATAAAAAATATTATTTATTTTGTAAGAAGATTGGTTAACATAACACATTATATTCAATATAAGTATAAATATGGGTTTAAATTTATGGTACCAATCTAAAAAACAAATTTATAAATTTGTATTTAAATTACTTGTATCGAAACTAGTCACAATATAAATTATTTAAGTGCGGTATAAAATTATGTATTTTTAATATTTCTCTCTCAAATAGTGTTATAAATATAAATTTTTATGACAATATTGTCTTTTTTAAGATTCTGCACTATCAAGTGACCTTCAAGTTCCTACCATGATCGTTTAAAGTGGTCACGAAGTTGACTCTGTACCGACTTTCTATGATAGGCGATTAGTCCAATTAGCCAATTACCATTATGGTCTTACTATATAAAAGAAAAAAAAAATTTATATTGTATTTTTACATAATTGGAAAAGCCATTAAAATTGGTTTATGTTAAATTGTGATGAAGCGTATCTATGATGAGATTAGTGGTCGATGTTAAAGTCAAAGATATATTATTCTTAACATTTACATTCAAATTTAAATACGAACCCGATATATAAGGAAATAATTTATTTATTACACATAGAAATGTTCACACAACCTGTGCACAAGACCTACTATGTGGTCATATTATAAACAAGGATGACGAAGCAAATTAGTCTCTAATTTTGAACCAATTTAGTTTTAATTGATTAAACTAAATCGACCAAATTGGTCTAGACAAAAAAAAAGGGGACTAAATCTATCCGACAAAAGAAACAAAAGAAATGGAACTTATAAAGTGGTATAATTAAATAATGATTTGTGAAAAAATTATTGAATATGGAAAAAGCTTTTGTTTGTTATTTTTATTTTAGTTTTCTATACTGAAAATTTTGTTTTGTGTTTTGTGTATAGTAATACTAATTTCCCCCCAATATCTATATTTGTACTCAAATTGCTTTAGATAATAATACCTTTACTTTCACGTCAAACTACAACGAATATGCATGGTTGGATGGAATCTCAAAATATAATTTTGATTAAAGTAGTTTATTACCACAGTGCGAGTTTAAAGTAGAAACAAGTAATGGAGTAACAGAATATATTTACAGCAAGTATCTACCTATTTAAAAACAATATCATTACAGCTAATTTCCAATGCAAACTTGCAAAGTTCTGTTGTCTACGTGACTATGTGCTCTTATATATATATATATATATGATTGATAAATTTAAATCATAAATTCTAAATCTTAAATATTAAAATATAAGCTTTAAATAAAAAGACTTTATAGTTATTGTCCAACATATCATTGCTAAATTATAATAATTTATAATTATTACTTAATATATAATAGACGATATCGCTCAACATATTATTTTTATATGTATAGGAATATGATTTAATGAACACCGTTGCTCACCTTAAGATGAGCACTACAAGAAAAATTTAATCTTATTTTAAAAAAAGCATAAAATATATTTAAAAAATCAACAAATTTTACCCTATATTGAAAATGTCAATTCATATAATATAATCTAAATAAATCATGTTAAGACGAAATATTAAACTTTAAAATTTAAATCCTAAAATTAATATAGATTTTCTTGATTTAAATAAGATATTGTTTTATTGTGAATAATATATATATATATATATATATAAGGCCTGGTAATAAATAAATTTAACAAATAATTTTAATAAATTATCATAATCATAAGATAATGTGTGAATAATATTATATTTTTAAATTTAAATTTAATAAATAATTTCTAAAATTAAAGGCAAAATCAACTTAATAAAACAAATGTTTATGTTTGCTTCTGGAAAACAGAAAACAAAGGATATAAAAACTGTTTAATAATAAAAAGTTGTAAAAGTGGAATTTATATAAGGATGAAAGCGTAATTTTGAAATATTTTGGTGGCATTGTACGTCTAGATTTGCTAGTCACTAACAAGAGCACTACAGTGTGACATATAAATTTGAGTGTAGAATAAAATTAAAATTAATTTAATATGTTCAATTTTTAAAAATAAAAAATAGATATTTATTTATTTAATAATCAAATTAAATTAAACTAAAAAATATAAAAAAAACCTATCTAACTTAAACAAATTTTATTGAGTTAGGGTTGGATCAGGTCTAAAAAAAAATTTGTTTTTCCTTTTTTTGTTAATAAATTTTATTTATTAATTTATTAGTCAAATAAAAAAAAAGTTTAAAATTAAAATAAATGTATTTCAACGAGCTGTTCTATTCCAAAATAACATAATAAAATACTAATAAGTTTTGATTATTTTATTTCAGATAAAGTAGAAAAAATAAAATTATCAAATATAAAATGTCACATCTCATTAATACATTAAAAAAAAAAAAAAAAAGAATTTAATATTGATTTGAGTATAATTATGGATTCTATTTAAATGCCCTAAAACTAAATCACTAATTTTAATAAAAATTTAATATTATCAAAAAGGAATATTATTCTGATAGAAATTATTAAATGTTTGATATGATAAAGAAAATTTAATGCAGATATTAAAATTTTCAAAAATAATAATGTAAATATAAATATATTAATAAAATTTTAAATGAATTGAGTTTGTTTAGTTTTTGGAAGATTTTAAAAAATAAAAAATTAATTTAATATTAATCAATTTTTTACGATTAAGAAACAATTAAACTTAATATAATCTTAAAATTAAATATTTTGGGTTAAGTTAATTTTGGTAATTTTTTGAACACCTTAATGAGCACAAAAGACATAGTAGGGTTAAATTAGTAAAATGCCCATATACATCCTGATTCACGTCTTAAAAAGCGCAAAGGAATGTAGTGGAGCCATTTATTATTTGTGGAAGTTAGTTAACGGCTCTTGCTTTAACCACGCGTGTGAAATCACGTGCTATGCTGCGTCCAGCACACATTCGACTCGTTAAGACCAAAAGCCACTCTGGATTTACATGTGGCTTGTCAGACTGAGACCCACTTTACTGGTTCCAGGTCAGGATATCTAGCTCGCACTTTTTACTTGACCAACCTCTCTCCTCTTCAGAATTAGGAAAAAACTTCTCTCCACTTCAGGATAAGAAAATATGACGCTGTTATTTCAGTCGCCACGCTGGACGAAAAGCTCGTGTGCTGAGCGCCTGAGCGAGTTGTTACATAGATAAGACAAGCATGGTGGGTTACACGTGGCAAAATACCATTAAAAAGAAGAGGCAAAAACCTGTTCTTTTGAAGGACGGCTCATTTGACTTTTCGGACCTCTGCATCGAGCTGTCAAACGAGTGAGTCGTGTCGTGTTTGGATCAACCTATTTACAACCCGACTTATATAAGATTGACCCTAATCCAACTCATTTATTAAATAGGTCAGAAAGTACAACCCTAACCCAACCTAAATTAACCCATTTAATCCGTATAAATATATTAAATAATATATATTATATTTTATAATATAAAAAATTAGAGATATTATATCGAATATCAACATATATTTATGTCACCTATTAACATTATAAATTTTAATTAGACTCCAAAAATTAAATTAATTTAAGCATTATTTTAACAAAAAATGTAAAAATATTAACTAATATAAAATAAAAATAATATCAATAATCATAAATATTGTGATGCATCAAATCTAATATTTTAAAGTCTTAAATAATAACAAAAAAGTCTAACAAAAATATATATCATAAATTCTTTGTAAATAAAAACTTGTTTTAAGTCTAAAATAAATAATTAATAATAAAAACTTACAAAATTAAACTAAATAATATATTATTATAAATTGATAAAAATAAGAAAATAAAATATGAAATGAATTTAAACATCATCTCAAATTCTCAATAATATTTCAAAGTATAAACCTACAAAATAATTAAATAAAAAACAATTACGTACATACTTTAATAATTTTAGTTATTTACTTATGTTACTTATGCGGGTTACCCAATTAACCCATTCAACCCTGATTTTTTAAAATGGGTTAAACAGGTCGACCTGTTTACAACCCAACACATATAAGCTCAACCCGAACCTGACTATTTCGTGGGTGGGTCGTGTCGAGTTCACAGGTTGTGTCAAAAATTGCCGGCTCTACCTCTTCATGCCTGCGGAGAATTTAAAAAACTTTATATAAAATTGAGAATAACTTACATAATATTTATTTAATATATTTTTTTATTTTATTATCTCTTATAAAAAAATTGCTCATCTTTTAAGATTTAACAAAGGAAAAAAATTACTTCAACATTTATTTAATATTTTTATTATTATATATCTCTCATATAAAAAAAAAATTGCACTAATTTTTTAAGTTAAAATAGAGTTTTTTAGATATATTATTAATATATATATAAAAGAGAGTTTATAATTTTACATTTATCTATTAATTTTATATAAAATAAGGAGTTGCTACTACAATATTTATTTGTTTGATAATTTATTTTATTATCTCTTCTAAAAAGAAAGAGTTGCTAATCTTTTAAAAGAGAAAATTGTCCATTATATTTATTTGATGTTTCATTATTATTTTATTATATCTCTCATGTAAAAATAAAAAAGTTGCACCAATTTTTCAAATTACATTTTTTTTTGATATATTATTGGTAAATATATAAAAGAGAGTTTGTGATTTTGCATCTATTTAATAACTATAAAATAAGGAGTTGCTTGCACAATATTTATTTAATATTTTTTTGTTGATAATTTTTATTTTATTTTATTATTTCTTGTAAAAAGAAAGAGTTGCTCATTTTTAAAAGATAGAAAAAATTATCCATAATGTTTATTGGATATTTTTTTTTTGATAATTTTTTATTATTTTATTATATCTCTCTTTGTGTAAAAATAAAGAGTGCACCAATTTTTTAAATTAAAAGATAGAGTTTTTTTTAATGTATTATTAGTATATATATATAAATGAGAGTTTGTAATTTTGCATTTATTTCATATATTTTGTTGGATAATTTATGTAAATATATTTATTTCATACTTTTACTTTTTTTATAATTGATAATTTTATATTTATTTTAAGATGAATAATATTTTAATTTATTAATATTTTTTTTAATAATTTATTATTTTTATTATTATTTTTAAAAACGATAAACAAGGTATTAAGCATAATTTAATATAAAATTAAAAAAGTTTAAATTATGAAATATATTTTATTTTAATGTATTTTGTACTTTTGGTAACTTGATTATTATTATAAATGTGAAATAAAAATTACTTTCTATTTTCTTTGTATTTTCTTTTACATTATTTATTTTATGTATATTATTTGTTGAGTTGAAATTGGTTGAAATATATCGTAGAGAATGTCATATTAGCTAATCATCACAGCATTTTTTTGCTATTGTTAATCTTACTTTGTAGTTCCATTTATTTGAAATAATTTTTTTACTAATTTTTATTTATGAATATATTATAGAAAATATTGTCACTTACATATCAATATTATTTTGTATTAAAGTACTCGCTTTTTAATTGAAGGATTCTCAATAGATCCTCATACAAATATAAGTCTATTTTTTTAGTATTGAATAACCACAGTATATTTAGTGCAATATATATTATTTGTAGTGGTATCTATTAAAATTTTTATTTGAGTTTGAAAATTTTTAATAAGTGGCTCATTTTTTTTTTGTCTTTGAAGTTATATAATTAAGATAATATTTCGCAATATTTAAAAGTTGTTTAAAAATATAAAAATATAATTTTTAAATTATTTTATTATTTCTCGTAATGAAATAATGCCTTTGCACCAAGTCTTATTGAAACAAACCTCAACCATTTTGAGTTGTGCAATATTTTTTTTAAATATTTCTATCAAAAATTAAAATATTTATGTTTTTTTTAATTTTAAATTAATTATTTTAATTTTTGATATTTATTAAGATATAATTATGTGATCAAAACTAATGTTAAGAAAAAAGTGACTTAAATTTTATAAATTAAATATATTAGTTATTTTTCTTATTAATAACTTAATTATTATAAATATAGTTATTTTAATAATTTTAAATTAATTTTTATTATTATTTTCATTTTAATTTTAATTTTTTAAATATTTTTAAATATTTTTTTTTCAAATATTTACCTGATAGTAAAGATTTAATTAAATTAAATTAAATTTAAGTTTTTTAATAAAAAAATTATCTAAAAAAATAAAAAAAAATTAAAATTTGTAAAAAATTGACTAAAGTTTATATATAAACTTTTTCCGTTCTTCTCGATTTCCTAAAGGAGAGCTTTGCTAGGATTTAGTTTATATATAAACTTTTTCCGTTCTTCCTCGATTTCTTCATCGATCTGGCTGATCTTACTTTGTTTTTCTTGAAATTTCTTCTCTCCTTTAGTTGATTTCTTTCTGCCTTCATCGACTATTCGCTTTTGTATCTGTCGTTTGTGATTTTTTGAATAGCTTTCCATTATTGTGTGAATCTAGTCTTGAGTTGTTATACACTCTGGACATCGTTCTCTGGTTGTGGTGTTGTTAATATTTGAACTTTTGTTGCTTTGCTCTGTTGATTTTCATTGGCTCAGCCATTAGTCGGTCGCTTGCACTGGCAAGGTAAATTGGGGCTTAGGTATTGTGGTGTCGGACTGGACGATCTCATCATTTGTTGTGATGTTCCTGGACGATATGACAAATTCTAAGAGGAATGCTTGTTTGAAGAGGTTTGTTAAATTAATTTAATTCAATTATTAAAAATAATTTTCTAATTCATTTATATTAGAATCGTCGCTATATTATATATATTGACAATTAAAAATAAATCAGATATCTTATTATTTCTTTGATTTTTTCACTCTCTAATCAAATTACATTGATACAACTGTTGCGGCATTCACATTGTGAACAAGGCATGGAATTGGTTGATGGATGGGTCCTTTGAGAGGAGTGACACAAGATTGAAAGAGAAATACAAGACTTGTAAATGTCCTGTCAATAATACTAGTTTTTTGAATATCTGCCGCACCAAAACAAAAGATGGTGGCTCTATAATAATACACCGTCCAAACAAATCAATACTCAAACCATAAAGAGATATATAATTTTTATTTTCATTTCCTTATTTTTTTTTACTTTTAATTTGATTTATTTACTTTTAATTTTTACACTTTAATTTCCTTTTTTTACACTATTAAAGTTCAATTTCAAATTTTAAACTAAACGTGTAAAATGAAAATTGTAAATTGACCAAATTTATATTAAAAAAAGTACAAGTCCAAAGCATAAAAATTTTAAAGTAAAAGGATAAAATTATAAAGAAAAGAAGTGAGGAAAATGAAGTACAAAATAAGAAAATTTATCTTCCATTTGTGTAGTTTTTTTTAACTTATAAAGTTTTTTTTTTTTTGATAGAAATTAACTTATAAAGTTGAGAAAGGAAAAAGATAGAGAAGTAAGTACACAAAAAAATGCATTAGTGTGAATTCCAGTTCCACATGTTGGTAGGTAAGAAAATTAATTAAACATGTGCATAAAATAGATCTTCTATAATTTTGTTTATGATCATTATGACTAGGGTTCTAAGATCGATCATTATTTGGAGGGGCCAATTTGAAAGCTTGAAATGCAAAGTTAGAGACTTAGCACTCTCTAGAGCGAAGTCAGGAATAAATTAACTGAACTTTAAAGTTTAATTTTTTTATTTATTTATATAAAGTGAAATTTTAATTGAAGTATTAAAGAATAAAAAATACATCACAATGTAGAATTAATATGAGTTATGATGGACTCTCCTCAAGCTAACGTTAAATTTTTCATATCATATTACAATAGAGACATAAATTTAACACTAAAAAATGTATAAAATTAATACATTATAATTAACTTATAATAAAAATTATCTAGTAAAAAATATAATAAGTTAATAAGTATTAATATTATGTATGTATAAAATAAATTTATTAACTAAAACATATAAGCAAATAGAAAGTTCAATTAAAAATGTCAAAAATTATAAGTATTAACACTAAAACAAAAAGAAACATATAAAAATGTAAAAAATAATATATGATTTAGAATTTTAAACTTGAGATTATATTTAAAAATATATGTTGATAAAACAAACTAATAAAAATAAAAATAATTAGGGAAAAAATATAAGCAAATAAAAAGTTCAATTAAAGACATAAAAAATTATAAGTATTAACACTAAAATAAAAAGAAACATATGAAAATGTAAAAAATAATATATGATTTAGAATTTTAAACTTAAGACTATATTTAAAAATATATGTTGATAAAACAGATTAATAAAAATAAAATAATTAAAAACTAGGGAAAAAAAATTAAAATTTTCATATAAAGAAAATTTCAAACAAATCAAAACAACATATTATATTATAATATCAAATAAAGTTAAATTTTAAAATAAAATAAAATATAATAAACTTTGACGAAATGAATAATTAATAATTAAACCTAAAAAAAAAAATTTCTAAAGTTTTTGATCATGTTTCTTTTTTAATTTTTATAACGTTTAGTGTAAAATTAAATATTTAAAAGTATTTTTGGATCATTAGACTTGAGAAGTATTTTTATATAATATACCTATAATTTTATGTGTACACTTAATATTTACCAAATATTGGAACAAAAGTGCATATATTTAATCATTTTGCTCACAATTTATGTAACTTTTATCTATATGTTTGTTTAATATTATTGATATGTAACAAAATATTCACAAAAATTTAAATATTATATATTACAATAAATAAAATATTTATTTAATATTAAATATATATATATATATATATATATATAATTTTTTTATAAAGAAAAATTAGTTGAAACTACAGCCCCAACAGCACCCATAATGCTCCGCCCATCCCAGTCTCCCATATATTCTTTTATTCGATCATGAGCCTACAGAATATGTGAACAATAAGGTTGGGAATTTAACGCTTACAAATTATTTTATTATTTTCTATCATATTTAAATTACTTGTCTATATATGTTATTCATCACCAAAGTATTTTCTATCACTATATATTTTTGACCAATACATTCATGCACTTATTTTAATAAGTCAGATAAATATAAATTTATTAAATGAGATAAATATTGCCACTAAAATACATATACATTATGTTTTGAATAATTAGATTTATGTATTTTAGGAGAAAATCTTATAAAATCAATTGTTAGTAATAGTTATTGATCTCCTTCCTACTTTCTTACACTCTTTACATTTTTATAAAAATTAAAAGCTATGATAAACTCATTCCAATACTTGCCGATGTCCCATTATATGCAAGAATTAATCTCTTGTACCTTAGAGGTATGTACAAACTGTTTTCTTGGATATATCCATGATTAGTGCAAACATCCTACACTATAAGGAGTTGGAATGAGTTACACATTGATTGTGAATAACTTAAAAGCATTGTCTATAAATATTACATACTTGAATTATGTGTAATTTAGAATAACTTATTTTCTGAAATCTCAACCCTTGGTTTTGAAGAAAAACACATGATTCTAGAGAGAGTGTTATCCTCCTTCTCTTTAGGTTTTCATGTGTTTCTTGATCGGGGTTTTGAAAGTTGTCTTCAAGATTGGGTTGTGAGGGTGTCGGTGCCTTTGTTACCTCTTGGTGGGTCGTTTCTTAGCTCCGGTTAGTAGAGCCACTCCTATTGTTTTTTCGTCATTTTTCTGATGTCTTCCTGTTATCGACTTTGGTTGGTTGTGGGGTTTGGCCTGTGTTGCAGTTGAGAAGAGCTCTGTCACTACTGCTTTAGTTTTTTCTAGTGCCTAGTTTTGAACATTTTTTGGTGTTGTTGGCTTTTGGTTTCTTCTTATGGAGTGTTGGCAGGTGGTCTCACTTGGGTAGCCTTCCATCGTTGGCCTGGTTTGGCGTCCTTTTTCTTTCTCTCTATGGCACCGACAAGTTTGGCTCTCTATTTTGGCTGGTCTGCATCATTTCTCCTAGGGCTACTTTATTTTAAATAAGGTTTTGATATTTTGTTTTGTGTCTTGGTTGTGTCCTACATATTTGATTTGTTGGAGCTTGTAAAGGTAAAATTGCTGTTAAGTAACTGATTACGTGTGGTTGTTTTGTGTATGCAGTCAAGGTATTTGTGAAAGTGTAATTGTCAGTTATAAGTGTAATAATATTTTGAAAATTATTAGAAAGTTTGTGGGGTACATTTTTTAGTACAAGTTTTTGTATCAATTTAGTATACCATTATTGAAGATAAAGGTTAGTGATCAGTTAAAAGAGTTAGCTTTAAAACCTCATTATTTACCACCAGATAGTGATTGTGATAATGAATGTTCTCCTTGAATAATTATTTTGAAAAGTTTTTTTATACTTTGATGTTTATTTTAAGATTAATCTTATTACTTGATATATCTATTGATGATTAATGAGACATTTTATTTATAAAAGATCTTAACTCTTAAAGTGTAAAAGATTGTGTATAAAACACGATCAACTGATCCTATTCTTGTGTGAGTATTAAAAAATATTAAAAATACATAATCTTATAAAATTAACGCTAGGAATGTGTAAACCGTAAATCCTCACATTGATTAAACTTAAAATAATTTACTAAAGATTATTAAAAATAACACTCATAAAATTTATAATAATAACAATAGGAGTTAATAACATTAAATGAAGACATTTAATATTGAACGGATTTAAATTGTCATGCTTTAATTTGAAGGGTGTCCTAATTGGACTTATGTTTAAAGAAAAATAATGTAACAACCATTTTTTTAATTGTAAAAATATATGATTTAAACCCAATGTTCTATTATTATTATTATTATTATTATTATAAATTTTGATATGTTATTTTTGTTGTTTTCTTAATAATTTATTATATGTTTATATATAACTTAGTCTAAAAAAACAGAAACATTAGGATAGAATATGTACGTTGATTATAAGATCATACCCAATTCTTAAGCATATTGATACTAATGGAATACCAATCATCTCTATGGTTGCTCGCATGTTCAAGCCAGAGGTTACTTATATTCTTTATGGACTAAACCATTAAAAATAATAATAAAAACTTGGGTGCCGAATGGTTACAAGTTCATGATAGATACGTTAACTTATAAGAATAAAAAGTAGGCCAAAATGACTTATTACATATATGGAGATACATATTGCTAACTTCAAATCCTAAGAAAAAAAATTAAACATATTTTACATGCAGGACTATTCTCCAAATAACACAAGCCCAGAAAGGTTCTTGCTTTCTCTAGAGTCTAGATAATATTATCTTATTAGAAATTAAATTGCTTAGGCACCTAGCTAATTGAAAACAAGGTTTAAAATTAATTAATTAGACAATAATAATATAATTGTTGGTCACATAACAGAGCAAGCATTTGGATTCTCATCACTGAAAATCTGAGGAGGATAAGCATATTCCGAATAATGCCTTGATGGCCAGTATTCATTTTTCTTAATATCATCACTCTTCTTATCTTCATCATCTCCCTTTTCTTTTTCTTTATCATCATCACCTTTTTTCTTTTCCTCTTCTTTCTTCTCTTCTTCTTTCTTTTCTTCATTGATCTTGCACTATGAAAGCTTGCTTTCTGGTCCTCTTGTTCACATAATCAACCAGTTTTTGGGGATCGACCACACCTTTTACTACTACTTCGTCTTTTGTAACATCTGTTTCCACTGATTCTACACCTGCTCACTCATTCAATTACAGTTAGTATTTTCATGTTAAACCCAACAAAGAACAAATAGCCATAATTAAGTACATATTTTAATGAAATATGGGATTTACAATAAAATTATTTGAAGATTTGATAACATGATTAGGGGTTACAATGTGTTGTGTGGACACAATAAAAAGTTTAGATAGTATTTGTCTAAGTAAATCATTTATAATGATTAAAAATAGGATAATCTTTAAATTTATAAAACAATTAATAATCACTTTTTGTATGTCACTTTATATACTAGACAAATATAGAGAAAAAGATTACATAAAAGGTGGACCTTGTGTCCATATGCTTTACAAGTACTATGACACGCTAAAATTAAGATCGGTGATTTACTTCCTTTTAATCGTGTCACAATTATATTCGTGTTTGTTTTCGTAGACCCTCAAAAGTCAGAAAACATGACTACCCAGTTGAAAGATTTGTAGACGCCTTTCTTTTTTAAGATTGGCTCTGGACTTTAGGCCTCTAACCCTAATTCTCTAAATCTAATTTGAAGAACATAATAAGACTTAAGAGCGCTAGTATGTTTTAATTCAATAGTTCTTACTGATTCTTATGGGAAACCTAAAATGTATTACACTAAATCAAGATGAGAAAGCAGTAAAACACACACTTACGGGAGAGCTCATGCAATTTGGCCACTTGAAGAAATGAAACTACAAGGTGACCACAATGAATGGGTGTCACATCTTTGACGTTTACTAATAGACATCTTAGTTGGGCTTTTATCAAAGAGAAGAGAAGAGAATGGACAAGAATAATTAAAGCTATTGTTGACAAGCATTAAGAAGATAACATCTCAAAAGTTGTCATCTAAAAGCCCGAAAATTAAGTACTATCTTATTGATTTATTATTTTTATATATATAATTAATATATCATAATTTCAAACAGAAGTGATAAATTTTTTTTATTATTATTAATACAATATTTATTTAAATTTTTTTTTGTCAAAGGATTAGGATAGTCTAAGTCAAAGCAAGTACAAACCAATACCAAACATAGCTGAAAAATAGAATAACTAGAGGAACTGAAACCAATATCGTAGGTCTAATTATATTGGAAATACTATAGATCAAATGACTTGAAGCAATGTAATTGATAATTACAGTTATACTTACGTAACTGTATTTAATAAGAGTAATTCTAATATATAGTACATAAATCTCGAGTATATTTGATAACAATAGAGCTAGTATCATTCAAAAGCTATTTCAAATTTTGGGATTTACTTTGTCGAACAGATAAGGATAGAATAAAATCTTGGTGGAAAATTGGCAATAGTGATGGAGTAGACCATCGCAAAAGCATGATAATATAGAAAAGCATGATTTCCCTTATCAAGTAGTTAAGTGAATGTAGCTCACACAAAAGAACAATGAGTCCAATGGAAGGAGGCATTTCATTTTCAATCTTATCACATGTGTACATCACAATTATTTATGCTTTAGAGATATATATGTATGTGTTATAAAAATCGTTTTAGGACAGGGTTAGAATCTCTTTGTCGCACATTCACACTGGCTGATTTGAAACTAATTAACCTCAAGCTCCATAAATTTTAGTTGTTTGTTGACTATTTAAACTTGATGTATAAAAATGAGTTTTGATTTTTACTTCTTCGCTTGTGTATTTGTATTTTTACAACTCGTGGTAAAAACGGGTACGTTAGACCAGAAATGGACCAAAATATATTTGTGTTTCTTTCTTTCTTTCTTTTTTTTAAGAAAAGGTTTTCTAAATGAGGGACACAAACAATATTAATTATGTGAAGCACCAAAAATTTAGTTTAAGATTTGGATGAAATACCTTTTATCTTCCGGATGCGCTTCTGCACAACTTGGGCGCATGCGTCGCAGTGCATTAGAACTTTTAAGATTACAGTAACCACTGCTGGAGGTGCGGGCTGCTCAAACCAATTTTAATTTGCATTAATTCCAATAATTAATTATCACCACAAATAATTAATCCAAATTAACTAGTATTTAATTTGCATTTTTATTTGTTTAAATATAATATTTAACAAGGATAATTATAACGGTAACAAAAATAATTTAAGAAAAAAAAAGTTACTCACTTTTTACTTTAAAAAATTATACATTAATTTCTTGTAATGTGAAACTCATAAAAATCAGTTGATCATGTAAATATTTTACATGAGGTTTAACTAGTCATTCAGTACATTAATGTTTTTTTTTTTTTTTGGAATAAGCGCACATATGCATATATGCCTAGTGCCCAAGCAAGGGACAAAGTTAAAAAAATCGAAATTTTAAACAAATTGTTAGTAATTTAATTTTGTGAATGCTTAAGTTGTGTAAATTTGAGTTTTTTTTTAGTAATAATTAGGTACGTGAGCATGTGAGTGTAAAAATATTTATTTAAAAAATAAAAAAAATAAAAAAGTAATTTTTTTTAAAGCATCTAAGTTTTTTTTTTTATATATATAATACTTAATAATTATTATTATAAATTAATATATGTGATTTGAGATGACATAAAGTAAATAAAAAAAATTAAAGTTATGAGAATATAATTATAATAATGATTAAAATATTGTATTTTTGTTAGAAATTATTTGGTAATAAATAAAATTATATTTTATAAAAAATATAAATTTAAGATTGTACAAATTTATATTATAGATAAATGTAAGTTATTTTTTAAAATGCAAAAAATTATATTAGTTGTTTTATTTTTATTTATTTATATATTATAATAACAATTTTATTACAATATAAGAAGCTAAGGAGGGCGGTGGCCCACGTCAATCCTCCCTTGGCTCTGCTTCTACCTATTGGGATGGTTATCAAGGAGAATATTCATTTTTTTACCAATGGAAACAATTTGGTGGGGACAATAACTTCATCGTATGGAGTTGGAGATCACACTCTCTGCATTTTTTTATCCTTTGAAACCAAATTTTTTACAATTTTATATATTTATTTTTTATAAATTTAATTATTTTAATTAAAAATAAAATTTTATTTTAATTATTTAACAACAAAACAAATAATATAATAATATATATTATTTATATAAAAATAAATATAATATTTATTAATATTAAATATAAATTATTTATATAAAAATAAATATAATATTTATTAATATTAAATATAAATTATTTTATTTTATATTAAAAAATTTATTAATTTAAACATATAAATTATAAATAAATTTATATTATTTTTTAGCGGAGAATTCCAAATTCTCGTAAATATTTGAAGTTCTATAGAGAATTTCAACTTCACTTTGTAAGACATTTAATCTCAACCCCATCTGTTATGCGGGCATTATAAGTAACGTTTAGTTTGCTGAATGTAAAAATAATATGAATGGTAATTATAATAAAATTGAATGTAAAAAAATAATATTATTATTATAATGTTTGTTTAAAGTAGTGTAATTAAAATAAATAATAATATTAAAATAAAGATTATAAAATTATAAATAAAGTAAAATTAAAAAATAAATTTTTTTTATTACTAAAAAAGAATAAAATGAGTAAAAAAAATTATAAAATAATTATATAAATTGTGAGAAAAATAGAGATGACTGAAGATGTAAGGAGGATTACAGAGGACGGCAAGCGTAATGAGAATTACTGCTATTGCTGTAATCTCTTTATATTTTATTACATAATATAGTCAAATTAAATACGGTAATATTTTAAATAATTTTTATTTTGATTATAATTATTGTGAATTAAATATGCTCAATAGACAATACTATATATATGCATGCAGGATATCCAAAGTAGACTAATTAATGAGTTGCTAGCATTTTTAGAAACAGAAATCAATTGGTCAGGTGGACAACTTGTCAACTTGTGGTGTGCACATTGATCTGAAGTGTTTTTGTCTGGCTGCATTTACTAGGGTTCCTCATATGTATAACATCATTACCATAATTTAGTTTTTTTAGTTTAATTTGAGTATTTGACTTAAACGGAGTATAAGTGAATCTTGCTTCCATAATATTTGGTGAATCATTACCATAATTTAGTTTAACTGTAGTATTTATTAATAATTTTAATAATATTTGGTCCTGTTTAAGTTACAAGTTAATTATAAAATTAAGCAATTCGAATTCAAACTGAATTCGTGAATTCTCGATTCAAATCTCATTCCACCATAACTTTTAAAGTGAATTGTTTCAAATTGAATAAGATTTTTTAGTTTAATAGGAAGAATTATTTGTTATATCCTTATTTTATAAGAAAATCTTATATATAATTATTATAATTGTTATATGGTAAAATAAATTAATATAAATCGTTTATTTTTATAAAAATAAATTAATATTAAATACATGAACAATTTTAACAATTTAAATTTACAAAAAAATATACAACATATTATATTCAAAAGAATTTCCTATTTCACATTAATTAACTTACAAAATTATTTGATAAATTTAAGCAAAATATATATATGTATATATATTGGTTTTTATGAAAAGGATAGTCTTATCGTATCAAAAGTTTTATTTTTAAAAATAAATAAATGTTCCTACTCTCACCCTTTTTTTCTTGTATGTGTTTGTTGTTTATTAAAAAAAATTAATATTAAATATTAAATTATTAAATAAAATATTCAGAGACTCCACTTTATGTTTTAAAAAAATTAAAATACTAATTATCTAAAAACATATTGACACTTATATTATATTTATTCATATAAAATACCACGTTTACAATAATAAAAGCAAATTACCCGTGAAGAGCTTTTCCCAATTGTAAAAAAAAAAAATATTAAAAAAAATACCCGTGAAGCATTGCAGGCAGGGGCAGCTTGCAGAACAGTACAGTACAGGGTACACTTGGTGAAAAATGTGGGGTCAAAGTCTCAAAAGTGAGTCTACATTCACCCATCTTGTTTAACGTGCATTTTTTGGTCATTGTGAACATGGTTTGTCATTTTTGCCGACTTTGTATTGTTTCTTTCATGTCAGCAAAAAACCAGCACTCACAAAATTCACCGTTTCGGAAAGTGAGTCAAGTCTAACTCCCCCAAAAAGCCTCCTCGTTTTTTATTTGCTTTACATTTTTTTGTTTTGTTTAAACGATAGCGATAAGTTCGAGCGTGTGATGTGGAAAATGAAACTAAATAATTTTGTAATATTGTTGTTAAATAATATTAATATTAATAACTTAAATTAAAATAATATCGTTACATATAATAAATAAATTACTGCAATGGTGAGTTGAGAATATTTTAAGTACACAAATTTAAAATCATATTAATTATAATATAATATATGTTAAAAATTTTATAAAAATAATAACTTTTTAATTTTTATAGTTATTTTATCACGTAACATATTATAATTTATGTGTACTAAGTGCAAAGTCTAATTGTATTTCATTAGTGTTCCTATGGTGAGTTAATTTTACGCATGAAACAGTAAACTTGTATGTACGTACAAGTATTGTATATAAATTTGCATACACATGTTTTGTATTGTACGTACGTACCATGCATTCAAATTATTTTAAAATTTTGAAAAATAATTAATTTTTAAAATTATACTGACTCGTGACACATTGTAACTTAACAATAGTATTTGGTGTATGGCAAATGTGAAAGTGTAATTTACCTCTTCTTTTTGATCTTGTTGCTTTTTATCTTTGTTTTCTTCTTCCTTGTTCTCTTCCGGAGGTTTAGGCTGAGGTGAAATGAGCTCAACTTTTCTACCACTTTTCTTTTGGAGTCTCTTCCACACCTTTATGGGGTCTGCAGCTTTGCCTTTTACTACTACTTTACTACTCTTGCTATCTGCACTTACTTCCTCCACTCCTGCATCCCCATTATATTATTTATCATCTTTTTCTACCTAAATTATATACTTTCATAAAATATATTAATTCTTATATAATAATATTCTTTTTTTATTTATAAAAAAAAAAAAAATAGAAGAGAAAACTAAAAGTTTTAATTTATACACTCATATCTAAACTCTCTCTTTGTGCTTATTATTATTATTATCAATTTCAATTTTTTTGCTAGAAGATAAATCAAATAAAATATTATTAGCAGGAGATTCTGTATGTGTTTAGTAAACTTTAATTAGGGCATATAAACATATTATAAATTAAGATAATAAGTTTTAGTTAAAATTATATCTATGAATGAATGAATGAATTAATTAATAATGATGGTATAAGGTAATTAATGGACCTTCAAATCCTCTCAAAGCTCTAGCAACTTTTCTAGCACAAGCTTCACAATGCATATCAACCTTAAGGACTATCTCTGCTGTTGGACTCTCTTCTTCTTTCTTTTCTTCCGCCTCCTTTTTGTCTTCCTCTTTCTTCTCCTACAAATTTAGAATATAACAAGCATAATTCTAATTAATTAATTATTATCATAAAGTTAAGCTATTTATTAAAAAGAAAAAAAGAGAAGTTACAAAGTACTAGCTAGTAATGAAAACAAAAACGATGAAACCATAAAAATAGTAGGAAAAATAAATAAAAATGTGGATGGCTTAGAAGACTTACTTCACCCATCTTCTTGATGACTATTCTCAGTAGTATTTGGGTTTAAAAATCTGATCAATATTTTCTCAAAGGCAAAGGAATACTAGCTAGTAGCTACTTAGCTTAATTTGATTTGAGCTCTCTCTCTCTCTCTCTCTCTCTCTCTCTATAGCTCTCTTGAGTTTCCAAGTCCAACGAGGTGAGTGGGAAAGAGAAAACACATTAAGTAAGGTGAGGATTTCAAATAACCGACGTGGAATTAATTGTTTCATGCAGAAGAGCAGTACATTCTTTGATGCTGACTCTGCATCTTGTAAAGTGTTGTATTAATTGGAAATTATATTATATAACACTTTAAAATTTCAAATTTCAAATTTCAAATATAATATTTTAATTTCCTTCGAGTAAAATTATGTAAAGGTCAAGAGGAATACTAATCTAGTTGCATTTTAATTATAATATTTTATAAAATTATAAATAAATTATTAATTTTGATCTACTGTTCACCACTTCTTAGCGTTTATTTTAAACACTATAACTTGGTTGAATCTTACTCCTCTAACTGTTTTGTGTTCTTCCTACTGCTCGAGGGAATAGATCTCTCGTTTAGAAAGCCTTTCTCTAGCAGTTTCTTGTATTCTTATGATTTTGTCATATATTCTTGGACTAGTATGTGGTTAGATTTTTCTCTTGTTGTTTTGTTTCTTATTTTGAAGGATTTGTGTGAGATCCTTTGCATCTAGATTTTAATATGAATTTATTCTTGGTGTTTTATGGCAATGGTCCATAAATGGGATTTTCTTCTGTGCCTAGATTCTACAAGGTGTTAGATCGAGATAAATGGTCCCTAAATTTTTTTAAATGTTATTATACTTTTATGATTTAATCTCTATATACTCTATAATTTTGACACTTTAATTATTAGTTTTTTTTTATTATTATTACAATTTAGTCTCTTTATTTTTTATTTTTTTAACTTTTACAATTTGATCATTTACTTTAATTTTTACTTTTGAAGTTTAGTTGGTCTCATATTTAATTTAGACTTATAAATATGTGCAAATTAAAAGGTAAAGCAAATTATAAGAAGAAAAAAAATAAGAAAATTAAAATGTAAAAATAAAAAATAAAGGGTACAAATTATAACAGAAAAAAAAAAGGTGGAACAACAAACAATGAAGGATCTCCCAGTTTGATTCCTTGGATCACCAAATACCCAATGGACATCTTATTACCATCATTCACTCGGAAAAGGTAAATTTGAAGAGGAGGAGTCGACCACTGTCTGATATCAGTACCTTAAAAGGTGGAAATAATGTTTAATCAATAGGGTCCTTTTCATTTAGAACCACTCGTTACTTATCGTTTATTCAAGTCTCCTCAGAGAATTTTAGAAGGAAAAAAAAAAAAAAAGTCTTTTTTTTTTTTTTATTTAGAGAAATAAACTAAGATCAATTTACACTTAAAAATTTCGTTAAACGAAAATCAAATGAAAGAGACTCAAAATTTGTTTTATGCACACACACCACAGATATAGGATTAAGCTTATTTTAAAGGAGAAAAAAAAAGTATCTTCTGTATGTTTTAGGCTCTTTAAAAAGAAATAAATAAAAAAAAAAAAATCATAAAATAGCCCTAAGGATTAAAAATATACAATGTTATTTACTGCCGAATACAAGAGTTTGTAATAAAGTTTTGGATGACTATAACATTTTTAGTTTCTTGAATTCTCTTGTGTTGTTACTTTAATGCTTACTATTGGTAACTAAAGGGGGGAAATATTGTCAGAAATGAATAAATGATAGTGGTATAAATAAGAAAATGAAAATGAAAATGAAAATGAAAATGAAAATGGAAAAAGGTGAGTGATTCCCTATCTTTAGGTAAGCAAATTGGTCTCAAAAGGGAGGGCCGAAGAATCGGATGGACATAAAGATTCTAACCACTCAAGACCAATTCTTCACTCACCGACAACAAAATCATCAGAAAATAACCACTTTAATATATATTACATTTTATAATAATAAAAATAATATTTATAATATTAACTCATATATTTATTAATTTAAAAAAATATGTGTTTTTTATTTATTTAAATAATTTGAGATAATTTAAATAAATAAAAAACTAAATTGAAAATGAAATATTTTGTGCAAGATTTTTTTTTTTTTTTTTTTCAACTTTTGGATCCATTTTGTGCACGGTAAAACACCATTGAACTTTTTTTTGGGTTGAAGAAACACATCGAATTAGGTAGAGAAAAAACGCAATACAGTATAGGACACCAATAAGTAAGTGCATATATTTCTTCATTTGTCGGCAATAGTATTAAAGTATTTTTTTTGAGGTGTTTAAATGCAAAAACTTGCAAAGATATTAACTATTAGAGTAGGGGTTTATAAATTATGTTGAAAACTCTTCTATATATATATATATTTATTTATTTATTTTCTTTCAAATGGCACGGTAGTAATGAATCAATGTGACTTAGTGCCTATAAAGAAAATGCAAGAGGAAAAATGCAAATAAATGAAGTAGAAAATAACTATGAAATCAAAAGAGACTGAACTTTGTATGGATCATACTTGATTCTGAAATCTAATCCAATTAGAAACTGAAGGCCCAAGTGGTGACACCTTTCCTCAAGACGATGCATAAGTTGAAAGTTGAGTAAGAGACTGACATAAAACTTGTTTATAAAAAAAATAAAAAATATATATATTTTAAAAAATAAAATTATTATTTTATTTATAATCTTATTTTATTATAAAATTATTTTTATTTTAAGCAATAATTATTAACAATTTTGTTAAAGGTTCATGATCATCTAGATTTTTTTTTTTTTTTTTAATCTTGTATAGAATTAATTTTTTATTTTTATACCATCTACAAAAATATTTTTATTATGTACATGTTATATAAAAAAAATTAAAAATCATAATAAAAAAACTCTAAATATTTTAATAAAATAAATATATAAACATATAATTTTGTATATAGTACATAAATAAATTTTTTATTATGTACATATTACAGAAAAAATTAAAAACTTAAAACAATTTTTTTAAATATGAGCGCAAGATTTTGTATATAGTAAAAAATAACATTTTTATTATTTATATTTTACATAAAAAAAAATCTAAAAATCATAATAAATTTTTTTTATATATCTTAACACAATATTTTGTGTATGATACATATATAACTTTTTATTTTGTATATATTACATGTTTCATTTTTACTAGTTATATGATTTTTTTTTTTTCTTTTTGTTATATAAATGATTCAATTATTTAATTTATTTTATTTTTAATTTTTTAAGTGAAAATAATATATATTCATTTACATTAAAAAAAATAATAAATATATATATATTTTTTTATTAAAAATAAAATTTTACACTTTTTTTTTTTAAGTAAATGGGAGACTGGAATCAGTAGGCGCACCGGAATGCCCCATCAGAATGGAAAGCAATTCTTAGCACCCTCTTCCTTTTCCAACCACCCACAAATTTATTAAATAAATAAAAAGTAATGATTACAGTACAATGCATCAGCAGAACCTATAAGAAAGTTTGCCAACCATATCAGAAATAGTAAATTGGCGCGCAAAAGATGATACATCCCACCACCAAGTCGTATAACAAAAACTAGAAGATCTGGAAGCTAAACTATCTGCTGCCGAATTACCTTCTCGATAAATATGAGAGCAGTGGAAGTCCATTCTTGCAATCCTATCCAAACAATCTGTCCAGGATGAGATCCATCTCCATGGCACCACATGAGATCTATTGTTAAATAAAATTTTACACTTGAATGATCATACAATTAATTTTTTTTAATTGAATTTAAATATAATTTTAAAAAAATTATGAACCAAGTAGAGCACGAAAGCATCTTCGGAAATCTCTAGCAGAGGCTCAAGCTAGAAGAGCGAGGTAAATGACGTCCTATCTGTGCTCCTATTCGCCCCCCTTTCCCTTCCATGACCGCCAATCTCTATGCAATTGTCTTTTTTCACCCACAAAACTCACACTAAGAAACTTCAATCACCCTCTCAGTACCTCTCTGCAAATAAGCCACGTTTCTGTTCAAGAATCAGTTGCACCAGAAACACAGAAACCCAATGTTACAGAAGTCGAGAATTCTCAAGACCCAAACGAAGAATCGGTTCCCTCATTGAAAAAAAGCTATGTCTGGGTCAATCCCAGAAGCCCCAGAGCTTCATGGCTTCGGAAGAAATCTTATGATTCCAAGTATTCTTCACTAGTAAAGGTAGCTGAGTCCTTGAATACATGCAATCCTAATGAAGACGACGTTTTTCGTATTTTGAGGGATTTTGATCAACAGGTAATAGAGCAAGATGCCGTGGTTATTCTTAATAATATGGTTAATCCAGGAACTGCACCAATTGCCCTCAAGTTCTTTCAACATAAGTTGAAACCTACCAGGGAGGTAATTCTATACAATGTAACTTTGAAGGTGTTCAGGAAGGCTAAGGATTTGGATGGAGCAGAGAAACTGTTTGATGAAATGCTCCAAAGAGGTGTTAAACCTGATAAGGTTACATTTTCGACTCTGATTAGCTGTGCTAGAATGGCTTCTTTACCTGACAAGGCTGTTGAGTGGTTTGAGAAGATGGGCAGTTTTGGTTGTGAGCCGGATGATGTTACTTACTCCGCCATGATTGATTCCTATGGGCGGGCTGGTAACTCTGATATGGCTTTCAGCTTGTATGACCGTGCTAGAACAGAGAAATGGCGCATTGATCCAGTGACATTTTTGACTTTGATTAGAATTCACGGGCAATCAGGGAATTTTGATGGATGCTTGAATGTTTATGAAGAGCTGAAGGCAATTGGTGTTAAGCCAAATTTGGTCATTTATAACACTTTGTTCAATGCCATGGGAAGAGCTAAGAGGCCTTGGCAAGCCAAGAAGATTTACCAAGAGATGATCAGCAAAGGATTATCTCCAAATTGGATAACATATGCTTCACTCTTGCGGGCCTATGGTAGAGCTCGATATGGCACTGAGGCTCTTGATGTGTACAAAGAGATGAAGGAGAAGGGCATGAAGTTGAATGTGATTCTGTATAATACAATTCTAGCCATGTGTGCTGATGTTGGCTACATTGATGAAGCTGTTGAGGTTTTTCAGGAGATGAAGAGTTCAGGTATTGATCCTGACAGTTGGACATTTTCATCATTGATTACCATTTATTCTTGTAGAGGGAAAGTTGAAGAAGCAGAGGCAGCATTGAATGAGATGATGGGAGCTGGTTTTGAGCCTAATATATTTGTATTGACATCACTTATCCAATGTTATGGGAAAGCCAAGCTTACTGATAATGTGGTCAAGACATTCAATCAACTCTTGGGGTTGGGCATAACTCCTGATGAACGCTTCTGTGGTTGTCTCCTGAATGTGATGACTCAAACACCAAAGGAAGAACTTAATAAGCTTATTGATTGCATTGAAAAGGCTGATGTAAAGCTTGGGAATGTAGTAAAACTTATAGTGGATGAGGATGGTGGAAACAAAGATTTCAAAGCAGAAGCCTTGGAGCTTTTTAATAGGATTGGTGCTGATGTGAAGAAGGTTTACTGCAATTGCTTGATTGATCTTTGTATGAACCTCAACGTGTTGGAAAGAGCCTGTGAGCTATTGGATCTGGGGTTAACATTACAAATTTACAGAGACATAGAATCAAAATCCACAACCCAGTGGTCTCTCCATCTCAAGGGTCTTTCTCTTGGGGCAGCTCTTACCGCATTACATGTTTGGCTAAATGATTTGACTAAGGCATTGGAATCTGAGGAAGAACTTCCCCATTTACTTGGAATCAATACTGGACATGGGAAGCACAAGTACTCTGAAAAAGGTTTGGCAAGCGTGTTTGAATCACACTTGAAGGAATTAGATGCTCCATTCCATGAGGCTCCAGACAAGGCTGGATGGTTTTTGACTACAAATGTGGCAGCAATGTCATGGCTTGAGTCTAGAAGTTTGTCTGAGTCAGTGGCTGCTTAGGTGTTGTGCTATTAATGAAATTGGAGAGGGTTACACACTGGTATGTATTTTCTCGGACTAATATGAATTATTTTTTTCTGTGTAGATAATATAATTACTCTATTTTTTTCTATACAATTACTCCATCATTTCTTTTGTAGATAATATTTTTGTATGATTAGAATTCAAAGTGAAATGTTTTGTTTTCTTGATCAAAGAAGTTGTATATGTTAATGGGTTTTATCGAGGGCTAGTTAACAAGTACTTGTTGCATGGCAATTTGGGTAACGTTTTCAGGTTTTTTCAGTAGTGAAACTTGCATCGAAAGTAGTCCTAACATTCAAGGGTTCCAAGTAACCTATTTATAAGATTTTCTCCATGAGGTAAAATTGTTACTTCTAGCTGGTAGGTTTTAGAGGTGTGTCGTACCCAAATAATAATAATAATAATAATCTACTTACTACTGTAAGGATATTCAGCATTGTCTCTGTGCTGCTAGATAAGGGGATCACCATGGGAATAATTAGAATGAAATGGAACTACCTATTATTACTCTCAGTACCACTTCTCCACTATCATTGTTGGTCCTTCTATTTTAACTTGTGATATGACTATCTTTCCTAAATCATTTTTATTTTTATTTCTAATTAATATACTCTCATTAAAAAAAAACTGCAAACCTTATATCCTTAATCAAAAGAGCATTTCAGTGTTGAACATAATTGAGGTTCCGAGGGTTTTTTTTTTCCTTTTAATAAAAAAAATTGTGGTTCAGAACATTTCTAGGCCCAAGCTCTTTGATGTGTAACGTGCAGAGAGTGAAAGGTGATAATAAAATGCAGCAGCTAGACTTTTTTGATCCAAAATTAATCCATATAGGTGTTGACTTCTAACACCATAATATTTATATATTTATTTTCATGGAGGCCTTATTACAATGAAGTACAATGCACATGCCTTTTGACTTTGATACAATTTATATTTAAAATTTTGAGCGACAAAACTCCACCACAGTACATGCCATAAAGAATTAGTGTTATTGGCTGGCACGTCAATCTCTCTCCTCTTTGATTTTTGACAAAGGCCCTCAAGTATAAATTTGACGAGGGTCTGAATTTATTTTATCCGTGGTATAATGGGGAACTGCATAAATGTTCTAAACCATTCACACCAAGAGAAGATTAAAGTACATGTCTTCAATGGAGGACTAATGGAGTTCAAAGCCTCAACAACAGTGGAGAAGATCACTTCTGGACCTTACATTGGCTACAATCTGGTACACCATGCTCAACCCTTTTTGCCATTGCCACCCAACAGTAAGCTCGAACCCGGGGAGGACTACCACTTGGTGCCACTGTCATTGAAACCACTGGTTCCTCCCCAATTATCTGACCACGAAAGGTGTGGAACACAAAAAGTAAAAATTGTGCTGACCATGGTGCAATTGGAGATGCTGCTGAGTAGCGTAGGGAAATTCAAGTATGAAAACATTAGGATTAGGTTTTCAGGAAGTTGTAGTTTTGGATCTGAAGAAGGGTCTCACAAGTGGAGGCCATCTTTGGGTACCATTAAAGAGGTGCAAGGTTTTTAGTTGTAAGAGTGGTTTTAGCTTTGCTTTACCTACCAGTATGCAAAATTGTTTTACATGCTGAAATGTCATTGTAGGAAAGAAATTTTTTTTGTATATTATCTGATGATATCTGAGTGGCTGCCTAGCTTATCAACCAGAGAGGTAGTATTCCTTCTTCTTTTTTACATTTGTGAATGTATTTACCTCTCTAGGCTTGGCTCATATCAAATATGGGCATAGAAATATCATAATGATCAATGGTACTATTGTTTTTGGTAGAGCAAGGTTGATTTTTTTTTTTTGGGTCGAATGAAGAGTAATGTTGAACTTCAACATATATATCCAAAGCTTACTTTGGCTCAGGATAATTATCAGAAGTTGGGATAGATAAGAGTTACTCTGTTTTCTAGAAACAATTCTCAATATCCTATTTTTTCTTCCGATTTGTTGTTAACTTGCTCATTGACTTATGTTTTTGATAAAATCATGTTCAACGTATATGCAAAAATCTTTTTTCTCTGAACTCTGAAGATACATAATTAGCCTAACATTTGGTCCAAAAAAATATAAACTAAAATGAAAATTGAAATCATTTTTATAAAATTCAGCTTTCTTTTATTAATTGTTAGAACTTTATTTCAGCTGAGCTGGCTACAAAAGCATGAAATTTAAACTTTTTCTTTTAAATGCTATGAATGAGACTATTTCTCCATATTCACATTAAAAGAATCTTAAGCAATGACTAAAAAATCAATTAATTTCCAGCAACTCTTCAGCTTTCCCCAACCAGTATAAGCCTTCAAGATCATTTTGTTACCCTGCAGCAATTCAAAAGATATTGAACTTTTTGATAAACAATTTTTTTTAACAACAATAGAATAACTGGTCTTCGGGTTACCGTTGAGAGGAGACAATGGTTCCGTTTTTCTTGTTATCTTTTGTCTTTTTTGTATCAGTTTCCTTCTCTCTTGCTGTGGCTTCTCTTTTCATTCTCTTGGACTCAACTTCTATAGTTTTTGTCAATGCAACAACCTTCTTTGTGAGCATCTGTTTGAACATTTAACTCAGATTAATACAACAAGTTAAGAGAGAGAATGGAATTGAGGGAGATAGAAAGGACTTGAACTTTTACCTTTATTTCTTTATCTTTATCATTCAGATAGTTCTCTTTGGCTTCACATATCTTCCTTAAGTTGATAAAATCCTTTTGGAGTCTATCATACAGAAACCCTGAGACCATATCTTCAGATTCAGAGATAGTAGTTGCTTTGTCCTGTGTTTCTTCATTGTCATTCCCACTGGTATTCTCCTTCTCACCACTATCAAAAACTGTACTTCTTGATGCCCATAAGCTTTTTCTCAACATTTTCTCTCCACAAGCACTGTTTGTAGAACTATTTGCTTGTCTTGGCTCATCACTAACTTTTTCATGTTCTACAATTGGTTGTTTCAGAGGAGAGCTAGTGATCATGGAGCCCCTTGGCAGCTGTGATGTTGATTGTTTTGTAATTCCTCCATTGCTAGTCAGAAAACCTAAGAACTTTCTGCTTTTATTGAACCAATAGTAGCACTAGGGTTAGCTGAGAGACTTGAAGCATGTTTTATCCCTTCTTCAAGTATCTTCAGCCTCAGCTTCAGTTTTTCCTTAAATAAAACAGAAGCAGAGAAAATTTAACATCTGGTGCAGATTATAAGAAAAAACTCGAACAGTTGACTTTGCAAAATCCGATGTTTACCTTGATTTGAGCCTCTGCCTTAGCTGTTCTTTCTGATACAGTTAGCTTGTCTTTCAATCGCTGCATCTCTGCCTACACGAGGGAGACTAATAAGTGTGTTAGCAGACTGCACATGAGTTGGATGTATGAATAATAACGGCACCATGAAAGTTCTTGGCAGGAAAGAAGTACCTGCAATAGTCTTCTCTCTTCTATCCATTGTTTAATTGGCATAACTTTGTCATTATCATCTTTCCATTCATTAGCCACCACATTCGCAATTTGACTCACTGAAACTTTAAATCTTGCTACTTCCCTCTCCAAAGTTCTTTTCTCCTCCTAAAAAAATATTGTACCAGATAAGGTTAAATATTGTCAAAACACCAATGGAGTGATTGTTACTAAGGTACAATCCTTCTAACTCCATTGAGACCTAGGTACTTACGTTTATTTCATCTAACTGCCTTTTATAATCACTAATTGTGTTGGATGCTGCTCCACCTGCTAGAATTGCCTCCTCAAGTTCTTGAATGGTTTGGCTAAGCTTTTTGACCTCTAAAACCTTTTGTCGGTTGGATTTCTCAAGGATTTTGTTTTCCTCCTGCATGTGTTTGCATTTAAATTGGTTGGCTATTCATTCTTATATTGGTCCACCATAATATATGATTTAGTTTCAAATCATGCCTGGCAGATCTCAATCTGTCTCTTCAATTCAAAGTTATGGTTTTGAACCTCTTCGACAATTAAAGCCCTTTCAAGAGCACTTCTCAGAGTCATTTCTGCTTCTAGCAGAGCTGATTCTTTGGACTTGGTAAGGCGTTCCAAGGCCCTCTTGTCCTCTTGAAGAGCTGCAACCTGAATTGACCAAAAGGGCTGGTTTAAGAGCTTCTTGTGTAAACATTTTGATCAATCATCAATTTTAAATTTCACATCCTACCTCATTTTTATGCATTTTGATCTCAGCTTCAAGAGGAGCAATGACAGACTCAAGAGGTAGAGAGTCATCATCCTTTTGATCTGCATATACTCTTCTAAGAGTTGCTTCTGCAGCAAATTGCGCCGCCATTGCATCTTTCTTTTCATATGTTAGTTTCTTTATTTCAAAAATCTGCATTCGTAAGTTAATTTATGTACACATGATACATATATGTCAGTTAAGTCTAGTAGTATAAAGCACTTTCATTGATTTCCAAGACATCTCAGAAAGAAAGACCTTAACACACCTTCTGTTCAAGAAGATTTTCATTGGCTCCAAGTTTATAATCCAATTTTTCGAATTCACTATTCATCTGTAAAGAAATAATAATAAAATTCATACCGAGTCTAAGTTGATATAAGTTCACTCTGTTGAAATTATACAATGATTATATATTAAATTATTTCATCATATGTTATCATATCCACAACATTTTACTAATTTGTGGTTTGCATAGTCATCTGGCGCGCGTAGAATTTCACCAATTTTATCCCCTCCCAACACCCAAAGGTGTTTGAATCACATTAACATTTGTTCTTTTTTAGATAAAAAAAAAAAATATTACCTCTTCCACAACCTTATCCTTGAGAACTTCAGTTGCTCTTAGGGCCTTGATTTCACCCTGAGCAGTCCCCAAGTCCCTCTCTTTTTCTGCAAACAATTAATAAAGTTTTTGAAGCAGTCCTTAAATAGAAAAATAAACATTCAAAGGTAAAAAAGTAAATTATAATAAGATATCAGAAAGCTTATGATATCTCTGATGGGTTTGCTCAACTTTGGTATAACAAAAATTATCAAGACTTGCAACACAAAAATGATGAAAACAAAATTAATCTAAAAAGATAGAGAGAAAAACCAAACACATGAAAGGAGGAGACTAATGAATGGACAAAGAGAAAAACCTTTAAGGAGGTTCTGCAAGCGGTTGAGCTCTAAGACAACAGGGTCATGGTGAAAAAAAGAGAGGTCCTCCTCATGAACAATAGTACCATGTTGTTCTTCATGACTCACCATTTCCTTGTGCTGCTTTGAAAAATGTAGAGATAACACCAAGTATACAACAAAGCGTTTTGAGAATCAGGGTTTTAATGAGAATCTGATATGGGGTTTTAATGAGAGGGATGAGAAGACTCATCAGTTATAAGCCGGCCTAACAGTCTTCTTTGCCACTCTTTTCTCCTCTGGATAATAACGGTTACTTCTTTTTTATTTTTCTCACTTTTTTTCCCTCTCCATTTTTTTTAATAAAGATATGATCCTTCAAATTAGTGATTTTTAAAGAGTATCATCCACCCGTTAAAAGGTAATCACTCTTCACCAAATCATTACTTCCTCTTTAACGATATTGCATGATATGATTTCTTTAAGAAGTAATTTTATTTTTTTACCTCTTATTACTTTTTAACATATATCTTAAAAAAAAAAAAAAAAAAAAGAACAAACGTTATTAGAGTTACAATAATTAAGCGATGGATGATATCAAAAAAAAAAACAAAAGTTATTAGAGCTACAATTATTAACTTAAGAGATAAACGGTTATTGAAATATCAACAAATTAAGTTATATATTTAAAAAAAATTTAGACTATATATTTTACTCTTTAACATGTGTTCATTGATCAAAAGTTCATTTTTAATAAAGTTGACTAAATGGTTAAATGTGGAAATGTAGAAAATAGTGTAGAAAGAAGTTAAAAACGAAAACTACTATAAGGCTGTTAAATTACATAAATAGTTTCTAAACATTTTATATATTTGAAGCTCAAAAATAATATATTAATTTATATATAATTAAATTAATTTTAAAATATTCTGTTAATTAATTAATTATATGTACATTGTTTAAAAAATTAATTTCATTACTATTATTTTTCTTTAATTTATTTTTTTTCATTATTCCATGGTTTAACCAACTCCGTTTACATGTTTTTTAATAGTTTAATTTCGAATTTTAAATTTATGCATTATTAAGGAAATATATATTTATGCAAATTAGACTATATTGTATAACTCAATTTCCACTTGGCCTGAGGTGAGCCTCAAGACCCTTAACAACCATAATCACAATATAATAACTAGTGGGCAAATTATTTAATTTTTGGATCATAAAAAATTTCGGGGATTGGCATATAAACTTATTCATGCTTGTCACTGTCACTTAAAAAAAAAAAAAAAAAACCTTTATCAACATTCAAGCATGTACCTTCAAAAGTCTACTTCTTTGTGCTACTTTCTGCATCATAATTAGGTGATGGAGCAAGTTTTTTGTTGTTGTTGTTGTTGTTGGACGAGAAACTAGTAAAGAGACAAAGGAAGTAATTAGAGAGGAAAATTCATTAGACTTGTTACGTAGCATATGTACTTAAAAACAAGTCCATAAGGAGTGATAGGCCAGGGCGCAAATTTGAGTCATGAGTATAATCTAAAAGTTTAATTTTTAAGTGTAAGATAGCGCTAAATCTAACACTTTACATGCAAGCATGTCCACGGCAGGTTGATGCTAATTATATATTTATATTCTAATCATTAATAATTTAGGATAGTATGAACTGCTTGTTTTTTCGTGTGAAGTTTTTTTATGACAAAAAAAAGAATAAAAGATAAGAAATTATAAATGTTAGTGCTAAAAATGAAAGTTTGGGGTATTGATATTTTTTAGATCAATATAATCAATTTTGAGATACACCATTTTATTAACCTTTTTAAACTACAACATTTATAAAAGATACCGCATTTACTATCAAATTAAACTATTGAATATCGATGACTCTAAACCGAAAAGGGCAATCAAAAGTGGCTTGAAAGAAAAAGAAAAGAAAAATTGTATATCGTGGAGAGACTCTCATCTTTGCTTAAAGGATGATGAATTGAATATATGAGAAAGTTCTATATTTGAAGCTCCAGCTGTTTTTTGACACTTAGCTACCTATACGCATAAAATTGGCATATACATATTTTTTGAATTATAGGCGACAAAAGGGAAGCCTTCAACAATCATCACTCCTCTAGGCCTCTATCAACCAGGAATCAGATCACCTGTCAACACGACAACACCTAACGTTGATTCCTTAAAAAAAATTTGAAGTAAAAAAATATAACTCTAAGATAAAAGAAATATATCGACCTAGTACGATCAAAACAGACAATATGGGTTTCGGTTAATATAATAATATGATGTTTTCATGTTAAATATTTCCTAAATGAATTATCATTAACTATTCTTTTCAAAGTGATATCAAGCTAACCCTTGAGGTGTTCTCTTCCATATGATATTCCAATTGGCATAAGTAGGCAAAAAAATATTTCCTGCAGTATTTGTTTTTTGTTTTTTCCTATAAATTATTTTGATTATTAGAATGTTGAGATGGAATTTTGGGTCATTGACCAATAAAATTATTCAAAGCGTTCACCAATTTTAATAAAGAGAAATTTCATTTTTGGTCATGGTAAGTTATTTTTTCACTTGACAAAGATCAAATTTAAAGGTTTTCAAAAGTAAACTTTTAAAGCAAAATTTGAATTAGAAATATGATCCCAATGACAATATCAATACACAAATTCACATCTTTTGGTATGAAGTATCATGCACTTACTGCTAGTATAGAAAATAAGAGTTATTTCATTTTTGTTTGTTGTTGACCATTCTCTTTATATTTTTCTTTCTATAATTTTGTGATCTATTGTGAATGATTAAAGTATCAAACGTTAGACTAAAAACACTGCATAAAGTAAAGAAATGATATTTTGGGATGTTCAATCGATCGAATATTGATTAAGCTTCGCGTGAACTTGAGAATACAAATTTTATTGGCATTATCAATTGAGCATCGCAAATGGACACTTAAAAGGTTCTTAAAATAACCAAAATAGACATGAGATTTACATTGTTAAGCTCACTTTTGGCTGGGCATTATTGTAAATACCCATTTGAGCATGTATAGGCACTTTGTGTGCCCTAAAAGTTTAAAAGAACATTTGGAGCAAAAGAGAAGGAGGCTAGAAAAGAGAGGAGAGGGTTTTCTATCATTGTGTGAGAGCTTTTGTAAGGTCCCTTTTAGTGCAGTTCTCTAAAGTGAGTGTTTATCTTAAGGTTTTCTTCTATTGTATTTCTTCAACAATTGAAGCTAGTGTAACTTTGGAGAGTGAAAAAGTGAATTAAACTCACCACATTAATTTGGTTACATTAATTTGATTGAATCAATATAATTTTGATATGTTCTTTCTTTTATTATTATTGCCTTTATTTCCATTGTCTTATTGATATCCATTTTTAGGACTTAATAATGTTGTTATTGGATTGATATTTTCATTGGTTGTTTTGCTTTGGATATTTGCATTGTGCTTGGTTTGTTTAATTTTTGCAATATTTAGAAGGTTCGTTTTCAAAGCACCTTTTTTTTTTGGGGGAGGGGGGACCTCCATTAGAGAAGAGAGGTTTACCGGCTTTTCATCTCCAAAATTATTGACTATTAAAAAGATATTGTTGAGAGCTAGCACTAGAAACTTGATAGTCAATAAGTCTTTATGCATATTTAAAGTTGTTTCATCACCTCGAATCCACATTTTTATACATGTAACTTTAGTTGCGATACCAACTGAATTATTTTTTTATTTTATAATTAATACTAAAACTTTGTAAAAGTGGATTTTTAAAGTATCACTTTGTAATGAAAATATGTACACGATGATAACACAAGGACTCAAATTTATACACTTTGATATGTAACGTCATAAAATTGCCATATGACTAAAGAGTTTGTGGCTATGCTTTTTAATATATTGATACATATAAAAACAAAGCTACACTTAAATAAAATTTTTATTTATTATTAACTTCTTATATAATTTATTTTTATTATTATTATTATATATAAAAAGTTAGAATGAATGAGCTATATAATTGTGATTATTTGAATAAAAATGTACATTTATATTTCATAAACTTTCTTTTATTTTATTTTTCCCACCATGCATGATTTTTAAAGTGATAAAAATCTATACTAACACTAATTGAGACCAGCATACATGTAACAAGATAGAATATGAATAACGAGTAAAATTGTACGCTCCAACTTGGAAAAGATTATATTATCTCTTAGATAAGCTTAATATTGTTCATAACCACAAAGAAGAAGTAAAAAAAGATGCCATTCCTTTCCTAGATGTCAATCTTCATTCCATTTGAAAAATAGAGGCAACTTGAAAAGTGGAAAAGTAACCGACCAATCAAAGAAATGAACAAAGGCATATCCATCAAGGTCTACTTCAAAGACCAATTTGCCCTCCAACAATTTTCCACTCACCAGTTGTAATCCCTTATATTGCAAAAACGGAGAACATAAATGTTAAACGTGCAAATAAATTTCACCTTAGAGAAATATAAATTATAAATTAAGTGTATAAGTTGATATGAGGTACTCCTCATAATATGTAAACTTTTTGAGTTGAAATCTAAGGCCTCAATAAATAGTATCAAAGCTAAGATTTAATTTGTATTGTGTGAGTGCACAAATATATATTCCTAATTTGAAAGTGGACTCATATAGGCAGAGTATGTGACCCAAGTCTAAATGAATGGTGGGTCCTTATTAGATAGCGTTAAAAATTATGCGATATTTGTTTAGACTCATTTGAACTCTCGAGTTTTAGCATTGGTACTTTTTCCTTTTCTTTACCACATATTTAAACTCAATAGAATATGGATACCTCATTTAGTGGATGCGGCTTAATAGTTAGTCTTTGATATTGGAGCATTAAAATAGTAGTACATAAATAGATTTTGCATATTTATGATATTTCTTAAATTAATTAGTTGGAAATTCCTGAAGGACATTACAACATAACTATGAGGATATTATGGGGAAAAAGAAAATGTCAACATGAAGCACAAGTTACAGAAGAAGCAAGCAAAGTCAGAGAAAATAATTGAAAAGCAGAACCAATGCATTTTTCAAGAATGAAACATTGATATAACAATAATCAGAAAATCTCAGGAAGACATATACAATCAGATCTCTTCTCTGTTTTCATAAAAGAGTCGAGGCTTCCATGGACATCCCAAGCACAAATTGCGAAGTACAAATACCACTTTGGCATAGCAGTTATCGTTTCAGCAATATTTTCAGTAGTGGTGTTATTTGTAGCCCCTAGGCTAATGACAGTTTTGGCCTACTTTTGGCCTCTCTTTGCCTCCACAGCTGTGTTTATTGTGTTGATAATAGCCTTCAGTGGATTTTCAAAGCTCTCATCTGAGTCTCATGCCGAAAAAGATGGTGAAAGTAATTATGGATTATGTTGCTGGGAGACCACAACATACTGATGAATGATGATCATTCATTGATGTCAAAAATTTGAGTAAACAGTTAAGTGTGACTTGTAAATTTGTTCATGATCAATTAAGTCTTTCTAACTTAATAGCTGCTTCTTCTTCTTCTTCTTCTGATTATCATTATTATAACAAATCGTTTGTTCTTATCCATGTAATAAACCAAAACAGGAAAAAGATAAATAAATATCAGGATTCATTAATAATTATAAGTTAAGGATAAAATTACCCATACATATGAAGGTTCTTTTTACAAGTGATCAAATTAACCGTCAAAAGTTCTTGACTCATCGATGTCAATTGAAGTTCTTCTTGAATGATTCTGTCCATTTTCTTCAGTTTGTATACAACAAAATTCTGCAGCACAGATTTGAATATAACAGAGATCACAAATTCAATTGAAATTGCCAAATTGGGACAAACTATCGAAACAAAGCAATAAAAAGAAAAAAGTATGGAATCATGATAGAAATTAGTATAAATTATACAACTAGTCCCCAAACTTTAAATAAATTTACGTATAGATTCTTAAATTTTTAAATTTTTAAAATTTGATAATAAATTCCTAAATTTTTAAATTATAAAATTTAATCTCATATTCAAATTCATATGAATCCAATACCTACATTTTAACATCTATATTTTTTATTTTTAAATCTAAGATTTATATTTTATATTAAAATGCTATACGGCACTGGGCTATAAGACGTTAACAAACAAATTCATACTTAGTGCTAACATTTTCTTAAAATATGTTCTAGTATGAAAACTAAATTTCAGCAATCAATAATCTCAAAACTACTATTTTTGGTAAAACTGTTTCAAATAATTTTCAATAAATTATAAATGTTATAAAGCAATTTTTAGAAGGTACAACAAAATATCTTTTAAAAGTTATTTTCCTGGTATTATTTTAATAAAATATAAGATATTTTTTATCTTACTCATCTTAAAATATTATTTATATTTATATAATTTGATTATCTAATTAATTTTACTTTTAATAATAAAAAAAATATTTTGTTCGTTTTGAAAAAAACATAGGTACATAAAAAAAAAAAAAAAAGAGGTATGTTAAAATATATATATATATACACACACACGCACCATGTAAAAGTGATTAAATACAAAACTTTAGTTATAAAAAGTTAAATCATATAATTAAACATTAAAATAACAGTAAAAATAACTACTTTACTTATTTTAGTCATAAATAATTACTCCAACAACTTAAAAGATTATTTATCAAACAAGAAAATAACTTATAACTATGACAAAAAAAAATTATAACACTTTTATAATTATATTTAATTTAATTATATGACATAATTTTTTTATTTTTAAAATTTTATTTTTAATTTTTTTTAAAAAAATATATGTTCAATTTTTTTTAATGTTAACAAATATATGCTTTTTATTATTAGAAGAAAATAAATATACATTTTTTTCATTAAAAAAATTAAAAATAAAATTAATTAAATAATTATATTATTTATACACGATTATATTTTACCACACATTCAAATGCATATTTTGTTACACTAGATTTTTCTTCTTTCTACGGTAGAAATGAACAGTAGAATTTTTTGGACGGCCATAACAATCTCAAACCAATGGAATCGAACCGGCCCCTGTATGAGAGGTTGATCCTTTCAACAAGATCACATTATTGAGCATTGATATAGGGGATGTACCAGGTCAAAATTAGCGCCGATTAGAGGTGGGCTTTTTTTTTTTAGAATAAAAAACCTGCTAACTAATTCAAAATTAAGTTTAAACGGAGATTATATATATTTTTTTAGTTGGGGTTGATTGATACAAGTAGATTTAAAATATTTTAAAATTGATATTATTAGTTCGATTGTAAGTTTTCAAAAAATAAAAACCATCAAAATTGAATCAAGATACATACATATATATATATATATAATAATTTTAATTATATTATATAAATATATTATTATATTATAAATAAGATATAATATTAAAAGAAATGTCTAAACTTAATAGTCTAAAATTTTGAGTGTTTATTTCACTCTTTACATTTTATACCTCAAGTCTTAGTCCTCCACCATTCATCAACATCTCTGCGATGGAATGACAGTCTCACCATCGAGCTTCGTCTTCAATTAGAATGCCGTTAGGTGACTTCGCCTGAAACAATTTACAAGTATTAGTCATTGTTGTATGACTGTGAGTGAAATGTAATTTATAAAGATGTGATTTTTTTGGATAGTGGAGAGTTTAATTTAAGCATAAAATACCTTGATTTTTTTATGCAAATTGATTCAAGATAAAAAAAAAAAAAAACAATTTGTAGGGGTAAAAAAATATTATTGTACTTTTTATTATATTATTTATTATAATAATAATTTTTAAGTAAAATTATAGGTCTAAAATTACTAAGTTAATTTTATTCAAATTCGATGTTATAAATTTTAATGTTAGTTTTTAGAAATTATTGGTAAGATTTTAATTTTTTTAAACTATAAAAATAAAATTAATTTATAAAATAATTTAAGATTTAACGTATCAAATTTATGTGTACCCCCGCCAACGCCGATGTATTAGAGATTTTCTTCAAACCCTCAAGCAGCCAGCTTTTATGGTAGATAAAACATTAATGCAATTCTGTCCTACTTTATCTTTAATATTAAAAGGATTTATAAAGACCACAACAGCGGTGATAAACGGAGTTTTACGTTTAAAGGATACTGGGTTAAAGATAGTGGCAAAATTTAGATTTTTTTTTTTTTTTTTTTTTTCTATATAACAGATATATTAAAAAGTGAATATATTTTAAAAAAAAAAAAGATAGATTTAAGATTTAAGATTTAACATTTTTTTTTTCTCTTACTTTCATATTTTTATTTGTCTCTTTTTTTTTTCTACTATATCCACAATTTTTATACATTTAAAATAAAATTCTCCAAAATTTAATATTTGTTTTTGTCTCCTTGAATAAAAAAAAAAATACTAAAACAAATGCCTGCTCAAATTCTAATAAATTAGATTATTCAAGATTTTAACATAAATATTATAGAAAGGGGAAAAAAAAAAAAGTACAGATAACACATTGAGCCAACATTTCATGGACGGAACCATGCCCCTAACCTAACTCTCAACATTATTTATACGTATGTATTATATAATAAACAAAATATTAAATATATATATTAAATTGTAATTTTAAAAAAATTATATTATAATAATTTTATTTTTTTTTATATTTTAATTTTACTAATTCACATTTATAATTATAAAAATTTGGTACTCTTTTATAAAATAATTAATTAAAATTTTATATATGTAATTATTATTTAGTCAAATAAAATTATATTTTTAATTATTAGTTATTGTGCACATTTTAATGATAGATTAAATATTTATTTAAAATAATTGTATGTATATGTGTAAGTGTGTGATCATATATTAAAAAAAAATTATTTATTTCATTTTATACCACTAATAATACAAAAAATAAAAATTATATTTACTTATATATATATAAAATATTTTATATTTTCATTCTAGTTTATGCCAACAACATTTGATTTGAATACATAAAGTTGAGTAAAAGGTAGGTGTGTAAATTCGTGCAAGCTATGTTTGTTTAAATTACTTTAATTTTAATTTTAATTTAATTTAATTATTGTCGTAAACTATCAATCCTAACTCAAACTAAAAAAGTTGGGTTGGCCTAAACTAACTTTTATTTATATGTATTAATTAATCTTTTTTATCTTATTCAACTCAATATTAGTTAAAAATATTATAACTTTTTTTTATAATTTTTAATTTAATTAGAATAATAAAAGTTTTGAATCAAATTCAATGTATTTTAATAACACTAAGCATATAAATAAAAAATTTGTTACAAGTTTTTAGAAAATTAAAAATTAAAAGTTTCAAAATCATAATTATATTATAACAACTCAAGAAATCACTACTTAAAATTAAAATAAATGAATATTTTATACTTAAATTTCATGTAATTGTGATTAGTAATAACCTAATATATTTACACATGTATTAGTAAAAGAAATGCAACAATTTTTTTTATGACATAAATTAACAAACTCAACTTATAATAATAATAATAATAATAATAATATATAACAATAATTATAATCATTTTTTATTTTCTTTTTATTCCTAACTTAATCTTAATTTTTTTTTCATTATTTGGGCTGATTTAAATTAGATTTAAATTTAATTTATTTGTGTTTGATTCATATTTTTAATTTATATTTAATTTGGACAATTGTGTACATCTCTAATAAAACATAAAAAATTTACATAATTTCTTTTAATAAGTTGGGTGTTTTAGTAAATTTTAGCATAAAATGTTGCCTGAGTTAATTTTAAAATATTAATGGGTGTTGGGAAGATGATGTGCTAAGTTGAAATGAGAGCGTGATAGTATAGCTCTACAGCAAACTGAAAAAAATATTAAATTAATAGTAATACGGACTGTAATTTAGTAATTAAAATGAAATATTTACCCCATAACAAATTATAAATTATTTGAAAATAAATTAAAGTTTTATTAAAAATAATATTTTAAAATTTATAATAATAAAATTAATATTTTAATAACAATAAACGTCTAATATTATTATTATTTTTTTTTTTCAATAACGTGAAATAAAGATGGAATAAACCGAGTACTCTTTTATGCTAGTCTTCCAAGTCAAGAGGCCGAGGGTCAACTTGTTTTTTCCTTTGTCAAGACTTGTATTGAAGTTGAGGGGTTTGTTCTGTGAAAATTTCACAAATAGAGACTAGAGAGAGAACAAAACAGGGTGCAAGCAGCTGCTGTGGAAGAAGAAGATGAAGAATAATCAAGTACGAGGGTTGAATTGCCATCTTCTCTTCTTTCTCTAGTATATCTGTTTCAGCCCTTCACTAAATTTACTATACAATTAATTTAATTTTTTTTTTCACAAGGTTTTTACTTGATTTCCAAGTCGAACTTTTCTGCTATTAGGTTTTAGCTCAGTAGGGATACATTTTTGCTCTATAGTTGGAATCTTTCTTGCTTATTTCATCAACCCATTTCGGTTTTTGTTTTAATTTTTGTTGATTTGTTCAAATTAAGGGTTTATACTCGAGGTTTCTTCCTTGGGTCACACTATGTTTTGGTCAACTTAATTCAATTATACTGAATTTGAAGTGTAATCAATGACATCGTTGCCATCGAAAAACTTATGGATTCGGAGGCAACAATGCCCATGTGGAGATTGGAAGTGTTATGTTACATATGAGAGTGATGCTGAAGAGACGTCCATAACATCCCAATTCGTAAAAAATGATACCTCACCATCTGAAGCTATGGTTGCTCCCTATGTTGGAATGGTTTTTAAGAGTGATGATGATGCATTTGAATATTACAGCTCTTTTGCGAGAAAGAATGGATTTTCCATTAGGAAAGAAAGGTCAAGACTTAGCCCGCAGTTGGGTATTTATAAGCGTGATTTTGTTTGTTATCGGTCCGGGTTTGCACCTGTGAAGAAGAAGCCTAGTGGAGAACACCATAGGGATAGGAAATCAGTGCGATGTGGATGTGATGCAAAAATGTATCTGTCAAAGGAGGTTGTTGAAGGAGTTTCTCAGTGGTTTGTTGTGCAATTCAGTAATGTTCATAATCACGAGCTTTTGGAAGACGACCAAGTGCGCCTCCTACCGGCATATCGTAAGATTCAAGAAGCAGATCAAGAGAGGATACTTTTACTCTCTAAAGCAGGATTTCCCATTCATCGCATTGTGAAGGTGCTAGAGTTGGAAAAGGGAATTCAAGGTGGACAATTGCCCTTTTTGGAGAGAGATGTCAGAAATTTTGTTCAAAATCGTAAGAAGGTTGTTCAAGAAAATGATGCCTTGCTCAATGAGAAAAGAGAAAATGATATGACGGAACTTCTTGATGCATGTAAGGTGACAAAAGAAGGCGATGGGGATTTTGTTTATGATTTTACTGTTGATGAAAACGATAAGGTTCAAAATATTGCATGGTCCTATGGAGATGCTGTTCATGCATATAATATGTTTGGTGACGTAGTTTTTTTCGACACAACATATGGATCAATTACTTATGGCATGATTTATGGAGCATGGTTTGGAATTGATAACCATGGTAGAACTATTTTCTTGGGTTGTGCTCTACTGCAAGATGAAACACCCAGTTCCTTCTCATGGGCTTTACAGGTTTGCTATTATTACCATTTACACTAATTTTTTTTGTCTTACCTTCATATAGCCTACCTTACAACAATGCTTTTTATGGCATGAGACAGGCTCTTCTTCGTTTCATGAGAGGGAGATACCCACAAACAATCATTTCTGATCTTGACCCTCGGCTTAGAGATGCTATTCTAAGTGAATTGCCTGCTTCTAAACATGTAATTCCCATATGGAATATATTCTCAAAGCTATCCAGTTGGTATTCTCTTTCACTGGGATCTAGATACATGGAATTTAAATCTGCATTGGATGCATTATATCGGCTTGAAAGTACTGAGGAATTTGAACTTCAATGGAATCAAATGGTTTCAATGTTTGGACTCAGCACAGATAAACATATTACTTTAATCTATTCATTCAGGACATCTTGGGCACTGTCCTACATAAGAGGACACTTTATTGCTCGAATGGAAACTGCACCATATTCAAAATCCGTTGAGGTCTTCTTAAAAGGAGTATGCAGTTCACAATCATGTTTGCGTAGCTTCTTTGAACAGGTATATTAGTTTTGTTTCTCCCTCTTTCAACTTTGTGCAGCGGTAGTCCTATCAAGTCTTTGTTTTATGTTTTATATTTGCAACTATGCAGGTTGGTATTTCGGCCAATTTTCAAAATCACGCACATCAAGAGAGTCAATATATGCATCTTAAGACATGCATACCCATTGAAGAGCAGGCACGGAGTATTCTAACAGCTTTCACTTTCAATGCCTTTCAACAAGAATTGGCACTGTCCATGCAGTATGCTATTTCTGAAATGGCCAATGGGTCTTATCTTGTACGTCACTTCAAGAAGATGGAGACCGAACGTCTTGTTATATGGATACCAGAGGAAGAACATATTCATTGTTCTTGCAAAGAATTTGAATCTTCGGGATTATTGTGCAGACATTCTCTGCGGGTATTCATAGTAAAGAATTATTTTCAGCTGCCTGACAAGTACCACTTGAATAGATGGCGGAGAGAAAGCTCTCTAGCTTTCTATGATGATAGTGGTACTCTGCATTGCAATGATGAATGGTTTCAAGAATATCAATGCCTAAGTGAAACGCTTTTTACTGAATCATTGGTTACAAAAGATCGCTTTGATTATGTACGTAAGGAACTAGGAAGGGAGCTTTCAAGAATTCTTAATGAGGTCAGAAATATGCCAGAGAGTGAGGAAGTTACCATGGATTTGACAGCATCACCTATTGGTTAGTTTTGAAATATTGGTTAAGCAATTGCAATACTGCCAATTCTTAAAGAACAATCAAGGGACAAAAAGTATTCACCAAATGAGACAAACCAAATTTTGCTCCCTTACTTTTGTTCATGAGCCGAAAAGTTTACTTTTTGACATGGATAACCTTGAGATAAAGTCAGAAGATTAATTATTTCTGTTACTTTGATTCCCTGGATAAATCATATTGCCAGGAAGCATAAGTTAAGGATGAGGAGAACAAGAAAAAACTGTTGAAGGTGGCGTCATCTGCATAATTGTCTCAATGCATTTAAAATAATGAAGCAAGCCATGGTTTCCTACATCTTTTCAAGTTAATTCAGAAGAGTCACTGCGTTGGCTGTATCTTGGGTTGAAAGAGGTGCACGAATGATTCAAAAACAATGCATTTGTGTGAACTGTGAAGTAGATGTATATGAAGTTTAGACTATGAATATCAGGCTATCTGAAAATGACTATATATGCATAATATAAAAAAGGGATTTACTTTCTATGTGAGCTTTTTCATCTCATGATATACACCTTTAGTTTCTCCAATTTGATGGTAAAATCTTCAAGTTTGAGGCTTTCAGTGTATGACCAACTCTGCATCTTTTAGGATGCAATAAATAGATTTTTTTTAGTTTGTATTTACTTTTTCTTTTTCTATGCAGGTGGACTAATTCACCTGTAATAGATGACCTTGACCATTTTTTGTCTTGTTTTCTGGATTTAATTCCATACAATTCTTTAAAATTTTAGTTCCTCTATTTACCTGGTGAGAGGATAGTGAGCTAGATTGTAACTTGCTCTTATTTTGGTTCATAGTTTGTTCTTGTTTGTCAATATCTTTGGTGTGTCAGTGATTTGATTGTGATGAAAGTTAACAAGGGCCTTCCAAATGCAGCATAGTAGTTATATATTTGAATTGCTTATCTTGTAATCCAAACAGCAAATAAGGGAACAAATTTATGTTTTACACCCCTGCTTGATTGTTGGAGGATCTTAGTTGCTCTGATATATTTATAAAGAAGATATGTTTGAAAGAAGAAGATAGGGAATTGCTTGTAAACGTTATTTGGAAGTTGGAATTGGAGGTTCAGTCAGTCCCATGACTTATAATCTTTTACAAGCTTCTGTTTTGCATGAAGCTCGGTTTTTTGTTGGTATTGATACAAACATTTGGATCACTTTCTTAGTTGAATTGTTGTTATCGTCAGTCTCCACTGTTCCTATTCAGTTTTCAGGCATTTACTAAGAAACAAACATCTGGAAAAAAAAAAACACTTTTTTTTTTGCCTTTTTCACTAGAGTCTGCATTTATGATTTTAAAGCTCGGTTTAATTCTGAAATTCAGAAGCCACAAGTTGAATTACGAGGACCCACGTTACACATGCCTCATTTTGATGATTAAGAGCCTACAAAGTTGTTCTTATCTTTGAATGATAGTTACACTCTGCTTTGTGCTATACTAAAATACTATCGAATACTGATAACAATTAGCACCACCCTCCATTTATTGTCCTCACTTGTAGATATATGTTATTGGATTTGTTTCAAGTTTCTGAGCCCTATTTTAAGCAGATGTTCTACTAAACCATTCCGCCACAGCCATATTTCAGTTGGAGATCAAATAATTTGACTTGATAAGATCCTCATACCTGAGAGGGTCCCTCTATGGGAGGAATTAGTGGGACCGTATTCATTATACTGCATATAATAATATAAAAATGAAAGATGAAATCTAATTGCCAGGGAGTGTGATTGTCATTAAATGGTCGGTTTTCTGTACTGTACAAAGTAGTAGATGACAAAATGGCAAAAGGACAATCTATCAATCTTCCTGAAAGATTGATAGAAATCTGTCCTTATAGAAATCAAACGATCAAATTATTATTTTGACCTTTTGATTAGTATCTGAGTTTGCTGTTAATTAATTGCTAGTATCGGGTCAATAACTCAGAGACTAATCACTAGTGGTGGACCCATCTTGTTCGAGTATGCCAAACCATCAAAATGGATGCAAAAGGAGTTGGAATGTGATTGGGGGTCGCATTCTGGGTTATTTGGCTTCCCATAAGAGGAAGCACGTGGAATGTCTTTTGCTGGATCACTTGGCGTATTTTAATCTATCAATTAAGAATTATTATACATGTATGACTGAGATGCAACCCACTCACGCTACAAAGGTGTAAATCATGGAGTATTTTACTCTTTTTAAGGGATGTAGGTTGAGTGGAAAATTATTTTTTATATAACAGATGTATTAAAAGTTGAGTATATTTTATGACAAAAATATATTTAAATTTTTTGACCCTTTACTTATTTTTTAAAATTCAACATTTTTCTCTCTCTTATATTCAATCCACATTCACTTATGAATTCAAACTAACAAGAATCACTTGACGAAGTATATAAAAAATTCTTGTCGAGTGGATATCAATACTTTAGTGGTATTCTTATTTATACTTGTATTTTTAAATTAGTACATTTTGGCACTCACATCTACTTTGCTATCTTATTGGATCAAAATTGAACATAATTCACATAAGTTGAGATTTTTCGTCAAGTGTTGCTCATGTGATGAATTATTGAGGGCAGTTAAGTATTTTTAATTCTATACTACAAATATTTAATATTAGTGAATTTTTTTCTTTAAAAAAATTCGTTGGCCAATAACATTAATAAACATTTTATGAATAAACCTTTAGTATATAAGAAAACTCAATTAGTAGGGATATTATTTTCTTTTTTAAAGAAAAATAACGTCATCAATATAAAAATCACCTAGTAAATAGGCTTGCATCTATGTTAAACACTATTTGCAAAAAATAAGGATAACATGCAAAAGATACAAAAACATTCATAGAAGTGTATTTGACTCAAAGAATGAGTAGCTATATTTGCATTACGTGAGCAAAAACACAACCAAGTGATGAGTACAAAAATTTAAGTAGTGCTTAGCAATAAGACCCAACTAAAAGACACTTATCTCGAAAGCCAATTGAGCTCCAGCTCATAAGGCTAACAACTTAGCAAATATTGAACGACGATAATTTATACTCGTTTAATATTGAACGTTCAATATTATTAGGGTGTTAGTTTTGTTACTATAAGTTTTAGGGGTGTTATTTTTGATAATTTTTCAAAAAATTATAATATCATTTTAGGCATTTTACGGAAGGACATGAATATAATATATTTTTATTAATTTTTTAAAAATATAGTTAATTTTATGCAAAAGAATTGATATGTATTTAGAGTTTTTTTCAAAACAAAATACATAAAATATTTTTTTTTTTTTAAGGAAGGAATAATTATTCTTCTCATTTGGAAAAAAAAAATATTAATTTATTATTACAGATGAATTGATTGGAATTCTTGACATTAAAAGTCTTAAATAAAAAAAAACTAGATTACCAATTTACCACGAACCCAACGTGCCTTGATTGTTTAGGTAGGTATATGATTACTTCTCATCATTTGTTGCGGCACAGTTGTATTATTAATATATTATTTTTATAAATGACTTGCCCAATTTTGTACACAGTTCTACTTCTAGCATTTTCTACAAAATACTGGCCAAGAATCAACATAACTATTGTTTTCTCTGGAATCTGCTGTTTGGTGGTAGAGTTATGACTCAAAGTAACTAACTGTTCTAGTTTGGATCGTGTTCATATACAGAGTAAATGTACTTGGAATTCACATGCAGGCACAAAAAAGATACTATATGTTATATATATAAATAAAAAACCAACATACATATTAACAAAGAGATGTGGAAAAAATAAAATAAAATAAAGAGAGAGAGAGAGAGAGAGAGAGAGACTTAATAAGAAAGATAAAATAACATGTGAATTAAAAGTACTAGATTGGCCTGCTAATTAATAATAATCAGGTGGTTAATTGATTAAACAGCAATGAGTTGGTGTTGAGCTTCAATCCAAATTTCCTCTTTCATTTTCCTAATAAATTCTTCAATTTTTTTGTTTAGTTCCTCTGTTGCAATCTCTCTTATTTGTCCCCTCTCTCCTTCTTCTTTCTTAAGATCACAGCCCACATCACTTTCTAGATTTTCCTCTTCTTCTTCTTCTTCTTCTTCATAATCCTCCTCTTCATCTCCTCTTTGTTCTTTGTATTGATCATTTTCAGCCAAATCTACACTGTTTTCTACTTCTTCATCATCATCATCTTCATGTAAATCTCCATTTTGATAATCTTCTTGTTCATGTACTACTTCTCCACTAGAAACTTCTTCTATGACTTCAACATCCACATGAGAACCAGTAGTGCTTTCTGACAATTGTGAAGAAGAAGCTGAGCTGCTTGAAGTGCTTTTTGCAAGAAAAGCGAGGATTCCATTGCAAATGAGAAACATATACTTCCTCTCCACAAGGCTCTGAGTTAAGCGAGAGAATAACAACGTTGACAAGTAAACATTGAATGAATATTCATGTGGAAACATAGATATGCCTGAAGAATTATAGAATAGAAATAAAGAGATGAGCAGCAACACTGAGAGAACAACCTGCAAAGTCGTCCTTCTCAACAAATGGTTATAGTAATTTGTTGCAGAGTGAAGCTTCATGTTCTCATAATTTTGTTCCATTTTTTTTTTTTTTACTTTGTCAGCAAAAGGGTGTAATATATGTAGATGGAATTAATGTGCCTTTGAGTTTTGTGTTACTTGTTGGTTTGAATTCATGAGTGAGCCTCAAGTCCTGATTGTTGTATTTATAGCAGTCCTAAAACGTAAACTGATGAAATTATGATTAAAAAAATTTAGAAATGAGATTCTTTATCTGATGAAGTTTCTAGTTTCACTATATAGTATTGTATATTTTGTTACTTGTAGTGTTAAGAAGTAAGAATAAACAAGTCTTATATTAATAAAATGATTATTAATGAAAGCATAAATTTATAAATGTACGAATCAACGCTGCAAAATAAGTTAACTTTTTTGAGGTAAGAGTGAAAATTCATTTAAAGACATTTGGTCCGGGTCATATATGCCACGTTATGGCTGTGTTTCTTCTTTGCTTACTTGGAGGTCAAATCATTAGTAGATGAATCACACATTCATAATTTAATTTAGAGCAATATTATATGCACATCAAATGCTATATAGTATATTGATTAAAATAATTATAAAAATACTTATAAATTATATTGTAATATATAATCTATTAAAATTATGATAAAAATTATTTTATTTTAATGTACGATTGAGGGCTCCACCAACATTTGTGGCTTAAAATCGATTGCAAACACAAAAATAAAAATCACATTAGGTTCCTTTTCATGTAGCAGTCTATCTAACACGAAAATAAAAATTGTAATTCATGTTTGGAATTTTGTTTGAAAAGGTTTTTGAATTCTGTAGTACTTAAAATTTTCCTCTTCTTCATTATGTTATTTTCATATGTTGTCTTGAATGACAATCAACATGTTTGATGTTGGAGATAGTGTAAGAATGGACTTCATCTACTATTTCATGACACTTTTACAAAATAAATATTTAACTACCAAAATGTGTGTGTGTTTTTATTTTTTTATTTTAAAGAAAAACAGTTTATACAAATTTTGTATTATAACGGGTTATTATTTTGACATAAGATTCTCTTTTATCGTTTTAAAGGAATATGATGCTTTGTTTGTGCTTAATTTTAATTGTCTTATCTTAACTATACATTGGTGTAAACTGACATAAATGTTAAAGAAAATATTTCAAATAACATTTTATACTAATAACATTAAATTAATCATATACATTATATGAAAGAAGTATTCAAATTTTGTTACATTTGTGGGTTTAGCATAGTCTAGTGTTGGGTCTGAATTTCTTCAAACAGTTAATCTTCCTTTGGGATTGAAATTTCAGTATTTGAGGTTTCTTTTTGTGCTGGTATTTGGGTGCTGATGCTTTCTCTTGTTTGAACCATTCGAACCTGAATATTGGATTGCACTTTAGTGGTAATGCTTACTGGAATTGGGTACTACTATAATACTGATCTCTGTTTCAATTTGGATGTATTTTCAATTTTTTTTTTTTTTTTGAAAATAAATAGATGATATATTTATAATCTTTATTTGTTGAATATGCAATCATTAGTTGATTGAATAATTGTTATATGATTGTTGACGTGTCCTTGAATTACGACTATTGTTCACTTGATTTCCCATTTATTAAGGATTTGAGTTTGACCAATTAAATAAAAAGGAAAGTTTTGTTGAGTAAGGAAGTTACAAGTCAAAATTAATTGGGAAATCATTGCCATATTAATTATATACAATTTAATTTTTTCAAAGAGGCTCACTACTTTAATGGTGAGCAAATAATTCGATCAATTCGCTTAGATTAATAAATTTAATCCGATTCGTCGAATTCGAATCGGATTGAATTAACATATTTTATAGTTAGATCGGATTCGGATTGAAAAGTATACAATCCGATCGGATTCAGATTGACAGATTTTATAATCCGCTGCAATCCGATCCAAACTGAATTACTATTAAAATTATAAATAAACGCATATTTATTTTTAATGTGTTATATTTAAATATTATACATACCATAATTACATTAAATTATTATTTTAGTTTTTAAAAAAATAAAAATGTTAAATTCCCTATAATAATTTAATAGTATTCAACAGTATATTTTTTTATTATTTTGATTATAATAAATTTTACTAAAAAATATATCAATTTAAACGTTAAATGTTAGTATATATTGTGTTTTATATATGATAATAATAAAAAATAAATTATAATCTCAATCCGACCTATCCGATCCGAAAAATCCGATCTGTTCGGATTCAGATTGGTTCGGATTGACTACATTATCGGATCGGATTCGGATTAGAAATCTTCAAATCTGCTTCGGATCGGATCGGAATTTGAATTGGTAAAAACAGGCAGTTTCGATCCGCTGCTCACACCTACACTACTTCATGTCTTTGTAAGCACAATTACACCTGTCATTATAAATTATCTAATAATTTAGGATCAAATTTAAAAAAAAAAAAACTAATAATTTAGGATTGAACAAAAAAAATCTTTTACGGACGTAAATAGTAAATGCATAGGATTCATTCGCTCCAATAATATCGTATCGGGATGACATTTGTACATTTGATCGATGGCTTTAAACAGGTCAACTATTAAGTAGAATTACTCGTTACTTTCTAGATAAATGATAATACTAATAAAATAAAATATTAATATAATTATTTTTTTTTAAAAATACAACAATTTAATATTTAATAAAAATAATAACTAATAAAATTATTATACAATATTAATGAATAATACCTCAAATTTTTAAATATTTTATTTATCACAGGCATCTAGTATAACATTTAAATGTCATTTACTTGTTTTTACTTTTATTTATTAAATCTAAACCATAAATTTTTAAATTTTTAGTGCATAAATGACACATGTATTTATTAGTTTCATTTTTAATATTTCTAAATGAAAAATATATATGTTAATTTTCTTTTAGCACTAAAAATATATATATTTATTTACGTTATAAGAAAAATGAACATATATTTTTTTCCTAAATGTGTCAAAAATAAAATTTTATGCATGAATGTAAGTTATGTTATTCAATTAAACTAATTTTTAATATAATAATTAAATATTATTTTTTATTAATATTTTAAAAATTCATCTCATGCATTGAATACAAAAAGAATTGTTGAGATTTAAAAATAAATACAAATAAATAGAGGAAAAATAAGTACATGATCTTCATTAGTAGAGTAATATCTCTGTTTATGAAAATATCCTATTTTTAAAAATTTTAGAAACTAAGGACTTGTTTGGTTGCATTATTAGAAAATAATTTTTTGTTTTTAAAAATTAAAAATTAATTATTAATTTTAAAAATAAATGATTGTTTGGTTATTGTTTTTAAGTCATTATTTTCTAATATGTTCTAAAAAAACAAAAAAAGTGAGAACAGTCAAAATGTTTCCATTATTTTTGAAAAAAAAAAAAACAAAACACGAAATTTTTTTTTTTATGCGTAATTGTTTTACCATGTAAACATTGTTTTTGATAGTTAGTTATGTAATATCTATTATATAATTATATATTATATTGCATTCCATTTAACAGTTTAGTTTAGTTTTGTTTTATTTTTTTGTTTTTTTAATTCTGTAAATAAAATTTATTATCATAATAGTTAAGTTTCATTATTTTAACATTGGTAGTGCTCTAGTGAATTAATTACATTTTACGTCTTTAATATATTAGACTTATTAAAATTATGCCCATAGTATTTATGTTGAAGCCTATTTTTATTTAATTATATTTTTTAACGCATCAATCTTGCACTTCACTAATAAATTACATTAAAAAAATGACACTATAAGGTATCGTTTATCCTCGTAACTATTCCAACGATTTATGCAACTTTTAAAATTTTTAGAAACATCTTTTTCTTGTTTATTCTAATAATTATTTTTTGATCTATGATTTGTTACTTTTTATATTTAATATTTAAAATTAAATATTAAATACATAATTAATAATTAATTTAACATAGCTAATAATTAAAAATTCATATTAATGACATTCTTTGTATGTTATTACTTCCTTCACTTTGATAATTTATTGATTTCATTTACTTAGCATTCTTTAAAAGAGTATTACTTAACATTTTTAATTTAATAAAATATGTGTAAGTATTTAAATTAGCTTAAAAATTAATTTTAAAATAAAAAATATATTTAAGTATGAAAACAATTTTTAAGAATAATTGGACAAACATCTTGATACCAATGTTTTTTGTTTTTTTGTTCTTAAGAACTTTTTTTTAAAAACAATAGCAAAACAATTCATTATTTTTTAAAATTATTGAAAATTGTTTTTTTAATAATGATTGGAAAACAATTTTTAAAAATTATTTTCAAGTTAAATGGCCAAACAAACCTGAAATATTTTGAAAATTTTTATATTTTTCATAAATTTAAAAATAAAAAAAACTTTCTTCTTTCAAATTTTTTTATTTTTATAAATTATGGAAAACTTTTTATTTTTAAAAATTCTAAAAACTTTCAAATTTTATAAATTTAGGAAAACTTTCTCGATTTAGAAATTTAAAAAAACTTTTTATTTTAAAATTTTTTTTTTTTTTTATATATAGATATTTTGAAAATCTGTCTATTTTTAGAAATTTTGTAAATTTTGCCATTTTTAGAAATTAATTTTTTTTTTAAATTTATGAAATTTTTACTATTTTTAAAATTTTCAGAAATTTTGTAAAACTTTACACTTTTAGAAATTTTGGAAATTTTTTTTTTTTTTTTAATTCTGAAAAACTTTCTATTTTTAAATTTTTTGGTGAACTTTCTAATTTTAAAACTTTTTGAAAACTTATATTTTTAGATACTTTTGAAACCTTTCTAATTTTACAAAAAATTTAAAACTTCCTACTTTTAAAAATTTTATTTTTATAACTTTGGGCAAGCTTTCTAATTTTAAAAACCTTTTATTTTTAAAAATTTTGAAATTATTTTATGTAAGTTATATTGTTTTATATTGGTATTCATGTGAGTAAAATACAGTATCTGTATTTTATTTGATGTTTATGTTTTCCCTTTGTAAGATTGAGTACTGATGGCTTATATTACAAATAATTTTTGTTGTTGTGTGTTTTTTTGTTATGTTGTCACATTTGAGATATGGCGTTTATTTGTGTTGAAAATGTATTTTGTTGTGGTTTTTGGCGAGCTCTAGGCAAGCTCGTTGAGGGCTCACTAAGATGCTTGGTGAGTTTTGGTCCTTTGTTTTGGTTTATGGTGAGCTCGATAAAGTGGTTTGCAAGGTACTTATCATAAAGGTCGGTGAGGTCCTTTAAGGCTAATTTTTTCTATAAATTCATACCTCTTCTTATTTTTTGGCCAAAATTGGAGGAAAAAGCTTTACCTGTTGGATAAAAGACTTGCATGATCCATTCTTGGTGTATTTTCCTTGTGAGCATTGGGTCTAAAAAATAGTGTGTTATTTTGTAGAAAATAAAAGATGAGAGAGGTGTTCTCTAATATTTCTCAAACATTGAGTTGAGTGTAAAAAAATGTGACATTGAGTAAGGATTCATTGAGAGTAAAAATGCATGATTGACTAGTAAAGTGTCACATCATTTTAAGAAGTTGTTCTTATAGTTGAATTATCGTGTATTGACTACTTGTTACAAGGATATAACGTATTTCATAGATGAGGTAACCTATGTGTTGGAATGCCTTCGTCGGCTGGTTGTTGCAAGGATACAACGTGTTACATAGGTAAGGAGCATACGAGTTAAAGTACAAGTGCATCAATGGGGTGTTGTAATGTCACACATATTTGCATATTAAAAGTTGAACCATCAATAGTTAATCATATTACGTAGTGATAGAGCTTTGGGGACAAGTTTGAATCTACTTGAATCAAGTGTTATGTTGACAGCGAGTAAAAGCAACTTAGGCACAATTAGGACAATATCTCAACTAGTAGAGGTATTTGCGTTTATACTATCGAGTTGTAAATTGTTGATTTACTTATTAATTAATTACTTATTGTTGAGTGGTTCCCTTAAACAATATATAGATGTTATCACATAAGAAGGGTTCTTATGTGTGTTTACCACGTTGCATATTATGTTATGTATGATCGTATATTGTAAAAGTACAATCATCATTTATAAAATATGTTCCCACATCAGTGATCTTGAAGTGATTAAAAATCATTTATTGATTTACAAATATGTTTGCTTATTTCATATGTTACGTGTTTATTGCTTTTCAATTATATGTTGCTAACCTGAATAGGAACATGTAAGGCATACCCTCACTAATTTGTTTACTATAGATTAATCTTTTTTATAATCTTATTGTTTACTTGGTGTGTTGAAGTAAACATTTTGTTATTGTTTATTTTACTGTGCTATTTTCTTAATTCACATTTTGAAGCTTGCTTGATTGAGTTAGAATGTATCTCGCAAAAAAATTCCATGACTTGGTATATTCAACCCCATTTAGGTCTTGATTGCCTATTTGGATAATAAATTCAATCCACCAATGATCATTGTTATGATGTATGAATCTCACTTTTTATTTTTGGAATTTTTTAGTTTTTTAAAATTTATATTTTAAAGAAATTTTTTATTTTTGAAAATCTTTTGATTTTTAAAAATTATACAAATCTTTATGTATTTATTATTTTTTTTTTTATAAATTTTGGAAAACTTAATATTCTTAAAATTTTTATTAAACTTTCTACTTTTAAAATTTTTGAAAATATTTCTATTTTTATTAAATTTGTAAAACTTTTCATTTTTAGAAATTTTTAAAAACTTTATATTTTTTAAAATTTTGGAATACTTTCTTTTACTGAAAATTTTGTAAAACTTTATATTTTTTAAAAAATTTGGATAATATTTATTTAATATTTATAAAAACTTTCTATTTTTTGAAATTTTGAATTATATTTATATATTGGAAAAATTCAATTTTTTGAAAATTTTGAAATTTTATAAACTTTATATATTTAGAAATTTTTTAAGACTGTTTGCTTCTATAAATTTTTCAAAATCTTTTGTTTTTAGAAATTTTAAAAATCTTTCTATTTTTAGAAAGTTTTAATTTTTTTCTATTTTTAGAATTTTTGAAAATGATCTAATTTTAAAAATTTTGAAAAATTTTAATTTTAATTTTTTCTTGGAAAACTTTCTAATTTTTTTTTTTCAAATTTTCTATTTTTAGAAATTTTATAATTTTATAAAGTCTAGAAAATTTTCTATTTTCAAAAATTTTAGAAAACTTTCAATAAATTTTTGAAAACTTTCTATTTTTAGAATTTTATAAAACTTTTTATTTTTAAAATTCTGAACAAAGTTTCTAATTTTAGAAAATTTTGAAAAACTTCCATTTTAGAAATTTAGGAAAACTTTAGATTTTAGAAATTATGAAAAAAATTTATATTTTTAAAAATTTAGAAAATTTTTGGACACGTTTTGCCATTTAACTTGAAAACTATTTTTTAAAATTGTTTTTAAATCAGTACTAAAAAATAATTTTAAGGTATTTTAAAAAAAATTGAAGAACAAAATATAAAAAAACATACTTGTTAAAAAGTGATTGGTCAAATTGTTTTAAAAGTTTGTTTTCAAAATCTTAAACAATACTAAAATTAATAAATATCATAATATTATATATACTATGTTCGTATATTCCTTCAATAGTTAAAAAAATTCATAAATTTGTGGATTGATTTATGCATAGAGATATAAATTTTTATTTTTATTTTAGTAGGTTGATTTATATATATTCTTTAGAATAGTCATTATTCTTTTTCAAATGCCATTTTATTAATAACTATACAATTTCATAATAATTGTATAGTTATACAACTAATGGTTATTACTTGTTACATGTATGAAAAATAGAAAATGCATGAGAAACAAAAATATTTGGGCAAAAATGTGGGTATATGGTGCATTTATTACATTTAAAATTGTCTAAACACACACACACACACACATATATATATATATATATATTCATCATTCATTTTTGAAAAAAAAATACATTCATCATTCATGTTTTTCAATAACTTTTAACGGTTAAGAAAACAAGAGATTTAGAAGGAGATTAGGATTGGTAATATTAATTCAATTATGTATTTTTATTTTTAAATAATAGACTTAATGAGTGATTCACACTAGCAATTTTGTTTTTAAAAGTTAACAAAAACAAGAGATTTAGAAGGAGATTACGATCGGTAGTATTAATTTAATTATGTATTTTTATTTTTAAATAATAGACTTAATGATTGATTCACACTAGCAATTGATCTCAGGGGAGAGGGTGATACATGTGGGTCATGTATTTCTGTAGACTGAATATGGAATTGGAATACAAATTAATCAAAACGAAAAAGAAAAAAAATATTACTTTTTTTTTTTTAGATGTGTTTATTAAAAATTATAATGAGTTAAAATAAAAATATTTATTCACTTAAATATTATTTTTAAAATTGACGATAAACAATAAAAAATAAAATATAAGATTAAAAATAAGGATAATTATAGAATTGCACATTATGAATTTAAAAAAGAGAATGACTTCATTTCTACTCGTTGTGTGTTTCCTAATTTGTAATGGAATAATTCAAAATATGAATGAATATAAATCGAAAAGATAATGTAAAATTTATTCATTTTATTTATGTTTGCTAATTAACTATAAAGAATCAAAATTACATTAATTACATTATTTATTAACTATGAAGTCATTATTTATTCATTTTAAAAGTCATAATGAATTTTTTTTTTTAAATAATGAATATTTTTGTAATTATATCTTATAATTTAAAAAGAAAATTAATACCTAAGAAAAAAAAAAACTCCCAAATTATATAATATATATATATATATATATATAATAAATATATAATTAATATAAGAAAATTTCAAATAAATTTAAAAAATTATTAAAATAAAATATAAAATAATAATATTAGATGAAATAAAAATTTGAATTGAAATGAAACTTTGTCAATATAAATTATAAAAACTTAAATGTTTAGTATGAAGTTTATTGTTTTTCTCTTTTTAATTTTTATAATATTGAATTTAAAGTTAAATATTTAAAATTTTTTAAATTATTACATATTAATTTAAAAAGTATTTTTATATAACATCTGATTACAATTTTATTTATGTTATTAACAATTACTAAATATATATAAAAAAATGTGTCATTTTTATTCACAATTTTAACCATTTTATTTATAATTTATGTCATTTTTATTAATTTATTTTTAAATATTGTTAATATATATTAAAATATGTACATAAAAATTAAATACAATATATTATTATAAATAAAATATTTATTTAATGTTAAAAATATATATGTAATTAAATATTTTTTTTAAAAAATATTGGCCTGTAGCGTTTTAATTAATAGATAAATTCCCATTAATTATGACATTATAATTTGTTTCATGGTATTTTCAATTCGATTTTCTTGTTCCTCTTTTCTGCTCCTCCTCGATTTGTTGAGCTTATTAATTTATTGTTAATTTGCTTCTCGATTTCCAGCTTTGGTTTAAGATTTCTCAAATTTCCCTAAAATTGACCTAATTTTGTTCACGTGATGGATGGATTACGAGATAGTGTAGATCATCTAGATCTCTCGATTGATCGTAAAGATTTGATCGAACGTGAGAGAGGAACTCCTGAACTCGCGATTGTTGTGCAATTGGCAAAGGCCGGTTAATATGGATAAGCTGTTCTGTGTGCCTCATAAAAATTGGACGAAGAATAGTGGCATTGACCTTAAAGGTGTAGATCGTAGCACTTTCATCTACTATTTTGGAGGGAAAGTTGAGTTTAACTCAATCTTTCAGAGAGCTTCGTGGTGCTTTGATGGTGGCTTGTTAGCAGTGAAGAGGCTTCTTCTAGATATGGAGCAGATCATGACCAGGATGACCTAGAGCAAACACTAACTGATCAGATCTTGTTGGGTGAATTTCTTGTTTTGGTGATGGCTTAATGCTATGAATGCTGCTGGTATTTGGCTAAGCCTACACTGATGATTTGGTTGCTGTTTGTTAGTGTTGGTGAGTTATGATTTCAGAAACAGATCATGAACTCTTTGTACTGGTCTTGATTGTTTTTCATCTTCTTGTTTTATTGTCATATTGTTATGTGTGTCTTGGATATTTTGTTGTTTAGTCCGGTGTATCTACTTCTAGGGTGTTATTTTGCATACTATTTGCCAAGCTAGATTATGCTGGTGTTGCTGTGAATTAACGCTCTGTAAGCTTCTCACTAGTATGGATTACTAGCAATGTTAAGTCTGACATTTCTCTTCTCACTAGCATGCTTTAATGAAATTTCTCTTCTAGTTGACAAAAAAGAAAAAGAAAAGAATTAGAAGAAGAAGAAGACAAACGTGCATGCGCATTTAAACAAGAACGCAACATAGATTTACTAGTAAAGCAGGAACTTTTTATCCAAACCCAAACCATTCCTACTAAACATGAGTTGCCACCTCACAAGTTATCATTGTTTTTTGTTAGTTTTTTATGGAATTTACACTTATATTATTACTAATACAAAAAAAAAAAAAAATTTAGTATCCCTTTGTTCATATATAGTTGTGATCTTGCTGCTTTAATTTGTTTGTTGTAGATATAAGTTCGAAGAAAAACAAAGGAGGCTCGACCCTGAGACTTTTCAGTCTTCATAGCTCTGAGCTTTGGCTTCTTGCTAATTACTTTCTTTTTTGGTATTTAAATGTAGAGTTAACTTGGATTATTGCAAGCTTCAATTGGCTCTTCACAATATAACTAGATAGCGGCTCTTCACAACATAACTAGATAGCGGCTCTTCACAATCTAACTAGCTAGCTAGCTTTGACATTGGCTCTAGGTGTGTGTGTAACTATTACAGTTAACAATCTCTCATTGAAAAGTTGTTATTTGGGTCTTACACAGAAATCAAACATGCATAAATCTCTTAAAAATTGAATGCAGATGGAGATGATATTGACAAACATTGAAATATGTGAAGGGCCAACACCTTCACTACCAATGATGGTGGTTAAGCACTATCTTTCCAGTACTCCAATACCTACCTTCATTCTCTCTCTTTTACTACTTCGTAATCATGTTTATTACCCAACTTTGTAATTATTACACTTCTTTCCCTTTTTGTCATTTTTGGAACATTTTCATCAACAAATATATACCAGCCCCTTGTTAGATGCAATTTTCAAATCTGTTCTACCTAAGTTTTTCTTAAAAAAAATTAAAAAAAATGATTAAAATATCCAATATTGTAACCAGCGAGACTAAAAATGGACCAGTTTAAAGCGAGATATTAATATATCAAAATTGTAAAGCTAGAATATATGAAACTAAAAATAAAGCTAATAACTATAATCATAAGTGAAATTAGTAACACCAACCATAGCAGAAACAACTTGAGAAACAATGAAGATACTGCCACCTATAATGATCAATACGAGAAGTGCAGAAATTGGATTCTTGAGCAACTCATATATGGGCAACAAGATAGTGTAAAGAGCCCCGGTACTGACTGTAAGTGCATAAAGTGCATATCTTCTCACGTTGTCCCAAAACTCTTCCATAAGTGGGCCTTCAGGACCCAAAGCCCATGCCTTTTGTTCATCCATTCCCATTAGAAACAATACAACCCCTACAGAAACAGCTCCAACAATCAAATATCTTGAAGTCCCATCTTTAGATAAATGGGAAGACAACTCTTCTGAATGATTTTGACATTTGGGTTTGACTTTACTTAGCATCAATTTGTTGTTTGGAGTGTGCGATTTTCTGGAGGCAACAACAGGTTTTGAAGGTAAAGTTGATATGGATGATTGTTTGGGGTGGTTTTGGCATGAGATTGGAATGAGAAATGGACATGGTGAAGAACAAGCTGTGTTAAGATTAGAGTGATTGAGGAAGTTAAATTGGGAATTGAACGAAAATGTTTTCATTTTGATATTCCTTTGCGCACCCAAGCTCAGACCATGCTGCATATGGTCCATTGATCGAGAGTTCTGTTAGATTCTATATGTATGTGTGGTTGTACTGGTCTGGCTCATTTCCCTTAATCTTATCTCATTTTGTAGTTGGAACTGACTCAGTTGAGGCTAAAGGAAGTGACAAGAATTCAATGTGGACGTGACCATTGAATGTTTTAGGCTTAAATGGGCTCTCACATGGCCTAAGTTTATAATTGGGCCGCTAGGTTTTTTTTTTTTAATTAAAAATAATATAGGTACTTAAATTGTTTTTAACTCATAATCAATTTGGTCGAATTTGTCTAATTTGACAAATCAAACTTTTTTTCAGTAAAACTTGAATTAAATTTCTCAACCAGTTTTTTCAACCTTATCTTTTATGAAGTTTGCAATAACCATTTATGGTTAAGTGTTCATTTTAATAAAATTACTTCCATGATCTATTCTTAAACTATGGCTGATATTAGAGAGAATTAGATGACCTTAAAAATTAAATTGATCATTTCTAATTATATTTTTATATTTATTCATCAAAGTTGACAAAATTATAATTAATTATATATCTCTACATATTTTCCAAATATATTTAATGAGATTTTGCCATTTAATTAAGAATAAGTGTATTATATAATCCCTTTTTTCTACCTAATTTCATAAATAATCTCCACCCACGTGGTACCCTTTTTTTTTTTTCCTTCTCTTTTGCTACCGTTTTTTTTTTTTTTTCTCTTCTAACTGCTGCTGTTTTTTTTTTTTTTTTTAATGGCTCTTTTTTGGTTTATTCTTATCATCATATTTAGCATAAAAATTTTTTAAAATTAAAATTTAATACACATTAGATTATAATTTTATTTTTTTAGTATTTATTTCAAATATATATATATATATTTCTGTATAATTCAACATTTTTAATTAATTAATGAAAAGCAGAAACTAATTCTTGAAAAAAAAAACACGTCTTTATTGAGAAAAATCAAATATTGTATAATATAAAAAAAAAAATATGTGACATCATATATATCACTTAAAAAAAAAGCATATACGTTAAATAGTAGAAAATAATATATGTGTCATATATTAAAAAAGAATATATGTATCGTTTATCAAAAAAAAATATATGTGTTATCTACCAAAAAATACATATATTCCATAAACCAAAAAAAAATAAGTTGAAAATAAAGGAATTATTTTTTAAACTAATTGAATAAAAAAAATTTATAAAACATGGAGCATTTTAATTATCATAGCAATAAATTTATATATTAGTAATTTTAATAATCATACCAAAATGAGAGTTCTATTAAATAATATTATTGTTACTTTTTTTTTTCTTCAATCTATTAAAAATTAGATATATATAATTTATCTAATATTTTTAAATTATAAGTTCAAATTATATTAAATATTATTTATTATTAAAAAAATACTAGATATTATAAAACCTGTGGTTTGTAATATCATAAATTAAATAATGTGATGAGATTGAGTGGATTAACCAATAACTTAATAAGAGCTATATAAATTTTATTTTAGTTAATTAAATTATAATATTTTATTTATAATAATTATAAATTTGTCATAACATTTTCTTTTAGTTTTATAAATCAAATCACAAATCAAAAGCGTCTAATCCTCCACGCTTTTGGAATAAAAAAGTCCCAAGGACTTGATCACCAACCTCACTCTAAAATTGAAATAGTCCATATATAAATTTTTATTTAAATTAATTATAAAACTATTTTAAAAAAAGATTTTTTTATTTTTAAAATAATTTTATTACCTGTTACAATAATTTATGTAATCTCACAAACTAAAAACAGTGTTTTCAGAATAAATTGTATGTTAAAGACATGTTAATCATTGTTGTAAAATTAAAACATTTAAATCAACAAAATAATTATAAAAATAACTTGTTGCAATAAAAATATTAATAAAAATTTGTACGTATTTTTATTGAAAATAAAATTTTATTTTTATTATTATAAATTTTAATAATTTTATTTTTAAGTAGTTTTCAAAACGTTGTTTAATACTAAATCATCTATCTGAATCTAGGAGGAAGACTGCAAGTCGAACGTGCCAAAAAAATACCCTTCTAACCATTCTAAGCACACTCCTTGTTCTTCCCTCTTCCCACTTTTGCCTCAGCAGGTGTCATGGCCTCTTCTGCCTCCAGCTCAACCATTCTCGCCTATGTTCCGACGTTTATTTTCCTCTTTTTGCGTCGGTTTGTCGTTTTCTCTCATTCACCTCACTCTTTGTAGCTTTCACTAATATCTATTTGTTCACCGAACAGAACTTTTCTGCTCTCTCTCTCCAACAATTAAAGCTTTTCTACTGATAGCGCGCTATTGATTTCTGGGTTGTCTGCATTATTCACAATAAAGCAACACCTGGCTGCTTTTGAGAATCCTTTTGCCAAAGTTAATGTCATTTGAATACCTGCCTATTCCCCCAACGTCTGTAGGTTTCTGGAGCCATGATAGAGTTCTATAGCAAGTCGGCCCTCCTTTCTCTCTCTTTACTTGGGACTGGGGTTTGCATTTTACTGCCTTAGTCTTGTCTTCGATCTTGGTTTTTTTTTTTTTATCACCTTGCTTTTTAGCTGTTTCTGTGGCAGTTGTTTTTCTAAAGATATATATTTTTAGTTTACCTGCTTCCCTCCTCCCTCTTTTTTCCCTTTTAAGATTTAAGATTTTTTTTTTCTTATGTATTAATCTAGAGTGAGGTTTTCTCATCTGGGTTTTCTTGTACTCTGAATGCTTTGGTCTTAAATTGAAGAGGTTTGAGTTGAGAACCCAAGTGTCATTTGTTGCATAAAATTAGGGTTTTCCAGCTGACTGTGATTGAAGTAGGGTTTTGGTTCAATTTTGGGGTTCTCTGAATCATGATGTCTGTAAATGATCATGTTTTTGTGGCGTGGGAGGAGCACATTATGTGTCATGAGCGTGGTCGCCGTGTGGTTCACTATTACTTGAAGGAGGAGTCTGGGGACTTAATTCTTGCAGTTATTGGGACTGAGAGAAGTATTAGGCATATGATGTATGTAGTTTCAGGCGAATTTGTTCAGGCTTATGGGTCTAAAGCATCCATCAATGCCTGCACCAAGTGGCGTGCAAGAAGAGAAGTTGTCGAGTGGCTCACAACTTTGGTCTCAAAGCAGTGGCAGGACGAGATTTCTAGTATGTTCTCACTTCTCATTGTTTATTATTATACAACCTTTAAATTTCTGTTTTGGGAATGTTACTGTTTCAGATTTCATGCTGTATTTGGCCTTTTTGCATGCAAAATCACGTCTTTGGTTTATGTCTCAGTCAGGAAGCAACTGCCTTCGGTTAGGTCGCCTCATGCATATTTAGCAACAGTTTTTTACCGACCATAAAAGATTACCGTGACATTTTCAAATAGGCTGTTTTTCCCCCTTTGTAACATGAATTGTTTGTTCCCTTATTTCCTCTTTTGAGGATATTATGCCTTGAATTATTTTTCTTTTATTAGTTGTTTCTTTATTCTTGTCAATACTTCAAGTAAGACCTCTCCTTGTCTGCAAAAGCCCTTTGTATGATACTTTGATTGTCTTGGTTGTTTTGGTTATTCTACCAGAACAGCCTGATTTTAGTTTTTACTGCCCTCTCGCAGTCTTGCTTTGCATTTTATAAATGTCAGCTTATATTTCATTTCCTTTCTTTTTTGGCTAACGAATGGACTGAAAAGTCTTTCATTTTTGTCTTTGCACGTTTATTCATCCTTAATCTTGTACTATAACAGAATGCTTTTAAATCAGTCTCACAACAATTTTTTAGGTGGTAGGTATAAGTTTTCCCCTAATGTTTACCAAAACACCTGCTTGCGGTTGCATGGACTGCATTTTTAGTTATCTGTAGTGTGTTTTCTCTGTAACTATATATATGGTAACATAATTGTGTTATTGTGAATGACCTTCCCTGTTAAAGAATGGATGAAAATGGGCACACATGCTATGTGTCCATCAGTACAAACATTTGCCAACTAATATTGCTAACGTAGCTTGGTGTAACTCTGTTGCTTAGTCTGTTGTGCCTAAGTGGTCCACATTTTTGGTGTTTCAATATTTTCGATGTTTAACTGAATGCTTTTCTGATAATAGATCCACCAAGAAATGAACCAGGACAAACTCCACCGATTACTGATACTCATCAAGCTTACATTCGAGATCAGATGGTACATATTTAAAGTTTGTTAGTTTTGGTTGATTGTTTAGTTTCTATATTGTTGTTCGTCAAAGTTTTGATTCTCCCCTATATATTTAGGTTCCACGAAAATTAAAAGTTCAATATTCTCAAATCAAATGGTTTGGTGATGCTTGGATCTGTGGCAAACAGCTGAAACACTACCCAGCTTTTTGTAGGGATGAAATTACAATAACTGTAAGTGTCAATATTCCCCCCCTTTACTTGAATATTTTGTCTTCATCTTATGCTGGTCAGACAGTTCTATTGAGATATTGTTATTTCACTTTCATGTTAAAACTTAAGAAAACTTTTTTATTGATTTATTTCTTGTTTTCCTGGAATTTCAGGTCCATTCCTTTGTTTTTATAATGGCTTTAGAAGATTATCACTACCTTGCTTACTTGGAAGACATGTATGAAGACAAGAAAGGGCAGAAAAAGGTGAAAGTACGGTGGTTTCACCACAATCAGGAAGCAAAGAGCTTAATCCCTCAGCTAAATCCACACCCTAGGGAAGTTTTCATCACACCACATGTTCAAGTTATTAGTGCTGAATGCATTGATGGACCTGCAACTGTTTTGACGCCTAAGCATTATGAGAAATGTATGGCTTCTGTTCCACCTGATTCATCCCCTGCAGTCTATATGTGCTTTAGACAGTTTAAGAACCATAAGCTTAAACCATTTTCCCTTGCGAAATTGCAAGGGTACTCCAATCAAGCTATACTTTCTTCCATAGATGGGCATTTTACCTCCAAGCAAAATATCTTGTGTCACAAGCTGTATGGGGAAGATGAGGATGAATTAACGCGTAGTGACCCTGTGTGGGTAAAATCTAAGAAAAAGAGGAGTCACAAGGACTATCAAGGAGTAGAAGCTGGTCATTCTGGCACTAGGAATTCTGCCTGTGAGAATCAATTAATTAAATATAAACAGATATACCCAAAGTTGAAATTACGGCTATCAAGAAAAACAATGGACACCAAACTTGTTGGAACCGACCTCCTATGTCCCATCTCTTTTAAGGTTGATGAGAGGATAGAGATTCTTTGTCAAGATAGTGGCCTACGAGGTTGCTGGTTTAGGTGTAAGGTCTTGCAGGTATCACAGAAACGTTTGAAAGTCCAATATGCTGACGTGGAGGATGTAGAAGGATCCGGGTATTTAGAGGTATGAATATGCACATTTTCTCCGCTCTAATCACAGAACAAAATGAATTAATTTCTTCTTGTTCTGCGTCCAAAATACATCTTTATTACTAACTTATTGTGCTATATTCATTGGATGCATGACTGCCAAATAATATTGGTGAGTAGTGACAAATTGCCTTGCAACATCAAAGAGGCTGGCTCATAAGTCACTTTAGTTTCATGTGTACGCATTACTGCTGTTTTTTTTTTTTTTTTTAAACTTTTCCTTTTTTCCAAAAAGCCAAATAATGAAAGTAAATTAGTCAATGCTTTGTTGGTAATATGTAGGAATGGATTCCAGTTAGAGTTGCTTCACCTGATAAATTAGGAATGAGATGCTCAGGTCGCCTGACAATCCGGCCTCACCCTCCTCAGGATTCTACAGATTTTACATTTGAGGTTGGGTCTGCAGTAGACGCATGGTGGAGTGATGGGTGGTGGGAAAGTGTTGTTACTGGAGTGGGAACCTCTAAAGCCAATACTCTGCAAGTTTATTTCCAAGGTAAGTTCTAATCTGTAAAGGAATCCATTTGTTTAAGATGAAAAATCCTTTGCGTTTTCTAAATCAGATATGCTGTGTATGATGCTTCTTTTCTATGTGACCTTAGGTGAAGGGAGGTTTCTTACGCTCCTAAAAGAGAACATTAGGGCTTCTAAAGATTGGTTCGGTAATAAATGGATTGACATAAAGGCCAAACCTGACATACTCTTGTATATATCTGAGAATGACAGTTCTGGCATGAAGCTCTCAAACTGCTATTCTACAGCAGGGTCATGTGGATTCAAAGTTCCTTGGACTCCTAAACTTAAAGCTATTGAAGAAGGAGGCCAAGGATTAGCTGATTTAGTTGCAGCTGTTGAACTTCTGGAAAATATGGACATTTCCAGTTCAAGCAGTCAGCCTCATACCATCGGTAATGCCGTAACGAACCATTCTAGTTGTACTGATGATAATGATGCAAAAGAGGTCAAATCTGTTCCGGAAGGTTTTTATCCTGTTGATGAGAAATGTGAACTAAGTGAAGTCATGGTAAGTTACCCAAGTGCTGAAGTGGTGTCAGTTGTATTTTAACTATGGATCCTGAAATGCAGCGGTCCATGGTGTTTGTAATTAAAACTAAGGTGTAGTCACAGTTTAGAGGCATCAAAAGAATTGGGTGCGTGTACAGGAATATCCGATAGGGTTAAAGTTGTTTTTGGTTAAAAAACTAGAAAATGTAACTACGGCAGTGTCATGGTAGGTAGTTTGCATTTCAGATTTTCAGTCCAAGGAGTTGGAGTAAGAATGTTTCTATTTGCTAGTAATGTAGTTAGCCAGCAACCTATACAGAAGACTTTTTATTTAAGTCATAGTAGTTTTTATTGTGTTTCATGGTGTAACATACATGTTTTTCACATCATCATAATGCACCAAACAGTTAGTTTTTTGCTTGGAACAATATACCTTTGAAATTCAGATATGTTTACAAAAGAATAAGGAATCACGAAGTAGTCGCCTGATTTCTTTGCGTTTTGGGTTCACACTTTTGCAAGCCTACATATAATTGGGTTTCCGGTTAGCTTGTTAGTAAATTGGCAGGAGCTGCTTTTTACTCGAGTATTCTTCTCTTTGGAGCAACATACGAACAAGGGAAATGTACTCCAAAGATACAAGAATATGAAACATGAGAGGCTTCATTCATGGCTGTGCAATCCCCTTCTTGATGAGCGTGTCATAAACTCTGTCAATTTTTTCAGGCTCAATCTTGAACAAATTATAGGCATCAGACTTTTCAGTGATATTGCCATTCAGGATTTGAATTGACATGACTTCAAGCATCTTCAGATAACTGGCCGGGGATAACCCAATCTCGCTGCATAAACGTTTTTCCTGCCAAGGCATTCAGAAATAATAAAGAGCATCATTTAAGAATCTAAAACAACAACAAAAAATTCTCAAAATAACTACACTACACAGTACACATGTACCCATTCATGCCGTTGAACAGCTCGTTGCAAAACAAAGGAATTTTAAGTAAGTGAAGTAACCCTTGTTACATTCTACTGCACTAAAAATACTAACCGTTTGAATGTCAATATTCTACTGCACTAAAAAAAGAAGCTGTGATTATGGAAAACTATCTAATAACAAAGCGAGAATCGAAAACGTACAGCTCCAGACAGTAGGTCTGCACTATCAATCTGAATGGCGTCCTTTAATCTCCTAGCATTTTCTTCAGATTTCCTTTTCCTTTTTTGTTCAAGATATCTATCTGCCTCAGCCGTTGTACGGCAACCTGCAGCTTTAGCTTCCTATATGATAACATTGTGCAATAATTAGGGCACAGAAATGTCCATTATGCTTTGAAGCTGAAAGCATTCAAGGGTTTAATGTGAATGAATCTTGATTAATACCTTTAATTCTTGAATTCTTTTACGTGTTCGATGCGTTGTAATGACTGCCTTAAGCAACTCTTCATGCTCTTCCTTGGAATGAAAACGCATAAAAGCATCTAAATTCCCACATATTGTTCTTTCTTCAGGTGACAAGTCCTTCCCAAAAGCATTTTGATATAATAAATTTCTTTCTATTATAAATTTCTTCCTCTTCTTCCTCTCATCAAGCCTACAACATTTATTCAGATATTCGAATGCTAAATTCCTCTCTATTCAGATCAGTAATCTTGAATCAAACATTTAGGCTAACTTTGTGTAAAATTTATAACAGATGCAAAATCACCATCACAAATTTAGAATGAAATAATCATCATGACCAACCTCTTCGAATATATATGAAGAACTCTTAACTTCAGCTCACGCTCGTCCTCAGTATCACTGTCCTTGAATTCCATGTCAACCAATAACTGTTCTGCATCAATATCATATTCAGGATTGAACTCCTGCCTTTTGGGGTTATAACCACTCAGTTCAACCAAAGAAGGGCAGTCAGTGCCTGAAATTGGTTGTTTTCCCTTGAAACTCCTTTCCATTTGAGGATCTGCTGACATTCGAGGATCTTTAACATTTGATGGTTTTTTGTTAGCAGCTGTAGCTCTTTCATTTGCCCTACTATAACGAACTCCGGCTTCTGCATACACAGTAGAAGAAAGTAAGTGGGAAAACCTAATAACGGTTTATGATTTGATAAAACAGAAACCATCAGCTAGCGGACATATTTCGTCGAACCAGAATTCAAGCTTGATAGTAAATGATTGGAGGGTCCTCCACCATTTTGCATATCTTCAATGCTGAGTAAGTGAATAAAATTTTTATGAGAAACTTTAATTAAGAATCTGATATAGTGCATAAATTAGGAGTAACACACAATATTAGAGCCATACTTGATCCTGGAAGGAGAAAATGGGGATTCTTCCTCCAAATTAAGCTCCCCAGTAGTAGCAAATCCTGTGACAGTTATTAAAAGGGATTTCGGGACAAATGTACAAGAAACGTCACACCATTAGGAAGATTGAAGATTGTAAATAACTGTTAGTTTAAATTGACAAGTATTGGCTCCTTCACTATAAAAGAAAAATCTTGAAAATGAAAATAGACTGAGATACTCATATTGACACATCTAGAAAAATAAAAGGGGAGCCAAATTTATCACAAACCTTTCTTGTACTCATTGTGCCCTTTAGCCATAGCAAGAAGTTCCTTCTTGTTTTTTCCAACAACAAGAGACGTGTCCTTGAACAAACACATTCCGTATATCAATTAATTTCATGAGAAAATCAGAAATTTGGGAAAGCATGGTATACAGGTCAGATTGTACCATACCGGGAGAGGGAAATTTGGAGAGTTCAAATACACTTTTGTGTAGTGCTCTTTACATTCCTCTATACTCTTTGTCCCCACATGTTCGGCCACTTCATCCCAGTTTCCCAAGCCAAACATTTCGATTGCCTAATATTATGAAATGATATAACAGAGAATTGATGAGAAGTTGCAGGATTCTGAAGGAGAACTAATTATATGATTAAGAAAGACGTCAAAATACCTCTAGAAGCAGCATTTCATCGTTTGCGTTCCAGTCAGGGCAGAAAAGAGGAAATGACAAGTTATCCTGTTAATAAAAACATAGGAGTGCATAAGTGCATCTGTGGCTATACCTTACTAGGCATATAAAAGTCTTCAAGACTGGTTCAAAACACATCCCAAAATTTCATGGAGAAAAATTTATATTGAGCTTCTTTCTTGACATAATTAGGTCTTCTCAACTTCATAAACACTACCAGAGCTACGGTTTTAGTTGCTAAAAACTAAAGAAATTTTGCTGAACAATTTAATATCATGAAAAATCTACCAAGTTAGCAAAGTAATAGGGGAAAAAAAATATTTACTAACCATGACCATGTAAGGATGACTGCTTTTATGAGGTGTCACCTCAGCTCCTACAGAGAAACATTCTACGCATAGATCAAAGTCGGGGCATGTATAACACTTTATTCGAATCTTTCCAGTAATATCTTTGTTGCAGTAATTGCAGTGGTACAAAACCCTTTTATCTTCACTTTTCCCTTGGCCTGACTCAACAATTTAATAAAAGGGGAAAAAAGAAGAAGAGCGAAAATAAATCAAAACAAAGTATAAATAATTGAAAGTTACTGTCAGCACCATGTTGATGCCTATTCATTTATATTATGTAGGATATACTAGTTATGTCACATTAACTTACCTTCATTATCCTAAATTTAAAAATGTAATATTTTGATTTTTTTTCTCTGGATTCAAACACTACGCATAGACCATTATAGCATGATTCAAAGATTAAAAGATTTTATGCGAAATTGCAGTTACATCAATGATGTAAAATGTACCAGAAGCTGTAGATTCTGAATTATTTTCTCCACTAGAAGCATTCTTTCTCTTTGATCTGCATGATCCAAATAGTGTGTTCGGATTCAACAACTTAGCAATAGTAAAGAAACATATTGATTAAAGATCCAACTTCCACCCAAAAATTATCAAGTCATGTAGGATTTAGTATGATATGTATAGTATTTTCCTATTTAGTATGTGATCAAACAGTACTTCTTTGCTATTTGCATAATGGTTCAGAGCCAGATATTGCGTTCAAAGTTTTCATTTAATTATGTGTTGTTACTTTGACTATATATAACATTCATGAAGTAGAATTTGTCATTTATCAAATAAAGAATAAGAACTAGCAATTGTCTAACTGGAAATTCAACTGAGCAGAGAACTGATATGTAAAACAAATTTAACCCTCTATAGCCAATAAAAGATAATCAGAAAGAGCCTAAATCAAATGCGCATCACGTTGTGATTCAAAGAAAATTAAGAAAGAGATCAATTTTATTTAAAAACAAGACCTTTGGGTGGGATCTTTATCGGCAGAATGAATGAATCCACTAGAGTGACTCATTGATGATTCCTGAAGTTGAGTTCACCTGCTCTGGTGTTTATTCAAAGGCACACAAAATGGGAATGAATTTACTTTTTTTGGAGGAAGAAAGAAAGAAAGAAAAAAGAACACAAGACTTGATATTCGTACTTGGAATTTAACCCAAGAATCCAGTTCTAATCCGAAGAGACTTGATAACTCGGTTACTGGTATTTATAGTTGAGTTCAGAAATTTGCTAAATTTTCAGATTTTCGCAACTTTATAAGTCAATGGATGTCTGGGTTGGTGATATTAATGCTCGAAAACTCGGTGTTATGTGTATAATGCCTGCTCTCTGCTTAAGAAACAATGAATGTGCCAATATGTTCACACTGAAATCACGTACTGACGTTCAGTATGTTTGGAAAGAAAATATTGTTTGCCAAGCAAGGAAAAATATCGCTTTTATTTTGTCAGGAAATGAAAAAACCAAAAGAAAAATACATTTACCTTATATCATATATGAAATTTTTTTGGGCTCCCCAATACAAAACTCTGGCCTTGGCCCTGTAAATTAGGTCCAGTACAGCCAAAATTTTAATGAATTAATCTGATTTAATTTAACTAAAAATTTAATTAAATTTGACCCGATTCAACTTAAATAATTTTGAGATTAGATTTAGAATCAAACATTTATATTATGAATTCAATTCAACCTCAACTCAAAATACGAATTAAGTTTTAATTTTATAAAATATATGTATACTTAAATATGATATATTATTATTTTATAATTTTTTACATTATTTAAATTTAAATACTAACTTAACTTAAGTTAATTTAAAGTTTTAAAAAGTTAGACCCAAATTTAGCATAATGTTTTAAGGTTGAGCTTTGAACTTGCATTTAATTTAAAAATTTTGATTTAGTTCAACCCAAAAATATACATGACTCAACAATACTTGTTATAAGTTCAACCCAAATTCAAAATTTCAAACTTAGATTAGCTCGATTCATCTAAATTTACATTCCTACCTTTTTGTAATTTTTTCTCAAAGGACTAATCAATCCGTCCGTGGATTGCACGCTTTGCTTCTCTTGGCATTTTTAATCAATTTTTATATTTTCGTTTTTGGTTGTTTTATGTACTCACTATTATTATTTTAAAAGGAATATTTTTTAACAACCATAATATTCATACGCTGACTAATATGGCGATTACGCCATTACGGAGGATACCTTTTGTAGCACGTACCGGAGCATTTCATCTGGGTGAGCCACCCTGTGTCCATGATGGACTTTTTAGACTTCCTACCTTTCTTATTGGTTTAGGTTTGTGGCGTCGGACCTGAAAGACTGTCTGGCTAGCAGTTGGGTTCTTCATAGACTGGTTCGTAGCTAATTTCCCACTAATACGGTTTTGACTCATAGATTGAGTTCTTACAAAATGAATAACTTTTTTTGGACGAAGAAAGATTTTTAGCAACGGTAATGTGATTCGAACATTTAACATGAAACTAAAAATGAGTGACTCTTACCGGATCACTAATGACATAATAATTTTGGTTTATAATTTACGATTTATGATTAAATAATTATTTTTATAATTTTTAATTTTTTTATAAAAATTATCACAAATATGTTTTATAATAATTTATATTTAATAATTTTCAAAGAAAAAAAATCAAAAATTACCTCTTAGTTGTTTAATACTGATTTCCATTTTTTGATTTTTTTCAAAAAAATTTAAAAATAAAATTATTTTTTATAAATTTGAAGTTTCTAATTATTTTATTCCAATATTTAATCATAAAAAAGTTATAAGACTTTATTTACTCTTTAGAAAAAAATGTTTGATCAAAATAAAAAAATAATAATAATAAATTTGGTTGAAAAAATTTATTTTTAAAAATTTATGAATCACCCCATATTTTGGTAATGATTTCTTAAAAATGTAAAAATCAACATCATATATCATTATCGAGCATATTTGATTGAAAAATCACAAAAAAAAAAAATCAAAATTAGAAATAAAAATTGTTATCAAACCTAAGTGAACCACTACATACTAGATGAGCCAATGAACTACTCAAAGAACATTATGAAGAACTTGAAGATCAATGATAAATGTTCTTCAAAGAGAAAACACCAAAACTTATTTTTCACAGACAACTTAGATATTGAATTCGATTACTATTATCTACATTCTTCGATCTCTGCATAAATTATCAAAGAGACACTAGTGTAGTGTATATCTGCCAAAGACACTATGATGTCAAATTTAGCTCCAAAGTCGAGAGAAATTGGACAGATTTTCAATAATGATACTTTGTTGTTTACTTGAGAATTGAAATATCTAATATTTAAAGTCATGAAGTTTTGGCATTTAAAGTTCACGAAGATATTATATCTTTATCTCAGACTAATGGAATGAAGATAATACTTTGATGAATAATATTCAAATTCTCACAAGTATCACTTAATATAATATCATTATCATCAATATGAGCATAGTATCTGAATATAAAATTAGGGGCAAACATACGAATAAATATACTTCTTGCAAAGTATTTGTTATTTTAATGTGATGATTGGATGCTAATTGATCCAAGTATCCGTTGTTTAACGAACACTTTATTACGTATACTTGGTAAAAAATCATCTAATAGATAATTAAAATGATATGATATAGAAATAGGTCAGATTATTGCTAAGAAATTAGTATAAATAAATGAAGAATGTGAAAGGGGTAATATGTTTGAGAAGTTTAGGAGAGGGATATAGAAATAAAATTAAGCAGATAAAATAGCTAAAATATATTTAGATATTTTTATATAAATCTAAAGAGATATTAGAGTAGAAAAAAGAGTTACTATAACAAGGGAAAATAATGAAGAATATACGCAAGTTTACGTAAGGGGTTTAAGGATGAACTTAAGATGTTTTTGCATTATTTAAATTTATTAAGAAAGTTGTGAAAAGTAGTTCTACTGATTATTTTAATTGGAGCAATTCGTCTTTTTAAGTATTATACGGATCTTCCATTAAAAAAAAGTGTTATACGGATCGATCCAATATATGTTATCAATGGAGCGCAATAACGAGAATTTTTTTTTATTAGTCTAATGCAGGGTAAGATACATACAAAAATTTTTATTAAAAAATATAATTGTCTATTATTTTATTAAAACAATTATCAATAAAATTAACGAGGAACACTAAGTTATTTATTTTTGAACTAATGAAGAATTTATCTGACAATAGCAAGTTTGACATCATATCTTTGTATTAGGTGACATTTGATTCATTGAATATAAAAATAATATAAATAATAATTATAATAAATTAAATATAAAAAAAATAGTATTACTATTATAATGTTTATTTAAGTAATATAATCAAAATAAATAATAATATTAAAATAAAGATTATAAAATTATAAATAAAGTACAATTAAAAAATAAACTTTTTTTTATTACTAAAAGAGATAGAATGAATAAAAAAATATAAATAATTATACAAATTGTGAGAAAAATAGAGAGAGCTGAAGGCGTAATGAGAATTACAGAGGACTGCAGGCGTAATAAAGATTACTGCTATTGTTATAATCCATTTACATTTCATTATAGAAAACAGTCAAATCAAACACAGTAATATCTTGAATGATTTTCATTACGATTATAATTACTGTCAACCAAACATGCCTTAAATGTTTACAAGATTAGGGTAGTGTATTCTAATATTCTCCACATAAATTTTGAGAATTTATAAAAAATAATATAAATTTTAAATTAATAAAATTTATGTTAAAAATAAAATACTTAAAATTAGGTTTAATATATATTAAATGTAACAATCAAATTATAGATATAATTGGTTTGTTAAATAATTAAAATAAATTGTATTATAATATTATATTTTTATAAGTAAATGTATTATAAATTTACATAAAATTATGTTGGATATAAATGAATCCATGCCATGTAGTTTAATATGAGTAGTTACAGTCAACAGATGGCTCACAGAGTCTAATAGATGCTGAATCAATATATAAGTATCATTATCAAATAAAACTTAACAGAATAATCTACCAATAAATATCAATTATCCAACAACAAAACAAAAAGTAATTACATAAAGATAAAGTTTATTACCATAAATAGGATAATCAATAGATAGAATCTTCCAATATAAATTTACTCTATACACTTAAAAAAAACAAAAAAGATTACTTCATATGCAATATGCAATATATAGATACATCAAAATCTTTTTTTTTTATCATCAACTATCTGAATTTACTTGAATATTGAAGAATTAAAAGTCATCACATCTCATAATGATCTGAAATTTTAATAATGTATCCTTTGTTCCCAAACTAAAAAACAAAAGTGTAACCGATTAATAATATTGACAAAAATTTGTATTAATAAATTATATAATAAATTCACATATAAGAAATTGGTGTGTCGGAATTTTAAAGGTCAGAGATTTAAAATGCATGTGAGTAATGCTTTCGTAATTTCTTCGGAAATGTTTCAAAACTACCTTTCATTTTACTAAAACTTTGAGTAGGCCATTTTACTTTGCTTCAAGTTAGACAAATCACTGAGTTTGTTAGAAGATACTTATTTTATAAATCTATGCCATATGAGCTGGGTTATTAATTTCAGACCGGGTTATTTTTGTGGTTATGACTAAAAAAAAAGATTCTCACTTGTAAACTTTGACCTGGTGGAATGTGTTGAAGTAGAGAACCAATCAAGTTTGGGGTCGGTGGTTTCAGCCATAAGCAGGCTTAGGGGGGTTTTGTTTTAAAGAAGAATAAAAACCCCGAACGTTAAACACAAAGCCACGAACATGTTGCAGTAATCGACTCTGTTGAGTTAATTAAATATTTTCTGACGTGTAATGACCCCAGATACTCTATTTTAAATGTAGTTGTTTTTCAGCTATTTTAAATGTAATGCCCTAGATCCTCTATTTTAATATTGATTAGAAAAAAATAAGATAAAATATTTCAAATGTATTAGTTGTAAAAATAAATATTGAAATTAAAAAAAAAATTACACTCTAAATGATAAGAATTTTTTTTGTTCAATATAGGCGTATAACTAATACTCCTCCTATCACCATAAAAAACCTACCACTCTAGCTCTTGAAATCATTTATAGGAAACCTTTATAGGAAACCTTCACAATTTGGTAGGTTCTCTACCACATCAAGCTCTTCAACAACTAGCCAAAATACATGGACACCTTATGCATTTAAAACTTGGTGAAATTTCCACAGTAATTGTTTCATCCTCTGAAATGGTCAAAGAAATAATGAAGACCCATGATGTTACTTTTGCACAAAGGCCTCAAATCCTTGCCTCAGAGATTGGTTCATATGGTGCAAGCATTCCTTTGCTCCATATGGTGATTATTGGAGGCAAATGAGAAAAGTTTGCAATCAAGAGCTTCTAAGCAGCAAAAAGAGTGCAGTCCTTTTCTCATGTTAGAGAAGAAGAGGTGTGGAAGCTGTTAAGAAGAGAATGCAGAAATGAATATTTGTTGTTATTTTTCTTGTATTTTAAACACTACATTTACAATCTATTTAAATACAACACCTAATACAACAAGAATAGGAAGCATAAATTAAGGAGTAAAAAGAGGCATAAAACAAGGAGCAAAAGGAGGAGGAAATTGAGGAGGAAATGAGGGAATAATGTTGACCACTTTTATTTTCAACACTCCCCCTCAAGTTGGAGAGTGGATATCATGAACTCCTAACTTGGATCGTAGTATTGCAAATTGGTCTTTTCCCAATGCCTTTGTAAACACATCTGCCAATTGTGATCGAGTAGAAATATATGTAGGACGAATCATCCCTGTTTGTAATTTCTCTCATACGATATGACAATCAATTTCAATGTGTTTTGTGCGCTCATGGAATACTGGATTCGCTGAGATGTACAAGGCTGCTTGATTATCACAAAATAGTGGCGTTGGTGCATTTTGTGGAACCTTTAGATCTTGCAATATATAGCGTAACCAAGTCAGTTCCAAACATGTGTTTGCCATGGATCGATACTCAGCTTCTGCAGATGATCTAGAAACATTGGTTTGTTTCTTAGATTTCCAAGATATGACAGAATCACCAAGAAAGATACAATACCCTGTAACTGATTTTCTTGTGGTAGGTGATGAGTGCTCAAAAAGCACTAATATTTCGTGATTAATTGTGCGTAATTGATTGATATATAGATTTATTATGATTATTATTTCGATTATTTTCATAAATCTATCCATTCGGAGTCACGGGTATATTTTAGTGCATTTCAGGTGTTTTTAGCGTCAAATGAGTCAAATGATGAAATCACGCAAAGACGGGACACCTACGGCGCTCGGATCACAAGTTACGGGCTAATCAAGACAAAATATGTAAGCCTTACATATAGTGCCATCACATATGTAAGGGGGGACGTGAAAAGAAGGAAATCATCGCGCGCCGCGGCGGAAGAATTGCATGCCGCGGCGTGAGGCTCTCGGGTTGAATTCTGGAAAACAATGAAGCATCGCGCGCCGCGGCGGGAGAATTGCATGCCGCGGCGGGGAGCTCTCGGGTTTTTGCATATTTTTCAGAAATTGTGTTGCGCCGCGGCGGGGAAAATGCATGCCGCGGCGCGCCTATTCCTATGGCACACAGGATTCGTGTAAACCCTTACATCTATAAAAACCCCCTTAGAGTCCCCCTTACATAGAACTCGAAATAAGAACTCCAATTCATACACAACTCATTCTCTTCTCAATTTTGCGACCCAAACACGACATTCAATCAGCTTTGAGAGCGTTGCCACACTATAACGAAGCGAGAGATACCATTCTAAGGATTCAAGGAAGCCAAAGACGATCGAAGATAAAGCTTACGGAGGAGTAGATCAACCGATCCATAAGCGGTATTAAGATTTAGGTTTTCCTTGTTGTTATAGAATTACTTTATCTTCTCCATTTGTTAAAGTGTATGATCATATTTTATTTGTCTATGAATAACAATATGAACATGAGCGGCTAGTTTCACTATGGATGTTTAGTTTGTGTTGCCATGTTTGCTAGGATTGTGTATGGTGTATTAAATTGATTTATGAATGAAATACCTTTTTGATTAAGAGCATGTTTAGATGTTTTATTATGAATAATCATGGACCAATTTGATATTCGTAGATAGACTGAAAAATCTGAGAATTTAGTTAGAGGAACATCACCTTAACTCTTTTCCGAAACACTTAATCGAAGCTTCAAGTTAGTGACTTAGTCATAGCATTAATTTGATTGGCATATTCTCCTTGCGCATAATTTGATAGCTAGTTAATTTACCCTGACCAGAGGCGGTTAATTAGTTCATCAATAAAGAAACCTACCCCGACCAAAAGGAGTTTCTTAATTAAAAGGAAAGCCGGTAGTTTAATTCATATAGGACGTTCATGCATATCACCATACCTTTTCGATGCAAACATGGTTAACCAAGCTAAACGTCCATACATCCTCTTTTGATATTTTATTTGATTGAATCGATTGTCTGATTGCCATCTTGATTTCGTGTGATTCTCGTATGATTGTTCCCGTTACCAAAACCAAACAAACTCTTTTTACAGTTTTATTAGCATTAGGATTCTAGTTACTTAGAGTTTTAGTTTTACTAGAACTCTATTTAATTAGTGTTTTATTTTCATTAGAACTCCATTTAGATTAAAAAGCTAGTTATTTAAGACCACTGCAATTCCTTGAGAGACCGACCTTGGAAGTTGCTTATCACTTCACTACGAGTGATTCGTACACTTGCGAGTACACATTTTAACACATCAGTAGGACAGCCTGCCCAATCTGAATCACAATAGGCTTTCAAGGAAAGATTGTTACTGCAAGAGAAGAACAAACCCTGACCAGGAGTGCTTTTGATGTATTTGAGTATTCGTAATGCAGCATTCCAATGAGGAATCCGGGGCTCATGTATAAACTGACTCAATGTTCGAACAGAATAGGCAATGTCGGGTCTTGTGACTGTGAGGTAAATCAACTTGCCAAGTAATCTTCTGTATTTAGTTGGATCGTTCAGTAGTTCTCCTTCTGTTGTGGTAAGCTTCAAGTTTTGTTCCATTGGAAATTCTACTGGGCGTGCACCAAGAAGCCCTGAGTCTTCCAAGATATCTAGGGCATATTTTCTTTGAGACATGAAGATACCTTTCTTTGTACGGGAGAATTCAATGCCTAAGAAATATTTCAAGTCTCCAAGATCTTTGATGCGGAAGCTTTTGAGGAGAAATTTTTTCAGATGTTCCATTTCTTGTAAATTGTTGCCTGTGAGAAGTATGTCATCAACATAAATAAGAATAGCAGTGAATGAATTACCACAAGCTTTGGTAAAAAGTGAATAATCTGCTTTGGATTGTTGATAACCAGCTTGCTGAATGGTATCTGAAAAGGTGGAAAACCAATTCCTGGAAGCTTGCTTGAGTCCGTAAAGAGATTTGTTGAGCCGACACACAGTATTCTCCCCCTGTCGGCGAAGATCGGGAGGTGGAGTCATATAGACGACTTCATTCAGATCACCATGGAGGAAAGCATTTTGCACATCAAGCTGGTGAATGTGCCAATGCCGGGAGGCAGCAACAGCTATTAAACATCGGAGCGTGGTCAATTTGGCTGTTGGAGAAAAGGTCTCGGTATAGTCAATACCTTCAACTTGAGAATAGCCTTTTGCGACAAGACGGGCTTTGTACCGCTCGATAGTGCCATCAGATTGATATTTGATTTTGTAAACCCATTTGCAACCAATGGGTTTATGACCAGCAGGAAGAGGGACCAGGCTCCAGGTGTTGTTTTGTTGTAATGCTTCTAATTCTGTGTTCATTGCTTGTTGCCAATGTAGATCGAGGATAGCTTGAGCATAAGAGGTAGGCTCAGTGTGGACTGAAATGTTAGCTAAAAATGCACAATGGGTAGAGGAAATGCGAGAGTATGAAATAAATTTGGAAATAGGGTATCGAGTACCTGATGTAGAACTTGAAGACAAGGCCGATTGATTGGCTTGCGCAAGTATGTAGTCTTTATGCCATGTCGGAGGTTTCTTCGGCCGAGTGGATTGTCGAACAGGCTGGATAGGAGAGGATGAAGAATTGGTAGGGTCAGATGTATGTGATTCAGTTGGCAACAAGGTATGAGGATTGGCCGGGTCAGAAGAGGAAGGAGTGGTAGGGGTGTTATGGGAGGAAGATGGAGACATGTCGGGATGTGACGGAGAAGGATGAGAGGAAGGTGTATCATGGGAAGGGGGTGGCACAGTGTAATCCCAATAACGGATCTCAGGAGGCGGAGGAAGAGATGTAGGAGATGACAGTGAAGGAAAAGTAGTTTCATGAAATTTGACATCACGGCTAACAAAAAAGGAACCAGTTTCTAAGTCGTAAAGCTTGTAACCTTTTTGATTGGTGGGGTAGCCAACAAAGAGACAACGTTTAGCACGGGGGTCAAATTTGTGTGTAGGGTGAACAATGGTGGCATAGCAAAGACAACCAAAAACCCTCAAATGAGCAAGAGATGGCGGGTGATTGTATAATCGTTCAAAAGGTGATTTGTTTGATAATAGTGGCGAAGGTAATCGGTTTATGAGGTAGGTTGCAGTGAGTATACATTCACCCCAAAATTGCAGTGGTAATTGAGATTGAAAAAGTAACCCCCGAGCTACAATTAGCAGATGACGATGCTTACGTTCAACAACTCCATTTTGTTGTGGAGTGTAAACACAAGTACGTTGATATTGAATGCCATGAGTTTGAAAGAAAGATTTTAAAGGGAAAAATTCTACACCATTGTCTACCCTGATGATTTTAACTGTGGCATGGAATTGTGTATGGGCATATGTAATAAAGGTTCGTAACAAGTGTTGGGTTTCAGATTTGTGTTGCATGAGAAATACCCAAGTACATCTGGTAAAATCATCTACTATGGTAAGAAAAAAACGTGCCCCTGAATGTGTTGAGACTTTGTGTGGACCCCAAATATCACAATGCAATAATTCAAAAAGAGCATGAGTTGACATAGAACTTGAAGGAAAAGGCAATCTAGTTTGTTTAGCCATGGGACAAATAGTACAATGATTGTCAAAAGAAACATTAGTGGTAGGTAATAAAGGAGAAACTAACTTAAAACGAAGAGGTGATGGATGTCCAAGGCGCATGTGCCACAGATTGGATGAATGGAAAACTTGATGGGAAGCAGGCTTTCGAAGTGGTGACATGTAATAAAGACCGCCATGTTGCTTACCCGAGCCAATCATCTTCCCTGTCGCCAAGTCCTGCAAGATACAAAAGTTTGGAAATAAAAGAACACAACAGTTTAGAGCAGTGGTAAGCTTGCTTACAGACATCAAATTTAGCTGAAAAGATGGAACACACAAAACATCGGTCAATGTAATATCTTTGCTAAAAGGCATAGTGCCAGTGGAGGTGATAAGTGCGGAAGAACCAGTGGGCAAATTTACAGATGAAAGTGGAGTGGGCTTAGTGTGAGTGAAAAAGGTGGATTCTGAGGTGATATGGTCTGTAGCTCCGCTATCCAAGATCCAAGGCTTAGCAAATACAGAATTAATTGAAACATTTGAAAATTCGGACAAACCTGCAGTATTTGCATAATGATTGTCATTACCAGAGGTTTGGTTCATCATAGATAATACTCGAGCAAGTTGTTGAAGCTGATTGGTAGAAAATCCAGTTTGAGTGTGATCTTGTGAAGAATCTGATGTATTGGTGACATAGGAGTTGTGCTGAGGTTGATTCTTTGATTCCATTGCATTGGCAGCATGGTAGGAATTTGAGTCAGGAAAGTTGCGTTGAGGTTGGTGCGATGAATTCCTTTGAGGTTTAAAGATGCTATTTTTCCCATTTTTTAACCTGCAACGATCTTCAAGATGCCCTCTTTTGTTACAATACTTACAATGAAATTTCAGAGTTCGACAATTGTCGATGGTATGTCCTTCTCTGTTGCAGTGCTCGCATTGCTTGTTCTTCGATTTGTTGGATGAATTCTGACGACTTTGTAACGCAGCAGCAATGGAGAAATGTTCTGTGGGCTCTTGCATCATTCTTCTCTGAGTCTCGTCTTGGATGACCAGAGAGTAAGCCTGGCGAACATTTGGCAATGGTGACATCATGAGGATATTGGTACGAACAGTATTGAAGGTGTCATTGAGACCCATGAGAAACTGCATCATTTGAAATTCTTGTTTTCGCTCGTCATGAGCTTTCATCTGATTGCAAGTTGGTTCATCTTCGTAGTTGTCTAGTTCATCCCAAAGGCCTTTGAGTTTGGTGAAGTAGGCTGTGACCGTCATGGTGCTTTGTGAAGTGGAAGCCAATGATTTATGAATATGGTAGATTGCTGGTGCATTCTTTTGTGCAAATTGATCTCTGAAATCCTCCCACACTTGTTGAGCGGTCTTAGCGTGAGCAACTCCTTTGGCTAGGTCGTTTTCTACGGAGTGAGTGAACCACGATAGGATCAGACTGTTGCATTGATTCCATTGAGCAAACTCTAGTGGGTGAGTTGTTGGTGATGGTGCCTGGATGGAGCCATCGATGAAGCCGATTTTGTTCTTGGCTGTAAGGGCATGAACGACGAATTTGCTCCATGATGAATAATTGTCTCCATTTAGCTTCATCGGAACGAGCATGTGGCCGGTGTGATCGGAATGATAATGAAATATGGACTTGATGGATCCATGTGGGCTTGTAAGGGCTTGTGGGCTTGTGGGTAATGGGCTTGATGGATCCATGGGTTTGAGTTTAAATGTGGGCTTGGGTTTAAATATGGGCTTGAAATAGTAGGCTTGGGCTTTAAATGTGGGTTTGAGCTGAATAATGGGTTAGGGTTTCTATTATATGATATATATATATAATAGATTGAAACAGATCAAAGATTGAAGACAGAGCAAACAGAGGCTGTGAGTGGGCACGGCTGGAGAGCGAAGCAGGCGCGGGCGCTGGTGGCTGGGCTTGCGGCTGGAGTGGGCGCTGGCGCGGGAGGCGCTGGGCTGGAGGCGCGACTGCCGGATGGGCTGCGACTGCTGGAGGCGCGACTGGGCTGCTCGAACCTGAGGCGCGCGCTGACAGACAGGTGCACTGACGGACGGCAAGCTGGACTGGAGGCGCTGGTGGTGCGCTGGTCTGGGCTGACGGCGCTGGTGACTCGGCGCGCAGGTTACTGGAGGCGCTGGTGGCGCGCGCAGAAGGCGCTGGTTGCTTGGACGAGTTGGGGCGCGCTGCGACTGGCCGACTGGGCGCGCGGCAGGAGCGGACTTGGGCAGCGTTGTTGGGCTGAACGGCTGCTGATATCTGGTGGCGACAGCTGGTGTGTGATGTTGCGACGGAGCTGGTGTGGCTGGTTGCGACCGCGTGATGTTGCGACGGAGCTGGTGTGGCTGGTTGCGACGACGGCGAGCTGGACTGGAGGGTTGCTGATTTTGTTGTTGATCAAATGGAATTGATCAAATGAAGATTAGAATTTGGAAAAGTGTTTGATTGTGTTTAGGATCAAAAATGCTCTGATACCATGTTAAGAAGAGAATGCAGAAATGAATATTTGTTGTTATTTCTCTTGTATTTTAAACACTACATTTACAATCTATTTATACAAATACAACACCTAATACAACAAGAATAGGAAGCATAAATTAAGGAGTAAAAAGAGGCATAAAACAAGGAGCAAAAGGAGGAGGAAATTGAGGAGGAAATGAGGGAATAATGTTGACCACTTTTATTTTCAACAAGCTAATCGAAAGCCTTCGTTGTTCTACCGGATTGCCAATCAATGTTACTGAAAAGATTTTCTCCTTAACAGCTAGTGTAGTATCAATAGCAGCATTTGGTAGCAAATCCAAAGACCAAGATAAGTTTTTATCTCTGGTCAAGGAATCAATATCATTAGCAGGAGGTTTTGATGCTGCAGATTTGTTTCTGTTAGGAATGGGTTCCCTTGAACCTGTCATGCACTGTGATCTACCGGCTCACCGCGTGAACAATCCCAGTTCGTCGGGAGGTCACCGAGGCACGACTCACTCAGGCTATGACCAGGTAGTAATACCACCCTTCAAAGAACTTCCCACTGGCCTAGTAGAGTTCTGCCTTACCCAAGCTTCGAACTTGGTACCTGGCCCTTAAGTACCCAAGTTCCATGAAGCTGGTACCATCTGGTATACCAGATACCAGTCCAGATGGTACCAGCTTCATGGAACTTGGGTACTTAAGGGCCAGGTACCAAGTTCGAAGCTTGGGTAAGGCAGAACTCCACTAGGCCAGTGGGAAGTTCTTTGAAGGATGGTATTACTACCTAGTCATAGCCTGAGTGAGTCGTGCCCCGGTGACCTCCCGACAAACTGGGACTGTTCACGCGTTGAGCCGGTAGATCACGGGAACCCATACCTAACAGTTTCCTTCTATAAAATTTCTAAGAACTTTGAGCAAAATGAGAATGAAATTGGAGAAGATTCATCAGCAGAAAGACGTAATTTTAGAGAACATCGTCCGTAAGCACAAAGCGAAACAATTTAATAGTGAACTGCAGAAGGAGGAGGAAGATCTTGTTGATGTTTTACTTAAACTACAGCAAAGTGGCACACTTGACATTCCTATCAAGGAAAACAACATAAAAGCTATAGCCCAGGTTAGTAATTCTGATATTAGTCTTTTAATTTTGCTATTGTTAGGCGAAAGGTACAGGCATCCTCGTATCTTTGAATAAATAAAGCTTTCAATTAGAATGCTTTAGTATCATAATTTTGTAAAAAAGTTCAATTTAATTCCAAACAATTCCAAAAAAATAAAGTGTATAGAACTAAAGTGCACATTTTATAAAAGTATGAGACTAAAGCGCCCATGATGAAAGTTGATGAAATAAATTGCACATTTACTCAAAGCTATGAGAATACCTACCATATTCTTATACTTGTTAGGATTAGGACCATGTAAAAAAATGTTGTGTAAAAAACACAGGACATGTTCAGTGCTGGAAGTTATACTTCATCTACATCAGTGATATGGGCTATGACAGAAATGATGAAGAACCCAAAAGTGATGAAGAAGGCCCAAGCTGAGATAAGGCAAATCTGAAAAGGAAATAAAGTAATCCATGAAACAGATATTGAGGGTGGTAATTAAAGAAACTCTAAGGTTGCATCCTCCTCTGCCTTTGTTACTCCCTAGAGAATGTAGGGAAGCTTGTAAAATTGAAGGATTTGATATTCCAGTCAAAAGCAAAGTCATTGTTAATGCTTGGGCTATTGGAAGAGATCCTAAGTATTGGGATAATGCTGAGAGTTTTATACCAGAGAGATTTGAAAGCAGTTCAATAAACTACTATGGGAATAGCTTTGAGTATATCCCATTTGGGGCAGGAAGAAGAATGTGTCCTGGCATTGCTTTAGGGTCAGCAAATATTGAGCTTCCTCTTGCTCAACTACTTTACAATTTCAACTGGGAACTACCTTATGGTATGAGGGAGAAAAAAGGACTTGTAATTGATCCCATCTACATTCACTCCTGTAATTAATCCTATTCTACTTTATATATATATATATTTTATTTTTTTTTCTTCTATCAAAAAATATGATACTAATTTTATTCAGTAAATACAGAATTTGTGAGATCGGCAAATACCTTCCCAATAGAATCACAAAGAAAAGGTAAGCAATACATTATAAAACACAAGCAAATACATAAGCCACTAATCCTACGGCTAAGAAAGCCATCGTGCTAGGCAAAAGTTTTCACAAACAAGTTCCAATCAAATAGGATACTACTGATGATCGAGCGAGAAATAAACACTTAATCATTAAAAACCACCACATTTTGTCCTTTCCAAATATGCTAAAAACTCATAGCTACTTTAGCCACACAAAAAAAGTCATCCGCCATCATGTCATAATTGATCCAATAAAAAAATTCACAAAAAAAGTATCATTGCCATGTTGTTGGAAAAGAAAAGAAGGAACATAGTGCAGTTAGATAGAATTAACAATATGGTATCCAACCACCAGATAAATAATAATTTATCAAAAGAATCATGAATATTACAAGTAGTTACCTTAATAGCACACCAACATTGTAGGATAGAATGTCATATTGCTTCTAATATGAAAATTCAATAAAAAATGATTAGACATTATATTTAAAGTGTGTCATATTAAAACTAAATATAAATGAAATGAACCACTTTAAATCATATGCTTCTCAGAGAATATTAAATTGATATGTGAAGAGATGGAAAAACTCTTTTAGATAGAAGGTATTCCACCAACAACGTGCAGCAAATGTCCAAATAATATGCCTTTTTTTTATGCTCATGTCATTTATTGGAAACATTTTAGATAATATGAAATGTTGAATTTTAGTTTGTGATTTTCTTAAATTGATATTACTGGTCTGATTTATAAATATGTTTATGACCAATCAAATAAATCATACACACTGTAACAATTATATTCGATAAAAATCAATCTTATTTTTTAATAAATTTTAAAAGAATTGCTATTTGTAGGTATATGTGAATATAAAAAAAAATAAATTTTTTTTATTTTTTCGTTGATTTAAAGTTTTGGCATGTTATTGTTATATATGAAAGTTTAGGCATGTTAGATACTTTTCTTTTTAATACTGAAATAATAAATGTTGCCCCATCTTTGACCTAGTAAAGTTTTATTATAATATAAATTAATTTTGTATTTATTTTTATATTTTTATTATCTATATTTTATTATGTGAGAGAATTATTTTAAAATTTAAAAAAAAATATTTAGTTTTCTATATAATAATGATAATTACATGCAGTAAAATATAAAAGATGTCGGTACAAAATTTCGGTTCAAATGAATGTCTTTAACATTATTTTATTTTATAACAAGAAAAGATCTTGTCGCCACTAATACGAATTTTTCCCGCCACACATATTGGCATTTAACGCAATTATGAACGATATTTAGGGGTAATGAATCATAAAAGACGCCGCGCACGTCACGCTACAAAATTTGAATTCAGACAGATAAGTCCGCTACGCCAAACCCATCAATAATTAACCGCGTGTCTCAATAAACCCTTCTCCACCACATTTTCAAAACCTGAAACCTCAATCACCCAATCTCATTTCTCACTTCCTCTTCATAGTTCATATCAAATCCTATCGAACACTCTTTTAATGTTGATTTTCTGAAAGAGGAAAAAATTAAGATATGGCGTCGTCAAGGTATAATTCGTACGATTCACGATCCTCATCTACATCTTCGCACTTCTCGGACCCCTCGTCCTCGACGGAGCTGAAGCAGAAATCTTCTGTGTCAATGCTCAACTCGTCCTCGCGTGCACTCGTCAAATCCAAGCCCTCCGATCTTTCCAAGGTCAAATCTAAGCCGTCCAACGAGAACTTCAGTATAATGGTGAAGAAATTCATGGAAAAGAGGTCCAATGCATCGTCCAAGGCCGATAATCGGGTGAATTTGGTCATTCCAGACGTTATTGCAAAAGATTTGAAAAAGACGGCGAAGAAGGACTCGAATTTCAAGGCATTGCAGAGAAAGTTGTTTGCAAAAGGAATGACATCGTCGCGGAAGGAGCAAAATGAGGTTAAAGCTTTGACGGAAGTGAAAGGGAACACTAGAACTTTGGCGATGGTTTTAAGAAGTGAGAGAGAGCTTTTGTGTTTGACGAAAGATCAGGAGATAGAAATCGCTCAATTTAAGTTGATGCTCGAAGAAAAGAACGGAGAAGTAAGTCATTCTCAGTTTTCCTTATAATTTCCAATTTATTTTTTTTTCTCTTTAAAGCTTATGTTTCTAGAAGGAAAAAAAAAAAAAAGAATTTCAAAGAATTTTGACCTGATTAGCATTGTATTTGAAACCCATGAAACTGCTGTATTTAATTCAAGGTGTTGAATGCAAGCACTGGTTTGATGATTGATAGGGTGTCTAAACGACAAAGTTGCTCAAAATTTTCATTCATATTCCAAAGTTAGTTGACGCAATGACATGTTGTTAATGGCTGATTGGATCAATGTATAGGTGGAGAAATTGAAGGACTTGTGCTTGAAGCAAAGGGAAGAAATAAAGGCGTTGAAAAGTGCAATATTGTTCCCAGAGGATGTCAATTCGCAGCTGAAAGAAGTGGTAGAGAAGCAGGGCTCAGAGCTAAAGCAAGCAAAACAGTTAATACCAACATTACAAAGGCAGATCTCTTCTCTTACAGGCCAGCTCCAATCTTTAGCTCAAGATATTGCTGAGGTAGTACCCTTTATCCCCTCTATAAATTGTTGGTTACCATTTACTTACCTCTAATTAAATTCCCATATTCATCTAATCAGTTATATAAACGACACTATTTTTTTAGCTTCAAGTAGTAATGTAAGATAGATATGACTCCTAACTAGGAATCTTGTTAATTTGGGAATAGACTCATTTGCTTTGTTATATGATTGACACCCAAATGATAATTTGTTCTAATGAGTAATTTGTTGAACACAGTGCCTAATATGAATAATGGATGCCAAATTGTACCATCTAAAATTCTTAAAGCAATTAATACGTATTCTTCAAGATATCACTATGCATAGGATTTAAGTCTCAAGACAAACCAAATGCTGCTGTGTGTCTTTTTATATATATATTTTTAACTACCTGACAATTCTTCTTTTGCTTGGAGCAGGTGAAGGCAGAGAAATGTTCTGCATCGGCTCCTTTTCATCATTATGGCCTTTCTCCAACATCCCCAATATATAATCACGATGAAGCATCTAATTCTTTGGTAAGTACATTCCAGAGCAACATAGCCTACGTACTTCAAAGTCATTTTGCCCCCAGGAGTTTTTTTTCTTTTCTATTTCTAATTTTGTTTTTTTCAATAAATAAATTTAGGAATTCAGCTCTTTCGATCCGGCCAGCCCTACTACTCCAGATGACATGTTCCTCGAGGATTTAAATCCTTGTTTAACTCCCTTATTGTACTAAATCAAAATCCAAGGTATGCATCCTTTCTAAGAGGGACTCCTAAAATATGATTGCTCTTCCTCATTTATCTTGCAAGACAAGCCTAAATGCTCAAATGAGGAGTCCATTGTCTTTTGGGAATTCGAGTCCATGGGTTACGAGTCGGCTTATGATGAAAATTTATCAGAGAACAAAACAGAATATGGATTTAACTCTTGTACCAGCAAGTAGTCAAAAGTTCTAATTGTTGCCAGAATCTGAAGGAAGAACGTAAAATGCCTCGGCCAACTAGAAGAACAGATTAAACAAAATCCGCATATGGAAAATAAATGCAGCATAATTTTTTTCTGAATCATTGATCATAAGATTTTGATTTCTGTTTATCTTTTGTTTCATACTCAGTCACTTTTTATGGACCATAAGTCTGGTAAAAAAAAAAAATTATGTATGATCTCATGCATCAGATTCATTGACCAGAAATGCATTCCTATTCCATGAGTGTAAGAGATATTATGTTTCTCAAGTTAAATTTATCAATTTTAATGGTTCAAATAATAATTTGCTCACATGGCTGCTAATGATTCGTATTATCATTTTCCATATAGCTGGAGAGTCAAGAGTTAAATAATATTATTATTTAACTAAAATTTTAAAATTCTTTCACATCTAATTTTTTTTTCTTCTGGCATATAACATCGACATCATATACCATAAGAGTATAGTGAATTGAGACCGTACAATTTGCAATCAGATCCTTTACCTAAAATAGTCTATCTTTTTTTATATACATTGCAATAATTGTATGAAGTTCGGGGGGTAAAAAGTGTGATTTCAATGTTAATAAGCAATAATAATTTAATTTAGAATAAGTAGTTGCTCAATTATTTAATTGTCACACATCTAATAAATAATTTATTAAATCTTATAAAACAAAATATATAATTTTACAATTACTTAATCGTCACAACTTACACCTACTATGCCAGTAGCCTTGGCAGGGAAAGGATGCAAGAGGAGGGAAATGATGAATGACCCTAATTTTAAAATTAAAGGACGAGCATATATATATATAGTATTTTAGTTTAATTGTATTATATATTTTTTTTATACATAGTCTTTTAGTAAAAAAAAATTGTGTTTATTTTTTCTTATAACGTAGCAAAATACGTGTTTTTAAGTATTAGAAGAAAATAAACATATATTTTTTTATTGAAGGAGTTAAAAATGAAACTAGTTAAATAACAACAAGACAATATTTTTAAATTTGTATAATTTGAGATTTAGTCTCCCTCATAAGACGCAAATACATTTAAGCCTTATAAAATAGTTCCATTTTTTTTAGTATTTTATTCATCAAAATAGTAACATTTAGGTTGTTAAAAGCATGGTGCTTCCAAAACTTGATAATATGTTCTACTTCACTTAATTCTCAATTATGTCGGATTTATAAAGTGAAGAAAAATATTAGGACTATATTAGATTGCTTTTACTAGTATATACAAATATAGCGAGCTAGCTAGCCAGCCTCCACCACATGCATTCAAATTATTGATAATAAGTAAGCCTTAATTCATAATCAATATAACATGACTTGCTTTTTGAATAACCGATTCTATCTAAATGCTTGGGTACAAGACAAACTAGATGAAGCCCCGTGAAAACCTAGGATGTAACCGTACCTTTATAACATTAGCTGTTCGGCTAAGACTTTTTTTCAAATAAATTATTGTACTCAGTACTCACTCCCTTGCGCGCAAGGGCTATTCGGTTGAGACTTAGACTCCCAAAATTCAACTGCTTAGGTAGTATTTATTTAAGATATAATTGACACAACAATTACACCATGTACGTATTATTTTATGTAATCTTTGTACATAGTTCTATTTCTTTAATACTACTGTGTGAATGAACAATAAAACATCATATATCTCCCTAGTTTTTTCTAATTAAATCCCGCCAGAATTGAAGAAATTAGTTTAAAAAAATTCAATTTAAAGTTCAAAATAACATTTATGAATTGTACAAAATCAAATAACTTTAAAATAATATATTAACTTGTATGCGTAAATATGTAATTATATAAAGGAAGGGGATGAGTCGCCAAATCTAAAGGAAAAATTGTTTCATTTAGTGTTACGTGGAAGGAAAGAGGCAAAATCGAAAAGGAGTTTGGAGAAAAGTCTAAGAAGAATGTTGAAATTATCACATGGAAGGGAATTGTTTGGAGGAATAAAACTATAAAAGGGTATGGTAATGTTCTGTCACTTTGTCCCTGTTGGAATACATCATTTCTGTCTCCACCTTTTCTTCTCCTCCGTTTTTTTCTTTATTTCTCATTGTTGTGTCTCCACTAACACATTATGTCTCCACCTTTTCTTCTCCTCCGTTTTTTTTCTTTCTTTATCATTGTTGTGTCTCCACTAACACATTATGTCTCCACCTTTTCTTCTCCTCCGTTCTTTTCTTTATTTCTCATTGTTGTGTCTCCACTAACACATTATTTCTCTAACTTTCTTCTGCTCCACCGTTCTTTCTCATTGATATCTTTATTTATTTTTTCCTTGTTTTAAGGGTGTGTGTCTTCTCCTTCCTTCTATAAATTGACTTGTAATTGTTAGAGTTATTTTATGATCAATACAACATAAGAATACATTCAATCTTCATCTTCATCTTTTCTCTCTGTTTTAAATTCATCAGTCCCCAATAAGCTAAGCCCTCTTTTTTGTGAGCTTTGGAGAAGAAAGACTATATTTTTGGGGAAAGAGAAATTATTCATTATTAGTGATTATTGTTTACATGATATTTTAAGTCAATAAATAGTAATGCAAATGTTTTGTTGAATAATCCAGCTTCTTTCATACTTACAAACTAACATAAATTACTAAACATCTAACACACCCAATAAGAGACTCCATATTCAGTCAGCCAAAGCAGTTACTCAAAGGAATTCACAAGATCCAATTTCTAACAAAGAGCAGCTAGTAGACAAATGCATAAGAAAAAAACTCACAACTCACCAACATAATTCAGTATAATAAAGAAGTTTTGATTATGATACTTCTTTTTTGAAGGTAAAGACAAAGAGTCCCTTCACTATTATTGATTTTTGTTTTTCAAAATTTGAAAGCTCGAAAATGGAAGGTTCTTACTTCTTAGGTTTAAAAAGACATACAAGGCTTCTATCAAATAATAATAATAAATATTGTAGGGAAAAAAATATCACTAGACAAACAGGAATTTAACATCGTATGCGAAATTAAAGTAATAATTATAGAATTAAAATAAAAAATAATAATAAAGCTTTAAATTCCAAAAAGAAAGGAAAAAAAAATTAAACAGAAATCAAGGCCCATGTAAAAATGCAAAGTTTGATGTTAAATAATTTCATTTGTACCTCACTAAATAAAAGAAGAATTTGTATATGATGCACATTTACGAGTAAGTTGTAGAAAGAATTGCAAACCAAATTCATAAAACGACTATTTTAATTGTTATTAAGTTAATGGAAAAATTTTAGGAATAGAATTGTATTTTGGAAGAGTTTTTTTATTTATTTACCAAAAACAAATTACAAAGATAGTTAATAGTCAAATAAATCATTTATTTACGATCACAACTATTTGGTTAAAAAATTAATATTAAGAAGCACATGTCTACCAGTTTGGGCTCACTTAAGGCCCATGATAATCATGATAGACAACCATGGTCCATACTTCCAAAGTCAGCCCATATATGAAAGCTTGGACATGTTGATAAATGCGACGCGTTTCAGAAACAAATTCAGCTTAGCAACGTTTTCCAGATACGAAAACCAGAGCTAGGGAGGGAGACCATAGAGGTCGAGTTGAGAGTGTGTGTCGTTAGAGTAACAACAGCTGTGGGGAAGCAAAATGAACACCGACATTACTGCGTCGGCGAAGCCAGAGTACCCTGTTATAGATCGGAACCCTCCTTTCACAAATGTCGTCGGAAATTTCAGCTCCCTTGATTACCTCCGCTTTCTCACCATAACCGGCGTTTCCATCACCGTCGGCTACCTCTCTGGTTGATCTCAATTCAATTCTAACGATGCGTTCCTTTCGTTATTTTCCAATTTTAGATGTAATTTCTTTCGTTTACTGTGAATTAATCATGCATTTCTTATATATAATGCTTTTAGGAATAAAGCCAGGGATAAAAGGACCATCAATGGTGACTGGTGGTTTGATTGGGCTGATGGGTGGTTTCATGTACGCATACCAGAACTCAGCTGGTAGAATCATGGGTTTTTTCCCCAATGATGATGAGGTAGCTCGTTACAATAAACGAAATTGAAGTTTATTTTACACTTACTCTATTTAATATTTTATACTCTGAGCATTTTCTAGATAGTTTCTGCTCATAGAATTAAAACAATGTTGTTCTGGGATTCAGCGTTTGCCTTTTCTCTGAACTCCGAAATTGAATTGATGTACTTTCCGGGACTTTATTGTGGTAAATGAATTATAAGTCAATGTTGAATTTGCTTTGTGATTCAATCTTGTTTTCCCTACCAAGTAAATTATATATTGTAGATTTTCTTATTATATTATCAAGTAATATACCTGAAATTCCGTTAGTAATTAAAGATTTTTCAGATTTTTCAGCCTAGTTGAGGCAAAGGTTGGTTTTGTGCGATGAATGTTAACTTCTCTTTAACTACAAAGTTATTCATATTCCATCATCTATCAGCTACTTGTTAGTTCGAGCTAAGCAATTGTCATTCGTAACATAGGATTAGGCTGTCTACTTTCACATGAATTTAATATGGTGTCATAAAGAATATCGAATTTAATAGGGTGTCTTCTATTCGGAAAAATTGGTTAAGACGTAGTATGTCATAAAGAAAATATTTGAATGATAGTGGTGTATTTAGAATGTCATTTTCTTTTGAAATAAGGACGTTTTTATTTTTTAATTCTACTATTTAGCATTGGTGTTTTGGTGCATGTGTAGTATGCTGTTCATCAAAAGAGTGCTGAGATCTTTGTGTGTTTGGCATTGACTTCCATTGCCAATAGTGTTTATCGTCAATTATGTTGAACATGTGTACTATATTTAACCTGGGAATAAAATATGCGGGGATCATACTATTTTTAGTACCATAGAAATCATTTTTCTTATTTTTTTTGTATTTGTGATTGATAATAAAATAATTTAGTGAAATTTTAAAAGGTGAGGAATTAAAATATGCATTTTGAAAGGTTTGAGATCAAATCCTGTTTTCAATACTAAAGCCAAAAATTTATGATATTGACTATTATACATACATGTATATCACAATAGACCCTCTCTCTCTTTGTGTTTCTCCATTTTAGTAGATAGACGAACACCTTCTATCTTTTGGCAAAGTCTTTCAACTCCAACTTCTAAGTAGACTAGGTTTTGACTGTCAAGTCCTTTGTACGTAATGTTCTGATTAAGGTAGCTTAAATGTCACTACTTTAGACAGTAGTTTTTGGAGATCCACTATACTGAAACTTTCATTTAATTTGTGATAGAAAAAGCTAGGGTCTTGAGGTGCTTTGGGACTAGAATACTGGGGATATAATTCTACTACTCATTTCTCACTGCCCATCGAGATAACCTTCAACAGAGCATGTCATCCCTGATGCAATCATGCAACTATTAGTGTCTAGAGGACATTCCCAAAACTAATGATCACAATGGCCACTCCATCATGATTGGAGGAACTCCATTACTCTATGCATCATTTGTTGAATAGTTAGATTGGAAAAGGCTTGCACAAACTGTTCACTTTCTCAATACAGCAAGATAGAGCAACAGCCTCCACGAGAGGTTTTCAGAAGAATTAAGTTGCAATCTGAGTAGTGGGTTTTTGTTTATTCTAGATTCTTTTTCTTTCTAGTAAACTAACATCTTGGTTGTTCGATTGGAGAAGGCTTTATTTACACGTAGCATATAATATATGGCCATTCTTATTTTTTTAATGACTTTGGGTTTAACAGAAGAGGGTAGGCAGGGAATCAAGCTCTTTCAGTTAATGATACTATCAATATATCTGTATGAATTATGTCAGCTTTTGTTGGGACCCAAGCAATCGGACATCAGAGTCATTTCATATGGTTTGTTGTAGTTTAGAGTTTGAGTAGGACTTAACGGGTACAGCTTTTGTTGCGATTTTGAATGTCCAGTGGTCGTGATTAAGCCATACTGATTTGTAGTTGCAAAATTAAATTCAAAATTTGAGGTTTTTTGTCACAGTGAAGGGAAGCTAAAGCTTAGGAAGGTGAGTTTGGCAAAATTAACATATTTCATGATGCTTCTCCGAACGTTGTATTTGAAATTTCCTTCCGGTTTTAAAAAAAATGGTTTATTCTGTTTTGTTCTGTCATCTGTGCACCAAATAAAATACAAGAGAAGCAAAAAGAACAATATCTGTATGTCATTTTCCAGGAAAGAGCAGACTCAGCACTGTGCAATGTTATATTATTGTTTCGCGCACTTATGGTAAAGAAGAAAGTGACATCGTCCAATCAGATTGTGTTGTAAGAAGCTTTTTGGCCTTTATTCTCGTCAAATAAAAAGGTTCTACTCGTTCGTAACCAAGCACTAGAAAGATCCAAGTCTTGCTGGTTACTTATGGAATTTCTTTCCTAATTTATATCAGATCTCTTTTTCTCTTTTGGAAGGATAACAAAACTAATATTCCTTAAATTTTTTTTTTTTTTTGATAAAAGTTTAATTAATTTAAACGAAGGATTTTCCATTTCGGTCAATAATAAATCCTGAATTGGTCTTCCTCAATAGCATAACATGACGTAGTTGATTACTCCCTCGAAGGTGACATTTGATGATTTTCGAAAGCTAGATGGCAGAATAATAATAATTCATGGTTGAACATGAATTTTTATTTATTTATTAAGAAGTACTTTGAAGAATTGAAAAATTATATTTTGTTTGCCGACCGAAACATAATTTTTCTTAAACTATTTTTTTTAAATTGTTTTTATTTGAAATTAATTTTAACAAAGGTACATGGAAGCGAACCCTTACTCATATCAGGTTAAAACCATCACATAAGTGAATACTCAAAAAATTTAACTTAGAAATCATATTATGTATTTGCTGAAAGAATTATATTCTTTCTTAAACTATTTTTTTAAAATCTTTTATATTTGAAACTATTTTTGACACTTTTAATAAAATTATGAATCCTTACTAATATCAAGGTTATTAGATAAGTAAATACTTAAGCAAACATCTTTCAACTTAAAAATAAAGTTTAAATTATTTTAAGGTATTCAAAATATGAGAATATTACATATATCTACGTAAAAGAAATTTCTAACACAAAAGTATCTAAATTTAAAAGCAAATAAGATCCTACCTATGTGTTAAAATTTTACCTCATATATACTAGAATTTTTTTTTTTTTTTTATGACAGATACTAGAACTTTTCATATTTTGTATCTTAAAGACTTAAACCGTGAATAAACAAAATGAAGAATGCCACAGAAAAAATAGTCCATTATGTAACATTTCTATACGTTTACTGGATGAATATTAATTGCATTTGTTGAATATTATTGGATGAAGAGTTCTTTCATTTGGGTTAAAAGTGGATAATTTAGTACTTGTATGATAATAATTTTAATTTTTGTTTTTTGATTTTTTAAGTGATTTTTTAATCAATTATGTGTGGTAACGATTTCTGATTTTTATTTTTACATTTTTAAGAAATTCTACCAAAATATAAATTTTTTTTTTTTCATTTTAATCAAACATTTTTCTAGAAGGTAAATCAAATATTATAACTTTTGTAAGTAAAGTATTGAAAGAAAATGATTAAAAAAATTAAATTTTGTAAAAAATAACCAAATTTTTTTCTTTATTTTTAATTTTAAAAAAAATCAAAAAAATAGAAAGCATTACCAAATAATTTGAAAATAATTTTTGTAAAAGAATTAAATATCACAAAATTAATTATTTAATCATAAATTATAAATAAAAATTATTATTCAACGTTATCATAATAACTTTGATTTTTTGTGACAATTCATTTGCTTTCAAAATAGAATACTTTAATTATTTTACTTTTAGACATTAATTTGTACGGTTTAATTTTAAATTGGGACGTGATACTTAAAATGATGTACTTACAAAGGGAAATTAGTAGATTTGGTTTGAAATAGAATATCCTTGATTGAATTATTCAATTTGTGTACAAGATAGATGTTTTAGATTTATAAATCTAAAGCAATTGTGGAATCATATGTTAAACAAGGGATAAATTATATTTTAATATATGAATTAATATATATATATATATATCAAAATATGTTTTTTCAAAGTAAAGTAACATCCTAGGACACCACAATTAAGAGGAAAAAAAAAAGTTCTTGATTTTGAATGAACATTGAATAGTTGTTCATTTCTTGTTTTTTCTTTTCCCTGCTTTTTTAACCTCAATCATCCGGCCTTTTAATAAGCTTAAAAGAAATCAACAGATGTTGGAGGATATGAGCTCAACGTGATCAAAAGTGAGAAAACAAAATTAGTTTTAATTTTTTTTAAAAATAACTTCTTCTTTTTTAACTTCTAAAGTTATTTTTATTAAATAATCTTAAGAATTAATTATCTAAAAATTTAAACGGTTGAAAAAAAAACTACAATATTTTTATATATATTACTCTCTCACAAATTTTAGATATAAGCCAAAAACTAGAAAAAGAGCTATGAGAAATTGAACACCCCTCAAGATATTTAAAAATGTACATTTAAATATCATAATTATTAAAGAGTACACCTCAAGTCTAGCACAATAGATTAACTAGAATAGTAAAATTGTCTTTTTGCTTTAAAATAAAGTAAAAAAAAAAAAAATTGAAATATAAAGTCCTCGTTGTCAGGGCCCTTCTATGGAGAGTGTATTTTTTCAGAAATTTTATAAACATTTAAGGAGTTTTAAATTTAAAAAAAAAAATTGTGAATTTTTAAAAATTATTGTAGATCTTAACAGAGTTTTTTAAATTATAGTAAAAAAAAAAAATCGTAAATCCATAAAAATCCATGAGTAAAGATTTTTTATACATAATTTTAATTAAACAGTTAAAAATTCTTCAATTTTTAAAATTTTTTAAAATTAATTTTTTTTTAATACTCATAAATTTTTAAAGATTTATACAAAATTATAATTAATTAGACCTAATTTTTTATAGATTTGTAAATATTTTTATAAAATCATAATTAAATATCTTAAATTTGTGGAGAGTCTTTAAAAATCATAATTAAATATACTTAAATTTTAAAATTTTATAAAAATTATAACGATTTTAATTAAATATATAAGTATAAATTTATATGATGTTTAATCATTCGCGTTTTTCAATAAGCACCAAAACTTTAATCACATGGCTGCAAATTGCAATGCTCAGATTAATCAGATTTAAGCTGAAAATTTGAAGGTTCTTTTTATTTCTAAAGGCTGAAATATTGAACCTTATAAAATTTATGTAATCGTTATTCATATTAAAGAGAAAGGAACACAAATAAATGAAAATGATGATAATTTTGGATAATTAAAATTCAATTTTTAGTATAAATAAATTAAAATTAAGTAGAGTATAAAAGGAGGTGTTATTTATTATTGGATTATATTTTTATTAATTTTATTGATTATTATCTTTATTAAACTTTTTACGATGTTTTTTGTATTTTAAAAAAATAATTAAGCTAATTTTATATTGTATTAGCTTGAATTAAGATATTATCATAGAGGAATTATTAATTTCTCACCGACTCAACGTGTTTCTGGCTTTTAATTTAACTCACAAAATTCTTCAATGGGGTATTATTATAATTAAAAGTAAACTAAGGGTAGTTATCGGTAACGTAAGAGTAGAAAGAAAAAAAAAAAAAAGTTTACAAACCGACTGATTTGCCATTTAAGAGGAAAACTGAACGATATAAACTCTATAGCATTAGTGCATTACAACAAGAATCTCGAAAAATAATATCAAGTATCTGAGCTGTGAGATCTCTCCCACTAAGGTATTGTAAATCACTCAACCAATGTTTGTTTGCTATTCTTTGTTTTGGATTGGCTTTTTTTGTTTGAAATTAGAATCAAAGACTAGAGACTTGCTGTGATTTATATAAATATAAAAAAGGTTTTTAGATCTAAGAGATTGTTCTGGGTGAGAATTGCTTAGTTGTTATGATTTTGGTCTGAAATTGATTTTTTTTTTTTTTTTTTTTTAAGTTCACGGTTTCGGAATATGGGTTTGTTTCAAAATTGCAGAAAATAATGGAGATAATAATTATATTTTGGCTTCTGAGAATGAAATATTATATTTCTCTGCTGACTTTTCGCCGTTTTATTTTTCATTCATTGCTTGGTGATAAATATTTTTAATTTAATATCCAACAAATTTGTGTTCATTCTATGATTTTATCTTCATTTAATTTGTATGAAATATGAGGTTGTGCCAAGATCAGGGTGGATTTTTGTGTGTCTTCGTTATTTATTTGAGATTAACGGTGATTTGTAGAAAAGATGAAGGAAGTGTTGGTTTTGAAATCTCATAGATGTAGTTCATTTCTTTGGGTTCAATCGAGCCATTTGCTTTATGATGGATCATAATCATCATATCATCAATGAAGTAGTGGTTATGTTTTATCATTTTAATCTCATTTTCTTTAACTATACTTACCACCTCAACACCCTCTTGGGCTTTTTAGCTTTCAAAGTCGCTTTTACTTAGTGGCTTTCTTTCGTAAGATTTTAATTTAAGCATATTAGGATAGACATTTTGATTCATTTTTCCCCTTTACACTTTTTTTTTTTTTTTAAGGATTGCTCTCTTTTACTTTGAATAGAAGTTTTATGCCTTGTTCATATTACTTTCTCTTAACAACTACTCGCCATAATATGTTATTTGTTGCTGCTACTATGGTTGAAATGGAACAGTAGAGCTGTCAAACGGGTGGGTCGTGTCGTATTCGGGTCGACCTGTTTACGACCCGATCCATGTAAGATTGATCCTGACCCAACCCATTTATTAAATAGGTCAGAAAGTACAACCCTAACCCAACCTGGGTTGACCCATTTAATCCGTATAAATATATTAAATAATATATATTATATTTTATAATATAAAAAATCAGAGATATTATATCGAGTATCAACATATATTTATGTCACCTATTAACATTATAAATTCTAATTAGACTCCAAAAATTAAATCAATTTAAGCATTATTTTTTAACAAAAAATGTAAAAATATTAACTACTACAAAATAAAAATAATATCAATAATCATAAATATTGTGATACATTTAATCTAATATTTTAAAGTTTTAAATAATAACAAAAAAGTCTAACAAAAATATGTATTATAAATTCTTTGTAAATAAAAACTTGTTTTAAGTCTAAAATGAATAATTAATAATAAAAACATACAAAATTAAACTAAATAATATATTATTATAAATTGATAAAAATAAGAAAATAAAATATGAAATGAATTTAAACTTCATCTCAATAATATTTTAAAGTATAAACCTACAAAATAATTAAATAAGAAACAATTACGTATATACCTTAATAATTTTAGTTATTTACTTGTATTACGCGGGTTACCCAATTAACCCATTCAACCCTATTTTTTTAAATGGGTTAAACGGGTCGACCTGTTTACAACCCAACACATATAAGCTCAACCCAGACCTGACTATTTCGTGGGTGGGTCGTGTCGAGTTCGCGGGTCGTGTCAAAAATTGCCGGCTCTATGGAACAGTGTTCTATGTAGCCATCGACTTATCGGGTTATAATCACAGAGCTAGTCCCTTTTCTATAATTTTAGTTGTAGAATTACGATTGTTGAAGAAAATTCTTATGTTCAAAAGCTGAATGCAATATAGTAAAAGTTTACCATATGCTTTTCGTAAAGTCCGTCACTTATGTGCGTGGCTAGCCAATATCACTATTATTTGCTGATTTTTTTTTCAGAGTAATGTATTTATTATTTCCTAACCTCTTTTTTTTAGTTCCAGGTTTTGGGGGTTGATAGTACATCTTATCTTTGATCTGAACCAGTTTGTAACAACTCTCGTGGAAATGCAATTTGTCTAGCTGATTTTTGACACTTGGTTTTTGAGACTTGTGTACCTGGCATGTTGTGTAGGTGTAGTAGTAATTCATACATTTTGACTGCGAGGGATTTAGTGAATTTAGAGGAGCAGGCAAAAAGTAGGAGAATTGGCAAAAGTAATTGTTTGGGTTCAGTTGACTGTTTCTTGAGATGAAAACATCTAAAAAAAGCCAAGCTGCGGGTGGTATCCATGGTATATACCACCAGCCTGTCCAACAGATGGATCCCTACTATATTCCTCAGTTCCAAATTTTAGAAACCAATATGTGCTCGGATATTGGCAGTCAATCAAAAAGTTCTTCCCATGACACTTATAAGGAGCAATACTTCACTCTTGAATCGTCCCCTGCTACTGCTGCTTTTTATGTATGTGATTCCCCTTCTGCCATTAGTGTATTGTCTAACTGGAGTTCCTTTTCTCCGCAAGTTTCTCAGTCATGCACATCTGTTCCACAACATTCCCCTGACAACTACTCTGGATCCCCAGTTAGTAGTTGCTCTGTGGCTAATGATGGCTTTGACATAAAGTACAAACTCAGGGAACTTGAAGTGTCATTACTGGGCCCTGAATCAGGTATTGTTGATAGCTGCTATTGCTGCTACAAGAGTAAGGGATACAGTTCAATGGAAAAGTATAACTGGAATCAGTTAGTACAAACGGCACCTAAGTTGGACCTCAAACAAGTCCTCCTAACCTGTGCTCATGCTATATCTGAAGCTGACATCTCAACTGCAATGGGTATGATGGATGTCTTGGGGCATATGGTGTCGGTCTCAGGAGATCCAATTCAAAGGTTAGGGGCTTACATGTTGGAAGGGCTCAGGGCAAGGTTGGAGAGATCAGGTAGCTCAATCTACAAAGCCCTCAAGTGTAAGGAACCAACGAGCTCAGAACTGTTTTCATACATGTCTGTTCTCTATCAGATATGCCCATACTGGAGATTTGCCTACTTGTCTGCAAATGTTGTCATTGGAGAAGTTGTGGCAAATGAACAAAATATCCATATCATTGATTTCCAGATCACACAAGGCAGTCAATGGTTGCCCCTCATTGAGGATCTTTCACAGCGGCCTGGTGGACCTCCACATATCCGCATGATAGGGGTTGATGATTCCCAATCAGCTCATGCTCGTGGTGGGGGGCTTGACATAGTAGGTCAGAGGCTGTCAAAGCATGCTGAGGAATTCAATGTTCCATTCGAGTTTCATGGTGCTACCATGTGTGGTAGTGAGGTTAACTTGGATAGACTCATGGTAAAATCAGGAGAAGCAATCGTAGTAAATCTCCCATACGTGCTGCACCACATGCCAGATGAGAGTGTGAGCATTCAAAATCATAGAGACCGGTTGCTGAGGATGGTGAAAAGTTTGTCACCAAAGGTCGTAACCCTTGTTGAGCAAGAATCGAACACCAATACGTCCCCATTCTTTGCAAGGTTTGCTGAGACGGTCGATTATTATACTGCTATATTTGAATCCATTGATGTGGCTCGTCCAAGGGATGACAAAGTGCGAATCAGAGCAGAGCAACATTGTGTGGCCCGGGACATAGTTAACATGATTGCTTGTGAAGGGTCTGAGAGGGTGGAAAGGCATGAACTCTTTGGGAAGTGGAGGTCAAGATTGATGATGGCTGGATTCACTCCATGTCCATTGAGTCCTGCTGTCACTGTTGCTATTCAGAATCTATTGAAGGAATATAACGAGAAGTACAGAATTGAGGAGAGGGATGGGGCACTTTATCTTGGGTGGATGAACAGAGCAATGACCACATCTTCTGCATGGAGATGAAAATGTTAGACTTGTAGGGACCACAAAACCTGTAAACTTTTATTGTTTTCTGTTAGCTTTGTAGTAATAAGAATATTTCGAGTGAACAAATATGGGTTGGTTTGGGTTTAGACTAAAATTGGAACCAATCTAATATGATCGATTTTTTAAAAATAAGAACTGAATCGAACTAAAAAATTTGAAAAACTAATCCAACTTGGGTTAGTTAAAGGAAATTTCTTCCTCTTTTTACGGTAATGAATTTTGTTTATTAAATTTATTTAAAATTCTTGTATTATATATAATTTCTAACATTTTTAATGTTAATTTTATTATAATATTTAAATTTAAAAATATAGACATCGATCACTTATCCAATATTATTATTCATATCAAATACAAAGTGCAAGAAAAATTTAAAATTAAGACAAATAAGGAATAGTAATCACATGCCTGACAAAATTTACCAACTTTCAGATCCAATAATATTGTTCACCAATGTTATTCATGCAATGAAAACTCTACCAACAAAAATATGAAAGATGATGTAATTATAAATTTATAATGGATAAATAATTAAATAATATCAAATTAATGTATCACTTGAATAAAAGATAAAATAAATGAGAGTACCTGGTAGAGAAGTGCTTGCACGAATTTCGTTTAAATATTCAAATTGTAATGACAAAAATGGACAAAACTTATGTATCTCTCACTAACAAAGTAGAGGACAAATTTTTCTAAAATATTATCGAAAATAAAAAAGATTGTCTTCATAAACATAACTAATTAGCAACAAATAATAAATCAAAACATATAAATTCAAATCTTTACTACATATAGACTACAGTATATTACAAAATAGAGAATAGAAATAAAATACTTAAATTATTCAAGAAAAAACATAAAAATAAAATAAAATTTCAAACATGTTCCAAGCTCCCATATTCTAATATATTAATAAAACATAAATATTATATTGAAATCATTGATGTCGCCAACTCGCCATTGAATTTATTGAGGTATGTTATTTTCCAAACATGACTACAAAAATAGAAAAACTAAGTGTCTATGAATTAAATAAATTAAATTGTAATGATTATATAAATATTTAATATATATATATAGGTTGGTTCGATTTTTTTAAGATTTTAATAAATGAAAACCAAATCAACCCAATATTAATCGGTTTTTTATTACGAAGAATCGAACCAAACGAATAAAACTTAAAAACTGATTTTTCTAGGTTGGATTGAGTTGGATTGGTTTGGTTCTGTAATTTTTTGTTCACCCCTAGTAGTTAGTACACCAAAAATTAAGTCTTCAATTGACTCTTGTGCTTTGAGGTGGACTTACGTCCAAACGCTCATTATTTGTCATCTTGCGATTTGTGAAGTCACAATTATAATGAAAATTTTCTTCAAAAGAGTTGTAATTAATATTGGATCAATCGCTTGCAATGGACTTGTTGAAATCTAAGCGAGTTAATGGTTTTTCGCGTTTATCACACAACTTTAGATTATTGATTCTAAAATCATCAAACTCTCTGTAACTCTGTTTATCAAAAAAAAAAAAAAAATATATATATATATATATATATAATGCAAAAAACAGGACTACATTTAATGTATAATGATTAAATCCCTCTACATCTACATTTAACAATATTAATAAAATAAATTACAGCTTATATACATAAAAAACACAAATTTAACTCTCATTATGGTAATTATAATTATATATGCGCTTAGCTTAAATTTTTTTTGTCAGCTTGTACCACTTGTAACTTTAGCCCTTTAGGAATAATTCCTGGTTTTTCTCATGCTTCTCTATCTTCGATCAAATAAATTACATAAACATTATCTTAAGATTTAGATTTAGAAGTTTGAAATTTTGAGGGTTAGAGGCAAGACGCATTACAAGTACATCATATCCTTATCCCACTTTGTATTTCCTACACATAGGAGTCACACTGAACTTGAGATTCCAGTGCAACTCTTGCAGCCTCTATAACTACTTGTGCACTAACATAGTGCTGCCGGCAGACAGGCAAGTTAAATATCAGCACCGCCAATCACCTCGGTTTGTGTCTCTTGTGTCTTCCTTAAGGTAAAGAAAGCACGTTTACCACAACGTTCAAACCTAGCAGTTAGCTTTGTCACTGAGTCAGCAAGCGGAATTATATCAAGTACACAACCAAAACTTCTCCTGCCAAGTGTGAGATATAAGCACAAAAAGGTACTCTAGTAAAATACACTTACAATTTTAACGACCGAGTCCTTGATTGGTACCTCAAGTAGTCACCATCCAGACCAGCAACTACTACTGTTTTACCATCATGGCCGGCAGCTTCTAGGCAGAAATCATAAAGGTCTTCAAAGAACTGTGCTTCATCAATACCAATCACATCTAGCTGTCACCACACATTCACACATGAGTAACATATAGTGCAACAAAGTGTAAGAAACAAAAAACACAGAAAAGCTCAAAAGAAAAACTGAAATAACTGGCCTTTTTTTCCATAGGAATGTTATCTTGTTCTGTGCAAAGTACTGTTCTATTACATATTATCGCGTATGGAACTAACTACTAAATACCTGATCATATGCATCTGCACCAAATTTGTGTCTAAATTTCGAGAGCTCTGCCAATGACCAACATGGCAATTTCACTCCATCATATGTCACAATTGAATCCAATCCATATCTTGTATCCTTGCTTGATTTTATAAGTGCCACCCTTCTGTCATACAGAAACACATTATAAAAAATAGGTAGCAATTAATCCTACATATGGGAACAGTCCGAAGGCAGTCAATGAGGGGAGAGAAATAGGGAGAGGGAGAGAGAGAACCATTTTGATTCTGCATCATGATAATTTGCTATCATGGCAGAGAATATCCAACTAGTATGGAAATTTTAATAACAATATCGGCACCTCAGACAAAAACCATCATAAAATCACTAAGCATCTTTATAAATAAATAAGTAATTAATTTTCTCCACCTGAATCTTCCATTAATGTGCACAAGTAATCTTATTGTATTGCAAATAATGTATGGACAGAGTCAAACACAATAAAGATCATTGTTCTAGCGGAGTTAGGAAGATCAATTTTCCTCAACCTTTAAACAAAGGACATGTTTATTTATTAGCTTCAGTTAAATCAATCAAAAGTTAGAAAATCAAATCCCAGTGGGCACAGTGCAGTTTTTATCATTGTCTCTTCTGTTAATCAACAACCAAAACCCAACCAGCATGAGCATGCAAGTACCACAAACATAATGACTAAGTAGTTCTCTTTCTGCACTCTCAAAATACTCTCATCTAAATTCTAAAGCGAAAATAAAATAAAACCTGCATTAATCTCCATCATCCATGATTACTCCCTTTCTAAGGTCTATTTCTAGACAGCATTGAAGTTGCCCTGTGAAAATTGGAGCAAAACAAGAGAAATTTACATGAATCAAATACTTACGCACTACGTAATTAGCAGTCACCTAGATCATCTATATCAGGAACATATTCCACATCCTTTACAGTGCAAGTGATTGCTTTAACCATCTCATATATCTCCTTTGACTGTCTGTGATTTATCACCTTTGGCTTTGTGTAAGAAGTGGATCTTTCCCTGAACCTCAATCCTAATATACGAAGGTTCTTTTGTCACCTTCAAATCCCTCATTACAGCTCTAACCTTAGCAACTCCATCCCATAACCCAAATGTGTCATATGCATTAGACAATACCACAAACTTCCCAGCATTATCTGGTTCAAACTCTAAGTATCTATCTGCTGCAAGCTTGATCAAGTCCATGTCTCCATGCATCCTAGAAGCCCCAAGCAAAGCACCCCATATCACTGGGTGATCTAGGAAAGGGAAGCTCATAACAAATTCATAGGCCTCATGTAACCTCCCAGCATGACCTAATAAATCAACCATAGCAGCATAATGTTGTGCTTTTGGCTGAACTCCATAATCTTTTGTCATCGAAGAAAAATATTGCCAACCCTCATCCACTAATCCTCCGAGGCTACAAGTGCACAAAATGGACAGAAAAGAACATAATTTGGCTGGTAACCTTCGGCTTTCATCCTATGAAAAGAATTCAAAACTCTTCCATGTTGACCATACCCAGTTATCAAAGCAGTCCAGGTAATAACATTCCTACATTGAGATGCATCAAATGCCTGATGCCCATCAGATAAACTACTGCACTTAAAGTACATATCTACAAGAGCGCTATTGACTACAATATTTTCATTGATTTGGCACTTAATCATTACAGCATGAACTAGCTTTCCATGCTCCAGTATCGCTAAGGTGGCACAGGCTCTGAAGACAGAAGCAAACATATATTGGTTAGAAAGATGCAATCCAACTGCTTCAAGACCCTTTTGAACATAACCTGCAATTAATGTATTGCATGAAACAAGCTTTTCTCCAGCAATTTCTCACGCAAAATGTAGGCTGTGTCTAGGTCCCCAGATTTAGCATACAATATCAGCAATTTATTCTTCAAATATTCATCAAGAACAAATCCCATAACAATTATCTGAGCATGGATTCTTCTCCCCTTCATTTACTCTTTCCTGAATATGCATTCTTGCAAGAGAAGAGCATAGGTTCCTGGTTGGACGTGCAATCCTCAACGGCACAATAACCTGATGGCTTCTTTTAATCTTCCCGAGAAACAAAGACTTTTCAATGTGTTATCCTGTTGGAAGTTGTTTACTATGGGCTCGACTTTACATGGAAAGCTGATAAAATCTCACTGGTAATAACTCTTTAATCTGATAGAACAAGAAACTCAGTCCACATTTACCATTAATCGATTATCACTTGCATTATAGTTTGTTCACATTATATCCTTAAATTTCATGCATTGGCCATTTTAAATGTTCCAACGATCTAACATTCCAAAAATTACAGATAGAAAACTAAGATGCACACATTAAACAAGCTCAAAGAATTCGCACAAAAACAATTGCACTAGTTGCAACACGAATACTCGAACTAAGCAACAAATTTCGTTCCGCATTTTACCCAGTTGCATTCGTAATAACCGAATAAGGAATAAACCTCAGCACATAAAGAACTACAATCAGCCAATTAGGGAAAAGTAAAGATAAAACCACATAAATTTCAAAACTTTAAGAACACAAAAGAAGCTAGCATATTAATAAAAACGCGAGAGAGGACCAAACCTGCCATTGCTTTTCTCAGATTGTATACGTCGAAGAAGAGTGGTGGATTTTCCAGCAAACATCGGACCAACAATCACGTGAATTTCGCCGGACGGTGCTCGAGACGCGACCTCCATTTTCAAACCTCGAATTTGGGCAGAACAAGCAGAGATATGAGGTAAAGAAATGATCGATTTTTGGTGGAGGACATTTGTTTTTTGGAAAAGGGTTGGTAAGCTGCGCGAAATAGGCTTAGATTTCAAAGAAAGAAGTGCAAAAGGAGTGGTACGTGAAAGGTGAGAATAAGCGAAGGAAGACAACTTTGTTGGGGATATATGGACTTCATTCTTCAGACAGCTAACAGTCTAACATGTACTTTGGTTGGTGTTTGTGTGTGAGCGAGAAGCTAGGATGTCTAGCAATTTTGCAATTTTGCGCGGAAGATGAAGAGTCCTTGGATGAACCGAACTTCTTTTTTCCTTTCTAAAAGGCTAACTAAATACAAAATACTTGACACCTATTTATTATTCTTTTAAATTTAATAGTTCTTGTATAAAAAAAAATTATTAATGATTAAGGATAACAATCGAATTGTATTAATTTTATTTGTATCTATTTTATGTTATTTATATTCATATTATTTGTAATTTTTATGTTAATTAACACATTAAAAAATTTAGTCGATTTTTTTTTTTTCATATTATCTATTTATAATGGTAAGAAATAAAACTTTTAAGAACATAAAAAAATTATAAATCAAATTTTACTAAAAAGATTATTCATCAATTTTTACTAAAAAAATTATTCGTATCATGTCATATTCTGATTGTATTATCAAATCGTATAAAAATTATCACCTCTATTAATAACATCTATGCTTACAACGTATTGAATTTATTACAAATATATTTATAATGTTTAAAAATTTTATAAATGTACTTTTAACATATTTAAAATTATAAATTTTTTTTAATAAAAATGTTAGAGTTTATAAACTTATTAGCATGTTTTAGTAAATATTTTTATAAATTTAAAATTTTAATATATTAGGAGTATGTTTATAATTTTATAAATTTATTAAAATATTTATAATAAATTTAATATTTTAGATACATAAAATATAATTAAATATTATAAAATAATTATAAATAGATAATTATATTAAAATAAAATTAATTAAAAGATGATTTTTTTTCTTACCTATCTAATTGAATTTAATGCAAAGAATTAAAAAGTGAATGATGGTTCACCTAGTCTGAATGTAAGATTTATTATTTTTAATTGTTTTTTTCTTTTTCTTTTTTAGTTCTCCATCCTAATTTGATTCTCGTATAACTAATAACTTCATTCTTATTTTTTTTCTTTTTTTAAATATTTTTACTCTTTTTTTTTTTTTTCTTCTTCTATTTTTTACACTCTTCTATTTTTTTTTTTTACAACGTTTTGTTAAAATTTGGTGGCAAAGATAAAATAGTTGTTCAAATTTCTTTAAGTTTTGCCTATAATATATACAATTGATTAATATGTTCATATATTATAAAAAGTTATTTTGTTTGTTGACAATTATCATAAAATATTAACATATATACATTAAAATAATTCAATAAGGTGTTCAATAGATAAATATTTTAAATATATGTTAATTCAATCACTTTAAACATGTATTTTTTTATTGAAAAAATCACAAAATAACACCCATAATATTTATGATAATAAAAACTAGTATCCTCTAATATTAATTTCTAACCATTTCAATCTAAAATATTTTTGTTATTATAAATTTTAGTAGTATTATTTTAAATAATAAAAAAATTTATCATAAGTTTTAAATATATGCTCAATTAAATATAGTGTTTTTGATTTAAGTTATTTAACATTTGTTCATTGAACATACGTTATTTACAGGTAAGTAGGACAAAATTATCTAAACCAAGTTAAATAGTTGGTCATTAAAAAACCAAATATGTAAAAATATATATATTCAGAAAGTGTTATCACTAAAAATAAATTAATGATTAAATTTTTCATAATATTTGTTGTCCCCTTATTTTATAAAATTATTGTATTTAAAAAAAAATATATTTATTTATATTTTTAGTTAAATGTGTAAATTAAAATAGAATGTCTCATTAACCTATGAAATAACTCAATAATTTTTATAACTTATATAATTTTATCTTACTTAACTTTTATGAGATGATATGATATGAGATTAGATGAGATGTCTCGTTGTCTCAAATGAACTTAAATAAAACAAGCAAAAAAATACAAAAAAAAAATAAAAAATTGATACATAATTATTTATAATGTGAAAATTTAATAAAACAAATAAAATATTTTGTTTAAAGTTAGACACATTAAAATTAAAATCTAAATAAAATGAAATAAAATAATATTAAAATAAAATAAGATAATATTATATTAAAATAAATTAAAAATATTAAATAATATAATATTACCATTGAACCTTTACAATACTACTATATTTATTTACGGATATTTTTTCAAGGCTAGCCAATTCCTTTTCCGGATATTCCCCTCAACTAAACCTTTACACTACTACTGTATTTAGGACAACAGTTTGTTGTTGGGTAAATAAAAAATCATCAACAGAAAAACGAGATAATACCCGTTGTTTATTTATTCATTTATTTTGAATACCGTTGATATTTAAAAAATCAAACAATAAGTTAATATTTAAAGATTATTATAAAAAATAATTTAATAATTATTATATATTTTTTCGTCGCTTCGAACACATAATCTAATTTATAAAAATATTAAAATTATATTAAATTTGTGTATATTTTTTTTCCCATAAATCATATTAAAATTATCTAAAAAAATAAATTATTTTTTTATTTTACAAAATAATTATATCACATATTATAATATAAATAATTTAGGTATAAAAATATATAAAAATATATATTTTTTTAACATTTTTTATATTAATAAATAAGAATAGTGCTAACATATTCTTATATTTTTATTTTCACTTAAATCATTATTCAAATAATACGGATAAATTTTACTGTCTTTTACATTTCGTTAACTTTTTAAAAAAGATATGAAGAGAGTAATAATGTAAATAAAAACCATAATATCATTAATTTATTATCGATGAGAGACATTTGATGGAATCTCTAACTTGTTAAATTATTACATGTGATCATCACATGATCTAATTATGTCGATAACCTTATCCGTATTTCATTGATCACGTATCCCTCAATTATACAAGCTTAATCAACCATATTAGCTTGGCCTCAAAAGTAGCTAGACATAGCTTAATTAGTCAAGTTTTTAATCACTACGTATTTTTAAAAATTTATAAAATAATAATAAAAATAATATACTTTAAAAGGATTAGATTAACTATAATTTAATATTTAATAAATTTAAACAATTGGGTTTAATTTTAATGGAGTTAAAAAAAATTAAGACAAATTTTTTAAAAAAAATCTTAAAATAATATCTTTAAAATATATAACATCAAAATAACATCGTTATTACTAACTTATATCGTTCTTAATTGAAGATAATTTTGTTATTTTTATTGTTATAAATTTTAAGAGTATTATTTTAGATAATTTCTTGAATTTTTTTTATGATAAAAATATATAAATTATATGATAATAATAATATTTATTATTTTTGTGATAATAAACATTTTTTTCCAATTATTTTTGGGTAAAAAAATCTAATATGATCGCTACTTATTATTGCTAAGTTTATCCTTATTAGCCCATGATAAAGTATAGACTCTATAGTATATATAGCTCATTAATTATAATTAGTGATTACCAAAATTGTACAGTGTAACACCGACCATTCGTTCTCTTCTAAATTAGATCTAAAGAATCTAATTCGTTTATATTGCACACATATATATACTACCAAAATTTGAATTAACAAATTTTGTAAATCTGCATTATTAACAAATTATATATATATATACACTGGCTGTGGACAATACCTCCTAGGCATGTGCTATAACATATCCTGGCCTGTCCTAAAACTTTATCGTGTCAAATGCATGATCACTGAGCAGTCCATTTGAAACTTAATATTAAGGCTTTGCCATATAGATACATATTAATGAAAGGAAGTTATATGTGAACCAAATTAAAATAGGCCTTCGATCATCTTAATACTTGTTTATAATTATTTTAATTTTTAAGTTTTAAATTTTTAAAATTTGGCCACATTTTAAAATTAAGAAAAAGGCCATCGTTTATCTATATTTATTTATTTTTTAATTTATTGATACTAAAAATTAATAATACAACATTATACTTATAGTAAAAATTTTAATGAAATATTTAAAAAAAAAAATCTTAGTGCAAAAGTTTTAAATTTTTTTAAAAAAAATTATATTTTTATAAGAAAGTTTGAATTAAAAGTTAAATTCTAAAATTAAGCAATTAAAATAATTATCGAACAATTGAAACTCATTCCCTATGAAAAGGGTAGGGTCCTTGCTATTAATTACTAGCTTGAGTAAAAGGAGACCGGTTATTAATACTTATTATTATTTTTTTTGCTAACAGATTATTAATACTTAATTTATACCTTTAATGGTTATGAAAAATCTCGTATAAAACTAATGAAAACGGGTGGTTGGAAGGTTTGCGTTAAATCAATTAAGAGTAATATTAATGATATATAAATTTATATTTATTTATTTTATATAAATTAATTATATCAAAATACGTAGTAAAATTATAAAAAAAAATTAATTATTTTTTTATTTTTTAACATAATTCAAACATATGTCATAAAATAAATAATTTAGATATAAAAATAAGTAAAATTTTATATTATCTTAATATTTTTTATAAAATTATTATTTTATTAATTAGAGGAAAGAAAATAAAGAGAGAAAGATGTGGTCATAGTTTAGTGGTTAAAGGATAAAACGTCATGCATGTGCAATGGGCATTAAGAAGCATCTACCTGCTAATATTTGCTCTTTGTGTATTCTCTGGATGAGTGGAGGGACAAGCAATCCCTTCTGTCTTTCACACATCTCCCACTTTTTCTTCCCTTTTTAAATTATAAAATTTAAATATTTTATTTATAAAAAAAAAAAAAACATGACTTTGAAATTTAGTGTCACCATCCTCATCTTATTCTTATCCATCAAGAATTTCTATTCATATATTTGTGTCTATTCACGATTGCACCCTACAACTTCATAACATATATAATTTTGAGCTAAAGATACTTTTAAGTTTTTACAGAAACATATATTATTACAATATAAGATATTGAGCTTTCGTGATTAATTGAAAATTGGACATAGAAATTGATTTTAGAAAAATGTTGTCAGGTGAGAGTTGGATAATCCTAAATTAAGTGTTACACAATTATTGGCAGGATAGTAAGAAAGTACAATGTCAATATAGTGGGCGACTTTGTAGATAATAAACTATCCCAGGGTAAACATTCCAATAGGCAATAAATATGGGTTTTTATTCATTTTTCAACACTAAAGTTTTATATTTTACTCTAAAATGGCAATTCTATAACCATTCAGTATAAAGTTTGTGATTTTCTTAAATAATAAAAAATAAGTTCAGTTTTTAAAATCTACAATTTTATATCAAATCTAACACATAAGTTTTTTACATTTTGTAATTGAGTATACATCTAGAAAAAAAAAAAAGAAGTTAAATATTTTGTATAAATTAATTATTTTATACTATAAAAATATTTTATTTTTATAATACATATTTAATAATAAATTAACCTTTATTATAAATTTATATAATTATTTGTTATAAATATACTAATATTAATAATATGCTAAAAAATATATTTATTAATATACACATATTTTTATTAATTAATATTATTAAATATTTATTGTAAAATTAAAATATTTTTATAATATTAAATATTAATGTATTAAAATTTTGGACAAATTATGTTTGAATTAATTTTGATTTAATTATGAGGATGCGGTTTACGTGATTATAAATATATAGTTAATATTTTCGGCTTAAATAGTACAAGCCAACCACCATTAGCCTAAATTATTAAGTTATGAGCTGGTGCTACCTTACTTTAAGAACTCTTTTATTGGCACATTCTATCTTAAATAATTATTAAAAAAGAAAAAGAAAAAAAACCTAAAAAGCATCGACTTAAAATAAAAGTGGGAGAAAATGGCGTAAATGAAAATACAAAAAAATACAGAGGACAATATGAAAATAAATAAAAGTTAACCACGTTTAAGATTTTGTTTTTGTTAGGTTTGGTTTCTATTTTTGAAATAAAAACTTAAACTTGGTAAGGTCACCATCTTCCATCCTCCCCTTGTAACTTTCTTATACGAGAGGATAGCCCAACCTCTCTCTCACACTAAATATTTATTTATTAATATATACACACATCCATTGTAGATACAAATTCCTTTTCTCATACATATCTTTTCCTCTCTGTTTGATATATAGATTTCATCACATACTTATTATTTAATTTTATTTAATTGAATCAAAAGTAATTTGAAGAACAAAAAGGAGGAAGAGTGCAAATAAGAGGGCCCTTCGCCCTCTCATCTTCATACGCTTCCTCTGAGATCTTGAATACTCCACAAATTTTCATCTGGGTTGCCTTTGTTTGGTACATATTAGTTGAAAATGCTTTTATTTCATTTTTTTTTTCTTTTGCAACCTTAAAATATCTGGGTTTTGGATATTTTTGTTTATTACATGCTAAATTTTGGTTATTTTTGCTTCGATTTTTTTTTTTTTTTAAATCCCGAGATTGTAGGTTGATCGGTAATTGATCGGTGTCGGGTCCGATGCTCTTGAATTGAATCCAAGCATACGCATTAAACATCTAACAAGAAGAGCGTCCACGTTTGGCTTGAATTTTTATTAAGGTAACATTCTCCTGTTTAATCGGCATTGTCGTAAATTATGTTTGATTATTTTTTCCTGTATCTCATCGAATTCTATATTCATTTCATAATTGAGTTTTCATATTTTGCACTCTAGTTTCTTTAAGTTTCATCCAATTATGTATTGCTAATTAGATCCGGTGTATGCATTCTCTTATAATTTTATTGCTGTTCACTGTAAATTTAGAACTGGAATGAATTTCATTTCTAGTTAAGATCTTTATTATTGGTCTTTTTTGTTTCTGTTTCTGAGAATTAGATTCATGTGATTGTTGAAATTCATTAGTAGAATGGATATGGAGCTTGGCAAACTTTTTATTGGCGGTATATCATGGGACACAAATGAAGACCGCCTTAGGGAGTATTTTCAGTCCTTTGGAGAAGTACTGGAAGCTATGATAATGAAGGATCGAGCCACAGGCCGTGCCCGTGGGTTCGGCTTTATTGTTTTTGCTGACCCTGCTGTTGCAGAGAGAGTTGTCACAGAAAAGCACGTGATAGATGGTAGAACTGTAAGTTTGTATCTTCGAATTTGTATTTCTATTTCACACTCTCTTTAACATTGGATTTGAATATGGGATGGTTTGATTGGTTTGCACATGAATAATAGCGTATGCTCGAAGCATAGGTAAGAGTGTTACTTGGAGATTAAGGATTCTCTGGTGCCTCACTGTATGAGTATCAAAATTTTGGTATTTTCTTATTTAAGCATTCGAAGCCTTTCATGTTTATTTATTCATCTTTAGATGGTTAGATCAAATTAGTTGCTAGTTGGTTGAATAATTAACAAACATATTGCAATATAAGTTATAACAGAACATGTAATCATACTTATTGGTATACATGGGTAAATATTGTAGAAAAGAGAGCATATGGCAATGTTTAGAAACATATGGTAATGAAAACAATCAGTATCAAGGTTCCTCACTTGTTTACTTACAGTGACTCTAGGAGTTTTGTTGGTTTGCAGTGGAACCAATTTCTTAACTGCTTATTAGCTTAATAGCGATTTATTCCCAACGATAGATTAGCCATTGGTGCTCAGGGAAATAACACTAGCTCTAAAAGGAGTCAGTTAATTTGTAAGGCCCAGCACACCTTATATAAAGAGTTATGTAGTTAATGATTAACTGGGAGGTACTCTAGACAACAATGGTGGCAGAAAGGTTGACTCTGCTGAAAATTGAGTCCAACAGATCAGGTTTCTGCATATGTAGATAAATATTTTTTTTCGTAAATATTTGTCTTAATGGATTGCTATGCATTTTCTCCATTTACTAGGGAATAGTGGAAAATGATTCAATTTTGAATTTTAAATTTGTTTTTTTGTGTGTATAATTTACATTTTAATGACCATGAATGCTAGAATTCACTAGACAAGTGAAAATGAAATCTTAAAACAAAGTAATTTGTTAGAAATTCATATCGGTATCTTGAATACGTTGGCCAGCATTGAAGTGTTTTCAGCCAATAGTCATTTTTGTATTGAACTTAAGATCTTGCAACTCTCTTAACTTTCTTTCTGTTACAGTTTAGCAAGTTCACTCATGTAGCTTTTTGCTCTCAGGTTGAAGCAAAAAAGGCTGTTCCTAGGGATGATCAAAATACTCTTATCAGAAATATCAGTAGCATGCACTTGTCCCCTGGCCCTGCCCGCACAAAGAAGATTTTTGTTGGAGGCTTAGCATCCACCGTAACAGAGAGTGACTTTAAGTCGTACTTTGAACAATTTGGAACAATTACAGATGTGGTGGTGATGTATGACCATAACACACAGAGACCAAGAGGCTTTGGGTTCATTACTTACGATTTAGAGGATGCAGTAGATAAGGTGTTGTACAAGACTTTCCATGAACTCAATGGTAAAATGGTTGAGGTTAAGCGGGCTGTCCCCAAGGAGCTATCCCCAGGACAAAATCGGGGCCAATTAAGTGGATTTAGCTTTGGTCTGAGAAGGATCAGTAGCTTGCTCAATGGTTACCCTCAAGGATATAACCCAAGCTCAGTTGGAGGGTATGGTAGACTAGGTCCAGTTACTCATGGTCAGAGTGGATTTTCCTTATTCAGTCCTGGTTATGGAACTGGTCTAAATTTCGAGCCAGGGTTAAGTCCAAGCTATGGGATTAATGCAAACTTGAATTCTAACTTTGGCCATGGACGGGGACTAAGCACTTCTTTTAGTGGAAATTCAAACAGATACAGTGGCACTAATGTATACGGTGGCATCAGTGGTGTGACTAGCTCTCTTCTTAGCTCCACAAATCAGAATCTATGGGGAAATGGAAATCATAACTTTGCAACAAACTCTGCAAATTCAAGTGCTTTTATGGGGTCTGGAAGCAGGAACATGGGGGTGGGTTCTTTAAGCAGCGTTGGAGCAGTTTGGGGTTCCTCTCCTAATTCAGGTCAAGATGTTCATGCTGACTCAACCCATAGTAGTGGCAATCTCAATTACGGCAGTGAAGATTTCAGCTTTGGGTCACCAGGGTTAGGATATGCGAGGAACAGTGGTTCTATTGTCAAGCCGAGGTCATCATATATTGCCAATGGTGGTCATGGAGGTGCTCATGCTGACCTTTTTGAAGGGGGTTCACTATATGGGGACTCTACCTGGATATCCTCTCCATCCGAGCTGGAGGGGTCTGGCTCATATGGTTATGGACATGGAAATGCAGCTTCAGATGTCATCAATAAAAATTCAGCAGGTTATATTGGTCTTTATGGTATTTCCAATAGGCAATCTGCTAGAGGTACTTCTTCTATCCACTAATTTTTTTCTTAAATTTGAAATTAATCCATCTTAGTTCAAAGACTCTGTATTTGTTTTCTTTTTGAGCATAAGGATCTTGCAAAAGTTCAATGACAAGAAGGTGATTTGAACTCAGGCATGTCGTATGATAGGGGGGGAAACTTACGCATTTTATATTCCTGATATCCACAGCATCATTTCACTGTTTTGTGTGTGTCACAGAAATACTTCTTCTTTTTGGTTAAAAAATGCAAGTACATATTTTCGTGAGAGGAATGTTAGATTATGTCCTTGTTTGGCCTCAGTTTTTACTATCGACCATTAAAAATCAAGCTATTTGGTTGAGTAGTTATGTGGTTTGCGACGTCTTGTTATGACAAAATGAGATTAGAGATTTACTAAGATGGCAATTACGAACTAATTTGTTGGCTAAAACTATGAAGTTTAACTTTGCTAAAAATATATATCAGCTTCACATTATGCACTGCATTTCAATGTCAGCTATGTTTAATGCAAGCTGTGTAATATGGAACTCAGATGCAGGAACTTAATGAGTTTATAAGTATTTAATGCTTTGTATCTTGAAACATAATATTTTAAAAAAGCTTTAAGAATTTTGTGGTGACATGGTTCCTGTAATTCATTGCTTCAGGAATTGCAGCTTAGGAAGTTTGTGAGGTGATTGTCTAAGACTTGTAGATGAATTTGGTGACAAGGTGGACTTTGAATTTCATCCATTTTTCTCATTGGATATTTAAGTTTATATGAAGATATGATTAGAGCTAATTTGTTCGCCTGTTTTGAAGAACTCATCACAGACAGCAATTGCAGAGATTTCATCATAGATTTGACATATGAGTTCATATAGGTTTTCTCTCTTTGGATTTCTTTTCGAGTTGTAAAATCAGATTGCGGGATATACGCAGAATTTGTTTTGTTGTATCATCTCTGATGATAGAGATACATATAAAAAAAAAAGGTTTCTTCTATTTTTTTTTTTTGTTTTCCTTTTCCCCCTACCCTGCTATAATATCCTGAAAATTGTAGTTCCATATAAGGCTTGGTGCTACATTTTTATTACCTGGTCTTTTGGTCAGTTGCTTTGCAGATTGTATGAATTTTCTGGATGATTTACTAGTGTGAGACTATGTCAAGGAAGGCTGAAAATAAATTAACACGGCCATTAATTTTCTGTAGTATAACTTGTCTTTAAGCAATTTTAATACTTTGATATGTTTGTTTGATCTTAAACACAATAATGTTGGTTTTAAGAAAAGTATTTACTTATTTAGTTGATTTTTTGTTTGACTTATTTAGTTTATGTTAGTCATGGAAGTTATTATCATCAGTCTCCCTCACTTCTGTTGGGACAAGGGACAAGATACCACAAGATAAAATAAATGAAAATTTTGTTCTTTCTTTCCTTCTTTTCTAAAATGGTTAAGCTGAACAAGTTTTCATTTTTGTTGGTTTTGAAAATATTAAATTATTTTGTTACTTTAATATTATTATCATATAGTCTCTTCTTTTGGTAGAACTAGGACACCAAAAGCAAGTGTACGTGGAAAACACTATTTTAGGAAGTTACATGGTATTTGTTCCTTTTCTTTTTTTTCTTTCCGGCTAGTCATATTTAAAAATTGTATTAAATTGATAATTTTTTTAAATATGTGCAAAAAATAAGGGTAAAAAAGATAATAAAAATAGAATTAGAGTACTACTAGATAGCAAATCCGATTATCCGATGGTACACTTTTTTTTTTTTTGGAGTTTTTCTTTTGCAAATTGTATAACTTGCTTGTAAAAGGTTTGTATTACAGTGACAATCAAAGACATTCATGTAATCATGTGGTTGCAAACAATAGACCAGTGAGGATCTGCGAGTTGAGTTTACAAAATTGTCCAAGGAGATGTAAACAAAACTTGGTACACGACAAATGCCAGCTACGTCAACATTTATAGCCTATACGCACTGGGACGGATTTATAGATTTCTTTTTTTAAAAGGAGAGATGAAGTCTAAACTTTTGTCATACTACACCCTAAAACTTTATGAGTTCGAAATTATCATTTTCATTATAAATTAAATTATTGAACTGAAAATTAATGTAACTCAATCAAATATAGTGTTAAACTAAAACTAAACCAAAGACATAAATGTTAAAAAAAATGAGATACGATTTACATATAAAACATGTGATTGTAATTAAAAATACATTTTGATAAAAAAAATCTAAGATCCACATGTAAAAATAATAAATAAGAAAGAAAAAAATAATAAATTTTTTAAATGTAAAATACATTTGCTTTAAATTCTCATGCTGCTAAAACAATGTTCTCATGCGCATTCCCTTTTCTTCAATGTTCCAATATTTGGCACGTAACATTTTAAAAAAGATATAATATAATGGATAGAGTAGATAAAATAATAATCATTGTAAAATTAACTTATCATGTTGATATTCATTTTGAGCTTTTGGGCCATATGCAATTAGGAGAACCAAAATAAAAAGGTTCAGGCTCGAAAAAACAGCATTTTTTTTTTTTTTAATTTTTGTATGGAGAACTAAAGACATAATACGATTTCGACGTTGTTAAGTAATCAGAGAATCTTTTCGACGTTGTTGAGTAATCAGAAAATCTTTTGTAGTTCAGGTAATAAGATTCATAATTCTCCTATCAAGAATCCAAATTTAAATACCCCGAATGTGTGAATGTATTTTTTCTTTATTAATAAAAATAAGAGAATTTTAGAACCCTTTAAAAAAAGAAAAAAACTAAAGACATTACAAAACAACAATTGAAAACAAGACAGTGAGATTCCACAAATAACCATTATTAACCTAATAAGGAGAATAGGATGGGGTCTAAAAACATCGTTACAATAACCAAAATATAAGACCGATATAATCCCGTTCGGGTTTGTAGAGTTTTATTATGTCTCAACTTACAAGTTTATTAGAAAATAGGTTTAAATGCTCCTTTGTCCTTTGCTCAGGTCTACATATCCCAATTTTTTATTTATTCTAATCCAATCCCTAATTTTTTTAATTTCTAAACTTAGGTCCTTTTTACAATTAGACACATAATCCATTCCCAACAATTTAACACTATTTTACCCACGTTGCTAATCCTTTATCTCACCATGGTTAATGGTTCGCGCCAAAGGAAGCCTATTAGATACGTTTATTGCCAACATCTCCCACCCTTGGGGAAAATTCTCTCAGCTTACATGCCTCCTATTTGCATCAGGTTTTTGCTTCTCCTATATAAGATTTTGATAGTTTTATAATATATAGATAAGATTGTAATAAATTGAGGACATAACAAAAATAGTAATCCCCAAAACTTCCAATATATTTTCACACAATTAAAAAAATTATAGTTATATAACGTTGTCTGTTTAAATTAAATTGCGATAATTTAGACTCATTTAATATTAAATATAATTCAATTAAAAATCGTTTAATGTTATTGGGATATTATTTTTGTTATTATAAATTTTAAAAATTATTTTTCGTAATTTTTCTAATAAATTTGTGATAGCGTAGTGCCTTTAACCGATATGGTCTGGAAATTTTAAGAGCATGACCACTTTAACTTAAAAATTGTCTTAAAAAACAAAGGTAAAATAAGTCTGAATCCTTTTTTTAAGAACATCTTGTTTCAGAAAACAATATTTAAAAAGAATGGCCAAACACCCTAATTTTTTTTTATATATTTTAATTTAAAAAAAAAAAACAGTTTTTGAGTTACACAAACAAGCCCCAAGGAACATTTACTTAACTATGAAATACATGCTTGACAGTTCTTCCTAAATGAACGAATCTTTATTATGGATTGCAAGTTAAAGTGAGTAACAAAAAAATGAGGAAAGCAGAAGTACGAGGCATCATGATGTACCCAAAAAAAAAAAAAAAGAAAAGAAAAAGAAGAACCTTGAATCTCGTATAACATAACTTTCCTGATTTCCTTCATTTACATTCTCTAATCCAAATTATCTTCCTCAGCCATCATTTAAACAGAACAAACCTTAAAAGAAATAAATATAAATATATCCATGAAAACTGGTAATGTGGAGAAGGAATGTGAACTACTTAAATGGGAATAGACAAGTTAGAACTTGGAACCAGCAAAACATTGTTTAGGACTTTAGCAGCATCCGCCCTGTTGAGGCTCTTCAACAGCAGCTTCTTGGTTCTCCTCTGCCTGTAAAACCACAGTTGTCTTTTCATTTCCTGTCAAGGTAGCATCTGATTTCCCACCATCTTGAGATATCATAACTTTTCGGCTTAATATGTTGTAGATCTCTTTCACTACCGTCTGGAAGGCAAGCGTGACATTGGATGAATCAAGAGCCGATGTTTCCATGAAAAACAAACCATGAGCTTCTGCCAAGGCTTTGCCTTCGGCAGTGGAGACCTCCCTAGCATCCGTAAGATCGGTCTTGTTGCCCACGAGTATTGTAACTACATTCATGTCCGAATGAGCTGTTCAAGTTTAGATTGACCCAATTAATTACCTTTCATTGCATAAGGTAATAAAACAAGAAAATCTTATGATACAATCAGCAGATCAGAATAAATCGCCATATGTACAAGGAAATACAAGAGAAATGGACTAAAAGAAAATAAATGAATGAAAGCACAAATTTTCCCAATTTTAAACATATGACTCATTGACTTTGGTTCCTACATCAAATAAAACAATGCAGTGCAAACTATGTGCACTACGGTACTAAATAAATGTATTATTCTAGGATTAATTATTCCATATAATTTACTTCCAGCAAAGGTCAGATCCATAGCAGACAGAAGCTTCAATCCAAAAAAATTATGTAAACTTAAAGGTTCAAGAACAAATGACACTCCAGCACAATGAACATTGACACTATACATCATCTTGCAGTATTCTTAATTCAAATGCAACTGAAGGAAAATGAAATATTTTGTTATGTCAATCCTACAGTCCAACACTTTTCCATAAACTTCAGACCCAGAAAGATGATACCCAGGAAAAACGACTACTTAAAGTAGCAAAAGGGGAAGATTTACTAGAATCTTACTGTGAAGTTCATTAAGCCATCTACCAATGCTCTCAAAAGTCTGGCTTCTACTGATATCATACACTACTAGAGCTCCGACAGCACCTCTATAGTATGCAGATGTGACAGCTCTGAAGCGCTCCTGACCAGCTGTGTCCCATATCTGTGCTTTAACTTCCTTTCCATTAATATCCATCTTCTGCGTTTGGAACTCTACTCCTATAGTTGACTTTGAATTAGGGTAGAACTCATCTCTAGCAAATCTTGCAAGCAAATTTGATTTCCCAACAGCTGAGTCACCAATAAGAACAATCTTGAAAAGATAATCCTCAGTTTTTTCCTCTTCACGAAAAGACATTGTCAGTTTCCCAGAGTTGTCACTCTACAGAACCATATTAACATGTAATAGACATCTGATATTTGGGATGAGGACAACAGTTTCACCTAAGAAGCATCAACCTTACCCTACTTAGGATTAGAAGATAGAATTAACTATTGAATAAGAAAACAGCTCAGACTACAAACTTAGCAGGTGAGGCAGGTATATAAAGGAGAAGGCTGCCTTTCAATTCAGCTACTTGGATGTACCATAAACAGAATCTAAGAAAATGCCTATCTTATGAAGCCAGTGTTGGGTAGGAAAAAGAAACTACTCCAACTTCAGTTTGTGCAAGTAACCAAAAATGTAAATCTATGATCTTAACTATTTAGCTTCCCGTATGTTATATTCCAGTATTGCTGACCAGGAAAAGTCACAGTGCAACCATTGAAAGTATCTGCAGCAGAATAAAATAAAAATAAAAAGGAGCATCAGTAGTTATAGAATAATGATAAAGACCAATATAATTTTCCACAGGAGATCTATAAAATTTGGGCAGCGCTTTGGGACTTGAGTTCTCAGTTATTTTATATGTTCATTAGGATCTGCTTTGGGAGGACTGGAAAAGGCTTTATATATGTGTGTGTATACATACTTCATTAGGCTTCTTAAGCTCCTGCTTATTTGATGATAAAAAATAAAAATAAAAACTCTGCTTATGTGAAGCTCTACCAAAATTTCATATTAAGCTTTTAGCCTAGATAAAATCTTTAGGCATATTCGATTAAGTACTTTAGAAGTCATTTTATTTGTGTCAAGAGAATATTTAATCACATTACTTTTACAAGGGACACATAAGTTACTTATTAAAAAAAGACAATTTAGTCACTCTTGAAACATTAACGTAATATTTTATTATTAAAATTATTGCAAAGTGGTGAATATTAGTTTTTCCTCCCAATGTTTTTCTCCTTCATCATTTTTTATAATTTTACAAGTTTTTTTTATATAATTCTATTACTATACAAAAATTTTAAGGAGAAAAATTATGTGTATGAGTTATTTCTTTTTCCTTTTTTATTTAAAAAAATTATGTGTTATATATTTTTCTTAGCAGGAAAGAAATCTATATATCATATTTATGCATGTTACTTATTTACTCCAAATCTATCATTTTTTAGGGTCTCTTTTCGGAACTTGTGTATTTAATTTCTAACAAGAAAATAAAAAAGAAGTAACACATACACATAATTTCATGCAAAAAAAAAAGAAAAAAAAGAAGAGGAAATAACCAAATAATAGTGATACATTTATAAATTAAAAAACAATGATAAATGAGAGAAATGGTGGGAGGGAATGTGATACTAGATGAAAAACTGATATTGACCACTTTGCCCTTGGTTTTAATAATAAAATATTATGTCACTATTTTAAAAGTGACTAAAGTGTCTTCCTTTTTAATAAATGAGTAATTTGTGTGTCCCTTGTAAAAATAATTTGACTACATTTATAACAGGGAAAGTTCTATTCAAAAAACAACAAAAATACCCACAAAATTTGTAATAAAAAAATAACAACTATTGTATTCAAATCATATATTTTCACAATTAAAAAATGACTGTTACATCATTTTCCTTTAAATTCTGTCAAATTAGACACCGTTTAAATTGAAACGCAGTAAATTAGACCAATTTAATATTGAATGTTGTCTAAATGAATATCATTCAATATTATTAGGGTGCTATTTTAATTATTATAAATTTTCAGAATGTTATTTTTGGTAATTTTCTAGTGCTATTTTACACCAATGTAACATACATCCACCCCACTTTCCATGCATTGATAGTAGAATGGAAAATATTAGTAATTTTATCTAAAATCATTCAATGGATAAGATTACTCCAAACTAATCCAGTGATTTAAAAAGGCCGTACGTTTTAACATCTGACGCAAGGTAGAAAGGTCCTTATAAGATTTATGTTTTAAAGTGAGCTTAGAGATCACATTTAAATCATTCGATAGCAATGAAAAGATGCAAATAAAATCTACTATAAAAGCTAATGTTTAGACTTCCAGTTTAGCACCTGAAGAATCCAAAGTAAATTATTGGAAACATCAAATTAATCTTCAAGGACAACTGAGTATAAAACCTAATTAAACAACCATGTACTGACTACTTTCTGAGAAAGAGCAAACTAAAAATAGCCCAACCTCGATTGTCCAGCAAAATCAAGAAATAGCCCAAAACTCTTGTACCATACAAATAAAATTTAAGACTGCTGGAGAAGATCTACCTGTTTAGTTCCCAAAATGATCCAAATGTCTAATCCCAAACATACAAGATTAACATTTGTATACATCTTTTCATTTCTATTAGCACTATGGATGCTTCTTATCAGCTTGACTCCCTATCAACAATAGACATCTTTCTCCTTCAACAAAAGAAACTCCAAAATATTGGGAAATCGAATCTAACGATTCGCATTCAGCATAAAAAAGCCAAAACCAACAGAATTTTCCAAACTTTTAAGGAAATAAATCTTAACCCCGCGTACTACCTGCTTTCATACTAAATTTTAGATCGCTTAGTTACATCAATTCAAAATCCACATTGAAAGAATTGAGAAAATCGAGATCAGAACTACCTAATCATTAATGCCCCGATTAGAGAGCGCAAAAAATCCAAAAAAACAAAAATAATAATAATTACGAGATCCGATTAGAACCACCAAGAATACATGTCTACAACTAATGTTCATTCATTAGCAAGTTCGAGAATCAACTCAAAATTTGGAAGAATAGTTTGAAAGCGAATTTCAATTTCAAAGGAAAAACAAAACAAAAACAAACCCTGGGAGAATCGAAAGAGGTCAGATGAGCCCTGATTGTCGTGGAAGGCAGGTACATTATTTACGTACACCGATACACAGACACACTTATATATGCACACACATATGGACAGAGGCTTACCGAGAAATGTGATCGGCGAGGAATCAACGGAGACGATTCACGGAGAGGAGGAGACGGTTTAAAAGAGGAATGTGATCGGAGATGAAAGGGACGAAGATAAGGGCTCAGCAAAAACCGAGATAAACATAAACAATGTGTGAGGGTGTAATTTGAGTAATTATCGCAAACGGTATTTATTTTGCATATTGACATTTCGCAGTAAATGTGAAAGAATAAGCGGTAAAAACCTGAAAATGGACTCTAATTTACACTTTCTTGTTCAATTTAAAAGGTAATATTTATTCTAATGGTAAAAGTAGATTGCTACTTAAATAACATGTAATGATGTATGCATCCTACTTAAGTTAATTAGTCCAAATTAAAATAGAATATCACATGTTTAATATATCTACATAATATGCATTTATTTTATATAGTTTGTACATACTCTTTTCTGAGTTTACATGTATCACATTTGTAGCCATCTCCATGGTGGTACCCTATCTATGTTTGGGACTAGGCCACTCTTAAGCTGAATCTAATACTTTGTCCAAAATAATTTATTAACTTCTAATTCACGTATAATTCATTATTTCTTCTTAAATTTAGGAAAATTTATTAACATGTAAGAACTAAGAAGTCACTATAACTTATTTTTGTAATGTTCAAAGATTTAAAAACTAATATTCACATTTTACAGCAAAACTAGTGTTTTTAGATATAGAATTGCAATTTATTTTTCCTTAAATTCGTAAAATATAATAATTATATCTCTTAAATTATTTTGATTCTAAAAATTAAAAAAAAACTCATAATTTAAAAAAACATTTACACACCAATTGTGATTTTAATAACATTAATAATGATTATTTTTTAACATGTCTTTTATTTACTTTCTAGATTATTTTAATTCACAAAATTTCTCAACTACAAAATATTATATTTTACTTAACTAAAACTACATCTAGTGGTAATCTTTTTCATAAAAAAATAATTATTTTATTGGATAATTATATCAAGAGGTTTAATAAAATATATAATTATGAATAAAATAATAATAACCACTTGTTCTATATTGAAAATATGAATTATAATTATGGTTGAGTATTAAGTAAGTATAAATTATGTCTATAATAATTTTTGATTTTTTTATACAATTCAACGCATAGTCACGTACACTTGTAAATAAGACTCGATCTCTATAAAGTATATGTTTAAATAAACTTTATGTTATTGAATTGTACTTAGTTGTCTGAGTATTATATTTAATATTTGATAAATAATAATATGCATGACTTAGTTCTATCTAAAAAATTTCTTGGCTACGCCACTGGTGGTGCCTGAAACCAGAGTATTGTCATTGGCAGAAGTTTGAGAGGATGCTTTGATCAAGGCTTCAAACCAAAACTATACCGTCGAAGGAGTGATCCCAAAGCCAAAGCTCCTGCTGAATAATAGCTTAATTTGATTACTATTGATTTAAACCCCCCCCCCCCCACATGACGCTTCTGAAAGTTTTCAAACGTGCTTTTCTATGGAAATATGTTTTTCTCTTTGTAATAAAAGCCTCGTTTTGGGCTTGGTATGTGCCCTACTCATCGAGGATCCAAACAAGTTATGATATCAAATGTTGGGCGGTATCCGGTCTCTCTATTTTTCTTTTTTCTTCTTAATACAACTTTTTATTTTGGGTAAATCAAATGTTTAATTGGTGCCATAACTTTACCGATATTTAGAAGAGAATAAATTCGAGTGCTCAATTGTGTATAATCTAGAATTTTCCCAGTATGCAACTTTGTGATAACATCTTATCTTACCTCAGTTAAATTATGTGCGTATTGCCATAATGCTAATATAATTTGTCAACTAATTGTAGATGATCTAAAATAGTATAATTACTGCTTACTTTGATAAGGTTTCTTTCTTTACCAAAAAAAAATCTGACTAAAACGCGCAAGTTCAGAGAACAACTCGTAGATTACGACATTTAGATATGTATTGCATGAAGAGGAATGCGTTAAAGGAGTCCATGTTTTGTCATAATCCATCAACATTGAAGATAGCAGAAAAGTGGCCAAATTTAAGAGCCCAATCAGTCGTCAGATTCGGTCCTCTATAATCAAGTTAATTATAATGAAAGATGATTTATTTAACAGAAATGGTTTTTATTACATCAATCTAAATAACATAATTTAATTAACTTTTATTAATAAAAATCTAATTAACTTCTATTAATTAACATAATCTAATTAACTTCTATTAATAAGAATCTACGATAACTTTTTCATCTCGTGATTTCCAACTTTATGTATAATCAAAAACTATTTTCAATTTTACATATAATTAAAAACAAACCCACAAGAGTAGTAACTTCACGTGTAATCAAAAACTAACCTGCAAGACCATTACTACTCGTATACGGTAAAGTGAGCATAAAAGGCATCACTACTTTTTCATCACATGTTTCGAATTTTACATATAATTAAAAACTGACCCCATCTTTGTTGCATATGACGACTTAATAATATATGACTACTCTTTATTTAATTTCAACCCGCAAGAGCACTACTACTCGTATAAGGTAAAGTGAGCATAAAAGGCAATAATCGTATTGTTTGGACATATAAAACGTCTAATATTCGAGCAACAGTTACAGCTAAAAGAATAGTAATGATTATTGAATGGCACCGACACATTGTCATCCAAATCAAAGTTCAAAAGCGCCAGAGCTATTTAATTGTGAAATTGCAACCATCCAAACAACTAGCAGGACAAGCATACCTGCTCTGCCAGCTAATGCATTATGATAACATTGCTAAGTAACGACAAAGTAAAGCAAAAGAAAATGAACACTTGAAACTGCACACACAATTTTTCAAAATCTGATGTGGGGTTGGATTTGTTGAGGGGTTTTTGCCAGCTATATATTTTGCATGTATGACACGTGGCGATGGTAGCACCCCAAAGTTGAGCAACTCAAGAGGGTCTACAATTTCATCACGTCGTCCCTACACAGAACAATCTTCCACTCCATGCCCTTTATTTCGATAGATGAGAAATTAAGAGTGAAAGAAATTTATGGCTAATGTAAAATTTGAAATTTGAATAGTTTGTGCTGAGCATTCTCGTTCTACCTTCCATGACTCATGATTACAAATGAATACAAACGTGATCAAATTTAGCTATTTTCGACCTTCTGTTCTTTCTTTCTCCAGGTTTATTTAGTAAAAAGCATAAAAGTTAATTTCAGCGAGCAAAGCATAAAGGTGGTGTGGGGATCAGGATCAAGCTGGAGGTCTAATTCAAGTCAAGATTGACGACACCAAGAATCAAAAGGGCGTTTCGAAAACTAAAGATGGAAGGAAATGACATGAAATCCTTCTACAAACCAGCTTACATTCAAGTGCAAATCAAATACAAATACAGAGGCTGCGGGATGCAAAAAAAAAACTTGGGTCACAAAATGAAACACCCAAATCGCTAGCAGTAAAAATAAACACACCCAAATCTCAATAATCCAAAACCCCCAAAAGCCAAAAACTTATATTCAACTCTAGATAAATAAAAGTCAATAAAAAGGGGAAACAAAGAGAAGCCTAGAACCTAGTCAACATTATACATCTAAGAGTCAGCAACTCACTAGCTTCTAATTCCTTCTACAACCAATCTTCCTAATTTATCAGGCACTATACAAACTACTAGCCATTGAAAAACTTCCTATGTACATCGCTACCCAACAGCATAATATAATTTTAAAGTTACCTCTCCCTTTTCAAGGAGTTGAAGAAGAGGCTTCTTGTCTCGGTTCTCTCAAATACCCAAGAAGGGTTTCAGCCTGCAAAAACATTCAAAACACCTTTAAGATCAAACCAAGGACAATCGACAGAGCATCAAATACTTAATTTCATCAAAACAGGAATAACATACATCAATCATAATCATCAAATTTAGCACACAATCCAGACTTGTCATGGAATCAATTTAACAATAATAGGCAATTAAAATGCTATGTTCATAACATATTGTTATACGAAACTGAAAAATGCACAACAGACCTTATGCTTAGCTCGAATAATTCCAGTCTGAGAAAGAGCAACCAATGGAGGAATTCCACCTTCTCGCACCAGCAATCCTCTATTTCTCACACTGTCAGCACACAACTGCAACAACGTCAAAACGGCAAACTCTTTCCCTTTGACAGATCCATCTTCAATAGCTTCCACTAGAGCAGTAATCCCACCTTCTTCAACAATTGCATCCTTACCCTCTTGTATTCCAGCCAAGCTATTCAACACCACCATTGCCTTCTCTGCCAGCCCAGTCCCTTGCTCTGCCACAAAAGCCACAATTGGTTTCACCGCCCCTGCAGTCACTGCCCTTTCCTTGTTCTGGTTTATGGAGCAGAGCTTATACAAAGTCGTCAAAGCGTCCTTCTTTCCTCTAGTCGACCCACTCAACAGCAAGGAAACCAAAGGCGGTATAGCCCCACAAGCTCCAATTGAGCTCTTGTTCTCTTCAACCAAAGCCAAGCTCAAAAGCGCACAAGCAGCGTTTTGTTTAGAAGTCTCAGTTCCAGTTTTGAGAACGTACACTAAAGATTTTACAGCTCCAGCATTGGTTATCAAAGCCTTGTTACGCTCATGAAGTGAAAGGTTTAGCAAAGCTGTTACGGCATGCTCTTGAGTCCATGGATCGTTACAACGAAGCAGAGATATCAGAGCAGGGACAGCACCTGACTCACCAATCAAAGCTCGGTTGTCGGACCGGTTCTTTGCTAGAAGTCGGAGCTTAGCCGCAGCAGATCGCTTCACGGCAATCGACGAGGAGTTGAGCCCATCAACACAGATCTTGACCGTCGGTTGAAGATCCTCCGGTGATATGATTTCGATTATCTCAGTTGAAAAATTTTCCCTCTGGAGAAACCCGTAACATGGTTCGGGTTCGGGTTGTGGATCCACAGGGTCGTTGTTCTTGGCCACGTTAGTACTATTGTTTTCAGGGGAAGGTATGTTCGCAAGCCTCCGTAACTCACCCGAGATATCGCTGCTACAAGCCGAAAAATCGCTGAAGGCTTGAGATAGTTCGAGAAAGTCCTCCGATGACGTAGACTTCTCCGTTTTGTTAATTCGTGAAGCCAACTCGCCGAGTCTCATGTCAATGACCGAGTCAGTTAAGTTCTCGGATACATAGGCCGAGTTTTCAGCTGTGAAATTTGAGAAGGTTCGGCTGCTATCATCTTGGAAGAAGTTGGAGCGTCTGGTTCGCATGGAACGGCCAACATGCCTGTAAATTTTTGTGGAGGAAGTCGACGACACCGTATTGTAACAGTCTCGAGCTAATGGAAATTGATTCGAACTAGAGTGAGAGTCTTCCAGCGACACCATGGCTGAAATGATAAAGCTATTTCAGATAAGAAGAGTATCAAATATTTTCAATGAAATTGTAGGACTTTTGTTTGTTAAGAAAATTCCATGGTGGAAGTGAAGAGTGTATAGTGAAGAGTGAAGAGATAGTGTGGGAAAAGGTAAAGGGATGGTGGACGAGGCTTTTGGATTTAAAGCGCTAAGTTTTGCTGTTCAATGCTTTTGTGTTTGTGGTGGCTATGGTATCTGGGTCAAGTATCTTTAGGTTAGAGTCACACGGTGATGCATTTTGTACTCATCACAGGACACATATATAACACGTTAATCTTTCGTTTTGTCATAGGTGGTTCAAAAATCAAAATGACATCGATGTTTAGAACTCTATAACAGATCTTATCCGCATATGTACTGATTAGTATTTAGAATCAACGGCCTACAATTTGATTTGATGTTACTTTTAATCACTGTGCTATTATTCTTTTATTTTCTATATTTTTAATCACTGTCTTATATTGATGGCTAACATTTTCTTTTACCATGACTTAAACATGCTTAGGCCATGATATCTGGCCTTTCGCTCAGTGGTTCCGTTTTGGTGGAGCCAACACAAGCATTATTTTCACCGACAGGTATAGAGGCTATTCAGTAGTTTCTGAATTATACATTAGTCTCAGTGCATAAATTAATTATAGTTAAATTATATTATAATTTATAATGATGATAATTTATATAATACGATAGAATAAAATTAATAATAAATATTTTAATTAAATATTTTATATTTAAAATAGTATCTAATTTTTTTTATATATGAAAATAATTTTATTATAAAAATTATTCAAATCAATATTTAATTATTTTTATATTTTTATTATATTATAAAAATAAAAAAGAATATTATTTTTAATTTGAAATAAAATACAAATTCAAAACACATAATTTTATAGTTGAAAATTCAGATAACTTAAGTTAAGTGTCTCATTTGTTTTATATTCAAGCCTTTTGATAGTACAAAACTTTTATAGAACTGTATTATTTTATAAGGGATAAGATCAAGAGACACAATTTATTACCTAATTTTTTACACAACTAATTTTTAAGGGATTAGACATAGGGCAATATATTTCACTCATTTTCTCTCTCCTATCTCTTCTAAATTTCAATTATTGAGATGTGATAATGTAAAAAATTGCGTATAATTTTATGGTTATCTATCCTATCTCTTTTTATAATGTACAATATAATTTAATTTTATGATCAAATACATAATTGTACAAAAATTATAAATTTAGGATCTTTAATACTGACAAAAATATTCTTATGATATAAATATAATTTATGAATGGATAAAGGCAACCATTGTCATTTGGTATGGCATAGCCATATAATTTTAAAGATTTATTGAATTTTATTTGGCAATTTTAGAATAAAATTTTAAAGGTAAAATTGATATTTTCAAAAATATTTTTTTATAAAAAATAATGGCAACAAATATTTAAATAAATATTTTTTATTCATAAGTACATTGTAATTTATTTTTCTAATTATATTATTTTATCTAATTTTTTATTACTAATATGATACAATATTAAACCATTTGTTTCATCAAAGATTAATCATTAGGATTTAAAATAATATGCAAATAAAAAGGTTAAGAATATTTGTAGGAAGATTATTTACTGTGTAATGAATATAAATTAAATATTTTGTTTGATAACCAATTATTTAAATATTTATTTGACTATTTATAAATAAAATATTTCCCTGGTTCAAATTTCTTTAAATGTAAGGAAAAAAAAAAACACACACACACGTTCTTCACTTGAAAGAGTATTATGGCAGCTAATTCAAAATGGAATGAGGTGGCGGGTTTGTAATGGGTCTTCTATTGAAATATAGGGTGAACTGTGGCTACCTAATCTTGGTTACAAAGTGGTATCGCCCAAATTTCATCAAATTTCTAAGCGTATTAATCATGAATCTATGACTTGGAATCAATATCAAAATGAACAATGAAATTGTCTCAATTACTTTAAGTAATAGAAATGTTAATGATGACCTATCTTGACATACTGAGCAAAATGGCTAAGTTACTGCTAAAAGTGCTTATAACAACATTTTTTACTCAATTTACTCATGGATGCATGTAACGTTTCATATGAAACCAAAACTCCAAACCTATTCGGGTTTCCCTTTGAACAAGATAGGGAACTCAAAGGTGCCGAATAGAGTTGAAATGTTTGCATGGAGAGCTAGAATTGACATTTTACCAACATTAGGTAACTTGATAAAGAGAGAGATTCCTACACAACCTACTTGCATATGTTGTGGGAAGTCCTTTTAGGCAAGTCTTCATGCTTTAGTACAATGTGAAGTAGTAGAATTTTGGGCTTAAAATCAAGCTAAATATTTATTGCACTTGTCAATTGTCAGATTGAATGGCTTATCATAATTTGAGCAAAGATGAGATTGATGAATTTCTTTGTGTGCTATAAGCCATATGGTGTTAACAAGCTATGAGGTTTTCATTTAAAAACTAGTCAAATTTGTCTTCAGCACCTATGTTGATAAGCATATGGTGTTAACACTAATGCTATTTATGATATCCTTTTTCTAAAACTTTTGGAGTTATTGTTCATGATACCAATGAAACATTCATGAATACAAGAGCTTTTGAGGTGAATTTTTTAAGATATCCCTCGACTATTTAGTTAATAGCTCTAAGGGAAGGTGCAAAGCTAGCCTTCCTTTGAAATGCGTGCATATTTAAGCTAGCGTTATGTCACGACCCTAGACTTTTGCTAGCAATCGTGCGGCACTTAATACAGTCCGTCGCACTAAGTAAGCCTTCCGAACTCTCTAAAGAGAGGTTTAGGGACTTTGAGTGCTTGGAGCACAAGAACAAAGAGAGAACACTTAGAGTTTGGGAAAGAATGCTTTGTATTGCTCTTAGAAAGGTTTTCTTACAACTTCCTAAGATTGTGTACAAATGAATGCCAAGATGCCTATTTATAAGGGTGGCATTAAGCCTTGGTTTCTACTACTCTTTTCTAGATCCTACCTTTTCTAGAATATACAAGAGTATGTACATTGTTCTAGGTTAGTCTTCAATATTCCACAAAGTTCTAGAACCTTCTAGCCAACTCTAGAATATTCTAGGATTGTCTAGTTTCTTCATCTAGGTTCTAGAATGTTCCAAGACCTTCTACATTCTTCATGCATCTTCTAGTATGTTCTAAAATCTTCCAGTGCCTTCTAGAATCTTCCAGAACCTTCTAGCACCTTCTAGGTCCTTTTAGAACTTTCTAGTGTACTCTAGAACATTCTAGAGACTTCCGCCATATTCTAGCAAACTTCAGACCATCTAGAACTTTCCATAGTTTTGTAGAAAAGTCTAGATCTTGCAAGCACCATTTCTTTGGTTTCTTCGGAACAAGATGGGCGGGACGTGACAGTTAGCTAGTGATTCTCTTATTACTGTTCACAAAATAATTTATTTTGAAAAACAGATCTCCGTTAAGCTTTTAGAGACAATTGGGCAAATTTTAAATTTTTGAATGCTTTGCCTAATTTTACTAATTTTCCTATTTTTATTAATCAAGCTATATCTTGAACTTATTATTATGTAATAATTCTAATTAATACTATTTATTTTTGTAATTTTAAAAATATTTATTTGCATTGTTTAAAAAAAAAAATTAAATACAAACTTTTTCTATATATAAAAAATGCTTTAATTTATGAATTTTTTTTATTTATCCTTTTAGGTTTTTTTTTTTTTAATATACTTATCTTCTTTTTTTTTTTTTTTTTTTTAATTCTATTCTTATTTAACTTTTCTTTTGTTTTTTATTATATTCTTCTTTGAAATTTTTTAATATTTTATGAATAAAATTTTAGAATAAAGTAACCGTATATGTCAATAAGTCATAAGAAATTTAACAAATATTTTTATGTTCTAAATGGAACACTTTATATATTCTTTTAAATAAAATTATCCTTTTATTTTAAATTATTTACATTAATTATTATTTAAATATCTATTATCACATTAAATGAAGATTATAAACATGATAATGGAATAAAAATCTCTTATAATAAGGAACATAATCATATAATGATTAACACATTTAATAAAGACTTTAAATATTATTTTATTTTTATAACTAATTTCTTATTTATTTTAAATATCTTAAAATTAACCAAATTAAAATTAAAATAAGTTAAATAATTCACTGCAATGCACGTGTTATTAACTAGTAATAATAAAATCTAGAATTGTCTACGATTTATCATTTAACTGTCTATTTATTTTTATAAAATAGAATCGTGGATTAATTTATATGTATCACTTATAATATGTTATTTCGTATACAACTAATAAAACTTAAACATGTAAAAAAAAAATTAGAATTTATTTAGGAAAAAATACCTTGGTAGTCATTTACTTAACATAAATAGAACATTCTAATCTTTTATCCTTTTTAAAATTACTTTAATCCCTCAAATTGAACGGTAAACTTTTTTAAACTTTACACATACCCTGCTTGAGTATCTCATGTGCAAAAATAAGGTAGGTTATTTGGATGTTTAATTTAAAAATAAAATAACAGGTTTTATAATTAAAACATTATAAGAAAAACAAAAAGAAAAGAAAATTAGAATTAGCAAACTTCTACATTGCCTCTTCATCTCCTCTTTCCTCTTCTCCATTGCTAAACTCTCAAACTCAAACCCAAGCAAAATCATGAAATAGTTTTTCCCAAAAAATTGCCTAAACGAAACCAAGTAAAAGTAATGCACACGCACTTATATTAGAATATATATCAAGGCAAGGAAATATTTCATAAATAATTTATTTTCATTTGGGACATAATAAGGTTAAGTTTATACCATCCATTAGGGCAATTGTCACTACATTAAGGATCAAAATACAAGTCATTAATTATTTTAAGCAAAATACATCTAAATAAGTAATCAATCACAATTTACATAAACAGAAACACATATTGTCATTGTCGGCCAATGCTTCAAGCGTGCAATGTATCCATCTTGTTCCTTAATTCGTTGGCTTTCCAATTGAAAACCACCACCATTGACTTGGATGGAATCCTACCTCTTGGCATGGATCGACAACTACCCAAAACCTGTGAAGTTCAGCAGTTAAACAAACATTAAATATCAAGTAACACCCTATCAAAAGGATTAGATTGGAAAAGAACATAACTGAGAGTACAGAAAAAAAAAAACTTAGACTCCATGCATATGAATGCAATTAAAATAGGAATATTACTTGTCTGTACTGGCAGGCATCAAAGGATCATAATGGCCATGTTACTTTGATAGCAGTTTTCCCATCTTAAATTTTCAGCTCATCGAAAGTACTTTATGTCATTAAGCTATGCTCCTTGAAAAGTATCCAGTCCAAGTCTTGACACATTTTACAGATTCAAATTAATTTCCAGCTAGAATCTATACTCAAGTAAATCAACAGGATAACTCAATAGATTCGATAAACTACCCCATGGAGTCCTTAGAGAACTGACCAAGCACCAAGCAGATCTCAGCAAAATTACTCATCTTCTCAAAACAATTCATCCCAGCAATCAAAATAAAAATAGACAAAACCCAAAAATAATAATAAAGAACTATAAAATCAAAGAAATATAAGGAACCACCTTGTGGCTTCACAATGATGGCGTTGACTTCATGATCAAAGAGCCAACGGAGAGTCAGAGCCAAAGCGGTAATAATCTCCTGTCCATGATGAAAAAGGCGGTTTCATTGACGAAAATAGTAATTGTTGCTTCATGATCAGCTTTGGCGGATTTTCCGACAGATTATAAGTTTGAGAGTCAGACACAAGTTAGAGCCATTATGATTATTTATTATATACAATTTAAATAATTTTACTAATTAAAGAAGAATAACTTAAGGAAAGAAATACAACTAGAAACATAATTTATAAATAAAAAGTAAGAAAATCCAATTTAATGGAATGTAAAATTGGAGAGGATAAAAAAAAACTATTGGAGATGAAGTAAACTTCTTTAAATGACTAATATGTTCTTAATACATAATTTAATATATAAAATTTAGTCAAATATTATGATATAAAGTGTCCTTCAATAATTTTTCTTTTATAATTCAAAGAACTTAAAAATACATTTTATGAACAAGTTTACTAAACAGCTCTAATAACTTAATCAGAACTAGTTTTATCCTTTACTTTTTTTAAATGCAAAAAATAACCATAGCATTTGCCATGTGCATGATATTTAACTTTAATTTTTAGTAAAGTAATTAATTTAGAATCTTTAGTGTTATTTTTTTTATATAAAAAATAGATTAAAGAAGTAGAGTGTCTTTTTATATATAGTGTTCTTTTATATATATATATATATATATATATAAAGAAGTAGAGTGTCTTTTTATAATAATAAAAAATAAGATTATTAAAGTTCCCTTCGTTTTTATTTATTTATTTATTGTTATTGTTGTTAATATTATGTATAACTTCAATTATTTTTATGTCACGAATCCTACAATGTTAATCTGTATTTGGTGCATGAAGGATTATACTATATAAGATAATTGATATATAAATGGTTATATTTAAAATATCAAAATATTTATCAATTTTTTTTTAATTTAATGATATATGTTATTAGTAGGTTTTGAAATTGTGTGGATAAATATCAAAATATTTCAAACCAAAATAGAATAAAAAAATAAAATAAAAGATAAGAAGAGAAGTAAAAATAAAAAAAAATAAAAGCCTTACAGAAGATATATATATATATATATACTCACACACACATACATAAAACTCACTCTATTTTATTTCAAATCATATATTTAAACTACACTAACTATCTTTTTTATAAAAAAACATAGTGTGCATTTGCACACTAACAAACCTAATAATCCTTGAAATTTTACTATGAAGTTGTCAAATAAACTTTGAAGATTTCTCAATACTTAATAGATTTGTACTATTTTTTTTTGAATAATAATGAATTTAAAGTGCACTTTTAATAAATGTAACATATATTTTTTTATTTAAAAATGTATGTTTGGACTAACAGGACTAACTCAAGTTTAAAACTTTACTTTGGCACAAATTTGAGTCAAACTTAAAATCTCAAATATACCTTCAAGTCATTTCAAGCTGAATTTTTCTAATTAAAAGAAAATTAAAGTTCGATCCTAAAATTATTTGTATATGTCTAAGTTCGATATTTTTTAATCTTAAATTGAATTAAGTGATTGTTGAGAAAATTTAAAACGTACATGTATATTGCAAAATATAAACTTATTAGACACTTTAGGCCATTATCTCATAATGGAAATATTTTAACGTTAAATTCGAACTTAGAATTATTTTAATAGGGTTTGTATCGTACTAATCAATGCTTTTATGCCACCATTACTTTAAAATGCAACATTCTCTTCCTTGAAATACTTTCTGCCTTTCGCCTCATATATTTTCGTGCGTTTTTTCTTTTTCTTCTCAAAATCCTTTGTTAGTTTTCATTACTTTTACCATTAATTATACATATGTGTTTAATTAACTTTAAATTTTAAAAGTATTTACGAGAAAGCTATACTAATTTTTTGGACTGACGTACACAACACATTTTTTTTAACACAATTTAGATAATCTTTATTCCAAAAGTTGTTAGAGACTTGGGCTGCACGAAGATTACATTGTTGGATTACTAACTAGACTTTTTAAACATCATGGAATGCTGAAAATAGTATTTAATCTTAAAAAAAAAAAAAACTCTTTTTTTCGACAAAGTTCTGCCAGGCCACCAACAAGTTTCAAAGAAAATATTTTAGAATATTAACATTATTTTTTAATACCTGTAAACATAATTTTATTTTTAAATGTGTTTAAATTAAAATACATATGGGATATAATGGACCAAAAAAAAATTTATTAAACTAAGTAACAATTAGGTCTTTCAAAAGGGTAAATTGTGTTGGGTTGTAAGTGGTACCCTTTCTAATTCTAATTTTTACTCTATTTTATTATATACGCTTAGCGAAAAGAATTATTTTTTGATACACTTAGGACATGGATTCTATATGAACCAATGGATCGTGACAAGTCATTACTACTAACAATGACTTCCTCTTTCATTACTTTATCCTTTCCATATCCCTCTCCTTTGTTCTCAGTTATAACCCCCACACATTTAAGCTAAAAACGTGATTATTTGACATCTATTCAAATTCTTTTAAAAGCCTCATGCTTGTGCTATATTGATGTTAACTCATTTATAATTAGTGTTTTCAATGAGTCGAATAAGGTGAGCTGAGAATGCCTGAGATCATCATTCTGACTCTAAATATTTACTGAAATAAGGTGAGGATTGTACACCAAAATTATGGATATTTGTGGGGATTGAAATTTTCCATAAATTAAAAAAATGTACTAGTTTATTTATAGTTTATATGTTCAACATTGAGAAATTGTCACAAAAACTCTTAAATTTTTATCTTTTGTCAAAAATGTTTTTGACGTTTTTAAAATTTCACATATATCTCTAACTCTAATAGTATTATATTAGACGTTATATCTAATTGTAAAATTATAATTAGATTTTAAGTTTGAAAAATTAGCATTGAGAACCCTTACTCTGCTCATTTAAGGAAACCCTCTTCCCCAATGCAGAGCCCATTTCATTCCCTAAACTAACAATTGAAACCCTTAATTCTCTAAAACACAAAAATCATCACAATACTAAGATCTGAACACATGTCAGCAAAGAACTTATATGTGTTGTCTTGTGTTCTTTCCAAGAATGCAAGGAATATTGCCCCGAGGAAAGTAGGATAATGCTGTCAAGAACTCGTATATGAATCGTTGTGGTTGGATAGGTTAATTGTTGTTTTTTATGGTAACGTTGTCTGTAGTTTGTTATGTGCTCTTTGAATTATTATAAAAATGGTGATTTCTTCTCTTCTTACTGATGCTGGATTTTAATAAAAATGTTGATTCTTCATTTGTTGTTTTATATTGGTTCAAATACTCTAATGAGAAAACTTTTCTACTGATTTATATTAAACTCTTAATCTCAACTATTTAAGATAATTAATTTTATTTAATATTAATATGTTAATGAAATATATATATATATATATATATATATATAATTTTACACATGATCAACCCAACTTCATTTTCTATCAAGTTGTGTTTACAATTTGATGTGTAATGATTTTTAATGTCAAAATAATTAAAAATTTTAATATTTTTGGAAAAGAAAATTGAATTAAATCAACCTAAAAAAAAAAGAAGTTAATAAAGATCATAACTTTTAATGTCGTATTACTTCTCTAATCGAAAATTTTGAACTTTGAGTAAAAAGTGCATGAAAAATAGAAAGAGAAAAAAAACTATAATTATTAATATTGTTTATTAATTAAGAGAACATCAGTGACAATGTATAAAACGTTGTGTATTTGTTATCTAGTTATAAACGTTAGAATATCTATAATAAAAACTATAAATTTAGTAGTGTTTAAGATAATTTTTCTATGAAAAATTGAAAAACAAACAATAATTATTAATAAACGTTAGATGTATCAGTAAATAGATAATAACTAAAAAGTATTTGTGATAATTTTATGTTCAAAATCAATAAATATTTTAATACTCTTCAATTTCTTATTTTATATATTTACATTTTTCTTCCGTTTCTACTCTTCATTTGTTCATAAAAATTAAATACAACAATTTTTTACACAATCTATGAACCTAACACAAAAACGAAACTCTTAAATGATGTTTGAAGTTAGTCTTATCAGATTCAAAAACTAGTAGACCCTCTTAGATCCGCTTAATAAACATGTTAGAACTTGTTGACACTGGTTAACCCGTAACTCATTTATGGACCTGTAAATATTATTTTTTTTAGTTTTTTTTTTTTTAATTTCGTAGAGTATATATATAGACACATGAGTTCATATCCTAGCATTAACTCTCAAACTTCTCCCATTTTTTTATTTTGTCACGCTCTTTTTAGCTGCCTACGATATATTAAGTATCAACCAGTGATGCAAAAGCCTCCTTTGTTGTTTTTGAATAACCAACAACAGTCCATCCTAAATTGTTAGTAGTTTGATTTTAATAATTTGCATGTTAAAATTATTAAATTAGTTATATCAGGTTGATTCGTCTAAAAATAAGTTGTGTTTAAATTTTAAAATTTGACTCATTTATTAAATAGATTGTATTTAAATTTACTTTAAATGAATCTAATTATAAACGTATCCATCCAAACTCAGCCGACGAACACAAATTATTACACCTAATAAAAACTTCAACATGGCCACTTGTTTACACACCTTATCTTTATGTTAGAAAATACATTAAAAAAATTTATTTGGTGTCTGATACCCACCTAATTTGAGGAGCTTTAATTTTATATTGAATGTAGTAACTATTTTGACATTAATTAAGCGAAATAATTACAAAACCTATAAAGGCTATCATGTAATGTTTATATTCTCTTCAATCTTCTTCTTCACTTATTTGTCTACAATTAAAGCAATACTTAACTTCAATTTTATTACGATAGATTGAAAGTTGATTGCATCGTAACTAATAATAATAATAATTCATTTACTTCAACTTTGAATCAAAATTTTAATTCAATGATATGATATTTTTTTTATTATAAATTTTAGATTATGTTATTTTAAATAATTTCTGCTTATCTTTTCTACTTTCATATTTAATTATATTTTAATCCCATAATTTTTAAATAAATTTATCAATAATTAATTATGATATCACCACCCTTCTAAGTACCAACCCCGCGAGAAAGGTTAAACGGTGGTTTGGTGTGGTAAAGTTTCAAAGACCCACCAAATCCCACCATATAGAATCATACAAATTATTATAAATTATTTGTCATTTCTTTATTCTGAAATATATGTTATTTATCCTCCAAATAAGTAATTTGGTCACCTAAATGTCTAAGTTTACATCATTATTTAATTTTAAATTTTAAATTTTAATTTACGTCTCTATCAGGCGTATACATAATGTATTTATATTCCCGGACACAATCTCTACATACAAATACATGTTCTTTAGATTAGTGGTATCCGATTTGTTGAACTTGCCTATTTTTATTTATTTACTTTTTTTGATTGACCAATGATCAACTTTATTTTAGTTACATAATTTATGTTTTCTTTTTTGTGATGTATCTCTCGTAAAATAATTAATTAATTTTATATTAATATGCAATTGTCATCACTCTCTCCTTTTCAATTAATTATAAGCGAATAAAATCGAATACGCTTTCATTTCATTACGATATTCAGGTAGAACAAATGTACATGATCGTGTTCAAGTCTTCAAGAATGTAAGATAGTCTTTCGAATTAAAAAAAAAAAAAAGAAGAATAAGCACATATTTGATTTCGTATGCAGTTTTAAGTAATGATGCGACCCCATTTTTTGCATTAGTTTTAAGTAATGGTGCGACCCCATTTTTTGCATTGCTTGTTTGATTATCAACATCATGAGTTGTTTAGCACCTTAACTGAATATTAAAATTTAGTTGATCGAGGAAAAAAATTTCATGTCCTTGTCAATGAAACGTAATTTCTTAGGGATATTAATTAATTATAAAATTATATTGGTATTCAGGGACAATATCCAACCAAATATATTATTGCTACGAATTATATTATAGTCAAATGCTTGCTAACCTAATAAACGCATTATACCTTTTTTCTATAGCAACAAAAATTCAATAATGCAACCTTTCTTTTCATATACTTCATATGAATACATTATATTAATGTCTATTAACAAACCGATGCCTGTATTTTAAAGAAATTCTATATTGATTTTTTTTTTCAAACGATTAACTTAACTAACTTTAATTTATACAAAAACTAATTTTGAAAATACCCTTTAATTTATTGAATTAAAATTTACATTTATATTACACATTGTCAATTTATTTGGATGTTATAATGTTTATAAGTGGTTAGGCACCCTCCTCCTTTAACCTAGCTTTTTGGAATGAGACTTAACTTATTTAACATGGTATTAAAACAAGGTTGTTAATTTGTAAGCAATATGAGAATTGGACCAAGGCCCTGTTAGTGAGAGTAGGTATTAAATTAAAATTTATATTTGTATCTCACATTGTTAATTTATTTTGCTGTTATAATATTTATATGTAGTTGAGTACCCTTCTCCTCTGAGTTATGAGGTAGGTTCTTGTCCACTTTGCAACTCTAATTATGAAATTGTTGCACATTTGTTTATGGGGTACAGTAGTCTCAATACTATCCTAATTGCACTATGCCCTCAATTGCCCTTCCAACAATTTAATGATGGGTCTTTCAAGGCTTTCTATAAGGAGTTCTTCAAATGGTCTAAGACAATAGCTAGTGGTGGTGATGTCTTAGCTCAGGTTGCTCTGACATTCTGGTGTAGAAAAGAAGAATGTAATATTTGGTTTGAATATTTCAATAAATTGTATTGCTTTACACAGATTAAATGAATTTATAATAGAAATAAAAGGACATAAAAAGATAATAATTAAATACAACGATTTCTACCATATTGGGAATGATCTCTATCCTATTAACATTTTATTTACTTTCCTATTTCAAAATGAATCTCAACACTCCCCCTCAAGTTGGTGCATGATGGTGCATACATGTCCTACATGCCCAACTTGTCTAAAAACTTTAAGAACACTCGATTTGAAACTGCTTTGGTGAGAATGTCAGCTAACTGATCTTCTGAATGAATCTTTGGTAATTTCACAATCTTTCTATCCAACTTTTCCTTAATAAAAAATCTGTTTACCTCGACGTGCTTTGTACGGTCATGTTGAACTGGATTATGTGCAATATCACATGCTGTTTTATTGTCACAAAATATTTGGACGGGTTGTTCAAAAGGCAAACCCAAATCTTGTAAGAGAAGTCTTAGCCATAGTGTCTCACAAAGTACATTTGCTAAACCTCTAAATTCAACTTCTGCACTTAAGCGAGCTACAACATTTTGTTTCTTGCTTCTCCATGTCACAAGATTACCTCCTACAAAGGTGAAGTAGCCAGAAGTAGATCGCCTGTCACCCTTATCACCAGCCCAATCAACATCAGTATATGCTTCTATACTTTGATAGTTTGTATTTTTTGTGAATAATACTCCTTTTTCAGGAGCAGACTTTAGATATCTCAAAATGAGAATAACTGTATTCATATGTTATTCTCCAAAATTATGTATAAATTGACTGACAATACTTAAAGCATAAGCCAAATCTAGTCTAGTATGAGATAAGTACATCAACCTCCCTACAAGTCTTTGGTATCTTTCTTTGTTAACTGGTACTTGGTTGGATTCAACACATAATTTTAGACCTTCTTCTACTGGTGTATCAATTTGGTTGACATACTGACATACCAGTTTCTTGTAGTAGATCCAAGGCATATTTTCTTTGAGATAAAAAAATTTCATCCTTTGATCAAGAAACCTCGATCCCAAGAAAATACTTTAAAAATTCAAGGTCTTTCATTTCAAATTTTCTAGACAAATAACTTTGAAGAGCTTTTCTTTCTTCAGGATCATTTCCTGTTACAATCATATCATCCACATATAAAATAAGTATAGTGATCTTACCATGTTGTTTCTTTAGGAATAAAGTATGGTCTGAATTGCTCTGCTGATAGCCAAATTCTTTCATAGACTTTGTAAACCTGCCAAACTATGCTCTTGGAGATTGCTTTAATCCATACAGTGATTTCTTTAATCTGTACACTTTTTCATTATGAATTTCTGATATCATACTCCCTGGTGGGGGATCAATGTAAATTTCTTCAGATAAATCTCCATGTAGAAAAGCAATTCTTTACGTCAAACTGATATAATGGCCAATCCAGATTTGCAGCTAGGGATAACATGACTCGAACGGTGTTCATTTTTGCTACAGGTGCAAAAGTTTCAGTATAGTCAATCCCATATGTTTGAGTGTATCCTTTTGCCACCAATCTTGCCTAATAACGTTCAATCGTACCATCTGCTTGGTACTTCACTGTAAAAATTCATTAACATCCAACAACTTTCTTTGTTGGTTGGTGATCAACAAGTCCCAAGACTTGTTTGTTTGTAAGGATCTCAACTCCTCATTCATAGCAACTTTCCATTTTGGGTCAACTAAAGCTTCTTACACATTGTTAGGAATAGATACAGCAGATAATTGATTCACAAATGACATGTTTGATTTTGACAAATGATGGTTAGACACATAGTGACTCATGGGATATTTTACTTTATTAGAAAGTTTGGGTTCATATGTGGGTTTAGGAATACCTTTTGTGTAACGTTGTGGTAACTGTCTTCTGTTTGGCTCAAGAACAACTTCAGTAAACGATTGGTGTGATATATCGACAGGAGATGGAACCATACTATCCAATGACTCGATTTCAAGCTGAGAAGTACTCAATTCGTCAATGGGGTGTTCGTCGCTTATTTCTTCAGTTATTTGGTTCCCATTGACATTCTGATCTAATGTCGTACCACTTGAATCTAATTCATATATTGCTTGGTTTGGTTCAGTTTGTGAGTCATCAACAGTGTAATCCAAGGCTATGCCACTTATATCTAAGTTGCCTACATTTTGGTTTTCACTTTCATCATAATCGAGAGTTTGAATTTTCTTATGGTACTCCCCCTGAAATTCAGCTCTAGAAAAGTACATTGTATCTTCATGAAAGACAACATCCATTGTGACAAATAACTTTCGAGATGGGGGATGGTAACATCGATATCATTTTTGACGACTAGCATACCCAACAAAAATACATCACAACGCTTGAGGAGTTAGTTTGGTACTTTGATGTTTGTGTAGGTGTACAAACACCACACAACCAAAGACACGAGGGGGTAAATTTGAGACAGTTGGGGCAACAATTGCATCTGTTAGGATTTGGAATGGTGTTTTGAAATTAATGGTGCTAGAGGGGACCCTATTAATTAAATAGGCTGTAGAAGTGAGTGCTTCTCCCCAATAAGATAATAGCATATAGGCTTCAATTAACAAAGCTCGGACCATGACCAACAAGTGTCGATTCTTGCGCTCTGCCACCCCATTTTGTTGTGGTGTGTAGGAGCAAGTTGTGTGATGAATTATTCCTTGTGTCTCCAAAAATTGTTGAAGTTCAGTACTCTGGTATTCTCTACCATTGTCACTCCGAAGAACTTGAATCTTTGTACGATATTGAGTTTCAATCGTTTTATGGAACCTTTGAAATAACGAGTTCACTTCACTTTTCGATTTCATCAAGCATAGTCATGTCATCTTTGTACAATCATCAATAAACGTTACAAACCACCGTGACCCACCCAAAGTAGTAACTTTAGATGGACCCCAAACATCAAAGTGAATAGTCATGAATGGAAGTGAACTTATGTTCAATCGTAATGAAAATGAAGCACGATGACTTTGTGAGAGTTCACAAACATCGCAGTGAAAACTTGAAACATCAGCTGCTAAAAATAAATTGGAAAATAATCGTTTTAGATACCCAAAGGAAACATGCCCAAAACGGCAATGCCATAACCATATTTCTTTCCTTTTTCTTTCTTCAGAACCAACCATTGTCAGTGCTTGTTATGGGCTTTTAATACTCTTTGGGTCTAAATCTAAGTAATATAGCTTCCCCCGTCGAGTACCACAACCAATCGTTTTCTTGGTTTTGATGTCTTCAAACGCACAATAATCATGCCAAAAAATTACAACACAAGATAATGCCGTGGTTATTTGAGAAACATACAACATGTTTTAATCTAAAGATGGAACAACTAAAACAGACTCTAATTTCAATGTAGCAGTTAGAGTTAAAGATCCTTCCCCAATGATTGGGGTTGAAGTACCATTTGCAATAGAGACAAATTGTTTTGTAGAGGGTTGAAGTGATGAAACATGTCTAGCATTATTTGTCATGTGATTTGTTTCACCAAAATCAATTATCCATGTATTATTCAAAGCAGATGTAAAAATATGTAAAGCCTTACCAATATTGTTGCATAGATTACCAATGCCGAAGCTTTATCAATAATATCATTTACTGCCTTGGTTTGAACAATCGGTATAGATTTGATGCCGGGGTATTCAATTCCGTCACTCATTTGATCTATTCTCCTCCTCTTTTTTTTTTTTTTTTACCTTTGTGTTTTTTTTATACTGTGAATAAGCTTTGACTTTAGCTTATAGAGAAAGAAAAAAAAAAAAGGAAATAATGCTGGTGGGCAAACCGGGTCGATGAGGACAATGGCGGCGACGCTGGGCGCGGCGCTGGTAGGTTTCGACGACGCTGGGTGCGGTTCTGGTTGAGATGATGGGGCAACGTGTGGGTTTCGACTTTGGTTGGGATCTGTTGTCGATTTCTTGTAGTGGCGCAAGGGGGTTGGTGGCAGTTTTCACGGTTTGGGGTCACGAGGAGTTGTTGGGGTTGGTGAGCGGCAGCGGGGGTTGGGCTTTCTGATGGTGGTGTGGCGCCGTCTAGTGGATTTCAATCTGGTGGATTTCAATAATGGTGGTTTTTTAAAATGGGTTTCTGAGAATGGTTCGACAGTGATGAGAGTTTTGATTTGTGGGCTGAGTGGGTGGCTGGTTTTTGATTGTGGTGGCTGGTTTTTTATTGTGGTTGACGGATCTGTTTCTTTGATGTGGGTTCTGGTGTGGACTTTATTGTTTGGTGTTCGATGGTGGTTTTGGTGATGGTTTGGTGAGTTTGGGTGGCTGATTTGGGTGGGTTGGCTGTTGGTGGCGGCTGAGGGATGAGAGGACTAGTGGTGGATTTGTTTTGATGGGTCTGTGATGGTGGTTTGGGTGGTGATTTTTTTTTTTTTTCGATTCACAGAATCCTAATCGGCTCTGATATCATGTAGAAAAGAAAAATGTAATATTTGGTTCAAATATTTCACTAAATTGTATTGCTTTGCACAGATTACATGAATTTATAATAGAAATAAAATGACAGAAAAAGATAATAATTAAATACAATGATTTCTACCATATTGAGAATGATCTCTACCCTATTAACATTTTATTTACTTTCCTATTTCAAAATGAATCTCAACATCTAGCACATTTGGAAGAAGTAGGAATGTTGTGGTATTCAGCAGAGTTATCTTTGATCTTCATTCATCTTTAGTTAAGATTAGACATGATTGAAGGTTACTTGTCAAGGCTTTTGGCTAACATTGTAGCACTCTTAAACGCTGGATGGTTAGTGGCCTTTGGGGAGTTGTATGTCTATATTATTTTGATTCATTATTAATAAAATCAATATTTTGTCGGTTTTTCTAAAATACACTTTAATTTATTCAATATCATTTAAGTTAGAACACAATAAAATTGATATTATAGTATGCATAGTTTAAAGAAAAAATGGTAACAATTAACATAGAGAAAAAAACCTAGTACTTTGTCTCTTTTAACACTAATTGTTACTCTCTTTTTATAAGATTATGGAAGCATGTAGCCATGAGTTTAAACCCCATGCGTCTATAATATTTTTGAATTTCGATTGATGACTTAACTGATCCTTTAAAAGAGGAATCCTAGTATAAAACTGTGAACACAGTTTACCCTGTGATTGTTGAGTCTAATTTTTATGTGCTATTTGTTGTATGTATTATAAACACTCAACTAATGTACAGTTGAAAATGACTAAAAGTGTGAGCATTCTATCCAAATGATCTCTTTCCGTTATTATTGGCTTTCTTCGTTATTAGTATTTGGTGAATTAGTGTCGGAAAGTAAATCGATGTCATAGAATCAACATATTCAGATGCGAAAAAATAATAAAAATAATATTCTTTAAATTTTTAATAATAAAATTAATATTTTTTTTATTTAAATTTATTTTTTTATAATTAAAAAATTGATATATATATATATATATATATATATATATATATATATATATTTATTTAATTAAAATTACACGATTATAATCTAGACCCGTTCAATGTTAAATATTTAATGTTATTAAAATATTAATTTTATTATTATAAATTTTAAAAGTATTATTTTTTATAATTTTTTAAATTAATATTATTCATGTTTTTGTACATTCTGTATATATTTTTTTTTAAAGTATACAAAGAACTAAAAGAATTTTCCAATCGCTTGGCCTAAATAACATACATTTTGGTTAAAAAGTTAAATTTTTCAAAACTAACAATAATAAGACCAAAATTGTGAGTTTTGATTATATTAAAATTAGATAAATTACAAAAATATCCTTAACTATGTGATATGTGATATCAGTATATAAATTATTTACATATTATGTAAACTGTGTTACATACTAATATGACAGTATATAAATGAGTTTACATATTAACATGGTTGTATGTAAATAAATTTACATATAAATATGACAGTATGTAAATGAGTTTACATACCAATGTTGTAGTATGTAAATAAGTTTACATACTAATATGACAATATGTAAATGAGTTTACATATTAATATAGAAGTATATAAATGGATTTAAATACAAATATATCAGTATGTAAATGAATTGACATATAAATATGGTGTAAACTTTAATGATATGTTTGATTGAATAGGCTAGAGAAAGTTAGTTAAGATAAATTAACTACATCCACTAAAAATGATACATGTTTTTGTGTGTAAGAAATTAGATTCAATAATTTTTTTTTCAAATAATTCATTATCAAAAGAAAAATGCTAGGAGCATACAAACAAAACACAATGATAAAATGCTTGTGAAGTAGTATTTATTCAATAATTACATTTCAAATGATTACAAAATACTTCTCTAAAAACACATTAACAAATCACTTAAAATTAATAGATAAAAATAATAAATGAAATAAAAAATTTGTTTAACTTGCAAACAATATAATAGCAAATTAAATGTTAAATTAATATCAAATTTTAATTAAAAAAGAAAAATCAATTAGAAAGTTATAATGAATATTCCTATAATACTTTTAGCACAATTTGTGTTAGTATCAATATCAATATCAAGTAAGATTGGACTGAGATGCGAGTAACAACGGTAAATAAAAAACTGAGTTTGCTATTCTACAAAGAGACAAAAGAATCTGGCAAAAGAATTAACTAATATAAGGGCAAAAATGTAAAATATTACATATGAAAACCAACTCGTTATGCTACTTTAGTCAAATAATTAAAAACTTCAAAAACGTGTATAAACCAAGTCATTAATTCAGAATTTCCCTTTCAAACACCGGCCCAACTTGTTGGCGGCGGTCATTTGGTATTCTAATTTAAGAAATGTTCAGATTCAAAATGCGTTTTTAAAATTTTTTTTTTTATTTTTAATTTTTTTTTATTTTAATTTTATTAAAATTAAATTTATCTAATTTACTGATTTAAAAAATATTTATAACTAACAATACACATAACACTTCATCTAAAATAAAACTTTATAGATAATAACATTTTGTCTTTTTTTATACCCGACTTTATAATTCTTTGAAAATAAAGCCTTCTTTTTATCTTAATTAAATTTATATTCATTATATTAATTTATGTAAATATTTTTATTTTTAATTTTTTTTAATTAATAAACATTCAATGATCTAAATTATATATAATTATTTGTTATTATTTTTCTACAATAAATATTATACATATTATCATGTATAGAAAATATTCTTGTAAATTAATATTTATTACTCGGTCAAAGTATAAGATAATTTAGTAAATTTATAATAAAATTATGTGGAAGTCATTTCCTACATCACACGCTCATACTTAGTTTTCTCTCGTATATAAACTTAAATATATAAAATCTTAGAAAAATATATTCATTAAAAAAATATGATTACTTGAGATTATAATAATCGATCATTTTTAAAAATAAAGATGTCAAATTGTTAAACCTATTTGAAAAAATATCATTTAAGTTTAAGTTCTTAATTTATTTTAGCTATTAAAATTTTGAAGAAGAAACAAACTTATTTTATAGTTATATAAAATAATTTTTTTAATCTTAAATTTATTATTTTTTACTACTGAACTAAATTAGTAAGAAATATTTAGTTATAAAAAGAATAAAAAATTTATTCATTCGGTTATATTATTGTAATAATTAAAATAAATTAGATTAAAATTTAGTATTCTTGTATTTTTATTTAATGTTATAATATAAGTATATGCATTAAGGCATTAACTCATCTTATAATCAATTAATTTTAGAAACATATCTTATCTCATCCCACTTAATTTTTTATAAGTTGGAATGATATTACGATGATACATGTAAGAATATTTATTTGTTCCTAAATATACAAAAATAATACATTAAAATTTAATAGAAAGAAAAATATGATAAATTATATTTAAATTAAGGAAGTTAAAATTACAGTCTAAAATGTGATTTAAAGGAAATAATGTTAAACTATAAGCTTAACAAGGATATTAAATAAAACATAGTGTGCAATATAATAATATATTTTACGTCTTTAATAATATTCAGTTATTTCATAATTATTTTATCATATTTTAAACTTCATATCATTTCAATATTAAGAATGTGATTTTATAAATAAAATTTTATTATTGATACATATAACATTAATTTTAGAAATAATATTAGCAATCTAGTCTCTTAACTAATTTTTAGTTGATGTATAACTATTTTTCGTAAATATTTTCGTTGATACGACTATTGTGGTCATCATGATCAATCGTCATTACGCGTACTAACCATATCTGCTTTTTTGTGCACTTTATGTAGGTGTGAACAACAATAGAACAATACTTTATCTAATTTTAGCGTGTGGACTTTCTTTTTTTTTATAACAAAAATCAGCTCCCAGGTGGAGTGAGATTATACTCCATTTATTTAAATTAACATTTTTTTTTTTAAATATCAAAAATAACTAACATATTAAATTATCATAAAAAAAAAAATTTATATACAATTACGATATTTCAGTCATCAAACCTATAACCTATTACATGTATAGCATTACCTACTGAATTTTTTACTACCGTTAGTACGAGGGCATATTTAAACAGTTAATTTGTTAGTTAGTTTTACGTCAAGCAAGAAGCACTTTTGAGCAACTTAAAAATGTGGAGGGCGATTAAAGTGGAGTTGCACACTTTATCATACATTCATACTTAAGTTCAATGCTTTTTGCTTTAAGTTTAGGATCCTACACGAGTTCATAATGACTGCGGAGACTTCGAACAAATTATTAATTAATTAAGAGATAACTTTGTGCGAATAAGGGATGGTTTTTGTGGAAATCGTCACCTAAAGCTGAAATTAGATATAGGACTATTTGGACTTTTATACAATTTTTTTGGTTGAATATATATTATGTATATAATATGACTCTTTTGATGAATACATCAACTATGTCGCTTTGAATTTGAAAATGTCAAATGATTAACAAGTGGTGGATTTTATTTATATTTATAGAAATTAACAAGTGGTGTTTATGCGTGCACATTGCAAACGTTTCCAACATTGTGAATGGATCTGCAAGTGGATACATGGTCAAATAGTCTGGACTTTGTTTGTTTCTAGAGAAGGTTTAGTTGGAGGGCCTAGAAAATGGTCATTAATTTGTAAATTGACTCAATTGAATAATAGATTTTGCTGGTAGAAGTTTTTTTTTAGGATCATGTATTGGTAGGAATTCTACTTAAATATAATTTTACATTTATTTAGGTGAGTCAACGTGTAGTTACCTAAAGACACCAACTTTGAAAAGGGAAAGATTTTATTTGGCTTCCTCTTAGTTAAGAAAATCATATGTATCATTATAAATAAATGTAAACTTATTCCTCTTAAAAATTGTGTGTCTACACAAATTGTTTTGTAATTGTACTGTGGGGTGTTTAATTACCTCAATAAAATGAATTATTCACAGTTAGATATAATGATGGTATGCATTGGACAAGATCACACGTTAAACGTACAAAAACACTAAAAGACAGTCACAAGACTAGTCGACAAACTTAATCACATGTAGGTGCACAGTCGAGATCAGAAACTTATGAGGCTAATACCTTCTTATGCTTGAGTGAGTATCACATTACAAAGGAAGAGAGTGTTGAGTTTATATTGTTCATTGTACCAGGACAATGGCCAAAGAGGAGCTTTATATATGATGCAATGTGCTTACATATATATCACATTGTTTAAAAAATTAAGTAGTAATGTATTTATAAGATGTGAATATTTTCTAAATAACATGATGTATTTGATAGTTTTTTTTTAAGAAACAAAACTGTGAGACTTTATTAAACTATCAAGTCATGATTGTGATTTTATTGAACTCACAATTATAAATCTAAGTGACAATCTCGTGCCATGTCAGGTGGTTTTTACCCCTCAATGCGCAAATTTATTGACCCTCTTGCATCAATGTAACATTCAGGTGCTACTATTGTTGCTGTTCCTTTCTTTCCTTGTACGGAATGCTTGACCCATAAAAGGGTAAGAAGAATTTGAATTTGATTCAAAGGTTCATTATGCAGAGTCCAGAGAGGTTTTTCCTTGTTGGGTTTATGACTTGTTACCAACGTTTCCGGGTTTTCCTTTGTTGTAGTTTGCATGTCTTCCTTGAGCCCAAGCCTATTTAGAAGATAAGCCCAAGGCGGGCCGTGGCTCAATGGAAGTAATGTAAGAATTGATTGTGACCGATTAAATTCATATCCATAAGACTAAGATCTGAATATCTTACTAGATATTTTCATATAAAAAAAAAAGATCTGATTAGATATTTTCATCCAAAAAAAAAAGATCTAATTAGAAATTGACATAAATTATATTGTTTCGATCCACCCTTACACTCTTATTAGATATTTTCATCCAAAAAAACAAAAGATCTAATTATAAATTATATTGTTTCGATCCACCCTTACACTCTTATTAGATATTTTCATCCAAAAAAAAAAATATCTAATTAGAAATTGACATAAATTATATTGTTTCGATCCACCCTTACACTCTTATTCAATTTTTCAAAATTAGTTTAATTTAGAACGTTAGATTTGAAATATTTTAAGCTAATAGCTTTTGACATTGAGGAATTAATTTAAAAATATAATTATATAGTATAATTTTTGTGTTAATAGATTAAGTTTAATTTTTATTAACCTTTATGTAGTGCACATTTTTTTTCATAACATAAAAATGTGTTTTTTTTTTGTATGTTTAAAAATACAGTGCACATATATTATTTTATATGTAAAAAATATATATTTTTTAATTAAAAGTAAAATTATATGAAAAACTGCACCGATGTAAAAATTAGAGATTTAAGGTTTTATTTAATAATTTAATGCTTATGTATTTTTAAAAATTAAAATTTTGCTATAGCATTAGCAATGTTTGGGTTACCCATTATTTTTAAAGCGTAAATTACATAACAAGTTGGAATCACTAATTGTTATATTTTAATAAAGTATTGATATTTTCTATTAGAATAAATAATCTAAAAATATTCCATGTTATTATTTAGAAGTCTCATCAACTCGTTTAAATTTAACTTTTTTTAATTAAATTATAATTTAATTTAATTATTTTAATTTTTAAATAAATTAAACTGAGTAATGGACATTTTTTTAACTTAACTTACATCATATAAGTAATAAAATAAGGTATATAGGTGGATCTTTTTGAGGTTTTACAAGGCTACATTTTCAATCAATTTTTTTTATAAAAAATTAATTTAATATTAAAAAAAATTATTTATAATAATATATTATGTCTAATTTTTATGTACATATTTTAATAAATATTTATAATATTTAACAAATATCTGAATAAAAATAACATAAATTTTAAATAAAATAGTTAAATATATTTTTTTCATGTATTTAATAATTATTAGTAATAAAAATAAAATTATAGTTATATACTAAGTAAAAATTCCTCTTAAATGTAATAATCCAAAAAAAGTTTAAATATTTAACTTTAAACTCAACATTATAAAAATATTTTTTTTGAAAAAAAAAAATATATGATACGTTTCAGATTAAAGCTTTAAGATTATATTTATCATATTTTATTTTTACCCAACTTTTAGTTTTATCTAATATTATATTATTTGACATTTTATTTCAATAATATTTTAGAATTTATTAAAAAAAATTATTTAATTTTTATTATTATTATTAATTAGTGTTATATTGTTTATCAACATATATTTTTTAAATATACTCTCAAGATTAAAATTTTAAATCATATTTTACTTTTTATATTTTTGTATGTTTCTTTTAATTTTAAAAACTAAAAATTTTGATGTGTTTGATTGAGATTTTTATTTACTTAGATTTTTTAGTTAATAAATTTATTTTATACTTGAATAATACTAATACTTGTTATGTTTTATTTAATTTTCGTTATAAGTTAATTATAAAGTATTAATTTTATATTTTTTTGAATGCTAACTCTATATCTCTAATATAGTATAATATAAAAAAATTTAATATTAGATTAAATATAATCTATTATAATTTTTATTAATTTTTTGATTTTATATTAAAAAAATTAAAATTTAGTCATTTAGCAAAAAAATTAAAATTAAAATTTAGCCGCCCTAAATTTTCTTTTTTTTGCCTCCGCTGTTTTTTTTTTTTTTTTAATAACTTTTTCTGCAACAAAATGAAGGAAAATATTCAAGATATTAGCTGTTGGAATAAGAATTAAAGAAAACAAATCCGAAATCGTAGTACCGATAGGAATTATAAAATTTAAAAAAAAAAATTATGAAAGAAAATCCAGAGAGGAAGAAGAGGAGGTTGAAGGAAGTCTCCACTGCCCAAAACATTCTTCAGATATCAAATAAATATTAGATTATGCAAATGGAAGGTTTTTTAGATTTTTTTCAAAAAAGTCTTAAAATTTATAATAATAAAAATAACACTCTTATTTTAAATTAAGAGATTAATATATTAGTATTAAGTTACTATTTTTATTATTTTAAATTTTAAGAGGAAATAGTGTTGCAGTTTTTCCTTTTTTTTTTTTTTTTTTTTTTCTTTTTTACTTGCTTTGACATTTTTATAGATATCTGATATGTTTATGATATTAAATTTTTTTATTATTATTATTTTGGATAATAATGTGACGATTATATTGTGATTAGTTGTATAAAAAAAAGTGATGGTTAATGTTTGTTGATTAAAAAAAATTGCAATAAAAAACTTGTTCAACAAAAAAAAAATGTCCAGCTAAAAAAATATGTTAAGCCAAAAATAGTATTAAATAAGCTAGTGAATTATCCAGCTTACTGGGTTGGAATTATTTTAGAACATGTCTTCATTGGATCAATTTTAAATTAAGTAAATTGGGCTTAAAATTTCATTTAATATTATTATTATTAGAATAAAATATTTAATATAAACGATATTTATACTTAACAATAAAAAAAATAAAAATAATATATTTAAAAAATATAAAATACATATTTTAAAAAATAAAATCATTAATTTACTTAAAATATCTTTCTACTAATTAAAATTAGTAGAATGAATGAATTACAATCTTAATTAGTAAATAAATATTATTAATTTACTTTTTAAAATATATATCTTTTAGTTCTTAAACATGCTATTTTTATTTTTTTTATTGTTTCTTATGAATAGGTGCTATATCAGTCATTCACTCATTATTATTAGTTATAAAAGGTTAATTTTTTTTTGTCAAAGAAAGAGATTTTACTATAAAAAAAAATAATACAATTTAATAATCTTAACATTAATTATATAAACGCATAACTTAAAAAATAAAACTAACTAAATACCATAAACAACAATAATTTTCCTTCTTAATATTAGAATAACAATTCCCATCACCCCGATCAATTGAAGATGTGTCTTTTATTCAAAAAATTATTTCTCATTGTTATATACAAATACCTCTGAATAACAATGGAGAATATTAAGGTTTGTTTTTTTTAATGAAAGTTTAGATGAAACGTTGTGGTATTATAGCAGTTAGGTCTAAATATAGAAGGGAGTAACGGTAGATGCAAATTACGTGCTCTGTACAACTTTTTCTTTTCAAATTATGCATAAGCAACGATTTTTGGCGTAAGGAATTATGTGATTGGATTATTTCTCTTAAAATCTTTGGTTGAAAAATATAAATACTTGATAATTAAAAAAGAAACCAAGCAATCTAATTGATGTAGGGTAGGGACGGACTTCAGTCTGAATCCAAGTGAGCCACGGCCGCTCTAAACTTAAAAAAAAAAATAGTTTAATTAGTATATATGTAGATATATTTTAACATTAAATACACTTTTTTGACATTTTTATTAAAAAAAAATATTTAGTCAATCATAACCACACCAAATATTATTTTAATTGAACATGTTACATTTTTTTGACATTATTATTATTTGGACTAACACAATAATAATAGTACAAAAATTACATATGTATAAAATATATCAAGCAAATAATAAGGAAGCAAAAATTTAATTAGTACTAAAAAATGTAGGGCTAACTTTTCATTACAATAATATTATTTCATGAGTATTTTTTTCTTCCTTTTTTTCAGATATTTGTGTAACATTTTTAATATTAATGTGATATCATTTTAAGATTATACATTATCAAAAAAAAAAAAATATTATTTTTATTTATTTTTATTATGGTGCTAATATTATGAAAAATTGAATTGAAACCCTTTTTTTTTAAGAATTATTGTTGATTTCTAAAAGATTATTATTTAATTTTTTTATTTTTAAAAATTAAGTTTTATTTTATCGACCCCTTTAATTTTTTATTTTTGATTCAGTTCCGGTGTAGAGTACAGTACACCAAGAGTATAATAATATCTCCCCTTTTTCCAAGGGACTAAGGGTACTAAAGCCTCACAACTAACTGAGAAGTCGTGAGTATAAATGTAATATAATACTGTACGTAATAAATTATAATATATATTCAGTGATGTGTTAGATTAGAAGTAAAATTAAGAATATAAAATGATAAAATAATTATAAAATTTTTTACTAATAAAAAATTAATTAAATTATATTATATAAATTAATATAGGTTGAATGAGTTTTTAAAGGAGGAAAATTAGAAGTGAATTTAGATGTCCTCCAAAGTAAAAGTTGTTATGCAAACTATAGTTCTACGGGACGGTATTCGGACAAATGTACATAATAATTTATTTTTATATAAAAATATGTTAAAATTTTGACATAAAATATAAATATGATAAAAATATGAAAAAATATAAAGAAAATTGTTTAAAATTATTTTTAATAAAAGCAAAACAAAAACAAAAACAAAAACAAGTGGACTTTATATTTTTAAATGTTGAAATCTTTCATGAAGTAATAAAAAATTATTACAATTGTTGGCTATATAGTTATTTTCTTTTTAAGTATTGATTGAACTCTTTCATAGTTTCATGTAATAATAATCAACTACCATAATTGTTGGTTACATAGTAATGGACTAATGGGTTTTATAACGTGTGGTTATTTTTCAGTCTTCCAACTTTAAACAATAGATTTTTTTTAATCAAATTTTTAGCACTGAAATAATTAGGAAAAATAACAAAAATAACACCCCTTAAATTTATATTTTTATAATTAAAAAAAATGACTAATATGTCATTTTTCTTTGAACACCCATTTAATTAGAATTGAACGACGATAATTTAGACTCGTTTAATATTAAATGTTTAATATTTTATATTAAAATTAAACGTTCAATATTATTAAAGTGTTAATTTTATTACTATAAATTTTAAGGATGTTATTTTTATAATTTTTCAAATAACTAATAAAAAAGATAATGCTTTGTTATTTCTATTGATTACAATTAATTAAAGTTTCTTCTGTGCCTTTTCAATTTCAATAAATTAATGAATTTTCTAATAGGGTGGGGAATCTGGGGACATAAATCCGCCTCTAGTCTAAGGTTAAAGGAAAGCTACTAAGGAAGATCAAATGAGATCTATTTGTGCCAAAAAAAGACCAATAAAACGAAATGGCCTTGTTCTTTTGAGAGAGAAATTGTTGCAACAGCAGTTAAAATCCGACCTTCATATACCAAATAAAACTTGAATTTATAAATGAACGGATAGCGTAATATATCGAATAAATTAAATATAATTATATTATAATTAATTTATATATATTTAATTAAAAATTGTATAATATAATCTGATTAAATTATTTATATATATTTTATTAAAATAATTTTTTATTATACAATTTATTTAAATTAATATTTAATTCATTTTATATTTTTATTACATTTTTTAAATATATATATATATATATATATATATATATATATATATATATATATATATATATAATTTTTAATTTGAGATAAAAAAAAATTAAGATATATAATTTTATAATTGAAAATTTAAAAATATTAAATTAATTGTTTAGTACGATTTAGAGCTACAGATCTTAATCATACAAAATTTTTACATAATTATATTATTTAATACTGTATGATATGATATAATTTTAGAATCAAATTCATATTTATATACAAATTATATAATTAAGATATTTTATACAGTATAATGAATATTTGTGCTTTTATTATTATTATTATTATTTTTTATTTTTTTTTTAATAAACTTGTATCTTTTTTTTTTTTTTTTTGCTACATACAATCGAACTCGAGAGCTCCTTTATTAGGGTTACAATGCCATTGGGCTACACTTGGCTGGAAACTTGTATCTTATGAACACATGGGTATCGTTTTTGACTTTGTAATGGGCATCGGCCATTTTGTGCGCGAACTCCAACAAGAATGAGTTGTGCCACACTCCAATGTGAACGCTTGGTGGTAATTCATTATTTAATGACTACATATCATAGTTGACTGTAAAGTATGTGCTGTTGTGCATCAAAGGGAAATTTTATTTTTAAATATTATAAAATTGATAAAATCATTTTTTTTTTTTTTTTTTTTCTAAAGTACCAGAATTCATTAAAACTTCATTTAGATGAATTTACTTTACTTTTTTTTTTTTTTTTTTTTTTATAGATGAAATTAACTTCATTTTACAGTCGACTTCATCTTTCAAGTCGATGAAACTCACTTCATCTAGCGTTCATTTAGTAGTTAATGAGCAATCAATTGTCTGTTAGCAGTTGGTTAACTCCAGATTAATCAACATTAATCAATAATCATTCATTCTTATAAAAAGTAATATAATAAATACTATTGAATTTTATAACTACTAACGCGAACATACTTTTTTTTCTAATAATTCCAACAACAACAACAAAAATTTGGAAGATATATATATTAGCAAAACAAAATCGTGGCTTAATTTTTTTTTTTTTTTTGAGCTTTAAAATAAAATATAAAGAACTCGTTTTAAATAAATTATTTTTTGTGTAATTCAGTTTTTTATTATATAAAATAGAGATTATTTTGGAGAAAAAATATATTAGACAAAATTTGTGATATTTAATATATTACTTGTAGAGACAAATCATCATTATGGAAATTTCTTTGGAAAAGTATGCTAATAAATAATATAAGAATTAGGCCATGTGGGAATTCATTGATAAGATTAGGACACGCAAGTTGCACATAGCATTGTAATAGATTAGGGGTAAAAAAAAAAACGTAGCATTGTAATAGATTAGGGTTAAAAACACGTAGCATTGTAAAAAGAAATTAATAAAAAACACACTTTAGGCACCCTAATCATATTCGGCAAAGATACTGAGAATATGACTTTGGAGTGCTAATAAGAAATATAACATCATGTAGCATTAAATTAATGAAAGTTAGTATCAATAATTACAGAAACAAAGAGAAAGAAAATGTTTTGTTTAAAGAAATGAATGAGTAGGAAGGTTTGGTTTCAGACCGTAGTGTAAAGCCAAAAGAAGACGAAAGAATAGAACTGGACGTGATCCGGTGGAGTTGGTATGTCTAAGTCTTCGGCTACTGGTTCAGCGGGTTGGTGGCGTATGAAGTGTGAATCCACCTGTTTGACCAAATCTAATTTTGCATTTTGGCCACCGGCTCTATCGTCACCTTAAGAATGGGGTCCACAACAACGCGTTTCAGAAGCTATAATTTGAATTGGCAAATAGCTATGTTTCTGAGCAAGTTTTATGTTCCAAATTTCCTATTGCTTACATTGACCGTTACAAAAATGCTTTTCACTATATATATTAATTTATAAAATATAATTTAATTAATTTTTATTAATAAAAAATTTTATAATTATTTTATCTTACATATTCAAATTTATACATATTTGATTCATATTTAATTTAATACATAATACTATTCTAATTATTATAATATTTCACTCTTTTGACTTTATAGTCAGTCTTCTTTTTTTTTTTTTTTTTGTTCAATTATAGCCGGTCTTCTTTTCTTTTCTTTTATTTGTTCAATTATAGTCAATCTTCTTGCTTGGTATTTTCCGCAAGGAAAATGAAAATGCTTTTTTTTTTTCGCAAGTAATTTGATTCATATTTAATGTAATACATCCAATACTATTCTAATTGTTATAATATTCCACTCTTTTGACTTTATAATCAGTCTTCTTGTTTGGTATTTTCCGCAAGGAAAATGAAAATATTTTTTTTTTATTTTTTTTTTATCATAATTAATTTAATGCATGCATTAATAAGTGTACACATAATTATTGAACAATTTTTTTAACAAAAAAAAATCTCAAAAAATAATAAAATAGTACCCAAAAAATTTATAATAACAAAAATAGCATGAGCAATTCATAACACCAGATTTTTGTTTTTTTCCTTTAATTTAATGTGGTACGTATTCCTACTCTTTTTTTTAACAACACGGCAACACAATGCTGGGATGCTATCCTTTTCTTTTTCCTTATTTTTTTTTTTATTTCTAATGAGCTAAATATTATTTTATAAAATATCATAAATTTACGATTATATAATAAAGTCTGACTTACTGTGTTATTATTACTGTATTATGTATAACTATAGATATTTCATCGTCCCTGTTTGGTTGAAAAGATTAAAAAAAAAAAAAGGGGGGTAGGACCAGAGAGAAATATATGTGGCCTAGAGTGAAAAGAGCTTTACCCAATACCCACCGACTAATTTCCTTCGCGGTTACTTAGTCATGTAAAAAAAAACCTGATGCTATCCTTGTGCACATTTCAAAGTAACAATGATATTTGAGAAAAGGGGAAAAAATTTTGTTTAATTTAATAATTATTATAAAATAGACATTTTATTTATAATTAATGAGTTCTATCAATTAAGTTTTATAATTTAAAAAAAAAAAATTAAATGAGTACAATTAATATAATATTATTAAATTTAGGTATTGTACATAATAAAAAATATATTTATTAACTACATATTTAATTAATTAATAATAAATAAATAATTTTAAACTACAATAATTAAAAAAAAATTGAGTAAAAGATATATATATATATATAACTTAAAATCTATTTTTTCATGGTAAAAAAAAATTCGATTTAAAAATGGTAGAATTTAAAAATATTTTAGATGGCCAAAATGGATAAAATATATTAATTATCCATAAATAAAAGACCACTAATCTCTTACATGTATTATTTTATCATATTTTTAAAAAATTATAATTTAAATTTATTTAACTCTTTTTAAAAAAATATATATAATCAAATAAATATAACTCAAAAATAACGATGCTAAATTATTTACTCTTAAAAGTAAAAATATATATATCAATCCCTTACCCTTTGAGAAAATGATAAACCGGCGCAAATATATTTATACTTATAAAATTATGTCATGTACAAAAAATTACTTTAAAAATTGTATAATTTCACAATTTATAAGGTCATTTTTACAAGTTTTTATGTCCTTGTCCATTACTATGATATTTGATACTCCACGATATTATTCGTACGTTTTTGTTGACAAGTGTAACCCAGACTATACGACATGACAGATGTGAAACAACGAAGGTTGTTCACGAGTCCTCTAAGGCCTAAGCCAAACCCATATTTCTTTTTCCTAAATCTATTTAAAAAATTTATAAATAAATAAAAACAATATTTTTAAAATTTATAATAATAAAAATAATATTTAATAATATTAAATAATAATATTTTTTTAATTATAAAAATATATAATTTAAATACATATTTATCTTTATTATTATAAATTTTAAAAATATTATTTTTATTATTTTTTTAAAAATAAAAATAATATTATATATAATAAATTATAATATACATCGAAATTATATATTAATTATTAATAAAATATAAAATTTAAAATATACGATAAAAAATTAATTATAAAATATTTTATAAATATAAAAATTAATTAAATTATAGTATATATATATATATATATATATATATAATTTTTTATTTCCAAATACATAAAAGAAAAAGAAAATCAAACCACTTTATGAAATATTGGAACCTTCCCATACGACCACTCAACAATAAACCTAACCCCACTAACACCTATAATAATAGCCCCCAATCTCTTTGACTTACAACGCATTCTTTTCCATCCTTCTTTCCTCCAAGCATTTCACTTGAAGGAAAATCTGTACGAGAAACTGAAACCCAAAACAAAAAACTGATCTTCAGTTTTGATAAATTTTTACGATTTTAGCTTTACAAAGTTTCAAACTTTGATCGTTTTCCTTGTGTTTTTCAACTGCTCTGTTTTGGGTTTATAAAACCCAGAGGAGAGTTTGAGTTCAAGAAAAATGGCCTCTAGATTATTGAAACTTTTTGTTGGGTTCTCTGTGTTATCGACTCTGTATCTATCATCCAATGGTCAAACATGTCAAAACCATCGGTTCTCAAGCAACCAAGCGTTTACCTCATGTCAAGATCTTCCATACTTGAACTCGCACCTTCATTGGACATATGAACAGTCGACTGGAAAGCTTAAAATGGCGTATAGACACACAGGAGTGACATCTTCAACATGGGTTGCTTGGGCAATTAATCCAACTGGTTTAGCAATGGTTGGTGCACAATCGCTTGTTGCTTATCCTCAATCAAGTGGAGGGCCAAAGGTTTACACATCACCAATTAAAGACTTTTCGACTAAGATGGAGGAAGGGAATTTGACCTATACCGTTTCAGATTTAACGGCGTCGTATCAGAACAATGAAATGGTAATATTTGCTACTTGGAATCTTCCAACGACTATGACTACTATCAATCAGGTTTGGCAAACTGGTCCAGTTCAAGGAACCGCACTTGGTGTTCATTCTATGGATTCGGCCAACAAAAATTCCAGGAGAACTTTGAATTTGCTTTCTGGAGAATCTGGTTCCTCTGGTGGTGGTGGCAGCACTAGCAGAAAGCGAAACGTAAGTTTTTTTTTTATTATTATTATTATTATAATATAATTGCTTTTCAGTTTTAAACGATCGCTATTCAAGTCTTAATAGTCGGTCTTTGTTTTCTAATTTGTTTTTAGTGAGGACTATAATGATGGGTGGGCTCTTTTTCTAATAAAAATGCTTGGTGGGCTTTCCTTGTTCAAGTTTCTTCTTTTAACGAAAATCAGAAAGACTTCGTTCAAAAAACTTGACGACATTCTGACGTATTGATGATTTGTCATTTTTATTTCTTTATTAAAAATAATCTTCAAATTATTTGATAATAATTTATAATTTTTTTTAAATTAAAAATTGCCTTAATAACTTTTTTTTCTGTTAATTTTTTCCAAAAACTTAAAAAATTAAAATTATTTAATTATTTTCTTCCGATACAAAAGTCATAAAATTTGATTTATTCTCTTAAAAAAATCTTTTTAAAAATTTATGAATTCTTATAAATTTGAAAATCAAAATACTTCAAAAATTATTATCAAATATACCTAACCAAAAAATACTTCAAAGAAAAATAAAAAATTATTAAATACAGCTAGGAAAATTAGAAAATTAATTTTCCTTTAATCAAATTAAATTTAAAAATCCCAGAAAATATCACAAAAATAGCTCTTGGCAAAAGGCAAAAGGAAACTTAGTAGTAAATCGGGTTCTCATAAAAAAAAGGTTTGAATGTAAAGTGAAGCTGATATTATATTATTGTATTATGAAATGGAAATTTAGGTACACGGAGTGATAAATGTAGTGAGTTGGGGAATATTGATGCCAATAGGTGCAACAATAGCAAGGTATTTGAAGGTATTCAAATCAGCAGACCCTGCTTGGTTCTATCTTCATGTGGCTTGCCAAACCTCTGCCTACATTGTCGGTGTCGCCGGCTGGGGAACCGGTCTCAAACTTGGCAGTGACTCTCCTGGCATCGTTCAAACCACTCACAGAAACATTGGCATTACCCTTTTCTGTCTCGGAACCCTTCAGGTACTTATAAACCAAATTAAGACAGATAAAATTTTATTTATTTTTAATTAACATCTTGTGATCCTAAATCAGAGTTTGCTTTAAATTGGACATACAGGTGTTTGCTTTGCTTTTGAGACCAAAGAAGGATCACAAATACAGATTTTACTGGAACCTCTACCACCATTCTTTCGGATACGCTGTTATAATTCTTAGCATCGTAAACATTTTCGAAGGATTTGATATCTTGCAACCTGCAAAGAAGTGGAAGAGAGCTTACATTGGATTGATCATTGCTTTGGGGGTCAATGCTGTATTGTTAGAAGTCTTTACATGGATTGTCGTGTTGAAGAAGAGAAAATCTGAAGGTAAGGAGTCCCATGGTGTCAACGGGACAAATGGTTACGGTGAACGAGCATAGAAACAGAAAAGAGAGAGAATACTTGTCCTGAAGGAAGATATGGTTCTTCCTCATTACTTATGTTCTGTAATCTTATGTATATTTAATGGTAGGTAAGAGGTTTAGGAGGTTTTCTTCTTTTCTTTTCGTATTTTTTCAAACTATAGGGGAGGTCCAGATAGGGCGTTCTTTACATGCTATCTCAGAGAGTTATGCTTACATTTATGTTTATTCTATTTATATTTTTTTTTATATATATATATATAATATGCCTTCTCTAGCTTCATAGTAAAATTATTCTCAAAGCTGCAGAAATTAGCATATACTATAATCAAACTTTGAAAGGAAAAATAAAGATTTTTTCCATACCTGAAAAGATTCTACAAATAACTTTGGCATTTGCCAAGGCCATACGCAAATTATAGTAATCGTCAAAAATAACGTCCCAATGGTATCACAGCTAATTGATGCTTCTCAGTTCTTACCATAAACAGGTAAAGAAATCATAACGAAACAATGCTAAAATTCCGTCTCATTCGAATTGCTACAGAGCTTCGATAAATGCATCCTTCAGAAAAGGGTTTGAAGCTGCTACTCGTTGAGATGTGATGTCAAATTCTTTACCAGATCTGATGCAAAAACAACATCCAACACCATTGTCCATTATCGACGTGAACATCAACAAAATGCAGTCGATTATTTCCCTAATTTGGCAAATGAAACGATTCATTCACTATAATACATAATGAGTGAGTGAATTTGATACTTACGGATCATAGACAAGTCCTCCAGCTTCTGTTACAATGACGGCACCACCTGCAACATCCCTACAAATAAAAACCAGACATGTCATTTGTTTATTAGCTTCAAAGTTTGAGGGAAATTAAATAAGATCGTACCAAGGACCCCCAAAGCCAAGCAAATAAAACAAATCCAGCCTTCCACATGCGATTCCGCAAAGGTCCAATGCACAGGATCCACTCATCCGAAGTGATCTCACCTGTGTAGAAGAAAATGCATTACATCAACAACGAATAAAACAAATCCAAGATCTTGCTTAAGATCAAAATAACTAATAATGATGTAGTTTTACCTTGAAAAGTAAGCTATTAAGTCTTCCTGTGGTAGTATCTACAGTAAGCTTATCACGTTTCGTTCCAACCTGCTCTTTCAGTAGAATAACATTCGATAAGTTCTCTACATCCTTGTGTATCCTGTTTTCTTATCATTCCACATGCTGTATACCTTGCACAGCATGGAAGCATAGATATGATCTAATTCCTCTTTACTAATCTCAACTCTCAATACATGGCACACAGACTTTTGTAGCAGTCAAATGTAATGAACAAGATACTGGTCTATGATGCAATCTAAAATACAAGCTTGAACATTCTCTTTGGACCCAAAAAACTAAAAATAAAACAAGCTCAAACAAAAACGTAAGCCTAAATAGAACAAATTTGATAGTACTAGCCAAAGTTTATGTAATATGTCAAATGAATGTTAACAATAATACCATCAATCAACCAAGTCAAACAAATGCCAACATACCTCATAACAAAGCAGAGACTTCACCAGCTCAGTTTGAGTTGATACTATAAAAATTTGAAACATAAAATGCTATTATTTATTTTTTTGGTCAAATAAAATGCAATTATTTGATATTCATAGAATTAAAGAGATTAAGTAAATGCAAATATCACAAAAAGTCACCTTTTATAGGATTTCCATTCAGAAAAGCTCCATTTCCACGGATGCCAGTAAAAAGCTGCAATGTTTAAACTTAATGTTGAATTTTGGGTAAAGGTATTGACACAAAAAAAGTGTATGATTGTCAATTCTATCTCTACAATTAATTACAATTTAGTGCCATTGTTAAAGAATAAACTTGTCATTAATGAATAATAGTTGCAGCACCCTAAATTTTTGGTCAGTTAGTTCTAATTATAGAAAATCTTGGTGCCTTTTTTCTAGACTATCCACATAACAAGCAGCATAAATCTCCATAACATAATGATCTTTAACTGCTGAAGAATGAAAATATTGCTCACAGCTTGAGTCCAAATGAAACATAATAGTTCTAAAGTACTAACCTCATCAATTATTGGATTGTAAACAACACCAACAGCAGGAATCTTTCCAATTGTAAGACCAATAGAAACACAGACGAAGGGAAACCTGTGAAATGAATTAGTAATGTGGTGAGTCTACAAAAATGATGTTAAATCCCCGTAGTGTAAGTAACTTATCATCTCCATAGTAAGAAAGCATTATACCCGTGCACAAAGTTGGTGGTTCCATCGAGAGGATCAACTATCCATGTTGGTTCATCAGTGAGCTCTGTGACACCACAGGCAGCAGTAGTTTCCTCCCCGATGAACTAAAATGCAAAACGATAGAAATCATAGAATAAGCTTATGTACAGATAGCTAAAAATTGAGAGACCGCTAACTGAAGATTATAGGTAAGTGATAACCTTATGTGTAGGGTAAATTTGCTTAAGGTGATTGAATATGAGATCTTCACAAGCCTTATCAGTTTCTGTTACCAAATCCACCTGCATATAGAAAGACCATACAGACTTCAAATATAAAAGCACGCTAGCCATCTATTAATAGGCTGTCAAATTTGTTTTGAATCACTGTTCTTTGATATATCATCTCATGCATTACTCACAGTAATTAAAATTTCTATAGAGGAAATCACATAATCATCCACATATGTCTATTTTCTCAACAAATTCTTCCAGGCATTTTAGGCCAACTAAGACATCTTGAACCCCTTTCATAAATAATAATAGAAAAAGACATATTGAACCCCATTAGATAAATTTTACCTCATCTCATTCCAGTAAATCATCAATGAAATTTTACCTTTAGGAACAGAAAATTATACCCAATTCAGAATTTGTGGCCACAAAACATAAAGAATGAGTATAAGACAAGTAGGGAAAAAAAACCTTATTTTAGTGGTCTTGATGCAAAAGAGACATTACAGATAAGAATGAGACATCATATCTGACAAAAATTTTGTGTCTTGGTCCTAGCTACCAGTCAAATAAACCAAACCAAACCGGATGCGCCAAATTAATTGCCAAATAGAGTTAATTTACTAGATTTATATTTCATACTATTAGAGATCAATCTACAAATTGCATAGTACAATCAAAATCTATAATTAAATACCATGAAAAAGAAAGGTTAATGCTGAAAATAAATGGGAAACATCTTTGTCAGAATGGGGAAAAAGAAAAGGACAGAAAGGCAGACCTCGCCTTTATGCTCCACATTTTTGGTTTCGTAGAATCCTTTACGAATTATCTGCAAAACTTTACTCAATACTCACTACTATGAACATATGAATTAACGCAAGAAGTTATAAATAAGAAGAATACCTTGCCAGCTCTCTTGGCAGCATCAACAGCAGAGGCGAGGAAATCAGCAAGTAAATCTAAGATCCAAAGGGGAAAAAAAATCATATTTAATTCACAATACACAAAGAAATTCAAAAGAATTGATTGATTACCAAATGAAAAAGAGACAGATTAAACTATCCTACCCTTTTCAGCCATGTTTTTTCGTGGTTGATGAGAAAAACCTGGATTTGATTTGATGATAATAGGTTTTGTGCTCTCACTGCTACTTCTTCTTCTCGTTCTTTTTCAAAACTAGTATCGGGGTTTGCACGTGCTACCTTGCATAATATTACCTATTTGATATTAATTATTTTAAAAAAAAAAAAACTCTAATTCAATAAGCTTATTATAATAGAGATGAATTCTAATTACACACAAAATTATAATCAAATAATATTTTTTTTTTATGTAACAATCAAATAAATATTTAAATACAATAATGTGCTCAATTTTATGTAGAATTAACATTTCTTTTTTAATAGATAACAAATGAGAAAGCAAACTCAATTTTTTCAAATTTTATTTCCTTTTCCTTTAGTCTTGAGTCTTTTTAATCTAATTTTAAAAAAAAAAATTTAATTTCAATATTTCTCAATAAGAACAAAAAGGCATATAAGTGTCTCAAGGTTAACAGAAAACTTTAATATTACAAAAACTAAAAAAAATTATCAAATTCTAAAAAATACTGACATTTTTTCTTTTTCTTTTTTGTGTATATGCCTTCACCAAGCTTCAAATTAAGGGGAAAAAATATAATTAGCCATAATAAACTTCTCATTTCATTCAATTAGAAAAAGCATGAAATTTAAAATTAAAGGAACAATGAAAACTAAATGTTCAAATTTACTTGATGATAGCAATCCATGAAAGCTTGAAAATTAAATTGACCTTCCCTAACCCATCTTTCCTCATTCCTCCTTCAAAATAGACATAAAAATTTAATTTGAAAAAACATGTTTAATTGTCTATGAGAATATAAAAGTCCATTAGAATATAAAACAATGTAAAAAAAAAAAAAACATATATCTTAAGGAGAACAATAGTATAAAGATTAATATCTTGTTCAAATAAAGGAATTATATTATCCTATATACGTGACAAACTAATTGTATACTTATATATCATTAATCTTCTTTCAAGAACAATCAATCCTCCCTTACACATCCATGTCTACAAGCCACATATATCAAAGTCGAGCCAAATTGAGGCAAGAAAAACAAAATGATTCAAAACATTAGAACCAAAATCATAAAAATACAAAGCATAAATGCAATGAATTCAAAATCAGTCTTATAAAATACGAAAAATGAGTAATTTTAAACCAACGGTTAAAATTATAAACTGAATGAGTAAATATTACTTTCAAAATAGAAGTGAAATTAAAAATACATAATTGAGAAAAATGTACTCCTTGAGAAGAGAGAATTAACTTTTTGATAAAAATGCAATCTAATCATCTCTATCTGCTACTCTCTATTTCTTTTTTCATAATAGCATGTCAAATTATAATCTTGTCCGAGAGTTAACTACTTGTGTGTTTATATTTAAGACTTAAAAGTTCCTTATTTTACCGCTTGATCATTTGACTATTTTTCTTTATAAACTAAAAGTGATGGATAATTCAAGTAAATGAATTAAAATGTCATGTCAATAAAATGATGTCACTTACAAAGAAAATATATTTTTTGAATTTCGAAAATGAAAATAAAAATTGTTGAATTAGAAATATTGTAGAAGTATATATATATATATATTGAGAAAATAAAGATGTAGAATAAAAAAATTAGAAATTCTCAAACAAAATCTATGTCAATTGTTCAACTCAGCCCAACTCTTCTTGATATACAATAGTAATAGAAAAATGCTAAAATTCCAAAAATTCTATAACATAAATATTTATATCAATCTTTCAAGAAAAAATAACATGTAAATTATTTTATAGCATAAATAATATATATATTAGTTGCAAATTTTTTTTTTTTTTTTTGTTACAAAAAAGATTTGGAGACATCTTAATTTTTTTAGAGATATCTTAGTCGAGGCACATTGTTGAATTACACTATTGTCCGTGCAAACGGCAGAAAGAATTTTTAAAATTCGAATTACCAACATTTTATTCAAAAAGTCATCAATAACTATCAGACTTGCTAATATTGAAGCAATGGAAATTTGAATAATGTAATGTCAATTATGAAAGTGAATATTTTTGTAACCGTTTTTTTTTTTTTTTAAATAAGATAAAAAGAAATATATGAGTTGTATTTTCAAATGTTTATTAGGAATGTTAACAAGTTTGAATCAAAATAAGAGGCTATTTTCATCTCCCATTTATTTAATTCTATACGCATGATAGATTCTCCATCAATAATTCAGGGCTTAATAGAGAATCGAGATTTCTTGGCAATTTGTATCGTAGCTTAAAAAATTGAAATAAAACATGAATTAAATTAAATTTGGACCTAAAAAATTTGAGCTGGGTTAAAGCCAGTCTATTAGTTCGAAATGAAATAAAATTTAATTTAATTTAATTTAAAAAAAGATAAAAAAGAAGAATAAAAAATTTTGTTAAAATTAAAATAATATTTAATATCTTTCGGTCATTATCTTTTATCATATATTTGTTATTTTTTTTTTTTAAAACTAAACATATAAGAAATAAATTCATTTTTTTACATTATTATGTTACATTCTTTGATGTTAATGTGTTTAGCATTTAAATTTATCTATTTCTTTAAAACAAAAAAAAAATATTTTTATCTTTAATTATAATTTATTTTATGGAATTTCTATCTTTAAACTGATTAGGTATTAACATTTCCACTAAAACTTCAAGCTCTTTATCAGTCTATATTGTACTAGTTTCTTTTTAATTTGTTAATTTTTATAAGAATTATGTATTATGTAATAGTTAAAGTTGTGTGATATTTTAAATTACATGAATTCTTCATTTTATAATAAGTATTTGTCTCTCATAGTATATGTAGATAATTTATTAGCAATTCAAGTTAGATTGGGCCAATGTAAGTCAACTTGTTTGTATTTAATTTAAATTGTACCTTCATTTTATTGACTCTAATTAAATTTAATTTAAACTATAATTGGATCAATTTAAATTAGACTTGATTCTAACCAGCTCAAATACAACTTATACGAATTGATACAGCTAAAATTGAGGGTGTGTAGGGTAGGAAACTCATCTTCAGTTTAGATTCTTTGTTATTTTCTTCTAGTTGTCGACGTAAGGGAGTCATTTCCTTGTTTCTATTACTATATAAAAAGCTGCAGTTCGATTTTGGTTTGCTGCCTTTGTACTTTTCTTTTTTTTTTTTAAATATAACTTTTGTTTTCCTGAACTTTTTTTTTTTAAGTAAGTAAAGTGAAATTTTTGAATCACAATTTTACAATAAAAATTTTGACAACATTAATTTTAAAATCAAATTTAAACATTAAATATTAAATATCATATATTTTAAAATATAACTTTTTTAAAAAAGAAAATTTATATATAATGATAATATTAATACTTAAATTTACATATAAATTATAAAATTGTAATTATTTATTTATATTATAAAATATATTAACTTATTTATGAACTAATATTTTTTTATTGTAAAAGTGAAATTATTCTAGAAATTTGAGATAGTGATTTTTAAATCATCATGTTTTAATTAAAAAAATGTACACAATGATAACATTAAGACCAAATTCATATATTTAAATATTAAGTATCATATAACTTATATAAATATGAATATTCGATATCATGTAACTTATATAAATATACCGCTTTATTAAAAAGTGTATAATAACGACAATAATCCTTAAATTTATCATTAACTATATAAAAAGTCAAAATTTTGGCTTAATTGTTCGATGTTTTCGTCGATTATTATTTTTCTTAAGTGAAGTAAAGTGAATTTTTGAATCACGATTTTACAATAAAAAATTTTGACAACATTGATTTCAAGAACAAACTTAAACATTTAAATATTAGATATAGTATATTTTATAATATAATTTATATAAATATATCATTTTATAAAAGAAAAATATGTGTAATGATAATATTAATATTAAATTTATAGATAATTTATAAAATTGTAACTACTTTATTTATATTTTAAAATATATTTACTTATTTATGAATTAATATTTTTTTTAGGTAAAAGTAAAAATATTCTAAAAATTTGGGAAAGTGATTTTTAAATCATCATTTTTGAATTAAAAAATATACACAATGATAATATTAAGACTAAATTTATATATTCAAATATTAGAGATTATACAACTTATATAAATATGAATATTTAATATCATGTAACTTATATAAATATACCATTTTATAAAAAATGTGCATAATAATAGCAACAATACTTAAACTTATGGCTAGATTATATAGTCATAATTATTTATTTTTTTTATATTTTAAAATATATTATCTCATTTATAATCCAACTACACATAAATTAATTAATTACTTAAATAAAAATTATTGTCATAATTAATTTTCACTTTTTGACGCACCTACGTTTTCTTTTCCTCTATAGGAGCCAAATTATACAAAAAATTAGAAAAGTAATTTTTAAAGCATCATTTTATAATGAAAAATATTGTAGAATATTGATATCAAAACCAAACTCACACATTTAAATATTAAATATCATATATCTTATATAAATATAAATTTTTTGTATTATGTAACTTATATAAATAGACCACTTTATAAAATAAATGTGTATAATTATAATACCAATATTTAAACTTACGGTTAAATTATATAATCATAATTATTTTTTTATATATTTTCAGATATATTTACTAATTTATAAACTAATTTTTTCCTCATAAAAGTTAAATTATAATTGAAAAAGTAAATTTTAAAGCATTATTTTATAATTAAAATGTGCACAATGAAAATATCAAGACCAAGCTCGCACATTTAGATATTAAATATCATATAACTTATATAAATATTATATAACATATATAAATATATCACTTAGTAAAAATTGTATATCATGACAACACCAATTCTCAAACTTAAAGATACTCTATTGAATTATAACTTCTTCTTTTTTAATATTTTAAGATATGTAACTTATTTACAAATTCAAGTACACATAAATTAGCTGACTATCTAAATAAAATTTTATTTCCATAACCATAAAATAATTTTTCATTAATAATAATTTTATTTAGTATTAATGATAATAAAATGTAATTAAATATAAATTTATAATAAATAATTCATACTTTTTATAGTCACATTGATAAAAATTATATGAATATCATTACTATAATTTTTTTGTAATATTTTTATATATGTAAGAATAAAATATACACAAATAATAATATATTTTATATAAAATAAAGCTTGAATCTTATGATAAATTGTGTTTTTCAAGTTTATATTTATTCTCAAATTTTGTCTATTTTATTTTATAGTCCTTCTTGTCAACTAGAACTGAACACTATAATACTTAATAAAATTTACAAGTATTTTTAGCTTAAAATATGTATTTTAATTTATTATTTTTTGAGTTGAAATTTAATGAATAGATTAAACAAAATATTATGTATTTATAAGTAAATTGACATAATATGAATCATTTATCAACAAAATAAAAATGAATTAAATAATTAAATAAAATATTATATATTTATAAATAATTAAATACATAACAATATATTTATTACATTATTAGACATAACTTATATAAATTATCATTCAAATATTTTATCTTAATTATTATTTTAATAAATTAATTGAAATGGTGCAACTGCGATAATCCTAGTATTTTATAAAACCGCGGTGACAAAAAAATAAAGACCTCTTAAATTTAAGAATTATTTTTATTAATTATTTTTATACTTATTTTAATATTAATTTAATTATAAAATTATTTCTTATTTTAATATTTTATTTTATTTTATATTTTTCGTTTTTATTTTTAAAAGGACATTTAAATCTATTAACAATTTTATTTTAATTCTTTATAATTATTTAATAAACATAAATAAAATAATAAATTTTTTATTCTCTTTCTTCTCTATTCCACGTTCTGTTCATGATTCGTAAACACACCTAGATTCTATGCAATTTTCTTCTTGTCTACATTGAGTCCTGACTCTGCTATCAGTTCACTCTGTATCGCAAAGCACCACATGGTATATTGTATAGGAATAATGGCAACACAAGCATCTAAATTAAAGTTCATATCTTTGATTATTTATATACCTTTACAGTGTATAAACATCATATAAGTATGTTCAAAATGGTAAACAAAGATGAGGTATTTTCAAGTATTAGTAACCCGTGTTTCAGTAATATAAAAAACACAATTGAATTGAGTCGAAATATCCACAGAATGTTAACAAAAAGCTCAATCACGGGCGTTCTCTAGGCTCCAAGGAAGAAATTTCTTTCATTACTTGAGCTTTGTCTGCTTCAAATTGTTCATCCTCTGTGACAATGCATGCCAAAATGGTATTAAAAAAAACACATTGCCAAGCCAACTGTTAAGAAACTTTTAATGCAAACCATGAAATTTACCTTTATCCGTTTTGAAATCACCAAAAAGCCGTAGAAGCTTGCTTCTGTTTGCAACCAGTATGTTGACAATGTCCGGAGTTTTGTTTTGATTAGCAACAAATAACTGTTAAATTTTAAACAAGTAATTTCAAAGAACTGAAAAACCCACTAAAATATTTATTTAACTCGTAGCAGCAGGCATAAAATTTTGTACCTTAAAAATGTGAAATGCTTCTGTCTGGATGCTTTTGCTAGACTCCTGCACACGTCAAAACTTAAACAAATTTAACACCTTTCATTGCTACAAATGTATGTACTTCTATTTCTGGTCGTTAAACATAACATTAACAGCAAGGATTAGGCTTGAAAATTGAAACTTCAAAGAAATCTAGAGGCTGGGAAAAATAACACGTCCCATGCTAGGCCCAGCTGAAATTTCAAGGTTTACCTTCAGTAGTAGAAGAATTATGGAGACTGTAGTATTCATGCATGTATGTATTTTAAAGGAAAAAGTATCACAAAAATTCTTTTGTTTTTATAAAATGTGTCATTTAGTCCCCTGGTTATAAAAAAATGTGTTTTTAAGTCCTTCTACTTGTAAAAAATGTGTCAAGGACAATTAATTTTCCATCCAATCTAACAGACTAGCAAATGTGTAACATGCATATTTATATTTTTTCGATATATATACGTAAAAAAATTAATATTTCATTAAAAAAATTCTTAATTTTTTTTAGTTTTCAAAAAAAACTTAAATAAAATTTTTAATATAATTTAAATAGATTTTTTAATAAAATTTTAATTGTTTAATATTAAAGTCACAACTTAAATAATAAAATTTTTATTTAAAATTAATCGAATTCAATAAAATTTAAATAGAATTTTCATTTTTTAATATCTAAAATCACAAATTAGACAATGAAAATTTTATTTAAATTTAACAGAAAGAAGTTGTAAAAAATTAGAGTAATTTTTTAATTAAAAATTATTTAATTTGATATATATCTATTGAAAAATATAAACATGCATGTGACATATGTACTATTCGGTTAAATTTAATGAAAAATTGGATAGAAAATTAATTTTGTTCTTATCTGACATTTTTTTACAAGTAAAGGGACTTTAGAACATCTTTTTTATAAGCTAGAGGACTAAATGACACATATTGCATAAACAAAATGACCATTTTAGCTCTTCACCCTATTTTAAATGAGGAAACGTGTAGAAGTTGGGAGAGGGGTCAGAAGACATGAAATTCTATATAAAGCAATATGTGAGAACAAAGTGTACCCTGAGAAGATTCATAAGGATCCTCAAGTTGTCCCTTGAGCTAACATATCGAACCATAACAGCTGAATTTGAGACGATCAAGTAAGATATCTCCCAAAAGCTGTACACAGGAATTAGAACATAAACTTATATTAACACATCAAACTTCAAGAATATGAAACACTGAAGTAATAAGAAACAATTTTTTTATGCCTTTTCGCTCATTTTAATGTAGGAAGTGTTCGGTGTCATACGAGTAGGTGCGGGAAGAGGGTTGGAGGTCCAAACTTCAGTAAGTAAATAAATTAACCAAATTCGTTTAAAATGACTAATAAGCATATGTCACACCTTAACAGCTTGTCTTCTAGTGATGTAATTGGATGATTCAAGTAGCTTGGAGTTAAATTCTGCAAAAAACTGTAAAAATGAAATAGAAAATGTCAAGTTATGTTAAATTTCAAAACCAATAGAACATACAAAAAGTCAATGTAGTTTAGGAAAAGAAAAAATGAAGGAATGCAGTGCAGATATGTATGCATTGTGATAGTTACCATGAGTACTGATATGAAAAAGGGAAAAGAGGAAGGGATGGAGGAAGGTGAATCCATTTGCAGACACTTTTTACTTCTTACTTCTCTCCCAACCTTTTTCATTTTTATTAAGCTTTATTCAACATGTTTATATATTCTGACTGTGGAAGGGTACAAAAAATGACATGCTAATATACTGATAATTCTTACCCAGTCATAATTTTTAGACAGGAATTCTGCTACAGTGGATTTATGCCTTGTCAAGAGTTCCTGCAAGATTATGAATACACTCAGATTGCAACAACATAATGATAAGTTAAACAAATGATTGTCGGGAAGTGGTAAAGAGAGGAGCAAATCACCCAAAGTACTAGTATAGACTTATAATAAAATAAAATAAAAACTGTTCCAATATCCATATCCCAGCACTAGGAACATCTTGTTTATATCATGTCTGTGTCTGCCCATTACCGAATCACATAATAAGAACATTATGCAGAAATCCAATATTAAAAAATGGGAAGCAGAAAAGATATGCAAAAGCTTCAACTCTTGACCTTAAAGAAAATTCCAAGCAAAACAAACCGTGCAGTGATATGTCAGTTTAAAAAGTGAGTAGCACCATCATGCAATTGCAACTTTAAGATGAGGAAAATTGTAACAAAGCACAAACCAGTTTTCCTTATAACCAACTGGTAAGGTTGTCTGGGGACTAAAAAACATAGGAGTTGTCTAGTGGATACAGAAAACCAATTTGCAGATATGCACACACATTTAAATATAGCAGGGGAATGAAAGGAAAGTGAACACGAGAGTGATCATTCCACCTTAAATGTTGCAGCAGCATCCGCAGCAATATCAAAATTAGGTAACTGTATATAGTCAAAAAACTTTTTCATATGTGCTGATTCCAAAACATACCTGCAATTGATCCAAATAAGAAAGGTCAACTGGACAATGGTAACGAAACAATATAGGTCAACTGGACAATGGTAACCAAGCAATCGTATGAAAATACTATGATATAACGACCAAGAATATGTTGTTACCACTTACCAGTAAGATTATTAATATCATTTGTATTAACATGGAAATATTTAGTACTAATATATATAAGACAACTCTCAAACCTCATACCAACGCTTTTCTGCCAACAAATAAGTTACTAGAACTAAAATATTTTTTTATAGAAAGTTACTGTTTAAAATGTTTAAGAATTTTTGTTCAATACAGTATACAAATTTTGTATTCTTATTTCATTAAGTTAATATTTGAAGAAAGAAAAACTAGAAATTGAACAAAACACCTCATTTTGCTTACCTTGCAACACTTTGATGCCTTATGCACTCCCTCAGCATCGCACCATAATGTAAAGCCATGTCTGTGTTTTCGTAGCTAAAACAAAGAGGCAGTTCATCACTAGATATGAAGATTGCAAGGTTTAAAGAAGAAAACATATTGGTGAAATTCATATCTGTTCTCCTTTATAGTAATGTATAGTAAAGATCTAGGGTAAACAGTAAACATCCATTTAGTACTAGGACTTTCAACCACCTAGAGTGCAACTTGTTCTATTTTTATTTTTTTTAAATCTGCTTACTACATTATCCTTCCAATTTATTCCAATAAGCTATTTTAGCTAAATTTCAATTAAAACCGTAAACGAAGAAATAGAGGAAAATCATACAAGAGGTGCACATGAGCAAATTAGGGGTTAATGTATTTTGACATGAGGAAGGAGTGCTCCATGTTTGGGAAAATTTATCATCAACCAACAGCTTCTGAAGACTGCTAGTCTACTACCGAGTTTTCTTAGAAAAATTTTCAGAACTTGGTTCTGACCACTGGGTTATCCATAACTGGGAGAAGGAGATTGATTCTGACCACTGGGTTATCCATAAGCAAATATTCAGCAATTGTAATTCACCCTGACCAGCCTATAAATCTATCAAGCAGAATAGGATCGATTACTTCAAGAAACCATTTCCAGATCAAGGAACAGTCCAATAATTTTATGGATAAATTGCAGCTTAGCAGATCCAATTCTCGATATCCCAGAAATTTTACAAACCTCATAAAAGATCAGTCTTGACACAGAATTAGACAACTTCAGATTCATGCATCAGTCATCACCCACTTGTTGAAACATTTTGTGAATTCTTAAAAACAAATAAAAACTTCAGTGACTTCCAAACATCACCTTAGAGGCCAAGCGTCCAGTTATGTGAACATTAAACAATCCTCATTCGGATGTGAATAAACCATCTCTTCCATCATATCAAAATCAAATATAAGTAAGAACCAAAAGTCATGAATTTCTAAACTTAAACCCTAAAAATAACCCATTGACTAAACTTGAACTTGATGGGAAAAAAATGCAAAAAGGCTGAGTAACAGAACTATGAAACACCTAGAAGTTGACCAACAAATCTACTGGTATCAGAAGCTGCAGAAGTCAACGACATTTGGGCAAAAGAATGTGAAAGTTAGAAGGTGGTCATCACTTTATAGAATAGTTTTCCGAAAAATAAGCACGAGCAGAATGATGAAGTTGGAAGAGTGTTTTTCTCTTCCCGGCGAAGAGCACAGCTGGACAGGTTGCCTCACTAACCATACAAAGTGTTGATTAGTATAGTGATTTTTTTATTTTATTTTTTAAAATTTTTGTTGCTTTTCTTGGTTTTTTTAAGGTTTTATGGAGTTCAAAAGAGGTGAAAATGAAGAAATAGGAAAAATGGCATCAGCACAGACAAAAAATATGAAATACCCCTACAATTTGCTTAAGTGTGACTTCCACAATTTATTAATACAGTTAACGGAAGTATATTGATAAGTAAATCAGTTGATAAAAGACAAAATGCATTCTTTGCAAGTTTTAAGTAACACTACCTTGGGAAACATCGAAGCACTACCATTCCTCAAATTAATTATGCTTTTCAAAAAACAAGAAACTTTCATGTTCACTAAATAAACCAAATGGCAACAGATGCTATAGAACAGATAATCAGGAAAATTTTAAACAAATAAAGAAGAAAACTCTCCAAAATATCCCTAAGTGCATCATACTGATTCCAATAAATTAGGACTCACCCTGATACTAGAACATCCATCAAGTCTATGTTCGATTCCAAATAATCTGATGCAATAAGCTTTGAATGAACTTGCTGCCTCTGTAAATTAGCAACAACTTGAGTGGCATCCTTTCGAGCCTACATATGATCATAGTAGAGATGACATAAATAGTAAGGAACTTAATGGTAATACACCCCTGTGATTGACAGGTCCGATTCAATTTGAATATAAGTCCAAGCATGGAAATTCCTGAATATTTACTAAATATTGCATAGGGATGTACTCAAAATGGAATACTACTCAGAGTCACAGGAGAAATGTGATAACTAATTCACATAAAAATTTCAACAATAACCCAAAGCAACCTCCTCATGCTTACCTCCAGGTTCAGTTTTGGTAGGGATTTGATTAAAAGTTGCAATGTGTTCTCTCTAAAGAACTCCTGAGTTAACTGCGCACAAGCTTCTGAGACTGGTTCAGCATCACTATTTCCATAAAGAATTGTCTTCATCTCCCTGATATTTTTACTCAACTCTGCCATCTGTTTTCAAAGCAACGTCATGAAGCATGATGAGTACTGCTGAGTATGGAACTATACGTTAATTAGGAAGCCTGATTACCACTTTGATACTCTTCTGTTACTTTATAGGTTAATTTTCTATGAGTAAATTTTCACATTCACGTAAAGCACTAATCCCAATCCAACAATGAACTCATATCAGTCTACATCTAGCGAAGACAAACAGATTCACAAAGCTGCAAGCCAATGTAACATGATGATGGGAAACGCTATAATCAAGATGAAACCAAAACTCTTTGGGAAAACACAAAACTAACGCCCCTATAACATTTAACAAAAAAATACACCCCTAGCACTAACTCAGACTCTTTCAATTGAAGGCAACAGTGCTATTTTTATTATTATGAGTTTTGGGGGTGCTATTTTGGGTAATTTTCCTACTTTTTTAAGGACAATTTGTTAAGATACAAAAAAGAAGATCGTTTCAGTCAATCAGAATAAATGCAAGAGCTACAGAAACTAAGAGAGTAAAAAACAAAACAAAAGAACACCAATCCATTGAGACCATCCAATAGTAACAAATATACAATGAACTCCACTGAACAAAATTCAATTGCTTGGAAAACTATAAGATTAAATAGAGGGAAAAGTCAACTCCTTTATAAAGAAAAGTTATGTAAAACATACATAAATAGACCCGTTTGAAGGTGAATAGTATTAAAATTAAGAAGAGAAATTGGAAGAATTAGGACCTTCTCTTCACGTTTGGCGTCTCGGGTATCGGAGTTCTGTTCGACATAGAGGAGGAGATCGCGGGTCTGACGAACGACGTCGACCGGAGTGTGAGGTTTAGACTTGAAAAGACCCTTCGAATTGTGAGTCTCTAAACGTGGGGTTTGGTGTCGTTCTGGCGAGAACGAGAGCCCCTTCGTCAACGAAGGGACTCTTCGAACCGCTCCTTTGTTGGAAATACAGTTCCCTATTTTGACCTGTCTTATATTCTCACACAAATCCACCCTCTCTTGTGTAGAGAACAAGTTTGTTTCTCACTCTTAGGGTTTCTGTTGAACTTCACAGACGATAACAGTTATACACAGCTCAATTTTTGTTTTTTTTTTTTGGTTCTGCTCAGTTAAAACAAATAGAGGCTTAAATAATTGGGAGCTAAATTTATCTGATGACTCTGCCTAATGCTTCTAAACAACGGTTGGTCGGTATCACTAGTGAGTAGAAGTCTAGACAGCATGGGTAGCTGAAGATGATTTATATTACGTGCTTGCGCCAATAGCCAACCAGTTCAAGAGTCGCCGCCTATTCGTTGGAATTTGGTATTGAAAATACTTTTGAACTCAAACGAGTAACTGACGTGTTATTTGATATACTTCTTTTATTTTATCTACAAACTTATAATTTATTTCAATAAAAAATTAACCAGTTAATTGCGATGCATGATGCAGGGCATTCCTCGTATTAAATTTGTAATTGTTATATTCACTTAATACATGTTTCACACAATAAATTAACATGAATCAATTTTAACAACAAAAATAATAATTTAATAATATTTAAAAAATATTATTTAATCAAAATTTAATTATTTAAATTGAATTTAAATAACATTTAATTAGATAATATTTATTATAAAAACTTTGGCCAAATTTTTTTAATAAAAATATACAAATGAATATAAAAATATTATTTTATATTAATAAGTTTTATGAAGTGTGATACTTTTCTTTATTATTTTGATATATGATGCAATATAATTAATATAATTTTATATATGTAAAAATTTGTGTATCTTAATTTTTCTTTAAATTAATTTATATCTATATTCATATTATATATAAAAGTCTATATTATACTTAATATTTTTTTACAAAATTATCTATATATTTAGGAACAATAATTACATTAAATAAATATTCTAATAATATAACAATTACTACATCTAATAAAAGTTATAAATATTATTTTACCTTCAAAACTAATATAGAATCATAATAAAATTAATTTCGTATTATTTCAAATATGTTATAGAAATTAGTTAAAGAAAAAAAATTAAAATAAATAAAATAATTTATGTATAAAATATGTATTTTTAGCTAATCAATAATACATGGTTGCACATATAATATACATTCATATTCTATTTTTTAAAAAAATAATTCATTCATTATATTTGTTATATATAAGTAAGAAAATAAATAATGAATATAAATTATATGTTGAAATAAAATATATTAATTTTATAAGCTATTTTTTTTAATAATAAAATTATTTAATTTATTGTAAAAAAGATTAAAAAAAATAATTGTGTACTAATATATATATATATATATATATATATATATATATATATATATATATATATATATAATAAGTATTTGTAAATTTAAAATACAAATATTATTTTGTATAATATTGAATAACTCTTATTTAATTCTAATTAAAAACAACTATTTTCTACCTATATATATATATATATATATATAAATTTGAATCATGCATAATATTTTTTAGATAAAATTATCTATATATTTTAAGTCATTGATATTAGTTTCCTTTTAAGATATATTATCACATTAAATAAATATTATAAATATAATAATAAAATAAGAATTATATCAAATAAAAACTCTAATAATATGATGATTATTATATTCGATAAGAATTCTAAATATTATTTTAATTACACAATTAATTTGGGAGCATAAATTAATTAATTTTGTATTATATTATTATGTTAAATAATGACTCTAAACATAATAATCAAATAATCGAATAAATATTACATTAAAAAAAATTTAATAATGTGATAATTAATTACCACATTTAATACGCGTTTTAAATGCTGATTACTTTCACAATTAATATAAAAATATTAATTTTGTATTTATATCAAATATATTTTAAAAATTAATCTAAAAAAATAACTAAATTAAGTAAAATAATTTATGTATAAGAAACATATTTTTAATTATTTTAAATTAAATGAAAGTAACATAAATAAATAAAAAATTAGTGGTTGGAGCAAAAGGACAAAAAACTTGAAAAGGAGGCATAAAGCAAAAGATAAGATGGCCTAAGAAGACTTCGGAGGCTATTTTATTATTGATAAATATCATCATTTTTTAAAACATCTTTCATTAGTTAGGGATTAAGTGCACCAAGAACGACTGGTGCTTTGCATAGATGAAGCAATTGTTTTAAGTACCTGTTAAATAAGGGTCCAATTTACACTCGGTTTATGTTTTAAAAAAACAAAATTTCATCCATTAAAATAAAATTTTAAGAATTAAAAAATAAATAAGTATTATATATTTAATATTATATTATTAGAATTGTGATACAAATTTTAAATTACTTATTTTGTACTGTCAAATAGTTTCCTTTAGTGCTATTGATGTTTGTTATTACTGAATATTAATAGTGAAAATAACAATCCACGTAAGTAATAAGTATAAAAACGAACAATTATCGAGTCTTAGTTTTAAAATGTTTAAGAAAAACTCTTAGAATTATTGAACGACTAAATCAACATATTTGGGTTTTTTAATAATTTCAATTTCTTTCTCAATTAATTTGCATCATATCAAGAAAAAACAAATAAATATTATAAAAAATATTTATTTTAAAGTTTTTTTTATTTGCGTTTATATCCCTTTTTTTAAACTTATTTTACTTTTGTGCTTATTTTATTTAAAGTTAGAGACAAACATTGTTGTATTCCCAAAACAATTTCAAACCTATTATTTTATTTGAAAGTTTCCTAAAAACGACATCTCAATTCTATTGGATTCAAAATAAATGTATAATTCCTCGTCAAATTACTAAAAAGAGAGAGAGAGAGTAACTTTAAAGCTTTGAAGCCACAAAAGAGTTTAAGTCGTTCTTCATGAGCAGAGGTAAACTATTCGCATTTTTCATCCTATTCAAATTAGGCCTTAAACATCATGGTCTCGAAGCTCTTCGTAAACCTCACATCATAGTGACAATTGGCACAACAACATTGTCTCAACTGGCCAATTCCCAATAAATATTGTACATTACTATTCGAACGATGGAGAAGGTCGGTGTTAATTAAGGTATCAAACGAATTAACAGATATAGTGTTAGGAATACTACTAACTTATTAATTGGGCAAAATGCTTCAAATCATCAACCATGCTTCAAAATGCAAAATGCTTTAATTTTTTAATTTTAAAAATTATTTCGTAACTAATTTATAATTTAATTTTAAAAAATAAAAAATAAAAATAAATATAATTATTTAATAATTAATTGCTTAATTTTAATTTTATAAGCTCTAAAATTTAATTTTAAACTTATTTTTCATAAAATTTTATATGAAAGGTTTATTAATTTTTAGTATCACCAAGTAAATAAAAATTATGAATTTAATTCCAACATACTCTTTTTTTAATTTTAAAAATTAAAAATTAAAAATAAGTTATCAAATATACTTAATTTTAAAATTTATAAAAATTAAAAATAAAATTAATAATTAAAATAGTTATCCATCAACCACTTAATTATCGCAAATTGATCCCATAAATTGATAAAGTAACAGCAAAATTAAAATGATATCTTATAGTGTTATTGTTTAAGAACAAAAGTTATTATTTGATATCTTATAAGTAATAAACAGTACTTCACCAGCGGACATTAATCCTATAAATTTATTGAGCAGATGTAAACGAGATCAACGTCATTGAATGTTTCCAAGGCTTCTCCAAGACTTGAGTTCCATATTTCTCAGTAGCATCTCCATTTTGTACAACCACCACAAGCCTATAGTTTATTCCAGACACTACTTGTTTCTTACCCTCCACCACTTTCTCTAACTTCAAGTTTTTCCTTGATCTCTTGTTGTGTTCAGACACAGCAAATTGTGCTATTTCAATCACATGTGGATCGGTCAAATCCTTAATTGGGACCCACCCTCCTACATTATTACTAGTAGATCCAAGCTTATCATCCTCAGAGATCTCACTAGTGGGATATTTGGATAAGTGCTTAAATGAAATCAACTTCTTGAAATGAAGCCAAGCCTTTTCCAAAACTAGGGCTTCATATTGCTCAGTAGCTGCTCCATTTTGGACAGAAACAAAAAGTCGATAATTGATGCCTGAGACAACTTGTGTCTCACCCTTGACCACTTTGCCAAATGTTAAGTTTGTGTTTGATTGTTTGTTGTATTCTGATATAGCAAATTTTGCTATCTCAATTACATGCGGGTCATTGAGATTTTTAATAGGAGACCAACCTCCAACTTTTTGATCGGCTGAGGTTAGGAGAGGAAAGAGGGCAACTAATACAAAGAGGAATATGTGAGGATTCATTTCAGCAATACTTGGTTATTGTAATATAAGAGGAGTATGTCTGATTATTTTGTGAGTTATGTCTTAGTGGGAGATTGTTGGGGATTTTATAGGTGATGTTTGAAAGGGGCTTTAAATGCTTGGACGTTAAAATAGAGCAAGTAACGGACATGATTTGAATGACTAATTTGGTAATTTTTGGCTGTAGGAGATAAGATTTTGGTTCTTTATCCGATAGAGAGAGTGGGAGAGAGATAAGATTTTGGTTTTCTAATTAATGTAAATAATTTATTTTTTCTCATAAAATTAGGCATATATTTTGCTTTCCTTACTAATTAGGTATATAATTAATTTTTCTGATAAAATCAAGTATATAATTTACTATACGCAATTACGCATTGACTGTTTACAGTTTTTCGAAATAAAATAACCTTCCATACATATCTTATAGGAATTCAAAAATCTCAGGGCACTTTTTAGTGTAAAATGACAAAAATATATAAAATAATTTTCATATTTTAAGCTATTTCGTTAACTAATTTTAACTATCTACGTGTAAACCACTTATTTGTAATGATACGATAAAACCGACACGTAAGAATTGAGCTTATATTTTATACAAAAATCAGACATAAGCTACACGTTATTTCCCTCTCTAACGTGTCTCTTTTTCTGTTTTACAAACCATTAGCGTTACCTATTGTTTTGCAAATATATTTATTAGGATTTGCGGCTTCAACTGGCCATATTTGTGTTGCCTGCTATGCCCTTAAATAACTTTTTTTTTTCTTTCTGGGACCAATGTAAGCTCCTCTATTGTGCAGTTGCATTATTTTTTTTATTATTTTAATTTACAGTATTAAATATCACATTAAAAATATATATATATTTTTAAAATTTTTTAATTATAGTGCAAAAATTTCATTACTTTTATTAACTGCACTAAATATCATATTATAAAAATATATTTAAAAAAATAGTGTTTGAGCAATGTAAACAATATTGTGACAAATATAACATAAACTGTTCAATTTTAGTGAGAAACTTCAGAGCCTCATACAAAAGTTGCATTATTTTAGCTGGATAAAGTCTTATCGGAGATGTTATTAGTTAGTCAATTAGTAATAATGTCAAACTTATTACTAGGGACGAGTAAATAATTCGATCAATTTATTTAAATTAATAAATTTGATCCGATTCGTCGGATTTCGGATCGGATTGGATTGATATATTTTGTAGTCGGATCGGATTCGGATCGAAAAGTATACAATCCGTTTGGATTCGGATCGAATTCGGATTGACAGATTTTATAATCGGCTGTAATCCGATCCGGACTGAATTACTATTAAAATTATAAATAAATGCATATTTATTTTTAATGTGTTATATTTAAATATTATACATACCACAATTACATTAAATTATTATTTTTAATTTTTTAAAAAATAAAAATGTTAAATTCTCTATAATAATTTAATAATATTTAACAGTATACTTTTTATTATTTTGATTATCTAATTTGTGACTATAAATAAATAAATTTTACTAAAAAATATATCAATTTAAAATTTAAATATTAGTATATATTGTGTTTTATATATGATAATAATAAAAAATAAATTATAATTTCAATCCGACCTATCCGATCCAAAAAATTCGATCTGCTCGGATTCGGATTGGTTCGGATCGGCTACATTATCGGATCGGATTCGGATTAAAAATCTTCAAATCCGCTTCGGATCGGATCGGATTCGGATTGGTGAAAAACAGGCAGTTTCAATCCGCTGCTCACCCCTACTTATTACATATAATTAAGGAAAATAATTATTACTGGTACAGAAAGGCTTCACCTAAAACCTACCTAAAAATATACAATAATTTTAGAAAATTTACTGAAAATTTATCTATTTATTTTGTTTTTTTCTTGTTTCATTTTCATTATAAATACTTATAAATTGAAATTCTCAGCCTCACTTAATTTAAAATCAATTCAAATATTATTTTAGAACTTTTATCAAAAAATTCTATTAATTTTTTTCATTTAAAACGTAAGTTAGAACAAAATTTAGCAACCTGCCTCATCACATTTATACTTCCCAACAAGCTATCATACAAGATATGGAAAGAAAAAAACTTATATCAATTCAATTTTTTTATATTCCTTCTGGAATAAAAATTGAAAGGTCGGAAAATTGATTTAAAATGTGCAATTTGGTAGCCATTACCAATTTCTCATGAGCTTAATCTTTTCAAAACAGAGTGTTTTTCTTGTTTAAACATATATATTCTGCTACGTATGCGAAGTTTTTGTTTCTCAGTAAATATAAACTAAACTATTGTGATTGTCATCATGTATACCAATAGAAGAAAAGAATATTGTGTTAATAGGGCAATGAATTACCTGCGACTTATTGAGAGCAAAACGATTCTTTCAGAGAAAGGATTGAGTGAGATAAGTGGGGCGGGAAAAAATTATAATCACCCACCGTTCAAACTTATTTTAATAGTTATGATTTTTTGGTCAATAAAAATATCAAAATGTAAAAATAAGATTAAAAAAATATGAAAATGGAATTTTTGCTGAACGTTTGCCAAACAAAATTTTGTCATTTAGAACAGGTAATTCAGATTAAAACACAAAATATTCAATTAATTTTTAACTATGCTAAATTACTTATTACGTCCCAAACTCATAAAACTCGTCTATAATTAGCTCACTAATATACCTAATATCTGTTAGGTCTTTTTTTAAAGAAAAATAACGAAAAGATAAAAACTAAAACAATCGATGACAAAACCAAAGAAGAAGAAGAAGAAGAAAGGGAAGGGGAGAAGAAAACGAAAGGAAAAAATAATAGCAAAATTGTCATCACGTGTAATAATTTCTAAATTAAATAGAGTTAATATTTTAATTTTATAATGTATGAATTAATTGATAAAAATATATACGATGATTAACTTGAATACCATTAAGTACCAATCCTCAATCCTCTTAAAATTAGTAGAGATGCGTACAAAGTTGAGTTAATTCAATTTTTAACCAATTTACTCTAATTAATTTTTGAAAAATAAAAATAAGTTAAAATTGTAAAACTAATTTATAAATTAATTTGGATAAAATTGATAGCTTTTAAACTTATTATTATTTTTAAAATTATGTTATATAAATATATTACTTAATAATTGTATTTTACAAACTATAAATTCTAAATATGTCACATATAATTATATGATATCATAATTATTATTATTTAATTTGAATATTCGTGTGTGTGTGTGTCTATATATATATATATATATATATATATATATATATATATATATATATATATATATGGAAAAGAGAGAGAGAGAGAGAGAGAGAGAACATGAGAAGATTAAAAAAAAAAAAATCTATGATTTCAGTGAATGGATTCCAAGATAGTTAAAGTGTAGAGTGCTTGAGTTCATCAGCTGAGAAGCATTCGAAGATGGAAAGGCAATATAGCAATTGGGCATACTAAAATTTGTGGCCCTAACAAGACGGTTTCACTATATTTCAGTTTAGAAAAGGGAAAAAAAAAATCAATTTTGACTGGTTTTTTATGCTTAAAAATCGAATTAATCCGGATTTAGCTCCTCAAAATGAAAACCAAACCAAACCTTTGATTTTTAAATCAACAAAATTGAATTGCTATGGCTTAATTTAATTGGGGTAAACTTTGCACACTCTTGCTTGAGTAGAAGTAGAACCCAAGGCAATGAAATGAACATCTCAATAAAGGAAAACTTTCTTACATAATAATAAATGCTGCACGCATCTTCACCTACGAACTAACTAGAAATTCTTCGTCGAACAGCAGTATCGACCGCAACCACAAATCACTCGAACCCAAAGATAGAAGATATCAGCAAAAAATCCAAAACAAATTCACTAATTATTCCCAACCATGAACCAGGAAGAAAAAGGGGAAAACAAAAAGAAAACGATGTCATATAATTCACAGAACTAATAATACATACCACGAATCCTTTTATTATATGTTAAAGAGATGTTACATGTAACAGAGAAATGCCATCAACACAACATTATCACCATTCTTTTCAAAGAGAACTTCTTAATTAACAGGCTTAAAAGAGGTCAAGCTCTTAGATTCCTGTCGAAGCCCCTCAAAAACCACCGCCTCATAACGCTGAGTCTTCGATCCATTTTTCACGTCGAGGATGAGTCGATAATTGGTGCCGGCGACCACTTGTCTCTCGGCCTTCACAATACTCACGAATTTAAAAGCAGAGTTTGATTTCTTATTGTATTCATCTATCGCGAACTTAGCGATCTCTTTCAGGTGTGGGTCATTTACATTCTCTACGGGAAACCACCCGCCTGGCACACCTCCCCGTCCGGTGACCGAGTCGGCGAGAAGTGGAAGAAGAACTAGGGACATAGCAACGAAGACCAACTGGCTACGCATCTTGACCGTTGATTTTTTGGAAGAAAATCTCTAGAAAATTTGTGGATTGTTTCTTTGCTTGAAATTTTGTCTCAACTTTATAGATGGCTGTGGAATGGTTAAGCGTATTTTGAGGGCAATGCAGACATTGTGATCGAGATGTCTTTATTTCAACCTTGATTTTGATGTATACTACGAAAGAGCCACTACGAATTTTACGGAAAAAATCGATGGTTTATACTTTATAGGGAATAGTGATTTGACATTTACCTTTGCTTTGTGCATATTTACGAGTACTAAGAATTACGGATAATCGTTTGATGTCAGTTGTATTTGTGTGATAATCTTTGTGTTATTCATATCTTCTTTTAATATTAATTATATTGTATTAACGAGTTAAGTAATACTTAAAAAAATATTAATTTATTATTATTTATTTATAATAATACATTTTTTTAAATATAAAAAAATATTTGTTATTTATATGTCAAACATTATTATTTAAGATGATTTTTTCGTGACATGAATAATAAAGCAAAAATAATAATAATAGAGCACCGATGGACGTAACGGACATCAAGTGGGGATCAACGTGGTTTAGTTTGGAGTTTGAGATTTTTATTTTTATTTTCTTCGGAGCTAAGAGTTTGAGATTTGAATTAAATGCATAATGTCCCTTATTTCGTAATTTAACATAATTAATGTATGTATTTAAATATAAATTGTATCCGTATACAACCGCGGAGATAGTGGAACTGGGTGGGAGTATAACTTTTGATAAATTTTTTTTATAAAAATTTAATTATATGTATATTTTTAATATTAAATAAATATTTTATTTTTAATAATTGTGTTTTATTTTTATATACATATTTTAAAATATATTAAACAATATTTAACAAAAATATAGATAAAAATGATATAAATTATAAATAAAGTGGTTAAATATATATATATTTTATGTATTTGACAACTATTAGTAACAAAAATAAAATTGTAGTCTTATATTATTTAAAAAGTATTCTTAAATGTGATAATCAATTTTTTTTTTTAAATATTTAACTTTAAACTCAACATTATAAAAATAAAATTAAAAAAATAAGTATTCGATAAGCTTCGTATTAAAGTTTTTAAGTTTATGTTTATTGTATTTTATTTCAACCCAAATTTTAACTTTATCTAATATTATATTATTTGACATTTTATTTTAATAATCTTTTAAAATTTATTTAAAAAAATATATATAAAAATTTTATTATTTTTATTATTATCAGTACATATATTTTAAAATATAATCTTAAGTTTAAAATTTTAAATTATATTTTATTTGTTATATTTTCATATGTTTATTTTAGTTTTAACAATTATAAATTTTGATGTTTTTAATTAAGCTTCTTTTTGCTTAAATTTTTTAGTAAATACATTTATTTTATTCATGAATGATACTAATACTTATAAATTTATTATATTTTTATTTAATTTTAGTTATAAGTTAATTATAATGTGTTATTTTTATATTTTTTAATGTTAATTTTATATTTTTATTATAATATGATATAAAAAATTAGTATTTGGTTGAATATAATTTATTATAATTTTTATTATATTTTATTATAAAAAAAATAAATTTTAATTCCCTTATTTTATTTTTCTGGCTTCACCTCTGTCCGTATCTGTGTCTGTTTGGAAAAAACAATAATTGCATGATAAGTAAAGTGGCGTCACATCATCACAAGTGTATGTTTTAAACTACTGTATCGTTTTCGAGTGAAGTAGCAGCGTGCTACATTTGGGTGAAGTGGGATGGGGAACTTTTTTTTCTTCCTTCCATTTGTTTTTCCGTCTGCGAAAGTGAAGTTTTTGAGTTGTTAACAAGTATTACGAGATTTTTTCTCACAAAAATAAATATTTATATTTATATTTATGTTAATTGTATACGATTATAATGTAAAATGTAGCTAATATTTAAATATAAAAATAAAAAAATAAAAACTTATTTCTAATATTATTATATTATAATTAGTGTGAAAAAAATTTTAATTTCAAATTTAAAGGGTGTTGTACACGGTTTAAGATGATGTGATGTAAGTGTTATCCACCATTCAATACTACGTGTATGGTGCGTTGCTGTAGACACGTGATCAATGATTGTCAAGTTGAGAAGTTTCTCGATAATAGCTGGTAGAATAATATAACTTTTATGGTGATACTAATATATATTTTTTTTGTTATTCTAGCTATAATAATTATGTATAAATTATTATTTTTATATTTTTATAATTAATAATATTATTATTATTAATAAATTATAATTATGATAATAACAAATTATATTAATATAGTTACCTTAAAAATCCAAATTATAAATAGTAATTATTTAAAAATTAGGTTTCTAGATGTTTTAAATAGTTCATGACTTGACGTTTATTGGATAATTTTCAATTTTAATAAAATTTTTTGCAGATAAAATATAAAAGAGTGTATTTTTAACTTCCTTTATAATTCATGTGCACTTTTAATTTCCATTGATATTAAAATTTATACAAGTCGCTAATACTCATAAATAATTTTATTATTTCTTATATTGATTGTTTATTGTTGGTTTTCAAAAATAAATATACGTAATTTTCAATATTTTAAACTATCTTTGTGTAATTATGTTTACAAATTATTTATTTCCCTTTAAACTCATTTACAATATATGAATATTCTATATGATATTAAGAGTATACCAAACTCATTTAAGTTGATAAATTTATAGGTATTGATTTATTTTATTTTTTTAATAAAAATTATATTAACAAAAACAGTATAATCTAACTGGTAGTGAATAGTTCAGTGGATAATATTACTGGACTACATACAATAGGTCATGGTTTAAGGTGTGAAATAGTTGTAATTTTACATAAAGACCCCTGACAGTAGTATATGGTGCTATCCATTGTTAATACTAGGGGTGTCCACGGTCCGATCCGGTTCGGTTTTTAGTAAAAAAAATTAATCGGACCGGACCGGACCGTTTAACTAATAAAAAATTTAAAACCGTCCAATTTGGTCCGGTTTGGTCCGATTTGGTTAACGATTTTTAATAATTTTAAAAACTTTTTTTGCTAAACTTTTTTCTATAACGAATGTAATCAAAATATAATGCGACACACATAATAATAAATTAATACATTAATCCATAAAATACATATAAAATACATATTTATAATACATTAATCCATAAAAAATTTAAAATAATTACGGTCTAAATTCTAAAATAATAAAAATTTACACAAATCGATAAGACTAAGAAAGCCTCCATAAACACAAATTCAGCAAAATGAATAGTGAAGCCTTCATTACTTAATTACACTAATAAACAATGAAGTGGATTAAACACCAAGAAGTTTAGAAATTATCTCATATGAACTGGATTAAACGTCGCTTTTAACTTTATAAATACCCACTTCTTAGATCACCTTCCTTCCATTCCTACAATGGTCTTAATCTGATTTCTGCCAAACAAAAAGATCGTACAGAAAAACCCAAAAAACTTCTGCTCCTGTAATTATCTTCTTCTTCTTCTTGCTCAGAAATTCAAAAAATTAAAGTTGAGCAGAAAAAAAATAGTAAGTTGCTTCTAAGTTCTAATTGAAACAATGGATTCAGATACGCACAAAAGTCCAAGACTACTAGTTCAAGCAACCAATCCCAATAACAGTAATAAATATATGATTAGTAAAGGAAAAAAAAAAAGAGGAAATAAACTTTGCTGAACTCTTCCTTCCATGGCGGGTGTTGGCGAGGCTAGATCTGGCGGCTGGTGGCTCGCGGCGGGTGTTGGCGAGGCTAGAGCTGGCGGTTGGTGGCTAGCGGCTTTAGGGTTTGAGTCGAAACAAATAGAGATAGAGAACTGGAAGTGGGTAGCTGGAAACAAACCGAGAGAGAAGAGAACTGGGTAATGGACTAATGGGTATTAATAATAATTATTATAAATAGAGATGCTGCAAATTGCAAAATGAGTAATATATTACAAAAGGCTACGAATTCAAACAGTAATGAGACCGAGTATTAATAATAATAATAATATTATTATTATTTAAAAAAATTAATATTTTATTTATAACGGTCCGATCCGGTCCGGTTGGTTAAAAAATTTACAAAATCGGACCGGACCGTTTTACCAACGGTTTGTATAATTTTTAACCGGACCGGACCGTATATTTCATGAAATTGTCCGGTCCGGTCCGGTCCAGTTTTTCGGTTTTGTCCGATTTTTGGACACCCTTAGTTAATACTATCAAAACAAGGCATTGATTCGAATGAATGAAACATAATAAACGTTAACCGGCATTCCGGAGAGCTTTGTTACTGTTTAAGAGAGAGAGAGAGAGCGCAGTACGTCCAAACAATTCCTACAATACCTACACGAAATAATATAGTGTAAGAAATTTGACTAAATATTGTAAAATAATATAGTATAAGAATTTAGACTAAATATATGATGCTATACAGCTAGCTTGAGAATGAATTCTTAAAACAACACCTAATTCCTTTCTAGCTATCCATCCCAGTAACAAGGAAATAGGCAATTTTGCTAAAGGAACTGACGCAAACTAACATCAAAAGCAACAACAAAACACAACATCAACACCAAAAGTCAAACCATGACAATAAAACAGAACACTCAAAAGAAAGAAAAAAGAAGAAGCAATGTCTAAAGCCAGAAACAAAAAATACAAATAATACTTGAAAACAAACCAAACTACCACAAACGATGCCATATACTTGAATCCAAGGCCTTCATTATTATCAGCATCATCTATACATGATTTGATCACCATATATGCTTCCACATTTTCATCTTCATCAGGCAGTACTCATCAGTTTCAATATATAATAACCTTTCATAACAGACATCTCATAAACGTAAGGGTAAAGAAATACTAGTTCAGTTTTAAAGTGGAGAAGATAAAGAGAGAGATACCAGCACAAAATCAGAGGTATTGTCCCAAGAGAAATTAGCTCTTCGAGAGGCCAAAATATAAAGCATAAATATTAATCGCAAGTGTTGGACCAGATTTATGTCTGGTATTTATTTTTTATCACATCGATTTGCACGTTAGTACGTACGATGTAATAAGTGTTATATATTTTTGATATTTAAATCAATTTTTTAAGAAAATATCTAAATTTAGAGCGAAGATTTAGATTTAATAATTGTAAGAATAAACTTACATATACCGTTCTTAAATTATGAGATGATATTTATAGAATTTAGATTAATAAAATTTTAATAAATAAATTATATTAATTAATATTTATATTAGTTAATAATAATATAAATATTTTAATTATTAATACAATTTATTTAATAAAAATTTATTTAACTATATAACGACTATATTATTTAAATTGTTTTTTTATATGGACAATTAAATAATGTTACACTTGTCCGATTTACCAGACAATAAATATATAGCTGACAAGAGAATGCAGTGTGGATAAAACCAGATTGGCATGGCGGAAGCATATCAACATGAGTTCAAACTAAATTGGAGAAGAGACAGAATGATTGGAGATTGGAACACTGCTTCTTCGCCCAAATCGAAAGCATCAATGACATATTGGAAAATCCCAAATGACTTTCCGTTCTAAAATTTAAAACCTAACTAAATCCAAGAGCTATTATTCTTAGAGTAGAAATTGATGAAACAAGCTAAGAAAGAATACTATAATTGATAAAAATCATTGAAAATTAGGGGTTTATGGTGGAGGTATTCGAAGAATGAGGGAAAAGAAGGAAATCCTAGCAAAGGAGCGGTCGACTCTCATTCGGCTATTGCAATTGAAATTTACGATTTTATGACTTATGGGCTTATGGCCATTGATTAAACTTCATTACAATACAAATAACCATAAGATCAGTGACACATAAGTGTAGTGTTGCTCTAAATTGTATTATTAATTTGAATAAATTTCATTAAGTTTCCCAAGTCTTTTTTTTTTTATAAAATAACGTCCGTTAATATCTATTTGTCATTTAAATTTAAAATTTTATACATATAATTTAATTACATTATAAAATAAAATATTTAATGCCGATATTAAACTCCCCAAGTTTGTCCCATTAGCAATCCACTTCCAAAAATATAAAATAATATAACCAAAGTTCAAAACGTTAGGGTGAACTGTTAAATCCAACCATTAGCAACATGTGATTTTATACTAGATTGAATACCTAATGGCTTGGTTGAATATTAAGAGATTGTTCTTTAAAGTTTGAGTTTCACTGTAAGTTTGTGAAACTTTTCCAATTTGTCTTTGGCTGAATTATAACAGAAATTTCTTCAAAAAGAAAAATTATAACATAAATTAAGGTTTGAAATATCGATTTAAGTTAAAATATTAATACTTAAATTTTGTATATATGTTGAGGATATTGTTTTATTGATAAATTTTTTAAAAAACTAATAGAAAATTATGAAAACTTATCATAAACATTCAATAATATTAAAATAGCCAAATACTTAATTTTTATTCTAATTTTCTTATCTAATACGTTATCAATATAAATGCAGGTACTAATTATTTTATTAATAAATCAAAATGTTATTGAATTGAGATTAAAATGTTTTATTATAATAACAAATTAAATTAATACTTAAAAATTCACAATTGTGTAAATATTTATGATATAATAAATTTTATTGACAAAATAAAAACTCTAAAACTAAATACAAAAATTATTCTAATTTTAAAAGAAATTATTTTAAAAAACTAAATAAACAATATAAATTATTTATAAAAAAAACCAAAAACGATATTTACAGATATTATTTATTATTTTATTGAAAATATTATAATAATATGTATATTATTAATTATTATTCTATTAATATCGATATATTGTCAATATTATCATCAATAATGTGTATTAATGTTGAGCATCAATGCCATGCCGGCAAATCAGTCCAACCAAAGGTGGGGTATGAGGATTGGCAGACTAAATTGTCACTTTCTTCTAAATAAAGAACCAGAGGCATATTATTAAAATTACAATATTATTGCTTTCACATATTAACATGTTTTTAATTCTAATAGCCTTTTTTTTTTTTTTTTTATTAAACTAACAAAAATTTAACTCAAAATTTATATACATATATATTAAAATGTCCTATTACATAAATTTAATAAAATAAAAATAAAATTATATTTTATAAAAAATTTCGATGATGGTCATCATATATCAACTGGAGTTTCAATAATCTACCAAATATAATATATTATATTTATATATATTTTTGTATATAATTTGTTACATATATTTATATTTTTGTAACATGCTTCACCCACCTATATATTTATATATAACATATTATATTTATTTTTAAGAATTTGTTGATTTAATTTCACTTTATAATTTATAATTTAATTTTACCTTTGTATTATGTAACATGTTACATACACATTTACATTTGAATATAATATGTGATATTTTTATTAGGCGAGGTGGCTTGAAATTTTAATAAAAATATAGCATGTTACACGTAATTTTATTTTTAGACATAATATATTATATTTATCTCTATTAAAATCGTTATTAGAGCTACCGTAATTTTAGTATGATAGTTGAAGCTCCGGTAAATTAGTTAAAAATGTAACGAGACTTTATAATAATTAAATTTTATTAAAGTAATAAAATAATATATTTTAATTTATTTATTGAATATTTTAATATAAAATTATAAATTTTGAAATTAATTGTTTTTAGTTAAGAAAAATTGATGAATTTATAAAATAAAAAATATATATATTATTTAGGAAAAAAATGTTAATATTACTTTTAGATATTAAGGTACTCTATTTTTAATTGGACATTTAAATTTGGTGTCATTTATATGGATCACATTTAAGTAGTCTAAAGTTTTTTTTTTTTAAATAAATAAATCCATCATATTTAGAAAAACTACTCTTAAAATAACGAGACTCACTTAATTCCCTTAAATGTCCTCCTTAATTTTATTACACCATTACGAATAATAATAGGGTTATTTTAGGAATGTTCATAATATACAATACATCAATCCACTCTATCAAAATTGAATCAATTTTTTTTATAAGGCCGAATAAATTTATTTTAGTTTAAGAAAAGAAAAAACTGGACTCGTTTTAAATTAGTTTTGATTTTAAAGTCAGTTAAATAACACTTAATCGAATCAATGCAGTTTATCTTTAGATAAATTTTAATATCAATTGAATAGGAGAAACAATATTATTCTTTTCTAAATTTAATTTTTATAAATATTTATTATAATTAAGAAAATATCCAAATTATTTTTTTGTTATTAAATTTCAATATTTTACTCATTTCAAAGTTATTTTATACTTAAAATTTGGTGCAAAAATATAATTCAAATTCTAAATTGCTAATATACCAAAAAAAAATATTAATAAAATTAATTAAATATTAAATTTTATTATTGCATTTTAATCAAAATAATTTAAATTTACTTAAAAAAATCAATAGGTCTAAATTACAAACTGATATTTTATTGATAAACTTCGATTCTTGATTTATCAAATTAATATATATCTATTTAATTAGCATTTTAAGTAAGATTAAGACTAATCAAATTGCATCAATTCCTAGTAATTACCAAAAAATACAAAATATTTCTTTCATAAACAATTAAATCTTTATACTATATTATAATTTTTAAAATCTTGAATATAAAATATTTTGATGAAAATATTGACTTTTAATAAAATACAAATAAAATGAACATAAATATCTAATAAATCATAATAGATTAACTTCGAGATGAAAAGAAAATGTAATAAAACAAATTATAAATAAAGAATCACAAATATATTTTCCAAAGAATGAAAAAACAAGGAGATAAAAAATTATTCTACGTAGGAGAGAAGAGAGAGTAACAGCAAGTCAACTAGGATTTTTTTTTTTTTTTGGAATACTTCAATAGAAAAACATTTATAGAATACATATATTACACTATAAAATTTTATTTAATTTTTCAATGAAATTATTCATATAAAAATAAAAAATAATATATGTATAGACTGAATCAGTGTCTATTGACATCTTAATATTAAAAACCAAGCAAGCTCTGATTTTATAATTTGTGGAATAGAATGAACCCAACAAAAAAAAGACAACCATATAACTCGAGTCAGTTTGGTTTGTATCGTATCAATTTTAAACATTCTTATTGTTCACATGCAAAACAAATAATTTTTTTTTAATATAGATTAAATAATACTTAATATAATTTCAATTTAAATTTAAAATAAAAGAAAAGTAGGTCTTACATCTGAGTAAATCACACAACAAACAGTAACCTAATTGTATAAATTAATGATTGCAAAATTATACTACTATATAAGGTGAACACATTCAATAGAATTATATTAATGAATGAGTCTGCAAATAAATATACAAAGATTTTTACTACTATATAAATTAAACACATTAATTATATTAATGAATGAGTCATAAAAGATTTTTATTAAATTTAACAAATCTTTCGAGATTAAAAATTATAAAAATAAAATGACAATAAAATATTTTCTTAAATTATAAGTTTGAATCATTTTATTTTAAAAAATATTAAAGAAATAAAAGATGAATAGCTGATATTTAAGAATACTGATTAAAATTTGTGAATTATGTTATTTATTTTAACTTTTTTTTGGGTAAATTTTTACGATATAAAATTAATTTTTTTATATTTTTAAATTAATTATGAAATTAAAATAATATTTTATTAGATAGTTATTATATAATCAAAAATTTTATTGAAAGTAATTTTTATTTTATTATTGTATTTAAAATTTTTATTTAATGTAATAGTATATTATAATAAAATAATTAATATTAATAATTTAAAATATATGTTAGTTTTATTTAAAAATAGTATATATAATTTAAATTTTTATATAAAGTCTAGTCATTAATAATTTAATATATGAAATCAATAAGATGCGATAAATACACGTCACAATAGCTGCAACGTTGAGACGAAGTGTCCAAACAAGGCGGCTTAGAAGCCTAGCGCAGAGGTTGAAGTTATCAACAAATTTTTTTTTTCACAAACAAATACAATCTTCTTCAAGACGGAGTCTTGAGACTACCGAGTATCTGGTTGCTCTTCTCTTTTGAATTCTTGATTTATTTTTATTTATATTTTGCATCTGGTTCGACGATTAGACCCCTCCATACGCTTGAGCGTGCCTTTCACCGGCGGGCTGTGGGACCCACCGTAAATGTCACTTGTTGAAAGCCCCACAAACGTCGATTGCGTTCACCAGCGCAGCGGCAGCATCAACGACAACATCAGCAACGCAAGATCAGCAACAGCCCTACCCGTCGTCATTGAACACCACCGTCGAATTGTGTCGAAGCGCAAGTTGGACGACTTTGGTGGCTCATCCTTTGATGATGAATTTGAATACATCGACGAGTACGAGGAACACGGCGTCGTTTCGAACATAGTCTCCTCAAGAATGCGGAGAAACGAAGCTAACGCCTCTCACTCCTTGTCGAATGGCCAACTCGATTTTAGGGCTTCCGATGGCCCGTCGGCCTCCTATGCCAACTCCACTCGGTCGGCTTCGGACTTGCAATTCTTTGTGAGGTTGATGCCTGAGAGCTATAATCTGGTAATCACAGCCTGTTCTAACGATACCGTGCAATCGCTTCACGAGAAAATACAGTCATGTACTGGAATTCCAGTGATTGAGCAGAGATTGATTTATAGAGGAAAACAACTTCAGTGGAAACAGTCTCTAGCCGAGTGCTCGATTGAAAACGACGCTGGATTACAGCTTTTAGGTCGTTTGAGAAGCACAAAGTTGCCTCAGCATTGGCAGGTCATCGGTGACATGCTTTCAACGGTTTGCCGGCTCCGTAAAGGCGAATTGCACCCTTCGGCCTCAAAAGTAATCAGGAAACTAATGTCAGATTACTTCAAAAAGATTTCCAAGGTTGATATTGATTTAGCAAATAGTCAGCTTAATGTTTTTTTGTTTTCTTCGGCTCCAGCTGCTTTTGTTATGCTCTACATGGGTAATACAGATTTAGGGGACGTTTGCATTAGGCATTTTTTGAGCTTGAGCCAAAATTCGTTGCCAAAAGATTTTCATTATCTGTGTGGACCTATATTGTTAGAGTTCTGTAGATTGCTTAGGGGAATTGGGAATGATGACCCTTTGTACGTATCATTCCGGAGTGCACTAGGGTCCTTGTTGCAAACTAATGGCATTTTGTCTCCTCAGGGTTTTATATCCTCGGGCAATAGTAATGAGCTAAATGTAGTGCAAGAAGTTTTTCCTTTTGTTAATGAACTGGCGAAGAAGTTGTCAAGAGATTTGGTTTCAAGTATGGAGTTGGGAGGTGTGGGGCCATTGGCTAGTGATGTCCGTGATTTTACAGCATTCTTGGTACATTTACGTGCAGCACTTAAGGCCCGGGTGGACTTTGAGGGTCCAACTTCAGTGGTTTTGGATGGAAAGGGTTTTATGCATCCATTGTATGGGAAAGAGACTGTGCGTCTGCATTATATATTTATTGACTTGCTTGATAGAGTGAGTGACTGTCTTCAGAGAGTGGAAGAGTGTTTGGTTGGGAAAGGGAAGGCAGAAAATGACATAGGTTATGCTCGATGGTCACAATATCTTTCCATTTTGAAGGAATTGAAAGAGACTTATAAACTATTTCCGGGTGCTGAAGAACAATTCTGGAGAGCCCTAAAGCACAGAAAGTTTTCATTATGTTGGCTAATTCTCAAGTACGCAAAGAGAAATGATGACCATAGATGGATTCTGGAACATAAGGAAGTGCTTGATTTTGAATGCAGGAGGCATTTGGCAATGATGATGTTCCCGGAAGCAAAAGAAGACTATGAAGACCCGCATGAGATGCTCATTGACAGATCTCAATTATTGGCAGAATCATTCGAGTATATTGCACGTGCTGATCCTGAATCACTGCATGGAGGGCTATTTATGGAATTCAAAAATGAGGAAGCTACTGGTCCAGGTGTACTGCGGGAATGGTTTTTCCTGGTTTGTCAAGCTATTTTCAGTCCTATAAATGCACTTTTTGTGGCATGTCCAAATGACCCTCGGAGGTTCTTTCCCAATAATGGTAAGCCTCATCTGGCTTTTGACTTAAATGCTACTAAGTGTGGAAAATATATGTTTTTTTTTTTTTTTGGAATTTGTAGGCATGGCAATGACAGCCAATCAGTAAATGTGGTCAAACACTCTATGATGTTGTGAGAGTGATTTCTTGTGTACTGTTGCTTGTTTAGCTTGAGTTGCATGATAAGGTATGCTTAAGCTAATGCTGCCCCGTATTGTTTAGTAGAAACATAAAAACTCTTTTATGTTTAGAATCTCTTTTGGATCATCACTTGTTTGAAATCTGTAGTTGCCTATTTTGAGGTTGAAACTTGAAACTATTAATATTAATAGGGGTAGACTTCTTGCTGGAGTTCTTATAAATTCAGTTTAAATCTTTTACTTGCTTTAGGTTCTAATGGAAAAACATAGTTTAGAGATGTAAGGTGATGTGAAATGGTGAAAGTCCTAATGAAATATTTTTCTTTTCTTTTCTTTTGGCTGTGATTATGTGCAATTTGGCTAGTCCTGCTGAGGATCAGGGGTCCTTCACAAGAATGTGAATAGTGGATTTTTTTTCATAAAACACAGACCACCTATCTATGGACAATTGTTGAACATCAATTATTATGGAAAGGATATTGCTACTTAATTTGCTTGTGGACGTATATATAATGTGACTTTCATGTCCTCTTCATTACATCATTATGGAACTTGCCAGAAGCACCTTGTCAGGTTATGCTTCTTTTTCTAGGGATAAATCATACAAATTATAATTAGAATGTTCAAACTACATTTCATTTTTAAGGCCTCATGTAGTGCAGATTGGAAATAAATTTTGAGACAGAGAATTTGTTTATGGCATTCAGTTTATTCAATTATTATTTTGGCAGCTTCAAAGTTGGACCCATTGCACCTCGAATATTTTAATTTTTCTGGTCGGGTGGTTGCATTGGCTTTGATGCACAGAGTGCAAATTGGCATAGTCATTGATCGTGTGTTTTTCCTTCAACTGGCTGGAAATTCCTTTATCACTTTGGAAGACATACATGACGCCGATCCCTGTTTATATAATAGCTGCAAGAAGATACTAGAGATGGACCCAGAGTTTATTGATAGAGACTTTCTAGGATTAACTTTTGTTAGAGAAATTGAGGAGTTAGGATCAAGGAAGATTGTGGAACTATGCCCTGGTGGAAAGAGCATTGTTGTGAACAGCAAGAATAGGAAGGAATATGTTAGTCTTCTTATACAGAATCAGTTTGTTACGTCAGTCTCTGAACAGGTGTCACATTTTGCCAAAGGTTTTGCTGATATCCTCTGCAACTCAAAACTCCAGAAGTTCTTTTTCCAAAGTTTAGAGCTAGAAGATCTTGATTGGATGCTATATGGCAGTGAAGGTGCTATTAGCATTGAAGATTGGAAGGCTCATACTGAGTATGATGGTTACAGAGAGACTGACTCTCAAATAATCTGGTTCTGGAAGGTAAAATTTAGGATTATTTGCTGTTTATATTTGCTGGTCTATTCTTAGAGTCTGTCATCATGTTTTTGATGATTTTTTTCCCCTCTGCATCTACATGTGATCATTTTCTCATGATTTTTGGTTTCTGCGTTGGACTGTTGGTGCAATATTTGTTGATGTTAACATCTTGCTGCTATTAGCAATGCTTTTTTACAACATATTCTCATGTTATGTGGTTTATTCCCAGTTTCTCGGTTGTCTAACCTTTTACTTTAGAGGAAGTATATCAATCTAATAAAACTGTAACTTCTGGACCGATGCCTTTGTATTTTAGTTCATTTTATTATTATTTTTTGGAGGGATTTGGCTTGTCATACACAGCATCTAAAAGTGTTGAGACAACCATACAGATTTATGTGTACGCCCATGTCAATTAATCTTATAATGTATTATTTAAAAGGTTAAATAAATAATATTCACCACCGAACTTTGAACCTTTTAACAAATGCACCAAGTTATTACAAAGATAGCATCTACATTCTCTTAAGTGCTGCAAAAATACCATCTCAGTTGACTTCATCACGAAACATAAAGGAGAACAACACTTGACCTTTAATCTCCATTTTTTTTTTGTTAAAATTATTTCACACCAAATAAACCATATACAGCACAAATTTTGGATTATGACTTCAATTAAACTTGATCTTGCAAAGAAAGGGAAGTGAACCATTGAGTTTAACCAAAGCCCCTATTTGTAATTTGTGTTACTATGGTGTATTTGACACAAAATAATTAAAAATACTGGGGATTTTGTCTCCAACACTGATCCAATGAACTGTTCTTCGTTATGTTCCATAAAGGAATTGATAGAGCTGGTACCTCTGCAGTACTTCATGAAGGTTGATTCTATATTTGTAACTACCTAAGTTTATAGGTGCAAAGTTCAGTAGTAAAATTTTTTATTAACACTGTTTTTAATATGGTTATTTCTTTGGATGTAAGATAGTATAAACAACGAAGATATGGCAACTGTAAGTATAAAGCCCTTTGACTTATTAGAACTTTATCGTAATGCAATTGTTTGAAATAAAAAATATAATTCCAATCGTGTAAGACATGACTCATGACTACAAACGTTCTTGTTAGTAAGATATTTAATTCTAGTTGATGTATCATCTACTAATAGTGTCTCCATAGACTTTGCACGAAGAAACTATCTTTCTAGGTAAATAGGGCGTTAGATTGTCTTATACCAGTATACTTGTCATCATATCATAACATTGTTATACTGTTCTTGTTTATTACCTACCAGTACTAATCTAGAAGCTCATAATACATTTATGAAATTGACATTGAATCAGCTCTGCTTGACTGCTTGTACTATGTTGTTTCTTCATATTTTATGGTTATATAATGTCTGCTATTTGGTAATGGCATGGTTTCTGTAAGGATGCATGAAATGTTAAAGTTCCAGGAGATACTTAAAAAAAAATTTAATTAGCTTTTGTGGGCTAATTTACCATGTTGAAATGAATGTTTAGTTGTTACCTATTTGTTATTGTAATTAAGACATGTGCCTGAAAAATGAGTAGATTGTTGAGGAAATGTTAGCAGAACAGAGAAGGGTCCTTCTCTTCTTTTGGACATCCTTGAAGTATCTACCAGTCGAAGGTTTCCGTGGTCTAGTAGCATCTCGGCTTTATATTTACAGGTCCTTGGAGCCTTTGGACCACCTTCCTTCATCTCATACTTGTTTTTACCGGTTGTGTTTCCCACCTTACCCTTCTATTGCTATGATGCGAGATCGCCTTAACATCATCACTCAAGAACATGTTGGCAGTAGCTTTGGTACATGGTAATATTTGGCAAATCTGCATTTTGGGTTAAAAAAGGTCATTTGACTGCATATAGAAAATGTCTTCAGCTTGTACAGATTATAGGATGATGTCATCTACCTTTGTAGTTGATGTGCTAAAGCTCTTCAGTCTATATTTTCTCTGCTAAAAGGTGCGTTGGCATTGCTCTTTTTGTTGACTGTTTGTATAGGAGTATGTATAGCATTAATAAGCAAGGGCGGGATGGTAGAATATTTATCAATCTTCATGAACTTATTCTGGTAGTTGTTAATTTTCAGGACTTGTATGTACACAGTGATCATGCAATGACATGCTAATCTACAGAATGATCTATCCGTTATTCACTTCTGTTGTATATTGTTTACTTTTGACGCATACTAACAGTCACACACAACATCGTATGTGCTTCTATATGAAATGTTTCACATTGTTCTAAACCTAAAAGAATGGATTAATAGCTGAAATGGTATTTTGTAACTTTAGAAAATGTGTAGTTCGGTAACTGATTGATTGACCTAAGCAAAAATGATACATTAGCCATAATAAAGATAAAAAATGGTAAAAAAAAATAATATATGCTTGGTACGTGTATTTTTTTTAAGAGTAATTTTGCCATTTTAAAAATTTGAATTAAAAAAAAAAAAAAAGCTCAGCAACTCCCACACCTTTGGCCCTAATCCCCCACTAGCAACCCATGATTCCCCCCCAACCTTGCGACCCCATAACACGCCATCCCTTACCTCACAACCCCAAAACATACCAACGCCCCACCCCCACTCGTTGGTTATTGAATTTTTTTTAATTTAAATTTCTAAAAAATGTGAAAATTGTTCATAAAAAAAAATACACGTCTAAAAATGATTTTTTTAGACTTATTTAGAACTTTTATAAAGTTAGTATCTTTGTTTTGCTTAATTAAAAACTTGTTATACTAAATTGTACCTTTAGTAAATTAGTGTCCTTATTTTGCATTATAACCCTTGTTAGACAGCTAGCTCATTTGAACGCAAAGTGGACAAAAATCTGATGATAAAATGAATCCAATTGCATCTTCGATCAATTTTTTTTTCCTGGCAAATGTTATTAAATACAATTAATGAATTTTTTTATATATCAAAGATGCAATTGGATTCATTATATATTCAGATTTTCGTCCATTTTGCTTTCAAATGAGCAGGTTGTCTAACAAGTATGTCATTGCCACTTTTTACACAAAAATGATAGAATTATGGGATTATAGCAAAAGCTTGTATAAGACAAGAAACCATTGAACATTGTCCTTGTAAATTGCAAGTTACACGAACCAATACATTTCTTTTGTATATTAATAGCAACAAAAAAAAAAAAAAACATTTCTTTTGTATTAAAAAAATCCCATAACAAGAATGCAATCTTCAGATCATGTTTAATTGATAATAATAAGAATGACAATGTGAAAGAATTATAAGTGTTTATGTGTTTAATTTTACCGATAATCTAAATGGGATGTAAATAGTTTTATCAGTAGCAATAAAACTTTTCTCCAACATCGCTCAGATTACATTAAAATTGCTCTATTTTTTTCACAAGATTTTCTTCCATTTATGCTGCGCCATTCTCTCATATATCTCTGAAATTGCCAGTAGGCCAAGTTTAACCTAGTTAAATTAAATAGAGTAACATATGCATGTTTGAGATATTCAGATTTGCATTGCATGCGTAACCTTTAGTGAGACGCTTGTGCTTATTGAATGCAAGCAAACTAATTCATATATGAATACGATTAAAATTGATATTTCTACTCGACTGCCATAGTAATTAGTTAAGGAGTTGGGATTACTCATATCTGATTTTTTATCAAAAAAAAAAAAAAGGCTTAAACATTCTGATTGCACCTGTCGCTTTAGAAAAGACAGATTAAGTAATTGGTAAAGTTGTAGCCCTAGAGCTTATTCCACTTTGGAATTTGCCTTGTCGATTGCATCTTCGAATTAGTTTAGTTTTGATCATTAATTTTTGCTTTTTTTTTTTTTTTGGGATAAGATTAGATTGAGATAATTTTAGTACGTATTGAATTAATATCAAGTATCCATGTTTACCAGGTATGAATATGATCGCATGTATTTGTGTTGTTGATATGCGCGCAACAGGTATTGATAGTAAAAGAAAAGGAGAAAAGTAACAATCTAGCAATATGCAACGAATATTTATTTTTTCTTGGATCAAACGGTATGTTGTGTGATTGAACCTATGATGAAATATAATCTTACCATCAGATCACTATTCTAACGACATGACATATCAATATCTTCTTTTTTAACTGAACGAGCAATCAATATCATTTTTTTTTGTGTGGCCAATAATGAGCTATCAATATCTCGTACCTCAGTTTCTGCTTTTAATATCCAATATTTAACTAATGAGCTTAAAAGTACAATAATGATAGCAAAGAAGAAAAATAAAAAGAAAAAGAAAAAAAAGATGTCCGTTGTTCCTTCCTACAGCTTTTAAAATCTAGCTAACTTCATAGCTGGAAGTACTGATCCAAAGAAAAAATCATGCAGGCAGAGAAGCAAACATGAAGTTTTTGAGGGCTCCAACAAGCCAATTAAGAACTTACTGGACAAGTTTTCTCAACACTGCTTCAGCACGCTGCTCGAACTTTGGTAGCGCCCAGTCATGTTGCACTATGTCGAGGCTGTCCTTCTCAGCAGATAAACCCTAACATGATAAGTGCAAAATCAGCAAGGACTCGCAATGCAAATCAACTGATCCTTGGTATGACCAATTGCAAATTTATCTTTCGAATGCTGTTCATAACTGAAGAAACGTAATGAGATGCTCATCAATAGTTCTAAACAGATGACTATAATATATAATAGGGAATAGGCTATAATAGACCCCATTTAATATTTATAATCTATAATGACCCCCTACTTGTATTTTATAATTAAAATTACAAATTTATCCTTAATTAATATATTTAATATTTATACGAGTGGGTTCTCTCTTAATTAATATATTTACAGATTTATCGTTGCCTCCTCCAAGCTCCAACAAAAAGCCTTCCGTCGGCGACTACAGCGATTGAACCGGTCAAGCTCATCGCCGGTGAATCACAGACCGATGAATCGCCGGTGATTAGAACTAACCTGTAAACTTCTTCAGTTTGATTGAAAGGTGCAACCTTTGGAGACAAAAAAGTGTTAGTATTATTTGAAGCATAGAATCCATAATCAGAAGGCCTTTGAATATGTCTCTCACAGTACTTAGAATCTGGGTTTGCTTCTTTTGAGCATCTCCATTTTTTCCCATATTTAAAACCAAAAAACCAAAACAGAGAGCTATGGTTGATGAGACAGAGAATGAAGTGGTTGATTGCTCTGTTTTTGGAGGAGGAAGAAAAGTCTTAAAACAGAGTGCGGAAAAATTACATTGTTTCAGGGTCTCAACTTTTATATGGTTTGGAGTCCAACTCTTCTTAAGATCACCAATAATACTCTAAACATTCAGATAGAAAATTCCTAAACATCAGTGTGCCAAGGACTCTATAAATTAATATCAAATACACAAATACCCAAAAAAATTCACTTTAAACTCAAAACAATAAATAGGTAATTTTTTGTTAAATAGATGGGTCATATCAGATTATGTGTCCTCTGGTTTTTAGTTGGACACGCGTCCAACTCTGTTGTTTTAAGTTGGACGTATGTCCAACTATATATATACCAAAATAAGATTACTGGTTTTTAGTTGGACGTACGTCCAACTCTGTTGAAATAAGTTGTTTTTAGTTGGACGTACGTCCAACTCTGTTGAAATAAACTCTCTGATTTTTAGTTGGACATATGTCCAACTGAGCTCCGGCGAGTGGACATATGTGTCCTCTAAAATATACTCCTCTGGTTTTCAGTCAAAATTTCATCAGTTGGACAGTCGTCCAACTGAGCTCCGGCGAGTGGACATATGTGTCATCTAAAATATACTCCTCTGGTTTTCAGTTGAACACATGTCCAACTCTGTTGAGGTGAGTTAGACATACGTCCAACTGAGGGGTTATTCTGGGCAGTCTAGTTGGACATGTGTCCAACTCAGCTCTGGCGAGGTTGCCGGCGAGTGGGGTCGCCGGCCGATTAAAATTCGGTCAGTTGGACAGTTGTCCAATTTTGAGTATTCAATTGGACACATGTCCAACTGAGGGGTTATTAAGGGCATTTTTGTCATAATATGTAAAAAAATCAAGTGGTGGGGTCATATCAGATTTTTAATAAATAGGGGGTCATGACAGCATACAACCCTATATAATAAGATAATTAGAAAGAAAAAAGTATGCAGTCCTGGTCCATCCCATATTATATTTCCCAAATTCCAATAATAAGTTATCTTAGAGGAATACCATCACATATATCAGCAATGTCCCCCCGTTTGAGACATTAATTTAAAGCAACAAAAACTGAGAACCTTTTCTTTTGGACGTCATGATATCTCATATTCATCTTAAAAGATGTAAATCAGAGCCCTAAAGCAGGAGATTAATTAAAGTAATGAATAGAAGTCACAAGTTCTGTTAAAACATCAATGCAAGGATAAGGCCAATACTTTTGAAAACGGTACGAGGTAGGGGTGGGCATTTTTTTTCAAAAACCGACCAACCAACCCGAGTCTAGGTCCAAACCGAGCCTATGATGCTTTTTGTTTTTGAAGGTTGATTGGTCCGGTAGGTCCAAAATATTACAAAACTGACCCAGTCGGTTCGGTTATAGGTCCGACAAAAATAAAAACCGACAAAACCGAACCGACCTACACTTTTATATATTAGTATATTTTTTTTAAATATTTTTAAATATTATATAATAAATGTTATAAAAAATAAATAAAATTAAGAATTAATTAATATTATACAAATATATAATGTAAAAGTCTTAAACAAATATTTAGCTTTTGAAATCATGATTTTAAATTTAGGAGGGTGAGTAGTAGAGCATCAAACATGAAGTGTCAATAATGAGATATCATTCCCATATGACACATAATATGAGCAAGGATAGTAGTTCTTATAGTCGAAAGCAACACATTTGTATGCTCTAGTTTTTAAAAAAGTATTTAGAGGGGTAAAATATTGTTTGTATTTTTTATTATGATAATAATATTTAAGTAAAATTATAGATTCAAAACCGCCAAACCAACCTCCCTCAAACCGACATTGTAGGTCGGCTTGAAAGTTGGTTTTTTAGGGATTATAGGTCGGCTAAGATTTTGAATTTTTTTAAACCGCCAAGATAAGGTCGGTTTATAAAATGATGTAATAGCAGACCTATCGGACCTATGCCCACCCCTAATACGAGGCTACAAACCATATCACCGGAAAAATTCACCATAAAGTGGGTGTGGGCCATTCCGATTGAGTCAGCATAGCAATTGCTATATCATAAACACAATACTCATAACCCCCACCATGTCAGGACCTATGCTTGCCATGAACATCAAGAAATCAGGTATTCTCATATGTAGGTCCAATATTAATTGAAAGATGTTTCCCATGCAATATTTTGGCTCCTCTCTAAACACAAAGCTAACGGTAAGACCTTCCAATGACAAATGATTTGAAGGCCTTTATTTTGTCCTTCCCCCTTTTTGTTTTTAATTTGAGGACAATGTGGCCCCCCCATAAGCTAGGACATAAACAAGGAAACGGGAAAGTATAGGAAAAGAGATCATCAAAGCTACAGGTATGGGGCTACTTCAAAACCATTCACAAATTATTACATAATAACCATGGGGAAAGTATGCTGCCTACTTAGCCACTATCCCATGTCCAGGTCATCTTCGTTAGTGGATATGCATACTTGTAAGTATATCAGGAAATGTAACTGACATTAGCTTATCGAAAGGTGCAGGTCCTTTAGACAAGATAAAACAAACTTTGCAAAAACTCAAAGAGCAATCTACATTTCTCCTTTCAGCTCATATTAACGGTGACTGTATGCCTCAAGTTTCATCTACACTAAAGTTCACTTGAAATACCAATTGGCCAAGGCTAAACTTTTTCTAATGTTGTACCCAAACTCACAACTTCGTTCACAAGTCCCCAAACCTACAAACATTAACTTGATATCATTTTAAGCTTTTGAGAAAGTTTGTTTCCTAACAAGTTCTAACATGGTATTGACAAATATATAAAAGTATTGTTGGTCCTTAATAGCTTAAATTTTTGGGATAGTTGTGACCAATAACTTATAATAATAAATATGTTTTTCTTTATAAAAAGGAAGGGACAACAAAATAATAATAGCCACAAAATTTGAAAAAGAAATAACACAACCAGCTGTGCTATCTGAAATCAGGAAAAACATGAAAAATAAAACAGATAGTACTTGAATTGTACCTTCGATGGATCAAATCCGAACCCACCCATTTGCATTTGCATCATTCGCTGTGTATCATCTACAGCTGGATGAACATGAGAACCAACTTATGATGTGAACTAAAAGATACACGTATGCAGATCTAAGATAAAGAAACTGTTAGGTAGGATGAAAAAAATCATAGACCAACACTTACCATTGTCTTCTCCAAGAATAAGACTAAATAAACCTCTTAATCCAAACAGATTGAGGAAGTACCTGAAAAATGATCTAGAATTGTCAGGAGAAACCAGACAAACAATAAATGAAGAGAAAGAAAAAAATTAAGAAGGAAATATATTTAGGATTATAATCAATATTTCACACTACCATGATCGACTACTGACATAGCTGACATCAACAGTGCTCAAATCTATCCCATTCTGTAACATAGACCTAAACCTCTGAGTCAGTGGGAAGGGAATTTTAGCTGTGGAAGAGGAAATAAATTGTTCATAAAAACATAACACAAAATCATAATCATACATTTTAAAGAAAAAGTAAAAACAGCCATAATATAATAGATACTATTGATAGCTAATGAGAAAACAGTAAAACAGTCCGAAAGAAGAGGGGAAAAATATAAATATATAAAAGAAGAAGAGAAAAAAAGATGGTGGATGCATAAAAGAAAAGGGACGAATCTGAGTCGAGCAATAGCCAGCTTGAAATATAGAGGTTATCGGCATGATCAAATAAAATTATTAAAACAAAAAAGTGAATCATGCATTTAGATAATCCAAAGACTTATTTATGGGTACAGAAAGCAATAAAAATGTATCAATACAAACCTGCTACAAATCCAGAGAAGAAAAAGTTGACCCAGGCAAATGTAAGAGTCTGGTTTAAGAAGAAAAATATTGATAATGAAAATCATTAGTATCAATAGTTGAACAACAAGTATACTGAAGATAATGAAACAGTGGGATTTAAAACACCTGAGGTATAATCATGGAAAGGTTTTTCTTCATCATATCCAAAGCCATATTGGGATCATTAAACATTTGTGCCTGTGGATTCTGGCCCTGACCTTTGGGAACATGTAATAAGCCGTTTTCCTACCATTATGTAACATATTAATTAATTAACAAGTTAACACCGACATATGACATATTACAGAATCACTTAGCAAATGCAACATTATCCACAGGCAAACCAGAGATGTATAAGTACTCTCCATTAGAGAGAAAACATAACCATCCTGACATTGACCTTCTTGTGACGACAAGAACTATAAACAGGGTAAATTTTTTAATTGAATTCGGATGTAAATCAGCACAGCATCTTTCATAATTTATGTTTAAATTGTAATGGCCTTTTCAGCTAGTCACCCAACTAGAAGAATAATCCTCAGTCTATAGTCATTCTACTAAAGAGCTGCTTTAGCCAAGTCTGATCTAAAGCAATTAGATTCAAGCACGATGAAACAAATGCTTAAGGAGTCAAACAAATAAGTCTGATCTGAATCAATAAAATAAAAGGCATCTAAAAGATGAACTATACACATACATCAACTACAATGAGAGCACCGATCACAAGTATAAAATAACGGAACAAAATCGGCAATATTGAAAAGGAAAAAGAAAAAGAAAAGAAAGTACACACCTCATTGCTGAAGTAAAATCGACGAGCGCGAAACGATTTGGAAGGTATGAAATTGGCGCCGGCGCGTAATTTACGAGCCCTAACCATGACTTGCCTGAAATTCCCGAAAAACTTCAATTTCAGAGAATCTGAAGGATACAATCTACTGGTAAGCATTAATGTATCATAAGTTAAGAAAAATACGAACCCTTCTTTGACGATTTTGGGATCCGGGAGTTGGAAGGAATTCATGAGCTTGGAGACGAAGTAGCGGAGGACTCCAATTAGAACCATAACCACCGAGAGAGGGATCAGTACCCAGTCTCTGATTGCCGTGCCTAGCACCAGATCGTCAGCCATTGTTGTACTTAAAAGGTTGGAGCTTGAAGAGAGGACCAATGGCTGTTTCGGTTTGTTTAAATACCAGAAGGCTGTTTCTATTTTAACGTCTAATTAGATTACGGATAAACCATATATATTAATATATTATACCCTACATTTATTCAATTTATATCTTAATTTTCTTTTTCTTTTTTTCTTTTTATAGATTTAGTCGCTAACTTTTTTAATTTTTATAAATTTAACTCCAAATAAACTAATATATCAAATTCAAAAATTTAAGACTAAGTCGTAAAAAAAAAAAAAATCAACAAATTAAATCTGAATGTTACAATATGATAACATCATAATTTATATTTTTAGATTAAATTTATTATATTTGAAAAATAAATACCAAATTTTACAAAAAAAAAATTTAAAAACTAAATTATAAAATTAATAAAAATTAGGAGACCAGCCATATGCTGTTCAACCTTAAATTAGATTTAAAGTGCAGTTGACTTAAGGTAATTAGAAATATATAATATATTAGAGCTTTTTTTATTTTTCTATCAGAGCGTTATTTACACGTCAGATTAACACAAGACATTCATATATAAGTTTTTTTTTTATAATAATAATCTCACATATATTGTTAAATATTATACATTTATTTAATATATAATAAGTATAAATATACATGTATATGTAGTATATTTTTTCGTTTAGAGAAGGGACTATCTTAGGGCCTGTGATGGCCTCGATACTTCAAACCCATTGTTCACACAAGAACACGTGTATATATATATATATATATATTGATAAAATATTAAATATATATTAAGTGTGCATTTTTTAAATAAAATTTTATTATAATAAATTTTTTTTTAAATATTTTAATTTTATCGATTAAAATTTATAATATTTTTTATAAATTAATTATTTTATATATTATAATAACTCATATTCAATCATTATTTATAATAATTATTTGTATATATAAGCATGTGATCATATATTAAAAAAATTATTTAATTTATTTTAGATTATTAATAATAAAAAAAAATTTAAAATTTATATTTATATATTAAAATAAATTTTATTTATTATTTAAAATTTAGCCCCGTAATGTTCTCATTTTAGTTCCGCATGTGTACGTTTGTGTCCTTTCTCAGCAATCCTCTTAAATAATGTACTTCCAAATATAAATGCGCTCCAAGAAACCAAAATAATATAAAAAAGAATTTTTTTATTTTGACCAATAATTTTGACGCCTTAATAATAAAATTATAATTAAAAAAAAAACTTCATATAGAATTAAAACGTTTCATTTTTAACATTATGTTTTTTTTTTTTTTTAACAAAAAAAACTCTCGAAGGAGACAGGATAACACCTGCTATTATCCATTTACTTGAATCAACGCCTATACTAAGAATACTAACAATAGTTAACACCTCATAAGGAATCTTTTTGCACAACTATGATTTTTTCACTCCTCGAACGGACGATCTGTTGCATGTAGTCTAGTAGCATTATCCACTGAGCTATCTCACTGCCTGTATTTTTTAACATAATGTTATCTATTCAATAAAAGTAAAAAAAATTATGTGTTCTATTTTTATATTTTTTATATATCATAAATCTAACATAATTTTAATTAATATTATAATTTTTTATTAAATATAATTTTATAAGTAGGATTGTACTTATTATCATTTAAGATAAATAGCATTTTTTTCTTCTGCTCGTGCGTGTGCAGAATTGTTAAATGAATTGAAAAGCTCTCCTAAAATCTTGGTCTTCGTGGAGGCTAGTGCAGTAAGAGCGCCCTTCACTGTCTCCCCAAATCTTTCTTTTTTCTATGCTTCCTTTTCAATTGGGTTACATAATTTCGCATCACCACATGACCGTTTCTTTACCTGTTTGAACTTTCCCAAATATCCCCTTTTCTTTCTCTTCTTTTCTGGTTTGTTATCATTTTCTTGCTACAAGGGTAATCCTCCTTGGGTTTTCTCCCTTTCAATTTTCTATTTGCCTCTTTGGGTTCATATTTTTCCGATATTTCAGTTGGGTTTCTTCAATTTTGATGTGTTTTTCAGATACGTTATTCAAAGTGGGCATTTTGGCTTCTCTTTCTATTCTTTTGCTTTTGGAGGTACTTTCCCTTTTTTCTTGAACTTGTAGTCCCACTTAGGTGTTTGAGCTTAAGAATACCCTGTTGGTGAACTGTTATTGTCTTTGGCCGTTGGAGTGGTTTCGGGGTACCAAAATCATGGGTTTGGATGGAGATGGAGAAGAAAACGCTGCAGAAGCTTCAAAGACAAAAACACCAGTGGAAACAGATGACGAGAGTGAATCAGGGCGGATGGGTGGATCAATGAGTGAGAGTTCCTTATGTGCAACTGAGGATGAGGAAGATGAAGATGGAAAGAAAATTGAATTGGGTCCTCAATGCACAATCAAGGAACATTTTGAGAAAGATAAGGTTTCAGTCTTGCAATTTTGTTTTCTCAGTTATACATGCATGTTCTTTAGTGGCTTTTTTCCATTTTATTTGTTCTTGTATGTTTTTTTGTGTTTATGGTTACTGTAGGACGATGAGAGTTTGAGAAGGTGGAAGGAACAGCTTCTTGGGAGTGTTGATATAAATTCTGTTGGAGGTAAACATTTCAATTTGCCAAATTGTTTCCGTTTGAACTTCTGATTTTATCATTAAGTGGGAAAAATAGTACAATAAAAAACTTTGGAGTTATTTGACCTAATGTGGCCCCTCAAGAAGAGCATGACATAATGTTCTAGGAATTTATATTTCTAATTGCTTCTTTTAGTTAGTTGTTTTTCAGATTTGCCTCAAAGTTGCTTAATTTGTTTAGATTTCCACCGTTGATGCATCTTCTACCTTGTAATATGCATATGAATTTTGTTTCTTTTTTCATAATTTCACTCCATAATTATTAGATTATGGAATATCAAGATGTTTTTAAGGGTATGGATGAAAGTTTATCTGTTTTATGCTGACGCAGTATTGGTTCATGTAATGTAGAAACCCTAGAACCAGATGTTAAGATTCTGAGCCTTGCAATAAAGTCCCCTGGCAGAACTGACATACTCCTTTCAGTTCCTGAGAATGGAAATCCCAAAGGGACGTGGTTTACTTTGAAGGAAGGCAGCCGTTACAGCCTCCAATTCACCTTTCAGGTCAACAACAACATTGTTTCAGGTCTCAGATACATTAACACAGTCTGGAAAACTGGTGTCAAGGGTACTCTCTTACTCTCTCTTCTCTTTGTTAGATCGAACTCTAGTTTATGCGTCCTTGGAATTTAAGAATTTGCTTGTCATGAATCTTTGCTGCTACAGTTGATAGCACCAAAGAGATGCTTGGAACCTTTAGTCCTCAATCAGAGCCTTACACACATGAGATGCCTGAGGACACAACCCCATCTGGTATGTTTGCTAGAGGATCATACACCGCTAGAACGAAGGTCAGTTTTCAACAGGTTATCTATGCTTCCATAGCCTGTGGCTTAATTTGAACAGCAGAGACATTAGTTGATGGATTTCATGAATGAATTAAGTATTTCTGAAATCTACCTTACATATGAGTGCTTTGCTGATTCATGATGAATAGGAATGTAGGGGAAATGGGATTCTTTGAACCTGTATTTTTTGTGTGTGCAAAATATGGGAATCCTCCCATTGATGATAAGGAGAGATCCAAGTACAAGTACAACTTACAATAATATAAGAAAATGTATTATCAGTAGTGAGAAATATGTAAATTAGGAAGGCAAATTGAAACCCAATAAAGCCGGAACGATGTAGTCTTTGAAATGCAAGCAATCTAATATGTTACTTTTTGGCACCACGAAAATGTACTTGTACATTCAGAAAATCCTGCAAACCTATTCTTAAGGTAAGAACAAGATTGAAAATTCTCATGACATAAGGACTCAACACGTGGCAGAAATAAAGTTTAATTAAAATTTAATTTTTTTAAAAAATAAAAAATAATAATAAGATATTGCAAGGTCTCCATAGAAGAGATAGTTAGGTCTTTATAGAAGAGATAGTTAGGTCTCCATTAAAAAGTTAGTTATTGAGAAGGATTCAAGCAAATGGAAAAATTAAGTAATTGATCTCACAATAAAAATAATTAAATAAAATAATAAAATGATTAAAAAATAAGAAATTAAAAGGTAGATTTTTCAAATTATGAACCATGATCGTTAAGTAAGTGTATTGAACTTTGATTTGAATTACCAAAGAAAACTAGGTTTGGCAAATTGAACTAAATAATTTTATGAAAAAATGTCTGACCTCTATCACTTTGTCTCAACTAGAGCAGGATAGTTAGCCCCAAAAAGGAATTCATTTGATAAAAATTTGATCCTTTTGTGCAAGTCTAGAGTTAAGGCCTCTATCAACGGCATAAATCTCAGCCGAGGCATCATGAACTAATCATTTTTTTTCTTCCCAACAATGAACTTCATTTTGTTGACAAACCCATGTATATGACATATATGTTTGAAATTCAAAATGTGCAATCCACCCATGTTAAGAACATACTACCTTTTTGATCATTTCCTGTTTAAAGTAGCTTCAAGTTTGAGTCTTGTTCATCTACTTTCTTTGCTCATCACTTTTCTCTTGGGTTTTGTGTTTCCAGTTTATTGACGACGACAAGCAGTGCTACTTGGAGATCAATTATACCTTTGACATAAAGAAAGATTGGCAGTCGACTTAAATAATCGCGTCATAGGTCTTGTAGGTTTATTACTTGCAAACTGAACTTTGCTTTAGTGTAATGGGTCTCATTTTCCTATTTGACATTTGGACAACGTTTTGTCTGCACAACGCTGGCGAAGGGAAAAGTAGTAAGGAAAATATATTCATATTTGGTATGAATGAGCTTTATATTATTTGAGTACTCTGTTCTCTCTGAGATTAGTCTGATTGTGATAGATTATTAGATCAATGTAGTAGTGGACTCATGTCGAGCCTTCGGAGCAGAAAAGCAGTTGTTTTGAACTTTTTCTGTATGTAGTTTTAATGTTTTGCTATTTAAATTTTGATGAATGCTTTTAATGCCATCATTATCATTTCATTTTGGCTTTTATGCAAAGGCTGAAGAAGCACACTTTAAATTTTCTATTTTTATTAGGAATTCTTTACAAGTTGGTACCATATGATTTCATGATTCCCTTTAGGTTAGGTTACCGACCTGTTATTTAAATTAAACTAAATTATTTTAAATAAAATGAATTTTATTAAGTTCGGGTAATATCCGCGGGTCAAAAAAATTAAACCGTTGACTAAAAAAAATAATTCAAATAAAAAAAATAATATGATTTTTTATTTAATTAAAGTTTTTAAGAAAATAAATGGGTACTCGAATGGAGATCCAAATCGAACAGATTTTTATCCCGAATTAAATTGAATCGAATCGAATTGTTTTAAATAAAATGGATAATGATCTGATCCGTTTCGACCCAATTCTATCTGAATTGAACTGGTCATGTACGCACGAGTAAATGAACCATCGAGCTAAATTGCCATCCTTACTTTAAGAGAAAGGGTAATCGCATAATTATTGTAAATAACTACTTTAGTTATGTATTTATTGAATTATGTTGATTATTTTTTATAATTTAACAAAAATATTCAAATTGTTATAAGAAATATAACACATAGAAATTAAGCATTTGTTAATTATATATTTAATTATTTAAGGACAATTAAGTAATTTTAAGTTTTAATAATTAAAAATTTGGAAAAACAAAAGATTCATATGTAACAAAAAAGATTGCAATCCCTTTTCCCACGTTCCAAAAATTTTTTTGATTTGAAATCGACATAATTTAATAATATTATAGCTTTTATTGATACCAAAATAGATGAAATTTATTAAATATCCATTAGAAAGAATATTAAACATTGCTTATATTTATTTTCTTTTCATATTTAAACAAAAGATCATAATTTAAATTTATTTGACTTTTTTTTTATTTAAAAACAAATTGGACCAATTTAACCTAACTTAAAAAATAATAAAATTACACTTTTCATTTTTAACAATAATGAGACTAATTAACTCCTCATCCATTTTTAAAACAAAAGATCACCCTTCATTAATTTAAACCCTAATAAACAAAAAGAAAGTGTATAAAGATTACATAAATTACTGACTTTTTGTCGTTGACTTGTACAAAAGAGGTTTATATTCGTCTCATAATTATTATAAAATATATATTTTGATATTATAATTATTAAATTAAGTTAATTAAGTATCATAATTTAATTTAATTAATAAAACATCATTACATTAAATAACAAAATAGTTATTTCCTCATCACTATTCCATTTTATTAAAGATATTTTAATAATTTAAATTTATTAAATTAAAAAATTATTGGAGCATACTATTAGAAAGTTATGATAACTATTCACAATAGTCAATTGGAGTAAACTATTTATTTTTTCTAAAATTTAATGTATAATTTAAATAACTTTTATGCATATGAGTTGAAATTAAAGACTAAATGACTTTTATTTTTTATTTTTTATGATATTACAATTTTTCATGCAATCTTTTTAAAGATGATCATGTTAAAGATAACCACAAACATTCTTAATGAGGCTCAATCTCACTATTTTAGGCACTAAAACTTATTTTAAAAAAAATAAAATTTTAACAGAAAAACACTAATTGGACTTCAATGGCTTTTAAAAAAATATATAAAATTAAATTAACTTAACCTAATAATAATAAAACTAAATTAATTATTTTTATAAAGAATGAGACTATTTCTCTCCATCACCCCCAACTTATATGCTACTTTTAATATCGTCTAACACTTTTTTCATACATGTATACTTTAAATTCAATTACACGTTCATTTGTAAAAGTAATTAAAAGTGATTAAATAAGTCAATCAATCTATCTAAATTAAAAAATATGATCTAATTTAAAGAATTAGATTGATATATTTTTTAATCGAATTGAAAAATATACAATTTTTTCAAGTTTAAATTGACATATTTTATAATCTAATATAATTTGATATGAACCAAATTATAATTAAAATTATAAATGAAAGTTTTTAGTTACAGATCTAATAAACTTAGAGGGCGTGAATATTTTTTTTTTTAATTTTGACTAAATTTAATTATGTAACCTAAACACAACTGTCAGGCATGCAATTACGTGTAAAAATAAAATGTAAAATTAAAAAATAGCACACAAGATTTTTAGATGAAAACAATCTAAGCCACAATAATGATCTAAGAGAAAAATCACTGATCTACCGAACCACCTAACTATTAACTATGAAAATCAATGTTTAATTGCAAAGTCAGGTCTTAAACTTCACTTCAGTTCCTCTATGTAATTTACTTACTAGTTATTGCTCTTTTTACAATCTCTACAAGCTAGATGTGTAGATTTGAACTAAAATTTTGATCTACTCGAGTCTCACGAGATCAATTGAACTTGACAACTTCGATAATTTTAAATCATACGAAATATCGAACACGTCACCTTTAGTACCTAAAATGTTAGCACAAATAATACAAGTGTAAAGTGTATCCTAGATCATATTAAACAATGAATAACCCTAAGTAGCAGATTCAACATCATATAACAATAATAACCAAATCAACTAGCAAACTCTAGAACAATTATGTAAAGCTCAATATCATAAAAATCAATTATGTATACGAATAATTCAAACATAACCACAGAATACACTTAAATGATTAAATCAATAAGATGCCTAAGATTAATAATTGAAGAAAAAAATTATTTGAAAGCCCAAACAAATGTATAAAATATTATATTCAATATGATGTATTTTTTCAACAAAAATTATTTATATAGAGTCTAACTTGACCTAAATGATAATTAATAGTAAAAAATAAATATGCTCACAAAAGGATTCACCTTTCACAATTAAATATGATTAAATTGGTAAAAAAACATATTAAAAACGAGTTATAGTAAAACTAAAAAACTAGCTCGATCGATCTAATCAAATTTCGATCGCTCGAGAACCTACGCAACTATGCTCGATTAATCTACCATCGTTAAGAGACCCTTGATCGATTGATCCAAACCTCGCTCGATCCAACCATATAATTTTTAAACCCAGAAGTAGTTAGATTGAAGTCGATTGATTCTCAATCGATCTAATCATGTGCACAATTTTTTCTAAGTATACGTGTATTATTATGTGATGATGTATGCATGAAACACATATTTTTACATGACACATACGTATTGAATGCTCGGTTGTTTCTTCAACTTTGATCAATTAATTTGAAAACGAATTTACATGCTAGATTATAATCAAACATATTGCCCACAAAAATTGTCAACACTTATAAACCTTACAATAAATAAATGCATATTTTATTTTTAATATTTATATTTAAATTATATATACTACAATTACATTAAAATGCTATTTTAATTTAAAATAAGTATAAATATTAAATTCTCTATAATAATTTAATAATATTCAAGACCATATTTTTTATTAGTTTTATTTTCTTAAATATGAAATAATTCAAAAATCACTTATAATCTCAATCCAACGTCATCAGATCCAAAAAATTTAATTTGTTCATATTCAGATTGATTAGAATTGTTTATATCATCAAATCAATTTAGAATATAAATACTCAAATCTATTTTGATTTAAATTAAATTTAAATCGTTGAAAAATAAGTAATTTTAGTCTGCTGCTCACTTAATCATATTGTACGACAAGGGATGTTTCCAATAAACCTAATTAAATGGTGTTACAACAGAAACTAAAGAATTGCCAACATGGCATAACCACCTAACTAACTCTTCCGACATCTCCTCAAGCTGACAAACCAAACACTTGCTTAGTGATATGATTAGCCAATTGGTCCGCAGAGCAAATATAGTCAACCTGACGACAGTTATATGATACCATTAGCTCTGGATAAGCTGATGTAGAAGTTTAGAAGAAAGATAAAAGACATCTCCAAAAGTTCACCATTTCATTTAGAGATGCCTTCATGGTGTTGTTGCGGTCTGTCATTCTCTTTTACAATGCCACTGTTATGTTGAGGTTTTTTCGTGCTTTTTATGTGGTTTTATTGACGAGATCATTAGCCATTTATTAGTCTGGTTGCCAGAGTATTAACTTTATTCGCTATGTCCTAGGTTCTCATTCCATCATTATGCTAATGGTTCTTTTTAGCAATTATATTAGGATTTTCTAAAATAGGTTCAGACGAGATTTAATGGAGATAGGCTACTTGGAGTTGTTGCATGTGCTTTTTAGTGTATCTAGATAGGAAGAAACTCTTTCATTTTTAATAGGGAGGTTCTTCATTTGAGTGCAGTTATTCGTGGTGTCTATCATGATTGGTACTTCGTTGCCATGACTTTTGACTAAAGCTGCGGCCTTCTTAAATGTGGGTACTTTGATGGCTTTTTTGAATTATTATTTTTGCATTTCTTATAGGTCTCGTTGCTTTTGTATTAATTATTGCTATTTAAATAAAAATAAGTATTATGTCGTCTAAATTAAAATAATAATAATAATAAAACATAATCAACCTTCAATTCACTCTTAAGTCTTAACCACCTGATCAGAAACAAATAAAAGTCAATCTCAACGTGGAAGGTTGTGTGCCTACGTTACAAGGAAGCTTGGCTTTCTGTTCTGAAGTTAGGAATCAATGTATCATGCTGGTGAGGGCTTAGTGGGGCAAGGTAGTTATAAAATGGAAAAATTTCACCACCGTTTGCTGAGTTACTTTCAATGTGGTATGAATTATCTTTCGTTTTTTAAACTTGGAGTCTGACTCTTGAAGAGCTGTGCAACTCGTCAATAATGAGTATAGTGTCCTTGCGGTAGAACTAGTCACGTCGCGAACTAATATAACAAAATTAAACAATTTTGGCTCAAACCCTTGCTAATGCTATGCAAAATTAATTGCATGCAAAAATAGCTTCAATATACATAAATTTTATTTTTAACCTCATTCATTCACTTAGTGCAAATATATTTTTTATTCGAAAAAAAAAATATTTCTCAACCCCACACTCAAAATGTGTGGTTATTGTTTGAACTATATAAAAAAACCTAAAATATATAATATTTATATGAAACATCATTTTTTTTATTGCATCGTAATTACCTGGTCAAAGTTAAAACATCTGTGTGTGAAAAATACCAAAAAAGAGAACTTTCCTGAGAACTTACTTAAATTTCTAGGTATTGTATATAATTTAATTGTTAACACAACAAAGTCGAGGAGGTTAATAATTAGACGAAGCGAACCAAAAAAAAAATAACAATAACGTGTACATCACACTTCTCTCTTTCTAGCAAAAAAAAAAAGTAATTGACCACAATAAATGGCTGAAGAAAAAAATAGCAAACCAAATTCTTACAAACCTATTTCACTTCTTGTGTATCTTCTTTTTAAAAAAGGGTAAAAATCTTGAATAAGAATTGTAGCATCCGAAGAAACGCAAGAGATTTTGACAATCTTTGTTGTTATCTCCATGATTGTCATGTGAACTTAAATGACTCAAGTAGGTTTGCCCTTCATAAATGTAACTTAGCTGCTGCCAGAGAAGCATGCTCAATCCCACTACCACCGAAACACTTGAAACTAAAAGATATACAAGAACAAGCCCTCTAGTAGACAAAAGCACTGCAGATCTAAACAAAGCAAGCAAAACCTCGCGGATAGTTCCCAATGCCAAATTAATGCCATGACCGTTTAACTGACCTGAATGTTGGTATGTTAATGACGGCCAAATACGCAAACCTACATGTATACACATGAAAGAGACATACAACATGCTGAGGACAGCAGAAATAAGGAAGGCAATGAAATGGCGGTGATTTGAGGCTCCAACACAATTCCCAATCTGCATTAAAGTTTTGCTATTAGCATGTTGATTTTATCACCTTTAAATCTAAGATGCATGCTGAACAAAATGGCTGCATTAAATAATCTGATAAAGAATTCTCAGGGTTGTATGTACTACTATTTAAGGACAGTGTACCAAATAAGAACTCCACCATTCAAAAACTCTCCAAATCGGTAGCAAACCTTTAAATTTTACCAAAATTTAAACAAATCAGTCGATTTTATTTAACCAGATATCATTGTAACAAACCAGAGGAGTTACCCATTTAGAGTCCAATCTTAACATATTTTACAAAGAATGATTGATGAGTGAAGCGAATTTTTCAATGTAGAGTTTTCAAGTACCCATGTGAAATGGGAAGTTAAATGAGTGTGTAGAATTTTCCCACACCTATTCCACACAGACTTGTAACACACCAACACATTCCAAGTGCGTACAATTTCTACACAGATATGTGCTAGTTGTGTATAAACAAAAAAGGAAAAGTGAACAGTAACATGAATAGTAACTAAAATATATTATGAAATAAGGCCATCTCAAACCAGATTGTGAATATTGGTATAACTCAACCCTATATTGTAGTTTCCCCTAGATTTTATATAGTATCACTGTGCTTGTTTTAATTCTAAACAAGAAAGGCAAGTTAAACATTCTGCTAAACAGATATCATGAAGTATTAACTTGCCAAGGCTACAGAGAAAACTTTAGCATGGCTAACAAGATCAGCAAAAGGTGGTTTTGGTTGTTTACAACTTTACTATGTAGAGCTAGAGCTAAGAGACGAGGTTTGTGCATTTCAATTTATTTTATAGATGGGTTGAAACAGAACATTTAAATTCTCATAAAGTCACCGTACTTAAGTTTATCTTATAGAGTAAAGAGCCATATAGCTATGCATCTATATGACCACAACATAACTGTAGCAGGCACTAAAGGAGAAAAAGAAGATAGACTAGATCTTTAATTTTCTTTTTCTTTTTTTGATTTGGTGGAAACCAAGGAAGAAGAAATGTTTCCTTCACTCAAAAACTTAAGTCCAAAATTTAAGAGAGCTAGGATTGAAGAAAAAGTTGTAAAACTGATTATTTATCTAGTTTATGATGAGCTTTGTCCGTCTTCAAGGTTGTTACAAAATGACGGAACGATGAAATTGGTTAGTAATACACATGCATTGCACACAAGTTCTTATTTTAATTTTAAGGCCAGAGTTAATGGATGTCATGGACAAGGAAAAAATTGGGTACTGATCTGAGGAGTTTTGCATGAGTGTACTAATATGGGAGTTCATCCACTGTTAAATGGATTCTAATTTGAGACTTCATCCACTGTTAAATGGATATTAAAATTAATATAGACATAGAGGAGCCAGTACTCGCAGAATAGGGGTGACATTTTTTACTCAAGGATTAACCAGTTGATATGCTGGGAGATATAAACAAGAAACAAATCGAAATCCTATAAAGTTTTAAGTTTTTATGGTCATGAGTCTCATCAAACTGAGAAGCAATCATCAAATTAAGATGATAATGAATCAAACTTTCTTCTTGTATTCCATTAATCGTTATATAGTCAGTACTTAAACAATAAGACATTCTAAGTGGCTCAGAACATCTCAGACAACTAAGTCTCCGCTATAATATGCAATTTTCATATTAGGGAAGCAAAAACTTACAAATGGGCAGTGATGATCCATGTCCATCACACATTGTCCACAGGAAAGACAGTGATGGCTTCTAGGTGACTTGGGCTTTGAGCAGACATGGCAGAAGGTATAGTTCTCAAGGTGACCTTTACCCACAGCAGGATAGCTACCCCATACCACAATTGGAGGTATACCAGCAGAACGAAATGCCACAGAACTGAAGTTATAAATCGTACTTACAGACAAGATCAAGGTAATAATGGAATGAAAAACACCAAGATAATAGCTGCTAGAAAAAACATTTGGGTGTACCGCCCAAACCCCACCACCTGCATTTCAGAAAATATATCAGGACATAACAGAAACAAGTTCAAAACAGGTGGAAGAAAAAGGCCCCCAAATACATTAGATACATGAAAATGTAGTATATATTTTCTTATGACAACGCCCTCAAATACAATGACAATACTTTTTTATGTTGCCATCAAATGTTAACTCTCTCTCAATTAAAAGAAAAAAAAAAGTCTATGAGCCTCGAGTCACCAAACATTATTTTTTCAAGCAAGTAAAAGCATAAAATCATTTTCAGAAACATATGCCTTTTTAAAAACAAAAAAGAAGCTGAGTTTGATAAGTTTCTCATTGGCCTCAAGAACATACATATCACAAAGAGCATAAATGCAAGCAAGACACCAACAAAGAATCGATCGCGCATACGCCGCAACCAAAAGTACTTGCGATCAGATTTCCGGGAATTTTGATTTGTTATAGCTCCACACCAACCACACTTGAATATGGGTGAATGTGATGGTAAGAGAAGGCGCAACCCACAAGCCCAACAAGATACCTCGTAGTTCTCACTGACAGGTGCTATCACATGCTCCTGCATGTAATCCTTACGTGAGCAATTAACAACAATTTTGAAGATAATGCATTTGTAAATAATAAATTCAAAACAAAAGCAACTCTGTTAGATTTTAAGCGATGCTCTGGAACTCAATGTCATCAATAAATACTGCTACAACATCAAAGCTCAATAGCCACATTATAAGGAATAAATAACTTATTCTCAACCATAAAGCAATCTCCACCCTAAAAGAGCTGGAAATATTAGAGAAGTAGATATAAAGAAACACGAAAGGCAGGAAATAGCATATTGGAAGTAATATACAAAGAAAATCCTTCCATCAGCAAAGGCTCCGCTCATTTTTCAGATTTGATGGAGAGAGAATTGCCTAGTTAACTTCCAGATATTAAGTGTAGAACTCGTTTGGATCTAATGGTGGTTCAGTCAAAGTGGTTTCATTGAAATAGTCTCTCCAAAAGCACTTTCTACATGCTTCTATCAGACATAACTTTTTAATCAGAACTCATAAGTAGGCTCCGCTTCCTTTGAGTGCTTTATATAGGGTCAAACATCCATTGGACATACTCTCTCTGTCAAGATGAGCTCTTACTCTTAGCACCATATGCAATTAACTTGCTCATTGAACAATACTACATTTGGAAGAAAAAAAAGTGACTGAGGTGTGCTATAAACATGTGCTAGTAAGCACAAGTCTTGGAAAGCAAGTCCACTACATAACACTAAGAACTCCATGCACTTGGAGCAAATATCCATGGACATATTTTTAATGTTCAAGATACCTATTTATGCAATTTATGTCTCCTATTACATTATATTTAAATCCTGACTATTCAGCGGCTATATGTCTGCAGAACTTTCCTGATCAAAAGTAGATGCAATCTGATTTCTCAATGTTATACATGGCAATGTTTGTGAAATTTACACTCAAGTGTGAATAATACAGGAAACACTGTTCACCATATGGATTAGGAGAATCCAACTGCAACTCAATTTTTCATGATGGTTAAAAAGTTTTCGACTTCAGGAATTTCCCAAAAGTCTTCTCTACAGATGAGGCATTAATAAATATCTATTCCCTTACCAAGTGACAAAATATTCATTGATCTTTGCAATTCATTGCTATTTTATTCATACGTGAAAGCTTCACAAAAGGACAGCCTATAGTCTTATGCTTCAACTATGATTACCAATCTCAAATTAAATGTGTTTCCATTACCAGTTAATCTTAGACTCTTTCCAACACTACGTAGTAGGTAAACGAAAAAAAAAAGGAACCCAAAAACATAAAAGAATATTAGTCATTACCATGAACAGAAACATAAACACCAACTGGAAAAATTTATATGGGCTCTCATACAGTCATACTAATCTAACAGGACATATTATAATTTAAAATCAGGTAAGAATAACTACAATTTCATTTCGGCACTATCATCATTGAGAACCAAAAATGTGATTATAATTTATCTGAGCATAATTTATACTAAACAAAAACGTTGTCTCCTTTATATCAACAACATTTTGTCTTAGTAACGAAAAAAAAAAAGGAAAAGAAAAATGCGAAAAATATAAATAAATAAAAAAAGTATTATTACGAGAAATAAAAAACACAGTGAAGTCAATCAATCAAATAAGTCAAAACTAGAAGAAACAGAAGAATATAAAATGTTGGCCCAACCTTAGCCAAGTCAGCCATGGACGACTCCGTAGTTGAGAGCAGAACTAACACCGGGCTTCCAAAATTGAGCAATTATTAAACCAGAAGTTCACTCGGTCACGCCATATACCAATTATTCGTGCCGGTCTTCAATTCAAAGAACCCGCGACGAATTTCAAAGAAGAACGAAGAGAACCTCCTCCTTCCTCAAATTTCTCGCCAAAAAAAAGAGAGAAAAACCATCGATGATTGATGAAACTTTCCCCTCTTTACGTTCATAGTACGTACCTTTGATCGCACGTGTCGTGCACATGAATCATAATAATAATAATGTTATTATTTTTAATTCGAGACAGCAAACGCTCGTACATGTGATTCGAATTTTAGACATTCAAAGATATCTAAATTACACTTACGAATTTTAGTCATTCAAAAACATATCTAAATTAATTAACAACTTGATTGGCATAATATTATTCGAGTAACATATTAATCAAAATTATACATTTTCCTTAAAAAAAAAAATTATATAGGTTAACTTTAATTTATTATTTATATATAATTAATTTAATTAAATATTATATTAATTTATAAAATAATTATAATACATATTTTTTTATTTAAAAAAAATAAAATAAGTTGAATAAACGTAAAGAGTACTTATTATTTATGTTAAAATAATCTTTGTCAACCCACTTTAAATATTAGTTATATATATTTGAATTTATAATTTTAAGTTAAGTTTCTTAATTTATAATAAAAATTAATATGAAAGTAAAGAAATAAAATCATTATTTTTTACGTGTTTATTAAAAATTGTAATAAATTAGAATAAAAATGTTCATTTACTTAAATATTTTTCTTGAAAGTGACAATGAATAATAAAAGATTAAAAATAAAGATAATTATGAAATTGTATATTATGAATTTGAAAAAATGAAATAATACTAAAGAGTGTAGAGAAACATTCCAAAATTTGTAAGGAGTCTTTATCCCTTTTTTTTTTTTAGAAAATAAACATAAAAATAAAAATAACTTACTTTTTATTAATTTTATTTAGTTGTTTGTAAACACACCCTTAAATGCTAACAAAAAAAAATAAAAAAAAAATATATATATATATATATATATATATATTATTATATCGTAACACAATGAGTATTAAATACACTTCTTTAGACAGAGCAAACACACATTTTACAAAAGCTCATAATAATAAAAATGTCTAACCATTATTGATCGCATGAGAAAACTCTATCTTGAGTGAGACAATCAAATTACAATTAATTGATCAATTCAGTTTTCTTAAGCTTCATCGGGTGCTCTCAAATTATCAGAAACATTAATCCAACCCAAACATTACTCTCCTTTTCCATTATTCATCCCTTATCTTTTCAAAAACATTCAAACTCCTAACGTATTATTTAATCCTCTACAATCCTTTTTTTGTGTATGTACATGTATAATGTAGATAAAGATATTTAAACTAATGTTTAATGCAAATCGTCTGTCTTATACTTCCTTCTTATTATCTGTCCGGCCAATAAAAACACTACAAGTCAATTAATTGACCACATCAGACAAGATCGTTAACTTCTACAAAACATTGTTAAAAAATAAAAAAGAAGAAGAACTGACAAGTTCACGGCTATCACAGAAGTGAGTAGTCTTAATTTTCAATAACATCAACTAAGGCTATAAAAGTCTAAAACAATAAGAAAATGAAGCTTAAAATTACTTCAAAGAGATCTCAATCGAGTTTTTCCCCCTAACCCAATTAGCAGAGAATTACAAATCGTACCTTTGTTGTTTCACTTTCACCTCTGCAAAAACAGAAGAAAGACTAAACTACTTGTTCTATGTAACTTCAGTCTGCAATTAGCAGTTTGGATAATCTTTTCCTCGAAGTCGTAGGTAGCTCACAGTAACTTGATTTCCTACCTATCATTGTAGGATTGAATTCGAGCATATTATAAAGGGCGGAATTCGTGCATTATATTTATATTTATATCGTGTTTGTTTTGTATTATATTTTTTTTCTTATTAAATTTACATATTTTTAATATTATGAAAAAATTTAATTAATTTTATCTAATTTATTTTTTTATAATAATAAAAAACTTAATATCTTTATAAATAAAAAATAATAATAATAATTAATTATAATTAAAAAATAATTTATATCTTGTTTGTATTTTGAGTCTAGCCCGAATTGCCGTGGCAAATTCAAACCTTGAAATCAAAATATTCCTAAACTTAATTATGCACGAATTCTTGGTTTTTTTCGTCGGTTTTGTTGCATTTCCCTTTAGGAATGAAGGTGAGTCGGTGACTAATAGCATACTAAGATTACTGTTTTGACTTTTTTTAATTTCCAAAAAGGTCCAAAGTAACAGCGTTCATACAATCTATGAATCTTAGCTGACGTGGCTAATTTATTGAAGTGTCGAACACCTATACATTAAAATAAAAAATGATAACATACATACATCAACTTATATTAACATAATTTAATTAATTTTTATTAATAAAAAATTTATAATCATTTCATTATCTCACATATTAAATTTTTTATTAAATTAATAACTAATATATTATTTAATACATATTATAATTCAACACATACTTATTCATTAAACTTAAATTAAACAGGAAACTTGACCGACGATTTTCGTCCATTAATGTGTAATTCATTCTATAGCCAGCAGGGACGTAACTAGAATTTTTTTTTTAGGAAGGCTAATTTATATTAAAATAAAATTTTTAATTTTTTTATTTATAATATTAAGATTTATAGTTAATATTAAAAAAATAATATAAATTTTAAAAATAAAAAAATTTATTTAAGTTGTGCCCGACGACGCTTTAGAGCATAAAATTCATCGATTATTAATTGAGATTCAATTTTTTCTGCAAATTTCAACAAGTAGTTTTTGAGATCGCTTACTTTTTTTGTTAGTAGCCTCAATAGAAGTATCTTGGTTGATTGTTGGTCATCTATTTTCTTAAAAAATAAATGAAGAGTTTTAAATGATTTAGAATTTTTGTGAGGTTTATCTATTATAACCTACAAAAAAAAATATTTAATGTAAATTAAAGTATATAAATTAAAAATTACAAATTTAAATAAACCTAACAACAATTAAACAAAAAATTAAAATAATTAAATAATTAAAGAATCAATAAATAAGTTATATGCCTAATTATTTTTCACCTATTAATAGTAATTGATATTATATAAATTTAAAATAAATTTTATGTTCTAATATAACAATGATATAATATATATTTTGAAATTAAGAGCTCTAATTAATAATTTAAAGAAGAAAAAAAAACATATTTAATAAAATAATGGTAAATTGTTATAAAAAAAGAGTGTTAAATACATATAAATTTATACTTAAATATATACTTAAATTAATAATTAAACAATATTTACCAATTAAAAAGTTTAAAAATTATAATTTTGAAGAGTATATAATACATAACTATTGATATGAGTGTAAATTAAAACATATATATTTTAAATATTTAATATTTTTATTTTTAAAAAAAAGATATAATTATAATATAATATATTAAATTATATTTATATTATTAATATTAATTAAAAAATTAAAAAATTAAAAATAAAAAAAAAAAAAAAAGCTGTCCGGGCTCAAGCCCGGTACAGCCCACGATTGGGTACGTCATTGATAGCCAGCTATATAGCATTTAAAACATCCGTTATGAAATCAAATGTATAATAATACAAATTATTGACTCATATAAGAACAAATTTGCTCAATAAAAAAGAAAAATAAATATATATCTTTCTTTTTAATAATACTATAAAATTATCATTACTTTACTTATTTAATAATATTTTTTTTTTGATCGCAAATAAGGCTCCGACTCAATGGGTAAGTATCACTCTTACCCACCGGACTCATCGCCAATGCTTGGTAGCAATACCGACCGCAGGCCAGGTAGCGGTTCCGAGGACTGGAGCCCGACACGACAAGCCGTGTCCGAGATCCCGAGCAACGCATTTAAGTCTCACTGACTGCCGCGCATTTAAGTCAGGACCGTTGCGTTCCTCTGCCTCGAACCCAGCTGCTGTAGGACAGGGACCGGAACATACCTGCATGGAGCCTTTCCGCTAGGCTACCACACGATCGGTACTTATTTAATAATATTAACTTCTAAGAAATTAGCTAATATTCCTACTCTAACAAAACAAAATAAAAACTCAACTATCTTTACATTGAATGCTTAAATCACTTTTTCAATTATTAGGGCCAAAAATTGCTAGAAACTTTGATTATATATTAATAATTATCATTTCTAACCTAAAGTACCACAAGAAATGAAGTGGTGACCCATAATATGCTATACATTTACATTTATATTTAAAATGTGCAAAATAAAACGTTTACATTTTAATTAATTATAATAACAAAAAATTTGAAAAAGTAAATATTTATTAGCATTTAGCTAAATTAATAGCCATTTTATATTTTTTTTTCTTCCTACACATTCTACCTATTGTTCATTGATCATCAAGCTTAATTATTTAAACACATTATGCAAATATTTCATGTAAGAATGAAGAAAAGTAGCTATTCATTCGTGCAAGGCATTTGATTTGATTTTAATTTTTCGTATGGCTTAAGTTTGTTTTGTATGTTGATATTAATAATGTAATTATTTTGAGTGTTATTATTATTATTATTATTATTATTATTATTATTATTTCTTTCTTTTGATAAAACAGAAACTTTAGACATTGATCTTAGAAATGATGATACTTTAAATTTTGAGTACTTAAAATCTTTACTAATATTTATAAATAATATTGAACGTTAATATTGTATAATGAGCTATGGGGTTTGTGTGTAATATTTATTGCGCGTTTTATTGTATGAAAATCTTTATTTTAAAGAATATTAGTTCAAGTTTTTAATATGTTAATTTTTGTTTGGTTATAAATCAATTTTTATTGTGAAATTTTTACTTTTAATATTTATTTTCATATAACATTGCCAATACAACTTTTTAAATTTTAGAATTATATCATTTGTTACATTTATAATTTTAAAGCCCAAACATAAAGTAGTAATTATTAATTCATACATGGAATAGAAGATCAAAACTCAAAACCAAGCTTCATTTCATAAAATAAATACCTGACTTTCGTTAGCAATATTTTCTTTTTTTTATTCTTTCTTTTATTTTAAATGCATTCAAATCATTGTAACTTATAAAATGGTCTCTTATTAATTAATTCATTAGATTTGTGACTATTGTTATTGAGATTAATTACTATTACTTTATAAGTATGTTTCTTGAAGTGTATTTCTTATTACCAGGATCGAAAATGCATACTACAACCGACTTTAAACGTTTACTCTTCAATAAATAATTATAAGAAAAAGTTATTTGATGTTGTTAATTGCATTTAGACAGGTTGATTAAAGCTATATGCTTTTTGTAGAAAATTAAAAAAAAAAAAAAAAAAAAGTCACTAAAATTGAATTAGTATTATGAAATATAGATAAAATAAGAAAATGATCATAATAAGAACAAAGTAGAGAGAAATAATAAAGATAAATAGTTGAGAGAATAGAGAGATCTTATTTCTTATTATATTCAATGAATCAATATATATACATTGAGGGTCCTTATATAAGTAGAGATTCATGTATAAATCAAAAATTGTTATTAATTTTGATTAAGGCTAATATGATCTATTAATCAATTACATAATTTTCTTTCAATAAAATAATTGGCTTCTAGCTTTCTGTAAAGATTGAAAGAGATTAACAATCATAATTTATAATAATTAGTTAATAATTAATTTTAATTTTATATTCACATATTAATTTATCTCATTTTTTTTAATAAATTTCTTAAGAATAATAAAAATAAAATAAAATACGATATACATAGTATACCATGTGCATTGGCACGTACCTAATGGCTAGTAGTACTTAAAATTTGTAGAAGCAAATTTGTATTAAAAGAAACAAACATTAAAATGCACAATCTAAAGAGATAAGAACATAAGAAGTTCGAAACCAAATCTATTCAACTCAAACCAATCCAAATTATAGGTTTGATTCGGATTGATTTTACACCTCTAATTAGCTCATTTTGGTTTTTATTTTTCAATGACCGAACTCACACAACTTTGCACAAATAGACCCACTAAAACGAAGCAAAATATTGGACCCAAGGAAAAATAGAAGAAACAAATTAGTAGGTCATGGTATAATAGTCCAATCAGAAGACATACGACAAATACAACCAAAACATCTCCAACGCTCAGTTTTGTTAAACAGAAATTGTTCCCAAAAAAAAAAAAAAAACATTCAGTAGTAGATTCGTCACAGCTCAGCAGAGAGGTTAGAGAGTGTCGATGGAATAGCCAGAAATCTATTAGACATAAAACTTGTAGATATGGTACAGGTAAAGGTTCTACAACCAAAATTACCAGGAAATCCCTACTAAGAAATGTAACATTCAATAATCATTAAGATCCTTCTGTTAATAAATGAAAAGGATAAGGAAAAAAATGTAACTGCTTACTTTCCTCAACTGCCCAGAGACTGCTCAACCAAAACTACGATTGAAATAGTTTGATTGCCTTTCATTGGGATTTTGGTTTCTCAATCTTCACGCAAGGCAAAAGTCCAATAAAATGATCAACCTTTGGGGCCCAACCCCGTTGCTGCGCACGGCAAAACATCAAGAAGGTGTTTGCAAAGTAGGCATTGAAACCCATTAATAGGTGCCACAACGCATGACCTTGTGGGTTAATAGGCCATTGTGAAATCTGTTTGCATAATAGGCGATCAAAAAGCCCACACAGACTCCCAAAAAATAGGGTAATGACATAAAACTTTGCAAGCCGCTTGGCAGAGGCATCTTCTGTGTAAATGTAATACTTGTACATTCTAGGTATGCAGAGAAAACATAGAATCACATAATGAAACTTGAAACCGATGCCAAAACGGAACACTGCATGAACCAAGGCAAAAACAGCACCATAGAGAAAGAGAAAGGTAGGCATTGTACTGCGATAGTGCCAATCTGGTGAGTATAGAATATAAATATAAAGAAGCATTTCCCAGACCATAGGAGTTTCATCGCCCTGCTGTTGCCTGGATGTCCAATATTGAAAGTACTTTTCAAGATTTAGTTTCAACATTATACAAGACAAGGTCAATTTTAATCAAAGTTGAACTTCATATGATAAACTCCATACATAAATCTATATAACTGCATGTTGTAAAAAAATTATGCCCCAAATGCTGGTATAAATGAATAAGCGAGAAACAGGTCAAGTAACCTCTTGTCATTTTTCCAATAAGTTACAGATGCTGTTCCTTAAAGTAGTACTCAATGTTATTTTTAAGCAAGTTGCCCTATCATACTTCTTATAAGCAAAGCATTTATAAATGCAATCCCAACTTCACGTTTAATTTGAATAATACTTACAAACGCTGTAATGTGGCATGGTATAGCATGCTTCCAATTGCAAGTGTCATATTAGATATGTGAAGAACGCTAAACCTCTTCTCAAAACGTTGCCTTAAAGCATTTATAAGGCCTATCAGAGCCAAAAGAACACATGGGATGTTTGATATAGTGTTGAAAAATTCTGCAATATACGAAGAGTACGCATAATTCTTTTCACAACACTCAGTAGTAGATGTGACAGGACCCCAGAAGCTTGACATTGAACTTTCCATCCTGAGTCTATGTCCGGTGTTTTCAACTAGAACTCTCACGTTGGTAAGTTGAAGAGATCACAAAGCCTGGAAAGACATAATTTAACAACCTAACCAAATGAGGGCATATTCACATGGTAATGAGAACACTAGGGAAAATGAATGCAACAAGTCAGACAAGCGAATGCATTAAAAATATCACAATTATCAATAGAAAACATCTGAAAATAAATGTTCACCAAAAATAACGTTGCCACTACAGTAAAGCGTTTGACATAGTATATTATTCTTCCTTTTCAGCATACTTACAAAGAGGACAGAGATGGCTCCAGACCTAAAAGATTAAATTGACACACAAACAATGCAAAACAAATCCAGCGTATGTTGGATGGCTTCGCAGCATGCCAAAAACAACTTATCTAGTGAGCAACACTAGCGTAACTCAGCAGAAAACAGTAGAACAAAAAAGGGTAAGATGGCAACCAAAGAAGCTCAACGCTTTTCAACTAAGATTCAAAGATATTGCAAAAGGGCAGTCAACTAGCACTGATAGGAAGTTATAAAGTTAATTCAATGAATTAATGAAAGCAACATACTAACAGCTGATCAAGAACAAAACATGCATCAATAGTCAATACTCGTTAAGACAGCCAAACAAACAATGGTTAAACACCAAACTGAAGTGCCAAATGTGCTTAAACTCACAAAGTAAATGCCCAATAAGCAAGAATCATCAACAATTGTACAACAAATTTTATTAACTGAAGGAAACTAAACACCCACAATTTAGTAAAAGCATAATTTCAATCTTATATGTTCAGTAAAACATTACAACTCATTCCACTACCGGATTCCAAAACCCAAAATCCTCGGCAAGATATAACAGGCATCTTTTCTATGAACAAAGCATAGTTAGTGAGATCCAATCTGAACCATTTATTTCACATGATTCGCGAAATATATTGACTTACAAACCACTAAATAAATTGGATAACTAAACACAATGGTTAGATGAACAAACAATTCAATAGACCCAGAAAAGAAAAGAAAAAAAACATATTACAACTTAGCGTATTAAAAATATCATCGGAAGAGCGAGACAAACCGTCGTAGGCAAACCAGATCTCATTGTTTTTGCGGTGGTTGGTTCAGTCTCTCTCGGAAAACTTTCACAAATCAGAAAAAGGAGTGGTAGGCTAGTAGCTTTTAGAGTGCAAGAGGCTGAGAATCTCTTCGGCGTTCGAGGCCTAGTGCAAATCCTGGTTTTTCATTTTCATTTTCATTTTCGTTTAACTACTCTTAATTTATTTATTAAATGATTTGAGATATTTTATTTGGAAGAGTTGCAAAATTATCCTTAATGTTTACATTATTACAAAAAATATTTTTAATTATAAATTTTGTGAAAAAATTTATCATTGGAGCTAAATTCATTAATGACATTATATTTAAGTATTAATAAAATATTTTAAATTTATTAAAAAATATAACATTATTTATAAAATTAATTTAAATAATAGATGTTATAAATATTTTTGTAATAACTTAAATATTATAATAACTTCTTAATCAACTATTTAAGAATATAAAATTTATTAAATTTTTTATTACTTTTGACATTCTTATGAAGTATCCTATACTTTTATTTATCGTAACTAATTAATGTGACATTGATTTGATCCAATTTCGCTAATATTCTCTTATCAATTAAAAAATAATTAGCACGAGGCTTTAATAAACTATAAATTTAACAACTTATATGGACTATGTACCTACGTAGCAGAAAGTAGCGGTGATAATTTATATGAATCTCGAATTAGTTAAATTTAAATTAATTTAATTTATATTTAATTTATCAACTTAAATTTAAATCAAATACAAAAAAGTTAGTTCAAATTGATCCAAATTATTAATTATATGTTTTTTTTTAATTAATAGGACTTTTCATACAATCTTATTTTTCATATAAACTCATTTATTTTTAACCCTAGATAATTATAACTCAATACTTATAAGAATTGAATTGATAAAAAAAATCACGATAATCACTATAATACACACACAAAAAATGTGCATGGCCAATTAGCCAATATCTATCATAAAATTTACGAAAGAGACATACTTCTATATTAAACATGATAATGCAGAATATTTAAAACAATTCCAAAATTATTATACAATTGTATTAATATCTCCGAAATTATTAAACATTTTTCCCAAAAAAATCACATCAATATTCCAAGTGCTCACTATTGTGTTACAAAATAAGCATCTATTTTTCAATTTTCAAACCTTTAATTATAATATAAAGTAGCTACATACAAAAAATAGAGCAATATCCTAATGACTTAAGCAAATGTATGCTGAAAATTGGCAAAGAAACTTAGATATCGATTGTTAATCATCTACAATACACAAACAAGAATAGCATATAGCACCAAGTTTTAACATACCATACAATTTTATATCTTATAGAAGTGTAGCAAAAATAAATAGAGATTAATTATGACAAATGTTACAAGTAAAAGTGGGTGGAGTGATAGGACTAATGACAGTCAATAGTTACAAAAATTAAAATAACTTCTAGAAACATGCATGAGAATGATGCCAACAATCCATAAATTAGCACAAATCAATGAACATAATTAAAGGTAAATAAGAAAATATTATACACACAAAGAATTTATAAGAATTTAAATTTATACCTCAATACTTTTAGTTAGCATCTTGATTCCTAAGCACAATCATGTTATTAGAGTTTTGAGTATCAGATTCAGTGATCAGCTTACTTACAATATCTTTAGCAAATTCCTCATATGGTTTATCTTAAACGTAAATAAATATTGTTAAATATATTCATTATTACTATACAAACCATAATAAGAAAAAAAATTAATAAAAAAAAAACATTTTCCAACAAATAACCAATATCTAGTGCAAACAAGCGTCAACCGTACTAGGTAAAATTTGGGTACGATATTGATCCAAAACTCTTCCACCAACACCAAAAGCAGCTTTTGAAGCAACCGTAGTAAGAGGAATACTTAGAATATCATATGCCATTGCAACAATATTAGGATATCTATTTTATGACTTCCAATGTGCAATAACATCAAGGTTGGAATTTTGATTCAAATATTGTATTGGCTCCTCTAAATTTCAATTGACTTTTTGGTGGAACAAAATTTCCATCAAATACACTAAAATTCTACAACCATAATAAAAATATTAAAATTATTATATAATCTAAAGCTCAAAAGTTTAATCAAGTATTTTACCTTAAATAAAGCATATTTTTCTTTCTAGTAGGAAAATCGTTGTTGTGATTAGTTGAAGTATCAACAGATACACTTTTATCATATGAAACTTGATTAGAAATAAAACCACTTTTAAAGTATCCACTAAACAATTCAAACAAATTTTTCTTGACATCTTGATATGAAATAAATTAGAATGCTTATATATTTGATTGTATATAAAATCCACAAACTGAAGCTTATAGAGGGGATCAAAAATTATAGTTATGGACAATAACATATTAAAATTAGACCAATATTTTTCAAAATTTGGAAGCATCTGTCTAACAATATTATTGATATAGTCATTACTATCATTTGCCTTCTCCCTCAAAACCACATAGCAATTAGCCACTTGAAGAAAATATAAAGTTGCAATTGGATATGTTGTCCTTGAAAGATGATTGATGACCTCGTAAAATACTGTAAAAAATTCACAAATATTGTTAACTTTTTCTCATTCATCTTTTGTAAGACAATGCTTATAACTATATTCAACAAATACTAAGTGTTCAAATGCTTTACGATAACAAAAAGTACTCTCAAACATGTGGTATGTAGAATTCCACCTGGTAGAAACATCTTGTCTCAAACATTTTTTAGTCTTGCAACCAGAGTCATTAGAACACAACTTATAAACTTTTGCTTTCGTGCACTTATCCTTTCACAAACTGATCCTATCTCAAATTTTTTCAACTGCAGAATCAATATCTTTCAACCTATCTTGCACTACCAAATTGATAATATGTGCACAACAATGAAGATGAAAAAATTTACCATTAGCTACAAGTACATTGTTTTCATTCAATCGGGTAATTAACTTATCTACACAAGTATCATTTGAAGAAGCATTGTCCAATGTCAATCCAAACAAATTATTTTCAATGCCCCAATCACAACACATATCATAATTTTTTTTCACTAAGTGTTTCACCATTATGTGGAGAAGGTATGAGTGAGAAATTTAAAATTCTCTTGTATAAGATCCAATCATTGTCAATAAAATGACAAGTTAGAGATATATATCCATCAGTTATAATTGAAGACCAATAATCAGAAGTAAGACTGATCCTACCAGGACATGTAGTTACCATTATTTTGGTTCTTAACTTCTCTCTCTCATAAATCATAAGAGTATCAGCTTTCGTCATATTTCTAAAAATTATATGAATTCTTAGACGTAAATAATTAAGAACTGTTCTAATGCTTTCATATTCCACAAATTGAAAAGGCAAGTCATGTAAAATAATAGCTTCAACTAATAACTTTCTGAACTTTTCAATATTAAATTCAAAACGACATGAAACCATATTCTTAGATTTTTTAATAATCATCTGACCCACATCTTATGTATCTCTCATAGCACATTTTTTATAATGATGAGTAAAAATACATGTTCCATTCTCAGACCTATTTTAATAAATTTGGCCACAATACTTACACTTTTCTCGTAAAATTTTATAAGAACTCAAAGGAAGAGTCTCATTGTCCATATCCATGATCTTTTTGACATCCTCTTTTGTCTCTTTAACTTATTACAATAACAAGTGAATAAATCTACCACCCTAATTATAAAAAATTCCTAAAATCAGAGCTTTATCGACAGAGTGTTCTTGAACTAAAAAACCCATACTTTCTCCTCTTTAAATTGTAAAAGAGCTCGAATAGTGGGCTAGATATAAATGGAATGACTAAGAAAAAGGGTTGGGTCTAATTCATCAACGTCGGTTGCGTTGCTCTTGATGGTACCTTGTGTGTCTGCTAATGTACTGTTGGAGGAAACATGGGTTGGAGTGTTGGACTAGCAATGTTAACTACACTATTTAGGCTAAGGATAAGCACTTCTATAATGGTGATTGGCTCTATAAATTCTCTGATTAAAATATATATAGGCCCACTGATCGACACCATAATTAAAAATAAAAAAAAACTAATTAAAATATAGAATGTCTTCAGACCATTTTACCCTTGCTTGCTCTCGGCCCAAATGTCAAAATTTTGTCGAGCTTTTTAAGTATAAGTAATAATCTATAATCATTTAAAAATATTTAAAAATATGATCAACTTTTAATATTTTTTGCAAAATATGAATACTGAAAAAATATTGAGCCCATCTATTTCGGATGAAGAGTGCTAGTAATACTCTTATTTTTACTTTCTATTTTTTTTAAAATAATATATGTAAATTTTACTTATTTTATACATTGATTTTTCTTAAAAAATGTCAATAAAGTATAATTATACATATTACTTAAAAAAAATACAAAGTAAAAATTAGAATGTAAAGCGTTGTTAGCATTACTCATTCCCCCATTCATTACGATTTTTTAACAGCACATTTATTAATTGTAATTGAAGAACAATATGAAATGCTAATAAAAATATTAATTTTTTTTAAATAGTTTTTAAATGTCATAATAAAAAATAAAAAAATATTAAAAAAAAATAATTTTGTTATTACATTTTATAAATTTGAAAAAAAGTATCAAGTAGAGTATGAAAACAATTAACATAAATAACTCTTAAATTTGTTGGTCTTTATTTCATTTTCATCATATTTTAAAAAAGTATACAAGGAAATAAAAATGACTATTTTTTCACACATTTTCTTATAAAACTTTAATATATTTGTTTAAGTTTAGAGTCAAAAATGATAGTTTTAGCAATGTTTTTATTAAACACTAGAGCATTAATTTATGTAATAAATTTTTTTTAATTGCTTTAACATTAATGTTTTATGCTCTAAAAATAGTAACTTTCATTATTATGATTAAATACAATATATTAAAAATGTAGAATACATGTGTAGAATTATTATGATTTTTCAATTTTGTTTTGTTTAATTTATACAATATATTAAAAATGTAAGTAATAGAATAACAAATAAATAAATAAAAATTAGTTATTTAACCACAATTTTTGTGTCAATTTGACATCCATTATTGGATTAGCAAAAAGGGAAAGAAAGAAAAAAAAAATTGATATCTATTATTGTAAAAACTTCAAAATAAAAAGCATTATATTAAAAATAGATATAATAAGCATTATTAATATTACTATTAAGTATGTTTTTTTCAAATAAATTTTAAGATAACCAAAATAAACTCCTTAATATCATAAAAATCTTCTTTTGGAGTTTGATTCTTATTAGTTTTATTCACGTAATAAATTATTCACTAATTCTTATGTCACTCCAAAAATATGCATGAATTTTTTAGGATTTCTACTTAGAGCCATAAAAATCTATAAAAATATACATTTTTTAAAAATCTTTCAAAATAACTTTCTACTAGGCATATTTAAGTTTTTTTTCTTGCCAACGAGCTTGTGTCCCAATTGCATAGAGTTCACCTATAAAAGATCTAGACTTCAATTCATAATTACGAGTGTGTGAGTAATGTAGTTATTAAAAAAAAATGTCTATTTGCCTATAAGTTGTACATCATAATTGCTTTAATTTTTCAAAAATTATACTTAAATTTAATTCTTATATGACCAAACAAAAAATTTGACATTTTTTATGCATTTGTAAATCACATGACTTTTTAAAGTATCAAATTGAACGTTTTGGTATTTAATAAAATACCCAAATTATATACATTTATATATACAATTTTAAAGTAAGCCTTGTAATTTTTTTTTAAAAAAAAATTGTATAAAGTGCAATTTATAATTTATTTAAAATTTTTATTTTTTTATTAAGTAAATAATAAATTATTCGCGGTTAAAATATTCACAAGTATTACATTATTTATCTTTTTTTTTTGTTTAATACAATTATATTTATTTTAAGTAATACAACTAATTATCTCTCTCTCTCTCTTTTGTTAATTATCTTAAGTATTACTTTTTTATCAAATAAATTATTAGTAGTTAATCTATTGAGAAATTAAAGTTATTTATCTCTCTTTTTTATAGAAGATTATTTATGGTAAATAACATAAACAATTATTATCGGTCAAATTAAAATTGTCATTAATGTAATACTATCTAAAAAATTTATTAAATATTATATCAATTTTTTTCATAAATATTTTTGTAGTATTTTATTGAAATTAGAGATATGCATTGAAAAATCATGCTATTTTTTTTTAGAGTTGTGCTATCTATATTAAGTAATTTATCAATTATTGATTAAATATAATATTAAAAATGTGAGATAAATAAATAATCATAAGACCTTTTATTAATAGAAAATAATTAAATTATATCATGAAAATGATATCAACATAAAATGACATGTGTCATGCACCTTAACTTGATTAGTAATAAAAATGTTTTGGTATATAAAATAAAATTGATTTAAGAAAAAACATTATAATAATTTTTTTTAAATTTGCGATAAAAGTAACTTTGAAAAAAAAAAAATGTTTGTATGGTAAAATTATTTTGGTCTATGCAATAAAAATGATTTTATAAAAAAATAATTAGAAAATTATAAAAAATAACACCCTAAAATTTATAATAATAAAATTAGCACTCTAATAATATTAAATGTTTACCATTAAACGGATCTAAAATTTCGTCGTTCAATTTCAATTGAATGGTTGTTCAAAGAAAAATGATATATCAATTATTTTTTTTAATTGTAAAAATATAAATTTGAACACGAATGATACTATTTTTATTATTATAAGTTTTAAAGATGTTATTTTTATTATTTTTTCAAAATAATTTTAAAATGAAAGTGAACTCGTGAAATTCAATTTTTTAATTATAAAATATTTTGCTTATGAGATAAAGCGATTTAACAAAAAGTTATTTTGGGTGATTTCACACGAGTTCATTTAATAAAACTATTGAAAAATTACCAAAAATAGCAATCCTAAAATTTATAGTAACAAAACTAATACCCTAATAATATTGAACGTTCAATATTAAATTTGAATGTAAAATATTGAACGTACAATATTAAACGAGTCTAAATTATCGTTGTTCAATTCTAATTGGATGGATGTTGAAAAAAAATGACATATTAGTCATTTTTTTAATTGTGAAAATATAAATTTAAACACAAGGGGTGTTAGTTTTGTTATTAAAATTTTGAGGGATGTTAATTTTGTTGTTCTCTTAAAACTGTTTTACATATAACATAAAATGATCTAAAAAAAAAAAAAAAAAATCCCAAAATAGAAGTGATTTTACAAATGTTTAATTCTTTTTTTTATTAAATACTAAAATATTTCAAAGTAAAGTGATTTATACTTATTAATTAAAAATATGTTCCGTGAATCGTTTTAATTAGTTTATTTTTTTGTTAATTTTTGTGATATATTTAAAATAAATATAAAATTAAATTTTTTTATACTTTTAAATTAATATATAAGTAAAATAATATTTATATTTTTTATTTAATGTGATAATTATTATATAATTAAAATTTTTATTATATATAATTTTTTTTTTATTATATTTATAATTTTTATTTAATGTGATAATAAATTTTAAAATATTTATACATTTTGAGGAATAGTCATTTTAGTTAAATTAATGTAAATATTTTAAAATATAAAAATACTTTCACACTATAGGTGAATAGATATTATTAAAAGTGTACTTTCATGTTTATAAAAAATAAAATAAAAGCATAAAAGCAATGACATTTGATTTTTTCTACCTCTTTAAAAAAGAAAGAAATATATTTTTTGCTTGGTATATTTTTAATCTTATTTTTTAGGGTGTGGTTAGGAGTGTCAAACGGCACGGTACGGTATAGTCCGTTAAATACTTAACTCGTTGGCCCACCAGGCCGGCACGACACACCAGATATTTGGCACAGTACGGCACGGCCCGTTAGCCAAAAGAGTAGCACGACACGGCCTATAGCCCTTAACGGGCACGCCAGTATGATACGGCACTCGAAATCTTATTATTTTAAAAATTAAATTTAAAAAATATCAATAAATAATTTTTTTTTACATTTAAATAAAATTGGACATAATCTAATAAATTTCTAATAATCCATCAAATAAGAGATTGGAAGTTTGACTCTCACTTTTAATTTTTTAAAGCATTATTTATAATTTTTAACTAAATAATTAAATAAATATATAATAAAAATGAAATAAAAGGGATTACGGGCCGTGCCAGCCATTAAGCACAACCCAAAGGGCAGGACACGACATGTTAAAGCCCACGGGTTAAAAATGGAGGCACGACACGACCCATATAAGGACCAAGAGCCATCACGTTACGTTAATTGGCCACGGGCCAACACAACATGTTAATTTGACGAGCTAGGGCGAGCCGATCTGTCTTTTTTGACACCTTTAGATGTGATTAGTTATTTTGCTTATTAAAAAATATAATTGAATTATTTTAGTTATAAAAATATAGTCATAAAAAGACAAATATTATTTAAATACCAATATTTTAAATAATAAATATGAAGAATAAGGATTTTAATAGAACACTAAAATTTATAACAAGAATAATAAAAAATACTAAATTTTGTAATATTATTTGTATGAAATTAGAATTCTTTTATAACACGTTGAATTTAAAGTATTCTCTTTAAAACGTGACTATAAAAAAGTACCGAGACCTCCGTAAAGTATTGGATACCGTCTAAATGTCTAATCCCTACCAAACACGGAAACTCTTTTTTTTTTTTTTTTCGTACACAACCAAACACGGGAACTCGAAAGTCGAAACCACAAAGCATCAAGAAACACACGAATTTAGAGAGATAAAGGCAGTAACGGGAAATAAAACTGTGTTTAGGCTTTAGAGAGAGAGAAAAAAATACTCAAAGAAGAAAAAATTGCCCTCTAATTTTTTTCTACAAGTACTCCGTATTTTATTTTATTTTTTTAATTTTAATTTTTCTCGCTCGGATCGGATCGTTCATCACCGATACATAGAGCGTTTCATGGAGGGAGTTGGGGCCCGACTCGGACGATCCTCTACTCGGTATGGACCGGCTACGGTGTTCACTGGGCCGGTAAGGAGATGGAAGAAGAAGTGGGTCCACGTTGCACCTCCCTCCTCTACGTCCTTCTCCAATCATTCTCATACCAATCACTCTCATCATCAGATTCAGTCTCAATATCACACCCAAAACGGTACCGTCAACGGTAATAACTGTTCTCATCTCTTGCTTTACAAGTGGACTCGTATTACTCAAAGCCAAAACGCTGCCATTAATGGCAATTCAAATAGCATCGTTAATATCAACGGGGACAAGCCTGATGGCAAGGACGAGGCTCTAGAAGCGCTTCCTGAGGAGCCTCCCAGGAGAAAATTCAAATATATTCCGGTATTGTTGATTTTTTTAATTGAAACAAATTTCGATTTTGAGTTAGGTTTTAAGCAAATAACTGCTGTGTTTTGAATATAATGTTGTCGGATCTGGGATTCTGAGTTAATATTAGTTAGGGGTTGGGTTTTTGGATTTGGGCGGTGGGGGGACATTCTTTATTTGTTAGCATTGGGTTTAAGGGCATAAAATTACGTTTGATTTGTTTTCGGGGGACTAACTTGGGGCGAGGAAGCTGATTTGTGATTCGGATTAGGTGAAATTTTGCTTGGAAGTCTTGGAAGTTTAGATTTGAGGGAGTTATCTTGTGCAGTGTATTAATGCTGCTGGCGAAGCTGATCAAAGTACAATGGAGCAGACAAGGAGGCCAAATACGGAAGTTATTTTTTTTCTAACATGTCGCTTTATGCCCTTTCTTCGGTATCAACACGATAAAATAAATTTAAACCGTTAATGTTGTGCATTGCACATGACCACTTTAGATGGTGTATTGTACACATGACTTTTTATAAAAGTTGATATTGTTCAGAGAATATAAACTGGATACTGTTTGTTGAGGAATACAAAATGTCTGTAGGTGTAGATCTAATTAGAACATTGAAGTTTACTTTCAAGTTAATGTAAAAAAACAAAAGGAGCCATTTATTATAGTAGATACAGTATTTCCCGAATATGTTAATGATTACTGTAATAGTCACAGTGCTATGGTACTTTTTATCAAGTTTAGCTTTATGTTGTTGCTTTTATCCATATTTAGTTGACTAGATAGTTTGAAGGCGAGGTATCTTTTCTGAATATATGCTTATATTGGTTCCAATTATAATTGGGTTGGTACAACTGATTGCATCAATAATTAAATTTTTCTGTGGTTTTCTTGACATCAAGAGTCTGACTTGGATAGAACTTGACATCAGAACTTTTGTTGTTATACTCGCTATTTATCTTTAAATATGGAAGCTGAAATGTTGTTTCTGTTTAGCTTATTTGCTTCCTCAACTTTTAGTTGTCAGCATAAACGGAACTCTAGGGGCACAAACTTTAATAAGAAGAAAAGAAAGGTCTCAGGTTAACAAAACAATATTCTTTGGTACAATACATTGTTGCAAAGTGCAATAGATTGGCATCAGACCTCAAAGATGAACAAAATAGAAGATTTGGGCTTACCTATTCAACTATACTAATCTATGTAGAAATTTAATTTGAGATCCAGGGTTGACAGAATAGTATACTTTAGCTACATACAAACTGGTTTGTCACAATCTGCAACAGAGGACATGTAGATACAAACACTTAATATGTTGATAAGCGAACTTAAAAGAATGGTTGTGTGGCTCTCCTTCTAGTTGTTGCTACTTACGAATTAGAATAGGATGAGACTGAGGTTGTGTTCTTGTTTGGTCTACTTGAATAACAACTTCTCTATTACTGACCAAAAAAAAAACTTAAAAGAATGTTAGTTTTTCTTGTACTTTTTTGGATTAAGTTGGAGACATGTATCTCCTTTTAGGGCAACGAATGGTTGCATGATTTAGTTATTGTTAAACTATATCTGTCTGGTTCTGGTTTGGAATTATTACCAATGCATGATCACATTGATATCTGGTGATGCAGATTGCTGTGCTAGATGAACAGAAAACCGAGAGCATAGAAACTGAGATTGCAGAGAAAGTTGAAGATGAAGCTAAAGCATCCGAAACTGATACGAGTACCAAGATTATGGACGAGAAACCTGACATAAATGATGTTCCAATGGAGGAAAATCAGGTGAAATTTTTACACAAGTCAATGCTTTTAAATATCTTTTTTCCCTCTAAACACTCTTGCTTTCCTTTTTGTTTATAGCACTTCCAATTTTGAGAACAAAAGTTGTACATATGAACTGCATTTATCCTATGGCAGTCATAGTTTGGTAAGGACCACTGTTGATTAGTTAAATGATGGTATTCATTTGTCCAGCATGAATGGGTTTGTGGCTTCACACCCATAAACCCTGGTTTTAAACTGGACGCCTCACTCCAGCCAAAAATAAATAAATAATTGTGCCAGACTTGTTTTAGTTCACTTAGATGTTGATGCTTAAGGATTATAGTTTCCTAGCTTTCTCCATAAGATGCATAGTTTACCCATTGGAAGGTGTTAATAGTGGATTAGATGAACTGGCTTAATTCCTACACTAGCCTAATATATCTGTGTTATAAATTCAGTCTGAGGGCAATAATCGGGTAGTACGCCAAGATCTGAATGAAAGCACCTTGGATTTCGGTTTGAATTTGAACGCTGAGAGTAATGATGATCCCGATTCAAACACTGATGATGTCAGAAATAGCTAGCTGGATTGGTGAACTTAAGCTATGTCGAATCTCTTGATTCATATTAAACATGCAGGGGATATGAAGAGCAGAACAAGCACTAATTTTTCAAATTTGTTGTGTTTTTTGTTGCCTGAGTTTCTTCGGCTTTACTTTTTGTCATATAAACCAAAATGTACCATTGAGGCTTCTATTGGACGCTCCAATTCGGATAATTATTGTTGTTCGACAGAGCACTTGTTTTGGAGCACCGAATAGTTGATTTTTTATCTACCTAAATTCTTTTCTATGTAACAGAAGAGATGGGAACATACTTGCTCTACAAGGTGTAAGTTATAAATGTAACGGACGTTTATTTAACTGCTTGGCATTTTATCCATATAACTGCTTAGATTTTTTCAGATAATATTACTTTCAATGACGTTTTCGTCTCATGCATTTCACAGGATGGTGCTCCCAAGCATATTGAACCTTCCTGTATTTATTTTATTTTAAAAACTGTCCCGGAGAATTTGGCATTAGAAGAACCTGATCGAGATTTTTTTTCCTTCCTTAATTAAGCTCGGTTAAGACTTTGAAGTCTGGTCCAGCAAAATGCTTGTTTTTGGCACTAATGATTAGGGCCTGAAATTTACTGCGAGAGGGTACTTTTAACTGTACGAAAAACAAATAGAGATGAATCTTGGTTCTGAAATTTTGAAGTACATTTTATTTCTAATTTTTGATTAAATAATGTGTTCTTTTCATATTTGATTCCTTTTTGCCAGGTGTACCAACCAGTTTTTAGCTAAATAAATTAAAAAAATGTAAAAGAAAATAGGGTTCAGGAGTGCAATGGAAGCAAATAGACTCGTAAAAATTAAATGCTGACCCGCTTTGAATAATCACGACCCGTAGGACTTCTAGCTTCATGCGGCATTTGTTCATGGGTTCTCGCCCATTGCAGAAAACTCTCCACTGTTGCCTCCCATAGGAGTCTGGGTTGTATCTCAATTCTCAATCCCAATGTAGCTGATTGTTATCTCGAACCAGTAACTTACATACCACTTCAACAGAAACAACAAATGCCAAGAAATAATAAGGGCTATGTCTTAATGAAAACGTTGTTATATTTTTTATATATGAATTTTAATAAAATACTATAACTTTTCATAAAAAAGTAAAAAAGGGTTCTTGATAGAGTGTAATTTCAAAAAGAGGTTTTGTTTATAAAATCAAAATTTGCCCCCGTCGCAATCTTGAAGGCCAAAATGAAAGTCACATCTGACAGGCCTCACATTTATATATTCAGATTAGATAGATAGATAGATGCTTATAAATATATAAACTAATTAAATTTTGAAGGGTAAACATTCCCTAATTTTTCAAATTTAATAAATTTGGTCCAAAGTAGAGTAAGTGTGCTAAATTTGAAGTTAAATAAATCATAAAAAAAACAATTTTAACAAGTTAATTATGATTACTTGTTTGAAATTTCAACATAATTTATATATACAAGTGTTTTGAGAGAAAATATGTATGGTAGATTGAGTAGAGTGTTGAGACGTAACCTTCTTATGATAGAACAAAGTATCTATATATAATTTAGCATATTAGACATCGACATTTTGAAACTAGAGTAAAAAATATTAGGTGTTAGCCCACGTAAGAATAGTAGCTCCCACGTGTTGTCTGTCAGTGAATTATTTAAATAGCACAGATTTGAACAAAAATTTTTTTTGAACCTAAATAGCACTTTTTAGACTTAAACGGTGAGTTTCATTTATATAATATATATGATTTTTACCAAAATATCCCTTTATCTGAGTATTCGTAAAAACTTCGCCATTTCCGTGTTTCCTTCGAATTCACATTTTGTATGTACAGGTTACATACAAAATAAATGTGTATGTAACCTGTACATTCACATTTTGTATGTACAGGTCATGTGAATGTACAGGTTACATACAAATTTATTTTGTATGTAACCTATACATACAAATTTATTTTGTATGTAAATTTGTATGTAACCTGTACATACAAATTTGTATGTAACCTGTACATTCACATTTTGTATGTAACCTGTACATACAAAATGTGAATGTACATAAGCTGTTCTTCTTCTTCTTCAAGTGGGTTCAAGTGAATGTACAGGTTACATATAAAATAAATTTGTATGTAACCTGTACATTCACATAACTTCATCTTCATCTTCATCTTCAATTCTTCACCTGCTCCACTCTTTCCTACATATATCAAACAACAAAAAGCTTCAAATTATACTAAAAAACAGCGATAAATAAAGAAATCACAATTAATTTATATTAAAATTTAAACTTATAGGATTTCATACAAATCAGGAACACAGAAGAAGGGAAGAAGAAGAAGAAGAAGCGAAAGCGAAGAAATCTTCATCTTCAATTCTGGAACACAGAAGAAGCGAAGGCTGGGTTAAAAGTGTCATTTATATTTTATCAAAATACAATCATTTTGCTGAGGCAAAAAATCAATTTTCGTTGAAAAGGTCTCATATCAGGGAATTAATACTGTTGTCTGTGGCAGGCTTCTTCCCAAGGAGGACGGGCTTTGCCGATTAGGATGTGTCATTTTTGTCTTAGTTACTTATATTAGAGTTATTTTAGGAGTTTTTAATATTCTTATGTAACTAATAATACGACTGCGTCTTTGTGCGAATGATTTTTTCATTTTTTTCCTTTCTTCATTTAAAGTCATGCTCTGATTGTTGGATCTCGCTGCTCCTTTCATCTTTCTCTCTTAGTTATTTAATTAGGAATAAATTGAATATCATAAATGTTTTTTTAATGGGATCGTGAATCGTTGATTTTTGTTTGATCATGGGTTTGAGTCAATGTTTGTAAAGTTTACCCAATTTACTGATATTTCAAATTAAAGTTCTACTAACTAAGAGGTCATAGCGACGAAATCAATTAATTGTACTTATAGGATGCTCAATTATTGTTACTAAGTCATATTTATTTGATTTGTTAATAAGAAAACATGAGTAATTTTATACATATAATAGGTTAAAATTGTGAATTTTATACTTATTAGGTAAAATTTGCATTTTTTTTTTTTTAACAAAATAGGTATAAAAAAAAAAAAAAACTGGTCATCTTCAAGATATTGGGCTAGTAGATTATTTGGGCTTGTGGTTGAGGAGCCCATTATCCAAACAGTAAGTATCTTTCAACTGATAGAAAATATAATATTTAGATGTGACATACAATTTCTTGATCAAATTTAGGTTCTACTTTCTTTCATGACAGCCAGAGAAAGTGATGTGATTGAGAAGGACGGCAAAAAGAGGAAGCTATTTTGCAGAAAACATATGTGCTGGCTATGCTTAACGTTTTACTATTCGCTAACAAAGGATTTGGCTTTCGAACTTTTTTTTTTTTTGGAGGTGTGCAATTTAATATTGGTGTTGGACTATAGTCTATTGGTCGTAATCGTACAAAACTTTGTAACCATCGAGTCCGTGTCTTTTTTAGGCTCCAAGTAGTCCTTGAGATTAGAGAGATTAATTTGGAGGTCAAACTCATTGCTTCAGCTTTTTTCCCCAACAGAACCGACTCAGTCCACCATCTTCATTCTCAAGTATCGAGTCTTAATTAATTGATTCATAAAGCAGGATCAAGTAACCCTTTTGTTACATGGCTGTAAGTGTACTTTACTTCAATTAATATTGCTTTTGAGTTTGTATTGCAACTGTAATAGTTTTTTTTCCCTTAATTGTTTGGAATCACTTATTTATAGATTGATCACTAAATCCACTAGCTAATTCTCGTTAGGAAAAGTTTTTTTCTTGATCTATATGACTGGTTGCAAAATTTGCCTCTTATTTTTAATGAAACATATTATAAATATTTGAGTCAGTCACAGCAAAAATCGCATGTACCAAAATTTGGAAACTGGGACAGTGACAACATACCATACACAGCATATTTTGAGAGAGCACGAAGAGACAAAAGTAAAGGTAATGATAAGGTGTTCATGAACCCAAATGATCCAGAAGAGAATCCAGAGGCCTTCATGGCCATGGAAATGACTCTCAATCATAAAAACAAGAGTAGTTCTCAGCTTCCATCTCTTCCCCATTTCAAGAGTACAACTAGTTCTTCCAATTACAAGTCAAAGTACTCCTCCAATGAGCAGTCTTCCAATTATTATAATACGCAGGTGGAAAACAGAAGAAGGCGTATAAAAATTAGTAATGGTAGCCAAAAGAGCATAAATGATCAATCCAAAGCCAATACTAGTACTGAGAGAAGCAGCTCTGATTATTCTAATTCACTTCAACAACAGAGTCGAAGATCACCAAGATTTGATAGTAATAATAAGAGTACTACTTATTCAAGTGATGACCTTTCTGCTGCATTATTGATGCAAGGCCATATTCGACGCTCAAGTGGTAGCAGAAGTCACTCTATTGACCATGTAAATCTCTTTCTGTATTTTTATTAATTCAAATTAATTCATACATATAATTTAGCAAATTAAATGACTATATCACCTTGATAAATTCATTCCATATTAAATTTAAGTGTTCTCTCTATTAGCTTATAAATAATGTTAGATTTAATCTCTTGCAAGTTGCAATAAAATTAATTAATTGCAAAATTTGATGATTTGATGGATTACGTAGCTCACTTACGATGAGCTACAATAACGGAAAAATCGACATTTATTTGTTTTACTTGAATTAGTTTATTTTTTTCCTTCCCAAAATATTAGTTAATTAGTTTAAATTTATGGATTAATTTTTAAACTTCAGAATTTATTTATTTTTTATTATAAGTATTTATGATTTATGATTAGATAATTGATTTTGTGATTTCTGTTTCTTTCATAAAAATAATCACCAATATATTTGATAATAATTTTTACTTAATAATTTTTTAAGAAGAAAATCAAAAAATTATTTCTAAATTGTTTAATCATGCTTTTTTTTTTTTTTTTTTTCTGTTTTTTTTATAAATAAAAATAAAAATAAAGAAATTTTTTGATTATTTTTAAAAAAATTTAAATTTTTAATTATTTTCTTCAAATACTTATATAATATAAAAGTTATAAGACTTGATTTACCTTCTAAAAAAAATGTTTAATTAAAATTAAAAAAATCAAAAATCCGATTCAAAAATATTATTTTTAAAGATTTATGAATTACTCCAAATTTTGATAGTGAATACTTAAAAATATAAAATAAAAATAAGAAATCGTTACCAAACATACTTTATTAAAAAATTATTTTAAAAAAATTACAAATCATGAGTAAAAATCGTTATCAAACAAACCCTAATGTATATGTTTTCATATTCGCATTTTAGGACATTAAATCATTGAATTTATTGTATTTTTATATTGATATTTCCTAATATGACTACTTTACCCTTATTTAGATAAATAACATGTAGTATTATAGATGCTTTGTAGTGCGGACAAATTTGTTGTTGTTGCTGGTGCTGCAGCAGCAGCTGCTAAGCCATAACAATGCTTATATTCTTAGAAACAGTAATTTCTTCGAATATTAATGTTGACTTGGCATTTGATAGCAGCAATTATCGATATTTCTTCGAATATGTTCTCACATTAATGTTTTCTCTTCTGCTTTGAAATTAAATAGCAATTACCGATATAACAATTTCTTCGAATATTATCATTTTGACAGCAACAAAGAGCAGCATCAATACCAAAATTTGGGGCTTGGGATGAAACCGATCCAAGATCAGGAGAAAATTTCACCATTATTTTCAACAAAGTGAAAGAAGAAAAGCAAAACATAGCATCTGCCCAATTCCCAATTCCATTCAATCCACCTCATGTTCGTAATCAACGTTCAAGATCTTCTGCATCAAAGGTAATATTAATATTAATATAGTAGAATTCCAATACTTCTTTCTTCTTCTTTTTTCATTTTCTTCTGCTAAATAATTATTAATTTACTCTGCTTCATTTTCATTAATTAAGAGTATTTATAATGTATGTGCAGATTTGTTGCTGTCTGTTTTCAAATGGAGGCGATTGACTTGAAATCTTCTTAAAAATTTGTACTATTTATTTCTTAGCCATCACCATAACTATTTTGCGGGCTTTACAACTATAAATTTGTTTTTTGGATCGACAAAAAGGATATAGTCACAAATGTATCTGTAATATCTCTACTGTAAAAATATCCATCAATACATATATTACATTTTCAATATTTTCTTAAAACTGAAATTTGATATTGGTATAAGTATTGATTTTTTTTCTACCTTAAATGTATATGTATTGGTTTTCAAGTTCATTTTCGTTTAGTGCTCAACTTATCAAGAGTATACTACCTCTAACTCTATACTTAATTTGTTTTTTATAATTTTTTTGATGTTGAACTCGTTTATACTTGTAACAATCTTTTTTCTCTCCCCTTGTGCTAGAATCATGCCCTGTACTAATGATCAATCATTTAGTCACATTCTTCTTAATTGGACATTTTCATTCTATTGAGTACACCAACTTGATAAAAAGCAACAAAAGAATCCATGTCAATTTATACCTAAATATGAATTCAAATTTCACCAAGATTTATAACTGAAGGTGATATTAAGTACAAGTGTTTTTGTTTTTATGTTCATGTTCATGTTCATGTTGTTGACTTGTTGTAGTTCAATTATTTTGGATCTCAAAAGTTATGTCAAAGGTTCGTATCTTATCAATTACAAAGAGCTATACATGAATAGAGAACTAAGGAAATTAAAAAGCATTACAATTTTTTTTTTATCTTGCCTATAGGTTGAGGTATATATATATATATATATTTTTTTTTTTTTTTGTACGTGAGAAGTATAGTCATTAAAAAAAAAAATGTTGTTTGCTTAATTAACATAAATTTTAAATACTCTTTATAAACCTATTAATGTGTTTTCGATTCTTAATATATTTTTTCATATATTTTGAATTCTTAATGTCATAGTTTTAGATTTATCTTTAATTTCAATTAATTAAAATTTACATGTACTTAAAATTAATAAATAAAAAGTTAAATTACATAGCATAATTTTATTTTTAATTCATCTTCATGCAATGCACATTTTTCTTCTTCTTATAATTTTAAAAAAATTATGTTTTACTCATATTAAACAATATTGTACGCATAGATTTTTTAACTTACAAAAATAATAATAAAAAAAAATTATGTTTTTTAAGGGATTAAAAGTTAAATGAATAAAATAATTGGTTCATATAAAAAAAAAAACATAAGGAATAAAAATCCTCCTATTTTTATGACAGTTTAACTCTTAATCTTTCAAAAAAACTTATATCTTTTAGGCTATTAAAATATATGTACACCACATATAAATAATATATATACAACTACAAGTATAAAAGAGATAAATAAAAAAAAATTATATATAATAATATATATATATAATGTTACGTAATTAAATTAATAAAAAAATATTAAGAATTTAATTGGATTATGTGTTAAAATATAAAACAGAAGTAAATATAAATATAAAATAAATAAAAGAATAAATATAGAAATTAAAATGATAGATAATTAAAGTAGGTTGAGAAGAGAATTAAAAAGTAATATAAAGATATTCTAATTCTCATTCATATATAATATTGAAGGACTACATTGATATTTATAGTGATAATAAATTAAAATCATAATTCTAATCCTAATAGAACTCTAAATAAGACTCCTAAACTAATAAAAAAATATTAGAATAATTATTTAATATTCTAATCATAATAGTCTCTAACACTAACAATGAAACTAATTATTAATCTAATATTCAACTTTTTCCTTTAAGTTGAACATAATCTATGTTTAGCTTGGATAATTACAACATACATATTTGTACTTAATGTTAAATCTCAAAGGTGCTTTAGTATTGGTGGAATTTGGAATTGGTGATGATAGCGCACGACAATAGACTGGTTGATCTTTTTAAAAAACGACAGTAGGTAGGTTGATCATTCTAGAAAACGCGACTACGAAGTCATGAGATAGAGATCCAATAATTTTGAGGCTGTAAAGTTGAGATGAACGACAGCGACGATAGCGGTGAAAATAGATAATACCAACAGTCGTGAAGTCGTGAGATTGATGTGAACGACGGCGCAACAGTAGTGAACGACGACGATGACAGTTTGATGAATGACGAAACCAAAGAACCAACCAGCAACCTTTAAAAGAAATCGAACTGAAGATGAAGAGTACTAGCAACCGAATGAAATAGAAAAACTGAAGTAGACCACGATGACAGTAGGGGTATATGTATGGCAGATGATAGAGAGATGATAGAAAATAGAAAAATATGTTCAAGATCGAACACTGCTATGATACCATGTTAAAATATAAAATGGAAGTAAATATAAATATAAAATATATAAAAGAATAAATATAGAAGCTAAAATAATAGATAATTAAAGTAAGTTGAGAAAAGAATCACAAAGTAAAATAAAGAGATTCTAATTCTCATTCATATGTAATATTGAAGACTTGATATTTATAGTGATAATAAACTAAAATTCTAATCCTAATAGAACTCTAAATAAGTCTCCTAAACTAATGAAAAAATATTAAAATAATTATTTAATATTTTAATCATAATAATTTTTAATAACAACAAGAAAATTAATTATTAATCTAATATTTAACTTTATGTTTAAAAAAAATCCAATGGGATTAGATTAATACAAGGCCGACGGAGGACTGCCGGCAGAAAAATCAGTGTCCCAATTAAAACACCTTCCTAGCCTTTTGTCAGAAATTAGTTGGTTGCGGCACGAAGAAAATATGGAGAAAACAAAATGTGGGAGGAGATTCGAGGGCAAAGTGGCGATTGTGACACCCTCTACTCAGGGCATCGGCTTCAGCATCGCGTTGCATCTTGGCTTAGAAGGTGCCTCTGTTGTTATCTCGTCTCGCAGGCAGTTCTGTCCAATATGCCTCTACTTTTTTTCTTTTTGAATTATTGTGTTTGATAATTGTTTGTTTCAGAGAAATGTGGATGAGGCTGTTGAAAAAATCAAAGCTCAAGGAATTGATGAATTGGGTTGTTTGTCACGTGTCAAAGGAAGAACCTCGTTAGTCATTAGTACTTCCTGTGTTCTTGTGCTGCCATCTATATTACACGGATTTTTTAGTACATCAGTGTAAATTTTTGAATGCATATCCAGGTCAAACATGTTCATTTTTTTAAATTTTTTATAAATTCACATCAAATTAGAAGCGTTCAAGGCCATACTAATGTTCATATCATGTTGCCTTAAACACATACACTTAATGAAAAATAAATAGTACAAGCATCATAAGTTGCCATTATGTAAGAATAATAATAGGAAGCTTCTCCTCACTTGAAGAAGGGTTCTTCAATAGTTATCATTTCCTCTATTGCTGGCTACCAACCAGCGGCTTCCGTGGCAATGTATGCGGTTACTAAAACTGCCCTTCTTGGCCCTACCAAGGTATGTACATTGCTAAATCAATTTCATCATTTTCTTTAATTAGGAACTTAATAAACCGCATGCAGTTTCATTCTTTGTGCTGGTTCTTGTGAATTTTAAATCCGGGAACTTGCCGCATAGATGGGTCCGGAAACTCGGCTAAATTGTGTTGCCCCTGGTTTCGTACCCACACACTTAGCAGAATTCCTTACAAGTAATAGTGCAATCGTAAGTAGTATTTCTAGCCAAGTTGGGGGCATAAATGTGAAATGTGTGTTTTTGGCATTCAAGTGGCTCAGTTTTGAAATAGATTAAATGTATTGCAGAGAGAAGGAATTGAGGGGAGGACTCTATGTTGGGAAAAATATCGGTAATTGCGGAATCATTTTCCACAACCAGATTTACGGGGGAGCAAACGATAAATAATGTAGAGCAGGAACAAGGAAATAACACACACAGAATTTACGTGGTTCACCCCCAAAAGTGTAAATGGGCTACTCCACACAGAGCTATTTTTCTGCCTTCACTATAGTGATAATAATACAACAGTGTTTATCACAAAACACTCACATCAGTTACAGAGTATACTCAGAGAATAAATCTCAACACTCACTGAAAAATGTATTTATCTCTCACTATAGAATTTTCTCTCACAATATGTGATATTGACGTGAATAGTAAATTTACTATTCACCAAGGCTCGTACATGTGAATAGTAAATTCACTATTCACCTTTCCTAATTAATATTAATATAGGAAACAGCTCTCATTCTATTTTTAATTCTCTTCACGCAGAGAGTTTTCTCTGCAACTCTCCTCTCTCTTTTCTTCAGAAGGGATCTCAGAAGAGATATCATTTATGGCTTCCAACTTCTCTATTTATAGAGAAATTTCTATGAGAGATGATATCATTGCATATGTCATCTTCTCAAATTCTTCAACAATTGCAGCACCAGCAGCTGCAATTTTCCTTCTTCTTTTTCCTTCTTCAAGAATGTCTGCTGGAGGCTTCTGGTAAGTTGGTTCTTGAAGCTTCAGGTGTGAGGTAAGCCATGACCTCATACCTCACAATTCCTGACACTCTACTTAACAGGCTTGGCACAACTGATGACATGGCTGCTGCTACTGCGTTTTTGGCGTCGGATGCTGCTGCTTATATAACTGGGGAAACTCTTGTAGTCGCTTACCAACGTGTTTATTTTTGATTGGATGTTATATGTAAATTCTGCTGTGAGACTCACAATGATTAATGAGAGATTCTGTTTATTTTTAAATGGGGATGTAGTGGTGACTTTTGATTGGTGTCTGATGGGGATGCATGAAATTATCCTTTATCAAATTATAAGCAGGGTTCTGCTATTTCCCTAGTGCAGTTAGAAAATTGTATTTATCACAAGTTTTTGATAATCACAAATGACCTAACTATGTATCAATCTGAGTATATATAAAAAAAATTATCAGAAGATAGAAATTGCATTAAAAAAAAATTACGTAATAATTCCAACATCAACTATACACAAATTGATTAGTTTTCTAGTATAAGGATAATTTGTTTATTTGAACCATTACTATCAAAAATTGTGAGGGTCTCTGGATTATAATGTTAGAATATCACGTTTTTTATTAAATTAGGCAATAAATATTTTCTATTAAATTATATTAACTATTTAATTTAATAGACTGAAATTAAGTAGTCTAATTTTAATAAGCCCATAGACCGCTCAAAATTGATTTGGGTTAATTGAGTAGATACTAATTTTATTAAAATTATGAGATTATGGGAATCTAATTAGAATAATATATAAAGATCCTCTTTTTTCCTAATCTGGAATTGAGACGACGGTTCCATTAAAGAACTAAGACAGTTTTGTTAAGGTAGATCACAAACCAATTTGCTACAAAATCAATTGGTTGCTATGAATTCAGGTACGTTTATGCATATTTCTTGTAATTCTTGATGATCTGACATGAATGTTCTTGGATTTATTATTGGTGATAGTTTTAGGTTAAATTCTAACATATAAATCAATCTTGTATATTTTTTTAATTCTCTATCAGTTCAGTGTGATGATGATCAATGCTCAATCTTGTATAAAAGAGAGTGTACTAATGAGAGGTGATGATGCCTCTTTGAAATGGTAATACATTGTTGAACACAATAAGACACCAGCCCCAAGTTTAAACTGTTTGACCATTATTTTATACGATGTAATTTTCCTTGCTAAAATTTTCTGATGTCTCAATTGCAAAAAAATGAAATTGCAGGAATTGGGGGGAAACTCTTGATGGTTTGACCGCTTTCTTGCCCAACATATTGTATTCTTTTATTATATCATGACAGTCCTTATGTATGCAATAAGCCCAAGAATGGCATGTATGTATTCTTTCCCCTATTGACTGTCTCATTATTCCTTGGCACTATTAAACCTCTTGCGTCTTGGCAGTATGTTTGTTTCGTTAGATGGAATGGAAAAATATATAAACCCAAGTGAGACCATTTTGGTAATAAAGAAATTGTAATCTGACAGTCAAGATGTTGAAGTCTATTGGTACCATCTCTCTAGGATTTTATTAACTTAATGAGAAATTACTTCTCGTAGCTTTCTCTTCCAATACGATAAAAGTTTGCTTGCATTGTGCATGTGTGACAAAGCCAGTACAAGTTCTGTTTAAATCCTCGTTTTAGTTGATTTTGTTTCATCACCATTGCAGATCACCTTTCTGAATGTGTGGAGAAACATGCATATGAGACCTATGACAAATTTATCAAAGCTCTAGGAGGTATGATTAATATTTCTTGTATGGTCATTGCTAGTGAAGTTGGTATTTGCACATTGTATGGCCACATACAGATACAGACATGATAGTGATGATTCATTATATACTAAAATAAAAATATATACTCGATAGTTAGTCTAGGTTGGCTGGCATCACTTACCAACCTCTTTTGCTGCAATTCCTGGATATCATTAGAACATCATCTGCTTTGAAGCTGGTGATTAGGCATCACATGTGTAACAGTGTAAGGATGGATGTAGCCAGGTCAAACATAATTTATTTAAACGTATGATCACCATCAGTACTAGATCTATTATTAAATGTTATGCCCTTGTGTTTAAATGAAACTTCAATTATTGTAATATGTCCTATTTTCTGTTTCAGACAAGTTGAAGAAATTACCTCCTCCAGAGATAGTAAGTTGGTTTTCCATGGAGTTATCATTATCTTGTCTGAAGGGAAATCCTGATTTGATAATCTGTGTGAACTTTGTCCAGATGAGTTTCAAACCGCGAGAGCCCCCAATTCGCGAAGACCAAAAATAGGTAAGGTTCAGATCCTAAAGTTGTATTTCTTCTAATTCAACTTCCTTTTCTTAGGAAAAAAAGGTGTGGAGATTCATTTGCCAAATTCATAGATAATGCAATCTCACGCAATATATTATTTGGATGTTCCTTTTTTATAAGTATTTTCAATAAAGTTTGGTATAAAATTATTAAAAGTTTTGAGTGACAATTTAATAACTTTTTTAGTATAAGAGCAGGATAATACATTCAGTCAAAACTCAAATGCAAGTTTTGGTGCAGCATTTTTGGTTTTCCGTCAACTTTTGTTCGTTTATTGCAATAACCTTTTATTAAAACTTGATAAAGATTGATAAACAATACTAGCAAAATTCCTTCATGATCTCTGCTTTTCATTTTGTGCTCCTGTTTCAGATAATCTGTATGACGTCTTTCTGAACATTAGAGACGATGAAGCCGAGCATTGCAAGACAATGAAGGCCTCCGATCTCCTCCTTCATGCTTAGGAGAGTTGGAAAATGACTCGGTCGGTCTACTTCCTCTGACTGACGGTGAAGGTATTGTAGTTGTATAAAACAATCTGCTGCAAATCCTAGAAAGCAAAAGTAAATAATGTTAGTTAGGCTAATAAATAGTGAAGATTTTATATAGCACAGAAATAGTACACATTGCTAGACATCTTTAGTTCGACTTAAACTATTCTTGTAATCTTAGCCATTTTAATTTTTTCTCTTTTTATTGAAAAATTGTAAGGTTTATGAGTATTCACAATTTTCGTACACAAAATGTTTGATTGTAATTTAGCATAAACATTCACCGTTTAATCAGATGATACATGATGATGGAGTCACCAAGCTTCTAATGACCATATGACAGGTAAAATATTCTCTCATGCATACATCCTCACACAATTGAGCACTCCACTTAGTATGAATCGTAACGAAAAGAAACTGTGCATATGTTGGTCGATCGATCGAGAGGATAGTTTGATAGATCGAGTATAGACCGACTTCAATCTAATTGCTCTCGGGTTTGAAAATACATGGTTAGATCGATCGATTGAGCATTGACTAGATAGATCGAGCTTTGGTTAGATCGATCGAGCCTGTTTTTCAGTTCTACTATAACTTTTTTTTTAATTCGGCCCATATGTTACTTTTACCAATTAGACCTCATTTAATGTTAAAAGAAGAATTCTTATATGAGTAGAATTGTTGTGAAAGTAGAGTCCTTGTTTGAGTATAATTGTTGTGAAAGCAAAATCCTAGTATAAGTAGAATTATTGTGAAAGCTAAATCTTGATATGAGTAGAGTTGTACTCTATTATTAATTCTCTCTTAGGTTAAATTGAACTCTATATAAATAACCCTTTGTTAGAAACAAAAACTACCATACCGAAAGAATATTTTCTACATCTGATTAAATTTTTTAAAGAAAAATCTTCTTCCCTTCATCTATTAATCTTAGGCATTTTCTTGATTTAATTGTCAAACATATTGTGTGGTTATGTTTGAATAATTCATATGCCTAATTGCTTTTCATGATATTGAGCTTTACATGATTGTTCTAGAGTTTGCCAGCTGATTTGTTTTTTACGTTGTATGCTATTGAATCTGCTAGTTAAGATTTTTCATTGTTGAATCTGCTCTAGGACACACTTTGCACTTGTGTTATTTGTGCTAACGTTTCAGGTACTGAGGTGACGTGTTCGGTATTTCGTGTGACTCGAAATTATCAAAGTTGACAAGTTCGATTGATCTTGTGGGACTCAAGTAGATTAGAACGTTGGTCCGGATCCAGACACCTAGCTTGTGGAGGCTGTGAAAGGAGCGACGGCTCGTAAGTAAATTACATAAGGGGATCTATCTGTGAATGATAATTTAAGATCTGAGGTTGTAATTGAACATTGATTTTCATAGTGAATAGTTAGGTGGACCGGTGATTTTCCTCTTAGGTCATTGTTATGGCCTAAATTGTGTTTAGGTTATATAATTAATATTTGTTAAAATTGAAAATAACTCATTCACCCTCTTTAGGTATATTTGGTCTGTAACTAAAAAACTTTCAAAATGATAAATATAAGAAATCCATTTTAGTTGGTAGTCTCTCTTCTTATGAGATTTTATTGAGTAGTTAATTTTGGATTTGTATTCATCTTACATGTTCCATTTACATCCATCTGATCTAGTCTTGCACTTAACGGTGGTACCTTCGACATATTATGCATCCTCCCTCTCACGTGAGTTTCATGATTGACGTACTTGTGAACTTTGGTGCTGTATTTATGTTCCATGGTTGTCATCTTCTAGAAAGTTGAATCCTAATTGTATACTTTCCCATAGTTTCCCTCAGTCAGACCACTTTCGGCCAACATTTTGCCTCGTATGTCGTTTGTGAAATGGTCATGTTAAGATGAATTTTAGTTTTCGACGTTTGTCATGCACCAGAAAAGATAAAACTGCAGTTGATAGACTGAACATTTGAGGTATAAATTAAGATGAGATGTTGCATGAAACACATAGTATAAATCCATCTCACCTTATTTTACATAGTTTTTAATGAGATGAAATAATATTAATTGAAAAATCTCATTTAACTTTTATTGAGATGTTTCATTTGTCTCTAATGGGTAAAATGAGATAAGTAAAAATATAAACATAATAGAAAATATAATATATGATTATTTATAATATGAGTTTAATAAGAAAAATGATATAATATATATTTAAAGTTAGATCCATTAGGGCTATAATTTAATAATTTAAATAAAATGAAATGAGATGATATTTAAATAAAATGAAATAATATTGTATCATGAGTTTATTAAAAATACTAAATAACACATGAAATGAGATGAAATAGCCTACTTTACATCTTTATTGAAAATCTAGCATTGATGGAAGTATTCAAAATTTTCTTTGAGAAGGTGGAATGACATAATTGAAGGCCTCACCATTCTATCTGTCTGCTGTTGTGGATGAAAATAGACACTTGAGTGTTTGAACTTATGCGTGCTAAAATAACGTGTGGAACCAATTTTTAACCACGAAAACATCCCAATTTTACTTTATATTTTCATCGAAATTTTAACTTAATGAAAGTACTAATATAGAAATGAAGTTTTAAAGACTTCTTTCAAAATATCCGGAAATGGATGAAATCAAGAAAAAAGTGAGGTCCAACGTGACCATTCAATACTCATCAACCTTGACCAATATGAAACTCTTCTCAAATTTGTGAACCCTTTGTAACAATTCCATTGAAGGAATTTTACTCTTTGATCAAAGATGTAGAAGGCTGATAAAACTCCACCGACAATGATGGAAGATCCTAGCTAGCCAAGTTAGTGTATCTAAAATTAAGCAAGAATTGAAAATTTGGAGAAGTGTTAGAAGTTGTTGGTCATCAACCCTTCCAAAAGCTTAAACTGTTAGGAATATGACCAACATTGTTTTTATACATCTATTACTCTCCCACAAGTGTTGGCTCTATGCATCATGCAAACCAAACACTTGTAATTCAATAATTGAGATTGTTAGGTCTTAAACACAAGACATCTAACTCTGATACTATGTTATAAGTTATTTTGTTAGAGGTATGATACTAATGTAAGGCTTATAGGTAATTATGAGACTTAGCTATCTTTGAGTTTAATCTTTTGAGATAAGAGGACTAATGATTCTTATAGACCAAATACTTTAGGCCTCACCTTGCAAAAAATAAAAATAATGGGCCTTGCGAAATGAAAAAAAAAAAGACAAGTGATCCAAATATAATAGAATATAATAAAATATAATAAGTTAAAAATACAAAGTAATAAATTTTGCAAAAGATAAAGACACATACTTCGGAAAAAAATGTTAGAGATATTATCTTACAATGTTTAAGCATGATACTTAATCTTTTGAAATAAAATGACTCCTAACTTTTATAAATTTTCATGTCTAAATTTTCAAAAGTTCTGCTATAGTCTCACCTTGAGAGGCATCTTTCCCAAAAGAATTTATCTCACTTAGATATGAAAATACCCCAAAAGCATAACCCAAGCATATTTGTCCATGTCATCTCACTTTAGCAAATGAAAATAAAAACAATAAAATGTGTTAACTGAAGTAATCTGAGGTGGTTATACATGTTTCCCATTTTGTCCGGTACTGTTTACTATTAGTTGACTAAAAAATTGCTTATTATATAAATTCTTATTGGTAATCCCATTTTTGTCAGTATTAGTTAGATTTTGTATATCCTTAACTTTTGTGATTAACTTTTCGTTTCCTCTGAACTCCAAGTGTCTATGCTTTTCCGGTATTGTGATTCCTCTCTGTTACTGCTACATGTGATTCTGCTTTAAATTATTGTTAATGTTATATGCTTTCCTATAATCATCAGAAGATTATTGTTGAGGTGATAAGGCTGCTTTCCTTATATTATTAGGCTAAAGGAGACTAAATTTTATTATGAAATTAATTAGATACTGAATAATAATGAAGAACATAGTATATAATCTAGAGTAGAAAAAAAGATGTGGGTGTAAAGAGATAGAGTTAGTTTACGGAATTAAATCAAAAATAATATTTGCTTTTCTATTAAATTATTGATGGAACGAAATTATTTTTATTTATAGCATCCATGCAATAATCCAATAAACAATATCTTGAATTCGTAGGAAACTCTACAAATTAATAGTGGATTAGTTTAGTAGCAACACTAATTATATATTATGTAATATTCTGATATTCTGTGAGGGTGCTAAAGAGTAGATGTAGACTGCATTTGTTAAACACTCAGCTTAAAAATGTTTCGTGTTCTTTATTCGATATATCACACTGTGCTGTCCTTGGAAGACACTCAGATGCCTAAATCATATCAAAGTTCTGTTACGAGAATTTGTGTTGTCCTTGAGATCTAAAATAATGACGAGTATTTATAACTATATAGAGGATTTGAAAGATAAGTTTGCTAGAATCTCAAACAATTATCATTTTTATTTTTGTGGTCATAAAAAAAAAAAAAACCACACCCGAAAGAAGATAGAATCACGTCCAATTTTTTCCATTTATCAATATCATTATTTATATTTAAAAGTACCGATAATGAACTAACAACTTAAATTATCACAAAAAAAAAAAAAAAAAAAACTTTAATTATTATGACCTTTTTGTCATTGTAAACTCATAAATTCGTATAATAATTTAATTGCACTATCAATTAAATTATTTTTTATCTGTATATCTAGCAATTATGAAACAGCTTAATTTTCAAGGGAATATTGTTCAAATTTTGAGTCATATTTCTTACATGAAAAGATATCTAAAAAGTTAATTACTGTTAAATGTTATTAAGAGAATATTTTCGACATGAGTCATGTAGACTTTTTATCAAAGCTTACCGTCCATCAATGATCAATCTAATTTAGTAGTCGATGACGTGACTTATGATAGCTTCATGCTTACTTGATGGGAAATGACCTATTTAAAAGTTTTTTTTCCTAGTAAATTTTTTCATTGTTTCTAAATTAGTTGGTTTGACTTATTATATATTTTATGAGTTATTAATTATAAAGAAGCCATTATAAAACAAAAATTATAAAAAAGCTTCACATGTGTGTAGATTCGAAATTTAATAGCAGCATAAAAATTTATTATTAGTTAAAAGTTAAGTTCCATAAAAATTATATAATTTAAAAAAATATATATATTTTAAGTTATATAATTTTTTAAAATGTATATTTTAATTATGTATCTTTTAAGGTATATTTTTATATCTTCAAAACGTACTTTTTAATCCTATATCTTTAAGTTATATTTTTAAAGTTCTGTAATTATTAAAAATTTCAAACAAGTCTAAATAGTCTTTTTTTTTCACGAATAAATTCAAAGTTTTGAAAAATAAAATAAAATAATTAAAAAAAATTAGAAATTTTAGTTCTTTAATCTTTCTCCATTTTTTTTTTAATAAATTTCAAATTTCAAATTTTATTTATTTATTTATTTATATTATTTTAAAAATCAAAATTTTAATATTCATATAAAAAATATTAATTTTTGTATTGTATTTTTCAAAATTTTGAATTTATCATTGAAAAAAATATTATTTAAATTTGATTGGAACTTTTGAAGAATTAAAGAATTTTAAGGGCATATTATAAAAGATAGAAAATTAAAATGTGCATTTTAGAAAATTATAGGAACTTAAAAATGTACCTTAAAAAATATATAATTAAAATATATATTTTAAAAAATTATAAGATTTGTAAAAACATTAACTCATTAATTAATGGCTAAGTTTATAAACAAATAGTATAACCGCCCTTACTTAATGAGGTAGAGAGAAAAACCATTCGTGTTTGTATGTGTTGAATAGAGTAGTGTTTATGTTTTTTGTTTTTGATTTCTTTTCTATTTGATCCATGTATTTTTGAAGCAGTTATACAGCACTTAGAATATAATACTCTTCTCTTTATAACGAGTTTAGGTCATAAATAATATATAAGTATATAATTGAATTAATTTTAAAATAATATTATAATTATATATAATGTGTAAATATATATATAAATGCTCCCTACATCCTTTAGAACTAGAATTCATTCGCATAAGCCGCCCTAACGACTTTTGAATTTTTGATGAAGGTTTATACGCTTCACTTCTAAGTGCTGTTTACGTTATTTTTCTTTTTTATTTCTTGAATATGGAATTTCTTGTGTGTGTATATATATATATATATATATTATATTTAAATTATATATTTTTATAATTAAAAATTAACTATTATATCATTTTTTTTTAAACGTCGTTTAAATTAAATTATAATAATTTAAATTTGTGCAATGATTTATACTCATTCAATATTAATGAAGTATTATTTTTATTATTATAAATTTTAGTAGTGTTATTTTTTATAATTTTTTAAAAAAATTTGGTATGACATTCGTTCAATATTTAAAAATAAAATAAAATAAACTCAGTAGTAAAAAGTTGGATCGGAATCAAAACATTCCTTCTTATTAGTTTAACACAAATTATGGGTAAGGACGATTAAGGTAATAGTCACTGTTTATGCATTAGACATCTTTCATATAACTTCAACTAAAGAAAAACCACACGGTAGTAAACAACGGTTTCCATACGACAGTATTTAAAGGGTCGTATTCCTCAACATTACACGCCAAGACTTCCATTTAAGACCAGACAGAGTAAGATTATTAACAACAACAAAACAAAGCAAGACACAGAAATATATATATATATATAAAGGACTCAAACAGTAGCAATAGTCTTCATGGCTTCAAATCTTGGTTCTTTGGCTTGGAACTTGAGACCAGAGTAAAGCTTCATATAATCCTCAAATACAAACTTTGGATACAAAATTTGTCTTTTCTCATCATTTTCTGAAGAAGCTTCCACCAATGTTGTAGCTGGATAGATAACAGCATCACTACCAGGGTTATAGAAAGATGCTATTGACATTCTAGTCCCATCTGGCTGAGCTATCACTCTGTGCATTACACTTTTGTATTTTCCATTTGTTATCACCTTCATAACCCAAATAAATCATAAGAAAACTGACTTCACATGTAATTGAGACAGAGATACTAAACTAAGACTTTCTAGGCAATACCTCAAGTTGGTCGCCCAAGTTAATAACAATGGAATAAGGCATAGGTGGAACATCGATCCATTGCCCATCCTTGAGAAGCTGAAGCCCACTGACCTTGTCATCTTGGAAAAGAAGAATAATACCACCAGCATCAGTGTGGGCTCTAAGGCCTTTGATCAGCTCTGGTTTAGGACAAGGAGGGTAATTGCTGACTTTTGTGCCAAAGGTTGGACCTTTAGACCCTTTAAATACTTTCTTCAAGTACCCTTTATCTAACTCAAGATTCTCACACAACAAGTCTAGCAATTGCTCTGCTAGCTTTTCCAGCTCTGCTGCAAATTCCTTCAATACCTTCCTGCAAAATTAACAGCAAACATCAATATCTTAAGGGGAGAAAAACATAACACAATTAGCTTATGTTTGCTTGTGCTTTTGTTAATAGTGGTTTCTGAAAAGAAAAAAGGGTTTTGGAAGAAGCACAAAATGGTTTCTAAGCCCTGAAAGTGCTTCTATTAATTTTTTTCCTATACTTTTTTGTTAACAGAAGTGCTTTTACAAGATGACAGAAGCAAAAACTAGAACCCAAAATACAATAAAGTGTTACCTGTAAACTTGATCGAGATCTGGGATTTCAGATAAGTTAGATTGAGGAAGGTGACTAATATAGAAAGTGCTTTCCCAATCCATATCATCGATTTCAGATTGAACAGCCTCAAGGCCTTTACTAGCCACCATTTCATTGAACCTCTGTTCCATGCACTTTCTGTAGTGTTCCTTTGTCAATTTCTCCACTTTGTCCATCAGTTCATGACCAATCCCATGGTTCACCACCTGAAAATTATACACTGAAACAGTTAAATATGTTTATAGACATAACAACTTCAAAAAACATAAATATATATGCAAGTGGATATAGTTGAGTAGTACCTCAAAGAAACCCCAGTTTTCACAAGCATCATTGATCATCTCCATGGTTGGTTTTCTCTCTTCACCATTGAGTTTTTCCAGGTCAATAATTGGAAAAGTCTCCATTTTTGCAATCTTACAGAATTTATGTTTTTTCTTTGCTCACTCTACCTAGTAAAGGCTTAGATAGCTGTTCTATATGTTTAGAGGAGTTGCATGGGGTGCTATTTATAGGCTTTTAAGGGGCAACATAGATATATTTAGAACGTAATAATATTTTGATATCCATATTTTAATAAAAATTAATACTAATATTATCAAATAGTTTTAGTTTAATATTGATATTATCTAAAGGTTCTAGTTAATTGTCTATATTATCAAATTTTAGTACTTTTTTAATACACTTAATTTTAATAAAAACAATTAAATTAGAACTATTTTGAAAATATAGGTATTAAAATAAAATGCTTGAAAATATAATCGACTGAAAATACTTTTAATATAACATAAATATTAAAAAGATATTAATTTTTAATAATAGGATAAAACTATCTATAGGAAAATGGAGCGGATAAAACATATGAATAAAGAAAAAAGGGAATAGAGAACCTTATGGGTAAAACTTAACACCACTGTATGGGTTTTAGATTGAAATACTGTTTTAATTTTAAGTGATATATTAGCACTATAATTTTTAGGATAGTTAATATAGTCTATTAATCTTGTAATTAAAAAAAATGTTAAATTAAGTTTTAATTTTAAAAAATTGAGATTTTTTTAAAAGGAAATTCTTATTTTCCAAAAAAAAAAAAAAAAACTCAGTAAAAAGAAAAATCTCGGTAAAATCAGGAAGAGAGAGAAAATAGAGAGAATTTTTTTAATTATTATTATTTTAATAATTTCTTATTTTACTTTAAAAAAAAAATTAAATTTTTTAAAATTTAAGTTTAATTGATATTTTTTAAAAATTACTATATCACTAAATTAATTCATCTTAAAAATTACATAATTAATATATCTCTTATTTAAAATTCCATGATCACTTTAACCCAAAAACTTCCTATATCATTACTTTCTTAAATTTAGCAATTTGTATATTAATAAAATCTAATTAATTATTATAACCTTATTAATTTTTGTGGCCACGTATAGAATGATTATATGAGACTACGAGAGGCTTGTTTTGTCTTTCTAGCTCTAGCCATCGATTTATGCGTTATATCTTTTTAGTAACCAAATTAAATTATGTATTGTAAAATCATTACATTAAGGTCATTTTTTCTCAATATAAGATCATATTTTATCATTATTCATTACAATTCTAAGTGCTCGATTATATTCATTAACAATATTATAATATAATACGTGAGTTAAAATTGATATTAAGTTTGAGAAATAAAATTTTCCTCTTAAAAGTGAAAATAGGGTTATTTCTTTCTTCTTTGGATTTTTTCTTTTCAAATATTTTTATCATCAGATTTAAACTAATATGGACCCTCTCTCTCTTTTTTGATAATGGGCTAGTATAATCATCTTTCACTAATTTCATATTAGTATACTCCACTTGTATTATATTTAAATTTCAAATATACCCTTAAGTCTCTTAAATCTGTTGATTCGGTCGGTCCTCGACCCATAAGTCCCTCTCATCGTCGTCGTCGTCGTCGTCATTGTCAGTGAACAGTACACTTGATTCGAACCACCTATGCAACGTGGAAGTGATTTTACACCTCAACCATGACAAGACCACTCTCATGGACCGCCTCCTCAGCGTGCTATGGACTTTATTAGCTTAGAGCTTGAGCACAACATCATTATTAACATTTTTTTTTTTTTTTACACAAAAAAGTCTTGTAAAGAAGGTTTAAAAATAAACTTTATTTATTATTATTATTATTATTTTTACTAAATAAAAATAAACTTTATTTACAATTACACATTTATTTCTTTGAATTTAGTAGCGTGAAATTCACGAAATACAAGATAGTGTAAGGCTTCTCAATAACAAATAATATATAATTTTGTGGTTGCATTTTCACATTTGTTACTAAACAATGGGCTTTTTAGTTTCAATTTTCAACCAACTTAAAAGCTATGTTCTTAGTTGAAAAAGCTTGGACCTCCTGATCCTTTTTTTTTTTTTTTTTTTTTCAACCCACAAGATATATCGAAAAGTAAATATAATTTATAAGGGAGATATATTCAAAAAAAAATTTATTTTTATTTTTAAAAGTTTAACATTTTTTTCTCTTATATAAAAGATTCTTCTCTTAATCTTGAATTTTTTTTCTTCTATACAATAATGTATTAAAAAGTGAGTATCTTTAGAAAGATAGACTTAAATTTCTTGATATAGAATTTAACACTTTTCCCTCCTCACATTTATTATTTATTTATCTCTATTTTTTTTTTTTTATTATACCCACAATTTTTATACTTAAAAAAAAAAAAAAAAAATATATATATATATATATATATATATATATATATATATATATTCTCAATCTTATTGCAACTTTCAAGTTCTGAGTAACAAATACTAAAAATATTAATCTAATTACTCTGTAGCTTTCGGTCTTTCATTCACATGCAAGTGTCGCTTTGTAATGTGGCTTTTGCAAACCCTAACACAACATAATACAATCTATATATTATAAATTTGAATTAATTATATATTAATTAATTAGATGTTAATTCCATTGTTTTTTTAAGGACTTTCTTAGCTTGAATTACAGAATTAAATTTTGACAAAAGGTTGGTTCTACAAATTTAGTGCATTACTAGTTGAATATTTTCATATCTGAAAAATGATGTTTAAAGTATCGTATAACATACACGGCCCAATATGTTTGCTTTTTATTAGATATTATCACTTCATTAATTAACCTTAACCTTAAAAATGTGCACTAAATTGGTTGTATAATACCGTGTAAACTTTTACCCGTACAGTGCATGGTTCATTACATTAACGTCTAATTAAGAAGATGGGTTAAATTATTATTATTATTATTTTAAAATTGCGTTAACTTGGGGAACATTTTGAATTAGCTGTAGTAAATTAGTATAAGACCATTAGTATTGAATAAACTTACGAAAAACCATGAAATTTGGCTGTTGATTTTTAATATTTTTGGATTACAAAAGGTAATTAATTTATGCTTAATTTATATAAATTACCAAGATACTTGCTTACATTAAAGAGGGAATTATTATTTGCATCAAAATTCAAATGGCTTCTCACATCACCGATGGAGCAAAAAGCATGCATCAAAAACCACCATCTGTTTCTTTGTTGGTTTTGGATCAAGTTCCAAATTCTATGTACTCTACTTTGTTTTCGTCCCTTGGCTTTACGTCTTTGCCTTTGTACTACTCCTTATTTATTCGATTAATATACGAGCAGTTATCCGTTCGTCCTTAATACTCTTTAACTATATATACAAGGTAAAAGTGTAATTCAAATTTGATATTTTTAATAAAAATGTATTTTATATCTGCATTTATTGAATCGGGTAGTACAAATCTATTAATTATATTAAAAGAATCGTAGAAGTTATTTTTAAAAAAATCAATCAAATACGCGTTTTATACGCGTTAAGTGATTCATTTACAGGAGTATATGCTAAAAATTAACAAACTCCCGCTAACCACCCATTTTCTAAAGATTTTTCTTTCACTAACAATTTTTTAAAAGCTTTTAACAACTTTAAAATAAAATAGCAAAAGATTGAAAAATAATTCTTACTCTTTCTGTCTTTAATTTATTTCACACTCTAGCCACATTAATAGTTATTCTTCATTATTTTGCTGCTCTATTTTTAAAGCTATTAAAAGCTTTAAAAATTTATTAATGACTGAAAAAGGGTCAAGAGATAGATAGTTGGCGGGAGGCTCTTAACTTCCGACATCTATCCCTGTAAATAAATCACTTAACGTGTATTTAATTTTTTTTTAAAAAACTTTTATAATTAAATACAAATTTAAAATATACTTATATTAAAATTATAAATTTGTGCTACACTTTATCCAAAATATATATATATATATTAGGTGTCAGTGCCACTAAATTCTTTTTAACGGAGTTAAGTCGTGCATATTTTAAAGTATCAGATAATAAATATAAGACCATAAATCATAAATAATAAGCTATAACTCAATAACTTATTTAAATATATTGAAGATCAAAAATTCAAGTCTCAATTTTTAAGTGCATTAGTTGAATTGTATAAAAATATAAAAACTATAATAAGTATAATTTATAATTATTTAAAGCTCAATCACAATCAAAGAATAAATCATTGTTATTACTTCATTTATAATTGTATTTCTTAAACAACCTTGAAATATAATTATTCAATATAATTGTTATCTTTATGAAAAAGGATGTCATTAGATGCAATAATAAATTAGTAAAATCTAATATTTAGTAGTTAAAAGTTTTTTTGAATTAAAATAATCTAGAAAAAAAATATAATACATGTTAAAAAACAATCATCATTAATATTAATTAAAATCATATTTGATTGTATAATTTTTTTTAACATCTATCTTGTATCTATGGTTTAAATTATGAGCTATTTTTTAAATTTTAGATTCAAAATAATTAAAGAAATATAATTATTATATTTTATAAATTTAAGAACAAATAAACTGCAATTCTATAATTTCTACTAGTTTTATTGTAAAAGGAGAGTAGTCGTTTCCTTATCTTCAAATATTATAAAAACAAATTTTAGTTGTTTTTTACATATAAATTTACCTTTAAGTTGAAATAAAGTAAACAACATGATTCATACATAGGCTAGAAGATAATAAATAATTATGGACAAAATATTACTCTAAGCTGAAGCTCGGTCAACTCGTCAAGCTTACAACAAAGCTTTGCCCCTGTTTATAATATCATAAAGAAGGTGATATGATATGATTTAGCGGTGGTTTAATTTTATTTTATTTTTTTGCCGATAAAATTTTACCACTTCAATAATCATAAATTAGACTATAAATTAAAAAAAATTAGATTACGCCTAATTTACATTATAAGTACTACAATAAAGAGAAAAGTATCAAAAAGTTTCATAGATTTATTGATGTTATTTGGTCTTTTTATGTTAGAGAATTGATTGATATTATTTAATCTCTTGCTTTAAAACAATGGGTAAAATAAAAATAAATTATATTATTTTAATAATTTTTATATTAAAATATTTTTCTGTTGAGTGTTCAAAATACATTTAAAACATTAGCTTTTAACCATGCTAAAATGATAACTAGTATGAATTTTTTTTTTCCCACAAAAATATTTGTTAATCATCATTAATTTTATCTTAATTACTATTTACTTTATTTTTCAATTTTTAAATATATTTAAAATATATATTTAAATTTTAAAATGATATTGTGAATTTAAAATATAAAACATTCACAATTCTAATAAATTTAAAATGATAAAATTAAAATATAAAAAAATTATTATCACATAAATTTAATATAAAAAATACACATTTAATATATATATGTTTAATATTTTATACATATATAAATAATATTGTGAATTCGAGGTCATCATAACCCCAACATAATTCCGTCACTGGTGGTTCATAGCATTTCTCAAAAAAAAAATTTCTTCATCTCCTCTGACCTCTCATTCTTATCATTTGAATTTGATACCCATTAAGGGGAATTTCTCAACAGTACTTCCTTGGGCAACATGGCCGAGAACAATATAATTGCATGCTAGAAGATGGTACAATTTTGAAAAAGGTACATAGAATCGTATTCTGGTTTGAACGTTCATGGAACTATATAATTTCCAGTTATGATATGTAGCTTTCAACCTCATCATGAAGTGGACAGCAGGGACTGAAAGTTTCTTAATTAATAGATAAATAAATCCTAACTATAATTACAAGCAAACTCAGAAAAATAATACAAGGGGTGAGGTGAGATCAGAGGTGCCGCCATAACTTTTTTACGAGGATGTCAAGTAGTAATATAAAAATTAAAATTATGCATAAATATAATTAAATTTTGTTTTATTGAAATATAATTGGAGTTTACATTTTATATGTTATAAATTTTATTAGTTTTAAATAATTTTTTTTTTTTTTACTAAATAGAGAGTGATATATTAGAAAAATATGATATTGATTGTATATAAAATTATATAATAGATAAATTGCAAAAAATGTTAAAAAACTATATGATAAATTATTCTATTTTTATGTAAAAATGAACAATTTTATTGTAATAAAAATCTTAAATATTAAATTTATTTATATAAAATATTTAAAATTAAAAAACTAATATTATATAATAGTGAAAATTTATTAAGACGAGGGGCCACCGCAGTTAAAACTCCCTCAAAGTATATGTATGGGTCCTAATAAGAAAGGCCTAACTCTGTTTAGGTGAACTTCAACTAGCGTTAGCTGGCGGCTGATGCAACGACTGGTTGACATATAGCATACGTGCAAGCAAGTAGCCCAACTAATCATCCCCTATAATTCAAAGCCTAATGCCAACCATTAAAACCTTGGCCCATTTTGTTTCTAGTAATCAAAATGATTTTTTTCTTTAGTGTTTTCAAACAGAGTTGATCAAATTCAAGAAAAAGAGATTTAGCCTGATTGCTTAAAAGAAGGCATAACTTGATGTCGACTGCATTGTAGTACGACAACGAATATATGGTACTTGTAAATAAATATAAATAAGTAAATATTAATCAACTTTTATGTAAAAAATGTTAAATTTATTGTACTTAGCAAAATTAATACATTTTAATGAGAAAAATTAGCAATGGATTCCTCTATCATTCTCGTAAATACATCTAAATACATATATAAGAATTTTCGATTAAGTTTTAAATTTAAATATTTCAAATTGAGTTCAATATGAGTTCCAGCAAAGATAAAAAAAAAAAAAAAGTTGAATGGTGTATATAAAAACAAAAACTTAAAACTTTTAAAATTTTAATAATAATTTGTATCCATAAATTTACACATATTTTTATACAAATAAAAAAAATTATATTATAACTTGTGTCATAATGATTTAAAAAAATGGATCAATTTTTTATTTTTTAAATAATTTTAATATGTATTATAATATAAATAATTTATGTGTAAAAATGAGTATAAATTTATCTAATTTTATTATTATTCTTATACTTTTCAATAAAAATGTAGAAAAGTATTACTTAAATAAGCTATAAATATTAATGACTTTTTTATGAGAAAATAAAAGTTTTCATTGAATAAAATTGAAGATAAAATGATAATTTAATTACATCATCATTAATTAAAATAGATGGACACAATAATGCACTAGTACTTTTTGGGATGGCTTCGATTTTAGCACTGCAATATTCATCTGATTTAATAATAATATTGGGAAATTACCAAAAATAGCACCCCTTAAAAATTATAATAACAAAACTAGCACCCCTTGTGTTCAATTAGAATTGAACGTTTAATATTGAACGTTCAATATTCAATTTGAACGTAAAATATTGAACGTTCAATATTAAATAGGTCTAATTATCGTCATTCAATTCTAATTGAACGGATAATATTGAACGTTCAATATTGAACGAGTCCAAATTATCGTCGTTCAATTTTAATTGAACACAGGGGTGCTAGTTTTGTTATTATAATTTTTGGGGGGTGTTAATTTTGTTATTTTCCCAATAATATTTTGTTTGTATAAATTTCTAAAAAAAAACAAAGCATCAATATCTTCAACTAGTTTCACAGGTATTGAGAGTATCATTATCTTTAATAGATAAAATAATATATCTATAAATATCCAAACAAAAATAACTTACATAAATAATAACAAAAATATGCATATAAAAAATTTGCTCTGGACAAAACCTACTGAAACTCTCACAAAATTATTGACTTTAAATACAGAACATTCCTCACATGTATTTGTGAAATCATTAATAATTGATATCAAGTTATCAACAATACCTTTATGCAAACCCTTGTCAATTGCAATTTTGCATGCATGGATAACTTACCTATAAATATATATTTATCATAATAAATTTTAAAGAAATTAAATAATATATAAGTACTTTACAAGTTTGTGGATTCAAATCACTACAACAAGAAATTAATTTTAAGATGGTTCTAAATTGAAAAAAAAAAAAAAAAATTCTCAACAATTACGAAAGAGTTATATGGGGACAGTTGTTGGTGGAACTTTACAAAAAATATTTTAGTATCCACGGTCAACCACATTCCACAAATGAGATAATTTTTTTGGAAAAATTATCAAAATTTTATTTCTAATCTCATTATTCTAAATTTTTTATAGATTAAAAAACATGTATTGTATAAATTTTGAATTTTGGGAACTACTGAAGTAATGAAATTGAGAATTTACTCATTATATAAAATAAATATATCATTACTAATGAATTCTCACAAATGCTACAAAATTCTAATTCCAACATCATTTAATGCATTATCTGATTATTTGGTAAAGAGTTTCAATGGGCGATGAATATCACATACCACATCATCTTGTTTGTCTACCAATAATTAATAAATATATATAAAAATAAAAAATTCATTTCAAATAATTAAATGAGAAAATACATATCGAACATGAGACCACGACGGCAACAAACCATTGTGTGATTTTTAAGCCGAGGGACAGCAGGAGAAAATAAATTATAAAATCCATATTAAACGTGAAAAAGAGAGAGGGGTAAAACTGTAATAATGAAACTGAATTTCTTTACAGGAAAATTTTCTCCTTGCCCTCCTAGCTTTCATCGGCAATAACCAATAGGCAAAAATTGTCAAAAGGCATTATTCATATTCTTTCTTTCTTGGCCATACTGGAAAAGCGTTCATCAGATGAAATGATGATGATCTTAATATATATCAAGAATCTCGAGGATCAAACGGTTGCAGAGGGGACAAGAGCCTCGATTCAACCACACCTCCCTTGAACACAATCTGCAAAAGGTATGTCCACATGGTATGAAAGCTGCTCCTTTTTTCCTTCCCATGCACACGCAACACACCGAATCACCCCCAACTACTCCTCCTCCTTCATTTGCTGTCGTATCTCCACAGTCCGTTTCCTCCAACAATCTCATCAACGACACTCTCGACGGCGTTCCCAGTGCGGTTCTTCCAGTTCCAGTACCCGACTCATTATTTCTAACCGTACTACTACGAGACCCGACCACCGTTGTCTCGTTTGTAGTTTGTATTTGTCTCTCCGCTGCTAAAGCCGCAGCCAAATTCATACCCGACCCGGAAGAAACTGGAGCTGTGCAATCGGGTCTCGGATTGTTGTTAGACGGAATCTGGATTGCAATTATTGCCTCTGGTTCTTGATTTTGTTGCTCTATGAATACGTCTTCATCTTCGTCGTCGTCATCTCTGACGCTTATCGTTGTTGTTCTGAAACCCCAGGCGACCCCACAGCAAGTCATGCCTTTCAATCCCAACCGTTCTTTCAGAGTCCTTCTCCCTCTAACTGCATCAGGACCGTCCATTTGTTCTCTCAGGAATCCAAGAATCGTTCGAGCTTCCCTTTCTCTACGAAGCGATTCCTGCAATATTGGACCGAGTTGACTCATTCCCAAACTTACCCAGAAGCCGAAAACGACTAAAAAAAAAAAGCACACTAAAAGAATGGACAGAGAAGTGAAACTTATGAAGAACACCTACAGATTTGGATCAGAATGAATAGTATATCAATGTCGTTGTCCATAGAAAACTCGTGAGTTAATTGAAGAATGAGAGAAGCCCACCTCTGGGTTTAATTCACGAGAAAGAATGTGACAAAACGAAATGGAGGAAATAGGGGATGGAAATTAATGGCATAATTGAATTGAAAGGTTATTAAATACTAGGTTATTGAGGATTTTGGGAGCTCCGTCATGGAGAAAAGGGAATTCAAACTTTGAGGAAAAGAAGCAACATGAAAGGGACAAAATAGAAGAGAGTAATGGAGAGAGTCAACAATTCGGGTTTCTTGCACTACTTTGCTTCTTTTAGTTTATCTCGGAGTTGGAGTTAGGCAAGCTAAACAGCTTTTGTACTTATTTTATGACAAAAAAAACATTTTTTTTTGTTTTTTAATTTCCGTCATTGAAACTGGAAAAGTATTGTTTAATTAATATACTATTAAACGACGTATATTATTACTATTAAACGAAGTTTGTAGTTCGAATTGTTATATACTATTCCCTAATTATATTAATTTACTCTTTTTATCAATTATTAAATATTTATATATATTTTTTAAAAATTATTACATTTATGTTATATTTCATTTACTTACTTGAAATACAACATTATTATTTAATCTAAGCATTAAAATCATTTGTCTGTTTTTTTTTTACTTGTTTGTTTTTTTTAAATCTTTATTATTCACTTTAACATCCTGTATATGGTGAATTTGAACCTAATACTATAAAATAATATTTAATTTTTTAAATTTAAATATATAGCTTAAATTTAATAAATTAAAACAATAATAAATAGAAGATCTAAATTCTTAATAAAAAAGCACCCAATATTTTCTCATCTACGAACATTGAATATATAGAGAAAGAAAATGTGAAAATATATTGAAACAAATAACAGTCATTTATGCCAACAATATTACGTTGATAGCATATAATTATATGTATATAGATTTAAGTTTTTGTGAGAGCTGTGAAGCAACTTGAAAAAATAATAAGAGCCATTTATCCAATAAATTAGGATAAATAATAATAAAATAAAAAAAACAAAAAATAGATGTTTTTATCCTAATTTTGTTTTGTTAATTATTTTTAAAAAGTTTTGATCTATTGAAAAATTATCAAAATTAATATCTTTTAAAATTTATAATAATATAGATAATATTTTTTTAATTTAAAAAAATATTAATTATTATTGAATTATTATTTTTATTTTTCTAGATTTTGATAAATATTATGTTTATTATGTTCCTAAAAAATATTTTGTAAATGTATGGCAATGGAGTGTACAACACGAAGTCAAAAGCCACTAGAGCCGGCGGATTATTGGAGGTTGTGCCAGCAACACTTGTCTCATCCTAATTTGGTGCTTATAAGTTAACATATTATAATATAATTAAATTATTAATAAATAATTTTATAAATATTTTAATATATTATATTTTCAGTTTAACACTAATATAACATTAATATATAATTGATGCATATATTTTTGCTTTTATTTAAATCATGTACGTCTTGTTTCTTCTGTTTTCATTTTACATTTATGGGCGGTAATTGGGAGATAATAATGACATAATTTATTTTTTTTTCTCACAATTTTTTTTATTAATAATAATTATATTTAATAATATTAAATATAATTAATTATAAAATTAAAAAAAATTAATTCAAATAATTTTATTGTAATACTAATAAAAAATAATTGTACTCATATCAATATTTATTATGATATTATCACAAGTAAAATTATTACTGTTATAATTATATTTATTAAAATTACTTGCAGTCAACACTAATAGTCTTATTTTTAGAAAGACCTTGTCAAAATTTAAAAAATATAATTATTATCATACACTTATATATATTATTATAATTTATTGACTCTTAATTTATAAAAAGTATATATCTATTACATGATATACAAAGCTGGTATGTTAGGTTCAATATCAAAACTTAATTTTCAAGACTCAAACCATTGTTTTACTGTTTAGCGAAACTACAAACCATACACAATTATTTAAATAGCTCTTACATCTGGACTTAGGTTGATACCTGTATATTTTTAAATAACTTAAAATAAAGTAAATTATTTAAAAGAAAAATGTTAGAAATGAGTTTTGAGGGACACATAGAAAGGTAAGAAGAATACTAGTAATCTAGTATCCTACGTATTTGGATCTCTCAAAGTAAATATTAAGTATTTTTTGAAAAAAATTATTAATAATATTTTTTTAAAATTTTAAAAGTATTCATTTCAAACATTCTAAAAAAAAAAAAATTGAACTATTAGAAACCACTACTAATTAAAAAGAGAAATTGTTTTCAATATACTGTAATTTTGTATCAAATTACTTATTTTTTTATACTTCAATTTTGAACTCATTTAGATTTATCATACGAAAAGACAGAAGATTAATCTCATTTTTCGATTTTTTTTTTATCTCAATATATTGATAAGTTATTTTCTTTATTTAATGCCACACAAGTGGTAACAACACAAGAAATGAAGAAACAATGAAACCAAATACAAGCTGGAGTAACCTATGATCAATGAGGAGGAAGGCTTGGAAAGAGATCAAACATATTGAGCCTTCACAAAGGCCAATAGCCGATAGATGTTATCACTAGCTTGAACTTGTTTATCTACTTAAAAGGTGAGTACGGCGTTATTCAAGAAGCATCCTATGATATGGTCATAAAAAGACCTTTTGAAAGTTAATTTAATAATTATTACATATATTTTTAAGTATTAAATTTAAAATTTCATTCGTATAATACTAACTAGCAACTCTTGTTGAATAATAATATTATTAACGTAGCAAGTTAAAAGAGAACTATAAATTATTAATTATATTGATACTATTTTTAACAAAATTATATTGTGTTAACTTAGATATTTTGTTATTTTATAGTTTTTTAATTTTAATTTTTAATATTTTATAGTTAATCCATTAGTATTTAATGTTTTCTGTAAAGAAATAAAATAAAGTATGAAGCAAAGATACAATTAATATTGATCAAAATTTATTCATCTAAATATAATCATAGTTAAAAATATTCTAATATTTTTATCAAAATTTTTATAAAATAAAGTACAGATATCAATATATTATTTAAAAATATCTTTTATAACATCCATATATTTCTATGTAAATATCGAATAATGTCAAATTTTCACAATATTTTTGTAAATTGTATTGTAATTTTGTAAAATTTTGATAAAAATTTTACTAATATTGAAAATATCAAACATAAATATATTGCGCAATATCAAATTAAATATACATAAAATATTATTGGTATTATGTATTACTCGATATTTATGTAAAATTAATTAATTTTAATTTTTTCTAAATTTTTAATATTTATTTTAATAATAACTATTTAATTAAGTTTTTATTCATTTGTATATATTTAATTACATAAATTTTTCTCAATTATTTTTTTATTCTCTTTCGTGCTATTTTATATTTTAATCCATATAATTTTTATTTTAAAATAATTTTATATTATTATTGTTCACCATTTCATTTAATTTCATGTACTTATATAAATACCATGAATTGAAAAATTCATTTTATCTTCACGAAAATAATTTTAATTATAATACACTAACAATAGATGTATATTTGAGTCCTAAATATAATACTCAAATAAAAAATAAATTTAATTAATCTCTAATATTTATTTTAGTAGTTATAAAAAATTATACAAAAGTTTTAAAAAATATATAATTTTTACAATTTTGATAGATCTTTAAATATCCATAATATCAATAATATTCGCAATATTTTCTGTAAAATTGAAGGCTCAATATTTGTACCGATATCAATATTTTTATCCATAAATACAATAATAATCAAATTTAATAAATCAATTATAATAAAAACATTCGTTAACATATGTAAAAAAACACGAGTTTTAACCGTTCGCTCTACCTTAAGTTTATATCCAAGTATTTGAGATATATTTGATTTTTTTTTAAAGTAATTGAATATTGTTATCATTTTGTAATATTTACGATCTTAAAAATAACATATTTAGATGTAAAACTAAACTTCTAACAAAATATAAAGAAAAACAAGCATAAGCATAAATTAAATCATCATATATTATTATCTAGATTAAAAGAAATCATAGAACAAGATCTATGTAAAAAATATAATTATTTGTTTTTATTCAAAACAATAAAAAAACAAGAAGATGAAAACAATTATTCTACTAGAAAAGGTTCTATAAATAAAAGATCCTCTACGATACAAATTGTCGATATATTTTGGAAGATAAGAAGAGAGAATAGCAGCTAAGGGTTTCCTTTTATAATCTTTAGTGATTTGAGATTCGAATTTCATATTAAAAAAATACTTCCCAATTCCATTATGGCTTACGATTTTCCTAACTGAGTTTTGGTGTTAAGCAGAAGAACATATATGTATTGATAAAGATTAAAAGAAAATGTCGAACATGCATTAATCAAAAGTTACGTTATGTAATATAATTTCAGCACAAATAGATAAAATTTTCTCGTGTTATTTATCCCAATATATTTTGTTCCCAAATTTACCGATTGTTTCTATATGTTTTAAAAAAATAAAAGATATATTAAATTAAATACAACATGCCAACAAGTATATATTTGTGGATGTGTTTTTAGTCATTTAATATTATTTTAATAATTTAAATAAAATTGCTATTTTAGAAATATTTTCATAAATTTGATAAATGACTAATAAATGATAAAATTGAACTTAATTTTTTAATCAATAATTAAAATAAAATTTTAATATTAATTTTATAAAAATCAACTTAAAAATGATAAAATTTATGCAATTTACTTATTACATTAGCTGATCCCTAGTTATCAAAAAAAAAAAAACCTGATCCCTGGGCCCTTCGCCCAACAATTTAATGCAAAGGTGAGGTTCGTGTGCGTTCAATTATTATTTTTCAAGTGCGATCTTAATTATTTGTCCCATACAGAAAAATGCATTGCACTGATTGCGCTAGATTTCAAAAGTAATTTGTACTTTTTTAAAGCAGATTTACCTTCTTTTTCTTTTTTCTTTTTTCTTTTTTCTTTTTTCTAAGTAACATTACACTTAAATTGAACCCAGCTTTTAATTTGCACAACCCAGGCTAAGCAAATTTTAATTTTAAATACTGTCACCGTGTGAATAACGTGCCTGGATTTTTTAAAAAGTGAATAACTAAAAAAAAAAACCCTATTATCATATTTTTATAACAAAGTTTTTATTTTTAGAAATACTTAGCTGATCCTTTTTGAGAGATCTTCTATTTTTAACGCTTCTAGTTATTTTTAAACATATATTAAAAAAAATTCAAAAATAAAAAGGTCAGTAGAGATTTAATAAATTTTGCGATGAATGGCTATCAAATCAAAGTACCTACAAGTTATGCTAGACTCTAGTAAAAATTTTGGACTGTAAATATTATTTTTAAATAAATTTTATTTTTAAATATATATTTAATTTTAAATTCAAATATAAAAATATGAAAATTGTTTAATTAAAATATTGGAGATCAAATAAACTCTTAGCCATAGCGCATTTTTATAGGTTCTAATCAACATTGATAACTCATAGGCGTTAAATCATCAAATGAGCATATTGAGAAAAGATAACTGCAACATTTGTTCCATCCATAAAAGGATAAGATAATTACAAAATGTATCAAAACAATATTTTTGTTTTATATAAATATACAAACATGTACATTATTAGATATGACTCATAGTCCTATAACTTACGTCTTTGAACATTAGAGAATCATCATATTATATCATATATCAAAATAATTTTAAAAATTACGAAGCGTTCATTTTCTAAAAAAAAAATTGTCATATATATGATTATAAATATATATGAAAATTTTAACATATATATATATATATATATTCTTACATCTGATGTGCTTGTGGTTAAGAAAGAACAAACGCAACAATAAGAAATAAATTGATCATTAGTTTCTAACCATAAATCACGTATTTCTAGGTAAATTTCCTTTTTTTTTTTCATTCTGTAAAAATATACTTATAAATAAAAAGCAATAGTGTAAATATTTTTTTAATTTTTAAAAAAGTGTGTAAAATAGGTATAAGTTGACGTTTAGTTTTATGAATATAAAAATAATAAAAATGAAAATTATAATAAAATTAAATGTAAAAAAAATATTATTACTATTATAATATTTGTTTAAGCAATGTAATCAAAATAAATAATAATATTAAAATAAATATTATAAAATTATAAATGAAGTAAAATTAAAAAATAAACTTTTTTTATTACTAAAAGAGATAGAATGAGCAAAAAATTATAAATAATTATACAAACTGTGAGAAAAATAAAGAAGATTGAAGGCGTAATTAGAATTACAAAGGACTGTAGGCGTAATGAGGATTACTGCTACTGCTGTAATCCATTTACATTCCATTATAAAGTACAGTCAAACTAAACACAGTAATACCATGAATAATTTTCATTACGATTACGATTACGATTACTGTCAACTAAATATGTCATAAATTCAAAATTAATATTAATTATAAGTATATATTATTAGAAGTTGTTAAAAAATTAACTTTTAAGTTTTTAAGAGAATGACTAATATTTCATTTATACATTTTTAATTTCTATAAATGTTGCTTTTGTACACTAACTATTAGGAAAAAGACAAACATTATCTGAGAATATTACATGAAATGACCTCCTTCAAGAGGTCTTTTATTTTGACCCCTTATTATTTTTGAACACATATTCATATATATTTTTTTTATATGTGTGTTTGAAAGTACAAATGTTATCGGAGCTCTAATAATTTCAAAGACAGACAGCATCAAGAAATTATATTATGCATTCAAACTATATATATTACTCTTAAATATTTATTTAAATGAGATTTATTTTTTAACACATGTTATATTTTTAGTATAAATTAGTTATAGATTAAAAGTCGAAGAAAATATACAAATAGGGTTTAAAAGAAAACTATTCACATTAATTTTATATATCTATTATATATGTCACTTTCTCAAGAAACAATATATACATATTTGATAACGATTTTGATTTATAATTTATGATTAAATAATTAATTTTATAATTTTTAATTATTTTATAAAAATATTTTATAATAATTTTTATTTAGTAATTTTCAATAAAAAAAAAATAAAAAATTACCTCAAAGTTATTTGATAGTAATTTTATTGTAATTATTAAATACGATACAATCAAGCACAATAGAAATTTTTAAGTAAAACAATAAATAAAAATATTAATCCAACAACAATTATATAAAGTCTTGGAATAATATTAAAAGCAATGAAAATATAAATAATAGTAAAGAAAGGAACACACTAATTTATAGTGGTTCAACCCAATTATTATGGTGAGTCTGCTCCAATTCTTCACCTTTTCGATGAAAATGAATTTCACTAACTTCACTTTAAAGATTATAAATATAATGGAGAATTAACTTCAAGAGAAATACTTTATAAGAAGGAAAAAACTATTAAGAAGTTTTCTCACTAATAATGTTGAAAAATGCTATTCTTCTTTATCTCTTTTCTAGTTTTTTTCTATTGTAAATTATGAGTACGCACTCTCTCTTATAAACCCTAAAAGCTTTTAAGAATGCTTATATAGTACATTTACACAATTACAATAATGCTCAAAACTATTCAAAACTATTTAGTACAAAGCTCATGCTCTTAGAAATATTTTTCTTTATTTTTTTTTTCTAAAAATAGAAATTATTCAAAATGGGGGATCAATTCGGCCAGAGGAAAATCAATCCTAATTAAGGGGATCGATTCGTCGTGTTATTTAGGCATCAAATTTTTAGAAAAAATTATGCAGAACAAGTAGGATCGAATACTGCTCGAAATGTGATTGATCCATATCCATCCATGAGTGGGACCAATCTATAAGCTTTGTAGCCCTGTTTTCTTTCTCTTCTTTTTAAATATTGATACCAATGGGGTGAACAAATATGGGTTGGTTTGGGTTTAGACTAAAATTGGAACCAACCCAATATGATCAGTTTTTTAAAAACAAGAACCAAACCAAACCAACAAATTTGAAAAACCAATCCAACCCGAACCAAATTTTTTGGTTTGGTTTGGGTTGGTTAAAGGAAATTTCTTCCTCTTTTTACGGTAATGAATTTTGTTTATTAAATTTTTTTAAAACTCTTGTATTATATATAATTTCTAACATTTTTAATGTTAATTTTATTATAATACCTAAATTTAGAAATATAGATATCGATCACTTATCTAATACCATTATTCATATCAAATACAAAGTGCAAGAAAAATTTAAAATTAAGACAAATAAGCAATAAGGAATAGTAATCACATACTTGACAAAATTTACTAACTTTCAGATCTAATAATATTGTTCACCAATGTTATTCATGCAATGAAACTCTACCGACAAAAATATAAAAGATGATGTAATTATAAATTTATAATGGATAAATAATTAAATAATATCAAATTCGTGTATCATGTGAATAAAAGATAAAATAAATGAGAGTACTTGGTAGAGAAGTGCTTGCACGAATTTCATTTAAATATTTAAATTGTAATGACAAAAATGGACAAAACTTGTTTATCTCTCACTAACAAAGTAGATGACAAATTTTTCTAAAATATTATCGAAAATAAAAAAGGTTGCCCTCATAAACATAACTAATTAGCAACAAATAACAAATCCAAACATATAAATTCAAATCTTTAGTACATATAGATTACAGTATATTACAAAATAGAGAATAAAAATAAAATACTTAAATTATCAAAAAAAAAAAACATAAAAATAAAATAAAATTTCAAACATGTTCCAAGCTCCCATATTCTAATATATTAATAAAACATAAATATTATATTGAAATCATTGATTTCGCTAACTCGCCATTGAGTTTATTAAGGTATGTTATTTTTCAAACATGTCTACAAAAATAGAAAATTAAGTGTAAATTATGAATTAAATAAATTAAATTGTAATGATTATATAAATATATTATATATATATATATATATATATATATATATATATATATATTTATATATATATTAGGTTTTTTTAATATTTTAATAAATGAAAACCAAACCAACCCAACCCAATATTAATCGATTTTTTATTATGAAGAACCGAACCAAACCAATAAAACTTAAAAACCGATTTTTCTGGATTGGTTTGGGTTGGGTTGGGTTGGGTGGGTTAGTTTGGTTCTATATTTTTTTGTTCACCCCTAGATACTAGGGGTGAGCAGCGGATCGAAATTGCCTGTTTTTCATTAATCCGAATCCGATCCGATCCGAAGTAGATTTGAAAATTTTTAATCCGAATCCGATCCGATCCGAAGCAGATTTGAAAATTTCTAATCCGAATCCAATCCGATAATGCAGTCAATCCGAACCAATCCGAATCCGAACAGATCGAATTTTTCGGATCGGATAGGTCGGATTGAGATTATAATTTATTTTTTATTATTATCATATATAAAACACAATATATAATAACATTTAAATTTTAAATTGATATATTTTTTAGTAAAATTTATTTATTTATAGTCACAACTTATATAATCAATATAATAAAAAGTATACTGTTTAATATTATTAAATTATTATAAAAAATTTAAAATTTTTATTTTTTTTAAAACTAAAATAATAATTTAATGTAATTTTGGTATGTATAATATTTAAATATAACATATTAAAAATAAATATGCATTTATTTATAATTTTAATAGTAATTCAGTCCGGATCGGATTGCAGCGGATTATAAAATCTGTCAATCCGAATTCGACGGATTGGATCGAATTTATTAATTTAAGCGGATTGATCGGATTATTTGCTCACCCCTACTAGATATCATGCAATGTTCTTAGTCCAACATTTGATAATTGATCATTCACATTGATTTTCAAGCATTTTCATGAATTTGCATAACAATATTATAGATTTCTATTTTTAATTTAAAAAAAAAACTTTAAAAATAAAGATTTTTTTTATTTTAAGTTTTTAATCATTTTTTTTCAATATTTAATTATACAAAAGTTATAAAACTTGATTTATTCTCTAAAAAAATTTTTTGGCAATAAAAAATAATATATATATATATATATTTAAAATTTATGAATCACTTCATATTTTAGTAATAATTTATTAAAAATATAAAAATTAAAATAAAAAATTGTTATCAAATATATTTAATTGAAAAATTAATTAAAAAAATAAAAACTTAAAATCAAAATTGTTTTCAAATCTTAAATACTTCGTCTAATCATAATCAACATTATCACCTAAAAATAAATAAATAATCAACATTATCATAACTGGCATATATATTATTATATTTTCCTTATTAATATTTTGTTCATCACTGATTGGTTTTTATATGTTAAGACTGTTTTTTAAAAATATATAAATTCTATCAATAATTAAAGCCTGGCAAATTTTGTATACATATTTTGGAAAAGAAAAAATAAATCTATTTAACAGTTAATTATCTAATATATCATCATACAAAAGTGCATGTTCTTTCTGCTTCACACAGGCTGCCTTGCATTTTTCGCCCAGATGGTTAAAATTCATCGTCCACGTGCACTCACACGTGATAAAACATATTTATTTTAATCTTTATTTTTATAAAAAGAAATAAGCATAAGAGGTGATCTGAATAACGACTAATAGCAGTAAGGAAAATTATATATTAATTTTAAAACAATGCTAATATATATATATATAATGCTAATATTTTTTATTAAATCAATAATAATTTAATACTTTAAATTTCAATAGAAAAGTGAGGATAATTTTTATTTCATTTTATTCTCTCACTTTCATCATTGAAGACTAATAAATAATTCTTTTATTAATAAGTCTATTGTAAGAGGTATATAAATTTTTTTCCATTCATGCAGTTATTTTTTTTACAATTGATACAATTAATTTTAAAATATACAATACATATTTTAAATTCTAAATTATAGAGGGGGATTCTTTTCATGCAGTTAGCTTCTTTCAAATGTTTAATTGTTTTTTTTATTATTATTATCGAATCTAGTCCAATTATTAAGTAGAGCTAAATTATTTTCATTATAATTTTAAATAGTTAAAATAAATACAAAATATCTTAAATTATTTTCATTATAATTTTAAATAGTTAAAATAAATACAAAATATCTTAAATTATTTTCATTATAATTTTATGTTAACCGAAAATAGCATTAGCCCTTTGAGATTTGAGGACAGACACAGTTTGAGGCTTCTCTCTGTGGAAAAATGGCTACCGTCTTTCAGCTAAATCAATTCCCATGCAAAACTCTCTCTCTAGGACCACCATGTCAGCAATCAAAGACCACCGTTACGGTTAATTATTCGGGATTCGGGTTGAGAATGGTCGAGGGACCGAAACTTTCGATACGGGAATTGAACCTGACGAGACCATTACTTCGGGTTCAGGCGGCGAGCGACGAAGAGTGGGGCCCAGAGAAGGATGATCCAGTTGGTGAGAGTTTGGGTGGATCACCAGTGGCTGTGGCCGAGGAGCGGCCCGATAAGCCGTACGATTCGGCTGAGATATCGAAGCTAAAGAAAGCGTTAGTGGATTCATTTTATGGAACTGATCGAGGGTTGACAGCCAGCATTGAAATACGGGCCAAGATTGTGGAGCTTATAACCCAATTGGAGGCCCGTAACCCGACTCCGGTTCCCACTGAGGCCTTGGCTATGCTTAATGGCAAATGGATTCTAGCGTAAGGTTTCTGCCTGGTTTTTCAACCTAGACTGACATCTACCTTTTGTTTTTCAATTTCTTGCTTTTCCATATAATGTTTAAAACAGGTAGGCAGATAAAGAAGCGAAAAGTGATCCATTGATCACTTATATTTTGTAAATTAGACGTATTAGATACCTTTGTTAAAATTACTACATAATTATCACCTTAATCTTAACAAGTGATATACTTTGGCTATATTTTAGTACACTTTGGTCAACTTAATTTATAAAAAGAAAGTGACCCAAGTGGCCGCGCGTCGATAGAAAATGATAACTTGCTTGCAGGCACTATTGAAAGAACATAATTCCAATAGTTTTCCTCGACTGTTTTGGTGCTTACGTTTCTGTCAAGGGTTACAGGGGACTTTGGAGATCAGATTACCCCTGTCCATTGTATATCATGATAGAACAGTCTGATTTCTTATGTTCATTTGCTATTTCCATAATCATTTGGGTTTTGTTTATTTTTGCAGGTACACTTCCTTTTCAGGTTTATTTCCATTCTTGTCAAGGGGCACATTGCCATTAGTAAAGGTAGAGGAGATATCACAAACAATTGACTATGAGAATTTCACTATCCATAACTCTGTCCAGTTTGCTGGGCCACTGGCTACAACTTCAATTGTCACCAATGGAAAATTTGAAGTCCGAAGTCCCAAACGTGTTCAGGTTATTTCTTTGCTCTCTACTTGTGTCTTATTGATTAGTAACTTATGTTGCTGACAGGTCTATCAGTATTTGGTTACTCCTGACTTAAATGGGATGGTTTCTTGGCAATAATCAAAGAGTAGTGTGTCAAAGAATGGTTTTCAGCTTTATTATCACTCCACTTATTTTTATTTTATTTTAAACAAGCTACCAATTTGGTTAGTAGTGTAGGGAGGTTTAAGGATTTAGCTCTGACTGAACTTCTTTTCTCTTTTCTTTATCCAGATTAAGTTCGTAGAAAGTGTTATTGGAACTCCCCAACTTACTGACTCAATAGAGATACCAAAAAACGTGGAATTTTTGGGACAAAAGATTGATCTCTCACCTTTCAACGAGCTGATCACCTCTATCCAAGATAACGCATCATCAGTTGCAAGGACCATTTCCAGCCAACCACCATTGAAGTTTTCTATCTCAAACATCAATGCTGAATCATGGTTATTAACCACATACCTTGACGAAGACCTTAGGATTTCAAGAGGAGATGCTGGTAGTGTGTTTGTGCTGATAAAGGATGGCAGCTCCCTGTTGATACCCTGAGCAATCTCCTCCTCTTGCTTAGTACATACAGTGTTTTATTAATTAATTCAATATAATATTCTACTAAAATATGAGATAATGAAGAGACTGTAAACATAAACCATTAATTGCAAAGTAGTAAATTAATTTAATCTTTAATTGGGATATTGTTTTGCTTTGTATTGTTATTTGTTTTTGTCAAATTTTGTGCAGATTCCAAGTCCAAGTGCAATGAGCTCCCCTCAATCAAAAATTTAACCCACTGGCCCAAGCATTCCCAACCTTATATGACAACATTTTCTTTCTCTTTCAAAGTCACTAAAAGTATGTGCAGAAGTTGACAAGTAGTGTAATGCCCTGGGCTGCAGGTACTCGTCTGATGCGCAAGGATTTTTCTCTGAGTAACAGCATAGAGAATTCTCTTGAGAATACGAGTGCTGTTATGATTTATGTGCCTGACTTGGCTGACTGTGTACTTAAAGTGTGAGAGATAACAATGATGAATGCTGGTGATCTATGAGAGCTGTACACAAATTCTTCTTGATTCATAATGCAGTTTCTTGCCTCTGGGAGGTACAGTGGATTTAGATTGGTCTTTGCATCTATTTTCTCGTGTTTTATTATGGTGTTACCATATGAACTTATAATCTATAATATATTTATCTAGTCAGTTCCATGATTCCAACTTCTTTTCTATCAATTAATAAGATCATATAACTCTCTCAGAATGAACCCTTGATTCAAATGTTAAAATTCTTGCACAGTCACAGATGGGGAAGAAAAAAGGAAAGAAAGAAGCTGAACAACCTCATTTGATTTCCTCGTTGACCCTTTTCCTTTGGAAATGCCTATTGGAATCCTCCACAATCTAGTTATGGGTTTGAAAGATCTAATAAGCCCTATAAAAATACTATCAAATGTAACTCTTTCTGGAGAATACGGACTTCCAGATTCCTGTAGTTAGGCTCTTACAGGAGATGGTACCAAGATGAGGGAAAAACTTCTAACTTAATCTTGAGAACTTCTGTAGGTAAAGAAATTCAACATATAGACAACTTGATTAGAGAATAAAGTGGTTGCACAGCAGTCCCATGTTTTTTGCGCCCCTCTTTAAAGAGTACTCTTGACTATTCAGAGGATACTGCCAGCAAGTTGGATTCACTATTAGTGAACTATTCTTTCCCCACCCCTTTTCTTTGCCAAGGGATTAGATTTAAAGTTGAAAATGACACTGATGCCTTCTTTTCCTTTTCCTTTCCCTTTTTTGTTCTTTTATATCAGTTGCTTAAACTGTTTCTTTTTATTTAAATTCCCTGATATTCTGAAAATGTCATTTATATTTGAAGAAATACCAAAATATTATAATTTTCTTAAGAATCTAGATTTTTTTAATAGAACTTTAGGTCAAGATTTAGTGGAAGAAATAGTTGAGATTTGACGTGAGTACAAATCAATAGACGGACTAGAATTAGTTGAAACGGTGAATTTCTGATAACTTTTTGATAAAGATAAATATTAAGAACTTAAAGTTCTAAATTTTCATTACATCTAGAGTCCTTTCTCTCGATATGGTTTGTCAGGTGTCTTTTGTCCTTTTGTGTGCTTGAATTTTAGTTGTGTATGTAATTTATACAAGGTGTAAAGTGGAATACATGTTCCCAACAAGTAAATAATCTATTTTGGAGAACTGATTCATGTTGTTATTTTATGAATATATGTGAACATCTTACTTTAACAATGTAGTGAAAGGTTGAAAGTTAAATCAGCAATAACATGAGGCATAAAGTTACGATTCTTCACTAAATAGCTAATTGATTTATTTATTTTTTAATACTATAGCAGCTAAAGAAAGAATCTCACTTCTAACTTCCCATGTTATATATATTAGTTATTGAAACTTAATTAGTGCAGAAAGCAAATTTAATAGATTAAATTATTTTTATCAATTACCTCTCTTAGCAAAAAATAATTTTCCTGTGGTGGTGAGATAAGTGATGGGAAGTGTTTCTAGAGCAGTGACAGAGCCTTACAGAGCAGCTTTGAAAGGTGATTGGCAAGGCATGAAGAGGTTTTATGAAAGAAATAAAGAAGCAGCAGCTTTTCCCCTTACAGTTACTAATGACACCCTACTTCATGTGGCTATTTATAGCAGAAGCAAGAGTCCTCTTCAAGAATTGCTTCAGATTGTACCTGATGCCTTCTCAAAACCCAACGACTTGCAAAATACGCCTTTGCATGAGGCTGCTGCAATAGGAAATATAGAAGCAGCAGAAATCTTGTTGTGCTGTTCTGCTAAGCAACTTGATGTGAAGAATGCTCTAGGTGAAACTGCTTTATTTAGAGCAGCTGCTTTTGGTGTGACCGATATGGTAAAGTATTTAACGTCGGAAGTTCAGAGGGTACAGGGTGATATGCAAATTCAACGCATTAGAAATGATGAGACCTCCCTTCTTCATATTGCCATTATAGGCTTACACTTTGGTGAGTTTATCTCTTTCATGTTACTTTCATAGAAGCTTTTCTAGTATGTATGATATCACGATATGCTAATTTGTGCCCCTTTTGTTTCCGTTATTGTTCTAAACTGAAGGAATACTTTTTATAAATGAAAATAAATATTTTCATTTATATGACTATTGGATATGATAAGCTAGCTTTAATTAAAGTAAGATTCTCTGGTTCAAGTTTATCCCGCTAACTTTGTTATACCATTGATTAATACAGAAACAGCACTGTGGTTACTAAGAGGTGATGAAGTCCTCGGAGATTTGAAGGATGAATATGGCATGACATGCCTTCACGTGCTATCTAAGATGCCATCTGCTTTCAAGAGTGGATACCAAATGGGAAAGCTCAAGACACTCATCTACCATTGTAAGTCCTCCAAAGCTAATTAGTAGTGCTGTGTGTCTGTGAATTCCTTCATGGAATTCCACTTTTTCTCAACTTTGATTGTTCAATAATCTCGAAATTTTATCTTGTGTCGTGCTTATGCAAAACTTGCAAAATTGTATCTCAGTTTGGTACAAAAATAGGCTCTGGACCAAACCATGGTATTGTGAAGCCTAGGCGACGTAACTTCTGGGCCGTATTTTATTGATATGATACAATTTGAGTAGTAAATAGCATATCTATAGATATAGGATTGTTTTCGTTTGCCAATGACTCTTCATATAAACTTTTTTTATAAGAAGGTAGAATTGAATGATAGCGTTTAGAGGTGTAGTGTTTGAATTTTCATGTACCAATTATAACCCCTTCTTTAATAATTTAATTGTAACATTAAGCCAATAATTTTCTTAAAACAAGTTTCCACTTTAAGTTGATAATAATCTTAATTAATTAATTGGACCTTTATAGGTCTTCCCAACAGCAAAGATGATACTATGGCTACTCAAAAGCCTACTAGCCCACAATACAATTTGGAGTGCGGATGGGGAGGAAATAATCTGCACCAATCTTTCTATTCAAGGTTTAGTAGAGGTAGTTTGGAGCATACATGCTTTCTAGTCTCTTTTTTTTTAGTTGTTGCTTTGAAGCATGATTTCTTATCCTTGTCATATCGAGTATACCCTACCCCTAATCACTATCTCATTACTTCTCAAAGGTGCTAAAATTGAAAGCTAAGATAATTCTAATCCCTCTCTTAAGTAAAAACTAATAATAAGCAGGCCAATATTAAATTAATCTTGCAGCTCCAGATTGTTCTATTAGCTTTGGTTAGTTGGGCACGTCAATCCAATAGCTTAGAGAGTACGTTTATTGAGTTTGAAAAGTGGGATTCTACTGACTCAATCGATGACGGTGTTATTGATGGCATTGGAAAGTTCTTAGTGTTATGAGTTTAGTTGTAGTCGGTTTGCTAATTGACAAGTCTCCAAACGATGACATTGAGAGTGGCAACAGCAGTGCAAAATTTTTAGCTACCCCCGATTACATCATTCAAAAGCTCTCCTATTAGTAAACCAATTACTACTAAACCTTTCTCGCCTATAGCTGTCTAATGCCATTGATATCTTCACACTTGGAGGTGCTTTTTAAAGGTCAATTTCTATCAAACTACAAGATATGCTATCCCACTTCTTAAGCTTAATGGACTTATGGTGAATCACCTTAAAGGCTAGTGGACAAAATCCCCAGACGACTTGACCTACCAGACTTGTAGGGCATTTTTCCTTAAATTATTGTTATCTTCTACCAACTAAAATTTCATTGCTTATAAAATATTGCAGTAATCTCAAGGATATATGCCAACTTCTGGAGGCTTTTGGCTCAAGGTTTGTCCTAACATTCTTTCCATGTTTATTCACCTACAAACATGTATGCATGTTCGTCTAAATCAACACACACAAGCGTGTGAATGGAAGCATGCATGTTTGAGTGCAGGGGTAGATCTATAGAGGGATCAAGAGGGGTACGTGCACCTCTCATTTATTGACAAAGGAAATTTAAGGCATAATATATATATATATATATATATATAATTATAATTATAGACAAATTTATGCATAAAATGGAATTGTGACATCCCTAGACTTTAAATTTTTGGCTTTTAAAACTTACTACAAATTCGATAATTTGGACGTATTATACTCAAATGAAATGCATATAGCATCTTTATTCAACAAGAAACAACTAGTAATTGATAAATAAGTGGCATTAATTTTTACTGTTTTTATAGTGCCTCACCTAAGTTCTAATCCTATATCCGCCACTGTTTTACGTGTGGATAAGGTTTATTCTTTTAGTACCTAGACCTAGTAAAACTGATATATCTCGTAATTAATTACATGTGCATTCACAAACATGGATAGTATGGCCAACCGTAAGCATAGTATGGAAGGAAAAGAAGAAGCATGAGTTGGCTCTCGAACTTGCTCAGTTGCTCATAAAAAGAGACACGTCCTGGGAACAAACCCATGTGCAACTAGATGTAGGTTCAATCTCCTTTGGTGAAGTTGTAAGGAAGGGTAAGGAGACGAAGTCTTTAAGCATCAAAGAAGATGAAGATCTTCAAGGAAGAACTAGAGATACTACTATACTTCAACCTCCAGAAAAAAGCTTTTTACCATCTCCTAAAACCCCATTGCTTATGGCAACAAGCAATGGTATAGTAGAGATAGTTAAGGAGATAATTGAACTGTATCCCCAATCAGTTGAACATGTTAGTTGTAAGGGGCAAAACATAATGCATGTTGCCATTAAGCATCGCCAGAAGGAGATTTTTTCTCGTGTGAAGAAGATGAAGATTCCTATGGTGAGGCTGGTACGGAAGATTGATTGTAAACACTATAGTTTATTGCACCATGTTGCAGATATAAAGCACTATGGTGGAGGAACTCAGCCTAATCCTGCTCTCCAACTACAAGATGAGTTAAAATGGTTTGAGGTATATGGACATTTGATACTTTATTTTTGCAGTAAAGAAATTATTTTCTTTACTTGGAATTTAGCTCTCATAATGGTGCATATCTCTATATTAGCAAATCACTTCATTAATTGGAGATTAACACATGCACACCTTGCAGTAGTAAACTGCACCAATTAATGTGCTTTCTGGGTCCTGAAAGGGCTTTTGACAATTTTTTCTTGTTTGGTCCTGAGGCGCTTTTGTTAATGTCATAAGCACTTCTACAGGATCTCAAAAGTAGAAACAAACAGAACCTAACACATCAAAAGCTACCTGAAGTTGGAGAATATATCAAATCTAATATTTCTTATATATTTATAAATAAATTCATACTTCTTAAATTAGATAAACAGGATGCGAGACAAGACTAAGTAACTAACAATATATTTTCTTCATGATTCTTGTTTATGTGAACTCATGATTCTTTCTTTTTTTCCTTTCCTTTCTACAGCGCGTGAGGAAGGTAATTCCATCCCATTATGATATGCATCACAACATGAATGATGAAACTGCACAAGAATTCTTTGAAAAAACTCATGAAGAGCTTCTCAAGGAGGCAGGAGATTGGCTAAAAAGAACTTCAGAGTCATGTTCAATAATTGCTGTTTTAATTGCCACTGTTGCCTTCACTGCAGCTTATACTGTTCCAGGAGGCTCAGATGACAAGACTGGCCTCCCCATATTCCTTCACGACCCCTTCTTTTTGGTTTTCACAGTTATGGACGTTCTCTCTCTTGTTACCTCTCTAACTTCTGTGGTGATGTTCATCTCCATTCTTACCTCTCCATTTCGACTTCAAGATTTTCGATACTCTCTTCCTCGAAAGTTGACATTTGCATTCAATTTTCTTTTCCTATCTGTAGCTGTGTCAATGCTGGCATTCTCAGCCACTATAATTCTGCTCGTTCATATGAGGAAGAGTTGGACTGCAACTTTAGTCTATGCGGTTGCGTTTGTTCCGGTCACAGTATTTGCTCTTTTGCAATTCCCATTGTATGTGGGCTTTATGGGTACTTTAAAGTTAGTGAAGAAATCTCTTCCTTGGAAATTTCTACGAAATTTATATAGGACTTTTGTGCCCGCCATCTCCAAGAATGATTGAAATCTCTAGCTATTTTCTAGTGCACATTTAGAATCCGCAAGGTAGCTTATGTCAAGTTCAAGGTGTTTCTTTCATGTAATACATAGCAATGTTCTCCTCAGTAATGATCAATGAGTAACGTAAATCGAATTCAATGTTATATTTCCCGATTGATGTTTATCCTCCTAACTAGATGTTGAAATTTCATTGAACTCATTTACTACAACTATAAAATTTACCTGATTGGATGTGCATCTGAAATTACTAATTTGAAATCTAAGTGGTTTCAAGATAAGCATTTCGTTTTTGCATAAATAACACAGTTATTTAACTAGTTTTATTTTTAACCATCTTTAATAAAAAAAAAATCTATGTTCATTTTCTTTTAACACTAAAAAAATATATATTCATTTATGTTATAAGAAAAATAAACATAAGTTTTTTTAGGGTGTTGAAAATAAAACTCTGTATATGAAGGGAGGTTATGTCATACAATTAAAACTAAGCATTTATGTATTTGACATATAACTATTATTACTATTTAAAATTACAATTAATGCTTTTTAAAAATTTGAAATCATTTTTCTTAAAAATTATCAGACACCTTTTAAAAGTGCTTTGTTACATTTGAGCGCATGATAGTTTTGTGGAGTTAAGCAGCAATAACTCATGATCAAATGAGTAAAATACAACCCTTTGTCACGAACAGAATACATTTCCAACATTTTGTGAAAGTTGATGAATGGTATCAATTATAAACACAAGAATAAATTCGTACAAACTTCATGAGAGACCTGTAATATAATACCACAATACTCCTCATTCAAAGAAATATAATAATTTAAGAGGGGTCTTAGATCCTTAGGTTCCTCAATTCGATATGCAATTATCATTTCTTCCATTGACTCTCTAAAATCCACTCTTGGATTATAAGAACACTTTTCCATAGCAAACATAACAATGAACTTAGAATATTCTTCTCTTCTTTACCTTCTTCTTTCTCTATTTCTTGCCTCTTGTCTCTCTGCGATCATTTGTTCCAATCTTTCTTGAACCATTGCATGTGTTAGGCTCGATATAGTTGGAATTCTATCCGAAACAGAGCTCTCAGTTTCTTCTGAAGAAGACACACTAAGCCTGCAATTACAACACAAAGCTTTGCATCTTGATCTATGTTGAATCAGTTGTTGCTTCTTGACTTGCCAAGAGGCTTTCATTTTTAGAGTACATGAGAATATTAAGAGATTAAGAAGATGATTATGTGTAAGTAAGAAAAAACATTATACAGAACAAATTTGGCAAGTGGGTCATGTTAATAATGATTATGCCTAGTGTTTAAAGTATGCATTTTATGAGATTGAGAGAAACCAAAGGAGAACATTATTTGCATTGTTGTATTAAAGTGGCATCAAAGCTTTTTTGGTGAGACTCGCAAGCTCAAAATTAAGATTCGACTAAGTGTGTATGAGTTGTATAATGTTGTTTAATAAAACATTAATTTGTTTAGTTAATTGAGATAGTGGTTTTGAATTATGATGCTTATGTGGGTTCATATTATTTGCTCTTGATTGGTTGGATTTACATGATTTCGGACTAACTTGTGGTGTACTTCTTACTCTTCCAATCACTGAAAGAAGAATAGCTGCTCGCATGAGAAGAAGATAATTATGTGGTTTATTTATTCATTTGGCGGCAAAATTTATTAATTTTTAATTTAAGTCATAAATCTAAATTATGATTTAAGGTTAAAATAATGTGAAATTATAAAAAATAATACTCTTAAAATTTATAATAACAAAATTAGTATCCAAATAATATTAAACGGATTTAAATTACTAAAATTTAATTTGAACAGTATTCAAAAATAAAATAATGTAAAATTTATTTTTTAATTGTAGTAATATATGATTTAAATATTATGAACTTTATTGTTTTTATAAGTTTTAAGGTGTTATATTTTTGTTGCTTTTTCCATTAACAAAAATAAAAATTGAGAAGGGAACCATGGACTTCCATTAGCTAATAAGCCTTTTAATTACAATGGAGATTCTATTAGCAAATGAGTTCTTTATGTTGCGTCAATATAAGTAATTAGTCCTAATTGAAGAAGTAATGTTTGTTGGTAAGTTTAATTAGGAAAGGTGTGAATGTAAGCTCCCAAGCAACATTAGTTGTAAAATTAATTAAAAAAAATTGCATGATGTGTTGTTCATTTCTCTTTTTACATAGTACACACATTATATATATTTTTATGAGAGTCTAAAATCAGTTATTTAATAACTGAATTATATAAAAATCTAGTTGCCAAAAAGTGAGAATTTAAACTCCCAAGCAATATATATAAGTTGGAAAAATAATTTAAAAAATGCAGGTAATTTATGAGTCTTTATTTTATTATAAGTGCATAAATTATTAAATTTATTTTATTTTCAAATCCTTTTGATAAATATATATATATATATATATATATTTTTTAATATTAAAAAAATATGTTCGTTTACTTTTTATATATATATATATATATATATATATATATTTTTTTTTTTTAATAGTTAAAAATAAAATTTTATGTAAGAAAAAAATTATTAAAAAACTTAAACCAATATTTTATAACTATGTATTTTGAAACACTAATTTGTTACATTCCTTAGCACCGAAACGAAAAGTGGAAAAATGAAAAATGGAAAAAAAATAACTAAAAACAAAAAATTGCAATGTTAAAATCATTGCAAGCGAGAAGCTCGCTTACTCTCTCATTAATATAGTTTTCTTAAACGGTACAGTCATATAAATATACAACTCCATTACTCATAACTCATCACCACCCTCCCCACCCAAAAAAAGAATAGAAAAAAAAAACCTAAAAAATAAGATTACAAAATGATTGGAAAGTTTTCTTGCATGCTTATTCATGGAGCTCTATTTATGATTATCTTAACTGCCACAACACTCATAGCAGATGATGCAATGCCAATACCAGCTGATAAGTCTCAATTAGAGGCTTGGTTTAATAAGAATGTAAAACCATACACACAACAAAAGGACATACTTGACCCTGCACTTGTAGCTGCAGAACAAGGCTTTAAAGTTATCAAGGTAATAAAAGATGGTAGTGGAGATTTCAAGACCATAACTGATGCTGTTAACAGCATTCCAATAGGAAACACAATGCGTGTTATCATTTATATAGGCGGAGGAGTCTATCAAGAGAAAATAAAAGTCATCGAACCAAGCCTTTTATTACTTTCTATGGTTTACCAAATGATATGCCAAACTTGATATTTTCTGGCACTGCAGCACAATACGTAACTGTGAATAGTGCTACTTTAATTATAAAATCTGATTACTTTACGACAGCTAATATTATTATAACGGTATTATTTTTTTATTATATATTCTTTAATTTAATTTCTGGGCTTTATATAAAAATATTTTTCTTTAAGGCATTGCAACATAACTGGAATTGAAAATGGTACATATTTGGGTCGAGCTTGGAAGTCTAGGCCTAGAGTTGTTTTTGCCTACACAAGCATGAGTGATATAATAAACCCTGCAGGTTGGAGTGACAATTTTGTCCCTGAACGCGACAAGTGAGTTATTTAAAGTCAACTTCTACATCCCTTATTCAACATTTGATTAATAACAAATTAAAACTAACTAATGAATTTGAATAATTTATATGAACAACAGTACTGTTTTTTATGGAGAATACAAGAATATAGGACCCGGTTCAAGTGTAAGTGAACGTCGAGTTAAATATTGCAAAGAATTAACTAACAAAGAAGTTCAACCTTTCCTCAGTCTTGGCTACATTATGGGTTCGAAATGGTTGTTTCCTCCTCCAAATCCACAACTATAAAATAATTAGAATTGTATTATCTCTAATGTTCCAAATATGAAATATTATAGTGAAAAAAATACAAATATCTCGTATATTACGTAGAAGAGCCGATGCGTTCTTCGTTTAGGCCGGAAGGAAAAAAAAAATTATTTATGTATGATAATAAAATGTGTGTTACACGTGAGAATAATTACATACCAAAAGTACTTGTTTATGAGAAATTATTTATTGGTCGTAGATCAATTGTCTAAATAAATAATATATTATTATCATGGAGGGAAAAAAGTAAAAAAAGTTAAAAGTGTCCCGTTTTACTTTGTAAAATTTAAAATACTAAATTGTTATTAGTTATGATGAACACATCAATATTAACCTATGATTAGTTTATAATTTTTCCTTGCTTCTATAAGGTCAAGGGTGTGCAAAAAATCTGATCTTCCAATATATTCGACAAAGTACAAGAAATTTATTAAATTTTGATTGCTTTAAAATGGATGATTGGATTGAGATATCCACAATCCGTTGAGTTTGGATAGATTGACGGATTACATTGTCCGTCATTGTCATTCGCTTGATCAAAATTGATTAAAATTAAAATAGTTAAATTTTGTCTATAAGTAATAAGCCACACTTTTATGTTTTCTTACTACATTTTATCATATATTTTCTGTTAATTTAATTCACCTAAGTGTCAAGTATTTAAAAGATTTTAATGTCTGTGATTCTCTTTCAATTGACTTAATTTATTTCAATTTTATATGTAGATTGAGTTTAGGACAGTAACATTATTAAACTGTATTACTTAATTTTTATTGTTAGTGGGATATTTACGATTTTATTTTATATCAAATATTTATATTTGGATTGTTGTTTAAAAAATTAGAGTAAAAAACAAAAAGCCTCAAATGGCATAAAAGATAAAAAGAGAGGAGTGAGTGGGTGGCTGCTGTTCTCCGTTGGGAGGTTAGTAACAAAATTCGCACTGACCTTCATGGTCTAACAGCCCTTACGTATGTGAAAAATTGGCATTAGAGGCCTTGAAGCAAGCTTTATTGTAAAAAGAGATTGACACCTGATAGAAAGAATTAATATTGAACTTTTATTTTTATAAAAAAGAAATAAGTTCTCGACAAGGTAAATTCATAATGTGCAATTTCATATTTGTTCTTACTTTTAATCTTTTATTGTTCATCATTATTTTTAAGGAGGATATTTAAATAAATTAACATTTTTTATTCTGATTTATTACAATTTTTGGTAAAAACACAAAAAAAGAAGAAGATTTTTTTGCTCTTTTTTCTCTTCGTTCCGAGTTGAGATTGATTTTTATTATAGATTAATAAACGCACTATTCTTCCCTGTTTTATGATGCTAAACAGACCAAAATGCATTCTCATTTAAAATAGATGTTTTTATTACTTGTTTTCGTCTTTAATATGCTGGAAAGAGCTTATCCTAGTTATAGATTTCTTTATGAACTTTCACATGAAATTATGACCGCAGGCTATTAAGTTTTTGGTCCATCATCAAATGCAGTTAACCACACTTTGCTCTCGGAGCACGGAATAAGCGTATAGATTGATTAAGATTTTGCAAAAAGCATATTTGGGCAGTATACATACTTCAATTCCCAAAATCTCTTGTTTATAAATAGGTACGTATCCAAAAACATTTTTCTAGAAAGACTGATATATATTAAAAAATATTTTTAATTTTTTTTATTTATAATATTAAGATTTATAGCTAATATTGAAAAAATATATAAACTTAAAAAGTAAATAAAAATAAAATAAACAAAAAAAATTATTTAAATTGTGCCCGATGATGTTTTATAGTATAAAATTCATTAATTATCAAATCATATTCAATTTTTTCTGTAAATTCTCTTTCAATATAGACAATCATACAATCTTGAAAAAATTCCTCCTCCATTTTATTTCGAATTGATGTTTTAATGAGTTTCATAGTTGAAAATGCACGTTTCGTAGTTACTGTAGAAACTGGAAGGATCAACACCAAACGAATTAATCTATCAATCAGATAGTATATCTGTGACTATCCTGTTCTAACTAGCTCTTCACACAATTTAGATAGAGAATGTATGTTTTGAAAATCTAAGTGATGCACAACAGCCATTTCAAGAATAGTACAAGTTGCACCAAATATATCTATCAACCTATTAACTGAAGCAAAATGTGAGCTCCATCTTGTCACTTCAGGTCGCTGTAAAGTGCGAATTTGATTGGCTCATGTACTAGTCTCAAGTTCTCCTAAAGCTAACATATTTGTTATTTCAGATTCTCAAGTAGATTTTAATTCAGAGCAACGCTTAGTTGAAGAACTAACAAGATTTATTATTGAGTTCAATTTTGAAAAAAATAACCACACATTATGAACATCTTTGGATGCTGCAACTAAAGCTAATTGCAATCTATGAACAAAATAATGAATATAATATGCAGATGAACAATACATTTTAAATAATGCTTGCAATCCATTCCATGCTCCACACATATTGCTTGCACCATCATATCCTTGACTTCTTAGGTTCTCTATTTGAAGATCATATCCAGTAAAAACTTTGCATATCTCGATTTTAAGATTTTTAGCTGTTGTGTCTTCAACTTGAACAATATCAAAAAAACGCTCTCTAATAAACCCACAACAATCAACAAATCTTAAAATGATTACCATTTGTTCCTTGTTAGATTCATCAGTTGCCTCATTTACAAGAATACAAAATTTAACTTCTTTAACCTCCTTACGTATTCTTTTTCTCACATTATTAGCAAGAATATTTAAGATTTCCTTCTGAATTTTTGGAAAAATATATTTAGCATTTTCAGCAGCATTATCTAAGACAACTTTCGCAATATTTTCATTCATTAATCCCATCAATTTTATCATCGCAATGAAATTACCACGATTAGTTGAAGAGCTAGATTCATCATTCCCTCTAAATGCTTGCAACTTGACAGTCTCTATTGAAGTCTTGAGCCGTAACTAATTATCCAAAATTTGTTATGAAGATTGTGCATTTATCACTCTATCAATTTGTTTTGATGAATTTTTCAAATTAGCCCATTTTTCCATAGCCATTTGATGTGATTCCCCTTCATGATTCACAAAAGAACATTTTCCATCATTTACCCTTTTCTAATTTCCAAATCCATTAACTGTGAATGTTGGATGTTTTGGTGGATTAATATAAAAAAGAAAACATGGAAAACAAAAAGTTTTGTCTTTGTTTGAAAAGTACTTCATCTAAGGAAATCGAGAAAGTCAAGAATATTGGAATCGACGTTGTTGGTTCCCAAATTGAGTAAGTGGAATTTTGCCCAACTTGGGTTGATATGGTCCCATGTTGATATATTCGCTTCAAATATCATTTTGTATATTAACATCATATGACCATATTGGATTACGTAAACCTGGATAACGTTCCAAAGATTGAACACCAATTTTTCGAAAATCAATTCTTTGAAACTTTGAAATATGTGTATTATCATCAACAAGTGGTTCTTGAGATCGCTTACTTTTTTGGTGGGTAGCTTTAATAGAATTGTTTTTGCTTGATTGTTGTGTGTTTTTGGTTGATTGTTGATCATCTGTTTTCTTAAAGAATGAATAAAGAGTTTTAAATGATTTAGAACATTAGTGAGATTTATCCATTATAACCTACGATAAAATTATTTAATATAAATTAAAGTATATAAATTAAAAATTACAAACACCTAACAACAAACAAATAAAAAATTAAAATAACTAAAGAATTAAATAATCAATAAATAAGTTATATGCCTAATCATTTTTTACCTATTAATAGTAATTTAAAATAAATTTCATGTTCTAATATAACAATGAGATAATATATATTTTGAAATAAAGAACTCTAATTAATAATTAAAAAAATGAAAAAATAACGTATTTAATGAAATAATGGTGAATTATTATTTAAAAAAATGAGTGCTAAATACATATAAATTTATACTTAAATAAGCACTTAAATTAATAATTATACAATATTTATATATCAAAAGTTTAAAAGCTAAAATTTTTAAGAATATATAATACATAATTATTGATATGAGTATAAATTGAAATATAAATATTTTAAGTATTTATTATTTTTAAAGAAGAATACATAATTATAATAATTTTACTTTAAAAAAAAAACGGTACCAGAGCGCCGTAGAATTGCATAATAAAGCAATGAATAGCAGCAGTGAAAAATAATAGTTATAATAAATAGAGAAGATTAAGTTTGCTAGAAAAATATATAAATAATAAAAATATTTATTTAATAAATTTAAAATTATATAAATATAGATGCTTAAATTATATTTATTTTTTTGTGATTTTTTTTTTTAGCTAAGATGATTAAATAATATTTTTTATAAGTAAAAAATTAATTAATTTTAAAATTATAAGCAAAAGACGCACTGCACCCTAAAAAGAAATAAAACCTTTTTGAAAAAAAATAAAGAGGGTGACCGCCCTAACCTATTATATATACACGTATACCAACGCCCGCCATCAGGCATATGCTAAGTTCTTGCTTCTCCCGTTCTCTCTTTATCGTCTCAGTTGTCTTCCTTCTTTCATCGCTTCTCAAAGTGAAGCGCTTCCTAATCGTCACCTTCTTTTCAGCCGATGAATCCTTTTTGATCCGAGAGCCCCTTTTCTCTCTGGACTCGCCTCCTTTCTTTCCTTTTCCTCTCTCGATTTTTCATCTGTTACTCTTCATCCTTTTTGCGTTCTTGAGTCTCTCTTCCGACTTCATTGCCGCTGGCCGTTAGTCTCCACAGTTCATTCTCTCTGCCACTCTACTGCCCAAGTATTATGATTTGTTTGCTTTTAGTTTGTAATAAGTGATCTATCTGCCATATCTTGATTATTGGTTTCCGTTTTAGTCTTTATCATGCTTAGATTGCCGATCTTGTATGTATGGTACTGTGATGTTATATTAGTTAGTATAGTCATATAATATGATGCCTTACGTACCTTTTCATTATAATACAGGGCTTCATAACACAAACTCTTGAGCCGCCTCTGTACCGAAGCAGATCGCTGTTTAAATGCGTTAGAGAGTTTTTGCAATCTCGGTGTTAAATTCGTTGATTTAGGGCACACTTTGTATGGCGTGGTTCAGTTAATCTATATTTGGGAGAAATGTAGTGTTATCACAAAAGGTATTCTTTTTCCAATTTTAGATTAGTTCGCTACTTCATCATTTTACTTTCTTTTATTTTTCCCCCCCCCCCCTTTTTTTTAATCTCCACTTTCATTTATCCGAGTTTCTTTTTGTTCTAATCCAATGTCCATGTGTTTGGAACACTATATATTCTTGTACCAGTATTGATCTGTTTCAATACCAATGAAAGTAAAGACAACTGGTTCTTTTCCTCCATTTTTCCAAGTAACTTATTACAAGTATTGTTTTTCCCTTGTTTTTAGCCTGTTTACTGGTTATTTTTAAAAATTCTTTTTGAAGATTGGAAACTTTTTTATTTGTTTTATTTCAGTAGAGCCTCAGAAGTATACGGGTTGTGGATGATGAAAATTGAAAAGAATGGTTTTCTATATTTTTGTGTGTGTCTTGTAAAAGTAGTTACAACCATATATATGGATACAAAGAGGGAGCTATTCTAGGTTATACCATCTAAGGCTACACTCACGGAAGACCATTAAAGGAATGATTTTTACAATTTAAAGCTTGCCAAATTTGTCTTCAATTAACAGCTCATGCCAACACCCCCTCAAGTTGTGCATAGATATCTCTAATGCCCAACTTGTCAAGTGAGTTGTAGAAGTTCTTGCTGGTCCTGCCTTTGTGAGTATGTCTGCAAACACTCGTGTTGGTAGTGGTTCGAAGCTTCTTATTGATGGTATAAATATAGTGGTATCTTTTAGTGGACTTACATTTTTTCTCACTTTTGTTTTAGCACAGATATTATTTCTTATTCCTTGTACTCATTGGTTGGTATGCTGTCTTATCAATGTTAGAAATATTTTGTTGTTTTAGAAATTTTCAACAAATTTGTCTTTTTATAATGTTTGAAAATAATCATTTTTAGAACGTTCGGATTATTTTTCTATTTTAGAAAAGTTTACAATTTTTTTTTTATTTTTGGAACAAATTTTTTATTTTTATGATTTAGAATTGAATAACATATTATTTTTAGGAAGTTTAAATTTTTTATTTTTTTTCGAAGGATTATATAATTTTATATTATTATAAGGTTTGAAATGGTTTATATATTTAAAAAAAAATTATTTTTAGAAAATGTGTCCTATTTTCTGTTTTAAGTTTTTACATTTCTATTTATATATATATATTATTGAAAATTTGAATAATTTTTATTTATTTTTAGAATATTAGAAATTTGTAATATTTTGGTCTTTTAGAAAATTTTAACAAATTTATAATTTATAATTTTAGAATGTTTGAAAATAATCATTTTTAGAATGTTCTGAATACTTTCTATTTTAGGAAAATTCAAAAAATTTTATTTTTTGAAAATTTGAACAATTTTTTTTTTTTTAATGTATGACATTTTGTAATTTTAGAAAGTTTTAACATATATTTTTTTTTTGGAGTTTAATATTTATTTTTAGAAGGATTATATATTTTTTATATTATTGTTATGTCCGAAAAGGTGGTGTGTTCCCTTCATTGCAATGTAAAGTTTTCCATTGAAATTGATTTATTTCTATATTGTTGCCATATGTTTGAGAGAAGTGAAGTACTCTCGCATTAGTTAGTCTGTTTTTTCTTTTTGCATTATTTTCATATTGTTGCCATATGTTTCAATATGCATACACTAATTTTTAATTTTTTTTGCTGCTATTATAGGTTACTCTTTCATTATCTTCTTAAAATCTACATTTTGATCCATTGCTCTTGTGAATGTTAGCAGTACTTTCAATATATTTGTTTTTGTGTGTTTGCGAAAAAAAACATTTTATGTTTTTTATGGTTAAAAATTAATGAAAAGGAGAAAGGATTTTGAGTTGGATGTGCTTTCTTTTGATCCATTTGCAGGGATGGTTAGACTTGTTAGTGTCCCACTGTGATATTGTCTGTGTGACATTCATTTGTGTGGAATACTAACACTCTTCTATCCTGTATTATGGTAGTTTAGTAACTTAAAACTCATATTCTTTCTCTTTTCTAGTTTGTATTTATCAATTTGTAAAACTAAAACATTTATGTATTTTATGGTTAAAAATTAATGAAATGGAGAAAGGTTTTTGAGTTGGATGTGCTTTTCTTTTGATCCATTTGTAGGGATGCTTAGATTTGTTAGTGTCCCACTGTGATATTGTCTGTGTGACATTCATTTGTGTGATATACTGACACTCTTCTATCCTGTATTATGGTAGTTCAGTAACTTAAAACTCATATTCTTTCTCTTTTCTCATTTTTCATTCTTTTATATAAACATGTTTTCTCTAGTTTTAAAGTTTCATTTTTAAGAGTTTTTTTTACACATGTTACATGTATATGCTTTTCTTTTGATCCATTTGCAGGGATGGTTAGATTTGTTAGTGTTCCACTGTGATATTGTCTGTGTGGCTTTCATTTGTGTGGTATACTGACACTCTTATATCCTGTATTATGGTAGTTATTAACTTAAAACTCATATTCTTTCTCTTTTTTGGTTTTTCATTTTTTTTTAATGTAAACTTGTGTTCTCTAGTTTTAAAGTTTTTTTTTAAGGTTTTTTTTTCCACATGTTACATGTATATGCTTTTCTTTTGATTCATTTGCAGGGATGGTTAGATTTGTTAGTGTTCCACTGTGATATTGTCTGTGTGACTTTCATTTGTGTGGTATACCGACACTCTTCTATCCTGTATTATGGTAGTTATTAACTTAAAACTCATATTCTTTCTCTTTTTTGGTTTTTCATTTTTTTTTTATGTAAACTTGCGTTCTCTAGTTTTAAAGTTTTATTTTTAAGAGTTTTTTTTTTCCACATGTTACATGTATATGCTTTTCTTTTGATCCATTTGCAGGGATGGTTAGATTTGTTAGTGTTCTACTGTGATATTGTCTGTGTGACATTCATTTGTGTGGTATACTGACACTCTTCTATCCTGTATTGTGGTAGTTCAGTAACTTGAAACTCTTTTTTTTTTCTCGTTTTTTTTTTTTTTTTTTTTTGAAAACTTGTTTTCTCTAGTTTTAAAGTTTCATTTTTAAGAGTTCTTTTTTTCACATGTTACATGTATTTCTTAATTAAACTAGTTTTATTCGGTTTGAAATATATAGGAAATTGAGTGTGGATTATGAGTTATGTGCTTTACTGTTCCTCCAATTGTTGAGTCTGAACAAGAGGTGGGTTCCCTCCAAGGCTTGTAAGATGTCTCTTGGACTGGTTTTATTAACGTATTGTTGCCATATGTTCAGAGGAGTGAAGCACTCTTGCACTAATTGTCCATTTCTCTCTTTTGTATTTTTCCATACTTTTATTTTTAAGATCATATCATATATTCATCTATTACTTTTTTTTTTTTTTTTTTTTATAACTATTTTTCAAAATGTTTCTCATCTTTTAATGATATTTTTATTATTTTTCAATTTCAATATTTGTTAGCTTAAAAAGCTAAGACATTATTTTTCTTTATAATTTTAGAAAACTCATGAAAAATGTTAGTTTTTCCCCACCTCTATTTAAGGCATACCGACATGGTTTGTGTAAACATTAATCTGTGTGTTATTGTACTTTTTCATTAAATATTACTCCTTTTCTGTTCTCCAAATTTTACAAGTGAATAGTTGTTTATCTTTTACTCTTTTATTATTTTGTTGTAAAATTAGCATCCTGATCCCCCTCTCTTATGTTTCTTAAACCTATTATGCGTAAGTAAACGTTTTTTTATTTTATAAAAATTAATGAAAACCAGAAAGGATTTTGAGTTGGATGTGCTTTTCTGTTCATATGCATTTAGTGTCCCATTTGCATTGTCTTTGTTGTACAAGGCATTCCTTTGTGCTGTATACCGACTCCTATTGTGTATTATGGGGAGTTGAGTAACTTGTATTTTTTCTTTTTTCTCGTTTTTTTATTATATTTTAGGTAATAAAAAAATTCCAATAAATTTAAAATTTTCTTGATTAACATTTATCTTTTAACATGTGTTTCTCAATTAAATTAAACTGGTCTATTTGCTTTAACAACTAAAGGAAAATGGTTGTGGATTACGAGTTGTTTAATTAACTTTGGAAATAAAAATAAAAAAATGTGTTGTTTTATTCTCATTAATCAAATAGGTATTTATATATACGTATTAATCTTAATTAAGGAAAGGTAATAAATACAAAATATTTACGGAATAAGAATAATAATAGTAAGGAAATAATTCTTATAGAATAAATATATATTTCAACTGTTTATGCTTTAATGTTCCTCTCATCTAGGCTGAAATTGTGGTTGTGTCCGAAAAGGTGGGTTTCCTCTATTGCAATGTAAAGTTTCCCATTTGAAATTGTTTAATTTACATATTTTCGCCATATGTTTGGGAGAAGTACTCTTACACTAGTTAGTCTATTTTCTCTCTTGCAGTATTTCCATATTTTTGCCATATGTTTTCACACGCGTACACTATTTGTCTCTGTGGTATTTGTTTGTGTGGTGTGCTGACCTATTATATCTTGTATTATGGGTAGTTCAGTAACTTAAAATTGGCATTCTTTCTCTTTTCTCATTTTAATTTTTTCTTTTATGTAAATTTTTTTTTTATTTTAATTTGTTTTTGTTTAAGAGTACCCTTTTTCTATGCTACTTGTATTTGTCAATTAAACAATTTTTATTCTGTTTGAAAAATAAAGGAACTCTTTCACCAATCTGTTAATTTCTCTGTTTTGCACTTTTTGGCGTGGAAGCCGAATTTGTTCTGAAGAAATCAAAAACTCCAGAAAATGATTGAGCTACTATGGCTTCAAACCTGTAAAAGCTGTCTCTGTACATATTCACACATCTTCTATTCCTAATGACATAAAGGTAATTCTGTTAACACACGACTAGACAAACTACAAGGGCGGTAAATGTAATAAAACTATTAAAGAAATAATAAAAGGCAGTACTTAAAAAAAAGACAAAGTAAATATTTAAATGAGGGTAAATGGTAAAATTATCTGATTATGCCTTGCATCAGTTTCTATACTTTTATGAGATCATATAATCATCTATTAATGTCTTTAATTATTTAATTATTTTGTCTGCATTTTTTCTTTATTTAATGTTATTTTTAATTTATTCCAATTTCAATGTTGGTTTGCTTAAAAAGCAAAGACATTGTTCTACCGTATAATTTTCGGTAAATAGTAAAATTATCTGAGATCATATATTCATCTGTTGCCGTCTTTAATTATTTAATTATTTTGTTTGTATGTTTTTCATTATTTAATGATATTTTTATTTTATTTTATTTCAATTTCAATATTGGTTCGCTTAAAATGCAAAAACATTGTTCTACCGAATAATTTTAGAAAACCAATGAAAAGTGTAAGTGCTTTTATTTTTCATCCTTATTTTAATGCATCTTAGCATGGTCTGTATGACAGTCATTTGTGTGATATATTAAACCAATGAAAAGTGTAAGTGCTTTTATTTTTCATCCTTATTTTAACGCATCTTAGCATGGTCTGTATGACAGTCATTTGTGTGATATATTGCACTTTTTCATTAAATTTTACTTCATTTTTTTCTCCAAATTTTCATAATTTTACAAGAGAATATTTTATACTCTTTATCTTTTACTCTTTCCTTATTTTGTTTTAAAATCTACATCTTGATCTACGGGTCTATATTTCTTAATCGGGCTTTTATTAATTCTATATTTATCTGTTTGCAAAACTAAATATTTTATTTTTATTTTGGTTTAAAATTAATGAAAATAAAAAAGCTATGTAGTTGAATGTGCTTTTGTTTTCATCCATTTGCTGGGAAGCTGAGTTAGTGCCATCAACAAAGGTCTTTCAAATGGAAGATATTGTTGTACCCAGAAAGTTAGTGGTTTGTCCATATAGCTTGAGCTTGACTTCGATGATGTAATATTCTCAATTTATCAAGTATATAAGAAGAAAAGACGCTTATGCTGATGGCTTACTTTCAAGAACCTACGAATAAAACCAAAGGGTCAATTTTGTCTTTCAAACATCTTGCTTAGCATTTTATTCATCATTGGGTTTCTTTTGCAATTTAATTCAGCGGGTACCGTTCCTTGGTTCATTTCTTGAAACACATTTGACGCTGTTATGGTTGTTTCTTTTCTGCATTAACATTGTTGTTCTTACTTTTATGTTTAGGATCAAGTCCCACCTTTTCCATCAGAAACAGCCGTGTTGATTGTCAAAGAAGAGCTTGGAGCTTCTTTGGACGATATCTTTGATAGGTTTGATAACAAACCAATCGCTGCTGCTAGTCTTGGTAATTCATTTTTTTGGCTAGCCGACTACAAAAACGTTCGTACTAAATCATTTTCTTCTGCATGTAAGAGAAATTTAATCTCTATGATTGTCTTAATTAAGTTTAATGGTCAAAAGAAAATAGATTTCAGTTTACTATGCCTCTATATAGGTCAGGTACACTGTGCAAGATTAAAGGGGCCGGAATTTGTTGTTAAATTGCAGAGGTGAGGTCAGGTCTGAAGGATCCTTTTGATATTGATCATAAAAAATTGAGGGTTAGTATACAAGCTTAAGCAATATAGTACTTTGTCTTGTGCGGAGTTACATGGTGATGAGATTATCATAATTTACCCAATCGTCGTCTTTTTTAGCGTTTGCCAATGTTACACGATGTTGGCTTCAATTGGTTTCAAATTATTTTACACTGTCGTACTGTTATTAAAATTTTTGAATTATTCATTTTCTTAATCCACCACTTTCTATACGAGTTGTGATTTTTATTTTCATTATTATATGTGAATTAGCTTGGAAAATAAAAATATTACTTATATTTTCATTAATCCTATCAAGGATATTTATATATACATACAAATCTTACTTAAGGAAAGAAAATAAATACATAATACTTACATTATAATGATAATAAGGAAAAACATCTCTAGAATAATTATAGAATAAATGTACATTTTAGGTTGGAGCATAGATATTACATATGTCCAATTTGGATTGTGATGTATGAAAAGAACTTCCTTTAACAGCATTGGTCATAATGTTAGTTAATTGATCAACAATCTTGATGCATAGGACTTTAATAACGCCAGCATTCAAATTATCTTTGATATAATTTCTGTCAAGTTTAATGTGTTTGGTTCGGTCATATTGCACTGAATTATTTCCAATTTCAATTGCTGCAATATTATCACAGAAAAAGGTCATTGACTTCTTAGGGTCATAACCAAGCTTACTCAACATCTTTAACTAAAAAAGCTCTGTAATATCATGGTGAAGAGTGCGGTACTCGATTTCTGTACTAGACAACGATGTCACATTCTGTTTCTTATACCTCCAAGTCACTAAATTTCTTCCAACAAAATTAAGGTACCTTGAAGAATTTTTATTCATCTTGGATCTTGCAAGGTCAGAATCGGTGTAACCCATAATATTTATGTGTCCATGTTTTTAAGAGCAAAATATCCTTGTTTGGGGAGGATTTCAAATAGGCCAAGATCTAGTTCATAGCTTTTATGTGTCAGTCACTCTTATTTTGCATAAATTGACTTATCACACTAATAACATAAGATAGATTAGGAAAAGTATGAGTCAAATAAATCAATTTTCCTATTAATCTTTAATATCTTTCCTTATTAGTTGGAATTTGATTAAGATAGTGTAGTTTTTGGCACCAATGATGATGTATGCAGTGACACGTGGGGAGACGACGTGGACGCGTGATGATCTGTGTGATGTAAAGTCTTTGTTTAGTTAGTTTAGATTGTCTATAAGTAGATGAGTCTCACTCGAGACTCAGAACAGTTTTTCTTTCTTCTTTACTTGTATACTGTGTAAGGCTTTACAGCCAAGTTCTCAATCAAGAAAGGGGTTACAAAAGTGCATTAATCAGCTTGTGTTTCTTGCGATCTGGTGTTCATCTTCTAATTCTCATAACAAATTGGTATCAGAGCCAGCGGTGGAGGTGAGAGTTTCCCTAATCAAAAGATTTTTCTTGATCAATCACCTGGATACAGACCATTCAAGTAAGGCAATCAGAATGGGATCGATGAGGCTGGATATAGAAAAATTCGATGGGACTGGAGATTTTGGGATCTGGAGGAAGAAGATGAGGGTTGTTCTGGTGCAACAGAAAGTTTCCATCGCGCTCAATGACAATCCTCAATTTGCAGAAACGGTAACAGCCCAGAAGAAACAAGAGATTCAAGACACAGCTTTCACGAGCATAATCTTGAACTTATCAGACACAGTGCTGAGACAAGTCGATGATGAAACTACTGCACACGGTCTATGGACTAAATTAGAGGATCTTTATTTGAGGAAAACTCTGTCGAACAAGATCTATCTCAAGAAAAGATTATTTGGTTTTAAAATGGATACCATCAAGACTTTGGAAGCAAATCTTGATGACTTTAAAAGGGTCACCATCGAACTATCAAACATTGGAGAAGTGATCAGTGATGAAAACCAGGCAGTGATTCTTCTGAATTCGTTACCTGAGACATTTGATGCAATACGAGCAGCCATTGAGTATGGCAGGGAAAGTCTGACATTGGGAGTGGTGGTTGCTGCTTTAAGATCAAAGGAACTGGATATGAAATCCTCCAACAAGACAATGTTTGCTGCCAGTAGTGGTGATGCTCTATTTGTGAGAGGCAGAACTGACAAAAGAGAGTTTAAATCTCAAAGAGGAAATCAAAGATCAAAGTCCAAGAACAAGAAAACCCTTAGATGCTTCATCTGTCACAAGGAAGGCCACTTCAAGAGAGACTGCCCAGACAAAAGAAAAAGATTCAGAGATGATGAAAGAGATAATGGCTCTGCAGAAGCATCAATTGCATGTGATGGTTATGAAAGTGCAGAGGCTCTAACTGTAGTGGACAGTCACTACCATCAAGAATGGATTTTGGACTCTGGATGCTCTTATCATATGACACCCTGCAAAGACTGGTTCACGTCATACAAACCAGTGACACTTGGAGTTGTATTCTTGGGAAATGATCAAGAATGCAAGGTGGTTGGAATGGGAGTTGTGACTCTGAAATTGGAGGATGGATCTGTGAGGAGACTGGAAAAAGTAAGGCATGTTCCCAATTTGAAAAGAAACCTAATTTCACTAGGCCAGTTAGTGAAGGAAGGGTATGTATTCAAAGGGAGTGACATGGTTTTGAAGGTGTCTAGAGGATCCATGGTTTACTTCAAAGGAGAATTGAAAAATGGAATCTATGTATTGAAAATAGAAGCCTCTAACCCCACTGTTGATGTTGCTGAGGATAAGTGCGAAGCAAAACTCAGATTGTGGCATTACAGGCTGGCCCATATTGGTGAAAGAGGGTTGCAGGAGCTCCACAAGCAAGGTGTTCTTGGGAATGTGAGGCTAAGCAAGCTGCCATTTTGTGAGCAGTGTGTGATGGGGAAGTCAACAAGAGTGAAGTTTGCACGATCAGAAATGAAGACTGGTGAGAAGTTAGCTTACATACACTCAGATTTATGGGGTCCTACCCAAACTCTATCTCTGAGTGGCTCCAGGTTCTTCATATCTTTCATAGATGACTTCACTAGGAAAGCATGGGTGTACACTCTCAAGACCAAAGATGAGACTCTGCAAAAATTCAAAGCATGGAAACTGCAGGTTGAACTTCAGTCAGGTAAGTTGATCAAATGTCTCAGAACTGACAATGGGCTGGAATATTGCAATGAAGAGTTTAACAAATTCTGCAGAGAGTGTGGCATTAACAAGCACAGGACAGTGACATATACACCCCAACAGAATGGGGTGGCTGAAAGATTGAATAGAACGCTTTTGGAAAGGGTAAGGTGCCTACTAGTAAGCTCTGATTTACCTAAGAAATTCTGGGCAGAAGCTTTGCACACTGCATGCTTCTGCATAAACAGAAGCCCCTCAACAGCAATTGATTTCATGACACCAGAAGAAAAGTGGATAGGTAAGCCAGCAACCTATGAAACACTGAAGGTGTTTAGTTGTGTAGCCTACATGCATAGAAAAATGGACAAGCTGGAACCGAGAGCAGTAAAATGCATCTTCCTTGGATACCCTGATGGAGTTAAGGGGTATAAGCTTTGGGATCCAGTGAGTGCGAAGTGTGTGATCAGCAGAGATGTTGTGTTTAGAGAGGAAGAAATGTATATGAAGACCCCTGTGAACAAAGAAAACAGCACTGGAAGGCTACTTGACATTGAGGTGGAGGTTGTTGGAGGACAGCCTGACCAAAGTGGTGTAGATGGTGATGATATACCTGATCTCCCACAGGATCATCAGGATAGTCTGAGAGATTATCAACTGGCAAGAGACAGAAAGAGAAGAGAAACAAGAAGGCCTGTTAGATACGAAGATGAGGAGGATGACACAAGTAGAAGTGGAGCCAATCTCATTGCATATGCATTCAATGCGGCGTCTGCACTTGTTAACTCTGATCCTCGTACCTATGAAGAAGCCATTAACTGTGAGGAGGCAAGTAAGTGGATAGGGTCAATGCAGGAAGAGATGGACTCACTAATGAAAAATGAAACTTGGGAACTGGTGAGCAGACCAGAGAAGGTGAAAACTGTGTCATGCAGATGGCTGTATAAGAGGAAGGATGGAGTTCCTGGAGTGGAGCTGCCCAGGTATAAGTCAAGGCTGGTGGCTAAGGGGTTCACTCAAAGAGAAGGAGTAGACTTTAACGAGATCTTTTCTCCTGTGGTGAAACATACCTCAATCAGGATCTTGCTGTCAATTGTGACTCAATACAGCATGGAGCTGGAGCAGCTTGATGTAAAGACTGCCTTTCTACATGGAAGGCTGGATGAGAAGATCTACATGGAACAGCCTGCAGGTTTTGAGTTGCCTGGTAAGGAGCATCTGATATGCTTACTGAAGAAATCCCTGTATGGGCTGAAACAGTCGCCAAGGTGCTGGTATAGGTGCTTTGATGAGTATATGGTAAGTGTAGGTTTTCAAAGAAGTGAGTATGACCCGTGTGTTTACTTGCGCAACACTGGTAACAAAGATACAGTGTACCTGCTTTTGTATGTGGATGATATGCTTGTTGCTAGCAGAAACAAGGCAGAGGTGGAGAGAATTAAAAGGCTTTTGGGAGCTGAGTTTGACATGAAGGAACTAGGCCAAGCCAAGAGGATTTTGGGCATGGAGATTTGGAGGGACAGAGATGAAAAGAAATTGTTCTTGTCTCAAACTCGCTATGTGAAGAAGTTGCTGCAACAGTTTGGAATGCTTGATGCTAATCCAGTGTCAACTCCTTTAGCAGCACACTTTAAACTGTCAGCTTCATGTGGACCAGTGACAAGTGAGGAGGAAGATTATATGGAGAGAGTTCCATATGCTAATGCGGTGGGGTGTATAATGTACCTTATGGTCTGCACTAGGCCTGATTTGGCTCACAGTGCAAGTCTAGTAAGCAGGTACATGAGTAAGCCGGGAAGGAAGCACTGGGAAGCAGTCAAGTGGCTATTTAGATACCTGAGAGGGTCTGCAGCCACTGGTTTGATGTTCAGCAAACAAGAAAAGGAGCCTAAAGTGGTGGGGTTTGTAGACTCTGACTTTGCTGGTGATCTAGACAGAAGAAGATCCTTAACAGGCTACCTTTTCGAATTTGGAAGTGGTTTGGTGAGCTGGAAAGCCAATCTGCAGAGGGTAGTGGCTCTGTCTTCCACAGAAGCAGAGTATGTAGCTGCTGCAGAGGCTGTGAAGGAAGGGCTGTGGCTCAAGGGCATTACCGAGGAGCTGGGGTTTGTGCAAGACAAAGTAGTTGTTTTCTGTGACAGTCAGGGAGCAATCCATTTGTCTAGAAACCCTCAGCACCACGAGCGCACCAAACATATTGATGTGAAGTTCCATTTTATCAGAAGTATAACTGAGGAGAAGCTGGTGGAGTTGAAGAAGATACACACCCAAGAAAATCCAGCAGACATGCTTACGAAGGTAGTTCCTTTGCATAAATTCTCATTATGTAAAAACATAGTAAGGATTGTGGAGAAGAATGAGTTTGAAGGCAGTGATCAGACGCAGAAGCACTAGATGACACCATCCTTGGCTCAAGGTGGAGAATTTGTAGTTTTTGGCGCCAATGATGATGTATGCAGTGACACGTGGGGAGACGACGTGGACGCGTGATGATCTGTGTGATGTAAAGTCTTTGTTTAGTTAGTTTAGATTGTCTATAAGTAGAGGAGTCTCACTCGAGACTCAGAACAGTTTTTCTTTCTTCTTTACTTGTATACTGTGTAAGGCTTTACAGCCAAGTTCTCAATCAAGAAAGGGGTTACAAAAGTGCATTAATCAGCTTGTGTTTCTTGCGATCTGGTGTTCATCTTCTAATTCTCATAACAGATAGACAGTTGAACCATGATTCACCTCAATAGGCTACATGAGCACAAGCCCAAATGTCAGTTTCAGCCAAGAGATCTAGTATATATTTTCTTTGAAAGAGAAAGAGTCGTTGCTTAGACCTTGAAACTTTATTATCTAAGAAGTATTTTAGATTTTCTAGATCCTTCATTTTAAATTCTTCTGCTAAGTAATTGCATAATCTTTCTATCTCACCGACATTACTACCTGTAACAATCATATCAATATAAATTATAAGTAAGGTAATATCATCACTCAAAGATGGTGTGTGTTTAAAATCATACTTCATTGATTGGCTCAACCTACCAAACCATGCCTAAGGTTTTCTTCAACCAGCACACCTCCCATTTTCAGTCGGGAAACCAAGAGGAGGATCCATCCTCTGACAGATTTCCATGGAAAAATGCATTCATTATATCAAGTTGAAGTAATGGCCAAAAAAGTAAATGTCTCCTTGTTAGAAAGCGTGTGAAACTTCAATCTAGATTATCCTAATTATTTGAATGTTCTTCTGGGTAATCTACCTCATGGAAGATGTGTTCTCCTTAAATATTAAATACTAATAAAGTAGAACTACTCATGACATTTTTTTTTTCCTTGAAGACAAATGCATAATTCAGTCGATCAATTAGAACGCATATTCATGTTAGCCATCACTACTGATAAACTCATTTCTGATATGGATTATCTTAGTAGATGATAGTGATTTTCAATGTTTTATTTGCCGTTTATATCTTGGGGTATGTGCGGTCTTTGAACTTTTCTATTATGTTTTTGTGTACGCTTTCTAAATTACTTTCCAGATTAGCTCAACGCATTGTGAGGGGCGACGTTCCAGAACCACTGTTAAACAGAAAGGTCTGATTAATTCTTTATAATTTATTTATTTATATTCCTTATTTAGTTTGTGAAGTGAAGCAGAAACAGTTCTTGTAGCTTTAGGTGCCTCTTAAATTTATACGTTTTGCATTTTGTCTTGTATTTTGCAGTTGATCTCTCTGGATATGGGTTCATTGTTGGCTGGTGCAAAATTTCGTGGAGAATTTGAGGAAAGATTGAAAGCCGTTCTTAAGGAAGTAACTACTCCAAACGGACAGATAGTACTATTTATTAATGAGATACACACTGTTGTTGGGGCAGGTTTGTAAGTTCTGTCATTGAGTGATGATTCTATAATGTAGAGAATTTTGTGTGTAGTAATATGGAGAATAAAGAGAAGTTATCTTGCCTTTTTCTCACTTCTCTCTTCCCTGCAATTTATTTATTACTCTATTGGCATTGATTATTTAATTTTATTCAAAACCATAGTAGTTAAACTAGTAGAATACGTAGCTGAACTATTAAATTGACTTCTATTATGCATAGTGATGAACGAAAACCAGTACCTAAATACTAATCTCGTAAATGCTTATTTAAATTTATAAAATCTCGCAAGTGCACGAATCATTTTATAGAAAATGATAAGTATACTCCCAAGGTCGGTCTAAGGAAGGAATTTATGTGGTTTTTAATAATTATTCAAACTTTTAAAAACGAAATTAAAACCTAAACATCCTGTCACGATATTTGAGTTTGTTTGAGTCTAATCTAAAATACAAAAATAATATAGACATGAATTCAATAAATAATCATGCAATTATATCATTCATAAACAGTGGAGAATTAATGGATAATAATAAGTTAATTATGCTTGCTTCATATTATATAGGTTATGAAATATTTGAATTAAAATTATTGATTCTCTCTTTTATGTATAAATACCACCTTTGGTGGGGTTAGATATTCTTTGTTAATTAACCAAATTAATTACCACCTTTGGTGGGGTTAGATAATTAATTTGGTTAACTAAATTAAAATTATTTTTCTAAGAGATTGAAAATGAACCATTTAAATGCCACCTTTGGTGGGGTTAGACATTTTAAACTTTATTCAAGGTGTCCAAGTTAAATTTAAGAATTTAATTATCTGAATACTAACTTTCAAGTTTTAAAACTATTACAGAAAATATTTTGTCAATACATTTTCAAATAATAATTCTTTGTGAAAAACCTTTGAAATAGAGTTTCGCATCAACAATACCAGGCGATTGTACCAATAAGTAGAAGAGCACTACTCTAAATTAGACCAGATAATTAAAACTTAAAATCTAACTTTCAGATTTAAAGTTTGTAATGAAAAATAATGTATTTCTCTCTAACAATCCTTTATATGAAAATCTTGAATAAAAATAATATTTAATTTTGTGAAAATGTTTTACCTATTAATATTTCACAAGCATAACAACAGTATTATTATCTCATTTTAATAAACAGCCAGACATGCTTAATTTAATAATTAGCTAGAAAATTAAATATAGCATGTAAAAACAAAACATATGAAATTATGTTGAAAATAATTCATTTAAAACATACCTTAACATAATTTCGGAATTATTTCTGAAAAAACCTCCAAACGAAATTGCTTTCCTATTTATTGAATCAAAACTAAAATTATTACAAGAACATAATAAGTTCTTCTCAAAATGAGAAAAACTTTAAAACTAATAAAAAACACTAAAAATAAAACTAAGAAAACTAAGAAAGCTTTCTAGAGAGAGAAAGCTAGAGAGAGAGAGAGAAGAGAGCTCTAAATTAGGTGTGTGAAATACAAAGGGGAGGGGGTGTATTTATAGGTGAAAACATGGGGCTAAAATTGGCAAAAAATGTCAAAATGGCACAAGTGGGTGAATAGGCACGAATGACAGGCAGGCTGGTGGGCGCAGGCGCGCGCACGGACGGCAGGCGTTGGGCGCAGGCCGCTGCGCGGCGCGCGGGGTGTGCGGCGTGGACGATGGGGCGCGCTGCGCGCTGGCTGGGCGTGTTGCGCGCGATGTGCGGCGTGCTGGGCGTGTGCGCGCACGGACGGGCAGTTTTGGCCATTTCTTCATTTTTTCCATTTTTTTGATTTTTGTTTATTTTTTCTTCACCTTTTTGGATAGTAAATAAATATTATACTTTAAATATTGTGATGGATTGCTTCCAATTAAATATAATTCCTGAAAAAATAATAAAAATACCCGTGATTCCGAAAAGATAGAATTATATAAAATATGATAAAATCATGCATATATAAATCTATTTAATCAATTAAAGTGCATTAAATCATGGTATCTTTAGTGCTTTTTAAGCACTCATCACATAGTTATCTTTCTTTTCTTATCTCTCTTCCCGCTATTTATTTAATAGTCTATGGGCATTGATTATTATTGAAATCTGCTTATGGATTTCTACTCTATACTTAAAATGTGAAGGTGAGCCATGTCTTTATATTATGCTCCTGCTGGTTTATGTTTAAGGGCTACAAGTGGTGCTATGGATGCCTGTAAATTTGTTAAAACCAATGCTTGGATGAGGTGAGCTTTGGTGTATAGGAGCAACTACACTGAATGAGTACAGAAAATACATTGAGAAGGATCCTGCACTTGAGCGTAGGTTTCAGCAAGTAGCCATCTGTTGAAGATTCAATATCCATTCTTCGTGGACTACGTGAGCGCTATGAGCTCCATTATGGTGTTAAAATATCAAATAGTGCCCTTGTTTCGGCAGCAGTCCTTGCTGATCGGTACATCACTGAGCGTTTTCTACCTGACAAAGGTAAAAAGTGGATTAAACTCGATTATGATTTTTTGGATAGACATACCTGTTGATAGGATCAACTTATGTTTCTCATGTTCTGTCTTGTGTATATCTGGTCAGAGCAACTAGTTTTTTTTTCTTCTTTCTTTAAATTTAAATAACTCGTACAAGTTGGATATAACCTTCAGTTGCAAATGGCGAAAAGTTGAAAAGTATTGGGGCATCTTTTTTTGCTGGTGAATTCTCTTTGCTAGTTGGATTTGTTCATGCCTTCATGCCTTGTCTGTTCGAAATTAAGCATGCCTTATGAAATCTTAGATTATTAGACGTTGTGCCTGTGTTTGGAGTTTCTAACTTCAGTCTCTCCTTTCAGCTATTGATCTTGTTGATGAAGCTGCTGCAAAGTTGAAAATGGAGATAACTTCTAAGCCAACTGAGCTGGATGAGATAGCTAGATCTGTGTTAAAGTTAGAGATGGAGAAGCTGTCTTTGAAAAATGACACTGATAAAGCATCGAAAGAAAGGTTAAATAAGCTGAAAAATGATCTGATCCTAAATCTACAAGCAACAATAGAAGTGATTTCAAGGTAAAAATTGAGTCTTTAAACTCATAATTTTTAATAATTTTCATATGTTTTTATTAAGGGTTTCAAGGAGAATAAAAATTCTAAATTTTATGAAGAAAATAAACATATTATGATTTTTCTAAATTTTGTTTGTTGCTTTTTTTTTTTTTTTTTTTTTTTTTATGTATTAAAATTAAGAGGAAAAAAAGAGGCTAAAATGAAATCTCAAAAACTCTAAAATTTTGAGTCAATTGCACGTTATGATAATTTTGAAATAGTTAAGTTTTGAATTAGGACTTGTAATTTTTATTGAAAAATATAGACATATTTTCGAATCTAATGGTTTTTGAATCATTTAAAAATAATGTGTTTTTTAATTTTCGTGAATTTTTGAAGTTAGATCTGAAAATATGAAATTATGCAGTTTTTGTTTTAACATTCAAAATAAAAATAGTTTTAGATTCTTTAACCTAGTTATTTTAATCTAAAATTTTAATAACTTTAAATATATGTTATTGATTGTTTATGAAAATTTCGAAGCCAAATAATTTTTATAGAATATTTGAGATATTTTTCAACAGGGGTACTTTGACTAGGAAGTTACCTGACAGATTTCGTAAGCTGATTTTCAAGTATATTTTCAATATGATTCCTTTATCATTTGAATTTGAAATTTTTAATGCAAATAGATACATTTGTCTGGTTTGATTCCAAAAAATTTTACGAAGAAATTAATTTTTGATGTTCGATAATAAATTATGTATTGAGACATATTTAGGTTAGTTTAGATTTTTAGGTTATAATAAATGTCCTATATTTTACTTGGAATAATCTTCTATAAGTGTAAAGAAAATTTTAAAACATAAATTATTTATAAAAAATGTCATAATTTATGAAAACATACGAGAATTAGGATTTAAGAACGAATAAAAAAAATAGATAGTTATACCCTTATAGTTAAGATTATAAGTTGATTATTTCATTTTTGAAAATTATAGGATAATATTGGCTGTGTTTAGATCATATAGTATTGTGAAATTTTGCAGCATATTTAAGGTAATTAAGTAAACTGACCCTACTTGAAATATTAAGTACATGTTTATTTTCTTGTTTGATTATATGTTTGTTTGTTGATATGAAAAGGTGCTTGTGTTATGTTATTATTTGGGATAAAATAAAATTTTATGAATGTGTATGATCTATTTCTCAAGTTTTCCTATGTACAATTGAGCATTTTTGACATATGCATTATTTCGTGCATGTCATCATAAACATAAGTTTTATAAAAGCTTTTATTCATATGAAGTCTTTTAAAAGAAATAAGATCTTTTTTAAGGAAAGTTTTCAAACAAGCATGTGTTTTAATAGGATGCCTGAATCTTCTAAATACAAGTTAAGTGTTTTGGAGCGACACGATATAATAAGTTATGATAGGTTTAAGGGTTGTGTGCAGGAACTGTCTCTTGTGTAAGTTAGGGTACCCGAGGACTAAAGAGTCCTTACCGTTAGCTTGGACGCACATGTGCATGTGAGAATTATGTTAAGTCTCACTTTCATATGCCTTTCGCACGTGCCGGTTATCGACGGGTGACTTATTCAAGGCTCTACTATGAAAGGATGACTCATGGTACTCCACTATGATAACTATAATAAGTTTAAGGGATGACTCACTTGCTTATAAGCATGAGCATGTTATATAAGAAATAAAAATGCATTGCAAGCTTTACTAACTTTGTATTGTGCGATTGGTGGACACCGAAAAGGTTAGCACAGTAGTTCACTTGATCTCACACACATATAGATTATTACTATTTATTTGTCTAAGTAGCGATTTATTCCTGGTAATTTTTATTTAATTTGGACAATTTTATAAAATTATTTATTTTAATTACGATGTTTGTCATTGATTCTCTAAATCACCTTCTTCCTAAATCAAATTCGTGAATCCCATTGTTTATTAATTAAATCTTTATTAATGTGATTTAATTGTTTTGTCAAAGTCCGGCTAATGGGACTTACAGTTTCACACAGAGATAACATTATTTGCAAACGTACGTGCTTAACTTTATGATTACAGGTGCAGCAACTTATTGCAGAATTGAATGAAATTCTGGGTCATGAGGATGAGGTTGTAGATGAAACTGGGCGGGCTATGGAAAAAAAAAAAAAAAACTCAAAGACCATGCAGTTTGAATATTTACATCAAGCAATTCAAGAACTGTTAATAATGCTTGAAAGACAAGAGATCCACATGGAAATGTCCAAGTATGTGTTTTAGATTAAGCTTGATTTTCACTCAGTTTGTCTTTATTAGGTTGCTAAAATAGAAACAGAACTAGAAAATTATTATTCAAATGGTTTCAAAGAGGAAGCAAGAAGGTTCTCGACAAGGTCAATTCATAATGTGCAATTTCATATTTGTTCTTACTTTTAATCTTTTATTGTTAATCATCATTTTTAAGAAGGATATTTAATAAATTAACATTTTTTATTCCGATTCATTACAATTTTTGGTAAAAACACAAAAAAAAAAGAAAAATGATTTTTTTTTCTCTTTTTTCTCTTTGTTCCGAGTTGAGATTGATTTTTATTATGGATTAATAAACACACTATTCTTCCGTGTTGTATGATGCTAAACAGACCAAAATGCATTCTCTTTAAAATAGATTTCTTTGTGAACTTTCACTTGAAATTATGACTGCAGGCTATTAAGTTTTTGGTCCATCATCAAATGCAGTTAGCCACACTTTGCTCCTGGAGCTTGGAAAAAGCGTATAAATTGATTAAGATTTTGCGAAAAGCATATTTGGACAGTATACATACTTCAATTCCCAAAATCTCTTGTTTATAAACACCACGTACCCAGAATCTCTTGTTAATATATATTAAAAAATGTCTTTAATTTTTTTTATTTATAATATTAAGATTTATAGTTAATATTAAAAAAATAATATAAACTTAAAAAGTAAACAAAAAAAAATTATTTAAGTTGTGCCCGATAATACTTTATAGCATAAAATTCATCAATTATTAAATTAGATTCAATTTTTTCTGCTAACTTTCTTTCAATATAGACAATCATACAATCTTGAAGAAATTCCTCCTCCATTTTATTTCGAAGTGATATTTTAATGAGTTTCATAGCTGAAAATGCACGTTCCGTAGTTACTGTAAAGACTAGAAGGGTCAACAACAAACGAATTAATCTATCAATTAGATAGTATATATGTGACTTTCCTATTCTAACTAGTTCTTCACACAATTTAGATAGGGAATGTATGTTTTGAGAATCTAAGTGTTGCACAACAGCCATTTCATAGAATTTCAACTGGCGTTTTAAATCTTCAAGCTCTTTTTGTGTAAAATCTTGATGATAAAATTTTTTAGCAAGAATATAGATATCATCAGCATTAAAGGATTTAAAATTTTTTGCTGGATTTAGAGTTGTACTAAGAATAAGAAGTTTCATTACTTCATCTGAAAATCTGCTGTCTATTTTCATTAGCTGAAAATCAATTACTACATTAAATATGTCAACACGATAATAATGATCAAACGTAATGTGATTATTTTGTTGACATGAACGTCATGTACCTTCCATATACCGAGCATTCATATTCGGGGTGACAATATTATGTTTTTTACAAAATGACAAAACACATTGTAAAAAATCATCTCATCCCTCTTGCTTTAGATTCTCAAGAAGATCTTTTGAATAAAACATTAATTCAAGTGCGTTTGGAATATCTTGAGCTTCATATTGCAATTATTAACATAAAATATCAGTGATTCTCAAGATTTATCCATCAAAATCAAAATAAATACAAATTCAAAGCTTTTCATTGCTTTTAGACATCTTTTTGCTTCTCCTCTTATATGACTATTAGGTCCATTTTGAATCATATTTGCAAGAACAGTATAAGTTGCACCAAACATATCTATCAACCTATTAACTGAAGCCAAATGTGAGCTCCATCTTGTCACTCCAGGTCACTGTAAACTGCGAATTTGATTGGCTCTTGTACCAATCTCAAGTTCTCCTGAAGCTAACATATTTGTTATTTCAGATTCTCGAGCAGATTTTAATTCAGAGCAACGCTTAGTTGAAGAACTAACAAGATTTATTATTGAGTTCAACTGTGAAAAAAATAACCACACATCATGGACATCTTTGGATGCTGCAACCAAAGCTAACTGCAATCTATGAGCAAAACAATGAATATAATATGTAGATGGACAATCCATTTTAAATAATGCTTGCAATCCATTCCATGCTCCACGCATATTGCTTGCACCATCATATCCTTGACCTCTTAGGTTCTCTATTTGAAGATCATATCCAGTAAAAACTTTGCGTATCTCGATTTTAAGATTTTAAGCTGTTGTGTCTTCAACTTGAACAATATCAAAAAAATGCTCTCTAATAAACCCACAACAATCAACAAATTTTAAAATGATTGTCATTTGTTCCTTGTTAGATTCATCAGTTGCCTCATCTACAAGAATACAAAATTTAGTTTCTCCAACCTCCTTACGTATTCTTTTTCTCACATTTTAGCAAGAATATTTAAGATTTCCTTTTGAATTTTTAGAGAAATATATTTAGTGTTTCTAGGAGCATTATCTAAGACAACTTTTGCTACATTTTCATTCATTAATCCCATCAATTTTATCATCTCAATGAAATTACAACGATTAGTTGAAGAGCTAGATTCTTCATTCCCTCTAAATGCACATGCTTGCTTTGCAAGCTACTTGACAGTCTCTATTGAAGTTTTGAGTCGTAACTGATTATCCAAAATTTGTTATGAATATTGTGCATTTATCACTCTATCAATTTGTTTTGATGGATTTTTCAAATTAGCCCATTTTTCTATAGCCATTTGATGTGATTCCCCTTCATGATTCACAAAAGAACATTTTCCATCAGTTACCCTTTTTCAATTTCCAAATCCATTAAGTGTGAATGTTGGATGCTTGGTGGATTAATATCAAAAAGAAAACATGGAAAACAAAAGGCTTTGTCTTTGTTTGAAGAGTATTTCATCCAAGGAAATCGAGAAAGTCAAGAATATTGGAATCGATGTTGTTGGTTCCCAAATTGAGTAAGTGAAAATTCACTCAACTTGGGTTGATATGGTCCATGTTGATATATTCTCTTCGAATATCATCTTGTATATTAACATCATATGACCATATTGGATTACGTAAACTTGGATAACGTTCCAAAGATTGAACACCAATTTTTCGAAAATCAATTCTTTGAAACTTTGAAATATGTGCATTATCATCAACAAGTGGTTCTTGAAATTGCTTACTTTTTTTGTTGGTAGCCTCCATAGAAGTGTTTTTGGTTAATTGTTGTGTGTTTTTGGTTGATTGTTGATCATTTATTTTCTTAAAGAATGAATGAAGAGTTTTAAATGATTTAGAACTTTGGTGAGGTTTATCCATTATAACCTACGATAAAAATATTTAATGTAAATTAATGTATATAAATTAAAAATTACAAACACCTAACAACAAACAAATAAAAAATTAAAATAACTAAAGAATTAAAAAATCAATAAATAAGTTATATGCCTAATCATTTTTTTTTTACCTATTAATAGTAATTGATAAGTATAGAAATTTAAAATAAATTTCATGTTCTAATATAACAATGAGATAATATATATTTTGAAATAAAGAACTCTAATTAATAATTTAAAGAATGAAAAAACAACGTATTTAATGAAATAATGGTGAATTATTATTTAAAAAAATGAGTGCTAAATACATATAAATTTATACTTAAATAAGAACTTAAATTAATAATTATACAATATTTATATATTAAAAGTTTAAAAGCTATAATTTTTAAGAATATATAATACATAATTATTGATATGAGTATAAATTAAAATATAAATTTTTAAAAGAAGAATACATAATTATAATAATTTTACTTAAAAAAAAAAAGGTACTAGAGCGCTGCAGAGTTGCAGAATAAAGCAATGAACAGCAGCAGTGAAAAATAATAGTTATAATGAACAGCAGTAGGAGAAGGAGAGCAACGAACAGGCAGTGAAAAGTTAGTTTATAATTAGGGTTTGAATTAATATAACATAGATTATATTTATATTACTAAAATCTATTAATTTTTTTTTTACAAAAGTTGTTCGGGCTGAAGCCCGGTACAACCCACATTACAGTCCGTCTCTGTTTATAAATACTACTTACTATTTTAGTTCTTAGATATGTCACAAATTCTTACTAAAAAATATGATAAGCATAGGTGATAAATTAGTTATTAAGTTATTTTATAAGATTATTTTATCTTAATAATTTTGAAAAACTCAAAATCTTAACCAATGACTCTAAGAAAATTAACATTTAAGTCAACAGAGAACAGTTAATTTAGCGATTTTGGGCTTATAATTTAACTTTAAAGTTATTACCATTACATATTTTATTTACTTTTAACTTTTATTATCTTATTACTAAGAATCAATTGATGATTCTAGTGGATATAATGCAAATGTAAAATTGTGATTTTTTTTTTAAATATTAATTATTAAAAACTTCATGTAAATAATTATTAAAAAAATTAAAATTTGATTAATTGCTTAACAAAATATAATTGAAACATAACTTCAAAGCATTACTTTTAGATAAATAGTTAGGAATATAACTCATATAATATGAAGTTATGTTAGTAATGAGGCGTGAAATGGGCAAAAAGAGAGAGTAAGTTAAGTTTATAATTAAAAATAAATTGAAAATTATAATATATATTATATAATATATAAAGTCATAATTAAAAATATTAAAAAGTATATGTTAATTTGATTGTATCGGTTATAACATTTTAAAAATCTACCGTAGAATTAATAAGGTTAGTTTCGATATTTTTTAGGCTTAGTTATTTTAACCAATCTCAAAAAAGAAAAATAAAAACTCAATTTAATCAAATCAAATTGTAAATTTTCATAAAAAAATTTCCACCATAAAATTTGGAGAAGTTTTGTTGGGAGAAGAAGTGTTGTGGAAGAAGAGGGGTTTTATTGGTAAAGTTTTTACTATTTTTACTAATTTTTTATTAACTTATTTTTAAAATTTTCTTTTTAATTTTTTTTTAATAAATAAATAAATTTTATAAATACACATTTTTTTTTATTATTAACACATAGTTTTTTTTAGTATTTAACACATATTTTTTTTTAAATTATTAATTCCAATTTTTTTTAATTAGAACATTGTTTCTTTTTTGGATATAACATTTTCTTTTAAAGAATTTAATTTCATTAAATAAAATTATTAATTATAATAAAATTACATAATTTTAATTAAAAAAAAAATAATATTCAATTAAACAAAAAAATATATAATATAAAACAAAAATATATTGAAATAAATACTAAAAACAAAAACTTAATTTAATATAAATTTAACCAATTAAAAGAAAATGAAAAGAAAAAAAAAAAATAAAAAGAAAAGAAAGGAAAAAAAAAAAGAAAAAAAAAAAGGAAAAAAAAAAAAACAAAAAAATCTTCAAAATTTATATTAAAAAATAAATTTGGTTTAAATTTATTTTTTACAATTAAAAAAATGAGAAACATTTTTTAACTGTTAATTGTAAACGGCCAATTTAAACCGTTTAATTTAAACGTTAATTTAATTTAAATTGAAGTTTTGTTATTATTATTAGTTTTTTTTATAATTTTGAGAGAAACCAAAAAGAAAGGAAATAGGGAAAAAAAAAGAAAGAAAAAAGTAGAAGGGGGTTAAAATTTTTTTAAGGGTATAAAGGAAGGAGCTTACAAAAATAATGATTGTAAAAAAAATATTAAACCCTAAAATTTAGACGTTAGAAATTTATATATTTTCTTAAGATATGCTAACTTTAAATAAGTGTAAAAAAAAATTAGGGTGAGAATTATTTATAAAATTGGTTGAAAATATTTTAACAACTTTCCATTTTTATTTTAATCATGCTTAATTAGTAAATTTTTTATAACTTATAAATTATGTCATTACATTTATAATAACATATTTTAATTAATATTATTTATTGTATATTTCCTTTTTTTTATATAGAAAATATATTTATATAAAATTTAAATTAAAATATGGGAATTATATAAAAATTTATAAATGTTTTTTTTTTTCTTTTTTTTTTTAATTTCTTTTTCATATTTTAAGTAAAATTAACTTTATTTCAGTAATTTTATGAAGCTATTTTGCTAATGTTGAAGTTTGAAATAAACCTAAATTTAAGTTATTATAAGAATACCAACTATACTTTTAAATTAATTATAAGCATGTTACCAATTTAAAAATTAAGTTTTGGAAGAACTTATAATTTTATACATTCATTACTTATTCAAATTTTATCGAAATTACAAGTATACATAAATCATGTTTTACAAATCCTAATAACTAATTTGCTTCTCTATTTACAATATCTAAAGTATTTAGCACTTTTCAAATATTTGGCAACCATTTTTGATCACTATTATGAAATGTTTTTTACAATAGTTTATTTTTAATATTTTTATATTATGCATATATATTTTAATAATAAATTAATATATATATATATATATATAATATTTTTTTTTTCATTTGCATGCGGTGTACGAAATGTCTTTTTTTACAACATAAAAATATACGGTTTTTTATAGAAGTTAAAATCTAATGGTTGCCAAAATGTGAGAATTTAAACTCACAAGCTAACATATGTAAGTTGCAAAATTAGTTTTAAAAAAGTTACAGGTAATTTATGAGTCTTTATTTTAGTATTTTTTATAAAAATGCATTTTGAAAACTCTACTTAGTTACTTACATTACTTCGCACTGAAACCAAAAGTGAAAAAAAGAAAAATGAAAAAAACTAACTAAACAAAAAAATTACAATATTAAGATCATTGTAACCGAGAAGCTCGCTTACTCTCTCATTATTATAGTTTTCTTAAACGATATAGTCATATAAATATACAATTTCATCACTCATACTTCACCACCAAAAAAAAAGGAAGGAAAAAAAAAAAAACCTAAAAAAACACTACAAAATAAGATTAACAATGATTGGAAAACTTTATTGCGTGCTAGTTCAACGAGCTCTATTTATGATTCTTTTAACTGCCACGACACTCATGGCAGATGATACAATGCCAATACCAGCTGATAAGTCTCAACTTGAGGCTTGGTTCAATAACAATGTAAAACCATACATAGAGAAAAAAAGCATACTTGACCCTGAACTTATAGCTGCAGAGGAGGGATTTAAAGTTATCAAGGTAATGAAAGATGGTAGTGGAGATTTCAAGACCATAACTGATGCTGTTAACAGCATTCCAATAGGAAACACAATGCGTGTTATCATTTATATAGGCGGAGGCGTCTATCAAGAGAAAATAAAAGTCGATCGAACCAAGCCTTTTATTACTTTCTATGGTTTACCAAATGATATGCCAAACTTGATATTTTCTGGCACTGCAGCAAAATATGGAACCGTAGATAGTGCTACTTTAATTATAGAATCTGACTACTTTACAGCAACTAATATTATTATCACGGTATAATTCTTTAATTTAATTTCTTTATATTTGAGTTGATATAATAATATTTTTCTTAAGGGCATTTGTGTTTAATACTTTTCTTTTATAACACTAGTCATGTACATCATAACTCATGTTCATGTATAATCTTCTCCTATTAAACACACATCTTTTTCATTCTAATCTCTTTTATTACTTCCATTACAAGTCTCTCACCTTCTTTTTGCCACAATACATAAATATTAATACTATAATCAATTTTTGCATATATAAAGATTGTGTAGTATACGTACATTGATATTATGACCAAAAGTGAAATGCTTTAATAGATCAATATGAATTATTGTCTTATTTTACTTTCTAGAATGGTTCACCTAGACCTAATGGTGAACTAGAGGGAGCACAAGCCGTGGCATTGAGGACATCTGGAGACAAAGCATCTTTTTATAATTGCAAAATAATTGGTTTTCAAGATACTCTATGTGATGATAGGGGTTTCCATTTCTTCAAGGATTGCTATATTGAAGGCACTGTGGACTTCATCTTTGGAAGTGGAACCTCTCTTTATTTGGTAACTTGGTATACATTTAATCATGCAAATTCAATTTTTACTTTATTTTTTCTAATACTATATGTTTTGGCACAGAATACTGAGTTGCATGTTCTTGGAGATACGGGATTGACAATAATCACTGCTCAAGCAAGAGAGTATGAGACTGAGAAAATTGGTTATTCATTTGTGCATTGCAATATAACTGGAATTGGAAATGGTACATATTTGGGTCGAGCTTGGAAGTCTAGGCCTAGAGTTGTTTTTGCCTACACAAGCATGAGTGATATAATAAACCCTGCAGGTTGGAGTGATAATTTTGTCCCTGAACGCGACAAGTAAGTTACCTAAAGTCAACTTTTATCTCTTTTTTAACATTTGTTTAATAATGTTTGAAATTAAAACTGGCTAACGAATTTGTAAAACTTTTGTGAACAAATTATAGTACTGTTTTCTATGGAGAATACAAGAATATAGGACCAGGTTCAAGTGCGAGTGGACGTCGAGTTAAATATTGCAAAGAATTAACTAATAGAGAAGTTCAACCTTTCCTCAGTCTTGGCTACATTATGGGTTCGAAATGGTTGCTTCCTCCTCCAAATCCACAACTATAAAATAGTTAGAATTGTATTTTCTCTTATGTTCCAAATATGAAATATAATAGTATACAAATAGAAATATCTTGTATAGTACATAGAAGAGTTGTTGTGTTCTTCATTTAGGGAAGGAAAAAATATCATGATCCCCTATATGCACCTTTAATTATATGTAATTTAAATAACAAGAAGTTTATAAATTATAACTTATTTTTATCTTATTTAAATATGATAATAAAGTGTGTTATACCAAAAGTACTTGTTTATGAGGAATTATTCATTAATCCTAGACCAATGATCTAAAAAAAGGGAGTATATCTAAAGTAATTGTAGTGACCTAAAATAAATAAATAATATTAATTTAAAAAAAAAAGAGTATTTGTGTTGGAATATGATTATGATTAAGTTACTTAAATAGATTATATATAGTTTTTATTCAACAAGGAAACAAAACAAAATAAAAAGTTTAAAATAAAATACGAGTAAAATATTTTCACTTTAAATCTTTTTTTCTCTTTTTCCTCTTCTCTCTAGTCATGTGATGAATATTTAGGATTATTTTTAGGAAATTTAAGCTTATTTTAATTGTACTTGGAGAACAATTAAAACTATATTCAAGGAATTGTCTTGCAAGAGAAGCATATTTAAAAAATCATTAATTTTGCTTGGCCTCCAAATTTTGATACCCCTATAAATATGTAAGCACATGGACAACTAAGGCATTGAAGATTGAAGTTTGAAATTCAAATACAATTTAGAAAATTATCTCTATCTTTTATTCCCAATAATTCAGTATTCTTAGGAATCAACATATAGTTAATACCGTAGGTACTTGCTACGGAATCAACAGGATCCTAGCTCTTAGGAAAAGTTGTCACAATCTTGTGTTTGTGTCTTCTCTAAGTGCTTCAGCCTACATCATCATGTAATGATCATTTTCTTAGATTGTTGACATTTGTCGTTAGATGACCATTTTCTTAGATTGTTGGCATTCGATGTTTTGGCTAAATATGGTATACTGTACTTGTGCATAATGAAATTTTAGGTATTGAACTGTTTGTTACTATCAAGTATTCCAGAATCAATAAAAACTACAATTAAGTTTTCTCTTATTTCTTTTCTATTCTGTATTGGTAATTGGATCCCTCCACAAAGCTCATGTATAAAAACCCCAACAAGAACAATAAAGAAGTTTCTCTTAACTCAATGTTGTCTACTTTTGTTTAGGAGTTCACCAATAATATGATTGAAGAGGAGCAACTATCTAAAGATCAAAAGGATGCCTTCATGGTAATAGCTATTACAAAACTTGTTCTGATTAGTGATTAGCTTGATGCTTTGATCTTGCCTTCCCATGCCGCCATCTTTCTACCAGTATGACACCTGTTTATTATGGTCTTTTTTGTGTTTTCAAGAGTTTGTTAAAGGATAAAGTTCGAGAAGCAAAGAAAACTAACCGAGAGGTATTTCACGGATGTATTATTGGTGGTTTTGTTGAGTTGTAACAAACTTATGTTATGGACTAGCTCTGCAAATTATTTTGTCTGGTCTGGTTCAATGATTGTGCAGCCAGGTACGGGGTGCCCTTGTAATATGATATTGTAACTTATCGCGGTCAAATTTGTTTTCCTCAGGCAAGGGAAGCCCAAAGAAAAGCCATTGAAGAAATGAGTGATGAAACTAAAGCTGCATATGAGAACATGAAGTTTTATAAGTTCTATCCAATGCAAACGAACGTCAAGGTAGAATATGAACAAGGCTATGATTTCTTATATATATTTGTTTGTCTAATCAATCGGTGCTAATATCATGATCTTGGCCTTTGTTTTGTAGTGGAGCTAAATCTTTGTTCTCCAGAAATATGTATCCTCTATGGATAACCGCCCATTTTTATGTTTGGCTATTTATGGTGTAGAAGTTATTTTCATCTTACAGTCATCTAGATATGTCATTACTTTTCTAGCTTGGGTTTTGCCTCTTACAATTTTTCTATCCATAGTAGAGTCCTATCGTGATTTATTTTATTCACTCCTGCTTAGTTTATGTCAAATCGTAAAATAAAGTTTATCTAAGTTATTTCTTGTTTTATTTTATTAGTACCTTTTGCCTATTTACTCATCTACAATTAAAGAAAACAACACTACATTCTATGAATTTGAGTTTGCATTTAATTTAAAAACTTCAACCTAAACTGAATAATATTAATATATGATAATAATCTATCCAAGTCTAGCTCAAACATAAATTCATGTTTGGACTTGGCCAGCCCAATTTACCTAAATTTACATTCTAAATACCAACAAAAATGTATTTTTTTAAACTTATTTTAGGAATTGAATTTAGAATTATTAAAATATACTAATAAAAAAAAGATAAATGATCATAGTCATTTTGATTAAGCTTTAGGTTTCACTTAATTTATTAACCATTGGCTTTTAAATAGTATCATTTAATGATATTAATTTTTAAAAATATATTATTTAGTTATACTATTAAAAATATGTTGATGAAGATGTCAAGTGACATTGGTTTCTCCACATTGACATATTTCTCATTCAAGTTCTAAAACCTACCATATATTTAACGCCCGATACTCTTAACCATAGTATCTACTCGACTCGACTAACAACAATTGACTGACGACTATCTATGAAAGTCTCTGATCATCGGCTATCTTCGAATGCAACTAGGAATTAGTGCGACCAAGATTGTAGTGACACTTTTAAGAATGTAATTGAAATATTTTTCACATTCATAAACGTTATTATTTTCAATAATTTTTTACTCTATAAAAAAAAAAAAAAAAAAACAACAATAGGGACGTAAAAGAGGAAAAGTTAGCGAGAAAGAGTGGGATATTTTTTTAATGTCTTTCATATAAAATTATGAAAAATAAATAAAGAGGACTATATTTGTTGTATTCAAAGAAAATACATAAAATGACAAAAATATCTCTTTAATAAATCCAAAATTATAAAAATATTAAAGTATTAATATTTAAGTAACATTTGTCCTTTTATGATCATTTTTTATAACTAAAATGACTAAATAACTTTAGGATCGAATTTAGAACCAAGCATTTTATATTACAAGCCTCGCTCGAACTTGGCTTGAAGTACAAGCTAATTTTAAATTTTATAAAATACATGTATATTTGAATATAATATATTATTATTTTATTATTTATTGCAGCATTTAAAATCAAGCACTAATTTAGATTAATTTAAAATTTTTAAAAATTAGGGCTATCTTTTGAGTTTGCATTTAATTTAAAAAATTTAATCCAAACTAAATTAATAATAATGATAATACTCTATCAAAGTCCAGCCTAAACATGAATTCATGTTTGAACTTGGGGTAGCTCAATTTGCTCAAATTTACGTTCCAAATACAAACAAAAGATGTATTTTTTTATACTTATTTTATGAATTTAATTTATAATTATTAAAATATACCAATATAAAAAGATAAAAGATGTCCTTTTAAGTTAAGTTTTAGGTGTGACTTAGTTAATTTATTTTTACATGATGTCATTTAATTGTATTAGTTTTTAAAAATATATTAATTAGTTATTTTGATTATTAAAAATATGTTAATAATGGTGTCAACTAACATTTGTTTGACCACATTGCCATATATTTTCAATCAAGTTCTGAAACCCACCATACATTCAACGTGTCATAACTCTAAATCTAGCAGTCACTCGATTTAACTAATAATTATTGATCGATGACCAACTATAATGGCCTCTGATAATTGACTATCTGTGAACGCAATTATGAATTTGTGCGATCAAGATTATAGTGATACTTTTAAGAATGTAATTGATATATTTCAATCACAACTAAATCACTACTTGAATAAATAGGCAGATCAATTTAAAAAAAATTAATTCATAATTTTTATTCTTTTTACTAATTATTTATCTATGCAAAAAAAAAAAGGCAACAAAAGGGGATGTAAAAAACTGAGATATATTTTTCGTATGTATTTTCTATAGAATAGAGAGGAAGATATATTTTTCGTATGTATTTTCTATAGAATAGAGAGGATTAAGTTTGCTAGAAAAACATATAAATAATAAAAATATTTATTTAATAAATTTAAAATTATATAAATATTGATGCTTAAATTATATTTATTTTTTTGTGATTTTTTTTTTAGCTAAGATGATTAAATAATATTTTTTATAAGTAAAAAATTAATTAATTTTAAAATTATAAGCAAAAGACGCACTGCACCCTAAAAAGAAATAAAACCTTTTTGAAAAAAAATAAAAAGGGTGACCGCCCTAACCTATTATATATACACATATACCAACGCCCGCCATCAGGCATATGCTAAGTTCTTGCTTCTCCCGTTCTCTCTTTATCGTCTCAGTTGTCTTCCTTCTTTCATCGCTTCTCAAAGTGAAGCGCTTCCTAATCGTCACCTTCTTTTCAGCCGATGAATCCTTTTTGATCCGAGAGCCCCTTTTGTCTCTGGACTCGCCTCCTTTCTTTCCTTTTCCTCTCTCGATTTTTCATCTGTTACTCTTCATTCTTTTTGCGTTCTTGAGTCTCTCTTCCGACTTCATTGCCGCTGGCCGTTAGTCTCCACAGTTCATTCTCTCTGCCACTCTACTGCCCAAGTATTATGATTTGTTTGCTTTTAGTTTGTAATAAGTGATCTATCTGCCATATCTTGATTATTGGTTTCCGTTTTAGTCTTTATCATGCTTAGATTGCCGATCTTGTATGTATGGTACTGTGATGTTATATTAGTTAGTATAGTCATATAATATGATGCCTTACGTACCTTTTCATTATAATACAGGGCTTCATAACACAAACTCTTGAGCCGCCTCTGTACCGAAGCAGGATCGCTGTTTAAATGCGTAAGAGAGTTTTTGCAATCTCGGTGTTAAATTCGTTGATTTAGGGCACACTTTGTATGGCGTGGTTCAGTTAATCTATATTTGGGAGAAATGTAGTGTTATCACAAAAGGTATTCTTTTTCCAATTTTAGATTAGTTCGCTACTTCATCATTTTACTTTCTTTTATTTTTTTTCCCCTTTTTTTTAATCTCCACTTTCATTTATCCGAGTTTCTTTTTGTTCTAATCCAATGTCCATGTGTTTGGAACACTATATATTCTTGTACCAGTATTGATCTGTTTCTATACCAATGAAAGTAAAGACAACTGGTTCTTTTCCTCCATTTTTCCAAGTAGCTTATTACAAGTATTGTTTTTCCCTTGTTTTTAGCCTGTTTACTGGTTATTTTTAAAAATTCTTTTTGAAGATTGGAAACTTTTTTATTTGTTTTATTTCAGTAGAGCCTCAGAAGTATACGGGTTGTGGATGATGAAAATTGAAAAGAATGGTTTTCTATATTTTTGTGTGTCTACCATATATATGGATACAAAGAGGGAGCTATTCTAGTTATACCATCTAAGGCTACACTCACGGAAGACCATTAAAGGAATGATTTTTACAATTTAAAGCTTGCCAAATTTGTCTTCAATTAACAGCTCATGCCAACACCCCCTCAAGTTGTGCATAGATATCTCTAATGCCCAACTTGTCAAGTGAGTTGTAGAAGTTCTTGCTGGTCCTGCCTTTGTGAGTATGTCTGCGAACACTCGTGTTCGTAGTGGTTCGAAGCTTCTTATTGATGGTAGAAATATAGTGGTATCTTTTAGTGGACTTACATTTTTTCTCACTTTTGTTTTAGCACAGATATTATTTCTTATTCCTTGTACTCATTGGTTGGTATGCTGTCTTATCAATGTTAGAAATATTTTGTTGTTTTAGAAATTTTCAACAAATTTGTCTTTTTATAATGTTTGAAAATAATCATTTTTAGAATGTTCGGATTATTTTTCTATTTTAGAAAAGTTTACAAATTTTTTTTTATTTTTGGAACAAATTTTTTATTTTTATGATTTAGAATTGAATAACATATTATTTTTAGGAAGTTTAAATTTTTTATTTTTTTTTGAAGGATTATATAATTTTATATTATTATAAGGTTTGAAATGGTTTATATATTTAAAAAAAATTTATTTTTAGAAAATGTGTCCTATTTTCTGTTTTAAGTTTTTACATTTCTATTTATATATATATATTATTGAAAATTTGAATAATTTTTATTTATTTTTAGAATATTAGAAATTTGTAATATTTTGGTCTTTTAGAAAATTTTAACAAATTTATAATTTATAATTTTAGAATGTTTGAAAATAATCATTTTTAGAATGTTCTGAATACTTTCTATTTTAGGAAAATTCAAAAATTTTTATTTTTTGAAAATTTGAACAAATTTTTTTTTTTAATGTATGACATTTTGTAATTTTAGAAAGTTTTAACATATATTTTTTTTTGTAGTTTAATATTTATTTTTAGAAGGATTATATATTTTTTATATTATTGTAAGGTTTGAAGAGGTTTATGTATTTAAATGTTTTCTATTTTTAGAAAAGGCTTTCCTATTTTCTATTTTTTTTATGTAATTCCTATTTTCTATTCAAGTTTATACAACATTGCGATATTTTGTAGTTTATTATATTTAAATTTAAATTAAATTAAATAACTATATATGTATATACACACTTACAAAATTTGATTTTTTTATTTTACTTTTAGAAAGATTGAAAATTTTCTATATTTGTAAACTTTTATATTATTTTTAGAAAGATTAAATAACTATGTATTTTGATAACTAATACATTTTTTTGCTTTTAAATTTTGAAATTGTTCACCGTTTTTTTCTTAAAAGTTTTAGAATGTTAAAAAATATTTCTTACATCAGAAGGTTTCAATTGTTTTTCTAGATTTAGAACTTTAGAATGTTTTCTATTTTCAAAAGTTTCCTATCTTTTTAAACTTTGTGAGTTTTTTGTTTTTATTTTTAGAAACTTTTTAAATTAAAATTTTGTTTTTTGTAAATCTTGAATATTTTTTATTTAAGAAAGTTTGTTTTTATTTTTTATTTTGGAATGTTTGAAATATTTATTATTTTTGGAATATTTAAACAAAGTTTTATTTTTAGAATATAATGATTTGATAATTTTATATTTTTTTTTTGAATGATTGGATAATTTTATATATTTTGAAAATTCCAAGAAATTAATAAATTTTGAAAATTTGAAATCATTTATATTTTTAGAAATTTTTATTTGTAAAAATATATATTATATATTTTTTTTAATTTTTGGGCAAATTTCTATTTTTTCAGAAAGTAGATAATTTAAGAAATTTCTATTTTCAGAAATAGAAATTTAATTGAAAATTTGAATAGTATATATTTTTAGAATGTTTTAAATTTTTTATAATTTTGAAGAAACTTATAAATTTTTAATGATTGATTTTTTTTTTTTCAAATCTAGAAAAATTTTAAATAGTTGGAAGTCATAAAAGTTTTTATATTTTATATTTTTATAAATTTCAAATTCAATTTTTTTTAATACTAATTTTTCATAATTTTCAACTTTCAATTGACGAAGTTTAAATAAGAAATTTTTGGGCATCTATTTAATCCCATATAGTGGTGACCCTTCCCATAATCATAATTTACCTATTCGGTTATAAATAGTGTTAACCAACTTTACCCTGTTGCCTTCAATTGGTCTGCAGAGTCTATATGTTTCCAAATGGATGTATTTTCTTGCCAAATTATTTTACAATGAGTGTAGTGTTATTAATTTTTATGATTTATACATTTTCTTATTCTGTCACTCTATACCAGTAGACGTTTTTATTTTTATTAATATATTTGCAGAGAAAAGACTTGTTGTTTTGAAGGGGTTACAGAAACTCTAACGTGCGTTGATGAAATGGCCTTTGTTATATGTTGGGTGGCTATGTATGATGAGGGTGCTTCTGTCTTATATCAGTAGGGATGTTCCTAAATTTTTTGTTGTGCAAAAATTCGCCTACAGTTGAGTTTGCTTTTACTAAAAGAAATTCTAGAAGGAAGCATAGTTTGTCAAAGTTATGTTCCTTGTTTCCATTTTCATGCTTCTTTCTTATGCTATTTTTATTTGATTTTGCATTATTCAAAATTTTTGAGGAGATTGATTACACTACACTTAGGAAGCTGCCAATATTGCCAGCAACGGAATGTGCATCTTTATTTTAGTATTTTCCAAATTTCTCTACATGTGCTAAGTTAACTATCTTTCTTTGTATGTTTTGACGATTAAGGTCTATATTGTTGTCATTAATTTATGTTTGTTAAACCATTCCCGTGTGCATGTGTGATCTTCAACTCCTTTTTGTGGTTAATTATTATCTTATTTCATTGTTCTGCAGATTGGGTCGATATGCTGTTGAATCTTGTCTAGGGCAAATCCTCTCATGGTTTTGCATGCTAACATGCGAGTTCATAATAACTCATGTATGAATTTTTAGGATGGTCCTATAGGTTATTGTTTTTTGACCTGAAATTTAATGTTGTGGTACTAGCTTATGAGCATGTTATTGCTGGTTCTCTGTTAATGATATTCTTTTTAAGGACATTCGTTTGTTTCCTTTCCAAAAGATAAGGGTGTCTGTATTACCACAACAATAATTCATTATTGACAAATTTATGTTGCAATAGTATTGTGGGATATGATAAACTATTTATACACTTTTATTTTAAAATCTACATTTGCGTCTTCATCCACATCTATTATGTTTCTTAATCGTACCATTAATTCTATTTTTGTCTAGTTGCAAAACTAAACACTTTATGTATCTACATCTTGTTGGAAAGCTCAGAGTTGTTAGTGCCATTAACCAAGATCTTACCCTTGCCAGAGACTTCATCATGTTGCAATGTGCTTGTAAATGTCCCACACTGTGTAGAAAGTTAAGTTATAATTTGCTTTTAAGAAGTGTCCTCTTTTACATGTTATGACACGTTTTTGGGTTTTCTTTAGAAGTAAAGTCGTGAGGCCCCTTTAACCGTAGAGTCACTCGCTGAACTTGCATTTATGAACCATAGCCTACAATCTCGTAACATGTGGAATGGGTTCCATCTTGCCTGCTGCGAGGGGTTCGCCCTCCTTCATGTAGGCTTGTGTCCTTACAAGGGTGGAAGGCTCCCAAAGGGGGTTGAATGATGCATTGTACCTGCAAATGTCCTACGTTGCTTAAGAAGGTCTTCTCTATGGCACAGTTGAGTTTTTTTTCTAGAAGCAAAGCCATGTGGACTTACAATCTCGTATCACATGGAGTGGATCCCATCCAGTAGTCTATGTGGGTTCTCTTTGCTGCATTACCTCAAGTACAGCTTTCCCTTTTCTTGTGATGTTTTGTTTTTTACCACAACGTAACGGACTTGTTTTTGTGACTCCATTTAGGTCCATGATCTTGCATTAAATGGTTTTTTTTTTATAAAGTATTTACATCAGGATGTGGTTATCTTTGTGTTATTGTTGTTTTTCTCTTTTTAATTTCCATTTAATAAAGAAATTTTTTGGGCAAAGTTGGGGTTGAATTTTATTTTAGGTTAAGGTTTTTACAAGTCTTATAATTATTTAAAATGTATTATAGTCCTATATCTTTTAAGGTACTCTTAGGTTCTGTAAGTATTCATAAAATACACTTTAATTTTCTATTTTTTATGACAAATCTTTGGGGTCTTATAATTCTTTAAAAGTTTCAAAAGCCAAAATATTTTTATTTTCAAGGGTAAATTTAAAATGGATTAAAAAAATATAAAAGATTAAATAATTAAAATTTTGATTTTATTTTTCAAAATTTTAAATTTACCCTTGGAAAAAAAGAACCATTTAGACTTAGTTGAAACTTTTGATGAATTATAAGATTTTAGGGGTATAACTTAAAAGATTTAGAACTAAAGTATACATTTTAAAAAATTACAGAATTTTAGGTGTATATCTTAAAAAATACAGGACTAAAGTGTACCTTTAAAGAATTATAGGACTTGCATAATCCTTAATTCTTATATTTTGATAACCATGACCTCCGTACCTTGTGCTTTTCTTCATGTTACCTATGCTGTTGTAGTTCAAAAGCGTCCATCAATTCCGTTCCTTTCCATATTCATAGCACAACTGAACATTCCCGCGTGGAATTAATTCTATTCCCACTCTTATTCATACAAACCAAACTTGTTCTAAATTTGATGGAATGTGACAACTTTAAACTAGATTATTGTGTTAACTAGTCTACAAATCAGAGGCTGTTCTCTTTTCCATGGTGTTTATGGATTCACTTGTATCTTTCTTTTTCATTGATTGAATTTTATCTTTAAATATGAGCCCTAGGTCCTTTAGTGAAATTAAATAAAACATGGGATGGCAACCCACTTTATATCTGAAATCTCTAAACTAGACTATTGTGTTAAATAGTCTACAAAACAGAGGCTCTTCTCTTTTCCATGGTGTTTATGGATTCACTTGTATCTTTGTTTTTCATTGATTAAGTTGCCTTGTTTTGCAATTTCATTGTGTGTCCATTTCAAGTTACCAGATTTATAATGTTCTTGAACAGGTGCTGTGAATTTAAGTTATGATGCAATGGCTGCAAGTCACCAATTTGCTATTCATTTTGAACTTCAGAATTCAGGGTAGATTTTCCTTTGCCATCAAGCTCAACTTACTTCGGTTTAATGTAGCTATTTTCAATATGTTATGTTGTAGTTGATATCAGATGCATCTCTTTTCCCGGCGGATTTTGACTTATATGAGCTTAGTTAACTTTTTCTAATCTATTTTTTGTTGAGATTGTCTTCATATGGGCATCCAACGTAATGTGGTAGGTATGATGTGCTCCATGATACATACTTGTATGATATTGTGACATTAAGAAAATCTTTTCCCAAGATAAGCAAATGTGTTTCATCATAGTTCATATATCATAAATTCAATTTTTCCCTCTTTTTAGACAAAGACACATGCTTGATTGGAAGTTCTATTCATTCTTGTTTAGAAAAAAAGAGGTATTAATTGTTCATTCTCTCTGCATCATAGTTCATGCTTGATTGTAAGTTATGTTCATTATTGCTTATAAAAAAAAGGCATTCTTCACTCTATTTTATTATTGTTGTTTTTTATTTATAATGTTTTCTTCCATATGCTCAGTGAATATTTAGAGCTCTCCTCCATGTATTGCCACTTGTCCTTAATATCTTGTGAAGAAGGGTTACAAAGCTGTGCACCTTCGTTTGATTTCTCATATATTATCAGTAAAATGGAGTGAGTGCATGGGACTGGTTTATTCTTTTAAGCAGCTAAGCTACATAGTCTAAAGAAAATTGGGAGTGTAAGAAACACCTTTTAGGGTTAGCAATTGGCATCCACGTCAGGTGATGAATGATACAGTTATCGACTTGTTCATATGTAGTAGACTCTTAGTTACTGTTTTCATAAGTTGACACCAAAGCTGACCATGGCAATATGCATGAGCATGTTCATGGCCATTCAGCTCACTCTTATAATTTTGTTTCTTATTTATTTATTTGATTATTTACCTTACCCCTTTTAAGTTTGAAGCAACTCATTAAGATACATGGTCAAGGTTGAGGCATTTTTATTTAGAGATTGTCACGAAAGATTTGGTGGTGCAGAGTGCATTTTAGCTGGTGTTGCAACTTTATCATCAAAGAGTGGTGCTACTCTACCTCCATAAGATAAGGCATGCAAGAAATTTTTGACTGTTAAATTGTTTCGAACTTTTAAAGGTTCTAGAAGATACAAAACTTCTAAATATAGCTAGTTATTGTTATATAAAATTGTCAGGAAAAATATTAACATATTTGATATTAAGGCAGACACCTGCATACCACATAAGGTTAAAGTAGTTAAATATTTGTTGCTCTTCTAATGTGACATTAATTGATATAAGAGTAGTGTTTGATTATTAAATGCTAGTTGGACAAAACATGTTCTAGGTTTGATTGATCGATAACACAGAAAAAGTGGTTGTAAAGGCTCTTATGACTGTCTATAAAACAAATTTCCCTCTCTCTCCTTTCATTGTGAAAGTGAATCTGCAAGGATCCATTTTCTTTGGACTCCTGGGTAAATCAATGAATCAAAATGGGAAGAGAAACATCTCATTATTTATCTCTATTAATTCCCACCATCCAAGTGTATGTCAGGTAACCTTGTAGTTTAACAATATATGTTTCGTGTGGTTACTGAAGGGGCATGTAGTATGTATGTTAGATAATGATTAATGAGTAATCTTGTTCAGTTTGACAACTGAAGGAAAATGAGTGTATTTTATGAGTTGTTTGTGCTCTAATGTTCCTCCCATTTAGGACATGCGCTGAATTTGTTCTCGTGTCTGAGAAAGAGGTGGTTTCCCTCCATGGCAGCGCAAAGTTTCCCATTAAAATTGTTTTATTTCCATATTGTTTCCGCATGTTTGGAGAAGTGAAGTATTCTTCAGTAGTTAGTCTACTTTTTCTTTTGCAGTATTTTCATATTATTGCCATATGTTTTCATACGCTTACGCTAATTTTTAAATTTTTTTTGCTGCAATTATAGGTTACTCTTTTCATTATTGTCTTAAACCCTACATTTTGATCCACTGTTCTTGTGAATCTTAGTTGTACTTTCAATATATTTGTTTTTGTGTGTTTGCAAAACTAAAACATTTGTGTATTTTATGGTTAAAAAAATTAACGAAAAGGAGAAAGGATTTTGAGTTGGATGTGTTTTTCTTTTAATCCATTTTCTTTTTTCTCATTTTTTTTGTTTTTTTTAATGTAAATTTGTTTTCCCTAATTTTAAAGTTTTTGTTTAAAAGTCACCTTTTTCACATGTTAAATGTTTTTCTCAATTAAACTAGTTTTATTCGGTTCGAAAAATATAAGAAAATGAGAGTGGATTATGAGTTGTGTGCTACTGTTCCTCCAATTGTTGTGTCCGAAAAAGAGGTGGGTTCCCTCCAAGGCATGTAAGATGTCTATTGGACTGGTTTTATTTCTTTATTGTTGCCATATGTTCAGAGGAGTGAAGCACTCTTGAACCAATAGTCCATTTCTCTCTTTTGCAGTTTTTCATACTTAAAATTAAAAAATGAGATTGTATCATATACTCATCTATTACTTTAATTATTTTTCAAAATGTTTTTCATTTTTTAATGATATTTTTATTTTATTTCAATTGTATTGTGCATATGCTTAAAAGGCCAAGACATTATTTTTTCTTTATAATTTTAGAAAACCAGTGAAAATAATTTAAAAAAACAAAAAATCTTTATTATGGTTACTAGGGTTACTCTTTCGTTATTTTCCTTGAATATACTTTTTGATCCACCGCTCGTGTATCTTAATAGTACTTTCAATATTTTTGTATTTATCAATTTGTAAAACTAAAACATTTATGTATTTTATGGTTAAAAATTAATGAAATGGAGAAAGGTTTTTGAGTTGGATGTGCTTTTCTTTTGATCCATTTGCAGGGATGCTTAGATTTGTTAGTGTCCCACTGTGATATTGTCTGTGACATTCATTTGTGTGATATACTGACACTCTTCTATCCTGTATTATGGTAGTTCAGTAGCTTAAAACTCATATTCTTTCTCTTTTCTCATTTTTCATTCTTTTATATAAACATGTTTTCTCTAGTTTTAAAGTTTCATTTTTAAGAGTTTTTTTTCCACATGTTACATGTATATGCTTTTCTTTTGATCCATTTGCAGGGATGGTTAGATTTGTTAGTGTTCCACTGTGATATTGTCTGTGTGGCTTTCATTTTTGTGGTATACTGACACTCTTTTATCCTGTATTATGGTAGTTATTAACTTAAAACTCATATTCTTTCTTTTTTTGGTTTTTCATTTTTTTTTTTTTTATGTAAACTTGTGTTCTCTAGTTTTAAAGTTTTATTTTTAAGAGGTTTTTTTTCCACATGTTACATGTATATGCTTTTCTCTTGATCTATTTGCAGGGATGGTTAGATTTGTTAGTGTTCCACTGTGATATTGTCTGTGTGACTTTCATTTGTGTGGTATACTGACACTCTTCTATCCTGTATTATGGTAGTTATTAACTTAAAACTCATATTCTTTCTCTTTTATGGTTTTTCATTTTTTTTTTTTATGTAAACTTGTGTTCTCTAGTTTTAAAGTTTTATTTTTAAGAGTTTTTTTTTTCCACATGTTACATGTATATGCTTTTCTTTTGATCCATTTGCAGGGATGGTTAGATTTGTTAGTGTTCCGCTGTGGTATTGTCTGTGTGACATTCATTTGTGTGGTATACTGATACTCTTCTATCCTGTATTGTGGTAGTTCAGTAACTTAAAACTCTTTTTTTTCTCGTTTTTTTCTTTTTTTTTTTTGTAAACTTGTTTTCTCTAGTTTTAAAGTTTCATTTTTAAGAGTTCTTTTTTTCACATGTTACATGTATTTCTCAATTAAACTAGTTTTATTCGGTTTGAAATATATAGGAAATTGAGTGTGGATTATGAGTTATGTGCTTTACAGTTCCTCCAAATGTTGAGTCTGAACAAGAGGTGGGTTCTCTCCAAGGCTTGTAAGATGTCTTTTGGACTGGTTTTATTAACGTATTGTTGCCATATGTTCAGAGGAGTGAAGCACTCTTGCACTAATAGTCCATTTCTCTCTTTTGTACTTTTCCACACTTTTATTTTTAAGATCATATCATATATTCATCTATTACTTTTTTTTTTTATAATTAATTTTCAAAATGTTTCTCATCTTTTAATGATATTTTTATTATTTTTCAATTTCAATATTTGTTAGCTTAAAAAGTTAAAGACATTATTTTTCTTTATAATTTTAGAAAACTCATGAAAAATGTTAGTTTTTCCCCACCTCTATTTAAGGCATACTGGCATGGTTTGTGTAAACATTAATCTGTGTGTTATTGCACTTTTTCATTAAATATTACTCCTTTTCTGTTCTCCAAATTTTACAAGTGAATAGTTGTTTATCATTTACTCTTTTATTATTTTGTTGTAAAATTAGCATCCTGATCCTCCTCTCTTATGTTTCTTAAACCTATTATGCGTAAGTAAACGTTATTTTATTTTATAAAAATTAATGAAAACCAGAAAGGATTTTGAGTTGGATGTGCTTTTCTGTTCATATGCATTTAGTGTCCCATTTGCATTGTCTTTGTTGTACAAGGCATTTCTTTGTGCTGTATACCGACTCTTATTGTGTATTATGGGGAGTTGAGTAACTTGTATATTTTCTTTTTTCTCGTTTTTTTTATTATATTTTAGGTATAAAAAAAAATTCCAATAAATTTAAAATTTTCTTGATTAACATTTATCTTTTTTAACATGTGTTTCTCAATTAAATTAAACTGGTCTATTTGCTTTAACAACTAAAGGAAAATGGTTGTGGATTACGAGTTGTTTAATTAACTTTGGAAATAAAAATAAAAAAATGTGTTGTTTTATTCTCATTAATCAAATAGGTATTTATATATACGTATTAATCTTAATTAAAGGTAATAAATACAAAATATTTATGGAATAAGAATAATAATAGTAATGAAATAATTCTTATAGAATAAATATATATTTCAACTGATTATGCTTTAATGTTCCTCTCATCTAGGCTGAAATTGTGGTTGTGTCCGAAAAGGTGGGTTTCCTCTATTGCAACGTAAAGTTTCCCATTTGAAATTGTTTAATTTACATATTTTTGCCATATGTTTGGGAGAAGTACTCTTACACTAGTTAGTCTATTTTCTCTCTTGCAGTATTTTCATATTTTTGCCATATGTTTTCACACGCGTACACTATTTGTCTATGTGGCATTTGTTTGTGTGGTGTGCTGACCTATTATATCTTGTATTATGGGTAGTTCAGTAACTTAAAATTGGCATTCTTTCTCTTTTCTCGTTTTAATTTTTTCTTTTATGTAAATTTGTTTTTTGATTTTAATTTGTTTTTGTTTAAGAGTACCCTTTTTCTATGCTACTTGTATTTGTCAATTAAACAATTTTTATTCTGTTTGAAAAATAAAGGAACTCTTTCACCAATCTGTTAATTTCTCTGTTTTGCACTTTTTGGCGTGGAAGCCGAATTTGTTCTGAAGAAATCAAAAACTCCAGAAAATGATTGAGCTACTATGGCTCAAACCTGTAAAAGCTGTCTCTGTACATATTCACACATCTTCTATTCCTAATGACATAAAGGTAATTCTGTTAACACACGACTAGACAAACTACGAGGGCGGTAAATGTAATAAAACTATTAAAGAAATAATAAAAGGCAGTACTTAAAAAAAAACGACAAAGTAAATATTTAAATGAGGGTAAATGGTAAAATTATCTGATTATGCCTTGCATCAGTTTCTATACTTTTATGAGATCATATAATCATCTATTAATGTCTTTAATTATTTAATTATTTTGTCTGTATTTTTTCTTTATTTAATGTTATTTTTAATTTATTCCAATTTCAATGTTGGTTTGCTTAAAAAGCAAAGACATTGTTCTACCGTATAATTTTCAATAAATAGTAAAATTATCTGAGATCATATATTCATCTATTACCGTCTTTAATTATTTAATTATTTTGTTTGTATGTTTTTCATTATTTAATGATATTTTTATTTTATTTTATTTCAATTTCAATATTAGTTCGCTTAAAATGCAAAAACATTGTTCTACCGAATAATTTTAGAAAACCAATGAAAAGTATAAGTGCTTTTATTTTTCATCCTTATTTTAACGCATCTTAGCATGGTCTGAGTGTCAGTCATTTGTGTGATATATTGCACTTTTTCATTAAATTTTACTCCATTTTTTTCTCCAAATTTTCATAATTTTACAAGAGAATATTTTATACTCTTTATCTTTTACTCTTTCCTTATTTTGTTTTAAAATCTACATCTTGATCTACCGGTCTATATTTCTTAATCGGGCTTTTATTAATTTTATATTTATCTGGTTGCAAAACTAAATAATTCTATTCTTATTTTGGTTTAAAATTAATGAAAATAAAAAAGCTATGTAGTTGAATGTGCTTTTGTTTTCATCCATTTGCTGGGAAGCTGAGTTAGTGCCATCAACAAAGGTCTTTCAAATGGAAGATAGTGTTGTACCCAGAAAGTTAGTGGTTTGTCCATATAGCTTGAGCTTGACTTCGATGATGTAATATTCTCAATTTATCAAGTATATAAGAAGAAAAGACGCTTATGCTGATGGCTTACTTTCAAGAACCTACGAATAAAACCAAAGGGTCAATTTTGTCTTTCAAACATCTTGCTTAGCATTTTATTCATCATTGGGTTTCTTTTGCAATTTAATTCAGCGGGTACTGTTCCTTGGTTCATTTCTTGAAACACATTTGTCGCTGTTATGGTTGTTTCTTTTCTGCATTAACATTGTTGTTCTTACTTTTATGTTTAGGATCAAGTCCCACCTTTTCCATCAGAGACAGCCGTGTTGATTGTCAAAGAAGAGCTTGGAGCTTCTTTGGACGATATCTTTGATAGGTTTGATAACAAACCAATCGCTGCTGCTAGTCTTGGTAATTCATTTTTTTGGCTAGCCGACTACAAAAACGTTCGTACTAAATCATTTTCTTCTGCATGTAAGAGAAATTTAATCTCTATGATTGTCTTAATTAAGTTTAATGGTCAAAAGAAAATAGATTTCAGTTTACTATGCCTCTATATAGGTCAGGTACACTGTGCAAGATTAAAGGGGCCGGAATTTGTTGTTAAATTGCAGAGGTGAGGTCAGGTCTGAAGGATCCTTTTGATATTGATCATAAAAAACTGAGGGTTAGTATACAAGCTTAAGCAATATAGTGCTTTGTCTTGTGCGAAGTTACATGGTGATGAGATTATCATAATTTACCCAATCGTCGTCTTTTTTAGCATTTGCCAATGTTACACGATGTTGGCTTCAATTGGTTTCAAATTATTTTACACTATCGTATTGTTATTAAAATTTTTGAATTATTCATTTTCTTAATCCACCACTTTCTATACCAGTTGTGATTTTTATTTTCATTATTATATGTGAATTAGCTTGGAAAATAAAAATATTACTTATATTTTCATTAATCCTATCAAGGATATTTATATACACATACAAATCTTACTTAAGGAAAGAAAATAAATACATAATACTTACATTATAATGATAATAAGCAAAAACATCTCTAGAATAATTATAGAATAAATGTAGATTTCAGGTTGGAGCATAGATATTACATATGTCCAATTTGGATTGTGATGTATGAAAAGAACTTCCTTTAACAGCATTGGTCATAATGTTAGTTAATTGATCAACAATCTTGATGCATAGGACTTTAATGACGCCAGCATTCAAATTATCTTTGATATAATTTCTGTCAAGTTTAATGTGTTTGGTTCGGTCATATTGCACCGAATTATTTCCAATCTCAATTGCTGCAATATTATCACAAAAAAAGGTCATTGACTTCTTAGGGTCATAACCAAGCTTACTCAACATCTTTAACTAAAAAAGCTCTGTAATACCATGGTGAAGAGTACGATACTCGATTTCTGTACTAGACAACGATGTCACATTCTATTTCTTATACCTCCAAGTCACTAAATTTCCTCCAACAAAATTAAGGTACCTTGAAGAATTTTTATTCGTCTTGGATCTCGCAAGGTCAGAATCGGTGTAACCCATAATATTTATGTGTCCATGTTTTTAAGAGCAAAATATCCTTGTTTGGGGAGGACTTCAAATAGGCCAAGATCTAGTTCATAGCTTTTATGTGTCAGTCACTCTTATTATGCATAAATTGACTTATCACACTAATAACATAAGATAGATTAGGACAAGTATGAGTCAAATAAATCAATTTTCCTATTAATCTTTAATATCTTTCCTTATTAGTTGGAATTTGATTAAGATAGACAGTTGAACCATGATTCACCTCAATAGCCCAAATGTCAGTTTCAGTCAAGAGATCTAGTATATATTTTCTTTGAAAGAGAAAGAGTCGTTGCTTAGACCTTGAAACTTTATTATCTAAGAAGTATTTTAGATTTCTTAGATCCTTCATTTTAAATTCTTCTGCTAAGTAATTGCATAATCTTTCTATCTCACCGAAACAATCATATCAATATAAATTATAAGTAAGGTAATATCATCACTCAAAGATGGTGTGTGTTTAAAATCATACTCCATTGATTGGCTCAACCTACCAAACCATGCCTAAGGCTTTCTTCAACCAGCACATCTCCCATTTTCAGTCGGGAAACCAAGAGGAGGATCCATCCTCTGACAGATTTCCATGGAAAAATGCATTCATTATATCAAGTTGAAGTAATGGCCAAAAAAGTCTAACTCAAACAGTAATTATCTTGGTTACTGTAGGAAATGTCTCCTTGTTAGAAAGCGTGTGAAACTTCTATCTAGATTATCCTAATTATTTGAATGTTCTTCTAGGTAATCTACCTCATGGAAGATGTGTTCTCCTTAAATATTAAATACTAATAAAGTAGAACTACTCATGACATATTTTTTTTTCCTTGAAGACAAATGCATAATTCAGTCGATCAATTAGAACGCATATTCATGTTAACCATCACTACTGATAAACTCATTTCTGATATGGATTATCTTAGTAGATGATAGTGATTTTCAATGTTTTATTTGCTGCTTATATCTTGGGGTATGTGCAGTCTTTGAACTTTTCTATTATGTTTTTGTGTACGCTTTCTAAATTACTTTCCAGATTAGCTCAGGCATTGTGAGGGGAGACGTTCCAGAACCACTGTTAAACAGAAAGGTCTGATTAATTCTTTATAATTTATTTATTTATATTCCTTATTTAGTTTGTGAAGTGAAGCAGAAACAGTTCTTGTAGCTTTAGGTGCCACTTAAATTTATACGTTTTGCATTTTGTCTTGTATTTTGCAGTTGATCTCTCTGGATATGGGTTCATTGTTGGCTGGTGCAAAATTTCGTAGAGAATTTGAGGAAAGATTGAAAGCCGTTCTTAAGGAAGTAACTACTCCAAACGGACAAATAGTACTATTTATTGATGAGATACACACTGTTGTTGGGGCAGGTTTGTAAGTTCTGTCATTGAGTGATGATTCTATAATGTAGAGAATTTTGTGTGTAGTAATATGGAGAATAAAGAGAAGTTATCTTGCCTTTTTCTCACTTCTCTCTTCCATGCAATTTATTTATTACTATATTGGCATTGATTATTTAATTTTATTCAAAACCATAGTAGTTAAACTAGTAGAATACGTAGCTGAACTATTAAATTGACTTCTATTATGCATAGTTATCTTTCTTTTCTTATCTCTCTTCCCGCTATTTATTTAATAGTCTATGGGCATTGATTATTATTGAAATCTGCTTATGGATTTCTACTCTATACTTAAAATGTGAAGGTGAGCCATGTCTTTATATTATGGTCCTGCTGGTTGATGTTTAGGGGCTACAAGTGGTGCTATGGATGCTGGAAATTTGTTAAAACCCATGCTTGGACGAGGTGAGCTTCGGTGTATAGGACCAACTACACTGAATGAGTACAGAAAATACATTGAGAAGGATCCTGCACTTGAGCGTAGGTTTCAGCAAGTAGCCATCTGTTGAAGATTCAATATCCATTCTTCGTGGACTACGTGAGCGCTATGAGCTCCATCATGGTGTTAAAATATCAGATAGTGCCCTTGTTTCAGCAGCAGCCCTTGCTGATCAGTACATCACTGAGCGTTTTCTACCTGACAAAGGTAAAAAGTGGATTAACCTCGATTATGATTTTTTGGATAGACATACCTGTTGATAGGATCAACTTATGTTTCTCATGTTCTGTCTTGCGTATATCTAGTCAGAGCAACTTGTTTTTTTTTCTTCTTCTTTCTTTAAATTTAAATAACTCGTACAAGTTGGATATAACCTTCAGTTGCAAATGGCGAAAAGTTGAAAAGTATTGGGGCATCTTTTTTTGCTGGTGAATTCTTTTTGCTAGTTGGATTTGTTCATGCGTTCATGCCTTGTCTATGAAATCTTAGATTATTAGACGTTGTGCCTGTGTTTGGAGTTTCTAACTTCAGTCTCTCCTTTCAGCTATTGATCTTGTTGATGAAGCTGCTGCAAAGTTGAAAATGGAGATAACTTTTAAGCCAACTGAGTTGGATGAGATAGCTAGATCTGTGTTAAAGTTAGAGATAGAGAAGCTGTCTTTGAAAAATGACACTGATAAAGCATCGAAAGAAAGGTTAAATAAGCTGAAAAATGATCTGATCCTAAGTCTACAAGCAATAATAGAAGTGATTTCAAGGTAAAAATTGAGTCTTTAAACTCATAATTTTTAATAATTTTCATATGTTTTTATTAAGGGTTTCAAGGAGAATAAAAATTCTAAATTTTATGAAGAAAATAAACATATTATGATTTTTCTAAATTTTGTTTGTTGCTTTTTTTTTTTTTTTTTTATGTATTAAAATTAAGAGGAAAAAAAGAGGCTAAAATGAAATCTCAAAAACTCTAAAATTTGAGTCAATTGCACGTTATGATAATTTTGAAATAGTTAAGTTCTGAATTAGGACTTGTAATTTTTATTGAAAAATATAGACATATTTTCGTATCTAATGGTTTTTGAATCATTTAAAAATATTGTGTTTTTTAATTTTCGTGAATTTTTTAAGTTAGATCTGAAAATATGAATTTATGCAGTTTTTGTTTTAACATTCAAAATAAAAATAGTTTTAGATTCTTTAACCTAGTTATTTTAATCTAAAATTTTAATAACTTTAAATATATGTTATTGATTATTTATGAAAATTTCGAAGCCAAATAATTTTTCTAGAATATTTGAGATATTTTTCAACAGGGGTACTTTGACTAGGAAATTTCTTGATAGATTTCGTAAGCTGATTTTCAAGTATATTTTCAATATGATTCCTCTATCATTTGAATTTGAAATTTTTAATGCAAATAGATACATTTGTCTAGTTTGATTCCAAGAAATTTTACGAAGAAACTAATTTTTTATGTTCGATAATAAATTATGTATTGAGACATGTTTATGTTAGTTTAGATTTTTAGATTATAATAAATGTCCTATTTTTTACTTGGAATAATCTTCTATAAGTGTAAAGAAAATTTTAGAACATAAATTATTTATAAAAAATGTCATAATTTATGGAAATATAAGAGGATTTGGATTTAAGAACGACTATAAAATAGATAGTTATACCCTTATAGTTAAGATTATAAGTTGATTATTTCATTTTTGAAAATTATAGGATAGTATTGGCTGTGTTTAGATCATATAGTATTGTAAAATTTTGCAGCATATTTAAGGTAAGTAAATTGACCCTACTTGAAATATTAAGTATATGTTTATTTTCTTGTCTGATTATATATTTGTTTGTTGATATGAAAAGGTACTTGTGTTATGTTATTGTTTGGGGTAAAATAAAATTTTATGAATGTATATGATCTATTTCTCAAGTTTTTCTATGTACAATTGAGCATTTTTGACATATGCATTATTTCGTGCATGTCATCATAAACATAAGTTTTATAAAAGCTTTTATTCATATGAAGTCTTTTAAAAGAAATAAGATCTTTTTAAGGAAAGTTTTCAAACAAGCATGTGTTTTAATAGGATGCCTGAATCTTCTAAATATAAGTTAAGTGTCTTGGAGCGACACGATATAATAAGTTATGATAGGTTTAAGGATTGTGTGCAGGAACTGTCTCTTGTGCAAGTTAGGGTACCCGAGGACTAAAGAGTCCTTACCGTTAGCTTGGACGCACGTGTGCATGTGAGAATTATGTATGAAATTTTAATTTTGCTAAGTTATAAGTTAAGTCTCACTTACATATGCCTTTCGCACGTGCCAGTTGCCTATGGGTGACTTATACAAGGCTCTACTATGATAAGTTTAAAGGATGACTCATGGTACTCCACTGTGATAACTATGATAAGTTTGAGGGATGACTCACTTGCTTATAAGCATGAGCATGTTATATAAGAAATAAAAATGCATTGCAAGCTTTACTACATAAGCATAAGCACATTCTCAAGGAGACAAATGCATTACAAGCATTACTCTATATGTATAAGCGTGTTATAAGAAAATATTTTTGTTAAGTATGATTTTTATGTTGTGTTGCTTAATGTTTCAATTATGGTGAGTTTGCTTATTGGGTGATATCACTCATTTAAGTTTCGTCATCACTTTTCAGGAACCCATGAGAAAGATTTGGCAACATGATATGAACTCAGAGAATAATAGTGAGAAACAGAGTATTGTAATTATAGGATTGTTGTATTATATGTCATTAACTAGCAATAGGAAAGCAATACAGGTTTCAAGCTATTTAAGAGGCTTGATTCTCTCCAAAAGAAAGCAACCATACAATTCACATACCTTCCTTCGCTTCCCTTACACTAATTATATTACCCCACTCCCGCGTAAGTTCTATAACAGAATCCTACGAGGACGCTACCTCCCAAAATATAACAAACATAATACTAAAACAATCATAATAAACTCCATTAAAGACAAACATATAAAATAACATATTACTGAAAATAGAAATAACCACTTATCTAAAAAGGCACCGGTTGCTCTTACTTTCTTTGTACGTAAGTGAAATGTATTGGAGGTCTAACATTACCCCCTTCCAAACTCTCACCTTGTCCTCAAGGTGGAAAGCAGGAAACTGCTCTTGTATGGTATAAAAATCCTCCTATGTAGCCTCAAATTCTGGAAGGTCCTTCCACTTGATTAGCTCATCCACTTCATTGTTATGACCTTGAAGTTTAGGGTGCATCCCCAACACAGTTTCAGGTTCCACCAATAACTTCAACTCTAGTGTAAGTTGTGTAGGTAACACTGGAGAAGAGTATACTTGTACCTTAGCTTTGTGCAATTGAGAAATATGAAAAACAAGATGGATAGATGCTGTTTGGGGTAGCTTTAATTTGTAAGCCACCTGTCCAATACGTTGGATAACTTTAAATGGAGCATAAAAACGAGTTGTCAATTTCTAATACTTACGCTTGGCCAATGATTGCTATCTATAAGATCAGAGCTTAAGAAACACCAAATCTCTAACTTCCAAATTCCCTTGTCTTTTGGAGTCCGCATAAGTCTTCATCTTCTGTTGGACTCATATTAGATGCATTTTCAAATAATCTAATACGACATCCCTATCTTGCAACAGCAAGTCCACTTCAGAAACACTGGTGGACTGTTTTGAATATCTGATCAACTGTGGGGGGTCTCTTCCATACACAACTTTGAATGGTGTGTTGCCTGTAGAGCTATGGTAGGAAGTATTATACCAATACTCCACCAAAGGAAGCCACTTAGTCCAAGTGCGAGGTTTTTCAGAGGCAAAACATCTTAAATAAGTCTTCAGACACCTATTAACAACCTCGGATTGCCCATCACTTTGAGGATGGTAAGCAGTACTGCGCTTAAGAATTGTCCCTTGAAACTTGAATAATTCCTTCAAAACTGACTTAAGAAAATTCTATCCTTGTCAGTTATGATGGATTGAGGAAATCCATGTAGCTTAGCCACCTCTTTCACGTAGATTGTTGCCACACTAGAGGCTGTGTAAGGATGCTTAAGTCCCACAAAATGAGCATATTTGCTGAGCTTATCTACCACCACCAATATAGAATCTAAACCCTCCGACTTGGGGCAACCCCTCAAGGAAATTCATTGTAACATCCTCCCAAATCTTGTCAGGAATTAGGATAGGCTGCAAAAGACCAATAGGAGAAGTGGTTTGATATTTATTTTGCTGGCACACCTCACATCCTTGTGCATTCCTCAGAATAATTCAGAGGCCATCCTCTTGTATGTTTTGGTCTCACTCGAGTGACCTCCCATTGGTGTGGCATGAAATTTTTTAAGAGTTCAGTCAACAACTTGGAATCTTTTGGTATCACCAAACGCCCTTTGTAGAATAAGGTGTCATTGCATACCTGAAATTCAGTTAGGGAAGGTAACCCGTCAACAATGGTTTGCTTGAGCTTTTGTAGGGACTCCTTTTTTGCTATCTCTTCTTGCAATACCGTCCAATGTTGCTACTGTGGGATCTGAATCTTAGCACATTCCATTGGGTCAGGCAATTGAGACAAGGCATCAACGACTTTATTACTTGCATTGTACGGTATTGGATATCAAAATTGTAACCCATCAATTTGGCCACTCATTTTTGGTACTCAACATTGATGATCCTCTATTCAAGTAAGAACTTGAGGCTCTGCTGGTCAGTTTTTACAATAAAATGCCTTCCTAGCAGATAGGGTCTTCACTTGTTCACTGGAAAGACGATGGCCATCAACTCCTTTTCATAGATGTATTTCAGTCTAGCACATGGTCCTAGGGTGTAGTTGTAAAATGCTACTAGTCTCTATTATTGCAAAAGCACGGCTCCCAAACCATAACTAAAGGCATCGATCTCCACTATAAACGTCTTGAAAAAATCTGGCATAACTAAAACTGGAACCTCTATTATAGCTGCCTCTTAGCCTCAAAAGTCAGGGTGGCTTCCGAATTCCAATGAAAATTATCTTTCTTAAGCTGCTCAGTCAGCGGCCAAGCTTTTTGGGCATAACCAGACACATTTCCTGTAGTACTCAGTGAGTCCTAAAAAGCCCCTCAATTCTTTTAAGGTTCTGGGTTGTGGCCAAGCTTGCATAGCTTGGATTTTTGCTAGGATCAGTAGCTATGCCCTCCCCTGAAATTATGTGTTCCAAATAAGCTACTTGTCTCTTGCCAAACTCACATTTCTTCCGGTTAGCATACAACTTGTTGTTGTCGTAACAACTCTAACACTATTTCCAAATGCCTTTTGTGAGATGTCTCATCAACGCCGTAGATTAAAATGTCATCAAAGAAAACAAGTACAACTTCCTTAAATAGGGTCTGAATACCTCATTTATTAGCGACTGAAATGTTGCAGAAGCATTTATGAGACCAAATGGCATCACTAAAAACTCATAATGTCCGTCATGTGTCCTGAAAGCAATCTTGGACCTATCTTCTCCCCTTACTCGAATCTGGTGGTAACCAGACTTCAAATCCAACTTTGAAAACACTTGGGCATTATGTAGTTCATCCAACAATTCATCTATCACCGGAATGGGGTATTTGTCAAGAACAGTGGCCTTTTTGAGTGCCCTATAGTCCACACAGAATCTCTAAGAGCCATTTTTTTTAAACCAGGAGGATAGGGCTTGAAAATGGACTGGTGCTAGTCTGAATAATTCTTGCCATTATCATATACCTAATTAGCCTTTCAATCTCATCCTTTTGAATTTGGGGATAGTGGTATGACCTTATACTTACAGGTGCAGTTCCCTCTTTAAGGATGATTAAGTTCTCTTTTTTCCATTTTGGGTGGCAACCCTTCAAGCATTTCAAACACTGTGCTGTATTTTTGTAATATAGGGTCAAGTGAATCAAAATTTTCCTCCACTTTTGTCCAATTTCCATCAGATTCATCTCAAGTAACACCCTTGTCCCTTCCTGCCTCAAAGCTTTAATAATGGCTTTCAATAAAACCTTAGACCTTCGTAGTGAGGGATCGCCTTTGAGAGTTACTACCTGTTCACCCATCATGAATTTCATGGTTTGTAACTTCCAATTCACCTGAGTAGTGCCCAAAGTCTCCAACTATTGTATTCCCAATATGACATTAGAGCTGCTCAATTCGAGAGGTAAAAAAATCCTATCTAGAATGGTAATTCCTTTTAGTTGCAAATTGACTCCCTATAGATTCCTTCCCCTTTGATTGTACTTCCAGCACCAAATATAACCCCATAACTTTTTGTCTTTGTTACTGGGAGTTCAATTTGCTTAGCCAGTCTAGTGGATATGAAATGATGTGTAGCTCCAAGGTCAATTAACACCATGACTTCTTATTCTCCTAAAAACCCAGGCAATTTCATCGTTTTTGAAGTAGTTAATCACGCCATTGAGTTCGAAGAAATCTCCACCTCCTGGTCTAATTCAATCACTTCCAATTCCTTCTCATCAAAGTTGGCTATTTCCTCTTATTTCTTTCATCCTCATCATCGTTAGTTATGAGTACGTTGAGCTCTTTTTTTTTACAACGATGCCCAGGTGACCATTTGTCATCGCATCTGTAGCACAGTCCCTTTTCTCTTCGCTTTTGTAGTTCTGAGTCACTTAATCGGCGTATCTCAGCTATCGTAGCCGTCGCAGTTGCACTGGGGTCTGAGCTGGCTCGGTGGGTCATAGTGGGTGTGGATAGAAATTGTGAACTAAGAGTTGCTCGATAGCATTTATTTCTCGCGTAGTGGCCAAAATTCGTAAGTCAACTTTGATTTCCATCTTCTGCACATTAATGAAATTACCCATAGTTATATCCTCGGATATGTTCTCTAATGGCATTGATAACTCTATGAATTTCATCTGATAATCCCTAACCGACCCCTCTTGCACCAACGCCAGCCATTGCTCATACAACGTTTCATTTTGGGTGGTGCAAAACTACCGTAAAATCATTAATTTCATCTCTTTCCATGTCGTGAAAATCTTTTTCTTATTTTTCCATTGGAACCATAACAAAACATCTCCCTCGAAGCTGACTATAGAAGCTTCCAACTTCTCCTCATTACTCATCTGATGAAAAGCAAAATACCTCTTAGTTCTCATTATCCATTCATCAGGGTTGTGGCCATCAAAGAGAAGCATGTCCAATTTCTGAAATCAGAAGTCATGCCTTGGGTTCATGTTCCCATTCGCTTCATTGTTCCTATGTGTTGACTCATGGTGGAAATTAGATATTGGAGGTCCTTCCTGCAAGTATTTTGCTCTCTCAAAAGTCAGTGATGAGTGTCGGTGACCTTCCTCATGTAACTTAATCATCTGCTCAAAGCGTTGGGTTAAGGTATGTACGTCTTCTCTCAACCCTCCTACTTCTCTTCCTAGCTTATCTTGATCCCCTTGCATCAACCCAATAACTTCCTCCATTGTCACAAGTCTTTGGGTATTATTCTTTGCCATTCCTTTTCAGAATCACACTGCTCTGATATGAACTTAGGGAATAATAGTGAGAAACAGAGTATTGTAATTATAGGATTGTTGTATTAAATGTCATTAACTAGCAATAGGAAAGCAATACAGGTTTTAAGCTATTCGAGAGGCTTGATTCTCTCCAAAAGAAAGCAACCACACAATTCACATCCCCTCCCTCGCTTCCCTTACACTAATTATATCACCCTACTCCCGTGTAGGTTTTCTAACAGAATCCTACATAGACGCTACCTCCCAAAACATAACAAACTGAATACTAAAACAATCATAACAAACTCCATTAAAGACAAACATATAAAATAACATATTAGTGAAAATAAAAATAACAAAAACTAGAAATAACTACTTATCTGAAAGGCATCGACAGCTCCTTTTTGCGTACGTAAGTGAAACGTATTGAAGGTCTAATACAACATCCTTAAAAATTGTTTGGTCTCCTAGTTTGGTTTTGCTTAGTATGCTAGGTTTAAGAAATTTTGTTGCTAAATTGTGTTATTATTAGATTTTATAAATATTAAGCTTGAGGATATTAATGTTTAAATTGACGATATTTTTATTGGTATGCTATTTGAGAACTTTATTTAACATTGATGATCCTCTTTTAGTTTATTTACGTATAGAAAATTTCGAAATCTTATACTAATAGCATGTCATTTTATCATGAATGAGACAGAGCATAATGAGTTAAAAAAAAAAGTGACCCATCTTCTTTCTTTTACCATTCGAATTTTAAAATTTTAAATTATTATTGGTCAAGACTAACACATTAACATTCACTATGACCAATGTATAATTTTTCCTTGTTTCTGTAAGTTTAAAGGCGTGCAAAAAATATGATCTTTCAATATATTTGACAAAGTAGAATAAATTTGTTAAATTTTGAGTGATTTAAAGTCGATGATTGGATTGAGTCCATTGAGTTTGGATAGAGATTGATGAATTACATTGTTACTCGCTTTAATATGATAAGAATTGATTAAAATTAATATGATTAAATTTTGTATATAAGCACGACTTTTATGTTTAGCTACATTTTATCCAAGTGTAAAGTATTTAAAAAAATTTAAGGTATGTTACTGATTTATAATGAAAATTAATTTAAAATTGGAATGAAATGAAATGAATCAAAATGAAGAGTAAATGGAAAGAAAATTTGTTTATTAAAAATTATAATAAATAGTAAATAGAAAGAAAAATCATTCTCTTTTAAAAATTGCAATGAATCATGATGAAAATATTAATTTATCTAAATAGTCTTTTTAAAAGTGATGTTAAAAATATTAAAAATAAAATAAAATATTAAAAGTAAGGATAATTTTGAAATTACACCTGAAAAAAGAAAACAATATCAATAGAAGTGTAGGGAATCAATCAGACAAAATCATTCTTAAATTTGTGGGGCGCTTATTTCCTCTCCTCCATATTTTTTTCTTTAAAGTAAATAAGGGAATGCAAATAACTCTCTTTAATCTTATTATTTTTTCTTGTTAGTAAACATGCCATTATTATTTATAATTCTCTTTCAGTTGACTTAATTTATGTCAATTTTATATGCAGATTGAGTTTAGGACAGGAACATTTTTAAACTGTATTAGTTAATTTGTATTGTTAAGTGTGATATTTACAATTCTATATCAAATATTTATATATTAATCGTTGTTGAAAAAATTAGACTAATAATAAAAAAGCCTCAAAGGCATAAAAGATAAAAAGAGAGTAGTGATTGGGTGACTGCTGTTCGTGGGAGATGAGTAACAAGATTTGTACATACCATCAGTATGTGAAAAATTGGCATTAAAGGCTCAAAGGCCTTAAAGCAAGCTTTATTGTAACGATATATTATCGCATATAATAGTTATATTAATACGTGGTAGAACGAATTAATTTTAACGCTTTATTTTTATAAAAAGGAAAAAAAAAAATAGACACAAAAATTAATAAGGACATATAATATATTGCATTTAAAAATTTCTCTCTTTGTAATATTCATGAATAACATTCATATAATTTTTTTTTCTTTTTCTGGTTTTAAAATAATATACCAAATGTTAGACAGAAGATTTTTATACAAAATTAACTAAGCATATATTATTGGTGCAGATTGCTGCAAACGTGCACAAATGAATTATATTGCATAAATGAATGAAATTCTGGCTCATGAAGTTGCATTTTTACCTCAAGCAATTCAAGAAGAGTTAATATGCTTGAAAGAGAAGAGATCCACATGGAAATGTTTAGGTATATGTTTTAGATTAAGCGTGAATTTCTCTCAGTTCGGAGATCCTCTGGCATCTTATTCATTCTCCACGTATATGTTTATCTTTATTAGGTTGCTAAATAGAAACAGTTCTAGAAAATGCTTATTCAAATGGCTGAAACTGATTTGGTGAAGAGGAAGCAAGAAGGTTCCCATAAAGGCCAATTTCAATTTTCCGGGTGCTGAAATTAGCAAGAAGAGGAAGTATAATTGGAGTTTACAATTGACCTATGTAAATGTTTCCTGCACAAAAAATGAATTCTTATTTCAGGAAAGTTCAAGCCTGTGATCAAGAAAGCAACAGTGGAGCTTGAAGGTAAAGATTTTTATGCTAACTCTTGATTAGATTATATTTTTCTTTCTGCACACAAATTTATTCATTGATGATCTGCTCAAATAATTTTTAATTGACTTGAAACTTCGCTAATTCAAGTGTGGATAATGCGTTTTCAGGTGCACCATTCAAGAAATTTGCATCCATGCGTGATGAATGGGCCCTCAAGAATCGTTATATCAACCCTGGTTAGTTGTGAATTTGGTAGTTGCTAGACTTGCAATCTGCTTGAATCATTGGTCTTGCCCTTTTACTAAAGTAGTCCCCTCATGTCTCATGATACGAAATAGACCAAAATGCATTCTCCTTTTACGTAGATGTTTTTGTTACTTGTTTTCGTCTTATAGAGTAGTTATGAATTCTTTATGAACTTTCACTTGAAATAATGACTGCAGGCTCTATTCAGTTTGTTGGTCCATCATCAGATGCAGTTAACAACACACTGCTCTTGGAGCTTGAAACTTCAGCAATTGATTATCTGCTCAAATAGTGAGGGCAGATAAGTCCTAAACTATTTAAAATAAAAGTTTTAAATTGCCACAGTTTAATTTAAATGACATCCAATTGGAAGATTTTCATAGAAAAATGATGTAACAATCATTTTTTTTAAAATGTGAAAATATATTGTACTATTTTTGTTATTATAAGTTTTGAGTATGCTATTTTGAATGTTTTACTAAAAAAAAAAGTATTCAAAAAGTTATGCATTCACTTACGGTGCTTTTTTTTTTAATTAGTGAGGGAAATTTGTGCCTAAATTTGTCTGAATTTCTTTCTCATCTTCAGTAACATGGATGTCAGATATTGAATTGCATCATCTGTCCCATTGGTGGAGTATGAAATCTCAACTATTCTTTAAGATTCAAGTTCACTATTAGATTTGTCATTTTGAGAGGCATCAGTATCCAACATTGTGGTTGTAGCCGTATAATTATCCTCTGTTCCAGCTTTTCTAGTCAATTTATGGCTCTTTCCTGCTACTTCAGTCAGTTGCATCCAAGGATTTTACAAAGGTTGCATTTTCATGTTCAAAATCAGTGGAAAACGTAGAATTGAATTCAGAAGCTATGTTAGAGTTATTGTTAAGTTCCAAAAATGAGGTTTCAAAGAGTTATTGTTAAATGTTAAGTTCCAAAAATGAGGTTTCAAAGAGTTATTGTTAAATGTTAAGTTCCAAAAATATGGTTTCAACTTTCAGGCTTTCCACAGTAGTTGCACCACTTACGGTTGCATTTTGGGCTAAGTCAGAATGTAGAAAGTTGGTTAGAGACATAGTAATTCAAATCATATGTTGTTCATGAAACCTCAACAAGAGAAGATAACGGCTCTAATTATTTATGTTGATGATATGATAATTACTGACAATGATACTGTTGAGATGAATAGATTATAGAGACAATTAGCCTTTGAATTTGAGATGAAAAATTTGGGTGAACTGAAGTACTTCTTAAGAATTGAGATAGCTATGGGGAGAGAATAAATTTTTTTGTTTCAGAGATAGTACATTCTTGACCTGCTAACTGTGACAGGTATGCTAGATTACAAACCTATTGATACTCCTATTGAGCAAAATTATTGTCTAGCAGAGTATCTAGGTCAGGTACCAACTGATCAAGCTCGCTATCAGAAATTAGTTGAGTGCTTAATTTATTTAGCGCATACTAGACTAGATGTTGCATATGTGGTAAGTCAGTTCATGCATAACCCGATTAAGAGTCACATGAATGTAGTTATGAGGATTTTAAGGTACTTGAAGCCAGCTCTAGGGAGAGGAGTAATGTTCTCTAAACACGACTCTCTTGAAGTTTGTGGCTTCACAGATGCAGATTGGGTAGAAAATATTACAGAAAGAAAGTTGACATCAGGTTATTTCACTTTTGTGAGAGGTAATTTGGTTATATTGAAAAGTAAGAAGCAAAAAATTGTGCGATCTAGTATTGAGGCTGAGTATAGAGGTATGGCTCCTAGGATATGTGAATTGCTATGGATAAGAAATTTGCTACTTGATTTGGGTTTCGAACCTAAAAGTATTATGAAGTTGTATTGCGACAATCATGCAGCTATTGATATATCACAAAATTCAATACAGCATGATCACACTAAGCATATAGAGATTGATCGTTACTTTATAAAAGAAAACTAGATGCCAAACTAATTAGCTTCTCTTTTGTTCCCATTGAAGAACAACTTGCAGATGTGCTCACCAAATGAATTTATAGGAAGGTGTTTTTGATAGCTCACTAAGCAAGTTAGGCATGGTTGATATGTATGATCCAATTTGAGGGAGTATTAGCGTGAATCGTGTAATTAATGTGTGATTATTACTTATTTATCTGTAATAGAACTCTAGTTAATACAAGATTCTAATATTTTTCTTCATATACCTCGTTATAAAGTGTATAAATAATAACAAGATAATAATTTATTTTCTTTATATTTGACTTTCCCATGATTGAATTTTTGCCTATTGTGTTTGATTGTTAGAATGCATCAAAACTTTACGGTTCTCAGATATTGATGTTGAGGTTTAAGACTTACAAGAACTACTTGAAAATTATAAGATTTTTTTTTGCTCTTTTATCAAAAGAAATTAAATTGTAGCGGTTCTTGACCCTTATAAATACTACTTGGTATTTTAGTTCTCTGATATGTCACAAATTCTTACTGAAAACTTTGGACAGAAAGTACATCAGTGTCTCTTTGTTTATGATAGGATAGATAGAAGAATGCAGAAAACATAAGTCAGATTGGATTAGTATAACCTCTTATGCGCTGTATGTTCAATTTTTTTTGTTTTATGCTCAATGCATCTTCAAAATTTTATTTAATATTCAATGTATCTTCGTAAATGTCAATATATGTTCGATTAAACATATTGCCTATTCTCAATATTTGTTTTATAATATAAATATTTTTTTTATTTTAATATTACGAAAATATATTTATAAAAAAAATTAAATTGAAAATATATGTTAAATATATATCAAATTGTAAGAAAATATTGAAGAAATGTTATTTTTTTAAAAGATAAAAATAAAACCATTGAAATATATATGAAACGGGGTGAATCTTTTTTTTCTTGTTTATTTTTTTTATTTTATTTAATTGTATAGTATAATCTTGTTTCATTTTTAACCTTTTAGGAAAAAAATACATTTTTTTAATAACATAAATAAACATATATTTTTTAGTATTTTAAGAGAATAAGTATATATTTTTTTTATTAAGAGGGCTAAAAATAATAATAGTTAAATAATTAATGGTTTTTCTTTTCTTTCTTTCAAAGCAGAAGTATAATTTTGTTTCTTTCTTTAAAAACTACCGTAATTTTAGAAGCCCACATCAGTCGTAATTGGTTCGGAATGTTGACATAAATCCTGATCTACAAACTCCCCAGTCATAGATAATTTGGTTGTATCTCGTAATAGAGCAAATTTTACGTGCATGATTATTTTACATGAATATGTCTTGTAATTTGCTTATAACGATGCATATACGACATTTATTAAGTTGATTAATATAAAAGTTTCATGGCTTTAATGAAAGATATTATAAGGCATTTTTTTCTTAGTTAAAAAGGAAGAAGAAGAAAAGGATGGGTAAAAAAAAAAAAAAACACTAGATGTCTTATGGTATTCTTTGAATCCATTACTTACAGAAAAACTTTTCCATGGAAGGAACTAGGAAATATCAAAATTAAGTTAGAATAACAAAATATGAGAATTTGTCGTACATTGACAAGATTAAAAAATATATATATATATATATTTGAGAATGAGAATACATTTGCAAGTAATTAATGAAATCAATAGTTAATTAGTTACTAGTCCAGTAATAGAAATGGTATTTTATAATTTTGAGATTTGAGATTGTTGGTTCTAGTATTAATCAAAACATTTTTGAAATTTGTACCGGTTTTGTAAATCCCCTCCTCATATATTTGGGACTAGATTCTTGTTCAAAAATAATTAATAAAATCAATCAATAATGAAGAAGTGATATGCACTAATTCTTCGTAAAAATCAAGTTTAAGAAAGGTGGGCTTCAAAATGATTTATATTCTTTAACATGCCTTCTCAAATTTAAGGAAGGTGTGGTCTTTAACATGCCTTCCCAAGTAGGGTTAAGCAACAAATTGCAATTATATGTTTTTTACTGATTCGAATTCGATTCGATTCGAAACAGATTTCAAAATATTCAATCTAAATTTGATCCGATATGTACTCAATTCAAACTAATTTAAATCCAAATAAATCGAATTTTTCGGGTTGGACAAGGTCTTATTGAGATTATAACTTATTTTTAAATTATTGTTATATATAAAAAAATATTTATTAACATTTAAATTTTAAATTTGTATATAAATTTATTTATTTATTTATAATTATAAATAAAATAATCAAAATAATAAAAAGTATGCATTTGAACATTATTAAATTATTATAAAGAATTTAACATTTTATTTTTATTCTTAAGCTAAAATAGTAATTTATTATAATCATAGTATTTATAATATTTAAATATAACATATTAAAAATAAAATATGCATTTATTTTTAATTTTAATAGTAATTCAGTCCTGATTGGATTGCAGCGGATTATAAAATTTGTTAATTCGAATCCAAACAGATTGTATACTTTACAATCTGAACGAATTGTTACAATCCGTTCAGATTGTATAATTTACAATTCGAATCCAATTTGACTATAAAATATGTAAATTCAATTCAATCCAAATTTGATGAATCGAATCAGATTTTTTAATTTAGACTGATTGATCGAATTATTTACTCATCCCTACTCTCAAGTGTGGACTAATATTTCTTTATAAATGCTCATCACTTATACTTTTTTCAAAAATAAGTTACCTTATCTTTTTTTAAGGCTCATTAACTTGAGAATTTTAATTGATTTTTGAGGATGGTCAAAGAAATTCAATCCTAAAATTTTCATGCTATGATATCATTAATAAGTGTTAGACATTAATTCACCCGAAGCTCAAACTTATAGAAATTAAACATAACAATCATTTATACACTTTAATAATCAGTACGTTATAAAAGCAAAGAGTAATGACCACTTGTTTAAAAAGGAATAAGCAAGGACCACTTGTCTAAAAAGTATTAAGGACGAAGCTTCTATGGTGGTTTGGCATGGTAGAGCAACACAAGAACTGAAAATGTAAACCACAGAAACAGAGGAGAGGACTAAAGTAGAAATATACAGAAGAGAGGTAGATATAAGTATTAACAGCTATACAACAAGGCCAGGGCATGAAGAAGTTGCCATCAATCAAGGGTCTGTTTGGAATTGGGACCCCCACTCATTCATGATACAATGTTGTATTTGCTTGCACATGGCTCATCATTTTGGCTACAGACAAACACCATTTTAAATCCCTTGGCTCATCAGCCATTCCCTCTACGAACTATAGGTAGTGTGGGTTAGATTCCTTAGGTCATTACTAACTTACAACCACTTAACAATCATTCCTTTTTAATTTGGGCTCCACTCAACTTGTCTTCTTTCTACTCCCAAATCTCAATCTCTTTATCTTATGAATCAATCCAACCGTGCCATCTATTTTAATTAATATTGTTTTTTTTCCCCCCATCACGTGGTGTACATTCATAGTTGTTGCCTTGTGCGAAAAGACTAGTCACTTTTTTCTTTTATACCAAAAATTTGATATCCCAAATAGAAATAATTTAGAATTATAAGGCCTTTTTTTTCTAAAGACGTACAAGGCACTTTTGCCTTTGGACTTTTTTTTATGCATTATGCATAGAACGAAGAACATGGTTTTGTTGTTTAGAAAAGGACTTTACATTAGAATAAAGAAGAAGAGGGAAAAGACTTTAAATTCTTTCTAGTTTTAAAAAAAAAGTCAAATGTTATTTGGAAACGAATCTTTTGATCATAATGGTTAGAAAGAGTTTTAAAAAAAACTTATTTTTTTTTTCATTTTCAGTTACAAAAATTTCACAAATGCTTCAAAGTTAATAATTATGGTAATTATTAGGTTTATTGACCTTAAATCTTTTAATTAAAATATACATAATAATTAGGGTGAAGAGTGCGAGGGTTGTGTAACTTATACAAGTGAAGTATATAAGTCATGTAACTTTTTAGTAGATATTACATAAGTTTTGTTGTTTTCATAAAAATTCTATTTTGATTATTGAGAGATGAATTAATTAAGTTAGACTTTGTCATTTGTCAATCATATTATTAAATTTGTGATTGTATTTTTGAAATAACAATTTTAATTAAGTTATTAGGGTTATAATAAATGACTGTAAATAACATTAAAATTTGTTAACATGACTAGCACATTACAAAATTTTGGCACAATTTTTTAGTCAATAATCAAAATAAGATTTTATTGTTAATTTTATGAAAACAACATAACTTATATAATCTAGTAAAAAATGGTAAAATTTATGCAATTTATTTATGTAAATTATAGGACCAATAATAATACACATTAATTTAATGCCTAACTATGTACTCTAGAACTATTTTGACACTTATTTTGCACAGAGTTAAATTTATCATATTGATGTATTACTAACACATTTTTTATAGGCTTTTTGATGTTGCTTTCAAAGACTAGGTTTTTTTTTTTCCCTCTATCTAGCTTAATTTTTGAAAAATTAATCAATTTTTTCAAACTAACAACAAATCATCCCAAAAACTCACAACTTGTATTAAATTATCGAATAAAAAGATCAAAAGGCCTTAAAAATATGTAAGGCCTTATTTGACACGGTCATTAGAATTCAGATGTGTCATTGAATGTAATACCTTACATCCAAACTAAAAATATGTAAGGTATTTCATCTAGAGCATATGTAACACACTATATAGTTTTCCTAAAAATATGTTGGGTCTTATATTTGGCAACAATGATCACCATACGATTGCCGGAATTTTGCCAATTATAGCTTCCAAATATCTCGTGAAATTTTATTTTATTTATGTCAATGTTTTCTAGAAAAATAATTCTCATTAGACGATGGTATACTAATAGAAGGAATGTACATGTGGATTCATAAGCGTAAAATTAGCTAGATTCAAAATGAAAGCATGGTTCAGTAATGCGTAATTTGGGGTATATATGTTTGTGAAGTGCTTGAGATTCAATTTAGATGGGTGGGTTTTATAATGCAATAATGGTGGTGGATGTCAACACTTCTGAATAACTTTTTATAATGAAGAGGTGCCATCAATGTGGTGTTACCAACTTTTTATGGCATCTCCACATGCCATCTTAATATTGCATCATTCTCATTTTTCTCTTGTACTTTTTTATATATTTTTAATTTCCTACTGTTTTTAAATGTTAAGTATATTTCGTATGTTTTATGTTATATGATCACCGTCTTGTTTCATAATTGGAGCATCATAATCTAATAAGCTTCAATAATCAAATAGATTTACTCATTATTATGCTTACACAATTGTTTATTGTTCATGCGTTTTCAACAATAATTAAAATATTGGTATTTATGGACTGCAAAACTGACTTGAAACCCTTGAGATGGAAGAGAGAAAATAAGATTTCAAAATGGAGATCCAAGACACTCGTAATTTACAAACTGAACTTTGGGGTTATAGTATTTTAAATACATTGAATATTTTGATGAGAGTAAGCTTCTATGAGGCAATTAAAAAGTAGTACTACAACAACAATGAATTTTTAAGAGAGTCTTAAATTTAGGAAAATTGATCAATTGTCTTAATATGAGTGTTTTGGAGACAATTTGGGAGTTGCTTTAAGAACAGTTATTAACCATCCAATAATATGTTGTGTTTTAGAACGTTATTAACCTTCCCTAAAACTGTTAGTAAGTGTGTGACATGTGAGAAACACGTAGATAATTGAAAACATTTGGGGACGGTTTTAACCATCACATACTGTTAGTTTTGATATTTGCATTATCAGCTATCACTTGCATGGTTTAGTCCTTGTAATGCCCCACATATATTACAGAAAACTTGTTGCACTGTATTGGAAGTTATTTAGAAAATTTCTAATCCTAGTTTCTTAGTTCCTGGCTAAAATTCTCATGCAGCTTTCCTTCAGCATGACATGAATCCCCCCCCCCCCCCCAAAAAAAAAAAAGAATAACCCAAGTTAGCCTTATTTGTCAGCACTATATTAAATTTGTTTCGTTTTTATACAAGAGTGTTATTTAACGTTATTTTTCATAAGTGCAAGTTCTTCAAAAGTTGAAGCAGTTAATCGAGTCGAAGGTAATTTTCATGGTTTACTTCTTATCTTATTTTATTGCAAGCACTGCATTTTATCTATCCTCTTGTGGTCAGCTTGGGATGGTTGCAGTATTTGAACAATTTCATTTTTGCCTTTTGCAATTGGGTGTGTAAAGGTGTAGCCTTGTTTTTTGGTGTGAATGTTGGCACATAAACTATTTCAAAAGCTGGTCATTGAGCATCTGGTGTATACAAAAATTTCATTGGAAAGAATAGGAAAGCTACCTTTGTTGAATGCATAATATTTTTTTTTATTGTGGCTTGCATACTTTGTTAAAGTTTATAAGAACCTGAACATTCTTGCTCCAAAAGGTTAATCCCATAGATAATAATATGTTCATAATTATTTATAAATCTCACATTAGTATGCTTAAGTAATGTGAAATAATATTTATAATATCTCCCTTAAAATGTGAGTTTTTTTTTCTCTTGTGAAGTTATCATTTTGTATTTTTAACATATTATATTATATTAAGTTATTTTCTTTTGGGAGGTGAGACTCAATAAAAGCTTTAATATAATGTAAATTTTATATAGTTTAAAAGCAAACAGATTTATTTGTAGGAATTTGTTTGTTTTCTTCGCACGACTCCCAGATTCTCCCATGTTCATTTACGATAAAGGGTTGTACATTAGTAGTTTCTATTCTCTCTCATATTATTCAATAGTGTCAGTTTTAATACTCAATTAACTCTATTTTTTGGTCAACAAAAAGTCAGGGCATAACACATGTCTTTAATAATAATGAATAATTTTGGGTCTTATTTTTATAAAAAAAATTGTTAATGAGGAATATATGGTTTATTTTAACTTTATGAAATAAAACTATTAAGTTTTTATTGTTATTATTTTTGTTACATAATCATTTTAATTATTAAACTTGTATTAATTTCAAATACAAAATTTTATCTTAATAGTTCAATAAACAAAACCTTTGAGAATTTGCTTGAAATATGATATTTAAGTATTAATTTTTAAAAAATGCTAATTTTTTAAGCCAATTCTTTTATTTCAAACAAATTCTTAGATATTTTATTAATGAGAATTATTAAGATAAAATTTTGTATTTTAGATCTACGTATTAATTTTTAAAAATGCCCTATTTTTAAAGCCAATTCTTAAATATTTTATTTATGAGAATTATTAAGATAAAATTTTATATTGAGATCTACTTATTAATTTTAAAAAAATGCCAATTTTTAATTTAATTCTCAAATATTTTGTTTATTGAATTATTAACATAAAATTTTGTATTTGAAATTAATTACAAAGTTAATAATTAAAATGGTTATGTAACAATAAAAGTTTAAAAGTTTAATTTTCATAAAGTTAAAATAAGCCATATATTCTTCATTAATAATTTTTTTCAATAAAAGTAAAACCCTAAACTACCTCTAATAGAGAAAATAAATATCAAAATGATAACATAAATACCACTAAGTTACCAACCCCTACGGAAATCATATGAATTTTGTAGTTTCTTCTTTTTATTTTAATCGAAGAAAGGATATGTGTTAGTGTATATGTTTTTGGAAATGACTTTTGGACAATAACCAGATAGTTCGATTACTTCCATTTCTTTGTTTTGTTTTTCCGTTAACCTAATGGGTTAAACTTTTAACTTGAACCAACTGTTTTTGGCTTTCTTTGAAAATTACATGCGCAAATAAGTTGTAATTTTGAAGGCATTTAATTGTGTAGTTCAACTTTTGGTAGGTCACTTGGCTATATTGTTTCTTTGGCTTACACAGGAAAAGATGATGGCTGATGTAGCTTCTCTTGAAGAATGGGGCAAGGGTGCTGGCATTAAAGTTGCTGGCAAATTTTAGTTTCTCTACTATACGGTGATCTAGTAATCATTTTAGGTAATCACCACGAGTCCATGAGTAATTTTTGCTTGGATTAATACTTAGCATGTTGTGTATTAAGTATTGATATATACATATAGTCATGTTTGTTTTTGGATTGTGATGGAAAATTCAAGTCTTTTAGAACTGATTGGGAACCCTCTCTCTCTTTATAGAAAACCAATAGGAGAATCTAGCTATTTTATTATTTATTTAATTAGGTGTTGCACATACAAGTTGAAGCTAAGAGCTCGAAATGACCTGTAAATTATTAGTAAGTTTAGAAAGCAAAATTTTAAAGGAGATATATATGTAAGAATGATAAATTTTGTAATTAATAATTAATTATTAGTAATTAATTGATTTAGGTACCACTTTATCCCAATATTAAGTATTACTTCTTTTTTTTTTTAATAAAAAAGTAGAATGTTACTTAAATGATATATTTATGATTGATTTTGAATATATTTTGATAACTTTGAGAATACAAAACACTTTATTGTGACATTTTAGCAAAAAAAAATTAATTTTGCTTGAATATGTAAAAATTTAAATTAATTATAATTATGCAAGTAAGTTTTTTTTTTTTTAAAAGATAATCTTCTATTATAGTTATTAATCGTCTCAAAAAATAATTTTATAATCATTTCAAAATGTCTTTTGAGACTGTTGTTTATTTTTTATAAACAATTACATATTATTTTTAAGAATAGTTATTAATTATCATAAGACCATATTTTTTAGGATGTTTATATACGAGACGGTTGTGATTGAAAAAACAACCGTCCTAAAATAATTTTTGGGGGATGATTATGATTTTTGTAATAGTTTATCTCTCATGACTCTTGTTATCTTTAGTATGTGCTGAAATTTTTATTTATTTTTGTTCTAATTCAACAATAAAGATGTGTTTTGAAGGACTTATTTGTAAAATTAAAATCCACTTTTGGAGTAAAAAATATAAGATATTTATGGTATGTTTGATGCACTATATTATATAACTTAAGTATAATTGTAATATAGTGATTTATATTAAATTGTATAACAATTAGTCTGTACAATATTTGGTAATAAATTTATAATAAAATCGAATAAAATTAATTATAATTATTTTAATAAAATAATTTATATTTAAAATAGTTTATTTTGTCATAAAATTTATTTAAATTAATATTTAATTTATTTTTATTATATTTTTAAAAATAAAAATATTATTTTTAATTTGAAATAAAATAAAAAGTTAATACGCATAATTTTATAATTGAAAATTCAAACAAAGTACGTTAAGTATTTAATATGATTTAGACCAATATTTCTTGATTGTATAATTTTTTTTTAATATAATTATAGTATTTTTATATTATATGATAAATTTTAATTTTATAAATAAATATATAAAAATTATATAATTAAAATATTTAATATTAAATAATAAACATGTCACTAGAGTATTTTTTTTTTTCTTAATTGACATTGACAAATTTATATTTGAGGTGTAGCAGAAATTTAGCGCTTGCGGGTCTGTGACTATTGTTTGGTGTATGTATTTTCGTGTTCACACTTTGTTTTGTTAGCTTTTCAGCTTGACTGATTGAACCATCCTGATGACTATTTCTTTTTGCTAATGAACCAATAAACTATCTTAATTTAGATCACAGATAATTGTACAATTTTTTTTATTTTTTTTTTACAATTAATAAATTTGAATATTACTGTTTTACTTTAAAAAAAAATTTATTTACCTTGTTATATGTATGTGTCGTGTCACTTCTATTTCAGAGAAGGTAATGAACAGTGAACGTTCACAGTAAAATTTTCTTTAGAAATGCAATATTGCACAATAAGTTATAAAATTGGATGCAGTTAACATTTTTCATTTAATCATCAGGTTATATTCCTATGAAAACCAAATTCGTTCAGGAACTCTAATACCAATATATATATATATATATATAAACTACACATAAAACAAAGTACTTCTAATGAAAGTACTTTTTCATTAAGAAAAGAAAAGAAACTTAAAAATATTATTTTAACATTAATTTATTTTATTTTAAATTTAAAATAAAAATATTATTTTTATTATTATAAATTTTAAGAATATTATTTTAAATAATTCTAAAAAAAAAAAAAGGATACAAATTTGACTAAAACACAAGCAAATCTTCAAAAATTACAGGTTCGCCAAAAATGTGAGGAAAATGCACTTGTATTTTTGGCATAATTTTTTTACTTGTATAAAATCGATTGGCTTCTCATTCATGAATCCGTGCTTATCGAGTAAAACCAAACTCCATTTGCATCGGTTATACGTTATGTCAATTGTTCATGTAACTATTACATTTTTATAATAATAATAATAATAATAATGTAATTATTACATTTAAAACGTACTTTTTAATTAAAATAACAAATAACTAGAAAAAAAAAAAAGTAAAAATACAAATATTATAAATTATAACATATTTTAAATAATGTGTGATAACTTATGATAACATAGTTAAGTTATATAATTAAATTTACATAATTATATCCAATAAAATTATATAATGTCTTTATTATATATTTTAAATAAATAAGTTTAAAAATGAGATGAAATATATATATATATATATATATATATATATATATATATATATATATATATGACCCTTATTTTCAAGAATTATATATATGGTATTTTTTATTACATATGTGTGATATATAAATTTTTTGGGGGGAAATATTGGGGGAAAAGGGGGGAATTTTGGGGCCTCTTATTTTAACAAACTATATTTATGGTACACAATGTCGGTTGGCTAAAAGCTTCCTTGAATAAACTTCATCTTCTATCGGACACTTTATACACAATTGTACATTATTTGAAAACGAAAGTGATCGGTATATGGATATAAAATCGTTCCATGTTCATTGATTGATTGGTTATTTCTCTTCCTCCTATCTCTTTTTCCAATTTCGGAAATAAGGGCCCAAAATTCTGTTAAAATATAAAAAATGTTATACATATATGTGATAAAAATAAAATAAAATAAAATGTTATATTATGTGATAAAAAAAATTAAAATTTTTAAAAATTCAATTTTTTTGTTATAGAAAAAATGAATTCAATTTTTTTTATCACATAAGTATGACATTTTTATTTTTTTTTATCACATATGTATGACAATTTTTATTTTTGGGAAGGAAATTTGAGTGTCCTTATTTTTAATATATATATATATATATATTGAGTTATTATCATTGTAGATTAAAATTACACATTGATCATTGAGCACTTTTATGTTCATTCTCAACTTAATTAGCAAAAGATAATTATTTCATTTTAAATAATAAGCAATTATTTTTAGTGTAGAATGTTGGGCTGAAATTTCTTGCATTTCATTTAGCTCTATTATTACATTTTTCTTTTTCTTCTTCTTCTTCTTCTTCTTCTTTTTTTTTTTTTTTTGTCATAAACTAATATCACAATTAAAGGTGTCAATTCGTGTAAGTTGGGCTAGTTCGAGCTGGCCCAAACTAACCCAGTCCAAATTGGTTCAACCTTAGTTCAATTCAAATTTAATCTGAGCTAACAAAAGTAAGTCCGAAAGCAAATCAAACATAAACGAACGAGCTAGCTCAAACTGATCCAAACTAGCTCGAATTGTTAATTATATATATATTTTTGTTAATATTATTTTTTTATTTTAAAAAAATATGTTTAATAATTAAAGCACAAACAACATTACATAAAACAATAAAAAATATATATATAAATATAAAAAAATTAATTATTAAAGTAAAAAGTTAATTATTAAATTAATTAGACAATGAGTAAATACATTAAATCTCACTCATATAAAAGTTAGAAGTAGTTATGCCCTCATGAAAACTCACATTTAGAATAAAGAGTTTTTAAGTTTAAATAAAATTTTTACTAGTTATTAAACAAAATAAATAGAGATGAATAAATTAAATAAATATACTTACTAAAAAATGAATAATTAAAATACATTAAAATGTTACACAAAAACATAATTTTTTTTATATACACAAGGATAAAACTTTGACTATTACATAATATATAAGTCTTAAGACAATAAACAAGTGTAAAAGAGAATAGGATAACACAAGTATCAATTTAAAAATAGAAACTTCATAATAATAATTTAAATTAAATATAAATATTATTTTTTTTGTTTAAAAAAATATATAGATTTAAATGCTAAATACATTAACATAAAATAACGTAGCATAATATTGTGACAAAATGAATAAATTATAACTATTTATTCATTAGTAGTTTATTTTTTAAAAGAAAATGAAAAAAAAAATAACTAATATATCATAAAAAAATGTACCGAACGAAATAAAATGTTATTTTAATTTTAATATAATTTTTTTTATTTTTTTATTTAAAATTTAATTTAATTTTATTTTATTTTGGACTAATGAATTAGCCATAATTTAACTCTAATCTAGCTCAAATTTTTTTATATTATTTAAATTTGATTAAAATAAACTCAAATTTAATTTAATTTATATTTTTAAATTTAAATTTAATTTAATTAATCAAAGTACAAATTAACACCCCCTAATCACAATACTACCGGAAACAACAGCGAATAATTTCCTATACAGAATTCTTATATCAGTGTCAGATGAAAAGACTTTTCTTTAATCATTAATACCCTTGTCTCATTTCTTTCAAGCATATAATGGACCCAACTCTCTCTGTTCTTTCTTTATTACTTGTCTAAACTCTGAGCTAGCTTCTTAGAAAACAAGGAAACTTCTCACCACTTGCCACTCTCTCGTTTTAAACTTGCAATTTCAAATCTCTTATCTCTCTCAATGGAAAGCCCTAGAGTTAATCCCGAGACCCATCAAACACTATCACCGAGTAGCAGTCGAAGAAGAATAATAAGCAGCGATTCTAACTCGCCCGAGTTCGAGTTTTGGATGGTCCGAAATCCCTCGTTCCCACAACCAAATCTTCTCTCGGCCGACGAACTCTTTGTCGATGGTGTTCTTCTTCCTCTCCATCTTCTCCCCCTCAGGAAAAATTCAGACCCACCTGACCTGGACCCGGAACCAGAACCGACAAACTCGGAACCATCCCGTTCGGACCCGCACCCAGAACCCGAATCAGTTTCAGGACCTGAAATATCATATTCCAATTTTGAATCGACCGCTCCTCTATCCACCTCAAAGCGTTGGAAGGACATTTTCAAGAAAGCTGACAAGAATAAGAACAAAATTGACGAAGAAAATAAAGAGAAGGAAAAAGAGAAGAAGAAGGAAAGAAAAAGTGGAACTACAATGACTTCTTCAGCCGAGTTGAATATCAATCTATGGCCTTTTTCTAGGAGTAGATCCGCCGGAACTGCAGGTACCCGACCCAAAAGTATTTTCGGAGCTGGGAATACCCGGAAGGTGAATAGTGCGCCTTGTTCCAGGAGTAACTCAACCGGAGAGTCCAAGTCTAGAAAGTGGCCTAGTAGTCCTGGTCGACCCGGAGTTCATTTGGGTCGGAGCAGTCCGGTATGGCAAGTTCGACGTGGAGGAGGCTCTGGTCTAAGGAACTGCGAGACCCATGTCCGAAATGTTGAAACGGGTTCAAGAAAAGATTCGTCTGAATCTCGCCGTCATAAAGCTACCGCCAGAGGGTCGAAAGCTAGAGTGTTAAACTTGAATGTTCCGATGTGTATTGGGTACAGAGCCAACTTGAGTTGTAGAAGTGATGAGAATAGTGCTCTGGGCGTTGCTTCAAATGGTGGGCATGGCATTAAACAGAGTACTAGTAGCAGCGTTAATGGCGTTGGTGATGGTGGAAGTGGTGGTAATATTTTTAATCTTCGCAGCATTTTTACTAAAAAGGTGTACTAAGTAATTAACCCTTTTGATTTATCAGCTAATTGTGAGGAGTAAAGTAATTCGTCTTATTAATTATTTGATGGGAAAGTTTTCTCTACTAGTAAATTTAACCATAAAAGTAAGTGGCTTTCTGGATTTAAAGTCGATTGCTCTATTATGGTTTTTGTAATATACCAGCAATACTATTCTAGTGTGTATAATCTTATCTTTCTTCTTTATAAATATAAATATATTCTTCAATTTCTTTATTTTCTAAGGAAAGCTTTGTGCTTATTTTTGCCTTTATGCCTTTTGGGTTGGGACTTGGGAGTTATTGAGATGGCATGTTGTGTACATATCACAATTTTGATTCATAGCACTGGCGAATTTGCTTACGCTACCTTCATGTGCAACCAACCAACTACGAAGGGATTTGCAGCTTTTTAGAGCTTTTTGCTTAATTCAACTAACGTGACATTTTATCAGAAATATTTAATGAATTGGTAATTTAAAATAATAAAAAGACAAATATTACAAATTTATGTTATATTAATTCTTTAAAATTATGTAAAGTAAACTTATTACCTATATTAGTGATATTCTACTCTATAGACTATATAGCATCTTCCTTAATAATCTATCCCACTCAGTCTTTCTATTGCCTCAAATTGTACTAGTCTATGTTGTTGTCGCAAGCGATTAAAATTACCGTTTATTTATTTTACTTATTTTATTGGCAAATTTTTACAAATTTTTTTTGTTGTTGATAAAAACAAATATTGTTAAGTTTTCATCATTATTACAGATATTTTTAATATTTTTAAAAGAAAATAAAATAGTTTAAATTTACTATCTTTAATAAAAGTAGATTTTAGACTCTTACTAATAAAGTAGCACAAATCTACTATTTATAAAAAATATCATAAAAGTCTGTTTTGTAAAATTAAAATGAACTTTTATTACTTTTTATTTGTTTTTTTTTTTTTTTTTTTTATATAAGTAGTGAATTTGTACTATTTTATCTTATTATTATAAATCTAAAATGTATTTTTATTAAAGATAATAATTTAGACGATCCTTCTCCTTTTTATAATATTATAAATATCTAATATCTTTAATATTAATACTATTATATTTTGACTTTATATTTAAAAATAAAATTATAATTAAATCTGAAAATTTAGCATTGAGATTCCTTATTTTGTTTATATTCTAATAATCTCTCTTCCCAAATGCAAAATTCTATTTTCCCTACTAATACAAACCCCATTGTATGTTCTCTCAATAACAATTAAATTCTAAATTCTATAAGCTACAAAAACTACCACAACCCCATTATATTAAATTCTAAATTCTATAAGTTACAGAAACTACCACAACTCCAAGAAATGAATTTATGTTAGTTAAAAACTTTTTGTTGTTGATAAAAACCTACTTTCATTCAAAATTAAAAACCAATTCTTATAGTATTGATCTGAGTTATATAAATAAATAAAAAATCGCATCCCAAACACATAAAGGATCATCCTATTCCCAATAAAAAACGTCCGAAAGCCCCAAGGCTAGCACAGCCAACTTATGCACTACAACATTAGCTTCTCTATGCCTAAATTGTACCTGAGAATAGATAATTTTTAGGAAACATCTACATTCATTCACAAGGACACCTTCTAAAGCTAAACAATCACCACCTAAAGCGTTAATCATAATCGCCGCCTGTAAAGAATCAGTTTAAAAAATAATCTTCATAAGACCCCTTTCCTTGGTGCAATTCACAGCAAGCCAAATAGCTTGCAATTCAGCAGCAACAACTAATAGCACATGGTGTTTAGGCGCAACAATTGCAAGCACAACTTGTCCACCGTTGTCCCTAAAAATCACGCCCAAACCACCCATCGAATCTCTCACTGTGACATTAACATTTGCTTTCAGCTTTCCAGAAGGAGGTTATTCCCATTTGATAGCATTCCTAGTCGTAACCTTAGCAACCCCGATGCACCCTATTGAAATTTTGAAATTCCAATACCAACATATTTGACCACTCAAGTAGGCCAACAGGTGATCTACTAGCCCTTCTATGCAATAGTTCATTCCTATTGTGCCATATGGCCAAACACAGATAACAGAAATGAGCAACATCAAGCATAGAGAAAGATTGCCAAATTATATTAGAAAAATCAGCAAAAGACCCATTAAAATTGTCACAAAACAGGACCCAAAAATGGACTCCCTCCTTACCTTCCTTGCCACAACACAACTCCAATGGCAATGTTTCAAACACCACACAACTTGCACAATCTTTTTATTAAAAAGCATATGCATATTGGGAAGAATATTGTGACATGCCCTCCACACAAAAACCTTAAAACCTTTATAGGAATAATCAACGACCAAATACGAGACCACCACCTAGCCATATTAGCTTTGCTTGTACCCGCATTGTGATTACCTCTAACAAATCTCAATCTAGCCTCCTCCTTAACAAGAGGAATACATATGATCGTTTCAGCCTCCTCCTCCAGAAAGTTATCAAAAATAAAATTGTCTCGCCACAACCCTGCCTCATTAATAAGCAAGGACACAAAAGCATCAATAGGTAGAGACTTACGAGAAAGCACAAAAGGAACCGAACCAGGCAGCCACTTATTTTTGTGTCCTTTCCAAGAAGGTGAGGAGTGCTGAAGTGAGGACAATAAGGTAAAGTTGTCAAGAACTTGTGTATGAACCGTTGTCTCTGACGGTAATGTTGTTTCTTTTTTTTTTTTTGCTCTTTGAATTATTATAAAAATGGTGATGTCTTTTTATGTTATTGATGTTGAATTTCAATAAAAAATTTGATTTTTTTAGTGTAATTTAAACTAAACTCTTAATCTCAACAATTTAAGATAATTTTATCTACTATTAACATGTTAATGAAATCTTTAAATATAAGCCATTTATTTTTGTTTTAATTTTGTACATGCCCAACCCAACCTCATTTTCTGTCAAGTTTTGTCTGCAATTTGATATTGTGGTTTCTTCCTTTTCTCTGTTCAATAAAAAAAGAAGATGTAATGATCTTTAATGCCAGAATATTTAAAATTATAATATTATATGATAAATAATTGAACTAACTCATCTTAAAAAAAAAGAAGTTAATAAAAATCGTAATTTTTAATATTATATCATAAATATTAATTTTTTTAAATGTAAATTCTAATCATTTAAGGAGTGAATGAAAAATTGAGAAAATTATAAGTACAAATTAAGAGTATAAGTGACCGTATATAAAATGTGGGAGTATTTATGATTATAAACATTAGAGGTATATGTGATAAAACATGAAAACTTAAAAATATTTGTGATAATTTAACCATAAAAATTTGGAAAAATGACAATTATTAATGCCGTTGATAAATTAAGGATATCAATCATAATATATAAAACGTTCAAAAAATTGTGATCATCAAATTATAAACATTGTAGTAAATGTGTCAAGGATCATAACTCAAGATAATTTTTCATTCTTTTATACGTTAAAGATTTAAAAGCATTATTGTCCATGACTTTTTTTTTATAAATACAATTGTTTTTAACACCTCTAATTAAATATAAATCACATAAATTTAAATTTATATTAAAATATTATGTTTATATCACGTGAGTAAAATGAGTATAAAAATAAAGCACCAATGGTGACATTTCAATAGAAAATAATTTAAATATATTTTTAAATGCCTTCAAAAAATAATAAAATGTAAAAATAAATTAGAGATGTGAATTAAAAAACTTGCACTAATGCATTTTAATTAAGTGAATTAAAAAAATATTTTTATTTTTTTTGAATAACATTATTTAACTCACACACACTTGAAATCAAATCACTAACCTCTGGTTTGCATGCGGAGACTTCAAAATACATTCATAGATGCCCAAATTTTCACTAAAAATGAATACTTTTCATTCATATCTTTTATTTTTAGAGATTCCATCAAATTTCAAGAAAAATTTGCCCTGCTATTGTACCGATTATAACTATACAACAATTCAATATCTTGTGATTATTGTAAAAAAGAAGTGAGAAATTAAACTAGAGATGAGGGTGAAGTAAAAAAGTATGTATGCATAGGAAAAGTAAAAAGGAAGAAAAAAAATGGAGATTATGTTATATAATTAAATATAAATTTTATAAAATTTTAAAATGTTTTAAATTAATTATAAGTAATTTTTTATTCTTTTCCTTAGAAGTGGAAATTTACATTCATTTATTAAAATTATAGTACACAAGGGAAATTTAGCATAAGACACAAACAAATAAATTGATATACAATAATGCCCGAGCATCCTTCTCCATTGTTGACTTTGGTGATAGCATTATTAATACTCTCAATAATATTTTTATATTTTCAATCAAATTACTTGAATTATATATTTAGCCTCTAAGGTAAATCTAGATCTAAAATAAAAAAACATGTTAAAAACTAATTAAAAAAATGATGAAAATTATACTAGAATAAATTTATGTGAGAAATAAATCCACATAAATTAATACCTAGATAAAAGTACACCACAAGTTATAATGATTTTATAAGGGAGAATGACACTAATAATCTTGTATTTTCAACTAAAATGCTTTAATCTTATAATTTAAAAAAAAAATATATGTATTTTAGTCGTAAAAGAGTGCATTTTAGTTCCAAAAAAATGCATAAAAGTTCAATTAATTTTTAAGACTAAAATATATATTTTTCAAAGTTGCCAAATTAAAACTATTTTTTAAAAAGCTATGAGACCTCTTTCATGCTCCTCCCTCATTTTATAACACAATAACAAAGCAAAAAAAAAAAAAACTTATTGTAAGAGTGAGGAAAAATATGATTTCTATCTCCTCAATTATCACATATCAAAGCAAAAATTCAATCAAGAAAAAGGTAGAGAAATATGGTTTTAGTGGGGCTTCCTATATTCATTTGCAATATTGTTATGTAAAATGAATATTTTAAGTTTTTATAGATTCTTTAAATCTTTAAAATGAATACTTCTAAAATCCGTAGACTTTAATTCTATTGTGGTATAATTTAAGTAGATTTCAAATTAACTGTAATAATTTTGGTGTGTTAGTATAATTTTTTATTACAAAAAAGGTGATAAATTGCATTAATTTGTACTATATTTATAATTAACAAATACTTAAAGAAAATGTTAATTTTATAAAACTAATAAATATATTTTTAATCATTTTGCTATATATTGATAAAACACCTAGTAATACTATAAAAATATCACATAAATTTTTTAATCAAGCAATATTTGATATTATTAAAATTGCAATTTAAAATAAAAAGAATTGAGTTTTATCAAATGAACCATAATTACAAGTAAAATTTGACTCATTGAGTTATATACTTATATTCATGAATAATGCAGAGATCTTGATAGGTATATAAATTAATTGTTTATCTTTTAATTAATGACCTCATTTTATGTATTTACTAATAGATAAATATTAAAGACATATAAATTTACACTTATTTTTATATTCAAATTATTTATATTATTAAACGTGATAAAATTATTTAAAAAAATATATTACTTTTCTATTTTTTAAAATAATTCTATCATATATCATTAATATAATATAATATAATTAATTTAAATATATATATATATATATATATATATATATATATATATATATTTAACATTTTTCTTTATTATTAATATGATTCAAATTATCAAAGTAGTAAATGCAATGCTAAGTAGTTTGTTAAAAAAATTTCATTTAAATGTATCATTATAAAAAATAAAAAATTTATCATAATTTAATGTATATATATATATATATATATATATATATATATATATATATATATATATATATATATATATATATATATATATATATATATATATATATTATAATTTAATTAATATTTTAATGGGTCCTATTAATATTTTTTTTATTCAATATTTTTAATTTTATATTTAATTAATAATTAATAATATATATAACAACACACTAAAATAAAAATAAAAAGAACTCTAAACATCACGATGCAGTCCTTCACACGCTGTCGAAGAGCGTGAATTACTTAACAGTCTCATTTCTCAAAAGCAACGACAAGCTGCCAAAGAATCTCGTTTGCTCTGTCAATCTGGGCTGAGGAGCAGAAAAGCAATGTCGTCTAAGGACAAGAAATCGTCCAAGGCCTCTAGCAGTCGAAGTGGTGGTATACGCACCCTTTCTGATCTTAACCGCCTCTCCGCCGACTCCGATAGCGATTCCGATGGACCTCAGGAATACTATACTGGCGGTGAAAAGAGGTGCTTCTTCAACCCTAGCTTTTCTAATCTCTTAATATCACTGATTTTTTATGTTTTTTTCTTCTTATTATTGCTAATATAGTCGATGAAAATACCTGATTACATGAATCAGGTTAATATTGAAGTTTAACCATATGGACGTTTGTGTCGGTGTTTATGTTAAACATAGAAGATAATTGAAAAAGTTGCAGTCTTTCTGATTTTAGTATTGCTGTAAGCTGTGATATTCATTTCACAAGCAGTGTCCTGTTGGAGTTTATGCTAAAACAGTTTGAAGGAGAGAGGTAATTGTATCTTTCCTATCAGAAGAGTACTCTGAAGTAGCAGAATAATGTTAGAGATGTGGACTAACATCAACAACTATAAATCTTATAAGTAACATACTTAAGAATTTCTCCTGAAGTAGAGGATTGGATCCTGATTGAATTGGGCTTAGACTTGGGGATGGACAATTTTTTCGGACGTGAAACGGAAATTCGTTATTGAAACTTTGATGAATGACAAGAATTTTATGGTTAGTTTATATACGGTACAGTGTTCTGACTTTGAGAAATATTGATAATGTTCTGCTATAAATCAATTTCTCTGCAAGTAATTCTGCTAGAAGCATCTGTCACTGAAATGAATGAATAAAATAGAGGGAAAAAGTAAACCATGGGATATTTCTGAAGTTGCGGTGTAATTGGTTTGTTTGTGAAAAAATATTTGGGGAAGATTAATCTTAATTTCTTTATTCAATTCCTGAAAAGTGGAAATATTTGCAGGCATATAAGCATATGGCAACTTACGTTGTCAGCATCATATGTATATTTTGCTTGTATTTGAAGGCCTTATTGTTTATCAAGCATCCTTTGGTGTTTTTTTTTTCCATGCCAGAGCATCCTTCAGTTGATGCTCAAATGATATGAATTCTTTTTTGTATAAAACACGTGAGTGCTGTAAATTTGATATCATTGTCAACATAAGAAATGGATTATGGGTTGCATTTTCTCCCTGGATTTTTGAAGGTTGTCTTTATATGTATGCGTTGCTTGATTTTTTCCCCTCATTTTGACACCTTATTCTTTTTATTGAATGAAATACTTTGTAAAGGCTTCAATTTGTTTGCAATTTTGATTTCTTCTCCCTCTTTTGTCGGTAATCGACAAATGTTACAGGCTTATAGCTCATTCTTTATTTAACTGATGTGCTAACTTTTATTTACCTGCTTATGTTGTTTTTCACTAGGTATTAACTTGCAGAAGTTTCCGATTTTCTCTCTTTGTTTTTACTTTGAGATGTTTGAAGGACATCTTACATCTATCATCGTGATTTACAGTGGAATGCTTGTCCAAGACCCTTCAAAGGGTAATGATGTAGATGCAATCTTTGATCAAGCTCGGCAATTAGGAGCTGTAGAAGCACCTGTTAATCCTCCTTCAAGCTCAAGAAGCTTTACTGGAACTGGCAGACTACTTTCAGGGCAACCTGTAGAAGCAACTCCACAGCAACCTGAGACTGTTGTTCACAACATTGTTTTCTGGAGCGATGGCTTCACTGTAAATGATGGCCCTTTGAGGAGGTTGGATGATCCTGAAAACGCAACTTTCTTAGAGGTAATAATGCTGAATTCTGAAGAATGATAGAGGATAAATACATTGGTAAATAAAAGATATGGTTCTTTATTTGAGATGGACTGTTCCTGCTTGAGGTTGCTTGTTGGTTGTGATATCTAACTGATTAGTAGAGCTCTTATCATTAATTAATCACGCTTGTAAAAATTTATATGATGACCGATAAATGTTGAATATATTAATTGCTCTATGCCACTGCCTTCTAGTAAAGATGGTATAGGTTTAGACATATTTTACAGGAGTTCTGCGTTCAAATCCCCCCTCCCCTGAAATAATGAAAAAAATAGTTGTTAGTTGTACATGCTTTATTCGATTGCACAATCTCTTCCTCTGACTGATACATAGATTATTTGCTCTCTGTTTTCATTCAGAGCATCAAAAAGTCAGAGTGTCCAAGAGAGCTGGAGCCTGCTGATAGGAGGTCCTCAGTTCATGTTAACCTCATAAGGAGGAGTGAGAAGTTCCCTGTGAGTATTTACCCTACACCTTCATAATGTGATCAAGGCTCTTGATCAGAAACTTTGTATACAGTATTAGATGCTTAGATGTACCCCTTCAGGATATTATAGCTGTGAGTCCTCCTATTAAAATAATAATGAAAGTGATATTAGATTTGTCTACTTTCAGCTTTACTCGATGAATTTATGCTTACAGGAACCCAAAAAGCATCACGTTTCATTTCAGGGAGTCGGAAGGACTCTTGGTGGTAGCTCTGCTCCAACTGCACCTGAGCTAAGTAATACTTCCTCTTACAGCACTGCTCCAGGCATGCCAACGGTCCCAATTGTTGATGAATCTCTGCCGAAGACCTCAATTCAACTTAGATTGGCCGATGGAACACGCATGGTTGGACATTTTAATTACTTCCATACTGTTGGTGACATTCGTGCCTTCATTGATGCATCTAGGCCAGGAAGTCTCGGCAATTATCAGCTGCAACTCATGGGGTTCCCTCCCAAGCTTCTAAGTGATCCATGTGAAACCATTGAGCAAGCAGGTCTTGCCAACTCAGTAGTTATTCAGAAGTTTTAGATACCTGCACATTGTGGCCGGACTACTACTAAATCCTTATATAGTCGGGGGTCTGATTTTTTATAATAATCTAGAAGTGGGTTGATTTTCAGGAGACACATTAATATTGTTTTTAAAAAATGCCTTTTTCTTTGTCAAACCAAACTAAAGACTATTTGTAAAGAATGCTGTAGGATTTTAGTTATGTTTTTCTTTAAAAGACAATTCTCAATTTTTTGAACGTGTGCTTCTCACTTCTCAGGTCCAAGAATCATTATATTTTTAAACGTTATTGACACAATCTGAATGGTATAGTATTTTTTAACTTAAATGAAGTTAATAATAAATTGTTTTTAATTAAATTAGTTCGATATTGTATTTACAACAATCTCAAAAGTTCGGTGCAAAAAAAAGTGCTCTTTAAACACACATAATACCCAAGCCTAAAACTACACTAGAACTCGCACTTTATGTATACAATATGAGTTCACACACGACACATTTTTCAAATGCTTATCAAGTTCAGTAGTTTTCATTAAATTAGTTTAAAGTCCTTAAATTTAACTATTGCGTTACTTGAATTTTCAATTTATTTGATCTCAATGTATGATTCAATATATATTTTAGTCCATAACTCATAATAAATTTATAATTTGGTCATCAATATTTTAATTACGTATTAATTATGTGTAACAACGTTAGGTTAAAGGTTAAATACAGTACAATATAGGAGTAACAATTTGTATTATAGAACAATTGTCTAATTCAAACATGATCTAAAAAATATGAACCGAACACGAATGAATTAAATTGGAGTTAATTTGAGCTAGCCCGAATAACACGAAAAAATTAAAATTGGGTTAGGGCCAATCCGATAATACAAAAATAAAAAATAATTATAATTATTGTTATATATTATTACTATTATTTTTTTACAAGTTGAGTCTGTTAATTAATGTAATAAAAAATTTGTTGCATTTCTCATACTAATAATGTACAAATATATTATGTTATAACTAATCACAATTATTTGAAGTTTAAGTCTAAAATATTCATTTATTTTAATTTTAGGTAATGATTTACTGAATTGCTTTGTAATATAATTATGACTTTGAAACTTTTATTTTATAATTTTGTAAAATTTTATAACAAAATTTTTATTTATATATTTAATTTTATTAAAATTTACTGAATTTAGTTAAAAAAAAATTATTATTCTAATTAAATTAAAAATTATAAAAAAAATAATAATTAATACATGTAAATAAAAATTTACACCATTAGACCATTTTAAATTAATCCAGCTCTCACCAATTATCAATTATAGTATCAAATTATTTTTTTTTTTTTTTTTTTAGGAAATCAACCTCTGTAACTATAAAAAGTTAATTATTTATAATATAAATTTTAGTTATGTTTTGAAAATTATAAATATTTAGGTACTAGTTAACTAGTGTATAAATAAGCTATTTTCAAACGGTTTGCCAAACCAAAGCAAATTATTAGTTTGCACGATTCATTATTCAGCCCCATTTTCAGTTCGTTTAGGCCTACCAGATTCTACCCTAATTCTTTTTAGCCCAACTATCCCGCACTTTGTTTTATTGTCCACTGTCTCCCACCATCTCAACTCTTCTGGTCAGACTCACGTCGCCGCTATACGCGTTTAAAGCAATCTTTTTTCTTAAGTTTTGGCATGAGGTAGCTGACGGTTTCCATTTCATTTATGCATGTGAGTTTTAACTTTTTACGAAACTTCTCTGAAATTTTGGTCATTTGTTTTCTTTAGTTATACGACTTCTATTTATCGTAAAGGTGAGGTATCGTTTTAGTCTTTCTCTTATGATTTTGGAGCCAATTAGAGCAAAAGGTGTATTTAGTGTTAATTACGTTTTAGGTTTTTTTTTTTTTTATATTCTTTTTTAAAATTTATAAAGTTGTAAATTATGAAATATTTATAATGTATTTAAAGTTTTAATATTAATAGGTTCCAGCTTATAAACGTTATAAGCATTTATGTAACTTTATAAACGTGTTTATAAATTTGTAAGTCATGAACATGTTTCAAAAAAAGAAAAAAAAACTAATGCGTTAAACCTAATAATTTACAAACTCTATGTTCAAGTTCCTCTAACACACATCCCAATTAGTCTCATTTGAAAGTTGTTCAATCTGCAGATTATCTTTGGCCCGATCCACCTTTCCTTGGAAAATTTATGCTGGAATGTGTTTTAGCTTGTATATACTTGGAAAAATTGCGAACCATTAGTTGCGTTTGGTTCTTCTGTTAGCTTCCGATTGAGATTGTTTATTCTAGTTATTTTGTTTTTCTTGATACTGCCTATAGTATTTGTTATGCCACTGCCTATAACCATAAAACGTAATGTATTTTTTATGTCGACCTTTTCCATACTTATGGCGATGGTTGTATGGTTTCAAATATATAGGAGCTGCATTTTAAATGTAGATGAGTAGGTAGACTGTCCATTACTGCAATTGGGGCACAACTGACCAAGTTTGTGCTGGTTCTGTAGAACATGACTTTGTCAACCTCCAGAAAGATCATACGTTCTTTGGGATCTTTTTCTGCATTTGGTCACTGTTCTTCCTCAAGCATAAGCTGCTCATCTTATCGTACTTCTCATGTTAGGGACTTGTATTTGTTTTAACTTTATATTATATTGTTAGTTGGCTTTCAGGTATGCAAAGTTTTAATTGATTTATGGTTTAGTATATTTTTCATACTTTTAAGCTCTTTTTTTTTCTTTCCTGCAAACAGAGTTCAGGGACTATGTTATTGTGAATAGCTCACTTGTGGACTATTCTGCTAAATTGAAGGTACATTACTACATAATTACCACAATATTTCTTTTAATTTCTTCATTTGTGATCAATGAGATCAAGTATTAATTATCCTGTAAGGAGTGCAGAAAATCCTTTATCAACTCTAATGGGAAAATATGGCATTCACGTAGAAAGTTTATTTTGAGCCATTACTGTTATTTAGTTCAATTATATATTGTCTTACAGTAATATTTTTACTAACAACTTGGTGTATAAGTCAATCTACATGTTACAATTTAATTTTCTCATTTTTAGTAGATGGTCTCACAATACTTTATTATTTACATTCAAAACTTTACTTCAAATTCATAATTCAAACGTCACTTAATGTATATAACATTACTCATATTCTTATCATTTCAATGCAGAGCTGGTCATATTCTTTTCTCACCAAAGACTATCAACTTCTGTCTTTTAACTCCTGATTCAAGTGAAGTACTATTTCCGTCTGATTTATTGTCCACAAAGTAGGTCATTCCTACATAGGACAATAAGTATGAGTAATATTATATGTATTAAATAATGTGTTAATTATGAATTGAATGTAAAGTTGAGATATGAATAATAAAATGATTGTAAAATCATTTACTAACATGAGTCAATTGTATTATACTATGTAGATTAATGTGTGTACGAAGTTATCATGGTGGGTTAAAAAGTTATATATCTTTGATGTTTCGTAGAGATACAAAGGCATGGCTTCAATATTTTAATTTGTGGACTTTTACAACCCTATCTTGCTCTTGGAATATTGTAGTTGATATTCAGGGAGGACCATTTTGACAAATTAATGGTGCGTTGTAATGAAAAATGAAAACCTTTCACATGTATTTAACCACCTGCTAATTATAAGTTTTTCCACGTTGGAAGAGAATCACCATGTAAGGTGCTTATTTGTGACCGTGAGGCGCTTTTTTCTCATACGGCATGTCGTTTGTGGCAAGTTAAGCAAGAACTTATGTTTGAAAAAATCTGACATGACGCATAGGCTGTACTGTACTCCACTTGGGGACCCATCATACAAAGCGTCTATCATGGGGATATCGAGGTGGTGGAGCGTACAAGCATTATTCTGTACCGTATTTCCAGCTGTCAATCGTTGTTGGACACTTGGGACTCAGATTAGCTTGGTTGTTTCTACATTTTTCTTTTTTGAGAATATTTTTATATTCGAATTACTTGGATAACCATTAAAATGTATAGAATGCCAAGAAAGTCCCATGGTACAGAAATGCCTGCGTGGCATTAACTTAGTGGCCACTGGCCAATAATATGAATGGAATTGTAGAATGCTATTATTGCACTAATAACAGAGACATTAATTTGTCTGATACCTATTTTAAATACAAATCCAAAATAGGTAAGTGTAAATTACAGAAATAGTCTCTTTTAAAACTCCATACATAAAAATAACATTATTATTGGTACGAATTTGAAGCAATTAATTTTATCCTTTTCCTAAAGAAAATTACTGTAATTTGCTGTACTGCTTTGTTGTTTCTTTCTTTCTCGGCGTCTCTAGCCCCTTGAAGTCTTTTAGGGTTTTTGTTAAAACGAATTTTTACCATTGAAACAGCCTTACAGTGTATTGATTTCAGCTTCCATAGCTATATTGAGGAGCTCCAATGGCCAAAACTAGAATAGGCAAAAAGGACTTGGATTTCTACACCATCAGAGGCACCAGCAAGATCGTCAGAGGTACCAAAACTTTTCTTTCTCATTTTATTTTATTTTTTGACAAAAAAGTAAGTTGAGAGAAGCTTTTAGAGCTAAGAAGGAAAATACATTTTTATTTATTTTTTAGGGGACATAAATGCAAATGTGAGACAATTTTCAAAAATGCGAGTGGTGTTTTTTATTTTGTAGTTGGAGATTGTGTACTGATGCGTCCAGCAGATACTGGTAAGCCTCCTTATGTGGCACTTATCGAAAAGATCGAAACTGATGGCCGGAACAACGTCAAAGTTCGAGTTAGATGGTATTATCGGCCGGAGGAGTCTATTGGAGGAAGAAGACAGTTTCACGGAGCAAAGGAGCTATTTTTGTCGGACCATTATGATGTACAAAGTGCTCACACCATTGAAGGGAAATGCATTGTTCACTCTTTCAAGAATTATACCAAGCTTGAGAATGTGGGTGCTGAGGATTACTTTTGTAGATTTGAGTATAAGGCTGCTACTGGTGGTTTCACACCTGACCGAGTAGCTGTGTTAGTGTCCTTGCTTTTTTTTTTTACCTCAACTCTTAAAAAGTTCTTTTTTTTTTTATCGGCACTGATGGTTTTTGACTGTTTTTGGGTTTTGAAGGTATTGCAAATGCGAAATGCCTTATAACCCAGACGACCTCATGGTGCAGTGTGAGGGATGCAAGGACTGGTAAATTCATCTAATCTTCTCTAATAGTGATTTTTTTTACCAGGTCTGCATTGATGATTATGTTGTAGTATTAATTAATTTCTAGTGGTGAAAGTTTTTTACTTACTAAAAATGCTCACAAATACAAAGAGCATAGGGAAATTGAATTTTTTCTATAACTTCTATTGAAATTGCAATTTTAACTGGGTAAGTTATTTATCTGTGGCGAATTTTATGAAATAGTAGTGGCATTACCTTGCCATTTTCGTGTAGGTACCATCCCGCTTGTATAGCCATGACCATTGAACAAGCAAAGAAACTGGACCATTTTGTATGTTCTGAGTGTTCAACTGACGATGATTTGAAAAATTCCTATAATAAATCTTCAGTCTTACCAGCAGATGATGTCAAGGTTCCGTTCACTTTTCTCGGACATTTTTATTTTAAATTTTTGTTGACGAAATGCATGTGTTCACTCTATTTTATTACTTTATTTCAAATATGAGTTTAATTCATTGATTGCTGGCCCATATTTGTCAAGTAAGCTGCTATCATAGGTTTATCCAATGAGCTAAAAAAACTCACTTTAGCTAGTTTATTTATGACCTTAAATAAACCAGCTCACCTAGTTCATTAGTAGCCGTTGAGCTCATTTAACACAATAAATAATAATATTTTGTTTCTTGTTTTACAAAAAATATATTATTTATATTAACATTTTTCTTAAACAAAATTATATATATTTGATTTTTTTTTTTTTTTCAAATACAAGTGAGTCTCGTGGGTTGTTCAACTCAACTTTCATAAAATTTAAATGTCTTGGGTTAAGCTATAACTCACCTTGAGTCAGTTAAACTTAAGTGAGTGAGCTAACACAACTAATTTAACACGTATACAACTTCTTGTTTGGGAAGAATAAGTCTAGGGTATTAATTTTAAATTTTCAAGTACTTTGGTTCTTCTAATGGCCTAAAAGTGTATATGATCACTTCATCTCATTCCAGTTTGTGGCATTAAATAATGTGGATTTACTGCTAAGGAAGTCTTGGTATAGTGTATAAATTTAACTCAGATAACTTTTTGCAAAGTAACACGAGAGTTATTAACTTTTTGCTGCACAACCTTGCCAGAAAATGTTCAATAAAAATTTAAAAGTGATAGGAAACAAGCTTATAATGAAATTTTTGCGTGATACGCTGGACACATTTTCTATTGGAATCTAATTTAATAAGTTCACGGTATAAATTCTAAACTTTTTAATCGTATGATATTTTTTAAAATTTTATAGATAGTTTCTTAAACTTTTAAATTTTTTTATTTAGTCTCAAATTTTTAAAATTTTATTTACAAATCCTAAATTTACAACTATCATACAAAATTCTGATTTAAAATTTAAAATTTTAGGATCTATTTGTGAAGTATTAAAATTTTGAACACTAAATTCATAGTTTGAAAGTTTAGAGATATATTATGAAGTTTTAAATTTATTAAATTATATGATTTAAAAGTTTAAAAAGTAAATCATACGATTTAAAATCCTCTACTTGGAATTGATTGTTATATGCTCTAACAAGCTGAATGTTGGGATGACAAAAAGATTCACCAGATTGGAGCTCCACATATATTTGCTTCACATGATTTGCTCTAGATCGGACCATAATCAACGTATAAGATCAACAGATTAAATCTGATCTTATTGATACAGATCATATCGGATCAAATTGATACACATCGATCCGTGGGATCAGACATGATCAGATATATATGTGAATCAACCAAAAATTAATCTTTTTAAAAATATAATTTTAGATCTTAAAAACTCACATTTCAAAAATATTTCCTAAATTTTTACAATTATTTATTTAAAAATATTTATAATATATTTTTTTTATATAATTTTATATGAGATCAAGTTAATGATGTTAATCATATGATTTATGGATCAACAACAGATTTGATCCATATGATCTTCGGATCAAAACAGATTATATTATACCAAATCTTTTAAACACGGATTGAATTATAAGCAGATCGAATTTGATTCGATTCATTGCCATCACCAGCCGAATGTTAGCAACATATACAATTGTAAATATACTGAGTCAACATATTTTACGGACACTAGAATTCTTTTTTTTTAGTCGATGCAATATAGCAGTATTGTTGCTTTCAAATTTGTTTCTTTACTGTGTATTAGAGGACAAAATCTGAAATATTTGAAATTGCAGGTGGAGCCAAAACGACGGAAGAGATAAAAGAGCTCTTCTTTCAAAGTTAGGTCTTTTGTTTATTGTGGTGATTGTTGTACAGCCCAGACTGGAGTATACCAGTAAGTCTGTTTGACTAAGTTAGTGTAGCCTAGTTAGGCTTAGGATATTGATCGATCTCTGTCTTTAACTAATCAATCCAGTTTAAGTGTTGTTCTTCTATGATCAAATTACGTTACATAAATACGAAAAATTGTTAGCTCTCAGTTTTCACTTGTTGACTTGATAATTTTGGCTTTTTAGTTGCTCTAAGCAATGCTTTTGTGTATTAGAAGTTAAACTATCTAGCTAAGTGACTGTTTAAGTGTATCAGCTTACTCTTTCACTAATATGACCCTCTATAAGCGTATCAATTCAAAATTTTGAATTCCCAAAGTTGGTATTTGAGAGCTAAAGAACACTCTCTACATGTATTTCATGGAAAATTTGTTGATCTTCACAAATGTCATGCCGGCAAACTTGTGGTTCGCAATTGGCATGCCAATGAAGTGATTGAATGTTGTATTTTTTCTTTATTATAAAAACTTATAGATATTTTATTAAATCTCATATTTGGAAAATACAGCAAAAACATTATTTTTAAAGATGAAATTCATTAATACATATTTAAGGACAAAATAAATACAAATCACAAAATCGTAATGAGCTTCTTGATCTTGTTCATCTTTTAAGTATTTATCTATATTGTTATAAAAAATTAAAGAAAAAAATATCTCTACCTCGAACCATAGCCAGCTTGAAAAGTTGTATCAATAAAATTTCATATTGAATAAAATGTGTGCATCTTTAAAAAATATTTGCAGATTTGAGAATCATAAAAATATACAAATTACACCTTAATAGATTCATATATGGTTTTCCTAGGATTAGATTTGACAAATTAAAACATTAAGATTAATGATAACTTATTATTTATGGACAATGTTAGAGTAAATCTCTTAAAGGAAGAGACTAGGTAGAAATCCATGCCCAAAAAAAACAGAGAGATATGGGAGAGAAACCATGGTTGATTTATTGTTGTCGATTTTTTTTTTTTTTTTAGAATAAAACAATTAATGCACACATACAATGAGAAAATGCCACAACCCAACAAACCAAGTGGTAAAGAGAAGGGCTATAAACTCACAAACACACTCACCCGAAAGCGATTTGAGATAAATGGCTTAAAGCCTTTTATTTTCTTTTGAATGTTGTTGGGACTACTAGTTTGAGACATTTAATATCCATGCAAACTTGCGTTGATTATTTGTCTAAAATCGCTGGTCGTTTAAGTTAGGTTACCTTTTTTTTTTTTTTTTTAATGTAAATTGTTGTATGAATTTTTTTGGTAAAATTTTGATTTTTAAAAAAATCATTCTCGGCAAGATTAGTTGTGATTGTGTAAGGTTTAAAAGTGAATTTAGTTTTATAAAACTGTATATAATTTTTGCAAGGTTTAAAAGTGCATAGTATAATTTTTTAATAAATAAAATTTTATTTTTAATTTTCTTTCAAGCATTAAATATTTTTCTTTTATAATTTAACGCATTTTTATTGACTTATTAAATATATATTTTTAAGAGTTGAAAAGAAACATAATAGAGTAATTATGTCATATAAAGATTGAATTGTTATTAATTTCACAATTTTTTTTTATGGCATTAATTTCACAAAGTTATTGGTACGATTTAAAAACTTTGTCCAAAAAATATATATATATATATATAAATATATACCTCAAAAAAAAAAAATGTTTGAAAGGGGCTATCATTTGCACTTTGCAGATCGATAGTTATTGAAAATCAAACCCTTTTCAGTCTGAATGCAGATTGATGTTGACCCTGAACGTACAGCAGCTGAACCCAACGAGTAAAATGGCTTTATGAGCAATTTTCCAATTTGACCTCACTGTCCAATATTTTTTTTTTATCCAATAATTAATTTATGATTAACTCTAAATATATGCTCAAAATTAATCTTATTCAAACACATATTCATAGTCCAACATTAATTCTTTAAGATATAGCATAATATTCTAATCACTTGACAAGCCTCCTAATTTATCTAAACTCTAACGAGATATTTACTTTTGATCATTTATGTACAAAAATAAGTTGTTTTTTAAACATATCTTCAAAATCATAAATAAGTTGAAAAAAGAAAATCTCAAACATTACTCTCTCATTTTTAATTGACAATACAAGTGCGGTGAATTTGTTTTTGTTTTTCTATAAATTTTTATAATTTTATGTCAAATATAAATAATTAATGCAAATACGTGTATATTAATTGTTAAGTTTTTTATTTTTATTTTTTAATTTTTAATTTTTCTTAATTCCTATAGATATTTGAAATAAAAAAAATATTTATTTTTTTAAGCTTTTAAATTAATCGTAAAATTTTTTTAAAAACAAATTTACTAGTGGAAGTTAATTTATTATGAACCAAATGCTTTTAAGTAATAAATGAGAGATCTATTATCTTCATAACTCTTGAAAAAACATAAAAATGAGATACGTATTAGGAAAATACACTTTTTAATATTATAGAATTATTTTAATTTAAGATTCTTAATTTAAATTATTTCCAAAATTTAAAATAAATGCAAAAAACAAGATATGTTATTACTTTTAAATATAAGGGCATTTTTTCTGAAAATTATTTTAGGTGTGATTTAAACGTAGATAGATAGATAGATATAGATATAGGTTTAACTCATCTAAAAAAAAATTAATGAGAATTTATTAAAAATAACACCCTTAAAATTTATAGTAACAAAACTAGCACCCCTAATAATGTTGAACGTTCAATTTGAACGTGAAATATTGAACGGGTTTAAATTGTCGTTGTTCAATTCTAATTGAATGAGTGTTAAAAAAAAAGACATATTAATCATTTTTTTAATCGTGAAAATATAAGTTTGAATGCAAGAAGTATTAATTTTCTTATTATAAGTTTAAAGGGTGTTAGTTTTGTTATTTTCTCAAAATTAATTCAGTTGAAGGTGCTCAATTAATATAACATTTATAATGAAAAATTATCCATTAGTCTTACATCAATCAAAATTTAAAATTACAAATTTAAATGGATAAAATGTAGAAAAAGTGAGGTCTATTTTTACTTTTCTTATTTTTTTCCTCTATATTTATAACATGTGTGCTATATGTCTGAATTAATATATACACGGTAAGAAATAAAAGATGATTACTTTCCTTATAGAGGTGGGATCTACTATGGTGCACAATTTGCACGCTTACTAAACAAAGCTAAATAACAATGGAGCAACGCTGAATCTAATTAATTCACATAATCAAAGTGCTTATTTATCGGCGTTTTGCTTGCTTGCTTGCTTCATAGGCTTAAGTTTTTACACAAATTTTGCCACAAACCTAAAGTCACTGGATTCAATTTGATCTAATGATTCAGATTTATTCTTGCTTTTTTACTAACTCAAATATTTACTACACTTTTCACAGTTTTTGATGACATTTAAAATTATTTCTTTTATATCTCACCCAGCTAACTTAATTTATTTTTAACTTATTTTGAAATTATTTGAATTTTTAATATCAAAACACACATCATCTTATTTATCCGTAATAAATTTAAAACAAAAATATTTTCAAGCCAAAATATATGAAAAAAAAAAAAAAAAACACATATAACTCCCCAACTAATTAAGAAAAGAAAAGAAAACTTTATTTAAAAAAAAAAATGCTACTTATTCAAACAATCTATATATGATTTTTTTTTCCTCACCCTGCAAGGTTAAGATTTTTCGGTAACTGACAAACTTTCATTGTTCTTTCCCTTTGTATAAGATTCTCCTTCACTTTTTATTGTTGTGATTCAATTATTCACCCACCATTAAATTTAGAATTTAATATTATTTATCCCACTTTTTTTAAAAGAAATTATAATATCATTTTGTACCAAAAACTCCCTCTTTATCTAATAAGAACATCTCCCATTCAGTTATGAAGTGGTTTTGAAGATGGAGGAAAAGTCTCACATAAATCTCCTTTATCTTTGGCTTATAATATATACTGATGCCATAAAATTAAGATTAGATGATTAGTAGTCTATAATATTATTAAAAACTAAAAAAATCAGATTTTACTAATGTTACTTACTTCTATATATATAATAAGAGTAATACAACAATAAAGTTTATTAATTTTTATTATAAAATTTTATATATTATTTAAAAATAAATTAAGTTATTTAGATGAGAGATAAAAGGAATAATTCTAAATGTCATCAAAAAAGCAATAAATACATGGGTTAGTGGACAAGCAAGAGCAAATTTAAACTATTATATCAGAAACTAATGGCTTTAAGTTTGTGACTAAATTTGTGTAAAAAATTAAGTACATACATATATAAATTTGAGTCATACATGATAAAAATTACAATATTTTAAATTATTAATATTAATTACTTTTTATAATATATTATAACATTAAATAAAAATTTTAAATATAATATTGAAATAAGAATTACATTTAAATAATAACGTTAAATATAATATAATAAAGATTCATCTAATAAGAATTTTAATAATATGATATTATCATATCCTATAAAAACTTTAAATATCATTTTACTTTCACAATTAATTTTGAAGTATTAAAAAATTAATTTCGTATTTATTTTAAATATAATGTAAAAATTAACTATAAAAATTAAAATAAGTAAAATAATTTACGTGCAAATTACATATTTATAATTAGTATCAATAAATATTCTAATAAATGTACAATTATATTATATGTAATATAAATTACCTTTAGTAATATATGACTCACTTATTCACGTAACATTTTTTTTTTAAAATAATATATTTTATATTTGTTACAACATAAAACAAGAAATGTTTTCGAAACAAATAATTTATATATTTTTTTTACTAAGATGATTAAAAGTAGTAAAACTTTATCAATAATAGAGGAAACTGAATTGCAATATTAATTTTCTGATAAAGCAAAGAAGCATAGATGTAACCAAGCTATGATGGAAGAAGATCCTCTATTTTCATTTCATGACAATTTTTCATAAATTATATGCAAGATAAGGTAATAATGAACCCAAACATAATATATTTATAATAAAATACTAATCCAAACATTACTATGTTTTTAGTTTTTCCTTAAATATTTCAAAATTTCTTAACAATTTGTTATTTGTTAATGAAAAATGTTGAGAAAATATTAATCAAGTTAATCACAAAAACTAAATCTTTTTAATGCATGCAACAGGCTAAAAAGTTCAAACAAGCTCCAAATTAATGTAAGGTTTGCAGAGAGAGAGAGAGAGAGATCAGAAAGAGGAACTAGACTTATTTCAACAGGGTTTTACTAATTATGATCCCCTAAACCCTAGTTTTACCTCCATAATCTCTCTCATTTTTCCGGTGATTGCAAGATGGGTCCTCAGTTCCGGCAATTCGTTTGTCTAATGCGAAAATAGTTCTTCTCAGCTGGGGCTCAACTGTTGCTACGTACTCTTAAGTATTCATTTGATTTTCTCTCCCCTTTTGATTCAGTTGGTCATGGCAGGCACACTGTTATCATACATACGATTAAAAAAATGAAAATTTGTTTTGGATTGAAAAATATATATATATATATATATATATACATACACTTGTAATTTAAAATGTTCCGATAGTTTAAATTATAAATTTAGTATCTCCTCCTTTTAAGTCATGAGGCATCAACTGCTGCAGGAAATGCAGTACTTTATGAATGGTTTCTTTTATGGTAGAGCCAATGGGACGGTAAGCTAGCTAGGTTTCTTTTAGGGCTAAATACTCAATAATATAAAAATAAAAAAATTTGTTTTTTTTTTTCTTTTCGAACAACATCACACAACTGGATTGAATCTCTAACCTTAAATTTACATGTCTTACAAAGAGTCTTTAATGTCACTGAATTATAACCACTCGGCCATAAAGTTAAACAGTACTATTTTACTTAATGTGTACATCAAAGATAAAAGCTACCCTGCTTCTCTTCTTCTTGGAAATGTCGAGAAAATTGGAGGTGTTAGCTTTGATTTTGGAATTGTTTTGTTTAAACCCAGGCAGAAGCACTAATTGATATTATATATGTAATTAGGTCCAAGCTAAGTTCATGGTTCAAAAATGGAAATGAGTCTTATCTACTTGACAGCTAAGCGAACCACTCAATTAACATTGTTAATTATAAATTTGTTTTACTTTATTAATTACTTTAGGACCTAATTTTGGAGAGGGGTTATCTTATATATAAGCTGGTATTGGCTCATTTTTGAACCTCCCATCAATAACGACATCAGACCTAATTGGTTCTCAAATCTCAACTGGTGCAGCGGACGGTAAAGAATGTGCAAAGCAAGCCAGAGACATACATGTGTTCAGGATGCCTCCCAAAGCAGAAATTTTTAAATATAACATGTTATATACCTTTATAAATTATAATCGTTATTATTGTCTACATGTCTAATATTATTATTTTTTTAAAATAAATGATTAAAATTAATCTATTCTATCACGTGACAAATATAATCATCGTATGCAACAACATATCCTTCCAATGGGACAATATATAGTTGAGGTTCATCCACCATATTTTACCATAGCCCCACAAGTGAACCCGAGATTTGGTGAAATTGTTTTTCAGTTCGTTGTCAAAAATATGAGAAACCTAATTGTCATAAATATGATTATCAAATGACCACTTCAGTGGGGGACAGCCCCCTAATGTTCTCTACTCGTCCAGGAAAATAATTCTTTGAAATAGACTCATGAAAATCCACTCCTTAATTCGAAAATAACTTCTGTAGGAAAAATATCATCCATTTATTCAACTCTATAATCATTTACATTGGAATTTATCTAATGAATGATGTTTTAAATTACACTTGGAAAAATGATATAATCGAAGGAAAAAATGTAACATTACATGTTACAAGGGTACAAGTATAACAAAAGAAAACACATTATTCTGTCCTGCACATACATTCTTTACAACGTGGATACCTGTAAACGCTCCGAGCCTTAGGCCTTGTCTGGACGTGTTTGGTTTGTCTTACTGCCTTTCTTACTCTCTGCTCGAACACACGCCATTCAATTGTGGAATTCTTCATGAAGATGGAAGCAAGCCTGCGTTTGTTTGGCCGTATTGTTGGCATCTTTCCTCCACCATAGTATATTCGGTAACCTGATACTAAAGATGATAATTGACTCCCTGAATCAGTCATTGCGAAAGCATCTGCAGCAGTGCAGCCTATATAGTCCAATGCCGCTAGCTGCAAGAAAAAGCAATGTTTAAAAATAAATTGAAACGAGTAAGAATTTTCCCAATATCATTTGTTTGCATAGAAATACAAATTTAGGTCCATGGCAAACAAAATTAAAATGTATTATAGCTAACATGAAGTGAGAGGCAACACATAGTCATCATTCAATTGTCAGGGAAAAACAAGATTTAACGGGAAGTAAGTTGAAATGGAACTAACAAGTCTACTCTCAGAAAGACCAGTGTTTATACTTCATACAGAGGTATTAGATGGCTCAACCAGAGAATCACTGCCATTTGTCATAAAAAAAAGCGTTTCTTTTCCTTAAAATCACCATACAAAATCAGAAGACAGAAAAAATGCAGTATCATTCTTATTTGGTATATTTATTAGAATCACGACTCTGATAGTACAAAAGAGCACCCCAAAACCTAAGGAATAAGCATTATCGAACCACTATGAACTGACATAAAATGCTTGGTGCTTGGAGCTCAATGGAACTCCAAAAGGCACATGATGTTGGTAAATGGCCCTGGCATGCAACAGTTGCAGTAAAACTAAAAAGTTCAAACGGTTAAAGGAAAATTTTATCACCTGAGATGAAAAATTCATGAATGGTTGAAGTTCAGTTGATGAGAGCAAACTTTCTTTAGTAACCAGCTTCGGGTACAAGCTTGTCAAAGCAATCAACCTTGACCTCCCTCCATATATCTGTGAACCTGCTACGAATACACTTGTTTTACGATGGAAACCCAGAGCAGCAAGCATAAGCACTGCTTCTTCAGGTGTCAAAGGACATAGGCCTTCTGACCTCAGTGCTTGGGGAGAAGGTAACCTATAAAAGTTTGGCTCAATTAATAAAACTAAACCATTAGGAAACTACATATTTACTTTTAGTTTAGTCTCCTCACCCCACCCTCAGAAAAGGAAACTCACAAGAGTTAAGTATTGTTTGAAGCTAGCCAAAATGTAGTTAAGCCTAATTTAAAATAAGATTTAAGTACTCTATATAGAAAACCTTCATAGGTCATAGCCTACTATTGTTTTAAAAAAAAAAAAACTGTTTAGTATCAAGGCTGCACTCTCCGAAGATAATTATTTTACCATTGGCAATAACATTTACCTTCTCATAATTTTACCAATAGGAAGAGAGAAAAAAAAAAAGTCAGCAATGACGACAAGCACCAAATCCACATACATCTATTTCGAAAAAGAACGAAGCAAAATATGGGAGTTATATAAAATTATTAAATATATATTTTAACAAATCATAAAAAAGTTTATCTACTATCAAAATACATAACATGCATGTAAAGACAATAAGCCAAGAAAAAGAAAATGAGGAATACTTTGTAGTTTTCTTTAGATGTGCCAGTGCAGGAAAATGAATTTCACGGTAGGCTTCCAGCTCTTGTTTCTCCTCATCACCTCCACCAAATTCACATAGTGAATGAGCCACCATGTCAATTTCAAACCTCAGATGCAAAGCTAGATACCTAGAAGCTTTCTTCTGATGGAGTTTACTTTCTTTGCCAACTATTTCTGCATATGGGCCAAGAAGATATTGATCCAATGATCCAGGATAGCCTTCATGTTGACGCAACCTTCGAAGAAGCAAAGCACCAGTTTCTTGTATTTTTGGAACAAATTGTACAGCATGAAAATTACATCTGCATCGAAGTCTCTAGATGTCCAATTAAGAAGAACAAATTAGACAAAATGGTAAGATAGGCAACTAATTAAGGGTAGGATGCATATTATATAATTTATCAACCAGAAAATTGTGAAGGATTCAAGTGCTAGTGATTTACCTGTAACTGAAATGGTATTGGATCAAATGCCAAGCGATTTCCAAATCCAAGAAAATGAACAACTCCATTCTTGAGTATAATGGGAAGAATATGTTTCAAGTAAAAACTTGGCTTGGCCTCTTTCATGATATCTTCATCCGTCACCTGGAACAATATTCTAACACTTATTAGAACACCAATAAAAAACATATGGTATAAGTGAGTCACTTGAGAAATATTCAGTTTTTCGGAGGAACATACAACACTACCGATTGCCTCCAAATCTAATGACTGAAGCTCCTTGGGCAGCTCTTTGACTATCCGAACATCAGGACTCAGGTCGTCAATAAAATGCTCCTCCTGATAAATGTCGCCAAATTGACTGTGACATTATGTTATTCATTACCATCACTTTTCCAAGAGAAAAACTGCTAAATTGACATCATAAAAGGGAGGGGCAATAAAGTTTAAAAAAATAAAGGAAAAAAAGGTGCCTGTTGTGATCTAAAATCAACTCACTGTACGTAAATTTGAGCAGTGAGCAATGATAAAGCAAATAATACTACCCTGTCCCCTTGTTAACTTCCATTTTTGCTGAATAAATATATGAATTCCTTTACTATTGCCCAAGCCTAATTGTATTTTGTATTAAATGAGTAAATGTATGAAATCTCATTCAACATATTACATAAGAAGAAAAAAAAATTCTTCAAATAGAAAAATAACAGAATGTATCACCTTACATCTCTCCATACGCTACTGTACATAAATCTAGGAACAACCAGAGTTGAATTTAGTAATCGTGCAATAACAACTGCATTGCAAACCTGTTTAAGCCAACAAAACAAGCAAATTGTAATTTGACAAGTATTACAAATTCAAAAATAAAAATGCACAAAGAAGCAAGTATAATAGGAGTTACTTAGGACCCCAAACATTACTTACAGCTACTCGCTGCTGATTCATCCCACCGTTTGCTGTGACCATTATGTATCCATTTTTTCCCTCTATATTTTTACAGGAAAAAAAAAGTACTTAAGAACCAATAAAATGATTGTTTAGATTTTGGATCATGAATTAGAATCTTCCAAGTTCCAACCAATAGGATATCCATGCAATGCAATCACTCTAAACACACAAGTCTGCAATTGTTCAAAATATGCAGTCATGCAGACACAAAACACACATAAGAAAAGAAAAAGTGCCAAACCATTGGGTTGCCAGTTGCGTTGATCAGCACAAGGTTTCCAAGAAGAAGCGGTATTGAATGGCTCCATCCATAGATCTTTTGGCTCAGGTTTATTGTGTCCCTGAATCATAATCAATTAAATAAGCCAAAAAAAAAAAAATTACAGACAGGACGAAAACTAGATTCTCTAAGATAACCCGCTACTCAGCCACAACACCAACCAACCAGATAAGACAAGTTTGACGTTTGAAATACCTCTGCCAAAGCATGAGCAGCTAAAGCCAACATCCTTCCATAATTACCTTTCTGAGCCCTTTTCTTTATCCCTCCTTTCTGCATAGAACTCAAAACCATATTGAATGGTAAATTACTAAATTATAAGATGCATACACGCTTATTCAAAGTTTTCCAACTTTGTCTCAATATCTCCTTGATTTGTCTGTAAGAACATTGTTCATTTTATTTGTGTTGTTGTGTTGATCTCTCATTTGCTATCAACTTTTCATATAGTTTAAAATAATTCTATATTAATTATTATTAGTCCATGACTATTCAGCAATAATCATAGCTCATCATCTTCGCCGTGTTGCCCAGTAAAACTTGGTGCAAGTGACATCTAAACGTTGAGCAAGGTTGAATTTTAATTTAGAATGCTCGGAATGTACAACTAGAGCAACAAAAGAAAGGAATTGATTGCTAAAAAAAGCTCGAAGCCGAAAAACATACCTGAACGGTGACCGTTAAAGAAGCTGAAGTGACTTTCTCCTTAGACCCACCATTAGAGTCGACCCCATTATATGGTAGCCGAAAAAGCATCATCCAATTAACCAAAACAAAAATACCCAATAATACAATCAACGCCATGAGCCCTTTTGCTCGCCTTTTGGCATACCATTCCCTCCCCACCTTCCTTCTCCCCCTCTGCTTCGATTTCAATTGCTGCTTCTGATTCCACAGGCAATCCAACGCCTTGAAAACGGAAGACGACGTGTCGAATTGGGAATCAGATAAGTGTTGTCCCGTATTCGATAAACGACTCGGGCCGACTCGAGGTGAATGAGACGGCGACGCTTGAAGGCTCCTCGGAGGAGTCGAGCCAAATCGGGAACTGACATAGCTGGACGGGGAGGTTCTTGACTCGTGTTGATCTAAGACGCCAATATCAACGAACCCATCTTCTTGTTCTTGATGTCCAGATATGTCTCGAATGTAGTTTGGAGGATGAGCACCAAAGGCCATTAAGCGGGTTCGCGAAAGATCTGAGTAAGAAACAGGTATTGTGAAGCTGGGCTTGGGAATTTCTATGGACAAAGCGAAAGGGAGGGAAGCGAGATCTGTCAAGAGCTAATAAGTTTGAACTGCGTCTGCAAATAACGGAAAGTGGAAAGCTTTGTGATTTGGCTTGACTCATACTTAAAATTGTCAAAATTTATGGCAAACTTCAGCTATAAGAATCAGTACTCATTTTCCCCCCTTCTCGTTTATGAATTCCCCTCTGAGTCGAGCAAAGCGAGAAATAAAAACATAAAAATCCACCAAAATTAATTAAAATCATCCAAAACCAAAACAAGTTGTTACCCATTGTAACCAGCAGAGTTTGCTGGGACTAGGAGCATCCGATCTGCATTTCTTCTGCGAACTCACAGTTCTGTTATCTTTTTTAAATAAAATCATATAATTCTCCTAAAACTTAAATTAATAAAAACAATACTTTTATTTTAAATTAAAAAAATATAAATTATATTAGTGGTGCTATTTTTAAAGACAAAGGATCAATTTTTATATTTTTTATAAAAATAAATATTTTTATTTTTTAATTGCATTTAAAACAAAATTTGAACATAAATAATTGCTAAAACAGTTTTTTAAAATAAAAAATTTAAACAATATAGAAAAAATGAAAAAAAATACATAAAATTTGAAAATATGGACTAAACTGTAAGCTATTGCACTTAATCACTCCATTTGAAAAAAATTAGTGAACAATGTCAATTTTTCTGTTTTTATTATTATAAATTTTAAATGAATTAATTTAGTGGCTTTTTTTTTTCCTTCTTTTTTTTTGGGATTAAATAAAGCTATTATTTTTATAAAATAAAATATTTAGAACAAAACTTATTAAAAAACACAATTAAAACAAATAAAAGATAGGAAGAAACTTACATTAAAATATAAGGATACCCTATCTTTATATAAAATAAAGGAAACGTAATGAGCTAAAAGAGGAGGAGACTTTTAAGTATTAAAAACTTACTTTGTTAAAAAAACAAAAGATTGGGTTGACCAGAATTGTTAAGTGTATTGTGACATTCCAACAAGTCAAACATCACCACCAAAAAGTAAAAAAGTGAGAGCTAGAAAATGCTAAAAGACTGGCATAACGTATAGTTAGGTCATATGTTACAATCAAAGCCTACAAAATGAAAAGCTACAAATGGTGGAGCCTACCACCACCAAGGAGCCTTGGCAATACTAGAAGCACACGAAGGCAAACAATCAACAATTGCATTACCACCTCAATAGATGTGAGTACAAACAAAATCCATGTGCTCAACATGAAGAAGACAATTTGACCAAGTTGGAAGCCAATCAGCCTATCTCCACATAACTGAAAGCAATCGAGTTCAAAACATGGCCACCACATAAGCCGAGTTCGACTCCAACTAGAGCTTTGCACATCCAAAGAATAACGAATTTTGTACGGCATGAATAGTTGCTGCCAATTCTGTCCCAAAAACACAAGTGATCCCAAAAAAAAAAAGAACAATAGCTGACAAAAAAGCAAGTTGTTCGGAACACACTAAAACAACCATCGAAGCTGAAGCTTCAAAAGTTGCCATGTCTGTATTAACCTTTAATCAATTTGAGGAAGGCAACCACCAAGTGACTATAATGATCCACATGGCACACGGAGAAATAAGTTGATGAATGCACAATTACTATTACCCACTTTAAATATGTACTTTCACAAAATTGAGTCTTGCATCAAATGAAGAAAAAATTATACTCCATGAGTCCATCCTAATAATGTAGATAATAGTAATAAAAGGTGGTTTTACTCAAGGGTTGAGAAAACATTGTGCTAATAACGAGATGAATCAGGAGAAAATATTACTACGACGAAAGCATCGCGATTTTCTGTATAATTGTTAAGATGAAAATAGACAGCAAAGTTTCAGGTTTTGCTATCTTATAATAGTACTTTAATTTAGTTTTGATATATATTTTACCTTTATTATTAACTGACACGCCCGTATCTAAAAAAATATATTAATTTAATATAATTTTCAGGTATAACTAACACATATAATTTTAATTAAGAGTATTTTTTATATTTGCAGTCAATTTTTTTCATCTCTTTTCTCTTCTATATTTTTTAATTTATTCATATTTCATAAAAAATACATTATCATAATTAATAAATACTTACTTAATGTGTTCTTGTCATAAGTTTAAATTATAAAATACAACTTCTGATATCAAAAATATTAATAAAATTTTTATTCTTCTTTCTCAAGTGAAAAATATATAATGAGATGAACAAAAATAAAAGTATCTATCAATTGTTTCTGCATATTTAGTTTATCATCTCTCTTTTTTCTTATTTTATTTCACAATACAAATACAAATACAAATGTCTTGTTTTATTTTGAATTTTCATAGTTAACTAATTTTATTATTATTATTTATAATATGAATTTATTAGATAATAATGCATCAAGTAGGTATTAGCCAACTATAATAATACATCTTTTATAGAGTATAAATCAATTAAAAATGTAAAGAAAGAGGAAAAAAAAAAGTAGCTAAAAGTGCCAAAAATGGTTTTAAAAAATATTATTTTTGTTGCAGGAAAAAAAAAAAAACCCAAAATGCTAAAAATATTATTCATTAAAATTGCATGTACTGATGATCAGACGTAATAATTGCACCAAATTGTTATCTTTTTCTTTTAAGTATGGGTATCACTAAGATATCAATTAAATAATAGTTTAATTTATGACATAATTTTCCTTCATGCATAAAATTTTATTTTTAACCCTCCTCATGAGAAAAATATATATTCATTTTTCTTATAACATAAATAAATATAAAAAAACATCAAATAAAATCAGAGTACTATTAAGATAGCAAACCTCAAAGTTTTAGCTACTACTTAATTAGAATACACTAAACGATATATACTATATATAAAAATCTAAATCATGCATAACATTTTTTGGAATAAAATTATCCATATATTTTAAACTATTAATATTAATTGACTTTTAAGATCTATTTATTACATTAAATAAATACTCTAAATATGATAATAGAAATAAATACTCTAATTATGATAATAGAATAAGGATCACATCTAATAAGAACTTTAATTACCACATTCAATAAAAACTCTAAATATTATTTTACTTTCATAACTAATTTAAAAGCATAATAAAATTAATTTTGTATTTATTTTAAATATATTATAAAAATTAAAATAAATAAAATAATTCACATATGCTCGTATTTTTTAGGAGCTGAGAAAATTATGTGAAAACATAATTTATTTACATAAACAACTTACAGCTAACTTTCATACACAGTGACATAATGTACCATCACCTTTCTCAGCATTCCCTAAGCTTGGCAACATGGTAAACAAAATTGTAAATATATATAATATAATATTGTAACTCCTTAAAACGACAAGTCGATAGCCTCATGATCTGGAGTCTGGTATGCAAAACCAGTTTCATCATTGGATCGCCTTTTGACCACGCTTGCCCTTTGCACCAACCGCACCAATGCTTGCACAACTTCGGACATTGGTGGCCGGAATTCTGGTTCCGGCTACAGAGACAACCAGCAAAATTACCAATTGAGATTTGAGGATAAGATATGATAGATAGCCACTAGAGTTTATTAAGAACAGGACAACACATGCAAGCAAATAGGATTTACACATGTTAATATGTTATTGCATTTCTCTCCAATCTTTACATTAAGCTAACAGGAGTTCAACTTATAATTTCTTTTAATAGGCTCACACTTTATATTCTCAACTGACTTAATCTTTGGTAATATTAACAAGATGCTACTTTTACCTGAACACACAGGGCAATTATATCAGCAAAACGTGAGAGAGACTTTGCAGGATACATGCCATTGAGGGTAGGGTCGACCATTTTCGCTAGGGCATCAAAATCATGAAGTTGGGGTGTAGCCCATCTGACAAGTGATTGTTCTGATCTCACTCTTGAACTACACATCACAACGACGTGAAAAAATGGAAGAACAAAAGACAAATGATAAGCAGATAACTGCAAAATATAATATGATGCTTCAGTGAGTGAATAAACATAAGCACAGAAGGTTTTCAGTATAGCTATACCAGTCCAATGGCTTGCGGCCAGTCAACAGCTCAAGCATCACAACTCCAAAACTATACACATCGCTTTTTACAGTGTAGATTCCTGACAGAGCAAATTCAGGAGCACTATAGCCAAATGAACCAACCATCTGAGTTGAGACCTGCAAAGGATGGAAAATTACCTTCAACTTAACAGGCATGAGAAAAATATTTGAGAACTTGTACCAAGTACAATCCTAACTCTATCCACTAACCTGCAGTTCTGTGTTCTGTGTTAGAGCTGCTAAGCCACAATCAGACAAGTGAGGATTAAGTTCTTCATCCAGTAAAATATTTGCTGACTTGAAGTTTCTATGTACAACAGATGGCAAACATACTTCATGCAGGTACCTGGTGGACACATACGTAGCTTAGAAAAATTATTTGTTTTAGTCATAATTCATAAAAGAGAAAATTCATTAAGGGAACAAAAACAAACAGAGCATGAACTTGAATACATGCAGCCTCTGTAAATGAAATTGATCAACCACTCAGGCATCACCCTATAATGGCTAACCAACAAAAGAAATCATGATCCAACCTAGGCTAGAGCCAGAACTATACCCTATTCTAACCTAGCGGAAATCATGATCCAACCATTCATGCTTGGATGCCCACTTATATATGCCATATAGTCAATGAGAATGAGAGAGAGAGAAACTTAAAAGTTTGATATTCATGTAACATACTCTAAAGCTCGTGCAGTGCCAAGTGCTATCCTGACACGTGCATTCCAAGTCAAAGCCTTGCTCCCTTCTTCATCAAAATGGAGCATTTCATGAAGGCTTTCCTTTCCTATATACTCAAAAATCAGAAGACGCTGTCCGTGCTCTGTACAATACCCAACTAGGGTAACAATGCTTGGGTGCCTTAAGCGGGACATATTTGAAACAACTTCTAGAAAGTTATCTTCCTCCTGTAGTGACAGTGCTGCATTGTCGATTTTCTTAATGGCCATATTCTACAAAGAAAGAGAAAGGCATACTATCAATTAATTGGGATGAAAAGTTTAAGGCAGAACTAAGCTCAGGTAGCTTTAAAAGATCCTTTATAATTTAAGTCCAATTGACAGAACATTTTTGCCCTGGCCAAACCATTTATCTTTCAGTTGGTAAGATCAAAGAAACTAAAAGGCCATGTAATTCACATTTTTGTGTGTCTGGTAAGCGTGGCACATAATTTAGAAATATATTGTGTAAAAAAATGCATCAGTACATGAGAGAGAGTATCAAGTATGGCAGTTGAAATCTGACTGGTGCATAGTTTAATTTGTTTAAATAAAAAACCTTTCATCTACCAACTGAGAAGTTGTGTTACAAGTTTAAACTGCAAATAAATACCTTTCCATTAGGGAACTCAGCTTTGTAAACACGGCCAAGTGAGCCTTCACCAATTAGAAATTCCTGACTAAAGCTGTTAGTTGCTGTTTGGAGAGAGGCAACAGTGTATGAAGTTGCTGTGATAGGAGATCTTATTCTCTTAGCAGATCCATTTTTCCCATGTATCCTATCAGCAGTCAATTTGTCAGCAGGTGGAGGCATGAGATCGGCCACAACAGCAACAGGTTTAACCCTCTGTTCCCTCATCTCCATATTCACTGCAAGATCAGAGAATTATGCAACATGATGGTAACTATATTCAACAATATAAGCAACTCCAACTTGTTAAAAGACCAAATAACATTGAATTCGGACATGACTATAATCTAACACTGGTATGGTCATTACAACTTTATTATATTATTAGGTCTTCACCTCCTTGCTTGTGTGTCAATGTTTCCCCGTTGGGCTGCATATGGACTAGCTCTCGGAAGTGCCATTTCTAAACTCTAGACATTTTAAAGTTTATCTATTCGACTGAACCAATTGAAAACGTAAAGTAGAACAGACATGAAGAGCAAGAGAATCTACCAATATTAGTGGCAACAGGAAGACTCTGCTTGGGCACCCGTGTACCATGGTCCTTCCTTTTATTCTTCCAGATGCAAAAGATCAAAGCAAGTAACAAAACAATGGCAACAGAAGCACAACCCAAAGTTATCCCTACTAAAGCCGCAACCGTCAAACCCTCATTTGAACCTGATGCTTCATAGTCAAAATCCTGCTTATGGGCAGATCCAGAATGATTATGTTTACTACGATATTTGCCTGGGGGAGGAGGGCTGTATGGAAGCAGCAGTGATGGTGCAGGCTCATTGTCGAAAGAATTCCCATCATATCTGCATCCATTTCAGAGCTAAATTACATATTAGAAGAGCTAAAGATCATATAAAAAATGGCTCAAAGAACGGAAATACAAATGCTTACATAAAATGAGAGATGGACCTAAGCTCTTGAGGAATCCATCCACTGAAGTGGTTATTTGCAACATTTCTGTTGAGAGAGAGCAGGAAGTGCAGGAAAGAGCGTCATAAAAACAAAAAGATAAATACTAGAAATTATAGTCCAGATTTGATACAAACTCACAATGTAGTCAAAGGCAAACCCGTAAGAAAATCGAGAGAACCAGTTAGTTGATTGTTCTGCACAAAACTGCCAAAAATTTAGATAATATTAGATATTTAATTGCGAAAACAATGAGTACCAAGATTTTCAAGAAAATTAAAAGCTCACAGTGTAGAAAGATTGGATAATAAACCAAAGGAACTTGGAAGATAACCCGAAAATCTGTTATGAGAAAGATCTCTGCATGGACAAGTAAGATGGTCGAATGCATCAGACAAATAAAAATGTAATATAAAAAGTGCTACTGTCTTGTATTAGTCATCTATAGCTAAAAATGAATAATGGTACTATGGTAGCATACTATGAGATAATCAAAACATTAAATGATTTTAGCAATGGTAGATGGAATAACAATAGACCAGCATTCTCAAAAACAAGATACAAGCAGAGACTTATTAAACTAAGAATAAGTGTACTGATCCATTTCATAAGTTACATTAAGTTTAAACAGAGAGAAAGACCAAAATTTTTAACCCTACGAAAATAAACATTAAGACATGGACACTGCATTAAAGATAGCATCATAATATTGACGGATAAAATATTAAATAAATAACAAAAATTGCAACAATAAAATATGTGAGTGAAGTAGTGTATCTTACAAAGTTGCAAGCCCAGTAAGATTAGAGAAAATGTCCCCAACTGACTGCGAGAGTGAATTACGACTAACATTGCTGAAAGCAAAGACTTATTGTCATGAGCAGAGAGAGGGCCAAATTTTGTGACAGAAAAAAGCTTCATAGATTAAAGACAAGAGGCTCACAGATAATTCAGAGAAACCATAGTGGAGATGGAGTAAGGAAGGTTGCCGCTTAAGTTGTTGCCCGCAATATTTCTGCATGACATAATCAATAAGACTTACTTCATACAATGAAGAGAAACATAAAAAAACTAAAAAGACATGGCTTCATAGAAAAGATGAGGAAATAAACAGTTGAACATTACAGGCTTGTGAGATTGGGTGGCAGTTGATAAGGAATAGTGTCATGAATGTTGTTATTACTCAAATCCCTAACAAAATGAAAAACACAAATTAACAACTCAATTGATCATTGAGAATATAATGTTATTTAAAGGCTACTAGAAAAATAACCCAGAATGTGGGGAAAACACAGAAGTATTTCCTCACATTTTCCTCAAAGACAAGAGATTTGAAAGTAAGTATCCAATTGTTCCACTTAGTCCCAACCCTGAAAGGTCTCTGTTGCGGCAAAACCAAGAAGCATGAAAAAAAGCAATCAGTAAACAACATACAACTGCAAGAAGCCACATTTGCAGTTACATGATAAATTCCATACATTGAAACAACAGCTGAACCATCGCAGGTTATTCCTTTCCATGACTCTCCACACGCATCACCCCCACCACTTTTCCAACCAGTTAACTGAAAAGGACTGTTCAGTGAGGTGTACATGACCTGAAGAGCTTGAACTGCAACAGATAAGAACACTGTTAAACCCTTACAATAATTGATAAGAGCGCACTGCTAAAACACCACCATTAGTTCGTTAAAAAGACATGGGCAAAAACAAATTTCATGCTCAAAGTTTTATGATTTCGGAGCCCAAGTTCAACCTGGGAAACTAAAGCTACCCCATAAACGAAACAGTTCTAGACATTAAATCCATAATCCATCATCAGTCATTTTCCTACATTTTCTCACTAACCAAACACAGCATAAAGGTAAAAGCTTTATTGGGCACAAGTGAATCATTAAATCAAGTCACAGTAGTCAAATGCCATAATATTTACTATAATCTCATTTCAATCGAAATCATAACACCTACCAAGTCACAATCGAACCCATCAATGAAAAACTATCCTCCAGCAGAAGGAAAAAGGGAAGAAAAAAATCCGATGGTTGTAAGAAAAAAATAAATAAATAAGAAATATAAAGAAATGAGTACCATCAGAAGCATCTGTGGTGCCCATAACGAGTGGTACAGCAACCAAGATCGAAGCGAATAACAGCCAAAGCAGCTCAGTAATCAAACTAGTTAATTGCTTGTTCGCCATTGTGGTAGTTTTTCAAAGTTTACAAATTTAAAAGCCGATAAAGTGGAATGCTTGTAGACGCACCATGGATTGCAAGCCAAGTAAATAGAGTGAAAATGTAAAGTGGCAGGAGCAGAGGTCGTAGTAACTGAGACTACTGAGAATAAACATTTCCAATAAAGAAAGGAAAGTATATAGAGAGAGATTCGAAGCTTATAGTAATGAAGGGAGAAAAGTCCGTGAACACGTGTAGGCGACAAAGGGAAAAAAATTTAGAAGAAAAATGAAAATCGGAAAATGAAGAAAAGTGGTTTTGAAGTATTCAAGCAAGCAATATTGGTCATTACACTTTTCAGGCAGCAACTCTCTTGCTCTTGCTTCTTCGGTTGAATCAATTCCCCTACTTGCTTTATCAGGTTGGTCTTGTATGCTAATGTGTTGATCACGTCTATAACACAAGAAGAATACGATAATAAAACGGTATAAAAACTATATATTACCTCTCTTTAATCACTCTAATTATAATGCATGAATACAAGGCTATTTTCGTAATTATAAAAATATATTATTAAAAATTACAAAAGATAATGCTCATAAAAGAACTCTTCATATCATTTGATTCGTATAAAAATTTGTTCTTGTTATAATGTAACATTGATACACTTGTTTTGTATTTTTCACAAGACTACGTGTATTTAATGTTCAATAAATAGGGCTCTTCATGCATCTTAGGTGGTGTTTGGTTGGTTGTAATAAGACATATAATGTAATCAATTTAGCTTATTACAATGTTTGATTTTTTTAAAGAGATGTAATGTAATGTAATTAATTACATCTCGCGTCGTCGTCCAACCCGTCGTCGTCGTCCAGCTCGCGTCCAGCCCATCGTCGTCGTCCAACCGTCGTGCGCCAACCAGCGCCCTCCTCTGCGTTTGTGCGACGATTGTGCTTTTTTTTTTTTTTGAAATTGCATTTTTTTGTTGCATTTGAATTAATTTTTTTTGTTGTTAATTTATGTGATTAATTAAAATTTATTAATTATTGTTACTTTTTTCGTTATAATTAAATTTTTTTTGCTAAATTAATTTTTGTTGTTGTTAATTTATGTGATTAATTAAAATTTATTAATTGTTGTGATTTTTTTTTTCTATTTCATTACATTACAGTTGTCAAACTAAACACTGTAATACTGATTCCTTTTTTATTACAGTTACTAAACCAAACACTGTAATAGTAATACTGATTTCTTTACATTACATTCTATTACGATTACGATTACGATTACATTCAGTGAACCAAACGCACCCTTAAGATTTCTATTGTTTTCTTTTAAATGTTATGAAACACTAACTCTAATTTTATTACTTAATTTATTTTTTATTTTTTATTTTTAATAATTAAAATTAAATAGTGATATAAAATATAACTGTACAGTTATAGTCTCTACTCTCTGGTTAGTATTACTCTATGAATAAAATTATTATATTTATTAAATAATTTTTTAATTATCGATGGAATGTTAAGTTAAAAATGTAACGTAATAAAATATTTATGAAATTACTTATTAACGATTTTCACAATTGTCACAGATTATATATGCTTATTATTAGAGATGATAATTTTTAACAAGATCTGAATATGATACGATACGAAATTTTTTTTAATAAAAATTGATCAATAATTTTTTTTTCATATTTTTAAATTTTTTTTTATTTCTTACTATAAATAGGCAACACGAAATAAAATTAAATAAATTTTTTCATGTGTTAACTAATACAAATAATATAAAATAAACTTAATACCGACATAAATAATACGAGAATACGATGCGATTGTCATTCGTACTTACTGTACGTTCGAAAGTATTTTTCGATTTTTCTTTAACAAAAATTAAATTTATTTGACCAAGTTTTTCCTTTTAAAATTTATTTTATTTTAAAGTTTGGTATTAATTGGTTGCCACTTATTTGGCAGGTTTGTACTTGTTATAGGTTTATTAACTTTGAAAAATTAGTAAAAGAATGTTTTCTAATTTTAAACAGTTGAAATATCACGATTGTCAAATTTGTTTAAAATAATTTAATATACGTTATGGAAGGCTAACGTAATTGTTGATAAAATTGTTTATTCACAACTAAAAATGATGACTTTTAAGTTTTTATTAAACCACGTATACCACCACAGTTTAATACTTGTTAACAAGAGTAATGTTATAGAATACAAATTTAAAGTCATGTTTAGAGTTTTAACTTTATCTTATTCTTTAAAATTAAAAAAAAAAAAAAAGTAAATTAACTATAAAAGTTTAAAATTAAGATAGAATCATGAATCTAAAAGTCATGAAGCATTTTTCAATTAATAATCAATGCTTGAAGGGTTTTTTATTTAATATTTTACACTACTTATTGTTATTATTATTATTATCAATGTTGTTTGTTAAAAGGCAAAACCAGTAATGTAGGATACGCAGGTCACTTTTCCATTTGCCCAATCCTAAAGCGAAGGATCAAATAGCACGAATAATGGAGATTTTTTGTTTTGGGAATAACGAATAATAAAGATTTAAATCAGCAACTTTCATTCCCATAAAAATGAAGATTAAGTCAGTGACCGGTGTGGGGATAGAATGTCAAATTTGTCCAAACGTTTTGATTGTTATTACAGTAATGCCACTCGTAAGTTAATAATTGTCAGTGTGTGTAAACTGATACGGACCTGCCTTGTTTTTACTTCCAAAACGTAATCGAACTTTTCAACTTTTTTTTACTTTTCACTTTGTCCTTGTAAAATGATGTGATGTAAATATCATTATATTATATAATATAAGAAAATATCCTTACATTTTGCATGCTTAATTTATCTAAATTGTTATAAAAAATATTTATATATATATATATATATATGTGTGTATTTATCTCAATATCTCAAAATGCAAGGATATTTTCTTATATTATATATATATTATTCATTGTGATACTTTACATAGTTTTCTCCAACTATCCTCTGCTACGAAGAGCAGTAATTACTTATTTTTTATTTAAATATAAATATATTTAAATTATTGCATTTTATGTATTTTTGAATAATAAAATTTTAGAAAAAAAATATAAACTTATTATATATATATATATATATATATATAATTTTATATATATTACTCCCGTGAAAAGTTGGGAGAAATTAGTACTCCCCCAGGGCGGTGGTGGATGTGCACATCATAATTTACTTTCTTTTTTTTTTTTCCTGCTGCTTTTCGTTTGACATATCGTGGAAAAAAGTTTATTTACTTCATTCTCTAGTGAAAATTTAACCAATATAATTCTTTCTTTCTTTCTTTTCCCTTATTCTACGTGGAACCAAATATTATTTATTATTTTTAAAATATATTTCTCATAACTTATATCATTTTCTCATTATATCAAACATCAATTAATTAATAATATTTTTTTAAAAAATAATTATATTAATTATACATTTAATTAATCTAAAGTATTAAATTATTATTTATCCTAATAACAATGAATAATTTTTGGAGATTGTAGTTTATGTGTAAGAAAATTTTTAAATCATACAATTTAATCATTAAATTTTTAATCTCTAAACTATTAAAATCATACATATATCTTTAAACTTTTAAATTATATAATTTTGGGAGATGGTTGAACTATTTTATTAATCTCTAAACTTTGATCAAATTTATACATATATCTTTAAACTTTTAAATCATACAATTTAGTTATTAAATTTTTAAAATTTCACACATAGATCTCTAAACTTTTAAATTTTATAATTTAGCCTCCAAATTTTTAAAAATTCATATATAAGTCTTAGCATGACTTTTAAAATATATATTGTTAATCAAAATTTTAAAATTTATGTGTAAAATTTTAAAAATTTAGGAACTAAATCATTTGGTTTAAAAGGTTATGGACTTATATATAGAATTTTAAAAGTTTAAAGATCAAGTCATATGTTTTAAAATTTTAAAAATTTATGTATAAATTTAATTAAAATTTAAAAATTAATAATATAATTTAACCTATTTATTAATCGACAGTGATCATGTTAAGATATAAGGAGACTTCATTAACAATTTTGTAGTATTTTCATGAGAAAAATAATAATTATTAAAATATATTATTTTAAAAGAGAAAATTTTTTATATATTTTTTGTATTAAATTGAGCTATTACTTACCAGGTAAAACCAATAGGTCCTTAAAAACCAAAATGTCACTTCTTTTTTTAGTCAAAACCTATTATTTTTCACCTTCTTTAATGAAAGTAATAAAATATTCACATTTTAAAAATTATTTTATTTTTATTATTAAGATATTTCAATGATTTTTTTAAGGAATATTTATATCACTTTTTCATAAAAATAAAAATAAAAATTATTTTTTAAATAATAAAATATTATTTTATTAATAAAAAAAGTATAAAATAATAATAAAGATAATTTATTATGATAAAATTATTATTTTATTTTAACAATTTAAAATTTAATTTAAAAAGTACAATATTTTTTCTTAAATTATTTTTGGGTCTTTTATAAATTTTATATTTTATGGTTTTTTTTTTTTTTTTTTTTCATTTTTTGCATTTTTTGAGCACATTTTTGTATAGCATTTTTTGTTGTTGTAAATTTTATGTTTTGATAGAAACTACAAATTTTACAATAACAAAAATTGGGACTATACAAGTCAAAAAATATATAATCAATGGCTTTGAAGCTATATGGATGAACTCTCTCTATTCTACCATATTCGAAAACCACATGAATGAAGCAATTGCTACCCAATTTTGAGCAACATATTGAAGGTGCACTGTTCAATTTATAGTACTACTATCCGAAGTTGATAGATTGAAAAGAGCTTATTTGTGTAGTTATAACGCAACTGATATTGTAATTTTTTAACTTATATAGTATTTATTTTTGATATTATAAAGCCTAAAGTTTTGATGCCAACACAACACCTAAAAAATGCAATTCAAAAAATGTAAAAAAATGCAAGTTTTTTTCATAAAATATAAATTTACAAAAAGAATTAATAAAAAAAAATGATATTATACTATTTAAATTAAATTTTAAATTATTAAAATAAAATAATAATTTTATTTTTATTATTACTTAAAAAAAATTATTAATAAAATAATATTTTATTACGTAAAAAGTTATTAAAATGTTGTTTTTATAACGACAGTAATTGAGTGTCTTTTATAATATTAAAGTCACTAAAATGTTAACTTATATAAATAAATTGACTTCTACAATTTTACACCCAGAATAAATATAGTACAATCTGAATAGCAGACAGAAATCCTTGCATTCTAGATTGGATGTATTTACTAAAATCTAGAACCTTTTGAGAAATAAAAGAGAAGGAAAATATATAAAACATGAACCTGGGTCGACTCAATATTTAGTCAGCTATAGCCTATGCATCGTGCATGTATGTGGATTTTATTTTTTTAATTATAAATAAGGTAATATGACGTATATATAAGTTAATAATTAATTAAAATATAAATTAAATAATAAATATGTTAAAAAGTTTAATAATATATATTTGATTAATTTTTATTATATAAATAATGATAGAATTAATAAAAAAAAATATTTTCCATAACTCTGAAGTGAAAGGTCAATCACCTTTTTGGTTGCGTTCTTGTGGTGCAATTATTTTCCAAATATATTCCATAAATATGAGCAACAAAATAGACTTGGACATTTTAATGCGAACCAGAATGAGACCCACCCAAATAAGCAAGTTGGCTCAATCCCCTCTCAATGTAAGCAATTTCTACTTTCATTTTCTGAATTCTGATTATTTTGTGGTTCATTTTCTCGCTTTTAAATGCATGAATTAATTGAAAAAAGCTTGCTTTTTAAAAAAAAAAAAACTTAAATTGAGTGTCTTAATTTATGGAAACAGAACATGATTGATCAAACGCTGTCTAATTCTCATGGGAACCGTGCCGTACAACATGATTCTACCAACACTGCGAAGTATTAATTTATTTTAATAATAAATGCACAGAATATATTATATATGTCATAGGAACTTAATTGAATTTTCTTTTCTTAAAAAAAAACAAAAAAAAAAACTATGCTTGTAGGGATTTTGATCATGTTCGTCGGTATATGCACTCTGTGATATCAATGCAAAAAACTGAAGTTTTAGATTCTGAACTAAATGACTTTTCGAAGGTAAGCTTTTTCAATTTTTAATTATTGCTTAGAGGTTTATTTATGTCTTTTTTAGTTTTTAAAATATGGCAAAATGGTATTTGAATTACCAAGCTTAATCTAATGTAGGGTTATTTTAGCCTAAATTATGAGAATCGCCAGAAATTACTTCTGTCACTTGCCAAAGAGTATGATCTTAATCGTATGCGAGTTCGTGAGTTGATGAAACAGTATCTTGGACTTGAGCTTCCCAGCAGTAAGTTCTGTATTGATCATTTTCAGCTGCTAATTTTTAAGAAGATTTGTGCTTTATAGCTTAATCATTTGGGAAATTTCTGTGTTGTTTTATATTTGTATTTTTAGGTGACAATACACAAGCAGATGGCCTTGAAGAGGAAAACATTATCTCTTCTTTCTATCGTATTGAGCTGAACTTGAGGCAGGCTCTTAAGCCAGTTTATGAAGTTCTATTTGAGCGATTGAACCCTCATCCTGGTGGGCTGAAGTTTTTGACTACTATTCGAGCTGACATTCTATCAATTCTCGCGTAAGGTTGCAGCTCGTGTCGTATAATCTCATCTTGTTGGATATTATGCAGTATTTCTCTTTTTTCATGTCTGCCAATGCAACCTTTTGAGTTTCAAATTGATAAAGCTTAGAAAATTCAGGGTATATGCTCGTACTTACTTATTTTCCTACTTACTGCTTTCTAATTCAATTTTTAAAGAAAATATAACTTTGTTTGCCAACTACTTATGTTTTTTGTTTTCTAAAATATGAAAACAGAACATAAAAAACTTGTTTGAAAAACTGTATTCGGTGTATGTTTGCTCTTTTGTTATCTATTTAATACTGATGTTTTCATTTTTATATTCTCAATTTTATTTTTGTATTATTGAGGACGGCGATAAAAAAGAGGTGCGGACATCATAGTCTTTGTGAAAAGGAGGTGTTAAGAGTATGATTTGAAATTTAATTATGGAAGCTTTGAAATATGAAAACAGAAAATAAGTTTTGAAAACTTCATTTTTTCATGTTCTAAAATTAGTCTAAAAAGTGGAACTAGTTTCCAAGTAAATGGAAAATAGAAACATAATTAATTACCCAACAATATTAAATTCAATAACTCGAGTTTGAATATAGAAATAAAAAAGAGAATACATTGCAATACGACCCCCAAGTGATTCAGTTGATTTCTCATCTTACTTAATACAGATTGTAATTCAAGAAAAACTATATAAAAATGGAGATTTTAATTCTTTATAAACTTTTATTCTTTAATTGTCAACTATGAGAATCATATCTAAGGAATTTTGGTGATACGTTCTGCATAACAGAGAGGAAAATATTGCATCTATGAGGGCATTGGATTCTTATATCAAGGAGAAACTTGGTACAGTTCTCAGTCCTGCTTCCTTAGAACTTCACCAGATCACATGGGATGACCCTGCCTCTTTGTTAGAGAAGATTGTGGCATATGAGGTATGTTTATCTTCTTACCTGCTGTTGCATTTAAAAGTTACTTTCCAGGCTGTATCATGTGTTAATTACATGTTTTTCAGGCTGTGCACCCAATCAGTAATCTGATAGATCTCAAGAGAAGGATATTTACATCCAGCAATGCCTGGTTAGTAGTTCCTTTTACGCTTTTAGCTGTTCATGGATAACAGTTTCATGGCATGCGTACTTTCATTTCAGCTGCACAATAATCATACTTTCTTGCTGGTTTCTTCTTTATCATTGGTATTGCTGTCCACTAAAAGCAAATCTACATTTTCTTTTGGTAATTAGAACTGTGAACTGTGATATTGACGTGACTGGAATATTTTCGGTTAAAAAAATAAAAAAACCTAATGGCATGAGACAAGGGAAACTCTTTTCTTATCAAGAAAAGGAAAAAAAAAATTGAAAAGGGCAACTTCAAAAGTAAATTGGTTTCAATTGTCCCATGAAATATGATTTATCATCTCTATTCAAAATAAAATTCAAACTTTACAAGCGACCTTTCAGCCACCAATATTTGAGGAGAAGGGTCCAGTTATATTCTATGTTAATTAATCTGAAATTGCATAATATATTTGGGAATTCAGTTCAACTTATGAGTTATGTTGATTTACTTGAACATTTTTCAATAACTTATGAATTATTCTATGTTTATAATATCAGCTGACAAGTCAAATTGGTTGCGTTTGGGTTATTGAGTGAATACCTGATTCATGAATATGTTGCTAAAAAAGTACTTTCAAATTATCACCTTCAGATAAAACCTAAACTCGTATATCATGTGGAGAAAGACCTATGCTTTTGAAATATTCTGGACTAATTTTTCAGAAAAATGAACTTTTCTTCAGGTGAGCCCCTTATTTTCATTGAAGTTGCACTTCAAAAAAATGTGGCTCAAACAATACAAGTATTCTCTCTTTCCCTATCGATCTCTCTATTCTTTTAATCTTGTTTTCTCTTCTTGTTAGCAGTAATACAACGACTAATACTTCTTCTCTTTCAGGAAGTTATGTGGGATGATCCTCCCACAGCTGAATGTGAGGCAACTTGCGCATTGTTTTACTCCATATCGTCAACTAAGGTTTGCTTGTCAATTCTAATAATTTTATTTAAAGCATAATAGTGACCAAGATGAAAAGTTAGATATTTACTACATGATTCAGTTTACTAAGCTGTATGCTAGCAAAAAAAAAAAAGTATACTAAGCTTGCCATGTATAATTTTGAAGTTATTTGCCTAAAACAATGTTTTTAACTAAAATTGGATAACAGAGTCTTATCTAGTGTATATTTCTAAGTCTTCAAGACAAGATTGATTAAAAATATAAATCATGTTCTATTTACGTAACTTGTCTCATATATCTCTCCCCCAATCTTTTCCTTGTATTTTCCTATTCTACCTTCTTTTGTAATGTTTTCAATAAATAGAAGACTTTTGTACAAGGAATAAGCGTGCTGCATAACTTGAGTTTCTCTGCCATAACTATCTGCTAAGGTTTGCATAAGATTTATTGTTGGTTGTCCCCTATCACGGGCCTGATCACACTCTTGATTTCTGCAGCCTGGCTTATCAGGGATCAACCTTGGCAAGTTTCTTATTAAACGTGTGATAAAACTAGTTAAAAGAGACATGCCACATATTTCTGTGAGTATTTGCCTTTTAGTCTTTTCAAAAGTTTGAAGAGCTCTACCCCTTGTTAAGCAAATTCTACATGCCAAAAGGACTAATTAAAACATCTATCACAATATTAACATTACATTTGTTTTAGATGCGCGCATTTTTGGCTTATATATTTTATTCTTATGCTAAAATCTTTTGGATGATTTTAATTGGTAGATGTTGGTTCTTTGATTAGAATGAAAGTTCTGTCCTTAAGTGTCACTGTAGTCCTGAGATGCGACGGTTATTAGACTATTAGTATTTCAATTCACATCCCAAGCAAGAAATTATTTACAAGCTTAACGGCATGTTTCATGTTATGTTTTCCTTACTAATTTCCATTTCAATCTTAGGTCTTTAGCATTGACACTTGAAAATGCTCAAACCTATTATTAGCTTGATTCCTAACTCATTAAGGTGTCTCGTGTGACTCATTCCTTTTCAACTTTTTTTTTTTCCTTCCCATTTTTTTAATTTTGAAATAGACGTTTGCAACCCTCAGCCATATCCCTGGATTCATGCAATGGCTGCTGTCAAAGTTGGCATCTCAATGCAAGCTTAGTGAAGGAGAAGATGTGTCAGACTATTCGTCGGACAGATCCAGTTCCACATTTTGTGAGAACATACTTGAACCTGAAGAAGAGAAAGCACTTAATGATATTTCCACGTAAGCGTTGTATAATGAAACCATATATAGTTTAGTAATAATTTTTCATCCTTAAGAACACTTAAAACCCTGTCAAGATGAAGCCATTCTCATTTTATGGCCTCTTAGTACTGTTGTGGACATTACCGAGGGGAAAAAGTAATACTAAATTGGAAATATGTTATCTCCTGTAATTTGTTTGCATACATTCTGACTTGCAGGCTATGTTACCTGGACACGGCACATTCATCCATCACACCCGTGTCGACGCGACATGACACCGACATCGGTGTGAAATACGTGTCCGATACGGCGGCTGTAACTCCAGACACTCCAACTATGATTTTGGTAGCCTCACTTATGATTTTGGCAGCCAAAAATGGAAAAATAGAAGGAGACTAGTAAGAACATCCAGCCTTCAGAGAAAAGGAGAACAGTAAGAACAACAAGCTTAAGAGAAAATGAGAAATAGAGATATAAAAAGTTCGAAAAATAAGTGAGAAATATTACCACCATAGTCCATGGCCGCCAAGCAAGAGAACGAAGCAGAGAGCCAAAGACAAATGAGTAATTAAAGAAAAAGATGAAGCAGAGACAAACGAGACTGTGGGTTATTCTTTTCGCTTTTTCTTCTTTTCTTTTCTTTTTTTGTTTTCCTTATTTCTCTTCCCTATGAGCATCGGTTATTCTTTACTTTTTTTTTTACTTTCCTGTTTCTCATCACATGAGAACGTTTTTCTGCCCAAAGAGCATTTAAAGCTCATATTTAATATATGTAATTTTTTTTTTTTATAGATTTAAAATAAAACTTAATTATTGATATATCTTTATATTATAATTTAGTTATAATTTACTTGAATGTTTATTTATCGTAAAAAAATTTATGTATATTTCCTTTATTTTTAATTATAATTAATACATATTTATTTTCATTTTTGTAATTATTATTTTAATATAAACTATAAGCGTATGATTTTATTTTTGTATTTGAAGAAAATATATACATATAAATTATGATTTATAATTATATATTACCATATATGATATATGATTCGTAATTATATATTATTTTTGTATTTGAAGAAAATATATACATATGAATTATGATCCAGAATTATATATTACCATATATGATATATAATTCGTAATTATATATTATTTTTGTATTTAAAGAATATATATATATATATAAATTATGATTCATAATTATATATTACCATAATTTGTTTTTACATATTACTATATTTATACAAGTAATATATTAAAGAAACAATAATGCAATAAATATTTAATGATTAAATAAAGAATTCATATATTTATAAAAAAAAAATCTAATATATAATATATATGTATCCAAATATTTTTTATATTGGGTCTATTTTATGTTTGAATGTCTTGCAATTTCATATATATAAATTTTTTAAAATTATGATAATATGTCGTGTTTAAGTACCCTTATTTAAAAAATAGACACTTTATATCCGTATCCAAGTGTCCTAAAATTTTATCAATAGACAAATTCAACACCTAAACACGTACTCATATCCGACACTTTTTTCCGAGTCCAGATAACATAGCTTGCAGGGAATTCACTGCTGGAAAAAATGGCATGGAAATCATGTTCAAATTGCTGAAATCAACAAACCATGAGTGGACAAGTTCAGATAAATTGCTCTCTGTTCTAGAACCCCCTCTAATGCAACTCTGTGCCAGGTGCGTGGATGTTCCCACAAAAGAACTTTACTCCCATTCTAGTCTTCTTGAAACTGCAACATAAAGCTCATTCCAGTATGATTATTAAAGCAAAAAATGAAATTGTCATTTATGCATTAATAATTTTAAATATTTGATGATTTTGTGCTTTAGATACCTTGTGCAAGAGAAAAAGAGAGGAAAAGCTCTAGATTCAGTTGCGAACTTTCACTTGCAAAATGGAGCTGTATGTCACTTTACTCAATTATATGTGTAGTACATTGTTCCTAGATGTCGGTGATGTAATTTATTGAGCTAAATGGAAGGATTTTCACTTTAGGCATACAGGGACAATAGGAGCTGCTTTAGTTTCAGACTTCACTAAGTTGGATGGACCACCAGCCAAAATCAAGCTACTGATAAAAAGCTTTGATTGTTTCTAAATCTTCAATTTTTTTAATGTGTGACAGATGATCGAAAGAATAAATTGGATGGCTGACCGATCCGACAAAGGCCTTTGTCAAAGTGCCGGTATTATGGTCAACTATGCATACAGGTATTTTCCCTCTCAAAATCAACTTCCCCTTTCTTTGATCTTTTTGATAGGAAAAACTATCTCCTCTCTTGTGGGACCCTGGGAGGTGATTCCATGTATCATGATGGCACTAATAAGGAACACTAAGATTGACGAGTAATGCTATACGTTCAAGTTGAGAATACTTTTCCGTACTCCCTAGTGTTTCATATCTAGCTTTCTACAACAATGGGCCCTTGTGTGCAAGGGCTATAGGGGGGCAAAGCATTTTCCTGCTCATACAGCACTGATGACTGAGGAGTTAGGTAAATCCAATAATATGACTGCTTACGACGTGGGGACCCTGCTTCCTCATTCATACCATTGAACACAAAACTTCTATTAGACCTTTGGGATTTTGTAATTTTTGGTCTCATTTTTAATAAAATATATTTATTTATGCTCTTATTCTAAAAGTGATAGCTTTTCGATCATCTATTTAATTAAAAGTAATTAATTGATCTAATTTAAATAGTAAATGTAATTTAATAAAGATTGATTTGTCTTTTTAGATATTATGCATCGCATTTTCTGTAGGGGTCTTGTTTGAATCAAGAAATGTGATACAAAAAATGCCAAAAAAAGATATAAAAAAAATCTCATAAAATAAAAAAATTAACAAAAACAATTGGCAAAAAAAATATATATATATATTGTATTATTTAAATTCAATTTTATACTGTTAAAATAAAATAACAGTACAATATTTTTTTATTTTATATTTTTGTCAACTATTTTTATAAATTTTACATTTTATGAGAATTTTTTGTATTTTTTTGACAATTTTATGTATCGTGTTTTATAAAACGCAATAAATAATAGCTAAAAGAACAAATTAAACATTATTAAATTGCATTCATTATTTAAAATTAAATTAATTAGATACTTGTAATTAAATAAGAAATTAAAAATGTCACTTTGAAAATAAGAGTACAAAATGAGTACATTTTGTTAAACAGGGACCAAAATGATACTGATACGAAACCTTTGTTGGAGATGATACCATTTCATCTTGTAATTAAGCACGTCATGTCCAATTTTCTTTGGATGAGATAAATTACTATGTTAGGTTTTTACTACTTTGCATCTTGACCTTTGCATTCTGGAAGAGGGAAAAAGAAAATATGTTTAGGTGGTTAGCAAGATCTAGCAACTAGAGGATACATCACTGTTATGGTTATAATAAAATGCCAATGTCTCCATTTGGTAATTTTTTCTTTTGTGTCATGTATGAATTTTTTTTTTAATAGATTAAAGCCAATTAGAATGATATATATTATAAAGTTTTGTAAATACGGTACCTATTCTGTTTATTATATGTTTTGATCATAGGAACAAAGTTTTTCTTATTTTGTCACAGTGCATACAAAATTTTCAACTGCATGCAAGCACTTTATCTTGTGATCGGTGTTTTAAAACTTTGCTCGTTACCTTTCAATTTTGTTTTAGAAGACAGTGATTATGATAACATAATTACGTTCTTTACGTGCAACTTGTCAAAGCTTCGAAGCTGACTTTGTTATTTAAAAAAAAAAAAAAACACTTTGAGGATAATCGCACCAATTATGGTGAAGATGCAAGCGTCTTGGTAATTATATATATCTATATATAATATATATATTTAATTGTATAACTTAAATTTTTTTCAAAATTGAAAAATTTGACTTGATTCAACGGATTCAAATTTGATTGAATTTACATAGTTTATAATCCGATAATAAAGTATATAATATGTTTAGATTTAAATTGATAAATTTTAGATTCTATTGCAAGAAAAAACGGACCGAATTATCATTAAAATTATAAATAAATGCATATTTTATTTTGAATGTGTTATATTTAAATATTATATATACCACAATTACATTAAATTATTATTTGTTTAAAAAATAATTTAATAATTGTCTAAGCATATTTCTTATTATTCTTTTATTTATGACTATAAATAATTATTTTTACTAAAATTGTATCATTTTAAAATTTAAATATTGTATGTATTTTATTTTATATATAATAATAAATCATAAAAAAAATTTAATTTCAATATAAACTTATCCAATCTAATAAAATTTGATATGTTCATATTTAAATTTATTATATTATCGAATTAAATTTATATAAAAAATCTTTAAATTTGATTTAAATTAAATTTAAATTTGTAAAAAGGAGGCAATTTTAACTCACAACTCACCCCTATCAAAAGAATTAGAAAAAATTTATGTACTTCGTACATAGTAAAAAAATTTCTTGTCCTACTAGGCATTTATCAAACACTTGAATCACTTCCATTCCTACCTTACAACCATGTTATTTTTATATTGGGTCTTCTAAAGCATATGGTGGCAACTTAACCCACCAACTCAAATTAATCAAGTTGGATCTGACCAAATTATTTATTTTTATAGACTTCAATATTATGATTTTAATTTATAAAATGCAATAACTAAATTGTATTGGGTTATTTTCTATTTTAAAGTTCGCAAATGGACGGAAAAATAACTCTTAAATTCTTTAGCTTTTAAAAATGTATATTTTAATCCCTTATTTTTAAAACGTGTGCTATAAATCTCTTACTTATCTTTAAGGTGTTCATTTTATACAAATTATTTCAATTTAACTATAATTTAAATATATAAAAAACAAAGAACACTATAATTTATAGATAGATTTATCAGAAATAAAAATAATTAATAATTATTGATTTTTTGAGAAAAATTAAATATTTTTTTATTAATAAATTTACTTTTATTTATGATATTATATAATTTTTGCATATTTTAATAATAATTAAATTAAAATAATTAATTTAAAATAAATATATGTATATTTTTACAATAAATAAAAAATTTATAATGTACATCTTAAAAAATTAAAAACTTAAATGTACTTTATATATATATATATATTTAAAAAAACCTCTACGTAGATTGAGAACATGATATAACTTAATTATTATTATTATTATTGTTATTTTATAAGATTTAAATTGTTATTTTCACGCGTCAATTTTTATAAATATTTAATATAATTATAATTAATAAAAGAAAAAAATGATAAAATAATTTTAAAATTATGCCTAAAAATACACTTAAGTTTTAAAATTATTGTCTTAGGCATTACAATCTTTTTTTAATGGGCCAAATTAGTCCTAAAAAGTTAATGACATTATTTTATTTTGTTAAAAATAACGATTATCTTATAAAAAATTAAAAATAATAATATAATTAAAAAAAATTATGTCTTGTTATTTTAACATTACTTTTTATAACATAAACTAACTAACAAATTAAATAAAGGAAACACATAAAAAAAAATGTATCCCCTCTTTCTTTTTCTCATATTTTTTTCTTACTTTCTCGATCGTCACTCTCCCTCATCCTCCTTCGATCTCATAACCAATTTCCATAAATCAATAACTTACTTCATCTCTCATTTTTTTTTTTTACTTTGCCATATTCTTTCAACGTTTGGCAGATTGGGATGCAAAAACAGTGTTCTTGCATAGGACACATGGGGACAACCAAATTATGGTAAAAATTGTTTACATAAGTGTTGCTAGTAAATCAAAAATTTGTTCTAAATTATTTTTAAAGATAATTGTATATAACTTAAGAACTCTATTGTTTGAAAAAATGTTTTAATTTAGTTAAATACAAGAACTAAATTAAAATCATAAAATTATAAGAACTTTTGAAAAAATGTTTTAATTTAGTTAAATATTTAGTTTTGAATATTGGTGAAATTTAAAATTGTATTTTTTATTGGATAATCTCATTCTCATTCTACAAGTAATTGAATTTAAAAATGATATTGAGTTGTTACAAATTTTTAAAATGCATTACTAAACTCAAATTCAATTTTTGTTAGGTTAAAAGTTTTTCTATAAATTGCATGTGAAGTTATTTTTGACAAAACTACAATAAAAATATGGCGAATCATATTGTCCCTTCTCGCTTATAATATTTTAAAGTTTTTTTTATCATTCAATTTTATTATTATTATTTTTAATTTTAATAGCATATTCATAACATACCATGTTCATCGTGTTTCCAAAAAATAGAAATATAAATTCATATCAAATTGCCTTAAAAAATTAACAAAATTTATTTCAATTATTTGGAACCAAATTACACCAAAATAGGGAAAAAAAAATGTTGGAAAAATTCAAAAGTGAGAATTTTTTCAATCTCATAAATGCTCTTTGAAGAAAAAAAAAATTTACTATTACTTTTTTAATGTTATTTTAAAAATATGATTAATTCTGCATTTTTTTATAAATTATGGAACTTAAAATACTTAATTCATAAATTATATGATTAAATTATTTTTTTTATAAATAATTATATAACCTCTAGTATCATGCACCCATTAATAAAATATCTAAATTATTTTTGTTCTTTAATTTTTAATGCTTTAATCATTTTATGAAGTTCTTTTCTACTTAACTACACAATTAAAATTTAAATGCTATTATAAATTTTTTTTGAAATTAAATTATTGTAGATATTTAATTTATTTAACATTAATATATAATTAAAATAATTTAATTTTATTTAATTTTTTTTATTCTTTTGTTTAACACTTAACTTCAAAGGGAAATAAAAAAAGTTGGTTTAATAATAAACCTCACTTAGATCAACTTTTTTCTAGATTTGATTTAATTACGTGTATTTTTTTTAGTTAAAAAATATCTTACTAGACATAGAAAAATAAATAGGAAGAATTTTTTCTATATTACGAATGTATAGAAATAGTGGGAATAGTAAAAAAAAAAAGGCACAAATTTAGAATTGAATGTAAGAGAAAAAATATAAAACTTTAAAAGATATTTGAATTTATCTCTATTTTAAAATATATTTAATTTTTAATATATTTATGGTAAAAAAAAAATTGGTGGATTGGAATAGAACACACATCACACCGTGTATTTGGTTAGCATTAAAAAAGAGAGAAAATACTAACACTACCCGAAATTCCAAACCGCGCCCTCGCATCATGCATCCCTTTAATAGGCAGTTAGGTCTTAACACAGAAACGACACTCTAGCCATTGAGGCATATCACGTGGCAGTTGACATCTTGCCGACATTTTAAGTTTTTCGCTCCCATTTTTTTTTTCTTCCCTTATTCAGTTATTTGTAGACTAATTTTGACTGAACACGATAGGGACTTTAACGGCTCCGAGTTTAACAATGAACAGATGAGTGCCCCACCACCACCAGTACCAAAAGTAAGCATTAATAACTTTATAGTCAGCGTTGGTCTTGCTCTTTCTCTTTTTCTTTCATCTTTCCTTATCTGTATGATTTTGTATTTTTCTGCTGAAAATCTCACTGTTTGTTTGGATTGATTTCTATGACTGTTGCTATAATTGGACGTGGTTCGTTCGCTTTCTAGAGATTTCTGCAAGCTGTTAGGTGAATTCGGAGGATTTTGCTTATAGCGGTGTAGGCCTGTAGGGTACTGGGGTATTAAGTTTTGTTCTTTCTCTGATTTTTCTTACCTTGCTTAATTAGCATTTGTTTTGTTTATGAGGTTGTAGGATATGTAGACAACCTTGCCTTTTTGTTATCAGTTGTTTTTTTTTCCTTGAACTGGTGATTTATTTAAGATTTTATTTGATAAGGATAAAGCGATAGTGAACTGATTGTGATGGAATTTGTTTGATCTTTAAATTTTTTATTTTTATGTCACCTCCTAGTTTTAATTGCTGAATGTTGATGGAAAAGTAGTAAAACTTAGTTTTTATATTAGTATTGTGATTTCTTGTTCTTGTTTTTTTTTTTTTTTTTTTTTTTTTATTTGGAAATTTTTTTCTCATGAATAATTTCTTCAGGAAATTTACTTGGAAGATATATAAATGGCCACATTTGGAGATATTGGGGTTGCAGTGGGCATCAATCTTCTTAGCGCATTCATTTTTCTTTTAGCCTTTGCCATTTTAAGGCTTCAGCCTTTCAATGATAGGGTGTATTTCTCAAAATGGTATCTCAAGGGACTAAGAAGCAGTCCGGTGCGGGCCGGAACATTTGTGCGCAAATTTGTCAATTTCGATATCACTTCATACTTGAGGTTTTTGAGTTGGATGCCAGAAGCTTTAAAGATGCCAGAACCTGAGCTTATAGATCATGCAGGGTTGGACTCTGCAGTTTACTTGCGAATTTACTTGATAGGGTATGTTGCAATCAATGTGTTTCCAATTTCAGTATCATATTTCTGAGTTGCTGAATCACTGTATGTAGTCAATTAGCGCTTTTAAAGGTGAAGCAGCTGCATCATTCTGCTGCCTTGAGATTTTCTTGATAGATTAAGCTTCCTTTGGGTTTTCATTCAAGAAAAGATTTTCCTTTATTTTCCCTGCAGGATCTCTTCACCTTTAAATGCTGGTCTGCATTTTGAGTCTCTCTTTGCCATGTCCATTGATTAAGTCCTAAAAGGATACTTCGATTCTAATTTGTTTTTTATCTCCTAGCACTTAGTACAGTTGTATCTTTATTTTGTTTGGTACTTTTCAAAGTTTTTTCCCATTCTTTTTCGGGTTCTTGAAATTTCTAAGAGTCTCAGGCTTGCATTATCGAGTTTTATTTAATGATTGAGTACTATAGTCAATTCCAATACATATATTTTCTTATTTATAGAATAGCTTTTAAGATTCTAGCAAGTTTTGCTGAGATTGCGGTGTTTTTGTAAGGCTGGAGTGAATTGATGAATGTTAATACTTCTTAACTTTCAGATATAAATTCATAAATTATAGATAATTGTCTTTAATCTCATATTTAAATGTAGAAGCTTGAAATCTCTCTTCTATTCTAATTGCTGGGAGAACATTGCTTGATGTTCTTCTAAAAAAGTATAAATCTTCTTTTAATTGTTTCTCCTACTGTTTATGCAGACTTAAGATCTTTGTTCCCGTAGTACTTCTTGCTTGGGCTATCTTGGTACCTGTTAACTGGACGAATCAGACTTTGGAGCTTGCAAAGCTGAACAATGTAACTTCCAGCAACATTGATAAGCTGTCAATTTCAAACATACCAACTGGATCACAAAGGTTTGCAACCTCTATTTTGCCTTGGAGTTTCATGTCCCACTTACCACCAGCAGTACTGAGTCAATGGATATTTTATGGCAGTTATTATTTTTCTTCTTGTTTTTCTCTACAAACTCTTCTGGTTAATTTTCATAATGATTGATTCAACGGCAGTTCATGCTAGATCTGATGCAAAACAAAAAAGATAATTAGAATTTTATCTTTTATTAGAATTTATATATATTGAGATTTTTATCCCACTGGGTTTATTTTAGATGAAGGACTTTTGTTTAGACTAGACATCAAATTATGAATTGAATATTGAATATTGTATTTTTCTGGCATTATTCTTGTTGAGAACATAAAAATCGTATAACTAAGAATTAGAAAAGTAAATAATTCCATTACTAATTCATGGTTACATAAGAAGAGATTATATTTCTTATTTATAGGCTTACAAAGCTAATAGTACTTAGACTCTTCGATAATAATAAATCTTAGCTGACTACTAGATAATTATTATTTCCATTGATAGTTATTATCTCCCTCAATTCTATCTAGTTCCTATCAAATTTCTCTTCATGTTCTAATTTCTACATCAAGATGCCTATGGTATTTTGCCTGGGATGCCATCTCAGTTCTGATAGCCCTTTTAATTTATTGCTTTTGGTCAACGCCTGTCATCTCTATATTACTGCTGTTACTCACTTTGGACGTATTTATATAGCATAGATGTCAAGTTCAGTCAGATTTCTGTTGTTTTTCTTTCATCAAAATTTTAGTGTGCTCATAGTGCACGTTTTAATGGTTTGCAGATTTTGGAGTCATATAGTGATGGCTTATGCTTTCACCTTTTGGACATGCTATGTGTTGTATAAAGAGTATGAGACAGTTGCTTCAATGCGTTTGCAATTTCTTGCATCAGAAAAACGCCGCCCAGATCAATTTACGGTGAGATCATTTTCCATATTGTAATCTTAACTCGTTTTCCAATCATCACAAGCACATTTAATTACTCTATGCACCATCTAGTATTGATTCTAATAAATGTAGAACTTGACACATTCGGTGGGAATCAGCCATGACGATTGTTTTTGTATATTTTTTAAGAAGTACCTATGCACTACTGGTTAGTAAGTTTTGGTGATAAAAAAATTATACTATTTTCTCACTTTGTTAGACTGTCTGCTCTGCTTCAATTCCAACTGTGTTTTAGGTTTGTAGCATTAAATCCTTAACTTAAAAGCCATGTCATAGCAGTCTCTCTCTCTCTCTCTTTAGGTATTAATTGGAAGGATATAACAAATTTTCTGTTTTAGACAATTGACTATTAATTGGGAAGCTTTGGATTTTGGTGAAGATTTTTAAGGCCTATCTATGATTAATGGACGTTTGGAGTTTATGCTACTAGTAGAAGACAATTTTTGAATGTCATGGCCCTTTGTGAAGTTTGTCTTATCTATTCTGATTGGTAACAGGTTCTTGTTAGAAATGTTCCACCCGACTCGGATGAATCTATACGTGAGAATGTGGAGCATTTTTTTCTGGTCAATCATCCAGATCACTACCTTACCCATCAGGTTTGTTCATGCTAAATGAAATCCTATATTCCTTTATATTATAGACCTTGCACTTGAATTATGATGTTATTAAGTCTGATTATGAGTGAAAAGCCCCGAATGGTACTATGACATCTCCCAATGCAGTTACTTAATAGGGATGAGGTGGTTGTTACTTCGTTATTTATTGTCAGTGAACCATACCTTCTTATCCTTCGGTTATCTGAGACTCTGAGTTATGGTCATTGTGTCTTCTCAAAGTTAATGCAAGCGTTGATCTTAATATGAGGATTTCTTACTTGTCTCTTTCTGAGTTCCCTTATTTTTAATATATATATAAATACTTCAATATCATAATTATAAAATGATATGTTAGGTGGTATATGATGCAAACAAACTCGCCAAGCTGGTCAATAAGAAGAAAAAGTTGCTGAACTGGCTTGTTTACTACAATAACAAATTCTCAAGAAGCAATGATTCTAAGATGCCCATGATGAAGGTACTTACTGTGCTAATATTTAATCATAGTTATATTTTCCATTTACTTTAGAATCATAATCTGATTATTGCATATGACTTTGATTCCAGACTGGTTATCTTGGGCTCTGGGGGAAGAAAGTGGATGCAATTGATCATTACAATTCTGAGGTTGAAAAGTTGTCAAAAGAAGTGGGTATCATCCAGTTTTCATGTTTAGTAGATGTATAATTTTATTTCTTATTCTTTGCTGGTGATGTTGTGATTTTCTGGAAGCTGATAAGATAAAGTTTGGTTGACTATGGTTAACAAAATATTTTGTTGATTGTGCACTATCAACTCAGCTGCCTAGATTAGTTGTGAATGCTTCACTGGGTTGCACCCTTAACTAGCAAACTACGAGTTCAGAAGTTAAGTTGAAGGCAACTCATCTTTAAGCATCTATGGAAAAAGTTCCATAACTTAGTTTTTGGTCTTAAGCCTGTGGGTCATTGGCTGGCACTCCAAGCCAGGCATTAGGCAATGTCCTTCCACTCTGAAAGTGTACGGAAAGCACGGGGCTCAGCTGCCCCCTGCAATTCATCTATTATTGAAACAGTAAAAACACACTCCCTAGTTTGAATCCCTTCAATCATTGTAATCCTCTGCATTGGACACTCTCTGAACACTTAGTAGCCACAAAGATTAAACTTTATTGAGTTGAACATTGAAGCATGTTAGCTTTTATGTTAGTATTGAAATTCCAAAAGTACTCCATCAATTTGTTGCCCTGGGGTAGAGGGTTTCGGCTTCTCTCTCTCTCTCTCCAGTGCTGTAGTAAAACAAAAAGATGAGAGGCTTGTCTTCATCATTCCATATATACTGATTATTTGACTAATTCAAATAATAGAGCAGCTACAAAGATGCAACATCACATTCTAGTTATAAAAACAAGTGTTTTATCTTTATTCTACACTCTTAAGTATGTTAGAATTTTCTAAATTTGCATTTTGTACAAAAAAATGATTTTACTCCAACATTATGCCATTAATATGAATTACTTGTCATCAGATTGCAGAAGAAAGGGAAAGGGTTACAAATGATCCTAGATCTATCATGCCAGCTGCCTTTGTTTCCTTCAAAACTCGATGGGGTACTGCTGTTTGTGCACAAACTCAGCAATCCAGAAACCCAACTATTTGGTTAACTGAGTGGGCTCCAGAGCCACGTGATCTGTACTGGCATAACCTTGCCATTCCATATGTCTCTCTCACAGTTAGGAGGCTAGTCGTATTTGTAGCATTCTTTTTCCTTACCTTCTTTTTCATGATTCCCATTTCGTTTGTACAATTGCTTGCAACAATAGAGGGAATTGAGAAAGCAGCACCATTCCTGAAGCCCATCATTGAAATGTGAGTTATTTTTTTTTCATCTCTTAATTTTTTTTGTGAGGTTTCTATTGCTGCTAATTTCTGCTATTGTAATTGAATATGCAGCAAGTTCATCAAGTCAGTGATTCAAGGTTTTCTACCTGGGATTGCATTGAAGTTATTTCTCATATTTTTGCCAACAATATTGATGATGATGTCTAAATTTGAAGGCTTAACATCTCTGTCCACTCTGGAAAGGAATGCAGCATTTAAATATTATATATTCAATTTGGTGAATGTATTTCTTGGTAGTATAATTGCTGGGACGGCATTTGAGCAGCTAGATTCTTTCATACACCAATCAGCAGACCAGTATGTTATTCACGAAGATTAGTTTTGTTGTTATTTTTTTGAGTGCATTTTCATTGTGGTGCACCTGAAAGTTTTATCATGTAAAGTCAGAGATCACCTTAAACAATAAAGATGGCATGGGGCCTTTTATCATTTTGATTTCAAGTACAGAGGATGGGTGATTTGCGGATAATATTTTTGAGTAGGAGCAATGAACTGCTTGAGTTTATAACTTAAAATTGGTTATATTTTTCCGGGGATATATTTTTATGCTACTGAACAAACATATATGGTTTCCTTGCAGCTATTCTTTTAGTAACTGGTTCTGAACTAGAATGGAACCTTTGACTGTTACCTCTTATTTTTTCTGCTTTTCATCTTTCGCCGGACCTCATATAACTGCTTTTATGTTGGCAGGATTCCCAGAACAATTGGTGTAGCAATCCCAATGAGAGCAACTTTCTTCATTAGTTACATTATGGTTGATGGATGGGCTAGCATAGCTGGAGAGATTCTAATGTTGAAACCACTAATAATATACCACTTGAAGAACTTTTTTTTAGTTAAGACTGAAAAGGATAGGGAGGAAGCGATGGATCCAGGGAGTATTGGTTTCAACACTGGAGAACCTCAGATACAATTATACTTTTTACTGGGACTTGTATATGCCACAGTGACGCCAGTTCTAGTTCCATTTATTATAGTTTTCTTTGGTCTGGCTTATTTGGTATTCCGACATCAGGTAAATAATTCATATTTATATATACATATGATGCATATAGATAACAGAATAAGTATACAGAAAAATAGATATATATGAATATCTGTCAAGATTTTCTAGTGTAGACGTATAATTAATGTAACACAACCATCAATCCAATTATCAAAGAACAGTTGAAAGTTTCGTAGGAAAATTTTGGGTTTGGTACTCCACTAGTCCATTATCTTTTTAAAAGTTACACTTTAGACTTTTTTTTTTTCCTTTTTTGAGTGATACACTTTAAGTCATTTACTTTTTTTAAAAAGTATATTTAAGTTCAATTTTTCAAAAAAATTGCCAATTTCTTAGCACATGGTTCTCATGTGATTTTTTGAAAGGATAATTTTGAAATTTCAATAATTTTTTACTAAAATATTTATTTTAAAAATATCAGCTTTTGATTAAAAAAAATGTAAAAAAGAATTTTAAAAAATTTGGTCAGTTTTTTATTTAATTTTTTTTGTCTGATAATTTGATTTTTTTTTTTGGCAAAAAAAATTTAAATTCAAAAATTATCCTCTTATAAAGTCACATGAAAACTATGTGCCAATAAATTGATTTTTTTTTTTTTGTTGAGAAATTGGATTTAAATGTACCTTTTAAAAAGCTAGATAATCTAAGGTATATCACTTAAAAGAAAATGACTAAAGTTTACCTTTTGTAAAGATAAGGAATTTGTAGAGTACAAAACCTGAAAATTTTCGGCTTTGTATGTTTCTAGGACAATTTGGTGGGTACTTTAGACAGTTCATTTTATTTTTGTAGCCAGGGAAGAGGGGCGGCTGTCTGTATAGTTATACATCATGAAGTTAATGGCGTTTTTGTTTCTTTATGGAGACTACTTACAATATCATAAATAAAGTCTTCTTGGAGCACAGTTTCTACTTTGTGGTTAATCGAAATTCATTGCAATAAAGTACACATTTTGAAAAAAGTTAAAAACAAAGAAGGGAACACATTTGACAATGCTCATATAGATCATTTTTGTTGTTATTTCGATGACAAACATTTATATCCTTATCTATATTATGCATGTCCCTTCTGTTCCAGATTTATATCATTTCCATGGTGTGATACATTATACATAAGCTTCTTTCTAATCAGCTTTGGTTCTAAAATTTAAAACTGCAGATTATAAATGTTTACAACCAGGAGTATGAAAGTGCGGCTGCATTTTGGCCCGATGTGCATGCTCGTGTCATAAGTGCATTAGTTATTTCGCAAGTGCTTCTAATGGGACTATTGAGTACAAAAAGTGCCGCACAGTCAACACCATTTCTCATTGCACTTCCTATAATCACTATATGGTTCCACCATTTCTGCAAAGGTCGTTATGAACCTACATTCATTAGATACCCATTACAGGTATTCCAACTTTACTATTTGTTGAAATATTGTGGCTCTAATTGAGCCATTATTCAAAATTGGAGGAATATATGAGCTCATTGCTTATGTCATTCAAAGGGTGAGTTCATCCCTTATGTCATCAAGCCCACAAAAGAAGAAATTGCAAAGAAGTGTTCATACATGAATTAGCTCTTTAATAATAAATTTTTTCTCTATAAATAGAGCAAGTATTTGCTCATTTGAAATCATTCATAGCAATTTACAACAAGAGTTGCATTTGAGAAAAAGAGAGCAAAATTAGGAAGTCTATTCTAATAGCTTCATAGTATTAAAGATAACACATTTGGTGATCTCTCTTGTTTGTTAGAGAGAAATCTCTAAATTGGGTGTATTGAGATATTGGGGTATTTGAGAGTTTGTACCCACTTTGTAAATACCATTTAAATAGTGAATTATTCTCTTCGTCTTTGCTCGTGGATTAGGCCTTACGCTGAATCACGTAAAATTTGAGTGTCCACTTTGTTATTTATTTTCTCTACGTTTGGTTACCGCGGTTGTTTGTTACTCAATTAAGTGCTTACTATTTATGAAAGTTCTGTCTAAAGATATTGGAATTTAAGTGGCTTCGGTGTGACCCTCCAGTCTTTCCTAGGACCTTTCTTATAATAGTGGTATTCAAGTGGGTCTCGCACAACAAGTAGTATCAAAGTCGATTCGATCCATATTCGAAAAATTGTGTTGTTGCAGATTTGTGAGTAAAAGGAAGTATGTCGGAGTTTTCAGATATTGTGGCACCAACATCTACACCTTCTTCGTCAACACCAGTTAGAACTACGGTGACAAATGCAAAATTTGAGGTGGAGAAATTTGATGGTACCAATAATTTTGTTATGTGACAATGTGAGGTACTAGATGTATTGTGTCAACAAGAGTTGGACCATGCTCTTGAAGACAAACCTGAAGCCATGGATAAGAAAGATTGGGCAAAACTCAATCGTCAGGCATGTAGTACTATTAGGCTATGTCTCGCCAAAAATCAAAAATATTTTGTCATGAAGGAGACATCAGCAAAGAAGTTGTGGAAGACATTGGAGGATAAGTATATGTCGAAAAGACCTCTTAATCATTTTTTCTTGAAGAAAAAACTCTACAAGTTCACGTACACACCTGGTACGTGATTGAATGATCATGTTAACTCATTCAATAAGCTGTTGCCGATTTGTTCAATTTAGATGAGCAATTTGGCGATGAAGATAAAGCCTTAATGCTGTTAAATTCATTTCTTGATAATTATGAGCAACTTAGCATCATGTTGCTGCATGGGAAGGATAAAGTTTCTTTTGATGAAATTTGTACAGCTTTGTATAGCTATGAAATCATGAAAAATGACAGTTCATAGATATGCAAAAGTAGAAGTATTGACAACAAGAGGTCGCTCTGTGAGCCGTAAACCTGGAAGAAGAGGCAAGTTACAGTCAAAAGCAAGACTTGCTAAAGATGAATGTGTTTTTTGTCGAGAGAAAGGGCATTGAAAAAATAATTTTCCTAAATTGCAAAAGAAAAATAAGGGCAAAGCAATTTCTAATGCTTGCGCAATTAATCAAGGAGATAATGAGTCTGATTATTCCTTGATTGGCATGTCTATGATATGTCACGTCGATGAATGGATAATGGATTCGGGTTGCACCTATCATATGTGTCCAAATAGAGAATGGTTTTCAAGTTACAAAGAGCTTGATGGTGGAGTTGTTTATATAGGTAATGATAACACCGTAAAACAACAGGAATAGGTACTGTCCATTTGAAAACTCATGATGGATTAACCAAAGTGCTGAAAGATGTTCAGTATGTACCGAGCTTGAAAAAGAATCTCATATCACTTGGAGCCTTAGAATCAAAAGGTCTCACAATGACTATGAGAGGTGGAGTACTGAAGGTTGTATTTGGCGCACTTGTGTTGATGAAAGGTATAAGAAAAAACAACTTGTACTATTTACAAGGAAGTACACTTGTTGGAGCAGCTGCTACTGTTTCTACAGAAGATGCAGATTCAAAAGCAACCAGATTATGGCATATGCATCTGGGGCACGCTAGTGAAAAAGCTTTGCACAATTTGATAAAGCAAGGCTTGTTGAAGGGAGCAAAAGCAAACAAATTTGGCTTTTGCAAACATTGTGTTTTGGGAAAACAAACTAGGGTGAAATTTGAATCAACAATCCACCGTACTAAAGGGATTTTGGATTATGTTCACACTGATGTCTGAGGTCCTACCAAAACAGCTTCATTTGGAGGGATGCATTACTTTGTTTCTTTCATTGATGATTTCTCCAGAAGAGTGTGGGCATATGTAATGAAGGAAAAAAGTGAAGTCTTAGATGTTTTCTTAAGATGGAAGAAAATGATTGAAACTCAAACTAACAAGAAGATCAAACGACTCAGATCTGATAATGGTGGTGAATACAAAAGTGATCAATTCTTGAAAGTTTGTCAGGATGAGGGAATTGTACGACACTTTACATTCAGACATACTCCACAACAAAATAGGGTGGCAGAACGCATGAACCGAACAATACTGGAGAAAGTTCGGTGTATGTTGTCCAATGCTAGGTTGGGCAAAATCTTTTGGGCTGAGGCAATGACTTATGCATGCCATCTCATCAATCGTTTGCCATCAAATGCACTTGATAGCAAAACTCCTATGGAGATATGGTCTAGAAAACCTGTTACAGATTATGATTCCTTACATGTCTTTGGTTCCGCTGCTTATTATCATGTAAGGGAGTCTAAGTTAGATCCAAGAGTTAAAAAGACTTTGTTCATAGGTATAACATCTGGAGTAAAAAGATATCGTCTTTGGTGTCTAGAGTCAAAGAAGATAGTTTTCAGCAGGGATGTAACTTTTGATGAGTCTTCTATGTTGTTACAAAAAGAAAAGAAAGAGTCTTCAAAGGAGAATCAGACCAATGGTACTCTACAGTAGGTGGAGTTAAAAAAAGTGTCAGTTGATCCAGTTGAAGTCATGGAGGAAGACAATAATTCTCTAATGATGGAAGATGATGAAGAGGTTCCCACCCAAGAACCTACACAGCAACAAGATCCAATTGCAACTAGAAAAGAGAAGAGACAAACTCGCCTACCTACTCGACTTGCTGATTATGATTTGGGAACATATGCACTTTCAATAGTAAATGATGGTATTCCGGCCACTTACAAAGAGGTCATTGACAATGTTGAACACCAACAATGGAAACGTGCAATGGAGGAAGAGATGCAATCTCTTCATAAGAATGAAACTTGGAAGTTAGCTCGACTTCCTAAAGGCAAAAAGGCAATTGGATGCAAATGGATATTTGCAAAGAAAGAAGGATTTCCTAATAAAAACAATATGCGCTTCAAGGCAAGGTTGGTAGCAAAGGGTTATGCTCAAAAAGAGGGCATTGACTACAATGAAGTATTTTCTCCAGTTGTGAGACATGCTACTATTCGAATTTTGTTGGCCTTGGTTGCGCAATACGATTTGGAACTAGTTCAACTTAATGTCAAAACCGCATTTTTACACTGTAATTTGGAAGAGGAAATTTATATGACTCAGCCTGATGGGTTTAAAGTTGCTGGAAAAGAAAATTGGGTTTGCAAGCTGGACAAATCGCTATATGGTTTGAAGCAATCACCTAGACAGTGGTACAAGCGATTTGATAAGTTCATGATGGAGCATAAGTACACAAGTAAATTTGACCATTGTGCATACTTTCGCAAGCTGAATGATGGATCTTTCATTTATTTACTTTTATATGTTGATGATATGCTGATAGTTTTTACAAATAAAGATGAGATTAGATTGCTGAAGCTACAGCTGAATCAAGAATTTGAAATGAAAGATCTTGGTGAAGCTAACAAGATTTTGGGTATGGAGATTCATAGAGACAGAAGAAGAGGTAAAATTTGTTTGTCTTAAAAACAATATTTGAAGAAGGTACTACAACGTTTTGGCTTAAATGAACAATCAAAACCTGTTAGTACCCCACTTGCCTTTCATTTCAAGCTTAGTGCTTCTTTGTCTCCTACTATAGATGAAGAACAAAAGTATATGTTGCATGTTCCTTATTCAAATGCAATTGGCAGCTTGATGTATGCTATGGTATATATTAGGCCTGATATTTCACAAGTTGTTAGTACTGTGAGCAGATATATGCACAATCCTAAAAAAGGGCATTGGCAAGCTGTGAAATGGATTCTTCGGTATATTCTAGGTACCATATATATTGGTTTGGTGTTTCAGCAGGATGAAAAGTTGGTGGTCGGTTATGTTGATTCCGACTATGCTGATGATATGGATAAGCGTCGGTCAACTACTAGCTATGTGTTTACTTTTGATGGAGGACCTGTAAGTTGGAAGTCTACATAACAACCCACGGTAGCTTTGTCAACTACAGTGGCAGAGTATATGGCAATCGCTGAGATTGTTAAAGAAGCTATATGGCTACAAGGGTTGATTGAAGAACTTGGAATTGTACAGGAACATCTCAATGTTTACTATGATAGTCAAAGTGCTATTCATTTAGCAAAGAATCAGGTCTATCATGCAAGAACAAAACACATAGACGTTCGCTTCCATTTTGTGCGAAAAATTATCAACGATGGAAAGATACATCTTTCAAAGATTAGAACAGTTGATAATCCTGCAGATATGTTGACCAAGGTAGTAACATCAGTCAAGTTCATACATTGTCTGAACTTGATAAACATCCTGCAAGTTTGAGCAATGATAGGTGTGTGGCAAAGATTTGGAGAATCATCACTTGAAGTTCTTGGCTCAATTTGATCCAAGGTAGAGATTGTTGAAATATTGTGGCTCTAATTGAGCCATTATTCAAAATTGGAGGAATAGATGAGCTCATTGCTTATGTCATTCAAAGGGTGAGCTCATCCTTTATGTCATCAAGCCCACAAAAGAAGAAATTGTAAAGTGTTCATACATGAACTAGCTCTTAATAGTAAATTTTTTCTCTATAAATAGAGCAAGTATTTGCTCATTTGAAATCATCCCTAGCAATTCACAGCAAGAGTTGCATTTGAGAGAAAGAGAGAGCAAGATTAGGAAGTCTATTCTAATAGCTTCATAGTGTTAAAGATAACACATTTAGTGATCTCTCTTGTTTGTTAGAGAGAAATCTCTAAATTGGGTGTATTGTGATATTGAGGTATTTGAGAGTTTGTACCCACTTTGTAAATACCATTTGAATAGTAAATTATTCTTCTCGTCTTTGTCTGTAGATTAGGCCTTACGTTGAATCACGTAAAATTTGTGTGTCCATTTTATTATTTATTTTCTCTACGTTTAGTTACCGCAGTTATTTGTTACTCAATTGAGTGCTTACTATTTAGGAAAATTCTGTCTAAAGAGATTAGAATTTAAGTGGCTCCGGTACGACCCTTTAGTCTTTTCTGGAAGCTTTCTTATAATAGTATTATTCAAGTGGGTCTCGCACAACACTATTAATAGTTTATGTTATTGTAGGCATAATGAGAAAATAAAAGTACCTCTAGCTCTATGCTATAATGATAATAAGATCGAACATATTTATTTTATAGGTTTCCACTTTAAAAATAGTTTTGTAATATTTTCTTTACTCATCTTATAGGAAGCCATGATGAAGGACACATTAGAACGTGCGAGGGAACCGAACCTGAATTTGAAAGGGTACCTTCAAAATGCATATGTTCATCCAGTTTTCAAAGATAGTGAGGATGATGATGAAGATCATGAATTTTTTGAAAAGCTAGAGACTGAAAGTGTGATGGTCCCCACAAAACGCCAATCCCGGAAGAATACACCAGTTCCCAGCAGAATTAGTGGTAGGGGATCCTCCCCTTCTCTGCCTGATGCTGTTATAGAACATCCATAGCAGATTTTGGTGGGAGACCCCCATCTAGCTGTAAGTTTGACCTTTGTAAAGTCATACCAGTGGAAACTGGCACTGTAAGTTAACCACCCTTGTAAATTTAGGTTCGGAAAAACAGTAACGACTTTAAGAAACATATTTTGTGGCAGCCAAATCCAAAGAAAATGGAGCTAAAGAAGGATGAAAATAAGATGCTTTCTAAAATGGAAGGAATTGTGTTGTTTTTCATTTTCCTTTTGCCTGTGGATAGTTTGTGTATGTAATATGATTTTGTAAATTGAAAGAAGTGCTTGATTTAATGATTTAAACGATTTTCCTTAAATACTTGTGTTAGATATGTATATATTAATTGTGATTAGCTGTATATTAGGTATATATATATTTAGTTTAATTATAAGGATCCTATTTAATAACTTTCCTAAGTTAGAACCTAAGTTTTGTATATATATATATATATGTGTATTATCTTTCAATGAAATAACAAAAAATTATTCAATTCAATCTTGAATAACAACTTGTACAGAAGTGAAGTGAGTTACTGAGTTAAGCTGATCAAACGAGGTCGAGTTATGCTTAGTAGTACTGCCACTACTCATTTAATGATTTATATCGTTACTTACATTAAAGTTATAATCAGTCAAATCATAAACAAAGCAATAAATATGGCATAAAATTTAATAATATATATTTAATTAATTCTTGTTATTATTTTATTTAGTAGTGATAGATCATTAGAATCCGAATAATGTTTCTTTTACCATTCTAATGATGGGCGTGTTGGATAACTGAACATAGCACCCTGTCTGTGACACTGTCCATGGTGGCGTTTTCAGGTTGTTCCTGCTGTTTCCTTACTGGTTGTAGAGGGTACTTAACAGGTCATTAGTTCATATTGGACATGGTCAATTGGTCACATGGATGATTTGTCCTTTCGAGAAGTCCTCAAAAGTCTATTTTTGTTTTTTTATTTCTCTAACCAGCAATTAATTATAGTATTATTTTGGCTAAAGGTTCATGCTTTACAGGGTTGTTGTGGTAACCAGTAGCTTAGCGTCTTTACTTGGACAATAGGGGCCTTTTTCAATTACATGCATGTGCACATATCTTTCATTAATTAATAACCATAAACACAGAATCTAGCCCATTTATCTTTCTCTCTTTTTTCACTCCATGCAGATGTCATCAACTCGATTCTCCCATATATAGTAATTGCCCTTATAGAGTTAGCTAGAGTGGAATCCAAGTGTATGTAAAATGAAGCAAAAGAGGGGAAATTAAATACAAAGAAAAATAAGATAACTTCATACAACTAATCAAATAATTCAGGAGAAGGGTACTCAATGCTACTCAATTGTGCTGTTTGTTTGATTGACATTGATTTAATCCAACTAAAGATCTCCAATGTTATAGCAGTAAGTCCTAAAATTGCAAATATGGTCACATATAGCCATTCCCACTTTGCAGTTTGACTCTGCCTACTGACTATCCCAAGAAAAATGTCTGTTATAATAAGTGCCACTATAACATACCCAAGTACTTTATGATATATCTCCCAACACTTTCCGTACTCATCTTCTTTCTTTGGTTTCCATACAATGGCAAGCATCTATAGCGGGTAAGGCCGCCAAAAAAAAAAAATTCAAAATTTATTAATGTGGAGATCAAATTAATGTTCAACTTTTTAGAAAAATGAAAACTATAAAAATTGCATATACTCCTTCTTTTACATAATACGTGGAATCACATTTGAGATTACAAGATGTTATGTGAAAGGGTAGTACATGTAACTGTTATATTAAGAGTGTTCCGTTAATTTTTTTTATGTGCTTGTTTTCTAATAAAAGAATTAGAAAGCACATAAAAAACAAAAAACACTACAAATTAATCTGGCAAGGATTTCATAATTACCTGTATTGTGGTGAAAGTAAAAATGAGAATGCCAAGAATGAGATTAGCTCTATTTATGTATTGGTTGGAAGAAAATCCAAGGCACCATCCAATAGCGCCCAAAACATAACCACCACTTTGACAGGTTATGTGAAAGGCATACCAATACTCCTCACAATCTATAGGGAAGTTTTTGAAGTACCTTGCAATTATCACCCCAATTGGCAACAAAGTTCCCCACCCTATGATTATTAGAATCCAATAAGCCTGAATTTTAACATAACCCCAAAAGAACAAGTGGTCAGTTTTTTTTTTTTAATTTATCAATTAAAAATATACGGGTAATCATCAATGGGGTTTGAATTTTCTACTATTTCATAATGTAGATTAAGCTGTTGCAATTTTGCAATACAGATTTAAGGAATTTGTAAGAAGAAGTGGGGCGCTTGGGAAGTAAAAAATGAATTTGCGCAACTGTAAAGTCTGTGACAAATTTACATGGGTGTGTAACTAGAGAAATTTGAAAGAAAAAAAAAAAAAAGCAGTACACCAAAATATATTGTATAATATAGATAAGTGAAACTAAATTATAAATATTGATATAACTCGGCCTATTTTATGAGTTTGCATAAAGTTTTTATTAACAATCCAATGTTAAATCTTACATCTCTTATATTACGCTGGTGATGACGTGAGGTGCATCGGCTACGTTGTGACCTGTAATTTTGGGTTGAATCTGTATTTGGTCTCTTGTGATGATGACTAGTTTTATGAATTTGGGTCTCTAAGTCTCCAATCATAGAATCAGCCTGCCTGGTTTGAACTTGTTCTTCCCTTGTGATTAAAGACTTTTCCCTCTGGCTTGAGACTTGGGCACTAATGAAATGAAGGGGTATTATAATCAAACTCAATATTATGAGGCATTGAGAGTTCATGGTCTTGGGTTATCTCTGTTTCTGAGTGACTTAATTGAAAGGTTAATAATCAAATTGACAAATCTTCGTTGCACAAGCTTGTCTTCAGATAGTAGTTTGGTTTTTGATCCTCCCAGTGACATTAATGGTTGAAATTTTAGAGCCAATGGTGTTGTAAACAAGCAGAAGCTAGAGTATCAAATTAGAAAGAAAATCAATTAGCAAGCATTCTGAGTTCTTAAAAGAGTGTGATTAAAATGGACCCTTTTTATTGATGTTTTGATAAATAAATAAAAATCTTAATTAATTAATGACGCTAAGTTGTAGTTGGTTGTCTGAGAATATGTCCTTTCCTTAAGGCAATGGAGAATCATTTCTGTCCTGTTTTAATAGAGTATGTTGGACAATCAGATTTTATGCCTCACTTTTACCTTTCTTCAAATCCTTCTTTGCAATTGTTCAGGATTTCTTTCATTCTTTTTTATTTTTATTTTTAATATTTAATTTATTTTAATATATAGTTCTATTTAAAATACAAGACTAAAACACTTTAATTCAAAATTAAGAGAAATTGAAGTCTTTCTTTACACACCTACCTTTAGCTAGAAATAATAAAAGAGAATTATTAAGTAGATGAGTGTTTTCAATTACACTATTATTTTTACTTGCATTATTCTTCATGTGAAACGTGAAAACTTTACTTCTTTTTACACATTATTTTTTTTTTTTTTGAAAAATGTGAACAAAATATGTCAACAAATTAAAGTTTATATTTGTCACCAAAAATAGTTTATATTTGACATGCACTTTCCTTTCTATTTGTACAATTTAAAGCTAATTTTGATTAGCTTAAAAAATAGTTTCAAGAGAAAATTAGATTGAAAATATTCTTTTACTCTATAGCTAGCAAGGTTATACCAACTTTCCTTAGCATACAATCAAATTATTTTTCTTCTACTGAGATGAGCTATTCAGTAGCAAATAAGTAGTCTAATGAATTTAGACCACACACAAAAAGCAATTCATTTTTCCCATTGGTCAACTCTCTCCTCTCATATTACTCTATAAAAACTAACTCTCTATTCAATGCTCTTCCACAACAGTGAACAACCAACCCTCTTCAAATTAAACAAAAAGGCAGAGCTAGCTTTCCCTCTCTCTGCCTTCTATTCAAAAAAGGGAAAGGAAAAAAGAAAAAAGAAAAATGAATTCACTAAACCTCTTCATAGTCTTCACACTTTTGGCATCAATAGCCATTGTGACAGCCAAATATATAAACTATATATTCTGAAGAAGCAACTTCTTTGAGAGGTCGTTTTCTTAGTCAACAGAAAGTAATAGCAAAAAGTACAAGTATGACATGCGATAAGTTTCCAAGGATTTGTCGTAAGATGAAGGGGCCAGATTGTTGCTATAACAAGTGTGTGAATGTTGCTATTATGGATAGACAAAACTGTGGGAAGTGTGGCCGGGTACAGATGCAGGTACGGTGAGATTTGTTGTAGAGGAAAATATGTAAACTCGTGGTATGACACAACACATTGTGGTGTAGTTCAAGTAAATAATTTGTTTCTATTTTTGTAATCGACTTGATGAATATTTGATGTATTATATGTGAAAATGAATTGTCTTTATGTCCTTGGGTCTAGTTTGATCTATCGATCGATCATTTCATGATATGTTTTGCTTTTGTGAACAATGTGGTTTGCCTTAATAATAATATTTGATGCAAAACAATCTGAATTTATATATCCCGATTTTACAAACAAATCACATAAATTTGTATTTAAATTATTTATATTGTGACATATAAAAAAATTATTTTAAAAAACGAAAGAATAATTCATTTTTCTAGAAAATTTTATCATCTATCACAATATAAATAATTTAGGTACAAAAATATATAAAAATATATATTTTATTAGAAAAAAAAATGCATTTTGGTATTAAATTCTCACTTTTCATATTATTTAGAATAACTTTTGCAACCTTTATTATCACAACTATTTTTTATTTTATATATCCAACAAATGTGACAACAATTACCTGAAACTTATTGATTTATTTGTTAAGACGTTATTAATTTGTTTCAATTAATTCAATAGTGCACTATAACTCAACAAATACATCTTTTGAATATAGTGAAATTTTATTGTATGCTATATTCACCAAAACAAAGTAAAAGACCTTCATTTTAAAATGCACTTAATTTTTCGTGGTTAGTTTTGTTGCATTTATTATTAATAAGTGATAAATAAATGTACAAAAATATTTACTTTTTAAACTATTTAGTAACACATATTTATGCTTATATTGTAAATTGATGGTATATATATAGGTACAATAACAAATAACAATTACACCGGACATTTAGACTTGAAAATCGTTCTTATAGTATGTCCAATTATAATAAGTTAGTAGTACTATCAAATATCAAATATAAGCAAAATTATAAATGAGTATTTGTTTCTTATTTTTACATCATGTAGTCAATCACGCACCAAGTTTAAGTTTTCAAATATTAAACCTAGACCTAGATTTTTTCAAATTAAGGGAAAAAAAATTTATATGTTAATTTTTTCTTTTGTTAGGTAACTTAGTTATTGAGCTTAGAATAGTAGCATATTATCATAGTTTTAATTCCTTGGCAAAAAGGGAAAAAGTATAATTTGCTAATAAATGAAGATGAAGATGAAGATTAGTAGCATAAAATTGTGATAAAATGAAGATTTATACTAGTCAAGGATTAGTCTAATTTATTCATGGAAAAGTCACTTATTTATTACAAAAAATTAATACTTAAGTCAATTTTTTTAACAGTTTAGTTTTATTGTTATTAAAAGTGACCACGCAAAGATATTTGGATTATTATTATTATTTTCATTTTTTTAATTGCATTAAATATATATTCTTTTAACTTAAATAAATTTCAACCGAAAAAAATAAGAAAAGACTAAACAAAAACATAAAAAATGTTTATTTATACATATGTTAATTTTTAATAATAATATAACTAAAATGACATAAAAAAAAAACTTAAATATTATTTTTAAAATAAGTATGGTATGTGTACAATCATCATCTCTTTATTCATATTAAAAATATAAGAAAATTAAAAATAAAATCACGTATAAATCCTAACATTGACTTTTTCTCACTTTATGTATAAATATAGTATTTCATTTTTGTAATTTCACAAAGATAAAACCAAGAGCAGGTTGGTTGGTTGGTAAAATTTTGACCTTTTCCTAGATTTCATAAATAGTAATAAGTTATTGATTTGTGAAATTATTATAAAGACGAATTTTTAGAAACAAAGAAAGAGCATAGAAGAAGAAAAATCAAGAGAACAGCCCAGCATTGTTTTGGCTGTTCTCTGACCCTTATTCTTTCATATAGCCAAAACATGGAGGGCTTTATAGTGTAAATTAACAAAATACTAAAAGGATTAAATGGAGCACTAAAAAGCCTCCTTATATCAAATACAAGTTCAAGAGGTCCCAACTCATATCAAGTTAAGATATTTGGGTGAGGATTTGAACATCATTTGACATAAACTATCTAAATCCTTAAGAATTTTTTGTCTTTGCCATGGCTAAGTTAATGCATTTCCTATTTCTACTCTCTTGTTTTCTGGCACAAATGTCATATTTAATGGTAGTTGAAGGTGGTTCTTCAAAGAACCTAAAGTGGAAGAACCAAAAGACCAATGGTTTCAAGAAGCATCCCCTAAAGTACAATCCCAATAAAAAGAAATTTAACCAAAACAAGACAAGCCCAAAAAAGCTCACCACAAAACCCAAACTTAAGCTCAAGAGATTGAGCCCAACAAAGAAATCCAAAATACCCAAGCCCATAAAGAAATATCCAAAACCCATGGCTGAAATGAAAACCCCCAAGATAAACCCAAATCCAATTAACATCAGAAATCCCTCTTTGCCCAAAGTAAATCTAAAACCAAGACTGCCCAAAATCAACCTACAACCCATAAGGCCTATGCTGGAACAAATAGTCCCTGCCATTCATAAGCTCATCCCTGGAGTCATTCCCATGTTAACAAACACTTTTGGAAAGAACCCAGAGCTCCCTAAGGTTCAGGGCACATTGAATGTGATAGACCAATGTTTGAAAAAACAAAGGGATTGGGCCAACAATCGACAAGCCTTAGCCAATTGCGCAGTGGGGTTCGGCAAAGAAGCAATGGGAGGGATAAATGGACAAGTGTACGTAGTCACAAGTGAAGCTGATGACCCATTAGAGCCCAAACCAGGGTCACTTCGTTATGGTGTGATCCATAGAGACCCATTTTGGATAATTTTTGAAAGGAATATGGTAATTAAATTAGAACAAGAGCTTATGATAAATAGTTACAAGACAATTGATGGGAGAGGTGTTAAAGTAGAAATAGGTTATGGACCTTGCATTACTATACAAGATGTGAGTCATGTTATTATTCATGGAATTAATTTTCATGATTGTATACAAGGAAAAGCTGGACAAGTTAGAGATACAGAAGATCACTTTGGGAATCGTCTTGGGACAGAGGGAGATGCAATTACCATTTTTACATCTTCTCATATTTGGATTGATCATTGTTTTTTCACTCGTGGTAGTGATGGTCTCATTGATATTGTCAAAGCTTCTACTGCTATTAGTGTCACCAATAACATATTTACTCAACATGATAAGGTAATTATTTATTTATTAATTAATTAATCATTTCTTTACTATATATATACATACATGTTAATTTGGAATTATAATTACAGGCGATGTTGCTCGGGCATAGTAATCTATTCACAGATGATAAAATTATGAAAGTCACAATTGCCTTTAATCATTTTGGGCCTGGCCTGATCGAACGCATGCCAAGGTCAAAATTTCTCTAATTTTACAAATATTTATTTTTTAAATATCAACTTGTGCTTGACACTTTGTTTATGCATGTAAAAGTATTTTTTTTTTTACAGAAAAAAGTACTTAATAATGAAACAGATTGTCAAAAGTACTTTCAGAGCTCATAAATTATATTTTATATTTGCTGATATTTTTTATGAAACTTTTTCTTTAATCGCTTCTGTCTAAAATCACTTTTAACATAGACACAAAAAACATATACATAATTTAGTAAAGTTTGTTTTGAGATGATAATTTTATCTAATAATAGTTTAAATTTTTTCATTAATTATTACAATATTTTTATGAATGACAAAAAATATTTTTTAAGGGTCTAATTAATGGGATTAATAAACCATAACAGAGTGAGATATGGATATGCACATGTTGCGAACAATGTGTACGATAAGTGGGAAATGTATGCAATTGGTGGTAGTGCTGATTCAGCAATCTTAAGTGAAGGAAACTACTTCCTTGCTTCTAACAATCCTTTCACAAAACAGGTAATAATAATATAGTTAGTTATATTGACAAATGAAGCCTTTATATATTAATTAAAGGAACTAATTAATTAAGTGGTTTGCAGGTTACGAAGAGAGAGTCAGAGAATTGGCAGACGTGGAAATGGAGATCATCTAAGGATGTATTCAATAATGGAGCTTATTTTATACAATCAGGGGTTGGAAGTTGTGAACCAGGTTACACTCCAAATCAAGCATTTCCTGTTGCTGATGGATCCCTGGCTCCATCTTTGACTGCCGGTGCAGGTCCTATGCATTGCGTTGTTGGTTCTGCTTGTACTTGATTCATTTTCCAATTAATCAATCTTCAATAATCATTATTTTGTTTTTTTTTTTTTTACTTCTATTCTTTTTTTCTCTCGATTAAAGCACTATGAGTTATTGGATTATACGAGCGTAGCCAACAAATTGTTGTGAGATTATTAAAAGGGATAAACGAATTAAAATAGGATTACTAGCTCTCGAGAAATACATAAGTTAATTGATTTTAAAATTTGGACATTTTATATTACTTTTAAAGTTATATTGCTAGAGTGTTACAATTTTAAAATAACTTATGTATCTCTATTGATTACAAAAACGTTCAAATAAAATAAATGATTTTCATAAAAGTATACTACCAAACCATTAAAAAAGTGACACATCTGGCACTTAATTTTATCGCACCTGAGTTATGTGTGACCATCTTTCACGATAACTCGCTCCCAAATTTCAAATTAGCTTAAGGTTAAACCATTTCACCTCACCTGTGAAATAGGTAAGTCATATTAGTTTTGAATTGATTTATTTATGAATTAATTTATATAAGTTTGATTCAAATTTAATTTATTTATTAAATATAGTAGAAAATGTAATCTTTAACTAATTTATTTAATAAATATATTTATCAATTTAACTTATTTAGTTTGTTTAAATATATCAAATAATATATATTATATTTTATAATGTAAAAAAATTGACATATTGTTTCAAATATCAATATATATTTATATAACCTGTTAACATAATAAAACATTATTAACCAATATAATATAAAAATAATATCAATAATAATAAGTATTGTGATACATCAAAGCTAATAAAAATATCTAACAAAAATATATATCATAAGTTTTTTAAGTAAAAACTTATATAAATATAAAATAAATAATCAATAATCAAAAATTACAAAATTAAATTAAATAACATATTATTATAAAATGATAAAATTACAAAAATATAAAAGATGAAACAAATTTGAACATCATCTCAATAATATTTCAAAATACAAACTTACATATTAAATTACCTACATATTTTAATAATTAAATTGGAACAAATTACCTATATATTCTAACAATTTTATTTATTTACTTGAATTGCTTATACGGGCTACATATTATCCGGATAAGTTTGTTATGACCTGATTTTTTTTAATGGATTAAACAAATCAACCTATTTACAACACAACTTCTATGAGCTCAATTTAAATTTGACTATTTCGTAGATAGATTGTCTCTATTCTCAATAACCTTTCATGAACAAAAACAAAGTGACTCAAAGATGTCATTGACAACGATGCACAATGCTTACTATGGGGGAGGAAGAGCGAAACTGATGCAATGGCCAATGGTTATTGAGGGCAAGTAGCAAATTTCACAGTTGTATAGAATAGTCAATATATATATATATATATATATATATATATATATATATATATATACACATATATATTGACTATTTTTATTTTTTAGTAAAAAAAAATACTCATTTTCTTATAACAATACAATATATATTTTCATTTATATTATAAGAATAATGAATATATATATATATATATATATATATATATTAAAATAAAATTTTATGTGTAAAAATGTGATGCAACTAAACCCATACGTGTACTACATGTCTGATACCTATGAAGTTCAATATAGTTAATTCTGATTTAAACTCTTGTTTAGTCACTGAGTTTTTTTGTTGGTACCTTGTTTAGTCATTGATTGCACAAGAAAAATTAAGCTAACTTTATATATTCATAATAAATATGTAAATTTAAACTAGATCACACGTAAATTAACACGCACAACATAAATAAATGCTAAAAGAACCGATTAAATAGTACGAGAACACAAACTCACCAAATTATCTCCAGACTCCAATATATTCCATATTTTGGAAAAAATAGACTTAACAGATCACGCTTCTTTTAAGATGTCACTAACCTTTCTTTCTCCCCCCCCTCCCCCCCTCCCCTCTCTCTAGCTACATTCTAACAAACTACATATTCTAATTATTTTACAATATGATGATTTTGCTCTAATTATTTAAAGAGTTATTCCGCATAAAATTTGTTTAAAATTTTCAAATGATCTGTTTAACTTAGAGTACTCAATCACATTATAATGAATCTCTATTATCTAATTCGGATTTGAATGACTTTTCTGACTTTAATTAATATTTAATACATCGACGTGAGTCATATTAAAAAATTATACAATATTAAAAATATGTATAATTGTAATTACACTGTAATTAATACTTATCTTAATAACGTAAGCCATACTAAAAAAATATACAATATTAAAAATATGTGTAATTGTAATTATATCGTAGTTAATACTTACATTTTTTATGTGGTAAACAATAGAGACTTACATTTTTTTATAACTCCTTATATATACCTCTACTGTGAGGTGAATAAAATACAATTCATTTTCTTAATCTCGTGATATTTAACTTGGTATCAGAGCAAAAGATTTAAAAAAGACTTTGTCTCATTCTTTCTCTATACGACATTGTTCTCTATATTAGTAGACGTTGTTTTTTTTTTAAATCGACTTCGTCATTCAGCAGACCGTCATCATTAATTACTAAAGGTCACCACCGTTGTCGTCGCCAACGTCGTTTACATTAATATAGATGCCAAATTTATTAACTCTCACTAAACAAGTTGAAAATTATCGATATATATGGAACAATTTAAAGAAAAGTGTCGGCATGAGTTATATTAAGAAAATATACAATATTAAGAATATGTGTAATTGTAATTATACCGTAATTAATATTTACTTTGTTAGCGTGAGACATATTAAAAATATATATAATATTAAAATTATATGTAATTATAATTATAACGTAGTTAATAATTACATTTTTTTATGTACGGTAGAAAATAAAGATTTACCTAAATCTTAAACCCCAAATATTTACTTGCAGAGAATATAGACTTACTTTTTATTGTGATTTTATATATATATATATATCTCCTCCATGAGATGAATAAAATGTAATTTTTTATTTAATCTCATAATATTTAATTTAATATATAAATTAAAGAAGAGAATTAAGTCATATATATATATATATATATATGAGAAAGTCAACATGTAGCTTAAGCTCGTGCAACCATGTCAATATAACTAACATTAACAAACAAAATTTATTAATCAACATCTAAATCGTGTGCACCATCTTCTCAACACCTATTTAATTCACAATGTCTCACAATCTAATTAATCTTTTCATTCCCTTTCTCTTCCTCTTGATCACCTCCCTCTCTAAAATACCATAATGACCTCCAATATAGCTATTTTTCTCTTCCTTTGCTATTTTCTAATACAAGCTTGTTTCACTTTACAAGCCTATGGCTATACCCCACCCACCAATTACTACTTATCAACACCAATTTCTTCATATTTCCCCACAACCCAAACTAAGAACACTATGAACGTTATAGACTCATGTTGGCGCAAAAATTCTAATTGGTCCAAGAATCGCCAAGCCTTAGCCAATTGTGCCATTGGTTTTGGCAAAGACTCAATGGGAGGAAAATATGGTAAAATATACATAGTCACAAACCCTAGCGATAACCCTGCGAATCCTAAGCCGGGCACACTTCAATATGGTGTAATACAAAGTCAGCCACTTTGGGTCACATTTGGTAAAGACATGGTGATTACTTTAAAGAATGAGCTAATTGTGAATAGTTTTAAAACCATAGATGGAAGAGGAGCTAAGGTTGAAATTGCATATGGTCCATGTATAACAATACAAGGGGTTAATCATGTAATTATACATGGGATCAATATTCATGATTGTAAACCTAGTAAGTCTGGATTAGTTAGAAGTAGTACAAGTCATGTTGGACATAGACAAGGTTCAGATGGAGATGGTATTAGTATATTTGCTTCTTCTCATATTTGGGTTGATCATTGCTATTTGGCTCGTTGCACTGATGGCCTTATTGATGTTATTCATGCTTCTACTGCTGTCACTATCTCTAACAATTACTTTACGCAGCATGATAAAGTAAGTAATATCCTCCTCCGATCCTTTTTCTTCTTCCTCTTTCTTGTTTTTGTTTTTTGTTTTGGTAATCCAGTGGGCATTATTTAAAGATCCGTGAATAGAATTGCGTGTTATCAAATAATTTTAGGCATTTACATTTTTAAATTTTAACAAATAACTATTATCACATCCCTGGAGGCTGGAGGCATCTCTTAAATATTTATATAAATGCCTGATTTGAAACTTATACATTGGATTTCGATTCTTTTAGATATTGTTTGTACGTTCTCATATATATCTTAACCAGTGTTGGTTTAAGGGTTAATCGCTTGCTTTTATACATAAAATAAAGATAAATTGAAAAAATAAGAAGAAGAAAAAAAGCTAGATATACACGTTTTCTCCGAAAATAAAATGTCATAAATCTGATAGGTCCAAATAATATTTAATCTCCATCTGAACTGCTTTTGTTATCTCTAAAAATATACATATAGCACAAAAACTTGCATTCTTTAAAATACTTTACATTCTTTACACGGCAATGTGTTTAGCTTTGAGCCTAGTGTAGGAGTTTATTAGTGTTAGAGTGTGACTTTTTATTATGTATATATCAAAAAGAACATATGCTTGTTATGTTATTTATATATTTATATTTGATGAAAAGATACATTATTGAGTTCGAAAAATTGTAACTCTGTATATCTTTGATTTGTTTACCAATTCATCAATTAAAAAAATATGTTATTTTGTTTTTATCATCCCTACATAAAACTAAACTGAATAAATAGAGAATTTTTTTTTTTTGTATGAGTTAGATTCATGACTGTGTGATATACATTGATAATTTTAATAAAATATTATAAATATTTATATAAAATAAAATCATGTAAAATAATAAATGATGAGATTTTTTACGTTATTTATAAACCTGATTCATATAAAAGTTTCTAAAAAAAACTCGTATTTTGTTATAGGTTATCATTTTCTTACATATTAAGTCATATTCTCCGAGTAATTGCAGTAAATATAATTCATATTTGATAACATCTCAAAAGAAAACAAGAAAATAAATATGTCAAATGATACAAGCATGATACAAATTAAATAATAGATCTTAGCCAATAAACAAAAAAAAAAAAAAAACGTGGTACTAGAAGATAGATTAGCAACATACTCGGAAAAAAAAAAAAAATCACTCGGGGACTCCTAGAGATGGTTAGGACTACTAAAACTATATCTTCACCATTTAATAATCACTCAGGCATTGATGTAAAGATAAAAATAATAATAATAGTCACCCAAATCTTTTATTATTTAACAAGTTAATTTTCTTATGTTAACAGGTGATGTTGCTTGGGCACAATGACAAGTTCACAGCAGATAAAACTATGAAGGTCACTATCGTCTTTAACCGATTTGGGGCAGGTCTTATTGAACGTATGCCGAGGTAAAGAAACAAGTAATTTGACTATAAATATGAGAATGACTTATCATTTTATTTTATTATGACCAAGCCCTTAGACCACTTACGTGGCAACCTAGGACTCCAGTTTAAGGCGGGCCCTGAGATAAAAAGTGTATTTTCTTTCTATGTTTTAAATATTTTAAATATATAATAATAAAAGTAAACAAAAAACAAAAATCATTTATATTAAAGTTAGGATATATATATATATATATATATATATATCATATTAGTTCTACATATTTATTTTTATTTTTAATGATTTTAGTTTATAAACATTCAATTATTTTTCCACGATAATCTCATCAATAACTGTTTGTGACTAAATATCTGCAATGAAATGTGTGCATATTTTCATGTATAAAATAAATTCTTTCATATAAATTTAATATTTAATACTTAGTAAAAATATAAGAAAATATTATAAATTCTTGAAAATACCTAAAAGAAATCATTCTTACATAGTAATAAGCACACTCATACTTCATTTTCTCTCATCTATATATTTTATTTTAAGAGATTAAATCTATTAAATAAGAAAATGCAGTTGATAAAATATATATATAATTAGTTGAGATTATAATAATCAACATTGTTTCAAGGTGAAGGAAGTCAAATCCTTAAACCAATTTGAAAATTTATCATTTAAATTAAGCTTTTAATTTTTTTTTTTTAATAATGTAAATTGTGAAAACACTCTTTTTATGGTTTACGTAAAATAACTTTAAATCATCATCCTAAAGTTTTTCATTTTTATGATTAATTAAGCTAGTTAGAAATTTTTAGTAGTAGTTGATAAAAAGTAGGAAATGATAGCAGTCTTTTAATAATAGTTAGTAAATCATTTGGTATTTATTTGAAGAGTTTGAATCCTCCACACAAAATGTATGTAAAAAAATATAAATATGAAAATTACATAATTCAAATGAAATATAAAATTAATTACCAAATTATGTTAATTTTAATAATAATGAAAAACCAACACAGGATCCGATTTGGATATACACATGTTGCAAACAACAGATATGACGAGTGGCGAATGTATGCCATTGGTGGTAGTGCTAATCCAACTATATTCAGTGAAGGCAACTATTTCATTGCTCCTGATACTCAAAATGGCAAACAGGTAAACTAATATATGTTAATATAAATAATTTTATTTACTAATAATATAGTTAGCTCTCAATGTCTTTCTAATTACACTCCAATTAATTCATTAATGACACTCTTATTTACATAATTTCACTTTTAACTCAAAAAAAAAAAAAATGTTTTTATGTTATGAAAAAAACATATGGCGAAAAACTTGTTTTTTTTTTTTACGTATATATGAAGGGTTACGTTAAATGTTTTATTAATTAGGTTACAAAGAGAGAGGCTGATGGATGGAAAAATTGGAAATGGAGATCCTCAAAAGATGTATTCAAAAATGGAGCTTATTTTGTACAATCAGGTTGGGGAAGTTGTTATCCAACTTATACAAAGACTCAACAATTCCAGGTTGCTCAAGGTTCTATGGTTCCTGCTTTAACTTCTAATGCTGGACCTTTAAGATGTGTTCTAGGTAAATCTTGTTAATTAAACTCGTCCTATATAGATATATATTTATATCTGGGACTTGGGCTACACCATGTGATGGGTTAAGCTTTTTATTTATAATATTCTTGTTCCAATTCAATGGGAGCATATTTTAACTGCCCCAATGCTTATTAGAATAATCATATGCTTGTACATTTTGCAAAGTGCTATACAAAGCTCAACACTTAGTCTCTGATCGTCTGTAACAATTTCTTAGACAACTTGAATGATATATAAGAGAGACTTCTCTTTTACATAAATTACATCTACTAAAGAATATCACCATGTACATGTTTATAAGTAAGTAATGTACTTAATATTCTTTTTCTATAACACAAGAAAAGCATCAAAAGGAACAAAACAAAAGTAACAAAATAAAAAATAAAAGACAAAGAAACAAGGAGTATGATTTACTGTGATTTGACTCTTTTAGAAAAGTCTATTCTCGTTGCTTTGAACCCTACATGTGACTGGTGCTTTAGCTCTCACTTTCTTAAGGTACCAAACACCAGCTCCAATGCCCAACACTCCTGCAGCTGAGACTGCACTTACTGTACCTGCAATAACATTGACATGACACACTAAATTTCTCACACACTTTTAAATCTAAAACTAATTCATTTCACATTTCAATATTATTCATTTACCTGCAATAACTCCAGCCTTGCTATGCTGGGTTATACTGTGATCTGCAAAATAATACTTCAAATTAACAAAATCTCTTACACATAAAACATGATATAAATACAAATCAATATATTTTCTTAGCAACAACAAGAAACCTTCTACATATGTTAACTTTATACCTAATCAGTTGTACAATTGTTCAACTAATTAAGGGTAAGTTGGCATAAAGTAAACACTATTTAGAGTAGTTTTTCTCATATTTTTTAAAAAAATTATTTTCTTACAAAATTTAAAGCTTACCATTACAATAAGTAGTTACATTCCTGTTCCCACAAAAACAGAGGAAGCTCTGTTTCTGAGTATCAAATCCACAAGTTCCACCACCTTTTGTCATGTCTTGACATTGAAGACAACTAGTAGTCACTGGAATATCAAAATTCACCCTAACCCCATATTCAGGAACTTGATCATAAGGCTGAATTGTACCAGTATTCCTCCAATATACACTTGTATAACTCGTGCAATACTTCAACATTAGCCTCAATGACTCTGTAGCTTTAGGATAATAAGAACAACAAGAACTTGCTCTACTCAAAGCTGAAGCACACCCAGGTAAGTGTCTACAAAGATAACTAGAACTGTCACAAGATGAGTCGCATGTTTCTGGGAATCGCTCACAAAATATGGGCTTTGGCTCAATGATGACTTCATTTTCACTACAATTAAAGAAGAGATAGTCATTCTGAGAAGATAGTGATAAATGAGTGCTAGTGTCAAGGCTAAAAGGCCTTGTAGGACGAAAGTTCACGCCGTCTTGGCAATTCCACATGTAAGGATCTGTAACAACTATGTGAGGATCAGTGTAGCTTATGCTTTGAACTTGGTATCTACCGGAAGGCGTTCGGAGTTCGAGTTTTCCGACGTCGGAGCATGAAAATATGTGTCTGTAATAAGGGCTGCCACAACCATCGTCTATGCCAAAAGGATAACTGATTGGAATTTTACCACAGGAGGTTCTGCAAAGGCTTGCTTGAGCTTGTTTGAGGTTTATAAATTGAAGCAGAGATAGTATTATGAAAAGAGAAGTCAGACATTGTGAAGAGTGACACTTTGTTGATGTGGGCTTGTTGGAAAAGAGATAATCCATTAGGGAGATTACGGAAGTTTAGATTTTTTCTGGAGTAAGATTAGTAGTTTATGGGTTTAAAGCAAAGCATGCAATCTCACAGGTGTGTAAAGTGAAATCTTAACAAGAAAGAGAGGGAAAGAATCGTCTGGTGGTGTGTTTTATAATCTTGCTATTGCTTCTTTAATTTTACTCTTTTCTATCTCTGCCTTTTGCCTTTGTAAAATATTCTCTTATATTTTCTGTTGTCTTGTGATTTGCCCTAATTCATATGCATATTGGTTTGAGAAAAAAGTAAGAGAACATATGGAATTGAGCAATGCTATAGAATGAAGTAAAGTGTTACTATTTTATTGAATATTAAGTTGTGAAGGTGAAGTATTAAAACAATGCATGGCTGTTATTAATAAATAATTAATTATATTGTAATGTGTAGCAATCATATATTTGTGATTAAAAGTATTTTTTTAAATTATTGGCTTGCCATGTATCTTGTGGGTCCAACCCAATTAACATGGAGAGGCGTGATCGAAAAGGAGAGTAAAAAAATACACTTTTTTTTTTCATCATATATCTCATTTATCTCTATTTTCTATTTTAATTATTATGAACTAATATCTCAGCTTGACAAAAGTTTAATACAATTAAGCAAGCTAGTGAGTGGTAACGATGAGAGAGCATGTGCATTGTTAAAAAGGAAAAAGAAAAGTACATACATGATTTTATTAAAAAAAAATTATTACTTGATCTATTTAATTGTTGCAGTATATGAGTGTCATAAATGCAAATTACAACTCTTTTGGTATTCTTTTTACATTCAATATTTCAGTTAGAGTGTGCACTGGACATGACAGTTTGACCTGATGAGTCCGAGCCTTGCGGGTATTCGGCTCATTTGGGTTAAGTGAGTTTAGAGTGTATTGGAGTAAAATTTGGGTGAAATATTATTTATTTTATTAAAAATATTTTCGATAAAATGGGTTCGAGTCATCATTTAAATATCCTACTTTTTCCCCTTTTCTTCTAACATTTAATAATTTAACTATTTGTATCATTTATAATTAAAATAGTACACAATTTAGATATATGCTAACATTTAACTTTTAAATTATTTATGAATTATTACAATAATTTTTAAGTTTAATTGTATGTAAAAAAATATTAATTTATATTGACATGTTGTAATTATGAATTTAGATATAAAGTTATAATTTCATATGATTCATTACACATTTAAAAGATTCTTTATATTTTGTACAATTTTAATCTAGTTATTAATTTAAAAAATTTAAAAGATTTAAGAAAATTAATTTAATTTATGTTAATTATAATCATTTTAAGTTATTATACAATTAATACTTTTAATTACATATAATTCACATAGTAGTTTGGCTACTATCCTTACGTAGTTTAAAGTCACAAGTTTGAATCACAATGTATTATTTGCTTAAAAAAAATCAAATTGGTAAATAGGTCAATTTTTTTACCCAATTTGAACTCAATTAGCCTAAAATAGTTCAGTTTAATTTGACCTGTGAGTTTGACTAATTCAAGTCAAACCCGACTTGATCTAACTTGTTGTCATAACGTAAAAAAATATATATATAAATAGATTATACGTTACTAATAAATAAGAAATAAAAAAAATTGTAATCCTTAACTAGAAATGATATAAAACGTCATCTCTCCTCATTTTTCAAATTTCTTTTCCCTCATTTCTTTCTAGGTTTTTAGCCTTTGGAATTCTTGGCTGGCGACAGAGGTCTAGCCCACAAGCCACATCGTTTGCCATTTGTTTTTGCTCGATTTTTTTTTTGCTTCTTGTGCTTTTTGTTTTTCGTGCATTTTTGGTTGTCGTTTAGAAGGTTGTTGTTCTGTGTGTCGCATCGTTGGCTGCCATTTGGTTATGATGCTTTTGGCAGTCGTGTTGTTTGCCATCGTCTGGCTCTTGCTTTGTTTGCCGTTATTGTCATCTGGTTTTAGTTTAATCGTTCTATTTTAATGTCGATGTCGTTGTCTACTTCTAGCGTTGTTGTTATCGTCAAGTTCATTTCTGGTTATTGTTGTCGTTGTCTTGTTCTATTTTAGTGTTTGTGGTCTTTGTTTGTAGAGTGAGGCCACTTTTTGTCATATTTTTTATTTGTATACATTATTTTTGTGTTATATTTGTTGTATTGTTATTGTATGTTGTTGTATGGAAGCTATTTTGTATTATGAATTGTATAAAAGTTCTTAAATTAGTTTCAATATGCTGCACTCAAGTATGTCAAAATGAGGCTTTTTCTTTTACCTCCGAGCTTAATATTTAGCTTGGAAATGTCTACAGGTTTGATTTTTTTTTTTTTTTTTTTGTATTTTTAATACGTTAAAGTAGTCCCTTTTATTTGTTTTACAAGATTATTGTATTAAACTTTGTTCTGTTTCTTCCTATATTCACGAGGCATAATATGTTATTATTTTTAGATTGCTTATGATTTAGTGTGGCATTTAAAATTATTTTTTTATATGTACTTTTAAGTATAATTTGTTTAGATATTAATAAAATATTTTAATTTTGATATAAAATAAAATAAAATAAGTAGGAATGATATATGGATCCTTGGTAAGCTGGTAGCTGAAGGAAGAAGTAATGAAAATGGCCATCTATACATGTAGTTCTTTATTGCCCTTTACTGTATTTGCATTAGTAATGAAAAAAAATTAAAATAAAAAGAACTACAGCGAATTAAAGTTACAGAAAAATATCATGTAGTGTTTTTCGTATTAGATCATTTATATTATTTAATTTTAAAGATTATAAGTGATATTATTTAGTCCCTTAATTTTAGAAAAATGAGCCAATTAAAAACAAAATATATAATTTTAATAATTTTTTAATTAAAATATTATTTTTTGAGAGGTCAATTAATAAAAAATTATATTATTTTAATATTTTTAATATTAATATTTTAATTAAAAAATTATTAAAATTATGTATTTTATTTTTAATTATTTTTTTTAAACTAAAAAATTAAATAATATTATTTATAATTTAAAAAATTAATAGCCTCGCTTCCTTACTAATAATATGTCATAAGTTTGTACAGGGGCCGTTCCTGTTGGCTCGCCTGTCTGAAGGCAAATTTAAATTTTTGACAAATTTTTTATATTATATATATAATCTCGCCGTTCATTAAATCAATTAAAATCAAATATGTCTTTTTTTTTTGACAATTTTTTTATATTATATATATAATCTCACCGTTCATTAAATCAATTAAAATCAAACATATCTCTCGGTCAAAAGATTTGAAAAAAATTATTAAACAAAAATCTTGTTCAAATTGAAAATAAATAAATAAAACCACATTTATCACGTTCTATCCTACTCTTTCTTTTACCTATCTTTGGTTCTCTATTTTATTAATTAATCTTATTTATTAGTTTACTTCATTAAAAAAAAATATCACGAACCCTCCTCGTTTATTATTATTTTTTTTCACTATTTGTCTCCAGATGATAAATAACTTAGCTAGTTTTTTATTTTTATTTTTATAATATGTAAATTTTATGCTTTGAATTATTATATAAGTTATTTTGGTACCTTTTTGTTGTTCCATCTTTATAATTTAAAAAATTATAAAAAATAATATTTTTAAAATTTATAATAATAAAAATAATACTATAATAACATTAAATGTTTAATATTAAATATATAATATTTAATAGGTTTAAATTTCTACAATTTAATTTTAATAATGTTTAATTGAATAAATTTAAAAAATAATATAATAATTATTTTTTAATTATAAAAATATATAATTTAAAAATAAAGTATTATTATCTATTCGGTGAATTATAGAGGCGGACAATTACATTTATATGTTTATTGTATATGAACAAAGAGTCAAAGAATATCTTGTTGTCATAATTAAACTGATTAATGTAAGAGCATAGATTTGAGCCCATCACTCAATTTTTTTGACCCATTATTTTTTAAGATAATATATATTTATATTTAATTTTTAACTTACGTCTATTCCATTATCCACAACTCTCCTAAACGTGATCTCGGATTTATCTTGAGTGGCTGCCAGGTTTTAATTCTGAACAACAACAAAAAAAAATGATAAAATTCACAAAGGACAAAGTTTGCTCTTTAATTGGCAAGGAATAATTGATTGAAGGGAAGATATTCTTCCCAATTAATTAACTTTTGAAAACTTTTTTTTATTTCAAAGTTTGTAGGTGTAATTGTCAATGATTTGTCTGTCTTAAATGGAGTTTGAAATTTTAGAGAAATTAGTTTGAACTGCGTAAATAAAACAAAGGAATTAAATTATAATAAAATGACGTAGCCAAATTGTGGTTGACAAATTGACTAAGAGATGACTTGTCACGACAATCGAACCATTATTTCTACCGATATATTTACTATTCACTTATTAAAATAATTTTATTTTTTTATAATATTAAACACTTTTTTATTTGCTTAAGACATCGAAACAAAATAAAATCATTTTGTTCCAATTTTAGTAAAATAGTACAAGATCAAAATTATATAAGTAGTGATCTGTGAACCTATACCGATTAGGGTGGTAATTTTTGACATGATACGATAGTACGATCCGAACACGACACGATACAAATTTTTTTTAGTGAAAATTGATCAATAATTTTTTTATATTCTTAAAAAGTTTGTTATTTCTTACTATTATAAATAAGTAACACACAAAAAATTCAAGTAAATTTTTTAATGTGTCAACTAACACAAAAATATGATACGAATAACACGACACAAATACGACTAACATGATACGATTGACACCTCTACTAATCGGCTCTCAACGACTATTTTCACATGCACTCGTGCCAAAGAGCATCCATTCACAATTATTAAACAATTATCAATTCAGTTCATAAGTTAGTCTTAGGACTCAATAAATCCAAGTTATAAAATAATGTGTGAAAAGCATCTGTGACTAATTATCTGAGAAAACTTTATTTAGCAAAAAATTTATAAACAATATGCCACAAGTATAATTAAATTCACACACACACACATATATATATATATATATATATATATATATATAATAAAAATAATAACACATTAAATATGATTATAATTATAATATAAAGGTGTTCAATTTTTTAAGTTCTACTTATTTTCTTATATGATATAACTATAATTAATATAATAATTTTTTATTAAATTTAATTAATAATATTGCGTCACTTTGATATATTTTAATAGCATTTTTCTATTTTCTTTAGATCAAAGCAATCAAACCTCACGAAACACCAAATTTCTACGGCTTAGAGGTACCCCACGTATCTGTGGGTCAACTCAAATCTTCGTCAACTCTGTCACATTTCCTTCAATGCTGATTTAACTTGTTGAAATTTGAGTAGTTTAATGTGGAGGGTTATTGACATTTAGAAAAGCTCTTGTTTTGGATGTTTCCTCTACCATCTCTGAATTTGTCAACAAGTCTTTTTATGAATGATTGATTTTGCCTATCCATCAAACTTAAATTTTATGAACAAATTGTAGAAATATTGGGAAATTTTTCTTTTTTAAAAAAAGCTTAAGAGCACCACTGTTTTGTTAAATATCTTTTATGTATCGTAAATCTAACAACTCTTATATTATGAAATGAATAACTAAAAATTCAACTATCCAAGTAATTTTTGTACCTATTCATACTATGTCAAATTACTTTCTTTTTCTGTTACTAAGTTTCTATGTGTTTACAACTTCAATTTGTGTCTTACTTGAAAAATAATTGTATTTTTTAACTGGTAATAAAATTGACGTAACTATTTTGTTTTGTTAATGTCATGATACAAATATAAAAATTAGATATTTTATTTTTATATTTAATTATAATTTAATTTCTTTATTATTAAATAAATTTTTCATTAAATCAAAATTGTTAGTATTCTAATTTAAATTCTTGCAATATCTCCATTATTTAATTTAAATATGTTTTTATAATAATTATTTGTTATAATTAAAAATAATATCACTAAAATTTATTAAGAAGAATTAAAATTTTCGATAAACATAGTTTAAATATATGTTTAAAGATGTCTAAATATATTATTAATTAATGATATATTTGCTAATAATTTGAAATGTATGAAAACAATGATTGAATTATAAATGGTTAGAATTAGTAACATGAAAAATTGAAACTAAATATATTTTATTTGTGTTTACTTATAATATTGTGTAATAAAAATAAAAATAATTGTTGTACTAAAATTTTTTGTTAGGGCAATAGTAATTATTTTTAAAGTTGTTTGCTAAAATAAAAAAATATATATAAATTTGTAATTTGAAATATAAAAAAATAAAAAATAGTAAACATCAAAATTGTTGAAAGTTTTAGTAATAAATTATATTCAAATAAAATAATTCATGTTGCATAAAAGGTTCAAGATTTCCACAATCTTATTTTAATTGTCTATTTATCATTAAAAAATAATTATTTGTGAACCAAAATCATACGTTTTGCTTATAATATATTTTTGCATATACAAATAATAGTATTTAAACAGGTAAATATTATAATTTTTTTTATTAATGTTGTCACTATTTTTATTGTTATTATATGATTTTATTTATTTATTTATGGCTACATGTTAATTCATATTGTGTTAGTGCATAATCAATAGATGCATAATTTTTTATATCAAATATAAAGTTTTTTTTGTTAACTTTTATGTAATTTAATAATATATATTGTTAATGAACTTTAAAATTGTAGGGATAGCATGTTAAAGATTTTCTTCATAAAAAAAAATAATAAAAAAGGTAAAGGGGAGAAAAAAAGCAACACCAAAAAGAAAAATAACAAAAGAAAAAAAAATGATGTGCTATAATTATATCATTCTTTATATATAAAAATATATTGTTGTTATTATTTTTATTATTATTATATGAACAATATTATCTGTTTTTTTTTTTTTTTGTTATATTTTTTTCTAAAATTTAAAATTTTTATTAACGAAATAAAATAATCAATAAATGCATAATTTTTATATCTAAAAGATAAAATATTTGTTAACAAATAAAATAATCCATAGATACATAATTTTTTATATTTAAAATAAAAAAATATTTATTAATTTTTATAACTGAATGATATATATTATTAATGGGCTTTAAAATTGTACGAATAACATGTTTAAGATTTTCTTTATAAAAAAATAAAAGAATAAAAGAAGATAAAGGGGAGAAAAAATATAAAATATTTGTAATGAGATAAAATAATCAATAGATGCATATTTTTTTATATCTAAAATATAAAAATATTTGTTAATTTTTATATAACTTAATATATATTATTAATAAGCTTTAGAATTGTAGGCTAATATGTTTATGATTTTTTTTTTTATAAAACAATAAAAGAATAAAAGAAGATAAAGGGAAGAAAAAAAAAATTATATATATATATATATATATATAATTGCCGCTGTTTTTATTTACAGAGATATCAATGCACATTTACAAGTCGTTAAAATGCTCACAAGTCAACTTTGACTAATCGTCTATAGCTACACTTAGAATTAAAAGCTGCTACAAAGTAATTATCATAATAATAATTTATTATGAATAATTTTATTTAATAATAATATTAATAAAAAAAATAAAATAAATATTTGATATACTTTTAATCTTTTAATGTAAGAATAAGAAATACAATTTTATTACCCTAAATTAATGAAAAAAAAATATTAAAAGTCTAGATCAAATAATTATCTTGATCCAATATAATATTTGTGCCAAGATATATAGCATTAACTTTTAATTAATGGGTATTTTTATTTGTGTATCAAAAAAATATTAATGTTATAATATTATTTTATTTTTAAAATATTAAAGTATTAATGTGTGAGAAAAAGTGTTTTAAATTATTTTAATATTAATATTTTTTACTTAAAAAATAACAGTGATTAGTCGGTAAATACTTTAGATAGAGACGTTGAGTCAGAATAATAATAATAATAATACTGAGTGCAAGTGTCCATTTATCCAAATCTCATCCACTGGAATTCCGGAACAGTGACCACCGAATCTTGGATTTGAGTATTAGACAAAAGTAAGGTTATATATATTTGCGTAATCTTTAATAAAATTTACTGAATTAAATAGAAAATGCTCAAGTTTAATTCGTACTACTTTATATTATTTAAGTTGTAGAATTTTTTTTTTTTAATAAAAACTTTAGATTTTGTTCATATAATTAAAACCATACAAATTATTCCAATGAATATATCCCTAAAAGAACATTATATAATCAAACTTGTACAATTAAAACTAGCAAATAAACTTGAGTCCAATAAACATGCGAAAAAAGTAAGCTTTTTTATTTTAATTTTTAATTTTTTTCACTTGATTATTTATCGTTGCAATTGATACTTTGAACATTCAACAAAAAATATATAACGTTGGTATCTGTTTGCAATATTTGCCATAAAAATCTAGAAATCAAGATTTTCAACCATCAAACCAAACAAGACACAAACACTATTCATACTAGTGAGTTTAAAATAGGGGTGGTAATTTCTGACACGACACGACATGAATTTTTTTATAGTAAGAATTGATCAATAATTTTTTATGTTCTTAAAGATTTTGTTATTTCTTACTATTATAAATAAATAACACAAAAAAAATTCAAGTAAATTTTTTAATGTGTCAACCAACATGAAAACACGACATGAATAACACGAACAAATACGACACAAACACGACTAACATAACACGATTGACACTCATAGTTTAAAAACACGAAATATCAATAAACTAATTAAAAATATCAAGATTTCAAAAAACTCTGCAATCTTTGGACAAAAACAATAAAAACCAAATAGATTTAAAAAGTAAAGCTTTTTAGATCTAGTTGAGTTTTATTTACCAAAAAACAACAAAATAAAACACAACCCAACAGAAAACGAAAATAGAAAATATAATTAAAGAACATCAAACATAACTAACTCAAATAGTAACGGTGGCTTTGAAACCCAAAAATGAACCTTATTTAATAAGTTATGTCAAAGAGAGAAGCATCTAGAAGGAACTTTTTTCTTCGGCAAAGAAAATTAGCACAATTAAAAAAATAAATGTTTAAAAATGATCAAAAATTTAAATAATTAAAGTAATGAGAAGAAGGAGAAGGGAAGGAGGCAGGGGTTTTATGGGGTGAGGGCTGATGAGTAAGTTGTAGAAATTTTATAATAAAGATTTGTTAAATTTTTGATAATTAAATAAGTGGCGGACCTACTTTGAGACGAGGAGGGATATTGACTCCTTTTCTAACCCTTAACATGCAAATTTTTAAGTGTAATATTTATAAAATTATCAAAAAATTATTTTTGGATTTAAGAAATTTTAATTTTTAGATATTTATCCCTCAATAATATGAACAAGTTTATACTATAATGAGATATATGTAACTTTTTTTATTAAATTGAAAAAAAAAAACATGGATATAATTATGTTAACATTTTATTATTAAATATTATTGCTACAATTATTAAATTATCCGGAATTGAGAAGTAAACAATACTATTTTTTACTATTTATTTAATGGCCTCCTAAGCTGATATTCCAGATCCGCCACTAAAGTGTCGTGCATGTGAAAGAAAAAATCAATTTACAATCGTGTAGAAAATTTATATAGATATGTAAAAACAATCTTGCCCTTATAATTATATGTTGTTTAAAAAATTTACACGCGCTCTAAAACTTTGTAAAAAATGTAAATAGTGTGTCATAATATACTGTGGAGTATTCATATTTTAAATTAGATTGCAAATTTAATTAATATAACTCGATACGCAACTTTATCTTAAAACATAATTCACCACTAAATCTCATATTCGAACCATATTAAAATATTATTTAATTTAAAAAAAAATTAATAATATCTTTTATAATCGAGAAGATTCTTAAATAATTTTGTATCGTTTGTCTAACAATGTCTAGAAAATTTCTTATAAAACATATTTCATCATCACTTAAAATTAAAAATGAATATTTGATTAGATTTATGTGGTACTCATTTAATATTTAGCAATTACTAATAAATAATAAGAAGTTAGAATATAAATAAAATTAGAAGGAATGGTAGTAATAGTGCATTTAATATTTCCACGTTGTGAAGTTTCAACTCTATCAATACTTCACACATCGTAACAAATTTAGACTTAATAAATTCATTTATAACATAAGGTGTCAAAAAAAAAAATTAAGGTACTTAAATATTAATATTTTGGATGGTAAGACTTAAACTTGTTAATGACGTACAGGAATATGGAACATAGAAAAATGTACAAATGTGCAGGCACTATTTGAAATATGTAAGAAATATGACAATTAACTAATAAGATAAGATAAACTCTTTTTTAATGAGATAAGTTAATGTTGGAAAATAAGGGTAAAGGAAAGGTGTAAGATTATAAATGTTAAATGAGCTAAATTGATAAAATTTATTTAAGTTTATCTCATCTTAATTGAAATATAAATTAACTCAATTTATCCGAATTTAATTTACTTTTAAATAAATTGTGATAAGCAATTAAGAAATATCTCATTTAAATTTCTAAAAAAAATAAAATACAAAATATAACATATATATATATATATATATATATATATATATATATATATATATATATATATATATATATATATATATATTTTTTTTTAAAACAAAGTATTAATATAAATATTATACAAGAGATTATGTTTTGTAACTAGAAAAAATAAAAATAGTATTTTTTTTTATAATGGATAAATGCATTTTTTTTAAAGTGAGTTTGTAAGTTTTCAGGGTAGAGCATCTTAGGTATTAGGTAGCACTACAAAAAATTATATATATATATATATATATATATATATATATATATTTTGAGCATTAAATAAATATTTTATTTATAATAATATATTATTTCTACTTTTTATATTCATATTTTGGTATATATTAATAATATTTAATAAATACGTGAATAAAAATGATATTAATTGTAAATAAAGTGATTCAATATATAATTTTTTTACATATATTTAATAACTATTAGTAACATAAATAAAAATGTAGTCACATATTATAGAAAAAAAAAATTCTTAAATGTGATAATCCAAAAAAAGTTTAAATATTTAACTTTAAATTCAATATTATAAAAATAAAATTAAAAAAATAATTATATGATAAGCTTCCTATTAAAGCTTTTAAGTTTATTTTTATCTTATTTTAACCTAAATTTTAATTTTATCTAATATTATATTATTTGACACTTTATTTTAATAATCTTTTAGAATTTATTTAAAATTTTTTATATAATTTTTTTTTTATTATTAATCACTCTTATATTGTTGATAAACATATATTTTTAAATATAGCCTTAAACTTAAAATTCTAAATCATATTTACTTTTTATATTCTAAATCATATATGTATTTGCCTAAATTTTTTAATTAATAAATTTATTTTATTCATGAATGATACTAATATTTATTAATTTATTATATTTTTGTTTAATTTTATTTATAAGTTAATTATAATGTGTTAATTCTATATTTTTTTATTACTAACTCTACGTTTTTACGTTTCTATTATAATATGACATAAAAAATATAATGTTAAATTAAATATGATTTACTATAATTTTTATTTTGTATAAAAAGAATTTAACCCTTCATATATATATATATATATATATATATATATTGGCTCCACTCCAGTAAGTTTCTCATTAGTTAAATAAACTAACTCCTACATATGCTAAAAAACTTCAGCGTCTTCAGCTCAACATATCATTAAATTAATGATCAATAAATATATATATATTGATCATTAAATTAATATTAAATGAGGTAAATTAAGTTGATCATTTTAGACCATTAAATAAGAAGAAGAAAGTCGAAGAAAGTGATTTGGTCCTAATAATGAAATGGGGTGAAATCGTACTGAGGGCATATTCCTAGAAACTAAAACTATAACTGAAATATTATATTATACTTAAATTTAAAATTGAAGATTATAAATTTTGAAAATTTCATATTAGTTCGGAGTTTCATGAATCAAAATTTAACATTTAAATATTTAAAAATTTTCAAATACATTAAATTAATAAAAATAATATTTGCAAATTAAAAATAACTATATATTTTTATACTTGATATATTTAATTTTTTTTCTTTACAAATATTTAACTATAAACATTTTTATATCTACATGATACAAAATATAATATTTAAAAAATAAAAATATATAATTTTAGAGATTTGAGTTAAGTACTCGTCACATAATCAAAACTAAATTTTTTTATATAAAAGAATAAAAGGAAAGCCATAATTATATAAATTTATATACTTTTATATTTATGTTAATTATATGATAAATATTTTATTAAAAATTAATTAATTTTTTATTTTTAAAATAATAATATTATATATTATTATATAAATACAAAAATATTTACAAATTTATATATTTTTAAAAGGATAATCAAACTTGAAAATACCACTCACCACGGTCAATAGTCAACAAGATTTTCCGCGGAGGTACATATCTGAAACGTGGGTCCAATTCCGAGACTTTGGGAGCTACTTCTAGTTTTTAACATATTATTACATTTAAGAATTTGACTAGGCCGTAAAATTCGTTGAGTTAACTTCTTACAAATTCGAATTAGACTTCCCGAAGACTTTGCCTCTCTCAAGCTTATCTGTTATCGCCCTTTTTGATCGATAACAAACGAGAAGCGAGCACAAATTTCTATATATTTTAAATCACGCTCTAAATAATAATAATTGTTATTAACTTTTAATTATTATTATTTTTTAACAAATGACACTTACCAATGCAATATTTAGTATATCTATTTGTTTAATACTTTCTTTATTTCTGCATCTTTGGTCCAAAGCTACCAATAAGTTAATGTATGTTCCGTAAATTTTATATAATATATAAATAATATAAGATATTTATTTTTTTAAAAATTAATTTTTAATATAATTAAATTTTATGATTATTTATAAATCTTATATTAATATTATGATTAATTAATATAAGATAATACCTTTAATATTTCTCTTAAAATGTAAGTCTTTATCTTTTTCAAAGTTTATCACTTTATATTTTTACTTATTTTATTATATTATATTTTATTTAAATAATTTTTTTTTTCTTTCGTAAATTTCATTCTATTTTTTTACTAAATAAAGCCTAAAACATTCAGCCAGTATATTAAGATAATACCTTTAATATATTCGGTCATTCAGTCTTATGTGGGATCTCTTTTAATTCATTGTTTGTTTAATTTAAATCTCTTTCCTTTCTATTTCCTCACGTGGAATTCGCCGCGAATTCGGCTGGTGGATTCCATGTTACCGACTTTAACCCGGTTTTATTTTCACAAATTCGTGATAATTTTTAATTGAGTTTAATTATGTGTGTTCAATTAGATAAAGAAACAGAAAATTACCACTTTCTTTTTTATATTAGAAAATAAGGATATGTTTGATTTTCGGTAATTTACTTGAATTATCCACACGCAGTATAAATTAGGCATATGAGTTTTTAACTTAAAATATTCTCATTTTAATTATATAGTTAATTTTTTCTTCGTATTTTTTCAAGGTAAAACTAATTCGTATACTTAACAGTTTGTTTTGTATGTTCTCCTGTTATAAATTATTTACGACAAAAGTGATTTCATAAAATAAAAATACATTTTAAAAACTACGTTGAGTCGTAAGTGGTCTAAGTTTTCCTTGAATTTCGTCGTTACACAACATATTGTTATCTAGAAGTGCAATGACATTCAGTGACGGACGTAGAGGGTGGCTATACCGGGCTTCAGTCCGGACAGTTTTTTTAAAATTTTTTTAATTAATATTAATAATATAAATGTAATTTAATATATTATATAAATTAAAATTTTAATCATAAATTATTACTTTCTATTACTCTGCTGTCACTGTTTCTTTTGCTCTCTTGTCTGCTCTTTGTTGATTGTTGTTTTATTTTTTTAGCTCTGCAATTATGGGCATCTGGTATCTTCTTTTTCCTTTTCTTTTTAAAGCAAAATTATTATAGTCATGTATTCTTCTTTAAAAATACTAAATACTTAAAATATTTATATTTTAATTTATACTCATTAATAATTATGTATTATATATTCCTAAAAATTATAGCTTTTAAACTTTTGATCGATAAATATTGTATAATTATTAACTTAAGTACTTATTTAAGTATAAATTTATATGTATTTAACACCCATTTTTTTTATAACAATTTACTATTATTTCATTAAATATGTTATTTTTTTATTCTTTAAATTATTAAATAGAATTCTTTATTTCAAAATATATATTATCCCATTGTTATATTATAACATGAAATTTATTTTAAATTTCTATACTTATCAATTACTATTAATAGGTAAAAAATGATTAAGCATATAACTTATTTATTGATTATTTAATTTTTTAGTTATTTTAATTTTTTGTTTGTTTGTTGTTAGGTGTTTGTAATTTTTAATTTATATACTTTAATTTACATTAAATATTTTTATCGTAGATTATAATAAATAAACTTCATTAAAGTTCTAAATTATTTAAAACTTTGCATTCATTTTTTAGGAAAATAAATGATAAACAATTAAATAAAAATATTTTTAAGTTTAATATATATCAGCCCTCTTAAAAAATTATTTCTAGTTACGTCCCTGATGACATTGTAAATGTTTTAAGTTTGAAGATTGCAAATAAGCGTATTGTTATCTCTACTTGAAGCTTAATACACTTCTCATTGTGCTATAAATGTCTTAATTGAGTTTGAAGATTGCCAATGAGAAGTGTGTAAAACCAATATGTAAACATTTAATTTAAAATTAATATTTTTTAAAGATTAAATAATATTGATGGTGATTCGTAGAGTAATAATGAATCGGGTATCACAAAACCAACCTGTTAACTGTAACATTATTGTATAAATGTTTTCAGTCAATTCAAACTGTTTTTCTTTTATTTCTAAATTTCAATCAATTCATATTGTTTTTACTATAATCTTTTGTTAAATAATTTTTTTTTTTTTTTTATCAAATGGGAATGAAGATTTAACCTAGAGGATTCCTGGCAAGCCTTTACCATATTTTTTAAATGATTGTACCACACCATGCACCATTCATGATAAAAGTATAATTTTTTTTTCAAATTAAGATGAAAATTTGAAATCCAGCGAGTACTGTCATAATTAAAAATGTTGAGAATAAAAAACCGAAAAAAGTTTGGGAAAATAACAAAACTAACACCCCCCAAAAATTATAATAACAAAACTAGCACCCCTGTGTTCAATTAAAATTGAACGACAATAATTTGGACTCGTTCAATATTGATCGTTCAATATTATCCGTTCAATTAGAATTGAATGACGATAATTAGACCTATTTAATATTGAACGTTCAATATTTTACGTTCAAATTGAATATTGAACGTTCAATATTAAACGTTCAATTCTAATTGAACACAAGGGGGTGCTAGTTTTGTTATTATAATTTTTAGGGGGTGCTATTTTTGGTAATTTCCCAAAAAGTTTTAATGCTGTACTTAATTATTTTCTTTTTAGCTCATATATTTCTAATTAATCAAATTGCTTTTTGAAATAACAATTTGTCACATATGAAGAACTCACGATTCTGGCAACCCCTTGAATAGAGTAAATTAAAAAAATTAATATAATTGACTTATATTTATTTTTTAATAATATATATGATGTTATGTTTATATCATATTATAATAGTTAAAAATTAAGACATTTATTTGTAAAAAAATTGTTGAATTTACGCAAATTTGCTCTCAAATTAATTATGATGGTAAGTGAAAGAAAAAATTATTGAAAAATAATTCTTTCCAATTTTAAATTATTTAATTACGTGAAATATTGTAAATATTGAGAGTATAAATTTTTGTGTTTTAACATTCATCTTTATTTGTACTAAGAAAAAAATTATTGCTATAATTATGAGACAATTTTAAACATTTATTTTATGTCACATATCTTGTAAATGTTAATCTATAAACTGTTACATTGGATCATAAATCGTTATATTTATATTATAAAAATATTTGTTAATTGCTCAATAGTTTAATGGCATATATTGTTAATTAATTTTAAAATTATGTAAATAAGATATCAAATGATTCAAAAAATAATTTTTTGAGCAAACAATAAGCATCAATTTTAGATGCAAATTTGGCATTTGAACAATAGTAATTTTTTGTCTCTTTTAAAACTCAAATCTACGATTTTTTTTTGAATATGAAAGATTCCTATTTGTCATCTGAATTAGGAGATGGAGGGAATGTAAAAAATAATTAATAAATGAAAAGAATTAAAGAATAAAAAAAAAGTGAAATAAAATAATAGAGGATCAACAAAGTCATGTAAAAGAAAAAAGCAAAATAAATAAATAAATAAATAAGATGTCTCTTTTATATATAAGAAATTTTTTTAAAGAATAATATTATATACATTTAAATATAATTTATGTACAAATTATTAATTTTATATAAAATTAAAAAAATAAAATAAAAAATAATTGTAAAATATATAATGTTATGATAAAAAATATTTTAATTTTTAAAAAATGTTTTGTAATGGGTAAAATGATGCTCGATTGTCTATCTCAAGTTACTACTAAGAGAGCATCCTTTCAGAGAGAGAGAGAGAGTGACGCATAAGGGGAACAAAGGACGCATCTGGTTGCCTGACGCACCATCTGACGCAACTCATAACTTCCTTTCAATTTCTCACGAAACTCAAATAAATCTCTATATTTATTTATTTATTTATTTCCCATTTCATTTCTTTTATGGTCTACGTCCTAACCATTTTTATAGGCGATCTCATTGCGCCGGTTAAAAACTTGTCAAACTTCAACCCCAGTCACACACTCTCTCTTTCTTCATTCTTCTCCCTCTTTCTACAAAGTACTGACCTTCTCTCTCTGATTTTATGGACAAAGGATGGGCTCTAACCCTCAATTCTGACTCAATCAGCCTCTTTCACAACAAACCAGCCACCACACCTTTGCAGCTTAATAATACGAGTGAACATCCAGCTCCTTCTCCGTCCGATGATAGGAATCGGATTGTTGGTGAGTTCGACTTCTTCTCCGATATTAAAAGAAGACATCGGAGTACTAGTGAAGCTCCACCCCTTGGTTCGGATGTAAATGTAAGCCAATTACCACGTCGGTTGACCATTTTTATTTTATTTCTTCATTGATTACAGTTTTGACTAATTTTGTTCTCTTCATTAGACTCGTTTGCACCTTCTCACTGCTAACACCACAAGTGATCAGTCAATGGTGGATGATGGAATTTCATCGAGTGTTGAAGATAATCGAGCTAAAAACGAGGTAAATTTAATTAAAAAATAATAACAGTTATAGGATGAATTCGATACTTTGATTCAGCTACACAATCCATCCAACTTAAAGATGATTACACTTAATTGATTGAATTTGTATGACACAGTTGGAAAAAGAGGTTAAACGTATGCATGCTGAGAATCAGAAGCTAAGAGAAATGCTTAGTCAAATCAGCAACAACTACAACACCTTACAGATTCATTTGTCAGCTTTGATAAAACAGCAATCTTCCCATCATGAACACCTGCAGGTAATTTATTAATTTTTTTTAGTCATAATACTTGATTGAACAAATTAAATTCTAATTAAATAATTTGTCATATATTATAATTCAGAATCTTGGTGTGAAATCCAAAGAAGAAAAGAATGAAGCTGGATATTCAGGAGGAGAAATAGTGCCAAGACAATTTTTAGATTTGGGAGTAGCTGACAAAGTAGAGGTTTCGAATTCTACATCAGAAGAAGCTGCACCACCTCAAAACATTAATGAAGTTGTCTCAAATGACTATGGAAAATATTCTAATAATTCCAAGAATAATGGAATTGAAGGCAAAAGAAGTGTTAGCCCTGAATCTGAATCACAAGGTTGGGGTTCTAACAAAGTTCCCAAGTTAAACAATACTACTTCTAAGCCAAATCACATTCAATCCACCGAGGCTACCATGAGAAAAGCTCGTGTCTCTGTTAGAGCTAGATCAGAAGCCCCAATGGTATGCTCTGACCAGGATCATTAGCCTCAACTTTTTACACAATTTTTTATTCTCTTATCATTGAGATAAGAGAGTGTATAATATTTTGTAGCTAATAATTCATTGAAACTAATATATGTAGTTTTTCTTGGTTGATTAATTTAGATATCAGATGGATGTCAATGGCGAAAATATGGACAAAAAATGGCCAAAGGAAACCCATGTCCACGGGCATATTATCGATGTACTATGGCAGTTGGTTGCCCAGTTCGCAAACAAGTATGTTTGTTTTATAAGGAACAACATCAGTATCTCCTTTTTCTCTACACAAATTATTATTATTGTTTTTTTTAAAAGAGTTAATTTGGATTATTATTTTGAAGGTACAACGTTGCGCTGAAGACAAATCAATATTGATTACAACTTATGAAGGCAATCATAATCACCCACTTCCTCCAGTTGCAATGACTATGGCTTCAACAACCACAGCAGCAGCTACTATGTTACTGTCAGGCTCAATATCAAGTCAAGATGGTATTATGAACCCCAATTTGTTAGCCAGATCTATTCAGCTTCCCTATTCATCAAGCATGGCAACAATTTCAGCTTCAGCTCCATTCCCAACAATTACTTTGGATCTTACAAACTCTCCAAATCCATTACAAAACCAAAGACCTACTACTCAATTCCAACCTCCCTTCACACCACAGCCCCATAACTTTGCTACTTCTTTCATGTCAACAAACCCTCAATTACTTTTTGGACAAAATCTTAACAATCATTCTAAGTTCTCTGGACTTCAGTTACCACAAGATCATGATCGTATGGCTTCTTCCCAATTAGGACACCAAGCTCAGCAATTGCCTTTACAATCCCAGCCAGCCTCACTCGCTGACACTGTCAGTGCTGCTACAGCAGCCATCACTGCCGATCCCAATTTCACCGCAGCACTTGCGGCCGCTATCTCGTCAATCATCGGTGGTGGAACAAATAAAAACAATAACAACCCTACTGGCAGCACCACCACTAATAATAGCAATACCAACATCACAACATGTGGTAACAACAAATTTAGTTGCTTCCCGGGGAATTAGAATTTGAGTTTGAGTACGTACGTTGTAAGTTATTTATATTTTAATTGCTTAATTTGTATTATCTTCTTTCGTTTTTTGGGTTACAGAATATGAGAGACAACAACATGTTCATATTTTTCTACTTTGTTTTGGAGGTGTTTAAGTCTTAGATGACGTACGATACAACTATAGATAGGTAAAGTTGTTTGTTTTTATTTCATTTTAAATTATTTGATTTAATATTATTAATAAATATAAAAAGAAAAGATAAAATGTATGATCTATTGACCTAGTTGTATAATATTGTGATAGAAAAAAAAGTTGAGGATAAAAATTTAATCTTGTAAAAGAAAGAAAAGTGAGATATACGATTGGTACAAAATCAATAGATACAATATTTGTTATTAGGTACTGGCCATTCGTTTTCAAAATTGGTTCTTTCTTTTGTCTTGACAAAACTGGATCAGAACCGGGAATAAAATACAAAAAAGGGAAAACGACGAATAGGATGTTTCGTGTCAAGCCACGATAACAGCAGTCAACGAAGGCAGCTATTATGATTTGACACGTAAAACAGCGCGTAAAAATAACACATGTGCTCTAGATATAAATATAAAAACCAATTAACTAAAATTGTAGACTTTGAAACTCAAGTGACTTCAGCTCCGGGCAATAAATCGTTTGTTAGAGGTCAAATTCATAAAATAAAATAAATTAATAATGTCGATATTTTTTTTCATTTATTTATGACTTATAATATCAATATTTTTATTTATTTATTTAAATAAATATTTATATTTAAAAATACTAAAATAAGTTATAATTAAAATTATAGTTAATAAATTTTAATAATTATTTTTACCTCAAATTTTTAAATTCTAGCGTACAATTCAACTACTATAACACTTGGATGAAAAGACACTTTTGTTCGTAAATATATATCATAATTTAATTTCATACATGCTGGTATATAATTAATTTGCAATTAAGTGATTTACTAGTACATTAAGTTATCAACATTTCAAAATTTTAATTTAATTTTCAATATATAATATTAATCAATTAATGTATATAAATATTATTTCTTTTGATTTATAAAGAAAAAGAATAATTTTATATGTATCAAATTATAATATATAATAAATAATATATTAATTATTAATTAAATATAAAATAAAAATTATGAGATGAATAAATGATCATGAAATTTTTTATTAATAAAAAATTAATTAAATTAAATTAAATTATATAAATTATAATATGTATTAAGGTACGATAAAAAGAGTTCTCAAGGAAAAAAAAAAATCAGGTAGCAAGTAGCGTTGGATATTGGGTGAGGGCTCTTAAAATTGAATTGGACAATCCGTCTGAGTTGTTGACTTTCCGATCACTGTTGTTGACATCCCATCACCTTGTTTTTGAAATCGCTTGCCAATCTTGTATAGAGAAATGCTAGAAAGAGTCGATTTTTTTGACCCACACTTCACACCATGTATATATATATATTAGAGTGTTGGATATAAAGGTTTTGTTTGTGGATTAGGATTATAGGGTGGGATTCGGATTATAGGTGTGCATAGTTTGGAAGGTTGATTATTGAGTCTCTGTAATTTTGAAAATTTTGAAATCTTGTCTAGGATCCAAAATATATATATATATATATATATATATATATATATATATATATATATATATATATATATATATATATATATATATATATATATATTTAAAGTTAATAAACAAAGTAAGTTTAAGCGCACTTGGTTTTGCAATTTTAAATTTATAATTTAATTTAAAAGTTATTATCATAATATATATTATTTATTTAATTTTTTATCACTAAAAATCAGTAAATAATTTTTGTATATATTGATAGATGTATAAATGATTGTTAAACCTCTTTTTAACTGCTTAAAAATTTAAAAGATTTAATTTTCAAACAACTTTTAACATATATTATATAAATATATAATTGTGGTTGTTTTAATATTATCATTAAATTTTTTTTACATAATAATTATAAAAAAAATTAAAATTTTATTAATTATTTACCTTAAATATAATTGGAATATAATTTTAAGGATTAATAACATTATTTTTAAATAAGAATATTTAATGATTAATAGCAATAAATAGGAACATTAACTTCATTTAATAGAAAGTTATGAATATAGCGCATATATAGTAAGAAGTTAAGTGAGCACTGAGGTGAAATAAGTAGATAAAGAGAATAACTTTGATTTATAATTTAAATAAATTCAAAATTATAATATATGAAGTAATAATTGAAAATATTTAAAAAAAAAATAGTGTATACTTGTATATCTTTGTTCGGTTATATTAGTTTTAACATTTAAGAACCTACAATCAAACTGACACTCTTGGTTTTAATATTATTTGAAACTTATTGGTATCAACTAATTTTAAAAATACATACATATTGAACTCTAGTTGGTTGGTTGATTTTTGAAAAAAAAATGTCTATCTTTAATTAGGATCCTATGTTTTTTTTTTATTTATTTGTGCTTATTTTTAAATCTGGACCATTCACTTTTATATTTAATGTATGAGATAAATTTAATACTATTAATAGAAAATAATATTTAATTATTAGGTTTAAATTTGACTAGTAATAAAAATAAATTTGTATCCAAATTTTTATTGCAAGAAGCATGTATATATAATTTTATGAACATATGTAATTATAAAAATTAATTATAATTATTTTATTGTTCTAAAACAAAATATAATGTGGCACATATTAGTTAATTTGGATGCAAACTTTGGTATTTTTAACATTAATCTAAAAAAGAGAATAACGAAAATCACTTGGCTCGTAGATCATAAAAAATTTTCAAATCACCGTTGAAACTTCTTTTTTGTTTTTGGCTATTTAAGTGACAAATACGTCAACAATTTTTTTTCAATTTTAAGCACATTTACGGTCACTTTTGTTTAAATTTTTTCATCACAATTTTATGATGATTTCATAAATAATGTCATAAAAAATTACTCAATAATGTAAAAAAAAGTTATTAATTTTTAACCAATTTTTTTTTATTATATTATTTATAATTATCATAAATTTATGATAAATAATGTTATTTTTAAGTATATCTTGAGTACGTCCCGTCGGGGACATTCGATAAAAAAAAAAAAAAAAAAGGTAAATGTTAGGTAGTGGTATTTAGGGGTGTCAATTCATGTGAGTTAAGTTAAATTAGAATAATTCGAATTTAATTCGTATCATAGACTGTTAACTCTAATCCAAACTGAATTTAATTCGTGCTATGAATTGTCAATCTTAATACAAAAAAAAAAAAATTCAAGTCTATCCAAATTAGTCTAAAATAGCCCAAAATTTTATTTATATACATTAATTAGCCTTTTTTATTCTATTCAACTCGATGTTAATTGAAAATATTATAATTTTTTTTATAATTTTTAATTTAATTAGAATAATAAAATATTTGAATCAAATTTAAAGTATTCTAATAGCATTAAATATACAAATAAAAATTTTGTTACAAATTTTTATAAAATTAAGTAAAAGTTTTAAAGTTATAATTATATTACAAAATAACTTAATAAACTATTACTTAAAATTAAAGTAAATAAATATTTTAGACTTAAATTTCATGTAATATTGATTAGTGATAACTGATAGCATAATATATTTGTACATTATTAGTAAGAAAAATATAGTAAAATTTTTAAGACATGAATTAACATACTCAACCTTTAAAAAAATAATAGTAATAATATATAACAATAATTATAATTTTTTTTATTATTGTGTTATTTATTGATAACTTAATCTTAATTTTTTGTATTATTTAAATTAAACTTAAATTTATTTTATTTATGATCGATTTATATTTTTTTAATTTGTATTCAATTTAAATAAATGTAATGCAGTACAAATTACCGCTCCTACTAATTCCAAATATAACGTACAGTAAAGTTGGACTTTTTTTTTAAGTTTGACGAGAAAAAAACGTGAAACATCGTAGGCTGCAAACCGTACTTACCTTATCCACCGTACATGGCTGGGCGCTGGGACCTGGGAAGCTTTTACTCTCTAATGTGTTGTTTTTTTCCGCCGGGAGTTGGTGGAAAGAGGAGTCGCCTTTATTAAACCACGTGCTTTCATGTTAGTAAATAGTTCATAACCTTTTTTCTTGTGAAATTACAGTTCTATGTGAAACTTCAAATATAATTTATTTATAAAGTCAAAATAACAAGCATGTGATTGAACATAAGTATACAAACAATAAATAATTCGTCCCAAACAAGAAGAACTTTAAGTGCACAAATATAAGTGTTTATCGTTTGTGAAAATTATACTATTCTCCATTAGAAAAATAAATTATAGTAGTCTTATCCTTCTTGCGTCAAACAGATATCTATATGTATATCATGACTCGACTCATATTTATACCAAAAATTATAATTAAATTAATAAATTTGTTCTTAAAATTAAGAATTAATCTGATCAAATATTCAATCTGTATTAAATAGATTTGTTTGGATTGAGTTAGGTATATTGATTTTTTTTTGTTGTTGCGGATATGTACTCATATCATTTTAATTATAATTTTTAATAAATAAATAACCATTTTATAGATTTTTTATATTTTAAATATTAATTAAGTTTAGTACTTAAAAAAGAATTCTGATATTTTTCAAATACTAAATCATAATCATACTCTAATTCTATCTATTTATACTATATATAAAAATCTAAATTACGTTTAATAATTTTTTTATATAAATAAAATTATATTTATATTTTAAGTTATTAATATAAATTGTCATTATCATTATTACATTCAATAATTAAAGAACACATTAAATAATAAGTATAAACATGTTAATGAAAAAAAAATTGCATCCATTAAAGACTCTACATATATTATGATTACCACGTCTAATAATAATTCTAAATTTTATTTTAATTTTATAATTACTTTAGAAGCATAAAAAAATTCATTAATTTTGTATTTATTTCAAATAAATTAAAACTATTGACATTAGTTTCTTTATAATATAGTATCACATTAATAACATGTTTGGTGCATAATTAGTCTTGTACAATGTTTGATAAAAAGCTATATAATATAGTTGGATTAAATTGATTATATATATTTTATTAAAATAATTTATATTTAATATAGTTTTTTATTATAAAATTTATTTAAATTAATATTTAATTTATTTTATATTTTTATTACATTTTTAAAAATAAAAAAATATTATTTTTAATTTGAGATAAAATAAAAGGTTAAGAGATATAAATTTATAATTAAATTTTTTTAAAGACTAAGTTAATTATCTAGTATGGTTTAAGCTCACATCCCCTGGTCATACAAAATTTCTATATAGGGAAAGTATTTAGTACGGTATAACAAATATATCTTAAGTAAAGACTCTAAATATAAAAATCTAATAAATATTACATCTAATAAAGACTCTAATAATATGATATTATCACATCAAATAAGGACTCTAAATATTATTTTATTTTCACAATTAATTTTGAAGTATAATAAAATTAATTTCGTATTTATTTCAAATATGTTGTATAAATTAAATAAAGAAAAAAATTAATAAAAAAAAAGTAAAATAATTTACGTACAAAGCATATATTTTTAATTAGTATTATAAATAATATATAAACTAAAATAATAGAGTTTACTATTAAATTACAAATCATACATATATTACATGCATAAACATGGAATAGTTAATATTAATATACAGGGATGGACCATCATTATATAACTCCATGGGCACCCTTAATTATATGTACAAACTCTATACTGCACGTTAGTTATATATGTACATGTTAAAACATTTAATTATTTTAAAACTAATTGGATTAGGACATTAGGTACAATATCTGTAAACTACTTTGGCCCCAGACGGCATATAAATTGGTGGCAATCCACGAACATGTATTCTTTTCCCCTTACTTTGCTTAGACTGATCGACTCCTTAATCTTTCTTGCACTTGGCAAATACCCTTAATAGGCATTTTACGTTGTCCTGGGGACTTCTTTAATTTGTGTTCTTCATTTAGCCTTTTTTTTTTTTTGCTTGCGGACAATTCTTCTTTTATCTTTAGAGAGATTTTTTTTTTCATAACAAATAGTAAATTTTTTTCATTAATTATGAATCTCATTTACAATCTCAAATAAAAACCACAAAAAAAAAAAAACTTTATAATTCTAAGTACATAGTTAAAATTGGCAAAATTACTATAATTTCTTAAAATTTGTAAGCGAATAAAATGAGCATTATACAATTGCTCAATATTACAACTCTTATTAGTGGTTGACTCGACAACTTGGAGCAATGAATATTTCAAAGTAGTAGAAATTATACTACAATTATAGACATTCATCACATTGACAAAAATACGAAATATATGACCTGCAAATTTTCAAACACATAAGAAATAGCAAAAAAAATACAAATCGGTAAAAATAGCTGCTTACATCGCTAGACAAATGACAACAGCGACAGACAACAACCAAGGCCGCCAAACAAAATTAAGGGAGAACAAATCGCTAAGACAATAAAAAAAGGAGGAAGAAAAGCTTATGATAGAAGCGATCTACCACCAAGCCAGCTAATGCTGGAAGCCCTATGTTGCCAGTTTGAGAAGCACCATCGGAGAAAGCAGAAAAAAATGAAAGAAAACACCGAGAAAAGGGTAGAGACTATGCATATGAACAATGAGACCAATGAGCGGATGGCCGAGTGGCCAGCCAGCCAGCTCGCCATTGATCAAAATCTAGGCAAAGACTCTCAAAATCAAGAGAGAAACGAGACAAAAGAAAAAATAAAGAGGGAGTGAAAGACGAACCAGGACAATTAGAGAGATATCTAGTCTATAATATTACAATTACAGACAACTAGTCTTTTTTTTTTTTTTTTTTTCTGTCAATCTAAAATAGGACTAAGTGTCTTTTATTTTTATAATTGAAAAAGTCTAAATATCTCAATGTTGAAGTATATAACAAATGAGATAACGCAACGTTATTTTTAAGTATAGTCCAGCCCAAATAATAGTATTTAATAAAAAATTGTAATATAAATTATAATTATAATATATAGTAGTGTTGTTTATAATTATATAATGAAACAAAATTAGTAAAGCAATTCTCAAAGTGAAGGGCCGGGTGAATGGTTCACCCAATCATCTTCTTTCGCCCCAGCATGGACCGATCAAAGAGGTGCATTTTTCCTTTGGCAAAAATGTGGAGCAATTTATTCCATTGTAATTTATAATTTCAAAAATTAAGCGGTTTTCATAACATTTTGGGGACAAAATTCATACAATAGCATATTTGTAATTCTTAAGAAAATATTTTGAATTTTAATTTTAATCGAGAAAAGTAGGGTGTTTTTTAGTGATGAAGGTAGGGTTGACATGACAAAAAATTAGGGATGTGAAACCCATCACCCATTTAAATAATTGTGGAGGCGAGGCAGAAATTTTTCATCAAAGTTTCGATTTTCTTTACGACGAAAAAACTTAAATATCAATTTTACATTAAATTCCTCAAATCAACAATTTTTTTTTTTAATTATATATGTTTATTATACAACTAAATGTAATAAACTTAAAATTTTGACTACAAATAATAGTTATACTCAAGTTCATTTTGTTATTTTAGCAATTATTAAAATAATTATTATTTTATACACTATTACCTTATCACTTTACAATTAAAGTACTAATTTAGTGATATAAATAGTATTCTTTTCAAATAAACTCATTGAATTTAATTAACTTATGCAAATACATATTTATATTTTTAAAAAATTATAGGAAAATGGGGATTGGGGAATGAGTGGGGCGAGAAGGGTGATCCCTACCTCTACTCCACTCCCCATGGGCCTTTCTCCATGGTGCTAAAATTAATTAACATCCCTATACAAATTATCTCAACTATATATATTATTTTAAAGATAATTACACAAATAATTACCTATAAAACTCTAAACAAGAAAAATATAGGATGACAATAATTATTATCACAACTACTTTTTATTAATAAAAGTGACATTATTGTATAATTAATTTGAATAACAAAAGTGATTTTTGCCTAAAAATAAAATCTCTTTAAATTAGTGAGCAACATAGACTGTTCTGTTCTAAATGTATCTCGCGTGCTAAAGCAACCAAATATTAAGCGTACGCCTTCCTAACAAGTTAGCATTCAGTTATAACTCCAAGTCCATGTCCAACGGCTCGTCGTTTACATTCTGAATACACATGTATTCACCTTCTCTAATCACAGTAGATCACACCAAATAACTAGATTTCCTAATTTACCCCGAGGATCACGTTATTCATCATTTATTAATCGTAATAAGAAGTCCCTAAAACGTGACCATCGTGCATTTATAGGTTCGAGTTTAACACTACTTCTAATATGACGGTTATATTCAGACTTTGTTAGAGGAATTGACGGTCGTGATTGAAACTTGAGGTCACCCTGACCTTAAAATACGGCCTTCTTAGAGAAGATAACAGCACAGATGTGGTCCCACTTAGGTAAGACAGAGTGGAAAGTTAGCCTTGGAGCCTCTTTCTATCATTTTCGATCTCGTTTCTCATTTCTCACCTTATAAAATCTTTCTTCGATCTTTCTCCCTTTGTCTCTGCCAACTTTCTCTTTTCTTTCTTAGCCTGCGAGAAAAATAAGGGTATGTCTTTCTATTATCTTCGACCATTGTAATATAATTTTACGTGTTTTTAATGTAGTTAGTTTATTTATCTGAAATGAGGAATTTGTGGTGTTTTGATGATTGATTTCGAGATGTTTTTACTTGCTAATGAGTAATGACGACGACGAGTTTCTGTTCTCTACTTTAACACTTGATATTCTGATCAATTATGTTTGAACTTTCAACCATTTGATGAACAATAATGAATGAGGGGATGTCAGATAACTAAAGTTATGCATACTCGGAAAAATTTGATGGCTTTTTTTTTTTTTATTGAAATTAATTATAATTGATTAAATGTCGTTATTGTAATTTTAATATCGTAGTTATAAGTGGCAGATCCATAAAATATATAAGGTTAATTTTTATTTATACAATTTTCTTATAAATAATTTTTCTTTAACAATTAGATAAATCAATTACCAAAAATCAAAAATAAAAATAAAATCTAAATTTAATATAAGCAAACATAAATAAATAAAAATTAAAATCATAAATAAAATAAAGGTGAGAAAAAAACCTAGTTGTTTAATAATAAAATATTAGTTTGATTATTATGTTCTAATTTTTATTGAATTGGAAAAAAATAAGTTTATTTTATTTTATGAGATGATAATTTTTTAATTTAATGCTGGAAATAGTTTTTTTTTTTTGTTAAATATTACAAATAGATCATATGCATTGAAAATTTTAAATTTTTTTTTATCATTTTAAAATAGTATATAATAAAATAGAAAAAAAATGTTTTTAGTGTGATATTTTTAAGATAAAACCGTCATTTAATACAGTTAAAATATATAACTTTAAATGTAGAATATTTGGTATAGTTTGAAAAAATTAATTATAAAGAAAAGTTAATTAATTAAAAAAATTTAAAATTTGACATTGGCAAAAATAATAACCACATAAAATATTGTTATTATGTTTGTATATAAGATGTATTATAATAATTTGATTGTACTTTCTTTATTAATTATATATATATTTTTTATTTTACTTAAATGTGATAAATAATTAAATAATAAAAAATAATATCAATATTTTTAATAATTTAATAGGATAAGTATTATATTAACTTATTAAAAAAATTTAAACAAGTATATTTTAGAATATATATTAAAATATAAGTTTAACTATTTTATTGGTACTCAAATTTTAATTAAATTTATACTTAAGTTTTTAAAATTTTAAATTTTTTAAATCAATCTTCAAATTTTTAAAATTACAATAATTCATAACTGATAATTATTACTCAAAATTACCCAAAAACGATGCGGAGAGAGAATGATTATGCTTTATACTAAACATAATTGTTATTGCCCATCCCTAATCGAATTTATAACAAGTAATAATTTATTTAATAATGCATAATTTGTGATATAGAATCATGTTATTTAGCTCAATGAATATGTTACTGGGTCACACGATTCTATGTTTATCTTTTTAGGTGATTAAATTTTCTTGAAAAATTATAATATAAATGCAATCATTGGACCACATCGGCCGACTTTTGTACTAAATCTAGGTAAAAAGAGTTTTTTTTTTGTGCTATTTTGTACGTTGATTAATATTTTCTTAAGCTTGCGATTGTATAGCGCAGCCGCAGTAGCATGTCCTTTAATTGTAGAGCTGTGAAATATGGTTTCAAATTTCGATGGATGCGTAAATAATATAATTATTTATAAAAGAAAACATTTTCTTACGTAACTCTACTTTGCTTTTATCTTCTTCTTCCTTTATCTTTCCCGTTTTGAGTAAAGGTAGAATGAACTATGTAGCTTCCATTAACTTTAATTTATGGGCAGAGGCAGGGGACGTTGGGTGCACGAGCTTTCTTCTCAATAAATCTCTACTATCATATATATTTCTTTGAGCTGCTTTAGGCATTTATAAGTATAAAATAAATATTTTGTGACTTTTTTATTGTTACAAAATTATTTCTTTACATGTATGTCAATAAAAATATATAAAAGAAAACATTTCGTCTTTTGAAACACTTCACACAATTTTTTCCCAGAAAACAATTCCGTACTGCTTGATTTAAATATTCAATAATATAATCAAGGTAAAATTTATCATTATCATATAAATTATTATTTGACATATAAAAATTGTTCATATATCTCTATATACTACTACCAATAGGATTACAACACATAAATTTAACTTTTTTTTTTTATAATAATTATCTCTGGACTTAAATTTTTAATCGATTTGAAGGTGAACATGGCTGTTAAAACCAGAGTAGTTATATTATCCCTCTTCCTTTCCTTGCTGTTTCTCTCGCCTGTTTTGTCCTCATCCAATGAGGGATTATTACTTAGAATTGGACTGAAAAAGATGAAAATGGATCCAAGTGACCGGGCTACTGTAAGTCTTGAGGCCCAAAACAGAGAGTCTCTTAGATCTTCTATTAAAAAGTACCACCTCCGTAGTAACTTGCGAGACTCAGGGGATGCCGATATTGTTCCATTAAAGAATTACTTGGATGCTCAGTACTATGGTGAGATTAGTATCGGAACTCCCGAGCAAAAGTTCACTGTTATTTTTGACACTGGCAGCTCTAATCTATGGGTCCCATCATCCGAGTGCTATTTCTCTGTGAGTTCTGTCACTTTTGATTTGCCGTAAATGTAATCAAATATTCAAATGTAGGTTTGATGAACCCAATTTTTCAAAGTTCAATGAGTGCTTTTGTATTGTATTTTGCAGGTCGCATGCTACTTTCACTCTAAGTATAGGTCTAGCCAATCAAGCACATACCGGCAGAATGGTTTGTTTTTCTTGTCATATATATCATACACGTTTCTTACAGAGCGTATAGATTCCTATGATTTCCACGCTGTTGTGTATTCAAATAACTTGTGTCATTTATCTCGGGACAGTTTGCGCCACAGTGTTACCGATGGACGAAAATCTAAAAATCGGTTAAAAAATATCGAAGATATTATCGATATGGATTAATATATTAACGAAACTGAGTGAAAGTTGTTAAAAATTTTATATAATTTTTGTAAATACTGAAAAAAAGTAAACAGGGGCTAAAATATGGTTTATTCTTCTAAATTATAAATAATATGTATTTTATTTTAAAGATCGAGTAAATTAAAGAAAATTTACATTATTTAATTATTTCTTTCTTAAAACATTTTTTTGTTTTATTGAAACTTGATTAAAATATGAGTATTTAACAATGATAAAATGATAATTAATATGAAAAAATTTTCAAAAAAAGTATTTGTTTTAATATTTTTTGTTCTTTTATTTTAATATTTTATTGATTTTTTCTTTTTTTAAAATTCTGAAATATATTCATTTGTTAATTTAAAATTATCAAATGAATAATCCTTAGGGAAATTATCAAAAATAGCACTCCTAAAACTTATAGTAACAAAACTAACACCCCAATATTGATCGTAAAATATTGAACGTTCAATATTAAACGAGTCTAAATTATCGTCGTTCAATTCTAATTGGATGGATATTTAAAGAAAAATGACATATTAGTCATTTTTTTAATTGTAAAAATATAAATTTGAATATAAGGGTGCTAGTTTTGTTATTAAAAGTTTTGAGGGGTGTTAGTTTTGTTATTCTCCCTAATCCTTACTATCTAAAACTTTGTTCATGATTCAGGAACTTCTGCTGCTATTCAGTATGGAAGTGGAGCCATTTCAGGTTTCTTTAGTTATGACAATGTCAAAGTTGGGGAGTTGGTTGTGAAATATCAGGTACTTTTTTTAGAGATGATGTTGCATTGGACTCTATATTTCATTTTCTAATTGTGCCAAAACATGTACAACATTTTGGTCTCTATTAGGAATTTATTGAAGCAACTGGGGAGCCTGGTGTCACTTTTTTGGCTGCAAAGTTTGATGGTTTATTGGGACTTGGCTTTCAAGAGATTTCAGTTGGAGGTGCTGTCCCAGTCTGGTAAAGCGTTTATAGGGTCTCAAGTCACATTTCATAAATTTATGAGATCATGTGCAATGAAACACTTATTTTTTATGATTATGATTTTTTTAGGAATTATATTTTGCTTCTGTTTCAGGTATAACATGGTTGAACAAGGTCTTGTTAAGGAACAGGTGTTTTCCTTTTGGTTGAATCGTAAAACAGATGAAGAAGAAGGGGGTGAAATTGTATTTGGTGGAGTTGATCCAAATCATTTCAAAGGAAATCACACTTATGTGCCTGTAACCCAGAAAGGCTATTGGCAGGTTTGTATACGTACAATGTAATCTGTGCATTTCTTCATACATCTATTTCTGTTTTATTTTGTGTTTTCTTACTTGTGTGTTTTTTTTTTTCCCCGTTTTTTTGATAGTTTGACATGGGCGATGTTCTTATTGGTGGACAATCTACTGGTATGTTATATCAATATAAACAATTTTTTATTATCTTTACACTATTTTTTATTTTTTTATCTTAGTCAACTTAAAATCAAAATTAGACGTAGCAAAAAATAAAGTTGTTTTAAACACATGTTCAAGGGACATTCACGATTCAAAACTTTTCTTAAAAGCATAGCATGCTCCGGTGGTAATCCATTGCTGGAGTTGCTGGAGATACATAAACCTTTTGCTTTTAAAATAAATAAAAAAAATTAAAAGGTCATCTTATTAAATAGTCGTATTAATTTGCAAAAAATAACAACTTGGGAAAAAGCAATGCAAATGCCCATGTTTGACATATGTATGTTTTTGTTACAGACCAGATATTGGATATGCCCATTATATTTTTTTCAATAGCATCTGACTAAACTTTATTGCTCTTTAGGATACTGTGATGGTGGTTGTTCAGCTATTGCCGATTCTGGAACTTCTCTGTTGGCTGGTCCAACGGTATTGGCCTTAAATTTTATAAGTTGCTCATCTAATTTTATTCATTCTATAGCTGTTTGGATAAGGCTTTTCTTTGTTAACTGTTTAAATGAGAACATACAATGAGATTGATTTGAGTACTTTTGAACGAAGGGTGATTATATGTTTAATAATAAGCTAAGATCATATTGAATAAGATTGTGGTTCTTGTCATGTCTAAAAATTGGCATATATGTATATGGTGAATTTACTCTTTATAAGTCCCCTTATTTTGGAGAAGATGACGCATTAGTCCCTTTATTCTTAAATGGTACACATTTAGTCCTTTTGTTTTTAAATTTACGACACTTAAAGTCCAACTAAAACAATAGGGTTGAAAAATTTAACAGAACTATCACGAGGGGATAATGATTTTTAAGAAGAGTGTATCAGATCTATGTATGTTAGAATCAGCTTGAAAGACATACAATACACCTCAAAATTATTATCACATGCAGAACACACATCTCTGTAAAAAATTTAAAGATATTGTTCTAATTGGACCAATATATTAAGAACAAGGGACTAAATATGTAGCAGCCAACTGAGAAAAAATGGACTAATGTGTCCCCTTCACTAAAACAAGAGGACTCAATGTTTCTTTCACCCATTGGCAAGATACGTTTTAGGTTGTGTCTCACTCTATCTATTTATCTGCACTGACCCACTGGCTTTACAGACTATAATTACTATGATAAACCAAGAAATTGGAGTCTCCGGGGTTGTTAGCCAGGAATGCAAAGCAGTAGTTCAGCAATATGGCCAAACCATCATAGCTTTACTTTTGGCTGGGGTAAGATCAAGTTTTTATCGATATTTCTTAGTGGGCAATGCTTATAAATGAAAAAGGTTTTCTCTAAGCATCCATAAGTTGGTATTGTGTTTTACTTGTTCATTAATCTCTATTTTAAAATCGTCTTTGACAGGCACAACCTAGAAAGGTCTGCTCCCAAATTGGTTTGTGCACCTTCGATGGTACAAGTGGTGTAAGGTCAGGGTTAATTAATGTCTACTTCTCATTTGTGAGGCTTTGTTATCATCATCACTGTGTCTCATTTTGTTGGTGCTGTATGCTTTTAAATGTAGTGCTGGTATCGAGAGTGTCGTCAATGAGAAGGGAAGATCTTCTGTTATTGTTCAGGATGCTATGTGCAATGCCTGTGAGATGGCAGTTGTGTGGATGCAAAACCAGATTAGGCTGAACCTGACAGAAGAACGTATATTGGAATATGTTGATAAGGTGATCTAGGCATGAAATTCTTCATGTAATGTTAGTTTTCAATGCTGTTTCACTTGGTTACTCGTCTTGTTTTTCTGCAGCTTTGTGACCGTATGCCAAATCCAATGGGAGAATCAGAAGTAGACTGTGGAAGCCTTTCTAAGATGCCTACTATTTCCTTCACCATTGGTGGTAAAGTTTTTGATCTAGCCCCAGAGAAGGTATGGTGACATCCCAAGTGAATAATGCAGTACAGACTTTAAATAGCATGTAAATGTTGTCTATGATCCAATTAGATTGATCAATTCAATTATGTAGAACATATAAGAGTAATTTTGGGTCCAAATGTATGTAGAATATTGTGTCCCAATTTTTAAATCCATATAATATCTGCTTTGATGGTTTTAACAGTACATACTCAAGATCGGTGAGGGTACCCAAGCCCAGTGCATTAGTGGCTTCACTCCGATGGACATCCCTCCACCACATGGACCTCTCTGGTATTGTCATTGCTTCCCCATTCTGATAAGCATTTGGCTATTTATCCAAGTATTAATCTCTGTAAGATGGATTGGCTCAAGTTCTTATTTGGTGGTCATGCTTAATGCAGGATTTTGGGAGATATCTTTATGGGTCCTTACCATACCGTGTTTGATTATGGCAATCTGAGAGTCGGATTCGCGGAGGCAGCATAAAGCTCTACTTGGGAACCTTTTTTTCTTTTTTTTTTTAAATATATATATTGATGTTTCCTTGTTATGTATTTCTGTAGAAACATGATGAAACTCGTGATGCAAAAAAAAAAAAAGTATTTTGTAAAATATTGGTCATCTCCTCTTTCAACTTCTGACCAAAAAAGTATATATATTTGTCATCTCCTCATATATTATTGTTGGATTTTCAAAGTACAAAACCGTGCTGTAAGAACTGCGTATCAATGTATTATTGAATTAATGCTTTCATTTATCCCCTCTCACCAAGTGGGTTTTAAGGTGCTAGATGAGATGTTCATTACTTTAAAGTAAGATGTACTCCTTACCGATCACATTTACTAGTCTTGTGTTTCATTTGCCTGATTAGCCTAGTATACCACATAATCACTTATAAATAGCAATGAATTATCTCCACTTAGTAGATACTAATGCAACATTTTTATTTTCTTTTCGGTTTAAATGAAGAAAAAGAAGAGTCTTGAAAAAAGTTGTCAATCGAAGTGAGATAGTTGTTGATACCGCAACTACGTTACATGCACGAACAGTCTTAAATGTACACAAAAATCTCTCGACTACTAGTTTCTGGTGCTAGCTTACAACACTACTCTTTTAACAGCTAGTGAACTTGGGAATGAAAGGCAGTAACCCTCCCTCCCCAAGAAAAGTTTTTTTTGTCTAAAAAAAAGTTGCCAAAAGCTGACAATTGCAACGAAATGAGTCAGATAGTAAAACTGAAAAGCAAGGTATAGAGTAGCTTATTACTAGCACGCGAAGAAACTGATTTAATGATTGGGTTACTTCAAGCCTTCAACGTGACGGATTGCCAAAGCACCACATTCTTGCACGCGAAGTGTCATGTGGTAGCCGTCCAAAAACATTCTATACTCTAAAGGTAACTGCAAATACAGAGCCCATCTAACAATATAGCTGTGCCTTGTAAAACGCACCACAGCTTGACATTGTAGGTGTGAGAATGTTCACTTTGGTTCCCGCGGATTAGAAGCACTAAATATCACACATAAGTTTCACATAATTAAACTTATTTAAAATAACATTGTACACATCTAATTTATGTACTGTATTATAAGTACACACGTATACAAGTTAGTTAAGGCCCGGACTTGTTTCGGCAGCTTTGCCCATTCCAGTTTCTCCAACTATATTCCAACTGTAATATTCTCAAACAAGCGTTTGCTTTTCGCACTTGGAACCTTCGCTTTCAATCCAACTAGCTCACAATATTATGTCATTCACCACATAATTCTTATCTAGCCGTCCAACCATTTTTATATGCAAGAATTATTTTATATGTTATTCGAGGCTTCCATTCATTGTCCAATTTCTGAGCATCACCATGCTTTTAATTAAAAGTATTTCAACGTCATCTAAGTGGGAATAAATATAATCTCTATCCAGTTACCAGCTATTAGTTTCAAGTTGAAATGTCCAATGGGTTTCCATTATTTCTAGTGGAGGCTAAAAATCTTCCAAGTTTGGGACCTTTTGTACCAAATAACGAGCCGCAATTTGATCCAATTAAAATAAAGTCTCATTATTAATTAGCTACAAACTTATCCAACTATGGCTCAGAAGGTCCCATTATTTGTGCTGGTTCATACTTCATACACTATTATTAACTAAACCTAATAAAAGACATAGACTTTTGTTTAAGTCAATATAATCTCTTATTTTAGCTACTAAACAGTGGAATATACCATATGAATGATCCATTCCAACGTACCTAATTGAACTCATCAAAGTAACCCCTGACCCTGCCCTGCCAACAAGTTTTTGACAGCTCAATGATAAGTAGAAGGTTTGAGATTCTACTCGAAGTAACGAGTATGCGTATACAAGCTGAGTAGTACAGTTACTAAAAAAAAATAAAAACCGTCCCTTCGGATCTTACCGCTCAATAGAGCACGTGCCCATCACATGTACCAGAATAATTGATGACTAAGCCAAGTAACCACCAGCATAAGTTATCAATCCATCATTCTTCTGACACGTGGATCCCTATTTTGAAAGGCAAAGACGGCGGCCGTCCATTGGATAGCAAAGGCCAAAAGCTAAAGGATTTACAAAAAGGTAAAATGATAAAAATAAGAGGCATAACTTCTGCATTAAGCCAACCATGTCAAGCCAAACTACCCAACTTTTTAAAAACCTCTCCATATATATATGCAACTAGAACTTCAAGCCCTTCACCAACCAAAACAAGATCAAACCCAATCTTAAAATTTATCTCATTCCCTTATCTTTAACCAATCTCCAAATGGGTTGGACAAGAGGAAAAACCATCGGCCGTGGCTCGTCGGCTACGGTTTCCATTGCCACAGCTCATGGCTCTGGCGAGATATTTGCCGTTAAGTCTACCGAGCTCTCAAAATCAGAACCTCTTCAAAGAGAGCAACAAATTTTGTCAACCTTACATTGCCCACAAATTATAACATACAAAGGGTGGAACATTTCAACCGAAAATGGAAAGCCTTTCTACAACCTTTTAATGGAATATGCACCTAACGGCTCTCTTTTTGAGACAATTCATCGAACAGGTAGTGGGCTAAACGAAGAAACAATTAAATCCGACACAAAAGAAATTCTACTTGGACTTGAGTACCTCCATTCAATGGGGATTGTGCACTGTGACATCAAGAGTAGAAATATTTTGGTGTCCGATAAAGGATTGAGGATAGCTGACCTGGGTTGTGCGAAGAAAGTTGAAGCTGAAGAAGGGTTTCCAATTGTTGGGACCCCATTGTTCATGGCACCAGAGGTGGCTCGAGGAGAGCAACAAGGGTTAGCCGCTGATGTTTGGGCACTTGGGTGCGTTGTAATAGAGATGGCTACTGGTGGTCAACCGTGGCTCGATGCTATTGACCCAGTAATAGCCCTTTATCGAATTGGGTTCACCACCGATGAGCCTGAGATTCCAAGCTTCTTATCAGAGGAAGGCAAGGATTTCATAAGCAAGTGTTTGAAGAGAGACCCTTTGGATAGATGGTCAGTTGCTCAGCTTCTTAATCATGATTTTGTGAAGAAAGTCAAGTTTTTCGTTAAGGAAGAAAATGATTTTGATTTGGGAAGTCCAAAAAGTGTGTTGGACAATGGTTTGTGGGACGCAGGTGAAGACTGTGAGAAAGATACGAGTCCTACTCAAAAATGTGAAAGAAATTATCCGAAGGAGAGAATCAGAAAGTTGTGCGCAGGTAATGTTGCGTCGTTTTCCGAGATGGATGAATGGACCTCGGATGAAGATTGGGTTACTGTGAGAGACAACTCAAATAGTAAGCCCAATGGGCCTAACTTCTATTCAGCTAACGAGCCCACAAACACAAGTTCTGGAGACACAACTTGGTCTAGCAAATGCAATAATACTACTACCTGGGCAACAACTCACGAAAAAATATGCATCAGTAATGTGCTAATGAATTGTAAGATTAATATAACAAATAAAAATCGTTGTAGGGATAGCGATTTGAAAACAGGCTATTTAAAAGCCTCTAATTTTAGAACCGAAGATGTATTTTGTGGTTACTTACTTTTTGGAAACAAGGAATTAAGACTTTTTGTTCATGTTGGCTTAATCTCTTTTGACTATATTTGCTTTGTTTATTATAATTTATCCTTCCCACCCCAACTTTAAAAGTATTGGGATAGTAAACTCCATTTTTTAAAACATGTTACTGCATTAGCTTCTTTTCAAAGCCATTTACTCTTATAATAGAATGGCACAAATTTATAAACATATTTATAATTACGTTAATTACGATCTGATACGTGAAAAAATAATTTTAAAGATAATAAAATTATTCATTTTTAAAAAGAATTATTAACCATACTAGTCTCTCCTAAACTGAGTTCTTTGATCAAACAAATCGATGCAATCAAGAAACATTAATGCACACAAGCCATTTTAATGTGGTTCAGTTCCTACTCCATGGTCCATGGGAAGGGTCTCACCCTACCACAATCCACTATGAATCACAAGCTGATACGCCCTCAATACTTTCAGTCCTTCGAGACTTTCACACACAGCTCACAAACAGAGAATTCACACACTCTCTTCTCAATGCACAAGTCTGAATCACCAATTGACCTTATACAAGTGGTCCTGAACCTTTATATATATATATATATATATATAAGTGCACATCTATGCACGCCTATGTGGCTTGTTAATTAAACAGTATGCTGAGTTGTTTACATCTTATAGCGTATTAAATTACATACACTTTGAGTCACATTTTTATACAAAAATTCTGTAACATAACATATCATATCATAATTATTGTCGGTGCAAATATATGCACATTAATTTTATATTTCTTATAATACTCAAATTTCACACTTGCTACTACAAATTTCTTATATATATATATATATATATATATATATATATATAATCATGCTCTTCTTATTCCAAATTTTTTTTCTCAAATAAGCTTAACAATCACTGTGATATTCACTTGTTCGATCATATTATGATTTTTTTCCTTTTTTTTTTGTTGTTGATAAAATCATATTAAGATAGTTATAACTTATGATGGTATTTATTTTATAAGCTTATAATATTATTTCAGTATTGATGGTCATGTTCAGTTATTTGGTTGTGGTTCAAATTTTATTAATTTGATATGTTAGTTATGCAAAAAAGTTTCAAAATTAGAATGAATTATTCCTCTTAATAAGTTAATTTTTTGAGTTTAAACTCAACTCAACAAATGATATTAAAGTCAAAATTCAATTTATATTACGTGATCACACACAATATAAATCCCCAATTTAAAAATTGATTATAATTAATAAATTATTTATACTCATCACCCTCTTTAAGAAATTAAAGACTTATAAATACATGAAGGGTCATACTCTTCAAGAAATTTATTTTGGATTTATCCCTTCTTTTTCTTTAGAAAAAAAAGTGTATAAAGGGCCATCAAACGTTTGCAAAACTACTTTCAAAATTTGAATATAAAATAATTATATTTCTTATGTTAGTAATTTTCTTTAAATGTTAATTTTTTTTTTATAAAAATAGATTAGGGCCAAAAGTATACGAGTATATGACACTATCCATTTGTGCAAGTGGTTGTTGCTCAATAATAAAGTATCTTTGTGAGACATAAATATAATGTTTTTTTTTTTTTTTTGATTGAAAGACATAAATATAGTGTTAAGTGTTAAGTATATGAGGTATGTAATATTTAAAAAAAATATACTAAATAATAATTTTCAAATAGGGAGACAGGGTCCGCAGGGAGCCGTCCCTTTGGTAACAGTGGTAGATAAACATAGTTCACTCAGCCAAGCCACTGCTCATATTCCTAGGCACATTAACCCTACTTGTAGTCCTCAAACAACACGCAACCCAAGTTTATTCTCTCAACAATGCAATTACACTACATAATGTTATTAAACTACACATACCCTGTAGGCTTTAGCCATCAAAATCTACAACGATGATTGCATCCATACGGATAAGCAGATTAAAAATGTTCAAGTCGTAGCACTTTTAGATGATAGTGTCACAGTTGACAAAATAATTATTTTTCAAGAGGGAAGAGATGACCTATAATGTAAAATAGAAGTATCTTATTTATATCAAGACGCTGAACTAAATTCTAGCCCCTTCACTTGGACTTTGGTAGTGCCACAGATCTTGCTCGAAAATTTAGGAATATCCCCCTGGAAGGAAAAGAGAGACAGAGAGAGAGAGAGAGAGGGGAAAAAACTCATATATGTGTTCTACTGATAGCAAGAAAAAGATGGCTGAGAAATGAAATATTAGCAGAGAAAAGAAAAGCAATTCTTACCAGCAAAAGCCAACAAAGCTGTGGAAGATGACCCGGAACTGGAGTGGCACATGTTGGTGATTTATCCACCCCACAACAGGCCCGAACTGCAATTAGAATTTGATTCATTGAAGTTATGATACAATGCCATAACAAATCTGATATTCATTAATACTACATCATAATGAGAATATAGTAGTACCACCCATGCTGCGGATTGAACTGAAGGGTAGTCCTTCTTTATTTTAGTTTTTACATGAACCCAGGGTCTTCCTGCATTCAACATTATCATAAGTTAATTTGCAGCAAAATTGTTTATATGCTTGTTTGACATATCACATATCACATATCACATATCACATGCCCATCCATATCCTATTAGATTACATGCTCATTCTTTATATGATATAGTTGTAATTTCATTTGCAAACCAACAACAGAATAAGATATCAGGGTTTTCCTAATAGTGCAACCAAACTTAAGAGCTGCACAGCGAAATAATTTACAGAAGACTGCCATAGCAGCTTTAGTCATACTTGTTACATACGGGGAAAGTAAGAAAGAAAAAATCTAAGGCCAAATGCTTCCTTGTAACTCACCCTCAATAACCAGCCCATAGTATAACATGAAAACCAAGTTGTTCCAAGGAGAAGACGTCAACTGTTCCACCAGCACCTGAAACAATTTGAGTTCAAAGTTTTAGAATGATCTCCACAGTCACTCTTTCCCTCTCTCTTCTAAGTGTAAATGAATCAATTTAGACCGTATACAGTAACTTACATGGACAGTAAAAGCAGTAATATTAGAATTTAAATATAGCTAGTTTTAACCAAACCTTTTATTGATTAATTGTAATGAATGTACAAATAAAAGCTTTATTATTGATCTTATATTACCCAAGGAAAAAGAGCGCGTTTAGAACGACGTGTTCTTTGGTGTTTCGGTGTTTTCTTCCAGATTTCCTGAAACTGGAACAATAAGAAATAGAGAGAATACCTTCTTCGCTACAGTTTTAGAATCCTTCTTCCCCTTGAAAATTTTGTCTAGAGTTAGATGCAAGAAATGCCCAAATGGTCCAAGGTAAACAGCTCCAAACAGCTGCATTCAGCATACAAAGCTATTATTGGAAAGACACATGTAGAGCATATATACATGCTCAAAACCAACATATTGTTACATGTATATGTAAAGAAAGATATCCCGGCCTTATCTTCGAAATAGAGTTTTTATATTCACATTACAAGTAAACCAACTAAAATTTAGTATATTTCTGGTTTTTCAGATAACCATCTGCAACTCTTCACACTAATGTACTCATTGTTTATTAACAAGAATATAAGATTCAACAAACTACATCCATACTGCATTTTCATGTTTGCTTTTTCACTGTTTCAACTTAGAAAGAGCTCAGTGACAAAATCTATTTTCTTAACTGTATGCACTAATCCTAAATCCCTTGCATTTTGAGTTAATAAAACATCAGGTACTTACCACATATAAATTTGGTAAGTTGAAACCAGATTGCATAGGAACTGTTTAGTTTATCACATTTGAAGACAACCAGAACAAGCTTCATAACAGCAAAAAAAGAGCTAGAGAAAATGATCTTAATATCTTTTAGAAAATGATCACAAATTTAACAGGCACAATCATTTAGACTGCAATCAATCAAAATTTGAGCTCAAATTATAGTTAAATAATGAATATCTCCCTTTGCTTTGGGCAAATAACTGATGCATGTTGATTTTCTTTCGTACTCTAAACTTTGATCGATTATCTGCACAATGGTTCTTCGAAAACAGTAACTATTCAATGACACATGTCCAATTATCCAAACATAAAGAACCAGCTTCAGTGTTAAGAAGTAGTCTTACAACTTTGAGAAGAAGCCGTTTCAATTGAAGTTTCTGTATGCCAGTAAGCTTCTGAGCAACTATGTCACTGATGGCTGACAACACTCCAGCCGTAATTGCCTGCGCTTGAGAGGAAAACATAGTCAGAAACTTCTCCACTAAATAAATGATAAAAGTACGTAAATTTGCACACGCACCTAATGAATCACTAATTCATTTTTCAAAATTATTTTGCCACCTATTTGTGCATGCAAATTTATGTGCCTCGCTATTCCTCCTCTTGAAAACCATTAATCCTTTTTTACCGTGCTAAAAGTGATAGTTTCTTAAAAATAAATATACGAACAAGAAAAAAAGATGTATCAAGTCAAGCTTCCTAACCAAAAAAAGAAAGCTTCTTATAGGTCAAGCAAATCAAAGAAACTAAAAGACCTCCACCAAACTAAGCCTAGTCCCGAACACTTGAAATAATCAGCTAAAATCATCACATATTTTACAAAACCCAGATAAAAAAAGCCAAAATTAAAAGGGCACAAAGCCTTGAAGTTACTTTGTTCTTTTACTTCATTATCTAGGTAACAAAACGGAGAGCAAAATCAGAGCAACAAATAGCGAACGCAAGTCAAATAACCCCCGAATAAGAAAAGGAAAAGAAAAAAAATGCAAGAGGCAAAGAGACGAGGTTGGAAACCTTAGTTCTCAGAGGATGTTGCTGGAGCTGTATAATGTACTGCTGCAAACCCTTCTTCGCAATTGACCCCATTAGACTTTTCCTGCTTCAACTCTTTCTCAATCTTTCTTTTAGTGAGACTCTTCCCCTATTCTCGGTCAGTAGTAGATCATACAGTTCTGGGGAGTTTTAATGCTTACACCAAAATGTCGTTGCCCATGAATTCGGACCTGGTCTTGGTGGACCCCATTGTTGTATTTTGGAGACGGATTACCCAATGATTTGGTTGGGTTTTATTGATCATCATTTGACTCGAATTTTCTCCTTTCTTTTGGGGCGTGCATATCAATGTGTGAAAATCAGGCTCATGTTTAGTATATCAACGTTACAAAGCTTGGCTAGGGCGGACACACATGCAAACATGCCCAATATTACAACTATATACTATTAGTAAGCACTTAAAAGAGTGTGGCTTTAGTGTATAAATGTTTTTTTCTTTAAATTACAAAGCTTTGCTAGGACAAGCACAAGCAAATTGTTACTTTTTTGAACTGGGATGTGTGCGGTAAGTTTGATTAGATTTTGACCAATTTTATTAGCTTGAGGCTGTTTTTAAAAATTACAAACCTCAGCAAAAATTGGCTTGAGAAGTTCGTTGTGCTTTTAGACATATAATTTTTTGTTCCCGAAAATTACTTCTTTTTTCAATTAATTTTATTCTTAAATTTTTATAAATTTTTTTGGCAGGAAAATTTTCATAAATTTAAGCATAAAAAATATTATTTTAAATTTTAGGATGTACATTTAACATTTTACCTGTTCAGAGAAGTAAAATAATTCAGACATCATATGCAAAAAAAAATTAGACAACATACATAAATTATATAATATCTTAGAGCAATAACTTGAGCTATTATTAATTTATTATATTCAAAACTTTAATATGTTAAGAGATATTTAAGAATATATTTTTAGCAACATAATTTTCTACTATGTATATATTTTTAGCCTAGACCCCGATCATTTGCAATTCTTATCATCAAAGTTCTAAACTTGCTCCAAACATTTCATATTTAATAATTAATTAAAATAAAAAATCTTAACATAATAAAAAGTTTGAAAATATAATATTTTTATAAATTATATGTATGTTTAATATATAAATAAAATATGCTAATTTTTAGTTGCTTCTTATTACCAAATTTGTTCTAAAATCATGAAATTTAAAGAATTAATGCAATAAAAGAAGTGAAGTGATGGATTGACACATATCTTAACATAATAGATAATGTTGTATTTCAATTAGAGTGAAAACATTTTATTTTAATAGTCTTATACATATAAATTAATATATTAATTATTAATTATATATAAAATTAATAATATAAAATTATAACATAATTATAAAATAATTTTACATTTTCTTTACACTTTTTAAATTAATACATGTATCGAAATAGAATATAAAATGACTACAATATTTAAATAATGCATTTTATTAGATGTAGATTGAGTCCACCAGGACTAAATTTGACATTATTAATATTAATTATATTATATTACGTAAATTAATATATTTATATATAAAAAAAATATTTTTATACTTATCTAGCTATGAATGCATGATTTTGTAATTCAAAAATTGAAAGGCTGACTTCTTGATGCTAAATGGATCAGTCATGATGTACCACATTGGACAACAAAGCAGTTTTAGAGCCTGTTTTTTCTAGCTTGTTTTTATCAATACAATGTGTAATGTATTGAATAACTTCTTTATATATATATATATATATAATTTAATCAATTTTTTATAAGTAGGGGATTTATAATTATTTTTTTATCTTATATTTTTAATTTTATATTTAATTAATAATTAATATATTATTTAATAACTTCATATATAGCCTTAATGTATCACATCGGAGCTACCGTGATTTCAATATTTAGCCAAATAATTACAATATTTCCCTGAAGCCACCCGGAATCGAGAGACTTGCGAAGCCAAGCCAGCGGGTGGAAAATTTTGAAGATGGAATATTAATCAGAGAAACGGTCATTCAGTTTTATTAAGTCAATTTTCAACAGTGACCCTCTCCCCTCGTTGGTCATTACCTATATATAGTTTTAAAATCCTAACCTTTCCTTCATCCACAAACCCCAGAAACCAAAATTAACAAAAGCCTCCTTAGACTTCCTTAGAAATTAAACCAAAAATCTAAATACACCAAACCCACCTTAATAATCAAATTAAAACCTTTACCAAATGTCTTCTTTACAAACCCACCTTATCTCACATAATCTATTCTTGTACTAGACCTTCTTCACATCAATCTTCCAACTGAATAATTAATGCTGCCATTCATATCCCAAAACTTCCAAGATTCCCAAAATCTCAAACAACAAAGTCAGTTGAAGACTTAATCATCTTCAAGGACTACGTTTTTACTGACATCTCAAATTCAATCCCACTATCAAAAACTCAAAACTCCAAAAAACAATTCTTCTTCTACAGCATTTATTGCTCAACTCTATGCAATTTTGGAAACTGTAGCCGACAGAGTTGAAATGCATAGAAACATCGCCGAGCAGTGTAATAATTGGAACACACTTCTCTTAAACTCTATCAACATGATGACTCTCATAGCCACAACAATAACAGCTATTGCTTCAGCAACTACAGGAGGTCACGAAGGCATGTCAAGTATTTTAGCTTTGAAAGTTTCATAAACTCTCTTGCTCTCAACAGTCACTGGAATGTTAGTTATAATGAACAAACTTCAGCCCTCACAACTAGCCAAAGAACAACGTAACGCTACCAGATTGTTTAAGCAGCTCCAAACTGAAATCAAAACCACACTTGCATTTGGCAAACCAACTCAACAAGATATCAATATCATGATAGGTTTTGGCAATTGACAAAGCTGACCCACTTCCTTTAATTGGAGTTATGCTTGAAAAATTCCCAAAAAAGTTTGAGCCAGCTGTTGGTGGCCTTCAAGTACTACTCAATTCCATAAAACATCAACAAGTGATTATATTGAGACGAAGAACGTTAATGGTTGGAGTGAGGAACTTGAAATAGAAATGAGAGAAATTATTGTAGTAAAAGGAAAAGACAAGGAAGATTATGAAAGACTAAACAATATAGTGTTGAAGATTAATAAGATGTTAGCAATTTCATGTCCTTTAATTGTTAAGTGGCATTGCAGCATTGAGCTCATCACCATTTGTAGGAAATAGGTCTTTGGGGGCCATTGTGGCTGTGATTGCTGGTGCTTTTGCGAGTGCAGTAAACATTAGAACATGTTGGGCAAGTTGGGATGGTGTTGATAGATGTATAGAAATAGTGGTGGCTTCTTTAAGCTATTGGAAGACTCAATTAAAGCCACACTTGATGAGAAGGACTTTAATAAAAGAGCAAATGGGCAGCTTTTTAAACTGAAGGTCGCTTTGCAATTGGGTAGAAGCTTGTCGCAACTTAAGGACATTGCTGCAAAATCTGCTTCGTCTCGTGCACGTGAAACTGCTGTTGACGAATTCGCTAGCAAACTATTTTGATTCTCTAGCAAAATCTTCTTTGACCTGATTGACTGATTCTTTCATTCTTTAATTGGTAAATTCTTCATAAATAATTGACACAAAAAAAATGTAAATGCATTTTTTTGGTTTTCTACACGTGAATATTTCAAATGATAAACCGTCTTAAACGCAACACTTGCTGAATCATGGAAAATATATGTACTCATAAAATAAAAATTCTTGCTCAGGTGATCTTGAAGGGACTAACAAAGAATTGAGAAGGTTGAGAATTGGAAATTGGAACTACCAAGTACGTTTGTTATCTTTTTTTTTTTTTCTTGCAGAAATTCCATTCAGAATGAGCACAAATGCGGCAACTTCTATCAATACTGATCTTTTTCCTTCAGAATTTTGATTCTTAATGATAGATTGGGCTATTTTCATGTTCTGGTAAGCATTTGATTTTCATCTTTTAGTGGATTGTAGATAGCTCAGACTTTTCTTTGCCACAATTCTCAACAAAAGTAGTTCTCAGTAATTTGTCTTTGTTGCTAACTTTTACTTAACTCACCTGTTTCATTTTTCTCTGCATACATGTTCATCAAGCATCTAAATGTTCATTGTTGATGGAAAGTATTCATTGCATTTCAACTTTGGCGCAATTGCTAATCTATATCAGCATTAACAGACAACAGTCAAAAGGTTTTCAATAGAAGTTCAAGAGGAAGTGAGAATCAATAAGATTATTCTGGTACAGAAAAGCCACACCTGAATTAAGATGGCTTGTAGTACTTTGTAGGAACAAAAGGCATTTTTGTGACAACACCATCATTGGCCTTTCCTCGAATTAAAATTTTCACTTTGGTCCCTGCCTTGTGTAATCCTGATTTCAAATACCCCATAGCTATATTCTTCTTAAGGCATGGACTGAATCCTCCACTGGTTATTTCACCAATGTTATTGCCTGTTTCATCTTGAATCTCACTGTGGCTTCTTGGTGGTGGACCTGAAGAGATGAAACCAACACGCCTAATTGATGGACCATCTGCAACTTGTTTAAGAATTACATCAGCACCCAGAAAGCCACCTTCTGCCCTTCTTCTCTTTCCAATGGCCCATGTAAGTCCAGCCTCTACTGGTGTTATGTGTTGTTCCATATCATTTCCATATAAACACAAACCAGCTTCCAATCGGAGACTATCTCGGGCACCCAATCCTGTTAACCTCACCTTACCTTCTGATTTTTCCAAAATTGCCTTGGCAAGATCCACTGCATGCTCTGAAGGAACAGAAATTTCAAATCCATCTTCCCCAGTGTACCTAAAATGTCCAGTGAAAAAAATAGTCATAGTCAAATAACTTTCACGAGTCTCTTCATCATTCAAAAAGGATGCTTGTAAAGGTGATATCGAGAAGATAAAATCTAAACTGAGGAACTGAACAAAAAAGTACGAAAAAAAGAGTGCACTAAGAACCATAAATTTTATGTTTGATATCACTATAGGTAAGCAAAACAGTGCACTCAACCACTATCTTGTCCCAGAAAGTAGATAAGAGCATGGGTAGTGTAAAAAACAAACTATGGAAATCACTGAATCTGCAGAGACAATATATGAAGCAAGTGTCCTCGTCTAAATTCCTAGAAGTAAGTTACACTTCAAGTGCCTCACTTTTCACAGTAAAACTCACAATTCTATACTAAAATAAACAGACAAGGGAAACACACCCAGTCCTGGTGAGAAAGCAATGCGCTCCATTGATATCCAATATCTGGAACTCTCCAAAATATAACTTGCTCAAATCTTCTTTTGTCAAGAGTTGAAGAGATGGAGCAGCAAGAGGACCCTGAACCAGAGGTTAATAAACCTTGTAGGAATTCAACATGGCTTGATACAGAAGTATGTAGATACAAGGACACATATGCAGAAAGCAATAAAAATATGCAAAAGGACAATCCACGTAGTATAGGCAGTCCATTGCAATTTGCAACCCATAACAGTTGAATGATAATTTCTGCAGTGATGGATCATAATAACATAGTCACACTTGTCATTTATCATGTCATTAACAAACAAACAAAAAATGAGTTCAATATCCTCAGAATAAGACCAGCAACCCCAGCTTTGAAGTTTAATGTATGGAAAACGATATCAGGAAGATAAATATTTCAATGGATTCAACAAGGACTGACCTGAAGTGCAAGAAGAGATCTCTCATCATGAATGTGCCATGAGACATCCCCACCTTTGGCCTTGAATGCTTTCATGTGCTCCTCAATATGAGCTAGATCCTTGTCCCTACAACCAGCATTGACCACAAGGTATATATGGTCATCCTTGACTTTGGTGATCACCGAGTCATCAATTGCCCCTCCCTTCTCATTTGTAAAAACAGTTAATGTCCCAGTTCCAGGAGCAAGACCAGCAACATCCGCAATGACAAGCTTTTCAATGAAAGGAATACAGTCTTTTCCTTTGAGACTTAATCCACACATGTGGGATACATCAAACAGACTACCATTATCCCTACAGTTCACAGTAGAGTCCATGATTGAGTCTTTGTACTGAATAGGCATGCTCCATCCAGCAAAGGGCACCATCTTCCCTCCATTTGCAACATGGAAATCATAAATAACTGTTTTTTTGAGCTCAGACTCTGCAGAGAAATAACGACGAGCTATAGCCTTCTTATCAGCCTGAGCAAGGCGGCGGGTGATTGACTGCCCTAGTTGCCACAAACCCCCTCTCATTTTGTTTAATAATACAAGATAGTATCTGATCACAAAACACGAAATAACTTCAGGAATAAGAGAAATCCATAGGATATTCCCTGATGGTACAGCATAACAAAAAGCAAGTATAGTGCCTCTATTTTCTCTTCAGAGTAGACCGAACAAGATGGTATATGGCCACTCAGACAAGCATTCTAGATAAGCAAAAGGATCCATGATCGTCAAACTTAGCATTTACCATAATCTCCGGCTGGTTCAACAGTTATTATTGGGAAAGCAAAATGTAACTAAAGCTCCAAAAGTTAATTAGACATAATGTGAAAACATAAAGGGCCAAATTGCACTATAGATACACTTCAGACTGCGTAACTGAATTGGGAAAAGCCCAACCTTATACACTTCTCACTTTACAAAATAAAGTTCAAGAATATGCTAGAAGTGCTTAGGTATCACCATAAGCACAATAAGATACTCTAAAGAAACATCAAGCCGATCTCTCTAGAGTAGCTGGTTACCCGAAGCTCATGTAGAGGCACCTACTTGAAGCAATCTAAAAGTTGCCTATTAGAAATACCAAGTATTTAAGAAACACTGAAACAGTTAACAACCAGCCCCCAGCACCATCCAACGGAAACAGAGTCCATTACAATGACGAAAATATTCAAATAGATAAAGAAAAACAACTTAACAGAAAGTCATTTTTCTAATGTCATCAAATAGCTAAGCAAGAGAACAACGCAAATCTCCATATCCTACATCTATTTAGCATTAAAAAAAAAAATTGAAATCGAGTTGCGAGATTAAACAAAGTAACAAAAAAAACCCAGATGAAGATTGCAATTAAACAAAGACGGATGAGAGGGATACTTACCCTTGCAGACCGAAATGGGTCTTCAAAATCGAGCAAATCTGAGAGACCAAATGTGCATCTCTGGGCAAAGAGAGGGATAAAAAGATATTTGCTTATCTATGTGAGTGCGAGCGAGACATCGATATTGTTATCCAAATATTAAAATAGGGACAGAATATATAATTATGGTAATTGAAATTAAAAGAAAAATGAGAGATGATTGGTGGTAACTGAAGAAGGTTTTTTTATTTATAAAAAAAAAAAAAGTGGGTGAAGGAGAGCTCATTTTCAGAAACGGAGACAACCAAAAGAGCACCATATCGTAAGTGAGTGGCAATCAATAGGGGACAAACTTAACCCAATCTATTCCTCGCTAACTCTCATTCACATTCGTTCATGTTCAAGTGCTGTAATTTACAACTTGTTCTTGTGTAGTTGTGTACTCACCAATCCAATGGCTGTTAAGAGTCAGGATGTTACAAGATAGTCCAAAGCTGTAATAGCAATGGTAATTGCAAATAAATATGAACTCTATCACTTTGGTGTGAATTGAATTATTTGATAATTAGACTATATAATAATTTGTTATAAGCATTATAATATATAGTTGGATAAAATAATTTTTTATTTAAAATAATTTTTATTATAAAATTTATTTAAATTAATATTTAATCATTTTTTATATTTTTTTAAATAAAAATATTTATAATTTAAGATGAAAAAAAATTAAGATAAATAATTTTATAATTAAAAATTCAAACAAATAAAATTAATTGTTTAATATAGTTTAGATCCACACTCCTAATGTACAAATTTTTACTTAATTGTACTATTTTTATACCATAAAATACAATCTAATTTTACAATCAAATATATAATTGTATAAAAATTATAGTCATAATCTTTAATATTGTATAACAAATATGTCATGTATTATTGTGTCACATATAAAAAGAAGGGCAATATTTATTTTTGATTGTTTTTTTACACTGATTTCGTTTTTGTGCCACAATAATGTATGCGATAGATAATTGTTAGTCAATACAATTAAGCACTTTTTTTTTTTTTTTAACCCACATCAATTATTTTGGACAATAAACCTTTTTTTTTTTAAATTTAGAATAGGCACTGTATTGAAGTATACCTGTCTAATAGTTTATTTACTTTTCACGATCATATTGGATCCATAAATTGAGATTAAAAGACGCTTTCTGATTAGATAAATAGAATATAGTATCATACTTGGGGTAACAGGTATTGAAAACGCAAAAAAAAAAAAAAAAAAAAAAACTTTATTATAAAAATCTATAATCATAATTGGGTACGTGTTTTGAGTTGTAGTTGGAATTGTCACCATACTAAGATCCTGTTTCTCCATAGAACTACATAAACAAATAATTAGGGTGGCGATCAAATAAAAATGGATCGGAAACAGCACAGATGTCGAGTGGAGCGCTTTCAATAAAATAGTTGGCACTAAAAACATGCCTGTCAACTAATTGTGAGTTTGTGACAGAATATAATATTGGTACAAATAAGGAATCTAAAAACATGTCTAGTGTGACGACCTCTTGTTCAGCCACAAAAAGAGCATTCTTGGGAATTGGATATTCATCTCTCCAGGAATTTGAAGAAAGTGTAGACCCTCAGATAGAACTGTTGTCCCAAGTATACTCTCCCCACCCCTCTTTGTTCAGGTGCCTTAAATTTTTAGTATTTTTCATCGAGTTTTGGTTAGGTTTCGAAACAATGTGAACTCTAGAGTTTGCTAAATGGAACATTAGAGGAGCAAAACAGTTTCAGCGAAATGGAACATTAGAGGAACAAAAAAGAAGAAAGACCCTTGTGCAAATTGTTCGCTAAAAGAAATTTTTTTTGCATAAGTAAACTTGCTACGGATAAAAACAACAAAAGACTAACAAACTCCAGTGAGCAAAATATGGATAATATTTCAACCAAATTCGGTACAAAATTGCTGTGCCAATACATTGGTTTGCAAAATTACAAGACTCCATCTAATACAAGATGCATACTATTGCATGCAAGCACAGCATATATTACCTTTGCAAGCATCAAGCATAAACTAGCCATCTACTTTGTCAAATTACTGGCTGTAGATTGTCAAAAGCAAGCCATAGTGATCGCTTGGCAAAACTGGGAGTTCTAACTTCTTCACCTCTTTTCTTACTTTCTTCTCTTTACTATATGACAGACCCGGTATTGGATCCATCCCAATCATTTGAATTTCACTTACTTTGAAATCATGCAGATTACAAATGAATCGGTCTAGTCGTTTCTGCAATGTGCGGTTTCCAGACAACATCTGATTGGATTTAGTATCATATGTCCATCCATTTTCTCCTGGCCTTAACTCTGCCCAAGCATCAATCCAGCCATCAGGTAAAGGATATTGACCATCCAACTTGTCATCCCAATTCATGTCACCACCAAAAACCACATTTTGGTACTTCTTGAGAAAGTTCAGGGCCTCCACAGCCTGTTCTACACGTTCCTTGCTATACATCTGATCCCACTTTGGAGGGGCAGGGCAGGGACTCTCCAGATGACTGGTAGCAACAACCAATGGTTTGCCCTTTTGTATGTCAATTTCTAAAATGCAAAGTTCTCTCCCCATTATAGAATTGCCAAAGGATTTACAACTGAATGATTTCACTGGCAGTTTGCTTAGCTGCAAATCAGATCTTCATATCAGATCATCCACATAACTCTAAAAAACCCCACAGTAATAGTTTGGATCCATCAAAGCTTAACCCAACTACAAATATAAGATAATAAAGAATCCATAAAGCATGCAAGAGCTATAATGCTGAAAATGCACTTGACATGCTAGTTGATTTTTAGTAGTAAGCATACTGGGTTTTACAAGGTGGGGTGAAGCTAAGATAACCATCAGCAGACAAAAGAACCAACCAAAGCTACAAGAAACTAGTTCAGAAGTTCAAACAACATTCAAAAATATCTGTTTTCCTTTTCTGTTTCTCAGCTAGTAAATCAATCATGAAGCTAAGACTATATTCAGGTTCATATCATCCTTAACCGACATCAATAATAGGAGTAATAGCAGCTTTTAAAGGGCAAAGTGAGCCTTTAAAGCTGCTTAAGGGAAGGCAACTCTTATTAAGATTCTAGCACTTCATCCCTTCCTTAAGTTAACTCTTTGATTATTAAAGAAGGGTATGATTAACTCGTTGATTATTAAAACCTTTCACTCCTCTATATTCGAAATATTTATTTTTAGGAGCATTATGATCTGCAACTCAAATGGTCCCTTATGAAGTCTCTATTGGTTTTATTCTTATTGTGTGCCTTGTGAGTGCGTTTGGATCTGTGAAGGCAATCGCTCGGATGTTCCCCTAACCCGGAGGGAAGGAACCGCGACATGGGGAATGTCTACGTCTTGTAGCAAGGCTCACTTTTAGTTGTGGATTATAGTGAGCTTTGCTTTATCTGATCAAGGGGCACAAGGGTCCTGGTACTATCCAAGTACAAATAACCCTCAAGGTGACTGCAATGAGCAAAAATCTCACTCACCGGTCTAAACGACGAGTAAACACTCGAACGTGAGAGCAAGGGATCACCCAACAGTACCTGAGAATGGTACAAATGTGCATAAACCCTGATTCCCACGAGGACCAAGACAATCTGCATGCATGAACACTCGAATGTGAGAGCAAGGGATCACCCAACAGTAACTGAGAATGGAACAAATGTGCATAAACCCTGATTCCCACAACGACCAAGACAATCAGCATGCATGCATGCTGATATCAAATATTGTCTTTCCAAGTTCCTTTTATGTGCAAACAGAAATCAAAGTCATACATGAAAATCTTGCAGATGGAATGGGAAAGGCCAAATGTCATCCTTCTAAAAAATCAAGGATTTCTCGTGGACAAATCTTAGTGCCACTGTGAAAATATATCATCCAAATTTCTCTGGCAAGTCATCTGTTTTAAGAGTCATAATTGGTACAATTTCTCCTACTAAGCAGAAGAATGCAACACATATATGGTCCAACCTACCAGCATGCAAAAATACGGTCTTGAAAATACAATCTGATTTGAAACTGAGCAATGGTATACTTTCCACCAACTAGACTGCTGAAAAATGCCATATATATTTGGGGTAACCTCCTGCAGTAAAAAATGGCAATTAGACAAAAGTTCTGGGGGAAGTTAAATTCAATATTAGACTTCTTCTAATTGGTTGGGTAAGGAAGAAGAGCAGGGTGGAGGAAAACAAAAAACCTGAAAACAGATCACATCAGGAGAATGCAGTTGGATAAGATCACCAAGAGCTTTCATCCTGTTTTCAAGCTCAAGGTCTTCCCGAAACCAAACATTGTAGGATAAAATCTTCAATCTATTCAAACCTTGCTCAGAATCAGTATCCTCTGTACACACAAGTTATTCCTTGTAAGATGACCAAAAAGAAAGGTAAATAGAATACATATTAGAGTAATTTAAGTACAGTCAGTATTTTACAAAGTCAGGGGCATAGATTTAAAATGCTACTCCACCAAAGAAAGAATTTCATAGTTCTATATTACTACTGTGTCTCCTATGGCCTCATAGGATCAGACATCCCTCTTGAAGTCCTTTCACTACTAATCATAATGTGCTCTCTACTTGATGATGCTATGATTTTTCCATGTTTCATTGAAACAACATTTATATGTAAAAGTTATTACATCAAGTGGTCTAACTTAAATTTTTTTAAGAAGTGATTGGCTTCTCATATGTATAGAAGCTCCTGCTTGTTAAATAAAATCATTGAATTGCTCTCAATTTGTAAAATCCCAAAAGCCAGGTCAATTGACAAAAGAAAGATAAATTAATTAGATGAACAAATCTAAATACGCTATAAACAGAGAAGAACCTGGAAGCTGATTTCTATTTACCTTTACGGTCCATGTTGAAAGTAAAATTAACCGAACAAATCCATCAAGCAACATTCTATTTTCATCTAATGACCCAAAAGATATTAGCACTAAAGACAACAGTAAATACTTTTTTTTCCCCTTAAATCAAAGCATCAATCAAGGAAGCCCTAAGTGTTTTTTTTTTTAATAAAAAATCCAATGGAAGAATCAAAACGTACCCAGAACAGTCGACGCATTATCAGACCTGTTAACCGCCCGAAACACACCCACGTTGGCAAAACTCGGATCAACTTTAATTGGGTCCTCCATCTTGGTCCTCTTGCAAGGCCGCAATGGCCAGAACACAGAACCCACCGAAGAATCAAGGTCAGCATCAGGACCTGTATCTTTCAAATCCTCGATGGTAGACAGAGACATCACAGGAGCTCTGGTTTCACAAAGTTCGCAGTGGGTGTTATTGTATGGGTTCAGAAAGGTACAAGCTTTGCAAGACCACGTCGGAGTTAAAGAGGTAGAAGAAGAAGAAGACAATGATGCTGATGATAATGGTGATGATTCCGACGAGAAGCAGATTTGGCAGCTGGATTTCTGAGGAGAGTTGAGAAAGGTGCATCTTTTGCAAGACCACGACATTTTAATGGATGATATTACTAAGGTTTTCGTTCTTAAAATTGCTACTTTGTGATGATGAAGAAGATGAAAATGAAGAATAGGGAAAGTTGATGTATAAGCTGCAATACGAGAAATCATCGAGTCAACAAATCGAATTAAATTTAAGGTCTTGAATTTTACCGCTTTTGTTTGTTCTTGGAAGAGGAAGTGTTCATCGGGTCGGAGCCCTATAAAGAACCGTTCCAAAAGTAAAAAATTATCAAAAATTAGTACCATAAAAATAATATTTAATAATAAATAAATTTAAATTATTATAATTTAATTTAAAAAGTGCTAAAAATGACTATTTTTTAAAATATATAATTTAAACAAAAAATTATTATTTTTGTTATTGTGTTATTTTTATTATTTTTTTTAAATTTATTTTTAAACTGCAGGTGTTACACATTTTTTTCCATCATGTAAAAATATTTTTTAAAAATGTTTATATAGTTTTTTCATAATATAAAAAAATTATTTATTTAAGATATTAAAATAAAATTAATTAAATAATTAAAATATATAAATAAAAAAATAGGTAAAAAGAAATTTCCAGTATCTAATCCACTTTCTCAACGACTCTATTTCTAACACTTTCATACGAACTTGGCAACAAATAGTTTTACTTGATAGTTTCAAAATTATTTTTACATATTAATTCAAAATGTTAAGAAAAATGAGAATTTATATAACCAATATTGCAATTTTTATCACTTAAAAATGAGTAAATAAAACTTTATTTATAAAAATAAATTATTTTATATACAATTAAAAAAAAATATTATAGTGTGAACCATTATAATTCAATAATGTTAAAACCTCGTTTCGAAGTATAAATATAAGTTAATGCATTCTAATATTAATGATTAAAAAATATAATCTTATTATGAGGAAAATTATTTTAATATAATTCTTAACAACATTCCAGGAATTCAGGATTCCTTTATCACCACCATTTCACATTTAAGTTTTATTATTGTGTAGGGCTCCACTTTTCTTATCCTTTTTTCGCTTTTTCGTTTTACTTTTGACTCTCTTTTTTACCATCTACAAACAAGTTCGTACAATTATGCAATGATTTTACTAACAATATTTTTAATTATATTTTTATTTTTATTTTTATTTATATGACTTATATAAATTTATTTTCTTACACATATCATTTTTTTTTTAAATATAAAAAATAATATATTAATAAAATAAAATGTATACTTGTCGTTGAAAAAATGATGTAAATAAAAATATAATTAAGAGTGATATTAGCACTACTGTTGTGCAACCACACTAATTTATGGATATAACTTTAAGTTATAAGTAATTAAAAAACTTAAGATGCGTTTGTGCCTTGCACGTCGCAAGTAAAGCCGATAATATTTTATATGATTCGTGAATTCAAAAATTTTAAATAAATTTGAGTTTATATTAAATAAATTGTATCGTGAATAAATTATATTGTAAATAAATCCACTAATATACAACTTAACAATAAAAGTTGCACTATAACCCTTGAGATCAACACAAACTCAAAACTTTTAAATGAGTTTAAATTGTGATTAAATGAATCAATTCATCTAAATATGTTTATTAAATAAATTTAATTTAAATTGTGACTAAACAAATCAAATTATAGAACGAGTCAACCTATTTAACAGGTAGGGGCAAAGTCAGAAAAAAAAATTAAGGAGTTAATTTTTTTTTATACAAAGTAAAAAATTAATAGGAATTATAGTAAATTATACTTAATATCACATTAAATTTTTTCATATCATATTATAATATAAACATAGAGTTAACACGTTATAATTAACTTATAACAAAAATTAAACAAAAATATAATAAGTTAATAAATATTAGTTTCATTCATGAATAAAATAAATTTATTAACTAAAAAACTAAGCAAATAAAAAGTTCAACCAAATACATTAAGATTTATAGTTGTTAAAACTAAAACTAAAATAAACATATGAAAATGTAAAAAGTAAAATATGATTTATAATTTTAAGCTTGAGACTATATTTAAAAATATATATTTATAAACAACATAAGAATGACTAATAATAATAAAAAATTTATACAAACAAAATTTTAAATAAATTTTAAAAGATTATTAAAATAAAATGTCAAATAATATAGTATTAAATAAAGTTAAAATTTAGATTAAAATAAAATATAATAAACATAAACTTAAAAAACTTTAATACGAAGCTTATCATATATTTATTTAAATTTTTTTTTTTTTATAATCTTGAGTTTAAAAATATTTAAACATTATTTGGATTATTATATTTAAGAAGAATTTTTACATAATATACTACTCTAATTTTATTTACTAAACACATGAAAAAAAAAAATATATATATATATATATATATATTTAACCACTTTGTTTATAATTTATGTCATTTTTATCTACATATTTGTTAAATATTATTAATATATACTAAAATTATACATAAAAATTAAACATAATATATTATTATAAATAAAATATTTATTTAATATTAAAAATATATACCTAATTAATTTTTTTTTAAAAAAATTAGTCAAAATTATAGCCCCGCCCCGCCACGTAGATTCGCCACTGTTGACGGCTCTAATCACAAATTTACCTTAAGACCTAAAATTAATAAATAATTAATAAAAAAATAACTTATTAAATCTATTTATATCTATCATAGTAACGTGCCATTAATGAATTGCATAACTTGTGTTGAGACCACAGCCCTTAATTTTACCGTTTCATGTTTAAAACAGCACTACAAATTGCGCAAACCATTTGTATCCATAAAGCAAGAAAACAAAGAAAATAGGAGAATAATATACAAAATGGCCAACATTAACAGTAACTCTTGCAATTATTGTCACAAGAACAAAAAGGAGCCCATCAGAAATAATGAGCATTACACTCCCTAATAGATCATATTCTAGGTAAAGCACTCCTATGCTACAACTTACAAAACAAATAGATTCCAAACTACTATGACAAAACAAGTTATTTTCAATCTCATCATGGACAGATGAGAGAAAAGAATATGAAGCTAGATAAAGCTACAACAAAAAATGCGATTAAATCCTTGTTCATTCCATATATTATATGATTGCTGATGAAGGAAATTAATCTTAATCTTTCTGCTGCCTCACTTGCTGTTTGAGTTGAGTTTACTACCTGCTTTTTCTTATTAGTCACCTTCTTGCTGCACCCAACATTAGATTAAACCTTTGTCAACATCACTTCAGAAACTTTATTTTCAATCAAAGCAATAGTGTCAAATTTTATTAATAATTTATAAACAACTGACTGAGTTTGCCAAAAAAAAGGCAAGCAATTCTCACCTTCCAGGGAAAATACAACCCCCGTGACCTGCAAGTACAATCCAAGGAGAAAAGGCAATTACATTATTAAGCAATTCATTACATAATCAGAAGAAAATGAACAAAACATGTGGAGCCCATATTGCTTTAGATGAATTTTAAGACGTGGAAGTGGGACGTAACTTGTCCAATATGTAATAGAAGGAAAAGTTTCATCTCAAATGATGTACCTATTATTGGTAATTCTAATCTGAACTATTTAATAACAAATTATCACGTTAATTATAATTATGATATGTTTGTGATATATAATATTGCGTGTTTGATTGCAAGAATGTAAAAGAGTAGTACTACATATCACAAATTTATCACGATCTCAACTGACGTGTCAGTTATTTATTGAATACAATTTTATGAATTCAATAATACTTACCAATAATATTAATTTGTAAGTCATCGTATATAAAATTTTTTAATGTAAAAAGAACGCGACAACTTTCTAAACATAATATAAGGCCGTGGTCCAGAATCTCTCTCTCTGTTGCACCTCCATTGGGCTAACTAAACCAAATTCTATGCCAAGCTGCCCTTTTCATTTCTTAGAAGACCATTGTGACAAAACTAAGCCTTTAGCATTTGTTCTTGCATTGGAGTTTAAGGCACAAATGACATAAAATGTAACAGAATTCTTATTTAACAATTTCTCATCAAATTTTAATGCCTTTAGGTCCAATGAAGCATCTAATCATTATTAAGTACAAGCCAAATTATCCATTAAGAAGCAATACACAAAATGCAGAAAGAGTTAGAATTTAGCCCAACAATAAGTGAGAAGAAAACAGATAGAACTTACTTGGGTCAGTAGTTGTGATCATGGCCACACCCTTAAAGTCACAAGACCCAGCCGCCTTGCCTTCTTTTTGGTAATAGCTATCAAATGCATAAGAAGCATGACTTTTTACATTATTAGGATAATAACAACTCTCTCCTGGTTGAATTTTTGTGCAATTAGCTTTTCCTGGTCCACATGCCCAATCTAATGCTGTCTGTAAAGACCTTGAATCAACCCCATCCATGGCAATGCAGTAAGTATGATTTGTTGTATCATTAGCCAAAAAAGACCCACTTCCTGAAACATGAAGCATATACACAGGCGTTGTATTCCCATAAAATAGACCCCAATTGGCTTCAGAAACCGGAGATGACCTCAAATCCTCATTAAATATCTCATAAATATACACACTTGAAGTTGTCTCTGGGTGGGAAGGGGTTCCAATGCGGTCAAAAACATGTTTAATTAGATTGGAATTGTATGTATCTGCAATATCAATGGTTGCATAAGGTTCTTGGGAATCACCCTTTGAAGGCCACCCACTTTCTGTAACAAGAACCATAACATCTGTAATATTCAAGTTCTTCATAGAAAAGTAGGCAGCATCAATCATAGCATCAAGCACATTTGTGTAGTGAAGCAAAGTATTGGGGTCAACCATCTCTTTGGAGGGCGTTAATGGTTTGAATAGCGCATTGTCAAGAGGCACAACCCCTTTGTTTTGCATAAACACATAGTAAGGATAAAGATTCATCATTAAAGGAGACCCTGTTTTGGACAAGAACTGAAGCAGAGGAGTCACATATTGGGTCAAGCTCTGGTTAAAGAAAGCTTGAGAAGGTGGAAAAAGGTCAAGAATTATAGAAGCAGAGTGAGGGGTCGAAATCTTGATTTGGGTATGGAGATTTGCAGAGACTAAAGCACTATAAAGAGATTGAATTGCAGGAAGTAACAAAGGAGCTGAAGAAGGTACTGTAGTTAAAACCTCATCACCCACTGAAATGCCAATGATAAGCGTATCAGGATAAAAAGCGACGACGTTTCGGCTAATCCAAGCAGCCGCAGTAGTGTTAGAAGAGCCAATGGCGAGAAGCTGGTTATTGGGCACACTGATAATGACCCGAATTTTGGTCTTAGCCAATGCTTCGAGAATGTTAGGGTCGGCATCGTAGAGACGAAGATGGTTGATTTTCTGAAAATGGAGGAACGAAACTAATTGAGAAGGTGAAAGCAGATTCGAAACGTCAGTACCAATGTTCACACCCACGTACGGCTCAGTGTCTTGCTGTTGCTTTTGCTGCTTAATCTTTGTTATTATTGAGGAAGAATTAGCTGAAAAAATCATCAAGAAAATATCAGAAAGAGTAAAGTCAAAAACTCAAAGAATGATCTTTTTTCTTTTTGGGATCAAGTAGGGTTAGTGGGCATTACCTTCTGAAAAAGTAGAAAATAGAATATTAAAGACAAAGAAAGAATAGAATACGGTGAGGAGGGTGAGCTTAGTGATTGCCATTGAAGAGGAGCTCGTCCTCTGTTTCTGGTTCTGGTTGAGGCACAGATTCTTGCATTATCTACTTGATTATCTACCTGTTTTTACTTTTCAGCTTCTCCTCATTATTTCTTAACATTCTGTGTTTCTTTCTTTCTGGGTTGGAATTTTTGAATCAAGAGATCTGCCGTGTGAATAAAAAGACGACGGTGTTCGAGAAAAGCCGGGTGTTTTTACACTAACTTTATTAGTTTTAATACTTTAATCCTTTTCAATCAAAAAAAAAAAAAACTCTAATATTGCTAAATTTTCACCGCTTTCATTCAATAATTTGTATATTTAATATGTTATTCAAAAATTGTATTCAAAAATTTTCATCTAAATTAAAAAATAATAAATTAAATATATCAAAAATAAATTTTTTTCACACATTATTATGAAATATAGTCTAAATTTTAAACTTCAACTAAATTATTCAATATAAAAAGTTAGTAAAAAAATTATAAAAATTTAGTTAAAATATCAAAGTATTAAATATGATAAAATTAACTGACAAAAAATATAATTAATTTTTTTCTTTCAATTAAAATTATTTAATATTTTTCTTTTAATTAAAATTATTCAGTATATTTTATAACACAATTATACATATTTAATAAATGTCATTCTATAAGCTAATTGACAAAGTTAATTGTATATCTCGTAAGGCCCACACCTATTTCGAGATAAAAATTGCTAAATGGTCCTTCAGCTTTTAAAAGTAGGCATTTTAATCACTAGTTTTTTTTTTTTAAATGAATCGATTTTTTTTTTTTTAAATACTATATATATATATATATATATATTTATATTAATTATGATATTACATATAGTTATTTTTTAAAAAAATAAAAAATTTTATTTTTTAAATTATTTGATAATATATCATACCATAACATAAATTTATATGTTCTGTTCTTAATATTGATCTTCATTAAGATGTTGATAAGTTCATAAATTTAATTGAATTTAATTATATTAATTTAACTCTTACTTTAACATGTAAAAATAATTAATTTAATTATATGTTATAATATTTTTTATATATAGTATTTTTTTTAAATATATGCTTATTTTTTTTATAATATAAATAAATATATATTTTTAGTACTATAATACAAAAAATATGTATTTTTATTAAAAAAATTAAAAATTAAATAATTATATTATTTATGCCTTATAGAGATAATAATTTGACACTATAAATAAAAGTTAAATTTGACGACAATATAGTATTAATTTTTCTTTTAAAAATCAACATCATCTTTTTTTATTGAGATAAATTATTTTAACCACACAATTACTTGTATTATCTTTTAGTTTGAATTATAATAATAGTTTTACTAAAATATATCTCATTTCGTTTCAAAATTAAAAATCCAGAAAATAAATTGTATGATATATTTGTTTATTATTTTTCAAGCACCATGTGAACACAACATTCATAGAGCTCAATTAAATAGTCAATGAATTATGGTTCATCAATATTAAATATATTTGAGCATATTAAAGATCTAAAATTTAATTTTTAATATCGAGTGTATAAATTGTGTTATATAAAAAAGCATGATGGACTAAATACAAACATTGTCACGTACTCGTTTATCAATAATTATCACACATATAACATGTTTATTAAGTGTATTATTATTAAAATGATAATAACCACTGATATATTAAAAGAAAAGAAAAAAAAACAATTAACAAAATCCAAAAAGCAATAAAAATACTGCTCAATAGAAAAATAAACGGTGAGATATATAAAACATAAAAGCATTTGGTTGGTGGAGTAACTATCATTCTATTTTTAATATTTTTAATATTAAAAAATAAAAAAATAACATCATTAAAATATATATTAGATAAAAATTAAACTAAATATGCATGATATTATTTGATTAATTTATATCAACAAGAAAAAAATTAAATGATATAATCAAGATATCTTCATTAAATAGGCATATTAAAAATAAAATGTTTATATTATTATTAAATAATATAAATATTAATTAATACGCATTATTTATGAAAATGTCATCCACGTCCTAATATAGGCATAAAAAAACCAAATCTAATTTTCTCTCAAACTTTCAATAATTCTCTCTTAACTTATTTTTTTTATTTTTTTAAATCTAACTTAAGAGGAAGGTGTCAGTCATAGAGAAGAGGGTGTCGTTCCTATGACATAATTTGCTAGTGATATACAAGTTTATGTGACGAAAAATAAATATTCGACAGAAATCTGATCTAATAATTTCTAATCTAAAAAATAACACAATTTATATCAAATTGATATATTTTTATTATTAAAAAAATTATAGTCTATTATTTCATATTAAATGTCGTTCAAGTTCATTTAAATTTATTTAATGTTTTATTTTATTTAATTAAAAATTATTCAATATTAAGTTATATTTACATTTTTATAAATTTTAAAAATATTATTTTATGTAATTTTAAAAAATATAAAACATATTAGGTAGTGATGGAGGACAAAGAAGGGCTGACAGAATACGGTTTAGTAGCAGAAGGAAAGGCATATAATCCCTTAGAAACAAACAAAGAAAAAAAGGGGCATGGTAGCAGTGCTGGTACCGTAACCAGAAAAGTCACGAGATCATTAGAACTAATTAATTATAGATACAGGTGGGACACCAAATCACGTTTCGAATAAGGAGAAATATTAATATCAATTATGTTTTTACACAATTTTTTTTATATTATGTTTAGCATCAAAACTATTTTAAAAATTAAAAAAATAATTTAATTTTCTATATAATATGAACATATGGCAATATATAATTAAAATGGGTATAAAAATATTTATAAATTTAGGCGTTCTTAAAATTTTACTTCGACAGTGGTGTTTATAATATGCTGGAAATAACATATTAAATTATTTATAATTTTACTAATGTTTTTGCATAGATACTTTGCCAATAACGTATTTACGTTGATTGTTGATTATGTATGTACTATAGAATGACCAAGTGTATTAATCAATAAATCCATGGTGTGGAACAATAAATAAAAATCAGGTGACGCTATTTTACCCTTTAGTTTTTACACAAAGGGACACGTATCAATGGTTCCATTGATAAAGTTGATGTTTTATAATTAATGGTGAACGAAAATGGTTATGATTAGTTTGATAATGGCTCCCTTTTAAAAACAAAAGTGAATATAAAAAATGTAATAATTAATATTATTATAATAAAAATATGTAAATTTAATATTATATTTTTATATTGTAATAATTATATTGTTATAATAAAAGTATATAAATTTTATTTATGTAAAATGATTATGATAATAATAATTGGGTTTGAAGCTGTCCACGTACTATATTATTCAAAAAAGTACAATTTTTTTATAGCAAAATAAATTTTATTTAAATAAGAAGGGTAAGATAAATATTACACACTACCACATACTAAAATCATTGATTATTATTATTTTTACCAATAATAAGTTACACAAACTTTTGACACAATAAATATATTAATTATAATAGAAGCTCTATATAGGTATAAAATATTCTAAAAAATGCATTTTTTTACTATATGCTAGTCAATGACATGTTTTGATGGGGTTATTTTTCCAAATTGACATGTTTTGATAGGGTTATTTTCAAAATCTCACATAACACATATATTTTCCTCCAAAATCTTAAAGTTGTGTTTGATTGGTTGTAATATGATAAGAAATGTAATTGATTCAGCTTATTATAATGTTTAGTTTTCTTAAAGAAATGTAATGTAATGTAAGCAAGTACATCTCTTAAAGGATTTGGCATTACATAAGGATAAAGAATGAAAGACAATTACATTACGTGACCTGATTACATTCACGTTCAGTACTCTCTGCTCTTTTCGAGCAAACCTTGGTGCACCGTCGTCCAACAGTCCGCACCGTGAGCTCTCCTTCGCCGTTTGATCTCCCTGGTCGTTCGCTCTCTCTGGCTGTTTGTTGTCCCTCGCCGTTCGATCTCCCTCATCGTTCGCTCTCTCTCGCCATTAGCCTCCGTGCCGTTCTTCTTCTTTAAGTATGTGTTCACAGTTATACACAAGTTTGATTTTCTCCCTCGATCTCTAATTTTTCATGTTTTTATTTTTGTTTATATGATAAAAATTTGGGTTGTTTTTATTTGTTTCCATGATTTTGGGTGTTTGTGTATTAAATTGTGTTTGCATTTTTTGGTTGCGAATTTTGCTGAAGTAGTATTGAATTGAGTAATCTCAAGTAGATTTCTAAGCGCATCTTATCATATAGAACTATGAAACGTCTCTACATTTCCTTTAGGACCAAAAGGGTCAGCATTAATCCATGGCCAACTTGTTTTATTTGTTTTAGGTTTGCTTCGGTATTCCATTATAGACATTGTGTCATGAATTCGTAAGAAACTTAAAATTAGCAAATTCTTCTTAATAAATCTACTAATGTGTCTAGTATGCTCCAAAGCATTGTCATGTGAATAAACCACAAATCAAATAGCAAAATAAGAAAAGGTGTGTCTCAAAATGGTCAAAATATCAATTGGTTATGAATTTTTCTTAAATGCTTTTAGATTTTTGTAGAAGGACATTCTAGAAATGATGTTAAAGAGGCAGAGTACTTGTTGCAATTTATTGAGTTTGAAATATGTGTATCAAATATGAGATGTGGCAACTTAGACGACATAAGTGATTTTTTTTCTTCATATAATTCATGCATCTGACATCTGATTTATGATTATTGGATTTGGTAGATTTTGAGGGTCTACCTTCTGAGTTAGTTATGATTATGTAGTTTGAACATCTGCCTGGACTAATAGAAGATTCAAAATCAGTTTTATATAACTGATTTTTTTTTTTTTTTTTTTTGAGAAAGCAACTGAAACACAACAATAGAAATGCGCCAATTTGGAGTTGTCTCTTCAGTAGTAGTTATAAGTTTCTTTCATTTCTACTCGCGAGCCACCCACTCTCCATTTCTCATTTTCTCTCATTTTCTCCATAAATTGTCTCTCTCATCTTCTTTATCTGTTTTTTTCCTTCTTCTCCATTTTCTTTGAGCTTCAAGATATGGTTTTACCATTAACAGGAGTCGGTCCCACTTTGGCCTCGAATTTAAACCTTCTTCATTATCTTCCATTTCCACATCATTATAAAAAAAAATCTCGAATAGCTCGAATCAGATTCACATTCATCCATTACTAACCTCTTAAGAATCTCGGATATGAACAAATGGAACAAATGTAATCTTGAATAGAGGCAAGATTATGAGATTAGCTTAAGAAGCATTTAGGGTTTCGATTTTGCAAAAGTGTGCGAGGGACTTGGGATTCTAAGCATTTAGGTTTTTTGTTTTTTTTGACTGTGGGATTTGGCATTTAATTATTTAATTTTTCGTTTTTTTATTCTTTTATTAAGCCAAAAAAATTTAGCTAGTTCTATTTTTAATATTCCAAAAATGCCCTTGCACATATTTTGTGGTATTTTATACTTGTACGAAACTTTAATTAAATTAGTGTACCATATTTGCTTAACTAAATAATTTGTGTACTAAAGTATACTTTATCTAAATTTACAATACATGTAGAACTATTTTTCATTAATAGAAAGAAGAGGAACACGGTCTTGTTGCTTTAACTGGCAGGGATTTTGTAATTTTTTTCTTTATAAAACAGCAATGAGTCAACAGATAAAAGGTCTGTTCGCAATATACAGGACAGTACCTATCTCATCTTTCTTATTCATATTTACGCCTCTTCAAGGGGTGTTAGTAATATCGTGTTAGTCGTATTCGTATCGTATTTATTCATGTTATTTGTATCGTATTTTTGTATTGGTTAACACATTAAAAAATTTACTTGAATTTTTTGTGTGTTACTTATTTACAATACTAAGAAATAACAAAACCTTTAAGAACATAAAAAAATTGTTGATCAATTCTTATTAAAAAAAAATTTGTATCACATCGTATTCGGATCGTGTTATTGTATCGTGTCAAAAATTGTCACCGCTATCTTCGAGCATTATTTACCAATCCATCTGTCTTTCTGCTGCAAATTTTGCTAGTCTTACAAACTTTATTCGAGTTAGTCTCTGAAATATAACTTTTCCGCTAGAACTTTCTAGTGCCTGCCTTCATTTCTCCCTAAAGCTTTCTAATAGACTAGTTTTCTTTATATTTGGTATTTTTATGGTTAACGTCATGACTGATGATGGTGAAGACGATTGTGAAAAGGATGATGATTAGAGTTTTTGGAGAGATTTGAAGCATCAAGGTGATTTTTCCACTTGTTCAATTTTTGTTTGTTTCTCATCTGTATTCTATTGTTGTTATTGAGATGATAATGTTTTTCATTCTTCTTGGACTGATATGGTAGTACAATTATTAGTCTGACCCTTATTTTTATGTTAAAATTATTAGTCTCTTATCATGTGAACACATAAATGACTAAAATGGTGATGTGTTTTGGTTTATGTGACATGAACTCGGAAAAAAGAATTCGATATAGGTGCGTGTCCAGAGATTGGATTCGTCACTTCGTAAAATTTTAAGACACGGAGATACAGATAATATGTGTCTATTTTTTAGATACGGGTACTTAGACACTGCATATAATAATTATATAAATGATATTTATATTTGATTTTAAAGAATTATTTACTTTAAATTTAATTTTTATATATTTTTTCTAAATTAAAAATTATTATATTTTTATAAATTTATTATTTAATATTAATTAGATATCAAATTAATTATTTTAAAAATTAAGTCATAATATGACTATTGAAGCTCATTTACAACAAGTTAAGTTATGAAGCTATCAAATGAGCTCATTTTTCAAATAAAAAAAAAATGAAATCAGCTCTAAAGAAAAAAAAGCCCATCTCCAGCCCATTTAATAAACCCATTTAAACAACTTTGTCTCTAACCTAGAAGCCTCAGCCGCCTCTTCTTCTTCTTTTTCTTCTTCTTCTTCTTTGTCTTCTTTAACAATTTGTAGCCTCAGTCGCATCTTCTTCTTCTTCTTTAATAATTTTTAGTAGTTCCTTGAAAGATTATCGAATCACCAAAAAAAGGACGTATTTGTAAATTTTTTCAAGCGTCGGACACAGATCCCACACCCGTGTCTGTGTCGTGTCGTGTCGACAGGGGTGTAACACCCTAATGTGCCGCGTCCAGGTAACATAGGTTTTGGCTTAGTAAAATTCTAGCAAACATTGGTGATGTGTTTTGGCGTGAAAATTAGGTATAGATTAGGAGAACAATGTTCATAAAAGAGATTATCAAGAGCTTATTTTCTAAGCTAATTTATATCATTATTCGTTAAATTTTAACTAAATTTATATTTATGTCTTCAAATTTCTAAATTTTATAATTTAGTCACAAGGTTTATAAAATTTTACACATAGGTCTCTAAATTTTATAATCCTACAATTTAGTCCCTAAATTTTTAAAAATTTATTCATAAGATAGAATCTATGTGTGAATTTATTTAAAATTTTGGAACTAAATTGTAAAATTTAAAAGTTTAAAAATTTAAGTGTGAATTTAGTTAAAATTTGAAGATAATTGAATAATTAAACTTAATTTCTAATTTTTGGATCGAAAAACATGGTGTTTTGTCTTCAACTTACGTAATTTTTTATTGTAATGTTTTAATGAAACAGTCACTCTTTTGAAAAAAAAATTGAGAGGGATTTTATTTATATAAAAAATGGATGATTCTCAGTTTCCTATAAAAAAATAAAAATGCATGAACTTTCTTGTAGAAAAGGTTTACAAGGAAATGCAGTACTGAACTCAGTGACGGAACATAAGTAAGGCGCTTTGGCCCCCTTGCTCCTTCATATCTTTTTTTTTTTTTTTCTTCCTTTAATTTTTTTATTAATTTCATAATTTATAAGGTATACAGTTTATCAATTTTAGTTTTAGTTTAGTGTGTATATATCTCTATTTTAAATTATTTTTAATGGAAAAAAATAATTATAAAATACATTAATTTATACATTTTGTTATATACATTAATTATACTCTTATTAATATGTGATATATTTTTTATATTAATTTATTTTAAGTACAATAATATATGTTTCTTGTAGGTATTTTGAGAGTAAATTTATATAATTTTGGTGTATATATACGTGTGGGTATGTGAGTGTATAAATATGATTTATAATATGTGATATTTTTTGAAAGTTAAATCTAATTTTCAATCAAAAAAACACATATTAATATCATTTAAAGTATAATAAAAGTGTGAAAAAGATATTTTTAGTAATGCTTGAATTTCTTTACTACAAGGTCGTTAATTTCGGCCAACTCTCCTAAAATATATGTCTCAGTTTCGTCCCTGACTGAACTGCCTATAAATGGATATAGAGCAACATACCATCTCCACCGGACCACCTCTCAACACCATTTTATATCAATTTTTTTTCATCTTTAACATATAACACCAAATATTTCAGTAAAAAATATATTCTTTTATAAAAATAAATTTTTTTAATTAATTCCTTAATAATTATTATATCCAACCAAATAATTATATATTATTATTAATTAATTATTAATAATATTAAAATATGTTATTGTTAATAAAAAATAAAAAATTCATTAATTAAAATATTATATTTATTTTATGAACTAAATATTACATTACATTTAATTAAAAAATACAATTAAAAGTATATATTGATGGATATTAATTATCCGAATTACTATGTTCATCCTATAAATGTTCAATTAATGCTATTCGAAGTTCTATGTGAGCTTTTTTATTCTTGATTTGTCTATGATGAGTAATTAATTCTTAAAATTGAATAATTTTTTCTACCACTATCTCAACTTTTGGAGTTGGCATTTCCACTAGCTCGTTCTTCAATTGTTGCATTAACATCACATTTATCCTCGATTATTTTGTTGTGCATAATAATGCAAGCAGAAAGATCTCAATATAGAGAAAATATTTTTGGTGAATATTTCAATAATCTTGAAGAATCCAAAAATAATTTATCTGATTATTAAATTATTATTTTAGTTTATATTATATTTTTTAAAAATAATTTTGTACTATATACTTAATTTTAATTTATTACAATTTTGTATCATATATTAAATTTATAATTTATTTTTAAAATATATATATGCATGAACTGTAATTTTTGGTGTCGTAAATAGTGTCGCACTAATTTGGTGCAATAATCTTTGTTGCATCAAATTTGGTGCAAAAAATGGTGTTAAATTAGAACAATAAAATGCCAAATTTAATGTTATTTGAGATATCCTTGTAACATTGCTTAATATAAAAAGTTTTATTCCCTGCAATTTCCAACAATGGAATCTAATTGAGGGTAGGTGTTACGTCACATTTTAAGATATAAAAAGTTTGTAACAGTATGAAATGATTGATAAATATAATAATGATAATTTATAATAACGTCAAACTTCGTATGCATAAAATTATATGATTAACCAATGCTAGAAATATGCGAGTCCATCACAAAACTATGATGTAGTATAGTGATGCGCTTACAATTTACAAAACCATGTCCGTAAAACATATGGAATTAGAAGCTGCATGACCAACAAATGAGTTAGCTAGCTACGAACCTTTTTCTTCCTCTTTCTTCCTTTGCACTCTCATATTATTTCTTCTGCACTTGATCATGCATGGAACCTTTAATCTATTTATATATCTACTTTGTCCAATGGAAGCTAATTGCTATCTCTCTATTTGATAGGTTTTATGAATATTATTCCACCTTATAAATACGACCTCATCGGAAATTCTACTAAGTTCACGAGTGATATATATAGCCTAGTAATTAAGAGGACTGTTAAAAAAAATTAAATGTTCAATCCATTAAGTCGCACGGCCGGCCAAGGCAATTGAAAGGGCTTAAGTGAGGCTTGTTATGTTGCATTTTATATAATACATTTAATAATTTTTAATTATATATGCTTAATAATTTAAACTATAAATATTATAATATTGAATAGAAAATACAATCGCAAGAATAAATAATATTTTATACATATTATCAATTATGAAAAAAAAAATATCCTACTAATTTAATTAGTTGTAAAATTTAATAAATTTTATACTATGATTTATGAATACTTACTATATATATATATATATATATATATATATATATATATATTCGCAATTTACATACTTGAAAAAATTAAAAGCTAAAATTTTCTAAAATGAGTTTAGGAATTTGAAGTCATTTACTTCGGATAAAAGGGTTGTTCCTTGATTAATTATATATATTTTGAATAATAATTACATTTTTTAATATTAAAAAATTTAAGTTAATAAAATATATAAAAGGTAATAAAATATTTATTAATAGTGTATCTATTTTTATTTAAAAAATAATTATTATATGAATTTAATAAATTGATCATATTTTAATGTTTTAAGCAAGTAGTAATTATTAAATTTACAGAATAATCTATACACACCATTTATACTAGATATATAATAATAAAGATATAATTAGTGAAAAAATAATTAAAGTTTTAATAATTAAAAGGTAATGGAATATAAAAATAATAATGATTAAATTATATAATAGATACAAAAATTAATTAAAATAAAATAAGTATCTTATATTTAAATGGTAGTGGATTCGAGTAAAAGGAGACACAAATTATATAAGATGATATAAACATTGTTTAAATTATATTATACTTAAAATTGTGTAATTTTATGTTCATATTTTGTTTATTTTTGTTAGTGTATTGTGTTTGTATTATATCGTATTCGTGTTTCTATATTGATTTACATAAGAAACATTCTAGATAATATTTTAAAATAAATTATTTATAATAGTAAAAAAAATAAGATCTATGAATTTATAAAACACTTAATCTTATCTTAATCTAATTGTATTTTAGTCCTATAATAATCATGTTCATACTTTTTACATATCATGTTAAAATTGTCACCTACACTTTAATGGAAATGAAATAAAAGGGAAAAAAAATAATACCTATGAATTTATACAACACTTAGTCTTATTTTAATTTAATTGTATTTTATTCCTATAATAATTATGTTCATACTCTATACATGTCATGTTAAAATTGTCACCTACACTTTAATGGAAATGGAATAAAAGGAAAAAAAATTTATTTTTATATTTTAAAAATTAAAAAAGCATTTATTAGATTGGGCTCTTTGTTAAGCTTGGACATTAAGCGGCAGCCTATATGACCTAATCCTTGGGCCGGCCCTGAATTGAGGGGAGTGTCAAGATACAAAATTTAATGTATATAAAAATAATTTTTAATAGTTTAAACTTTTACAAAAAGTGATTTCTATAAGTCTTCTAATATGTACATGGCATAGGGGTGGGCTTTTTTTTTTTTTTTTTTTTCAAAAATCGACTAACCAACCTTAGTCTAGGTCCAAATCGAATCTATTTTTTTTATTTTTGGAGGTTGGTTAGTACGGTAGGTCCAAAATATTACATAACCGACCTTGTCGGTTCGGTTGTAGGTCCATCAAAAATAAAAACTGACAAAACCAAACCGACCTACACTTTTATATATTAATATATTTTTTAAATATTATATAATAAATGTTATAAAAAAATAAATAAAATAAAGTATTAATTAATATTATACAAATATACAATGTAAAAGTCCTAAATAAATATTTAGCGTGTGAAATTATGATTTTAAATTTAGGAGAGTGAGTAGTGGAGTATCAAACATGAAGTGTCAGTATTGAGATATTATTTTCATATGACACATATTGATAGCTTTAAATTTATTAAGCATTATATATGTGCAAGGATAGTAGTTCTTATAACTGATAGTAACACATCTATATGTTCTAATTTTAAAAAAAGTTTTTGTATGGGTAAAATATTGTTTGTATTTTTTATTGCATTTTTTATTATAATAATAATTTTTAAGTAAAATTGTAGGTCCAAAACCGCCAAACCAACCTCCCTCAAACCGACATTGGAGGTCGGCTTGAAGGTTGGTTTTTTAGGGGTTATAGGTCGGCTAAGATTTTGAATTTTTTAAAACCGTTAAGAAAAGGTCGGCTTATAAAATGACTTAATAACAGACCTATCGAACTTACGCCTACCCCTAACATGCCATACAAAAAGTGATAAATTAGAGTTTGAAATCTAAACTTGAATCCTTGAACTTCTATTTTGCAGAGATAATAATAATAATTAAATAACTAATCTTCTGAAAAATTGTTTTGTTGGCATTGACTTATGGGCAAAAAACTTAGAAAGATGAAAGGTGTATGAAGTAGCTAGTTTGGAGAAAAAAATAATGTTCAACCTTAGACATTGCCATCGAAGATGAAGAGGGTGAATAACCCTGGTCTTTAGGAAGATCAAAGGGGATAACTCTCTCTAGAATTATATATAGGTTTAATAACACATCATATACGAAGTTTCATTTCATTCAAAATGTACGTAAATTTTTTTCTTAACATATATATATATATATATATATATATATTTTAGGGATTAAATAAAACCTATTAAAAGGGAATCCTATAAAAAACGTAGGGTAACTATATGACTGTAGCCTATGAGCCTTTAAATTTTAATTATAGGTTTTTCCTTTGCTTTTGTATAATAAACAACATGTAGTTTATTTAGGTACGGAAATATTTGATATTAAAATTTTCATTATTAATATATGAGTTGCAATTTAAAAACAAAAAATAATAACCAGATATTTTCTTATGTGTAATAAATTAAAGGAGTAGAGGTTTTGCACGCTAACATATACTCTTTCTTAAGTCTGAAATGTATGGAACCCAATATTAAGTCTTCGCAAAGGGAAATCATCCTTCTAAATTTGTCTCAGAAGATACTGCTGGAGGATTAGCTGAAATAATGTTTTCAGGATACAAACCAATGCTTTCTATTTGGCAGTAAATGCTCAAAATATTCACTTTCCAATTATATTAAAAATCTTCTAACTTGCCTTCAAGATGTTGAAAGGCCCTTTGGTGTGGACGAGGCATCCAGGAATTAATACCTCCGTATAGAGGCATTCTGAAAAAAACAATCAAATTGCCGAAAATCGAATTTCGGCGTCGTTTTTGTCGATTATATTTACTTTCTTGACCCCCATCATTTGCTAAGATTTTTGTATGAGTTTTCTCTTATATCTTTATATTCCTATAAGCCAAATATTTATTCGGAAGTATTTTTTTAAATTGTTTTATTTTTTTCACAAGCCAAAATTATATATATATTATTTTAAGATTAATTTAATATTATGAAAACTATATACTTTCTTTTTTCATCATATCTCAGTTATATTTTTCCGAAGCTCTTCTCAAATTGTTTTTTTTTTTTTTTTTTGTTTCAAGAGCTCTCTCCATTGTACATAAATTATAAATCATTTTGTAAGTTATACAAAAATTATAAATAATTTTGTATGCTAGTTAGTCTGTAAGTTATACAAAAATTATAATATGTACAAAATGAAATTTTTATTACGTAACATGTACAAAATTTTAGGTTTATATTTATAATTTTTTTATTCTAATATCTATATATTTTTTTATAACATGTACAGAATAAAATTATTATTTTTGTACGATGTACAAAATCTTGCATTAAGATATCTAGAATTTATTTATTATGATTTTAAGATTTTTTTATGTAATATGTACATAATAAAAATATTATTTTGTATCATGTACAGAAACTTGCATTCATTCTGTAAGTTGTACAAAAAAATGTAAATAATTATGTACGCTAGTCATTATGTAAATTATAAATAGTTTTATACTTGAATTATTCTGTAAGTTACACATAAATTATAAATAATTATGTATCCAGAAACTTACGTAATGTTCCGTACAACTTCTGTAAGTTGTACTTGTACATAAATTATAAATCATTTTGTAAGTTGTACAGAAGTTGTAAATAATTATGTATGGAGGTCATTCTGTAAGTTGTACAAAAAAATGTAAATAATTATATACACTAGTCATTATGTAAATTGTAAATAATTTTGTACTTGGATTATTCTGTAAGTTTTACATAAATTATAAATAATTATGTATCTAAATTATTTTGTAAATTATACTTGTACCTAAATTAAAAATAATTATGTATCTATCTCTTTTTTAAGTTATACAAAAATTATAAATAATTTTGTATGCCGGTTAATCTGTAAGTTATACAAAAATTATAACATGTACAAAATGAAAATTTTATTATGTAACATGTACAGAATCTTGGATTTATATTTATAATTTTTTTGTTCTAATATCTATATTTTTTTATAATATGTACATAATAAAATATTATTTTTGTACTATGTACAAAATCTTGTATTAAGATATTTAGAATTTATTTATTATGATTTTAAAATTTTTTATGTAATATGTACATAATAAAAATATTATTCTATACCGTGTATAAAATCTTGCATTTATATTTTAAAAAAATTGTTATGATTTTTTATATGATATATGCTATTTGAAAGAGAAGATATATAAAGATGGTTGTTGATTTTGAATTTATGATGATTAAGTTTGGATATATTTAGTTGTTGCTTTTATATCTTCTATAATTAAGTTTAAAATAATTAAGTTTAAAATTTAAACGGAGCAATTTGTTTTGAAAAGTGCTGGTAAATTAGCTTTTGGAGAGCGGGACTGATATATGTGGCGGCAGTTTCAATGTTTTAGAGTGAGGAGCAGTTTTTTTGTTGTACATGTTAGAAACCCTATAATGAAGGGTAATATGGATATTTTAACTTTTTAATATAATTTAAATTATTTTTTTAATTAATAAATCTGCTATTTCTGTCCATTTCACTCGTACTAGTAAATGGCCCCTATATCAGTCCCGCTCTCAGGCATCCAGGCCTCGAGGAGGATTAACATGAAGTTGGCTAGGCTTGCTTAGGAGAGGAGCCAATTTTACTTACATCCCATTAATTTTTTAAATACATCCTAATGTTCAAAATTATTATAAGATTGTTGGGAGTGATAAAATATTCTGATTAATCAACTTAGATCGGAAAATATGATCCAATCCAAAAGATTGGATGGCTTTGAAGTTATAGTTATAATCTGTCATATTAAATTAATCAATTTACTATTAAAATTATAAATAAATATATATTTTATTTTATAATATATAATATTAAATATTATATGCATTACAATCATATTAATTATTATTTTAATTTAAAAAATAATATATAAAATTGAAATTTCTAGTTTAATATACTAAATAATAAATTACACTAATATAATTTTTTTTTTGATAATATAAATTTTCATTAATCAAATTCACAAATTAAGTACATCAAGTAGTAAATTTTCGTTTGAGTTACATATCTAAACATTAAAAAAGCACATCAAAGCTAAAGCTAAATTCCTAGGAGAAAAAATGTGAACAAAGTCACTCATTGGTGGTGAATCCTGAGCTTTTGAAAGCTTTCTCAACCGACCAACCTCCAACATCAAAAGTAATGATTTGCCAAGCAAATGTAAAGAATTGTACTCAAAACAACAAAACACGTCTCTGATACTAAACTTCAAAATCTAAAAACTCAAAAAACTCCTTTGAGACATTTCTAACGACTTAATTACGACAACAAAACAACCAAAATACGACAACAGATAACAACAATAAACCACCTACAAGCTTTAAACATGAAAGTTTTTAGTTACGGATCAAATATACCTAGAGGGGAGTGAATAGGTTATTTTCAATTTTAACAAATATTAATTATGTAACCTAATCACAACGGCCAGACATGCAATCGCGTGTAAAGATAAAATGCGGAATAAAAAATAACACACGATATTTTTAGGTGGAAACAACCTAGGCCACTCCAATGACCTAAGAGGAAAACCACCGGTCCACCGGACCACCTAACTATCCACTATGAAAATCAATGTTCAATTACAACCATAGGTCTTAGAACTACCCTTCACAGATAGATCCCCCCTTTCTGTAATTTACTTACGAGCCGCCGCTCTTTTCATAGCCTCCACAAGCTAGGTGTCTGGATCCGGATCAACGTTCCGATCTACTTGAGTCCTACAAGATCAATCGAACTCATCAACTTCAGTAATTTTGAGTCACACGAAATACCGAACACGTCACTTCAGTACCTGAAACGTTAGCACAAATAACACAAGTGCAAAGTGTGTCCTAGAGCAGATTCAACAAGAAAAATCCTAACTAGCAGATTCAACAGCATACGATGTAAAAAAACAAATCAGCTAGTAAACTCTAGAACAATCATGCAAATCTAAATATCATGAAAAACAATTAGGCACGTGAATTATTCAAACATAACCACACAATATGTTTGAACAATTAAAATAAGAAAGTGCCTAAGATTGATATATGAAGAGAATAAGATTTTTCTTTGAAAGCTTCAACAGATGTAGAAAATATTATTTCAGTGTGGGTTGATTATTTTGCACAAACAAGCGCTGCTTATATAGAGTCCAGTTTGACTTGAAAGAGGATTAATAATAGAGTACAACTCTACTCATATCAGGATTTAGCTGTCACAACAATTCTACTCAAACAAGGACTCTACTTTCACAACAATTCTATTCACAATAATTTGCTTTCACAAGAATTCTACTCATACTAGGATTTTGCTTTCACAAAAATTCTACTCATATAAGGATTTTGCTTTCACAAGAATTCTACTCATATAAAGATTCTACTTTTACAACAATTCTATTCATACTAGGATTTTACTTTCACAACAATTCTACTCATGTTAGGATTTTGCTTTCACAACAATTCTACTCAAAAAAGGACTCTACTTTCACAACAATTCTATTAACAACAATTCTACTCATATAAGGATTCTACTTTCACAATAATTCTATTCATACTAAGTGTAGTGCTCAATTGTGTGAGGGTGTATGCATGAGAGAATATTTTACCTGTCATATGGGCATTGCAAGCTTGGTAACTCCATCATCATGTATCATCTGATTAAACGGTGGACGCTTATGCTAGATTACATTTAAATATTTTGTCCACGAAAATTGTCAATACAAATAAACCTTACAAAACACAATCACACTAAGCTGTAGGACAGATCACACACAAAACAACAAATTTATTAAAATAGCATAAGCAGATAACAGGGCAAATAACCGAATAGAATACCCCGGTGGAAACCATTTGCGTCGGAGCCAAGGTTGGCCACCCACGGTGGCAGTAAAGCACGTGAGAGTCGACGGAGCAACAACGCTGGCGTACAAACCACTCCTTCCCTCAGGCTCACACAGAACGCTAGCCAAGCACCCTACGACCACTGTGCTGACTCTACCAGTGAATCGCGCGCTGAAAGGGACGACAAAACACCACCACAACCCCCATCTCAGGCACCTACAACATCTGAGCAAAGAGTTGCAACAACCACCTCTAACCGAAACTAAAAAGAACTCCCACGTACAAAAACCCACGCAAGGAGCAGCGATACAAATCACCACACGAACAAACACAATCAAGGCCTGGTCGACGGTCAAAACGGCCCGCTGTCTGCCAAACACTCGCACCACAAATGGAAACCCTAAGGAGAGACGAGGCGGCAACCCTAGACGCTCTCTCGCGTTCTCTCTCTCTAACATAATAATTCACTAATATAAATTTATAATGTCATATTTATCTAATTTTATTTATAATAATAAGATTTTTACAATGGTCCTACTATTTTTATAAGAAAAAGTTCTGTTTGTGATAAGTTGCAGTATTATAATAATTTATATGACAATTAATTATAAATTAAAAAATTTAATTCATTATTTTAGTTAATAATTTTCTTAATTTCAATTGGCGTTGTATTATATATCATGTGGTATAAAAGATACTGTTTTTAAAACTAGGAACCCATGTGTATTGTATTGATAGCTTTTTGAAATGGCTTTGAAGTGACATATTTTATATAATAAGTAGTGTTATATAATTAAATAATATATTAATTATTAATTAAATAAATATAAATTTAAAAATAAATTAATATTACATTAGATAAAAAAAACATTTTTTTATAATGATTGCTACGTGTATATATTTTCTTTATTTTAATCCACTCATAAAAGGTGAAAGCATGAAAAACGTGTCGCATAAAAAGATTCGAAATTGAAAAGGATTAAAAAATTTAAAGAACTTACGTACAAACAATCAAAAGGCTGACCAGAAATAGTTCGTTACTAACCACAGCATTTATTGAGAGATATTATTTTATTAATTATTATTTTTATTTATAAAGCATCAAAAATTATATTTTTATAAAAATAATTATATTAATTTAAAATATCATATTATTATTTATTTTTAAAATAATAAATAATTTTATTTTTATTACACATCTTAAATAAAATTTTATCTATATAAATATATTAACAAGTAAATATATATTATAAAAAAATATATTTAAATTCTCTAATCTAATTCAATATTTATTTATTTCTATATCGTCCGTACCATATTCACAATTCCTATGGAAAGAATTCTCCACCTAGGGATATTAATTATAATGTGTTAGTTATATTTATATCGTATTATTTGTGTCGGTATTGAATTTGATTCGTGTTATTCGTGTTAGTTGACACATGAGAAAATTTATTCGATTTTTTTTCGTATTGTCTATTTATAATAGTAAAAAATAACAAAACTTTTAAGAACATAAAAAAATTATTAATTAATTTTTACTAAAAAAAATTTATATAATATCATATTCAATTCATATTATTAAATTGTGTCAGAATCTACCACACTTTTTTCCACCCAAACGTATTTTCCTTTTCGATGCATACATACCGTGATACCGACGCTATAGATCAGAGAGAAATATAAAGCTCGCAAAAAAGTTGCAGAAGTGCTTTTTTTTTTTTTGTCGTGACTTTGTTTCCTTTATCCACAAACTATAGAAATTAGAAATCAATGAATTGGATGATTACTAGCCATGGAAAATTGTATACGGTAGATTCTTTACGTTATAATATCCACCATCCAGTTTATATTATGTAATTATTAAGTTTAAAAATAAATCAAATTTTAGGGAAGATAAAAAATCTTAATATTTACCTAAAACTTATTGTAAGTTAAAAATAATTTCTTTTAAAAAAAATTAAAAACTTATAATAATAAAAATGACACCTTTAATATTAACTCGCACATTATTTAAAATTTAAAATTCTTTTTTTTTAGTGTATTCAATTATTTAAAGTTTTATTAAAGTTTTTAAAAATTTAGGTTTATTAAAAAAAAATTAAGAATTTTCGAAACTCACAAATTTTTATGGACTATAATGAAGTATTGAATTAAAAAATACACATCATAGAATCTTTACCAGTTATTATCCTACCCCATTTGATTTACATAGATTTCTAAAGATTTTTTTTCTTTCCCTTTATATCTCGCACCATATAATTTATAAAGGTCATAAAACTCACAAAATTTACCTGACTTTTTCAAGTCTTCAAATGTCTATAAAAAAAAACAATTTAAAATTTATTAAAATCTACTACTCTTTAAGAATTTATTTTTGGTCAGTTATTAAAAATATAATTGAATAAACCTTATTAACCACGTATCAATTCCACTTATTCAATAGACTGTTAAAATTACTTATTATTACCAAATAAAAATAATAATACTGTTACAATTTCAATTATTTTTATTATAAATTTTTTATTCAACAATAATAACATAAATATAATTAAATTAAAAAATAAAATAGACAATTCATGTATTATTGTTATGACAATAATAAAAACAAATAATGCATAAATATCATTACACCAAATTTTTTTTACAACTTTTAATTATCATATACAAAAATAAATCTCACTGAATACGTGTTTAGTGATGGTATTTTGGTCATTTGACAATTTATTCGTTGCCAAATTTTTTGAAACTCGACAAAATTTATATTTTTGAACTCATATACAAATTTTTTTTTTTTTTTGTAACAAGTGTTCAAAGGCATTAAAGGGTAAAAAATGAAAGCACTTTTTGAGAGAATTCAACTTATTCAGAGTTTTTTTAATTTTTAATTTTTGTTATTTCCATAAAATTTATTGTTTATTATCTCAAATATGAGGTTTAATCCTCTTAGAGATATCATATAAGCAAAAAAAAAAAAAAAAATTAAAGCTATAGATATTATAGATAAATCATCAAGTAAATTGTATAATATTCATTGTTATACAAAATGACTTTAAGTATTGCTTAATTAGTATTATTTTTGTTTAATATAAAGTTAATAGGTAGGAGTAAAGAGAAAAAGTTGTCAATATTATGAAAATATAATAAATGTAAGAATTAGTAGGAAAAAATATCTTTATTATCGAATCTAATCAAAGCTAACGGTGAGATAAATGCTAACATATATATATATATAACCTGTGAAGAAAAATTTAACATGTATCATATCTTAATGTAATGCAAGTATAAATATAAATTTCTGCATATTTCTCATTTATATAAAATTTCACCTTATAGTGTACAAGCCTTTAGTCACAGACATGTAACCATAAAGCTACGTCCTACGAAATTACTATTTTGTCCTTTATCCTGAAAAAAGAAAAAAGAAAAAAAAAGATGACAGCCTAAATACGACAGACAATTGTTATTGAAAAAAAAAACAAAAAACAAAAAACCGACATACAATTATCATTGGAGATGATTGAGGTGATAGACTGATAGTGATGTGTCACTGTCGAACCACACATAAGCTGGGCAGGTTTGTTGGTGAGAAACTACTCCATCTTGAAAATAATATAAATTTGTATAATAGTCTAGTGTATTGTTTCAGGGCATATAATAATTTCTCTCTCTCCAGTCTCTGGTAAGCTCTCTGTAATGGCAAGCATTTGGGCTTGGAATTCCTGGTTTTTTGCTAATGAGAATGTATGGTGTATGTGATCCCTATAAATTCATTGAAACTTGAAATGGTTCATTCTTACCTGAGTAATTATTTTTTCAACTCTCACACTCCTCAAGTTGTATAATTTCGTATTTGATTTTCCTAATAATTATTTGTGTTTTGATTATTTTTCCTGTTGGATTATGCTCTTTTGGGTACTTTTGAAAAACACTGAAGAGCGCATTTGCTTGTGCTTATATTAAAACTTTAAAGTAGTTCAAGAAAGAAGCTCATTATATATGCTTACTAGCCCTGAAAACGCCTGCTTCTGATAAATTTTTCTTTGTTTGTTTGGTCCTGAAGCGCATTTTTGCGCTTTTAGAGGGTCTCAGAACAAACAGACCCTTAGACTTTACTAATCTGTTGAAGGAACCATTTATCTACACTGTGGATATATTAGTCATGTAGCGTAATTCTGGTAGTTTGCTCTTAAGCTATTTGTACCCTCTTATTTATATGTGTGCAAGGCATGCACAATTTGGTGTACAATGTAGGGTACTTATAGCTCATGTAAAATTATGAAATGTGTAAGCCACAAGACAGCGATTAAATTCAGTTTTTGATTTATTCTTCGGTATGCATGATTTCAGTTAAAATTAATTGTATTTTTTATTAAAAAAATCTGATTGTCATATTGATTTGTGACTGAAATTGAAAGTTTCAATTGGAAACAAATTCCTGAAACCTTTAGAAGTGCATGAATTTATCTATAAAAGATTGCAGTGCAAATTTATTTGAATTTTCATTAATATGATGGACTATTGACTTTAGATATGAATGCAGAGAGCTAAATAGTTGTACTAGTTCAGTATGGCATCTGCTGCTGCTTCTAATGCTGAGTTGTTGGAATGGCCAAAGAAAGATAAGCGCAGGCTTCTTCATGCTGTGTATCGTGTAGGTGATCTTGACCGCACCATCAAGTAAGATCATTTTACATTTTTGGCATTTGAAAAGATGACATATGATGAATTTGGTTTTCTCATATCTTTTATTACTCTTAGGTTTTATACCGAAGCTTTGGGAATGAAGGTATTGAGGCAAAGAGATGTCCCAGAAGAGAAATACTCAAATGCCTTTCTTGGATTTGGCCCAGAAGAATCTCACTTTGTTGTGGAGTTGACGTACAGTATGCTGCTCCTCTTTCACCTAACCTAATTAAATTTCATAGTTTGCTGTCTGCTTGTATGTTTATCATTGTAGCTTATCATAGGTTGCTTAGAACTTTCAGTACTTGCTATTTAGCATTGATAGATCTGTGGTCTAAACTATTTTTTCAAGTAGCTTTCAGTACTTGCTATTTAGCATGTAACCGCTTCTAGGAGCCTCTAATAGTCTAAAGCTGCCACATCTTAGTGCTTCTATTTTTTTTAAGGATAAGGAACGCGCAAGTCTATTGACTTTAACGAAATTGCACTTTAGACCTGTACCTATTTAGGGGGTAGTACAAGCCCATTATCTTTACAAAAAAGGGTAGATAAAAGGTAAAAGAAGTCAATTGCCTTTACAAAAAAAGTCGCAAAAGTTCACAAAATAGACTTATATGACTCTTTTGTAAAAGTAGTGTACTTATACTGCCCTACCTAATAGGTACGGATCTAAAGTGCACTTTTGTTAAAGGTAACAGAGGACTTCTTTAAGGTTTATCCTGAACTCAATCTTTACAATTTTGTTTTCATAATCAATTTCATGCTTTGATTTCTAGTTTTGGCTTTCTTGGTTATTTTCGAAGAAAAGAAGTGATGAACTTGGTAAATAGAGGGTCAGGAAATGTTTTGCAACTGATTTTTGAATTTGCAAAATTTGTATAATGAATTGATAAAAGGTTTACATTGTGATTGCCTTCTAATATTTTATGATATGAGTTGATGGGTCCTTTTTAATTCATAATCCATGAATTTTAAGGTTGAACAATCTTATTTATATGAATACAGAGTACTTTTGTACTGGTTTGCAGATTATGGAGTGACTTCATATGATGTTGGGACTGGTTTTGGACATTTTGCTATAGCAACTCCAGATGTAAGTCTCCTTTTACTTTTTGAGGAGTGCATGCAATTGTTTTTCCTTAATGATTTAATTTAACTATGATTACTATGGTTTGTTAGGTTTACAAGCTTGTAGAAGAAATTCGGAGTAAGGGCGGAAATGTCACTAGGGAGCCTGGCCCTGTCAAGGGAGGAAAGACTGTGATTGCCTTTGTGAAGGATCCCGATGGTTACACATTTGAGCTTATTCAACGAGAATCAACTCCTGATCCATTTTGTCAAGTAATGCTCCGTGTTGGTGATTTGGAGCGTGCTATCAAGTTCTATGAGAAGGTGCAATAACTTGCCATTTTGCCCTTCATTTTTAGTACTTGTATTTCTCAAAAGTGATGTACTGTTACTGCAGCTACTACAGTGAGTTTTGGTAGAAAATTTTTGGTTTCCCCATAGCTTAATGGAATTAGTCCCAAAACCTATATGCTTGGATTTTTGGTTATTAATAAACTATGTCTTGTTTATGTGATATATAGTGTTAGCGATAGCTAATAGCTTTTATTGAGTACTTGACTAGAACTATTGATGATCAAGCCAATTTGGAGTTGCACTTTTATGTGCCAAAATTCTACAGTTCTATTTTAGGCAAAGACTAGGTACTAACTGGTTTTTGGCTACCCTTTGTTCAGGCCTTGGGCATGAGGCTGTTAAGGAAAACTGACAGGCCTGAGTACAAGGTTAGTAATACTAAGCATTATGTTTCATCTAAATGTTACTCATTTTATGATATGTTGTTGCTCTTTTTTTTTTTTTGCACTTTTTGTTCCACTTTACAGTACACCACTGCCATCATGGGCTATGATGAAGAGTTGAAGACAACTATTCTCGAGTTGACTTACAATTATGATGTTACTGAATACACCAAAGGAAATGCTTATGCGCAGGTATGCAAGTCCATTTCTTACTTTGAAATGGACATCTACGAATTCTTTTTCCCTTTTCCTTCAACAATTATTCAGTCTCAGTTATCCTTTTGTCAAACCACAGATTGCAGTCGGTACTGATGACGTTTACAAAAGTGCTGAAGTTGTTAACTTGGTAACACAAGAGCTTGGAGGAAAGATAACTCGACAACCAGGCCCAATTTCTGGACTCAACACCAAGATTACCTCTTTTCTGGATCCAGATGGCTGGAAAACTGTGAGTTTTTTCTTGTTATCATTCATCTCCTTCATTTTGAGAAACATTTTTATCCCACAACGGTTTTGATCCGAAGAAACGTGGTTGATTTGTGTGTCATGGTTTCTTTACTGACTGGATTCAAGTAATCTGAAAAGTGAAATATCGCAAGATTACTATTTGACTATGCGTGCAAGCAATGATTTTCTTTAAGGGTTTTTAGGATATAACGCATGTCAAGGTTATTGAATTGAAGGCAAATAGAGAGATGCATTATTAATTTGATATAAAACTCTCCAAATGTGGTGTATGAGTGTGATGAGGTTGCGGTCCGGTTATGTAGAATAACAAGGTTACCTACTCTAAGAAATAAATGGCACATCTTAACAAAATGAGTTTATGACAATCATTATGTTATAGCAGCAAGCTATCCTCAGTCTGTAGCAATATCAGCTATACATGCATAAAAATCGAGTATTACATTGTTAGGGCAGCCAGCAGGATGCAGGAATCTAAGGTTTGAAAGATTACCATGGCTCTCACGTGAATCCATGACGTGATTACTTGAGTATATTTCAATTAACTTTCATCTTCAATTTGGCTTTCATATGCATATAAAACTGTTTTAAGGAATCACTTCCTTTTTCTCCTATGGAAAAGCTTCTTTGATTGGGTACTGCTGCTGAATTGTCAGCTATTGTCAAACTTATTATTCTTTTCTTTTAGGTCTTGGTTGACAATGAGGACTTCCTCAAGGAACTGAAGTAAGGAAAACCTAACTGTCCTATGCAAAAGAGACGTTAGAGCTTTGCGTGAATAAATAAAGTCCATGCCCCTCTATGTATGCTTATCTTGCTACTATTTTATGCGTTGCTACTGCTACAATATCCTTGCGCATTTCCTTGTGGAAACTCTTTACAGTTTTAATACAAGGAGTGAGCTAAGTTTCGCCATTTGGACCTTCCTTTACTTGGATACAATTCCGGTAAGGCCTATTCTACTAACATACCCCCATTTTTCTAAGCACATATCCCCTTAATGCATCCCCACATCTCACATATTGTTCAAGGATATGTGCTTAGGAAGATTGGGGTATGTTAATAGAACAGACCTTCCGGTAATTTTGTTTGTTGTGGGTTTGAGGCTATTTAATCTTTTGTTTGGACCGTCCTTTTTTTTTTTTTGTTTTTTTTTGTTTTGTTACTTGGATTCAATTCCTTCCCATCCACACGAGTCTTAGATCAGATTCTCTTTTTAGGAAGAGCCCTTAACAATTTAAGAGTATAACAGGACTAGAAATATTCTTCTGGATAAGATACTCTCCTTGGTAGAATTCTTCACCATGATGAATAAAACTCTATATAAAGAAAAGAGAAATATTTAATAGTAATAAATAATATAATTCATATTTTAAGGAAATTGACCTGTAAGTCATGACCTCATGCCAAAAGTCTCATTTGAACTGCTCATTGCATATGAACTTCAGTTTCTTTTACCTAAAAATTACATTTTTGCAGCTAAGGATGGGTGTCATAATGATTTTGATTCTTGATCTTTAATTTTTGATTTTTTTTAAGTAGTTTTTTAATCAAGTGGTCATAATTTTTATATGTACGAAAGAAAATTATTAGAAATTTAAAAGTTATAAATAATACAAAAAGTTTTTTTTTAAAATAAAAAAATAAATAGCGTTATCAAGCAATTTGTAGATAATTTTTGATTTTTTCTTTTAAAATTTTTAAGTGAAAATTGTTATAAAATATATTGGTGATTGTTTTTACAAAAGAATAAAAAATCACAAAATTTAGGCTATGTTTGATAAAGATTTCGACTTATGATTAAATAATTGATTTTGTGATTTTTGATTTTTTTTTTATAAAGTTATTAATATTTGATAATAATTTATATTTAGTAATTTTCAAGAAAAGTAAATAAATAAAATACCTCCAAATTGTTTGATAATGTTTTTTATTTTTTTCAATAAACTTTAAAATTAAAGAATAAATTTGGTTATTTTTTACAAATTTTAAGTTTTTAATAATTTTTTTTTGATACTTAATAATACAAAATTTATAAGACTTGATTTACTTTTTAAAATAAATATTGGTCAAAATAAAAAAAAATCATAAATAAAAAATTTAATTGAAAATTTTTCTTTTAAATTTTTTTTAATTATCCTATATTTTGGTAATGATTCTTTAAAAATATAAAAATTAAAATTATAAATTGTTATCAAATATTTTTATTGAAAAATTAATTAAAAAAAATAAGAAATCAATAATTAAATAAGTCTTTAATTATTTAATAAAAAATTATGAATATAATTATCAAATAATGCCTTAAATAAAAAGGTTACTATAATTCGCATTTTTTACGAGAATCATTATCCAAAAGTAAGGTGTTGAACCGTATTGGTTAGGCCTTCCAAACGGCGAAACACGTGATTCAAGACATGATTAAAACTTTAAAGTGAGGAATTGAGCGACACTGGTAAGACTCTATCTTAACCTGGTAAGGCCTTACCCAAACAACATCAAATAGTCAAAATATGGAAAAGGCTTTGGTCAAATGAGTTATGTTTGCCAGTATGAGTAGAAATGGCTAGCTCATACTAACACAAATGAAATGGTGTTTTTCTTTTCAAGTTACAAAAGTAACAATCTACCCTGAAGCCACGATGAAGAAATTTACCATCAATATCATTTTTTATCAAAAAAAAAAAAAAAAGATAAAAGAAAAAGAAAACCACCAAAAACAAGGTTGCGCCTTTTGTTGCTGTCAAATGACATTTGGATATTAGTCGGGTGTTCTATTCCTTTCGCGTCATTCTTTCGTATTAATTCCAATATAAAAAAAATGACATTTGGATACCTCATTTGATCAATAAAAGGAATGATAAAAGGGAATTAAATGTTGTTGAGATGTAAATAAGAATAATTTTGTATTATTTGGAAGCCTGTCTTGGTGAATCAATTAAAAGTTACAATTATTTTAAATAGCCTAATATAATTATTAATAACTTTAAATTATATTAAATAATTTATAAAATATATTAAAATAAAATTAGTGTAATAATTTAAATATTAAATAAGCATATGTTATGTATAGGTTTATAATAAGAAAACTAAACATAACTTATATTATAGAATAGGCTCATGGTTCACTGCACTAACAAGTCTAATCTACCTTATCTAGCTTATTAGGTTAAGGATTTGTGTGCTTAGGTTAAGGATTTGTGTGCTGTAGATAATATTATAAATAGAACATTTAAGCTCTAAAGTTAATAAACATATTAATGATACAACGTGAGTGCATCCGTTTTTATGTACCAAATTTGTAGGTATATAATTAGAGCATTAATAAAGATAAATTCTTTTGTTGGACTACTGCTCACAATCATGTTCTTTACTCTTGTTTTGAAAATATAGAATTAGATTAACATTTTATAAGTGATCAAGTTTTGCGGCATAAACTTGTTATTCATCATGTGTCTTTTGAAGATTAAATTGCTGATACTCTCACTAAACTCCTCCCATTTCCTCATTTTGAAGGAATAAATAATTTGAAGAAACTATCGAAATGATTTGAAGAAATAAATGGTTTCTCCTATATATTTTTTATTAATTCGTATGAGTTTGCACATTGTTTATATAGGAAAATAATAATTACTATTACAACCACCACAATGAATTTACAGCTGTTTTGTATTAAGAAGTCTTCTTTGGTAGGTGCCGTTTGCGGTGTGCGTCGGTGAGTCGGTGCATCTTTTGTTGAATTTAACACTTTCCCTTCAAGTTGGTGCATAGATGTTTTTCATGCCCAACTTGACTAAAACTTCTGTAAATACTCGATATGAGACTGCTTTAGTGAGAATATCAGCTAATTGATCTTCTGACTTAATTTTTGGCAATTTCAAAGAATTTTCTTTAACTTTTTCTTAATAAAGAATTTGTTAACTTCAACATGTTTTGTACGATTATGTTGGACTGGATTATGAGCAATATCACATGCTGCTTTATTGTCACAAAATGATTTAATTGATTCTTTAACAGGATATCCCAAATCATTTAAGAGAGATTGTAACCACAGTGCCTCACAAAGCCCAAATGTCATGCCTCTGTATTCATTCTCAGCGCTTGAACGGGTGACAACATGTTGTTTCTTACTTCTCCATGTTACAAGGTTCCCCTATAAAAGTGAAGTAAATTTATTATTTAGAAAATTTCATAAAATGGTTCGTACTCAATATAATACACAGATTCAAAATTGGAGTTTTAAATTAAGTTTCATATGAGTGTTTGAGAGAGTATTTTTTCTAAGAAAAAATATTTTTTTCAGAGAAAAAAAACTCAGTTTATGAGAACTAAGGTTTTAAATTTGTATAAAGCAATAACTTGGCTCTGATACCATGAAGAAATAAATAATTTGAAAAAACTATCGAAATGATCTGAAGAAATAAATAGTTTATCCGATATATATATATTTTTAATTCGTATGAATTTGTATATTGTTTATATAAGAAAATAATAATTACTATTACAACTACCGCAATAAATTTACAGTTATTTTATATATATTTTTTTGATAGATGCCGTATGCGATTTGCGTCGGTGAACTACCGCAATAAATTTACAGTTATTTTATATTTTTTTTTTTGATAGATGCCGTATGCGATTTGCGTCGGTGAATAAGTGTGTCGTTTGTTGAATACAACACATTTCACTTTTTCAAACTAATGGTTTTGGCTAAACCATAATGATGGGGGAATATTGGTATATATACTAAATGTTATATTGTATAAAGAGTAGTTTTTTTTACTGTTCAGTTGTGGTAGTTTTCTGTTTACAGCCTGTTCGCTACAACTACTGTAAGTAGTACCTTGTTGTGTACTGTGTAGCTATTATTTTTCACTATATTTCAGTAATAAAGCATTCTTGAATTCCTTCTTACTGTGTTTACTCAGCATTGAAGAGAATGTAACCCAATTATGATCATTGAAAAATCAAAACAGAAATAAAAAAAAAAAAGCCCATTAAATATTTAATTCAATCCTTTTAGCAACTTGAAAGAAACTAAGTCATATAATTAGAGTAATGCTTGCAGCATCAATTGATCAGATTGATGCAACAACTGAATATCGGAAAAGCTAGCGCATTTAACTTCAAGAGATGTATTGAGAACATACACTTTCATGTAAAAGAACCCATTTTCATCCTTGTTTTCCTCGTAAATGGCTGACATTAAGGCAGCTGTGACAATTTGAGGATAACATTAGACGAGGCTTCAGAATAAACATAGCAGGTAATACACAAATGTGTAACAGCACACCAGTGTGAGGTAGTGTGTTCTTGACAAACACGAATACATGGCCTTTTCTGCGGTTAGCTTGGTCCTTTTGCGAACAACATATACAAACCGTCCAACAGTAAGATCAGATGGAACAAGGTATCTAAAGTCTAATGATGAACAGTTATCAACATAATAGTATTTGTTTATTGATAAATTTATAAAAGAAAAATGATATTTATCTCTTGAGATGAATTATAAATAATGTGACAGAGTTTTATTAATTAGTATAATTTAGGCCTATAAAATTGTATCTAATAAAAAATTATCATTTCAATTGAAATTATGATAAATTTATGATATGTAACAATACTCTTTATAAAAATATTATGGTTGCCTTACCCTTATTAACTTAAGTTGTTGAAAAAGTTGATTTCTTAACAATTTATAACATAATATCAAAATTATGATATTTTGTGCTTAAAGCCTATCAACTTAATTGAATTGTAAGTATTAAACTGTATAGTGCATAAAATTAATATTTATAAGATAATAATAAATGTATAAAAATATAAATATAAAAATGTCCAGTTTCCCACCCTTGACTAGTTTTTTTTTGTTTGTGCTATTCAATTATCTAAAATCACCAAGATTTTTGTAGTTTTACACAAATTAATAGGTTTATTTATTTATAGTCAAAATTTTGGCATGATTTTAGAGTGATTTGTCTAAATAGCTTCAAATTTAATTAAAAGTTAAAATTTTCAAAACTAATAACATTAAACTCAAAATTGTGCGTTTTAGTTATATCAAAATTAGATTAATTACATAAATGTCCTTTCACTCTAATTCATACAACTAACATCTGGTTAAATTCTTCGCTCCAATAAGATTAATTTCCTCTTCGACATCCATATTTTAAACCTAGCCAAACTATTTTCATGGTGTTTCTTCATCGTTTTTTTTTTGTTTTTTTTTTATTCCAAATAATCAAAAGCAGCCTGAAACTTTTTTTTCCCCTAAATAGTTACTAGTGCTATTCATATACTGTATTGCTCCCTTATTAGTCGTGTTGAACCCAAAATAAATATTAATCTTACTTAAAAATGTAAATCTAACCAGAAAAATTAACTAGGTTAAGTATAGGCTAAATTAGACTCGTCATGATTGTGACGTTTTGTTTCGAGGCCATGAGCTTGTCACTTCTAAACAACATCTATAATTATAAAAACTGATCAAGTTAATTATTGAGTTAACTTAGTCATGATGCTATTATGATGAATATGATATAATGCTTATTAATCTTATAAAACTGGAAAAAAAAAATATTGGATTATGTGAGATGGCCCTTGCAAAAGCAAAAGGATTATGTAAATCAATTTACATAGTATGTAAACACATTTACATACTATGTAAACCATTACTTGTATGTAAACTTATTTACATACTATGTAAACTGGTTTACATATTATGTAAACCATTACTTGTTGTATGTAAACTCATTTACATATTATGTAAGCTGGTTTACATACTATATAAACCATTACTTGTTGTATGTAAACCCATTTACATACTATGTAAACTAGTTTACATACTATGTAAGCCATTACTTGTTATATGTAAAAACATTTACATACTATGTAAACCATTACTTGTTGTATGTAAGCCCATTTACAATGTAAACCAGTTTACATACATATATGTATACTCTGTTTTGCCTAGCAAAAATAAAGTATAACCAATTCCTTCCAAAATTTTAATGCCTAATATGGTTTCCAGCAAAAATCTGAACGATTGTCTACACCAATAAGTATTCATAAGATTTATAAAAGAATGATTTTTTTTCCAGATTGTCAAATAAATAAGTAAATCTAAATGCCTTGTTGAAAATGAAAATGGTATCACTGATAGAAAAATGAAAATGAAAATGGTGTCACTGATACATATTTTACAATATGCAAAAGAATTGGAACTAATTGCCGACGACGACGAAAACTGAGAAAGCAAAGAGAGAAGGAGATGGGAGATGGTGACTGTATTAGATTTTAATAAAAAAGAACAAAAAGGTAAATTTATTAGATTAAAACGCTGTCGTATAGCGATTTACATAAAATTAAGCTAACTGCTTAAATTGTTGCTACAATAGGTCATTAATTCATGATTTTATTATTGTTTTGGCAGTTTTATTCTAGTTCTAGGATGTAAATTTATACGAGTTGTATTAGTTTGGATTAATTTGAATTTAATTTGTGTCATGAATTATCAATCATAACTTAAGCTGAATTTAATTCGTATCATGAACTATTAACCTTAATCTAAATAAAAAAAATTCAAGCTGACTCAAACTAACCTGAATTGGCTCAAATTTTTATTTACATGTATTAATTTGTCTTTTTTTACTTTATTCAACTGATGTTAATTGAAAATATTATAAATTTTCTTATAACTTTTAATCTGATTAGAATAATAAAAGATTTGAACCAAATTTAATGCATTATAATAACATTAAATATACAAATAAAAATTTTGTCACAAGTTTTAATAAAATTAAAAAATAAAAATTTTAAAGTCATAATTATATTACAAAACAATTTCATGACCCACTACTTAAAATTAAAGTAAATGAATATTTTAAACTTAACTTTATATAATTGTTGTAATTATGATTAGTGATAATATAATATATTTACACATTATTAGTAAGAGAATTGCAGCAAATTTTCTATAACATAAATTAACAGATTTAACTTATTGAAAAAATAATAATAATAGTATATAATAATAATAATTTTTTTTTTGTTTTCATGTTATCGGATTAACTCTAATCCAATCCTAATTTTTTGTTGTTGTTGTTGTTGTTGTTGTTGTGTTATTTAGATTGGTTTAAATTTAATTCAAATTTAATTTTCGTATTAAATTTGAACAATTGTACTACAACACAATTTACCACCCATAATTCTTTCTTCTTCTTTTTTCTTTATTAAAAGAAGCTCCCCTCGATTTAGGGAGGATAGGGTTATTGCCACACACCATTAAAAATCACCGTTATTTTTGTTTTGATATCGATCAGAGGCAGGTCAAAGAATGTTAGGAAATTGGAGCCCTACGACAGAGCGCGGAAGACACCTATATTTGAGCGCTCTTCAAAAAAAATTCCAATATACTGAAGGTTTGAACCCATATTTTATCGTATGAGAATATGAATCCAACGCTTTAATCATAATGTCTAAACTACTGAATTATCACCAGAGGATTTACTACCCTTAATTCTAGGCCCATTAGTTTGCTTATTAGTTTGTTAAAAGTCGTAGGCCATCCATCCATCTAAATACTTAAAAACTTAAACTTGAGAGATGAGCCAACATAATTTTTGTACATTCTTACCCTTATCTTAGGTAAAAGCACTAAACACATTACAGGGCTTTGAGAATCTTGATGAACTAACATTATATTAAGTAGGTATTTAAAAAATGAAAAAAGTTATCACATAATCATACGAAGTTCTTAGGAATTAAAACACTCACTAAAAATTTAAAAATAAGCAGTTACATCATTTTTATTATCGTACTCTCACTAAAAGTTTAAAAATAAGTAGTTACATTATTTTTATTATAATGTCTTCTTTTAAATTTAATGATTTTTATTTTAAATTTTCTATAAAATTCACTCCTTATAAGGAGTAAGAAAAAATAATAAAGGGTATAATTGCTATTTTCTTTTACACTTGTACAGTTTTTTTTTTTTTGGTAGATGTACCAAAATGTAAGAAACAGTACTACATGTTTTATTGTTATTATAACTGTTTCGAAAGGCAGCATATTAATCGTCCTTAAATTCTTTCTATAAAACAACACCCAAACCATCCTCAAAACACTTATTTTGAGACTATTGACAATTTTTTTTTTTAATTTAAAACTGTGCTAGGAGCCCATTATTATTATAATGTGTAGAAAACTTAGGGTATTAAAAAATTATATAAAATAACATAAGATTTATGACAATAATAATAAAATTTAATAATATTAAATAGAGTTAATATAGACAAAGTATAATAATGAACGACTCAAATGACAAGAGTTGAACTTAAATAACTAAAATGTATTTAATGTAAAATGTTTTAGCTGTACTTTTTTTAATATTAAAAGTATTTGAACTAAACATATAATGTGCTATGGTTGTAAATTTTAATAAGTGTTATAAATTATTTTCTTAAATTATTTGACATTAATTTAGACAATAATAATAAAAAAAGTTGTCATTAAAATTTAAAAATTAAACGATATTCCGAAAGGAGCAAAAGATACAATGAACCTTCTCATAAGATATTTAATTTCCCTGTACCTCTATATTTGCATAAGAAAAATCCCCACTTGCAATAATAAGCTGTCGATAAATTATTCGTTGACTTTATAGTACATATAATTTGGTATTTTAAGTTAATTATGCATTTGCATATTTGGCTGGTACATGTATATTATAAAAAAAAAAATAATTTGATGTAATTAATATTTATTAATAAATAATTTTATAATTATTTTAATATTATACATTTAAACTTTACCTTAAATTGATAACATTTCACAATAATTGCAACATTCCACATTCACAATTACTTTACATTCCACGTTTCACATTAATACATATCATAGGTTAAAAATATGGTATATACTTTAATATTATGAATAATATCCGATATATATAAACTTCAATATGGATGTAATTAGGTATTTATCATTTTACTAAATATTTACGATAGTATTGAATATCGTGAATATTACCGCGATATAATTTATTAATTTTTGAAAAAAAGAAAGAATATTACCTATTATAGAATAATATGCTAAAATTAAATAAGGAAACCATAACTATAAATTTGTATTCAATAGGCATATATGAGAGATCCCTTTCATTAGTATTAATGTATTTTATTCTCTTTTTTCATTTTTCATCCTCCTCTCTTCTTAAATGAGAAGAACTATGAGCATTAATACAAATAAAAATGACATCTCATATAAGTATCATGTACATTCAAGTTACTTGAGAGATCACTTTTCTTTCTCTTTTTCGTTTTTTCATCTTCCCTCCCTCCTTAAATGAGAACACCAACAAGGGCATCTCTAATCTAATCTATTTCAGCCTTACTGTATTAATGTTGATTAATAAAGGCAATAAACAAAAACCAAAGGGATTACTTGGGACCAGTTACTTATAAATTATAATAACTATAATGATAATTTCAAGCTATGTGGTAGCTAGAAACTAGAATAATATGCCAAAGGATATGAAGATGACAATGAAAACATTATTCTAAGAAACCTGTTTTAGTCAAAATGGCATTTCTCACTTTGCTAAGATCTCTACCTTTGAGTGTTCTTCCAATCCCTTCACAAACAGAAAAAGATGAAATCTGTCTTCTTTCAAGCTTTCTAGCTATCCATTCATGTGGAGGAATCATATCATCACCATCATCTTCACAATCATCTTCATTATCATTATAAAAACCAACACCACCATTGGTATTTTTCTTATAAATCTTTGACCAATCAGGAATGTCCATTGGAGCTGAAGATTGTCTATTCATCTTATTGACTTCATGTGTTGTGGTTGAAGTTTTGGCCTTTGGGATCATTCTTGGAGCACTAGAGATATGCCAAGCAGAACCAGAAGGGTAATCTCTGGACTTGATCCTCATTTTTATGGGACTTGAATCTTCACTTTTCTTTCCAATTTCCCACATATCTTCTTCTTCTTCTTCTTCTTCATCAAAATCTTCATCTTTCATAGATCTCCCACCAAAGTTGCTACCTTTCCTCATGATACCACGCCAATCTTCCATTTCTTTCAGAAAAGAAAAGGTTTGGACAAAGAAAAGGCTTTTGTTTTTAGATGGTTGATATAAGAGAAATTGATTTTCTTTATATAAAGAAAAAGAGAAAAAAAGAAAAAGCAGAAAGGTGTATGAGAATAATATAGGAATCTATCTTACCTTTGTTTCGAAATACCTTCCAAGGAAAAACCTTTTATTTGAACTTGTAAGTGTATCTTGATAATTTAATTATCAAGATAATATTATTAATATTTATAAAAAATAAAATTTAAATACATATGTATAATAAAATTAATAGAAATTTTTTTACATCATCCATAAACTTTTGCTCGTATAAAACTTTGTCTCCAGAAGGACCATTGCTTTTCACGTTTTTAAAAGTGGGTACTGTGAACACTAAAACCCCGTTTACCAAGGGCCTGAATACCTCATAAAAGATCACAGATTTCAAGAGAGTGGTACTCTGTCAAAAACAGAGGAGCAAAAGGACAAAAGAACAGAGATGCATAATTAGATTTGGGAACTCTCTTTTATGGCTTTATTAGAAGCCTGAAACGGAAATGAAAGGGAGAGAAAATAAAATGGGTTCCGAGAATCTCAGTTGCCCATATTGTTTTATTAATTTCTTACCTGGAAATGAATAAATTAACATTAAGTTGATGGTCTACAAAAACTAGCAGCTAGAGCTAAAGAGAACAAGTAGAGTGATTATATTGAGGCAACAAGGAAACCCAAAAGCTAAAACTAAATCAGAGAATTCTTTGCCAAGCATGGCAAAGAATTCCTAACGACTAATCTCTTGATTTGGAGTAAACACATTACAATTTTGTATGCATAATTTATTGAGAAAGCTTAATGCTCTGTTTTTTTAGATATGTAAAATATTAAATAACTACTTTTTTTTCCCACCAAAATTAAATAGCTACTTTTAATGCAATGAAAAGGCTGGTGATTGGGAAAGGTGGAAGAGAAGGATTGGTCTGATAAAAACCTCATTGATTTCTGTAACCTTATCCATAGGCCCAATCCACAAAACAAAGTTTGTTCAGAGTTACAGCAGAGAAAAAGCAGGACAAATGAGTAATTTTTTTCTTTTTCTTTTTCTTTTTCATACAACTCATAAATATGTTGCTGGTACTTCAAGCCAAAACTGCAACATGCACTATTTTTAAAACAGTTAATGATTATAATTAAATGTGCCTAGGATGGAGTATTTTAGGTGTAGTAAGTTGCTCGGATGATACTGCATTGAGAGACTGGTGACTGGTGAGTCCATATGGGTGACAGAAGGATATAACTGTGACTGGACTTTCCTTTATCACTCTTCAATGCTTCCTGGATTCTGGGCATTATTACAATTTGCAGGGTGGGAGAGAACTATGGAGGATGTATTTATATGAATGCAAAAATGGGTGAGGTTTAGTGGGACTGGTGAAGCCTGAGAAGTCGTGTCAAACTCATGTCAAGAGAGTCTATTTCATATAAACTATGATTTAATTGAATAAAATAGATCTCTTTTCAGTTTTATTTTTAAGTTATTTTACTTAAAATATGTCAAAAGTTTTTATAAGGCCATGAAGATATGCAATGCAACGCATGCAAAACAGGTTCATAAATTAAAACTTTTTGCAATTTTTTTTAACATGTTAACGATTATATTAAAAGGATGGATAAATTATTTATTACTTACGAAGAATAGAACTATTGGACAGTTAAAGTCCTCTTTAAATAATAATCACTAAACAAAGAACCCACTATCAAATCTCAACAATCCAAGGACCTATTTTACCTGTATGCGATAAATTAGACAGACACAAGAGTAAAGATGAAAGATAAAAAAGTAGGGTCTTGAAAGCAAATTCACAAGTCTCCACTTAATTGTGCTTCCCAAATCAATCCTAATTTTACAGTCCACTAGCTACCAGCCTACCACTCCTTATCAGTCCAAGTCACCACTATCATTTCCACAAAATGTTGGTCGGCTCAATGCCAGCCAAATATGAAGCAATTTCAATGGCTATTAAGGAAAGAACGGCTTCCCCACTCTCAACCTTTCTCTTATATGTGGTTAATATTGCTTTATAATGCAATCATTTGATAAATGAAACTTAAATTCTCAATAGAAAATAATAAATTTATAATTAATCAATGGCTAAACAACTCTTGTTGTAAATTATCAGGCTACATAAAGAATAATTCTCAAACTGTACAAGTAACGTGGCCTAAAATGATTTTGAATTTATTTATTTAATATCTAGCCAGTTATTGCATGTGATAAAATAATCAAGATCTACCACTAAAGAGAACAAAACCGAAGAATGAGCTAGACTTGTATCTTACTCTCCCTGAACTCTTTCTCATATTCCCTTCCTTGCAGAATGATACAGCTCCATATAGTCAAGTGCTGGTCGATTCCAAGACCAGTCTTGCTCCATCACTCTCTTGCATAGCGAGTTAAACCAATCCCGACCATCATACCAGGCAGTGATTGCCCTGTAAGAAACCAGGAACGTAAATATTTTGAATAAAGCATGAAAAGCCACTGAGATCCTATGAACGTTTTGGTCTCAACGTATGAGATGGGAGTACCAGCTAAAAAGTGACCATGAAAAATCTACCACTGCTTACCTATTAAGAGCATAATCAACACCGGCAGCATCAGCTCCATCAAAATTAAATCCGTTTGGCTCCAAGCCTTGTGCTTCTGCTCTCTCTTTATCATGGTAAACGTCAAAGACTGTATCATAAAGTCCTACAGAACATATAATGCATGAATGAATTGTCAAAACCTTGAGCATTTCAAACCGTTAACAATAGGGAGTCACTGTTATCTTAGTTCTACTTTATATCTAGAAGCATTAATAGAAATGGATGTATAGCAGGTGAAAGATCGATTTGATTTCAATGGTTATATGACAAGTTATCACACATGAGACGTGAGGTTCTACTAGCCTTGCAACAAAAATTTGGGAATTTCCATCATATTTGATTGCTGTTGGTTGTTTGATTGGAAGCAAGACGCTTTCTGAAGCAACTTGAATGCCAGCAAACCACCAACTGGCAGACAAGTTGATCGGAGATAACTGAGTTCCAACCTCGAATCCTTTTTGACTAAGATAAATACTAGAAGAATAAAATGCAATTTCAAAAATTGGGTTATCACGCATGAAACACAACCAATTTAGTAGGGGTGACAATCATGCCATCATTATGTCATTTTCTGTATTTGTTCACACATTAAAACAAATACGGTGCCTTATTTTGTCCTGTATTGTTAATAACAGTATAGAATACTAGAAGCTTAAAAATGTGCAAAAGAATTAGTGATACTCTTATTCTCTCAAGTGTTATGTTGGAAAATTGTAAACCCTTGCATCCAGGTCTTCTTTCACTTCTCTCCAAATCCAAATTCTTTCAAAGTGAATTTCTTTTGAACCGTGTTATCTCAACATTAATTTTTAGAGTTCAAACGAATAAATAACAGTAGTATGTCCAAGATGCTCAACAATTAAAACTACACTGTTTACACAGTATTGAAATATGTACGTACCTCCAGTTTTTCTAACAATAGGTATTGAACCGTATCTCATTGCTGTGAGTTGTGTCAGTCCACAAGGTTCAAAAATTGATGGGACTAAGATGAAATCAGCACCAGCATATATCTACAATTCATTCAGCTAAGTTAATTGTAAAGGTCTACAGCAGATGTGGGGTACTAGAGGTAGAAAGGAAATAAATTAGTATAATATAGAATTTTCAAGTTTCATGGTACAAACCAAGTGGGAGAGAGGCTCATCATAAGTCAAACAAAGTCGAGCGCGAGCACCATGAGAAGAATGCAATTGATTGGACAAGATTCATAAAATCATTTTGGATACGAGGATCTGGAGCTGAACCAAGGAGAACAACCTGCCATCATATGTGTCATTGTTTGAAGGATTCTTTTTTCCAATGGAAAATAAAAAGAAACCATGGCACAAGAGAGAATGGTACGAGTAGGATTGAAAGTTTTAAAGGTAAACAGATACTCTCGGCAGTTATGCATATGATAACATCAAAGATAACAAAATTGACAAAGGTGCGGTTTACTAGATGATAATTGAGCTGAAAATTCGTCTAAAATGGACCTATGTGAAGTCCAAACATTAAAAATGGACCCTGTGGGTGCTTTTATTAAAAATGGACCCCAGCCAGTTTTGACATATTATAATCGATTACAGAACTAAAGTCAAAATAAGATCATTATAGCCAAACTGTTAAAAATTTGGATGATAAATGAAAGTCAACACAAAATCAAATTTCATCTAAATATGGTCATATTTTGGTGACCAATTATAACTAGTTAGGTTTCATTTTTAATAAAAGAACACACAGGTGTCCATTTTTTAGTGTTTGGGAACCCCAGCTCTGGGTCCATTTTAGCAAGAACCCATTGAGCCTTGTAGAGAGGGGAATGAAAAAGAAAGTTAATACTAACCTGTCCATTGCGCTCTAAGGTGTGCCAAATGGCATGTTTGATAAGGTGGATTCCTTTTTGATGAGTTAAGCGAGTAATAATACCTACCAAAGGTAGATCAGCTCTTTCTAGACCAAGCCTTTCTTGCAAGGCTTCCTTGGCAGCTCTTTTACCTTCAACAACATTATCAGACGCGTAGGATACCTATAATATAGTGATGTATTAGAAGCAATGGGTCCCAAAGAACATTTGTGAGGGTTGACTTTTAAATTAAGTACATATAACACACACAGTTGATCCTAAGATTTCTTCAACGTCCCAAATCACCAGTCATAGGATGAGGAATAAAATCATTTTCACCCTAGGCATTTGTTAGGGATTGAGTTGGCAACTTTCCATAAATAAAAAATTTATTGCCATCTTATTCATCACACATGCATAATAATCAACAAATTGTGGGTTATTCCACTGAAAATACAATGATGTGAAAGAAATGACATGATAAGTTAAATTGGTGTCTTTTTTCCGACAAACAGCTCAATCCAAATATGGAAAAATGGGTGAGAGGAACAAAAGGAACAGATTTAGAAAAGTTCTAATAGTTTGGTGTCTCTCACTCTCTCCGGTTGGTATAAGAAAATATACTTACAGGAATGAACTTGTCATTATATGGGTCCCATATATCAGGGTCAATTCCATTTAGTATACCATGAAACTTGTAGAGATGAGGAGCAACAAAAGGATTTCCAGCAACCTCCTTTGAATAAGTGGGGGATACCTGTACATGCAGACATGAATGAAGTTAAAAATACATCAGGCATTGAGTTCCCAACCTTTCAAACAAGCCCTCCAACCATTTCAGAAATATAAGAGTTTAACAGCACAGAAGTGTAACTTTATGCCCACCAGAACATATAAAGTGTTTGACTACATGGAGTTATCATTTGTTTGATGAATGGATAATGTTTAAAGGTGTAGTAATTTAATACACTAGGGCCAAGACATAATTGCATTATATTGACATGTTAACCTATACTACTGTAATTCATAAAATCCAAATTTCAAAAGCATGCAGAAGTATTTCTCTTTGAAAGATTTAAGTAGAGGAAGAAAACAAAAATTGGTAAACTGATATTTTACATCAATTCGTTGAAGTCCAACAATGTGAGAACCTTTGAACTCATTGTTTCTGAGTTTTGAAGGTTTTACAATTACATAAAAATGAATGTGTTTATTGTTTTAATATAATTTGATTTTCCTATTAAAAGTACGTAATAATAACAGCAAACATTTATAACATATCAGATACTATAGAAAGATCACAAAAAACCGATAAAATAAACAGAATCACAGCTAACTACAATGAATAATTATAAGAATGATCAATGGACAAAAAATATATATCATAGCTTAAAGGAACCGTATTAAGAAAATGATTATAAACTGAATCAGATACCAACCAGCCGAAATCAACAGCTATAGCAAAATTTAATTACTTACAGTCGTAGCCTTGTCAGCACATTCCATAGCCTTTCCAATTAACTGTGCTCCAAATTCAAGGTTATGAATTGTGAACACAACCCGAGCTTTACTGAGACCATAATGCTTATAATGGTCCTTAAATAACCATGCAACCGGTGCACTAGACCAATCATGGCAATGGATTATATCCTGACAGTGCAGTTCAATAAATCAGATAAAGTTAAAAACAAAAAAGATGGAGCTCATATATAGTGCGTAAAAATGTAGTCTGAATCTTTAACAAGTTTTACTTTGTGATAGATGATAAATATATAAAAGTAATGTTGGCCCTTCTCCTAATAACTTAAGCTTTTGGGAGGATTGATTTTCTAACAACTTTAACATGGTATTAGAGCTAAAGAGTTCTGTATTCAATGCCTAACAATCCCAATTATTAAGTTGCAAGTATTTGGTATACATAGGACATGGGAGTGTGATAAATATATAAAAGTAATATTGGCCCTCATCTTAGCAACTTAAGCTTTTAAGAGAGTTGGTTTTCCAACAACTTCTAATACTAGAGTTTAATTTGTACTGAATCTAAAAATGCTTCTACTTGGCCTTCAAAGTCACTTCAAGACCTCACAAATAAAAATGTTCATTTTCGCATAGAATTAACGTTCTATAAATATTGTTCTTAGGCAATGTTCTACTCATCACCCTTTGTGTATGGTCTGTGAATATGCATATCCATATATGATACCCAAAAAAAAACGAGTAAATTAACTAGTTCAAAATGAAAATGGGTTGACAAAATGCATCCAGGACTGAAGCCAAGATAGTACAGTACTATAAAGAACTTGCCATTTTTAACCACCAGAACATGTTCATAATAACAAATTAAAAAGAAACCTAATGAGTTCAAACAGAGCTTACAGGATGAGATCCACTCTGGTGTAGAAATTCAAGAGCAGCGTGACAAAAGAAACCAAACCTCGCAGCATCATCCCCACAACCATATACACATCCTCTCCCAAAGAGTCTGCAAACAAGAATAGAGAGGGAGGGGTCTAGTTCTTAAAACACAGTTGCTCCTCATGGCAGCATAATCTATAACATAGCCCACTATAATTCCACAGCAATTTAATAAAAAATAAACACAAGCCATCATCACCAAACTCAAGGAAGGTTGCAACAGGTTAAAAACGTTTACCAAATTAGGGACTACAATAAAGATGCAATAGGTTAAAAATTTACCCATTTTGAGGCTCCAAAAAGTAGACTGAAATGCCTTCCACTTTGCCGCACCAAACTTTTATTTCAGTCCCACCCCAGGAATAACTTCGATTATACTGGAGGCCTTTCACCTGTAAAATAAAATGCTCTATACTAAGAGTTCGATTACATCATGAAGTAGTCACGTGCAAAGTTTTAGGAGGACGCGATGAAGAACATGAACATGTGTGATACACGTTGTTGGAAACACAAAGTTTAAGACAAAACCATAACTTTGTTACAAAGCCTTTTTTCCATGATATATAAAGCCTTAAGAGGTAGCTAACCACATGTAAGACTACAGAGTGAACACTCTTTTTTCTAATAAATCATATGGTCCAAAAGGTTTAACTGCAATGGCTCTGTCAAAGAGAAAAAACAAAGCAAGCGAGACAGGAGAGGGAAAAAGATGAGACACATGCAAAAAAGCTACAGTGATGATGCTTACATGGCCAAGGTTCAAACAATCGTACTTTGGAAGAATAATATCCACGTGATGCTTTAATTCCTGAACAGCTCGTGACAAACTAGTAACCACATCACCGAGACCTCCAACCTGACAACAAGAACTCCAGATCCATAGTAAGGGTCTCAAATCAACAGAATACTTTGTTTTTTTTTTTTTTCTTTCCAAACCAACATACTTGCAACAGCATGTTATAACCATGAACTAAAAAAATTCAGAATTTCCCAAAGTTTACATAAATCCACCCGTAAAAAAAAATTAAAAAAAACATTTCAATATGTGCTAATGCCTAATACACATTAAGCTAGCACCAAAACTTACCTTTGCAATAGGGGCCATTTCAACTGCAATGTGCACAATATGTATTGGTGGCTCCTTCACAACTCCTCCAAAAACAGGAATATGGTAGTCCATTCCATTTTTATTGTCAAAAATTCCACCATCTTCCCTTTCGGAGAAGACAAAGTCCATCATGTATGCATCCAGAGGAACCTTGACTACACACAAGATGTAACAGTTGAGTCTTGTACTCGTGGATGTTTTATTCTCTTTAATTTTTTTTTCCATTGGTTAGTCTCTCTATGTCCATATGATCCATTCACACTTGAAGAGTTCCAGAACAAAAACTAAATAAATAAATAATTGAGTTAAATTTTGGAGCAACAGGTCACCCACTAAAACATGCAAACAGATCATTTATAGACCTCTCAACACATGGTATACAACCACTAATAAATCTAAAAGCTATTTATCCATTTCCTGAAATTAAAATTTGTATGGCATTGGAAGGTTGCTTGATGTTCAAAACAAGAAAACATCTAAATTCAAGGACCTAAATCCAAGGAGTTGATTCAATAATTTTGGGTTTAAAAGGAGCAAAAGTGGATATGGTTCAAACCACATAGGACGTGAGGCATACACACACGAAACAGATATTTAGCATTAAATTGGTCAAAAAGAAAATTAGAAAGAATGAATTTAAGGTTTTGCTTGTTTTCAATTAAAGAACAAATAAAATGCATAATATATTTGTGAGAAGGGGCGGGGGGAGAGGTTATAGAGAGAGAGTAATGTAGATCTTGTAAACCTCACATTATGAAATCAAACTCACCATCCGTTTTGACTTGAGAACCATTTGCTGCAGGTAGCATTTTCTTTGGCGGCAAGGGACCCTTTCGATGGGTCCAACGGTTAAAAGAACATCTGAACCAAACTTCTGGCTTTCCATTCAGAACTGTGTTGGATGGATTATAGAAAACAGTCACTTCACTTCCAGCTTGAACATCAAGAGGATCTGTATAGACTATATCCTTTTGAGACAGTAAAAAAGTTTTCAAGGTTCTTTCTTTTGTTTCCACTTTCATGCATGCTGTCTTCTCTGCCTGCGACCAGAAAAGGGCAAAGTTGGGAATTAGTACTGATCAAAGACACTCATACAGACATGAAGTACTTACACGCATAAAAAGCTGACTGACCGCCTAAAAATAATAATCTAAAATACCCTTTCTGAAATATTGTGTGAGGGTGCCAAAAAAAAAAAAGTTCATGTAAAAGTACAATAACTAAAAGGGAAGCATTAGCCACAACCAAAGCAGGTAATTCCTCTCCGTCACGGGTCCAGATTACTCAGACACAATAAAATCCCTGCACAATGTATGTCTACGTCTTTTTCTTTTATACTTGTTTTCTCTCTGCTTTACTTGAAATTTTGTAGATACATGGACATAAAAAAATAAGTGAAACCATTTTTTTTCTGCAGGATTTAACTTTTAAGGAAACCAAAACATGTGAACGAAACAGTGACAAAAAGGACGATTAAGAAAGCTTTTGCTGGAATAAAATTGCAAAAGTAATTCCATTTTCAATACTTCACATTATTATCATACATATGGAAAATTACTTCACATTTTGCAGGTTCTCAATCTAACAACGTTATGTAATTTTGTGCATACCTTGGCACGTATTGCTGCTTCTCTTAATCTCCTCTCCTCCTGGAGTTTCTTATATAACTCATGCTCTTCCTTAACCCAGTACTGCTCTTCGGAAATGACTTTTGCAACTACAGCATGGAAATCCTGATACTGGTTGTTATCATATATAGTAGCTGCAGATGGTGGTCCATCAGCCAAGACCCAATCCAGCACAAGTGCTTGATCAGGTATAGTAACTGCAGACAAAAAAGATTTCACCATTAAAATATTGTATAAAAATTTGATGCTGTTTCTAGTAAAACATCATATGTTGTCACTCATACAGACATCCTAATAACAATTACGTCATCCTTAAATAGTTTTTTTGAGTTTCTCTTCTTTTGCAATTTGACTCGCGAAAGGACTCTAAGGTGATATGATATGCCTCCACATAGGGGAAAAATAACTAAATTCGTTCCAAGAATCTTGTCCATTTTGGTGTTCTGGAAAAAAGATTAAATGACTGAGACTTTAACAGATCATAATAATCTTGCCCATGGAACCAAGATACTGAAGACCAGACGCAAAGATAAGCAGAAAATTTGATTTGTAAATGTTATCACCTAAATGTGAACTATAATGGTGTAAGTTGTTCTTTTAATTTGTCAGCCGTTTGATCCCACAATCTCACCATATGGCGCAAATGGGCCCCTTTTGAGCCCACAATCATTGTAGAGGTAGGTGCTATTTGCTTTCAAAGAAGCACAGCAATTTGACGATCCAATCTTCTAATCACATCAAGATAAAAGTGGATAACACAACTCATTTTTAGTTGGTGCCAAGACCACTTTATGTAGCAGAGTAAAATTGTTTCCATATGGAACCTTCCTTAGCTATGTTTGTTCACATTTATGTAGCAGAGTAAACATGTTAGAATTTGATTACAAAAAACTCCAGCTGAATATGCATAAGAGTTTGGTGTAACAATTAAATATTATAGGTTCAGGTCTATAAGATCCATGAAGAAATAATGACTTGAGCTGGTTTCCGAAAACCAATAACATAATTCATGCCCCTTGAAATATAGTTGCAGAGTTATCCTCTCCATCCATTGAACATTGATTGCAAACCAAAGCTTAATAATTAAAACTGTGCCACAGAAAATAGATGGGGAAAGATATATTTTACATACCATCAGCATACCACCAATCACCATCCTTTTTCTCAGAGCTGATAAGCATTTTAGTGATGGACAGTCCGTCCTTCCAGTTATTATACCCTCCATGTATCCAAGTTTCCTTGGCTTGAGCAAGAGGACCAGAGCTTTTGTTATAGTACAACCTTACTACATCCTCACCCTTAAGTTTGCTAGGCTCTATGTACCAGACATTTTCTAAAGATCTCGAAGCCTTCGTCATCAATTTTTGAAGCACTTCCCGTTGCTTTTCAATCTCTGTCCTTGCCTGTGCTCTATCGGCTTCAATAGCTGCTTTCTCAGCTTCAATTCGTCTCTGCTCTTCTGCTTGTCTTTCCCTCTCGGCTTGCTTCTTAGCAAGCCTTTCAAGTTCCTTTCTTTTCTCTTCAAGCAAGAAATCTTCAAAGGAAGACACATCCATTCCACCTTCCACAGATATGGAGAAATCTTTCTCATCATTATTATCATAAACACTTTTCCCATTGAAGAAAACAAAGTCAATTTTGTAAGCTTGCTTAGGAACATAAATCTGGCAAGACCACCAATCGCCATTGATATTTGTTTTATTCAATCTCTGCGTAAAAGATTTCCATTTCCAATCATTAAAGGCTCCCATGATCAAAACATCTGGCTCATTCTTCAGTGTAGAGAGACTCCTGTTGAGGAACACTTCTATATCTCGATCTGGTTTTACTACTTGAGGATATACAAACAGCTTGTTCCTTCTTGAGAAGTTCTCTTCCACCAGCCTTGCAATTTCCTTGTTTCGTAAATCTGCTTCCATTGCCAATTTCAATTTTGCAGAAGCTTCTTTAGCCAAAAGTATATCTGTCTCGGTGCTTTTATTTGTCAAGTCGACATCACTCTTCACATTGTTCACAATCTTTTCCCCATAAGCTCCATCAGTCACATTCTTGATACCATTTGAGAATGCTGCTTCTTCCTGCTTCAATCTTGCATCATCTTCTCTGACCCTAATACTGCTTCCATTTTCCAAACCTTGACTGGTTTCAGCAATTGTTGACCCTTTGCTTGTTGATGATGATTTATTGACATCGCTTTCCACTCCTTGATTGTTCTCAGGAACAACCAATGCTTTGCTTGGTAATGATGGTTTATTGACTTCACCAACAATTTCATCAATTCTGTTTTTCTCAACTTGCTTATCCACTGACACGTCAAGTGCCCATTGCTCTTCAGAGTCAGCATCTCTTTCATGCATTTCTGTGCTGGGTCCAACAAGTTTATCGGATGTTGGAGATATTGAACCCTTGTTCTCCCTATTATGTGTTTGTTCCCTATTCTGAGTGCTGGTTCCCGTAGGTTCTCGTGGCACAAATCCTCTTGGAGAAGGACCAATCGGTCTTCTGCCCAGCTTTTTTTTCTGTTTCCAATTCTTCCTTGAAAATTCTGGACAATTATATCATAACAAAAGTTTCAAAAACATGAAGAGGAAAAAAATGAGTAAAACGAATGACTTCAAACGGTAATAACTAACTCACCAGCAGCACTAGCTGTGATCCGATATGAAACTCCACTTGCCAGGTGTAATTTGTGCCATGAAGAAGACTGAAATCAGACGTGTGGTTAACGGAGATTTGGAGGGATAGGAAGCAGCCAGTAAAAAGCATAGTTCAAGAGCCGTACTCTTAGCAAAACAAAAGAAATGCACAAGTAAAACAATTTCTCTACAACTAAACCAAAACTTAAGTACATGTAAATACTAAATCAACCAAACCTCGTACTCGTCTTCATAATAATAAATTTAGAGTCTTATTTCAGAAATTTCATACTTTCCAGACAATCTGAAATGAATAAAATCACAAACAGACCCAGAAAACAAAATTGGCGAACCAACTTCCAAATTCTTCATCATATGGTATGCCTAATAAAATAATCTAATATCCCAACTACAAAACAATTCCACAAATCATCATCTAACAGATAAACGCATTCAGAATCACCATCAAACAGCACAAGAAAATCAGTGCACTAAGAAGAGTGATGCAAACTAGATACAGTAATAAGTAAGCATAGAAAATTACTTGTGAGAAATGATTGATTTTCCAATTGGGGAAGGACCCAATAAATGGGTTGAGTTTCAAATTGGCTCTTTCTTGAGAAATTATTCTGCAGCTCAGCGGCATCTGTGCTGACAAAGAAATCTCCATGCCTGTTGTTCAGAAAATAAAGTATCTTCTTTAATCCAAGATTCTTCTTCTTCTTCTCAACAAATCTTAACAAGCAAACATTCTCCGTTTGATCCAAAAATCAAAGTCCGCCTTAAACCTTAGCAACTAATATATACAAAATCCTAAGTAGGTTAATTATAAAATGAAAAAAATGCTGATAAAAGAGTCCCACTTCAGTCCCCAACTTATTTTAAAACAAAGATTCTCAGACCTTTTTGGCTACATTCGGGTTCACTAAATTATGTTTCAGATGATGTATTCACCGTTAGATTATGTGAATTTTCTTGACTAATTGAGAATTATAAGCTGGACGGTGAAGATGGATGTAAATGGGTGGCTATTGTGGATGTACAAGGATTTTTTGAAAAATGATTTTATATAACTGACGGCTTCGAGAGGTTGATAGTAAGTGATAGATGCACCGTTGAATCAACCATAGATTATTAACCTTCTGCTTCAAAAAAAAAACAAATTCAACCAAAAATTGAAAAACAAACAGTAACATGCCACGTGACATCAAGCTTATGTGGTGATGTAACCCATGTCCACCTCGAAAACCCACCCATTAACATTTTATGAAATATTTTTTATGGGTAAATATTTTATTTAATATTAAAATTATTAATTTTATATTGAAGGTAATATTAATTTTTTTTGTTTTAATTTACTTATTAAAATTATGTAATTTTATTTTATTTTAATATACTTTTAATTTAAACATTAAAATAATAAATAATTATTGGTGTTTTTAATAATTTAATATTAATTTATTGGTGACCATATTAATAATTTAATAATTTTATTAATTTTTATATATAATATAAAAAATTAAAATTTGAAAGAAAAAATAACCACAAAAGTGCGAAGCTACCTTATTGGTGTTTTTTCATTTTTTTTTTTTGCAAACTAATTTTTAGTAATTTTTATATATTATATAAAAAAATTAAAATTTGAAAAAAAAAAAATAACAACAAGGTACAAAGGTGCCTTACTATTTTTTTTCTTTCAATTTTTAAATTTTTAAATTTTTTATAATATATATAAAATTACTAAAATATCTCTGGTCACATTATTAAAACATGTTTAATTTTTTATTTTAAATATTTAAATTAATAGAATATCAAAATGAAACAAAATTATGTAGTTTTAACAATAAGTTGAAAAAAATAATAATATTAAGTCAACGCTAAATTAATAATTTTAGTACTAAATAAAATATTTATATTTTTTATTGACATATGTCTTTGGATTTTTCTTTTTTTTTTTTAAAGCATAACTCTAATAATAGTATTGATCAACCACTCAAAATGCTCCAATTGTTTCAACAAATAATAATGTTGAACTAATAAACATGACACATTGTCAATGGTGTTTGACACCAACGAGCATAAAAAAACAGACATAATTTCTTTTTTTTCATAAGTGGTATCGAAACAAACTACGTCACCAAAATTATCATAAGCTACATTTATATGTGCATATGTCCAAAACAAATATTAGCAATCAAATCATCGTGATGTACTTGTATGGCAAACAAAGAATTAAGATTTTTTAATTGCAACTGATATTCAAGCACACCACATGTCTCTCTAACCTTCATTTGCCATGTTTCTTTTTGGTGTGTAAATAATGATTAATTACCGTGTATATATAAATCTAAGGTTTTATCATCCTCCAACATGCACAACCAACAATTCATAACTTGTTGGAGTAATTCATGAGCTATTAACCAAATCAATTTTAGCTACTTAGGCATGAGTTATTTTTCTTTCAAATTTATGCATACGACTCTTTCTATTGGGCAAGTTGTTAATACGAGTTGTATATGAATGTAATCAATCATAGTTAGTATGTATAGGTGTCATCACTAGATTGGTTATGTATTCTATATATATATAAGAGATGTAACTAACTTTCGGCAATGAGAATTCAGTTACACATCTCATTCTTTCTGTTTTTGCTGTTAGCTTATGAAAGCTTGCATGGTATCAGAGCTTGCGGTGCAATCTGTCTCGGTGATCTAAACCTTTTTCTCCAGTTTCTTGATCTTGTGCAATCTGCTCACTGATCAGCTTCCATTCCTCAATGTCTGCTTCTGAAAATTCAGATAAAGGATCGGCTCATGAAAGTGGTTCGGCATCATCTGTGCAACCACCTTCTCTTCCACCGGTTGCACTGAACTTTCCTATCAAGTTGGATCGATCTAATTACTTGATATGGAAAGAACAATTGCTGTGTGTGATAGTCGCATATGGTGTAGAAGAGTATATTGATGGATCTGTTCTCATTCCACCCCAGTTTCAATCTGGTACAACAATTCCTAATGCTCAGTACTCAATCTGGAAGCGCACTAATGGAATTATTCGAAGCTGGATCTATGGTTCTGTCTCCACTGAGGTATCAGGTTATCTAACTGGTTCTAGCACTGCACACGATCTCTGGAAGACATTTGAGAAAGTCTTCTCATCATCGGCTCAATCTCGAGTGATGGAACTCAAGCTACAACTACAAACTATGAAGAAAGAAAACTTAACAGTTGATGAATATATAATGAAGATAAAAAATATAGCAGATAGTCTTAGTGCTATAGGCGAACCTATTCCTTCAAAGGAAATCATTATGCATGCTGTATCTGGACTGAATCTGAGGTATAATGCCTTTGTGTGTAACATAACAGATCAGGCAAATTTGATCTCTGTTGAAGAATTTCATAGTAGATTGCTCGTGTATGAGCATCACCTCCAACAACAAGATAAAGATGAGGAGCAACAGATATATCATGCTAATCTTGCAAAAATTGAAGCTATGTATGTCACCAATGGATCTGGTAGTATAAAGACAGTTCAATCTCCACCAGATAGAGATCAAGGGACATATCATAAAGGAAGAGGAAGAGGCCAAGGTAGAGGTCGTGGAAGAAGTGTACAATGTCAGTTTTGTGGCAAAAACGGGCATGTAGCTTCTACATGTTACAAACTGAAAAACTTACTTACTGGAAATACCAATTCTCAGCAACAGCACAAGCCAACACCATCTGCTTTCATCACCTCAAGCAGTGGGGGATCTGATAACTCATGGATCCTAGACACAGGTGCTACTCACCACTTGACAAATGATGCTTCTAATCTAGGTAATCCAATACCTTTTGCTGGAACTGACGGTGTACTTGTAGGTAATGGTGCTTCTCTACCAATCTTTCATTCTGGTTCCTCTTCTCTCAAAACTCTTCATCATCCTCTTCTTTTATCTTCTGTTTTGCACACACCTCATATCATTAAAAATCTTGTTTCTGTTCATCAACTCTGTCAAGATAACAATGTCTTCATTGAGTTTCACTCTCATTTCTTTTCTGTAAAGGACAATGTCACGAAGAGAGTCCTTTTCCAAGGACCACTTGATAAAGGACTTTACAAGCTGGTTGGTGCTAGTGCTGCTGTCAACACTATGCCTTTTGCTGCACTTGCAACCAGTTCTATATGGCATGATCGTCTTGGACATGTCTCAGACTTTATTGTTCAGAAAACTTTAGCTATGAACTACATAAATGTAATAAAACCTTCTTTAACTTCTGTATGTGATTCTTGTGAGGTCTCCAAGTCTCACAAGCAGCCTTTTTCTGTTGGTTCACATGTTACTGCTTTATCACCTTTTGAACTTGTCTACATTGATGTATGGGGGCCTTCGCCTCTTCTTTCACATAATGGAGACAAATATTTTCTTCTTGTTGTTGATGATTTCTCTCGTTTTCAATGGATTTATTTCTTGTCTTCTAAGAGTCAAGTCACTTCAGTTTTTCTCAAGTTCAAATCTATGGTGGAGTGTCAATATGATACTCACATTAAGGCTGTTCAAGGTGATGGTGCAGGTAAGTTTAAACCTCTAGCTTCAGCTTTAGAACAGTGTGGTGTTTTGTTTAGGAAGACTTGTCCACATACATCTGAGCAGAATGGTATGGTAGAGAGTAGACATCGAAGAGTTGTGGACACAGGTCTCACTCTCTTGCATCGTGCTCATGTTCCTAAACAATACTGGTCTTATGCTTTTCGTGCTGCCGTTTTTGTATTGAATCGAATTCCCTCTAAAGTTCTTCACTTTCTGTCACCATATTCTTTGTTATACAACCACGAGCCTGACTATATGTTTTTAAAAGTTTTTGGTAGTCTGTGCTACCCTTGTTTGCGTGCTTATAGGAAAAATAAGCTTGATGTCAAATCAGTGGGGTGTGTGTTTCTTGGCTATGCCCCACATCAGCTTGGTTACCTATGTCTTGATCGCCACACTGGTACAATTCATACCAGTCGACATGTTGTATTTGCTGAGCATGTTTTTCCTTTTATGATTCATTCAACTTCTTCTCTCTCCACTGATGCTACTGCACCGTCTACTCACCATCCACTCATACTCCCTTCTGTTAGTGTTCCCTCTGACACTCATTCAGTACCTATTTTTGGTTCAGTTTCAGCTCCTTGTCGTTTGTCTCTTGCTGATCACAGTTCCCCACTCTCACCTTTACAGTGTGTGGTTCCTGTCTCACCTGTGTCTTCTTCTGTTCCTTCTTTGACTTCTAGACCTGCACCTGAATTGTCTTGTTCTTCTTTGCCTTCTAGGCCTGCTCCTGAGTTGTCTTGTTCTTCTGACTCCTCTCTATCTCCTTCATTACCTACAGCACATTTGCCTATTATTCCATGCATTACCAATGAGCATCCTATGCGAACTCGTGGCAAGTCAGGTATTTTCAAACCTAAGGCATACACTGCATCCCAGATGTCTGTGTCTTCCACTATGTCACAGTCTGCTCTTGTACAGAATTCTGGTCCTTCTAATGTGCCTTGGGAGCCTCACTCTTGGCAAGAGGCTATTTCATATCCAGCGTGGAAAGACTCAATGCTTGCTGAGTATGATGCTTTGTTAAAAAACAAAACCTGGGATTTATTTCCTCGCCCTCTTAATCACAGAGTCATTGGGTGCAAATGGCTTCATAAAACTAAAACATTGGCCAATGGTCTTATTGACAAAAGGAAGTCACGCTTGGTTGCTCAGGGGTATCTTCAAACTCATGGTTTAGATTATGGTGAAACATTTAGCCCTGTAGTGAAGGCTACCACCATTCGTGTGATTCTCACACTTGCTGTTCATTTTGGCTGGGATTTGAGACAGCTTGACATTAACAATGCCTTCCTCAATGGTGACCTTGAAGATGATGTTTACATGGCACAGCCACCAGGCTTTGTTGATAAATCTCATCCTGATTTTGTCTGCAAACTCAGAAAATCGTTATATGGTCTTAAGCAGGCACCCCATGCCTGGTATCACAAACTCAGTTCTTGTCTTTTATCTTGGGGTTTCACTAATGCTCTCACTGATACCAGCTTGTTCTTCAAGGTTACTGGTTTGGACGTTGTTGTTCTCCTTGTGTATGTCGATGACATTGTTTTGACAGGCAATAATCCTTCTCTTCTGCAGCAGTTTGTGTCTCAATTGCATGATGTATTTCCTCTCAAAGACCTGGGTGTATTGCACTATTTTTTGGGGGTTGAAGTCAAGCATTCTGCTTCTGGCTTATTTCTAAATCAGCAGAAATATATTTCTGGTCTGGTTGAGTGTGCAGGGCTGTCTTCCTGTAAGCCTTGTGCTACACCAATGCTCTCAGGGGGAGTATTATCCAAACATGATGGAGTTTCTCTTTATCAACAAACTGCTACTCAGTATAGGAGCTTTGTAGGTGCTTTACAGTATTGCTGCATTACCAGACCTGAGCTAGCGTTTTCAGTTAACAGGCTGTGTCAATTTCTTTCTGCTCCCACCGATGCACATATGCAGGCACTTAAGAGAGTGATTCGTTACTTACATGGCACTCACACTTTGGGACTACAAGTTATGAAATCAGATTCTTTACAGCTTGTAGGATTTTCAGATGCAAACTGGGGAGCATGTCCTGATGACAGAAGGAGTGTAGGAGCATACTGTGTTTTCCTAGGGGATAGTCTTGTGTCATGGTCATCTTCCAAGCAGAAAGTGGTCTCCAGGTCATCTGCAGAATCTGAGTATAGAGCTCTTGCTTCTCTATCCTCAGAAATGAAGTGGATTTAATCTTTGCTAGCTGAGTTAAATGTTAAACTCACAGAAGTACCTGTTCTCTTTTGTGATAACATAAGTGCTAAATACTTGAGCCAAAACCCTGTCATGCATCAGAGATCAAAACACATTGAGATAGATATCCATTTTATTCGTGAACAAGTGCTGAAGAAGCAGTTGGTAGTAGAGTATTGTTCCTCACATGATCAACTTGCTGATCTCTTAACCAAACCACTCTCTAGACAAAGGTTTGTTGAGTTGAGAAGCAAACTTTTGGTGTGTCATCCACCATAAAGTTTGAGGGGGAGTACGAGCTGTATATGAATGTAATCAATCATAGTTAGTATGTATAGGTGTCATCACTAGATTGGTTATGTATTCTATATATATATAAGAGATGTAACTAACTTTCGGCAATGAGAATTCAGTTACACATCTCATTCTTTCTGTTTTTGCTGTTAGCTTATGAAAGCTTGCAGTTAAATGTTTATGTTAATGATTAAATTGAACCACAAGATGCTTTCCACTTTAGCTAGCATTTGTTTTCATTCTTGCAAAACAATCAAATTTTATCTCAATATACAATAATATTTTACAAAAATATCATGCTTTATCTTTATATTAATGATCTCTACAAAGATAACAAAAAAATTGATATCATCATTATCCATAAGAATTTGCTTCCTCAAATACTAAAACCAACTTTATATATATAATCATTATAAAAGTTGTATACATTTTGTCAGTTTTGAATTCTTATCCAACTTGATTATTGTGTTTTTCATTAATTTTGGAATAAAGAGATTATATATATTTTCCATTCGTGTTCAAATTATTTTTTTTTTCATCCTTTTTTATATTAAGTTGAAATAAGATAATATATCACTTCTTTTTGTGATTTTAATCAATTTTGGGAATTTTTTGTGATTCAGATAGTAAGATTCATAATTTTTCTACCAAAAATTTAAGTTCGAATTCCATCCGATTATGTGAGTGCGTTTTCTTTTATTAATTAAAAAAAAAAAAAAACTTTAATGCCCTTTTTATAAAAATAATAATAATAATATATCACCTCTATCAAAATTTTTAAAATATAAAGGTGTCAGTATTATTAGAATTATTAATTTTAAAAAAATAATAACCATGACATATTAAAACAATAATAAAATAAAAATGACAAACAAGTAAACTTACAATAATAGCTCATTGACATCTCAATCCTATCGAACTAAAAATTTATTGAATGTAACAAAATAAAATGTACAATCTTGTAGTTAATTATTCGCATAAAAAGTATTAGTTCATCATCCCTTCAGTCTTTTAGCAAAAAAGGTAACGTGTGTATTTTTGTTTTCTTATTTTTTTATGAATCAGTAAATCCAACTTGTGAAATTAACTCATTAATAATTTATTAGTTTAGTGCTTAAAAAAAAAATTGCACTTCCGGGCACTGATGCGCATGTGATATATATAATAACACAATAAATAATGGATCGATACTTTCAGCAAAAAAGAAACTCGTATTTTTTATTTTATTTTTAAAAATTACATCAAATACTATTATTTATTTAACTTATAATAATAAAAATAATATTTTAATAACATTAAATATAATTAAACGGCTGTTTAACATTTTACAAATATAATTGATCATATTTTAACATAAATTTTATATAATTTACCTACGTTCAAAGTAAATTATTTGTGTTAAAACTCTTTTCTTTTTCTTTATAATTATATATAAGTTGGAAATAAATTTAACATTAATATTTTTAAAAAATTGTCTTGCTGATTTAAAAAGATAAAAATTATAGAGTGATCATATTATCATAACAATAGGTTATTAATGAAAATTTTATTTAACAATAATAACATTTAAATATAATTAATCATAAAAATATAACATATAATTTATATATTTTTGTTTTAACAATAATAAAAATAATTTTTGCAATGTTATTATACAAATTATTGACAAATTTGATAGAAACTTTTCTATTGTTGTAATACAATTTAGGAAGCTATAGGTCGCAGATTATTTATGTTATTTAATTATTTTAATTATAAATAATATTATTTAATTATTTAATTCTTTAATTTTAAAAAAAAATTAATTAAAAATAAAATACATTATTTTAATAATTTTTATTTAAAATATTATCTTTTAAAGTAGTATTTTAATATTAAAAACTTAAAATAGACCTCTAAAAAATAATATTTTAATAAAAAATTATTAAAATAATATATTTTATCTTTAATTAATTCAATTTTTTTAAATTTAAAAAATTAAATAATAATATTTATAATCTAAATAAATAAATAACAAAAATACTTAATCTAAAGAATTTACATTACACTTTTAATCTAAACTTTGCTTTTGCTTAGAAAAGTTATCAATAATTTAAATTCACTGACATGTTATTATTATAAAAAATATATATATATAAATAAAAGTATTCCTATTATTATTATTTTTTTACTATTAAATTTTAGTATATTAAATTATCTTTCATTTAAATCAATTTATCTATATTAATATATTAAATGCTTATTTGATAACGATTTTAGTTCTTGATTTTTTTATTTTTTTTAAGTGAGTTTTTAATCAGATGTATTTGATAACAATTTTTAATTTTAATTTTTACATTTTAAAAAAATCATTACTAAAATATGAGATGATTCATAAATATTTCAAAATAAAATTTTTGAATCATATTTTTAATTTTTAATTTTTTTTTTCATTTTGACTAAACATTTTTTCTAGAATGTAAATCAAGTATTATAATTTTTGTATATATAAATATTAGAAGAAAATAATTGAAAACTTAAAATTTGTATAAAAAATAAACAAAATTTTAATTTATTTTTGAAGTTATTTAAAAAATCAAAAAAAATAAAAAAATATTACTAAATAATTTTGATGTGATTTTAATTTTTTTTTAATTATTATGTATAAATTTTTATCAAATATATTAATGATTATTTTTATAAAAAAATTAAAAATTATAAAAATAATTATTTAATTATAATTATTGTTAAATATGACGTAAGAAATTATAATTTTGCAGGGGTAAAGAACTTTAGGAGTAAGGTTAAGAGGTTGTGGATCTGTGATAAAAAAAAAAAAAAATTGAGATGCCTTTTATTAATAAAAAAGTAATTAAATTCTGCCATTGTAATAAAAATAATTTAAAAAATATACGTGGCACTCAAATGGGGAAGTATAGAATTTTCCAGGTTATTCCATCGGCGGTTTTGGGGTTGACTTCTGAAACCTGTGTGCCGTCGGCAAAGAAGATAAGTCCTCTGTCTCTCTCTAAAAAGGTTTCTCAGTTTCTCCTCTGTAAACAAGAAGACAGCAAAGAGCCGAGAAAAATTTAACTACTAAGAATCTGAATCCCTGTAGCTGCGAAGAAAAAAAGAGAAAGATCAAATCTTCGTTGTGAGAAGCTTGGTGTGAGTGTTGTTTGTTCATTGCTGGAATTCAAATGCTTCAGATGTTCTTTGCGGTGGCGTTCTCGGCGATGCCTTTGACTCTATACGTGCCGCCGATTCGAAGCTTCAATCATTTTGTGGTAACAATCGAAGATCTTGTTCATCAAACCACCATTTATACCCTCAGAACATTCCCTCGAATTCGCCTTGCTGTTTCTCACATCTTCAATGCTCTTATTCGTGTCTTCTCCAGTTAGATGAATTTATTGTTGTATGCTTTTGATTCGATCCATACCCAATAGAAACCATTATTTTTTATTATTATTATTTCTGTATCATAAAAGAATAATCTTTGAACCATTTTATGTAGAATTGTATCAGCTAGAAAACTCTACACTTACATTCAATTTGGTGGTTTTAATTTCTTTTTATGTTCTGTCCAGTTTGTCTTTTGTTATATTTACTATTCCAAATATGTTATGTACATGCATAAATATATAACCAGTTTTTGAGTTTTTTTTCTCTGTTTGTGAAAGGAAAAAAAAAATGATTCAGGAGCCATGACCATGATGATATATCTAACTTTTCGTTTGTTTTATGAGTACTTGTACGAGGATGTCATATGTACAAGCAAGTTGTATTACATTTTAAAAGTAGTTTAATCTGGACCACATGCAAGTATGGTCTAAACTCTGCTACAGCAATCTACATACGATAATTTGATTAAAGAAAGATCTATATGAGAGAATGAAGATACTGTAACGAATAATTGTTATGGAGAAGAGCACAGCTTCAACAAATATCCCAACTAAAGCTAGACTGATCCTGATATTTCACATATGGAGTAACTGTCCTGCTCATTTCTCAAGAAGAAGAACAATTTATTTCAGGCCTGCATTTTCACTCCATCTAGCTGGGCATGTTGGAAGTGGAAAATCACAGGGTTTGAAGACTTCTCAGTTCTCACAAGATTTGTCTCCTTGAATTTTCAATTACTGTATGACATCTATTAGGCATCTGTTGTTGGCACAAACCTAGTGAAGGGCTGACAAATTGTGCTCAAGTTTTTGACAAAATAAACAAATAAAATTGCTCTTGAAGTTATTAATCATCACTAAATGGGGATGTTCAAGAGATTGTTTTTTGGTCACGTAAGAGAGATTCATCAAAAGGAGGAAGATTACAAATCAAATTTTGAACCTTAGTCCATAGCAACCAAGACACCTAAGTTGAGTAAGACGTTAAGAACATACATGCCCCGACCTCAGCTACATATTGCAGCATCCCTTCCTAGCAAGTGAAGCTAGCAGAATTAAGACTCTAGAAGATCAGACCTTCCTACTAACCAGCGTCAATATCGCTAGGTGAGAATGAATACAGAGGTAACAAACTCAATAGAAAAGGTAGCACCAAATGTTACACACATGTACAACAAACAACACAACAAACACATAAATTAAACATTCCACAACACTTACCACAGACGCAAGCTATCAATAAAGAGACCAGAGTACCCTAAACATCACGAGACACACACAATAGCGGGAATAGCTTATGGAATAAACTATTCACATGTATTGGAAAGCTGATCAGATATTCAAATCTTTGATGATGTTAGAAATGTGATCTATAAGATGTCTACAGCAACTGATTAAATTGTAACCCTCTTAATAAAGTAGATTCTCCTGGAGGTTTTAGAAGCACCAAGATAATCAATTGTATTAGAGGACTAATCAACACCTATTTACAGTTTCTAGTTTCACCACCTCAGAAGTATTATTGTTAAATACGATTCAAAGATAAAGGGAAAGTCAGCTGCTTAAAGTTGAAGCATTTAATGCCCAAGATTATTACATCATATATACCAGACAAAAATTGACATACAAAAGTGGACTGCTTTCTTGATCCTAATACATTGCAATTCTCAATGTGCACAAAGTTGAGAATTACAATATTAAAAAAAAAAAAAATGTAAACTTTTTACTTAATCGTTCTGAAACTTGCACATTAAATGCATTTTGAAACACCAATTAAATACCTACAAATAAACAAGGACAGGTATGGTGATCACTGATCAGGAAAGAGAAGAAGAAGAAGAAGAAGAAGAAGATCTTAAATTAAAGCATCGGCACCAGCAACAATCTCCAAAATTTCTCCAGTAATTTTGGCCTGGCGTTCTCTGTTATAGGCCCTGGAAAGATTTTTCTTCAATTCAATAGCATTATCAGTTGCACTAGTCATAGCACTCATCCTAGCAGCAAGCTCACTAGCTAATGACTCTTGTAAAGACCTCAGAATCTGACTGTTCAAATACAGAGGCAATAAAGCATCAAGTATCTGAACCGGGTCTTGCTCAAATTGCAATATTGGTGAGAAATCTACTGTTTCTGTTCTCACAACATCTCTCTCAACTGTCAATTTCCCTTCTTTTGTTGTCAATCTGAACAACTCATCATCAGCAGCATCCACACAATTACCATTCACATCACAAACCTCTCCCTTTGGCGAAAGTGGAAGCAGAGTGTGAATTACTGGATCAGATTTGACTAAAGAGACAAACTTTGTATATAAAAGTTCAACCTTGTCAACTTCTTCACTCACAAAGAGAGAGAAAACATCATCAGCTATAGCTTGAGCTTCTTTAGCTGTAGGCAATGAACCACCTTCAAGATACTTATCAACTGGAATATAAGGCCTACGACTAAAATAAGTGTTACCCTTTTTGCCAACACTAATGATAGTGTAAGCAACACCAAGATCTTTCAATTCTGCAATTCTAGCTTCTGCCTTTTTGAGAATTTGATTATTGAAACTACCACAGAGACCTCGATCACCTGTAACAACAACAAGAGCAACTTTCTTGACAGTTCTAATGTTAGTAAGAGGAACATCTATATCTTCAGTCTGGAGCTGTTCATTGATGTTGTAAAGAACTTCCACTAGAGTTTCAGAAAAGGGTCTGGCATTAACAACAGCTTCTTGAGCTCTTCTGACTTTAGCAGCAGCAACAAGCTTCATAGCCTCAGTGATCTTCTGAGTGTTTTTAACAGAGGTAATACGTTCTCTGAGTTCACGGATACCACAGTGAATAGGGGTTACAGAGGATGGTGATCTGTAAGGGTTAGAAGTGGGTGAATTTTGTGAAGGAAGCTGAAAAGGGTTGAGAAAATATCGAAAGGAGAGTGAAGAAGAATCAGAAAGAGAGGGTTTTGATGAAACCCACATTGTTAAGTTGTAGCAAGACATGGTCTTAGTGGTGTTTTGAGTCTCTGTGCAGGGGGTGGAAGAGAGGTTCTGATAAGTGGATTTTGGGTTATTTTGGAGGATTGATTTTTGGGTTGTGAAGTCTTATCTTCATGTGAAATTACTGGTATGGAGGAAAATCAATGGGAATGAATGAGTGGAGAGAAATGGAGGGAGTGGATGAGGTTTAGGGATAAGGATTTTGAGCGTTGGCTATATGGTACCTATTGGACAGGAATTTGAATAAAAAATTCATTGTAGGTCCTTTTGGTATTGGACGTGGCATGAATTGAGTGGACCTGATTTCAAGGCAGAACTCAAAGGGTATATGCGGCTATACGACTGGGATTCTCAGTCTCTCCTGCTAGGTAAAAGTAGATTCACTTGGAATGATTTTTGAAAGACAACAGAACAATATACAAAATTTCTGTACACGACCCTTGCCAAGAAAGAGCAGTTTTTTTTTTTTCCTTCTTCTTTCTATGACCTCAGAACGAACAGCTGGTGGTACAATATGCTAGTTGTTTATCATGAATGAGCAATGCGCACAAATTTGTATACGAATTTGCACACACATCATTTATGTTATGTCACAAGTTAATATTGTTTTCATTTTTAAAATAAATATGCTACTTGATATAGTATAAATAATTTATATATAAATTTGTGTTTTTTTAACATATATCTTAAACAATACCATACAAATAACAAAATAACTCATTCTTACAACTTTATTTACTTGAGATGGACTCTACATGCTTGTTCACTTGCTAATAAAAATTGGTGACATCCAACAACTTGTACCGGCGCTAGCTGGCTGCAAGACTAGGCCCCTCGATCACCACCTAGCTAGGTGGCCTCCGGGGTATCATCACAAAAATGCATTCCGCAATCTATTTCATCTCCTTCCATTGAAAAACTATTTCAGAGAGAAGCTTTGTCTCTTTTTCTTTTTAATGTTTTTATTGTACTCCTCATCCGCTTCACAGTTCTTAAACAAACCCATTTTGCAGTTTTGCTTCAGACTTCTGAGTTTATCTTTGGTTATATAATTTGAAGTACTTCCTCCAAAGTTTTTATTTTTATGTTTTTATAATAGTACAATCTTCTTATGATTTCGTGTTGTAGGTATTTATAATATTTTAAGTGAATATTATTCGTTCAAAGATTAGTAATTTTTTTTTTTTTATGGTTTCTGAAATAATAACGGTGGAGCTTCAATCCTGTACAAGCAGTTTATTAGTGAATGCTTCATCTGCATTATGTGGGATATATTAACATGAGTTAGATTTTTTTTTTTTTTTTTTTAATTTGGTTTAGATTTTTTTTAAAAATTTGGTTCTTAATACAAAATGAAGCCAGAAAACGGTTTATATTATTTAAAATCAGCTGTTAGTGACTTAACAGTACGCATTGCAAGCCAATGCACTCTCGTAGTGTTCGAGTAATAGTTACGGGTGTATAAGTTAGAATTGTACAATAAAAAAACTCGATCTATTAATAGAAGCCGGAATTTATGCTAAAATCGCCCAGTACTATACTGTCTATACATCCCAAGGTCGGAGAAAACTAATAAAAACATTAGTTAAATAAATAAAATGTAGAAGACATCTTTGCTGCAGTGCCGTTAAATTGAGCTAATAAATGACCATTTTCACTATTTACAGTTATTTTATCCACTTCTTAATTCTTGTTTATAAGCAGTTTGGAATCCAACGAATTGTTAATTAAGAAGAAGAAAAAAAACGTGTTGAAGATTGTTGGATGGGTAATAATTAATAAATGGCAAAACTGAGTAGGCGTTGCCGTAAATATATATGGATTTTGGACAAACATTTAAACTCAAGCCCCATCTAAAATACTCAAGCTTAATGAAGTTCTACAGAAAACAGATAAATCACTACCCCCAGCAGTCTCTCCAAAACACCGTCCAATCTAGTCTCTTCTAACAACATGCTAGAGATCAACTATAATATGTTCAATAAAGGATAGCACTATAAGTAAACAGCACAGGATACAAGGCCTCAAAACAACCTTAATTCTACCATTTTGGGGAGCTCAGTCTCACTTGGATGATTTTCAAGCGTATAACTCTGATTTCAACCTGGCCAGGAACATTTTTGTGTTGCCAGGTTCCTTACAAATGGGGGTATGAAATAATTTGCAATCTTGATTAGATATTGTAAAAACTACTATTTTATTTCTGAGCAGGTCTACAACTTACATCAGCTACAACATGACGAATGTGTGGGGCATACCATTTCACTCTCTCTATATGCTGGACACAAACTTCCCAAGAATGTCCTGCATATAGTGAACTGATCTTTTATCAGTACTGCATCTACAAGATTTAAGCATAGTCAAGGTTCTCGCAATGCTTCAAAAATAACAAACCTTCAGCTTTAGCAATTTCGAGCATTGAGCTAGATACATGTTCAGCCCATAGGCTCTCCTCCAAGTCCTTAACATTCCCATGTACATGTAATATCCCGCCCTCACACCTGCATTACCATGAGGATCATTAGTAATTTACTAACTATTTGCAAGGAAAATTGGAAAAGATACATTTGTGGACTTTGGGAACCAATGAACCCTATAAAGAGCACATAGTAGTAGAATCTAAAATACTATTAAGCTTAAAAGTGGGATATAAAATGGGGCAGAAAATTTCATAACTTGAACTACTCTATTCCTTACCAATCAAATGCATGGCTAACCCCAATCTAAGAAAGATTAAATTTCTCATGGGCTTGAACTTTAGGGGGCAAACTTTTGGAAATGGGATCATAACTTAGATACGGTGAGTTAGAGATACAAAAGGGTAAAACAGTCCCTCAAATTAAGTTGATTTAGCTCAACTTTAGAGTTTAGCTTTTATGGTTTTTAGATTTTTACAACATACAGGATAAAATTGTCGATTTTTCATATATTCATATCCATATTTTATGAGGGGATAATTTTGACCTTTATGAAGCCCTCACTCACGATTTCATAATTGGAAAATTTAATGCTGCTAAAATGAATTTATGAAATTTCAAATCATTTCATAACATAATGCTAACACAGAAAACACCAGAAAAACACGTCACATAAATACGAGGACATGTCACCTTAATGCCCTAATAGCAGTAGTCCAGCTCCCCTCACATGATGGCAGAAGACCAAGACAAACTCGGTCAGCTACTCCCTGTGAGAAAAAAAAAGTCAAACTTAGGAATCACAATGAAGTTCTCTCGTGCAGAACACAACATGATAATTTCAATACCAAAGCATATAATTTAATCATTTAGCTAGCTCAGCTCATAGGAAATCAAGCATAGACAATCATTTCATTGTATCCAAATGGTAGAATTGGTTTTCCTTTCTTAAGAGAAAATTTTCGTTCATACAGGCGTTCAAAGGAACGTACCTTTGGTGCTGAAGAATATTGATTATAAGTATCAGCATTAAAGACAAAACTGGTAAGAAAAGTACCTTCGGTGCTGTAATCTTGTTATCCCCCTCGAGTACAACACAACGATCACTCACAAAGTTGGATTGCAGATTATGCTTGAGTGCCTCAACAGCATGGGGATTCCATTCACATGCATAAACGAATTTTGCCTTGGCCCTAACCAACCAATTTTATCTCTTTAACAAAGACTGGTTGAGGAACTAGAAAGAGATAAAGTAGAGTTCGCAACCACAAAGACAATATGGAAAAACAAATATATATCAAGCAGCAGAAACAGCCTATTGTTTCAGCAGGTGGTTTATCTCTTCTTGTGATATATACCAACTGGTCTCAATAATTAATCATGGTGAACCATCAGTGGGCTGAACAATGGGTCTTCAAAGAGTAGAAAATTCAAAAAGTATCTCATCTTCTTTGAAAAAATCAAATACCACTGGAACATGAGGTTATTATGATATTAATGAAAATTGAAAAACACGAAAGAGACAACATGGCTGAGCCCAGAGGAGGATCTAATGAAGCAGCACCATACAGTTTGACCAAGAGGTCGTCCACCTGGTTCCATAAACAAGCCCAAACCATCAGCTAGGGCAAGGGGTTCAGATTTTTTGCTATATATTTATCAGCTGTATATGATATAACAAGATTACCCTTAAAAAACAGGCATGTGCCTGATTATTGTGAAAAAATTGAAACAATATGACAGTAGTTTTCTATAAATAACACAATTTTCATTTCTAACTCTCTTTATTTAATAAAAAATTACTCTATAAATTTTTTTTAAAAAATAATTCTGAATTTTTATGTAGTTGATTGCTTTTGTGTCGGACACTTCATAAAATTTATAAAATGCCACAAAGGCCCATTAGTGGACTCAACAGACAAGCTTTTTTGACATTTTTGAAACCTATGAGGTTTTAATTATATCATGCAAAACCATAACGGTAATTTTTTTTTTTTCCGATTTAACACTTATTTTTAACTTCATCAACTTCTCTGATCTGAAGGGGAAAACCCCAAAAGGCGAATGCACAACCATATATTTTTATCACCTGCACCAAAAAGAGAAAGTGAAGAGGTCCAGTATCTTTTATACCATAGATTCAAAAGATATTTGTTACTAGTCAAATTTACCAATGTCAAAATGATCCTGAGATCTCCATCACTTCAAGGCATATGCAATCAGAAAGACAGAGTAGAGACAGATTCCAAATTTATAAGTTGTGCAAAGATGCTTTACCCAACAAGCAACGGCAGCACAAAGTATCCAATTCCAGCAAACAAATCCACAATCACCTCATTTCTGCAGTCTAACTGGGCCATACGAAGTTTTTCAGAGAGGTTTCCCCAAGAGAACATGCACTTGGTAGAATCAAAAGAATAGTGAACTCCATTTTCCCGATGATTAACCCAACCTCCATCTCCCACAAGAATCTCTAATGTACTATCCCTTGTTCCAGTCGGAGCAACTCGACCCTGTAAGTGCATTAAAGAAGAGTTATTCAAATATGAGCAAAAAGCTGACCCAATATTTTTTCCCTTTTATTCAATAGAAATGGTAACCCAACCTTTGGCCAGTATAATCAACTCCTAAGTCCTAACCCATGACTTCCTTACTATTCATGGTCTATGGGACTTCTGGGTCAAAAGGACGTGCCAGCAGAAGGTGGCACTGAGTTGCTGAAATACGGTTTGGAACCCAAGTAAGATGCTTTACAAGGTGCCTTACACAGTTCCTCCAACCTTATCACAACCCCTCAGGGTTGACCGAACAATCACAAAGGTAACAAATGCACTTTCCAAAATAAAAATAATTAAATTTTTTTGCAACTTCAACTTGAAGAATTACATCAAAAGGATTCAATTAAGAAGAATATGCTGCATAAGCCAATCTTTGGCATTCAACCACTTAAAAGAAATAGATTTTATACACATTAAATTAAGGTTCTTTTGTCAGAAATCATACAAACTTGCACTTCCATTAAAGGAAAAGCGAGTACCAAAAAAATGAAGACTAATAACTCCAAATTAAAGCAGACAAGACAGTAATCAGGAAGCAAAAGTAATCATCTCAAAACAAAGCTTCTTGTTTTATGAATATGGTGCTTCAAAAGTTAAACCTCAACTAGCCCCTTTATTATTCATAGGAAACTTAAGTTTTTCAAACTGGTAGCTTCTAACATATACGATCCATGCATGCAAGAGAACGTAATGTTTATAACTTACCTGGCGAGCAAGGCGTTGAGTATTCAGTGACTTGGCAATAACAGGCCAGAGCTCCTCCCCAGTCGAGTCCCATACTGGATTCTTGAAAGATGATACTGGAAGGACAACGATATCCCCAAGTCGCTCCCATCTTTAAGGGGTAAAAAAGGGAGTTATAACATGAGTAATGCAATTTCTAAAAAGGAAATTTTACTTCTTTTTTCTTTTAAGAAATTTTCATTTAACTAAAAGAACCACAATGGACCCTTTAAGCCCTACAAAATACCCCATCTATGCAAGTTTCTGACACATGAATGAAGTTACAACAGGTGATTCAAAGAAGAAGAAGAATAAAACCTTGTGGGTAGTTCCTCCAAAAGCTCAAAGGGTAGGCCTTTATCCTTTATCAGAGAAGTCACAACTTCATTCATAGCTTTCAACGGAGACTTTGCAGTTTTTCTTATTTCAGCAACATCATCTTCCATCTTAGTAGCCCCATACTTCTTTAGAATGTCCAGTGCTTCAAAACAGGTGACATCATTAGAAAGAGATTTCTCGAAAGTAATTTGTTTAGACAAATCATTTAGTCCTTCAAATGCATCTAAAGTAGAATGCTGCTTTTCATGAAATAAATTGCAAAATTTTGGATTCACAGGAAAACAAATATGCATTCCATCTTCAGAAGAATAAACTTTTCTTCCCAAGTCTAACCACCCAAACTTCTTCAATATATCCTTTCCCATTTTGGCATACTTTCTTTCGAGTCGTAGTACTAGTAGTGAATCAAGCTGTTGATGCATGCCATTTGGAACATGTAATTCAGTCTCATTGTTTAGTGCAGGAGCTTTGGTTATGATTTCCATGTTTTTAGTTTGTACATCTTGGAACTCTCCCTTTTTCTCTCTCTTTCTTGCTTCAGTTTTTTGAGAAACAATCTTCATTCCTGTTTTATAATTATCATCCCGCAACATAAAAGGAGTCAAGTTGATTTTCATTGGCTCACTAAATTTTGTTCCAAATGCATAACAAGCTGCACCACCTCCAACTATGACAAGATCATCACCAACAACATTAGCAGTGCTGCGTACAAACAAACCTTTACCAGCAGAATCAAGCTTCAAATGCCTCCATATACGAGATCGCAAATCTAGCATTGCCAGCTCTTCAAAATGTTGCCTAACTGGACAGCCTCCAATGATACCCAGACAATCTTTGTAAACAAAAATTGAGTGGGAGAACCTAGCATGTGGACTCCTTCCTGACACTGTAACTTTCTTCCATTGGCAGGTTTTTATATCAAAACTGTACAAGTCTCCAAGAGCTTTTTCCCCATTGTATCCTCCAAACAAAAATAATTGAGATCCCCAAGCCACCATAGTATGAGAATGTCGGGCACATGGAAGCTCCCCAGTTACAGATAACTCTCTCCATCGTAGATTATCTGTGTTAAGGACATGGAAAGATGAAGAAATTGTATCATTGTTCAGTCCACCAAATACATATATCTCTGAACCCACTACTGCAGCAGCATGACGATGTCTGTCGAACAAATATAGACATTTAAAAAATTTGTGAAAACTTAAGTAAAAGAGGATCAAGAATTTTAAACTTTTATTAATTATTCTATTTTCATATTGATCTTTGCTATGTGGCTTGCGTTTTGAATGGGTTTTTATAAAACCTAATGCTATGAATAATGCAACTAAAAAAAAAAAAAAAAGACATTGGATAAAAGAAGTGAAAATTAGTAGATTGAGTCAAACATGTTGCAAAAACTAACCTGGGAGGAAAAGCATCGCCAGAGCAATCTAATAACTTCCATGCATTCTTTGCAGTATCAAGAACCCATATATCACTCAAAATTTTCTGAGGATCAGCCCTACCTCCAATGATAAACATGTTATCTCCAACCAAACAAGATGTATGACCCAATCGTGGGGAGGGAACACCCTCTAAATTACATGCTTTCAATGCGCCAGAATAGAGATCAAGACGTAGCAAACTATTTCTGCGGGCATGTCTTCCAACACCTCCAAACCCTCCAAAAACAAGCACTTGGCTGTCTAAAGTACAAGCTGTGTGACCCCAAAGGAAAAGTTTCTCAACAGGCTCACCAGTAAGCATCATCTGGATGACAGACAGATTACAATTGGAAGCTCCTGGGGACCCTGCCAATGTTTCAAAACACAGACTTGCTTTCAAGTTAAAAGGAAAGATATCCTGCAATCAAATGCATATTAGTATTTAATAGTCCTGCTCAGACTACCAATGCATCCTCATTGCAATACAGACATGATTATAATCCTCATTCATCCTTATATTTACATCATAAACTAAATGTTTTACTTATATACCTAAAAAGAAACAATTTTTTTAATTCCAATAGGTAATAGGATGAAGCAAAACCAAAGAACTTTTTTTAATTACATGACTGAATCATAAATGAACACTATTAATCAAAATTACCAGAACGAGAATTCCCATCTCTTTCGTCATAGTCATCTTCCCCATCCAGACCACCATCACAAGCAACACCGCCACCACAAGCCAAACCATTTTCATTCTCATTCTCATTCTCCTTCACCACAGACATACCCACTAATCCGGCAAAACCATTGGTCTGCAATGCTCGAAGAAACCCTTCAGTCCTCTTCTTATTAGCCTCCATTTTATCGTTCGCAACACCAACAAGATACCTCAGGTACTCGGGAGACACCAAAATCTTCTGGGTCGTACCCAATGGCAACTCCAACCGTATCGAACATCGAATAGCTATAATGACACGCTTGCTGACACTAGTAATTCCAGACTCTCTGAAACCAGAAGCTATAGCCAATGAAACCAAGGACTGAGCTGAAGGAAGGTCCTTACACTCAACAGCGACAATAAGAGGTTCGAATCTGAGGACGAGCTCAGAAGGAGGGTGTTGGTCAAGGGTAGAAGTTGAATCGGAGGAGAAGAAAAGATTGAGAACTGAGTCGGGATCGGCGGGATCGTGGGTGATGAAAAGCCATGAACCGCCTAATGCTTTCTTTTTCTTGGGGTAGGAGGTGGTGTTAGAGGGACTGAGTTTGATTGTGGGTTGGGAGAGGATAGAGATACGACCTGAGCAAGAACTGGTGGTGAAATAGGAGGGATGGTTGTTGAGAGTGTTGATGAGGGGTATGATTGGGGCGTCCAAAGTTCCTTTTGGAGATTTGTCTGTCTCCGGTGACCCCAGTGATTCTAACGTTGCCGCTTTCCTCTTCTCGAACTCCGTCCTCTCGTTCATCTCTATCTCTAAAGCTCCTTACTGGCAATATGAGTTGTAAAACCTTGCTAAAATCTCAGGTTTAGACATGGCGGGTAGAGGAGAGGAGGCGCTATTCACGGTAGTCCTCGATTTGGTTCTAAACAAATTTGGGCTTAGATGAATATCAACTAGGCCGGGATATACACAACCGTTTGACCGACTTCATATACGACTTTATCTTGCTCTTGGGCCTCTTTTTTTTTAACTCTATCATTTTTGTCAATTTTCTTTCTTTCTCATAAACGTCGTAAAAATACACTTGTTAATATGGGATAAATATTACACTTTTTTCTTTTTTTTGAACAAAATAAAAAAACATTGCCGGACTTAACGAAACATTACACCCAAACCCAAAGTAACTTATTAAAACTTTTAATTTAGGGTAACAATCAATGCTTGGACAATGCCAACACCCTATGCTACGCTATCGTGCATATCAACAAAATTATGGCACTAACTTAGCGGACCCCTAATAGGTAGATAAATGTCATATTTTGTAATAGTTATTATCAAATAAGCACTTAACTAAATGGTTTTATATAGAGTTAAGTAGCGAATTAAAACTACTTAATTATTACTGATACAAATCAATCTAATCGGAATTAAATTTTGAAGATTTTTAATCAAAAATTAATTCAATAAAGTAATTAATTTGAGTCAATCTGAATCATAACAAATCAATTTGTTGAATCAAATAAGGTCATTTTAAAACATACACATGAATTAGTTAAAAATATATACCTTGCATATAAATTATTTTATTTATTTTAATTTTTCTCTTTATTTTATTTTTAAAACACATTTGAAATAAATACGAAATTAATTTTCTTATGCTTCCATATTATTATATTAAAAAATGATAATTTTGTCCAAAAAAATGATAAACATAATTAAACTTTTATATATAATAAATATAGATTATTATCATATATGATATACAATATATGTATAATATTTTAATTTTAAATTTATGCATTTTTATGAAAAATTATTACTTATTGTTACAAATAGAGAATAAAAATTATGTTTGAAAACTTAATGAACTATTATAGAATTCAAAACTAATATTTTATTTTTAAATAAAAATAGTAATTTAATGTCATTATAATAATTTTAATATTTAAATATAACAAACTATAAAATAAAATATTATTTATTTATAATTTTAATAATATTCGTTTTTGATCATCAAATTATAGCAGATTATAAAATTTAAATTCAAATATAATTTGAATCCAAATAAATTATATACGTTGAATTTGTATTCAATCCAATTATAATTTTGAAAGTAATCTAATCTCTTAAAACATATATTTTTTTCAATTTCACCAAATTAATAGAATTATTTGCTAATCGAGTTCTACATATTAACTAGTGGAATATAAGAGGATTGAAATACAAGTGTTGATAAATTTATAATTTATTTCGTATATTTTAATATTAAATAAATTTAAAAATAAATATACTATATCAAAAATGGGATACTACTCTAACCTACGTAACTCCGAAAAAAAAAAGAACAGTAATAACCGTATTTAACCTTAAGAATCAGAATAATTTACAGAGTAGATTTAGTTTAATGAAATTTATAGTGCATAAATATTGAGATATTGATAAAGTAAGGAAATACTACTCTAACCTACTTAACCCCACAAAAAAATGAACAGTAATCACCCTATTTAACCTTAAAAATTACAATAATTTACGAAGTAGATTTAGTTTAATGAAATTTACAGTGTAAAAATATTGAGATATCGATAAAGTAAAGAGTTTTTGACAAAATGACTAGTATATATGTTTTCTTTTCTTTCCTCCTAAGGGAAGTAGTTAGAAGAGAGTTTTTGTTAAAGAAAAATAATAAAAGAGAAAAAGAGACAAGAGAGGAGAAACCCAAGATCGAGTTATTTGTAGAGAAAAATATGGAGCTAAGAAAACTCTATTTGCGAAGATGAAATGGTGATTGACAAGGTTGTGCTAATCTACTTTTAAAAAAGTAAACGTTAATGGCGTGCAATGATTAAATTACTTTAGACATACGTGTAACTCCTTAACATAGCTTGTATTATATGTACACACCTCTATAAAGGAGCAACGCATTCTTTGTTTTTGCACATAATGTTCGTTAAATTATCCCATAAGATTTGTAACTTAATAAAAATATGATAAAATTATCTTATCGTTCAAATTTAATCAAAAAAATAAAAACACCTACACCTTCAATTATAACTTTTTTGTTATAAATTATCGTCGTTCATTTTAATTGAATGGATGTTCAAAGAAAAATAACATATTAGTTATTTTTTTAATTGTGAAAGTATAAGTTTGAGCACAATGAGTATTTGTGAAAATGTTTATGAGAATAATGTGTTATATATGTGGTCATATTTTGAAGATTATTAAAGATTTTGTAGGATTTAATTTTGAGTACAAGTCTTTGTATCAATCTAGTATGTTATTTTTTAGGGTGGAGATTAATTGACTGAGAGAGCTACCTTTAAAATTTTATTATTTACCACCAGAGATAGTGATTGTGATCATAGATATTCTCCTTAAATGATTATTTCGAAAACTATTTTATTATTTTAATGTGTATTTTAATAGTAATTTTAGTATTTAATGTATCTTTTAATGGTTAGTGAGGAAAAAAATTATTAAAAAAAAAAAAACTTTAAAATTTCGTCCTGAATTACTCTCTATACTCTTCCACAATTTTCTTTCTACTTCATCCACGTCAATAACTATGTCATATTCTTTAAAAAGAGAAAGATAAAAGTGTAATTATTTAATAGATTAAAGTATTTATTATAATTGAGATCAAAATTCTGGTGGGTCAGAATTTATCTATTACCATACAATTTTTGTTATGTTAATACAGTGAGTAATAATTGTTCCAAACTAGCCGGCTCATTAATGTATATAGCTTTGCCCTCACGCTTTCTCTCTCTATATATATAGCCACCACCAAGAATACAAACGTACACCATTTAAAGCAAAGCTACCTTATATATAACATCGATCTTCTTATCTATAACCACTTTTGTTCACATGGAATTCAAGGATAATCAAGATGAACTCCACCATCCAATCTTAAGATCCGTCCAAGAGGAACCACTTCCTTCCTCAGCTCCTCATCTTGGACACTCAGTGGACTCTAGTCTCGAAAAACTACTCTCAGACACACAATTGCCCTTTTTTAAGCGCCTGTGGTTTGCTTCATGCATTGAATTCAAACTCCTATCCCGCCTTGCTGCTCCCGTTATTCTTGTTTACTTGATCAACATTGGCATGTCTCTTTTCACTAGAATCTTTGCCGGCCATCTCGGCGATCTTGAGCTTGCCGCCGTCTCTCTTGGCAACAGTGGCATCCAACTCCTCGCTTATGGTCTCATGGTAAATCAATTACATGAAATGCAAGCATATATTTGATTTGTAGCTTAGCTTATACATAATTGAATTAATTTTAAAATAATATATTAACTTATACATAAATATTTATGTATATTCAGTAAATTATATACAACATGTATATATGTTATATTATATACAATTGATATAATATTTTGGAACTAATTTTATTATATACATACTATATATGTTATTTAAGGCTCGTATTCTATATATTTTTCAAAAACGTCCAAATATTTTAAATAATAAATTGCATGTAACTAAATTAAATATTTGATAAATAATTTATGATTAAATATTTTTTTTATAAAAATAATTACAAATGCATTTGAAAAAATTTATTATTTAGAGTTTCAAGAAAAAAATATCAAATATCATCTATAAGGTGTTTAACGAATATGTTTTTTCATAACCAAGAACTAAGATTTATTCTTTATATAAATTTTTTTGTCATTTTTTCCAATATATATAGCTTGGAATATACGACTAGATTAATTCTCTAAAAAAATCTTAAAAAAAACAACATTTATAACATCTTTTAAAAATTGTAATCATAAAAAAAAAACATCATTTATATTTAATTTTTATATTTTTACCATAACGAAAAATTCAAGCAAAAAAAATTTGACATTGAATATAATTCAAATCAATTGGACTCTTTTAAATGTTATTGGGGTTGTTATAATTAGTTTTATGAGTATTATTTTATGTAATTTTTTAAAAATTCTTTGGTGGATATGGAAAAATAAAATTTTAAAAATTTGATTAAAAAAATCTTAATTTTTCTTATTTATGAATCACCATAAATTTTTTAAGTAATTTCTTAAAAATTAAAAATCAGAATCATAAATTATTATGAAACATACTTATTAAAAAAAAAAACACTTCAAAACTATAAAAAATCACAAATCAAACTCCTTATCAAATGGCCCAAATTAACTTTTCCCCTAATTTGGTTTTTTTTATTTATAATTATTTGCCAAACTATTTGGCTTATATTAATTGTTATGCACTAATGTGAATATAGTTAGGTATGGGAAGCGCAGTAGAGACACTATGTGGACAAGCGTACGGAGCCGAAAGATACGAAATGTTAGGAATATATCTACAAAGATCAATGGTTGTGCTTTGTCTAACAGGAATTCCAGTAATGGTGATTTACATTCTATGTAAGCCCATTTTAATCTTACTCGGTGAACCTAAACGAGTGGCCTCAGCAACTGAAGTTTTTGTCTACGGTTTGATCCCACAAATATTTGCATATGCAATCAACTTTCCAATACAGAAATTCCTTCAAGCTCAGAGCATTGTGGCTCCTAGCGCCTATATATCTACAGCATCGCTTGTGGTGTATCTTTTACTTAGTTGGATCGCCGTATTTAAAATGGGTTTTGGTACCATTGGACTGTCTTTGGTATTGAGCTTGTCCTGGTGGATCATGGTGGTGGCTCAATTTTTGTATATTTTGAAGAGCAGTAAATGTAAGCTGACTTGGACTGGGTTTAGTGTTCAAGCCTTTTCTGGGCTGTGGCAGTTTGTGAAGTTATCGACTGGCTCGGCTGTTATGCTTTGTTTGGAGACTTGGTACCTTCAGGTGCTAGTCTTGATTTCTGGATTGCTAAAGAATCCTGAGCTTGCTTTAGATTCTCTAGCTATATGGTAAGCCAGTTCCCCATGTGATATTGTTTAATTTCATATTATATTCTGCTCTCTCTCTCTCTCTCTCTCTCACACACACACTCTTTTTATTTTTTTTCTCTTTTTTCATTTAATATATATTCGAATTCGCACACACTCTTGTTCGGAATTTTTCTACTTGATTCATATTTACATAGAAATTTCATTTTCTAAAAAGATGCTATTTTTATTTTAAATATTGTTAAATTAATTAAATTATATTATATAAATTAATATATATATTAAATTATAATAAAATATATTTTTATATATCTTATAGTGGCGTACATAGGTCAACTGGTGGCAGACAAACGTGCCTCACTTTTTTATATAAAAAAAGAAAAGAAAAGAAAGGAAAAGAGAAACGTGCTTCACGTACTTTTATTAAGTTTCGTAGTCAAGTTCCCCCCTTCTGATTATTGTCGGAATTTTATTTTATTTTTTTATAACAAATATATTAAAAAATAAGTATATTTAAAAATATATATATATATATATATTTTATTATTTATTTTTAAGGTTTAATATTTTTCTCTCTCACAATCAATCCTCAATTTATATCTTTTTTTTTTTTTTATATTGTACCAACAATTTTTATATATTTGTAATATAAAAAAATTCCCCCATTTTTCAAATTTTTTTTTTTCCAGACTCGTGGGAGTGACCTAATGATGCTTACGATTGTATCCTATCCAGTGTCCACCATAGTTAATATAGAAATAATATATGTATTTTATAAACAATTTGTGTAGATCTTGGACTCATAAATGTGGTTTCAAATGTAAAGGTGTGCAAAATTTGATTTAGAATTAAAGGGTTTGGTATTTTAGCTATACTTATCATTTTAACAAACATGTATTAAATTGCACATATTATTAAAGAGTTTTAATTTAATTATCTTATTATTTTAAAAATTCATGTTTTGAAAATTTGATAGTTTTTTAGTACTCATATTATCAAATTTTAGTATTTTTTTTTCGCATTTTCTATTTAAAAGGAACTAAATCAAAAATTTTAAAATAATAAAAATATTAAATTAAAACTCTTTGATGACATAATTAATTTAAAATATTTTTATTAAAATAGAGTATTATAAAAATAACAATTTTAAAGTTGAGTATGAAAAAGGAGCGGAAATGAAATTATTCTTATTCCTTTATTGTTTACTTTCAAAAACTTGAAAAAAGTGAATAAGGATCCATATATAAATTTTGAATCATTTTCTACACTCACTTGGTATTTATTTTCTTTTCAAAATTCTTAATTTATAATTTCAAAATTATCTATACAATATTTTATTTAATTTTATTTTTTATTTTTTATTTATCATTATTAATTTAAAAAATACATTTAAGTAATTTGTTATTTTTATTTGATTTTTATTACATATCAATAAACTCTTCATTAAAGTTGATGCTAAAAATGTTTTTCATTGATTAGCTGGTCAAGTGAGAAAAAAAGGAGAACAATGATGTCGAATGTTGATGGCAAGTTCGCAACTATGGATTATGAAATATGCACGTCATAAAACATGTACCACGTATTTATTATAAATATTCACGACTAGCGACCATAACTAAATTGGTTACACATCATAACTAATTTCCCTTCATTTCTTAGTTTTGAATTAAAATACTCTTATAATTTTAAATAAACTATACATTAATTCTATAATTTTTAACATAAATTAATTTAATTTTATAATTTTAAAAAATAATCAATCAAATTTAAATTTTAAAAAGTTAAAATTTTTTAGGAATAATATAAAAAATTATTAAAAAAAAATTAATTAAAAAAAACGATATATTCTCTCTTTCCCATTTTCTAGACCAATTGTTTTTCTCTTTCCTATGTAGATTTTTCTTTTAAAAAATTTGGATAGGAAAGTTCATTTAAGAAAACTAAATTTATTGACTCTGATATCAAATTGATGTAAAATATGATAGATAAATAATAGACGAATTAAGGTTAAATATTTAAAAAAAATAAGAAAGTGAAAAAATAACATATAATTGGAGAAGTAATTGATGTATTTAATTCATTATAATTTATGAAATAAGTAAAATACTAAGTTTTATTTATAGAACTAAAATAACAAAATTAGATAATTCATTAAGAAAAAAAGCTTGATAATTAAAAATTAAAATTTGGCGAAGAAGAAAGATATAGGATATTTTTTAAACTTTTTTTGTTTTTTATTTCATTTTTTTAAAAAATAGTTCTTATTTTACCCCTCAATTTTTTAAAATTTATATTTAATTGACCGTTATAGGACTAAATTAATATATTTTTAAAATTACAGGATTAATATATTAATTACTTAAAATTATAGGACAATTTCAACCCCAAACCCACCCTCAAAGGTTAATTTAAGTATTTATAAAAATTTTAAATTAACAACTAATACATTTCATTGAAATTTTGGAAATCGTTTGCCAAAAATTATTTAAAATTTTGGAAATAGTATATTATTTTATTTTATGAGTAAAAAATAGTATATTAAATTTTTGCTAAATCTCCTAAACAATTATGAAATAACCTCAAAATTATGAAAACAAATAGTTATCGATGTTAAAAATTAGAACTGTTAATCCGTCTCAGTATATATATATATATATATGTTTTCATTTTTTCTATTTCAGTTAAATAATATATATATGATTTGCTTTAAAGGTAAATTGTTACTAAACAAATAAATAATGAAGGTTATGTGGCTTGTGCAGCATGGCAATATCGGCGTTTCTGTTCATGGTTTCAGTAGGATTCAATGCAGCTGCCAGGTTAAGTCATCTAATTAATTTTGTATCATATTATATTTGATTAATATATGTCAAATGATTAAGAACCAGACCCGGTCCACTCTTAATTTTGCAAATATACTAACTAATATAAATGTTAATATCGCCTATTTTTATAAGTGTTTTTGCACCTAAGTTTATTATTTTTGCTAAGTGTCAAAATTGTTTTAAATGTTGGAGAAATAATTCATTTTTTTTTAAAATATTGATTTGTGTCATCATTTAATTAAAATTAGTGCAAAAATAAGTACAATTTTTTTTTTTTAGCATTCCTCAACTAACTAATCACAAATTACTAATCAAATAAAATAAACAAACACACATTTGATAAATAATATTTTTATTATTATAAAGGCAAAGTTATAAAATGCTAAGTCAATAATAAATATTTTATGATAAAAAAAATAACTTTAAGTTAATAAAGAATGAAAAATAAATAATATTTGTATGATTAAGAGAAAAATGAATTGTATGTAAGAAAAAAAATACTACATATATAATCTTTAATACTAAACATTTTAATTGAATATTTTTACAAATAAGATGAAATATTAAGAATAAATTATAAAATAATTATAAGATTTATTATTTTAAGAATTTAAGTGAATATATATATAAGCATGAGCTTAGTAAAAGAAAATAGAAAGCATGTCTTCTATGAAATGTGAGGTCTATTTATTGGCTTGAGGTAATGACAATATGGTAAAATTTAATAAATAATATTTTATTTCTTAAATATTAAATGTGTATTGATTGTATACTAATCATTGATATTGATCAATTAAATTATGTGGTAGAACAATGAACACAAATTCACCCAATAATATATATATTTTTATATTTATTAAAATAAAGTATGTAATTTTAAAAAATAGAGTAAAAAATGCAATCTCTGTCCTTACTTCACCTCATATTGTAAAACAATTAACTCATTATTTTATTGTCCCCATTCCTACCTATAATTGGGTGTGGGATGTATCAACTTTAAGGAGAAAACAAAGAAGTTCAAAAGGCTATGAAGCTAGAAAGGAAGAAAACATAAAACAGTTGATAAAGAAACAAGGTTTTTTCTTCATTAATTCAATTGACATTTGATCAGAACTTGTACAATTTGCATATATAGTACCCATTTAACCTCACTCTATTTGATTAACAAACTAACAAAAACTTTGTGCAACGTCAGTTCTAAAACGATGCCAGCTAACAGTTAACCTTGGCATTTCTATAGCAACCTGACTGACTTAAACCAAATCAAGCCACATTTCTTGAGTTGTTGACACATCAACGTACACAATATTGAACTTCAGTTGCCTCACCAGCTGCACATTAATTCTTGATTTCCATTACCATTAGGCTGGTGATGGGCTAGTATTGATCTCATTAGTAGTACATGATCAAGAAAAATTATACTTTAAATAAATATGTGTGAAATAGAATAAATAAGGAATTATATATAATTTTAAATTTGCAGTGTGAGGGTGAGTAATGAGTTGGGAGCAAGAAATCCAAAGTCAGTATCATTCTCAGTTGGAGTGGTGACTCTAGTTTCATTCCTCATCGCTGTGGTAGAAGCCATCCTTGTGCTTACTTTGCGTCATGTGATTAGTTATGCCTTCATCAAAAGTGATATTGTTGCCCACACTGTTTCCGACCTATGTCCTTTCTTAGCAGTCACTATTCTTCTTAACGGTATTCAACCCGTATTGTCTGGTCAGTACATAGGACTAGAAACTTATTATTAATGCTTTATTATAATTTAATTGTACATATTTTCTTTAATTAATCAATAATATATACTTTAAATATATATATATATATATATATATATATAGGGGTGGCTGTAGGGTGTGGATGGCAAGCATTTGTGGCATACGTGAATGTATTTTGTTATTATATTGTTGGAATTCCTCTAGGCTGTCTACTTGGCTTCAAGTTCGACCTTGGTGCTAAGGTATGTAACACTACGAATCACTTACATATTTTTTATAAAGAGAAGAATGTGATAGAAGTATCTCGGCTTATTTACGTCGTTTAGTTCCTTAAATTATAAATAATATTATTTAGTCTCTTAATTATGTAAAAAAAATTAAGGATAAATACTATTATTTTAATGATTTTTTTTTTTAGAATATTATTATTTTTCTGTCAAGTGATTAAATAAGATTAAAAACGAGCCTTTAACAATGATAAAATCACAATTAATATGAAAAATTTTTACAAAATATCTGTTTTGAATTTTTTTTTTATTTTAATGATTTTATTTTTATTTTTATTAAAAGTAAAAATATATATTTAAATAATTTTATGTTTGAATATTATTATTGTTGATTTTTATCTTAAACAATTTTTATTAAATTTCACTTTTATTTTTGGCAAAAATTCATATTTTAATTGCATTTCAATTACTTGAAATAAAATAATAATATTTTAATAAAAAAATAACTAAAATAATATAATTTATGTCACTTTTTACAAAGTAAATGATATAATTTAAGAGACTTTTATAACCTTTTATATAATATGCGATATTAATTATAGGTTAAAAAAAAAAGTGAGTCGATTACAGTCTTGATCATTAGTTGTACGCCTGCAAAGTCGTCGTTGTGGAATGTAGAAACGGCAATTCTGAAATTTAATGTATATCACACTCTTTTGAAGGGAATATGGTCAGGGATGATAGGAGGCACTTTGATGCAGACTCTCATTTTCATATGGGTTACATTTCGTACTGATTGGAATCAGGAGGTAATTAAATCAATGACTTTTTCGTTACTACCATTTCCTTATTTACTTTCCATAAATTAAATACTTAAAAATAAAGGAAAATTTATAATAAAAAACTATTTGTATTAGAATATGAAGTTTTTCTTTATTTAATTGCTTTAGTTATAAAATATGAATCAACATGATAGAGCTACGTCGGTGTATCAGTAAAATTTTCATGTGATATTTTATAATTTATATGAAATTAAATATATTTAAAATGTAGTACTGCTCTTAATTTATGTTTTTAGTCCAAATTCTATTTATGAGTTCTTTTAAGCTCAAATTTTACCAATAAATGCCTATTATTTTGAACAATGACCTAATACAATTATAACAAAACTTATATTTTGATCTATTAATTTAATAAAAATTATTATTTTCAAAACTATTTTTTGTATTCATTTTATTTATTGTTTTGTAAGTCTTATGTGAAGACTTGGCATTATTGATCATTCACGACTGCTCAATGAATTCTTGAATTCATCGCTATGAATTGATAACTATATATAAATATTATTGGTTCTTTTTTTAAATAATTTATGCTTTTGTGAAAGTTTACTTTTTGACAACTTATAACTTTAGTCAATCACATTGAAAGCATCTAATAAATTTTTAAAAAAAGTGTTCTAATAGTATCTTAAATTTATATCATTTGATTATTTATATTATAAATGATAAGAATATTTAAAAATTAAATTAAATTGATTAAAATTGAAAAATTGGATTGAATCAAACCGAATCAAACAATTTTATAAATTAAACGATTTGGTTTAATTTTTATTTCTTCAAACTGTTTTACAAACAGTTCGATTCGGTTATACGAGTTTTTAAACCAAATCGAACCGAACTATTACTTATAATTATTTTTAATATATTATTTTTTAATAAAAACAAAAAATATATATTAATTATATATCTTCTCATAATCAAAATATGCAACCCTAACTCCCTAACTTATTTTTAATATATTATTTATGGATTGATGTATTATTATATTTTGTTGTAGAATTTATGAAAATATTTAGCTCTATATTGTAATTAATTTTATGATTATTTTTAAGATGTTTATTTGATTTATGTAGAATATAATACAATTTATATTTGTAGTATATATTAATTAATTTGTTTAAATTCAAAGAATTTTTTTTTCTTTATGTTATTTTCAAGTTTTAATAACTTTGGAAAAAAAAATAAAAAAAAATATGAAAACCGTCAAAAATCGTTAATTAAATCGGATTGGACCGTTCGATTTTAATAATTTTATTAGACAACAGTTTTGTTCGATTTAATTAAAGTAATATGTTCAATTCAATTTGATTTTTTATTTTTTGGCCAAAAATCGGACCGGACCATAGACACCTCTAATAAATGGTGTCATTTGATCACTTATTAAAAAAAAAAAAAGTTTAATTAAAAACAAATTACATGATTTTAATAATTTTTTATATTAAAATATTAATTTAAAAAATAATATTTAAATTATTAAAATTATATATTTTTTATCCCATTTTTTTTTTTATAAAAAAATTATTGAATTAAATAATACAAATAATATAATCTAAAAATTCTTTGTGTCTCGCTATCTAAATTTTGAAAGATAAAATGGGCAATGTATACCAATCTTGTTTACATGCATGATTATGGAATCGCAATTGAAATTTTTTTTTTTTTATAATAAGTACATATTTTCTAAAAATTCAAGTTCACTAATTACTATGGTATTAGTTAGTAATTTTATTAGTTGATGCACACCATTTGTAGTGTAACAACAAAGTCATTATCACTCAATTTCTAAACATATACAAATTATCACACTTAAAGTGATTGATTTCTTAAAAGACATATATTATCACTCCAAAAGAGATGCAAGGTTTTTGTGCTCACGACTTTAAAAAATCCAACAAACAGACCCGATTTTGAAGAAAAAGACTCACAAAGAAATATCAAGCACAAAAAGACATTCAAACATAACCTATCTATTCTAAGAGAAATCCAGATATTATATAAGACTTCTTAAAACAACCCTACAAATTAAAAAAATTAAAAGACATAAAGAAAAGGTTAATAAAATATTTACTAAGAAATATAATAATAATAAAGGATAACTCTACATATCACAATTAAAAAGTGATATGATTCTAACACGACTGTATGTAATTGACGGACATAAATTTACAGCATGATCTTACACTGTTATTTAAATTGATCATGACTTCATCGTAATGCTTTAATTATTATTTAAATTGATCTTGACTTCATCATGATGTCTTAATTATACTGCCTAGCATTATTCAATAAAAAAATGATGACAAAGTCACAGACAGTAAAATTATATATGGGTGCTATTTGAACAACCACCTTCAGTAAAATGATTAAGAACACTCTCTAAGAGCATCAAAATAAGAATTCCTAAAAGTTCTCTAGAAACAACACTTCTAAAACTCTTCAAAAATATATAGCTTAAATCATAAACTCAAGTAGACTAACAAGTACAATTTATTTTCTAATTTTAATCTAATATTATGATTTTAGAGATTCTACGTCACTTTAATTATTATTATTATTTTTTTATTGAATTAGGGTTACTGTCACACTCCTCAAATCAATAAAATGTCATAGAATTTTCAAACTGCAACAAAAATACGTTACTTTAAATAGTTTGCCTTCTATATTTCATTCAACTTACAGACCATTGGAAAAATGCATGTGTTATAAATGATTTTTATGGCATCAATTGCTTGGTGATACTACCTTTCTATCAAACATGAAAGGAAATGTATCGTGTTTTTGCTTCATGCTTAAATATTTAAAGTATTGTTTCAAGTGTGTAGATGAAATTTTGAACAAGTTATTGTGTAACAATTTTAAATTATTCAAGTTGTGTTAAGAACTAACATTTTAAGAATAATTTCCAATAATTTAATTAAAGATTTGATGTTAAATTAATACTATAATTTTAATAAAAGTACAGTTAAATATAATAACTTTTTGATCGAGTAAAACAAAAATAATGTCATAAAAGTTTTAGATCATATGATTCGTACGTGTTCATTTTTAATGGGGCCATTATTGGAATATCAAAAAAGTTTATATTTTTTCCCTCCAAAATCCACCCCAAACCAGTTCCTAAATTTTCCTACCAACCCAATACTAAAGTCTAAAACCACAAAACAAATTTTCCCCCTCCTCCCACCACAAATCTGTCCTCCCCCACCCCCCTACGTTTCCTCTTCCAGATTTGCTCTACTTTCTTTCTTTTTTTTAATCTTAATTTTTTTCCTAATCTTCAATTTGTACATTAAAAGCACACGCCCCTTTGATTTAATATCAATATAACCTATATAAACTGTAAAATGTAACCTGTACAAGCAATGCACAAATAAAATGCAAATTGAAACCTAAATCACATGATATTAATCCAATTTTTTTTGTCCAAATGTAGAAAATAATAAGTGAATACAAGGTACACAATATCAGTATTCCTGATTACAAACACTTTCTTTACATTCTATATTTTTGCAAAAAATAGAGAATGTGACTAAAGTGTTTGGATTAAAATTTGTGCTATATAATCATAGTGATAGTATAGTGTATAAAAAAAATACAGAATCCACTAATAGCTTATGCAATACATAAAAAACAATGTGTATTTTAAAACAAGCATGCCTAATTCTCTGCATTGGGGTGAGGTGGGGGATCGTGGGAGAGTCGGAGGTGGCAGAGAAGGTCTATGAAGGTTAGGGCTGACTGGGAAAGAGGGACAGGTCGGGTGGTTGGGACTGGGGAGGTTTTTAATTTTTTTTATATATTCCAATTTTGCCTTCCAGTTGTGTATTAATCTGAGCAACTTTTGTCATTTTAGGATTTTTGTACTTGTTTGGAGCTTTAATATAATTAATGTACTAATTTGAATCATTAAGTTACTAAGTTATGTATTAATTTAACTAGTTTCTTATTTAATTTAAATTTTAAAAGATTACCATTTGATTGAAGCACTAAAAGGCTGACTAATGACCCATGAGAAAATGTGATTTAGAGGGTTGAATCATAATTGAGCTACTAGGAAGTAGGATATGCTTCGTCATGGGCTCATAAAAACATTCATGCATATTCAAGATTGTCAAAATGGGCTTCTATGGAATATTATTCAGGGAATAACTTGTACTGAAAATTTGCAGGTGGACACGGCCAAGAAGCGATTAGATAAGTGGGAAGACAAGCCTCTTCTAAGAAACTAAGGACCATGAGCGTTTCGAGCATAAATATTATTGTAACAAAGGAAACATTATTTTTCGTGTTAAATGTTTCAATTTACTATCAATTTAGTACTTTATAAATTTTTTTTTTTACTTTTAAGTATTCAATTTTAGAGCAAGAAATATGTTCATACTAAACGTTATTTTTTTATCAGAATAATCGCAGATCCAATCTTTCACATTTATCACTGTCACAATTGCCAGCAAAAAAGCAATCGAACACAAATCAAACACAATATTTTCACCGACTTCAGGTGAGATTTGAATTATTACTTAAAGTGTTCAAAACTTAAAAAGTATATGTATCATGTCCTTTAAAAGACCAAGGTAGAAAGTCAATAAGGCTCATAACATCTAGGAGTGGAGTGACATAACAAAAAATAAAAAGGTAAAAACAAAAAACAAAATCACAAGGAGCAGCCTACTATATCACACATATGACGTGACAGTGGATATAAAATGACACACTGTCACCTCATCCTCTCATTTGTGATCTATCACAAGTTCTCTTGTTCATGATAGATAGACTTTTAATAAGCGAGCGCAATGAAAAGAATTGAGATTGGAGTACAACTATCTGGATAAAAAGTGAAGGTAAAGATACCATCTGCAAGAGTACTTGGTAAGAACCTGAGTAAAGAATCGAGATGTGTGATCTTCCTTCAGTATAACGTAGAGTTACACAAGCAAGAAGAAGAGTAATCGAACATTACTGTTACCAAAAGTCATTGCATGTACACTTCCCTCCCTTAAATAAGTGATATCTAGTGGCATCTCGAACAACAATTTCCCTATTTGTAATGCTACTTATATATTTTAACACAGTATGACAGTCTCCACATACACGGAGATTTTTCACTATCCTTATAACAGTGCCTGGTACAGCCTTAAGCAGCCCGTAAGCCACAGCCAACCTCTCACTGTGCCAAAACAACAGCCTCTCCTTTTCTTGCTGCTCCATGTCGTGTAAAACAGAGCTAGTGTCAGGAACATAACCTCTTATTCTCATCTCTGCTTCCAATTCCTTGAGCAAACTAAAAATCTCATCTTTCATTGGATGACATGTCTCTCCAGCATAAAACACTTGATTTTCTTTACCAAAGCCAATGAAACTATAACCTGGTTTTTTTCTAACTTCCATGGCTTCCATCAGCAGTCTAACCTCTGACACATTTTCCCACATATGGGCACTGGCATAAATATTAGACAACAACAAATAGATTGAAGGGTCTTGTGGTTTTAAACTAAACAAATGATTGGCAACTCTGACTCCCATTTGGATGTTTCCATGACGCTTACAAGCACTTAAGAAAGCTGCCCAAATTGCTTCGTCGAGTTCAAAAGGAATTGACCTAATGATATTCTCAGCCTCATCAAGGTGCCCAGACCGACTAAGAATATCAAGATAACATGTATAATGCTGCAAAGTGGGACTAATTTTATAATCTTCGATCATGGATTTGAAAAGGCCACGCCCTTTATTGACCAAACCAACATGGCTACAGGCATAAAGCAATCCCACAAAGGTAACTTCATTTGGCTTCACTCCAGCCTCTACCATCTTGTCATATAAAACTAATGCTTCCTCTGCTTGGCCATGCTGAGCTACACCAACTATGATTGATGTCCAAGAAAATACATCCCTTCGGTACATCCTATCAAAGATATCTTTTGCAGTCAAAACATCACTACACTTGGCATACATATCTACTAGTGCATTACTTATATATACGCAAGACTCATAACCAAGACCTATGACTAGGCCATGCACTTGCTTTCCGAGCTCCAAAACTGCCATGTTAGCACAAGCACCCACAATACTGGAAAGAACTAGTGGGTCCACTATTTGAACACTTTCTCTTCTCATTTCAACAAACAAATAAAATCCATCAATACCATTACCACTCTGTACCAATCCAGAAATTAAAGCCGACCATGAATACAAATTCCGAATCGGTGCCCTCCTGAAAAGTTCAATAGCATCAGATTTCCTACCACTTCTAGCAAACCCAGAAATCATAGCCGTCCAAGAGATTGAATTTTTAGAAACAATGGAACAAAAAACCTCATATGCATCATCAGGTAATCCACATTTCGAATACATATCAACCAAAGATGACTTCACAACATTGTCATCAGAAAATGACGATAGCAAAAAGCGAGCATGCACTTGCTTTCCCAATTTAATGTCACTCAGGGAAGCACACGCTTTAACGAGACAGGAAAATACAAAATGGTCAGGCTGCAATCCATCAAGCGTCTGCATAGCAGTAAACAAAGAGATAGTGCGATGGGAAAGGTTGGCCTGGTTATGAGCAGTAAGAATTGAAGCCCAAGAGACATGGTCTCGGTGGGGCATTTCGTCAAACAGTTGGAGTGCATCCTGTAAAAGACCACATTTTCCATAGACGCCAACAAGGCTGTTGGGCAGTGGGTGACATAGGTTCACACCTGTTTTGATGAGTTGAGCGTGTACTTTCTTGGCTGTAGGATGCGTTTGACGCCAAACAGAATGTTGAAGTTGGTGAAGATAGTGATATATGACGCTCTGCATCTATCGCCTTGGATTTACAACTCTATGTTGTAAGCCTTAAATGCAGTGGCGTTACTTTTTCGATCAAATTTGCAAATACGCGTGTTTCTTTGCAGAGCAGGGCAGACACGGATTTTGCAAATTTCTGAGAGACCATAAGAAATACAAGAACAACAAATTTTCGTTTGGCCAATTCAATCTCTCTCTCTCTCTCTGTTCTTTCCAATTTAGGGTAAAAAAAAAAATTTATAGGTGTGACAAAACTATTTTAAAGAGCAATGGTAGATCTGCTAGTATGATTTTGGAATAATGGTTTATAACACTGCTCGTTCTAAATTAAAATGAAAAATCTTACATTTTAACGTGCGGATTGAAACAAATCTAAAGCAAATTGTCAAAATTTTCATCCTACCATTCATAGGATCGAAACTATAAACGAACTCTATGAAATGGAATTTGCTAATTAACTGGATATTTTTATTTTTATTTTTTACACCCTAACATTTCATTGAGTATCTTTTGTATTCATAGGATTCAAGTGGGACACTAATGGTGCCATTTAATAAATAGCAGTAAACCATGAACATGCATGAACAGGTTAGTTCCCTTACTGCAATGCTTATATTAATTCAATTTTCATTCAATCCATTGGGATTCTCCCATCCGTTTACTTCAAAGTAGGGGGAGAAAAATGACAAGGATAATAGTGCGAAGTGACTATACATCATGCTCATGCATTAGAAAGACATGTGCAAAAAAATTGTAAGAAGCTTTATTGCTGATCAACAAGCACATTTTTTTGCAACATAGAGCTTAATTAGTATTAACTATTAAATAAAGTTACACGTTTTCCCAGCAAAAGTATACAAGACAAAAGCTGGGGACTCTAGAAATTATGTACATGTACATGCTCTCCATAAACAACCATTTTTATAGACTAGTTTAGACATATGGCGAGTATGCCAGCCGTTTCAACAATTCATTTTCACCCACAAACAAAAATATCAAAGTTGGCCAACATTAACATCATTTAAAGCTTCGTTCAAAACCTAACCCACTGATCCCTCAAGCTTGAGGCTCATCAGTTGGTTCACCTCCGCACCAAACTCATCAGGAAGTTCATTGAATACATCTCGGCAGAACCCAGAAATCATAGCAGCCATGGCTTTCTCATAGTCGATTCCCCTTTGCTGAAAGTAAAATAGCTGGTCTTCTCCAATCTTTGAGGTGCTTGCTTCGTGTTCAATGCGAGCAGTGGGATTCTTTACCTGTCAAGTGTCAAACGCATGACAGGAGTCCATTGCAAGCTACTTACTTTCTTTAATATTAGCTATAACAAGATAACTGATATCATATAGCACTGACAAAGATTATAATAATCATAGATACTAGTTTCCTTTAGCTATCTCAGGCTTTTTTCTCTTCCCCAGTCCCTCCCCTTCTACGCCAAGCCAAGTGTGCATACAAGACTTGAGTTAAGAATCATAACATTCAATGTCAGCAGAGGTTTTCTCCTAAGAGACAACATTATTGCATTGAGACAAAGAGAAGCGTAAGTTGTACCAACTAACAACCTAGAAAAAAAAAATGCAACAGGATCACCATCACAGTTCATAAACATGACAAAGAAAACTTAGAATTTTCATAAAAAAAAAAAACTCTTCCTAATTTAAGCCACCTCCATGTTGCCACCAAGTGTACATGACTCCTACGGCGTACCACTAGCAAATCCCCCAAAAGTTATTTATCTAACATCCACCCAATAGTATAGCATTCAGCATTCCAAAATTTGTACAAGAATAATCTGCGCCGATTGTCAATTACGAAGCTGTGTAACAAGTGAGTTTACATTGGTTAAAAAGAACACAAGTTCTTCACTAATGATGAGGCCTGAGCCTATGCAGGCTTAAAAGTTTTGTAAGTTTGGTCTTGTTTATGCCTCCCATGGACTTGAAAATGTTAAATGTGCCCAATGCTTCATTCCAACGAGTGGTTTAACAATACCAATAATATCAATACTACCTTTAGAAGATCTTTTAAAACATTGATGATAATTACTGAAATTACTCCCATCAAAATGATACTGAAATTGCAGCATCTTCACATTACCAAAGATGAAGTAGACACTATTGTGAGCAAACTAAGGGATAATTGGGCTTCCTCAAGAATAGGGAACAACTATATAGTAAATACTACCCTTACTTTTCAATCAAAATGATACTGAAATTGCAGTATCTTCATATCACCAAATACGAAGTAGACACTATTGCCAGCTAACTAAGGGACAATTTGGCTTCCTCAAAAATAGGGAACAACTATATAGTAAATACTACCCTTAGTCTTCAAGCTAGAAAACAAATAATAAAAATCAGAAGAAAAAGGGACTTACAATACGTGTACAAGAAAAGGCAATTCATAAAAAATAATCTCATAGTGCATAACAAAACAAGATTTAAAAAAAAAAAAGTACCTCAATGTATGGGTAAGTGTTGGCAGCTGCTTTGTCACCAATAAGCATTGAATCACACTGAGAAGAGTTCCGAGCATTATCTGCTCTTGACTGAACCTTAACTAGGCCCCGGTAAACATTCCTTGAGTTTCCAGCTGATATACCCTTTGAAATAATCCTACTTCTCGTATTCTTTCCCTTATGAATCATTTTTGTTCCCGTGTCTGCTTGCTGATAGTTATTTGTCAAAGCTACCGAATAGAACTCACCTACAGTATCATCACCCTCCAAGACAACACTGGGATACTTCCAGGTAATAGCAGACCCTGTTTCAACTTGGGTCCAAGATATTTTTGAGCGATCACCTGCACAAACACCACGCTTTGTAACAAAGTTATAAATCCCTCCCTTTCCTTGCTCATCACCCGCATACCAATTCTGCACCGTGGAATACTTAATCTCTGCATCTTCAGCACAATACAACTCTACCACAGCAGCATGAAGCTGATTGGTGTCGTAAGAAGGTGCAGTACAACCCTCCAAATACTCAACAAAACTCCTGTCCTCAGCAACTATCAGAGTCCTCTCAAACTGCCCAGTTTCCATTGCATTTATGCGAAAATAAGTTGAGATTTGCATAGGACACTTGGTATCCTTTGGTATATAACAAAAGGAACCATCACTAAACACTGCTGAGTTCAAAGCTGCATAATAGTTATCTTCAGTAGGTACTACTCTTCCCAAATATTTTCTAACTAAATCAGGGTACTCCCTTACTGCCTCTGATATTGAACAAAATATAACACCAGCTTCCTCCAAAACCTTTCTATGTGTGGTAGCAATTGACACGCTATCAAGAACTGCATCAACTGCAACATTAGCCAACCTATTCCGTTCATTCAATGGGACTCCCAATCTATCAAAGTACATAAGAAGCTCAGGGTCAGCCTCTTCAAGGCTATTCAAAGTGGGTTTCTTCTTAGGAGCTGAGTAATAACAAATATCTTGAAAATCAATAAGTGGGTATTGGTTATCCGACCATTTGGGTACTTTCATCTTCAAGAATTTCTCAAAAGCATTCAATCTAAACTCAAGCATCCAATCAGGTTCCTCTTTAAGTGAAGAAATCAAACGGATTGTCTCCTTCGACAACCCTTTAGGAATTGAAAATGCATCAATATCTACACTGAACCCGAATTTCTGATCGTAATCACGGTTACGAAGAATTTCCCGTATTTTCTCATCGGAACTGGTTGTTGAAGTCGAGAGCTTACCTGATAAAGAGACCGGATCGAATTGAGTGGTTTTAGCATCGTACCCTACATCTGCTCGGACCTTGAAGAACTTCCTCGATGTCTGGAGTTTCTGTGTTTTAGTCTTCAAATTTTCAAGCTTTCGAAGAAACCCTTTAGAAAATTTTGGAGGTTCGCTGGAGGTTTGGGGAGAAAAGCTCGAAACACCGTTCGCCAAAAGAGAAGCCATGGATGTACTTCTGAAAGATAATAGCTAGGAAGACAACAATGAATGTCAGATAAAATAGAAAAGGCGAGTGATAAGCAAAGAAGAGTTTTTCTATTTCGGCTATGGACAAACAAGAGTTCTATTCCTCTTTCTTTCAAATTTTACGATTTTTGAAGAAATTATGTTTATTTCGTGGACATAAAATTGCGAGCTGTCCCGTGTAGAACACATTCCCCTTCAGATTTTGTGGTGACGACAAACTTTGGCTCAAACCCATATGCTTATAAACGTTAGGCCCGTGTAAATAATCTATACAGCTCAATAGGGATGGGCATTTTATCCGCGGGTTCGGTTATCCGCGGATATCCGACCCGAACGGATCGGTTAATAACCGCTCAACACAGGGACGGGGACGGTTTCGGATAATACCCGAATATAAATTTCGGGGACGGGGCGGGGACGGTTATATATAAAACCGTACCCGCCCGTACCCGAAATATACTTTTTAAATATAATTTAAATATATATAAAAACTGCTTATACCAGGTTTCGAACCTAGGATGACAACAAAATTATTTGATGCCATAGCCACCAGACTACTTGTTTTGTTATTATTAATTATAACATATAAATATATTTATATTTGTTTACTAAAATTATTTATTATTACCGATAAAACCCTAAGTATAAATACGAAAAGGCAACAAAGTAATTTATTTTCCTTTCTTTCTTATTAGTGCAGGTGCAGCCCTCGCGAAGTCGCGATTTCCAGTTCCAGCACTCGATCGGAAAATTGTTGGGTCATGGTCAGTTTGGTTATACGTATGTTGCAATTGATAGGGCTAATGGGGATCGTGTTGCTGTGAAGAGAATCGAGAAGAATAAGGTATATCTCTCTTTAGATTTCTGAATTGGGTTTTGGTCATTTGGATTTCTCTCTCCAGATTTTATGATCTCTATGCTGCTAGTTTTTTGTTTGTGAATCTGTGTCGGTAACTGATAAAAAAAAATAATGTGTCGGTAATGCCTTAATTTATTCGTTTACTTTTACTTGGTTATTTGAACTTTAAGGTGCCGTTGACCGATTAATGGAGGTATTGAAGAATTTTAAGATGGGAATGTTGGGGTTTTACAGGAATTCTGTAATTGCTGCCGGATGTTATTGTTCTGTGGATGCGTATGATGTAATGCTGGTTTGATCTCATAGCAGTTTATTAATGGTTTTGTGGATCCTTGACTTTTGCATATGGGATTTGACTGCTTATATTTATCTCCATGGATGCTTAGGGATGGATTCTTATTGTCAGCTGCCTTTTATCTATTTGTATATGAGGAAAGGAGATTGATCTGCTTATATATATATATATATTTTTAAATAAGCAGTTTTGGGGCGGTTTTTTTTTTCATAACCGTCCCCGCCCGATCCCCGCCCGGTTATAACCGTCCCCGAACCGAAGCAGGTTTCGGGCAGTTTCGATTATGCAGTTATTTGCTCGGTTTCGGGGACGGTTATGGCAAAAACCGTCCCCGCCCGTCCCCGTGCCCATTCCTACAGCTCAATTTTGTACCAGAAATCCATTAACTTATTGGTATATGTAACTTCAGACTACACTCAACACGGTCTTCTTTACTGTCATGATCTCACTAATGAATTTTTTTTTTTTTTTTGTTAATTATGGCTTCAAAACATAATTATTAAAAAAAAAGGGCATATTAGTAATTGTTTCAAATTAATATTTCCCTTTACCAAAACCCTACTATATATATATTGGTTTAGTGCTCTGCCGTACGCAGAACTTTGAAGAGAAAAGCCATCTCCTACCAAAACTAAAAGAGAAAAGCAAATTGTTTTCTTAAGAACACCATCAGCCAACATTCGGAGAAAACCAAATTGATTTAATCACAATTTTGAAACTATTATGATTAATTAGATCATTAGCCCAATACTCACTTTATGGTTACTGTTCGTAAAAGTGAAGAGACAAAATTGAATTCATCATCAGATTTGCTATCTTTCTTTGTGCGGTAATATTAGTAAGGTTGTATTAATTATTCTTACTATTTTGATTACTGCTTTTTTGCACTGTGATATATTTGTAGGTGTATTTAGAATTTGGTATTTTGTGTGGCTTTTGAACATTGGTGTTTGTACTCTCCATTTGGATTTTGATAGTGAATTTTCCTCGGTGTACCGTCGTCAGTGGAGTAGACTTTTCACATTGAAAGGTTGAACCACTTAAATCATTGTGTGCCATTTATTTTTCTTATTGCTTATTATTTTGCCGTTATCCATAATTAATTATTTGTGCAACTAAATTGGACCCAAACTACGCTTCCGCTAACGCCGATTTATAACAAACTAGTATCAGAGCTTTGGGTTATTCTGATAATTATTGGAACTGATCAAGTTTGCTCTTTTGGATTTATTTTGAGCTTTTTGGTTATTTGGTTGGTTTCATATTTTTGGGTTGTGCTTCTATTAATTTAATTTTGGGTTTTCTGTCATGGCGGCAAAATACGAAATTGAGAAATTCAATGGTAGGAATGATTTTAGTCTTTGGCGAATGAAGATGCGAGCCATATTGGTTAAAGAGGGGCTCGTTAAGACACTTGAAGGCAAAGATAAATTATTAGAAAAATTGACTGAGGAAGAAAAAGACGCATTGATGGAAAATGCTCTCAGTTCAATTCAGCTATCCTTGTCTGATGAGGTACTACGCGAGGTTGGTGATGAGAGATCTCCTGCTGGATTGTGGCTTAAATTGGAGGGTGTGTATATGACCAAGTCTTTGACAAGTCGGTTATATTTGAAGCAGCACTTGTACACTTTCAGAATGTCAAAAGGTACGCCTTTGCACGATCACCTTGATGAATTTACTAAAATTATTCGTGATCTGAAAAATGTTGGTGTTAAGATTGATGATGAGGATCAGGCCTTAGTTTTGTTATGTTTTTTACCTCATTCGTTTGAACATTTTGTTGATACCATGCTATATGGGAGAGACACTATTTCTTTGGAAGATGTCAAAGCAGCTTTGAATTCCAGAGAGTTGAAGAAAAAGGTGTCTACAGGTAATAACGATAGTAGCAGTGGTTTGTTTGTCAGAGGTAGAACGCAAGATAAAGGATCAAGCAATAATAGAGGCAAGTCTAGATCAAAATCTAGAAAGAGAAAAGATAAATGTAATTATTGTCGTCAGGAAGGGCACTGGAAAGTTAACTGTCCGAAACTCAAAGGTAAAGGAAAAATTACCACAACATCTTCTGGTACTAATGATGTTGCTGGTGTTGCAGATAGTTCTGGATCCGAATGTGATAATGTTTTGTCAGTATCTATTAGTTCTTCAAGAGATGTTTGGATTCTTGATTCGGGTTGCACTTACCATATGTGCCCCAATAGGGATTGGTTTATTTCTTATCAGTCCATTGATGGGGGTGTTGTCTTGATGGGAAATAATGTTTCCTGTAAGGTTATTGGTATTGGTACTATCCGGATTAAGATGCATGACGGTATTGTCAGGACTTTGAAAGATGTTCGCCATGTTCCAGATTTGAAAAAGAACTTGATATCTTTGGGTACTCTTGACTCACAGGGCTATAGGTACATAGCTGAAGGTGGAGTTTTGAAAGTTATTAAGGGTGCTCTGGTGGTTATTAAAGGGCAATTATCTCGTGGTCTCTATGTGCTTCAGGGTAGCACTGTCATTGGCTGTGTTTCAGTCTCATCCTCGTCAGATCAAGATTCAGATACGACTCGCTTATGGCATATGCGGTTAGGGCATATGAGTGAGGCAGGAATGTCCATTTTGAGCAAGCGAGGTTTACTTGGTGGTCATAAAACTGGAAAGCTTGATTTCTGTGAGCATTGTGTCTATGGAAAGCATCGCAGAGTTAAGTTCAGTACAGCCATCCATAAAACGAAAGGTACTGTTGATTATATTCATTCAGATCTTTGGGGTCCTTCTCGTGTTGTTTCTAAGGGTGGTGCCCGGTATATGTTGACTTTTATTGATGATTTCTCTCGTCATGTTTGGGTGTATTTTCTGAAAAATAAGAATGATGTGTTTTCAAGATTTGTTACATTTAAGGCTTGTATTGAAAATCAAACTGGCAAGAAGATCAAGCGTTTGAGAACTGACAATGGTTTGAAATTTTGTGAAGGTCAGTTTAATGAGTTCTGTGAAAGGAATGGCATAGTGAGACACCGCACTGTGCGTAATACACCACAACAAAATGGAATTGCAGAACGTATGAATATGACTATTTTGGAAAGAGCTCGTTGTATGCTCTTTCAAGCTGGTTTGGATAAATCCTTTTGGGCTGAAGCTTGTAACCATGCCTGCTATTTGGTGAATCGGTCTCCATCAACTGCAATTGAGTTGAAGACTCCGGTTGAGGTATTTTCTGGTACTCCTGCTAATTATTCTGATTTAAAAGTTTTTGGTTGTCCTTCTTATGCTCATGTTAATGATGGTAAGCTTGAGCCTAAGGCATTGAAATGCATATTTTTGGGGTATCCTTCTGGGGTGAAGGGTTATAGACTATGGTGTGTTGAACCCAAGTCACATAAGTTTTTAATTAGCAGAGATGTTAAATTTGATGAGTTTTCCATGTTGGAAAAGAAAAAAGAATCTGTTGTTGCAGGTAAAGACCCCGGTGTTAGTGAGCAGGTGGAACTTGAAAGTGAAGCTCCTAGTCAAGTGCAAGAGAGCACTTCAGATCAGCCATTTGTGGATGAGGTAGATGATTCTGCTCCTGATGTAGCAGAACAGCAACAAGAGCAACCATACAGTATCGCTAAGGGTAAAGGAACAAGAGAGATTCGACGCCCTCAGAGGTATGCAGATGCAGATTTAGTTTCTTATGCATTGTCTGTGGCAGAGACTATTGGGGTGAATGAACCTACTAGTTATCGTGAAGCTGTCACTTGTAATGAGTCTGCTCAGTGGTTAGTTGCTATGAATGAAGAGATTGAGTCACTTCATAAGAATCATACTTGGGAATTAGTAAAACCGCTTAAGGGCCAGAAGATTGTTGGAAACAAATGGGTCTTCAAGAAAAAGGAAGGTATACCTGAGGTTGAAGCAGCTAGGTTCAAGGCACGTGTTGTTGCAAAGGGCTATTCTCAGAAAAAGGGTATTGACTTCAATGAAGTATTTTCACCCGTTGTGAAACATAGCTCCATACGTGTATTGCTTGCTATGGTTGCGCTGTTTGACTTGGAATTAGAACAACTTGATGTCAAGACAGCTTTCTTACATGGTGAGCTTGAGGAACAAATTTACATGCATCAGCCAGAGGGGTTTGTTATTTCAGGAAAGGAAGATCATGTTTGTTTATTGAAAAAGTCATTATATGGTTTGAAGCAATCTCCCAAGAAGTGGTATAAACGGTTTGATTCTTTTATGATTGATCATGGTTACTCTAGGAGTGATTATGATAGTTGTGTTTATCATAAAAGGTTCTCTGATGGTTCAATTGTCTATTTGTTGTTATATGTTGATGACATGCTTATTGCTTTTAAGAATAAGTTTGAGATTCAGAAATTAAAGTCTCAACTTAGTGGTGAGTTTGAGATGAAAGATTTGGGTGCAGCAAAGAAAATTTTGGGCATGGAAATTTACAGGAATAGACAAGCGGGCAAGCTTTATTTGTCTCAGAAAAGTTACATTAAAAAAGTTCTTGAACGTTTTGGTATGAAAGGGTCTAAATCTGTGAGTACGCCACTAGCTGCACATTTCAGACTTTCTTTGGATTTGTCACCACAGTCAGAAGAAGAAGAGAAGTACATGTCTCAGGTTCCATATGCTAGTGCCGTTGGTAGTTTGATGTACGCTATGGTTTGCACTCGTCCAGATATTTCACATGCAGTTAGTGTTGTTAGTAGATACATGGGTAACCTTGGAAAGGGTCATTGGCAAGCAGTGAAATGGATACTTCGGTATTTGAAAGGCACTTCTAGCTTTGGTTTGGTATATGATGGGAGTTCTAATACTGGTGATAACTCTATGAAAATAGAGTTATTATATCATTTTTATGCTTAATATTACTTGTTTGATTTAATAAATTAATGTTTTTGGGTTAAAATATTAAAATAAAATTATTTTATGGTTGAATTGGTAAAAAGGGATGAAAATATAATTTTTGGAAATTTTCTGGGATTTTTCTGGAATTTTTATGAATTATTTTCGTGCAGGTGGATGTACTTAGAACAATCCGGGATGCACTTAGGAGAGCCCAGGCCACGCAAGCATGCCACGCAAGCGACACGCAAGCGCCACGCAATCAGAACGAACGAATAAACATTCGCCATGTGTCGCAACGCGTCATCCGCGCTCCAACGGTCATCGCCACGTGGCAGCACGGCGTTCATTTCAGAAATGCGAAACCGCGTGCCACATGGCTCTCCCTGGTTGGTCCGAACGCGTCACAGCGCGCCACGCAAGCCACACCTGCCAATCCCGTCGCGCCAGCTCATCGATCCGCGTCCCGCCTCTCTCCGCGCGCCACGTGTCGCGCTCTGGTTCGCTCCGCCTCCTTCCCCTGCCACATGTCGCGTTTTCATTGGGCAGCGCCATTTTTTATCACAACCATCGATTTTTAAGCCTGATCTAACGGTCCAGATCTATTCTGAACCAATTTTAACCCTAAAACACTACACTACCCGAGCATACAATTTTTTTAGGCAGTTTTGGACAGTTTTTGGAGCTCTCTCCACTTTGGGAGCTAGGAGGAAGGGAAGGAGCAAATTTAGGAGCATCAAGAAGCAATTTTTGGAGGAATTCTTCTCATTGGTTTACTAATTTCTCTCCTAATTGTATTTCTTTATGTTTTGATTTGTTTTTATTCCTAAATTTCTAGTTTCTAAATTATTTATTTATGGAGTAGTATTTTGTTCTAGGGATTTTAATGGAACTCATTCTATGAACATGATTGTGTAATTTTTAGTTAATATTATTATTATGCTTGAATTATCTGATTTGATGTGCTTAATGCTCTTAATTAAATTGGCCATTTAATTAGGTGATATGTTAATTTTGTGTGCAATTGAAAGATTGATATGAAATTATGAACATGCATTGAATTGGCATATATATAATGAGGAAGAAATTTCCATTATTTTGTATGTGATCATTTTTAAACTCTAGGTACTTAATGACCCATGTATGCTTAGATGACCATAGACATGTGGGCTAGGTTTATATGGATTAGAATTACATGACCATAGACATGTGGGTGTAGTTAATTAAGTTAGAGTTGATTAATAATTTGTGCATTTTAATTCAATATTAATGCGATATAAAAACAATCATGGAAATAGAATGGGGGAAATTGAATTCCTAGATTTTTATTTATTTAACTAGTTTAATTTATCTATTTTAATGAATCACAAATTTTGATAGTTCAAATAGAAAGGGAGAGAATATATTTCGGTACTTAATTCTAGTACACGCCATAATAAGTTCCTCGTGGGTACGACAACCCAGTTCTTAAAAATACTTATCACTTGTACACGATCCGTGCGCTTGCGGATTTCGTGCAACAAGTTTTTGGGGTTCCAATTGATAGTTTTTGGGGTTTAAAAGGCCCCAAAATTTGCAAAAATTTAAAAAAAAAAAATTCAAGAGTTTATTTTTATGTTTCGTTAGGGAATTTATTTATTTTGTTTATTTGTTATTATCTTATTTATTTTTATTATTTTATTATTTTTGTTAATTTTATGATTATTTTAAATTAGTTTTTAATTCTTTATTTTCAATTTTTTTTTTTCTTGAGTTTTTTTGTTAATATTGGAATTTAAAATCAAATTAAAACCGGTTAATTTAACTACAAACCCACAGCTAGTATTAATCAATATACCTTGAAGGTCTATCAAAACATTACAATCTTTGTTTGGAGGTTTTAAAAATATAACCTACAAAATGTGAAACTTCCATTAATGAAGGGAACCATACAATAATTTTACAATCCACCTCACACCAAAATATCCATTGGGAGCAAATATTATCTTGAGCATAATCAAAGGGATTAATTCAACTTTTTTAACCAAAAATTACACAATCATGTTCATAGAATGAGTTCCATTAAAATCCCTAGAACAAAATACTACTCCATAAATAAATAATTTAGAAACTAGAAATTTAGGAATAAAAACAAATCAAAACATAAAGAAATACAATTAGGAGAGAAATTAGTAAACCAATGAGAAGAATTCCTCCAAAAATTGCTTCTTGATGCTCCTAAATTTGCTCCTTCCCTTCCTCCTAGCTCCCAAAGTGGAGAGAGCTCCAAAAACTGTCCAAAACTGCTTAAAAAAATTGTATGCTCGGGTAGTGTAGTGTTTTAGGGTTAAAATTGGTTCAGAATAGATCTGGACCGTTAGATCAGGCTTAAAAATCGATGGTTGTGATAAAAAATGGCGCTGCCCAATGAAAACGCGACATGTGGCAGGGGAAGGAGGCGGAGCGAACCAGAGCGCGACACGTGGCGCGCGGAGAGAGGCGGGACGCGGATCGCTGAGCTGGCGCGACGGGATTGGCAGGTGTGGCTTGCGTGGCGCGCTGTGACGCGTTCGGACCAACCAGGGAGAGCCATGTGGCACGCGGTTTCGCATTTCTGAAATGAACGCCGTGCTGCCACGTGGCGATGACCGTTGGAGCGCGGATGACGCGTTGCGACACATGGCGAATGTTTATTCGTTCGTTCTGATTGCGTGGCGCTTGCGTGTCGCTTGCGTGGCATGCTTGCGTGGCCTGGGCTCTCCTAAGTGCATCCCGGATTGTTCTAAGTACATCCACCTGCACGAAAATAATTCATAAAAATTCCAGAAAAATCCCAGAAAATTTCCAAAAATTATATTTTCATCCCTTTTTACCAATTCAACCATAAAATAATTTTATTTTAATATTTTAACCCAAAAACATTAATTTATTAAATCAAACAAGTAATATTAAGCATAAAAATGATATAATAACTCTATTTTCATAGAGTTATCAACTGGTTGCAGTGTTATTGGTTATGTAGACTCCGATTATGCTGAAGATTTGGACAAGAGAAGATCTCTGACAGGTTATGTTTTCACTCTTTCTCATTGTGCCATTAGTTGGAAGGCTACTTTACAGTCTACAGTTGCTTTGTCCACTACAGAGGCAGAGTATATGGCAGCAGCAGAAGCAGTGAAAGAAGCCATCTGGCTTAGAGGTTTGGTTTGTGATTTGGGTTTACAGCAGAATACTTCTGTTGTATTTTGTGATAATCAGAGTGCAATACACTTGACCAAGAATACTATGTTTCATGAGAGGACCAAACATATTGATGTCAGATATCACTTCGTTCGTGACATTGTGTCTCAGGGTACTATTATTATTAATAAGATAGCTACTGCAGAGAATCCAGCTGATATGTTGACCAAGCCAATTCCAGTTAACAAGTTCAAGCATTGCTTGGGCTTGGTTGGTGTTTGTAGTAAGTGATCGCCCTTTGGGGCTTTTAGACGACGACCACTTGGTATTTTTTGAGGAATCCTAAATTTGAAGAACTTGGTTCCGTTTTGAGCCAAGGTGGAGAATTGTTAATTATGGCTTCAAAACATAATTATTAAGAAAAGGGCATATTAGTAATTGCTTCAAATTAATATTTCCCTTTACCGAAACCCTACTATATATATATTGGTTTAGTGCTCTGCCGTACGCAGAACTTTGAAGAGAAAAGCCATCTCCTACCAAAACTAAAAGAGAAAAGCAAATTGTTTTCTTAAGAACACCATCAGTCAACATTTGGAGAAAACCAAATTGATTTAATCACAATTTTGAAACTATTGTGATTAATTAAATCCTTAGCCCAATACTCACTTTATGGTTACTGTTCGTGAAAGTGAAGAGACAAAATTGAATTCATCATCAGATTTGCTATCTTCCTTTGTGCGGTAATATTAGTAAGGTTGTATTAATTATTCTTACTATTTTGATTACTGCTTTTTTGCACTGTGATATATTTGTGGGTGTATTTGGAATTTGGTATTTTGTGTGGCTTTTGAACATTGGTGTTTGTACTCTCTATTTGGATTTTGATAGTGGATTTTCCTCGGTGTGCCGTCGTCAGTGGAGTAGACTTTTCACATTGAAAGGTTGAACCACTTAAATCATTGTGTGCCATTTATTTTTCTTATTACTTATTATTTTACCGTTATCTATAATTAATTATTTGTGTAACTAAATTGGACCCAAATTACGCTTTTACTAGCGCCGATTTATAACATTTTTTTATACGGCAAATATTTGAGTTCCGGACTAACATAGAAGTTAAGTGGACAGAAACTAAAAAATGGACAAAAGAGCATGATATCTAGAATCGTTTTATAATTCAATTAAAATATGATTTTACAAAAATACCATTACTCTGTTGCAGTCACAGACCTTAAAAAAGTTTTGAAAAAATTACTCACAGACATCTATTAAATACAAATTTTTGCAAAAAAAAAAATTAATAATACTTATTTGAAACTACTCTCAATTTTAAAAGGGTACGGCAAAATGATAAAACTACTCACAATTTTAAAAGGATTTGGTAAGGAATTGTCAAACATATATAATATGTTCGAGTTGCCAACTTATTTGAAACGTTCGATAATATTTACCAAATTATTATACGATTTGCCAAAAAAAAAAAACATATATATATATATATATATATTTTTTTTTTAATTGTTTTTTGTTTCTTTTTTCTTAAAAAAAATTCATTTATTTTGTATCTTTCATATATCTATCCTCTATTTTTAATATATTAGGTTAGAGTTTGGAGTTATTGATGGTAAATATGGAGGTGGAGATGGAGTTAAGTAAGGAAAAAAGGGTAGAATGTATGAGAATTTTTTAAAAAAGTATTATTTTTAGGAGAGTGAGATGTATTATTTAATTTTAAGTAAAATAAATAAATTTGTTATTTTATTATACTTTAAATATTTAATTATTTAATGGGATGTGTGAAAGTAAAATTTGGGATTTATCAAAAATTTTCCTATTTTATATTGTTATCAGTGTGTCAGTTATTTTTTCTAATTGAACCACCCGCTGTTCTTGTTGAGGATGCCTCCAATTTTGCTGAACAACCCAATCGTATAAGTGCTGACCTCGTCAAGGCTGCTAAGCAGGTGAGATGACTGATTTTATATATCTCAATATGGATATTCTTCACAGTTCATGTTTATTTTGCATGTGAGTGTGGTACATGAGTTGTTTGGGTCTTTAGATGCTGAAAGTCTTATTAGAGTTTTCTTTCGTACGTTATTATTCAGAGTTCTAACTTTTTTTTTTTTTTGGATAGGGGTTGATTAAATGTTTCTAGTTATACTGAGTTTTTTGGGTTTATTGGGGCATATGAGATTTTGGGTCAAACAAAGTAATTTCGAAGTCCTGAGATAAATGCTATCTATTGGATTGATCTAATTGCTGTTATTGAAATACTGGAAGTGTCATTTGTGGCTCTTATGGATCATATTTGAGATCTGAAAATTTTGGTCTCAGAGATTATCACTGTAGCTTTTATCTGCCCGACTGCTTTCTTAAGTATTTGAAGTTAGTTTTCTCTGTTGTTTGATATGAGTTATTAAATGCATGCATCTGCACTTGATCCTGTTACAGTTGGATGCATTGGTTGCTGCACTTTCAATATCCACAATGGATGTTATTGGTAGTAATTTTGACTAAAATTTATTACCTAAAATACCGAAACGGTCAAGATTGGACACGTTTTTACATATATTTACGATTTGCTTTTCTCCCAATTTTCTAATAAATGGCCGTCCAAAACGGTTTAGAGGTTCATGTCACTCACTCGCAAGGTAATACCCAAACTGATTCCTGATCCTAAACCACGGATTGTTCATTTCAATACACGTCCCACGGGGCAATAATTTTGGGTTCAGATCCAAAACGAGTTGACGTGAACTAGCAGCCACGTGAAATTCACATGCAAATCAGAAGTATACAAGTTAATAAATTAAAAGTAAAATAAAGGGTCGCAAAATTTCATTTGTCCAAAAAAAAAATTCAGAGTACAATTGCAATACAAAATCATATCCCAGAAAATTCAAACCACAAACAAAAAGCTTCATTATTCTATTCCTTTTACAAAAGAAACTTAGCACTCAGCTGTATCCCACTTGTTGTTGATGCTGCTGTTGTGGCTGCTGGTAGTTAGCATATCCAGGGTATCCTCCATAGTACATGTTAGGGTCTTGAGTTACTGGGGCATAGCCATAGTTATCCTGTCTAGTTGCATAGCCATAGTATCCACCACCACCACCACCGCTACCGCTACCTCCTCGTACTGGTTTGGATCAGCCTGAGGCTAGTACATCAAAGATACAGCAGTCAATTCAACAAGCATCAAGTTAATGAATTTAAAAAAAAAATTAATATTATGGTAAAGCACTGCACCTGTTTGTTTGATTGACTCCGGCCCCAAGAAAGTCGGATGTTTTGCTCACCCAACTGGGTCCCACTTAAAGTCCGCAAGGCTTCCTCAGCACAACTTCTAATTATCACAACACAAAATAGAACAGAAATCAACCCAGGTTATTGATAAAGTATGGAGATCATAAATGGATTTGCATACCTGTCAGCAAATTGAACAAACCCACATCGCTTGCCCGCTGGTATCTTCACATGCAGTAGCTCCCCATATTGACAGAAAACTTGCCTCAAATGGTCATCTGAGATATTAGAATCCAAATTACCAACAAATATCTGCAATGATATTTTCTCAAGTCAGAGATGAAATGTTTAGGAAGTAATCAAGATTGGAATTACACAAAGTACCCACAGTGGTATTATTTGGATCGTTCTCATTCTGAGCCCCTTGAGAATTCTGGTAGGAACCTGCATATGCAAAATACATTTCTTGCGTAAGAATGGACATCAATGATAGCTCTTGATTCTGTACCTTTTATCAAAAACACAAGACAGAATTTGCAAATTCCTATTATATACACAACTTACAAGAATACATCTAAACTTCTCAAGGATAATCAGAACCATTATGCTTGATCAAATACAAATGCAAGTCAATGACATCTTATCTAACAGAAAATAAGGAACAAGGGTGTAATTGAAAGTAAGATTTATGCACGAAGAATAAGGTACCACCAAGCCTATCAAGAAAACTGATTATGTCAACTTACTGTAGTTGGAAATAATATTATAAAAAAAAGAATCATTGAGGAGGTGACAGGTCAACAGAAAAATTGATCAGAGCTAGATGGCGAAACAATTTGACTAAGGAATTATTGTTACTCCAGAAGAAGAAAATGAGACTAGAATAGAAAGTCAATTAGTCACACCAATATCAACATGCACTACAGTTAAACATTCCAAAACAAACATATTACAAAAGAAGTTATCACATTAGAATAAACATGGCATAAATTTCTGTAATGATGATTCATATGGACTTTATATCTACATTAGGTAAATTAATACTTAATTAAACAAGATAATTTATAGGAGAAAAATGAACATATCACTACCGTCCTAAACCATAAAAAGGGTTCGAGTGACATGTAAGGACTTCCAAATACAACTTCAATAAACATTTCACATCTTCAGCTCAAATATTAGATTCACAACCAAATCCAATATTCAGGTAGTCCCAAACAGAAAACTGTTGACCTGACACTGGAATCACAAGTGAGACCAGGAAAAGCAAGTGGATCCTATCAACACATGTAACAAAAGCTAAATTAAAGGCAGCAATCACTAAAAGCTACCAGCTTGCAAGCAGCAGTTTCAAGTTACTTCTATGAGTTGTCACCTGCGCTTCTCAGAATCTTTTCTGATGAACAGAAATCTAGGCTAGAATTAACTAAAATCTAACTGGATCGAGGATGATGCATAAGAAGAACAAAATGTAAGCTCTAAAATATACTGAATAAAAAGATAAAAATAAAGATTTAACAAATAAAGTGGCTTGGCAGTATATTATATTATATTAGATAAAAGTAAATTTAAAAAAAAAAATTGAGTGGGATAAAATATGATGTGAATTCTTAAGTACTTGAAGTAAAAGGTAAAACCAGTGAAGTGCCATCTAGCTGGATGGGCAAACTCAACGAATAGAACGAACTGGAAAAAGGGTAACACATACGTAAATGTGAAACTGACCTAAGTAAAGTCACGCCCTAAAGAGAATACCATTTCAGCTTGAAATCAGTAGCAGGCCAATGAGCCTCTTGACACCCTGCTTTGAGACAACAGTAGTTCTATAAGTTTCCAGGATTTTAAAACAATTTACCCAACCCAACCTTTTACAGAAATGATAGCAAGTAAATGTCAATGAAAATTGCTCCATATCGTCAAGAACATAACTGAAAGAAAAAACTCTACAGCAATGTTAACAGAGATAATATATCATTACCATGCCAACTAAGACAAGTTCAAATAACAAATGTACATTTACATCAAAACAAAAAATAAATTAAATAGTGAGCAATAACAAGACATTCATGATTAATTTCATAACAGTTAATACAATACATTAACGTATGCACTCAATTTAAACAACAACAAAAAACACGTACAAAATATTCATGTGTGAGTGCACCACAATAAAACATACCTTTTGAAAATTGCTGACCAACAGGATTCTTGTTTGAAGCTGGACCAATTCTCATAGGTCTTGATGAACAAGGGACTCCATTCATCTCAGTCATAGCACGCAATTGTTCACTTTCATCTCCAAATCTAACAAACCCATAACCTTTTGTGCGCCCAGTGAGCCTGTCAATAACAACTTTTGCACCCTTAACTGAAGGATAATGGACACTAAAAGTCTCTTGTAGCATGTAATCAGTAACATCAGGAGCTAAATCTCCTATAAAAATTGTATAATCAGGTGTATCATCAGATCGCTTCTCGCCTGCAGATGCCCAGTTTAATCTGAAATTCTGGCCACCATTAGGCATCGGGGTACCATTATAGGTTTGAAGTATTCTCTCTGCAGCAGGGCGATTAACAAACTCAAGAAACCCATAACTTTCAGGCTGGCCAGTCTGCTTGTTTCTTATGACCTTCACGCTAGCAAGCTAGAAGCACAAGAAGATTCTTAATAAACAAACAAAATAGCTTCCTCCACATTTTCAATTATTTATATATCCAAAATACATCCTACAACTATCAGCCTGAATATACATAGGTAACTTATGTGCCAACCATTTACAAACCTTGCCTAATTTTGAATAAAATGACAAATGTTATAACAACACTAATAAATATGATTACTGAGCAGCAACCTATCATTATAAAATAAAAAAAATCAATAATAGCCAATTATAGGTAAATATTATTTAGATGATAGATTAACCGGAAATATAGGTCAAAACCTAAATGCAATAACAATTGAAAATGGAGTTACCTATTTACAGACAATGAAGCATAATGAAGTACTGAACCCTTACGAGTAATCCAAAGCTAACTAGAGTAGAGTTGACTACGGTGAATGCAAGCTCATCTTCAAAATTAGCTTTATTTTAGGATAAGCAAAAGCCGACTTTGTTAAAAAAAATAAAAATAAAGGCAAGAGTAATATCTTAGAAATCGTGTTTCTCATCAAAGCAAAAGAGAAAGCGAGGGAAGATAAAAAGGCAGTCTACTTCTGCCCAGCTAGTCATGATGCTCTCATCCCCATTCTCAGCGTTACATAATATTAAAACTCCATGCACACTTCACATTAACACATAAAAATCCAACCTCAAACCCTATCTTCACATTCCTACCAATTTCATAAACATTTAAAAAAACCTTATCGAAACTCGTCGTTCATGCCGTCCAAGACCAAAAAGTGGACAAAAAAATAAAATAATAACATATCAAAAAGAGTTAAAATTTAACATGCATGATCAAAGAACTTGAACAGTAAAGGGAAAAAAATCAATTAGCAACCTTAATTATTCAGTTATTCCCAAAAATGACAAAATGAAGCACAGATCTGATGGATAAAAAGATGAGCTAAAAGCTTTGCGATTATTAAGTACACTAAGTACCTCTCCGGTGTGAGCGAAACAACTGTAAAGATAGTTCTCTTCCATCCAATACTGCAAGTCACCGATCCAGAGAGTCCGAACCTCATCGGCGCTTGTAGGCTGAAAGGGCTGATGCTGAGGGATTTGCTGAGGTGCTTGAGGAGGAAGTGGGCCGGCCTGAGCCTGAGTGTTCCACATCGGTAGTGCTTGGGCCGTCGGAGGCTGCGGTGGCATCATCGTATACAGCTGCTGGGGTTGTTGATGAGGGTACTGTTGGGCCTGTTGACCCATTTGTTGTGGAACCACACCAGCACTAGGTTGCATCATCTTGAGAGTTAAGAATCTGAGTGGAGAGATATAGGGACCGAGATAAAGAAACCCTAAAGCTAGAGGATAGGAAGGTCCCGAAAAGAAAGTGAAACCACTATCGCTGTATTGGTATGTGTCGATGTTAATTGGCTCGAGGTTACATTTCTGATAACTAATCCGTACGCGTGTCTCCTTTTCGGATGGTTGGAGTTTTAGATATCGCTTTAGGACCGTTAGGATGATCGACTTGGAGAGAATTACTTGACCGACAGCTCACCGTTATATGATCACTTATCACTTTTCAAGGCCGATGCAGTCAGTTAGGCTTGTTGAATCTAAATCACTTTTCACTGATCTATTATTTTGTCTTTTTCTTTTTTGAATACGTTTTATTTTTTTATTTACTTAAATACACTTAATTTAAGAGTATCAAAATAAACTAATAACATATCTTAATTATTATTACATATTTTTTTAATCTTCTTAATTTTTCGATCTTTAAATTCATAATTTCGTACGTATACTTTAAATATTAGTAATTGGGCGATCCCACTCAATTTGTATCGATTATTCTTGTGTTATACTTTTCCTGAACAAGAAATTTTAGCACGACCCAAGATGATTAGCATGTGTTTTACTTGCATAAATTTAAGAATATATTATTAATAATTATATTAAAATTCAATAATTTATATAATTTATATTTCTACCTTATCTCGCTGATATAAAAGTTGCTCCTTCATGAACCACTCCAGATTACAAAAAAAAAAAAAAAAAACCCAGTACCTCTGATAGTTCTTCAACTCTTTGGCTCTCTTCCCTTTCTCTCTCTCTTGAACCGTAATCAAAATCTCATTACCCGACTGTACTCCTAGTTTCTGCGAAAAGGTTCTGATTAATTTTGTTACGAAAGCTAATTGGGAATCTAGTCGACACTCTTATCAGAAATCAAGGGAAAGAGTAATGGCACAAGCTGTGGAAGAATGGTACAAGCAGATGCCCATCATCACCCGTTCCTATCTTACAGCTGCTATAGTTACTACCGTCGGTTGCTCTCTCGATGTATGCTTCTTCTCCCTGTAACTTTTCGCTATTTTATTTTCTTGCTCGAAATTTTAAGTAGGGTTTTTTTTTTTTTTTTTCATTGTCCAAATCTTTGTAATTTTTCTTTATAATGAAATGGGTTATCTGATTTTTGTTAGATTTCAATTGCTGGCTTTTCAATTTTAATAGGGTTATCTTTTTTATTTTTGTTAACTTTTCGTTTTAATTTTGGAAATTACTATCTTCATCCTTTAATCTCAGTTGGGCAGTTCACTGTTTTCTGTTGAATTATTAATTGAAGTTGGGTAGATCATGGAATTTGTACAAAATATCAATTTTGCCCTTTGAAACTTAATTCTGGTGGATGGATTAATTGGGATATACAATTCCAATTTTCTTGCTCCCTTTATCTGTTCTAGATAGTAGATAATGCAACGAAGAGCTTGTTAACTCATTTGGTATTTATGATTTGCAGATAATATCTCCTTATAGTCTGTACTTGAACCCTAGGCTTGTGGTGAATCAGTATCAGTTCTGGCGCCTCTTCACAAACTTCCTGTACTTCCGGAAAATGGGTAAATTTTAAAACTTTTGACGTGAAAGGTTTATTAGAAGGGTTGTAAGTTGAGTATGTTGTTTACTATTTTGAGAGAAAATCTACTATAGAACAGGGGCATAGCTACAAAATCCCCCATCTTCATTTTCAACCATTGAATCTACACTTATGTCAGAAAAAGTAGAATATGTAAGAGAAAAAGGCAAAAATAGTAGACCTGTTAATTAGTGGTATGCAAGTATTTTGTGGAGTATCTAATTGAATGGTGATTTGACATGTTCCCTCTATTTTGTTTGCATCCTCTAACGCCTAAACCTTCCATCAGAAGTTTAAAAGATTTATGTGAAAGATTGCAAGAGAGTGCATAGCTATTCTACAATCTCACTAATAAGAAAGGTTTCTTATTGTTAAATGATCACTGTTCTTTGTTCACCTCTAGGGAACACAAAAAAGAGAGAGGGAATTGATCATTTTCACTAATGATAATCTCAAGAAGGATCAGAAATGAAAGGATGAAGTAAATAATTTGAAATTTTCGACTCCGCTGGCCCGCGGTTCTGTTTAGAATAAGTGAGATGAGATGGTGAAAGTAACGTCAAGGGATGGAACTCATAAATTTCCTACTTTTTTCTTCATTTTAAATGACTGAATTTAACAAACTGGTTATCTTCCCTTTTCTTTCTGCATGTGAAGCTTCCTTTTGAAAGTACTTAGAGTTTGATACGTCTTCATGGGCCTCCTTTGGTTTAGCCCTTTGGTCTGATTAAACTCATGCCTGATGCACAATTTTTCTTAATGATGACTTGGATGGGGCATAAAATAAAGCTTCTTGAATCTTTAACGTCTTTTTATTTTCTACTAGTGGCATCTTAGCTGTGTATGGAATTTCCTGATTACATTGTACACTTTTGTTACATTGGATCAATAACACGTGGGAAGTTTGTGTAGTTTCTTGTTGCTGCATGACAAGATTATGGACCAATCGGCTTCTTAGAAGCATGCAATATCTAATTACATAATTATCACTGTGCAGTTCCAGTGTTCACCTCACTGAACAGCATAAAATCATCATGTGCCCTCCTCTCTGACCCAATTTGTTCTTGACATAAGAAGGAAATTTATGTAAACATAGCTGAAAAAGTTTTTAATTACGGGTCTAATAAGCCTAGAGGGGAGTGAATAGGTTATTTTCAATTTTCAACAAATATTAAATATATATAATCTAATTACAACGGCCAGACATGCAATCGCGTGTAAAGATAAATGCGGAATAATAAAACGACACACGATATTTTTAGGTGGAAACAACTTAGGCCACAACAATGACCTAAGAGGAAAACCACCGGTCCACCGGACCACCTAACTATCCATTATGAAAATTATGTTCAATTACAACCATAGAGTCCAGAACTACCCGTCGCAGATAGATCCTCCTTTCTGTAATTTACTTACGAGCCGCTTGCTCCTTTCACAGCCTCCAATAGTTAGATGTCTGGATCCGGACCAACGTTCCGATCTACTTGAGTCACACAAGATCAACCGAACCCTTCACCTTCAGTAATTTCGAGTCACACGAATACTGAACCTGTCACCTATAACGTTAGCACAAAAACACAAGTGCAATGTGTGTCCTAGAGCGGATTCAAACAATAAACAATCCTAACTAGCAGATTCAATCAGCATGCGATGTAGAAACAAAATCAGCTAGCAAAACCCTAGAACATTCATATAAAGCTCAAAAATCATGCGAATCAATTAGGCATATGAATATAACATGAAAACGCCTAAGTAAGATAGATGAAGAGAAGAAGTTAAAGTGCAACTCAGATGATAGAGAATATTAATTCAGGTTGATTCAGGATACTTTTATGCACAAACAACCCTTCACTTATATAGAGTCCAATCCTAGCTCAAATAGGATTTGCAATTCACTATAACTCTTCTCCTATCAGGATTTACCAATTACCACCATTATCCTCAAATAAGAATTCTGTTCTTAACATTAAATGTGGTCAATTATGTAAAAATAACATAAGGGTCGAATTTAGAAAAGGAGTTTGAGTAGGAATATAATACTGGCTCGATCGATCGACAGGCCGTCTCGATCGATCGACAGGCCGTCTCGATCGATCGACACACAAAACTCGATCGATCTAAATCAAACAGAGAGAACCTAGATCGAAGTTGTTCTATACTCGATCGATCGAACAGGGTTCGATCGATCTATCCAATTGCTCGATCGATCCAGTCCAAACAGAGAGAATCTAGATCGAAGTTGTCTCAGGCTCGATCGATCGACAACTCGATCAATCGAACAATACTCTCGATCGATCGACCAACATGTGCACAATACATTTTTCGTTACGATCCATACTAAGTGTCGTGCTCAATTGTGTGCAGATGTATGCATGATGGAATATTTTACCTGTCATATGGGCGTTGCAAGCTTTGTGATTCCATCATCTTGTATCGTCTGATTAATCGTTGAATTCCTATTTTAGATTACAGTCAAACATTTTGCCCACGAAAATTGCCAATACAAAATAAACCTTACAATAGCCTTGGCATCTCGTGGTTTTTCACTGATTATATTGTCATAGTACTGATGGTTGTTCGGTTATTTCAATTAGATTCTGATTGAGACAATTGACAATGGTTCATATTTATCATTTTTATGTCTTCACTTTGCCAGACTTGGATTTTATGTTCCACATGTTCTTTCTTGCTCGGTACTGTAAGCTTCTTGAAGAAAACTCCTTTAGGGGAAGGACAGCTGATTTCTTTTACATGCTCTTATTTGGTGCTACGGTATTAACTGGAATTGTCCTTGTTGGGGGGATGATACCATATTTGTCAGAATCATTCGCAAAGATTATATTCTTGAGCAATTCACTGACATTTATGATGGTTAGTCCCTTACGTTTGCTTGACTGTGTGTTAAGTATCATCATGTAATTACTCTTTGTAAAATGTTGTCTTTTGTTCGTACTTTACAGGTTTATGTGTGGAGCAAGCAAAATCCTTATATTCATATGAGTTTCTTGGGCCTTTTTACCTTTACTGCTGCCTACCTACCATGGGTTAGTGAGCTTTCAAGTTTTATTATATTGCTGTTCACACTAAATTGTTGGATTAGTATTTTATAGAAAAATAGTACAAGTCTGGTTTTGGTACTACTATTCTCAATATAACTTGTCTTTTCCCAGATGATCTAGGTTTGATGCGGACAACATTTTATTACAACATTTTTGTACTTAGCTTTAATCGGAGCTTAATTTTTGTTTTCTTGATTTTCTTGCAGGTTCTCCTGTGCTTCTCCGTTCTTGTTGGGGCTAGTGCTTGGGTTGATCTATTAGTATGTCTTCTGCTTTAAGATCTGCATTTATGGGCAGATGTCAAATTATTGTTTTTTAGTTTGCTGCTGGTAATATAATTTTCAATTTTCTGATGCAAGTTTTTTTTTTTTTGTTTTTTGTTTTTGGAAATTGATGTCTCAGGGAATGATTGCCGGTCATGCCTATTATTTTCTTGAAGATGTTTATCCACAAATGACTGGTCGTCGACCTCTAAAAACCCCATCTTTTATCAAAGCTATATTTGCAGATGAGCATGTTGTTGTGGCACGGCCTGCGAATGTGAGATTTGCACCCCCGCCTGCTGAGGATCTTCATCATGATTAATCTTTTTTGTTGTTGTTGTTGTTGTTGTTGCTAATGACGAAGATCTAGTTTTTTTGGCCATTGTCTTGTGTTGCAAATATCGGGGCAAACTGGAATTGTGATTTCTTGTAATATATAGAAATCTACTCTGAGTTGCTTATCTTGTGCAATCTTTATAGTTCTTTTACATAATGATTAGAGATCTTGGTGGAATTGATTGCCAGAACAGGAAGAAATAGGGAAAGGGACAAATGAGGAAATAAAATAATTCATGGTTGTAACTTTTGGTATGCTCTGTTCATGGTTGGTTCTTAGATAATTTTGTTAAGAATGTAGGAACTTTTTATTTATAAATTTTAATATAAATATATTATTGTTGTTTTAATTTTATAAAATGAATGGTACTGTTCCAATAACAAACATTTTATTCTCTTGCCCATTTATCAAAATATTGGTATTTAAGAATATATTGACAATTTAATTTTGCTGAAAGTACAAGTTAGTGTCATGAAACTGATAAAATTAAGCAACCTACAAAATAAGCTCAGTAAATTTACCATATAGTAGATCAAATCCAAAACATAAAGGGATGCAGCAGAATCAAAGCAAACGGCACAACCTTCCCAAGAAATTGGCACTAGTTCTCTGTTAATATAATTAAAAAAGCATATAGATTTCTCTCTTAACAATTACAGGGTTCAGACCAAATAGAAAAACAAAAGGAGAAATCCCTTTTTAACAAAATTGCATGGTTCAAATCAACAATCAAATGTGTATCTAGTAATGTCCTGACTTCAATCAAACTATCTAAAGACCAGACCCACAGGCCGGAGATGAAGACACATCTTATTAAGTTGCAGGCTTATTTTTCTCTTTCACTTAACCCCATACTTATTTGTACTCAGATGTGAATTGAATATTGATCCCAAATCTTTGAAAATCGGAAGTCGATATCCTTATTATGGAAATTACATAAGCAAGGGATCTCCTATCATGATATTGTGATCCAATGATGCAAATCGTCCCCACTATTTTGACATTTCTATGAGAGGGTAAGATACTAGTGCAACCGTTTTTCTGGTCACAAAAGAGAAACTAACAAAAACACTTGGGTAATTCATGGTACATTCTGTATGTGCGATAAGATTGTTCTGTCCTTTCTTTCCCCCCACCTCAAATCAAAGGAGTAAAAGTCTGACACATATATCATAATTAGTAAAGAGTCCCATAATTCATTTATTTCTCGACACATATATCATAATTAATAGTCCTATAATTCATTTATTTATTAAATATGTTGAATTGATCTACTAAATTTTGCTAACATTACATTTTAATCTATTATTTTTTTTTATGTAGTACAATAAAAATTTATTATCTTTTAAAAAATTGTACCCTATTATCATATCATCAGTCCGTCGGTTAATTTTTGTCAAAATAAATGATAGTAACTTTTGGAGGAGGAGAATATAAAATTGAAAAAATTGTATGAGGGTATTTTAGTTGATTGTCCACAAATTAAATAATAATAATAAAAAAGCTTTTAGTCTTCGACTAAAAACAAAGGAAAAAAAAAATACGTGGAAGAGCATCGTTTCCTTCAAAGACGAAGACAAAGAGTTATTCACTCTCCTTGTAATGTCAAACGTCTGCTTTCTGCAAATGAAAAAGAAAACAATATATATATATATTTTGATGTTAAAGCAATTTAAAAAGAAACAATCTATCAAAAAAAAAAATAATAAGAATAAATAAATATTAAGTTTAAGAGTAGAATTTTATGTATCAAATATTGTGTTAATCATTAATTGAATATAAAATTATGATGTGAGATGAAAAAATAACTGTTTAAACTTCTTACTAATAAAAATCAATTAAATTATATAATTAGATCATTAGATTGATGGTATATTAAATTTAAAAGATATTAGACATTAAAAAAGTGTACTATTAACCTAACTTATTAGACTTAATTGATATTTTTTCTTATCTTAACAAAAAAATTACAATCGGAATCACTTAAATTTTATAAATTGGTATATATTAGTCATTTAATTATTATAAATGTGATTATTTTAATTATTTTTGACTATTTTTTATCATTTTAATTATTTTATTGTTTATTTTTTTGAGACATTTTTTTTATTTAAACATCTATTAGCTCTCTAATAATAAGATTTAATTTGATTAAATTTAATTTTTTTTATAAAAAAATATCTAAAAAAATTAAAATTTTCATATTTATAATAATTAAGTAATTAATAGACATTAATATAAAAAAAATTATTTATTTATTTAATTTATAAAATTAAAAAGACCAAAGTCATACTACTTTTTATTTTAATGAATCCGAGTTCATTTCATTGGCTTCCCAACACGGACTTACTAAGGCACTCAACTCTCATCCGCACAAATACATTTCTCCCTAAACCCCCTACTCCTATCGTATGCCCTAGTTTCTACCCCCATAATTTTGCAAAACCCTAATTGCCAAACTCCGATCTCACTCCAACATTTCTCTATCTCTAACACCAAACCTTAACCCTAGACCATGTATCAGATCTCTCGTATACGCCAAATCTTATTCTCTCGTCGTCACTTCTCCACAATCCTTTCTCCAAACTCCAACACGCCACTTTCTTCAATAGAAAAAACCAGAGCCGCTCTTACCCTTCTAAAGTCCGAGCAAAACCCCAGTCGTATCGTTGAGATTTGCAAAGCTGCGTTTCTTACTCCCGAGTGTCATCTTGATCGCGTTGCCTTCTCCGCGCCATCAACAAGCTTAAGGAATCAAATCATTTCGATGCCATTCGCCAATTTATTGAGGATCTCAAGTCTCGTCCAGACCTCCGAACGGAGCGTTTTGTTTCTCATGCTATCGTTCTCTACGGCCAGGCCAATATGATTGACCATGCAATTCGCACCTTCAAGGAATGTGAAGAACTGGGTATTCCTCGTTCTGTTAGAATTTTCAATTCTTTGATTTTTGCTTGCATTGTGGCTAAAAACTATAAAGAGGTGAATCGTATTTTCCTTGAGTTTCCGAAAATTTATGGAATCCAACCGAATTTGGATTCTTACAATCGGGTTATTAAGGCCTTTTCTGAGTCGGGTTCGACTAGTTCTGCATATTCATTATTAGCAGAGATGGATAGGAAGGGTATCAAGCCAAATGCTGTTACTTTTTCGAATTGCTTTGCTGGTTTTTATGCAGAGGAACGGTTTGAGGATGTTGGGAAAGTGATGAAACTGATGGAGACTCATGGCCTTCGTCCTGGGCTTGGTACCTATAACGTTAGGATTCATAGTTTGTGTAAATTGAAGAAATCGTCAGAGGCCAAAGATTTGTTAGATGGCATGTTGTCAAGGGGTATGAAGCCCAATGCTGTGACATATTATCATTTAATTCATGGGTTTTGTAGAGAAGGGAACTTCGAGGAAGCTAAGAGACTGTTTAAAGACATGACAAATAGGGGTTGTAAACCAGATAGTAAATGCTATTTCACTTTGGTGTGTTTCTTATGTCAAGGCAAAGATTTTGAAAGTGCTTTGAGGTTTTGTAAGGACGGTATGGAGAAGAGTTGGATTCCTAACTTCCCAACTATGAAGTTACTTGTTGATGGTCTTGTCAGCATTTCAATGGTAACAGAGGCTAAAGACATTATTGCGAAGCTTAAAGAGAAATTTACGGAAAATGTAGATAAATGGAATGAAATTGAAGCTAGCTTGCCACAGTAAGGCATTCTTTACATTTTTTGTTGTTTGTATCTTTGTTTGGATAAAACCTTGAGCTTTTTGGGGGCAAATAGAACCTTCAGCTTGATGTCACAAAGTATGCTCTTTTGGGTCTAAGAAAATTTCGCATTGGCCTTTTCTTGTTGAGTAAATCTGCTACCATATTTTGGATATGGTCTTTTATCATTGGATGTTATCGTCTAATTCTTCATTTGTCCATTTAACACTGTATTTTGGGCAGTTTGCATAGATTTCTACTGTTTGAAGCTTAACTCCTCTTGAGAAGTAAAATTTCTTGGGGGTCGTATAAGGGCATCTGGTGTTTAATAGCAGTAGCTTAGCTGTGTTCAATATGGAAGCTGTTATCATTTAATGCAACTGAACATCATCTTATTGTTCAATTGTCCTGTTTCATTTGCCGGCGTGGACAGTCCTTAACCTTCCATTTTCTTTTTCCAGTAATGCTATTCATGAGATGTCTCAAAAGACATTTCACCATTTTATTAGTCATCATTTTATACTTGATGAAGATATGCTTTCATCCTTGGACCTTATTGGTTAGGAACTTAGGATATCTTAATTTGAATATTTAGGTAGAAGTTATCTTAATTTTCCGAACCTCGTATGTTTAAAAATGAAATGATGTATTATCAAATGTTGGTCGTGAAGGGATATTTTAGTCTTTTTTGTTGTATTATCTACTATTGGTAGTCTGTTGAATGCATTTTTTGCCGGAGTTTTCCCTGATTCGCATCTTTCTAGTTCCTTTTAAGAGTACGTTATGTACTCCATGTTCACATATTATCCTCTAGCTTAGGTTAGTATCGGTAAGTCTGTACTTAGTTTGACGAACTATTTGAAGTAAATGTGTTAGTAAAAAAAATTATTAAATTGCGACTTAGTTAAGATGATTTTTGATAACTATTTTAGTTTTTTTTTTTTTTTTTTTTTTTTAGAGGAATTGAATTTTTAATTTAAAAAAAATTTGAAAAAAAAAAGAAAAATTGTATGATACACAATTTTTAGTTTAAATTTTGAAAATTAGAAATAGAAAATTATATGTTATTTGTGTTCTTAATTTTTAAATTTCAACTTTTCATGCTCTGAAATTCAATTTTGAGTTTTTTTTTTTGGAATAAATTTTCATTATGTTTGGTTTTTTAATCATGTAGAGTAAGATTGAATACAGATAAGTTTATTAACTTTTAGGATTAAGAAATAAAAAATAGAAATTAAATTTCAACAATGATTGTTTGAATGTTAAAATTTGGTCAAATTTTAAAACTGAATTTCTAAATTTAAAAAATAAAAATTTGAAATAATATTAAATGATTTAATTGTATGCATAACTTGTTTTCTTTTTAGCTCTCTTTATGAAAAAAAAAATATAATGATTATTAGTTTTTTATATGGAAGAATTACAATAGAAATAGTTATAGTTTATCCAATCTCTCTCACCAACAAAACCACCATTTATCCTCCTCTGCCCCTCTGCACTAATGTGTAGAACTTTACCTTCATGAACCAGCTTCACATCCACCTTTTGAAAGACCTAGAAGATTAATTTCGAAGATGTGGGCATTAGAAGTTTCCTTTAATCTATCTGGGTATTTTCCGAAGAACCAAATATGTCTTGAGTCCTCAAAGAAGAAACTGCCAAATGGGTTCAAAAGTTTACATTGGCAAAACAGAGCTGTAGCAGACTTGATTGTTAATTAATTTAATGGATGGTTTGAAGACCATGAATATTTGCGAATGAATTTATTAGACTTTATCGCCAAATACAAATTGAACGATACAGGAGATATTTTTGTTTTGCTCTATTAAAAAAAAAAAAAAAAGAGAATCAATTTTGCCCCTGAAAAAATACTTTTTAAAAATTAGACTATATTGACGTTGTAATGTGCAAATTTATTTAAGTTACAAGACTAAACTAACTAAATCCAATAAATGCTATACCAGTCAACAATGAGATTTGCAAGAGTGGAGTTCGGCACCCCAGCATTTCTTTTCCAGTTCTACAGCTCATTGGTACGAGATCATAAATTTTTTATAGGTCATAAAATTGATAACTACCATCTTGATGTTGCATGCTGAACTTCTTTTTTGTTATTTTAAGGGTTTTGCCAAACTGATAATCTGATACTTTTAAGATTTTGATTTTCCTGCAATCCCTTTCCTCAAATATTGAGCTCCATATGCTGCGGTGGAGGCCAATGTTGTTGATGCCACCAAACAACTACACCCATTTGATTAAAGCAATGAGATGTCAATTCAAATATGTAGATGTATAAGAACACTAAGAGTATAAAAGAAAATGAGGACACATAACCTCAAGTATGTGATGTATGGCTGAGTTTCTGGAGTTCCAAATTCCGGTTGAAGAAGAGCTGCAGCGACTAGGATCAACTGGAACACTGTGTTAAGCTGTCAATATATAAGTAGCTCTCAGCAACTATCAGTGAGGTGTCTCAATGAATCTCCACCATTAATCCTCATAGCTAGTTGCCATTAAAGGTACAAAATTAACTCCCACTCTCATCTTTGGAGCTTCATTTCAAATGGCTGATTAATTTATCTTTCACATGTTATTTAAATTTCTAAAACAACTAATTAGCTTCTGATCGACTAGGATTAAATTCATCGATGTCTTGGAGGCAGTAGTATAGGTGTAAATTCAATGCAGAGTTGCCAACAGAAAGCACCACATGGTATAATTGAGAAAAAATAAACTTACCTTGCTAATAAAGAGAGGTTCCACCTTTTGGGAATTGATACCATCAAGGTTGAAGAAATCATACCAACTCTTCCACTGAAAAGAATTCAACGTTGTAATTTACAGATTTTAGTTTCTCGATTAACAAAGTTTGTCCAAAAAGCTCTAAAAGGCAACTTTACATTTGGTACAATTACCTCCCAACCTAAACTCTTAGCTCTTTGATATACTGCACCACCAACAAGGGCAACATCTCGGAACACGACGATTCCAACAAGTCCAGCTTCACCACCAAAAAAAAGGAATGCACATCATTAACATTTTTACATGATAGGTGATATTTTTACAAAGGGGAATTTGACGAGATTATCTCATTATATATGATAGGTGATATTTTTACATGCAAATACAAATGCCACAGAACAGAATCAAGAAACAAGAAGGAACTAGTTACGGTGAAGAAGGTCGTTTTGGACCATTGCCAAAGCAACGCAGCAAATAAGAACCTGTATCACAAAAGGAACACATCAAAATATATATCAAAATACCAGGTACGTTTATACTTTATACATCAGAAACCACCTGCTAATAGCAATTCAAAAAAAGAAAAGAAAAGAAAAGGCTTAACTTTTTGGTGAAAATGAAATGAGAGAAAAGCTTTGTCATTAGACTCATTACCTTGTCAGCTAAAGGATCAAGATAAGACCCAAATACAGAATTGATTTTCATCTTTCTCGCCATATATCCATCCAACTACAAAATTTAAGAATGAATATCAAAGTATTTACTTTACTTATTGCCTTTGATTTAAATCTGTATAATTGTGTTCGTATATAATATAAAGAATCCATACCCAGTCTGTAGCACCAGAGACAGCCAATCCCATTATTGCATAAGAATACCATTCATTCGTAATCATCCTGTATAATAATTTTCAATCATCACTTCTAAATTCTGCCGAAAGATGCATTAAAAATATTATCAATAAGAACTTCGAACGAAGCATACCATCCAAGTACAGGACCGGAAATTAACCGACCGAGGGATATCAGGTTCGGGAGATTCACCAAGCTCTCGAAAAATTCATTATGGTCTTCCGTGGTGTCGACCCGGGCAGAAATAGTTTGAGCGCAAGAAGAGGCCGAACCAAATTTCAAATTGAGAGGAAAGCTGGTTCTCTTCCGAAGAATGTTTAAATTGAAATCTTCGATCTTCCGCAAAACGACGCCGTTTCCTTGAAGGTATAGAGGAGTTGCGGATTGAGAAAGCTTCCAAGGAGGGAAAGAGAGGAAGAGAGGTCCATGAAGAGGAATGGTCCAATTGGAGAGAGGAGAGAGAAGCCGAGAAGTCTGAGAAGGCAAGGGAAGGAATGGATTTGCGAGAGGAACTAACGGAGGAGCTGAAATCGAAAAGGTTGAAGTTGTTAGAAATGTTCTCGATCCTTTGGTTCTTCTGATTAGTGTCTTTAGGGTTCTATAAACTGCCATTGTTGAAGCATTCTCAGTGATATGTCAGTGATGTGTCCATCATGAAAAGAAGACGAAGCAGAAGAGATCGATAACGAGCATTTCCTTCGGTTTTTGCAGAGGTTTAGGTTCTGACTTCTATGAGACACGTGACGCGTGCATAATTGCACACGTGTTAGCATTGCTTGATCTACGTGGACCTGCTTCCATTCTCAAGGAGGCCCAACGACTTGATTGAGTTTTTGCAGTTTCTATTCTATGCGATTTTATTTAAATTGGTTATTTGTGCTAAAAAGTTTTAAAATATTTGTCCATTTTGATATATTTATTATTTTAGTTTTAAAGGCTAATTTTGATTTATTTTTTATTATTTTTGTCAATAATAAGTTGCAAACTAAAGTTAAAACATTATCGTGAATTTTTTTTTTTTTTTTTTTATGAAAAAAAGGCTCCCCTCAGTTTAGGCCGGATAGGGCTATTGCCGCACACCGCCGCACCACCGAGGATCACTGCCATTTTTGTGTCAACTACCAATCGCAGGTCAGCCAGCGGATCCAGAGGGGACTGGAGCCCGACAAGCAGAGCGCGGAATCCGTAGGTTTGCCACCAGATTAAGCCGGACTAAAGAGCCCGACAGAAACTAGCGTTCTGCGTGCCTCGAACCCACGCCCTGCCGTGTAAGGACAGAGACCCTGGATCTTAGCCGCTAGAGCCCGACCACTGGACTACCAGACGATTGGTAACATTATCGTGAAGTTAAAATCACTAAATATCACTATAGTTATCGCCACCATCCTATTGAAAATTAATTTGGATTTATAAGTTACAACAACTTTTAAGGGCAGAGGATATATTAATTAATAACATATTAAATATTTGTGATATAATTGACCGTTTAACTTTATATAACGGATTCAATAAAAAAAATTATATATAATAAAATTTTACGATAGATTTATAATTCATAGTAATATATTGATTATTGGTACGAAGATAAATATATTATATTGAAACTAAATATTATTATTTATTATATTTTTATTATATTAATTTTATTTCACATATTTGAATATTTATTAATGGGTAAGCCACATTCCTAGGAAGAGGAAGAAATATTGTTAGTGGTTTGTTCCTTTGGAATGTTTTGTCCAAAGGAATGATGTTGAGATGGCAATAGAAGAAAAAGTTAGTTAAGCTGAATAAAGTCCGACACATCTCTTGAACAGAGCCAGGGGACAAAAGAAACAGAAACAAAAACAAAAAGCTCTCTGATTCTCCCCCCCATTTCTCTCATTCTAAAGGTAAGATTTCTACGTTTGAGTTTCGTCTTTTAGGTTGTATTCTTGTATTCCACAATATGATGCTGATAAACCCCAAAACTTTGTATTTTTTTTTTACCCTTTTCACAAATGAGAGGAAAGGATTGATACAAAGATCTCAACAAAGGGATTGATGTAAATATATTTTTGAAATGGGATTGATCAATTAGTTTATCAAATTTCCAATTTTTATATTCCAAAGCTAAAACGTTAATAAAATCATATGGGATTTGGCAATTGTAAATTGCATTGCAGATGAAAGGGAATAAGGGCAGGGAGAAGATGAGATGCTTTTCGTGTTGTGGAGGTGATACAACACCCACTTCCGATGATTCTATTGGCATGAGTAAGAAGGAATATGGTGGCAAAACATTTGCATCTATTATTGCCAGTATCTCTATCAATTCAAGTGAGTAAATACGATCACGCGATTTGTATCTGTTAACTTTTATATTGCAGTTTTCTTTTTTACCCCTTTACACTGCTTCCCATTTTTTCCCTAGTCAATTTAAAACTTATTTGAATTCATGTTCAAGAGTGCTATCACGATTCAGAGGCATAGTATGCTTCAGCTATTTTTGTCCTTTTGATCTCATTTTCAAAAAAAAAAAAAGAAATTAGTTAACATGATTTTGAAAGTAAAGAGGGGTTAAAAATGAAAGTATCCTGTAAGGATTATCTCATGCAATATTCTCATTTTTATATATCAAGCCTACATGTTTGTCTCAAGTCTCAACCAAATTACATGTATGAACTTGCAGCATGCAGCAAGCGCAGGAACATTGCGAAAGACATGGCTAACTTTGGAAATACAAAAATCTCTTGTATAGAGTTTACGTTTTCTGAATTGGCCTCGGCATCAGATAACTTTAATCCTGACTCTCTAGTTGGGGAAGGTGGTTTTGGCAGGGTCTACAAAGGATACCTTAAGAAACTTGAAAGGGTATATCTCAAACACACATGCTGAATGCACACAAAATTTAGCCATAAGATATGCATACTTAGATTACTATAAGTAGTTTTGAAATTGTGTGTGGTGGATTTAATTCAGGTGGTTGCTATCAAGCAATTAGATAGAAAAGGAATTCAAGGGAGTAGAGAGTTCTTTGCTGAGGTTTTGGTGTCAAGTATTGTTCAACACCACCCGAACCTTGTTGAACTCATAGGTTATTGCGCCGAAGGTGAACAAAGAATATTAGTGTATGAATACATGGCCAAAGGATCTTTAGAGGATTACCTTTTTGGTATAAACTTAATTGCTTTAACAATGTTCAAATTTATGTTTTTAGTTTAAATGTTAACAAAGGCCTGGGATGCCATGTACTGATTAATAGTCTATTTTGTCCATATTCCTAAGATGTACCTCCAGGTAAAAAGCCTCTGGATTGGGACACCAGGATGAAAATAGCTGAAGGAGCAGCCAAAGGACTTGGATATTTACATGACATGGCCGAACCGCCAATTATATACAGGGATTTCAAAGCATCAAATATATTATTAGATGATAACTTTAATGCAAAACTTTCTGATTTTGGACTTGTGAAGTTGGGTGCTCCTGGAAAACCAGGCCATATCTCTACAAAAGTGATGGGTACTTATGGTTATTGTGCTCCAGAGTATGCTTCATCAGGTGAACTCACAACTAAGTCTGATGTGTACAGCTTTGGTGTTGTGTTTTTGGAGATTATTACAGGAAGGAGAGCTATTGATGGTGCAAGGCCGTACGAGGAGCAGAATTTGATTACTTGGGTATGTCATCGAAACCCTAACTGAATTACTTGAGAAATATGATGACTTTGAAACAGCCTTATTGTTTTCCAACAAAATGTTGGGTTTTGAAACCCTTAATAGATAGATAGTGATAGTCTATCAATTAATCCTTGTTGCAGGCAGAGCCACTGTTTAAGGACAGAAGAAACTTCCCTTCAATGGTTGACTCCTTGCTTGAAGGAAACTACCCTACAAAGGGTCTGTATCAAGCTCTTGCAATCACTGCAATGTGTCTTCAAGACGAAGCTGACACCCGACCATACATGGTTGATGTAGTAACTGCTCTAGAACTCATAGCTGAATCTAAAACTGATGAAGATGTTGCAAAGGCTAGTTTGCATCTTGAATCACTCAGGAAGGAGAGTCGGAAAGAAAATAGAGAGCAATAGCATCCAAACAAATTTTGAAAGTCTTACAACTTTAGGCATACTGCTTGCTTGTATAGTATATCAAGCTCAGCATATGATACCATTTGCATCCAAAACGCCCCCTTACAAAGTAGCTGCTCATCAGTGCAAAGTTATTTGGTCCTCTGAAGCCCCACCCTAACAAGCAATTTTGTTGCACCAAATGAGACGGTTCTTCCTCCTGTAAGGTCTTGCAGATTGTAACTAGTTCATCTTGTTCTTGTATCCATTTAACAGTAAAGTCAGTGGAGCTCCTTAAAACTTTTTGAACTAAAAAGTTTGCCATGTGCAAAGTCACATAATTAGGAGTAATTTGCTACGCGAACTGCTTTGTTTATTTGAGGAGGGCTTGACCTTCACTCTGCTTGTGGAAAAAAGAAAAAAAAAAATCTATGTTGTTCTTGTGAACTTCAAATGTGACTTAAGTGCTCTGTTATTGCAAACCATTTTGTTTGCTGCTTAATTTTTCAAAAAAAAAAAAAAAAAGGATATTTTTTACTTTTTTTTTTTTTTTTAAGTTTTTGCTGATTAATACAAAACAGTTTAAAGATCATATATCCATGCAATATTGTTCGTAAACAAATAGTTGGATCATTTCACTGTGATAAATTCAGTCCTTTGTGCGGGAGGAATCTGCAGACCCTTAATTTCTTGAGACAGACTGGAGAGAAAACTCTTGCTGAAACATCCTTAAACCATTTTAGCTGAGGGGATTAGTAATAAATATGGTGCTTTGAGACTATCTCAGTCATCTCACATTAAGGTTCACTTAAATGTTCAAGTTATGTACGATCATCTCACAGAGGACCTCTGCCTCTTCTTTTCCTTATAACTTTATTTTTATTTATTTTATAAAAGCCCCTTCATTTGCATTTTTATTTAATTCATTTGCTTTTTTATTTTTGTGTATTTTGGAAGGTAAACATTGAGTATCCCCTAATCGTGAAGGTGAGTATTGAAAAGGTGTTTATTAATTTTTGTTTTTTTCGGAGAGTTCGAATCCTTGAGTAGTTCGAAGCTTTATCAAGTCACTTTCTAATTTTTTATAAACATAATAAACAGATTCAATCGTGCCATCGATCAATTGCAATATTGTCATGCGACAAATTTAGAAAATTACAAAAAAAAAAAAAAAAAAAACAATACCTCTAAAATTTATAATAATAAAAATAATAACTCAATAATATTGAATGATGTTCAAGTTAGACGACGTTCAACATTGAATGGATCTAAATTACCACAGTTCAAGTTCAACTTGAACAATGTCTAATTAGACGGTGTTAAAAAAAAATGATATATTAATCATTTTTTAATATAAAAAATATATGATTTGAACACAAATGATGCTATGTTTATTTTTTTTTCAATCATTTTCACCCAATAATAAATTGGGTAAACGTTTTATATCATAATAAATATTTTATATTACTATCAATTTAGTATTTTATATTTTTTTACTATCAATTTGCTACCAAACATTTATAGTATGTTATCAATTTGATATTTATGTTAAAATATAGGTTAACTTTAGATAGAAAAGTCACGTGATTTACGCATGAAATTTAAGAAGGACATTTTCATCATTTTTATTTATTTTATTAAAAAAATTTGAAAGAAGCATCGGCATGACTGGAGTAAGTTTTATATTTTCATTTTGAAGTTTTGTTTACCTTTGTAGGAGATACGAATCACAGCCCATTTGTGTGCATTATTAGAGATGCCGCCGCACCATCGTTGGAGACACTGTCGTACCACCAACCGAAACCTTGCCGCATTGTCAACTGCCCAACTCTACGATTTCAAATCGCGTAAACCAACACCAAAATCAGGAAAAAACTCGCAGACGGCCACAACATAAAACCCGGCCTTCGTCTGACCACCGCGCTCTACCACCACCACCACACCTTGTCGACACCAGTATGCACAGACCAACTGGCAACTAAGCTGCAAACGCTGTGTATTAGAAGAGCTATGGAGGGACCAAAAAAATTGGGGAAAAAAAATCGAAAAAAAGAGGTGAAGAAATTCCAAAAAAAAAATTACAAATTGTGTTAACATTTAAGGTTTTTTTCAATTTACAATTTATTTTATTTAATTTTAATATTTTATTGTTGGAAAAAAATTGATAAATCCATGAGCTGTATCTTTTTGTGTATATATGTGTATATTTCATCTAATAACCATATACTCACATTAGTAATAGATTGATTGTTTGTTTATTCAGTTTATCAATTTTTCATTATAATCTGTATGAAGTATGATTATTGTAAATTCTTAACAGTAAGTGGTTGAAGTTTTTGTGTATATTTCATCCATAAATATTTACTGATTATCGCATATAAAGTATGAATACATTTTATTTCAATGTCATAAATAGAAACCACCTTTCAATTTTTTTATAAAATAAACAAAAATGACGAAAATGCCCTTCTTAAATTTCCATGTGGGAAGTACATGACTTTTTTCAACCAAAATTAACCCATATTTTAACAAAAATATCACGTTAATAACACATTATAAATATTTGGTAGCAAATTAATGGTAAAAAAAACATAAAGTGCTAAATTGATAGTAATTTAAAGCGTTTAGTATGATATAAAATGTTTACCTAATAGATTTCATACCCCATAAATTAACTTAAACACATTTTCCCTCTTCCGTTTTATTCTTGGGAAAACCTCGGAATAAAACATTGAAGTTACCACAAAAAAAGAAAATTCTATTTCACTTTTTCATGCTTAGGAAATAGAAAAGCCAATTGATCCCAAAGGAAATGATTCCACATTTTGATAGCATGATTCTCACAATGTACAAATGGATGAATCACGCTCCAACCACATCTAAAAGCAAGTCAAATGGCACCGGTGTTGACATTTTGGGAATTAAATCACTACAGTCAATAGGCACAAGTCATAATAAATAGTTTAGGGAATCAAAGTTCATTAAAATGAGAACATTTTCGGGGGAATGTCTGAAAATTTCCCTTTCAGGGATGTCTCACCGTCTCATACTAAAAAATTGTGTACTGGGAAAAACTGGTTCCCGTGTGTTACAGCAATGACCACCGTAGTTGTGCTAACAGCCGATATTTTTTTTTTCTTCAAGCTCAAAATTCAATGCTCCTTTATTTTCTAAGCATTGATCAACAAATTTACATTTTTATTCTCTCTGCCATTCCTTCTATTTATATTTCCTATATAAATTGTTATTTGACAAACTAAAACCTTGGGAATATTTTTCATAGCAGACTCTATTAAGAGGTCTCCATCCTCATCAGCACACATTTTCTTAAACAACCTCTCAAATTGGTGTGCACTATGCTGTAAGACTCTGTCAATTATATTTCGAACCTCAAGGTATATATGAGTGCTAACAAAGTACAGAAACCAATTGCAGATTTTAAAAATGAGAACTTTTTCTTTGCTTTATCCAGCAATAAAAAAAGGAAAACTCTTCTTGAGATATCCTAGAGTCTGAGTCTCTAACGGCAAAACAATCCATTTTGTTAATAGATGAAACGCATAACCTGTATACTATATTATAAAGTTGATCCAACTTTTCTCTCCAAGTTGCAGCTTCATTGTCCTTTGGCATAGGCTTGGCAAAGACGAGTTTTCCTAAGAATTACCTATTTAAAAAAATAACAGCTACCATGTTCACTGACTAAAAAAATAGGAAAATGTTGTCCATAATCTTTCTAGCAGGCATTTTTATATTGTTGAATTATGAAATCAACAATGGCGGCAACGATGTTGGCTGGTGAATTCGGCGCCGACCATAGTTGTTGAATTCTTCTTTAACGACTAATTCCCTTTGAATTATTAATATGGTTGTTGTAATAGTAGTTTATATTAGTCTATATAAACATGTATAAACTCATTGTAAAATAAAAGAAATGAAAGAAACGAAAATAAGAAGCTGATCAGAGAATAACTTCTGTATCACTTGTTTGTTTCTTCATGAATTTCTTCATGGTATCAGAGCCAAGTCGTTGTTCTATTCAAATTTGAAGCCCTTGTTAGCCTAAATTGAGTTTTCTTTCTCTGAAAAATATCTTTTGTTAGAAAAAAATTCTCACCCAAATACCCAAATACATATTAATTAAAAACCTCATTTTTGAGTCAGTATTTATCTCACCTAATTTTACCAGATTACTTTAAACAAAATTCTGAGCATTTTGGTAAAATTAGGACAGAAAAAACACTATTCACGCGCCTTCACGCGCCTCCAGAAGTTGGCTGGAAAAATTCACGCGCCACCACGCTCAAACACGCGCCCTCACGCGCCAGCTGAAGGTTGAAGACGCTGACGTGGCAGAATTGATGACATGGCGATGCTTGGTTGGTCCACGTGACACAATTTGCTGACTGTGACGGATCGGTTCTCCCAATCACCAAACCGGTCCGGTTTGAACCGGTTTGGTCCAGTTAAGCCGATTTTCTACCCGGTTTGGTCTATTTCACCCGGTTTGGTCACTTTTATCCGGATTTTCATCCGGTTTGGTCCATTTTATCCGGTTTTGATACAAAATTGACCGGTTTTATCCGGTTTTGATCCAAAATTGACCGGTTTTATCCGATTTGATCCAAAATTGACCGATTTTATTCGGTTTTGATACAAAATTGACCGATTTTACCCGGTTTTGATCCAAAATTGACCAATTTTATTCGGTTTTGATCCAAAATTGACCGTTTTACCCGGTTTTGATCCAAAATTTACCGTTTTATACGGTTTTGATTCAAATTTTCTAGTTTTAGCCCAAATTGGAGCTTTCAAGAGAAGTTCTTTACCAATTCGGACTAACCTAGACGAAGCCCCCTCATTATGGTAAAAATGATGAGGATCTGAAAATAAGACTGGGAATAACTCCAGTTATGTTGCGGCAATTCTGCCTTTCTTCAAGGCACTTCAAAAAAGGTGACTTGTTGTTGGCTGATTTAACCAAAAAAAAAAAAAAAAGGTTTCATCAGTTTGAAAAAATGGAGCCAAGTCGATGCTCATCAGTTTGAAAAAAGGAGCCAAGTCGATGCTCTGATATTAAATGCCAGTTTGGCATAATAATAATATATCAGAGCCAAGTCGATGCTCTGATACTGTTCAAGAATAAACAAGTTGTTGCTGTTCAAGATGCAAAGGCCAAATAACCAGACATATCACTTGGACTTTGTGAAGAAATATGGTTACAACTTGAAAGATCTGATATTAGGTTATTAAGCAAGTTGGACATACGAAATATCTATGCACCAACTTGAGGGGGAGTGTTGAATTATGAAATCAACAATGGCGGCAACGATGTTGGCTGGTGAATTCGGCGCCGACCATAGTTGTTGAATTCTTCTTTAACGACTAATTCCCTTTGAATTATTAATATGGTTGTTGTAATAGTAGTTTATATTAGTCTATATAAACATGTATAAACTCATTGTAAAATAAAAGAAATGAAAGAAACGAAAATAAGAAGCTGATCAGAGAATAACTTCTGTATCACTTGTTTGTTTCAATTTCTTCATATATATTTCTTCACACTGATCTAATGTCATTAGCTTAATGCCGAGGGCAATAGCAAGCATGCCACCCATTGATGTGCCACATATAAGGTCAGACAATTCATGTATTCGTTTCCCAGTAATTCCCTTCTTAATTTCTTTCAGAATTTGCACGGTTGCTAGACCTTTCATGCCACCACCATCCATTGAGAGTATACGACAACCCTTGCTTAGGCACCTGTCTCCCCCTTATGGCACGTGTAGATTTTCATTCTCCTCTATAAAGACGCAACTTAAGTAGAGCCTACCATACTGATAACATCAAACTACATACACAAATTAAATTCAGATGACAAATCAAGAATTGCCAAAGCTCATGCAGCCGCTTTGTTCACATGTGGCTCACGAACAACAGTCAAGCCCAGGAGTAGCTCCCTCAAACTTTCAGAAGTAATCAGAAGGTGACGATTTTCCAAACAAAAGGTCAAATTTCCAATTGCGAACAAAGCTAACCTTTGTACCTGATAATATATATGAACCAAATGTTAAAATGATATTCAACCGAAGAAAAATAATACATTCTGATGAGAAAGTTGTCAAATTGCCTCTAGATTTTGTTTAATGACTTCAGCAAATCCTTGTTCAACATCTTCTATGCCACTGTATCAGAAACATAAGCTAGCTTTACCACAACCTGCAGTACGAAAATCACTTCCTTCCTAGAAACATATTTGAGTACAGTTTCAATGGGTTGCATGATGTCAGATTTCATCAAATGCATTGCAGCGGAAACTTCTCCGGCAAGTGATGAAAGAGTAGAACGGACTTGTTCAACCTACCATAGGTCAAATCTATTCAGAGTGTACTCATCAGATCACTAAATAACCAGGATGGAAGGGGGATACTCATGATAATGCATATTACAAACATACCATAGGACAATTGTCTTATTGCATTCTCGTCTTTACCAACAACTACACGGTTTCCTTGGTCTTGCATTATATTTCCTAGTGCAGATGCTAGCAAAGGGTAATGACAGGAAGAAAAACGAAACATAAGAGAGAAAAAAACATTAAGCCTATGCCTGGATGCACCAAAATAGCAACTGTTTTCCATCTACAATTACCAACAAAAAGAAAATTATCAAAATATTTTCTCTCCGAATATTAAAAGCCAATAAATGTGCTGCTGTAATGATGTAGTGTTAATTACTACCTCTATTTGCAGATTCAGCGATCCTAGATTTTCATCGGCCACGATCCTGATATTTGCAAGAGACATTAATAAAAGTCTCTTAAATTAAGTTATTTGTATTGATTAGTGTTTATATCGGTGTCAATTAATCCTTTAATTTTGTAAAAATGATCAATTGAGAATAAATTACATTATTTTAATAGTTTTTTATTATAATAGTATTGTTTTTTTGTCAAATAATTAAATACGATTAAAATACGAGTATTTAATAACAATAAAGTCATAAGTAATATGAAATTTTTTAAAAAATATTCGTTTTAAATATTTGTTAATTGTCGCTGTTATATTTAATTTTTTATTATTTTTAATTTTTATTAAAAATTAAAATATATATTTAAATAAATTTTCGTTTGAATATTATTTTTGTTAGTTTTTTAAAATAATTTTAAGTTAAATTTTACTTTTATTTTTTAATAAAAGTTAATATTTTATTTACGTTTGAATAACTTAATAGAAAATAATATTATTTTAATAAAAAAATATTAAAATAATATAATTTTTTTTTAATAATTTTTTTTATAAAATTAAAAGATTAAATAATATTATTTTTAACTAAAAAATTAAACAAAATAAATCACATAATTAAAAAAAAAATTGTGATACCTCACCTATATCATTTATTAAAGCTTAAATCTATTTTGAAGTTTCGTCATTATTATAATCCTTTGCGTCAGCTCATACTATCCCGCAAGAAAGCTTTTTAAAAATAAATGTTCAATCGAATTAAATTATATATTGTAGAAGCAAGTCAAGTAACAAGTGATAATACATGCAAGATCGACTATAAATCTACCATGTGATACACATTATTTGCTCGCATTTTCTACACTTCAACAATGGCAACATTTAAAAAATAAAAAAAAACATTGATAACATTTTCTTTTGAACAAAAGAAAATAATTCACAAAAGAAGTAGCAATCTATACTATATCAAATTATCGATATTAGAGTATAATTTTTTACTTATCTATTAAGTAATAATTAAGTGCTTATAGTAATAATTAATCTGATATCTCAAATTTGTATTATCACGTATATAAGCAACTGATCCATGTAAGTCCAACATTGGTAACATTTTAATATTAACATTAGCTGCAGTTATAAGCCAACAACATAAGTCAATATTGACTTCAACATATATAGGCCATTATACTGGCCCCTACAAAAAACTAAATCTCACTTAATAACTTATTATCAACTTATCTCTCTTTACAAACCGATGATGTCGCAAATATTAATTTATGTTTTAAGGCCTTTGTTACCCACTTTCAGAAAGTACTGGTTTCGGGTAAGATTGATCCTAAATAAGGAACATTTTAATTTTATAATCTTTTAAATAAGTAAATTTAGCCTAAGTAAATATAGTCACATGTGTTTTTTTGGAGGGTTCAATTTTATCTATTTATAAAATATATAAAAAACCAATACTTGGCCACACTCGCTGGATTATTGTCAACACTGGTTGAACTTACAAATCTACCCAAAACAACTGATTTTGGAGAAGAGGGAGGGAAACCAATCTTGTAAAGAATAAGGAAGATGGGGTCATTGGGTTCCGCTTCAATCTTCGCCAATGGTTGCCGGCATTTCAGTATCCCTGTTGCCCTCATGCGCACCATAACACATACCAATGTCTCTGTCCGTGAACAATTCCACTGCAAGAAGTTGTTTCAGGTGGCTGCGAGTCCAAAAAAGAGAACTTTTGTCTTTCAATCGACGAAACCAGACTTTATCAATACAAATGCTGTTTCTTCTCTAAATGGGTACCTATATTCTCTGAATTCATCGTTTATGCACTTTTGGGTATTTGAGAGTTTGGAGTTTTAAGGAGGTGTTTATTTCTTTAGTTTGATAGGTATTGATGAACTTGTCAATTTCCCCATTTTTACGACTTACAAGTTGAGCGGCTTCGGTAATAGAGCAGGGACAATTTAGTTACTATCACCTTCAATTCGACTACGATGTAAAATGAGTGACTGAAGATAACTTTTGTTTTTTCTTAAACTGTGTGACATTTGTGAAGAGCTGCTAAACTTTGAATTAATGCATCTGTTAATGTATAACTCATCTGATTTGATGCTCCTGAAAATTTAGTTTTGGTTGATCATATATATTTTTGGTAATTAGTTCATTTTAAAACATTGATGAAAATAATTCTATGCTCAAAGCCTATTTTCTATCTTTATTTATTTATTATTTTCCTCTGCATATCATGAGGTACAATTGTACAAATGGTTCTTTTTTTTTTTTTGAGAACAAAATATGTTATGCTAGCTGCCCCTTCTTTCCTAACTAACTTTGAGAAGTATGTTTGTTTCAGAAACCCTGTATATGATAGCTTGCTTCCATGCCCCTTGCACAATGTACCACCCAGAATTGAACACCTGGTTGTTACGGATGGGGGGCTTGTTCTGGAATTTATCTCTAAAGCTCTTGATCTTTCTGCTTTGTGAGTATTGCTGTTTAGTCTGTTTACTGACACATGATTATTTTCATCAATCATCCGGGAATGTTATATAAAAAGTTCCATTATTTGAAGATATGTTGCAGATCTCATCCATTTTGGAGCTGTACATTATGCTCTTGTATGTCCGCAGCCTCCCCCAACCGCAACTCCAGAGCAAGTAAGTTTATTTAAAAAATTCACTGAACCATCAGTTTTGGAAAACAGAGCTTCAATAAAAGGGAAAACTGTACGGGAAGCACAGAAGACTTTTAGAATAACCCATGGAGACCAGTTTGTCGAAGTTGGAACTTACTTGCGTGTATATGTACACCCAAAACGTTTTCCAAGGTAACATAGTAAATTTTGACAGCTCTTTGATGTTATTGATTTCACTTGCACTTTTCTCATAGACTTCTAAATTTGATCAGGTGCTATGAAATTGACTGGAAATCAAGAATTATAGCTGTGACTGAATCCTATGTAGTTTTGGACAAACCTGCTGGTACATCAGTATGTAACGAATTCACAAGCTTTGAATTTTGTTGATGTTAAGTTTTGTGTTCACAAATTTGAGGTTCTATTAACCATTTTCTATCTCGATTTCAGATGCTAAATGGGTTTCTATGTACATTACTTTGTTTCTCATCCATATTTGTTGTCAGATTATAACTATTATATTTTTCTTTAAGGTTCATTTCATCTCAAGGAGATCATTGTTTTTGGGTCACATCTGTCACTTTCTTCGCAGCAACCTCTCCTCCTTGTAGCTACACAGCACACAGTATTAGATAAGGGGTTAAAAAGGTGTAATCTACATAAAATATTGGGGGGTTCAGATTTTTTATATTTGAAGGTATCTAGACCAAAATTTCAGTTTCAGCAAACATTATCTAAAGAAATCAGGTTTCTTTATTATTAGGTTATGCCATGGTTACTTTAGTTAGATATCTTCATTTTCTGTGAAGTTCAGCAGCGTGAAGAAATATTTGTCGATTTTCTTGAAGATTTATGCTTTGTTTTAGACTTAAATTCTGTAGTCCCAAAGTCCTGTGGAAACCCATCTAGCTTTACCAAACTTCAATTTTATTCTAATGTCAATTGAAGTGTTTATTTACTTGGCATTCACTGTGAGACATTCCCCCCCCCCCCCTCCTCTCTTATCTTTGTACTTTTCGTTGATTGTTCATTGTTATTTTGCATATTCTATCTGTAATGTAATGACTATATGGTCAGGTTGGAGGAACAACAGATAACATTGAAGAAAGTTGTGCAACTTTCGCCACTCGTGCATTAGGATTAGCAGAACCATTAAAGACAACTCATCGGATTGACAATTGCACAGAAGGATGGTATTGTATCTAATTGCAGTTAGCATCATCTAGTTATTCTTTTGTTCATACATCTAGTTATTCCTGTGCAGTGTTGTTTTAGCTAAGACCAAGGAGTTTTGCTCACTATTTCATAAAAAGATCAGAGTAAGTTATTTTGATTGGATTTTCTTCATTTCATACACTGAACAAGCCCTAGTTCAAGGGGTTGCGCAGCTACAGAATATAGTAGCTGTTTGATCCCTGTTGTTGAGGATCTTGTGGTGTCCTACTTTGTGAGCTTACGCTCTTAGATATTAGATGCACAAATGTAAGTTTCTATTTTAGTAGCATTGTTTGTCTTGGTTGATGTTTTCACATTACTGCACAAGTTCAATTCATGAAGTAATAAACTAATAATATCTTCTTCTTTTTTTGTTAAACTTGTAATCAGGAGAAAAGGGTGAAGAAACTTTATCTTGCACTTGCTGTGGCTCCTTTGCCAATTGGGGTAATTACTCACTACATGCGCCCAATTAACAGAGCCCCAAGACTCATTTCAGAAGGTAATCTCTTTGAAGCATCTAGTGACTAACATTATTCCCCCCCCCCCCCCCCCCCCCAAGAACTTGGGAAGAGTTTGCAGTTAATTATCTCTTATCTGGTTTCTTGTTCCGTAGCTGGCCATGACATTTACCAATAATGATGCGAAAAGTTACATAAAAGATTTAATATAACTATGCATGAATGTGCTCTTTCTCTTGATCTTTTCCTTTTACCTGTCCAACTAATTTTCCGAGCTTATGCATGAGTCATGAAAGCTACTTTTTATAATTGAATAAGTATAACCAAAGCTCCTATGACATGCAGATTTTATTGACGGATGGTGCCCGTGTAAACTTGAGATTTTAGATTGCAAGATGGTTCAGTGGCCAAATGTTGCCACTGAGAAGAAATATTGTATTGAAGACTGTCAATGGCCTTCAAAAGATCATGCATATGAATGTAAAATTAACATTTTGACTGGTAGGACACATCAGGTATGGTGCAAATGAGTATAAAAGTTTGTATTACCTTAGCATTTGGGTTTTCCTCGTCCTTTGGAGAAAGATTGTGATGATATTTTCCTTCGTTTTTGTTTGCTTTCCATAAGGCACTTATTTATTGATCTTGTACCTTTCATTTGGTGAAATTTTCTTATTTATAGTTGTATGAAAGAGGATTCTTAAATATTTTGCTTGGAAATAATGGAATTAATTATGCAGAGTCGAGCACAATTAGCGGCCTGTGGAGCACCATTAGTAGGTGATTCGATGTACATGCCTGCTGTACTTGCAGAGATGAACACTCCTGGGATGAACCCATTTGGCAAATGTAGAAAACATTATACTAATGAAGATGAAAAAGAGATGGCTATAACAGAGTGGATTGCACTGCATGGAAAGGAACCAAGTGTTAGTATTGGTCTTCAAGCATGTCAGATCTCATGGGATGACGACGAAGACATTTATGAAGCTGGATCTCCTTGGTGGAGATAATGAGAAAATTAGATAGATGGATCAAGCACAAGGTCTTGTATATTGTTGAGCATTGGTAATTATTACATCTGTTTTCAACTAACTAACAACATCAACATGAACTTAATTATGAATTAGTGTATTAAACTTCATCAACTCAATTATATTAAAGTGATGTACGAACAAAATATGGTATTAAATAGGAACTTAGAGCTTTTGTTATCTACAATTGTAGTAACAAAAGAAAACTGCCCCAAAAAAATTCCTACATCCTCCGAAAAGCATCATCTTATTTAATGCTGACTAAATTGCAATCCTTAGGCTTAAGGCAAAATCCATGATATGATTAGCTATATCATCTATAATCGTCATCATTTACTACTTGAGTTCCTTAAGATATTAGTAAATGTAATGTAAATAAGTTCATCAATAAAATAGTTTAACAATGCTTAATTAAATATAGAAACCGTGTCTTGTAATATGCAGGAAGGAGATTCAAACATTAATAAAGGCTATTGTAACTATTCTCCCTCCGTTTTGATATTTAATATAAAAAAAAAATTGTGATAAGTTTAAATAAATAGAAAAGTTTATAATATCAAGCATATATATATACTTTTTAAAATGTACATGAATGAAAAAACTACCATTTATTTTAGGTTTGTTAGGGCCATATCTTCTATTTAGGAATGTTTGCATCCCTGCAAAATTAATTAAACCTTATTTGATAACAATTTTGATTCTTGATTTTTGATTTTTTTCAAATGATTTTTCAATTAAGTATATTTTGTAACAATTTTTTATTTTAATTTTTATATTTTTAAGGAATCAAAACCAAAATATGAGGTGATTCAATCTTTAAAAAGAAAAATTTTCAATCATATTTATGATTTTTTTCATTTTGATCAAATATTTTTTCTAGAGAGTAAATCAAATTTTATAACTTTTGTATGATTAAGTATTTAAAGAAAATTATTAAAAGTTTCAAATTTATATAATAAAAAAAATAATCAAATTTTTTTTTTTCTATTTTTATAATTTTTTTGGAAAAAAATAGAAATTATTATAAAAAAATTTGGAGATAATTTTTGATTTTTTTATTAAAAATTGCTAAATATAAATTATTATCAAATATATTTGTGATTACTTTAATAAAATGATCAAAAATTAAAAATTTAATTATTTAATAATAAATCAAAATTATTATCACATGCCCTTAATTAGTTTAACAAAAAAAAAAAAATGTCATAAACAAACATAAGTGGCTTGTACTACGAATTCAAGTAGTTAGTTAATGTATTTTTCGTGGATGTCCTTAGAAGTCACTATAGTTTTCGGAGTGATGGTGAAACCTAATTGAATTAATGATTTAAAATAGTTGAATTTTAATGTCTAAATACATTTTATTAAAAATAATTTAAATGTTACTAAATAAGAATAATTTTTTAAATTTATTTTATTATAAAATAAAATTACGTACTTTAATACTATTTTTTGTTATTTTGTTAATTCTATTCATTATCTTGTTATATTAATTATTACATCAATAGTAACTAGCCTACAAAACTGCTTTAGCAAAAAAAAAAAAAAAAAAAAAAAAAAAACTAGCCTACAAAACTGAGCCCGTACCTCAAACGTTTAATAAAAATAGTCGGCCCATTTAACAACATTTTCTAAGATCAAAATCATTTAATCTACCCAAAACTGACCGTGCTGAAGAGGAGGGAGAAAAACTTGTAAAGAACAAAAATGGGGTCAGTGAGTTTCGCTTCAATCTTCGCCAATGGTTGCCGGCGTTTCAGTATCCCTGTTTCCGTTATGCGCACCTTTACACATACCCATGTCTCTCTCAGTGAAAAATTCCACTGCAACAATTTGTTTCTGGTGGCTGCGAGTCCAAAAAAGAGAACTTTTGTCTGCCGATCCACGAAACTGGACGTTATCAATACAAATACTGTTTCTTCTCTAAATGGGTACTACCTTTATTCTCTGAGTTCATCGTTTATGCACATTTGGGTATTTGAGAGTTTGGAGTTTGAACGAGGTGTTTAGTTTGATAGGTTTTTTTTTTTTTGGCAAAGAGTTTGATGAACTGGTCAATTTTCCTATTTTCACTGCTTATACTTTGAGCGGCTTCTGTATTAGAGAAGGGAAAGTTTAGTTAATATCATCTTCAATTCGACTCCGATACAAATTGAGTGACTAAAAACTTTTTTTTCCCTTTAGCTGTGAGAGGTTTGAGAGAAACTGCTAAACTTCAAATATAATGCATCTGTTAATGTTTGCCAAGGTGCACTGCCATGGGGAGCAGCTGAGAAAAGTTTCAGACATTTAAATGCCGTGTATAAATCTCATTCTGCCTAAAGCCTTGAAATTTTTAACCACACATGTACATTTATTTATACTCTCCTAAAGATTTATGATTATGTTTTATGATTTATGATTAAATAGTTTTTTTTTTTTTTTTGTGGTTTGCGATTCTTTTATAAAAATAATAATTAATGTGTTTGATAAAAATTTATACTCAATAATTTTTAAGAAAAAAATCAAAAATCAATTTCAAGATTACCTTCAAATTGTTTGGTAATACTTTCTATTTTTTGAAAAAAAATATTTTAGTTTTTTTTTTTTTACAAATTTTAAATTTTTAATCATTTTCTTCTAATATTTATACATATAAAAATTATAAGATTTGATTTACTATCTAAAAAATATGTTTTGTCAAAATAAAAAAAATTAGAAATCACAAATTTGATTCAAAAATCTTCTTTTTAAAGTGAATCATTCCATATTTTGGTACTGATTTTTTAAAAATATAAAAATCAAAATTAGAAATCATTATCAAACATATCTGATTAAAAAATAACTTTTAAAAAATCAAGGATTAAAATCGTTATCAAACAAGCACTTAGTTCTTTTGGTTGATCATATATATAATTTTTGTAATTAGTGCATTTTAAAAACATTGGTGAAAGTAATTCCATGCTTAAAGCCTGTTTTCTATCTTTATTTTATTTTTTATTCTTCCTTTGCATGTCATGAGGTACAATTGTACAAATGGTTAGGGATCCGTTAAGGCAACATTTGTAGGTTATTTCCATGTTATGCTAGTTCATTTTTTTTTAAACAAAATTCGTTATGCTAGTTGTCCCTTGTTTCCGTGCTAACTTTGAGAAGTATGTTTGTCTCAGCAACCCTGAATATGATCGCTTGTTTCCATGCCCCTTGCACAATTTACCACCCAGAATTGAACACCTGGTTGTTACGGATGGGGGTTGTGTTCTGGAATTTATCTCTAAAGCTCTTGATCTTCCTCCTTTGTGAGTGTTGCTGTTTGGTCTGTTTGTTGACATATGATTATTTTCATTAATCAAACGGGAGTGTTATATAAAAAGTTACATTATTTGAAGGTATGTTGCAGATCTCATCCATTTTGGAGCTGTACATTATGCTCTCGTATGTCCGCAGCCTCCCCCAACTGCTCCTCCAGAGCATTTCAGTTTATTCAAAAAGTTCACTGAACCATCAGTTTTGAAAAACAGAGCTTCAATAAAAGGGAAAACTGTACGGGAAGCACAGAAGACTTTTAGAATAACCCATGGAGACCAGTTTGTCGAAGTTGGAACTTACTTGCGTGTATACGTACACCCAAAACGTTTTCCAAGGTAACACAGTAAATTTTGACAGCTCTTTAATGCTATTGATTTCACTTGCACTTTTCTCATAGACTTTTAAATTTGATCAGGTGCCATGAAATTGACTGGAAATCAAGAATAATAGCTGTGGCTGAATCCTATGTGGTTTTGGACAAACCGGCTGGTACATCAGTATGTAATGAATTCACAAGCTTTGAATTTTGTTTAGTTGTTGATGTTTAAGTTTTGTGTTCGTAAATTCAAGGTTATATTATCTATTTTGTATCTGAATTTCAGATGTTAAATAGGTTTCTATGTACATTATTTGTTATCCACATTTGTTTTCTAATTATAACTGTTATATTTTTCTTTAATGTCATCTCATCTAAGGAGCATATTGTTTTTGGGTCACATCTTTTTCTTTCCTCACAACGTTCTATTCACCTTGTAGCTACACAGCAAGCAGTTTTAGACTACATAAAAAAATTTATATTTTGAAGGCATCTACCTTAAAATTTCAGTTGCAGCAAATATTATCCAAAGAAATCAGGTCACCTTATTATTAGTTTATGCCATGGTTGCTTTAGTTAGATATCTTCCTTTCTGTGAAATTCAGCAGCATTAATAAATATATGTCCATTTTCTTGAAGGTTTATGCTTTGTTTTAGACTTTAATGAACACAAAATTCTTCACTGTAGTCCAAAGTCTTGCGTAAACTCATATACCTTTTCCAAACTTCAATTTTATTCTAAAGTTAATTGCAGCATCTATTTACTTGGCATTCACTGTGAGAAATTTTGTTTTTCATATCAAACTATTTTTTGTTAATTGTTATTTTGCTTATTATATCTGTACTGTAATGACAATATGGTCAGGTTGGAGGAACAACAGATAACATTGAAGAAAGTTGTGCAACTTTCGCTACACGTGCATTAGGCTTAGCAGAACCATTAAAGACAACTCATCAGATCGACAATTGCACAGAAGGATGGTATTGTATCTTTTTGCAATTAGCATCATCTAGTTATTATTTTTTCTTATACATGGGTGTATAATGCTTGGGAATTCCTGTGCAGTGTTGTTTTAGCTAAGACCAAGGAGTTTTGCTCAGTATTTCATAGAAAGATGAGAGTAAGTTGTTATGATTAGATTTCATTTTATACATTGAACAAGCCCTTGTTCAAAGGGTTGCGCAGCTAAAGAATATAGTAACTGTTTGATCCTCCTTGTTGAGGATCTTGTGATGTCCTACTTTGTGAGCTTACTCTCTTAGGTATTAGATGCAAAAAGGGAAGTTTCTATTTTAGTAGCATTTTTGTCTTGGTTGTTGTTTTCACATTGCTGCATAAGTTCAATTCATGAAGTAATAAACTAATAATTTTTTTTTTTTTTTTAAAACTTGTAATCAGGAGAAAAAGGTGAAGAAACTTTATCTTGCACTTGCTGCCGCTCCTTTGCCAATCGGAGTAATTACTCACTACATGCGCCCAATTAACAGAGCCCCAAGACTCATTTCAGAAGGTAATTTTCTCTTCCAAGCATCTAGTGACTAACATTCTTTTTCCCCTTCTTATTTTCTCTCTTTTAATATGTAGGAAGAGTTTTCCATTGATGTGTTGTACTAGCTGGATAAATCTTATCTGGTTTCTTGTTGCTTAGCTTGCCATGACATTTTGCATTTGCATTTGCATTGCAGACATTTACCAATAATGCAACGAAAAGTTACATGAAGGATTTCATATATCCACGCATGAATGTTTTCTTTCTCTTGATCTTTTGCTTTTACCTCCCAACAGTTTTTTCGTCTTATGCATGTCATGACTCATGAGAGCTACTTTTTACCCCCTGAAATGAAACTGATTTAGTTATTAATTAGCATGCATCAAAGGCCTCTTCATGGAACTTCCGATTGTTTACCACTTACGGTTACATGTTACTATGTAACTATGATAGATACGGCCAATTGGTCATAAAGACTGGTCCTCTCTTCTTAAAATTTGTGGTATATGTCTCATAGTTATTGTTAAAAGGAAACTTTTTTTCCCGTTCTGCTTATAAATGATAAGTATAACCAAATGCTCCTATGACATGCAGATTTTATTGAAGGATGGCACCTGTGTAAACTTGAGATTTTGGATTGCAAGATGGTTCAGTGGCCAAATGTTGCCACTCAGAAGAAATATTGTACTGAAGACTGTCAATGGCCTTCAAAAGATCGTGCGTATGAATGTAAAATTAACCTTTTGACTGGTCGGACACATCAGGTATGGTGCAAAAGAGTATAAAAGTTATTACCTTATCATTTGGGTTTTCCTCTTCCTTTGGAGAAAGATTGTGATTATATCTTCGTTTTTGTTTCCTTTTCATAAGTCATTGTTGCTTATTTATTAATCTTGTAGCTTTCATTTTTTTCAAATTTACTTCAGATGTGTCACTCATTCCTGCATTATCAAATTCTGGATTTATAAATATAATATAAGATATTTATCGAAGTTAACTCTCAATTAAGTAGCAAGGAAATTTTATTATAGTCTTATTAAGCAGGACTCTGAAATCTTTGCCTTGGAAATAATGGAATTAATTATGCAGATTCGAGCACAATTAGCTGCCTGTGGTGCACCATTAATAGGCGATTCAATGTACATGTCTGCTGTAGTTGCAGAGATGAACACTCCTGGGTTGAACCCATTTAGCAAATGTAGAAAGCATTATACTAATGAAGATGAAAAAGAGATGGCTATAACAGAGTGGATTGCACTTCATGGAAAGGAACCAAGTGTCAGTATTGGTCTTCAAGCATGTCAGATCTCATGGGACGACGACGAACACATCTATGAGGCTGGATCTCCTTGGTGGAGATAATGAGAAGCTTAAAATTAGATAGATAGATCAACCACAAGATGTTGTTTTTTTTTGAATCAATAGATCTTGTATCTTGTTAAGCGTGGGTAATTATTATATGTGTTTTCAAATTTCAACTAACAACATCAACATGAACTTAATTATGAAATGAGTATATTGAATTTCATTAACTCAATTATAGTAAAGTTTTGTACAAACAAAATATCGTATTAAATAGGATCTGAGAACTTATCAACAATTGTAGTAACAGCATGATCATCTTTAATGCAGACTACATTACAACCATTAGGCTTAACTGCTTAAAGGCAAAATCCATGATAAGATGAGCTACCTATATTTTCTACTCATCACTTACCACTACGTGTGTTCCTGAGGATAATTAATTAATAAATATAACATAAATAAGTTCATCAATAAAATAGAGACTAAGTGTAACTATTCTCTCTCTTCCGTTTTGATATTTAATAAAAAAATAGTTTTAAGTTTAAATAATGATAATCTTAATGTCGTAGCTCAATTGATGCTAATTTTATTAAAATGGCAATATTAACCTCAAGATAATACTTGGTTATTTTTTAAGCATTTAATACATTTAAAAGACAACGTTGTCATTTTAATATAATTATCATTAATTAATTGTGGCATTAAATATTGCAATAAATAGAAGTTTATAGAATCAAGTATGTATATACTGTTTAAGGAAAAATTATTTATTATTTTTGCAGTAAATAATAATATAGTATTTTAATTTAATGAAATATAATATTAATGTAATTATTTTATTAAAAAATACAATTATTTAATAATAAAAATAATTAATAAAATTGATGTAAAATATTAACAGTTCCTTTTAATAAGTACAATAACGATGAGTGAAAATTTACCATTTATTTTAGTTTTTTTTTTTTTTTATCAAAAGAGAAGTGTCATTAATGACAGCAAAATTACAATATACAACCTCTAAACAAAAACCCCAACAAAATACACCACTATAAAATTTGCAATCTTTTCCAACATCGATTGCAACCAAAATCTGATTCAAATTCTTCTAACTGGATCCATCATAAATGGGCGCAAAAGAACAAAAATTAAAACCAAATCTCGAAAAAAACCTTACCCTTCAGCAAGATTTTCTTAATAAAGAGATAAGAAATTTGACTCAAAATAAGGACCATAACATCTACAATCATACAACTTAAATAACGAAAAAAACAAAGTACAAATAACACCACCAAACAATCCTTCACAATGCAAACACCAAAATGAAAAAGTGAATAAAACTTAATACAATTCAAATAGGAGGTAACAAGTCATCAGAACAAGAAGTTGCCACTTCTGTTTCCGACGACAAATAACTCATTATCATCCGACTCATTTTCATCATAATATTTCTCCATGGCAACAATGACCAAAAAAATCAAGCACAAAGCAGAACGAGCCCACTAGAAATTAGGGAAAAGGCGAGGTCAAAGCCTTGTGGAGAAAACTAAATTCCAGCTAGCAGCGGTAGCAGAATAAAAACTTGAAAGGGCATGAGCAGGGGCAGAGCCAGAAAAATTATTTAGGGGAGGCTAAATTTTCTTTTTTATACAAAATAGAAAATTAGTAAGAGTTAGAGTTAGAGTAGACCGTAGAAAATTGTATGTCATATTATAATAGAGACATACAATTAGTATTAAAATAATATAGAGTTAACACATTATATCCTTAAACTTAAATTATAGAATTAACACATTAAAATATGATAAGCATAAACTTAAAAGTTTTAACATGAAACTTATCATATACTTATTTTTTTAATTTTATTTTTATAACGTTGAATCTAAAGTTAAATATTTTTTTATTATTATTATCACTTTTAAGAAGAATTTTTTATATATTATATGACTATAATTTTATTTTTGTTATTAATAGTTACCAAATACATGAAAAAAAAAATATATATATATATACTTAACAATTTTATTTACAATTCATGTCATTTTTATTTACGTATTTGTTAATTATTGTTAATATATACCAAAATATGTACATAAAAATTAGACAAAATATATTACTACAAATAAAATATTTATTTAATATTAAAAATATACATGTAATTAATTTTTTTTAAAAAAAATTGACCAGGATTGCAACCCTTACATAGCTTCACCTCTGGCCATGAGGCAAATAAGTCAAATAGTGGTGGCTGGAGGTAGGCAAAAATGGCAGAATTGAGGGGTTTATGGGATGAGGGGTTGAGAGATGGGTGGATGGGATGAGGAAGATGGAAAAAAGATTAAGAGAAAGAATAGGGTTCGACTATATGTCACTTTGTAATTATGTTTTATTTATTTTAGGTTTGTTAGGACCATATCTTATATGGAGGAGTGTTTGAATCCCTGGAAATTTAATTAACTAATTAGTTTAATAAAAAAAAATGCCATAGACACTTGACCCCAAAAAAAAAAATGTCATAGACAAACATAAGTGCTTGTGCTATAATATACAAATAGTTAGTTAATGTATGACAGTTATAAGCTAGGGAATTGTGTATGGTATCTTTAGAAAACAACTATGAGCTAGTGACGTGCTAAAAAGTATGAGAATGCGGAGCACAATGTAATATGTAATACATTTTGCCATAAATATAATTATGTACATTTTTCTTGGTATAGACTGTATTTTAGATATAAAAGTGTATCTATAAGAATGGACACACAACAGTGTCTCAACACTAGTAGGAAAATTACGAATTTTGTGCTTCTTGGTTTTTTTTTTTTTCCTTCCCTCCAAATGAAGGTCAAGTAAGTCAAACATATAGCCTAGTTGTCATTTCCATATTATTAAATTTGAGAAACTAATACAAAATATTCAACTTATTGCAAGCTTTTTCACATTTGCAATTTACTGGTTGTGTCAAAAATACTAGTTGAAAAAAAAAGGAAAATAAAATTGTACGACCATTAAAGTACAAATCTTTTTTACTTGCATATATGTGTATCTTTCGTATTCATTGGTAGCATCAAACTTTTATTTGATGGGCGTCAACTAAAATATCAATGTTTAGCTATTATAATTCTTACTATTAAATTAGATGGGGGAAATAACTTATATTTATAGAACACGGAATACTCATAGTACGAAGACAAAGTACTCATAGTTGCTATCCTTTATAAAAATGGTAAAGGCTTGGTTTGACATTTAATATCATGGATCAAATCTTTCATTTCCAAATATTTTTTTTATAAAAAAATTGTATTATTTGATTTAAAAAAAAATTTAAACTAGAGTTGTTAAACAAGTGGGTTAAATTGAGTTAATTTGAATAAACTTGCTTAATCATAACCTAAATTCAACCTATTTAATAAATGAGACAAGAAATATTGATCTGTTTATGATCCAACTCATTTAATCTTAATCTAAAATCATTTAAAAATCTTGAATCGTGTCAGGTTTATGTCTTATAGTGAAATTTGTTTTAATGAGTCGACTTAATTATAATATAACTCATTTAATCTCAATCTAAATCCAACTATTTGATAAACGTATCACGGTCGATTCATTTATAAAATAACCCATTAATCTTAGGCTAAATATGTTTAAAATTCTTAAATTTGTGTCAGGTTCATGAATCGTCTTAAAAATTATCAGCTATGTAAAGTTTATCCAACCAATTACATTCTTTCTTGGAGGTAAAAAGTAGAATGTATTCATTAACTCATTAGCATTGTAATAACATCTTAGAGAAAAATTACCTTTGTATTCACTATTTAAGCAAATATTTAATATTCTTTATATCCATTTTTTTCTCACCTTATACCCAATCCTACAGGCTATAGTTTTTGTTTTTTTTTTTTTCAAAAATCCTTTAGGCTATAGTTATAAAGCAGTATAAGTAGGCATAAGATGCAAATGTTTAAATGTAAATTTGCTAAAAAGTGGCTATATAAGTCAATAATACTTTTTTTTTAAGTCAATAATACTAAATTAATTTATAATTCAATTATGGGAATTACCTTATATGTATCATTTTTAAAAATACTGATATATAATCCAACTGTTTCTCTCCGAGAACCAGACACATGCAAGAGCTGTTTGCAAGTAATTGGAAAAATGACAAAAATAATAGGTTTAGTAATTAAAAATAACAGTTCAAACTATAAAAATATATATTTTTGCATAACATTTTGCACGGGTTTCAATTCTATGCCTAACAATACATCAATTGTTAAATGAGTCATATTGTAATATTAATTATACAAAATAAAGTCCGTTAATATAAATTGTATAATTAATGTATAATATATTATAACTAATATTTATCTATTTATAATAAAACTCTAGTTTACACAAAATTTTAATCTATACAAAATTTTTGTAATTTTTTATATATTTTTTCACTGTAAAGCAAATTAGTATAATTAATAACATTTTTTTGCGTTATATTTAACTAAGTCGTGCTATTATATTTGTCAAAATGCAGTATTCACTCACGAGGCCTATTTGGGGTCATTAATTCGTTTCTCAACCCTTTTTGAAATATCACACTCAAGCCTCACAAAAGTTCAATTACAATTACAAAATAAACATTAATTAAACTTCAGCAAACATTTAAGTTGAAAGGTGCGATGCTATTTTAGCCCTTTTGTTTATATTTTTGGCGTTGTTTTATTTTTTTATTGTAAAATTTATCATTTAGTTATTTTAATTATGAGTAAGGGAACATAAGAGGACAACACCAATATTTTAATTTTTTTTTTTATATTTCAGCAGATTTTTAAATTTATTAAATAAAAATTTTGTCTTTTTTTTTCAAATACAACAAACTGAACCTTCTCTGTATGTTTTCCTGCCATTTTTCTTTGAAAAGACTGAGAAGGAATCCCTACACTATATGAAATCTTTTACCACGAATGTTGACTACTAGCTGGTTTTTAAGTAGGCTGAACAAATTTTTAAAGGAATCTCAAAAATCTTACCCGAAATTCAATTCTAGCATAAGGATTGGGGAACTCAAATAGGGGTTGTGGGTTTTAGGGTTCTTGTGATTTGGGTATATGGTGTTTTAGTTTGAGATAGAGATAGAGAGACAAAGGTTAGTTAAGGGCTTTTTTTTTTTTTTTTTTTTTTTAAATTAAATTTGAATTTCTACTCTTAACCTTTGAAAAATGCATATTTTATTTTTGTATGATTAATCTAAATTCAAGTTTAATAATAAAATATTAAAGTTTCTTCTTCATTAGCATCATTTTAACGATCAAAAGCACTAAATTACACTTTTTAACAATCAATAAAACTAAATAACATCAATTAAAAGCAAAGAAACTAAATTACACTTTAAACATATGACCCTTTAATTTCAATTGCAATAGTCTCTAATATTTTTAATCGCACATTATTAATCTATCTTGTAAAATAGTGCAAATATTTAATAAAATATTTTAAGTATTAATTTTTATTAATAGCCTTAAATTAATTAGGTGCAAATGTGTAAATGACTTGATTTAAAAGCAAGTAGAAACATGTAGATGATTTGAGGGTTTTGTTTTTTTCTATCAAATAAAAAAAGTGGGTTTTGTATTTTTTTCAACAGCTAGAAGCATTTTGATCACACTTCACATCACTCAACCCTAATTGCAGGTTTGAGCTTTGTAGCAGATGTATATTTAAACGGGTCAGATAAACATATAGGGACGTAACAATTATTCTTTTAACACGCAAGCTATTGATGAATCAATCAAGTTATTTCAAACACTTCTCAACATTTTTCTTATTTAACTACACAACATCAACCAAACGCCGTCCACCAGAGTGGTAAAGGTTTTGACATTTCCCTATAGAATACTATAATTCGAATCCCACTCCCAATTATCGTCTGCTAAAAAAAATAAAAGCTACAATACAGCACATGCAACATGGCTACACTATTAAGTTTATACTTCAGCCAGATAAATGTTCGATGAGATCTCCAATTGAACAATAATAAGATAATCAGACAATTGTTAAATCTAAGAGTTGCCCCAAAGCCAATTCCCAATTAAGTTCCATCTCTCGATCAAAAGTTATCTCCTCATTTTCCTTAGATCATCTACTTTATGTGATATCTAGCTGTAACATCCTTAAGTGTTTTTACTGCTTAGCCTGCCACAAATAAGTAGTTGTCAGTGAACATATTATCAGCTATGTTACACGGACTATTTTAAGATCACACCCATTTTTACTCAGACAAGATATTTTACGAAAAAATGAGTTGCTGATTGTAAATTTACTTGATAAAAACAGGAGTTCAAGTACTAACCATCATCACTCTTAAAAATATCCAAAGATAACAATCACGGATCACCCATGTTCAGTTCATATATGAATAAATTTGAAAAATAATGATTTTAGTTAAAACTCCAATCATAATTTTCAATGATTGAAATACTTCACCATGCCTATAACAAACAATTGACATGTAAAAGCTAAAGATTGAAAAAGGCAATAGCTTAGAATGACTCTGACTCTTCCTTGCTCATAAAATGGACCCTAACTGAAATCTAAGAGTCATTTAACTTCATTTCCATCCCTTTACAAACAAGTGGTAAGAAGAATGTATAAGCAAACAAAATGTAAGTTTGTCAATACATGTTTCAAAGCATTAATAGTGGCCCCAGGATAAAATTTGAGAGATTCCTACCATCAAACTTAAAGAAAGGATGACCAAAATGTACCTGTGAATAGAGGAAGGTTCCAAGGATTGCGATGGCTGCTCCAAGAGCATTGACGGGTCGTATAGGTGTGTGGAATATGATAATGGAGGACACTATGACTGTTATCCGCTTCATGGTGTTACCGATACTGAATGTCAAGGGGGATATCTGATCAAGTGACATGTACGAAACCTGATTGTATAAATGGTAGAACACACTCTGGGCTGCCACCCACCTGTGCAGTAGTTATGGAGATAAGAATTCGTAATAGTGAAACACAGAACAACAAACATTATGAGCTGAGCTGAAAAACTCATTTGACACCTTTAAGTGAAACTATAAAGAAATTCCTTTCGCATCCAAAGATATATAGTTCTTCAACATTCATGGTATTTTATTGAATAAAAATTGCATGCCTCTATGAAAGTGGAAGTAAAATCACCAAATTCAGACTACATAAACATGAATTTCAATTCTTATTTAAAAGTTGCATCTTTTAGAGAAACTCATACTCAAATTTCTTTGTTGGACAAAAGTCACAACCATGTCAGATAATCTGAAATAAATTTTAACATTGCATATATAAGAAACCAAACTAACAATGAGAATGTACAATGCCAAATACAAAAATCAGAAAAAGCTAAGCAGCATTAAAATAGAGAGCTATAGGTTATTGTACATACCAAATGAAATTGGGACCAATCTGAGAGAGAGCTTTATTCCAACCAGCAGCCCACATCTTGGGGCCCTCCACGGTAAGCGCAAATGGTGTAAGAATCAATAGAGACATCATAGACAGGCAAGCGTAGTAGTTCATCCCGCTAACAGATTTCCCTCTCATCCCTTTCTTTGAGAAAATGTTCCGAAACACAAATGCCAAATTCGAGATCATAGCCCCCATAAAGCCTGAGACATACATAAAATAATGAAACAAAAATTAAGTACAAAAGAACAGAATCATCCATCTTTCATGTACCAAAATCACACTGTTCATAATTACGATCATCAAGTTTATGTAATAATTACATTGTTCAAGTTACAGCTTAGATGTATGTAACTGCAGGAGGAGTTTCCTTACCGATCATGTTGAAATTGAGTTCAGTTACAGCAGCAAGAGCACAACCACCAATGATTGGCACAAGTGAGAGGTAAACAGGCGTTGGAAAGAATTCCCCCAAAAAGAACCTTGAGACCAACACACTGAAGGCAGGCTCACCACTCTTGATGATGTGAGTGAACGAAACTGCAACCTTTGACATACTCACAGTGGCTGCTACATGCCCAATTGTATGTGCCACCGCAACCTAAATGAATTAGAGAACCCAAATAATGACATAAATCAGAATTCCAAACCTAAATCAGTTTGACTGAAAATAGCAGCATTTTCTTCTCAGTTCTCAAAATGGGTGCCAATATATCACACAACATTTCATTTTCTTTTCAAAGTCCCAACATTTGAAGGCATAATGAAAACAGAGCAAATTGTGAGATATCATGATGAATTAAGAATTGTCCTTACCGGGAACAGGGTCTTCCAGAAATCCAAATCAGTTTTTGGGGCTTCGGCGATTCTTGTAGCCCATGAAATGAGCATCATAAGAGACCCAGCAGCGAGAGAGAGTGTAGATGTGAGCCATGGATAGGGGAAAACATTCAAGACCTTCTTGTTATATATGTTGAAAACCACGTTCAAAGCCCACCAGGTCGCAAAATATAAACTAATTTTGAGTCTTTGAGCAGCCTCAAATTTAGCCTGCTCGTCCAATTCAATGTTGATTTCCAATGGACGTGGCCTGTCTGCTTCATATGCCTTGCACTCTTGTACACGCTTCTGCGTTTTTGTCACCAAAGAGAAATTCTCAGTAAAGGATATGTAAAGCGGTTTGCGACAAGAAAGTGAATTGGTTAAGCTTTGCTGCGCATTTTGGATACTGGGTATTGAATAAAATTGCGGATTTCTAACTGAATAATTCTGGTTCGTGAAATTACTAGAAGTGAATGAAGAAGCTGTGAGCTTCATTGAAGAGATCATGATGTTTCAACTGAAATGAACTTGAGTAAAATTTATGGGATCGTTCAATTCCACCACCGAAATATGGTTCTTGTGGGGTTTAATCACTTGGAAAACTATGAATGACGGATTGCTGTGATGGGTGGGGAGATAATTATCAGAATAAAGTTGTTGAGAGAAGAGAGGCTGGTATGGGAATGTAGAGAAGAAACTGAGGGAAAGGAAGATATGAAAGATGGCTGGAAATGGTCTATCCCTGAGAAGAAAGGTAGAAGGGTCGGAGGTTTATATATGAGTTAGATATTTGGACTGTAGTGTATCGTGGTTGAGATACTTTTCTAAAGAGTATTTATACATTGAATGTCTTCAAGTCTAGATAAATTAAACCAATTGTTAAAAAAAAATTAAAAAATGAAATTTATTTCCACTATATTCTAATTATTTAATTAATTTTATTTTTAAATTTTTAAAAATATATACTTTTTATTTAAAAAAAATGTATGTTTCTTTTAACAAAAAAATACATCTTTTACGTAAAAGTATATTTTTTTTATGAAAAAAAATAAATACACAACTAAAAATGTTAATAAAAAAAATTATGTACATAAAAAATCTTATATTATATAATTAAACTATCTAATTTAATAAATTTTATTGAAGTGGGATAATCCAATTAGTAATGCAGTTGAATTATATACACAAAATCATAGATTCAAGAGATAAAAAATTATGTTATGATTATTAAAGGTCATTAACGACAATTTTTGATGAGATGTGAGCGTTACACTTTATTCCTTCTAAAGAACCTTTTTTCTAAAACAAAAATTAATAATTAATAAAACCTTTGCTAGCGACGTATATTGTAGTATCTATGAGTTTATTACATTTTTTTTATTGAAAATTTGTAAATTTTGTAGATTTGCACGTGTATGAATTAAATATTATTTAAATTATAATTATAATTATTTAAAAATATTAAATATTAAATTTTATTTAATATTATTAGGTACTATTTTGTTATTATAACCGTATTTTTCATTTAAAACATAATATATATTATATATAAGTAAAAAAATTATTTTCAATTTAACCATTAATTTTGATTTTAAAGTTCAAACTAATGGAAAAGGACCTAGCTAGGAATTTTTGAATTTTGTAGTCAAAGTAAGAGTTTTTAACGTGCAATATGAATCAAAAATTGTTGTGTCTATCCATTTTAGGCTAAAAAGTCTATAATATCCTCTCAATGTAATATAAGTTTGTCTTGAATTTAAATATTATATAACAAAAATAGTTTCCCATTAATCCAAAGTTTTCTAAGCAATAGATAGAATAATTGACCTAAATAACTTGTATTTTAATTAAAAAATTATATTTTTTTTAAAAATAGCAATAATAAAATTAAAATTATGAGTTTTGATTACATTAAAATTAAATAAATTATAAAAATATTCTTAATTGTATAATACTTACATACTAATAATATATAAACTGTATTACATACTCATTTAACATGTATATAAACTGTGTTACATACTAATATGACAATATGTAAATGAATTTACATACTAATATTGCAGTATATAAATAAATTTACATATCTGTTACTTTGATATGTAAACATGTTACATACTCAGCATGAGTATGTAACATAGTTTACTTATATGATTTATGGTATATAAACTCTGTTACATACATGTATGTAAACTATTTACATATTATATAAACAGATATGTAAATTGTTTAAACATGTATATAAACTATTTATATACTATGTAAACTATTTATATACTATGTAAACTGCTTAAAATAATTAATATGACAAAAGGGTAAAATAATAATCTAATGTATTGGAAAACGGTACCGTAGAGCGATAAATAAAAAATGGTGAAAAGCCAAAATGGTCCCTTTATTTATGCAATAGGTGTCATTTAGTCATTTAGCTTATAAAATGTGTCTTTAAGTCCATTTGTTTATAAAAAAAAGTGTTCTGAAGTTCCTTTACTTATAAAAAAATGTGTTAAGTAATGACAAAATTAATTTTTTATTCAATTTTTCGTTAAATCTAACGGAGTAGTACATATGTTACATGGATGTTTATATTTTTTGATAAATATATATCAAATTAAATAATTTTTAATTAAAAAATTACTCTAATTTTTTACAATTTCTTTCTATTAAACTTAAAATAAAATTTTTATTGTCTAATTTGTGATTTTAAATATTAAATAATGAAAATTCTATTTAAAGTTTATTGAATTCGATCAAACTTAAATAAAAAATTTATTATATAAATTATGATTTTAAATATTAGACAATTAAAATTTTATTAAAAATTATATTTAAATTGTATTGAAAATTTTATTTAAGTGTTTTTTGAATACTAAAAAAATTAAGTAATTTTTTAATTAAATATTAAATTTTTTACGTATATATATATTGAAAAATATAAATATGCATGTGACACATCTTCTATTTTGTTAGATTAGATGAAAAATTAATTTTATTCTTATTTGACACATTTTTTATAAATAGAGAGAGTTAAAAATACTTTTTTTAAAAATAAAAAAATTTAAATAATTTTTTATAACTTAGATAATTAAATGTTATTTTTTATAAAAATAAAAAGATTTTTATGATAAATTTTTCAATAAAAAATCATCATTTCGACTCTGGTATATTCTTGGTTGCAATAGATACGTGATTGTCGGCCCAATTAGAACTAGACTTTTTCACCTTTGATTTTTCAATTTCAACCATGCATATATAAATTTAAGCCACCAGCAGAAAAATCAAACACCACGCCATGAAAATCAGAACTGTTTTTTTTTTTTTTTTTTTTTTTAAGGCTAGTAGGCTGCATACGTTCCAATTGAAGCCCCTCCACTATTGATTTAACAACTCAAATCATGCAGCTCTTCTGCAACCTCTGCTAATTCTGAACCGCAAATTAATTCTGCAAATAAAGAGTCCCCACAGGCCCACCTTGACCTCACATGACTTGAATCGAATAATTTAAATTTAATTAATAATTAATATATTATTTAATATATATTATAATTTAACATATATAATATTATTTATATGAAAAAGACAATCAGCTGAGGTAAATTGCTACAATTATGAACAAATGTACGTTCCAAGAACTTGATGCTGATTTCTAATGTTTCTATTGCTGCCAGCAATTTTTATTTAAGAAATTTGTCAAAGATTTAACCTCAACAATACTTTTATTTTTATTCTTAAATTATGTTTAAATAAATTTATTTTTAAATATATATTCAATTTCAATCCACTTAAAAATGAAAATATTGAAAATGTTGTAGCAGTAATATTTCTATTTTGTACATCCTAATATTAAAACATAATATTCATATTTTTTTAGCTAAAATGTTGTTATTGTTAAATTGTTGCTTAAATACCTTTTTTTTTTTTCTACAATATCTTATATATTTTGGATATTATTATTCATGTCAAAAAATATAGTCGAAAGGTCGAAAATATAAATATTAATTTTTTTCTCCTTCTTCTTTTTTCTTCTCAGTCATTTAAAAAAAAAAAAAAAAGTGAAAACAGAGAGTAAGAGAATAACTTAAATCTGAAAATGATTCTTAATCTCTTTTATTCGCCGTAACCATTTGCTATATATATAGCTAACATACAATATAACTACTCTGTGCAATAAATTACATGTGTACAATCTTTTATAATAATTCAAGACTGTTTGGCACTTCCTCTCGAACTTACGGTTCGGTCAACACCATAAATTTGTATCTCAACTCTTCAAAACGTTGTCTACCAAATTCTTTAGTAAGTAGATTAGCTAATTACTGTTTTGAAGGACAAAACTCAACTACTATCTCCTTTCTAAGCATATGATTCTCTAATGAAATGAATGTAAATCTTAACATGTTTTGTTTGTTGATGCATTACAAGAATTTGAGACAAATAAATTGCACTAATGTTATCATAATACAAAATAAGGTGTTTCAAATATAAATCTTATTAAAAAGGTAAGATTTAATCTATTTAACCTCTACAACTAGCGAAAAAAAAGCTAGATATTTTGATTTAATTCAGGACTTAGCTACCACCTTTTGTTTACTTGAGGACCAAAACGCCAAATTATCCCCAAATAAGTACCAATACTTTTTGTATCATCGTGACATGCCACCCAATTAGCATTCGAATAACCAATCAACTCTAGACTTGCAGATTTCATAAACTTCTACCCAATATTCATACTTTCTTACAAAATCTTAAAGTTCTCTTAGCAACTTGCATATGTTTATCAGTAAGATACTGTAAAAATTGGCACAACTTGCTAACATAAAATGCAAGTTCAGACTAATGATGCAACAATATTACAATGCACCAACCAAGCTATGTCGTGGCATCATTATGATCCAATAGAATGCCATCACCTTTAGACACTCTCCTTAAAGCCATAGGCGTAGAATCAGACTTGGAATGAGTCAAACTAGTCCAAGAAAGCAAATACTTAATATAGTTAGTTTAAGACATAAACATATTAAAAGAAGTACGATGAAACTCAATGCAAAAAAAAAAAAAAAAACCCAATGAACCAAGGTCTTTAAGAGGAAAAACATGATGCAATTGAGTGACAAAAGGCATGAATCAAGAAAGAATTGTTACCTATACAAACAAACATTTCAATCATTTTTTTTCCTTCCCTTTTTTAGCTAAAGAATGGTAAATTATGATAAATAAAAGAATATATTATACAGTTTTAAATTAATGTTATTTTCTCAAAATTTATCTGTTTATAATAATTAATATAATTAAATATTGTACTTAGTTAATTCAAATTTTTTAACTGCTTATTTTACAATATTTGTCGCAATTTTTATTATTATACAATATATATTAATTAACTAGTGAATTTAATTATTAATATAAATATTAAAGTATTAAATAAAAAATTAGTTTAAAATATAAATAATTAATTATTTTGATATTTTATAAATAAAAAAAATCACATTTTTTTATAGGATTTTCGTAATTTTTTTTCAAAATTTTGTCACAATAATAATATTTTTGATATTATTTTTGAAAAAATTATATCTTAACATCCCTATCTATGACATTTCAAACCTTTAGTCCACCCACCTATTATATATATGTTAAATTTTATACACATGGTAGCTGACTCGCTGTAGCTTCGATATTGCCAGCAACGAAGGAGCAAGCGAAGTAGCGAACCGTTAATTTTAAATCATCAATACCTTATTAAACACGTGTTGTTTCTATATATTAATAATGGCCTAAAAACAAAAATATTTAAAAAAAAATATAAAAAAAATAAAAATAATACCTCTCAAAATTTATAAGAACAAAAATAACACCCCTTATATTCAAATTTATATTTTTATAATTAAAAAAATTGATGTTTTTTTTTGAATATTCGTTCAATTAGAATTGAACAATGATAATTTAGATTCATTTAATATTAATAAAATATTAATTTTATTATTATAAATTTTAAAAATATTATTTAATAATTTTTTAAAAGAAAAAAAAAAAAAAAAAAAAAAAACCACAATGCCCCTTTCTTATTATTCTATTTATATTTTGACGGATGAAAATGTTTTAGGCGAGAGTAATGATTGACGGCTGGTCTGCAAAAATATCAGTTGGCCCAACCGAGAGTGAAAGTACAGTAGGCTAGGGGAATTTTTTTGTTTCGTTTACTTTTAGGAAAGTTGTCTCTAGATTTTTAAATAAAAATACATTTTATATTTTGATATATAAATAATTTAATTAATTTAATTTTTAATAAAAAATATATTTCTAACATATAGTATATATATATATATATATAAAAATAAAAATAAAAATTATATATGAAAAGATTATATTATAGAATTAAATTTAAATAATTAAAAAAAAATTGACCGTCTAAAACAAAACAACAAAGCAAATCACATCAACATTTCAATTATAATGCAGCTGAAGTCCATATTATATTATCAAATGCATACAGCCGTTCTTTTGAAATATAGGAGAATTATGTGATTTAACCGAAAAATACGACAGTTATGTGATTTGACCGAATAAATGGCTTAATTATAAATATTTAAAATTTATATGATTTTATTGGATATTGTTATATCAATATACAACTATATACTATATATAAAAATTAAATCACACATAAAATTATTTTGAATAAAATTATCTATATATTTTAAATTAATAATATTAGTTATTTTTTTTAAAAATATACTATCACATTTAAATAAAAATTTTAAATTTTATTTAAATAATAATTGTATTAAAAAATGACTATAATTAAATAATGATTACTACATCTAATAAAAAATTTAAATATTATTTTATAACAATTAATTTGAAAATATGAAAAAATTAATTTCATATTTATTTCAATTATTGTGTAAAAATTAATCATAAAAAATAAAATAAATAAAATAATTTAAGTACAATGCACGTTTTTTTAATTAGTTGTTAAAGAGAGAGAAAAAAATTAAATAAAAATCATAAACATAAAATAAATGAAGGATGATAGTATTATAATAACTAAAATTATTATTATCATAATTATTTTTTAATAATAACAAATTTATTAATAAAATTGACACTAACATGTAATTAATTATATGAATAAAATAATAAATTTAAGCATGATTGCAAGTCACTAAAGTATAATTATTTATTTTTATTTTGTTTGTATTGATTATTGTTTGCACCATGCATGTTCATCTTTGTTATGAAAAGATACTAATCGAAACATGTGTTGGGTTGTTTTTGGAATTATACAAAACTAAAATAGATATTTTCGATATTTTCATAAATTTTTAGTATTACTAGATATTCTTGAAGATATTTTGAAAGCTCAGTTTCCATGTCCTTATTTATCTTATAAAAAAAATTTGGTAGAAATATCTTCATATTTTCATCCATCACAATAACCAATATCTTGAACCCAAGGTATAGCACAATGGTGCACATCGCACACCTCATTTTGCAGAGTAAATGTCATGACAACTTACCTCACACACCAAAATGAGTGATGGTTTGAAATGTTATCAATCCTTAATCCTTTTCAATGATATTAAGTTTGATTATAATCAAAATATAACATATAATAATGATAGATTGATATCTTTTGCGCATAGTGACATTGAGTTTGCCTTGCAAAAATTTTGATGGATTCTTGGATGATTTTGGAAAAATTTATTGGATGACTTGGCAAAGATTAGGTGATATTCACGAGATTGAGGGTTTAGACTTTTAAGACTTGCATGCTTTCAATTTGGCTATAGGGGCCAAAAAGTGTTGGCAGATCATTTAGTTTTCGAATTCTTTATTAGTTTGTATTTTAAAGAGTAGATATTTTCGGCATGAATCTTTCTTTATATTTTTGGATTATTCTTCTTCTTGGGCATAGAGGAGTCTTTTGCAAGTGCGACAGGTTCTTGAAGTTGGAAGGAAGGTTCATTCTAGATAGCACATTTGCATTGGGTTCTTAATATTCCTGGCTTTCTCCCTTAGTCTCCTAGCCTTGTTGGTGTTACGGTTAGTGATTGTGGTTGGGATGTTACTAAACTTTATCAATTTCTTGAGGAGGCGAGATGCATTTTGAGTACGTTTGTTGTGGGTCTAGGGTGGGCTGATTTATGATATTGGCATTTTGATCCTTGTGGGTGGTATTCAGTCTATTTAACCATGAGATTTTGACGCCATAACTATTGTTGTGGGCGTGAGACACGATTAGAGGTTGGTTACCAAGGCTTTTGGCTAACATGACAGCCAACTTGACCGTTGGGGTGTTAGTGACTATAGTGTGCTAGTATGATGATCACATTTTGTTATCTTGTGGAGCGTTTGGCTTCTTTATACTAATAGTTGCCTTATAATTTTATTTAATAAATTAGTAATTGTCGTTTGAAAAAAAATAAATAATTTGGCAGCTGCCTGAATTGAGCTACTCATGATTTTTTTGCTTTTCCTTTTTTACGAAGAAGAGCTCGTGAATCATGATTTCTTGAGCATTATTAAAGGATCTACAAGGTTACATATAAGAATATTCATTCAATGGAGAAATTAATGATGATAATGTAGAGTAATGATCTGCCGAATCGGGCTCCCGCCCCCCCGCCCCTTTCTCATAGTTATCATTTTTTTAATTCATTTTGGGTATTCATCATTAGTATAAAAACAAAGAAGTTTTCATATTTGTTTCAAAAGACATAATGGTGGACCAATTCGTCACTCATTACTATTGCCAAGAAGTTATCTAACCTCATTTTGAGTAATGCTATTTTAAGGAGAGATTGCAGGACATTTCAAATATACAAATGTAACATATGATATGTGGTGCTAGTTTAGTGGCAAAAGACTTTATCGTTATCACTTGATCAACTTAGTACCTGTTTTCTTAATTATAACCCCTTCTCTAATAGTATAAGCCTTAAATGTTTTCAAAAATAAAATATTGAAAAAAGTAATACAATTTAGTTATTCAAAGATTCACTTTGCTAAAGGATTATATATAAAAATGATGGCAAATTATTTTTTCTATATCTTTCCAATATTAGCGTGTTGAATGGAAAAATATCGATATTACATCGTATTTTTTTTGAGATTTTTTTTTTAAATATATATATATAATATGTTGAATAATGTTGTTGAAAATAGATGTTTTACCGTTGTGAGTGTTCAAATTTACTATTTTTAATAAAAATATATTTTAAATTGTACATATTTAGAGCAGTAAAAAATCATTTACTATTTTTACAAAAAGATGAGGTAAAGTTTATTTTGAGAAGACATTACAAGTTCATTGTGACTTTATTTTATTTTATTTTTGAAAGTAGTAAATTTTTGTGTGTCTTTTTATAAAAGCAATAAACTTGTGTTACTCACTTAAATAAATACTATAAAAAATATCTTCCTTTTTTTCTTATCTCTATTATATGCAGACTATTGATCAATGTAGATTAACGTTGACAAGCCGATGAATATTAGATAAGTAATGTTCCTCCCAAATGAAGTAGTATTATTAACTAAATTAGAAGTTTATCTAACTCACTAACTATATATTTATTACAAAATATTAAAAATTTTGATGGTAAAATTTTTGAAGTGATGTATTTAATTATAAAATTAAATCGTATTAGATAATATAAAAATAATATAATTATATATAAATGTTGTACGATTAAGGATATAAGTTTAAATTGTACTAGATATTTAACTTAATATGTTTTAATTTTTAATAATAAATTTTTGTGTCCTAACTTTTTTTTATTTCAGATTAAAAATAATATTTTTTTTATTTTTAAAATGTAATAAAAATAAATTAAATATTGATTTAAATAAATTTAATAATAAAAAATTATTTTAAATATAAATTATTTTATTAAAATATTTATAATCAATTTTATCTAATTATATTATACAATTTGTCATTAAATAATATACAAAATAATTATAATATAATTTAATCTAATCTAACTGTTATTAATATATTTAATACATATGCCCCAAACGTAAGTTTGCTTTTTGATGCATTGTATATAATGCTTTTATAGACTACACACTTTTGTTGTATTTGAGAAGAAAAATAAAAACATTTCAAATGTTGTGGTACCCAATGCCCATGATTAATTTTCAAGAATTTAAGTGATTTTCAGTGGTCGTAAGTCTCTCTTAATTATCAAGAAGCAATTCGTTTTGAAATAAGAGGGACTTATTAATAATATATATAGTAGTAAAATACAAGTGCTTAATATATATTATATTTTACTATTATTTTAATTTTTTTGTTATATTTTGTGTGATATTAAAATATATATATATATATTAATTTTTTAATAAATAAAGTACTAAAATAATTTTTTAATAAATAAAGTACTAAAAAATTAACAATTATTTAGTTATAAAAAAAATCTCATTGTGAGAGACGCTCAAACTAAAAAAAAAAAATTATAAAAAAAAATTAATTATCACAAAATAAAAATTATATGGAGCATAAAAATTTGCATTAAAAACATAAAAAAGTAAATTTCAATTATAAAGTAATTAATTATGTAATATAAAATGTAAAAAAATAAATAAATTATAATATAATTTAATAATTATAATTAAATATATAAAATTAATAATAGGGACAATTTTCATAATTTTGTGTATTTTTTCCTTTAATTATAATATTTCCACAATTTTAAAAATAAATATGTATAGCTTATCTAAGATTTCTAATATAAAAAAATTAAACTATAAATAAAATATTTAAGGGGTTATAATAGCCTATTTTCTAAAATTTTATGATCTTATATTTTTTTCTTTCTTTATTTGCTTACTTTTTTTTAATCCATTATTTTAAGCAAAAGGAAAAAAAATTAATTCAAACGTATATTGTGTATTTTATGTTATGTAATATTTATTAAAAAAAAAAAACAAACAATAAATATGATTATCATAATATTTTATATTAAATAAATAAAATTAATAATAATAAAAAAATCGTATTTAAATTTGAAGTTTTTCAAAATTTTCATTAATTATGCTTTTATTTGAATATAAATATGTGTTTTAATTTATTTATGATTTCTAGCATAAAAAATTAAACCATAAATAAAAATACAAATCTTATATTTTCTTTTCAATATTTTTTCTTTTTTATTTGTTTGTGTCATTTTTTTTATTACTTTCTTTTGTGATTATCAATAAATATATAAAATAAATAGTAATGATAATTTTGTAATTAAAATGATTTTGTCATAAATAAGACTCATATAATTTTATCTTTATAATAAGATAATATAATAATTATTATTTATCATTAAATCAATAAAATAATAATTAAAGCAAAAATTTGAGGACAAAATTATCTAAAATGACAAATAATACATAAATAAATATATACAGTAAAATAAAATATATTTCGTACGAGTGATAATTCGTATGTATTTGGCTAGTTTGAATTTGTTCAAATTAGTTCAATCTAAATTTGTATTGAATTTAATTCGAGCTGGTAAAAGTAAGCTCACACTTATGCCAAACACAAATGGGCTTACCCAAATTGTCCTAAACTAGTCCGAATTACTAATAATTTTTTTATATATACTCTTAGACACAAATACTTATCAAAAAATAAAAAGTTCAAGTAATTTAAAATGTTATATGAGAATAGCACAGTACAGACTGATAAAAGATTTGAAATTTTACTGCAAAGGCTAATGCCGTTAATTTTTTTAAATATAAAAACTTCATAATACTAATTGAAATTAAAGAAGAGTGTATACATTTTTTTTGGTTTAAAAAGATAGGTTGATTTGAATGATAAAAGCATTAACATCAAAGAATGTAATATAATAATGTAGCAAAATGAATAAATTATAAATATTTATTAATTATCTGTTTATTTTTCAAAGAAAAAAAATAATATATTATAAAATAAAAAAATTAAAAGAGATAGAAGATTTAGAAGATTATTTTAATTTTAACATAGTTTTTTCTTTTCTTTTATTTTTTTATTTAAAATTAAATTAAAATTTATTTCATTTAAGATTAAAGGGGTTCATCTTAACCTAGTCTAATTTTTTTTTTTAATTATCTAAGTTAGCTCAAAATTAATCTAAATTTAATTCAATTCAAATTATTAGATTTGATTAATAAGACTAAGACATAAATTTTCATTCATAATATATTGTGGTAGAATTCAAACCCACATTCACTTAAGGAATAAATTCGTTTTGTTCTGTATCTAACTACATATACCACTAATTAAATTATATTATATTATATTAGTGATTTAAGGAGAAAAATAATAAAAAATGTTGGTTATAATTATATAAAATATATTGATATATTATTTAATTGATAGTATATGTAATAAAACACACAAATTGAGTTTTTTTACTTGATATGAAAAGATCATATATCATTGCAGGCTATTAATATTCTAACATTTACTATTTAATTTTGTTATTTCTCCAATTTTGCATGGTTACTTAAGCAGTCACAAGAATTTTAATAATTTACTGACGTTTGAATTAATTTACACTTTTATTTCAAAGCATAACTATATCTTCTTGAAAAATAGGCTAACATAATTCCATTTTATTATTATTGTTCTAAGATGATATTTACATGTACAAAAATTATAAATAGAGTGTACATATTAAAATAATATTAGTAAAAAGGGTTATATTAAATTATTTTCCAAAAGAATAACTATAAACACTTCGTATAAAGCTGCATCGTGTAAAACTACTACTTGAAATGATGGATGAAAATATCAATATTAATAAAAATATTGAGATTTTATTTTTACAAAAATATTTGAAATATTACCTATATGGATAGATATTAATTTTTTTTTTTTTTTGCCTAAATTGCGAAAATTGTTGTTAACATTTGAAAATCTTATATAAAATTTTTGTAAATATTTTAACAATTTTATCATTTAAATAACATATTTATGACATATATAACATACATAATATACATAGAAGAAACAAAAATATAATATATATTTATTAGATATAAATATGTTATATAATACAACCCTAACTTTTTGATTAATAATATAACCCAAACAAGAAGGATAAATATAAAATAATAAAGTTGAGTGTAGCACAAACATAAATAAATATTTAATTGTTCTCACTTTGTTTTGATTCTTTGTTTGTTCGCTCAAAACTTAATTATTAACCTATGTAAATATACGAGTAACATAAAATCGGAGAGTATATATACATTTTAAAATAATCATGAAACTCTAAAATAAAAGAGAGTCTATATATTAATTAACATTTTTATCGTGACAACCACGACCATATAACTAAAACCAATTAACATAAGAAAAGGTAATTGAAAGACATAAAAAAATTACCCATATTTTCTTTATCTTCATATCTCTTATTTTTATTATTCATTTTAATTGATATGAATTAATGTCTATTAGTCTAGCAATAATAAATAAATCTTGGAAACGACAAATATATGCTACGAGGATTGCAGTTTGGAGCCTCATTCAGTATAGTATGTATGACAGTATGTGTAAAAAACAAACTACGTTGATCACGACCAAAACGATAGTTGGCAAAATAATAATATATAAATAAAATATTTTTTTTATCATAATTTAATTTATATATTAATCTATATAATATAATTTAATTGATATTTTATTAGTAAATAGTCTTACAATTACTTAATTATTTTATATTTTTTACTTCACATCTAATTAATTATTAACATATTATTTGATGGTGTATGTATTAACTTAATGTATATAGGACTAAATACCATAAACGGTATTTAACTACTTTTTTTTTACACACTATAATAAATTGAATAATTTTTGTTTTTTACCCCATTACTATTTATTTATTTTATTGTGAACCCAAATCAATTTATGCTTAAATATGAACATGCGGTTAAAAAAATAAACTTTATTTGAATATAAGTGTTCATGGTCTAACACTTATGGCATGATGTTCTATTATAATAGATTGAATAATTTTCTCTTTTTACCCCATTGTTAAATTTTTTTTTTTTTTTTATTGTGAGCCCAAATCAATTCATGCTTAAATATAAACATGCGTTCAAAAAATAAACTTTATTTGAAAACAACTATACAAGTGTTCATGTTCCAACACTTACTCTATCAGGTATAGCATGATGTTCTATCACTTTATAACGATTGGTCGCCTAATTTGAAGGAGTTGCATGTAGTTAAATATTTACTTTTGAAAGCATGCATATATAAAAAATAAAAAAAAGTTTAAATATATATATGCGAGTCCACAATACAGGAGGTTTAATTTGTAAAGAATAAAATTTATGAAAAAAATAGCATTTAAAACGCAACTTAAAATTTATAATTATAAATATAATATTTTTTATACCTGAGCTCATATAATTTTACTTAAAAAAAATATTGATCCAAATATTCTTGTGTAAGCCTCCAACTAAATAACTAATGACCTTTCATGATAAACTTCTATTACTAATTTAGACTCAATTTAACGTTAATAAGATATTAAGGGTTTATTATTTGAGGTAATATTAAAAATAAAAAAATAAAAATTTCACAACTAACTTCAACCAACAGTTGGAGCTACGTTTATTAATGGAAACAGAACAAGCAACAACAAACTGGAAAACATTCCAGTAGCAACCAACTAATTAACTTACACATAAAGCAGCAATATTACAGGTAAAACAAGCTAGCAAAACCCCACACACTTATCAAAATCAAAGTACTGATAAACAAATTAAGGACTCAATTAATTTTTTAGTACCAATATTATTATTTATTCTAATTATAAAGAACGTGGTTTTCCAAAAGTTGATCACAAGCCTTCTGTATAAGCCACGCCTGTAGACTTCAACCAATTATGACGTGATGCTCCTCGTAAGAGTAGCTCATTTACTGTAAATTTTTTAGCTTCAGCTGGATTTGTAATATTATGGTAACCAGGCCAATTCACTCGCTGACCTAAACCAGCACCTCCTCCTTTATTTCCATATTCTCCAAAATACAGAGTATTTCTGTATTTAGTCGTCTTATTCCACTCAGACCACCCCGTTGAATTAATAAAGTCATCAATGAAGGACTCCATAACAACAGTGGTTGAATACATCTTCCATGGCCTTCCCAAAAAAGATTGTACTGACCCCTTAACTACCTTTAAGTCCTTATCTGGAATTATGTTACATTGTTGAATCGAAAACCCACTTTTCTGATTTGGGTCTTCTTTTCCTTGGGCTGTAACCATGTTCTGTTGTCCAGGTCCGGGCTTTTTGGCTATCAATGTGCAGTTTTGAAATACAGCCACTGCTTCACCAAATATAAAATCCACTGTGCCTAGGATTATTGAGTCTCTGTAGAATTGCCTGTAGCAGTAAGCACAGAGTGAGTCTTGATAACCATCAATACGACACCGGTTTATCACTGATTTATCACCCCCAATCAGTAGAGCAACGGCTTGATCCTTTTGTGGTCCAGCCAAATTTTGGAACCAAATATCTTGGGCTATGAATCCGTCTCCAGCCACACCTGCATGCACGCGCGCATTTCCATATTTATTTGTAGTTTAATCATTTTGGTATTCTCACCATTTCAAAACTAGATAATAGGATTCAAATAATATCGGTTTAATTATATGAAATATTTCTTTCTTACCTTTAACTTTATTTTTAATTTTAGAAAAAAATTTATGTTGTTTTACATTAATGAAACCATAAGAATAAGTGACTTATATATGTAATGGATCTTTTTAAAATTTAGAAAGTAATGATTACCAACTGTGGCAGTATCAAAGGTGGGTGTTTTATCATGAACGTTCAAGCTACCAGAGATTAGAGTTTTATCCAATCCGTCTCCAACAAGCATTAAATTCTTTTTGTTTTTTCCCACTTCAACTTTCTCCATGTAGATCCCCTTTTTCACATGAATAACAAAACGACTCTTGCTATGATTAGGTGCTGCATATACTGCTTCCTTCACAGTCTTATAATTCCCACTCCCATCTTGTGCCACCGTTATATTTGCTTTTATCACCTTCACCGAATTTTCCATCAAAAGGCTTCGGTCACTGTCCGTAACCCAAGTTGGGAATTCAATTACTCTTTCTTTTAATTTATTTGATTTAGTTCCAACTCCAAGAAGCAAAGCTAATGAAGTTCGAGCTCTTAAAATCAAGTCCTTAAGTTTAGGCTCCATTATTGTTTTACTAACTGAACCCTCAACCAAACCATCCAAACATCTAATATGGTTAGTGAAGACACAGCTAAGTTTTATATGAACATCTTCGTATGACTCTAATGTGCCCTCTGGAAAAGCTTTTATTGATTCCTTAACTCTGTCTAATGAGGAGTCCATCATTTTCACACAGTCAACTAAACCTGCTTTGACTGTTGGATTGTTGACTTTGTGGTTGACATTTTTTGCCATTTCAAGGGCTTCTTCCACTTGAGTAAAAGTTTGTTCTAGGAATTTTTGAAGTATATGATGAGCTTTGTTTGTGATGGGTTTGTTTGAAATAGCAGTGGAATCTGTTTCTAAGACCATGGCTAAGCATGAATCTTTGTCTTGGGCTTTATCACAGACGTTGGTTGGAAAGGAAGGAGCAGAAAATAAGGTGGTTTGATTAAAATAGATAAGAAATAGTGAAGTTGAGCTTATGATTGCAGCTATGGAGAGAATAAGAGAAACATACCTCTTGCAGGATGAGTTAGTTTTTCTTGGGGTTTCTAACAATGGCTGCTGGGATATCATTTTTGCTATGTTGCCAAGTTTACAAGTTTGTAGTGAGTTTCTTTGTATGACAACTTCTCTTAAATAGACCAAAAAGATTATTGTTAGTTTTATCTAGGAGGACTAGGAATAGAAATGGGAAGGGTGTCTTGTGAGTTGTGACTCACTAAGTAACGTTTTATAATATAATTATTTTTATAATATAAATGATTTTATAATTAAATTACGTTAGAAGTTATTAATTATTGATTCTTTTAAAAGAGTAACCTTATGAAAAATGTCAATTATATTTTTATACATTTATCACTCATTATAAATATTGTCGCTATGCATTATACAGACAAAAAATACGGAACTTTCAACTTTGATACCATGTTTAAAGTTGTTGGTCACTAACTGTAACAAAAATTTAAACTAAATGTAACTATAATTTTATACATCTAACAATAATTACATTCGTTTAATATATTATTAATTATCACCGATACAAATAATATTATAGTTCAGCGAGTAATTTATTTAAAAGTTAATAGTGTGTCATGATAAAGTTTTCAATAGACTGGCATCATCTCATTCAGATTTTACGTCATATTTTGATGCCAATTATGTATTATTTTTATGATTTTACTTTGGCCTAAAGTGGATTAATTCACATGTTTAAAATTTTTAGTTTAGCAAAAATGGAGGCAATTTGTAGTACAAATAACCCATGTTCAAATTCCCTTCCCAACGTGCCCTTAGAATTAGGCTAGGGCTTTGAAGGGGTAAAAAAAACGTCACGATTGTGCCAGATTTATTTTTATTAATTTGATCGGGTCACATTATTACGTTGGGTTATCTTTCTTACACTTTTACGGTGGCAGATTTAGAATTTATATTCAAGAAGTTACCATATATATAATAAAAAATAATATTTAATATTTTTTAATAATTAATTATTTTTAATTAAAAATATATATTATATGTATTTTATTTTAATAAAAATATGTATAAATTATTAAGTTTGTATTAAATTATTGAATATTAAATCAAAAATTTAAAATTCAGATAGGGCACAATAATATTTTGTATATATAATTATTTATAATTTTATAAATATTATACTTAAAATTTTATTTATAAAAAATTGAGGTAAAACACGTGCCCCTCCTAAAGTGTACACAAATCCGCCCCTGCACTTTGGGCATGTTGTTATACATTACTAATAATGATGGTATAATTTTTGAACTGTCATACATTTAATTGTAAAGTTTAATCATATTTTATAGATTTATTTAATTTGATTAAATTTTTAATTAAAAATTATGTTTCTTTATTTTTCTTTCATTTTAAATTAATAATAATATTTTTTAAATAAAAAAAGATTAAAAATAATTAAATTTTAATTTAAATTTTTTTTAAAAATAAAATTACTTTAAAAAAATTTCATAAAATAAATTACATGCTTCTTTTAAATATAAAAAACATTAAAATAATATAATATGTTTTTAATTGACTTTTTAAAAATAATATTTTAATAAAAAATTATTAAAATAATGTATTTTATTCTTAATTGTCCTTTTTTTTTAAAGATAAATGACCAAATAACACTACTTATAATTTAAAGAACCAAATAAAACAAATAATCTAATCTAATGAATTTTTATGACACTTTTTTTCTATCTAATACGATATATGAAACATATACTTAAAAATTAAAATAACATTTTAGTAAATGATGTTCTATTTATAATATAATATAGAAAATATGGAAACCACAAGTCCCACAAAATAGAGTCAACATAATAAGTCGAGGTAATATTGCTCCTTTTGAAATTGTTCACTTGTTATTAGGTAAATAAAGACGAGTGTTTTCTTTCAAAACATAACTCTAATTGTTTGAAGAATGTCCATTAATGAGTGTTACAATAATTAAAAAGAATCGACTAGAAATGAGATGTACAGCTGTACTTGGATGGTTCCTCGGAGAAGAGGGAAAATTTAAGTGCATATCAAAAGATAATTATAAACAATCACATGTACGCATCGTGACCGTTGAGAGTAAACAAGATGGTGTAATTAGATCGACATTGGAACCTGATACACGGGATGGGGACACAATAAGTTGTGGGTAAAGTGTATTAATTCCCTAAAATGATACATATATAATAAAAACTGATTTTTTGTCTAAAATAGCAAAACGATTGTGTTTTGAAAAAATACAAATGATATTTTTAACTATCAAATCCTTCAAAGGTCCTGGTTCTGCCGTCGCTGCTTCTGAATTTCATAACTTGGAAGGATTGATTCTTCGTCTTTCTCTCTTTTAATCTCTTTGGTGTTTGGTGGTTGAATACATAGAACTTGGCATTTTATTTGGATTATTAGTCCAAACACAGAATTTTGGTAGAATCAAACTATTCTTGAAGATGAAGATGAAAACAGAGCTTAATATATTGAACTGAGAGAAAAAAAAAAACTTAATAAAGTAGGAAAGAGTGGAGCAGAAGAAGAATTGAAGATGAAGATGAATTGTTCTCTTTCGACTATGTCTGCAAAGAAGTATTTAGTTTAATTCCAATCACTCACTGGAAGAAGAAGAAGAAGAACAGCTTATAGAACTTATACATTCACATTTTGTATGTACAGGTTACATACACATTTATTTTGTATGTAACCTGTACATTCACATTTTGTATGTACAGGTTACCTGTACATACGAACTGTTCTTCCTGCAAAATATGAATGTACAGGTTACATACAAATTTATTTTGTATGTAACCTGTACATTCACATTTTGCAGGAAGAACAGTTTGTATGTACAGGTTACCTGTACATACAAACTGTTCTTCCTGCAAAATGTGAATGTACAGGTTACATACAAATTTATTTTGTATGTAACCTGTACATTCACATGAAATGCATTGTATTGTTTGTATGTTATTGTTGTTTTGAACAGCTTACAAAATGTGAATGTACAGGTTACATACAAAATGTGAATGTACAGGTTACATACAAAATAAATGTATATGTAACCTGTACATATAAAATGTGAATGTATAAGTTCCATAAGCTTCGAAGGAAACACGAAAATGGCGAGATTTTTACGAATACTCAGATAAAGGGATATTTTGGAAAAAATCATATATATTATATAAATGAAACTCACCGTTTCAATCCAAAAAGTACTATTTAGGTCCAAAAAGCTCTTTTATTCAAATCTTTGCTATTTGAGCAACTCACTGGGGTAAAGTACACTAGAATTTTTGTTTAAGTTACAGCTCAGACTTCATGCGCGCCCTAGGGTTAATTTAGGTTTAGCATTGATGTATGTGTGCTTGACATGATACACTGAATTGTTGCTTGGATTTAAAATTAAATGAGAACTTTTCTAACGATGGATGAGACATTAAAAGCTTATGGCAAACCCAGGGCAATTGAAAACCAGTGTTTGAGACAATAGCACGTACAATATAAATAATTGAATTGAAAAAAATAATAATAATATATTAATTGTATATAATTTGTACATATGAATACGTTATACATTTACGTAATATATAACTATGTACGCTTTATATATAACTAATAACATATTATTTTTGAATTAATTTAATTATGTATATATGAATATATTATTATGAGACTTAAACAATAACAAATACAATTTGATTTCAAAAAGTATTTTCAAATGTAAGAGACTTTTCATTATTAAAAAACACTTTATATTAAGGTGGTGTATGGTTGATTGTAATAAGATAAGTAATGTAATTGATTAAGTCTTTTACAATGTTTGGTTTCCTTAAAGAGATGTAATTGCTTACATTACATCTCTTTAAAGAATTGAGATTACATTACTTAGAAAAAGGAATGAATATTACATTATGTGACTCAACTTTCACGCATCTCTCTTCTCTTTGTAACATTTCAGTTAGTGACTCAAAATTTCGTGCGCCGTCGTCCAACAACCAGCTCTCCTCGTCACCGTTCGTGTCTCCCTCGCCGTCGTCCAACAACCAGCTCTCTCCCTCGCCGTTCGCGTTGTCAAACCAGTAGCTCTCCCACCGTTCGCACTCCTATCCGTCGCCCCCTCGCACCACAAATCTCCTCTCGGCGCCGTCGCTCCCATCGCACCAACTCACGCTGGATCTTCGCCCCTGTCTCCTCACGTCTCACTGATTAGAAAATGCGCTGATTAATTAATTAATTTCTTAGTTAATTATTAATTAATTAGAAAACTGATTACAGTAATAATTATTAATTAATTAATTTTTTAATTAATAAGTTTAAAATGTCAATAATAATTATTTAAATAATTATTTAATTTTTAAGAATATATTTTATTTGATTTAGAAAATAATAGTAAAATGAAATTATTTAAAATTCATGAATAGGGTTACAGTTGTCAAACCAAACACTGATACTGATTTTTTGTTTGATTACAGTGGTTAAACCAAACACTATAATTGCCTTTACATTACATTCCATTACGATTACGATTACATTCAGTGAACCAAACGTAACCTAAGTGAATTGCTTAAGAAGGCTGGTGGGGTAACAATTCTAGTTGGCCTAATGTTATGCTTTACTATTTTTTTTAATCTTTTTTTAAAGGGATCTAAAGCCTTTTTTTTATTATTAATAAAGAAAAAATACATTCATATATTCGGCTAGAATTTAAACTTGGATTTTTCGTGGAAGAATTGAGAGTATTATTACTTAAACTACAAAAAATTCCCAATATTCTTCAATAAAAAATAACATGTTAATTATATATAACTTATACATATAAATACGATATACATTTATATAATATATAACTACGTATGATTTATATACAACTAATAATATATTATTTTTAAATTAATTTAATTATGTACGTACATATTATGACTTACTAAATAGACCACAAGTGCGACAATAACAAAAGACGTGGAACAGGGTTGATTTTGAACATGATTTATGATTATTATTATTATTTTCTTCAAAGGATTTCTTGAACACTATTAAGGGACTTACTTTTCAAGGAAAATGATAATAGATGGACCTGCCGCCAAGGGTATTTTACCATTTTTAAAAATATATTACTTCAATTTTTATATAACTTAATTATTTATATAATTTTATTTTCGACCTTTTAAAAAAATATGTTTCACATGTAATGCAAAAAATAACATATGCACACCTTATATACACAAGTTAAAAAATAAAGTTCAATTTATAAATAGTTTTTATCATACAATTAAATTAAAATATATTTATTCTATTCATAATAGTTCAAAGGGAAAAATAAAAATACCACTTGTATTAAAAGTAGTTCTTTCATTTCATCTTTAAATGGTGTTAGATGAATTATTTTAAATTAATAAAAGATAATATTATAAAATAATTTATTAGAAGTATAAATGTCGATCTTTACTCATTGGGTTGGGTTAACAGATTGACAAACTTATATTTCTTATAAACTTTCATATTATAAATGACACAAAAATCTTGGGCTTCACTTTGTAAAAAGGGGGGGTGGGGCTTACGAAAGAAACAAAAGACAAGTAAAAACAAAAGACAAGTAATCCATTGAGAGTAATATTAAAGAAATTATTCTAAATTAATAAAAAATAATATTATGAAAGAGTTTATAAGAAATATGAATATCTTAACTTATTAGATTAATATTTTAAAATTATAGGACTTAAGATTTTTATAGGATTTGGATTATTTTAAATTGTTGATCACGGTACTATCCATTCCCAAAAGAGAATGAACATGATGACATGGTACCCCTCCTCTTTCCCGTAGCACTACTTGATGCCCTAAAATTGTAAAAGAAAGATACTAGATTGAGATGGCATAATATACGACAGTGCTTTTTACCGCAACTTAAAAAAAGATTTATATCACTTGTTATATAATCCTAGCATTGTAAAAAAATTTATCACTTAAAAAAATTTATATATTGTAAAAAAATTAGTTATTGCTTCACTATCTACTCTTACATTTTTATTTTTATTTTTTAGTGAATGGCTAAATTAATGGATATATTTTACCACTTGTCAATACCCTCCATTGTATGTATATAGATTCTTTCCAACTTTAGGCATATAATAATCCATGTGTTACAAATATATAATTGACTTATTGTTGGTGAGTGATTCTATAATTAATTTAACATGTCACTTTTTTAAATTTACATCTAATTTAAAATTGATATGTTATTTAATATATATAATAATTTGATGTATATTACTTCATATAAGATTAGAATATGGAATTGTTGTTTTGATGCATGATTTTGTGATTTACTTGATCATATTTATTGTTAGTATGTATTAACCCTTCTTTGAACTGTACAAGCATGTCTTCTATCACTCAGTGTATTCCCCTTTCAAATGGTTAACAAATCCTACGATAATTAGTAAATAAATAGTGGTTAACCCTTAAATTAGAGAGCACCTATTGTTATCTACTTGCGGTAGTACGTAGTTAACAAAGAAGGTGCATTCTATTTTGATATAATTCACTTTAAAATATACATTTATTAGTTATTTTAAATTAAGAGAAAGAAAATTCGAAATTATTTTTAAGAAGATATGAGGCACCACTTTTACCACCAGAGTACTATGAATATGGCTAGTTTGTTTAACTTAAAATTTTTTGTTAATTTAATAATTAATAAATTAATATAGATATCAATAATGATAATTTAAACAACTTGTGTTATTTAAGCACAAACCATGTAAATTTTGTTTTTTTATCCGAATGAAATTACTTGACCATACCTAGTAATGATTTGTCCTTTATTCATTAAAGAAACATAGTAAAAGAAAAGTAAAATAGTCCCCCACTTGCGTAATTTTATAAGCTGTGTGCGCATAATCATAACAAGTAGAGAACAGACGAACCAAAAGAGGCATATACTCAAACATGTGTGGAAAATTGATCGCATTAATGAAGTAATTAACAAAGACAACAATGGATAAACACCAAGGTTGTTATCAGCCTAAATATAAAATGACTTAAACTAAGAATTAGGATAAATTTTTTTTCCAAGGCAAGCATATTATTCTCTCCATTTTCAATTGAACTTTGAGAAAATTTTGATCACGACTAGAGGACTACTTTTAATCCGTTAACGAATTTACAATTAAAAAAATACTGGCTAAGAAAAAAAAGAAGTCAAATTCTCTCTTTCTCATTCAAGTCATGTCTGAACATTTTAAAAAATAAATGGTTATAACATTTGGATAAAAATTGTAATAATTTAGCTACGTGTTTTTTATTTTATTTTATTTTATTTTATAAAAGATATGTTAAAGAATTATAACTTTTAAAAATAAAATGATATATTAAAATATTGTGACTTAAATAAAGAGACATGATTTTTAGATGAGTTATAATTATTATAAAAATTACATATATTTTAAAAGAAATGACTTTTGGAAAAGTCACGATTTATCAAATGGTTATAACCCAATTTAAAGGATGCATAAAATTCTATAAATAGGTTATTGTAGAGAACAAAAAAAATTGAAAAATTAAGAAGAAGAATGAATGTTCTCTAATACTATTTTCTCCTACCACTATTTATATAAAAATAAAATTAGTGAATGGTTAAAAAATTGTTTGATTCGGTTTGATTTTTTTATGTATAATATATAATTGTTTGATTCGGTTTGAATGATTAAAAAATTTAAAAAATTGAACCAAATCTTTTAAAAAAATATAAACTAAATTGAACAATTTAACTTATATAACCATCTGAACTCGTTTAGTCTTATTCTATTTTTTCATATAATCTAATGTTTGGGACACTTATGAGCTCTATGGTTGAATTGAGCACATATTGTGGGAGAAAAAAGTAAAGGCCCTTTCTCCACAAAAAGAAAAGGGAAGCACTATTAACATCCACCACCAAACAGTAAACATATACCCCCAAAATTTTGTAACCTTTACATAACAATAAAAAAGTGTAATGCCTTACAAAACAGAAAAATTTGTAACATTATATAAGAGTAATAAAAATCTGTAAAAGCTTACAAATACAAAAACATACATAACCCAAAAATGTCAGAAATAATAGAAAATCAAGAAATAATGGATGTAGAAACACAAGACATTTCTGGATGTTTTTCACAAGAAATGATATTCAGTAAAAAGAAATTTGAAGAAATTCAAAAATTAAACTTAAATCTTAAAGAAAAAGATGGATTTAGAGAAGAATCATTCTCTAAAATAAGAAAATTATTCCCAAGAAAAGATATAATATATTACGGCATAAGTAATAAGGAAATGAGCGTAACTATAGCTGATGCAAAAGGAAGGTTTAATATACCATTAATTGATAAAGAAACTATTGTAGAAAAATTGTCAAAAATTCCTGAAAAAGATAGAGAAAAAATTGGATATATCCATTTAGGAGGAATACAAATTCTAATAAAAGTACACTTTAGAGAAGGAATAGACACACTAATTAAGCTAGCATTATTAGATAATAGAATAACAAACAGAAAAGATGTTTTATTAGGAATGATTAATGGAAACTTAGGATATCAAAAATTAAAATTTACAGTATATCCCAGATTTGCTGTTAATATCCATGATAAAAATCTAAATCAAGTACTAAGTCTAGCCTATGACTTTGAACGATGAAATTTAATGAAAGATGGAAACCACCCATTTTCAATCCATTACCTTGTAGGATATTCATTAACAAACAGTCACAATAGTTCGATATACGGATAAAATAAATTCATAGAAATAGACAAAACTTTCAAAGATATAGGACAAGTAATAAAGAATCCAGAAAAATTATCAGAATATGAAGTACCTGAAGAATGGAACTTAGACATAAAAGAAAAACCTCTGATATCATCAAAAAGAAATAATATACAAAGAATAAAATTTATAGATACCCAAGCAGAAGTTAGTAAAAGAAATAGGGAAATAGAAGAATTAAAAGAGGAAATTGAAGAAGTAAAAGATATAGTCTATACAATGAAATAATAATGGTAAGAGAAAAACTATTAGAAATACAATTAGAAGGAAATAATAGTCTAACAAGTATAAATAAAAATCAAATATTCATAATGGAAGCTTTAATCCTTATAGCAGGAAAAATAGATACTACGGATGAAAATGTACAAGATCTAAAAGGAATATAGCTAGAAATGTATAAAGAAATCATAGAATTAAAAAAGGATATTAACAACTTACCAAAAGGAAATGGATAAAGATTGGATCCATTAAAAGGATTAAAAGAAGAACCCTCTAGAAGATCTGATGCATTAATACCCATAAATGAAAAAAGAAAAGCAGAAGAATCTAAACAAATAATAACAATCTAATGGACTTAACAGAATATAGGAAAAACTTAGAAGAACAATTCATGAATCCTGAAAATAAAAATATAGAAAAATTAATCAGTTTATTAACATTAACAGATAAAGAATTAGAAAAACATTATGAAGAAAAAATTTGTGCAAATAAGGAAGAAGATGATATGACAGTAATAAGTGAAGATGAATCTGAACAAGAAAATACAACCCAAAGAATTAATATAGAACCAGTATTAATACCTAGAACAAACCCAGAAAGAGGAGAAACATCTGACCCACATAGAGAAGAAAGGTATAGGCCAGAAGAACCTAACCCAATATATAGAAGAAGACAACCACCTAAAATGGAAGAAGGATTACATTGGGGTACTAGAGGAAGTATTCTACCAGAATTTAGACCACATGAAAATTATAAAACTGATATTTTAGACCTAAATTACATAAGAGATAGGAAAAAAGCCTTAGATGAATGGGCTAGTGGAATGAGTGTAATTATACAAACATCATCAACTACAAATACAAACCCTTCGGTTTGTAAAGTCTTAGTAGCTCACAAAATGACAGAAAATGTAAAAGTTTGGTTTTCAAACCTAACCGATCAACAATATTTAAGAATGCAAGGAAATGCTACAACAGGGAGAGATTACTTAGATACAGTAATAAATGAGATATATAAGGAATTTATAGGAGAAGATAAAGGAAGAAATGTTACAGAATCTAGTGAAAATGAAATAAATGAAGCCAAATGGCACTTAACAAATATGAAAATATGTGATATGTGTTACATAGATTCTTTTATATGTGTTACATAGATTCTTTTATATGTGAATATGAAATGTATTATCATAAATTACCACCATCCATACAAGAAACCTATAAGGAAATTTTTTACCAAAACTTACCTGGAACATTACATAAAACTATGACAGAAGAATGGAACAATAGGAATAGACAAACTATATCTGACACCTTAGGAGGAAGAATAAAAGGTCTTAAGAGTTGGATAATAGTAAAATGTCAAGAAAGAAAAGAATTCAAACAAATAAAAGGAAATGATAGAATCTGTTGTGATTCAAGAGATTTCAAAACACCAGAAAAATATGGTTGTAATGTAAAACCTTACAATAAATATAAGAGACATAAGAAATTTAGAAAATTCAAAAGATATAAATTTAGAAAACAAAACTTTCAGAAATATAGAAGAAGATATAATAGAGAACCTTATAAAAAGAGATATTTTAGAAGAAAAAGATATAATACACCCGAAAAGAAAAATTATTGTCCATCAGGAGAGAAGAAATGTAGATGTTGGATATGTAACGAAGAAGGACATTATGCAAATGAATGCCCAAATAGGCTACAACATAAAAAAGAATTTAAAAAGGAATTCCCACAAAAAGCAAAAATACTAGAAGAAGCTTTCAAAATGGAATTAGAACCAATAGAGGAATCTAATATAGATGAGACATGTAGTATTTATCTACTAGAAGAAACCGAAGAAGAAATAACAGACTCAGGAACATCTGATTATAATTCTGATTATGATTCAGAATAATGGATGAAATATTAAGCATAACAAATCCAAACAGTACATATATAAAAATATGATTAAAATTCAAAGGATATAAAAACTATCATTTACATGCATATATTGACACAGGTGCAAGTATGTGTGTAGCTAGTAAATATGTATTTTCAGAAGAACTTTGGAAACAATCACCAAAAGAGTTAGTAGTAAGAATAACAAATAATACTACGATAAATTTAAATAAAGTATTAAAAGATACAGATGTATCAATAGGAGGAGAAATAGTTTAGCAGATGATTTAACTAGAGAATTAGCACCCCTAATTATGTTTTTATGACAGGAATGGATTCCCTAGACATTGAGATCCAGATCAAGGAAAAGAAAATTATGATCTATGAAACAGAAATCAAATGCCTCAAGGAGCAATTAGAGGTATTAAAACTCAAAAAGAAACTAAAAAACAGGCACACCATAACTAATCCAAAACTCCATATGGAAAGCTTTGGAGAAGAAGAAGCTGGAACTTCAATAAGAACAAAAATACAGAGAACAGAAATTGAAGAAACTGCCAGCAATAACCCAGAACTAATCAGGAACTCAGAGAAGAAAAAACAAAAAATAAATTGGGCTGACGAAGCTGAAAAAGAAGATTCAATAAAGATTTATGTAGTCTATAATGGACCCAACCCAGGAATATACACTAGTTGGCCAGAAGCAAGCAAGGCAGTAAATGGGATTAGTGGAGTCATCCATAGGTCCTTTACCAACAGGATTGAAGCAGAAGGAAGCTATAATAACTTTAGAGTCCCTAAACTCTTAACCCCATCAAAAATAACAAAAAATTATTCCCAGATAGTACAACAACCAACAATAGGAATCAGTAGAATGAGGAACCTTGGAATAATCCATAGACCAATAATCTTTAAAGAAGCAATTAATAACTCATTTGAAGAAGAAAAAGAAAGACAAAGAAATTTGACAAAACAGGAATGGTTAGGATTATACAACCTAGCTAGGAAAACAACTGAAGAACATCTTGAAAATATGAAGTTTTATACAACAGAAAAAGATTTTCCTTCAGGCAGTAAATTCAATATTTTAGAAGGAGCTAATCCATCATTTGTCTACAAAGCATTTCATGCAGGACTGATTGAAAACATATATCCAGGAAATGAGTTAAAAGAATTAATATATTTTCCTGATAATTTTAAGAAATCCATTAGGAATTTTAAAAGAAAAATTAAGGCTACAGACAAGCCTATTTACTTAAGATGTTTCAGTTCTTTGATGGATTGGAACCAAGAAATACCAGTAAGTCCATATCATTTTATTAAACTTGGCATTTCAAGCAGTAAAAGAGAAGTAACTCGGCCCAAGGGCTTATCAGAAAAGGAATTCAATATTGATGAATTAAACCTCGAAAGAGGACAAATGTTGAGTCAAATCTATCATGAAATAAGAAGAATTAACAATTCTTCAGAAGTAAGTAAATTATTGCACAAGTAAAACCATTAGGTTTTACTACTTCCCAGAGTAATACGGTTATCACTAATGAGGACAGTGAAAAAGTAATTTCTTATGAAATTAACTTCAATTGTAACAATATTGAAGTAAGTGAGGAAACCAAGAAGGTATGTTGCTACTACTCCAAACAGCAATCAACAGACCACAAGTGCAATTATTGCATAAAAGACAAAGTTCACTTGGAATCAAGCTCGTCCAGCAGCTCTATGTCGGCAGAGCCCACCATGTAGGACCAGTCCACAACTGGAGACAACAACAAAGGCGTCAATCATATAGGCGTCTTAACGCCAAATAGGAAAAGTTAGGAATAGTGTATTCCCTCCAATGTAAACAGAGAACTCTTATGATTATAAAAGAGAACTCTTCGTATCTCAAGGAACAACATGAAACTTAACAACTATTCATCTTTTTTTTTTCAAAGCTTTAGCTATGTTTGTAATGAGGAAGAACTAAGAACCTCTTTCAAGGTTACTAGTTCTTTATCTGTAATACTTTCTGTTAATAAATAAAGAGTCCATTTCAAATTCTAAATTATCTCTTTCCTTTCATTTAAATTAAGTACGGATTTCAGAAGATCAGCAGGGTCAGGAGAACTAACAGCTTGGATATGGAGTGAGGCTTAGTTTTCTGAAACAGGAAGATAGCTTGGAAGTGGAAGAACGCGGTGGACCTATATTTAGAAACAGGTTAGTCTGCAGGTAGAGACTAGTATACCTTGAAATTCCATTATTATTGTTAAAATCTTGTTTATGCTGTATGAAATTATGAATGATGAACAAATAAACATGAAAAGGAAATCTAAAACTATACTTTACAGAAGTAAGAGCAGGAAATATTCTGAGAATCAAGAAAAACTAAAAGATGTAATATACCTTAAATAATCTATTATCTATTTTAAAACATCTATAAAAGAAAATTTTGAAAAAAGCACAGGAAGATCTAAAGTAATGGAAAATTTACAAGGACTAATAGATTACTTTACCAAACAAGAAAAAAGAAATGATTTAATAAAAGAACAGGATAAAGAACACTTAAACTTAGAAGCAAGTCTTGAACTAGTAAAAATGGATATAGAAGACAATAAGGAAATAATAGAACTAAGTCGTTGGATAGACCAAGAACTAGAAGAACAAAACTTCGAAACTCAATAAGAAAACTATGACCAGCATAGAATATTTTGAAGGAAAATATATGAAATTATTAGAAGAATATTGTGATAATGAAGATTACGAGACATGTTTAGAAAATTTTAATAGGTTTGACACCCTTTTAGACTATTACACAGACTATGTCTCCAGTATATTATTTTTAATAGACCATCATGTAGGAAAAATACTAAGAAATTATTTTATACAGAAATTTGTACAAGTAAATAAAGAAGAATTTGATAATTTAATCTTCGGATTTTATTTATTTAAGGAACAAATAGGAAGATAAGTAATAAGCAACTCAAGCTTTAAAATTGAGCCAAAAGTTGGTACCAGAGCAAGGTTATTAAAAATAAAACTTTAAATAAAATGTATAAGATAGGATATTCCCAACCAAATTCAAGAAGAAAAATAAATTATTTAAAATACTACAAAGAAGAAACGATAGAATTAATATTACAAATTAAAGAAATAACTAAGGAATTACCTAAAGAAATAACACAATTAATAATCTACAAAGTACTCTATGATTGGAATAGAGAATTAACATGGTTATATCATAAATAAAAATGCTTACAGAAACTCAAATTAATAACTTAAAAGAATTAATTAATTTGATTAGAAATACAAAAAATAACAAAAAATTTAATAAAGATTTTATAGGAATGTTTTTAGCATGTATGGAAATAAAAATGAACAAAATAATTTTGTCACAAGAACAAACAGAAATCTTAAGAGAAAAATTAAAACTCTTAGAAAATATAAAAACAAAAGAAATCTTTATAAAGGAATATAAAATTTTTATGAACTTTATTCTAGAAAAATTAATAGAAAATATTTAAAAATATTAAAAATAAATAAATAATTCAGAAAATAAAATTACTAAAATTTTGGTAAAAATTATTTTCAAAAAATAATGAATTTTAACCCAAAAACCTTAAAAATAAGACAATTGGATAAAAAAAAAAAAAAAGCATTTATGTCATTGAGGGCAAAATAGGAAAAAGAAAAATTACCCCTGAGGGTATGCATTTGGAAATCCCCTAAGGGATGCAAGTAGAACCACTCAAAGAAAAAAACAGTAAAGATTCTCTGGGATTTTTAAGCCCACTACTTTGTCAATTAAATACTACTCACTGCCCATTAAGATGACAATAGAGATATAGATCGCATTCAATTTGACTCATAACTTGCAAGGTATGTTTGAACAAGCAAAGAAAAACATAAAAGGTTATAGGTTCACAGAGATAAAAACATATAATTAAATAAAACATAATGTAGCAAAAAAAAAAAAAAAACAGAGATAAAACATATAATTAAATAAATACAACCAAAATTTTTCTTTTCATATGATAGTTTGGCCGAGAGGTCTAAGGTCCTCTGGTCTGAAAGGGTGTGGGTGCAAATCCAACAGCTATCATATGTTTATGTTTTAATTTTGATTTGTAAGATAATTAATTTAGTTTTTTACGGAGTTAGATTAAAATTGTAGACACAACTGTCAACTGTCATATAAAAACAAAATTTGCATACAAAAGCATAAGCATCACTGAAATACTGGAAAGTTAATAGTATAACATTCAAACTAAGCTCAATTTCGGGAATTTTTTATGTTTTTAATTTTGATTTGTAAATAATTATTTTATTTTTACGGAGTTAGATTAGAATTGTATACACAACAGTTAACTGCCATACAAAAACAAAATTTCTATACAGAAGCATAAGTATCACTGAAATACTAGAATGTGGACAGTATAACATTAAAACTAAGCTCAATTTTGGGGGGGAAAAAATTTATTTTTATACACCATAGTATAGAGGAGTGAATATATCTCATAAAAGAGATACTCAAATTTCTATGACCTCCTATTTTCTAAGATTTTACATAATTTCTCTCTTATATATCAATCTTCTATTTGTATCAATTTTTTTTTTGTTGTACCCACAATTTTTATACATTTATATAAAAAAAAGTCTGATTTTGGATGAATATGATCCTTTTTTTTTTTTTTATTAATAAAGATAAAATATACTCACACACTTCTGTGTAATTCAAACTTGAATTTCTAGTGAGAGAATTGAAAATCTTACTACCTGAACTACAAGAAATTTTTCAAAGAATAAATATGATCCTAAAACATGTAATTAGTTTATATATATTATGTCTATATTAACCTAGAGGATTGTTAAAACATGAATTTGTGGTACACATTTGCATTTATATGAATTATATTATAAATGTGGTAAAATAATTTTAAAAATAATAAAATTATGGCACTTATATGTACAAATTTACGTGTGCATTTAACATTTTTTTTACAAACAAATGATAGTGGCTCTTCTTTTATTGTTTACTCACCTCCAGACTCAGTTTATCAAAATTCAAGACCATGTAGGTGTAAGTGGTCAATTAATTGAAGTTAGGGATGGAAAAAAATTCGAAAATCAATTCAATACAGGCGAATTTTAACTTTATGAGTTACTTTGAATTATAACGTGTATAACTCAAATTTTTATGGCTAGTTTGGGGTTCTTGAAATTATAATTCTTGGAATCCGAACCAACTATAATATTTAAGGCACCAAAATATATTTTATATAAAAAAGTTCAATCTTGACCAATAGTTTGTATTATAACATAAAAACTTATACACAATTTTTTTTAATTATTTTACCGTATTCTAAAATTTAATTTATAATTTTTTCCGTCACATTTTGCATTAAATAGGACCCTAAATGTAAGTTAATAAAAAATGTAAAAAATGGGGAGATCAAAGTACCATTTTTTTCATATAATATTCTACCATTTATATAATTATTAAAGCAATAATCTTTTTTAAAGTGCAGGTGGCCACCTGAGGCCATGAATAGATTGGCTTCGAAATTTCGTGGGTTTGATCTTGGTGTTTAAAATTTATTCGATATAAATTATCGTATTTAATTTAATTAATTTAATTTATTTATTTTTAATATGATTGATTGGTTTCCAAAATTTCAAAATTAATTCAAGATGAGTTGGATCAAATTTTTATATTAAAAATCTCATAAAAATTGCTCTAATTTAATAATAATATTATTTTATTTATTTAAATTTTATATAATTATTTTATTAAACAATTTTTTTAATATTTATCTTATATAATTATTTTATTTCAATTAGTGGATGATTATTTATATGTACTGTTATTTAAAGCAAGAACTACTTTATTCATGTAATAAATGTTTATTTGATATGAGATTATATAGTAAATTTTTATTTTAATTTTTATGTTATTTAGAATTATAGTACATATTTTTTTATCTATTATTTGAAAAAAAAAAAAAAATTAATACTATTTTAAACATAAAAATTATTCTTAAAAATTTAAATAAATATAAAAAAAATTCAAACCTATCCATAACGTAATAATTTATTATTATAAATGAAAATAAAAATAAAATTAGATAATTGGAAGGAAAAAAAACACACAAATTTATTTTTAAGAACTAACTTCGGTTCAATTTTAATGCGGAATAATACCGACATACGCACACCATACCTTGGCCATTTCTGTCCATTCCATACGGTTCTGGACTTTTGACCAGAAGTAATTATTGGCCTATTGAGGGTTTTGAGCAGCGATTAGGGCTTCAGCTTTGTTCAACTGGGAAATTTCAGAAACTTCGTGAATAATGGTGTGCGAAAAGTGTAAGTGTCTCTTTTCTTTTTTATGAGATTCGTGCCCATATCCAATTTCGATTTAGCTTTTGATTTTCGTAGTTTTAGAGGAACTTTGGCGAATAATTTAGTTTTCCCCTTTCGGTTGATTTGCAGGTCAGAAGAAGTTATCGAAGGTGATAGTACCAGACAAATGGAAAGAAGGGGCTAGCAATACCAACGAAAGCGGCGGTCGTAAGATCAATGAAAACAAGCTTCTCTCCAAGAAGAACAGGTTTAACCTTTGAGTTTCTTTTCTTAATTTCGTCTCTTTCTCTTTGCATGTGTATCTATTTGAGTAATTGAATCTGTAATGAAATTCTTTCAAACGATTTTCTTTCCTGGTGGGTAGTGCCCTATGGGCCTCAATGCTGTAGGATTTGCTAAATGTAGAACAAAGCTTACATTAATTATTATTAATTTCATTTTTCGAGTGCGAGTGAATACAAATTTATGTGCATTTAGCATTTATGTTTGGTAGAACTAGCAAACATAGGGAATTATTCTAAAAGAGGCTTAACCAATGGCTTAAGTTCATAAATGTCCAAAATGGTGACAAAGTTAAAAAATAAGCTCCTTTGATGGGAGTACTAGTAGCCCCTTTTTTTTTTTTTGTTTAATTCTTCTTCGTTCTTTCCCGATCCTCCCAAACAATCACCACCTCCTACAATCTACGACCAGTAGTGTCGTCATCTACTATTAGCACCACTTTCATTCATCCCCTCCTCCTTGTCCTTACCGCCATCCAACAAGACCACTTTTCCGATTTTGAGCTAACTCGCAATGTTGTTAAATTTATTTTGCATAAAATGGATTTTGTATGATCAAAATTGTTGGGAACAAATAATATTGATCTAAATTACAATTCACACTCTTAATAGTGTTGAGTTTAGTTCCAACAATTTTATTGGGTTTAGGGAGCCTATTTCTAAACTTTTGCACCCTTTTGGACATTTTTAAGATTTTGGCTCTTCTAGAGCCTATTTTAGATAAAACCCCACATAGAGCCCATATGTGAATTGTGAAATTAGATAAAACCCCACTTGATGATCCTATTGTGAATTGTGCGAATGTCTTTTTCACATGACATGTTAACATAGGTTATATCAATATGTATTGTTTTGTTTATTGAGTTATAAAGAATTCTCTTGGACTAAGTACGGTTACTGAGAATATCGCAAAGTATTTTGTACTTGGGCTGGAATAATATTGAAATTAGAGGATGTGAGTGATGTTGTTCTATGTTTTAGCCGTCTGTGCTATACTGGATTCAGATCTTCCCTTTCCGTTGATTGAACTAGTACTACTTACCCAGTTACCATATGAACAGCATTGCTCTCTGAGCTTCGGTGGTTTAATGGAGATGTTGATTTGCAGGTGGACTCCTTATGGAAATACCAAGTGCATGATTTGCAAACAGCAAGTACACCAGGATGCCAAATACTGTCACACCTGCGCTTATACCAAAGGTGCAATAAACATTTTGCTTATACTAGGTATATCTCTTACTATCAGCTTATAAATCTGATGCACATAATGTTTGACAGGAGTTTGTGCAATGTGTGGAAAACAAGTACTTGATACTAAGTCATACAAACAAAGCAATGCATAATGCAGCCAAGATTTGGGTAAACATTCATGACAACCTACAACATTATTGTGCCTTTTAAACTTTTGATGTTCCTCTTTAAGCAGGAGTTTCTCTCTTGGTTTGTAATTCGGTTATGGATGCTCTCCTAGATATGGTCACATGGCATGTAATTCTACACATTGTAAACACTTTGCTTCCATTTTATAACTGACTTTTCATCAAACTGACTCTAAGTTTTTATCCAATGGACGTAATTCATTTTACCGAACAATTCTTGGGAGTATGTTTCAAATCAGGAAATTTCATGGAAATTGTCGTAAATTTACCACTCTTCTAAACGAGAAAGTCTTGTATACAATTGTTATACATGTCATGTAGTGAAACAGATAAATTTCGACCATTAATTTTTAAAAATGAAAATTAATATTAAACAAAGTAGATAACATTAATGACCCAGATTTATAAGGAATATATAATATGTTATATACAAAAATTTCTCCTTTTAGGGTTGTCTTATCCAATGTAAGTTTAGTTTTACAGGCTTAATGAAACATATATAAATTGAACATGCAGTTTTTTATTTATTTAAATAATTTGTATACATGCTTTTTTTTTTTTATTTTTTTGATAGTATCGAAAAAAATTGTTTACATGCTTGAGTTCTCTTTTGTGTATGCTTCATTTCTTAGGGGCCCCCTTATAAAAAAACAGTATCCAAGAAATGGAGGCTAAAGTTTAGAGAGGCATGGGTTCAAGATTAGTCCGTGTGCCTTCTATGTTAAGTTTATCTTGTGCAACATTATGACTTTATGAGATCTAGAACTGTTGTATACTTTCTTTCTAATTACATCAATAGGCACACTCTAATTCTCATACACTTGGTGCTCTTTAATTCTCTCAAGGTTCCGATCAAGTCAATTATCTCTTTCATGGTAGAATTGGAATTTAAAAAAAATATATAAAAAAATCTATATTTTGAAAAAAATGCAGAAGGAAAATAAAAATTTGAAAAAACACAAATGTATTTAAAAAAAAAAATTCGATTATGGTTAACTTTCATTTCAATATCAATCGAATAATTCTATATATATATATATATATAATTACAAAATTATGATTATTTTCTTTGAATTTTATATGTTCTTTTGTTCTTTTATTTCAAGTTTTTCTTTGAAAAAGAGCCTATTTTTAGTTTATTAAATTTTTTAAAGAATTACAGGAGGTCAGGAGCTTGTGCATTTTTTAAAGAAATACAGGATGGTAATATCGGTAAAAGTGCATTTTAATGAATTTGATGACCTGTATCAAATTTAACCTTTTAAAGTGCTTATTTTCTTTCTTTCTTTCTTTCTTTATTTATTTTTTTACCTTAGAAGTTCCTTACGCGATGAATCGCAGCAATGTTAAGTAACTACAGACTACAGTAATGGTGAGTCCACAGTTGGTTTTTGGAATGTGATGTCCACATTCACAAATTGGAACTTTAATGGCAAATAATCAAATCATGAAGAAAAATTAATCATTATCTATATTTTAAAAATTATAGTGATGATGTCATTTCAAATATAACATTGTGACTAATTAAAATTAAAAATATATATATATATGGAGAGATAAAGATATGTTTAAGTAGACGATATTGTTCATACTACAGTAAATTTAAGGCTCGTTAATGAAATAGATTTGGAAACTAAAAGCACCCAACATAATGCCATGTGCTTAGGTCTCAGATTTTTACCACAATTTACTTACGCAGGCTAAGTATTTATCATTATTCTCTCCAACAAACAAGATTATACTGGAAAGTAATGTTATTTTACCATTTTTGCCTACTGTTTAAGGGCGACGACGCCCTGTAGAACATGACTCATATGTATATATATATATATAATAAAATACATTTTTTTTTTTATTAAAAAGACAATACTTTCAATAATTAAAATGAAATATCTTTGTCCTACACGTTGGGATGGCAAAATGTTTCACCGAAACTGCATGGTATCCGTTTCATATGATCCACTTTAAATTAAATTATTTTTAGATTGAATTAAATTAAGATAAATTGATCTGTGGATCGAATCAGATTAGACCATATCAAATCGATTCAAAATTATAATTTTAGTTTTAAAAAAATCACACATTCTAAAAATACTTCCCAAACTTTTATTATTATTTATTTAGAAAAAATATAATATTATTTGTTTTTATAATTTTAAATGATATGAAGTTAATAATATTAATTTTTTATTACAAAAGTATTTTTCTTAAATTTATAAATTATAATATTAATGAAAAAGTTAATAAAAATTGAAATATATTAATTACAAATAAGTAATAAATATTTTTCTGCAAATTTATAATGTTCTCTTGTTTTTATTTTTATTTATTAATTTAAAGTATGTAATGTATTACATTAAATAATGTATTAAAAAGATGAAAAGAAAAAAAATGAAGCAGTTTGAATTAGATCATAAATATTTATAGGATTTATGGATCACATCTACGGATCTGATTCATGTGATCTATGAATTACAACAGATCAAATCAAAGTAGATTTTTGTTTTTAAACAAAAAGATCAAATCGGATCATTACCTCAAGGCTTAAAAAAGTCCTAGATAAGGTGGATGGTGGATGGTTTCAATTTAGTTTGTGACCTTATTGATCAGAATATGTATGTATGGAATGCTGAACAGGTTCAATCTCTTTTTCCTCCATGGATAGCTAATGAGATTGTATCTATTCCTTCATCTCAGAATCATGTGAAGGATAGGATTGTACGTGGACCTCATAAATATGGTAAATTCTCTGTGAAAACATGTTATCCCATGTTACATATATGAAAGGAAGGACTATGGTGCTATGTCAGCTTCTTCTTCTCAGCCTCAAAGTTGGTTTTGGAAGAAGCCTTAGAATTTAAGGGTCCCTCCTATGGTGAAGATATTCATATGGAAAGCAGTGGGTAATTACTTGCCAACTGTGTCCAATCTATGTCATAGGAAGATTGTTGTGGAAGCTTTATGTCCTATCTGTTTGGAGAAAGAGGAGAGTCTTGAACAGTTGTTTTTGGGCTGTGGTTGGAGTAATAAGAGTTTGGTTTCTATCTAAACCTCTATTTTGATCCTGAATTAGTGGAAGTGCGGAATTTTGGCACTTGAATGCAGGAACGATTTGGATAAATTTTAGAGCACCCTGATGGTAGTTAGGAGGATTTGGTTAGACTTCGTATGCTAGGCTAGAGTATTTGGTTGGATAGAAATAAGTGTGGTTTCTTAAAAAATGCCCCAGCTTCTATGGAAGCTGCTAATATGGCTAGATTATACTGAAGTTTAAAGTTTTCATTGACAGGATTACCTTTTTATAATCAAGTTTAAACATGTTTGACGTTTTCATTTTTTCTTTTTTTCACTCTATACGTTAAAAGCTATTTTTTACAAGATGCATTATGTCTAATTTCATTTCAAGGCAACATATAATATAATTACAAGGCAAAAAAATATGTTACCCTACATTATACTTGAAAACAAATGTCTTACTTTAACGGAGGATTTCAAAACACCGTATGGTAGTTAGATTTTAAAAAAAAAACAATATTCATCAAAATTCATAATCATAGGCCATAAAAGACTCACAACAAGCACAACATACTTCAGAAACCAAATTTGATATTATTATCCTAGGAGTGATGATTAGTTTCTTCTTAGTGGCTGCCTGTCGAACATTCACATGCTAAGAAAAGCATATGACAAGTTACAGAGATTGTCATTTGTTATGGCCAAACATTCAATTCCGCGCAAGGAACACTGACAAGCATTACATAGAACACGACAAAGCAACAAATTAAAAACGTAGTTGCACATTAAAATTCATACAAAAATATACAGAACCCAAATAGAATCTTTATTCAATAGTTTCATACCCCTGCCTACTAACAGGGGCGACAACACAAAGTTCCAGGATATTTTTAAAAACACAAGCACAACACCATATTACTTCAGAAACCACCACGGAGACGGAGAACGAGGTGGAGAGTGGACTCCTTCTGAATGTTATAATCAGCCAAAGTCCTTCCATCCTCCAACTGCTTTCCAGCAAAGATTAACCTTTGCTGATCAGGTGGGATACCTTCCTTGTCCTGAATCTTAGCCTTTACATTATCAATGGTATCCGAGCTTTCCACTTCCAAAGTGATTGTCTTTCCGGTCAATGTCTTGACAAAAATCTGCATACCACCCCTCAGACGCAGAACAAGGTGAAGTGTTGACTCCTTCTGGATGTTGTAGTCTGCCAAGGTCCTACCATCCTCGAGCTGCTTCCCAGCAAAAATCAACCTTTGCTGGTCAGGTGGGATGCCTTCCTTGTCCTGAATTTTGGCTTTAACATTGTCTATGGTATCAGAACTTTCCACCTCCAAAGTGATGGTCTTTCCAGTCAGTGTCTTCACGAAAATTTGCATCCCACCACGAAGACGAAGCACCAAGTGAAGGGTTGACTCCTTCTGAATGTTATAGTCAGCAAGGGTGCGTCCGTCTTCAAGTTGTTTACCAGCAAAGATCAACCTTTGTTGGTCTGGGGGGATTCCTTCCTTGTCTTGGATCTTTGCCTTAACATTATCAATGGTGTCAGAGCTCTCAACTTCCAAAGTGATCGTTTTCCCAGTAAGGGTCTTTACAAAAATTTGCATTCCTCCACGGAGACGCAGAACCAAATGAAGGGTTGATTCCTTTTGAATGTTATAATCAGCAAGGGTGCGTCCATCTTCAAGCTGCTTTCCGGCAAAGATCAGCCTCTGTTGGTCAGGTGGGATACCCTCTTTGTCCTGAATCTTGGCTTTAACGTTGTCAATTGTGTCTGAGCTCTCAACCTCAAGAGTGATGGTCTTGCCTGTGAGGGTTTTGACAAAGATTTGCATACCACCACGGAGACGAAGAACCAGGTGGAGGGTTGACTCCTTCTGGATGTTGTAGTCAGCTAGGGTTCGGCCATCCTCTAGCTGCTTACCGGCAAAGATGAGCCTTTGTTGGTCTGGAGGAATTCCCTCCTTGTCTTGGATCTTTGCCTTGACATTATCGATGGTGTCAGAACTCTCAACCTCGAGAGTGATGGTCTTGCCGGTGAGGGTTTTCACGAAGATTTGCATCTGTTAAAATAGACGAAGTCAAATCAGACCAAAAATCTAAAGAAAATTAACAAAAACTAATGAATTTCAGGAACGTATAAGAATGGAGAAGGAATTAAATTTCGAAAAATGAACAGGTAAAACTGTTGAAACCCACAGTCGGGGTCAACAATAATTTTAGTACCACAAAAAAGCGAATCGAGAAATATTTACGAGTTTAAAAGAGGGGGAAAAAAGTTCCTCACAGATCTAATTAGGGATCTATATTGAACAAGATGAAAAGTACAATATTTGAACAAGACCAAATTAGGGATCGATTTTGGATGAAAAGTAATTTTGCAGAACAATCAAAGAAAGCCTATGTCAAAAATAATTATAAAAAAAGGACCAGGCGAAAAAAAAATAAGGGAGAAATTTTGAAAAATAATCTTTAAAAGACACAAAAATCTAATCCGAAATCAAGGTTTGAGAAAGAACAAGAGAGGACAGACAACTATTAGTCTTCGATTGATCATAAACCGAACAATCAACAAGAAAATTATTAATTAAATGATAAACAAAAGATAGGAAAAAAGAACAAGAAAAAATTGCTAACCTTGAAAGAATTTGAAGAAGGAAAATTGATTCAGAAAACTAATTTCAACCTCGAAGTATAGAATGGGAATTTGAGAAGATTTTTGTTGAGGAGCAAGAAGGCTTGAGGACCTAATTTATAAGAAAAGAGAAACCCGTTTCCTTAAGGCAAAGAAAAGGCGGTCAAGTTTTATCCAACACGTGTAAGGCATTACTTGCGACGCACAAGGTTTGGTATAACGTCTTTCGTTGTTCCGTGAATATCTAGGCAATGACGTCAAATAAATGCAACTTGCAGTTTGTTATTTTATAAATATTAATTAAAAATATGTGTATTTTATATGAATTATTTAATTTTTTTAATTAATTTTTATATTATATTTAAAATAAATATAAAATTATTTTTTTATACTTATAAATTATTTATGAATTTAATTTTTTATTAAATATGATAATATGATTAAAATTATTATTAAATGTAATTTTCATTTTATTATCATAAATAGAATTCTTATTAAAATAATGTTTAAAATTTTATTAAATGTGATAATTATTCAATAAATATTAAAATAATATTTAAACATTTTATTAAATGTGATAATTATTATATAGTTATAATTTTTATTGAATGAGATAATTATTAAGAAATATTTAGAGCCTTTATTTAAATAAAATGTGATAATAGATTATAAAGAATAATTAATATTATTAATTTAAAATATATAAATAATTTTATTTAAAATAATATTAAATATAATTTAAATTTTTATATATAATATAAATAAATAGATAAATTTGTCAGAGAATTCTATCGGCAAAAATAAATATTAAATATATATTGCTGGGTGATTAAATAAAATACGTTAGTTAACTTATCAACTTCTCTCTAGCCAAAAAAAAAAAAACTTATCAACTTCTATATTTTTTATATTTTAAATAAATAATGTAGATAATATTATTGTCTTAAGAAAATAAAAAAGTTTACAAGTCTTTGATGTAATTAACGATTTATTTATTATATAATATTAAAATTTTTGATAATTATGTATTTAAATATAAAATTAGATTATATTATATAATATAAAAATTATATAATTATGTAAAAAAAATTGTATGATTAAGAGATGTGAATCTATATCATAATAAATATTTAATTTAATCTATTTAAATTTTTAATTATAAAATTATTTGTATTAAATTTCTATTTTATTTCAAATTAAAAATAGAATTTTTTTTTATTTTTAAAATTATAATAAAAATATAAAAATAAATTAAATATTAATTTATTTATATTTTACAATAGAAAAAAGTTTTAAATATAAATTATTTTATTAAAATTTGAAATTAATTTTATCAAACTATATTATGCAATTTTTTGTCAAATATTGTACAGATTAATTATAATATAACTCAATTTAATATAATTATATTTAATTTATTCAGTACGGTGCACTAAATATGTCATAAAAAAAATGTTGGCTCATTACAAAATAAATATTTTAATATTTTAATTATTAAGTTAAGTCGATTAAGTATAGTAATTTAACAACAAAAAATTAAATTGATTCAATTAGAATAATATTTTCAAAATTCAGCATTATAAATCAAAGAAAATGTATTTGTTTTTTTTTTTTTTTTGATTGAAAAGAAAATGTATGTGTTAAGCTTAGGAATAATTAACTAATTTTCGGTATTGATTTAAAATTGTCATTAATATTTTGAGTACTTTATATCATAACTAGGATTTATTGCCTTTTGGAGCATTAACTTTCACGTACTATTATGGTTTAATATTTTTAATATATAACTTGTATTAAAATACAAAAAATATTTTAAAAAAATATGCATTTAAAATAATGAAAATGCTTGAAAAATAAATAAAATTGGTCAATTAAATAATATATTTAGCGACAATTTTTAGTATAAATTGAGATAAAAATACAAATTATATTTTAGTTATTATCGCAACCTTTTGTCATACATAAGTCCAAGATTTTTTTTATTAAAATCGTGACCAGGTAATAGGTCATTAAAAACAGAGACTAAATGGTATGCTTAATTGCTTATCATTACAATCAAAAATCGTGGCCGTATATAAGAATATGTGGTCTTTCTCACCTAGTCCATAATATTTATAATTGTGGCTGTATACCAATATGTGCTAATAAGGCTATAATAATACAAAAGAAGTCTTTAATATTAAATTATCTGTATTATTAAATTTATTATGTTATAAATGATATTATTTAATTTTTTAATTTTAAAAAAATAAGTTAATTAAGAATAAAATATATTATTTTAATTATTTTTATTAAAATATTATTTTTTTAATAAATAACATATTATATTATTTTTATATTAAAATATTATTTTAAAATAATATTGAATTGAAATAATATATTTTATGCATTGGAACCCATGAAGCTTCAAGTTTAGGTTATCCACCATTATAGTTTTTATGGTGGGGATGTGGGAGTCTCTCCGCTAATAGTCTTAATAGCTTTTCATTTTGTCTCCTTGTATATATCATCTCCTAATTAATAACATTTAGAGGTGGCAATTCGGGTTATAACCTGGAACATGAATCCAACACGACATTAATTATTTTTTAATATTATTATAATTTAAATTATTATTATCACAATAATAATTTATTAATGATTATTTTATCAAATAGTAATAAAATTAAAGTATAGTTAATAAATAAGAATAAAATTAACATTTCATAGACTTTTATTTTGGTAATAACAAAAATAATTGTGACAAATATCATTATCCTAATTTTTTTGTAATTATAACGATATCAAATTTTCTTACTATTATAAATAAACAAATTTGTTAAAGATAATTTTTTTCATAATATTAAAAAAGGTTAACTACTATGTTGGTCCCTAACCTTTACTCAATAATAAATTTTGGTCCTTAATCTATTTTTTTTTATATAAAATGTCCCTAATCTTTTAAAATTTTACACTTTTAGTCTATTTTCATACAAAATGGTCCCTAATTTTTTAAACTTTCATATTTTTAATCCAATTTCATACAAAGTGTTCCATATAAAATAATCAATTTCATATAAATTGGACCAAAAGTGTAAAATTTTAAAAGATTAAGGATCATTTTGTATGAAAAAAAAGTTAAAGACCAAAATTTATTATTGAATAAAGATTGGGGACCAATATAATAGTTAAATCTATTAAAAAAATATGTGAATTTGGACTAAAAAGCACTAACACAAACATAAACAAATACGACACAAACAACAAGCACAACACACAAATTGCCACCACTTGATTTGCAATTACATAAACATATACTTGATTTTATCATGGAGTTTTTTGGTTGAAAATTTTCTTAGTTTGTGACGGTTGCATAGGTGAAAGTTTGGGATGGATAAATGCATGGTTAATTTAGTTGGTGTTGAGGGGCTCATCGTGGTGGTCTCCATCACCATCAAAGGATGGGACATGCAGTTGAAAAAATGGAGAATCAACTCTTTGTATTGTGGTGAAAATGTTTTGGAATAAAGGTTAAGGTTAAAGGGTTTTATAAGTAGTAGGATAATTGTGTTTGCTAAAATTGTAAGTGAAAGAATGAGTCACCTCGTTTTTTAAGAGAAATGATGGTGGTGAGGTTTCTCCAAATGGTGGAAACAATTGGTTTTAACTTTTATGAGTGCCTCAAAACCTAGAGAGTTGGAGGTTTTGAGGGTCCAAGGTATGTGAGCAATATGAGGTTTTTAAATTTTTATAGGATGCATGTATCATACATAGATGTTATTTATTATTTTTAGAGTATATTTCTTACTAATTGAATTACTTGTTCTCTTCATTGAGTATTATGTATTTGTATTTTTATTTTTATAAAAACAATTGCACTAGTTTTGCATTTTAATAACTTGTAAAACCACATTATTCCATATTTTAGGAGCAATTAATAATTTTGCATGAGATTTTTAGGATATTTGGTGCACTCCAAGGTTGATCTAATTGGTCTTACCAAGCAGTTAGGTTGGGAATGAATAATTTCTCATGAGTCTCTCACACTGTGCAAAATTATTTTTAAGTGGTAAAGGGTTTTTGTCAGGTAATTAGTAATAATGTCTCATTGTTCTAAGTTAAAAGTTTCGTACTTCCTTTGTTATTTTAATAATAAAGATCAGGTCAAACATTTAATATTTAATATCGGTTAATTAAAAATTATTTAAGTTAAATTCTAATTAATTGAATTTAAATTAGTGTTAATTTTTGGACAATTAAATTATATAGTTAAACGTTATGTAATATTATTGAGAATAATTTTTATTGTTATAAATTTTAAAATTATTATTTGAAGTAATTAAAAAAAATAAAAATAAACATAACCTACTAAACAATAATTTTTTTTTCTTTTTTAATAATTATATATATATATATAAAAAGAAAAAGAAGAGATTAGGTAATGCAACTGAGTAGAAATGTAAAAAAATTGAGTCATGATCCACCAGTAACGCTACCATTGAAGATTTCAATGGTATCACCTTGTCCAACATGATGCCATCGAAACGACCTGTCGTCGTCCATCACATTCTGTTTGTAAATGAAGAAATAACCTTCTTGTGGTAAATTAAAATTAAGCCTTTGGTGCAACTTTTGTAGCTCTTTTCTTAGCTCTCCAACATTATCAGATGCATTAACCTCCACAGCTATTTTCTTAGTCCCGCACTTTGGCAAAACCATCAGCTTCAACTTCTTCGACCCTCCACTCATCGCCATTGTCGTCGTTGGAGACAACGATGTCGCCGCCGCAGCCGACACCGTCGGTTGTAAAGGCCGAAAACAGACATCAATCTCCGCATTATCACAAACCTCATAATCACATAAAGTACGATGATCATGCAATTCGCTACCACAATAATAAAGCACGAAACGATTAACTGGAATCGATTCCATTTCTTGAATTTTCTCCTTCAATGTACCAACGGTGTCGTTGACGTCCATTACAGTTGAGATATGTGTTTTAGATGAGGTTGGGATTTTAATCTTGATCTGGATTTTTTTGTTGGAGGAATTAATTGAATCTTCGATTTCAATTGGAGATTGTTGATGATGATCTTGAGCAATGTGGAGTTGAACACGTGAATTTTGGAGGAGTTCACAATAGGCAACGTCACGATCGTCTTGTAAGACTTGGCCATTGAAGACTAGAGTTTGATTGGAAATGGGAATGTTTTGGTATTTTTGAATCTTTTCTTTGATTTCTTGGACTGTGTCGAAGAAACCTATTTCAATGGAGAATGATCTCCCTCTTTGGGACTCAAAGATCACATCCATGTATAGAAATTTAGTATTGTCAGAGCGATGGATTTGAGGAAGAAGTGTACTTTAACTTTATTATAAATTATAAATAAAATGTTCAGTTACGAGAATTGTAACAATCTCCGATATTGTCTCACTAATTTCTACTGCATTTAGATTTTATTTTAATTTTAATTTGAAATATTTTGTACTAAGATAATAGAGCTGCTAAAATTTGATTTGTTTAAGAATCATTTTACTTCGATTATTATATCAACTTAATTAGAGATGTTTGTTTTATTATTCATAAATAATTCTTTAAAAGAAAAAGATATTAACTCAAAATTATTTTAATATTTAGATTTTATTTGAATTTCTATTAGTGTTTGCTTGTAAATATAAAAAAATATTTTATATATATTAGTTTTGTATATTTGAATATAACTTTTAAAAATATGGAAAACAACATTTAGTCAATTTTTAGGAGGACCTCACTAACTTACATCTTGCTGTAAGATATCTAAGTCATTTAAATTGGGAAATTATTTAAAATAAATACTTATAATAATAAAATAATACATTTTAAGTTAATAATGGTTTAATACTAGGGATTTTTTTTAATTATATGAGTTTTAAAAATGTTATATTTGGTATAAAGGATAAAGATTTGTAATCAATTTGCAATAAAATTTTAAAAATATGGAAAACAATTACAACTAAATTGAATGATCATATATTCACGAGACATCGATCATAATTAATTGTTGAAATAATATAACTTAGAGATTGGTTAAGATATAGTGTCGTTCATATATATATATATATATATTTGTCATGTATTTTTTTTCTTTCTGAAATTCTTTATCAAAATTTTAAAATTAAGAATTCTAATTTGTACTAATTTATTATTCTCCTTGGAATATTTTTGTAAAAGGCATGGTTTTAACCATATTTTGATCTAAAAGCAATTGCAATAATATTTTAATGCTTTAATGCTACTGTGGTTTATCTTGTACCAATATAGTATTAGGAAAAAAAGTAAGAAAGAGACAATTTTGAAGGTGAATTATGGACAAGAGATAGAGTTTATTTATTCTAAAATCCCTTAAAAAATACATATTTATTAAAAGTTACACTAATAATTAACGTTGCCTAACAGTATTAAAACTTAAAGGGATTCAGCAAGATTTAAAAAGTTTTTGAAAAAAATTACAAAATTTTTTTTTGCTTTTGTTTTAATAAAACAAGAAATGTTAATTTGAACATTTTGACAAAATTGACTCAATATTTAAATTACTAAACTATATTAACCTTAAAAAAATATATATATTGTTATATGCACCGTAATAATATGTTATTATTGATTGAATATAAAGTTAGAGATGTGAGATTAAAAAATAATTGTGAAATCCCTTACTAATAAGGGCCAATTAAATTATATCATATAGATTATAATATGCATTAAATTATTAAAAAAAAAAATCCTTGGTGTACTACTTACTCACATGACCGTTTCAACCCCATACCTTGAAACTAAATAATTCTTCAAATGCGCGTGCATACCTTAATTCTTTGTTTTGCTTGCAATCTGTCATAGTTTTTATGTTGTTCCTTCCTGTGTTCTGTCATAAAACACACATGAAAACCTCATAAAAGTAACTGAAGCAAAACAGAGCAGAAAGTGACCTTAAATGATCTTCCACTAAGCATTGTAACAAAAGAATAACCCCATCATGGTCAAGTAGTGTTATGATCTATCCTCCATTCGCATAAAGTAGATTCTCTCTCTTTGTCACAATGCAATAAGCCCTCGTTTTCATTTCTATAATATTTGGTTAAAGAGCCCTTTACGCTAATTTGTTGTCTCAAATCCCAATCCACATCCGTTCAAAAGCATCTTTTTTTATTTTTGTTTTTTGGATTTAAAAATAATAAATTTATCCACCTTTTTTTTTTTTTTGTTCTTTGTTCTCTTAAAGGTCTCACCAGAAGGAGCCAGGTTATCTAATCCAAAAGGGTACCTCAGCTCTATCTCTGCACTTGCCAATCAAGACCACTTCCATTACCATTATAGTACTTCACTGAAAGGGTAAAGTATATCAGCAACATTGTTCCCAAGCTTGACCTTTTACACATGCAAAAAAACGACAATACTTATTGGTTAATTGTATTGACAAAATCGCTAGATAAAGGAGAAATCGAAAGTGAAGTTTGAACTTACATAGTGGCAAAAATGAAAAGAACCCTCTTGGGATCAAGACCCCACGAAGGAGGAGATCGTCTAAAGCTGTTTTTCCGAGCAACGCTTCTGCCATCAGTGTTGGTGCTGATGTTGCCGGCTGTGATGGTAATATGATGATGAACTTGTGCGCTTCCCAGATTATCAGTGGTCCCTACCTCCACCGTCGATGGCTTTTCCAGCGTGCTAGATCCTACTACAAGATCAGCAGTTTCACATCAATAATTTTATCCAATTCATTAGCCCATATGACAATATAATATGTTGTGACAACAATAATTTCACAATGTAAATCTCAATATAATCTCAATATCTTATGGCCCCAAATCTACATTACCATATATATTAAAGGAAAAAACTTTCTAGTATCTGTTATTCGAACGCGGGTAATAGTACGAACATGATAATAATTATTTAAAGGGTGAACAACTTTGTTAGTCCTAAACAATGTCTTTATTGATAGAAAGGTCTCCAAACTAAATTTATTTACATTTTAGTCTCTAATCTATTATATTTTAACAGATAAATCCTAAGTTATAAGTTTGGAACTATAATGTGCTTCTAATCTACTTTTCATTAGGTTTCAAACTTATTAAGTTTTAGACCTAAGTATGAATAGAAACAAGTTTGGGACTTAACTATAATAAAAAATAACAAGTTTAAGAATTAAGTGTAATAAACAAAATTTAAGTGTGACATTCAATAATTTTTTAGTCTAAAATGTTAACTTTTTTGTTTAGAGATCTATTTGTCAATAAAGATATAGTTTTGGGACTTATGTAACCATTTACCCTTATTTAAACTATATTAAATTATACATATAAATTTATCTGAATATATATCCCATATTTGTTGAATAAAAAAAATCACTTAGACTAATGTGGGTTTAGATTTTAGTTATTATTTTTTTATGATATTATTTAAGTGTGGCACCTGTTAGAGAGTGTTCTACAGTTTTTAAAAATAATACTAATACTGTATGTATAAGTAACATAAATTTTACTATCTTTTGGTTTAGTATTTTGGTATTGGGATGTTTATTAAGACAAATCCTTTATCTAGCTATTGAATCAAAGAATGGTTTTTGAAGTTTATTCAAGCTTTTAGAGAAGGCCCAACCCAAATTTTGTATGAAAAGCATACGTGTTTCACGTCACTTCAAGTTGCCCCGATGGCCCAGTTTCAGGTTTTTGTTTTGTTGCTCCTTAGTCTTTTTGTTCACGCCACCATCATTTTTTTTAAAGGAGCACTTTTTATATTATCTCAAGTGAAGTGAAGTGTAAAGTGTAATTGAATTTAAAAAGATATGTCCAAATTTATCAACCAATTAAATATGTCATCTTATTTGAAATTTTATCACAGACAATACAACCTTTCCCCTTTATTTATAGAAGACTGTAACTACCGTCGAATATCATCATTCAATTCATTGTTTTGTCTAATCCTCTCCTCCTTAATGGTGGTGCTACAGGGTCTAATTTAATGATAGTTATGTCAACACATATATTGGTGTTGTGTTGTGTTCATGGCTGTACAGACTACATAGGACTTAAGAGTCGAGCAAAGCAACATAGCTAGTCAGTCTCTATCTATAAGACTCTATCAAACTACTAGAAAACCTACTTCTGGTACTTTATATTTAGTTGACCCAATTTTTTGGTTTGCATTTCACTGTCACAAGTGTGGTTGGTACTAGATCAGTTGGTCCCATCTAAACTATGTTGGCTCAACTTTGAATTATCAATGTAAAGCATTCTTTATCCTATCAAATCTGAACCAAACAAATTAAGGATGCCTAATTCTATGCTTAATTAACGTAAATTTTACAAGACTAGAGCCATTCTTTGTTTTTTTTTTTAGGTCAAGAATAGATAAAATTTTATTGATAAACAAAAAGCACAAGCATACAAACTCAAAACAGAAAACAACAATCAGCTCCAAGCAGCTGCCCAAAGCAACCATAAACCATACTAGTGTCAAAGCACTAGAAAACCAATATCAAAACCAACCTTAATACCTACATCATCCAGCAGTTATATTAAGAGTTAAGGTCCATTACTTAAAAAGGACACAACGAGACACAACAACAGAACACATCGACACAAGGGAAGGCACTAGCCAATGGTACCAACAACACCACCCTCCTTGTCACCAAACTGTAAATCACCTCTCCCAGCCAACGCCTTCAAGTTTGCAAGAAAACCAACAACCTACTTCTTCCTCAATCATTTCCCTAATGATGTCAAACCTTCGTCACTAGCTTGCAAATTCTCTTTTCCCTTCCTCACAACCCTAGAAGGATTATTTCTCCCACAACCAACATGAGCACTCACCCCAATCGAAGCTTGAAAATCAAACCCACCTTGATTACTGCCCAAGCTAGTAAACAGCCCCCTACGGCACCAACCACCAGCATCACCAACCCCTGCCCTTTGGATCATCGTTGTCCATAGCCTTCTTGCACCCATATTCCTCAACACACTCGTACCTTCATGTTGAGCTCAAAATGAAGCCATTCCCCAAACATGGCATTCTTTCCCCTAAAGCTTGTTCACATTGCTCAATTTAATGAGAAATTAGCCCACACCAATAGCAAAAATTCGACAACCTCTCATATTTGAGCTCTACCCATACCATCGTCTAAAATGGAATCCAAACACTAGGGAGAAGAGGATCATCCAACCATCTTAAAACCCTAACCTTTAATGCCTTCAACATTCCACGAATTAGAGAAAATTTATATAGGTCTAACACTTGCCCTATCTTCTCAGAGATACAAGTCACAAATAATTCACATCACCAGTTCATAGGTAGATTGTGAATTTGCACCCAAATTGGAGACGAATCAAACACAATATTAGGTGTCATACCTGGTTCAATTCTTTGATCACCAACAAGTTGTTATCAAAGCACCAAGGGGCTTTCCTTAACACCTCAGCTAGTTCAACCTCCTCAAAGTAAAACACGAAGGAGCAACAATTTAGAATTTTCAACTCCAAACCCCTAACTCATGTCCAATTTTTTCGAAAAATCCTAAGCATCACCTCAAGGTTTACTAATCGTCCAAAAACTACTTTTGTTGCGATACCAAGTTCAATAGAGCTATGATCCTTCTCCACAAGATCCTCAATATCTATAACTAAGTCCAAATTCTCAAAATCAACCATTAACCCTTTCATTCAAGCACACAAAAGCAATCACAATCACAATCAAAACCAAATCAAACAAGAAGAAAAAGAAAGCAAACAGATTAAACAGAAAGATCCAACAAAGAGGGAGAGAAACGCAAAGGAATAGAGAGGGAAATTAGGGAAGATGAGAGAAAACCTAGCACGAAGCTAGGACAAAGATCTAATGAGTGAGGCATTCACGGAGAGAAAAATATTGACAAGTAGAATCAAGTAACATTATCTCTGCATACCTCAAGACTAGAGCAGTTTTGAAATGATGTTTTCATGCTCAATGAATGCTAGCTAATGAGGACCAATGCTACAAAGATCTCAAAATATCATGTTTCAAATTAAATTCGTATAGCTCATAATTAAAACTAAATGTAACATTTGTGACACATTATAAGAATAGTAACTCTCACAAATGTCTCACCACTAAAATGACTTCACTTGTGGCACATTCAACTACAAATATTCTTATATTTGTAGCGAATTTAAAATGACTCTAGAATTTTCGATATTAAAGTAAATGTCAACTAATTCATTGTGAGTATTCTAGAACATTAGAGAGAAAGAAAGAGATAGAGAAAATTCTAATATGCCTAGATATTTCTAAAGATTGAGTTATCATTCATGTATAAAGTGGGATGCATATAGGTTTTTGTAAAATTTAATTGTAATAGGAATCAACCTCTCATATATGGTCTAAATGTCCAGTATTTTTTAGTAGATACAATGACACTAGTGATTTGTGGAGGTTAAGTCACAAGCAATTAATGTCTATAATGTTATTTGAATAAATCAAAATAAACACAAAACTATTATTTTTCTATAATTCTATATGCGGTACGTGCAATTGAACCGTTGAAAATGAATGAAAACTACTTCCAACTTAATAAATAATAAATAATGAGTGCATAAACAGTTCATGATACAACATATAAAAATAAATAACTTGTGGAAATTACTTTTAAAAAATGGTGAACCTCTTGGAGAAGTACCACTTGGGGAAATATCCTTCTCAGGAACAATAATGGAAGCTATCTTCTTTTCAGACATGCGCTGAGACCCTTTAGTCCTCTGCATCTTTTTTCATAACAAAATTAATTGTCAAAATCTCTTCTTCTTTCTTTCAGCTTAAATTTGTGTGGTTTGAATGTGTGAAGTGAAACAAAATAGAAGTGAATCTTAACTCCAGACTATTAGGTCAACACAAATAACTTTAATATATATTCCATGAAAGATGAGGAATTGAGGATAGAATAAGGGTACAAAATAAGGCAGGTACGTAATAGTGGTTGAACCGTTGAAAATTTTATCTTTATTGGCGGCAAAGTTTAATTAGTTGTTGTTAAACTTAAGACAATACAGCAATAGTTTACACTATTTCAAGATGTTCACTATTCATTAAAAAAAAAATGTTAGTTTAAGAAAATTAGAAAAAAGTGAAATCAACTTGATTGTCTGAATTTGAAAAAGAGGAATCTTGTTACTTGCATCTTGCGAATGCAAGATTTTTTGCAATAGGATTACAATGAATTTCTCTTCAAAAAGTATAAATATAAAGAAAAAGAAGAAAAGGACAGTTATGCCCCGAACGAAAAGAAAAGGTCTACTAATCATAATTTTTTTTTAATAGAAAATTTGTTATGGATCTAAACTGACATAATAGTGTATAATTTGTTGGTAGGGTTGGTTTTGAATAGATGTATAACAATCATTTTAGTTGTGAGTATCACAAATTGTGACAAACAGTAGGTTTTTTTTTAAATCCAAAACTCTGATGCCACGCAAACTCTAATACTCACTTGGCTCTTTGACATTTACACCTATCGCTAAAGTAGTTTTTACTTCTTTGTGCTCTCTCTTTAACAAAAATACCAGCCTATTCATCCAATTTGTGAACTTTGGTATTTCAATTTGCTATATTTTACTCAGATATTTGCTTTAATTATCTTCTGCGCAAAGATGAATTCTTTAAGAAAATTACCAAAAATAGCACCCCCCAAAATTATAATAACAAAACTAGCACCCTCTTGTGTTCAATTAGAATTGAACGTTTAATATTGAACGTTCAATATTCAATTTGAACGTAAAATATTGAACGTTCAATATTAAATAGGTCTAATTGTCGTCATTCAATTCTAATTGAACGGATAATATTAAACGTTCAATATTGAACGAGTCTAAATTATCGTCGTTCAATTTTAATTGAACACAGGGGTGCTAGTTTTGTTATTATAATTTTTAGGGGGTGTTAGTTTTGTTATTTTCCCAATTCTTTATTGTTGATTCAAGTCAAAAAGTGCCCAACTTGTGACTTTTTGACGGGGAGGATCTAATAGTGATTTATTAGTGTACCGATTGATGAAGTTTGATTTGGGTATTTCATTATTTTATGGCAAGAGTTGAAGGATTTGGATATTTACTTTGAAAATTGCTTTTTATGAAACATGATGAATCATTAAATGATAAATATAAAAGGTTTATTATCTTGTGAAAAAGGCTATCAATGATAATGACAAAGATACGTGAGAGGAACTATGAATAAAGTATGAAGGTTGTAGAGGAGAAATGACAAATTTTTGGAAAGAAAGCAAAAAAACTCTTGTACTACTGAGGGTATAAATGTCATAGAGTTTGCGTGGCAGTAGTGTTTTTGTTGGTGGATATAAAATTGCACCCAAAACCCAAAAAAGAAAAAAGACGTTTACTTTAGAAAAGAACAATAAGGAGAATTATTCCGATGAAAGGAAAGAAAAAGGAAAATGATATAATTATATCATCTTGAGAGAAAGAAGACTCACTGTGATTCTTGAATTTGCTGTAACTTCTTTATCAGCGCCATTAGAGAAGCTTTCCATATCAATGATAAAGCTATCCGAGTCATCCGTTGAAACAGAGAATTTCTCCGAACCCATTATTTTTCGTAATCCATAAACCTCAAGAGAAGCAGCAGATTTCTGAAACAAAAGTGAAAAATCCAATTAAAATATGAGAATCAGCTGCTTAGTTTAGTTTAGTTTAATTTTTTTTTTACTGGTAAAAGGTACGTGTGTATGAATTCTACTGTGGACGAGCCAAATAAATAACCGAAACATTTAAGAAAAGACACACACAAAAATACAATGAAAGTACAATAACAAATTGGAAAACAAGAGAAAATCCAGAACAACAATGCTTACCAACTTAGAAGTTTCGGTCATTTTCCAAAGAAAAGGAAAACGAAGGAAACAAAACCGAGAGATGAAGTAGATGTATCACTGGAATCAAATTATCCAATCACTGATGTTCATAAACATTTAAACAAAAAAAAAAAACCAATGAGTCAATATTAGCATTAAATAAACAAATCTAAACGAGTCGTAAGCGAACAAACCAGATAAGGCGTTGGTTCTGTTCAACACTTAATTGTCGGGATTACCTTTTTTTTTTTTTTTCCACCTCCTTCTCAGCTTTGTTCTTTTCTTTAATAGAGGATGGTCAAATATTCAACAGACTCTGTTACTGAGAATATATAAACAAGAAAAAAAAAATGATGACACTGTGCAATAAACATGACAGCTTTCAAGTTTAATTTAAAGCAAACATTGTAAATTTGTAAGAGGATACCAACCAGAAAAACCTCCGTTTGGAGAAATGAATACCTGAAAGCAGAATAACAGAGGAAGGGATAGGGGAGGAACAAAAAGGGTGATAACATCAAGATGTTTTGTTTTATATAAATTGAAGTGTGGAATGTGATAAACTCGAAAAACTTGACTTTTTTTTTTTTTAATTGATTTCAAAAAAAAATAATAAATAAAAATAGAGCCTTCACATATATAAGTAATAAAATCATATAATGAAATTAATAGGAAATTTTTTTACTTCATGTATGAACGTGTAAAAGTTTCTCGATAAACTAAAAATGAGTGTGACTTTTCTGCAGAATTTAAAATTTCTTAGGATTTTTAAGGTCAACTATTTTTTTTGTTTTTTTCGTTTAGTTAAATTTCTCGAAAAACTTTCAGCTCTATTTAAGAGTACAAATGGATAATTGTTGAATCACTTCAAAAAAAAAAAAAAAAAAAAAAAATCTTTGTAGTGTCAATTTTTAAACAAGTAAACTAAAATACTAAGAATAATATTTAGTAAATCTAAGTGATCCGTAAGAACACCCCAATTAGGCTTTTTAGAGTAATTAATTAAATCCATATAATTATATAAGAATAATAAAATGAGGTCTCTCTCTCACATTTCTCATTTCAATTCTAACCACTCTCCCACCTCCTTTTATTTCTAATTTCTTTTTTCAAATAAAATTTTTTTTTTTCACTTCCTGTTTTCAGTTTTTTCTTCCCAAATTTATTTATTTTCAAATATATAAAGAACAATAAAATAAAATTAACAACTTTAATTTCATATATTTTCACTCACTGTTTTTATATTTTTTTCAAATAAAAAAAATAACATCAAAATTGATTAGAGCTAACAACTTCAGCTGTATATATGATTAATTTTTATAAATGCCAATATAAAGTCAAATAACACACAAAGATTGATAGGAAAGATAAAACTCACCGATCAATTAATTTTCAAAGAGGTAGAATTAGAATTATAAGTGTTAAATAAATTAGACTGACTGAGCTCTTTTTTATGCCAATATAAAGCTAAATAACACACAAATATTGATAGTAAAGATAAAAGCTCACCAATCAATTGATTTTTAAAGAGATACAATTACAAATGACAAATAAGTTAGGTTGATCCAAATAAGTTAGACTGATTCAGCTTATTTTAAGTCAAATAAATGCCAATATAAAACCAAATAGCACACAAAGACTGATAGAAAATGATAGAAGCTTACTAATCAATTGATTTTTAAAGAGATATAATTATAGTTGTTAAATGAGTTAGGCTAGCTTAACTTATCTTAAGTTAGTTATAGCTCAATTTAATTATTTAATTTTTAAATGAGCTGAGCTTATTTATCTATGAGCTGAGTTAGACAACTTATCGATAGCTCATTTAATTTTTTTTTTATTATTATTAAAATCATTTATACTAGGTTTGATAACTATTTCAATTTATAGTTTCTAATTTTTAATTTTGGAATTCTATTTTTAATTTCAAATTTTTTTGGAAAAGAATAAAATTTGTTTGATAACCAATGTCTAGTTTTAATTTGAAAGGTAAAATTTAAAAATTGGATATTGATTGTTTGATATCTAATTTTCATCAAAATTTGGCTTGTTAATCAATTTGAGTAAAATTGGGCATTATTGAATATGCTTGAATTTTTAATTTTTAGTTTCAAGAAATAAAAAAGAAATTGAATTCCATATTTTGAATTCCATATTTGATCAAATTTTAAAATTAAGTTTCAAAATTTAAAAATAGAAATTAAAAATGAGTTATCAAACGTATATAATATTAAAATTTATAAAAAATTTGAAAATTAAAATGATTATTAAAAAAAATAATTAGCAAAGCAAAAAGAATTGTTCAGCAAAAAAAAAAGGATGTAGTGTTGAAATGGTCTTATAATTTTATTAAAAGTCCAGTTTAGTTCTTCAATTTTTAGAATAAGTAGAAAAAATATATTAATTTTTTTAAAGATACAGTTTAATTCTAAGCATAATAAAGACAATAACTTTACAAAAGTGTTAAATAAGTTCAAAAAATGTCAAAATAGTCGCCTAAATGGGATTTATTTGGATTTATTTGGTACTTTTATGAAATTAGTATCATTATTATGTATAACTAAAAAGTTACATAATTAAATTATATATTTAAAATAATTAGTGTATTTTACTTACCTTAAAAGTTACATAATTAAATTAGATCATTTGTAAAATTATAAGATATTTTATTTATTATTCCAAAAACAAATATTATTCGGTCAAATAAACGTGCACCCAAAAAAATGTGTGTTGCTTAAGACAAAAAAAAAAAAAAAAAAATGTCAAATAAGTAGTAAGCTTCACAAATAAGCTTTTTTAATTCAAGAATTGAATGAGTCAATTTTAAAATAAGTTGAGATGGACCAAGTCACGTGTTCCAAAATTATCTAGAAATTACTTCCAAAATTTTCCAATATCACATGATATTTTTCTAACAATTTTGACTCTTTTACAAGGTAATAACCTACAATAGTTATTAGTTGGTCTCTACTCAAACTTAATTTGCACTAAAATAAAACATGTTTAAAGGTTAAAAAGGAAAAAAAGAAAAACAATATTTTGTTTTGTTAACCAAGTATTTAAGAAAAAGAAAAAGAAAAAAAAGAGACTTATTTGACCTTTCAATCTTAATTTATATAGTAGATTTGCTTGGATCATTTCGACTACTCTCCATAAAACCTAGTTTCTGTACTTACATCGTTATTTTTTTATTTTATAAACTATGCATTAATGTCTAAGAGGCTAGGCTTGGGGAATAAAATTTCTAAAAGATCCACTTATTCATAGATAAAATGTTACGATGCAAATACAAAAGCTCAAACACTTCCTTTCGAACTAATTTTACTTGAGCTTTAAAACATATTTAAAAAATTACCAAAAATAGCACTCCTAAAATTCATAGTAATAAAACTAATACTTCAATAATATTGAACGTTCAATATTCAATTTGAACGTAAAAATATTGAACGTTCAATATTAAACGAGTCTAAATTATCGTCGTGCAATTTTAATTAAATGGATGTTTAAAGAAAAATAACATATTAGTCATTGTTTTAATTGTGAAAATATAAATTTGAACACAAGGGATACTAATTTTGTTATTAAAAATTTTAAAGGGTATTAATTTTATTATTCTCCCAACATATTATTTTGTATCTTAGACTTGTTGGTATATTCATCTAATTGAGTTACCATATAATTACGTAAGAACCCACAATGAAGTTTTTCTGGTGTTATTAAAAAATTGTGATATTTAATTTAGTGCAATTTTCAAGATATCTAATTGTGACTATTTTTTATTGTTAAATTCCAATAATGCACATAAGATATTTGTTTCATGACCTAATGCTGTCGATTACAGTTTAGTTTCATTCACGGTTCCCCCAAGTTGTATGCGGTTGAGAAAGACAGTCTGGAGATTTGTTTTCTTTTTTCTTTTTAACTCTACGGATATATAAAGATTGTGAATACAGTAAAAAAAAAAAAAAATAGAGATAAATAAGAAAATTGATATAAAAGAAAAAAAATATTCAAATAATTAATTTTTTTTTTTTTTTTAAATATACTCATTTATCAAAACATTCATATGTAGAAAGAAAAAAATTGACAGTCTGTTGACACATTCCAAACAATGATACTAATATCCATACGTGAGAAAGCTGGATATGAATCCAATTTTCTAAATTGGCATTTGGCGCAACTGATCAAATTGACATGTAGATTGGGGAAAATTATTTTTAGGTGGTCCACAAACTGCACAGCAGTTAGTACATAACACATATGTATAAAGAAAAGGTGTCATATATTGACATTGACGATCAATTCATGTCGCTTTTCGTTTTCAAATATTACTTTGTCTATTCATGTTCATTTGGGCCGTAAATATTCTTTTCAAACTGCCCTTTAAAACATACATACTCATTTTTCAATACACTAGTTAACATTTTAAAAATTATTCATTAACGCACATAAACATTTTTATACATTGAATCTGCCAGAACTTCCAAATTTATCAAAAGTGATATTTTCAACTTTTACTAATTTTAGATTGAACATATCACACCACACACATATAAATTTGAGTAGGAATAAATATCACAAGATTTGTAATATTACAAATGATGTGACATGATAAAATTTACTACTGACTTAGCAAAGAGCCTCACATAGATTTTATTTTGGTCAATAAAATTCTGCCACTTTATTTATAATGATCATAAATTTGTAATTAATAATATTTTTCTATAAATTTATCTTTGTTATGTATAACACGGATTGAGAACTTTAAATTTTTTTAGTGTTTAGGAATAAGCTTGTAAAAGTCAAGTCTCTTAAAAAACGTGAGAACCACGGTTTGATTTACATAGAGGTCTTTTTTCTTTTGTCTTTTTTACTATAGAAGTATGTGGTTGGTATATTAGGATAAAATTTATAGTCGGCGTATTGGGGGGGTATTGAAAATAACTTAGTCAATATCTTTTAAAAGTATAAGTTTTTTTTCCCCTTCTTCTACATATATATAACTTGCTTATTCACGTGATTTTCATTTTTAACTTTCTTAATATATATATATATATATATTTTTTTTTTTTTTTTTTGAAAGAGGTTAAAAGTAAAATTTTATGTATATTTATGCAATTAAACCCTTTTTTTGTCTTTTTAAATAAGGGTATTTAAGTAATTTATAAATTTATAAATAAAGTGGGCGTGTTGAGTAGAAAGTTGTGTGGAAGAAGAATCATCTTTATATTTTTTGTCTCCGTATTTCTAGCTCTTACCATTGGTTGTGATAAAAGAATGGAACCGAGAAAATGTTGTTGTTAATGGAATTACAAAAAATTAATGAAAATTGAAGTAACTCGTGGCAGTTCGGGTCTAAACAACATGATAATATAATTTAGTACGTAATTGGTATTAAAGTAGAATATTTTAACATATAAAATGTACAATTATGTACATAAATAAATGTACAGTACATACATATGGACAAATAATATGTAAAAAATTTATTATTTTAGAATTAATTCGATTTTATACAATTTATAGAAACTCAATTCAACACAACTCGTGGCATGATAATTAAAACATATAATATGCAGGAAATAATACTTATGGCTCCAATTGCATGTATGTTGAGATTGTTTGTGGATGATATATCCCAAACTACCTATCTCCTTGAGTTATGGATCTTCAAAAAATTGAAAAGAGAAGTTTTTTTGTTTTGTTTTTGTTTCTACGTTAGAAATTCCTTAATTCAATAATCATAAAGACATACAATTTTAAGAGCATTGAGCCAGCTCATGTTGATAAACTACTGAGCTCAGTAGTTTATCTTCAAATAGAAAGGACTCAATCAAATTGAATGAATATATATGTTTGAATCCTTTAGTTACTATTAGTGCATGTATATACTCTTTAAACATGACTCTATCACAGTCTTAGTCACAAGAATGAAGTAATCACTTGATTCCCCATACGTGAGATCCTAAGATTCTTCATAATCAATATACTTCGTGTTTTGATGCGCTAGCTTTTGAAGCAAATTGAAATATAAGGTAGACAAGATGATATTTGTTGTCTAAACTATTTGTAAAAAAATGGTCACCATACATACATACGTACGTACGTGTGTGTATATATATATATATATTAATAAAAAAAAAATTCAGTCTAATTATCGAAAATATTGGATTAGCCAATTCTTGTCTTCAAATGCATAAGAAAAGTACGTCCTACTATTCGTTTGAATGTAGGTTTCTTTATTTGTCAGAAACTTGATGCTGGTTTGTATAAGGTTGATGTGGATGTCACATTGGATGAATTTTCTCGAACTTCAGGATTGGGCATAGTGGTTAGACACTCTTTAGGATATGATGTTCGTGCTAGAGCTGCTGGATTAAATAATGTTGAAAGTGCTTTAATGGTAGAGCTTTTTTGCTTTAAAAGAAGAAGGAAAGGTCGCTTTTGGCATTAGATGCATGAGCAAAGTCCAAAGGAATTATTTTTCTCTATTTGGCATTGTTTCTAATGATGTTAAGCACTATATGAATTTCTTGCCGAACTCTTCAAGTAATTTTTTTCCCACGGAGTGTAAATAGAGTTGCACATACTTTAATTATTTGTGCTAATGTTTATTCACATGATGCTTTTGTTGGTTTTAATATTTGTCCTATTTTTTATGTGTTAGCACTACTATAAATTTGGCTTTATAAGATGGTCACTGACCGTCTTATAAAGTCCCGTCCTAAAAAAATCGAAAAAAATAGGACGTTCACGGAGCGTCTTATAAAAAAAATTTATAGGTCCTATAAAATTTTTTTAAGACGGCCACTGACAGTCTTATAAAATTCTTTTAGGACGGCCATAAAAAAAAAAAATTTAGGACAGCCAGTAACCGTCCTATAAAATTCTTTTAGGATGGCCACTGACTGTCCTAAAAGAATTTTATAGTAGTCGTCCTAAAAGAATTTTTTTTGTTTGTTTGTCAAGTACTGAAATCTATATATAACATGTACAATTTATTTTATTCTAGAAACACGATTATATATATATATATATATATATATATATATATATACAATTTATGAATAATATTTTTAATTAAAGATATAACCAATTAAAAAGAAAAAAAATTGGCACCGCTTTCAATTTTTATTTTCCCGCTTTAGTTTTTCAATTCTCTTTTTTTTTTAGGACTCAACCTGACAATCAAAATTCAACCCATAAATTCACAATAAGAAACTATCACACCAAATATCATTAATACTCAACATTAAGATTGATACTCATAACAAAAATGCAAAGAAAATGACCAAAAATGGGCGAAAAAATGGCAAAGAATAAGAAAAGAGAATGATTAGAGTGAGCGAAATGAAACAAAAAAAATCAAATATCCAACTATTTAAAGAAAAAAATAATTATTAAAGTCGAGCAAAATACAAATATCAACCTAAAGTGGAGAATATATATATATTTAAAAAAATTACCAAAAATTAGCTTAAGAATAAAACAAATAATAAGTGCATAATAAATAGTCAAAGCCTTCACATGCTACCAGCTTTGCTAGCAAAAACCAATTATTGTTGGTGGTGATATTGGAGGGGATGGGGATAAGGATGAGTGTCTTGGTGAGAAAGAGGAGGAGAGGAAGAAGGACGAGGGATATATATAAGTTAAAATGAGTTAGGTTCACTTGCGAAGAGAAATATATATAAGTAAAAAAAATTACACTCGTTCTTTTAGGGTGAAAAAAAAAATGAAACTATATAGGACGGCTAAATAGCCGTCCCATAAAGTTTCGATTAATTTTTTCCATAATAGTCGTCTTATATTTCTTATAGGACGGCCATATACTTGAGACCGTCCTATTTGTTTCTCACTCTAAATTATAAGTCGTCTTATATTGTCCAAATTGTAGTAGTGTAGACTGAACTTTGAACTTTGTAATGATTAAAGTTTTTATTAAGTAAAAGTATAAATGATTATTAAAAAATATTTTTATGGAGTAAACATATGCATACAGATAAATTAACATTCAAAAACTTCTATATTACATCTAGTTGTAACATACATTAGTCTAATTGTATGTGCTTTAACTATTTTGAGAGCATTTTAATTTTTTTTTGTTATATATATATATATATATATATATATAAAAGTTTTGTAAGAATAAAACTTATACTTAGATCCACTGGTTTTTTTATTTTATTTTCATGTTGTCAATTACATTTGATAAAACAATTACCATGTTTTTAGGTATCTTTGGACTCCTTTATTTTAGGCTTGGTACTTTTGGATTGTACTTATTTTTGTTTTGATATCTTTTTCACCTTTATTTTTAGGTAGGACACTTCAAATGCTATAAATTAGTTAACTAATATATTTTTTTGGTTAATTTTAACAATAATTTTATTAAATTTGGGTACCTCAAAAGTATTAAATAATACCAATTACGGTTAAAATTAATCAAAAATTGTATTATTAACCTAAATTAAGATAACTGATGCATTCCAACTAAAAATATGAGTCAAAAAGAGTACCAAAACGAAATATGGGTTGTCCAAATGTATAATTTCCATTTTACTAGTGCCACATTTTTTGAAAACAAATTTACCTTGGGTCATGTGCTCAAATTAACACACCTCTTTGGGATTAGGGGAGACGATTTGTATCAATTGATCAAATTGAATTCGAATTGAAGAACTTAAATCGATTACAAATCAAATTAAATTTGAGTCAATTTTGGACTAGTTCAAATAACTTGAAAAAAATTAGCTGGATTAGGGCTAGCCCATTAGGCCAAAATGAAATAAAATTTAATTTAATTTGAAATAAAAAGATGAAAGAAGAGAAAATGATATGTTAAATTAAAATAATCTTTCATCTCTTTTAGTCTTTTCTCTTTTATGATATATTAGTTATTTTTCTTCCATTTTCCTTTGAAAAATAAACTAATAAGAAATAAATAGTTATAATTTATTCATTTTACCGTGTTAAATTCTTTGATATTAATGTTTTTAACATTTATATTTACTCCCCTTTTTAATCCAAAAAAAAATTATATTCACCTTTAATTTCAATTATTATTTTAATTTTTTATCTTTAAATCAATTGGGCATTAACCTTTATAGTAAAATTTAAAACATTTTATCAACATATATTGTGCTATTTTTTATTCAACTAGTTCAGTGTCCTAAACATCATGTATTATATAATAGTAAAAATTATATTCTTATATGATATTTTAAGTTATTTAAATTCTTTATTTTTCGATAAGTATATATATCTAACAGCATATATAAAACGTTTATTAGCAATTTGTATTAGTTTGGGATAGCTTGTTAATATTTGGTTTAGGTTCGGTCTAGCTTAGATTAGTTTTGGCCAAATCATTTGTATTTAGTTTGAATTCGAATTTATATTTACTAGTTTAAATTAAATTTAATTTAAGTTAAGATTAAATTAATTTAAACTGGATAATTTAAGCGAACTCATGCTAGTTTAATTCTTACTAATTGTAACTCATATTTGAGAATAATTTTACTTAAACTTCAAAATATATTATTTGGGGCCTTAAACTCGTTTGTATATTCAAATAATTGTGTTACTAGATAATTATAAAACAATCCCATTGGGGTAAATGAAGGTTTTTTTTTTTTTTTTGGTGTTATTAAAAAATGTGATATTTTTGGAAAATTAATTCGTTGTATTCTTCATGATATATTATGATTATTTTTTTCAATAATGCACGTAAGATATTTCTTTCATAACTTGTCGATTACAGTTAAGTTTCGTTCACGGTTCCCCAAGTTGTATGGGTTGAGAAAGACAGTCTTTAACACTCATTTCAAACAATGATACTAATGTCCATACGATATGAATAAGGATATATATAATTCCATTTCCCTAATTTGGCGCATTTGGTGCAACTGATCAAATTCTTATGTACATTGGGTAAAATTATCTTTAGGTGGTCCACAAACTTCATAGTTATTTCAATAGTACATCATGCATAAAGAAAATTTGCCATATATTGATCACATTGCCATCGATTCATGTCACTTATTGTTTTCAATTATTCCTCTGTATAATTATGTTTGGGGTACGTAGTAATAGCACAAAGTTTGTAGCATTGTGTATTTTAACTATTGCGGGTCATGTAAGTTTTGTTATGACCAATAAAATATTAATATCTCACTTATAATGATTACAAATTTATGATAGATAGTATTTTTATTATATTTTTAAATAATTCTTCTCGCAACCCCATTTCCACTCAACACACTCATTTTTCAAGACACCTATTAACATTTTAAAATTTAATCAACGCATCCAACATTTTCCACTAAAGTTTACCAAAAATGAAATTTTGAATTTTCACCAATTATTCACACCCCTAAAATAATAAAAAGTATTTTTTTAATAGATTGATCGAACAACACCACACACATATTAATTTATTTTGTTCTGCATAATTTTGATTGTGAACTTTGAATTTTTTTTTATTGTTTAGGAAAAAACTTGTATACGTCGAATATCCTTGACAAACAAGAACTACATTTTACATTTGATGAATGTGCTACGATAAAGTGCACAAATGATTTGCATTAATTGGTATTAGTCACTAGTCCATTCATATATTACACAAATATTTTAGTACGTGCATTGAGTGTGACATTCACTCTTGAATAGTGTGTCAAAGGAAATCAATTTGGTATATAGTTGAGTATATTATTTGGAGTTGCATTCTTGCGATTTTAGTGGAATATCATCTAGATTAATACTTAGATAATAAGTCTAAAGGAAGACTTATTTAGGATGGACTAACTATTAGGAGTAGTCCCATAATGTCCTTAAGGTATCCGAAATAAATGATAATTAATTATGAAAAATATTGTCTTCAATTGGACTATTGTGTCACCAGCTTCTAGCTCGAGATTGGCACAAAAAGGCAAGTTGATTAAACTTAAAAGGGTAGGTTGATTGATCCAACATCGATCATATCAATAAGTTTTGGGTTTTAATGTGCTAGTTTGTGAGGCAAATGAGACTAGGGCATATAATATTGCATTTGCGGCTCTATGTAATAAGTTAAGGTACTCTAATGCGAGATATTCTGTTACTTGAGTAGTTGAATCCAGAGTCGTGCTAATCTTTTAGGGTTCAACATAGATTGTAGTCATTGGCCATGACAGTTGAACAAATTGGATAATGATGAATGTAGTCATTAGAGGAACTAGACACTTGATGGCACAAGAGTTTTACACCGGTTTGTGTTCATCCCCAATGCATTTGAGCATTATAGAAATGGGGTATGTGCATTGGTAGTGGCATGCACTCTAGAATAGTGTTATTGGAAGTGAATTTTGTTTGTGATTGATTATATTATTTGGTTTTGATTGAGATTTTTGTGATATGACAAAAATTATTACTTAGCTCATTAAAATAAATGAAAATTAGGCATGAATTTACTTAGTATTAGGAGCCTCATAAGTCTCATAAAATCTTTAAAGTAGTCGAAATAAATAGTTACTGAGTAAGTATGAGAAATAGTTTTCAATTGCACATTCATATTACGGGTTTAAATTTGCGATTGATGTAGAAATGACATACAAAAATTTAGGTAATTTGACATTTCAATATGAAAGATTATTCTAATGATAGCGACATATAGATAAAAATTTACTAACAATTTCATATGAAGAGTATAAAAACTAACACGACAGAGTCACTCAAAAAATCAAACCCATAATACACCCCAATATATCTCAACCAAACCTTTCAATAAGAGCAATGAACAGTTAAACAAATCTTGTTAGTAATGACTGAAGTTACCGCACATCATTGAAATAAATGGAAGAGAAACTCAAAAGTTGATGCTGCCTTCTTCACCGAATGTGAGCAGCAAAACTTTCAAAGGAATATTAATGAAAAGCCCGAAGCTTTCTCGACGAAAATGGGCTGAGAATGGAGGGAATATAAATGTAGTCCCATAGGGCGGACTTGGCCCAATAAATACACTCAATTTATATGAATGTGTATTTATTATTGTCATCCATCCATTTTTTTGAGACCAACATTTAAATAGCAATTTTTTATGCCATTTTTGCAATCTCTTTGACCATGAAAGACTCAAATATTAAATATCTTGTTGGGCTTTTCATTCAAATCCAAAAAATTAATTTATTAAAAGTAATACTTCATCCAAATTATGTATATAATTTGCTTTACATATTTTTTTTTATATAAAACTTGTTCATATACCCAATATATTCTCCAATTCTTTCCTAACCGGGTGTTATTGCTAATGGTGATTCATTTTCCAATAGAAGACCTTATATTAATAGTTTTTGGGAGACAAAATAGAGCTATTAAATAGATGAGTTAATTGAGTTCAGATTGACTTAATTATGACCCGATGGTTAGCTCTAATCCAAACCCAATTCATTTAATAAATAGGCTAAGTTGGGTCAATCTGTTTATAATTCAACTCATTTTATTTCAACTTGGACCCATTTAAAAGCCTCAAGTTCATATTAGATTTATGAATTATAGTACAATTTTAATTAATGGTCGTATACGAATAGATCGTTTACAATATAATTCATTTAATTATAATTCTTAATCAACCCATTTAATAATTTACAATACAACTTATTTAATCTCAACTCAAATATGTTTAAAATCTTTGGTATTATGTTGAGTTCATGAATTGTGTTAAAAATTTACAGTTCTAAACAAAATAATCGGCCTAACAAATAGATCAAATCTTAAATCCTCATGAAACCTTGTTACCAGAGCTCCCAGACTGCTGAGTGCTAACACATCGTCACAACCTTTGGAATGCAAGGGTCTACCCATACCATGAAATACGCCCTTAATTATATAGAAGGCCATCTTTTTTCTTCTAAAAAAAGAGTAAAAAACTAAATAGAACACATTACAAGCCTAAGAACCAACAGAGTAGACTCAAGATCACAAAAACTGAAAGACTCCTTCAACAACTTCCTAAACAAACGGTCTAAGAAACTTATTGACTCCAACATCAACAGCCTAAAAAAGCAGCCTAAGGAATCAAACACAATAACTATCTAGCTGTAGCAGCACCGCTAGTGTTCAAACATTTAAGAGGAATTACATAAACTGGCTTTTTGTTGAACACATGTCATCCTTCCAAATGATTGAATCACTATGCTAAACTTTCACCTCTAGAAAACTATTGTTTGTATACTATTTGATTTCCATTAATTGCACAATTAGATGTCCCCTGTCTTTTAACCCTCTAGAAGAGTAATTTTACCGTATGGAGACCCATTCATGATTCAACATGTTAACAAGCCAAGGCCGCGAACAATATTTATAATCTTTCAAAAAATTTAACGACAAAGATCATATTTTTTTATGCCCAACTTATATACTTAAAAAATCCTCGCCCTAAATATTTTATATTAAATTTCGATTAATTGTAAGATAGATCTTCAACTAATTGAACATGTTCAATATTAAACTCCTTTTAATTAAACACAATTTAATGTTATTAAAATATTATTTTTGTTATAAATTTTTGGGTGTTATTTAAGATAGTTTTTCACTAATTTATTCTAACTTAATTACTTTATTAGTCCCCAAATTTAGGAACAAATTTATACATAAGTCCTAAATTTTTAAATCATATACTTTAGCCTCAACATTTTTAAAATTTCACCTATAATTTCTTGAACTTTTGAATTTAATAATTTAGTCTTCAAATTTTTAAAACTTTGAACATAAATCCTAGTTTAATTACTAAAATACATATTTGTGAATCAAATTAAATTTTTAAATCTATATATGAAATTTTGAAAGTCTAAAAATTAAATCGATTATATGACTTAAAAATTTAAGAACCAAGTCAAACATTTTAAGAATTTAGGAACTAATTTAATTAAAATTTGAGAAATTGTTAAAAATAACACCCCTAAAACTTATAACAACAAAACTAGCACTCTAATAATATTGAAATTTCAATTTGAACGTAAAATATTGAACGTTCAATATTGAACGGGTCTAAATTATCGTCGTTCAATTCTAATTTGATGGGTGTTCAAAGAAAAATGACATATTAGTTATTTTTTAATTGTGAAAATATAAGTTTGAACGCAATAGGTGCTAGTTTTGTTATTAAAAATTTTGAAGGGTGTTAATTTTATTATTTTTCCTTAAATTTTAAGAGTATGTCCGTTTATTCTCTTGTAAGAGGGAAAACCTTCACTTGTTTGGGCATAATCCGTTAAGTCTTTTTTTCAGTAATTATTGTAGTATATAGTCTTTGTAACGGTTTTATTATAAAATTATATTGAACCGACAGTGATCAATTATTCTAAAATGTATCTAAAATAAAATAAATAAACTCACGTCGGATCGTTATACTTTTAAACCAACTTAGATTTAGGCCAGTTGTAAAAGAATGAATTGCAAGAAAGATGATAGACATAGTTTAAGAGAAAACATGCTGAATAATTCTGAGATACTTCTATTATTGATTTCACACAAATGCACATTGAACGATTACATTATATATACAACGACAAAAGGTTATAATTAGGGATATATTACAGGACAAAATATGTATAAAAAATTTATCAATAATTTTTTATATTTTTAAAAATTTTATTATTTTTTATTATTATATAAATAAATTTAAAATAATTATTGCCACCTACTTATAACCGCTTATAATCCAGCTAAGCACTCTTACAAACTCAACAGCTCGTAAATCAAGATTCTAGCGTCTATAACTGATCAAAACGATCTCAGCCATTTACTTCTCAATCAAACCCACAGGAATATCAGCTCACAATCTCACTTACTCAACAGATTACTTCAGATAACACCTCACTCCCCCACCTAAGTTAACGTTCTTCTCAACCCATTCAAAATCTCACCTGAAAAAATTCAAATTAAATAATTTTTTTATTATTATAATTATAATAATTATTATTATAATTTTTTATTATTATAATCTTTTAGAAATAATTAATTATTTAGTTTGAATATAGATAGCTCAAATATATCATTTTATTATTATAATTTGCATTTATCATTTACTTTAAATAATTGCACTATGTAATGTTTGTTAACTGAACTTTAATGATATTAAGCAAATTTAATTATCATTTATCATTTACTTTAATGATATTAAGCAAATTTTTTAATATAAAAAAATTAATTAACAAAAAAAATATGTAATTAATAATTTGAACAAATTTAAACTAGTTCCTTTTTATTTAATTTGTATTTAAATTTATCTTTAATATTTCAAATTAAATTTGACTCAAACTAGAATTAAAGTAATTCTAAGCTAGCTCAAATTGAAGTGGAACTAATTGCAATCCCCGTTCATTAGTAGTACCTGAGCTACTCACACCAATTCCCTTAACATTTAAAAGATCATGAAAAAAAATCAATTTAATTATATTACATAATTTTTTATAAAGTTTATTTTATTCTTATAAGATAAAAATTAACATTTTGTTTTGTTTTGTTGGAGGAGTAAAAAATAAAACCAATTAAAAAACTATATTATTTTATTAAATTTATTTCTAAATAAAAGTGAATTGAAATTATACATTTCGCGAGAGAGAGAGAGAGAATCTACAACTAAGGTATAACACCATTGTTAATCCGTAACTCTAAAAAATTGCTGAGCCAAGAATGAGTCCTTAAGAAAATTAATCTTGGCTCTTAAGCATCCCTTTTTCTTACTTTTAGTTGTTTATATTTCTTTCGTATGCTTTTCAGTTTAGCCGGGCTACGGGAAAAAAAAACATTTTTAAAGGAAGCACCTTTTTTTCCAAATTAAAAAAAGAATAAAATAATGTCCAGATAAAAGAGAAATGACGAGAAAAAGGAAATAAACAGCAGAAAGATGGAAACCCATGACATGGCAATAGAAAATATGTAACATTTCTTTGCTTGCAAATGAAAGATCGTCTATATACATAGTATGATATTAAACCTTCAAAAGGTATGAAAGTGGAACAATTTTCCTTAAATCAAACTTTATATCGGTAGAATTTAAGAGCTTTCTGATCAAAATTAAGTTAATTAAATTTTATCATGTAATTGTCTTACTCTAAAATTTATCTTTTCTCACTTAAAATCACATGTTTGAAATACATTGTTTCATCTAATTAAAATTTACTGAAACTACATGTTTTTGTTTCAAAAATAGCTCCTCTTTGAGAATTAAACGGTTTAATCACTAATTCAATTTTTACATTTTAAATCTTTTTTCTTTTCCTAATGCGTATGCCTATGAAACATAAAAGTTCTGAGAGAGAACTTGATAAAAGTTACAGCGGGTTGCTAGGTTCGTTCTAGCTTATGTCTCAAAATAAAAAAATTGATAGAATTTTTATAGAAAAGTTCTAAGGTAATATTAAAATTGATTTAAAATTAAATGATGCTGAAAACTTCAATTTACAAGTATTTATAATGAAAATTAAGCAAGAAAAAAACAAAATAGAAACTTAAACTCTTCAGCAAATCTTCCAAAGTTATTGTATATCTTTAGTAGGTTTTTAGGTGAAGATTTTGTGCATGAATTTATTATTTGCAACAATTTCTGGCACTAATTATTGCATCATCAGAGATCAAAACGACATAATTTTGTAATTACTAGAAGAAAACTACTAAATTGCGTTATTTGTTTCGTCAGTATTGTACTGACTATATAGTCTTTGTGACGGTTTTATTATAAAACTATGTTGAGCCGACAGTGATCAAATTTATCCATATTATCTCAAATTAAATTTGACTTGAACTAATATCAAAGTAATTCTAAACTAGTTCAAATTGAAGAGGAACTAATTGCAATCCCCGTTCATTACTAGTACCTGAGCTAATCATACCAATTCCCTTAACATTTAAAAGATCAAGAAAAAATATCAATTTAATTTAGATTTAATTATAATACATAAATTCTTTTAGAGTTTTATTTTTTTTTTTAATATTAGAATAAAATGAAACATATATTTATTTTTTTTATAACGTAAATAAACAAATATTTTTAATAATAGATAAAAATTAACATGTTTTGTTGTTGTTGTTGTTGAGGGAGCGAAAAATAAAATTAATTGAAAATTTATATTATTTATACAAAAGAGGGTTAAATTTATTTCTAAATAAACTTGAATTGAAATTATACATTTCGCGAGAGAGAGAGAGAGAATCTACAACTAAGGTATAACACCATTGTTAATCCGTAACTCTAAAAAATTGCTGAGCCAAGAATGAGACCTTGAGAAAATTAATCTTGACTCTTAAGCAACCACTTTTCTTACTTTTAGTTGTTTATATTTCTTTCATATGCTTTTCAGTCGGGAAAAAAAAAAAAAAGGAAAATTTTTAAAGGAAGCACCTTTTTTCCCAAATTATAAAAAGATTAAAATAATGGCCACATAAAAGAGAAATGAGGAGAAAAAGGAAATAAACAGCAAAAAGATGGAAACCCATGACATGACAATAGAAAATATGTAGTATTTCTTTGCTTGCAAATGAAAGATCGTCTATGTATACATTGGATGATTTGAACTCTTCAAAAGGTACGAAAGTAAAAATATTTTCCTTAAAACAAACTTGATATTGGTAGCTCTCTAATCAAAATTAAGTTAAAGTTAATTAAGTTTTATCACGTAGTTATCTGACTATAAAACTTATCATTTTTCATCTGAAATCACATCGTTTGATCTAATTAAAATTTAATAAAATAACATGTTTTTTTTTTTTTTCAAAAAATAGATCCTCTTCGTGAATTAAACGGTTTAATCACCGATTAAATTTTAATATTTTAAATCTTTTTTTTTTTCTAACGCGTATGCCTATGAAACATGAAAGTTAGAACTCTACTTTTTGACCCTCTGAAATAATTTTTTAAAAAGAAATTGTTATTATATTTTTTTCTGCTAATGTTTAGAGTCCCCTCAACTGCTTTTCTTTTTTTCTTTTGGTAAGCTCAAATGCTTTATGCTTATCATGTGTTCATCAATCTGTTACGCGAGGAATCTATAAAGCAATAACTTCTCAAACAATTCAACATCAAGATTGTATTAACAAGTATGTTTTAATGTCCATGTATAAAGATAAACACATGCTTATATCAAAAGCATAACAAAATCACATTGCAGAAAGACGAACACTTTGGAGAACTAGATCTAGAAGTGAAACTTGTAATATGAAAGAGGACACTCCCCTATAACGATAAATCCTTGATGACCTTTATAACTTAATCAATCCGTTTAAATTGAAAAATTAAATCTAATACATCGAATTTGATTAACAAATTTTATAATCATATCGAGTTCGGATTGGAAAGTATACGATTCATTTGAATTCAGATCAAATTTGAATAGACAGATTTTATAATCCGCTGCAATATGATCTAAATTAAATTACTATTAAAATTATGAATAAATGCATATTTTATTTTTAATATGTTATATTTAAATATTTTATATATCATAATTATATTAAATTATTAATTTAGTTTAAAAAATAAATATAAATGCTAAATCCTCCATAATAATTTAATAATATTTAAGAATATACTTTTGATTATTTTGATTATCTTAAATGTGACTATAAATAAATAAATTTTAAAAAATGTACCAATTTTAATTTTAAATATTAGTATATATTGTGTTTTAAATATGACAATAATTAAAAATAAGTTATAATCTCAATCCGACCTTATCCAATTCAAAAAAATTTAATCTGCTCTAATTTAAATTAATTCGAATTAATTACATCATTAGATCAAATTCGAATTAAAAATCTTAAAATTCATTTTCGATCCAATTAGATTCAAATCGTTGAAAAACATATAATTTTGATATGTTACTTACCCCAAACTTTCTTTGTAAAATTGAAGCTTGGGTCTTCATATAGGTAAAGTAAACCTCACACCATTTACTAATGATATTATTGTAGTATTTCATATGTAATTTAAGCTTTATCATAAGTAATAGCAAATAAGTCATACATTAATAAAATAGTAATATGAGTCAATCTCATATAATAAGTTAATTTTTTAAAATGAGAGTTCATTACTTTGTGAAAATTTATGAAAATTATTGGACTTATTAAATGGTATTAAAATCAATACTTGTTGTTGTCGAGGTTTAATTGGTAAAATGTGTGCTTATTAGGCTTCAAATAAAATTATCTAAACTTTAGAGTGGTGTAAGCTCTGATGGTGGACTTCAAAGAATTTAGCCATATAACTAGTTGGATGAGAGCAAAAAAAAAGTCTCATATTTAATAAAATAATAATAATAACGAAAGCATGGATTTGGGCTTATCATTAAAGTTAACTTTTTGAAATTATGCAGTTCACGGTGCTTATAGACTTTATTTCATTTATACGTATAGCAGCACATCCTGAATTAGCCTTTTGGATTGTACAACCAGAATGTTTATGTAATTTACAAATTGACAATAAATTGCAATAGAAAAGCTAACTTTCCACCTAAGAGATCTTATGTGCTAATAGCATATAAGTGTCAACAAAAAAAACTTTTAAAAAGATGAACATTTAATTACCTAAAAAGAAGAATATGCCAATATTCATGGTGTCATAAACCCATTTCCTGTAAAAAGTATGTATGATATTGGTGTCCTGCTTGTAATATTACTTTATTATAATGTGAAAACATTAGATCGGAAACATGCATGCTTTTCATTACCTTCTTTTGCATCATCAATGCAATATGCTCAACCAGATTGACAAACTTTTTTGACAGAATAATTTTATAAAGCTAACTTCGAATGATCCAATAACTTCTAATTTCTCATATTTCTAGACATAACTGCTTACCATAAGAATAGTGAACCTTCATCTTTATCACTAATATGGCTCATCTTAATCTTTATCACTGATATGGTTCATCTTAATCTTTATCACCGAGGGTATATATAATCTACAAATGCTCGACCAAGTTCTCAAAAAACAAGATTTCTCACGGACATGGCTCAGCTTAAAAACTCGGCATCTTCAATTTGTTTGTGGTTCGTACAAGTGCTCATTGTGTGGGTTATGATAGCTCTTGTAATACGGTACAGTCTAACTCCAAAAGCACCAATCTTCATCATCACCAATGCAAATGATTCAGAATTGGATAACAGGAATTTCACCTCAAATCACAATGGCAGTTCCATCGGAAGTAAGCCTTACATCATCAATATAGAAATCTCAAACCCTAATAAAAGAATGGGCATTTACTTTGATGATATCCACATCTCTATTCATCATGGGGGTATTTCTATCAACCAAACAACTCTACCAGGTTTCTATCAAGGCTTCAAGAAAACTACTCTACACGAAATTAAATTTCGTACTGATCACCAAGAAGTTGCTAGAGGATTATTAGAAACTTTTTTGCTTAACATGGAGACTGCTGTTGAGTACAAGATATTCCGATCGAAGACAAAACATCACAGGATAGATCTTGAAGCATATGTTCCCTTTGGTTCAGACGGAAAGATAGTCAAGAGTATGCAAATAAAGCCACATCATACACACTTGTAAAATTGTGAAGCCAGATGATAGAAGTGCAATTTTCCATATAAGATAGACTTCCAAGTATATATGTATATATGTTTTCCATTTTGTTCTTAAATAGTTTGGTGTAGCATTTCTTTTCAAAAACGCTTTGTTTCCTACCTCACCCTCCCTCCCTTGAAATTTGTCTTAAGAGTACAAAGACTGTCACCTCGTTCAAGTCTTACATGCGGGAGTAATGCATACAACTTTACAACTAATTGCATATTAATAAAAGCAAAACACACTCACACAGAGAAAGAAAGGATCAAATAAGTTGATTTTTTAAAATGGTGAAGGAAGTGCCAATTAATAGTCACATAATGAAAACACCATTATTTCCTGCTGACTAAACTCGTTTACCAGCTTTCTTCCTTGATCACTGTATAGTAAATTTGGTCTCTAAGGATGACTTTCTTCATGCAGGCTTTCGAAAGAATCATAGTAGACCAGATCCAATTCCTAAAGACACTAACTATTCCTTTTCTTTGAGGTTTGAAGACCACGGATTGCAACTTGTCTACGCCACTCATGAATTGGAACCTGCAGAGCATAAACAAAATGATGTATAATTAAAGGTGTTAAATGAGCTGAGTTCACCCAACTTAACTTAGCTCATCAAAATTTCATGTTAGCCACTCAACTCACTTTTAAATGAATTTGGTTTAACAGTTCAAGAGCCGACTTATTTACATTTCTAGAAAAAAAAATTATCATTTTGTTTAAAAATAAAAATGTTAGTATAAATATTATCTTTTAATTATATTTTGTAAAACAAGAAAAAAAAAATCTTTTAATTGCGTTTTTTCATAATATCATTATTGTAATTATAAAAATGCTATCATTAACAAAGAAAGTTTGGTAAATAAGCTCTGTAGCTGCTCATGAGTTAAGTGGATAGCTCATGAGCTAGATGAGCTATCTTTTTTCAGCTCATTAACTCATTTGATACCACTAACACAAGTTGATATCAAATTTATCACTTTCCAACATTCAAGCAATAAACTCTATTACTCGGTAAAAAGAAAAATGATGTAGATTTTCTTTTTCCCTCCTTTCATTGAAAAGCATAGTATGAAACACTTACAGCAGGAAAGCCACCATAATCCCCAGGTTCCTTAATATCCTTGGTCACAGAACTAGCAGCTGCAAGGCGGACCTGAAATCACTTCAATCAGATGTCTCATTGCCAGCGGCCTAGTCTAGCCAGTTCAGATACAGAAAGTGTTCACGATTACAATAATTATATTATAGATTTTTGAATAACACAAAACTTTCCCTTATTTGAAGAAGAAAATAAGTTTCCATGCGTGATGTATTATGAAAACCATTAAATCATCTCCAACAGAGTAACTGAATTCTATGATACCTAACTTCATGTAAAAAAAATCAGTACCTTTGAGACAATTGAAATGTGATCACGAACTGCTACCCTTCCCCCGAAAGTCACATAGTCTCCTATCCTAATAAAGACAAACAAGGCAAAGCCATTGAAAGCTGGGTCTGCTTCTTGTAAGAAAAAGAAGGAAACCCTTTTCACTAATGGTAAAATCACAATAGCACTTACGTCACTGAACCTGCAATCCCAACTTGTCCACATAGCATGCAGTTCTCCCCAATAACCACATTGTGGGCAATCTATAAAGGCAAGAAAAATATGGATTATCAAAGACAGAATAAGTTATCTAACATTAAAAGCAAATGCCAACCTGGACTAAATTATCTATCTTCGTATGATCCCCTATCACAGTATCTCTCCAACTGAAACGCCAATGAGTTTTTCCATTAGTATTACTCTAGTATGAACTGAAAATAAAACTATTTCTGAACAAATGACCCATGTTTCACCTGCCCCTGTCAATGCATGTATTTGCCCCAATTTCCACATGGTTCCCTATCTTAGCATTCAGCATCTAGGAGGGAAAAGAGAAATATTATGAGATACTTTTAATGCTAAATTATTTTGAATCTACAATAAATAATGGAGAGGAAGACAGTAAAATAGGGACCAAAATCCTTGTCAATATTATACAGACTTTGAATACGCAGAGATGAAGAAAAGTATATGATCTGCATGTATGACACTTATTCATACATGATGTTAATAATAGCAACTATGCATGAAAGTTAGGAATAAATGATAAACATATAGCATAAAGAAGTCAAACAATGGTGCCGAAACAGAAATAAACAGAAATAAATGAAAGAAAGGACAATCAAATCAAGTTACATAGCATAAGAAGAAAACCAACTTGAGGCTTCTTTAACATATGTCCATGCTCATCCACCAAAAATCCAAACCCTGCACAGCATATTACCAGATATCAGACGAAAAAGACGGATGGAGATGGAGAAAGAACAATTCATTAATTCGCTTCTGAAAAAGCAATTCCTAACTTGAAAAGACCAAAAGAATAGTGGTCTCTGTTTTACCCCTAAAACCTACTTGGAGAGAAAAGATAATACTAGAAATGAAGGTAATAGAACTTGATCAGAATGTCGCATATAGCATTTAAAGAATAAAAAAAAAAATCAAAAGGGCATTACGGGTTTGATGCAAAATTGATACCGTAACTTTACTAAAGGTACAATTTAGTATAATAATTTTTTAATTAAGCAAAATAAGGATAATAACTTCATAAAAGTTCCAAATAAGTCCAAAAAGTCATATTTAGACCATGTGCATGACACATGTATTTTTCTGAAGATAATTTTAACATTTTGGAAATTGGAATTAAAAAAAAAAACAAAAAACTCAAAAAATGTGAGTAGGGGTTGGGGGTACGACAGGCACACATATGGGAGTAAGGTTTTGCAGGTGGGGGATTTGGGGTTCGTGGGTAGGATGTGGGGGTGCGCTGGAGGAGGTAGAAGTTTGCTGGAGGTGGCGGTTGTAGCATGTCGGCTGTGTTCTCTTTTTTATTTTATTCAAATTTCAAAAATGTCAAAATTGCTAGACAAATACAACAGGTGCCAGACATATGTTATTTTTTTTCAATTTTTATCTTTATTATAGTTAGTATACTAATCTTGTTTAGGTCGATCATTAAGCTAAGTCACACCTTTTCAAGAATTACAGTACCATATCAACTATTTTCTCATAAAGAAAATATCTAGTGCAGTCTTGTTCCTCTAAACTATGGATTAGTCATATACCAATCATAACTCTGTTTAACGAAAGTGTCAATTCATATTGAAATCAGCAGTATACATAAGGTTACATTTCAAAAATGAACATCAGAAACAACATCAGGTATGCAATGATTTAGATGAATTATACAACTCATATCAACAGAAGAAATTTAGACGACTCTGTAACTACTGTCTTACCATCTTGTCCAATACATACTCCACTGTGGATCACACATGAGTCACCTATATTGCAATTACAGAGTGCTACATTATACCTGGAAAGGAAATCATAAACCAATTAGTGAAGTCACATCACAAACCTATACTAAAATTATTACAAGGAGCATCAAGCATAAAAATTGATGAACTGAGTTGAGTGTTTGCTTGCGTCTAAAGCAAAAAAGAAAAAAAGAATATGGTTCAGTTAGAGTAAGAACTTAGCGTTAACGGTAAAGGCTACTTAAGAGAGGAAAGAGTGAATAGAATTTGCCTGAATATGGCTAAAATAAACCTCAACATGTAAGCCACCAGCTCACTCTAACAGTCAATAATCAGTCTCAATGCAAAGTGAATTAATTTTCGAGATTATCTAATTTAACCCATGGGCGTTTATAAAATTAACAAATTGGTCGATGGAAAAAAATAATTAGCAACTATAAGTAGCCAAAAGAAATAAAACTAGGCTTCAAATATTGCTAAAACATGTCAATTTAACAAAACGCAGGAATGTTGCATTTGGGCTAAACAGACTCGGACATTGCACATACAAATAAATAAAGCTGCTGACAAAAACCAATGGTGGGGTTTCTTAACAATTCACTTCCTGTTTATATGTCAACGAATGCGAAATACAACAAGAAGATATTATACCCTATCCTTGTTGATTGGCCAACCTCAACAGAAGGTCCAATAACAGCTCCTGTTCCAATATATGCATGTGAATCGACTATAGCTTTCGGGTGAACTACGGCCCCAATCTCAACAACTACAGTTGGGTCAATTCTAGCTGACTTGTGGACAGTCCCTCCTCCATTATGCCAAGTTTGAAAGTCACAGTGATTGATCTCATCACCATCTTCTAATCTTGAAATTCAAAGCATGAGCAAAATGGTAGTTAGTATCTGGTTGCAGTATCCATATGAACAACCAGTTCAACAATTTATGCTTTAAAAAGTGCTTGCCAAAGATAAGTCCTACAGATACCAGATAAACTATAACAAGAATAAAATCAGCGTCCACGAGCAGTTAGTTTGAGGGATTGAATAAATTAGAGAGAAATAAATACTTATCAGAGACATTTTCACAAACAGCTTGTGTTGGAGCCTGGAGGGACTTACCGGACGCAACAGAACAGATGGACAGGCCATAAGCACTTGCGATTCTCCAAAGAGGCACTACCGGAAGATTTTGCAGAAAAGCATTTCTGGAAAATCGATGAAGGTAGGAAGTGGACGAGACAAAGGCAACAGCTGCTAATCTTCTTACACAGAGAGCCATGAACGGGGGAGGTATGGGACAAACTGTTGCAAGTAAGAAGTCAAAAGGAAAATTCCTTAAAATGTCTGTACGCCCCAATGGCCTATACTGTTGAGCTGGATCCGTGGAACAAATTTAATAGGCCCATTCTAAATGCATACCCCTATTTCCTAAGCACATACCCCTTAAGGGATGTGTGGGATGTGGGGATGTATGTGTGGGGGTATGTGGTTGGAAAAAAGGGGGTATGTTAGTAGAATTTGCCATTTAATATGGGCCTTCATGTCTACATTATTACAATGAAATGGAAGAATATTTGTAATTTGGGACGGGCCCTAATGAAAACACGAAAATGTATAAAACTTGGAGAAATTTTTTTTTTTTAACAGAACTTAAAGAAAGGAATAATTAAAAAGAATCTTTTTGCTTGGACTGCTCCTAGGCGGTTTTCGCATTATTTTTGCTACGAGTACTAATCTAGTGAGTCAGTCTTCGGATGTTTGGGCTAATTATTTTTTGAAGATTTTTTTTTTTTTTGGCTCATTTTGATTTATGATCTCTAATAATTAGTTGGATCCTTTACTTTTGACTACACTATTTGTAATAACTCATTTTGAGTAATGAATGCGAGGTTATTAAAAAAAGAATTGTAAATAATTTTTTTGAATTAAAATAAAAAAGTATTAAATTGAGCAATGTTTCCCTTTATAAAACAAGAATATGATCCAGTGAGCAATGTTGTTTTTAGGACAAAGTACTTTATTTTTTCAAAGTTATGAGAGTAAAGTACTTTAGTTGAAAACAACGAAATTAAAATGTTCATTTTATAAGAATTATAGGACCTCTCACACCTCTTACCCTTTGAACATGCATGTGTTCAGTTTTGTGTACGATGTCAGAAATAAAAAGTATTGTATAAAGGGCCAAAAACTAAAACGCTTCTATATATTTCATAAAAAAATGGGAAAATTATATAAATACTAATTCATAAAACTCAAAATAATAAAAACAATACTATTTATTTGAATTAATTAAAATTTGAGCTAATTTAAATTGTATTATTTTTTGTTATTACAAATTTTATGTGTTTTAGTTATGGTTGTATATGGCATGCATACTACTTGAATTGCATTACTCTCAAGAATTTTTTTATGAACAAAAAGGTAAGATTGATTCAAATTGCTTGCTTTTGTTCTTGATTTGATGAAATCAATTTCTTATTAAAATTATTAATCAGACAGTATTAAAGTCTTGACTATATTATTTTTGTATAATTATGTATTTATCTAAAAATTAGACCATATCGTATAGTATAAAAATATTACGATTATATAAATTTTATATTATATAGATGTGTGTATAAACTGTACTGGATTATTAACTCGTCGCTAATTAAGTTCGGTGGTTAATAAAATTTGTAAATCGGTGCTTCCTGTTTGAAGAAAAATCAAGAGAATAATTAATAGCATAAAAACATATCCAAATATAAAGGAAAAACTGATATGCGCCTTAATTTTTCTTTATCTCGAACCCCATACCCCTATACTAATGGTAGAGTAAGGGGTGGCCCCAAAGCAGAATCTTTAATATCCACATATCAGTAAGCCACCACTCCCTTTTTAGGGATAACATGTTTGAATTTTTATCAACTTTTTCTTACATCTTTAAATAAGAAATAACATTTTTTTTATTTTTTAAAATATAATAAAAATATAAAAAAATAAATTAAAAATATTAATTTAAATAAATTTTTATAATAAAATTATTTTCATATATAATAAAACTAGATAAAAAAAAAATTGCTTATGTGATGCAGGAAGCAGGAATAAGGTATCATCTGTAATCATTGGGGTCGTTATTGACATTGTTTCAATTGTGGTATGCGCTTTGCTACTTGGTGTAGGTTTTTATATTCTTTGTAGCCAAAAGAGGGATACTACTATGAGGAAAGAAAATGGTAGAGAGTTTAAGACAATAAAATACTTTTGCAACTTATCTTGTATTTTTTAATTCAATTAATATATTCATATGTTTATGGTTTCTGTTACTAATTATGTAATCAATTTATTTATTGTTTGCTTGAAATAAATAAATGGGTAGTTACACGATCAAATAATATCAGGGCAATTCAACAAACACTTCAATTTGATTTTAAATTGGTTGAAGCTGCCACCAGCAACTTTTCTGAATATTAACAAGTTAGGTTAAGGTGGATTTAGCGAAGTTTACAAGGTAATTAGCATAAATATTGGTTTTAATTTATTCATTTGTTTATTTTTCACCAATACGTAATTGATTGGCTTAATTATTTTGATAAACTTAGACAACACTTTTGAACGAACAAGAAATAGCTGTGAAGAGATTATTATAGAAAAATAATGTAATTAGTGTAAAATATATTATAAGAACAATGAATAATACATAGAAGAAGCTCATGAATTCAATTCAAGAATGAAGTTATATCTGTAGCAAAGTTTCAACAAAGAAATCTTTTCAGGTTTTTAGGACTTTGCCTGATGTAAATTGGGCCATCTAGTCCCATCTCGTTTCCTGTTTATGATCCCTAATAGATTAATGGGTTAGAAATATCCCATTTCATTGAAATCTCGGTTTAGCTCGTCCCGTCTCGATAGCATGTGGTATAACTGATGGGTTTCAACTTTTAGCCGTTGTTCTCTCTTTTCATCTTACCATACCTTAAAAGACATTATATTTTTCTTCCCCGAGCGACTAAATTTAGCAATATTGACTGACAATTATTTCATTATTTTTTTTCACTTTTTTTTACATGTTTATCTACAACTAATTAAAAATTCTCAATAATTAAAACTAAAATTTTCGTTAGAAAACCTTGTCATGCACAAATCAAATGTTAATCATCATTAACCCAAATTAAAACATTTTTCAACATCCCAATTCGAAAATACAACTCAAAAAAATCAAAATTTAATGGAACCACAAATCAAATTAAAGAATATACTGACTGAAAAAAATCAAAAAAATAAGAAAAAAAATGTATGTACAGAGCTAAACCTAGACTCCAACTTGACCAACTCACCATGAAAAATAGCATCGATTGGAGAAAGATTAAAAACATCACTTACTGTCTGGGTTATTCATTGCTTTCCATTGTTTTCCTTAAAGATGGAGAAGAACCCAGATCTAATCTACTAATACAGATGGTGTTTCGAAGAAAACGATTGAAAGCTTAAAGAGCTACAACAAAAACGACCCAGTTTGACTCATTGACATGAGAGCTGCAGCTTATCGTCGGCGATGATGCAGAGTATTTCAGTAACAAGGTTGAAAAATGAAGACCAAGACGACGAGACCTAATTGATGTTTCTGACTTTTAGTTTTACTTTTTTTATTACTTATATTTACTTTCATTTTAGAAATAAAAAATTTAGATCCGTCCTAATCATATCCCACGTAATATGCTATATACATATCCCACATATTAAAATGAATAAAATAAGACAAACAACATATTAAAGAAAAAGGATCCAAATACATCCCATACTTTCCTCTCTGCGTGTGCCGCTGCCCTGGAGAGTTTCTGTCGCCACCATTCTCTTCCTCAACTTCTTTACGGCGACACCACTACCGCTGCCGACGAGTTTTTCTGGGTTCGTTCTTGCCGCTGCGGTTTCTGGGTTCATTGTTACCGTTACCGCTGTTGTGCTTCTTGCCGCCGCCGCCGATTGCCGCTGCCACTTTTTGTCGCTGCTATTGTTGCCGTTCCACCTGCATATTTTTATTCAAACAAAAATTAGGTTAGTTTATACTATATTATTTCATCTATTTAAACATCTACAAATATGAAAATGAGGTACCAGACCAGCTTGCTAGCTAAGAGAACCCAATTACGAATGGGTGGATGAAATGTAGAAAACATGTAATTAAAACTCTTTTTTGTCCCTATTTTCAGGCATGCTCAGTACCTTAATTACTTATATACATTGGACCACTTACAAAATTGTCAACCATCGTAGCTTTATTACAATTTACAAGTAGTTATAGTGAGAAAATATTAAAATAAAAAATTTCCAAAATGAATTACCTTCATATGGTGTGGCATAATCTTAATATTGTAGGGTACATGAAACCATGCCTTAGGTGGGTAGTGTAAAAGTTATCGGGTTTACTGGTATATACATCTGCATATTGATGTATGTGGTAGGTAAAACCAGATTATCTGGTAAAAATGTATTAAAGTAGCTCCGAAGGACCCGAGGTTTTAGTTAGGTTTTCTAGGAACCAACCGTGGATATATTTTTCTTTTTCTCTGAAACCTCTTTTGGCATATTAGATTTCCAGAAGAATCCTGTAGAGTACAATACTGTGTATACCATTGTTTATGATGGGAGTCTAAGGTTCTAAAAATGAACCTCATATCAAGGTTGAGTTAAATAAAAGATAAACTCTGTTGTCAGTTATTTCATGCGAATCATGCTAGTAAATGCAAGATTACATCATTTCTGACATGTGGATTAAGACCTGACTGCCTCATATATTTGCAGAAAAGTAGTAGCTCCACTCCTGAGTTTATGATTCGTTTTGTTGACTATTAGTAACAGCCGAGTGCAATTCTGTTCATTAATTTCTTTTTGTTTTGGCTATGATACTACTTTATGTTTCCTTGTTTAACACAGCACTCCAAGTTCTAAACTACTCAATTTGGTTACATTCGTATTCCATAGAGATGGTTTAACTGACCATACAATTCTAAATTGCCATATATAAAATTAATTAGTACAATGTTCTTTCTCCTACATCAATTTACAATACTTATATATACCAACAAAATAAGATGTACAAGACTACTATTGATCACTCACTCCTTCACATGCTACAGCATCAACCCATACATTCTCTGCCCTCTCTGCTTCTTTCAAGATTATTTACATTGCATTTAAAGACACAAAACCTCTTAACTCACTAAACAACCACGCTAGTTTGAAATAATGTTGGATTGTGATTATGCTTTTTTCAAACGAGGCTTTGATTTCAGTATGTTGTAACTCCAATAATTGATGAATGTTTTCCCAATTAGTAACTAAATTTCCTTGTGATGACCTCAATTGCTTTTTCAATGCAGAGTGTGCACTTTTTGCCCTATTAAACAAATAAATTCATAGTTTAGCAATACAATTACTATTAACAATATAATTTTACAAAATCAATATAAGAATAATCTTACCTATTTTTTGTGGTATTGCCGAAATGCATATGTAGGTCTGTCCATGCTGAGACAAAATTTTCTTTATATTTACTTAACCACACATCCTTAATATATGTAATTGCATCATTGACACCTCCAAAATTGTTTTTAAGTTGAAATACATTGTTAATATATTCTTCAAAAGACTTAAATAACTCAACATTTTTCCACATATTTTGGAAGGAAATCCATCTATCTTGATCTCCAAAATATTTCTTTGTATTTGCAATTACATTTTTTGAAATATGCCACATGCAAAGTGGATTAAATGAAGAGAGAAAAACATTCTTATCTGCATTCATAAGAGCCAATTCTCTATCTGTTAATATAACATTAATTATAATATCATCCATCAAACTCTTCAACATCATTAATGCCCAACTATAATTGTCCTCTTTCTCATATTCAAGATAAACTTGCGCAATTGAAAATGTCTTCTCTGTAGATGTTACCCCAACAATCTCAAGAAAAGGTAACCTATATTTATTTGTCTTATATGTGCAATCCATAATTAAAAACATGGGGGAAAGCTCGTAATAAGTCAATAAACTATGGATGCGCAAAGAACAAGTCTGTAACGACATTATCCCTCTCATTCTTCCTGTGCCACTCTATGTATTTATGCTCCTGCAATTTGTGCAACAACTGTTGCATTATAGACCGTCCTGCTTGTTCAGTGACTTTATACTTTGAACGTGCATTATAAATATGCTTCATTGTAGTTGCATTGTTCTCATCACGTTGTTTGATTCTATATAAAATATCTTTTGGTCTCACATTGCACTTTGACATATCAACCAACAAATCCAGTTTTGAATTAGTAAGTCTTCCAGCATATGTATGTCCTTCAAAGTTTTGCACTAAAGAATGGTTATGCATGCCACAAACAACTCTTACCATCCATTCATTATCATTTTGACACATTCTTTCTTTTAAAGATAACAGACAGTTACACTTTTTTGTCCCAGTGTGTATATCAACTTTTTTCTTCTTTTTTGTTGGTTCAGAAGGTTCTTTCATTGACTTGTAATGTCCACTTCTTTCACAAGCAAAATCAATTCTTGGTCTTCTACGTTTCGAACCTAACTCAGACTTTTTTATTACAATAACCATTCTATTTTGTTTTCCTGTATATTTTATCCATTCAATTAAGTCTTCTTTTGACGAAAAAACCAATAAAAATTGCTTACACTTGTCAAATTATAATTAAATTTAAATCAATTAATTAAAATATGAGAGATACTCACCTTATTTGTGTCAAAATAAACTACTGAAATCAACATGCAATAAGTACTCATCATCATTACCAAAAACATTAATCTACACAGAATATTAGAAATATTCGATAAAATATGTTCGACAGATATTTCTTTACATTTACAATACGTTCGACAAGAATTGAACATTTTAAAAATGTTCAACAAAAATATATGTGCAATTTGTATATGTTCGACACATATATGTGAACATTTAGTGTATGTTCGGCACATATATGTGAGTGTTTAGTATATGTTCAGTATGTCCTGTTGAACATTTTTAAAATGTTCAACATATTCATTTGAATGTTTGAGAAATGTTCGGACCTGGCGCGTTGAACATACTGAAAAAAATTTAACATCTACCTCTATAATCCCTAGCTCGTTTTCCAGTATTTTGGGAGGAAATGAACAGTCTGGTACATTGGATGATGCGGGTACCAATGGGAGCTCACAAACTTCGGCTAAAGAAGCCACCGGCAACAGCGACGGCGACGGTTCTGGTAGAGGTTCCATTTTCATTGGAATAATTATTAAAATTAAAATTGGAATTTCTTGGACAGTTTATAGCAGAAAATGTTAATGGAGCAGTGGTGCCGCCGGTGACTGAGGAAGAAAAATTCTAGTCCCGCATACCTAACTGGTGGCAGCGGCGGCAATGCAGCGGCAATAACCAGCGAGATAATATTTTTAGAAAAGCAGGAGGGCGGGAAGGAACGTGGGATGCATTAAGCTTTTTTGTTTTTTTTTTGTTTTTCTTTTATTGCATTAATTTTTTAATATTTTATTAAAAAGGTATGTATATAATATATTAAGTGGGATGTTAATAGAACTAGCCAAAATTTAAAATGTAAAACTAATGGACCCGCATGGGCCCATCCCACCAAAAATTGAATACTATCTCATTTTGAAATTAGATGTCCTGTATCAATCCCGTCCCATTAATGGATACGATAAACCAAGACCATCCGAGTTGTCCAGCATCACCGAGTAATTTGCCTAAATAGCTTCAATTTTGATTAAAAGTTAAAATTTCCAAAACTAGCAATAATAAGCTTAAAATTGTGCGTTTTAGTTATATCAAAATTAGATAAATTACGGAAATATCCTTTCACTCTAATTCATACATGTTACACTGAGCAATATGTAAAGCCTGAAGTACTGAAGGATGATAATCGTATATTGGACATGTTGACGATGTAGATAAGGCAATGGAGGAGATCAATGAGCAGACAGAAAATTGAAAACAGAGGAAAAAAATGTTCTCTAGTATGTAAATTAATTAACACAGATGAAAAAGAAATGTTCTCCATAATGTTAAACTAAATTAACACAACAATAACAAGAATTGATTATACTCTGTTTTTGTTAAGCAAAACAGAGTATACATACATGTATGTAAATTGGTTTATATAGTATGTAAATCAGTTTACATAGTATGTAAATAGGTTTACATAGTATGTAAATTGATTTCTCAGTGTAGTTTTAAAAGCCAATTTGCCAATATTTACTGATTCACCAACTAACATGCTTTTGCGCACGTCAGATAAGAGACTCTGTACTTTATTGTGCCTTAGATTTTGATTGGAGTCTAAAACCTTAGTAGAAAACAAATGGGAATTGCAATTTTTTCTTAGATTTCTCCACCTAGTTGTTGAAGGAATCCAAGGCAAAGCATAGTCACTGTATTGACAAACATTAAGAGCATCTGGGATTGTTCGATTGGAGAGAAATTGATCACGAGTTTGAAGAACTTCTTTGGCCATGTTTCCAGAAGAAACTACTATTGTTGTTACTTGGCCTAGCTTTAAACTCATAATAGGGCCATAAGTTTGAGACAGTTTAGCTTTACTCGAGCAAATGAAGCAAAAAACTAGTGAAAAGCTCAAGAAATCCATGTCTCTGTTTTTTTTTTTTACCCCCTGAAATCTGAACATCTATACTAACAACTAGCTGCAAATTAAACAACAAAAAGTTCAAATATAGAATTGGAGTACTATAGCATTTTCAATTTTAGATGATTATTAGTAAAATAATATGAAGTAAAATTAAAAAAAAAAGTATAGAAATACTAAACATAATAGTATGTAAACCTATTTACATACTATGTAAATCAGTTTATATATTATGTAAATAGGTTTACATAGTATACATATTATGTAAATAGGTTTACATAGTATGTAAACTGATTTACATACTATGTAAACCTATTTACATACTATGTAAATCAGTTTACATAGTATGTACATTAGTTTACATAGTATGTAAACTAATTTACATACTATAATAAAAAAAATAGTTATCGCAATTTATGTGCTTCAATCTATAATCACTTTTTCTTGAAACAATTTTAGGCTAATTTTTTTAAAATAATATATTTAACAGAATTATAAGCAAATAAACTCGTATTGATAAATATAATGATAACAAAATTACCTTAACTTGTGAAAAGGAAAATGATTAAGAATAAGCCAAGAGGTGTAGGAGTTTTGGCCATGTTTGTCTAGTTTTGTTTGCATGGTGATAAAGGTAGACAATGGATGATTTTCAATGTCTCCTGCAATTATTCTCAGTATTCTTTGCAATTAGCTGGAAATGACAGAGTCTTGTATGAATGTTTGGTTTGTTATAAGAAAGGTAGCTAGCTAATCTTGACGGCATTATAAATTAGAATTGTTAGTTATATCTTCACACTTGTTATGTTAAGTCTGGCGGTTATTTGGCATTAAGCCCTCATTTGCATTTAAACTAAATTACGTAAATGTGTGCAGACACACATAAGAAAGAAAAATAAGTTCCTTACCCAAAAAAAAAAGAAAAAGAAAAAGAAAAAGAAGTTATGCAAAGAAAAATTATTCTTGTTTTCTTATCAATGATATTTATTCTTTTGTCTTCTCCCTTTTTTATTTCCCTTATGACTGAAAGAGAACAGGAGTTCGTTTTTCTCCGATGGAGAAGGAGAAATTTGTTTTCTCCTGTTATTTTTTCGAGTGTATGGATCTTATTTTTTCCCACGTACATACTATGTAACTAGTTTACATACAACAGGTAATGGTTTATATAGTATGTAAACTAATATACATACCTGTATGTATACTCTGTTTTGCCTAACAAAAACAGAGTATAACCAAAATGGGAACAATGAGCATTAGATCAAAACAGATGCAGATTGTAAGAACCCATTAATGGAATCTGAGCTGATTTGTATCTTTTAGTTCATTACACATATGGTAATTATCTGCAGGAATATCTCTAACTATTTAACTCTCAGTTCATGTCGAATATAATGTCCAAAAATAAGTTCCTAATCCAATATTCAATTTTAGATTTTGTTAAATCAATCATGCACATCAGACGACAACTATTAATTCTAAATAATTTTTATTTCATTATACTCCATTCTAAATAATTTGATATTTATTGATATAGACTAAAATAAAAGTTAATTCCCTGTTACAATAATAACAAATGAGTGCTAATTATTTAACTTTTACAGAGAAAGCAAAGAGAACGAAAACTGAGAAAATAAGAGAAGGAGATGGAAGACGTGATTGTATTGAAATTTAATAAAAAAGGACAAAAAAGTAAATTTATTACATTAAAACGCTGTCGCACAGCGATTTATATAAAATTAAACTTACGACTTAAATTATTGCTACAGTGGATCATTAAATCGAGCTCTTCCATTCGGGGTTTTTGGGGTCCTCTTCACCGACCCATCGTCTTGGTCTTCGTGGCTCGGCTCCTCACGCTCGGCATATCATCTTCTTCTTCTTCATGGCTCTGCTCGTGCTCCTGCTCAGCTTGGTTATTACCACCGTACCAACAACCCTTCTAATATAGGTAATGTTGCATTTCACAACATTTGGCGCCCATCGTGGGGCCTCCTCCGTTTAGCTGGTTATCCGGCGATGGTCGAGACCCTCAACTTGCTCTTCAATCTGTTTCTCGTCTTCCTCTCTTTTGTTTCTGCAACTAAAAGTGGAATTTGAAAAGAAAAATTAAAAACTATCATTTTCAATCTGTCCATTACCGAGAGCTTGAACTCTCTCTGCTAGAGTTTCATTTCCCCATTCCAAATACCCTCTCAACGCTTCTGGTTCACAGCTCCTAGTTGTATTAGCTTCATCAACTACTTGTCTCATAAAAAAAAATGATGTTCTCGTATCTCTGCATTAAGAAAATTTCCTAGTACCCAAGCTAGAGTATCAGACAAAATCTTCAGCAAGACCAAGGAATCCACTATAAAAATTTGAAGACCCATCTCTCAGTTGAAACACTTTCTCGCTGTTCACAAAAAAGGGAAGTTTTCTTTATTTATTTTTACATTTATGTGACTTTGGGGACAATTCTGTGAGTATTATGTACAATACATATACCCTTCATCTTTGCTGCATTTTTATGGTCGTTTTGAGCACTTAAGTAACTCTAAAATGGAAAAAGGAAAAAAATGCATGCTATGTGTTTGATAAAATGACTAAGTGATTCTTGAAGTTGTAATGTAAAGTGTTTTTGTTTGATAGGTTTGTTGCTCAGATGGTTATTAAATGTTCTACAACATTGCTTATTGTGATCCAACCTTGCATTTTATCTTCACATTTGTATCAAAATGACTACCTAGCTTGCTTGTATTCTTGAAAAAGTATGCTTGTGATATACAAATTTGGTCTTCTAAAAGTCGAGTGCTAGCTATTTCACTGTTTGCTCGCATCCTATAACTGGCTTGTTGTAATTTACAAGTTATGATATTAATTTAATGAATTCTTGTCTATTCATGAATTTATATTTATACCCTCATTTTAATGGCTTAGATCACTCCAGTTGTTGCAATATAATAAATCAATATATTGTGGAGTTTCCATAGAAGGAATAACGCTCAGCTTCAAAGTCATAACTCTTCAAAAATAACTTTTCACTGCATCATAGAGACCCCATGCTCATCAGGACCAGTGCAGAGGAATTCCATGTTCACTTTGACAATTTGAGTTTGAGCAAATCGTTCCAGGCAACCATATTTAAGAAAAGTGATGATTGCTACGCCTTATCTTCAAAACAGGGAAGCTCCCCTTTTCTACTCATTTTTTACTACCATTTTTATATCCTGCTTTTTTGTTGACTTTGTAACTTGTTTAATTCTTGGAGTTGTTAGAATCTTTGTTGAAATTGATATTGACTGTTTGGTGCTTATAACTATTTTATGATGTTCATTGCTTTCATGATTGGCCCTTTCTCATATTTACCAAAAAGAGATAATTATGTTAAGTACAGTAATGTGATCCAGCCTTATATTATATCTTCACCTCTGTGCCAAGATGATTATTTGATGTATGTTTATATAATTGAAAATGTTTGATTTTGATATACAAATTTGGTTCTCTAAAGTCGTTTTCTTGTATTTCCAAACAAACTAGTTATAGCTTAGTGTGTGATAAAATGATTTTGAATATTGGAAAAGTGTGTCAAATGCTGTCTATTTATGTTATAGGCGCTAAGTCATTTATCCTTATGTTCATCTTTAATGTTTTATTCTAATTACCAAGTTTTAAAAAAGATAAAATTGAGGAAGACTTTATTAATGGTTTGAATTTTTCTTTAGCTGATTTAAATTCAAGAATCATGGTTCTTATGTAGCGTCTTTATGTTATCTGTAATTATATTTCAAATGATTTATGTTATAATATTTGAGTTAGCATGTTGTCATTTTCCTTTTATCGACTAGTATTGCTAAATTTTGTAATTATCTTGACTCTTTGTTTGTACAGCATGTTTTGGATTGGATTGTTATTAGCAAAGGACAGCTCTTTGCTGCATGTTGTATATTTGTGTGATTGGTAGCATTATGGGTCCAAGTTTAGTCAATAATAGGGGACACTAAATTTGACAGCTGTTAAATTATCTTATATTGTGAGGAAGCTTTATTAAATGTGTTCGACATTCAGGAAATTTCTATCTCATTATTTATGATCTTAAGAGTTGTACCTTGCCACAAGATTTCTATCAGAAGAACGAGGGGAGTTTTCTTTTCTCATTGGACTATCTGGTTATGGTTAATTCTTGTGCGCTCTTTGCACTTAATTGAACCTAAAGAAAAATCCTTGACAATTTGAAAATTTTGGTATTTAGTTAATAAGTAGAAATCAATAGCAATGAAGTTTTTTTTTAATTACTTTATTGTACATCTATATGTAATACATTAGTTTCATTTTTTCTGAAAGTTGATGTTATTTGATTTAAAAGTTTAAAATAAACTTTAAGTTCTTTAACTTGCCAACTAGCTGGAGGGCTTATAGGATTTATTCATATTTTCTTTTGAAAAAGGATTATGTATACTTGGTTTTCATCCTTCTTCATTCGGATTCTATTGGTGAGCTAGTAGGTGAATTGGAATTTGTTGACCTTGTAGTCGTCTTACTATTTCATAGAACTAATTACTCCCTCTTAATCCTAGTTGGTAAATTTTAAACTTAATACTTATCCCTTCCTTGAAATTATTCATGATTTTAAGAAGTCACAAGTTGTATGATTAATTAAATTACTCAATATGTATTAAAAGGTGGTAAGACACTTGATATTTTTCTGATTCTCTACTTACAGCATTCTATTTTATGAATTATTGCATCTTAACACCTCATTAATAATTGGCTATTTGAGGTGTTCTTTGGTAGGAAATTTTACTTAATTACCCCTTTAGGCCTTTAATACATGCCAAAGGAAAGAGGGATAATGGTTTTTTTGTTCTTTATTATTATCAAGCTATTGGAGGGACTGTCAATTATGAAGCTTGAAGCACAACATGAAAGACCATTGATATATATGATTGTTATGAAGTCTGAGCACTTTATTCTATTTCAACATGGAATATCATTAAGCTTCTTTTACGATCTATTTTCTTGGTATTTATTGAATTATTTGAAAGTCGGGACTGTTATATCTAGCTTGGCATGGAAGGCTGTTGAGATTACTTTTCAACTCCTCTCTTTATATCAACAGAATTATTATGAAGTTTGAATTATTTTTATCTACATATTATGAAAAAGTCTCTTTATATCAACTCTTCTCTTTCAAAGCAGTACGCTCATCGCTTGGGGGGTCCTCTGTTCTTCTATTTGTTGACCTTTAGCCCGTTGCTTTCAAATTTGTGCGAAGTCCATAAGCATATTTTCAGAAACCTATGTTTCCGACTTTGTCAAGCCGCCAAAAGGGGAGTTTTCTTAACTTTTTCTTTTTTACTATATAAGATTTCATATACTGTGCTTTTTAAAAAGAGTGTGGTATAGAAGTGACTCAACTTATTAAATATGTGAAGACTTTGTGTCCTTTTGCGCCTTAAATTGCACTTTAATTGTTTGACAAATTTTTTAGCCAAATCCATTAAACTTTTAATGAATAAATTGCTAAAAAGAGCACAGGATAAATATTTGTTAAGTGAAAGGCTAGTACTAGATTAATAAATCACTTGCAATGAATTTATATACTCTTTATTTGTTGTATTGAATTTATTAATGTTAATTGTGATGGGTTCAATTATTTATGGATAAATTAATTATACTTTGTAAGGCTTATATTATTAATTTGTCCAATTTTTTGTATATATTTGCATGTATTTATGCTTATGGAATATAATATTGTGAGTGTAAGCTTGTTAATTTGGTTGTTAATTGATGTGAAAGACTTGATCTTTCTTTCTGAAGTTGAATACAATAAATTACTTGTCAACTTGTTATATGTTTTTCAGTCCTAAGAAGTTATGTGCATAGCCTTCCTAGTTTGCTTGTTAGGAAATCCTTTTAAGATAAGTGTTTGGCATTCTATGCTTGGTACTAGCTCAGTGAAGCAGGGAGCTTACTTTTCCTTTATCTCCTTGTAGTTACACTTTAATAATAATTATTTACTTGTTGACACTTGTGGATATGCTTATGTGGAAGCCAAGTATGATATGTACATGATTCTTGTTTTACTTATCGTAAGTATTTGAAATATTTGGAGTGCAAGTTAATTACTATAATTGCTGTCTTATGGACATTTGAATTCTTGATCTTATTTTGCAAAAATAGTTATTAACTTGATGAGCTTTTTTATTAATTAATATTAATATAATATTCATTGTATATATATGAGATTTAATGATGAAATATTTTGTTTTGTTTTCATGTACATGGAGCACAAGTTACAAGAACCTTGAAGATTGATTTTGACTTTGCCATTACAACTCTATATGAATGGACTTAATTATTATGAAGGTCAAGTTATTTATATCTGCATATTATGGAAGGTCGTCGATCTTATTTTTTAACTTATTATCTAGTTCTGTGGATTTTTCGTTAACTTTAGGCTATTTATTTTGATACAAGAAGGACGATCATTAAATTTGCTGGTTTGCTCTATTTTCTTTATATTGATGAAATTTTCATAAAGTTTGGGCTATCTACCTCAAAATGACTTGAAAGACCATTGAGTATTATCTTCGGTCTTATTCCTGGGATTTATTATAAGTTTTGGACTACTTATTTTGGTATGGTATAAAAGACAGTTGAATCTCTTCTCCGGTTTATTCTCTTGATATCAATAAAATTATTATACAGTTTGGTCTATCTACCTCAACATCTTCTCTGGTCTATTATCTTGAAATTAATTAAAATATTATCAGGAGAATGATTCTATTATCAACAGGACACTCTTCATCACTGACAACTTTGCGAATAAAATAACGCTTTTCCTCTTATGGAGCGAGGAGGCATTTGAGCCCCCGTCCATTTGAGATGCAGGTGTAAGAGGCCTACCACTCGTCAAATGCCCAATCCAAGGAAGAAGCTTAGAGTCTGGGACGCCAGACCTCTTCTTCGGGTAATCACCTGGGGCGACAGGCTCAAACCGGCCCGATGGTGACCCCACTGTGCGAATAAAATAACGCACAAATCCTGGTTGGAGCGAGGAGGCATCTGAGCCCCCGTCCAATTGGATGCCGACGTCAGAGGCTTTTCCCAATCGAAGGAAGGTGCATTGTGTTCGGGATGCCCGACCATCCCTTCAGGGCAAGTGCCTCGGGTGACAGTCTTTGACCAGCCCGATGGTGCCCCAATCTTGTGAATAAAATAACACAATTTTAGTTGAAGCGAGGAGGCATTTGAGCCCCCGTTCAACTGATGCTTATCTAATCGACTATTAATTGAGGTGATCAAAGCTCACTCACTTTTATCAGACTTATTATTGTGATGCAAATCCAAGTTATTTATCTGGGCATATTTTGGAAGGCCATTGAGCCTCTTCTTGGATCTATATCATATTTGTTATTTACAATGGATTTCTCTTGAAGCTTGTATTACCTATCTCGGTATAACATCAAAACAGGTATATTTTAACTTATATTGAGCTATTAAATTAATATCTTGATATTGATTTTGTCGTGTACATTTTAGTTGTGATTGACAGTCCATGAGACATGGATGCGCACAACTATTTTCTTTATCCTCATGCTTCAAACATGAGGGCGGGGAATTTAACTATATATATTAAAATATTTACTGTTAATTATTGTAAATATATTATCTGATAAAGAGTTCAGTTTAATATTTTATAAATTGATAATTTTGTTTGACCTTTTCACTTATTGAAATTATTATCTTGTATGATTTATGCAGGTATGGTAAGTTAACATTATGCTAGAATTTTAAACATATTTTATTTAAATTTATATCTTATTAATTTTGTGTTTTAGTTATAATTGATAGTTCAGGTGATATAGTTCAGCTTAACTACTCTCTTCATTCTCATGCTTTGAACTTGAGAGTGGGGGACTTGATGTTTGAATATGGATTGGGCTCTCTAGGGGTGGCCCATGGATCCTTAAACTCAGCCCATCAAAAAGGCCAATTGTTTGACCTAAAGGGGGATTTTAGAAGAGGGGGAGCTCTTCCATTCGGGGTTTTTGGGGTCCTCTTCACCGACCCATCGTCTTGGTCTTCGTGGCTCGGCTCCTCACGCTCGGCATATCATCTTCTTCTTCTTCATGGCTCTGCTCGTGCTCCTGCTCAGCTTGGTCTTCTTTCTTCACGCTTCAATGGCTCTGCTTCTTCTTCTTTCTCTTCCATGGATTTTCTGCTTCTCTTTTCTATGTCTGACTTAAGCGTTGGAGAGGGTGTCTTCGCCGGACACCCTCCTCTGATCATGTTCACTGTTTTGCAGGTTATTACCACCGTACCAACAACCCTTCCAATATAGATAATGTTGCATTTCACAATAATAATAATATCTTTATCTTTAAATAATGTTTATTAATTTGCAGACTTGGAAAATATGGACTGAAGACAACGGAATTGGAGTTATTGGATTCAATATTGACAGAAACATGTACTGAACTAGCACTTATGAGACATCTGTATATTAGGTTAGGTTCTGGTGTATTCAATAAGACCTACAATGTCATTAATTATTCAAATGTTAAGTAACGAAAACATAACTACTTTTCCACAAGTTTAAAGACCTGCTTTCTCTAGATTGGTCCATTCAGATGAAAGTCTTTCAATGGCATCACTTTTTGACTTTTTCTTAATTTTCGCCTAGATGATTATGTATGAAAAATATTAACAACATTTTCAATTGCATTATTATTTTTTATTTGCATCATTTTTTAGGGTATTTTTTATACTTATTTTTATATTTAAATTATTTATGTATTATCACGTGATAAATTTTTTTAAAAAAAATTAAATTATAATTTTATTTTTTTAAATAATTTTATTACTTATTAAAATATGAAAAAATTTAAATAAAATAAATAAATATAAATTTATATATTCTTAACATATTTAAATTATAGTTAACTAAGTCTTTAATTTAAAAAAAAAATATTTATTATTTATTATTTTATTTTATTACACGACTTATTCAAGCGATTATTGGTTTAAACGATTCATCCAAAGAGCTTAGTTAGATTTAATTTTTTTTACCAAAATTATTTGACAGAATGTATTATCTTATTGTAGTAAGCATTACCACAACAATGGTAAAGCTAACATGACTTGTTAATACCTTGTCAATACCTTCTCACACTATATCAATACATTTCAATTCATATTGTGTGAATGTCTTCCCACAATTTGTCAATTCTTTCTCACAGCTTGCTAATGCTTTCTTACACTAGGCCAATGTATTTCCATGCTTGCCAAGGCCTCACCATGGCATGCAAATACTTTACCATACTGAGACAATGCTTACAGCATGTCAATTTCTTTCCACATGCACCAAAAAGTTCATTAGAGATCAACAATAGTCATCGAAGCTCCGTTCATAATTATATTTTTGTTATATATGAAGATAAATGTAGAGATATTTTGATCTTAATATTATATATGTAAAATATATGAAAATTATTTTTAATAAAAATGCATTTAAATTACTACAAATTTAATAAATAACTCGCTTATTTGATAATAAAAAATGGAGCGAAGTTGGTGAGTTCTTTTATCTAAAATTTTCACAAAAAAAATATAGTAATTATTATTATAAAAAAACTACTTAAAATATTTTTTTCTTATTTTACAAAAATATAATTAAAAGATTGTTGAAAAATTATAAAATAACATTCTTAAAATTTATAACATAAAAAAACATCACTCAATAATATTGAACAAATCTAATTGAACGGAATTTATCATGGAACATGTTAAAATGGTCATAGTTCAACTTAATCAACATTAAATTGAAAGACTTCAATGTAAAATGATAGGCTAGACTTTTTTTAATATTAAAAATATATGAGTTGAACATAAATGATGTTATATTTATGGTTACAATTTATAAGGGTGTTATTTTGTTGCTTTTCCATAACAATATTTTTGCTAATATTTTTATTTTTAAATAAAATTATAAATATTTTTATATATTTTATTTTCAATTTTATTTTTCAAAAATATATACGAGTAAACTTATGAAATGCTTAGCACAACTCATTTAAAATTAATATGAGCTAAACACACCATACGTAAAATTTAAATGAGTTGAGTTGAGCTACAACTCATTGCTTACTGGCTTAAGCTGAATTAAGCTAGCTCATTTTAAAAAAAATAAAAATTTTCATTAATTCATTAAAATTGAAGATATATGGAGAATCCAATTACATAATTACATATAATAGATAGACATTATGTCTATTACAACATAAATATTCTTTTGGAATGTTAAAATTGAAGATACATCGATAATCTAATTATACAATCAAATATAATAGATAAACATACTATAACATAAACATTCTTTTGGATCGTTTCAGTTAAGGGTGAGCATATTATGAGTTGATTCGGATTCGAGCTAAAATCGAAATTGAACTAATAATGTCGGCTCCAAGAAAGTAAGAATTGACCCGATCAAATAAAACTTAAAAAATTAATCCAAATCAAACCCTTTGGATTGGGTGGATCGAATTTTGTGTTTTAGTATTTTTTTTTTATTATCAATTTTTTTAAAAAAATTATTTGTTTTTAATAGCTAAATAACTATTGCGTTAAATTTTATGTTTTACAATTTATTAAGATTAGTACCTAAAATGATTTTAATTTTTTTTCAAATAATAAATAAATAAAGATCATGAACTCAATTATAAATTTTAAATAGCACATAAACTAACATAAGTATTTACTATTTAATTTTGTATCAATTTTAAGCATAAATTACATGTAAAAATAAGTATTTAATTTAAACAATATAAGTGTAATTGAATAAATATTAATATGACTTACATGTTTTTATATGATTTCTCAAAATGTAACCAACAAGTCATCTACAAAAGTTATTCATTAATGATTGATGCTAAGAATTCTTGTATACATAGCAATCTTGAGAGGAAAAAGAAAGAGCATTAATATTACTTAATTATAAACAATTATAAAATAATATACTTACAACGAGAGTACGCATAACCTGTATTTATATAGACCAATGTGGAAGTGAGCATTTTATTAACCATGGAAAGAAGCACAACTTTTCTGTTACCACAAGTAAAACTCTAACTTTAATAAAATTTATAAAAGCATAAATAATAATGTTAAACCATCTTTTAAATTAAATCTTACATTAATATTCAATATTTTTAGTACATATAATTCATTGGATAAATATATTAAAGAAACTCCTTCAAAACACAAAATACAAAATATATAATAATTTTCAATAACTATGATTCTACGTACCAAGCTCCAACTCCAAAATCTCACTCCAACTTCTATGATTAAGACAAAATTGAGAACAAATATATATGCATGTGAAGAGAAACTAATAAGAGCCAAAAGGTTCTTCTCGCTTTCACTGATCCTTTTTCTTCTCTGCTTCTCACGCCATTTGCCACAATTTTTTTCTCTTATTTCACATCACCCTTGCTTCTCACAATCACAATTAATAAGGTTATATATGAGTGACTAATTAATCTAACAAGTACCAATGTAAATACCCCAGGGGATACTATTTGCACAAGCTCAAATACAACTTAATAAAACTAATAACTCGAGAGAATCAAATGGTTAACTTAATTTATATATTTTTTAAATTTTTTATCTAATAAACTTATTATATTAAAATAAAATATATAATATATTATATGTATAATTGGTTCTGTAAAATTTGAATCCAAACCAACCCAATCACAATGTCAAAACCGTGTGATATGGGTTGGGTTGAGTTGGTTTGTATGAATTGGATCGATTTGATCCGATTTTGATCACCCCTAGTTCCGGTACTAGCAATGACAATATCCTCATTAGTGGCGTTTTGGTTGCCTAAATTGCTTTAATAACTATAGTCTTGTCAACCAACTTCATTGATTATATGTATTTATCTTCAACAAATAACATAAGAGATCTATATCTAAGATTAGATCTACAAATGAAACATATGTCGAAACAAAAAAAAAAAAACACTTAAATACCTAAATCGTACTAGATTAAATTTATGCGAAAATTTAATTTCCTAAATCTAATATCTAGACAAAAAAAAAAAACCCACAATTGTAGCTTATTTTATTAATATAGAGTGAAAATAACATAAATAATTACCCGCTTATTAAGAAATAATCTTTCTCCAATATAAAATATCTAAAGAAAAAGAAATAAAAAAAAAAAATAAAGGATTACTTAGTCACATTAATAACTCGGCTTACTTGACATCTTTATTTTATATTATGAGTAATTATCAATGATCATTTTTGTATGTAGCTCAAATATCAATTAGTCTTGTAAAGTTTCATTTTGATTCAGTAAGATCTCTTCTGTTTGAGTTATTATCAACAATAATCATTTGTGTAAGAAAAAATTAAAAAAAATTGACACATAATTGGAAGATATATTATTTTATATCATAGACCTTGTATTTTTGTTCAATATCATCCCAACCCATATTTCATTTTGATTCAGTCACCTTCCATACTTTATAGCAGGTTCAGTGAACCCTCTAAATGTTAAGAATTGATCAGAATAGGTGTTCGAATTTTTTGAGCTTTGGGCATAAATAATATACATTTAAATTGTAAGTTAATATTTTTCAAAATTAGAAAAAATATGTCCAAAATTATAAGTTTTGATTACATAAAAATCATATAAATTACTAAAATACCCTTTAAAAAAACAAATATAATAGAGCTCTGGCGACTTTGTCGGTAAACTGACCGGAGCTCCAGCGACTCTGTCGGTGACATCACTGGAGCTCCGACAATTTTACCGGAGCTCCGACGACCTCGCCGGATAAGTATGTAACATGTTAACAACGATAGAATTGTATGTAACATATTTACATAGAACTACAGACTGAGGTGTATGTAACATACTACATATAAAATAATCCAAATGACAAATGACAAACATCTCACCATCTTACCCCTACTTATCATCATTTGTAATTCTTTGTCTGCTATAAATAAATAAATAAAAAATCAAATGACAAACAATAAAAATTTAATTTTTTTTCGAAGTATTTGTAGTACAAATAGGAAAAAAGTTAAAAAAAAAAAAAAAAAGAAGCTAAAGCCATGTAAATTTCTAATTTACAGATGTCATATATCTCTATAAATAACACATAATACGATTCCTATCAACAAAAATAAGCTATTTTTGATTCAAAAAAAAAAAAATGGTGTGGGTTAAAGATGGGAAAGGTAGGAGGTCGCAAAAGATAGTCGCTATGGTGTGGATTTTTGGAACAACAAGATAAAAAAAAAGTTTAAAGGACAAAAATGTAAAAATTTTGCATGAAAATGCTGTGGTACCGCGAGGAAAAAAAATTTGTGTAGAAAAATTTGCTATTACAAGGCAATATTTAGAATTTTTTTTTATCAATTATGACCCAAATAATTGTGTTTGATAATAACTTGGATCATTGATATTTGGGCAAATAACATGTAAAGTTGATGAAAATTATGTTTATTACTATCTTAATAAGATTGTAAATGCCAGTTTTAATTTGAATCTCATATTGATATACATTTAGAAAATTAATGGTAAAACAAATCACTTTCCTACTTATTGCAATGGTACCCAAATTATTTTTCATCAGTTTTGTTAAAAATAGTGATATTACAATAATATATACAAGAAATTGAAACATCAAAAAGTAATTTACACAACTATTACGCATAAAACATTATGTGACTCATAATATATTATCATTATCAATCGATCAATAAATATAGTTTTCATTTATAATAATAAAATAAAATAAAACCCTATAACTGTTACTTATAAAGTTGTCCATTTCTATCCAAAAAAAAAATTTGTTGTACATTTTTTTGTTGTTGCCAAATATGTGATCTGACGTTTCCAAGGAATTCTCAACCTTGTCCTTTGTTTGTTTCGTCTTCCTCATGATTTTTCTCGTACAATTTTAGCATCGATAGAAAATACTTCTCTCGGGAATGGGGGTGGGTGTGAGAATATAACATTTTGAAATTTTCAATATAAAAACAAATAAAAAAAAAAGTTATTAACGTAAAGTAAAGTTTCAAAACAGTCCACTAATAAAAATATATTTAATTTAAAATATTAATATCTTCAAACTTAATATTTATAAAATTTAATAATAATACAAATTAACAACAATTTTTTTAAACCTAGACCAAAATCAATCTAAAAGACCAATAATTTCTAATGATATTATCAAATCTTCTTCATGAGTTTCTAAAAAGTGATGAATGAAATTTGAATGAGTGATATCACTCAATAAGTAAACTCACTACAATTGAAACATTAAGCAATACAACATAAAAATCATATTTAACAAAAATATTTTCTTATAACATGTAATACATATAGAGTAATGCTTGCAATACATTTATATCTCCATAAAAACGTGCTTATGTAATACACTTTTCAAAGCGCTTATTTTTTTTAGGAGTACCATGAATCATTATTTAAATTTATTATAGTGGAGCCTTATATAAGTTACTCGTCGGCAACTGGCATATGCAAGTAAGACTTAACTTGTAACTTAGCAAAGTGAAATTTCATGCATAATTCTTATATGCACATATGCGTCCAAACCAACGGTAATGACTACTTAGTCCTCGGGTATCCAAACTTACACAAGAATTACTTCCCTCACAAGACCCTTAAACTTATCATAATTATATCGTGTCGCTCCAAAATACTTAACTTATATTTAGATGATTTAGGCATTTTATCAAAATATATGTTTGCTTGAAAACTTTGTATAAAAATGTCTTATTCATTTTGAAAGGCTTCATATGAATAAAAATATTTATAAAACTTATGCTTATGATGACATGTATAAAATAATACATATATAAAATAATGCATGTGTCAAACAGTGCTCAATTGAACATAGAAAAACTTGAGTCATAGATCATAGGTATTCATAAAACATTATTTCATCCTAAACAATAATATAACACAAGCACTTTCTTAAAACAACAAATAAATTTATAATCAGACAAACAAATCAAACATATACTTAATATTTCAAGTAGGGGTCAGTTTACTTACCTGATACGAATAACTAACACAGCTAAAGTCACCGACTAATTCAACTGAATTTAGCCTAAATAAATTATAATTGTATAATTATTATATTCTCATAACATGTTAAGTCACTCCTTTATATATATATATATATATATATATATATATATATATATATATATATATATATATAACTTATCAAAATGATCTGAAAGTATTATTAGGTCTAATCCTTTTTTTTTTCAAAATTTTATATTTTCATTCACAATGTTATTCATTGTTTTCAAGTTAAGCAGAAACTATATAATTTATTTTGGACTTAATTGGTGTCATAAATTATGAAATCTTACATAATTTTCATAGATATATAATTAAATGTCCAATAAAATTTTCAAATAAAATTAAATGCATATTAATTACTAAAATAATTTTTATTTACTAACTTTTTAAACTGTCAGCATAAGAAAATCAACAATACTGCTAGACTTAAACATTTTTAGAAACATATTGGTAAGTCGTATTAAACCAAAATTTTTATAGTAATTTTAGAACTTAAATATGATTATACATAAAAAAAATTTCAAATACTTTAAAATCTATTTTTATGGAAAAAACAGGCTTTGAAATTGGTTATATAAATCTCTCATAAAACTTTTTTCAGTGAATCCTTGTAAACCAAAAATTCGTAAAATATGTATATATGTTCTAAAAATCATCAAATTTTAACACATCATAAATAAGATACATATAATACATATTAAAAATTGTCACATACTTTTAACATTTATAACACCACCAATTAATTCCATAATTCTATTTTAATCTATCCATTTCCTATTTTTAGCAAAAAATTTAAAATTCATAAAACCATAGAAAATTAAATCATAGATTTTTATAATGATTTTGAAGAATTTTTTTTCCTTATTGTGTCTTATTTCAAACATAAAAATCTCATCTTCGAATTGAAATCGAAAAATATGTAAAATAATCCTAAAATCTGACTTATTCAAAAATTGACAAATTCGAAATATAAATTTAAAAAATTTATAACAAATTCAATATATCTTATTTTTTAACAAATAAATATTTTTTGAACTCTTCAAAAAGTCTAGTTTGATATAAAAATAATTTAAAATTTTATCGAGTAATATTAGGGTTCAAAAATAATTTATTTTCACAATTCTGTATAAATTTTGCAAACAATTGCCTTATAAAATTTCTTATAAAAAACCCTCCAAACATTAATCATGAACTTTTAAACCATAACTAATAAAGTAAGAGAGAGTAATTAATAAGTTTACCTAATTTACTTCGTAAAATTTTTATTCCCTTATGAATGTTGTTGTGGGGGGCTTATATGAGTAGAATACACGTATGATTTTTGTTTCTCTTTTGGTCTAATAAAAAATTTATATGTGTATATAAACTTAATCTATTTAGAAGCTTTTAATTATTATTATCATTATCTTTTAATTAAATAAGAGTCCAACATATCATGGACATCAAATTTACACCTACTTCTTGGTTTATATTTAAAAAGTTTACTTACATTTTTAATTCTATTTTAAAATTATAATTTATTCTCAATTAACCCTTTATTTTTTAATAATTAATATTATTTTAAAATTTTAGGATATTACAAAGAATATCCTTAGTGTCTCACCTACTTCTATCTCCATTTTCTTGTAATTTATTTTAAAATATATTATATATTTGTAAAATTTTAGAATTAAATTAAATATATTTTTGATTAAAAATAATGTTTTGTTCAATAATTAATATTTAATTATAAAAATAAAAAATTATAATATACGAGAGAAAAATTATTATAATGATTATAAAAATAATAGTATAAAATTTTAATTATGGTTACAATTTGTATTTTAACTTCAAACTTATTATATTTAATTAAATAACAAACAAATACACTTAAGATTTTATGGTTAATTAGGTTATAGAAGATTTAATTTATCATAATTTATTTATTAGTGGAAAAATTTGAGTCTCATATAATATTCCAACCTTCGATAGAGAATTCATGCTCCAATTTCAAAAATATTTAAATGGGAGATGGGAAAGGCATCCCTACCACGCTAACGTCCATAGCAACATCTCCTATAATACTTTCCTTTTTCATGAGTTATATTCATTGTCTGTAAACTTTTCTTAATTTTCTAATTTGATTCAATTTTTATTATTATTTAGTTCATTTATTTATTTTTAAACCTAACAAAATAAAATTAAAAGCAATTGTTTAATAAATGCCCAATTTTTTTCATTTTAAATAATTATTTTGTAAGAAATGCAGTGAGTTTGATGGTTTGTAATTCCTAGCATGGAAAAATTTCATTTCAAAACTTTTCTTGAATATTTGTTAAACTATTGTTCTATAATTTGATTTTATTCGGTTTGAGTACAAATAATAGGTTCCATCAAATTAATTAGTCTGATAAATAATTTTCATCTTATTTTATTTGAGTTCATTACAGTCACAGATTTATGATAAATGATAGTCTCCTTCAATAATCTGTAAGTCAACCATATTCTTTTCCTAGGGGTCAGGGCAATACATGTGTTTTCGACCAAAACCCACTTCACGACAAATTATTAAGAAGCTCCCAATATTCATATATACACTCACTTTCTTGCTTCCTCATGGTTCCAGTCCCATTCATTACTCAACTCTCTCCAAAACAAGCGAATTATAGTTATCATTAGAAAAATGATTCACAACAAAAAGCCCTTTACCTGTTTGTTGCTATTAACTCTGCTCAGCTTGTTCTGCCTAAAAACCAAAGCCCACCTCCACCCTGTTTACCTCCGCTACAATTGTACAAACACAAGCACTTTCATACCCAACAGCCTCTACCAAACCAATCTAAATCACCTCCTATCTTCCCTCTCCTCCAACTCCACAACCAATGAATTCTCCACTGTCGCAACAGGCCAAGGCCCCTCTACTGTCTACGGCCTCTTCCTCTGTCGTGGAGACGTCGGCGCCAAGGTTTGCCAAGAATGTGTGAACCTCGCCACCAAAAACATCGTCAATAGATGCCCAGGAGACAAAGAAGCTATTATTTGGTACGACGAGTGCTTCTTACGCTACTCTCACCGTTCTTTCTTCGGCACGGTCGATGAACTACCACTTTTTGCTCTTCATAACACTATGAACATGACAGAGCAAACCCGGTTTAACAAAACCCTACTAGCAACAATGAACGAGATGGCGGCCGAAGCGGCGAAAAGTGGGGTGGGAGAGAAGAAGTATGCGACTAGACATGTAAATTTTACGGCGTTTCAACCACTATACATGCTTGTGCAATGTACGCCGGACTTGTCTGGAGAAAATTGTAGTCGATGTCTTAGGGATGCAATAGGGCGTCTTACTATATGCTGTAATGGAAAGGAAGGGGGACGAGTCCTGTTTGCGAGCTGTATTGCTAGGTACGAGTTGTACCCATTTTACAATGAAACCACAATTGCTCCGTCTCCGCCGCCGATAGCTAGAGGTAAATTTACTTAGAGCTCACTGTGTTTCTTAATAAAAAAATATTTTTATTAAAACTTAATATATATGATAATTAACCTGATATAATTTAATTAAATTTTTGTTAGTACAAATTTATCATAATATTTTTATTAAAAATTAATATATATAATAATTAACCTGATATAATTCAATTAAATTTTTGTTAGTAAAAATTTATCATCATTTTTTTCATCTTATATATCTTTAATTTTACATTAGAATAAAATTAATAAAAGAAGATTATATTATATTTTTACTTGAGAACATTATGAGTTAATATTAGGGTTATTATTTTTATTGTTATATCTTTTAGAGTATTAGTTTTGTAATTTTTTCAATCTAATTTTTAGTGATCGGTTAAATTTCATTAAAAAAGTGTTTCGTTGAGTGGTATAATAGTTCATATTTTCTTAACCCTACTCAAAATTTGCAACTAAAAATTTTTTTTCCAGAAAAATTACATAAATAATCTCTCAAAATTCAAAATAACAAAAATAACACTTTTTTTTGGATGGATATGAGCTATGAGGATGTTAATTTTGTTTTATAAGTTTTAGATAGATAGTTTTAATTTTGTGGTTTAGTTTGTATATTTATTTTAGTTAGTTATTCCACTAGTTAATTTTAAATTTTAAACTCTTAAAAAATTTCTTTTATATTTTAAACCTTGTTTTATTTGCATTTGAGAACATCTGTTTATGCTGGAAGAATGAAGACCACAACTCCATTATCCTCGTCCAGCTTTATTTTTAAAGTTAAATGATTTGGAAAATGACATTTCTAATCTAAACCTCACATTGATTTACAATTATCTTGCAGTAGAGCACTATTATATATTATATTTAACAAATTTATCATAAACGCAAAACTTTATTAGTTATTATTACACAAAAATTGCTATCTATTTTACAATTATTATTAATTAATACTACTATTATTAAATAGAGTGATTAATAATAAATTATTGTTGTAGCAATAACAATTTAAATCGTGATAATATTATTTTTATATACCATATATCATAAATTTATGATATTAAAATTTTTCATTTATAATAATATTGTATATTCGAATATTCTTTATCTCAAGTTCATGACTGATGAGATGCTATTATATATGTATGATAAACAATTATTTTATTTTCTTCATTGGCTACTCTGTCATTACTCTCAAATTTATTATATCTCCAGTATTGGACTCTCATACATTGTTATGCTTCTAGAATAACAACTCATGAAGAAAAGTCTCTGCATAAGCTGTTACAGAAGTCTTTTTATCTAAAAATTTCTTGCTTATTTATTTTCGTGATTTGAAAATTAAAAAAGAAATATTACTGGCCAAATTAAAATAAAAAATTTATTGTTTATTTTAAATTTCATTGTATTGCCTATAACAGATTATGCCTTAAAGATTTTGTGGTTACTACTAAATAACCCTCACAATAAACGTTGATATCTTAGCAGGGGCAGGGAAAAGCAAAGTCACAACAATTGTGGCCATTGTGGTCCCATTTGTTGTCGTTGTAATACTTTTCATATTAGGCTACTGTTACCTAATCAAGAGGTCCAAAAAGAAGTACAACTCTGAGAAGCAAGAAAATGGTAAAACCATATTTTGTCTTTTAGTGCTCTACTCTTAATAGTTAGTTTTCATAAGTTTAGACTTATCATTTGGCTATGTAGTTGGTAATGACATTGCTAAAGCAGAGTCGTTACAATTCGACTTTGCTACAATTGAATCTGCAACAAACAAGTTTTCCATTGATAATAAGTTGGGTGAAGGAGGATTTGGTGAAGTTTACAAGGTATGAATGGTAAAAGCCATCTATTGATTTTCAAAACTCTAGAAAAGGTCAATTAGACTCTTATAACAATTTGTCATAATACACATTCAGGGAACTCTTTCAGATGGACAAGAAATAGCTGTAAAGAGGCTATCGAAAAGTTCGGGACAAGGTGTAGAGGAATTTAAGAATGAGGTTGTAGTGGTAGCCAAGCTTCAGCATAGAAACCTTGCAAGATTGTTAGGATTCTGCTTGGAAGGAGAAGAAAAGTTGCTTGTCTATGAATACGTTCCCAACAAAAGTCTTGACACTATCCTATATGGTTTGTCAATCTATACATACACGCATTGTATGTTTGTTTGAAATTTGAATTTTATTGTTTGCTTGATAACAAGCCTGAACCTTGTTGAATTTGCAGACCCCAAGAAGAAAGCACAATTGGATTGGTCAAGACGTTCCAAGATAATAGGAGGAATTGCTCGTGGGATGCTTTACCTTCACGAGGATTCTCGGCTTAAGATTATACACCGTGATCTTAAAGCTAGCAATATATTGTTAGATACTGAAATGAATCCCAAAATTTCTGATTTTGGAATGGCAAGAATTTTCGGAGTTGATCAAACTCGAGGAAACACTTGTAGGATTGTTGGAACTTAGTAAGCTCATCTGATTCAATCTTCAATAGGAAGAACAAGCTTGATAGATATGATTAAAAATGCTTCATTTTGTGATCTTCGAATTTGAAGCTCCAAAATAGCACGCATATATTGTACATAATCGAGTTGGCTCCAAAATAACACGTTGGCTTCTATAATACATACGTACATATCTAATTTATGTACAATTGATATTTTATCCTGAGATCAATTCAATTATGTATAATCTTTACATGCTATTTAAGGCCCACGAGGGTGAATTTTGGTATAAATTTGTTGTTTTTTTTAACTGGCTTGCAGTGGTTACATGGCACCGGAGTATGCAATGCATGGACAGTTCTCTGTTAAATCAGATGTTTACAGTTTTGGGGTGTTGATCTTGGAGGTTTTAAGTGGCAAAAAGAACAGCAGTTTCTATCAATCAGAATATGCTGAGGACCTCTTGAGCTATGTTAGTATAAACAACAAATTTTCACAACTACTTTATAATTTCTAGTTTCTAAATTATAGAATTTTATTAACTTGTTGATTCAAATTATTTAGACTTGGAAGCTTTGGAGAGATGGAAAATCCTTGGAGTTACTGGATCCAATATTAATGGATTCTTACTCAGAAAATGAAGTCGTTCGTTGCATTCATCTGGGCTTATTGTGTGTGCAAGAAGATCCAGAAGATAGGCCGACAATGAAATCAATAGTTTCGATGTTAAATAGTTACTCTGTGACATTGCCTTTGCCGCAACAACCAGCCTTTTACATTCCAAGTGGAACAGAAAATGATCTGCCAAGAGAGGAGCTCAAGTTTGATAACTCTGCAAGCATAGAAATGCCCTCATCTATCAATGAAATTTCAATTACCGAGCTTTACCCTCGATAGAGATACTATATATAGCTGAATAATCTTTTTTTTTTTTTTTTTTGTCTTGGACAAATTTGCTAAGTTAAGTTTGTATATATGTTTAATAGCTGGTATGCTAAATTTCCACAATAAATTATGCATCCTAAGTTACTCTAGCATTTCTCATATTCTTTTTTTTTTGTATTTAAAATTTGAATTTATTAACTTGAGTTTGTCACGGCTAATGGCCTAGTTTCCTGCAAATTGTTCGATTTCAAAGAAGAGTGCGAGTTTTACTAGAGACGAGATATGATAGATGTAAGAGGGTGAATAAATAGTTTGATTAATCTACTTAGATTAAAAAATTTGATCCGATTCGCTAAACTTGGATTGGATTAGATAGACAAATTTTATGGTCGGATCAAATTCATATTGAAAAGTATACAATCTGTTCTGATTTGGATTAGCAGATTTTATAATCTATTGCAATCTGATCCGAACCGAATTACTATTAAAATTATGAATAAATGCATATTTTTTAATGTGTTATATTTAAATATTATACATACTACGATTACATTAAATTATTATTGTAGTTTATAAATAAATATAATTGTTAAATCCTCTATAATAATTTAAAAATGTTAAAGACCGTACTTTTTATTATTTTGATTCTCTTAATTGTAAATATAAATAAATAAAGTTTTTTAACGATGTATTAATTTAAAATTTAAATATTAGTAAATATTATATTTTCTAATGACAATAAATTAAAAACAAGTTATAATATAAATCTGACTTTATCCAATCCAAAAAATTTGATCTCTTGGATTCAGATTGGTTCGAACTGAGTACATCATCAGATCGAATTCGAATTAGATATCTTCAAATTTGCTTCAGATCGAATCAAATTTAGATTGGTAAAAAATAGGTGGTTTCGATCCGCTGTTTACCTCTTGTAACCTATAATGACATATTTGTTACACATTATAAAGATTATTGCTATATAATTTTTATACAATTATGCATTTGAGTGTGAAATCATATCGTATAAAAATAGTACGATTATGTATAAATTTTGTATAATCAGAGGTGTGGGTGTAAACTATATTGGACACTTAATTTTGAATGTCTGAATTTTCAATTATAGAATTATCCATTTTGATTTTTTCTTTCATTTGAAATTAAAAATAATACTTTTTATTTTTAAAATATAATAAAAATATAAAAATAAATTAAATATGGATTTAAATAAATTTTATTTTAAAATATTTATGATTAATTTTATTCGATTATATTATACAATTGTAACTAAATACTATATAGATAAATTATAATATAATATAATTTAATAAATTACTTAATATTTTAATGTTATTTTATTCATTATAATGAACATGACACAAATGGAATGAATTAGTAACTAACTTTTTATTAAAGTAACTTATTTTTGTTAACTTTTTCGTTGAGATAATTAAATAGAAAATAACCCAAATTCAAAATGACCAACAAAACCAGAACTTGTATTAATGGTTTCACCTTATACCTATTTATCAAATAACTTTATAGATTTGACACCGTGCGTATGGTCTTGCCATGTAATGTATAAGCCTTTGCTCCGAAAAAAACAATGTAATGCATATGTATAACCAACTTATTTAATGCAATCTAGCTAAAAAAACATGTAATTTGCACACATAAAAAATATTATTTAACATTAAATAAAACTTGAAAGGTTTAAAACCTGTTAAGTAAAATTATTTAAATATTTAAAAAATATTATAATGCAAAATTGCATATATAGTCTCACATGAAAGTTTCGACCCTTAAAATTCATGAGTTCTATTGACAAGATTGCATATAATTCATGATAATAAAAACAAAAGCAATAGATGAAAGTAATTTGTACACTTCGAGGTAACTTCTGATGGACTTCAAATGTATATTTACTTCTTTGCCAATCCATTCCATGACATCTTATCAATTTAAAAAAATCTTTTATAAGTGTTCCTAAAATTACTATTCAAATCTACAATTATAAGGGCAATAAGCACCCAATTAGAGAACTCATTCAACAACATAACTCCTTTAAGAGCATCCAAGTTAATTAAATAAAGTCACTATTTAATATTTTTATCAATTTATGAATATAAATTGAAATTACTTTGGCTGTAGGTACACCTTATAATCTCACATAATACATGGCCTCATTTGATTAGTACGAATTACTATTATTTGTATTATTTTGTTTATGTTATTTTGTATATTATTAATTATTAATAAATATGTATATATAAAATTTATTCTTTTATTTTTTTTCATTCACGTACATATTTATTATATAAATATATATTAATGATACATAAAATAATATATTAAAAACAGTTTTACTATATATTATATGAGGGAAAAAGTGGCTGCAGTACGAAAGCTTTGGACGAAAACAGAAAGATAAAAATAATAATAAAAACATTTATCAATATAGCTGAAGATTGAAGTTTAAAATACCAACAAATTGAAAAAATATAAGCAACTTAATAAAGTTAGTAATAAACAAAAAATGATTGAATACTAATGAACGTTGAGATCTCTAACTTTTTTTCCCCTGTCACACGCTCACCAAAAAAAATTGAAGGAAACCCTTTTTACTAATCCCTACTTATATTTTTTTACTAAACTTTCAAATATGTCCATGTTATATTCAGTTTTACTTCTTATTTTCATCCATTTCGATTCTTGTTTGATATCTTCCAGAAAGTTCAAAATCTTTGCTTTAGTGGGTCTGAATCATTTTCTTGGAAAAAAATGAAAGAAACCCCAGGAAACCCACTCCATCTCAAGTCATTGAACCATATCTCTCTTGTTTGTCAATCAGCTGAGAAATCTTTGAATTTTTACCAAAATGTCCTCGATTTTCTTCTTATTAGGTGGCTTGGTTCTTTTGATTACAATGGTGCCTGGTAATCCAGTTTTATTCCTTTTAAATTTTATCACTTTCCTACTTTTTTGTTTAATTTTATTTCCTTAATTTCTTTGTCTTAGAGATATTAAGCTTATTTTTACCTTCGTTGGTGACCAGTCTTATTCGTACCTCTACCTCCTCGGACTCAACCATCGCAAACCAGATTCAACCATTGCCTTGAAAGGTCCCAACTGCCATTGCCTTGAAAGGTCCCAACTGCCATCGCCAACATCGTTGTCCACAATTGATCATCCATTTTCCAACGGTCTTGTGCAATTGTTAGAAAATTTGACCTGTAATTGAAGTTGTTTGTTTCTTGGTAAATTTTAGCTCATACAAACTGCTTTTTCTTTAGGATTTGTCCTCAATTCTGATAGCTAATTGGATTCCTTCACACATCATCTTCAGGTTGATATCTGATTTTAGTTGTAGACATTCAATAATTTCTTTCTTCAATTCTTCAATGGTTATATTTTTGCTTATGCAAATTCCTTTTGGGAGACCATTTATGTATTTATCCTTTCCTTCTTCAAAAGTCCATTGTCCTCCATGCATAAGTATTATTGATAACTTTAGTTCACCTAATAGAAATACATTTTTTTTGTTTATGTTATACTATAAGTAGTACAAAACAGTTATAGAGGTATTAATAATGTAATGTGTACATACAAATTAATATTGTATGTAACATGTACATACACATTAATATTGTATGTAACCTGTACATTCCCATCAGTTCTATAGATTTTCAAAACAGAAAAAAACATAGAAACATCACCATGTAAATGCATAAAGATACACAAGAGTCAGGAAGAACTAAACAGCAAAAAAATACATGACTAAAAATTAGTAGTACAAAACAGTTATAGAAGTATTAATAATGTAATGTGTACATAAACATTTTATGTTGTATGTAACCTGTACATACACATTAATTGTGTATGTAACCTGTACATACACATCAGTTTTATAGATTTTCAAAACAGAAAAAAACATAGAAACACTACCATACAAATGAATAAAGATCCATAAGAGTCAGGAATAACTAAACAGCAAAAAAATACATAACTAAAAATTAGTAGTACAAAACAGTTATAGAGGTATTAATAATGAGATGTGTACATAAACATTTTATGTTGTATGTAACCTGTACATACACATTAATTGCGTATGTAACCTGTACATACACATCAATTTTGTAGATTTTCAAAACAGAAAAAAAACATAGAAACACTATCATACAAATGAATAAAGATCCACAAGAGTCAGTAATAACTAAACAGCAAAAAAATACATGACTAAAAATTAGTAGTACAAAACAGTTATAGAGGTATTAATAATGAGATGTGTACATAAACTTTTTATGTTGTATGTAACCTGTACATACACATTAATTTTGTATGTAACTTGTGCATACACATCAGTTCTATAGATTTTCAAAATAGAAAAAAACATAGAAACACTACCATGCAAATGAATAAAGATCTACAAGAGTCAAGAATAACTAAACAGCAAAAAAATACATGACTAAAAATTAGTAGTACAAAACAGTTATAGAGGTATTAATAATGAGATGTGTACATAAACTTTTTATGTTGTATGTAACCTGTGCATACACATTAATATTGTATGTAACCTGTACATACATATCAGTTTTATAGATTTTTAAAACATAAAAAAACATAGAAACACTACCATGCAAATGCATAAAAATCCACAAGAGTCAGGAGTAACTAAACAGCAAAAAAATACATGACTAAAAATTAGTAGTACAAAATAGTTATAGAGGAATTAATAATGAGATGTGTACATAAACTTTTTATTTTGTATGTAACCTATACATACACATTAATTTGTATGTAACATGTACATACACATCAGTTCTATAGATTTTTAAAATAGAAAAAACATAGAAACACTACCATGCAGATGCATAAAGATCACAAGAGTCAGGAATAACTAAACAGCAAAAAAATACATGACTAAAAATTAGTAGTACAAAATAGTTATAGATGTATTAATAATGAGATGTGTACATAAACTTTTTATGTTGTATGTAACCTGTACATACATATTAATTTTGTATGTAACATGTACATACACATCAGTTCTATAGATTTTTAAAACAGGAAAAAACATAGAAACACTACGATGCAGATGCATAAAGATCAGCAAGAAACAGAAGCAAATCAGCAGTAGTTAATAGTCACAAACTATTAATAGTCGAACTAGATTGTTTCCGATGCTCATCGACTTAATTTACCGACATGTATCATGATTAAGTTGATTCTCAAGTTGATAACAATTGCAGAACATGAATATAATTTTTTCTTATTTTAATTAACAAATGCAATGCCAGATAAGAATAATGAATGTAATCAGATTCGGTTAAGGTTAATCAGTTTTAGAAAAAGAATATAACACTTACTTTTTGTAGGAAAGTCTATTTGGTTTGAAAGAACTTTTATGGTGGAATCCATGGATGAACGAACTCAGCCTTGTTAGTGTGTAATAGAGGCGTTTCTGGTTTGCGCTGATTATGTTTGTTGCGTGAGGGGATGAGTTTGGCTGCTTCAGCGATGAGCGAGAAGCGTGAGCGTGAGAGAAGAAGCTGAACGCGATGGAGGACGATGAAAGTAACTGGACGTGAGGCGTGAGCTCGCGTTACTGTGTTGTAGTTGAAGACGAGGGCAAAATTATAATTTCAATACTTAAATAATATCCAAACTGTAATATCTCAAAATTTCAAATAACATTAATTATTAAAAATAAAGAGTTATTTGAGAGTAAGTTATAATTTTAAAATAGAATTATATGTATAAATAAACTCTTTAAAGATAAAGCAGAAAGTAGATTTGAATTTGTTGTCTAAGGTATATTGGACTCTTATTTAATTCAAAGAATATGACAATAATAATTAGAATATCCTAATAAGAATAGGTTTCTATTCACATATAAACTCTTTATTAGAACAAAATATATAAATTCTTTACTAGACCAAAGGAGAAACAAAAACCCTACGTCTATTCTTCTCACATATGTCTTTCACAACAACAGTCATTAGAGAATAGAAGTTTATGAAGTAAACTAGGTACGTTTGTTAATTTTCCTCCATCACTTTATCAGTTATGATTTAAGGGTTTATGGTAAATGTTTAGTGATTTTTCTAAGAAATTTTATAAAGAAATTGTTTGCAAATTTTCTACAGAATCTTAAAAATAAATTAGTTTTGAAACCTTATACTATTCAATAAAGTCTTAAACTATTTTTATATTAAACTAGACTTCTCGAAGAGTTCAACGAATATTTATTTGTCAAAATATAATTTATATTGAATTTATTATGAATTTTCGAAGTTCATATTTTGAATCTGTCAATTTCTGAACAACTCGTATTTTAGGGTTATTTTATATGAGTTCCGATTTTGATATGAACGTGAAATTTTTATCTTTGAAACTAGACATAAAAATAAAACTTTTGGTTTTAGAATCGTTATAAAAATCCATGTATTTAATTTTATATAATTTTTTGAAGTCAAAATTTTCTGCTGAAAATAGGAAACTTGAAGGATTAAAACAAAAAGTTCGGAATTAATTTATGGTGTTATATACGTTAAAAATATATGAAATTTTTTTTAGAATTTTATAGGTGTCTTATTTATTATGTGGTAAAATTTTATGATTTTTAGATCAGATATGAATAATTTAATAATTTGTTTATTTATATATGTTCGTTGCTAAAAACGTTTACAGCAGATTTTATAAACTAGATTCAAAACCTGTTTTAGCCATGAAAAAGGATTCCAAAATATTTGAAAATTTATATATATGTTCATATTTAAGTTATAGAGGTACTGTAAAAATTTCAATTCAAGATAGCTTACTAATATTTTTATAAAAATGTTTAACTTTAGTAGGGTACCTGATTTTCTTAAATGGACAGCTTTAAAAGTTAGCGAACAAAAATCATTTTTATAATATTTAAGCATTCGGTTTTACCCATAAAATTTATTGGGCATTTTACTATACCTCTATGAAAATTCTGTATAATGTTATTATTTTATGACACAATTTAAGCCTGAAATAAATTATTTAGTTTCCGCTGACAGTGAAAATAACTAATAATTTTGTGATAAAAATACGAAATTTTTAGAAAAGAATATTATGCCTAAAATGAGAGTTAGACTTAAGTATTAAGAAAAGGAAGGTAATTTTAAATAATACGAGAGTCTAATATTTATTTAATTATAATGTATTTAGGTTAAATTTCAAGTGAACTAGTGGTTGATTTTAATTGTGCTAGCTATTCGTATCAGGTAAGTAGACTAACCCTACTTGTAATATTAAGTATTGTTTGCTTTGTTTGTGTATGAATATTTTCATGGTTGTTTTTACATATATGTTTTGTTTGTAACCGTTATGGCTAAATAGATATCGTGATCTCATTTTCGCATGTATATGTGCTTTGTGTTTGCATAATTGATTATTGGTTATGTAGTATTGGCATAAGCATGTTCATATGCATGACATTCAAAACTTTTAATGTTAAAAACTCATGTTTTGAATTATAACTTTCGACTTTAAAAATCAAACAGATTTTTGAAAATTGTTTGATAGAATGCTTTTGACCATCTTTATGATTGGACTCTAATTGGGAGCATATTGTAATTGTTTTGAGCCGTGTGGGGGAGGTGTCCTTGGGTACCCGAGGATATTTGGTTCCTTACCATATGGTTGGGACGTATTTTTGCATGTGAGCATTTGTTATGGAATTCCAGCCTTGACCCTACGATTTTATGACTCACTTGCACTTACCCTTCACGCGTGCTAATCACCGACGGGTGATTTATTGTTTGGTCACCGACGGGTGATTTATTGTTTTGGTTACCGACGGGTGACATTTTGTATTGGCTCCACCATTCATGCGATAGAGTTCATGGCATTCTATAAAATATAGTTTTGAACAGTTTTGTTATGAGTCGTGACATATTGAGAAAGATCATTTTTGAACATTTTGCTATGAGAAGCGACCAATTAAGAAAGATAAGTTTATGTATGTTTTGGATACGAGTCACGACATTATTTGAAATATGGTTTTCAAAGATCATTGTTTAAGTAGAGACCATGCATTACATCGGCATTCATATTGAAAACACAAGCATTGACATGTTGTTTGTCTTGAATAAATTGTTTATTACATGTGGTGTCTTAATGTTTCAAGTAAGGTAAGTTTGCTTACTGAGTGATTTCACTCACTCCAAACTTCCTTTCACGTTTTCAGGAACACCATGACGAGAATTTAGCAATGCTTGAGGATTGTTATTGGTTCCTTAAGAATAAGTTCCCTTTTTCTTGGCTAATAAATTGTAAACTTTAATAAGTACTGAACTTTTTGGTAAGTTTTTCTTTCTAAGGTTTTTAGCTATAAAATCTTTTTCCATTTAATGTCAATACAATTTTTCAAATTTTCTTTTAATAAAACCACAATTAATTGTATCAAGGTTTTCAATCTCTAAAATATTTAGATAATGCCCTTATTTGTATTTAAAATATCGGGGCGTCACACAAACTGTGCGTTTGGATGAGTATATTTGCTATTTAAGTATAAAAGCATTATTGTGATTAAACTTGTTTATTTAGGTAATTCACTGAAGAATATTCAAGAATTTTGGGCCGGGCCGGGCCGGACCGGACCGTATCCTAATAATAGCAAGAAAATGGAACAAATAATTAATATATTAGCTCTACACAAAAAATAATAAAAATGATAAAAATATCATGTTTAAAATATAAAAGATATATAAATTATAAAATAAGTTATTATTTTATTTAAAATATCATTTCACTAATTAGAGTTGTAATCTATCTATTTTATTAAATTTAATTAATAAAAAAATATTTTAAGTAAAATAATAATTTTGTTTTTATATTTTATATTTTTTAAATATGTTTTTTTATTTATTAAATACAAATACCCATATTTTATTCCAAGAAAATGTATAAAACTTCAAGAAAGAATTTTTTTTTAACAGAACTTCTAGAAAGGAATAATTAAAAAGAATCTTTTTGTTGGGACTGCTCCTAGGCGGTTTGCGCATTATTTTTGCTACGAGTTCTAATCTAGTGACTCAGTCTCTATCTGTTTGGGTTAATTATTTTTTGAAGAATTTTTTTCTCAACCACACTATTTGTAATAACTCATTTTGAATAATGAATGCAAGGTTATTAAAAAAAAATCGTTTTTGGATAGAGAAAAGATTGTAAATAATTTTTTTTGAATTAAAATAGAAAAATATTAAATTTTTATTTCTGTTTATAAAACAAAGATATGATCCAATAAGCAATGTTTTTTTTTAGGACAAAGTGCTTCATTTTTTCAAAGTTATGAAAATAAAGTACTGCAATTGAAAGTAACGAAAAATAAATGCTCATTTTATAAGAATTATAGGATCTTCTGTACCTCTCACCCTTTGAACATGCATATGTTCAATTTTGTGTATGATGTCAAAAATGAAAAGCACTGTATAAAAGGCCAAAAAGGTAAATACTTCTATATATTTCATTAAAAAAAAAAAGGAAAACGATATACACAGTAATCCATAAAACTCAAACAACAAAAGTAATACTATTTATTTGAATTAAGTAAAATTTGAGTAATTTAAATTATGTTATTTTTATTATTATAAGTTTTATATGTGTTAGTCATGGTTTTATATGGCATGCATATTACTTGAATTGCATTACTCTCAAGAATTGTTTTTATGAACAAAAAGGCAAGATTGATTCAAATTGTTTATTTATTTTTTTCTTGATTTGATGAAATCAATTTCTTATTAAGATTATTAATCACATGTTTATTAGATAGTATTAAAATTTTGACTAAATAGTTTTTATATAATCATATATTTGTCTGTAAAATTAGATTATATTGTATAATATAAAAATAATATGGTTATATAAATTTTGTACAATATAAATGTGTGTCTAAACCGTATTAGATTCTTAACTTAACAAGTTTGAATTTTTTACTTATAAAATTATATGTATCGATTTTTTCTTACATCTTTAAATAAAAAATAATATTTTTTTAAAATTTTAAAATATAATAAAAATATAAATTTAAATAGATTTTTATAATAAAATTATTTTCATATATATAAAAATTAAATAAAAATGTCATTTGTTATCATTGGGATCATTATTGACAATGTTTCATTCATGCTATGCGTTTTGCTACTTGGTGTAGGGTTTTATATTCTTTGTAGCCGAAAGAGGGATACTACTATGAGGAAAGAAAATGGTAGAGAGTTTAAGACAATAAAATACTTTTGTAACTTATCTTGTATTTTTTAATTCAATTAATATATTCATATGTATTACTAATTATGTAATCAATTTATTTATGGTTTGCTTGAAATAAATAAATGGATAGTTACACGATCAAATAATATCAGGACAATTAAACAATCACTTTAATTTAATTTTAAATTGGTTGAAGTTGCCCACCAGCAATTTATCTGAACATTAAAAAGTTAAGTTAGGGTGAATTTGGCCAAGTTTACAAGGTAATTAGCATAAATATTGGTTTTAATTTATTCATTTGATTATTTTTCACTTATACGTAATTAATTGGTTTAATTATTTTGATAAAGTTAGAGAACACTTTTGAACGAACAAGAAATAGCTATGAAAAGATTATTATAGAAAAATAATGTGATTAATGTAAAATATATTTTAAGAACAATAAATAATACATCTCTATACAAGAAGCTCATGAATTCAAGAATGAAGTTATCATAACAAAGCTTCAACAAAGAAATCTTTTCAGGCTTTTAGGACTTTGCCTGACGTAAATTGTGCCATCTAGCCTCATCTCGTTTCCTGTTTATGATCCCTAATAGATTAATGGATTAGAAATATCCCATTTTATTGAAATCTCGATTCAGCTCTTCCTGTCTCGATAACATGTGGGATAACTAATGGGTTTCAACTTTTAGTCTTTGTTTTATCTTTTCATCTTACCAAACCTTAAAACACATTATATTTTTCTTCCCCGAGCGACTAAATTTAGTTATATTGACTAAAAATTACTTCATTCAGGGAAAAAAGCTTATTTCATTATTATTATTTTTTTACTTTTTTTTACATGTTTATCTACAACTAATTAAAAATTCTCAATAATTAAAACTAAAATTTTCATTAGAAAACCTTGTCATGCACAAATCAAATGTTATTCATCATTAACCCAATTAAAACATTTTTTAACATCCCAATTCGAAAATACAACTCAAAAAAATCAAAATTTAATGGACCCATAAATCAAAAGAATATATTGACCGAAAAAATAAAAATAAGAAAGAAAAAAAATGTATGTACAAAAGCTAAACCCAAACTCCAATTTGACCAACTCACCATAAAAAATAGCATCGATTGGAGAAAGATTAAAAACAAAGGTAGATTAAAAACACCACTTATTGGCTGTGTTATTCATTACTTTCCATTGTTTTTCTTAGAGATGGAGAAGAATCCAGATCTAATCTACTAATATAGATGGTGTTTCAAATAAAACGATTGAAACCTTAATGAGCTACAACAAGGACGATCCAATTTGACACATCGATGACGAGAGCTGCAGCTTATTATCTGTGATGATGCAGAGTATTTCAGCAACAAGTTTGTAAAATGAAGATCAAGATGATGAGACCTAATTGATGTCTTTGAAATATTTTTCTATGTAATAGATGTATTAAAAATTAAGTACACTTTAAGAGAGATATAAACTTAAATTATTTGACCTTTTAGGATCCAATATTTTTTCTATTTTCCACATTTAACTCCTAATTTATATATATTTTTCTTCTGTTGTATTCACAATTTTTATACATCAATAATATAAAAAAAATTCTCGATGTCTGTGACTTTTTTTTTTTTTACTTCTTATATTTAACTTTATTTTAAAATATAAAAATGATGAGCCGGCATGAGCCCTTCCCACCAAAACTGAATAGTATTTCATTTTTAAATTACATGTCATGTCTCAAGTCCGTTCCATTAATAGATGCAAAAAAAAAAAAAAAACCCATTCGTGTTGTCCCGCACCACTTGAGAAGTTTATTGGTAAGAGACGAAAAGGTTCTTCTATTTGGAGATTATTGACTTGATAAGTAGGTGTTTTTACTCAATATTATTTTTTTCAATTCTCGTTCAATGATGTCATTTTTATTCTTTATTTTTATAATTTTATTCTTGTTTCTTTCTTGCATATTATATTAGTCAATATTCAACATTCTTATATTCTTTAAAAATACTTGCAGAAGTTGCCTGAAATCCATAAAATGCCACGATCCAAAGCTGAGATTAATTATCAATACTATCCAAAGCGGAGATTAATTATCAATCCAAACACTTTTTTTTTTTTTTTCAAAAATTGACTTTTTTTTTGGCTTTGTTTATTGCTCCGTCGTAGATGTTGCAAGAAAGAGATAATTAACTTGAGATTAATTATCAGTTCTATCGAAGAATGAAAAAAATGTGAGATTATGAACAAACTGATATTAATTACAAACAAATTGAGATTAATTAGCATTGATATCCGTCTGTCGTCAATTTTATTTATTACGAACAAATTGAGATTAATTATCTCTTTTCTTACTCTGCTTTTGTTTTGACTATTATGCAACAGATTAAATAGTATCTAACCTGTTTACATAATATGTAACTTATTTACATACATGTTTATATAGTATGTAACACAGTTTACATATTATGTAAATAGTTTACATACCTGTTACATAGTATGTAATTAATTTACATAGTATGTAAGTAGAGAGAGTTGGGTATTTAAACACTCCATTTGTTCTACCTTGTGTTGGAAACGATGCATATGGACCTACCTATATCATAGGGCAACCTTGCTCTTCCCATCGAAGGTGATTAGCTAGCTAAATTCCTTGCTTAGTATTTTCTTATAACATTCTCAATATTAAATCATAGAATTAGTAGCAGTTATTAATTATTTGTTTATATTGAGAGTTACTCAAAATTTTATTCTGAAACTTAATGAGTTCAATATCCATCGAAAAAATACATATTTTTGAATGCTTCCAGATATGGCGGAAATAAATGCATATGCAGAGCATATAGTGATAAATTGATATACTCTGTTTTTGTTAGGTAAAACTGAGTATACATACACATACTATGTAAACAGGTATGTAAACTATGTTAAACTCTCTAGATATTGATTTATTTTCATTTTTCTTGTATACGTTCAGCAACAGAGAACATTTATTCAGATGAGAACATTAATGTGTTAATTATATTCTTCAATATTTGATGTTATTTGTATGTAATTGTTTTCTAAAAAGTTAAATTATGTTCCAATAGTCTCTCTCATAAACATTATGTAACAGACTTCAATTTAAAATATCAGCTATTTTCCTTATCTCTTCAATAGCCTTCTATCTTTATTTTTTCCATAATAACTTATAGTCTTGTACCACTGCATATTTATTTGTATACCTCTTTATTTTTTATTCTATATTTGATCTTCTAAAGGAAAAAAAAAAAAAAGTTGATTATTTGGTATTAATAAATGGACTTAACCATATTTATAGGTTTAAGCTCTCAACGAGGAACATATTCTACCAACTAATACTCTCTTAAATTTTTTTTAAAGATCTCTTTAATGTTTATTTTCAATTTTTCATCCACAATTTCCTATTTATTTTTTTAAAGTTCACTATATATGCTTTTGTTTTATAATTGGGAGTCAGAGATTCAATTTAAGATTACAAATATTAGCAAATATAAGGCTAAAATTTAAAAAAAATACTATGATTAGGTATGTAAACTGTATTACATATTATGTAAATAGGTATGTAAACTGTATTACATACTATATAAAATGTGTTACATACTATATAAACTGTATTACATACTATGCAGTGTAACATATATGAATTAGAGTGAAAAGACATTTCTGTAATTTATCTAATTTTGATATAACTAAAACGCACAATTTTGAACTTATTATTGCTAATTTTAAAAAATTTAACTTTTAATCAAAATATAAACTATTTAGACAAATCACTCTTTTTATTTGAATATGTTCCTAATAAAAGCTTTTGCCCATTTTCTATTGGTAAGTCAACTAACGATGTCCACCATTTTCTATTTAGTAAGTCAACTAAGAATGTCCACGAATCATCAAATCAAATTAAATAAAAAAATTAGATCGAATTAAACTAGATTGTACAATTATGTTAGTCAAATGATTCGGTCTGGTTTATTTTTTTTTTAAATAATTTCTTTAACAATTTGGTTTAATTTTATGAATTTTTTAACCATCCAAACCAGACCGTTATATATTATATAAAAAAAATCTTTTTTAAATATAATATATTAATATTTATTTTTAAAAAAATATTTTATATTATTATTAAAATTAAATATTATATTTAAATTTTTTTTTTTTTTTTTGCAATTTCAGCTCTTATATACAGTTAATAATTTTTAGTTGCATATATATTATGATGATTTTATCTTTTATAAATTTTATCAAATTAATTGTTAATTTATGTAAGATATTATATTTATTTATATTTATAGTATATTTAAAATAATATGATTAAATTTAAATTATTTTTTATGTTAATTTGAAGTTTTAACAACATAATTTTGATAAAAAAAAAATAAAAAATAAAAAATTATGAAAAAGCGTTAACCAAATAGGACCAGAGCATTCGATTTCAACAATTTTATAAACTAAACGGTCCAATCTAATTTAGTTAAAATTATATAAATGGTTTAATTTGATTTTTTTTTTACTAAAAACTTGACCGGACTAGACTATAGAAATAAATGCAATTGATGTTTTTATAAATAAAAAAAATTAATGTCAAAACAATTTAAAACTTAATCTTATAATTTAATACTTTGAACTTTCTAAAAAAAAAAAAAAAATACTCTATTATTAGTATTTTTTGCTCTAAAATAAAATTTCAATTATAACATTTAATTGAACTTTATTTAATTTTATCTATTTTCACAAAAGTTTTACGTAACCTATTAAAAAAAGTAAAATAAATTGATAAATTGGATCGAATTATATAATATATTATATAACTTAAATTTTTTTTAATAAAAACATAGAAAAATTATACTATATAATTAAACAATTTTAATACCCTTCAATTTATGAATAATTATAATATAAATGTTTATATTATTAACATAAATTTTAAAACATAAAATTATATAATGAAATATATATTATTTTTTGTTGCTAATATTAACAAATTCTTCGAAATTCTCACGAAGGATCTCAAACCTGTATTTGTTACAAATTTGTAACAAATAGCAAATAATTTAACATTCCATTAAATTTAATCTTACAAATAATTTATATCTTATTTTATTTGAGTTCATTACAGGGTTATGATGAATAATAATCTCCTTCAATAATCTGTAAGGCAAATCAATCATACTCTTTTCCTAGGGGTCAAGACAATACATCAGTTTTCGACCGTATAACAAATTAAGAAGCTTCCAATATTCATATATACACTCCCTTTCTTGCTTCCTCGTCATTCCAGTCCCATTACTCAATTCTCTCCAAAACAAGCGACTTATACTTATCATTAAAATTAAAAAAAAAAAAAAATAGAAAAATGATTCACAACAAAAAGCCCTTTACCTGTTTGTTGCTATTAACTCTGCTCAGCTTCTTCTGCCTAAAAACCAAAGCTGACCCTGTTTACCTCTTCCACAATTGTACAAACACAAGTACTTTCATACCCAACAGCCTCTACCAAACCAATCTAAATCACCTCCTATCTTCCCTCTCCTCCAACTCCACAACCAATGAATTCTCCACTGTCACAACAGGCCAAGGCCCCTCTACTGTCTACGGCGTCTTCCTCTGCCGTGGAGACGTCGGCGCCAAGGTTTGCCAATACTGTGTGAACTTCGCCACAAAAGATATCGTCAAAAGATGCCCAGGAGACAAAGAAGCTATTATTTGGTACGACGAGTGCTTCTTACGCTTCTCCAACTGTTCTTTCTTCGGCACGGTCGATGAACAACCACGTTTTTCTCTTTTAAACACTGAGAACGTGACAGAGCAAACCCGTTTTAACCAAACGCTACTAGAAACGCTGAACGAGACGGCGGCCGAGGCGACGAAAAGTGGGGTGGGAGAGAAGAAGTATGCGACCAAACACGCAGAATTTACTGCGTTTCAAACACTATACACGCTTGTACAGTGTACGCCGGACTTGTCTGGAGAAAATTGTAGCAGATGTCTTGGGGATGCAATAGGGCGTCTTCCTATATGCTGTAATGGAAAGCAAGGGGGACGAGTCGTGTTTGCGAGCTGTAGTGCTAGGTACGAGTTGTACCCCTTTTACAATGAAATCACAATTGCTCCGCCTCCGCCGCCGATCGCTAAGGGTAAATTTACTTGGAGCTCATGGTGTTTTTTAATAAAAAATAATAATTTTTATTTCAATTTAATTATATAACAATTTATATGACATTAATCTTCTGTTAATAAAAGTCTACAATCAATCCTTTATTTTAAATTTTCAACTTATAAATGATTGGCAGTAACTTGAAACATTCTAAAACTCTTTTCAATATGATATCATGTTGACTAATTGCGTTTCAAACTCTTTTCCATATGATATCTTGTTGACTAGACGTTTCAAAATAATGTTACCTACTTTTGTACTACATTAGCCTAACGAGAAGACATAGTGGGTTATGCTAAAAATAATAAATTAATTTAATCATTTTTATTTTATCAAAAGTCTTTTATGTATAAAAAATATATAAATTGAGTGTCTATGTTCGAATAAGATTAATAAAAAAGAGTTATGTTAGATTATTTTTATTTAAAAAGAATATGAGTTAATATTAAAATTTTTATTTTTATTGTTATATATGTTAGAGTATTATTTTTGTAATTTTTTATAGGTTAAATTTCTCTAAAGCATAGTGGTTCGCTTGAGTGGTATAATAATTCTATATTTTCCTAACCCAACTCAAAATTTGTAAATATAATTTTTTTCCCAGAAAAATTACATAAATAATCTCTCAAAATTCAAAATAATAAAAATAATACACTTTTTAAAATTTTTGGATGAATATGAGCTACGAGGATGTTAATTTTGTTTTATAAGTTGAACATAGTTAAAATTTTGTGGTTTAGTTTGTATATTTATTTTAGTTAGTTGTTCCACTAGTTTATTTTAAATTATTATTTCGCCAGCATTGGACTCTCATACATTGTTATGCTTCTAGAATAGCAACTCATAAAGAGAAGTCTCTGCATAAGCTGTTACAAAAGTCTTTTTATCTGATAATTTCTTGCTTATTTATTTTCGTGATTTGAAAATTAAAGAAGAAATATTACTGGCCAAATTAAATTAAAAAAATTATTGTTTATTTTAAATTCATTGTATTGCCTATAACAGATTATGCCTTGAAGGTTTTGTGGCTGCTACTAAATAACTCTTGCGATAAACGTTGATATATCTTAGCAGGGGCAGGGAAAAGCAAAGTCAAATCTAGAACAATTGTGGCCATTGTAGTCCCAATTGTTGTCGTTGTAATACTTTTCATATTAGGCTACTGTTATCTAATCAAGAGGTCCAAAAATAAGTACAACTCTGCGAAGCAAGAAAATGGTAAAACCATATTTTGTCTTTTAGTGCTCTACTCTTAATAGCTAGTTTTCATAAGTTTAGACTTGTCATTTGGCTATGTAGGTGGTAATGACATTGCTACAGCAGAGTCATTACAATTCGACTTTGCTACAATTGAATCTGCAACAAACAAGTTCTCCATTGATAATAAGTTGGGTGAAGGAGGATTTGGTGAAGTTTACAAGGTATGAATGGTAAAAGCCATCTATTAATTTTCAAAACTCAAGAAAAGGTCAATTAGACTCTTCTAACAATTTGTCAAAATGCACATTCAGGGAACTCTTTCAGATGGACAAGAAATAGCTGTAAAGAGGTTATCGAAAAGTTCGAAGCAAGGTGTAGAGGAATTTAAGAATGAGGTTGTAGTGGTAGCCCAGCTTCAGCATAGAAACCTTGCAAGATTGTTAGGATTCTGCTTGGAAGGTGGAGAAAAGTTGCTTGTTTATGAATACGTTCCCAACAAAAGTCTTGACACTATTCTATTTGGTTTGTCAATCTATACATACATGCTTTGTATGTTTGTTTGAAAATTGAATTTTATTGTGTGCTTCAAACAAGCCTGAACTATGTTGATGAATTTGCAGACCCTGAGAAGAAAGTACAATTGGATTGGTCAAGACGTTACAAGATAATAGGAGCAATTGCTCGTGGGATAGTTTACCTTCACGAGGATTCTCCGCTCAGGATTATACACCGTGATCTTAAAGCTAGCAATATATTGTTAGATACTGAGATGAATCCAAAAATTTCTGATTTTGGATTGGCAAGAATTTTTGGAGTTGATCAAACTCGAGGAAACACTAGTAGGATTGTTGGAACTTAGTAAGCTCATCTAATTCATTCTTCATTAGGAAGAACAACCTTGATAAATATGATTAAAAATTCTTCATTTTGTGATCTTCGAATTTGAATGTCCAAAAATAGCACATATATATTGTACATATATACAATCTAATATATGTGCATGCTATATACAATTGATATTTTATTTTGAGATCAATTTAATTATGTATAATTTATAAATGTTATTTAAGGCCCAAGTGGGTGGATTTTTGTATTAATTTGTTATTTTTTTGGAGCCGACATGCAGTGGTTATATGGCACCTGAGTATGCAATGCATGGACAAATCTCTATTAAATCAGATGTTTACAGTTTTGGAGTGTTGATCTTGGAGATTTTAAGTGGAAAAAAGAACAGCAGTTTCTATCAATCAGAATATGTTGAAGATCTCTTGAGCTATGTCAGTATAAACAACAACTTTTCACAACTACTTTATACTTTCAAGTTTCTAAATTATAGAACTTTATTAACTTGTTGATTCAAATTATTTAGACTTGGAAGCTTTGGAGAGATGGAAAATCCTTAGAGTTATTGGATCCAATCTTAATGGATTCTTACTCAGAAAATGAAGTTGTTCGTTGCATTCATCTAGGCTTATTATGTGTGCAAGAAGATCCAAAAGATAGGCCGACAATGAATTCAATAGTTATGATGCTAAATAAATACTCTGTGAGATTGTCTTTACCGCAACAACCAGCCTTTTACATTCCAAGTGGAACAGAAAAAGACATGCCGCGAGAGGAGCTCAACTTTGATTACTCTGCAAGCACAAAAATGCCCTCATCTATCAATGAAATTTCAATTAGTGAGTTTTATCCTCGATAGAGATATTATATATAGTTGAATAATCTTTTTTAGTCCATAATATAGCTAGACAAATTTGATAAGCTAAGTTTGTATATATATTTAATAATTGTATGCTCAAATTTCCCTTGTTGCCTACTATTTGTCACATCTAATGGCCTAGTTTTTACAAATTGTTCGATTCTAAAGAAGAGTGCAAATAATTTTTTTTATACTAGAAACGGGACATGACAGATGTAACCTATAACGACTTGTTTGTTACACAGTATAAAGATCATGACTATATAATTTCTATGCATTTATGAATTTGACTGTGAAATCAGACTGTATAAAAATTTATGAATTTGACTGTGAAATCAGACTGTATAAAAATAATATGGTTATGTATAAATTTTATACAACTAGGGGTCTAAACCGTACTGAACATTTAATTTTGATTGTTTGAATTTTCAATTATAAAATAATATTTTTTTTAATTTTAAAAGTGTAATAAGATATAAAATTAAATTAGATATTGATGTAAATAAATTTTATATCAAAATATTTATAATTAATTTTATCCCTTTATATTATACATCTTGTCACTAAATACTATACAAATTAATTATAATATAATTCAATACAGTGTAGTATATATATATATATCTTAGATTTTCAGCTGTAAATATAAATTTATATGGAAATAAACCTAAAATATAAAGTGCCCTTTTTTAAGGGAATTTAGTAAATAAATTATCAGTTAAGCTGGTAAGATAATATTGAAGTTTAGAGCAAAGTAATAATAATAATATTGAAACTGATTCTAAATCAAAACCAAGTACCATGCCTGTATCGTAGAATATGACGTCATCTTATGGACGCCAAGAAAGTGTTTGATTTTGTTGGTCTTTTGGAAGAAAACAAATGAGTTAATAACATTATCTCCTCCAGGTTAGTGGAGTAGTGGAGTACTCGCACGCACCACTATATCTTAGTTTTCTAAATGAAACTATTTTTTAGTTTTTATGAAAAAAAATGTCATCAATATGATTTAATTCATTAATTTTAAAAAAATAATAAATTACATAAAAAAATAAATGATTATAATATTTTAAATTATTTTTTAAGAAGTCAATTAAAAATATATTATATTATTTTAATATTAAAATTTTAATTTAAAAAATTATTTAAATTATATATTTTGTTTTTAATTGCTTCTCAAATTAAAATTAAATGATAAAAAAAAATTACTTATAATTTAAAACATTAAATAATACAAATAATATAATCTTAAAAAAATTATGACCTTATTTGTTTTTCAATATTAAATTCACACATTTATCATCGGTAGAATTCTAATCCACGACTTCACAATAGAACTACTTTATGAGTGTCTGAATTGTGAATTGAAATAAAAAGAGCTATACTTACCGATTAGATGAACCACAGCCGCAGCACTAAATTGTCACTTTATTGCGGTCCTACTAGAGTTCTTCAGCCACCGAATTTACTTTTTACTTTCAAAAATTAAATCATTACAAGGTCCACTCTTTTACTCTCCATTACTCTATAACAAAATAAGACATGGTTAAAACTTCTTATTTATTTTACGTGGAGTTTTACCCTCCAATACAGCTTAGAAATATCATAAGAAAAGTATGAAGACAAAACATAATGTGATAAAAAGATGATATGAACACCAAATCACTTTACATTTTTATAAGCTGACACATTTTACTCGTTTACTAATAAATGTGTTAATAAAATACTATAACTCAAATAAAAAAGTTACTTAATATTTTAATATTATTTTATTTATTATAATAAACATGACACAAATTAAATGAATTAATAAGTAACTTTTTATTAAAGTAACTTATTTTTTATTAACTTTTCTGTTAAGATAAATAAAATAAAAAATAACCCAAATTCAAAATTAGCAAGAAAATAAGAACTTGTATTTATAGATTTGACATCATATTGTCTTACCATGTAATGTATAAGCCTTTGGTCAACAACAAAAAAATGTAATGCATAAGTATAACCCACTTATTTAATATGAACTAGTTAAGAAATATGTGTTTTGTCACGTAGAACAAAAAATAAAATTATATTATTTAACATTAAATTAAACTCGAAAGGAGTAAAATTATTTTAAGAACAAAACTTTTCGAATATTTATTAGCAAAAACTTTGATTGTGGTACAAAGAACCTAGTACTTTTTTTTTTTTTTTTTTTTATATATATATATATTTTATAGAAAAGTGAAAATGAAGAAAAACATAAAATTAAGAAGCATTACAATGCAAAGCTGCATATATAGTCTCTCATGAAAGTGTCAAGCCTTAAAATTTAACACATTGTCAAGTGTCAACTATTAGAATTTCACAAGACACTTCAAAATCTAAAATTCATTCTACAATTTTATGCACCCAACTTAATTCAAAGAAAGGTAAAAATACCTTTGTTGTAGCCTTGGAGGTACACCTTATCCACACACACACACATATATATAAGTGAAGATTGAAGGTTAAAATACCAACAAATTGAAATAATATAAGCAACTTAATATCTCAGGGATTAAGTTAGTAACAAACAAAAAATGATTGAATAGTAATGAACGTTGAGATCTCTAACTTTTTTCATCCCCCTCTCACACTCTCACTCTCACTAAAAATTGAAAGTGAATATTAATAATAAGAGTGAAAAATATATTAATTTTAGTCATTTTCCTTATTCCTTTGTTTTCCGAAGGACTTGAGAAAAAATAAAGTTAACCTCCTATGATTTTGTTAAGGTCATTTTGCCTCATTATTAATTTGGGCAATGTGAATTGTTTTTTTCTTTTTCAAATTTCATTGATAACAAATCCCAATAAAGAAGTCAGAAAATTAATAGAAAATTGATTTAAAAATAGAGAGCAAGTTGAGCATCAAAAATATTGAAACCACAAAATACAATGAAATAAAAAGAGAAAACCGAAAGAAATTTTTTTTTTTTATCGTACATACCATACCACCCTTGAATTAGATTGCAACACTTCCCGTAATGGTGAAACTAAATAATTGATGGCAAAGTAGGCACAAAAACTAAGAAACATTTAGTAAGCAAAATTCCGTTTCCAAAATATTTTAGATTGAATACGCGAATATGAATAAAAAGTAAACTGGTATTGAAATATATAATTACATGTTTAAACATTTATGTAATAAATTAATTGTATAAACGGTCATTCATGTAACGGACCAATTATTTTGATTGTTTAGTTCTTTATCATAAGAAGTACACTTTAAGGTAATAATATATATATATATATATATATATATTATACACCATGTATGTTGCAAATTTGATTAATGTAAATCTGTTATAGGTTTAGGTAGTAAGACTCTCAATTTTCCTACTAAGAACCTAAATTCGAATCTTATCTGAATGCATGAATGTGTTTTTTCTTTATTAATAATAAAAAAAAAGAAAACTTTAAGTCTTAAAAAAAAAAATAACTTAAAGTCATGAATGTGTATTAATAAAAAAAAAGAAAACTTTAAGTCTTAAAAAAAAAAAAAAAAGAGTTTAAGTAAGAAAGTGGGTGTATTCCCACTTTTAATTCCTAACACAAACTTTCCCTAATTTCAATTAGCTTTTTAAGTTTTAAGAGTACAAAATTAAGATAGAGTACTAACTAAAAGCTTTCTTAAAGCTTTCAATTCATTCATGGGTTAACAGGAATGAAAAGAAAGCTAACTTTCAATTCATGGGTTATCATTGTTAACTAAAATCAGTATCACCACCCTACATTGATATCACTTAACAATAGTTGTTAAAACACTACTAACCTAACCCAGAGTAGTTAGTATCTGTGTTAATGATGCTAATAGTGGGGTGAATTTTGTAGCATGAGCCCAGGCGAAGGATGAAATCGAACCGTTATTTCAAGATTTGCAATCCGATATATTTCTATTATCTTACCTACCTAAAGTCAAACAACTATTTTAATAAATTCAAACTAAAAAATATATATAAAAAAAATAAAGTAACGCAATATTGTATTAATTCATTAATAATTTCAGTAATGAAAATAAACTAAAAAATATATATAAAAAAAATAAAGTAACGGCAATATTGTATTAATTCATTAATAATTTCAGTAATGAAAATTTTAAGACGTTAAGATAGTGAAAACATTAAAAATAATGGCAATCTTGTAATATTTTTAGAAATAGGGGTAAATTGGTAACTTCTTTTTAAAAAAAAAGCAAACTTGTTCTTTTATAATAAAAAATTAGATACATTATAAAAGTAAAAGTAGCTGATTATTCCATTACATTTTGCTTCTGATATAAACACATATATATTACTTTTACATTAAAATTTAAGTAGTTTATATTGAATTTACTTTTGCTTCTGCTAATAAGCCCGTGTGGTGGCTAATATCATTTTTAATATTCCTCCATGAATTCAACGAATGTTTGGTTTTCATATTTTTTAAATATGCTCAACGCATATTATTATTTTATTTTTTAATATATAAATATCAAAATATTATAAAAATTGACTGAATATATTAACATACATGATTGAACCTATATTTATTAGTTATATAAAAATTTATGCTCAGAGAGAGCTATTAAAAGAAAACATTATTGGGCCGCATATCACCAAACTAATTTATCAACTATACTCAAGACCACAATGCTATTTATCAATATTATTATTATAATAATAATTTATTAATGATAATTTTATTAAATAATAATAATATTAAAATATAACTAAAATAAATATATCATACATTTTATTGTGAAATAATACAAGTACTTAAGACAACTAGTTACATTGCACGTGTAAGAATAAAGAATGTTAATATGCACATAAAAATAAAATAATGTGTTATATGTAATTTTAATTGATTTAAATTTATATTAAATTTACATCATAATTGAATGAAATATAATTAATTCATGGTTTTGCAGCTCCTAATACCCCATTGCAATTACGACCATAAAACTCTTTTGCAAAAAAGTTATTACAAAACTCGGTGTAGGTATTATAAAACTAACTCTAAAAGTTAGTATTATTACAAAAAGTAAAATATATAATAGAATATAATATGAATATAATTTTTTTTTCGTTTAAAAAAATTTGAAAGTCTAAAAAGCACTACATATAAAGATGAAATAAAAAAATTGATACATTTTAGAACAACATTCACATTAGCCAATAAAGAACTTATCGTTAAATTGATTTCAAATTTTAATCATCATAATAACTTTTCAAAACTTGATATTTATGCCTATATATAACATGTAAATCAAAATAAAATGCTCAATAAATCAATTAATAAACAAAATTAAAATATGAAAAAATATAGATAAATAATATTTAATCTATATATTAGATAATTAACATTTAGATCTTACAACTAATGTAAAAGTTCGTTTATTTATCAAATTTTAAAAATAAACTCTAAAAAGAGATAGAAAATACAATTGTAAACCACATTTTTAAATTTCTCATGTTAGCATAAAAATAACATTATATTATAATAATAAGCAGTAACATACCCTATATGCACAATGAGCTTTCAAATATTGTTGAAAAGCCTTATAATCATGTTTTGCACTCAAGAAATAATTTTTTTTTGCTTTTAGAAAAAGAATTTATTAAAATCTTTGACAATTCAATTCTTTAGGGAAGATGAAATTTTAGAATGCATTAGAGAAAAAAATTAGGTGAATTAAAGAGGGTTAAAAAAGCGTATATTAAAAGTATAATTGTGGCCTTATGCCTCTTAACAATATTTGTGAAGTCAATTGTATTCGTTCTAATCCTAAAAATTTAATCAAATAAGTACATTTTTCATAAGTAAAATATCTCACATAGATAAAAGATAATTATAATTGAGCTTATCTATTACCTATTACAACAATAAAAGAGAGTTTTTCTTTTGAATAGGAATGTACCATATTAACCTCTCTTTTCTATGTTTTACATTAGTGACATTTCTTTAGTTTAATTATTCATTATTTTCAAATTTAAATTTAGCATGAATTTATCATATTAAATTGTAATATTATCTTGTCAATATATAATTTATCATATTAATAATCATTAATTGAAATATAAATTGTAATATTATCTTTTAAATTTCAACAAATCACCTTAGTTCTAAAACTGAAATTATACATTCAAGATTTTGTCATTGAGAGAATAAATTACAAAAAATAAAATAATTTATGTAACAAAATGACATAATTGGGTTATTAAAAAAAAAAAAAAAGTTTTGTTTTTAAATAGGAATGTACTATTATAATTGTTATGCACCAATTAATCATTATTAGTTAAACTTTTTCATCATTAATCTTGGTCGTTATTTGTTAAAGAAAAACAAAAGTTGAAATTCAAAGATTTTACTAACATAAATTTTGTAATGCTTGGGTTATATAAATTAATTAGTACACGTTATAAAATTAAAAAAAATAAGAAAAAAAAAATATAGAGAAAATAAACAGTAGAAATAATTCTTATTTATTATTGTGTGAATAATATATTGCTGAAGATCTTATTTATAGAGTTTATAAGATGCAATATGAACTTTGAATCTAAGATATAATAGATATTAAATCACTAATTATCTTTAATTAAATACAAATCTATGATACAATAGAGATAAATATTTATTTGAAATAAATATAACCATAAGATATATATATATATATATATATATATATATATATATATATATATATATATCATATTTAAGATTTGACATCCAAATTATAACACTCTCCCTAGATATCAAATGCATAGAGAATATGCCTCGTTAAAGACATTGTTAGAAAAATTCAATGGGACAAAAACTAGCAAACGAAAAAAGAGTACATTATTCTCATACAGTAAGCTTAATTTGCCTTATTAAAACCTTTATAGAAAAATCCAGTGGGACAAAACCATAAAACGAAAAAAGAGTACAATACGTATACAAATGTGCTCCCTTGATGATGACAATCAGTCAACATGAGATGTTCCTTTAATTGACACATTTTAACCTCACTATGACAATATATCAAATGTTGAAGTAAATGTAATAACACATATCGAATGAGCCTATTTAGTCATCACTTGACTTTATATGTAATACAATTTCATAATTGTAGGCTAAATGTAGTTACTTCAATAATGTGCATATGTTATTTTACAAAGTACATTTAAATACTAATTTGTAAGGTACATGTTATTTTATAAAATAACTTATTTTATCAGTCATTACAAAATTAATTAAAAATATTGCACTTATAAAACATATTACAGTAATGATAATAACTAATATATCTAATTTATAATAAAACTCATCATTTTATTCTTATGAAATATTTAACATTTATATATGTTTTGATAACATTCATCAATATTAATAAATATACTGAGCATCAATTATCTTACTAAATAGTGCTAACTGATTATAAAATAAAGAATAATATGAGATAATTTTTATATCATGCAACCAAATAATAACTAGATATATAATGTGCATATGTTTTATCCATAAAACGTAAATCAATATAAGTTTATCTCTTTTTAAGATAATTACTTATTATGTCATATTTTTTAAGAGCACATGAAATAATTAACATGCTTTGTATCCATAACAAAGTCACATGACTTGTAAAAATATTAAATTTTAATGCTAATGTGAATGCAGAAGATATATATTAGAACTCATGTAGTCATTCACATTATTTTAATAGTACATGCCTGTGAATTATCATCACAATATATGGCATTTGAATTTAATGCTTTTATAAGCAATAAGTACTATTAATTTATTCAAATCAGTAACTATAATAAGTAATATTATGTGAGCATTAGTCACATTTTAAAGTCATCTTATACATACAGAGTAAAATTTTGTATCTCATAACCTCATCATATTTTATATAAATTCATGTGTTTTCAACACATTTACATTTCTAGGCACTTGGACAACTAGCCCTTATAAATATCTAGCAAATATCTCAAATGTTCATACTATATCTATTTCACTTTACGTATAAGTGAATGGATATGTGCCTGAAATATTATTTAGTATTTGACCAATACTTTTCTTTGTCGACATTTAATAACTTTTAACATTATTAAGGATCATTATCATCTCTTTCTTATTAAAGAGATAATGAAAGCAAATATGTTGTACAATATTAATATATTAATATTTTATTCATTCCGTCATCGAAATGATATCATTATATATTCAGGTACCTGAGACTCTTTAGGAGTCAATAGTTATAATTTTTTCAATATCATTTCTCATATTATTAACACTTTTATTCCAACAATAATAATATTATTTTTTGCACCAATATAATTAGCAAGCTTTAGATAAATTATGAATGTTTGCTGCTATTTCATTTCATTGTTCTATAGGGACTTCAATAATTGCTCGAGCATTTTACAGCTAAATTTTTCATTATCTAAAAGCATCGAGAATATATAATACTCTATTATCGAGTAATTTTTAGAACCTTATATTTCATAAAATGGATGCATTTTAAGTAATTTCATGCCATTATCTTTTTTTTCTCTCCTCCTAATGGCAAAAATTATTTACCAAAATTATATAATAAGCTTGCTTACCCTTCAAAAGATTCAATATAAATGAAACTCAAAACAAATATTTTTAAATTTAGGGAGAATAACAAAATTAACACCTCTCAAAACTTCTAATAACAAAACTAACACCCCTTGTGTTCATATTTATATTTTCACAATTAAAAAAAATGACTAATATGTCATTTTTCTTTGAACATTCATCCAATTAGAATTGAACGACGATAATTTAAACTCGTTCAATATTTTACGTTCAATATTTTACGTTCAAATTGAATATTGAACGTTCAATATTATTAGGGTGTTAGTTTTGTTACTATAAGTTTTAAGGGTGCTATTTTTGGTAATTTCCCTTAAATTTATTAATGGGTCAATCTCAATGTGTTGAATCGATGCAATTAAAGCAACTTTATTTTACCATTAATGTAAGTTGTAATTAAAAAAATTAATAATAAATTTGTAGTTTAAACTAAACAGAAAATATATCATGTTCTATAATAAGACTAACAATACTATTTTCATAATATATGATTTTTTAGAGGCGTAAGATTCACTATTAATTTTTGTCAAATATAGTAAGTTCATTTTACCTTAAGAACATGTAACACATATAGTTATTGAATAAAGAAAGGTTTGAACTTTAATCCACAACTATTGTTTATTGAACCAATTTTAATTGTTCATGATAATTATTCAAACTTTTATTTATCAAAATTTATTTTATATTTGCATATAAATTGAAAGAAGCTTTCCAAATATTGACTTCTAGTCATGTATTTATGGCATTATATTTTAGATCAATATATGCATCATTCGTGCGATTTTAAACATAAGATTGATCTTTCAAAAGACTTTTCAAGTTAAGTTTCTATCTGTGACTTTATATATTATATTTTGATTGTAGTCTCGAATGTTATTATCGTCAAATACATTCAAAATATTAAATTTTTTCTCAACTTTGAGAAAATTGAGTACAATTATATATAATATAATTCATTATACTTTAGCACTTCAAAGCTTTTTATTAGATTATACACTAAATTGTGCTAACTCATATATTATTCAACAATAATGAATATTGTTGCATTGTCTTTGAAAAACATAAGTTTTCACCATCTAAATTAATAGATAAAAGTTATAAGCCCACTTTATATTTTTTCATTCATCATTATCCAGCTTTATCCATCAAGATCAAAAGGGGATATATACTGAATAATATTGATAAAATATTGGACCTTAATTAATATTCTATTGTTATGCTTCTGTGGAAGCTCATGGTCCATTATAAAATTGAAGCCCAAATACGTCATGATATAACAACTCCAAAATAAATTTTATTTATCTGTATGGGCTTTCAACAATAAAACAAAATTGTAAATATCATATTAACAATATTAACACAATAGCTTAAACCAAGTAGCTTAAACCAAGTACGTGATCATCATATAATATTCACTTCTAGTAATGATATGATCAAAATGTCTTTATTTTCTTAATAATTTATACAAGCGCACACACACACACACACACATATATATATATATATGTTTCTCTATTGCTATTTTATGAATAAATTTTACTTGTAAAGATAGCATATAAAGGATTCATAACTGTTGCTAATGATCTATGTATATATTTCTTTTGGCTCTCAATAAAATAAAATATATGATTGAATAATCTTTTTTTTTTATCCAAAATTTTTCAAGTAAAAGGTTAATGATTCTTGAATGATTAAGATTGGATATTGATTATCAAATTAATTACTTGCAATCTTTTAAGATATCTCCTTTGATTATATTCAATTCAATGTCAACTTTAAATAACATTCGTTTCAAGGATCATATAATCAAAATGTCATTATATCTATAATCATATTTAGGACATATAATGTTTATATATATGTTATTATCTTACTACTTCAATAGCATATTTTACTTATAAAATAATATATAAATATGTTATGATGTCAATTTGGCTTTGATATTGCTACTTAATAGCATACACGAGGTACTGGATATACTTTATCATATATTATATTAACACTGTAGCATGTGGGCTCTCAATCAATGACATAGATGCAATTCTTAAATATTGTATTTTATACTTTCAATATATATTTATATTAGCATCATAGCTTGTGAACTCTCAAATAATAACATAGATGCAATTTTAAAATATTAAATTTTTTACTTCAAGGGAATTGTTAAATCCCTTATTTTCTTAAATATATGTAGTTTTTTTCGAATATTTTAGCAATATTCATTAACACAATTAATATTCATTAAGAGTGTTGGAAAGAATGGTGGGGCAAGGTCTCCTTAAAAATAATCCTCCTAGACAGAGCAATGATCTCAGGAAAGACTAGTGGCACAAAGACTTTCAAAAACTAGCCTCCTAGATAGAATTCCCTTAGATCCTATTATTTATGCAACCACACGCTTAAAAAGTTTATTTGGGTTACCAAAACATAATACTTTAGTCCATTTATTTACTATTTAAAATATCACAAATAATAATATCAATTTAACATAAAAATTAACCCAAAATGTATGTGTATTTAATTAATCAATATAAATAAATAGATACACATAAAAAAATTATAATTATGCCATAAATTTTTTTTAAGTGATTGCAAATTATATCAATACTGAAAAAGTATTATCAATAAATGAAAAAATACGAGTATAGATCTATGAGGAAATTACATTTAAATAACTTTCATGTAATTCATAATTAATGTCAAATGAATATTATTTAAGTAAGATATTAAGGGTATTATATTCTAAAAATTATTTTCAACTTTATTTTTAATTAATATAGTTATCATATATGCTTGCTGCATATATCATTCATTAATAATAAATTCTTAATTTAAAATAAAGGGAAATACTAACTGATATTCATGGGACATTTCTATCCATCTATTCAGTATAAAATATTCAAGATTTTTAATTTTTTTAAATAATAATAATAAATATTTATATTGATAAACTTAAATATATATTTATTATTATATTCATAAATATATTTACAAAATATTTATATATAATATTATCAAATGATTGCAATATATTTAGTTGGAAAATAACAAGCAAAAATTAAATTTTCTAATAACAAACAATATATTTAGTATCTTATATTAAATAAGTTTCAAATTTTATTGGTAATCACAACATTGAGCTTAACTAAAAAATTTATTATTAGATAATATTTATCTTCATACCAATATTGAATTTTAATCCTAAATAATTTGTAGTCTACGAAAAAATAAGAATGTTTAATTTGAGATATTTTCAGAGTTTGTTGGCTTACCAATATGATATCGTAAATGAGATTACTTTTCAGAGTTTGTTGGCTTCTCAACTTTATTAAATTCCTAATTTGATGTGATATCTGAAACTATTAAAAATAATACTACAATATAAATATATATAAATCAAACAACTTAACAAATTTTAAAAGTCAATTACAATATGAATATATATAGATATTGATATATACATAAATATTATTTATTATGATACCTAATTAAAATGATCAAGAAATAACAAAAATATAATATATATATATAATATTTGATTCAACACATCCACACCACCTAATTAAGTACAAAAGAGTCATATGATTTCATTATCTCTCAACTTCTCATGCAAGAATTAATTTATCATCTCAAATGATCGGTAATATGATACTTGATCTAACGCCCTACATTAGCATGTGTTTCTCTAGTAAATTACATCTATTATAATAACTAACCTAATCACCCCTGTCACACGTCACAATAACTAGGTTAAATATGACTTATTAATGCCGCATTTATGGACCACATACATAAGAATCTGTCTAAAAATTATGCATATTATCCAATCAAAATGAACAATAAATACTTTTATAGAGTATTAGATTAGAAGTGACTAAATAATTCTATTTTCATAGAGTTATCAGATTATTGTTAAAAGATTAACAAGATGGGCAAGAAGCTATTGAATTTAAGAATGAAGTTGTATTAGAAGCTAAGGTTCAACGTAGAAATCTGGCTCCTAGGACTTTGCTTTGAAGGGGAAGAAAAAATTGTAATATACGAGTATGTGCCGAACCAAAGTCTTGATTACTATTTATTTGGTAAGGCATGCAAATAACAAACTAAGTATTCTTATATGAATTGAGAGATGCAACTGAATAATATGCTATTTGAAGTTTCTATCTGATTACAATTTGTCATTTGAACTTATACAGACCATGCAAGACGAAGAGAGTTGGATCGGGCAAAATGGTACAATATTATTACAGGGATTGCTCGAGCAGTTTTTATCTTCATGAGGATTCTCAACTTTGAGTTATATATAGTGATCTGAAAATTGGCAACATTTTATTAAATGCATATATGAATTCCAAAATTTTAGATTTTGGCATGAAAAATGTTTTTGTTGTGGATCAAACTCAAGGAAGGACTAGTAGAATGGTTGGAACATAGTAAGCTATTTTGCTCTTCTCGTCTTTTTGAATTGTTTGGGTCAAAAAGTTTGATTTCCTCAGTCGAACTCTACCATCAATCATAGTAACCTAAAAGAGTATTAAATTATTCATTTCCAGGATCCTATATTATATCTTGTACTTCTATAGATACAACTAATCTACAATCTACCTAGTAAATATTTATCTATTGACTATGTACATACATTTGCTCAGCATATTGCTACCTTATATGGTATATCATATTCATCACACAACCAGAAGATCTAGAACAAGATGATTTGTAAAACAATTTTTAGGAATTAGTATTTCAAGTATTCTTTTTCTATGTTGTTGTTTGTATAGTTTCTCCATTAACTGTGGTGTACTCTTTTGTAGTGGTTATGTCTCCAGAGTATGTAACAACCCAAAAATAAATAAATAATATTAATATAAAAAAGAGAATATTTGTGTCGAAATATGATTGGGATTAAGTTACTTATATAGATTATAATTTGTATTCAATAAAGAAATAAAACAAATTAAAAAATCTAAAATAAAAGAAAAGCTTGAAATATTTTGACGTTAAATTAAAAATATAGACATGTTTTCGAATTTAATGGTTTTTGAATCACTCAAATATGTTTTTTTTTTTTTTTAATTTTCGTCAATATTTGTGGTTAGATCTGAAAATCTAAAATTATGCAGTTTTTGTATTAACATCTGAAATAAAAATAATTTTAAATTATTTGAAGTAAATATTTTAATCTAAAATTTTAATAATAACTTTACATATATATTATTAATTGTTTATGAAAATTTCAAAGCCAAATAATATTTACAGAATATTTGAGATATTTTGTAATTGGGAATACTTTGACAAGGAAATTTTTTGGCAAATTTTGTAAACTAATTTTAAAGTATGTTTTGAATATGATTCGTCTATCATTTGAATATTAAAATTTTAATACAAATAGATATATGTGTTTAGTTTGGCTCCAAGAAATTTTACGAGGAAACTAATTTTTTGTGTTACGTAATAAATCAATTATTGAGACACGTTCAGGTTAGCTTAGATTATTTTAGATTATAATAAGTGTCCTATACTTTCATTGGGATAATAGTTTATAAGGGTAAAGGTAATTTTAGAGCATAAATTATTTATCAAAAATGCCATAGTTTATGAAAACACACAAAGAATAGGATTTAATAACAAATAAAAAAAATAGTTATATGCTTATAGTTAATATTATAAGTTTATTCTTTTATTTTTAAAAATTATAAGATAATATTGGTTGTACCTAGATTATATGATATTGTGAAATTTTGCAGACCCTACTTGTAATATTAAATATTGTTTGTTTTATATATGAACGTTTTTTTTTTGTTGTTGTTCTCATTTATATGTTTTGTTTAGGGATTGTTATGGCTAAATATATAGTGTTGTATCATTTTCGTATATATTTGGACTTTGTGTTTACATAATTAATTATTAGTTGTTTAGTATTGGTATAAGCATATTCATATGCATGATATTCAAAACTTTTGATATTCAAACCTTATGTTTTGAATTATGCTTTTAACTTTAAAATCAAACAAATTTTTGAAAATACTTTTGATAGAATGCTTTTGACCATCGTTATGATTGGCTGTGTGAGAGAGGTGTCCTAGGGTACCCAAGGGCATTTTATTCCTTACCATATGGTTTGAATTTATTTTTGCATGTAAGAATTTGTTATGGAATTTCAGCTTTGATCCTGCAATTTTTATGACTTACTTGCACTTACCCTTCATGCATGCTAATCACCAATGAGTGATTTATTATTTTGGTCGCCAATGGGTGACATTTTGTATTGGTTGTCGACGAGTGACATTTTGTATTAGCTCCACCATTCATATAATAGAGTACATGTCATTCTATAAAATATAGTTTTGAAAAGTTTTATTATGAGTCGTGACAAATTGATAGAGATCATTTTGAACGTTTTGCTATGATTAACGATCTATTAAGAAAAATAGGTTTGTGTACGCTTTATTTCGAGTTACGACATTATTTGAAATATGGTCTTTAAAGATTATTATTTTAAGTAGTGACCATGCATTTTATCGACTTTCATATTGAAAACATGAGCATTGGCATGTTATTTGTCTTGAACAAAATTATTTGTTATATGTGATTACTTAATATTTCTTGTATGTTGAGTTTACTTACTTGATAGTTTTACTCATTCAAGTTTTATTAACCATTTTTCAGAAAACTTCATGAGAAGGATTTGACAACATTTTTAAAATTTAGTTGGTCCCTTTAAGCAACATTTGGGTTTAAAAAGAAAAAGTTACATTGGGCTTCAATTCATTTTGTAACTCATTGAGAAGTTGATTTTGGGTTTTGGATTCTAAAGTATACATTAGGTAGATTTTGAACATTTCTTTATAAATATCTACTTTTGTGATTTATTTAAGTTTTAAAAAATCAAAACGTTACAGAGTATATCATGCATGAACAATTCTATATAAAGTTTGATACGTATAGCTTTGATGTGTTGGTACTAGAGATTCTTATTGGGTAGAAAAACAATTTTTTATATCAATCATACGGTTCTGGTGATCTATTAAGTTTTGTGAATTTGAGATAATGTAATATGGTCCCTTTCCTCTCTCAGAATAGACTTACAATTTTATGACCATTCATCTGTGACTTAATGCAGGATTGGAAACATTGGCTGAAGGGCACACCCTTGGAATTGTTGGATCAATCATTAGGAAGTTGTTATTCAAGAAATGAAGTCATGAGATGCATCCACATGAGCTTGTTATGCGTTCAGGAAAATCCTGCTTCTAGACCCACAATCGAGACAACAGTTTTAATGCTTAACAATTATTCCATTACCTCAACAACCAGCTCTTTTCCATGGAAATAGAGCACAGACAAACACCGAAACGAACAAATCAGTTTCATGGTCTGTTATTGATGAATCCATGATCCCTGAAATAGTGTGTGAAAACAAAGTAACCTCCAACATATGTGTATATATATCAATGAGTGTGCAATGATCTGACCAAAAAGAAAAAGTCTGCAATGAAAGTTCAACTAGTGGTTCTTTTTGATATAGAAGTTCAAGTTAGACACATTGCAGGACTTTATTAGGTAAATGAAACGTGCCTTGTATAGTAATTTCTTCCTCTCAAGAATGTTAAGGTAATGTAATGAAATGTAAATTGTCAACCTAAATTTTATTAGCATATGTTGATATCATATACGGGTGGCAATTTTCGACAAGACACGAAAAATCCGACTCAAACCCAAATCGTATTACTTTTGGGATAAAAAATGGGTCAACCCGAAATGAAAAAAAAAAGGGTCGAGTTAGGGTCGGGTCCGAGTTGACCCGTTCAACTAGTTCTTAAAAAAAAAAATAACCATAATTATATATTAGACACTTACTCACAAGTCACAACTCAAATAACTTTTGAAAATACACATCGTTAAGGGTAAAAATTTTTGATGACACGAAAAAAAAGACTCGAACCGAACCGTATTAATATTGGATCAAAATGGTCAACCCAAAAAAAATAAGGTCAGGTTCGGGTTGGGTAAAATCAAGTCAGCCCAAACACGACCCGAACAACCTAGACTGCCACTTCTAATATTACATATGGGGTTTTGATAGTTACTGACATGGGCGGAGCTTTTTTGGGCTGCAGCTAAACTAACTTTTTTATAAAAAAAAAAATAATAATTATATATATATTTTTAACATTAAATATTAATAATATTTAACAAATACTTGGATAAAAATGACATGAATAGTAAATAAAATGATTAAATATACTACTTTTTATGTATTTGATAACTATTAGTAATAGAAATAAAATTATAGTTATATATTATGTAAAAAAATTTCTTAAATGTGATAATCCCTAAAAAGTTTAAATATTTAACTTTACACTCAACATTACAAAAATAAAATTAAAAAAATTATATATATATGATATGCTTCAAATCAAAGCTTTAAGTTTATGTTTATCATATTTTATTTCAACTTAAATTTTAATTTTATCTAATATTATATTATTTAACATTTTATTTTAATAATCTTTTAGAATTTATTTAAAAAAATTATATAAAAAATTTATTATTTTTATTATTATTAGTTAGTCTTATATTGTTTATCAACATATATTTTTAAATATAGTCTCAAAGTTAAAGTTCTAAATCATATTTTATTTTTTATATTTTCATATGTTTCTTTTAGTTTTAGTTTTAACAACTAAAAGTTTTAATGTATTTGATTAAACTTTTTATTTGCTTAGATTTTTAAGTTAATAAATTTATTTTGTATATGAATAATACTAATACTTATTAACTTGTTATAGTTTTATTTAATTTTCGTTATAACTTAATTATAAAGTGTTAATTTTATATTTTTTAAGTGTTAACTGTATATCTCTAATATAATATGATATGAAAAATTTATGTTAAAATGAATATAGTTTATTATAATTCATATTAATTTTTTATTTTATATATAATAAAAAAAAAAGTTAAATTTTAGCATTCCATAATTTTTTTTTTTTTTTTTTGGCTCCGCCCATGTGATATTAGAAGGCCAAGTAAAAATGGGTTCTTAAGAATTGTGGCCGAGGGTGAGTTCATAACTATGTATTATAAAGAATGATTTAACTTTTCTAAATTTGTGCTCTTAGTTCTGCACTGTTGCTGAAGGGTTTTATCATTGTTGACATGTTTGTGTGCTTATCTTCCTTTAAAAAAGATCGTCTCGATAATTGTACAAGATATGCAACTCTTTCAAGAAGCAAGTGTATAGTTTTCTTTTCTACCAAGAAAATGTATTAATTTGACTCAATTGAATTATAATTTATACACATAGTTATTAATTGGTACGGTATGTCTATCTAATAACGGAAAAGATTTATTCTTTTTGTATTTATTTTTTAGCTATTTATATTAATTGGAGCCATGCATAAACGAACATTTAAAATTTGGGCCGGTTTGCAACAAAAACCAGTGAATTTTTTTTGGGCTCGTTAGAAAACCAACGAATTTTTTTCGTCATAAATTGATATGCCTGTTTTTAAAACCCGTGAAAATACCCTTTTGGGCCGATAAAAACCATCGAAAATACACTTGTTTTATAGTATGCATTCAATACGTGGTTAAATGAATTCCATTCTTCAACGTGGAAGAAGACGTTAATAGTCTGATAGTTTTAAACAGATGAACATTTTAGTTCTAAAGCTTCCAATTAAAATATTATAATCTCATAATTTTAAAAAATGTGCATTATAAAAATGTTAATAATTCTCACTACGATTATAATTATCGTCGCCGTGAAGACATGCCTTCTCCCCCTTCAAATGACACTCTTTCAATGGCATCACTTTTTTGACTTTTTCTGAATTTTAGCCCAGATGATTAGGCATTCAACTCAAGTTATATTATATATATTTTTGATTTTTTTTTATCAGACTCAAGTTATATTATAGGTGCAGAAAATTATTAAAAATATTTTCAATTATATTATTATTTTTTTATTTGCATAATTTTTTTAGGCCATACATATAAATTTTACTTTAGTACCATTTTTTTTCCTTCATATTTTTTTTAAAAAGTTAATATATAAATGAAAATAAAATTGATATATATCACTTAAAAAATAAAACAAATAAAAATAATGTGTGATTAAGAATGTTTTTAGCACTCATGTATATGGGAAAGGCCAGTAGTATTGTTGTTCTAATGCTTAATTAATTTGACAAAAAAATGTTAATGTGACATAAATTTATATATATTTTTATATTTAAAATTGTAACGCTCCGATATTTTACATACAAATAAGGGCATTATCTAAGCATTCTATTGATTGAAAATCTTGAAATAATTGATTATGACTTTAAATAGAGAAAATTTTATAGCTAAAAAAAAACTTACAAACAAAAACTTGCAAAAAGTTTAACACTTATTAAAATTTACAATTTATTAGTTATAAAAAAAGGGAATTTAAATCCTAAGGAACCAATAACAATTCTCAAACATTGCCAAATCCTCATCATGGTGTTCCTGAGAAAGTGAAGGGAAACTTTGGGTGAGTGAAAATCACTCAGTAAGCAAACTTATCATACTTGAAACATTAAGCACACACGACACATGTATATACTTAAAAACAACAAGTAAATATCACATTCTTAATTACAACGTACTTATGCTTATGCTTTTGAAATAGTGCTTGCAATGCACATGTCTTAGAAAGAAAATACAAAATCTTATCATAATAATATAACCTGAACCATCCACTTAAAAACTTATCATAGCGGAGTCTTACATAAGTCACCCGTCGGCGACTGACACGCGTGAAAGGCATATGCAAGTGAGACTTAACTTATAAGTTATCAAAATTGGAATTCCATACATAATTCTCACATGCATACATACGTCCAAACCAATTGTGAGGACTCTTTAGTCTCCGGATACCCTAACTTACACGAGAGACACTTCCCGCACACGGCCCTTAACTTATTATAGTGTACTTAACTTATCATATTGCTCCAAAACATAGAATTTCATATTGATGGTTCAAATATCAATAAAAATACCATATAAAACTTATTGTTTTAAACCTTGCATAAAACTTATCATTTCTCAAAAGCTTAGCATAAAAAAAATACTTTCAAAACTTGTATTTGAAATATGATGATTCAATGATGCATATGTCATGCTAATAATAACCATGTAATTGTAAGCATACTTAATCCATTCAAATAAGCATAATATCATAAATCACATAATCATATAATCATGACACAAGAATATTCACTTAGCACATCCCATATATACATACAAAAAAGAGATCACACAAACTATTTAGTCATACGACTACCAAATAAGACACATATGTAAAAACAACCATGGAAACATTCATACACCAAACAAAACAAACAAAGCAAACAATACTTAATATTACAAGTAGGGTTAGTCTACTTACCTGATACGAATAACTAAAACAGCTAAAATCACCCACTAGTTCGCTTGAAATTTAACCTAAATACATTACAATTAAATAAATATTAGACTCTCGTATTATTTAAAATTACCTTTCTTTTCTTAATACTTAAGTCTAACCCTCATTTTAGGCATAATATTATTTTCTAAAAATTTCGTATTTTTATCACAAAATTATTAGTTATTTTCACTATCAGTGGAAACTAAATAATTTATTTCAGGCTTAAATTGTGTCATAAAATAATAAAATTACACAGAATTTTCATCGAGGTATAGTAAAATGTCCAATCAATTTTATGGGTAAAACCAAATGCTTAACTATTATAAAAACGATTTTTGTTTGCTAAATTTTAAAGCTGTCCGTTTAAGAAAATCAGCTACCCTACTAAAGTTAAACATTTTTAGAAAAATATTAGTAAGTTATCTTGAATTCATATTTTTACAATACCTCTATAACTTAAATATAAATATAAATATATATATATATATATATATATTTTTTTTAAATATTTTGGAATCCGTTTTCATGGCTAAAACAGGTTTTGAATCCAGTTTATAAAATCTGCTGTAAATATTTTTAGCAACGAACATATATAAATAAACAAATTATTAAATTATTCATATCTGATCTAAAAATCATACAATTTTACCACATAATAAATAAGACACATATAACATTATATAAAAAATTTCAAATACTTTTAACATATATAACACCATAAATTAATTCCGAACTTTTTGTTTTAATCCTTCAAGTTTCTTGTTTCCAGCAAAAAAGTTTGACTTCGAAAAATTATATAAAATTAAATACACAGATTTTTAAAATTATTCTAAAGCAAAAATTTTTATTTTTCTGTCTAGTTTCAAAGATAAAAATTTCACTTTCAGATCAAAACCGGAACTCATATAAAATAACCCTAAAATACGAGTTGTTCAGAAATTGACAGATTCAAAATATGAACTTCGAGAATTCTAATAAATTCAATATAAATTATATTTTGACAAATAAATATTCCTTTGACTCGTCAAGAATTATAGTTTGTTATAAAAATTATTTGACGAATATAAAGGTTCATAAATAATTTATTTTCACGTTTTAACATAAATTTTGCAAATAATTGTCTTATAAAAATTCCTAAACATTAACCATAAACTTTTACATCAAAACCAATAAAGTGAGGGAGAGTAATTAAAAAGCTTACCTAGCTTACTTCATAAACTCTTATTCTCTTATGGTTGTTGTTGTGAGAGACATATAAGAAAAGAATAGACGTAAGTTTTTTTTTTTTTTTTTCTCTTTTGGTCTAGTAGAGAATTTATATACTTTGGTCTAATAAAGAGTTTATATATGTATAGAAACATAATGTAATTAGAAATTCTTTAATTATTATTATCATCATCTTTTAATTAAACAAGAGTCTAATATATTGTGTGTAACGCCCCGATATTTTACATACAAATAAGGGCATTATCTAAACATTTTAGAGATTGAAAACCTTGATACAATTAATTGTGGCTTTATTAAAAGAAAAATTGTATAGACATTAAATGGAAAAAGATTTTATAGCTAAAAACCTTATAAAGAAAAACTTGCCAAAAAGTTTAGCACTTATTAAAGTTTACAATTTATTAGCCAAGAAAAAGGGAACTTAATCTTAAGGAACCAATAACAATCCTCAAGCATTGCCAAATTCTTATCATGGTGTTCCTGAAAACGTGAAAGGAAGCTTGGGGTGAGTGAAATCACTCAGTAAGCAAACTTACCTTACTTGAAACATTAAGCAACCACATGTAATAAACAATTTATTCAAGACAAACAACATGTCAATGCTTGTGTTTTCAATATGAATGTCGATGTAATGCATGGTCTCTACTTAAACAATGATCTTTGAAAACCATATTTCAAATAATGTCATGACTCGTATCCAAAACATACAAAAACTTATCTTTCTTAATAGGTCGCTTCTCATAGCAAAACGTTCAAAAATGATCTTTCTCAATATGTCACGACTCATAACAAAACTGTTCAAAACTATATTTTATAGAATGCCATGAACTCTATCGCATGAATGGTGGAGCCAATACAAAATGTCACCCGTCGGTAACCAAAACAATAAATCACCCGTCGGTGACCAAACAATAAATCACCCATCGGTGACCAATCAATAAATCACCCGTCGGTGATTAGCACGCGTGAAGGGTAAGTGCAAGTGAGTCATAAAATCGTAGGGTCAAGGCTGGAATTCCATAACAAATGCTCACATGCAAAAATACGTCCAAACCATATGGTAAGGAACCAAATATCCTCGAGTACCCAAGGACACCTCCCCCACACGGCTCAAAACAATTACAATATGCTCCCAATTAGAGTCCAATCATAACGATGGTCAAAAGCATTCTATCAAACCATTTTCAAAAATCTGTTTGATTTTTAAAGTCGAAAGTTATAATTCAAAACATGAGTTTTTAACATTAAAAGTTTTGAATGTCATGCATATGAACATGCTTATGCCAATACTACATAACCAATAATCAATTATGCAAACACAAAGCACATATACATACGAAAATGAGATCACGATATCTATTTAGCCATAACGGTTACAAACAAAACATATATGTAAAAACAATCATGAAAATATTCATACACAAACAAAGCAAACAATACTTAATATTACAAGTAGGGTTAGTCTATTTACCTGATACGAGCAACCAATACTGCTAAAATCACCGACTAATTCAACTGAGTTTAGCCTAAACAAATTATAATTGTATAATTATTAGATACTCATAATATATTAGGTATCCTCCTTTATATATATATATATATATATATATATATATATATATATATATATATATATATATATATATGTATTAATACTTAGGTCTAACTCTTGTTTTTCCAAAAGTTTCATATTTTTATTCACAAAATTATTAGTTGTTTCCACTGTCAGTAGAAACTAAATAATTAATTTCAAACTTAATTGGTGTCATAAGATTACCAAATTTTTCCGAGTTTTCATAGAGGTATAGTAAAATTTTCAATAAATTTTTTAGGTAAAACCGAATGCTAAGCAATTACAAAAGTGATTTTTATTCGATAACTTTTAAAACTACCAGTATAAGAAAATCAGGAATACTACTGGACTTAAACAATTTTAGAAAAATATTGGAAAATCATATCAAATTGAAATTTTAACCATAGTTTTATAACTTAAATATTACTATACATAAAAATTTACAAATACTTTGGAATCTGTTTTCATAGGTAAAACGGGTTTTGAAACTAGTTCAATAAATCTGCTGTAAAATATTTGAGCAACAAACATATATAAATCAAAAATTCATAACATATATATATCTGATCTAAAAATCATAAAATTTTATCAAATAATAAATAAGACCCATATAACGTATTATAAAAATTTTCACAAATTTTTAGCATTTATAACACCATAAATTAATTCCAAACTTTTTGTTTTAATCTGTCAGGTTTCCTGTTTCCAGCATAAAATTTTGACTTCGAAAAATTATATAAAATTAAATACATGGATTTTTATAATGATTATAAAACCAAAAGTTTTATTTTTATGTCTAGTTTCAAAGATAAAAATTTCACGTTCAGATCAAAATCGAAACTCATATAAAATAACCCTAAAATACGAGTAGTTCAAAAACTGACAGATTCAAAACACAAACTTCACAAATTCATAACAAATTCAATATAAATGATATTTTGACAAATAAATATTCGTTGAATTCTTCAAGAAGTATAGTTTAATATAAAAATAGTTTAAGATTTTATTGAATAGTATAAGGTTTCGAAACTAATTTATTTTCAAGATTCTGCAGAAAATTTGCAAACAATTGCTTTATAAAATTTCTTAGAAAAATCACTAAACATTAACCATAAACCCTTAAATCATAACTGATAAAGTGATGGAGGAAAATTAACAAACGTACCTAATTTACTTCATGAACTTCTATTCTCTTATGACTGTTGTTGTGAAAGACATATGTGAGAAGAATAGACGTAGGGTTTTTTTGTTTCTCCTTTGGTCTAGTAAAGGATTTATATATTTTGTTCTAATAAAGAGTTTATAGGTGAATAGAAATCTATTCCTATTAGGATATTCTAATTATTATTGTCATATTCTTTGAATTAAATAAGAGTCAAATATACCTTAGACAACAAATTCAAACCTACTTTCTGCTTTATCTTTAAAGAGTTTATTTATACTTATAATTCTATTTTAAAATTATAACTTACTCTCAAATAACTCTTTATTTTTTAATAATTAACGTTATTTGAAAATTTTGGGATATTACATTGTGTACAATTAATTCAAACATTTTTTTTTTGCTTTATCTTTAAAGAGTTTGTTTACACTTACAATTCTATTTTATAATTATAACTTATTCTCAAATAACTCCTTATTTTTATAATTAATGTTATTTTAAAATTTTGGGATATTACAAAATTATTCATATATTATCAAGTGATAAAATTTTTTAAAAAAATTAATTATTATTTTATTTTTTAAAATAATTTTATCACATATTAAAATATGTATAATTTAAGTAAAATAAATAAATATAAATTTATATTTTCTTTACCTTATTTAAACTATAGTCAACTAAGTCTTTAATTTAATTAGTCGACCATTGGAACTCCGTTCTTGGAAGCGGTGCTTGCGACCTCTGCCCGATTCGCCGGTGGCTGCCGATCGTGTTCGTTTCACCTTCTGGAACTCAACCTTACCCTGTTCTGCAACAATCACACGCTACCCAGACTTAACAGTTGGTATGGCGTTAACTGCCCCAAATTCGAATTTGAAGATTAGGGTTCATCAGCCCTTTCCACGCCACTTCTGAAGTACTTACACATATGAATTTTCAGTACTCTCCCACTGCAATTAGGTAATCAGGACTTCAAACCACTCCATCTAATCATGACTTCAAACCATTCCAATTAGGCAATTAGATGATTTTTCAGTAAGATCCCAAGCTGATTCTCCAAAGATTGATGCAATTAGTTCTCCATTTCTACAAGACTGCTCAATGGCTTCTGAAATGATTATTCATATGGCTCAGCACACTTTCAAAGACAAGCAACGAGCACTTACTCTCCAAGTTATCACCATTATCCAGCTTCTACTTTGGAAATTGCAATTCTATGCATCTCCCCAACACTATATAAGACATCAAGTTTCACTGAACTTATACCCATTGAAGCTTTTCAAAACAAGGAAAAAATATTGGTTACACACTTCTCGCTTGTCCTCGGTCATTCCAACCTTCAACCCATCACTGCAAATGATATCACACAATTAGTCGAGGATACTAGGAACCTTACATGCCAGTTACCAGAGATAATCATCGATGAGGATCCAGATGCTGATCAGATATCTTCTTCACTTAAGCTGATGGGGAAAGTCATATCGAGATCAAACATTCAAAAGACTCAGATGATTAGTGCCGCAAAAAAAGCATGGAACTTAAAAGGAGATGTTTTAATCTCAGTCATGGACTACCACAGGAACATTTTCTCGTTCACCTTCTCCATGGAAGGAGATCGGGATTACATTTGGGAACAACGAATCTGGCATGTTAATAACTCCTTACTGGTACTTCGCACTTTGGACAACCAACTCACAATTCAGGAACTTGACTTCAGTACCACATGCTTCTGGATACAAGCCCATGGTCTACATTTTGCTGGGATGAAGAATTCCAACATAGAGAAACTAGCCAAAGTGGCAGGTAAACTCATAGACAAGGATTCCGACGATGAAGATTTAATACAAAAACATAAATACCTGTGGTTTCGTGTGGAACTTAATGTTCATGAACCACTTGCTGCTGGATGCCTTATTCCCAGAAAGAATGCTCAACATCCTAATGACAAACTCTGGGTGGAATTTAGGTATGAAAAACTACCTGAGTTTTGCTACAAATGTGGAATCCTGGATCATTCCACTAAAGAATGCGAACTGGAAGTTGCCATAACCTACATGATTAATGAGGAACTCTTCTCCCCTATTTTTGGCGAGTGGATGAAAGTCAGTGCTAACCAACCAGCCCCTCTGAACAAGTTTTGGCTTCTCAATCACTCTGTTGCACTACCACAACTCACCAGCTCCATCCCTATCAATTCTCAATACCATGACAAATCCATTCCAAGGTTGGGCAAACAGAAACTCTCTATACCTTCGGAACCACCCATGCTCAAATGTAATGTTGCTTTGAGCTCCTCACAATCAGTAACTCAGAAGGAACCCTTCTCCACAAAAATTGCCAGATTACATGGGGACATACAGGAATTCCTCACTCAGACTCAAGACCCGGATCTCATCCACTTTGCCGCAGTATATGATGACTAGTACTCTGCTGGTATACTCACTGATTCTGATCTTAATCTCAAATGCAGGTTATTAGCTCAGGCTATTGGCTTCCGTCTGGATTTTAATATGCAGGAACCTCTAAAGATGCTTACAACAACAAGAATTTTTCAGTTGGCTGAATATGTCTATAATGGTATATCGTTTCATGCCTCCGATCATATATCAAAAATCACTATTGCTCTCTTCCAATATTATCTGCTGTTACAACGAGAGAGAGGTCTGACCAACATTCTCCAACAGACAAGACTGCCAATGTTGCACAAATTGGTTCTTCTAAACGTAAAGCACCAGAAGACAGTCAACTAGCTAACAAAAAACCATTTCCCAGCAACTCTAACCTTAACTTAGGTTCTGATTCTGTAATGTGTTTGAATGATTTGATATATCCTGGCTTTGATAAATTACAAGATACTGGCTCTAGCACACGAGGAGATAAATTTGGCTCTAGAAGAATTCCAATTAGTACTGGAAGTAATCCAACTATGAACAATGCTGATGGTGGGGAGGCGACCTCAAACTTGCCCCCCGAGTCCCCATGAGGATACTTAGTTGGAATGGCCGAGGACTGGTCCGACCTCGTGCCAGGCGCGAGTTGCGCTTTTTGGTTAAAAAACAAAAATCGGACATTATCTGGCTAATGGAAACGAAAGTCCAGACTCTACAGGCTTCTCATTTACAAACCACTCTAGTAGGTTTTAACAATGGTCTTATTATTCTTGCTGTTGGAGTTAAAGGTGGCTATTGTTTATTTTGGACAGAATCTGTTAATGTAACTGTGAATTTTGTGGGTAGTACCTTTGTAATTGCAGACTTAAATGCTGCATTTGGAACTAATGAAATAATACACATGATATTTGCTTATATCCCCCCTTATCATAGAGAAAAGAAACAAACTTGGATGGATATCTCTAATCAGATTCCAACTTTGAATGCGTACTGGTGTTTAATCGGAGATCTAAATGACATCACTCAGAGATCTGAAAAATTTGGTGGATTACCCTTTCACACTCAACCTGTGAATGAACTAATACGCTTCATTGATGAACAAGGGGCAGTAGATTTGGGAAGTGTGGGCAGTAAATATACTTGGTGCAATAAGAGAAAGGATGATAACAGGATTCTTCAAAAGTTGGATAGAACTATTTCCTTAGTACAATGGCTAGATGTTTTCCCGAAAGCGATGGTCACCAATTTAATCTCATATACTTCAGACCATCATCCAATCTTACTGAATATTAATGGTATTCAAGAGACATATCTAAAACGACCTTTCAGGTGTTATGAAATGTGGACCCATGACTCTAGCTGTGAAACACTAATAAGGGAAACGTGGGAGTCTAAGATTCACAGTTATCTCAGCACCATTGCAACACTCAATTCTCTGGCAAGGAAATTACTCCGGTGGAACAAACAACATTTTGGATTTATACCGGAAAAAATAAAACGACTGGAATCTCAACTCAAAGATGTCCAACAAGGGCCGCCTACAACTGACACTGAGGCAAAGGAACGAATGATTTGTATCTTACTTGAAGAACAATATGCTAGATGGGATTCAATGTGGAAACAAAAATCCAGGGAGCTGTGGATACAAGAGGGAGACAAAAACACCCGATTCTTTCATACTTCAACTTTACTCAGGAGGAAATCCAACTTTATTCACTGTTTAAAACTAAATGCTGGCAGAATAACTTGGGACCGACACGAACTTGGTACTGAATTCTTACATCACTTTCAACATTCTTTTTCTTCAGGCAATCCCACTTCAATTCTGAACTCAACAACTTATTCTCTTCAGTAGTCACAACGGAGGAAAATTCACTTCTCACAGACATACCATTGATGTGTTAAAATGTGTACTCGCAAGTGTACGAATCACTCGTAGTAAAGTGACAAGCAAACTTCCAAGGTCGGTCTCTCAAGGAATTGCAGTGGTTTTAAATAACTAACTTTTAATTAAAATAGAGTTCTAATGAAAATAAAACGCTAATTAAATAGAGTTCTAGTGAAACTAAAACTCTAAGTAACTAGAATCCTAATGCTAATAAAACTGTAAAAAGAGTTTGTTTGGTTTTGGTATCGGGAACAATCATACGAGAATCACACGAAATCAAGATGGCAATCAGACAATCGATTCAATCAAATAAAATATCAAAAGAGGATGTATGGACGTTTAGCTTGGTTAACCATGTTTGCATCGAAAAGGTATGGTGATATGCATGAACGTCCTATATGAATTAAACTACCGGCTTTCCTTTTAATTAAGAAACTCCTTTTGGTCGGGGTAGGTTTCTTTATTGATGAACTAATTAACCGCCTCTGGTCAGGGTAAATTAACTAGCTATCAAATTATGCGCAAGGAGAATATGCCAATCAAATTAATGCTATGACTAAGTCACTAACTTGAAGCTTCGATTAAGTGTTTCGGAAAAGAGTTAAGGTGATGTTCCTCTAACTAAATTCTCAGATTTTTCAGTCTATCTACGAATATCAAATTGGTCCATGATTATTCATAATAAAACATCTAAACATGCTCTTAATCAAAAAGGTATTTCATTCATAAATCAATTTAATACACCATACACAATCCTAGCAAACATGGCAACACAAACTAAACATCCATAGTGAAACTAGCCGCTCATGTTCATATTGTTATTCATAGACAAATAAAATATGATCATACACTTTAACAAATGGAGAAGATAAAGTAATTCTATAACAACAAGGAAAACCTAAATCTTAATACCGCTTATGGATCGGTTGATCTACTCCTCCGTAAGCTTTATCTTCGATCGTCTTTGGCTTCCTTGAATCCTTAGAATGGTATCTCTCGCTTCGTTATAGTGTGGCAACGCTCTCAAAGCTGATTGAATGTCGTGTTTGGGTCGCAAAATTGAGAAGAGAATGAGTTGTGTATGAGTTGGTCAAGTGAGTTCGAGTTCTGGTTGTAAAGGGGGTCTAAAGGGGGTATTTATAGATGTAAGGCATTCCTGATTGCAATAGGAATAGGCGCGCCGCGGCATGCATTTTCCCCGCCGCGGCGCAACACAAAATTTGGAAATTATGCAAAAACCCGAGAGCTCCCCGCCGCGGCATACAATTCCCTCGCCGCGGCGCGCAATGCTTCTATGTTTTCAGGATCAAACCCGAGAGCCTCACGCCGCGGCATGCAATTCTCTCGCCGCGGCGCGCATTGGTTTCCTTCTTTTCGCGTCCCCCCTTACATATGTGATGGCACATTATGTAAGGCTTACATATTTGTCTCGTTTAGCCCGTAACTCGTGATCCGAGCGCCGTAAGTGTTCCGTCTTCGCGTGTTTTCATCATTTGACTCATTTTGACGCTAAAAACACCTGAAATGCACTAAAATATACCCGTGACTCCGAATGGATAGATTTATGAAAATAATCGAAATAATAGTCATAATAAATCTATATATCAATCAATCAAGCACAATTAATCACGAAATATTAGTGCTTTTTGAGCACTCATCACAACCCCCAACCAGCTTCTTGCTAGTCTCTAGCAAGTGAAGCGACCTAAAATAAAATTAAAAACAAATGAAATAAACTAACCTAACCTAAATCACTTCCGTAGATTGTCACGGTTGCATTTAGCGTATGCAACAAGCCTTTAAACCCCTAGGTGGCCCTAGTGGACGAGTTATAGTCTCGTGAGGGTTTCCAGTGATGATACCCACAAACATCGTAACTGACACAAATAAAGACTCAAAACTAATAAAGACTCTAACAATACTTGAATCAATCCATGCATATGTCTCAAAAATTGTTCATAACGAGTGGCACACGAAATAGTAAAATATCACCTAAGCTCAAAAACAGTCCAAACATCAAACTCATCATGGTAATCGAATTTTGAACAACCAATCAAACCACAAACCCGTTAGTTATACTATCTGACCGTGTCATGCATGATATTCATAGATTAAATTTCAATATCTCATAAATGTGCAAGTAAAATATGAATGTTAATTTTTGCACTTACAAACTCCATATGCTCATTTTTCAAACTCATCTCCACTAATATAGAAACTAAACTACCTAGAATCAATAGGACTTCATTAAGCTTGTAAAGTTGTGGCTAGGTGTGTGATCATGAAAGTACAAAAATGATGTTTTCATATGATAAGAGTACCTTTTATTTCACAAACATATTTTCAACCCCTTTTTTTTTTTTTTTTTACCAAGTGTTCTTTTCCATCCTCCCTTCAATTCAAATGTCCTTTGAATCTTTTGCTTGATTTTCTTCTCTTTTTTTTTATTCTTGCTTACTGTTTCAATCATCATCATTTTTTTTTTTCTTTTTCTCTTTTTTTTTTTTTTTTTTTTTTTTATGATGAAGCAAGATAAACACAACATAATTGCTCATGAAAATCAAATATTACATTAAGTACTCTTATCACTAAGGGTAGTTCAATGTATGTCAATGTTGAGTTCAAGGGTGTGCTATTGATAAAATATTGCGGGGAGGCATGAAAAGTCCAAACGGTCCAAAGATGGCCTAAATCATTTTCTAAGTGGTGTTTGTTTCTATTATTTTGCTTCAACTTGTTTTCAAATGAGTTCTAGAGATTGTTGAGACTTAAAACATATCATGAACATGCATACATTCCACAAATCAGAATAGTTAAACTAACCATGCATACATACCACATGTACCACAAAATTCTCAAATTAGATGAATCCAACATTTATGTGCTTCGTTGCTTAGGTAAAAATCTAACATCTCCCATATGTCATCGTCATTACAATCATGTTAATATCATAGATTTCCGGATTGAATCAAGTAGACACGACACTAACTAAAAACAATTCAAGTGACAAAGTTAAAAATTAAAAATTGGTCATATTTCATGCTCATGGAATATTCTTCCCACCCCCAACCTACTTTCTGCATTGTCCTCAATGTGAAAAAGAAGAACAAAAGAAATTAAGAAAAAGTGTAAGAAGTTACCCCCCTTTCGTATGAAATTGTGTCGTTACTCGCTATGCTCCGGTTCACTGTTCCTCGCTTCTCTCATGAAGAATGTATGAACATATATTGAACCTCAAAGTGTATGCACACAATTCACATTCAAACCCAATTTTTAATTATAACTAAGGCAATTGAAGACACAAAAACATCAAACAAAGTTAAACAATCCAAAATAAAATAAAAAGAAATAAAAGAATGTAAAACTAAATAAAAACAAAATAAAGAAAAGAAAAGAAGTTAATACTACCGAATGTGGTGGGTTGCCTCCCACCAAGCGCTTTCTTTAACGTCTTAGCAAGACGTTGCTAATTCTTTTCTATCCACCATCATCAAAGATTTTGAAGTGTGTGATATCAATTTTCCGAGCTAAGATGTCATTAAGCTTGTCCTTCCATCTCGGTAGTTGTTTTCCATGAAGCACAGCACACACTTTTTTGTGGAAGTGGTATAGAAAATAATTTGGAGATGTGCAAGTCTTAGGTGCCTTGTGTGGCATGGGAGGTGAAGATAATTCCTCCTTGTTCTCCTTAGAAGTTTGTAGAATTTGATATTCTTCGGCTTGACATTCTTTGAGAATTGCTTGCTCCCTACCTGTATTTTCTACACAAAGTGGTAAATCATCAAAAGTCTCAGGAAAATAAAAATTTTCAAAATTGTTACCACTTTGAAGGATTATGTCATCCTTCACTTGCTTAATTTGAGTGGGCAACTCTTCTTGTTTTTGAATTTGTTCCGCTAATTGCCCAACTTGCATTTCTATTCTGTTTATTGATGCCTCTATAGACTCCATCCTTTCACTAGTAGATTGTATGAAAATATTCAAGGTTTCCTCTAAGGTTGGCTTCCTAGGTTGATTAGAAACTCTACTTCCTTGTATGAAAGAATTCAAGCTCTCTTCGAAGGTGGCCCTAGATGGATATTGATGAAAACTTGAGCTTTGCATTTGGTATTGTGCATAAGGTGGGTCATATGGTTGAAAATTTGAGCTTTGCATGTTGTATTGGGCATACGGTGGGTCATATGAATTTGAGCTTTGCATGTTGTATTGGGCATAAGGTGGGGTAAAGTTTGCTTGCCATGAAGAATTATGGTGATTTCCCCACTCAGGATTATAGGTACTGAAATAAGGATCATTCCAAGGTGGGTGACATCTCTCATTAAAATCAAAGTTTGGATTAGGGGATGCATAGTAATCACCTGCAAAAGTGCAAACATTAGCATAATGCCCATATAAACCACAAATGCTACATACCTCTATGTCTGTCATATCATGCAGCTCTTCATTTGTATTGGCTCTTGGATTTCAGTATCCAGCCTGATTAGGTGCATTTTAAAATTTGTTGATGTTGTTGATGAACGGTACCTTTCAAAAACTAACAAAAACAACAGAGAAATCAAAGCACCACAGATTAAGCAATTAAAAACACTATTTTTTTGATTTTTTTATTTTCTGATTTTTTTTTTTTTTTGAATTTTTTTTTTTTTGAATAAAATAAAAATAAAAATAAAATAAATAAATAAATAAAAGATAACAAACAAATAAAAAAAATTAAGAAACTCTAAAAAGTTAAAAAGAAAATTATTCAAAACGCCAATTCCCCGGCAACGGCGCCAAAAACTTGATGTGTTAAAATGTGTACTCGCAAGTGTACGAATCACTCGTAGTAAAGTGACAAGCAAACTTCCAAGGTCGGTCTCTCAAGGAATTGCAGTGGTTTTAAATAACTAACTTTTAATTAAAATAGAGTTCTAATGAAAATAAAACGCTAATTAAATAGAGTTCTAGTGAAACTAAAACTCTAAGTAACTAGAATCCTAATGCTAATAAAACTGTAAAAAGAGTTTGTTTGGTTTTGGTATCGGGAACAATCATACGAGAATCACACGAAATCAAGATGGCAATCAGACAATCGATTCAATCAAATAAAATATCAAAAGAGGATGTATGGACGTTTAGCTTGGTTAACCATGTTTGCATCGAAAAGGTATGGTGATATGCATGAACGTCCTATATGAATTAAACTACCGGCTTTCCTTTTAATTAAGAAACTCCTTTTGGTCGGGGTAGGTTTCTTTATTGATGAACTAATTAACCGCCTCTGGTCAGGGTAAATTAACTAGCTATCAAATTATGCGCAAGGAGAATATGCCAATCAAATTAATGCTATGACTAAGTCACTAACTTGAAGCTTCGATTAAGTGTTTCGGAAAAGAGTTAAGGTGATGTTCCTCTAACTAAATTCTCAGATTTTTCAGTCTATCTACGAATATCAAATTGGTCCATGATTATTCATAATAAAACATCTAAACATGCTCTTAATCAAAAAGGTATTTCATTCATAAATCAATTTAATACACCATACACAATCCTAGCAAACATGGCAACACAAACTAAACATCCATAGTGAAACTAGCCGCTCATGTTCATATTGTTATTCATAGACAAATAAAATATGATCATACACTTTAACAAATGGAGAAGATAAAGTAATTCTATAACAACAAGGAAAACCTAAATCTTAATACCGCTTATGGATCGGTTGATCTACTCCTCCGTAAGCTTTATCTTCGATCGTCTTTGGCTTCCTTGAATCCTTAGAATGGTATCTCTCGCTTCGTTATAGTGTGGCAACGCTCTCAAAGCTGATTGAATGTCGTGTTTGGGTCGCAAAATTGAGAAGAGAATGAGTTGTGTATGAGTTGGTCAAGTGAGTTCGAGTTCTGGTTGTAAAGGGGGTCTAAAGGGGGTATTTATAGATGTAAGGCATTCCTGATTGCAATAGGAATAGGCGCGCCGCGGCATGCATTTTCCCCGCCGCGGCGCAACACAAAATTTGGAAATTATGCAAAAACCCGAGAGCTCCCCGCCGCGGCATACAATTCCCTCGCCGCGGCGCGCAATGCTTCTATGTTTTCAGGATCAAACTCGAGAGCCTCACGCCGCGGCATGCAATTCTCTCGCCGCGGCGCGCATTGGTTTCCTTCTTTTCGCGTCCCCCCTTACATATGTGATGGCACATTATGTAAGGCTTACATATTTGTCTCGTTTAGCCCGTAACTCGTGATCCGAGCGCCGTAAGTGTTCCGTCTTCGCGTGTTTTCATCATTTGACTCATTTTGACGCTAAAAACACCTGAAATGCACTAAAATATACCCGTGACTCCGAATGGATAGATTTATGAAAATAATCGAAATAATAGTCATAATAAATCTATATATCAATCAATCAAGCACAATTAATCACGAAATATTAGTGCTTTTTGAGCACTCATCAACCATCTCATGCAGAAATCAAGAAAGCATTATGGGAGATGGGGAATTATAAATCCCCCGGCCCAGATGGATTCCCTGCTGGCTTTTACAAGAAGTACTGGCATATTGTAGGGGCACAGATAGTTCAAGAAATACAATAATTCTTCATCACTGGTACATTAAAAGCCAATTGGAACCATACTTTTCTGGCCTTAATTCCAAAAACCGCTGCTCCTATGCAATGCAAGGATTTTCGACCCATCAGCCTGTGCAATGTCAATTACAAAATCATTTCTCGACTTTTGGTGAACAGATTGAGGGCAATAATACAAAAACATATATCTCCTTTTCAATCAGCCTTTCTCCCAGGACGATGGATAGCGAAAAATACCATCCTGGCGCAAGAGGTAGCCCAGACAATCTCTAGGAAAAAAACAGGTAAAGGTGGACTCATGGGGATCAAATTGGACATGGAAAAGGCCTATGATAGAGTGGAATGGAATTTTCTTATGCATATCATGGAACTGTGGGGCTTCTCCGACAAATTTAGACATTTAATCCTACAATGTATATCCACTTCTTCTTTCTCAATTCTGCTGAACGGTTCCCCTTTTGGTCGATTTAAACCATCAAGAGGACTTCGTCAGGGGGATCCGTTATCTCCTTACCTCTTTCTTATTATTTCAGAATGTCTATCAAGGTTGATCATAAAAGCAGAAGACCAAGGCTCTCTTCATGGTATCAAAATTGCAAGAAGAGCGCTATCCATTTCTCACCTAATGTATGCAGATGATGTAGTAATTTTCCTGCGGAGCAATCTTCTGAATACCAACAGTATCAACACCATTTTACAGAAATATGGAAACTGGTCAGGACAACAAGTGAATCTATCTAAATCTGTCATCTTCTTCTCCAAAAATACTCATCCAACGCTTCAAACTACTATCTGCAATGTACTCCAAATTCAGAAAGCAGAAGGTACCATCAAATATTTGGGTAACTCACTTACCCTCAGCAGATCAAAAAGAGAAAATTTTCAAGGCATAATCCAGAAGCTTAAATGTAAACTCCAAAGTTGGAAATCAAAACTACTTTCTCAAGCTGGTAAAGCCACTCTAATCAGATTTGTCCTTCAAAACATACCCACTTACACTTTAAGCACTTTCAAACTCCCATCTAGTATTTGGGCTGAGGTAGATTCCATAATCAGGAAATTTTGGTGGAATAAAGGCAATGAAGTCTCACATCATTACACTCCTATTGCTTGGACACAACTTTGTCAACCCAAGGATGCTGGTGGTTTGGGATTTCGTCAACTTAAAGACTTTAATCAGGCAATGTTATCCAAACTTGGATGGGATATTTTCAAGTGTCCAACCAAACTTTGGGTCAAAATAATCAGTGCCAAATATGTGAAAGACATGGATTTCTCACACATCATCCCTCGCACCTCCGACTCCTACATTTGGAAAGGTATACTTTGGGGAAGAGATTTAATCATCCAAGGAAGTTATTGGCAATTAGGGCAAGGCACTTCTGTAAACATTTGGACACAACCTTGGATTCCTGGATTACATCAACAAAAACTCCCCACTTCAACCCAAAACAACACTCAGCCAAATATTTCCACTCCGGCAGATCTGTGCCACTGGAACCCTAATTTGCAATGGGACATATCAAAGGTAAACAATTTTTTCCCACCACACATTGCGAATTTCATCAAAGCACTTCCCCCACCTACACCAAATACACCGGATGTGCTCACTTGGTTCGGTACTGGTAAGAAGAATTTTTCAGTCAAGGATGCTTATCTCACACTTATCAAAAATAAAGGGGTCACTACTGGTGTGAGCTTTTGGAAATTACTCTGGACAGCAAAAATACATGAAAGACATAAACTTTTCTTGTGGAAAATACTAAGAAACGCATTTAGTACAAAGAAGAGACTCGCTCAGTTTCTCCCTATCAATGATTTAAATTGCCCCCTTTGTCATCAAGAAGTGGAAGATGTCGCGCACCTATTTATCCGTTGTGAGATCTTACAATCCTGGTGGAAACACTGGAATTGGAATCTAATGTGGGAGTTCACACATAAACTTGATGTTTTCTCTTACATTAAGTTTCTTTTACAACCTCCCAAGTTCCTACTGCCTGCTGATTACACTACTGATATTTTCACTTTGACAGCAGTCATTATGCTTGAACAAATATGGTTTACTCGAAATCAAATTGTATTCAAAGCAGGACACATTGAAGGACCCACTTCGATCCAAGCCATAGTCAGAAGAGTTGAGGAATTCAAATGTTACTTACTTTCACCAAAACATTCTGATCATACCAATTCTAACGATGAGCTATACATCCCTATCCCCAACCAATGGCAACCACCTCCTCAAAATGCGGTAAAATACAATTTTGATGTAGCCTGAAAACATGGAAGAGCAACCATTGGATTCACCATTTCTGACCCATATGGGAACATTATTAACTCTTGGATAGATCACCGACATACTAATTGTGTAGATGTTGCAGAAACTTTAGCTCTTGAAGCGGCTATTACTCATGCCTTAACAATCAAGCATAAGGCAATCTACATAGGAGGGGATGCCAAATTTGTCATACGCTCCTTGATGGAGAATGTCAAGGACGAGCTATCACACACAGCAGCAGCAATCATTCAGCAACTACAAAGTTGTCTCTCGCAGTTCTCAATGATTTCCATTCGATGGATTCCTAGACAATTGAACTACAGAGCCCATAACTTAGTCAAACCTAGTTCAGCAGCTGCCTTGAATTCAGCATCTTTACTGGATTCAATTATAATTTCACACCCCATTCCTATCACCCCCACACACACTCACTAGGCTCCTGCCTATTACCTTTAGCAACAAAAAAAAAAACTAAGTCTTTAATTTGGAAAGGCGGTATTAATTATTTTTTATTTTATTATATTATATGCTGAGAACATCCGTTTCTGTTAGAATAGTCCATTGTCCACGACATATTCAAGTGATTATTGGTGTGAATTAGGGGTTACACTTCGTGTACGTTGGGATAATTTAAATTGGCTTAAAATTAGTTAAATTTAAATTAATTTAATTTAAATTTAAGTCAAGTCAAATAGAAATAAACTTGAACTTAAATTAAACACAAACGGATTGATTAAAATTAGCCTAAATTAACTCGAATTGTTAATTACATATTTTTTTTGGTTAATGACTTTTTTATTAAAAAAATATATTTAATGAGTTAAGTTCAAGAAATATTACATAAAATAATAAAAAATACATATATAAATGGAAAGCAATAAATCAATTTCTAAGTTAATTATATAAGAGGTAAATTCCTTCAAATCTCACCCATGTAAAAGTTAGAAGCCATCGTATCCTCATGAAAATTCACATTTAGAATAAAGAGCTCTCAAGTATCAAATAAAATTTCTTCTAGTCACAAAACAAAAAAAAAATAGAAATGAGTAGATTAAACAAAAATACTTACCGAAAAATGAAGAGTTTAAGTTACTTAAAATGTCACATGATAGTGTATAATCTTTTTTATATACATAAGAATATAACTTTGGCTATTATATAATACATAATTCTCAGGACAATAGACTAGTTGAAAAGAGAATAGCATAACACAGGTTGATAAAATGTTTGAAGTTTTACTTTAAAAATTAATATCTAATTGATTTAAAAATATAAACTTCATAATACTAATTAGAATTAAAGATGAATATTAATATTATGATAAAATATATTAACATCAAAGAATATAACATAATATTATAAAAAATGCATAAATTATAATTATTTATTCATTATTAGCTTATTTTTTAACAAAAAAAAGGAACAAAAATAACTAATATATCATAAAAAAGAAGTATCGAAAGAGATTGAAGATTATTTTAATTTTAACATAGTATTTTCTTTTATTTTATCTTTTTTATTTAAAATTTAATTTAATTTAATTTAATTTCGAACTAATGGGCTAGCTCTAACTGAATCCAATTTTTTTTTTCGCGTTATTCAAGTTTGTCTAAAACAAATTCAAATTTAATTCAATTCAAATTCGATTAGGTCAATCGAGCTATGGTGCAAATTATTACTCCTAATATGATTCATTCAAAGAACTTATTTAGGTCCAATTTTTTTTATCGTAATTATGATAAGGATAGCATAAATTGCTAATATTTTATCATGCATATATTATGTCAATATATTTTGATACACATTGCTTCAATTCTTTCATATAGCTTGTCGATGTCTTTTTACACTAAGGCCTTACCAAGCATGTCAATGCTTTAACACTGAGTCAATGTTCACAGCATGTCAATTCTTTTCCACACTTGCCGAAAGTTTGTCGGAGGTGACAATATTCATCAAAAACTTTGTTTATGATGATATTTTTGTTATATATAAATCCTAATATGCCTGTTTTTAAAACCGGTGAAAATACCCTTTTGGACCGATTAAAAACCATCGAAAATGCACTTGTTTTATAGTATGTATTCAATACGTGGTTAAATGAATTCCATTTTTCAACGTGGAAGAAGACGTTGATAGTCCTATAGTTTGGAACAAATAAACATTTTAGTTCTAAAGCTTTCAACTAAAACGTTATAATCTCATAATTTTAAAAAATGTTCACTTTATTTCCAAAAGGGTGCACATAAGTTCCATGGTTTTCGACTTTTAGGACAGTGCATATTTTTTTTCAAAGTCATGGGAGTAAAGTGCTACAGTTAAAAGCAACAGATTAAAATGCTTATTTTGTAAGAGCTATAAGACCTCCCGTGCTCCTCACCCTTTGAACATGCATGTGTTCATTTTGTGTATACGTCAAAAATGAAAATTAGTGTATAAAGGATCAAAAAAGAAAATGCTTGTATATATATCATCAAAAAAAAAATATTGGAAAAATTATATAAATAATAATTCATAAAACTCAAAATAACAAAATAACGTTATTCATTTGAATTAAGAGGAATTTGAGCTTGTTTAAATTGTGTTATTTTTGTTATTACAAATTTTATGTGTGTGTTAGTTATGGTTGTTTATGGCATGTATACTACTTGAATTGCATTACTATCAAGAATTTTTTATGAACAAAAAGGTAAGATTGATTCAAATTGTTTAATTTTGTTCTTGATTTGATGAAATCAATTTCTTATTATGATTATTAACAATATGTTTGTTAGATAGTATTAAAGTCCTTATTGTATAAGTTTTGTACAATTATGCGTTTGTTTATGAAATTAAATTATATCGTATAATATAAATATAATACAATTATGTAAATTTTATACTACATGGGGTGTATGTCTAAAATATACTGGATATTTAACTTAAAATGTTTTAATTTTTCACTTATAAAACTATGTGTATTGACTTTTTCTTACATCTCTAAACAAAAATAATATTTTTTATTTTTTAAATATAATAAAAATATAAAAATAAATTAAATATATTTTAATGCAAAGAAAAGGAATAAAGTATCATCTGTGATCATTGGGGTCATTATTATTGACAGAAAAATAGCTTTTAAGGTTCCTTAATTTTAAAAAATTGTATATTTTAGCCTTTTATTTTTAAAATGTGCACTATAAGTCTTTTACCTATCTTTAAAGTATACATAAATTCATTTTATATTAGTTATTTTAATTTGATTACAATTTAAATATAAAAAAAATAAAGAACACCATAAATAATAGATAAATTTATCATAAATGAAAATAATTAATAGTTGTTGATTTTTTGAAAAAAAATAAATATTTTTTATCAACAAATTTACCCTTATTTATGATGTCTCATAACTTTGCATTTTTTAAAAATGACCAAATTAAAATAATTAATTCAAAATCAATCTATATGCATATTTACAATAAATAAGGGATTTATAATATATGTTTTAAAAAATTAGGAATTTAAGTGCATTTTATAAAAAATAAAGGGATCCTATATGTTCCAAACCCATTGTTGACATTGTTTCAATTGTGGTATGCGTTTTGCTACTTGGAATAGGTTTTTAGGTTCTTTATAGCCGAAAGAGGAATACCACTATGAGGAAAGAAAATGGTAGAGAGTTTATGACAAAAAAATACTTTTGCAACTTATCTTGTATTTTTTAATTTAATTAATATATTCATATGTTTATGGTTTCTATTACTAATTACGTAATCAATTTATTTATTGTTTGCTTTAAATAAATAAATGGGTAGCTGCATGATGAAATGATGTCAGGACATTTCAACAATCATTTCAATTTGATTTTAAATTTGTTGAAGCTGCGACTGACAACTTTTTTGAATATTAACAAGTTAGGGTCAAGGTGGGTGGGGCGAAGTTTACAAGGTAATTAGCATAAATATTGGTTTTAATTTATTCATTTGTTTACTTGTCACCGATACATAAATTAATTTGCTTAATTATTTTGATATATTTAGAGAATACTTTTAAACAAACAAGAAATAGCTGTAAAGAAATTATTTAAAAAAAAAAAATGTAATAAGTATGAAATATATTTTAAAAATAATAAATAATATATTTTTACACAAAGAGCTCATGAATTAAAAAATGAAGTTCTATCAGTAGCAAAGTTTCAACATAGAAATATTTTCGGATATTTAGGATTTTGGTTGGTAAGAGACGAAAAGGTTATTTTACTTGAATATGTTCCCAATAAAATCCTTTTGACCATTTTCTACTTAGTAAGTCAGCCACTGTCTTCAACATAATTTTAATAAAAGTAATTGGTATTTTTATAGCAAAAAATACAAATGTTAGTGTATTTTAAAATTTAACCTCATAATTTAATACTTATCTTTTTTAAAAATGAAAAATTGCTTGTGTTTTCTACCCTAAAAATAAGACTACCCTTAATAAAATATTGAAAATGAAATTTCAATTATAAAATTTAATTGAACTTTATTTAATGTACCTGTTTTTACAAAAATTTATAGATCATAATAGAAAAAGTTAATTAAATTGGTGGATTCGATCAAATATAATAGCAAGAATGCTTTTTTTGCGTGAGAATTCTTAATTGACCGTAATTCATTGTGATCTTATAGCTAATAATGTCCTGTTAGATTTCAATAAAAAAAATATCATACTTTGGAATAGCCAAAATGTTTCAAGTTGATAAAACTAGACTAGAAGAATTGTTTTTTTTTTTTTTTTTTTTTTTTTATGTAGACTAGATGAATTGTTGGAACTCTGTAAGTTAAATTAATTTTATAATATAGGAATAAGTTTATATATATATATATATATATATATATATATATATATATATTTTTTTTTTTTTTTAAATAATAGTTACACTCACTAACTTAGGCATACACATCAGTTCAAACTTATATTCTCTGAGAACGACTGTACGAGCATATTTTTATTTCCTAGAAATTAGTTAAATTTATGTACTTTAGTTATCTCTTCTCTTTTCCTTCATATGGTGGCTAATTAATATGTGTTCATTTCCAATGAGAAGTGTTAATATTGAGAGGTTTTATTAGATAAAATCAGATGTTTTTACTATTGCTTGAAAATCTAGATCAGTAGGGGCAAAAAAATCCCGACTTTCGTGCGATAGCTTCAACAACAAACATTAGAAAACATGTGAGTTTAATTAAGTTTGTTTAGATATTGTTTGAGAGAATTTTCTCGCTCTAGAAATCACTATGTCTTCCTTCTCCTTTTTTCCTTTTGATTTAGTTGTATGTTCATGTATATATAGATACAATAAATATCTATCCTTGTTTTGATGGGACAGGTTGACTAGAAAGGATGTCAGAAATATTAATAATTATAAATAAATAAAACTATTTAATCACTCGAATGATTACATGTCATCTTTTCCACGTTTTGAGTCTTTTCGTCTTCGTAATTGGACGAGGTTATCCTTACCAGGGTGCCACAGGGTTGTCCCCTTCCTTGTGTGTTGAGGTCGTCCTATTTACTTCGTAATCGGACGAGGTTGTCCTTATATGGGCGTTGCAGGGTCGTCCCCTTCCTTGTGTATTGAGGTCGTCCCCTTAACTTCGTAATCGGACGAGGTTGTCCTTATATGGGCGTTGCAGGGTCGTCCCCTTCCTTGTGTATTGAGGTCGTGCCCTTAACTTCGTAATCGGACGAGGTTGTCCTTATATGGGCGTTGCAGGGTCGTCCCCTTCCTTGTGTATTGAGGTCGTCCCCTTAACTTCGTAATCACCTTAAGACCTTTAGATCCTAATAAAACAGGTAATCTTAATCAGTTATTTAATACATTAATAAGCTTATGGGTTTAAACTAATATTTAATAAATATCTCGAACATCAAGTCCCCCATTCTTTTAATTTGAAGCAAAATGAAAGAATTTAAGCAAATTTGCCATCTTAATGATGAGGGTCTTCTTTTTCTGATTATGACCATTTAATTATTTACAAGTATTTATTTCTAGGCATTTTTTTGTATTGCAGATATTAAATAAAAGGATATAAATCATTAAAGTCTCCTGACGAAAATGCCTCGATTTTATGACACGTCACGTCTCTTGATGAAAAATGCATCGGGTTTATGAAACGTCATGTCCATTGCGCTTCCCTAGGCTACCATCCTTATTAAAGAAAAACGTTGATTTCATCGTTTCCAATCTTTGTGGATCTCATTTTTTCTACTTTTTGGGTCTTCAATTATTTTTACAGAAAACGACTTCGTCTTTTTAGAGGAGCAGATCGTAATATAAGTTTTAGGGGGAAGCAGTTCATCAGTTTGGGAAAAGGAATTCGTATTTTTTGGAAAAGGAGATCGTTCATTAGGAAAAGGAGATCGGTGATTAAGAATTTGAGATCGTCTTCTATTATTTTTACTCAGGTAACAATATATTTAGTTTCGTCTTTCATTCTTTGTTTTCTACAATCCATACAATATTTGTTTTGTTTTTCGGCGTACGAAATGAATCCTGAGGAAGATCGAACTCAGTCTCCAGATCTACCCTACCTAGATCACCAGGAACTGGTTCCGGATCCTGTAGCTGGAACCAGTTCCGAAACTAAAATTTCAGCCCTAGAACGGGGAAGAAAACTAACATTCAAGGTGAGTACGGACGCGTCAGGTCAACATGCCGAGGTCGTGTACCCCCTTGGTTACAAAGATTCGTCTCCTGGGATCGAGTTTTTAAAGAAAAAAACTGGGTCGTCAACGAAGGATCAAGTTCAAGCAGTATCTAAAATTGGAAGGAAAAATACTGACAGCCCTTCTACCAGTAGGCCCAATATTTTAGCGCTTCCTGTTTCGAATCCGAAGCCGAACATGTCTTTTGTCCAGACAGGGCAATCTTCCAAGAGCTCCCCTCCTAGGATCAAAATTCCGAACATAATTTCGAAGGAAAGGAAGAAAAAACGAGGGGATAAAACAGTTTTGGAACAAGGAAAAATCAGACGAGGCCAAAAAGAACCTATACCCAAAATGCCTAGTAAATTGGGAACCAACGATCTTACTAGGATCCGAAGACACTATAATCTACAGCCCCACATTAGCATGCAACTAGTACCCTCTGATCGTCGTGATAATGACGATCCACCACAAGGGTGGTACGTCCTTCACGAAGAAGCTCTTAAAATAGGACTTCGCTTCCCTGCACCACTCATTGTTACAAGGTTCCTTAGTATGTTCGACATCTGTCCGGCTCAATTGAACCCCAACGGATGGAGGATCTTACTCTGTTTAGCCGTGCTGTGCGGTGAGTTAGGAATGGAATTGGATGAACGTATTATTCGTTCGATGTACACCCTTAAGAAAAATGGGAAGGACAAAGGCAGATCGTACATCTCACCTATAAAACAAAAGGGGCTTGTACTGAACCTCCCGGATAGTCAACACGCATGGAAGGACAAATACTTCTTAGTACGAGGTGACTTATGGGAAAAAGACCTGAACCGCACGATACGAAATACTTGGAATGTGGGTTTTGCCAATGATCAACCTAAAGGCGACGAAGTTCTGTACAGATTGTCGTTAGAAGAGAGAGAAAAATTACGTCGTATTCGGTTGAAAAATTCAGAGTACCATTCATACAAAAGCATTTTGACTTCTGATAAATTTATGGAGACAGGGGTTTGGAAAGACATCGTAATACGACGCTTAGGTCGTACGAATTTTTAGAAATAAAAAAAAAAACAATTTTATGATATTTATTGTTAATGAATGTTGCTAATTTTTACGAACTTTTGGCTTGTGCAGATATGGACTTTTCAGGCGTCGACTGTACAGATCTTCTTTCCGATGAAAGTCCTGCTGAGGTCGTACCAACAATTGATAAACCGAGTACTCAGGCTAAGGGCTCGGAAGACGACGCTGGGCGACAAATTGTAGGTGACTTTCCGGAGTCTTCCCTTTCTCCAAGTTCGTCTCACACTAAATCTGACTCTCGTCTGGCAAAGAAGAGAAAGATGAAAGAGGTGCAAACCGAAGTGGGGACCTCACCTGTACGAACTCTTGATCCAGAGAATCTGGAACTCAGTAGTCTTTATCTAAAAAACATCGAAGTGGTTGACACACCTGTGACTTACTTCAACAAAGGTATTTTTGGTAAAACCGATCTCCAACTAGATCTGTATCAGCACTTCGGCAGTAGTGAGGAACGAGCTCGTGTTCAAGCAGCGTGTAGGGAGCAAGGATTGACTCATGGGGAGATGATATCTCAAAGGCTGTTTGAAGTAAGTGTGTTTGCTTTTTACTTACGAAGTAAGTGTGTTTGCTTTTTACTTACGAAGTAAGTGTGTTTGCTTTTTACTTACGATGTACTGTACCAGGCTCTTTCCATTTTGAGAGAGGGTGAGATTGCCAACCGTGCATATCGTCAAAGGACTCAAGACATGGAGTCGCTTTTAACCCAGTACGAGCAAGCGATAAACAAGAAAGATTCGCTAATTGGTCGTCTTCGGCTTCGTATCAACGATCTGGGAACAGAATTGGTGGATCATAGTGAAAAAATAAAAAATGCAGGTAACTTTGCTTTGGAGCAAACTGCCAGGGCTGAAAAGGCCGAAGAAGAATTATCTGTACTAAAAGAGGAGATGAAAAGGTTGGCAGATGAAGTCAAATCCAAAGATGACGACCTGGTGAAGGTGAAAAGCGAAGTTACGAACCAAAACGACCTGATTTTGACATTGAAAGAAGACTGTACTAGAGGTTATCGTGAAGGGTGATGCACAAAAACTTGATAGTCAAATTTTGTATTTGTAATAAGCTCGCAAGTGCACGAGTCACTTATAGTAAGCGACAAGTATACTCCCAAGATCGTCTCTCAAGGAATTGCGGTGGTTCTAAAACGTTATTTATTTTCTTATTTAGTCGAACAAACAATCCTAAACATTCTACAATTGTCACTTTGCGGAATAGATCGTAAATTCGGAATTAAATTGAAAACTAAAATAGAATGCAAATAAAAGTAGTCACAACCCAAGGGGAGGATGATGGATGTAAATGGGATTATATTAGTTCGCTATCCATTCATGGCGAAAACAGATTAAGCATTCAATTAATTGTTGGATTTAATGATTTTTCCGCTAAACCTAGAAAATCCCAAATCAATGGCAATTTTCACTACAATCAATTAATTAACTTCTTTGGTCCGGACCGTTAATTAACTAATTGGAATTAGCTCAAGGAAATGGTTCTAACCACCTAAACCAACACAAATCAATGCAATCAATTTAGGTTCTTGTTCATAATGCACAATTAAGCAAAGAGGGATTCTCTAATGCCTAATTCTAAAATGTTCTTCCTAATCACAAACTAAGGTTTGGTCCACCATTAATTCACAATCAGAAATTCATAAGAACATGAACAAGAAATAAATCCAAATCATATATAATCAAATTACAAAATTGTTCTTCCAATCATTGGAAGCAATACTAACATCCCAAATACATAAATTAGCCAACCATAACTAAATTGGTGTCAATCAATTTAGTCATAGAGGCAAACCACAAAATCAGAGAAGAAAATGATATTACAATAAAATTACCCCAATGAATCTTCTAGCTCCAAATCCTTGAAGGTTGATTGATCCTCTTCCTCAAATCCTTGGAGTAGCTTCAACAATGGAGGTTCTCCTCTTGATTTTGGGTTGAAAATGGATGGAAAACCCTTGCTGCAGTAGCAGCTAGGGTGGAGAGAAAATTGGGTGTGAAAACTTGTGTTTGGGAGAGGTATAATGTTGTATTTATAGGGGGAGAGAAATGGGAGACGCGTTTTAGGGTTTCTGGGCAGTTTTGGCACCTCCCGCCGCGGCACAGGTTTTTCCCGCCGCGGCGCGTGTTGAATTTTGGAACGTTGGCTGAAAACAGACACCTCCCCGCCGCGGCACAGGTTTTTCCCGCCGCGGCGCGCATTGAATTTCAAATCTTCGAGCCAAAGCAGAACCATCCCCGCCGCGGCACAGATTTTGCCCGCCGCGGCGCACGTTGAATTTGTGATTTTCCCAGAATCAACCCGAGAGCCTCTCGCCGCGGCACACGATTTCCTCGCCGCGGCGCGCCTTGTTTTCTTGCGCTGTAAATGCCCTTACATAGCATGCTGATTCTCGATGTAAGGCTTACGTTGATAAGCCTTTGTTTGTCCCCCTTACATAGAGAACGACATCCAATGTAAGGCTTACATTTTTAGACATTTTTGCTTCACTTTGCTCTATTTTTCCACATTTCTTCCCAAACCTACAAAACACAAAAATACCTTCCAAAACACGAAAATAATACAATAAAATATAAAATGAATGCTTAAAAATATAACAAAATATAGGTCACAAATGTGTTCATCAAATACCCCCAAACCTACATTTTGCTAGTCCTCGAGCAAAACTAAAATTAAACTATACTAACCTAAATCACTTCCGTAGATTGTCACGGTTGCATTTAGCATATGCAACAAGCCTTTAAACCCCTAGGTTGCCCTAGTGGACGAGTTAAAGTCTCGTGAGGGTTTTCAGTGATGATTCCCACAAACATCCAACTAAAAGAAAAACTAAAATGACAAATAACAAAAATACAAATAAAAACTACAAACTTATTTCAACAAAACTTCTCATGCTTCAGTTATTTTCAGTTTATAATCGAAACTCATACATAATTTCATCCAATTATCTTAACATATTAAGGATTCATCATGCAAATCAATTTTGTATCACAAGTGCATACTCCAATACTAAAAAAAATATATATCAATATTAATTCCCCCAAACCTAGTGTTAAGAATCTAAATTCGTTTCAACTCTACTCCTCACAAGATAAAAAATTCACTCTTCATATCACACTGATCCTATGGGTTCAACACTCATCAAAGTATATGCGAATAGAAGTTATGTAAAGAAATGAGCTAATAGATTCGCATATGATTAAACAAGAAAGGCTCAAAAGTGTATAACATTGATCTCATGAAAGGAATCAAATGATAGGATTTATGAAGAAATCACAATGCTAATCTCATGCATCAATTAAAATCCTCAAGTAAAAACTTCAAGTGTATGCCCTAGAATGAAGGAAAATGCATTGACTTTAAGGGAACTTATTATTTTTTTTATGTATTAACCATTCATACTTAAAGAACTTAGGGTCATAAGAAACTTATTATTATTATTTTTTTTATGGACCCGCATACATGTGTATTTTGTGAATGGCAAACTTTATTTATTTATTTATTTTTTTTTATTTTTCTTTTTTTTTATTTTTTTATTTTCCCCTTAAATCTTTTAAAGTCAAGCATGAATGAAATAGGCAAACACTCTACATTTTACTCAAATCATTTAATCTAAACAATTCAATTAAGCACATGATTCTTCATTAGATGTTGAAAATCCTAACATTCAATGCAAAAACCTATAGAGATCTTCTAACAATTTGAAATAATAAGAAAAGTGTTTAAAAGAGTAGAATAATGATTAACTCTCAGAATAAAACGTTAATGGCTCAACAATCATCTCACAAGGTAGTCTCCACTATTTGATTCTTAAACACAAAATTGGGTTCATCTCAATTTCAATATTAAAAAGCATGAAGTATGAACTATGAACACAAACCAACTTTTACAACTAACCTTGAATATGTACAAGAAATCAAACAAAACATGTATAAAGATTCAATTACTCACTTTAAATTAACAAGAAGGCATGATAGTTTTATATCAAAAAGTTTTTATTAGACCTATTTGTAACCCCCAAACCTAAACTAAACATTGTCCTCAATGTTTTCAACTACGCACATGTTCAGAAAAGCATTTAAAAGGAACAAATAGAAAATTAACTAAACTATAAGAAAAGGAAAAATATTACCTAAAATAGTGGGTTGCCTCCCACCAAGCGCCTAGTTTAACGTCTTAGCAAGACGTTTGTAATCCACTCCTATCCACCGTCATCAAAAATCTTGAAGTGTGTGATGTTGATTTTCCGAGCTAGTATGTTATTAAGTGTATCCTTCCATCTCGGTAGTTGTTTCTGATGAAGCTCAGCACACACTTTCTGGAGGTGGAGTGGAAAAAAATGTGGGGATGTACAAGTCTTAGATAAAGGAGGTAAAGATGATTCCTCCTTGTTCTCCATAGAAGGTTGTAGAATGTGATGATTCGCAACTTGACCTTCTTGGAGAATTGCTTGTTCCCCAACTATATTTTCTGTACAAAGTGGTAAATCATCAATAATTTCAGGAAAATTAATATCATTAAAAACCTTACCACTTTGAAGGATGATGTCATCCCTTATTTGCTCATCTTGATTGGGCAACTCTTCTTGTGGTAGAAGTTGTTCCGCTAGTTGCCCAATTTGCATTTCAATCCTTATCATAAAGTCTTCTAAGGAATCCATCCTTTGAGTACGTTTTTCTTGGTTTTCTAAACTAACTTGAATAAAAGTATTCAAGGTCTCCTCCAAGGTTGGTTTCTTAGGGTGAATGGGTAGGTCATAAGGATTGAAATATGAGCCTTGTATGGGGTATGGGACATAAGATGGGTTAGTGTTTGCTTCCCAAGAAAAATTTTGGTGATTTCCCAACTCGGGAATATAAGTATAGGGATCATTCCAAGATGGGTGATCATTCCATGATGGGTGATATCCCTCATTAGGATCGAAGTCCCGATTAATAGATGTATGGTAATCACCTACAAAAGTGCAAACATTGGCATTATGTCCATATAAACCGCAAATACCACATACCTCCATACTTGCTAGCTCTTGGATATTAGTATCCAGCCTGATCAAGTGCTCTTTTGAATATGTTGATGTAGTCTATGAACGGTACCTTTCATATACTAACAAAAACAACAAAGAAATCAAAGCACCACAATATATATCCCAGAGAAAAAAAAATAACGAAAAAGATAGAAATAAAATAAACAACTAAAAACAAATGACTCAAACAAATAAAAATAACTAACAAACTAAAAATAACAAAACAAAACACAAAAATTAACAAATTCACAAAAATAAAAAGAAATCACAAAAATCAAGAAATACGAAAAACAAACTAAACAGAAAATAAATAAACACTTTAAAACGCCAATTCCCCGGCAACGGCGCCAAAAACTTGATGCACAAAAACTTGATAGTCAAATTTTGTATTTGTAATAAGCTCGCAAGTGCACGAGTCACTTATAGTAAGCGACAAGTATACTCCCAAGATCGTCTCTCAAGGAATTGCGGTGGTTCTAAAACGTTATTTATTTTCTTATTTAGTCGAACAAACAATCCTAAACATTCTACAATTGTCACTTTGCGGAATAGATCGTAAATTCGGAATTAAATTGAAAACTAAAATAGAATGCAAATAAAAGTAGTCACAACCCAAGGGGAGGATGATGGATGTAAATGGGATTATATTAGTTCGCTATCCATTCATGGCGAAAACAGATTAAGCATTCAATTAATTGTTGGATTTAATGATTTTTCCGCTAAACCTAGAAAATCCCAAATCAATGGCAATTTTCACTACAATCAATTAATTAACTTCTTTGGTCCGGACCGTTAATTAACTAATTGGAATTAGCTCAAGGAAATGGTTCTAACCACCTAAACCAACACAAATCAATGCAATCAATTTAGGTTCTTGTTCATAATGCACAATTAAGCAAAGAGGGATTCTCTAATGCCTAATTCTAAAATGTTCTTCCTAATCACAAACTAAGGTTTGGTCCACCATTAATTCACAATCAGAAATTCATAAGAACATGAACAAGAAATAAATCCAAATCATATATAATCAAATTATAAAATTGTTCTTCCAATCATTGGAAGCAATACTAACATCCCAAATACATAAATTAGCCAACCATAACTAAATTGGTGTCAATCAATTTAGTCATAGAGGCAAACCACAAAATCAGAGAAGAAAATGATATTACAATAAAATTACCCCAATGAATCTTCTAGCTCCAAATCCTTGAAGGTTGATTGATCCTCTTCCTCAAATCCTTGGAGTAGCTTCAACAATGGAGGTTCTCCTCTTGATTTTGGGTTGAAAATGGATGGAAAACCCTTGCTGCAGTAGCAGCTAGGGTGGAGAGAAAATTGGGTGTGAAAACTTGTGTTTGGGAGAGGTATAATGTTGTATTTATAGGGGGAGAGAAATGGGAGACGCGTTTTAGGGTTTCTGGGCAGTTTTGGCACTCCCGCCGCGGCACAGGTTTTTCCCGCCGCGGCGCGTGTTGAATTTTGGAACGTTGGCTGAAAACAGACACCTCCCCGCCGCGGCACAGGTTTTTCCCGCCGCGGCGCGCATTGAATTTCAAATCTTCGAGCCAAAGCAGAACCATCCCCGCCGCGGCACAGATTTTGCCCGCCGCGGCGCACGTTGAATTTGTGATTTTCCCAGAATCAACCCGAGAGCCTCTCGCCGCGGCACACGATTTCCTCGCCGCGGCGCGCCTTGTTTTCTTGCGCTGTAAATGCCCTTACATAGCATGCTGATTCTCGATGTAAGGCTTACGTTGATAAGCCTTTGTTTGTCCCCCTTACATAGAGAACGACATCCAATGTAAGGCTTACATTTTTAGACATTTTTGCTTCACTTTGCTCTATTTTTCCACATTTCTTCCCAAACCTACAAAACACAAAAATACCTTCCAAAACACGAAAATAATACAATAAAATATAAAATGAATGCTTAAAAACATAACAAAATATAGGTCACAAATGTGTTCATCAAAGGGGTGGCCTGGGTGATATCCAACTTGAAATCCCATGCCAAAAAGTTGGGTCTATCTAGTGCGCTAACAAGTGTGATACGAGCTATGCAGTCGAGTGGAGTTCGTCGAAACCTACTGGTTCTTCCAAACCAGAGAGCTCGGCCCCTGAAGAACACAATGAAGCGCGAGAAAAACTATAGGCCTCGTTCCTCTAGGGATAACTTTGATTTTGTGTTTTTTTTTTTTTTTTTTTTTGTAAGAACTAACTTCTGTAAGTTTGAATTAGTAAATGAAAAAGAATTTATATTTATTATTATTTGGTTTTTTATTTAATAATTTCCTTTGTCGCTTTTAATGTGATCAGATAATTTTGATATATGTGTCCCAGTGACAATTTTGATTTATAGTCTCCTATTGTTTGGTTTGTTTGGATAAAAAAGAAAAACAGAGAGTTTGAGTTCAGAGTTTTAATTATCAGGTCGTACAGAATAGATTTTTAGATCGTGAGATTTTTAGATCGTGATTTTATGGTTTTTAGATCAAGTTGTTTGTATTACCGAGGTGATGGACTTCTCAAAGGTTGATGTAGACGATATTTTGATTTCCCAGTGCGAAGATTCGATGGATGAGGCTAGTCACAACGTGAATCCACAGGCTGACTTTATTTTTTTAGATTCTGACTCACCAGGTACTTTAAATGAGAGATCGGATCGTACCTCGTCTACAGAATCTAGTTACGAAGTTCCGTGCGTTGTGTGTAACGATCCTTGCCTTCCTGGTTTGTTTGAAAATGGGATTTTTGACAACTTAAAAGCGCAAGACGATCTTTATCATCATATGGGTATCGAAGAAGATAGACTAAGTATTTCCAAAAGGAAAAAGGAAGAAAAGGGATCGTTATGGCATATGGCTAGTCGTCGTATTCTGGAGGTACGTAGTGATGTTTCACGGGTACTTTGTTTAAGTTACTTTTTGAAGTCGTACCTCTTGAGATCGTTTTTTTTTTTTTTTTAGGCCATATCTTTAACTTACGACAGTGAGAGAGAAGCTGTTACGTTATACGATTCTGCCGTAACGTTACAAAAGGATTTTGACGAACGAAAACAACTTTATTTACAAGCATCTCGGGAATTTGGCGAATTGGAAGAAGATGTGAAAGGTATTCGGAATGATAGGGACATGTTGATGAAGGAGAAGGACGAAGTGACCTTGTCGAGAGATCTGTTGCTAGAGGAATGTCATACACTGAGACAAACAAATGCTACGCTAGCGGAAGAAAAAAGAAATTTGTTAAAAGAGAAAGAAATGCTAAGTAGAGACGTGGAGTACTGGAAGAATTTGTATCATAAGTCTTGTAATGATGTAGAAGAGAAATGACTCGCTTGGGGTCCGTGCTTGGAAATGTCTCCCATGTTTTTATTTAATAATAAATAAATAAAAACTAGTTAACGTATATATGTCGGATTTGTCATAGATGATGTACACTTAGTTTTGTTTATCTATGTTTCCCATGAGGGGTATGAACTTAGCCGATTTAATAATCTGTCGCTATCATGTTAATCCTCTAGGAATAGGTTCTCCATTTGGGAACTCTTCGCATTAGTTTTGCGATATCACATTTATTAGTGATGAGGGGCATGAACTAGCCGATTTAATAATCTGTCGCTATCATGTTAATCCTCTAGGAATAGGTTCTCCATTTGGGAACTCTTCGCATTAGTTTTGCGATATCACATTTATTAGTGATGAGGGGCATGAACTAGCCGATTTAATAATCTGTCGCTATCATGTTAATCCTCTAGGAATAGGTTCTCCATTTGGGAACTCTTCGCATTAGTTTTGCGATATCACATTTATTAGTGATGAGGGGCATGAACTAGCCGATTTAATAATCTGTCGCTATCATGTTAATCCTCTAGGAATAGGTTCTCCATTTGGGAACTCTTCGCATTAGTTTTGCGATATCACATTTATTAGTGATGAGGGGCATGAACTAGCCGATTTAATAATCTGTCGCTATCATGTTAATCCTCTAGGAATAGGTTCTCCATTTGGGAACTCTTCGCATTAGTTTTGCGATATCTTGTAATGGCTCCTCTATTTTCTCCTTGCTTGTGATAACAGTACATTATAATGATGAAACCTACATGTTACATATAAACCTTGTGATAATTATTTGAGATAGTAAACATCGGATAAGCATACAATATTTACGTAAGTAGATACTTTGTTTAAAAATAATACACCTTGAGTTGATCTGCATTCCAACTCAAATCTTCTTGTTTGCCTTCCCTGGACCGAAGGTGATAAGCTCCCCCTGAAGTGAGGGAAGTGATTTCATAAGGGCCTTCCCAAGTAGCTGCAAATTTACCTTGTCGTGTATCTATTTTGTTCCCAAATGCCTTACGCAAAACCCATTGTCCGACAACGAAACTGTTTGGCTTGATTGTCTTATTGTATGTTCGTTGTACGATCTGCTTCTGTGCTTCAAGTTTGATTAGAGCTTGCTCCCTTAATTCTTCAGACAACAGTAGATCTCTTTTTCTCAATTCTCCGTTGCTGTCTTCTAATAAATCTGATCGGATAGTGGGTTCATGTAATTCCGAAGGAATAACGGCCTCTGTTCCGTAGACCAGGGAAAAAGGTGTTTGTCCAGTGGCCGCTCGTGGAGTTGTTCTGGTGGCCCATAATACGCTTGGCAATTCTTCACTCCATTTACCTTTGGCACTTTCCAACCTTTTTCGCAAGATGTTCACCAAGATCTTGTTGGAGGATTCAGCCTGCCCATTCGCCTGTGGTCTATAAGGGGTGGAATGAGATAATTTGATACGTAAATTGTCACAAAATGTAACCATTCTCTGTCCTGTGAACTGCCTCCCATTATCTGTCACCAACTCTCTGGGCAAACCAAAACGACAAACGATGTTTTTTTCCAAATAAAACCAATGACGTCCTTTTCTTGAATTCTGGCCAAAGATTCAGCCTCTATCCATTTCGAAAAATAGTCTGTGGCTACTATGAGAAACTTCTTCTGAGATGGGGCTAAGGGTAGTGGACCGACAATATCTAGTCCCCATTTTTGAAAGGGCCACGGACTCACAATGTATCTCAGTTCATCAGTAGGTTGATGGGAAAGATTAGCATGTCGCTGACATTGATCACATTTTTTGTAATAAGAGGTGCAATCTTTTCTCAAAGTGGGCCAGTAATATCCTTGGCGCATGATTCTTTGTGACAAAATCAAACCTCCGGAGTGGGCTCCACATTCCCCTTCATGCAACTCAGCTATCACTAGTTGAGATTCATCACCCGTTAAACATTTTAACCAAGGACCGCCACTGTTTTTTCTGTACAAACTATTTTGATATATCGTATAGTTTCTTGACTTCGTAATTATCTTGCGTGCTTCGTCTTTACTGGGCGGTAGGAGTCCAGATATCAAATAGTCCAGATATGGGGTCATCCAGGTATTCTTCACATTGACACCAGTATTTGTGCTGCAAAAGATTTCACCCCCTCTGTTCTTATTATTTGCTTTTTCTTTCGGAGATATGCTTGAAGAAATCATACATGTGACGGGTATAGTTCTTTTCATCTCTGTTATGACAGATGAAGCAAGGCTAGCCAGTGAATCCGCATGGTTATTGTGATTTCGGGGTATTTGAATGAGTGCAAAATTTTCCAATTTCAATATTTCCGTTTGGACTAAGCTCAAGTATTGCATCATTCTTTCTTCCTTGGCCTCGAAAACTCCGTTGACCTGATTCACAACTAATCGGGAGTCACTATTCATGATCACCTTTTTGGCTCCCAAAGCATTCAATTGTCGTAATGCTAGAAGAACAGCTTCATATTCAGCAACATTATTAGTTGCCTGAAAATTTATTCTGACACTTTGCTCAATCATGCCGCCATTTGGGGTGAATATGACGATTCCAACACCCGCACCTTTAGAATTGCAAGCTCCATCAACATGGACCTTCCACTCGTTGGAAACGACTTCCGCGGAATTGGTGAGGACTTCCTTGGCTTCTGGCGGTATGTCCATCCACTCAGCTACACAATCAGCTATTACTTGACCTTTTATTGCCGTAGGAGTTTGATACTGAATTTCAAACTCACTTAGTTCAATGGCAATTTGTGACAACCTTCCTGAGGTTCCCACCTTACCCAAAATTTGTTTTAGTGGTTGCGAGGTGATTACTATGATAGTGTGACCACTAAAATAATGTCGCAGTTTTTTAGATGCCATTCTTAGCGTAAAAGCAGCTTTGTCCAGCGGTGGGTAACGTTGTTGAGCTCCATTTAAAGCCTGACTTACATAATAAACCGATTGTTGTTTTCGCTCACGATCGACCATTAAAACTGCTCTAACAGCCTGTGTAGTGACAGCCATGTATAAGTACAGAACCTCTTTGCTAATAGGGCTTGCCAAAATGGGAGATTGTCCTAAATAGGTTTTGATTGATTGAAATGCCTGCTCACAATCTTCATTCCAATCATATTCCTTGTTCTTTTTTAACAATTGGAAGAAAGGGAGACATTTTTCGGTACTTTTGGCGATGAATCTAATCAAGGCTGCAATTCGACCATTTAACTGTTGTACCTCTTTGAGGCACCGCGGCGACCGCATATTCATCAATGCTTGAATCTTGTCGGGGTTTGCTTCTATGCCTCTTACAGATACTAGATATCCCAGAAATTTACCGGAAGCAACACCAAAAACACATTTCTTTGGATTCAACTTCATATTATAACTGCGAATGACCGAGAAAGTTTCTTCGAGATCTTTGATGTGATCTTGAAGATTCTTTGTTTTCACCATCATGTCATCCACATAAACTTCCATATTGTTTCCAATTTGTAGTTCGAACATTTTGTTGACCATTCTTTGATACGTTGCGCCTGCATTTTTCAGTCCGAATGGCATACGTGTGTAACAAAAGGTCCCTTCTTCGGTTATGAAGGCCGTTTTCTCTTCATCCTGGGGATCCATCTGAATCTGATGATACCCTGAATATGCGTCCATAAAGCTCATGATTGCATAACCAGCCGTTGCATCTACCAACTGATCTATGCTGGGCAGGGGGAAACAATCCTTTGGCGTTGCAGAATTAACATCAGTAAAATCTACGCACATTCGATGGTCTCCTCCTGCTTTTTTGGCTAGTACAATATTGGACAACCAAGTGGGATATTTCACTTCTCGTATCCAATTTACTTGCCTGAGAGAATTAACCTGCTTCTTTATGATCTCATTTTTTTCACGCGCAAACTTTCTCTTTTTTTGTTGTATTGGCTTCTTTGTGTGGTCGATATTGAGCTTATGTTGGATTATGTCAGGGTCGATTCCTAGCATGTCTTCTGGTTTCCATGCAAACACATCAATATGAGCTTTTAGAAACTGTATTATGGAATTCCTAATATGATCAGGAAGTTTTGCATTGACTTTTAAAAACTTGTCTTCCTCTTTGTTGCCTATGGGTATAAGTTCGTACTCGTCTAGAGAGACTGTTAAACTTGCTTTGCAAAGAGTAGGACCAGGTGGTTCACGCGAACTAAAATCTAGTTCATTCTTTGATTGCTATTGGGTTTGAGCATTTTTCATGGTTGAATGATAGCAATATCGAGCTCTCTCTTGTTCTCCTTTTATCTCTTTTATTCCTTCTTGCGTAGGATACTTCAATAATTGATGGTAGGTGGAAGGAACTGCTTTCATTTTGTGCAACCAACTTCGCCCCAATATGACATTATAAGAGGTTGGAGTATTGAGTACTACAAAGTTGGTGAGTGTGATGGCTCCTCTAACTGAAACGGGTAGACGGATAGTTCCTATAGACATTGTTGTGCTGCCATTGAATCCTACCAAAGGCATTTCCTTTGGGTGAATCTCCTTTGGATCGATTCCCATGTCTAAGAGTGTAGTGAGATAAAGCAAATCAGAGGAACTTCCATTATCTATCAATACTCTTCTTACTTCACAATGAGCAATTTTTACAGTTATCACAAGAGGATCATCATGTGGGCAAGGCGCTTCTCTTTCCTCGAAACATATTGGGTGACTGGGTTCCGCATCTCTTGTAGAATAAACAGGCCTATTCACTTCTCGAGCTTCCCTAGCATATCTCTTCCGAGAATTTTGTGTTGATCCCGACATTGTAGGACCTCCATGGATAGTGTGGATGATTCGAACATTGGCTGTATGTTCCTGATTTGTTCGTTCTGTTCTAGGTGGAGGACCCCGTGCCAAATTCTGAGGGTTTATCTGCTGTTTGCCTTTTTTAACTGCTTCATCATCCACCAACTCTCTCAAAAAGCCTCTTGGTAGTAGCTGTTCCATTTCCCATTTCAGGTGTCGGCAATCTTGTGTCCAGTGTCCAATATCTTTGTGGAATGCACAATACTTGTTAGGATCCCTTTGGGTTGATTTCATCTGAGATGGCCAGTTGATTTGTTGGGTTTTTTCCATGTGTTGAACAGCTTCTGCCACTGTTACTCGAAGAGGAGGTCCTCTGAAAGGGGATAACGATTTCCCCCAAGTTCCGGGTTGAAGTGGTGGCTTAGAGTTGGATTGAAATCTTGAAGAGTACGGTTTCGCCCCTAGATAGGGTTGTCTTTCATAAGGCTTTCTATCAAACGAATTTTCTTTCTTTGTTATCCTTCGTTTTTCATCCTGCCGGGAAATAGGAAGTCTTGCGGATCGTGACTCTCTTTCAACATTTACAAACTTGTGGGCTTCCTCATAAACTGCTTCTAGTGACCTAGGAGTGACCTTTGTTAACTCCACGAACAATGATGAGCTTCGCTTAATTCCCATTCGAAAAGCTTCAATGGCTAATGATTCCGGACAATCCAATATCTCGAGTTTCTCTATTTTGAATCTTTTTAGATAGCTTTCAATGGTTTCATGAGTGTCTTGGATTATTGAGAATAGATGGTGAGCTTCCTTTCTTATTGGTTTGTTGCTTGCATAATTAGTGATGAATGACTTTATCAAATCCCCAAAACTCGTAACGCTTCCAGGAGCTAAACCATTGAACCATTTTTGAGCTGAATCTTGTAATGTAGCTGCAAAGATTTTACACATCATCGCCTCTCTTGTTTCATTGGGTAAACAAATAGGTGCCATAATGGTTTTAAAGTGCATTACATGGGACACAGGGTCTCTAGTTCCTCTGTATGACGGACAACGAGGTGTAGAGAACTTTTGTGGAGGTACAGTATGCTCAATTTTATCGGAGAAAGGAGACACGGTCAGTTGTTCACAGATTTTTTGGATGTCGTATTGAGTTCTCCCAGTTCCTTGGTTTTTTATTCGTTCTTCCATTCTTCCCATCCTTTCCTCCTAGTCTTTACTGGACGACGTTTGTTTGAAGATACCCGGAACAGGTGGCGAAATGAGTTCGGCTTCTGGGAGTGAAACTTGGTTTAGAGGTAAGTTCCGAACTCTCTGTGAACCTTCGGCTTCATCAGGTAAGGGTTGGTGCTGGGTCAATGTATTTCCCTTCGATGGTAATCCCTGCCCATTGGCTAGATAAGTTCGTAATTCTTGGTTATCTTTTTGAACTTGGAAGAACGCTTGCTGTAAATCCGTCAATTGTTGTTGTAACAGACCCATCATTGTGGGATCTTTTAGGGAGGGTTGACCCGAGGTCTTGGATGAACTAGATTGTTCTTCGTCAAGAATTTGATGGTGGTTATCTCCAGGTGGAATCTGGGTAGTGCGTTCAACCACCTCCTCTGTTCGAGGTGGGATCTGATTTTGAAATTCAGACATGTTAAAAGTTATGAAAAGTGAATCGCTAATTATTTTCAGGTAATAGATTTGTAGTTCAGATTAGACAGACGAGCTTAATTTCTTAGAATACGATCTAATTCTCCGAGCATAAACTAATTTTAAGGTCTCAAAGGAAAATAGCTTGAGCTAAAAAACTTGAAAACCCCACGGTGGGCGCCAATTGTTTGAGAGAATTTTCTCGCTCTAGAAATCACTATGTCTTCCTTCTCCTTTTTTCCTTTTGATTTAGTTGTATGTTCATGTATATATAGATACAATAAATATCTATCCCTGTTTTGATGGGACAGGTTGACTAGAAAGGATGTCAGAAATATTAATAATTATAAATAAATAAAACTATTTAATCACTCGAATGATTACATGTCATCTTTTCCACGTTCTGAGTCTTTTCGTCTTCGTAATTGGACGAGGTTATCCTTACCAGGGTGCCACAGGGTTGTCCCCTTCCTTGTGTGTTGAGGTCGTCCTATTTACTTCGTAATCGGACGAGGTTGTCCTTATATGGGCGTTGCAGGGTCGTCCCCTTCCTTGTGTATTGAGGTCGTCCCCTTAACTTCGTAATCGGACGAGGTTGTCCTTATATGGGCGTTGCAGGGTCGTCCCCTTCCTTGTGTATTGAGGTCGTCCCCTTAACTTCGTAATCACCTTGAGACCTTTAGATCCTAATAAAACAGGTAATCTTAATCAGTTATTTAATACATTAATAAGCTTATGGGTTTAAACTAATATTTAATAAATATCTCGAACAGATATCTTTATAAAATAAAATCATATACAAATGAATTTTATATCTCTTTCAAATTCCATGAAATAATATTCTTTATAATATTAATAATAAATAAAAGGAATTACATTTAAATAATGTAATGATATTATTATAACTTATTTTTGTTATTGATACAATTCATTTTATTATTAAAATATCTTTTTTATTCTTATTATTATTTACATCTTAATATCATTATTATTAAATTAAATAATTATTAATAAATTAATAATAATAATTTAAATTATAATAATATTTTTATTTTTATTTTTATTTTTATCTTTATCTTTAAATAATGTTGATTAATTAAAATATGGAGGGTAGAAAAAGGAATTGGAGTTATTGGATTCAATGTTGACAGACACATGTAGTGAACTACCATTTGTGAGACTTCTGTATGTTAGGTTGTGGTGTGTTCAACAAGACCTTCCATGTCATTAATTAGTCAAATGTTGAGTAATGAAGACATAACTACTCTTCCACGACTTTAAGGTGTATTTTTTAAATGTAAAAACAATAAAAATTATAATTGTAATAAAATTAAATATAAAAAAATTAATATTATTATTATAATATTTATTTAAATAATATAATTAAAATAAATATTATAAAATTATAAATAAAATAAAATTAAAAAATATTTTTTTTATTATTAAAAGAGATAGAATTTAAAAAAAAATCATAAATAATTATACAAATTGTGAGAAAAATATAACATTATAGTATATTTTTAAGAGCTTGCAGGCATAATAAAAATTATGACTACTACTATAATTCTTTTACATTTTATTAAATAATACAATCAAATTAAAATAATAATACTATGAATATTTTTTATTATTATTATAATTATAATTATAATTACAATTATTCTTTTAATGGCATAAAAGCCTGCCTTCCCTCCATTCAAATGACAGTCTGTCAATGGCATCACTTTTTGACTTTTTCTGAATATTTAGCCCAGATGATTAGGCAGTCAACTCAAGTTATATTATATATATTTTTGGTTTTTTTTTTTTTAATCAGACTCAAGTTATATTATAGGTGCAGAAAATTATTAACAATATTTTCAATTATATTATTATTATTTTATTTGTATAATTTTTTAAATTTTACGCATTTTTTTTTAAAAAAAGTTAATATATAAATGAAAATAAAATTGATATATATCACTTAAAAATAAAACAAATAAAAATAATGTGTGATTAAGAATGTTTTTAGCACTCATGTACATGGGAAAGGTCTGTAGTATTGTTGTTCTAATGCTTAATTAATTTTTCAAAAAAATGCTAATGTGATGTAAATTTATATTTATTTTTATATTTAAAATATTCATATATTATCAAGTGATATGTTTTTTTAAAAAAACTTAAATTATTATTTTATTTTTTAAAATAATTTTATTACATATTAAAATATGTGTAATTTGAGTAAAATAAATAAATGTAAATTTATATATTCTTTAACTAATTTAAACTATATTCAACTAAGTCTTTAATTTGGAAAGATGATATTAATTATTTTTTATTTTATTATATTATATGCTGAGAACACCTGTTTCTGTTAGGATTTGTCTAAATAGCTTATATTTTAATTAAAAATTAATTTTTTTAAAATTAATAATAATATGATCAAAATTATGTATTTTAGTTATTTTAAAATTAGATAAATTACAAAAATGTCTTTTCATTCTAATTCGTACCTGTTACACTATGGTATGTAAATAATTTACATAGTATGTAAACAGTTTACATACCTATTTACATAGTATGCAACACAATTTATATAGTATGTAAACAATTTACATACCTGTATATAACACAGTTTACATATCAGAGATTATGTATGTAAACTGTGTTACATACTCATATTTGCATAGTATGTAAACAGTTTACATACATGTATGTAACACAGTTTACATATCAAAGATCATGTATGTAAACTGTGTTACATACTCATATTTGTATAGTATGTAAATAGTTTATATAGTAAGTAAACAGTTTACATACATGTTTATATAGTATGTAACACAGTTTACATATTATGTATGTTTATATATAAATAGTTTATATAGTAAGTAAACAATTTACATACATGTTTATATAGTATGTACCACAGTTTCATACCTGCATGTAACACAGTTTACATATCAAAGCAAACATGCATTACATACCTCACAGAAAATTATAGAATCTATTTTTCTTCCTTTTTTCAGAGTTTGCAGAAAATTATAGAATATGTTTTGGATATTCTCATTCTAATAAATTTAATATGCTTGTATGTTATTTGAGTTTGTATATTAGTCTTCAATTCTTGCTAAGTTGAAATGTTTTACTTACTTGGGTTTGTATACTCTGTTTTGCCTAGCAAAAATAGAGTATCTCAGTTTATCATCCAACATGAATTGATTCAACAATGAAAAATGGGAGATTAATGAATAGTCAAATGGATAAAAAAAATCAACTTTCAATAGAATTTTTCATTTTGATCCAAGTCCTCATTTTCCAACCATTAACTAATGACAGATTCACATTTTTCTCTGTTTTCACCAACTAACAAGATACCACATAATTCAAAAATGAATTTCATAAAAATATATTCAAAAACTTATAATTAGTATTGTTCATCACTTGATTTCACTTCTTAAAATAACAAGAAGGCATGGAAAAAAGATATAAACAGTGAATAAAAGACAAATATGAAACAAAAAAAAAAAAAGGAACATGAGTTTAGAGTTAGAAACTATTAAAAGATAAAATAGTAAAAATATAGTTCTAAGACGATGTCGTGAAGCGATAAATGAAAAAAATGTTATTCGACCTTATCTAGCCTTTGTTTCAGGTCATTAAATCATGAATTAGGGGTTACACTTCGTGTACGTTGGGATAATTTAAATTGGCCTAAAATTAGTCCAACTTAAATTGATTAATTTTAACTCAGTTTAAATTTAAGTCAAGTTAATAAAAAGTGAGCTCGAACCCAAATTAGACACAAACGAGCTAGCCCAAACTAGCTCAAATTGTTAATTATATATTTTTTAATTAATATTACTTTTTTATTAAAAAAAAAATATATGTTTAATGATTAAAGTTCAAAAAGCATAACATAAAATAATAAAAAAAATATAAATAGAAGAGAAAAAATTAATTATTAAAGCAAGAAGGCAAGAAATCAATTTCTAAATTAATTAAATAAGAGGTAAATTCCTTTAAATCTCAAGCATGTAAAAGTTAGAGGTCATCGTATTCTCATGAAAACTCACATTTATAATAAAGATCTCTTAAGTCTCAAATAAAATTTCTTCTAACAACAAGAAAAGAAATAGAAATAGAAATAGAAATAAGTAGATTAAACAAAGATACTTACCAAAAAATGAAGAGTTTAAATTACTTAAAATGTCACACGATAGTGTATAATCTTTTTTATATACATAAGAATATAAATTTGGCTATTATATAATACATAATTCTCAGGACAATAGACTAGTTGAAAAGAAAATAGCACAACAAAGATTGATAAAATATTTGAAGTTTTACTTTAAAAGTTAATATATAATCGATTTAAAAATATAAACTTTATAATACTAATTAAAATTAAAGATGAATATTATTATTTTTTGTTTAAATAGTTAAGAAAATTTAAATGTTAAATACATTAACATCAAAGAATATAACATAATATTATGATAAAATGCATAAATTACAACTATTTATTCATTATTAACTTATTTTTCAACAAAAAAAAGAACTAAAATAACTAATATATTATAAAAGAGAAGTATCGAAAGAGATTGAAGATTATTTTAAGTTTAACATAGTATTTTCTTTTCTTTTTTTCTTTTTTATTTAAAATTTAATTTAATTTAATTTAATTTCAGACTAATGGGCTGACTCTAACTCAGCTCATTTTTTTTTTCGTGTTATTCAAACTGGATCAAAATAAATTTAAATTTAATTTAATTTAAATTTAATTAACTATGGCACAATTACCATTCTTAGTGTGAATGATTCAGCCAAAGACCTTATTTAGGTCCAATTTATTTTATCGTAATAAGTCTTATCGTAATAATGATAAGGATAGCATAAATTGCTAATATTTTATCATGACTTATTAATACCTTCATATATTATGTCAATACATTTTGATACACATTGCGTCAATTCTTTCTTATAGCTTGTCGAATGTCTTTTTACGCTTACTGAGGCCTTATCACAGCATGTCAATGCTTTAACACTGAGTCTATGCTCACAGCATGTCAATTCTTTTCCACACTTGCCGAAAAGTTCGTCGGAGGTGACAATAGTCATCAAAACTTCGTTTATGATTATATTTTTGTTATATGTAAAAATAGGTGTAAAAATATTTTGGTCTTAATATTATATATATATATGAGATATATAAAAGGTAATTTTAATAAATAAAAAAAATGCATTAAAGTTATTACGAATTTAATAAATAACTTGCTTATTTGATAATAAAAAAAATGGAGCAAAGTTGGCCAGTTCTTTTATCTAAAATATTCTTAAAAAATAGTAATTATTATTATAATAATACTTTAAATATTTATTTATTTTTTCTTATTTTGCAAAAATATAATTAAGAGATTGTTAAAAAATTATAGAATAATATTCTTAAAATTTATAACATAAAAAAAAATCACTCAATAATATTGAACAAATCTAATTGAATAGAGTTCATCATTGAACATATTTAATTGATCATAATTCAACTTGATCACCATTAAATTGAAAGGCTTCAATGTAAAATGATAGGATAGATATTTTTTAATATTAAAAATATATGAATTGAACATAAATGAAATTGTTTTTGTGGTTACAATTTATAAAGGTATTATTTTGTTGCTTTTTCATAACAATGTTTTTGCTAACATTTTTTGTTTTTAAATTTGGTATCAAAATTAACAAGATTTAGTTTTCTTAAATAAAATTTCTATCTAAATTTAAAAAAAAAAAAAAGAACTGATCCAAATAAAAATGGATAGAAAATAAATATATAAAGTTTTTTTATTTATTATTTTTTTATTTTTTAATAATTTTTTGAAATTATAAGACTAAATTAGTTATCTTTAAAATTATAGAATTAATGTGACATGAAATCAAAAGAGTAATAATAATAATAATAATAATTAAAATTATCAAATTGTCCGTTATATTTGATTATGTAACATGCATGTAATTAATTTTTGACAAAACATATGTCAATTTGAAAATTTTAGTACTTTTAAAATATCACTTGAAAACTCGAGTAACAATAGATATTAAAAGATGAATATGAATACCATTAAAATACCAACCCATAAAAGTTATTTAATAATTAAAAATTCTTTCACATTATAATAAAAAAATTATTCAATAATTTAACATTCCATCAAATTTAATCTTACATATAATTTTTATCTTATTTTACTTGAGTTCATAACAGATTTATGATGAATAACAATCTCCTTCAATAATGTCAACCACAAGTCCACACTCTTTTCCTAGGGGTCAAGGCAATGTTTTCGATCATAAACACTTCACAACAATTTTTTTTTTTTTTTTTTATTGAACACTTCACAACAAATTAAGAAGCTCCCAATATTCACATATAAACACCCTCTCTTGCTTCCTCGTCATTCAAAAATTATGTAAGACAAGTCAATCATAGATCAAGGCAATACATCTGTTTTCCGCAACAAATTAAGAAGCTCCCCGTAATTCTTTATCCTCCAAAATTCATATATACACACCCTTAATTTCTTGCTTCCTCGTCATTCCAGTCCCATTACTCAACTCTCTCCACATCAAGAAACTTATAGTTATCATTAAAAAAAAAAAGAAAAAAAAAAAGAAAAATGATTCACAACAAAAATCCCTTTACCCGTTTGTTGCTATTAACTCAGCTCAGCTTCTTCTGCCTAAAAACCAAAGCCGACCCTGTTTACCCTGTCCACAATTGTGCAAGCACAAGCACTTTCACACCCAACAGCCTCTATCAAACCAATCTAAATCACCTCCTATCTTCCCTCTCCTCCAACTCTACAACCAATGAATTCTCCACTGTCACAACAGGCCAAGCCTCCTCTGCTGTCTACGGCCTCTTCCTCTGCCGTGGAGACGTCGATGCTAAGGTTTGCCAACACTGTGTGAACTTCGCCACAAAAGACATCGTCAAAAGATGCCCAGGAGACAAAGAAGCTATTATTTGGTACGACGAGTGCTTCTTACGCTTCTCCAACCGTTCTTTCTTCGGCACGGCCGGTCGATGAACGACCAAATTTTGCTCTTTTAAACAGTAGGAACGTGACAGAGAAAACACGGTTTAACCATACGCTACTAGCAACGATGTACGAGACGGCGACCGAGGTGGCGAAAAGTAGGGTGGGAGAGAAGATGTATGCGACTAAACATGCAAATTTTACGGCGTTTCAGACACTATACACGCTTGTGCAGTGTACGCCGGACTTGTCTGGAGAAAATTGTAGACGATGTCTTGGGGATGCAATAGGGGGTCTTCCGATATGCTGTAATGGAAAGCAAGGGGGACTAGTCTTGGTTGCTAGTTGTAGTGCTAGGTACGAGTTGTACCCCTTTCACAATGAAACCTCAATTGCTCCGTCTCCGTCGTAGATAACTAAAGGTAATACTTTTACAACAATTGTGGCCATTGTAGTCCCAATTGTTGTTGTTGTAATACTTTTCATATTAGGCTACTGTTACCTAATCAAGAGGTCCAAAAAGAAGTACAACTCTATGAAGCAAGCAAATGGTAAAACCATATTTTGTCTGTTAGTGCTCTACTCTTAATAGCTAGTTTTCATAAGTTTAGACTTACCATATGGCTATGTAGGTGGTAATGACATTGCTACAGCACAGTCGTTACAATTCGACTTTGCTACAATTGAATCTGCAACGAACAAGTTCTCCATTGACAATAAGTTGGGTGAAGGAGGATTTGGTGAAGTTTACAAGGTATGAATGGTAAAAGCCACCTATTTATTTTCAAAATCCAAGAAAAGGTCAATTAGACTCTTCTAACAATTTGTCATAATACACATTCAGGGAGTTCTTTCAAATGGCCAAGAAATAGCTGTAAAGAGGTTATCGAAAAGTTCGGGGCAAGGTGTAGAGGAATTTAAGAATGAGGTTGTAGTGGTAGCCAAGCTTCAGCATAGAAACCTTGCAAGATTGTTAGGATTCTGCTTGAAAGGAGGAGAAAAGTTGCTTGTCTATGAATACATTCCCAACAAAAGTCTTGACACTATTCTATGTTTTTTGTCAATCAATGGATACATGCCTTGTATTTTTGTTTGAAATTTGAATTTTATTGTTTGCTTCAAACAAGCCTGAACCATGTTGATGAATTTGCAGAACCTGTGAGGAAAGCGCAATTAGATTGGTCAAGACATTACCAGATAATAGGGGGAATTGATTGTGGGACAGTTTACTTTCACGAGGATTCTCGGCTCGGGATTATACACCATGATCTTAAAGTTAGCAATATATTGTTAGATACTGAGATAAATCCCAAACTTTTTGATTTTGGAATGGCAAGAATTGTCGGAATTGATCAAACTTGAGGGAACACTAGTAAGATTGTTGGAACTTAGTAAGCTCATCTGATTCATTCTTCAATAGGAAGAACAAGCTTGATAGATATGATTAAAAATTCTTCATTTTGTGATCATGGAATTTGAATCTTCAAAACAGCACATATATATTGTATATGATTAAGTTGGCATTAAAAGAACCTCTTAGCTTGTATAGTACATATGTATATATTTAATTTATGTACATGATATGTACAATAGGCATTTTATGTTAAGACCAATTTAATTATATATAATTTGTACATGCTATTTAAAGCGCTCGTGAATTTTAGTATTAATTGGTTGTTTTTTTGAAACCGCCTTGTAGTGGTTACATGGCACCAGAGTATGCAATTCATGGACAGTTCTCTGTTAAATCAGATGTTTACAGTTTTGGGGTGTTGATCTTAGAGATTTTAAGTGGAAAAAAGAACAGTTTCTATCAATCAGATTATGCTGAGGACCTCTTAAGCTATGTTAGTATAAACAACAACTTTTCACAACTACTTTATACTTTGTAGTTTCTAAATTATATAACTTTATTAACTTGTTGATTCAAATTATTTAGGCTTGGAAGCTTTGGAGAGATGGAAAATCCTTAGAGTTACTGGATCCAATCTTAATGGATTCTTACTCAGAAAATGAAGTTGTTGGTTGCATTCATTTGGGCTTATTGTGTGTGCAAGAAGATTTAAAAGATAGGTCGACAATGAAATCAATAGTTATGTTGCTAAATAGTTACTCATTAACATTGCCTTTGTCGCAACAATCAGCCTTTTACATTCAAAGTGAAACAAAAAATGACCTACCAAAAGAGGAGCTCATGTTTGATTACTCTGCAAGCACAGAAAGGCCTCATCTATCAATGATGTTTCAATTACTAAGTTTTACCCTTGATAGAGATAAAATATATAGTTGAATAGTTTGTTTTTCGATTCATAATATTATTGAAAAGGTTGCTAAGCTAAGTTTGTATATATGCTTATTAACTGGTATGCTGAAATTTTTACATTAAATTATGCTTCCTAAGTTAGTACTATAATTTAAAAAAAATTCTCAATCAAATTAAAATTTTAAAAATTAAAATTTTTTAGAAGTAAAGTAAAAAAAATCTTTAAAATTATTCAAAAAAACAAAAACAAAAAAATAAAAAAAGAAATTTTTTTTATCTTATTTTACCCCCAATTTTTATATTTTAATTTATATTATTTTACTAATAAGTATTTAGTTTTGTTATTTCAATTTTATAAATAAAACTTAGTATTTTATTTATTTCATATATAAAATTGAACTGAATACAATATTAATTTTTTCAATTATTTGTTGTGTCTTCATTTTCTTATTTGTTTAAATCTCTAACTCTAATTCATGTATTATTTCTTCCTCCTATTCCGCATAAGTTTGGTATCAGAATCATTAAGATTTAGTTTTTTTAAATAAAATTTATATCCAAATTTTTTCAAACAAAAAAAGCTCACTTATAAAAAAAAAAAAAAAAAGAATCGATCCCAATAAAATGGGAGAAAAAATAAATATATAGAGTTTTTATTTTTGTACTTTTTATTTAGTTTTTTTTTTTTTTTTTTTTAATAATTTTTTAAATTATAAGACTAAATTAGCTGATCTTTAAAGTTATAGAACTAATGTATCGCTTACTTAAAATTATAGAACTAATGTGACATAAAATCTAAATAATAATAATAATAAATTAAAATTACCAAATTACCCCTCATATTTGGTTATATGACATGCATGAGATTAATTTTTGATAAAAAAATATATCAATTTAAAAATTTGAGTACTTTTAAAATATCACTTAAAAACTTAAATAACAATAAATATCCATAGGAAAAATTAAATAGAAAAAATGTTTTATGGGATGGATCAAAGGATAGTATTACATCTCCATTTAATTTCCAAACTTTTTTTTTTTTAATATTTTAACTATTATTTTAATATATTTTTCTTTTATTTATGTATAATTAAATTATTAAATTGATTTTATTTAATATATATATTACATTATACAATCAATTTTTTTTATTATTTTATGAAAAACACATGTGTTGCTAAAGGAGTTAAAAATATTCTTTTTTATTTATGAAAAAGAATTATATCATACAATCAAATAATTTAATATCCTCTAATTCATAAATAATTATAACATAAACATTTATATTATTAACATAAATCATAAAATTATAAAACATAAAATTATATATATATATATATATATATATATATATATATATATATTTTTTTTTTTTTTTTTTCTTCTTCTTCTGCTAATACCAACAAATTCTTCCAAAAATTTAGATGAAAGAATCTCGAACCTACAATTCAAACATTTATAAAGATGTCATGTCGGGTTCACCGTACTTAATTGACAACACAAAATTAACTATTTTTGTTACAAATTTATAACAAATAACAAATAATTTATAATAATATCATATATATTAAATTATCTATCAATTATTAATTAAATATAAAATTAAAAATATGAGATAAAAAAGTGATTGTGAGACCCTTACTTATAAAAAAACTAATTAAATTATGTCATGTAGATTGTGATATGTATCAAATTGTAATAGGAAAAAAGTTGGAAAATTATCAAAAATAGCACCCCTAAAACATATAGTAACAAAACTAACATCTCAATAATATTGAACGCTCAATATTCAATTTGAACGTAAAATATTGAACGTTCAATATCAACGAGTCTAAATTATAGTCGTTCAATTTTAATTGGATGGATGTTCAAAGAAAAATGAAATATTAGTCATTTTTTTAATTGTGAAAATATAAATTTGAACACAAGGGTGCTAATTTTGTTATTAAAAATTTTGAGAATTGTTAGTTTTATTATTCTCCCAAAAAAATTTGCGAAAGTACCTTAATGGTACCCATATTCATTTTTTTGCATCGTCATTATCAAAGTTCACAAGTGGTACCTTAAAAGTACTTAAGTTCTTAAATTAATTTTTTTTTTGACTAAAAACTAGTACATATATGTCACACAACAAAAAATGATGGATGAATTGGTCATCTTAAATTTTTTATTGTTATTCTTTTGGTTTTATGTCACATTTGTTTTCTATTTTTAAGATGACTAATTTAGTTCTATAATTTAAAAAAATTTCTCAATTAAATTCAAATTTTAAAATTTAAAATTTTTTAGGAGTAAAATAAAAAATCATTAAAATTATATAAAAACAAAAGCAAAAAAAAATTAAAAAAAGTTTTTTTTATCTTCTGTTACCATCAAATTCTTTTATTTTTTTACTAATAATTATTTAATTTTTATAAATAAAATCTAGTATTTTATTTATTTCACAAACCAAAATAACTAAAATACAATATTAAATTATTAAAAATTATTTGTTATTTCTTCATTCTCTTATTCGTTTAAATATTTAACTCTAATTTGTGTATTATTTCTTCTTCCAACTATATAAATTTGGTATCAGAATCAACAAAATTTAATTTTTTAAAATAAAATTTTATTAAAATTTTTTCAAACAAAAAAAATTAATTTATAAAAAAAGAAAAAAAAAAGAAAAAAAAAAAGAAAAAAAACTAATCCCAATAAAATGGGAGACAATAAATATGTAGAGTTTTTTTTTTTTTTTTAAATTATTAGACTAAATTAATTCATCTTTAAAGTTATCAGATCAATGTATTATTTATTTAAAGTTATAGAACCAATGTGGCATAAAATTCAAAAAATAATTATAAAAAATTAAAATTATCAATTATTCTTCATATTTGATTATGTAACATACATGTAATTAATTTTAATAAAAAATTAATAAAAAAATTTGAATACTTTTAAGTTTTCACTTAAAAACTTGAGTAAAAATAGATATCAAAAAAATAATATATATACCATTAAAATATTTTTCAACCCAAAAAAAATTATTCAATAATTTAACGTTCTATCAATTAAGATAAAAAAAAATTATTCAATAATTTAACATTCTATCAAATTTAATTTTACAAATAATTTTTATCTTATTTGAGTTCATTACATCTGTTTTCGACAATAACCCACTTCCCAACAAATTAAGAAGCTCCCAATAGTCATATATACGACCCCTTTCTTCCTCCCTCCCTCCCTCCCTCCCTCCCTCGTCATTCCAGTCCCATAACTCAACTCTCTCCAAAACAAGCGACTTATAGTTATCATTAAAAAAAAAAAATAGAAAAATGATTCACAACAAAAAGCCCTTTACCTGTTTGTTGCTGTTAACTCTGGTCAGCTTGTCCTACCTAAAAACCAAAGCCGACCGTGTTGACCTCTTCCACAATTGTACAAACACAAGCACTTTCATACCCAACAGCCTCTACCAAACCAATTTAAATCACCTCCTATCTTCCCTCTCCTCCAACTCCACAAAAAATGAATTCTCCACTGTCACAACAGGCCAAGGCTCCTCTGCTGTCTACGGCCTCTTCCTCTGCCGTGGAGACGTCGCCGCCAAGGTTTGCCAATACTGTGTGAACTTCGCCACAAAAGACATCGTCAAAAGATGCCCAGGAGACAAAGAAGCTATTATTTGGTACGACGAGTGTTTCTTACGCTTCTCCAACCGTTCTTTCTTCGGCACGCTCGATGAACTACCACGTGTTTCTCTTTTAAACACTGGGAACGTGACAGAACAAACCCGGTTTAACCAAACGCTACTAACAACGATGAACGAGGCGGCGGACGAGGCAGCGAAAAGTGGGGTGGGAGAGAAGAAGTATGCGACTAAACATAAAAATTTTACGGCGTTTCAGCCACTATACACGCTTGTGCAGTGTACGCCGGACTTGTCTGGAGAAAATTGTAGTAGATGTCTTGGGGATGCAATTGGGCGACTTCCTATATGCTGTAATGGAAAGCAAGGGGGACGAGTCTTGTTTGCGAGCTGTAGTGTTAGGTACGAGTTGTACCCTTTTTACAATGAAACCACAATTGCTCCGTCTCCGCTGCCGATAACTAAAGGTAAATTTACTAGGAGTTCGCTGTATTTTTTAATAAAAAAATATTTTTATTAAAATTTAATATATATAATAATTAATCTGACATAATTTAATTAAAATTTATCATATTTTTTTTATCTTATATTTTTAAATTTATATTAAATTAAATTAATATTTTACGTCCGTCAAATCAAATCACTTCAAAACTCTTTTTCTACAAATATCATGTTCACTAATTGCGTTTCCGATATTGAAAATAATATACCCACTTTTGCACTACATTAGCCTAACTAGTAATTACTAAAAATAAAAAATTATATAAAGTGTGACAAAAAAAAAAGATTATTTTAATTATTTTTATTTTAAGATAACTCTTCATTGTATAAAAAATATAAATTAAGTATTTGTATTACAATAAGATTAAGAAAAGAAGATTATATTAGATTATTTTCTTAAAAATAAAACATTTATTTTTTACTTGAAGATTATATTAGATTAAGAAAAGAAGTTTATATTATAGATTATTTTTTACTCATACATTGTTATGCTTCTAGAATAACAACTCACGAAGACAAGTCTCTGCGTAAGTTACCAAAGTCTTTTTATTCTTGCTTATTTTTTTTCGTGATTTGAAAATTAAAAAAGAAATATTACTGGTCAAATTAAAATAAAAAATTTGTTGTTTATTTTAAATTTCATTGTATTGCCTATACAGATTATGCCTACAGATTTTGTGGCTACTACTAAATAACCCTCACGATAAACGTTGATATCTTAGCAGGGGCAGGGAAAAGCAAAGTGAAATCTACAACAATTGTGGCCATTGTAGTCCCAATTGTTGTCGCTGTAATACTTTTCATATTAGGCTACTGTTACCTAATCAAGAGGTCCAAAAAGAAGTACAACTCTGTGAAGCAAGAAAATGGTAAAACCATATTTTGTCTTTTAGTGCTCTCCTCTTAAATAGCTAGTTTTCTTAAGTTTAGACTTATCATTTGGCTATGTAGGTGGTAATGACATTACTACAGCAGAGTCGTTACAATTCAACTTTGCTACAATTGAATCTGCAACAAACAAGTTCTCCATTGATAATAAGTTGGGTGAAGGAGGATTTGGTGAAGTTTACAAGGTATGAAGGGTAAAAGCCATCTATTGATTTTCAGAATTCAAAAAACGGTCAATTAGACTCTTCTAACAATTTGTCATAATACACATTCAGGGAGTTCTTTCGGATGGACAAGAAATAGCTGTAAAGAAGTTATCGAAAAGTTCGGGGCAAGGTGTAGAGGAATTTAAGAATGAGATTGTAGTGGTAGCCAAGCTTCAGCATAAAAACCTTGCAAGATTGTTAGGATTCTGCTTGGAAGGAGGGGAAAAGTTGCTTGTCTATGAATACATTCCCAACAAAAGTCTTGACACTATTCTATATGGTTTGTCAATCTATGGACCCATGCCTTGTATGTTTGTTTGAAATTTGAATTTTATTGTTTGCTTCAAACAATCCTGAACCATATTGATGAATTTGCAGACCCTATGAAGAAAGCGCAATTGGATTGGTCAAGACGTTACAAGATAATAAGAGGAATTGTTCGTGGGATAGTTTACCTTCGTGAGGATTCTCGCCTCAAGATTATACACCGTGATCTTAAAGCTAGCAATATATTGTTAGATACTGAGATGAATTCCAAAATTTCTGATTTTGGAATGGCAAGAATTGTCGGAGTTGATCAAACTCGAGGGAACACTAGTAGGATTGTTGGAACTTAGTAAGCTCATTTGATTCATTCTTCAATAGGAAGAACAAGCTTGATAGATATCATTAAAAATTCTTCATTTTGTGATCTTGGGATTTTAAGCTCCAAAATAACACATATATATTGTACATGATTGAGTTGACCCCAAAATAACCTATTAGCTTGCATATTACATATGTACATATCTAATTTATTTACATGCCATATACAATAATCATTTTATTTTGATACCAATTTAATTTTATATAACTTATACATGTTATTTAAAGCTCACGAGCGTGAATTTTAGTATTAATTGGTTGTTTTTTTGAAACCGCCTTGTAGTGGTTACATGGCACCAGAGTATGCAATTCATGGACAGTTTTCTGTTAAATCAGATGTTTACAGTTTTGGGGTGTTGATCTTAGAGATTTTAAGTGGAAAAAAGAACAGCAGTTTCTATCAATCAGATTATGCTGAGGACCTCTTAAGCTATGTTAGTATAAACAACTTTTCACAACTACTTTATACTTTGTAGTTTCTAAATTATATAACTTTATTAACTTGTTGATTCAAATTATTTAGGCTTGGAAGCTTTGGAGAGATGGAAAATCCTTAGAGTTACTGGATCCAATCTTAATGGATTCTTATTCAGAAAATGAAGTTGTTCGTTGCATTCATTTGGGCTTATTGTGTGTGCAAGAAGATCCAGAAGATAGGCCAACAATGAAATCAATAGTTATGATGCTAAATAGTTACTCTATAACATTGCCTTTGCTGCAACAACCAGCCTTTTACATTCAAAGTAGAACAGAAAATGACCTACCAAGAGAGGAGCTCAACTTTGATTACTCTGCAAGCACAGAAAGGCCCTCATCTATCAATGAAGTTTCAATTACTGAGTTTTACCCTCGTTAGAGATAAAATATATAGTTGAATAAGTTTTTTTTTGATCCATAATATTGTTGAAAAAGTTGCTAAGCTAAGTTTGTATATATGTTTGATAACTGGTATACTCAAATTTTCACATTAAATTATGCTTCCTAAGTTAGTAGTATAATTTAAAATAAAATTTCAGTCAAATTCTAATTTTAAAAATTAAAATTTTTTAGTAGTAAAATAAAAAATTAAAATTTTTTTAGTAGTAAAATAAAAAATTATTAAAATTATACAAAAAACAAAAACAAAAAATTAAAAAAAGAATTTTTTTTTTATCTTCTTTCACCCCCCAATTTTTATATTTTAATTTCTATTATTTTACTAATAGGTATTTAGTTTTGTTATTTCAATTTTATAAATAAAACTTAATATTTTATTTATTTTGTATATCAAAATAAACTGAATACAATATTAATTTTTTTTCAATTATTTGTTGTGTCTTCATTTTCTTATTCGTTTAAATCTCTAACTCTAATTCATGTATTATTTCTTTCTTCTATTCCACATAAGTTTGGTATCATAATTTACAATATTTAGTTTTTTTAAATAAAATTTCTATCCAAAATTTTTCAAACAAAAAAAGCTCACTTATAGAAAAATAAATAAAATAAATAAAAAGAACTTATCCCAGTAAAATGGAGAGAAAATAAATATATAGAGTTTTTATTTTTGTACTTTTTATTTAATTTTTTTTTAATAATTTTTTAAATTATAAGATTAAATTAACTTATTTTTAAAATTATAAGATCAATGTTTCGCTTATTTAAAATTATAGAATTAATGTGACATAAAATTTAAATAATAATAATAATAATAAATTAAAATTATCAAATTAAATAATGGTGAAACTAAATAATTGATGGCAAAGTAGGTACAAAAACTAAGAAACATTTAGTAAGCAAAATTCGTTTCCAAAATATTTTAGATTGAATACGCGAATATGAATAAAAATTAAACTGGTATTGAAATATATAATTACATGTTTAAACATTTATGTAATAAATTAATTGTATAAACGGTCCTTCATATAACGGACCAATTATTTTGATTGTTTAGTTCTTTATCATAAAAAGTACACTTAAAGGTCAGGAAATGAGAATTCAATTATAGTAAAAAAATTTCATATTTATGGTCTTGTACGAATGCGATGATTGGGACTTACCCTAACAATAAGAGTATAAGTAAGAAGTGGGTGTATTACCAATTATATATATATATATATATAAAAGCCTATATGGTAGCTAAGGTGGCGTTTGGTTTGCTGAATATAATCGTAATCGTAATGGAATGTAATATAAAGGAATCAGTATTACGATTACAGTATTTAGTTTAATCACTGTAATAAAAAAAAGAATCAGTATTACAGTGTTTGGTTTGACAACTGTAATGTAATGAAATAGAAAAAAAATTAGATAATTATTTTAAAAATACAATTTCAAAAAATAAAATTTCAGAAATAATACAATTTCATAACAACAATTAATAAAAAAAATACAATTTTAGGGAAAAAAAATACAATTTTAGGAAAAAATACAATTTAAAAAAAATACATTTAAAAAAAATACAATTTCATAACAACAATTAATAAAAAAATACAATTTTAGGAAAAAAATACAATTTAAAAAAAAATTACATTCAGAAAAAATACAATTTTATAACAATAATTAATAAAAAATACAATTTTAAAAAAAGAAATACAATTTTAGATAAAAAATACAATTTAAAAAAAAAAAAGAGAGAGCCAAAAAAATCGCGAGCTGGGCGGCGACGACGTTGGGTGACGGAGGCTGGATGGGACGCGAGCTGGACGGCGATGCGATGGGCTGGAGGCGACGCGATTGCAGGGACGACTCAATGGCTGGCTGGACGCTAGCTGGCCGGGACGACGACTGGACCTGTCCGAGACGACGACCCGAGCTGGAGGCGACGCGATGGCTAGCCGGCAACGACGACACGATGGGCTGGGACACACGCGGAGGACGCAATGGGCTGGCTGGACACACGCGGAGGACGGAGCTGGCCGGGACGCACGAGATGGCTGGCATTACTGGTATTGTTCACACACGTAATCTAATCCCCTTTCATTATTCCAGTTCATGTAATCCTCATTCCTTCTCCTAATGTAATCAATTACATTACGTTACATGTGTTTATACCAACCAAACACTGTAATGTGTAGAATCAATTATATTACATTACATTATTAATTTCATTATAGTCTACCAAACATGACCTAATATCATTTTTAATATTCCTCCATGAATTCAACGAATGTTTGGTTTTCATGTATTTTTAAATATGCTGAATACATATTATTATTTTATTTTTTAATATATAAATATTAAAATATTATAAAAATTGAATGAATATATTAACATACATGATTGAACCCTACATTTATTGGTTATATAAAAATACAAGAAGCTATTAAAAGAAAACATTATTGGGCCGCATATCACCAAACTAATTTATCAACTATACTCAAGACCACAATGCTATTTATCAATAATAATAATAATAATAATAATTTATTAATAATAATTTTATTAAATAATAATAATATTAAAATATAACTAAAATAAATATATCATACATTTTATTGTGAAATAATACAAGTACTTAAGACAACTAGTTACATTGCACGTGTAAGAATAAAGAATGTTAATATGCACATAAAAATAATGTGTTATATGTAATTTTTAGTTGATTTAAATTTATATTAAATTTACATCATAATTGAATGAAATATAATTAATTCATGGTCTTACTCTTACAGCTCCTAATACCCCATTGTACCTACGACCATAAAACTCTTTTGCAAAAAAGTGATTACAAAACTCGGTGTAGGTATTATAAAACTAACACTAAAAGTTAGAATTATTACAAAAAGTAAAATATTTAATAGAATATAATTTTTTTTCGTTTAAAAAAAATTGAAAGTCTAAAAAGCACCACACGTAAAGATGAAATAAAAAAAAATTGATACATTTTAGAATAACATTCACATTAGCCAATAAAGAACTTATCGTTAAATTGATTTCAAATTTTAATCATCGTAATAACTCTTCAAAACTTTGATATTCATGAATATATATAACAGGTAAATCAAAATAAAATGCTCAATAAATAAATTAATAAACCAAATTAAAATATGAAAAAATATAAATAAATAATATTTAATCTATAGATTAGATAATTAACATTTAGATCTTACAACAAACATAAAAAGTTCATTTATTTATCAAATTTTAAAAACAAACTCTAAAAAGAGATAGAAAATACAAATGTAAACCACATTTTTAAATTTCTCATGTTAGCATAAAAATAACATTATATTATAATAATAAGTAGTACCATACCCTATATGCACAATAAGCTTTCAAATATTGTTGAAAAGCCTTATAATCATGTTTTGAACTCAAGTAATAATTTTTTTTGCTTTTAGAAAAAGAATTTATTAAAATCTTTGACAATTCAATTCTTTAGGTAAGATGAAATTTTAGAATGCATTAGAGAAAAAAATTAAGTGAATTAAAGAGGGTTAAAAAAGTGTAATTTTAAAGTATAATTGTGGCCTTATGCCTATTAATAATATATGTGAAGTTAATTGTGTCTTTTCTAATTCTAAAAATTTAATCAAATAAATACATTTTTTATAAGTAAAATGTCTCACGTTGATAAAAGATAATTATAATTGAGCTTATCTATTATCTATTACCACAATAAAAGAGAGTTTTCTTTTGAATAGGAATGTACCATATCTAAGTTTTACATTAGTGACATTTCTTTAGGTTTTTTTTTTTTTTCATAGAAGACATTTCTTTAATTAGGTTTAATTATTCATTATTTTCAAATTTAAATTTAGTAGGAATTTATCATATTAAATTGTAATATTATCTTGTCAATATATAATTTATCATATTAATAATCATTAATTGAAATATAAATTGTAATATTATCTTTTAAATTTCAACAAATCTCCTTAATTCTAAAACTGAAATTATACAGCCAAGATTTTGTTATTGAGAGAATAAATTACAAAAAATAAAATAATTTATGTTACAAAATAACATAGTTGGGTTATTAAAAAAAAAAAAGAGTTTTGTTTTTAAATAGAAATGTACTATTATAATTGTTATGCACCAATTAATCATTATTAGTTAAACTTTTTCCAATCATTAATCTTGGTTGTTATTTGTTAAAGAAAAACAAAAGTTGAAATTCAAAGTTTTTACTAACATAAATATTGTAATGCTTGGGTTATATAAATTAATTAATACCCGCTTAATAATTTATTAATTATAACATATAGCATTAAAAAAATAACGGTTGTGAACTCCTTTATTGACTATTAGTATTTTTTAACTCCTAAAGTAATTATATATTGACAAGTATTATTTTATTATTTTTTATATATTTATTTATTTTCATTAAAGGGGTCTATGAGTTTGTGGGCATTATATACAGCAACTTTAAAAAGATAAATTTCATTCCTTTTAAATTTGATTTGTGTGTGTGTGTGTGTGAAGGGATATAGAGCACAACAATAAGAGGTTTTGTTTGGCGTAACTGATCCATACAATAAAATTATAATTGTCACATTATAAATATTTTAAATTATAGTAATTAAAATATTTTAGCACAGTTACACTATCATAATTTTACATTTATTAATAAATATTTTATATTCAATTTAGTTGAATGAAAATTATGTAAAATATGACTAATTATAAAGTAACATGTAATAAATAATAGAAATAGTTATCGTTACTTTATCGTTACTTTATTTTTTTATAGTATAAATAATATGATTGTGAATAAAACTAAAAATCTTATTTTTAAATGGCTTTGTAACTTATTGGTTTCGCTTTTAATTTAAAAAAAATTTATATTTTTCTAATTATAAATAATATACGTGACACAATTTTTTTTAAAAAATAAGTTCAAGAAATACAGTTTATTATTTAAATTTTTATACCATCAATTTTTAAGATTAATTTTTGGCAATAAATTTTTCTTATTTTTTTCTCTCCCCCTATTCCTTTTCAATCTCAATCATTAAAGGTGATAGTGTGGGACTATTGATCTTATCTCTTTTAAATAAGGTGAAACATATATATTTTAATAAATAAAGAGTCAAAATAGTTCATTTATTTAAGTAAGAAATATTATTTAATCCTCTAACTTATAAAAAATATTTTAAATTCTTTTGATTATTATGAAAAATATATTTTGATGTCCATTTACTTGTAAAAAAGAAGCTAAGAAAGGACAAAATTAATTTTTGATTTTTTTTTTTGTTAAATCTAATAGAATAATACATATATTAAATATATATTTATATTTTTTTTATAGATATATATTAAATTAAATAATTTTTAATTAAAAAATTATTCTAATTTTTAATAATTTTTTTTGATTAAACTTAAATAAAATTTTTATCGTTAATGGAAAACAAGGTGGAACTAACATGTTACCCAGTTGTTTTGTTAGATACGAAATGCAACCCCTCAACAATCTTGACGATTCTAGTGCTTCGTTCTTCTACGCCAGGTCGATAAAGCAATTTATTCTTTTTCTTTTTAATTTTGAGGATAATTAATTTCAAAGTATTATCCATAAAAAAAAAAAGTTAGCAACACTATACTAGATTTTTTTTTCTTCCATATATTCTCTGTGCATTCAAGCAAAACAACAAGAAATTAAATTCTTATAATCCATAAAATTTCACAATCAAATAGTCAGAAAATAATAAAAATATAAAATATTAGTAAATTTACAAAATTATAGACGATGAGGGTTAATGGAATGGCTTTCTTGATAATTTTAAAACCTTAAGAGTCTTTGTGATATAATGAAAAACTCCAAGGTGTTAGTGATATTAACCCAGTTGAGCTAACTTTCAATATTTCTGGCTTAAGAATGCAAGTGAATGTTTTGTTAGAACTTCCTAACATGTTTTGAGGCTTAATGTTTTGTTAGGAGCAATGGTTGCAATTTTCGTGCCAATCATAATTATTGAGGTTCTTTTCTCTTTTATTTTCATTTACCTGCGTAGAAGATCAAAGAAGAAATACAATTTTATTCGACAAGACAGTGGTACAGGCTTCTATCATTAAAACTTATACAACTGTTTGTGTGTATGATGATGATCACTTTGTCAAAAATTTAAAATTTCTTTGGAGAAATTTCTATAATGTCATCCAGTGTATGTGTATTGAATGTTGTAGCAGTGGAAGAAATGACATATATAGAATCTTTGCAATATAAATTTCTTACAATTTAAGCTTCCACATACATTTTTTTCTCATGACAACAAGATAGGGGAAAGCGAATTTGGTGTTGTTTACATGGTAAGAAATTATTTAGTTTTGAATTAATTTGAGTTGTGCTCTAATTTGCAGCAGTGTTGAAATAGGCTACATCATATATACAGGGTAGCCTCCTAATGGAGAAGATTGTGACAAAGAAATTATTGCAAATGAACGGGACATATATAAGGAATAAGTATTTAAAAATAGAGTTTTAAACTTATGAGGATTGAATTATTAAGAATTTAAGCAACGAACTATTGTTACATTAAACTATTTAGGTTTAAAAAAATAAATAGATAAAAATAACAAAAATATAATATATATAATATTTGATCCAACACTTTCACACTACCTAATTAAGCACAAAAGAGTCCTATGATTCTTTTATCTCTCAACTTCTCACACAAGAATTAATTTACTATCTCAAATAATTGATGATATGATACTTGATCTAACGCCCCATATTAGCATGTGTTTCTCTCTAAAGTAAATTACATTTATTATAATAACTAACCTAATCACTCCTGCCACTCGTCACAATAACTAGGTTGAATATTACTTATTAATGCAACATTTATGGACCATCACATAAGAATTTGTCTAAAAATTATGCATATTATCCAATCAAAATTAACAATTAGAAATTTTCATAGAGTATCAGACTGAAAGTGACTAAATAACTCTACTTTCATAGAGTTATCAGATTGTTGTTAAAAGATTATCAAGATGGGCAAGATGCTATTGAATTTAAGAATGAAGTTGTATTAGTAGCTAAGGTTCAACATAGAAATCAGGCTCCTAGGACTTTGCTTTGAAGGAGAATAAAAATTTGTAATATACGAATATGTGCCAAATAAAAGTCTTGATTACTATTTATTTGGTAAGGCGTACAAATAACAAACTAAGTATTCTTATATGAATTGACAGATGCAACTGAATAATATGCTATTTGAAGTTTCCATCTGATTACAATTTGTCATTTGAACTTATACAGACCATGCAAGACGAAGACAGTTGGATTGGGCAAAATGGTACAATATTATTAGAGGTATTGCTCGAGGAATTTTTCTCTTCAGGAGGATTCTCAACTTTGAGTTATATATTGTGATCTGAAAGCTGACAATATTTTGTTAAATGCAGATATGAATCCCAAAATTTCATATTTTGGCATGGCAAATGTTTTTGTTGTGGATCAAACTCAAGGAAGCACTAGTAGAATAGTTGGAACATAGTAAGCTATTTTGCTCTTCTCGTCTTTTTGAATTGTTTGAGTCAAGAAGTTTGATTTCCTCAGTCGAACTCTAACATCAATCATAGTAACCTAAAAGAGTATTCAATTATTCATTTTCAGAATCCTATATTATATCTTGTACTTCTATAGATACAACTAATCTACACCCTTGGAATTGTTGGATCCATCCACTACAACAAAACTGATCTTTAGTCTCGGAAAATTGGCCACGGTTTTACAAAAAATCGAGGCTATAGGTTTTTGGTCACGGTCTTCTTAAAACCGTGACCATAGTGTATATATATAATCTCGGTTTTTAAAATAACCGTGACCATAAGTGAAGTTACAAAAACAAAAAAAATTTATAGTCACGGTTTTTAAATAATCGTGACCTTAACGTATAATATAGTCTCGGTTTTTTTAAAACCGTGACCCAAAGTTTTTTTTTTTTTAGTTAAAATTAAAGTACTGCCTTATGATATATAAAAAAAAAAAAAAAAGAGGAACCTAACTCACATAACGCACTGGCGAAATCCCGAGTACCTGCTTGAGAGAGTCTCCGCCAACGTCCAGCCGCCAACGTCCACCCCACTCCCAGCCGAGCTCCTCCAGCCCACTTCCAGCCTCTATCGCCGTGCCTCCTCCCAGCCGAGCTCTTCCACCAGATCTGCAGCAGCCAACATAATCTTCCACCATCCGCGCGCTGCACCATCACCTGCCTTGCACCAGCCACGAGCTACCACCCACGGTCGCTGAAGCCCCGGCCGGATTTTGGTTTTTCGCCTGGGGAGACCGAGCCGCAGGAGTCTGATGGTTTGGATGAGTTGAGACGGGATGAGACAGCGAATCGGCTAGCGACAGTGTAAAAGGCTTAGTTTTCCCCAATTTTTTCCAACTTGGCAACTTGGTCAATAGCATTAGAAGTTCAGAGTAAATTAGAAAGGGACTTTGATTGGCTTCTTTTTTATTTCTTATTTTTCGAAATTTGAGTATATATCGATTACGTAGTCTGGATTTTGTTTCCTGCGATTTTGGTGGTTCAGTGCATGAACTAGCTGCTAAAGTTGATGAATATGCTCGTGGGATGATCAGTGGTTCTGGCTCAACACTATTTGAAGAGCTAAGACTTTATTACATAGGTCCAGTTGATGGTCACAACATAGATGACCTTGTTGCTATTCTCAAGGAAGTTAAAAGTACCAAATCAACAGGGCCAGTTCTAATTCATGTTGTGACTGAGAAAGGTCGAGGATATCCATATGCTGAGAAAGCTGCAGACAAGTACCATGGTATAATCTACTAGTTTTATGGACTTGCTTTTGTCTTCTAAAGGATAAATTTGTAGTTTACATATGCTTGTTTTAGTTCCTTTCCGTCCCCAAGTGTCTCCCTTACAACATCATGAATTTTTTTTTGCAAGTGCTTAGTTTTAGTTTGCAACAACTTAGCAAATTTCACTTGATTGTGATTTTGCAGGAGTGGCCAAATTCGATCCAGCAACTGGAAAGCAATTTAAAGCTATTGCTAGTACTCAGTCTTACACAACGTATTTTGCTGAGGCTTTGATAGCTGAAGCAGAAGAGGACAAAGATATTGTAGCTATACATGCTGCAATGGGAGGTGGAACGGGCTTGAACCTCTTCCTTCGCCGTTTTCCAGCAAGATGTTTTGATGTTGGAATAGCAGAACAACATGCTGTCACTTTTGCTGCAGGTCTGGCCTGTGAAGGCATTAAACCTTTTTGTGCAATTTACTCATCTTTCATGCAGAGGGCATATGACCAGGTAAGTCAATGGCTTCTTCTACTTCCATTATCATCTGCAACAAAATTTTTAATAATCCTATATTTGGTCATTATTAGTTGATTGATCCTCGAGTATTTTCCTCTAAAGACAGTGCCTCGTGTTTTTGCTGCAGGTAGTGCATGATGTTGATTTGCAGAAACTACCTGTAAGATTTGCAATGGATAGAGCAGGATTGGTTGGAGCTGATGGACCGACACATTGTGGAGCTTTTGATGTCACTTTTATGGCATGTCTCCCAAACATGGTGGTTATGGCTCCTTCTGATGAGGCAGAGCTTTTCCACATGGTTGCCACGGCTGCTGCTATAGATGACAGGCCAAGTTGCTTCCGGTATCCAAGAGGAAATGGCATTGGTGTCCCTCTTCCACCAGGAAATAAAGGCATTCCTATCGAGGTAGCTTCCAATAGTACTGTTCTACTGCAATCAAGTAAAATGCCTTTTCACTTTTGCACATTAATGTTAAGGTGAACTCAGGCTTCACATTATAACTATCTCATTTCTTGCTAAGTTACCAAGCTGTGTAACCGAGTTAATATTGCAAAATAGTTGCAATTTCAAGCCTATATAAGATAGTTTCAGTTAATATTATTATGTTTGGTAAAACTTTTGAACTTCAGGTTGGAAAAGGCAGGATATTGATTGAAGGGGAAAGAGTAGCACTTTTGGGATATGGAACAGCAGTTCAGAGTTGTTTGGCTGCAGCATCTCTGTTAGAATCCCGTGGTTTAAGACTGACAGTTGCTGATGCATAAAACCCCGTTTAATTATTAGTATTGTAATTATTATATGACACTCTATAATGTGTCATTAATTTTGAAACAAATTGGGCATTAATATTTATAATTTAAATCTAATTCGGATCGCATGAAATGTAATCGCTATATTAGTTTCAATAATATATTTTTGGATATGAATGTTGCATTTATAATATTGAAAAAACAGGTATTTAAATTTATTAAAATGCTAAAAATAGGTGCCATTATTTTGAAATGAACATTACCTATAGTCACGGTTTTTGAAAAATCGAGACCAAAAGTGCCGAAATATCACGAAATGAACATTACCTATGGTCTCGATTTTTGAAAAAACCGAGACCATAGAATTGTATAAGGTCTCGGTCTTTACAAAGACCGAGACCATAGGTATTACATATGGTCACGGTTTTTTGAAAAACCGAGACCTAAAGTGAACAATTGGTCACGGTCTATGAATAACCGTGACCATATCATATATCTACGGTCACGGTTTTTAACCGTGACCATAGGTCATAGTCTATGGTCTCTCCTTCTTAGGTCACGGTTTTTAAAACCGTGACCATAGGTCTACAGTCACGGTTTTTAACCGTGACCATATGCCAGTTTTGTGGTAGTGATCATTAGGAAGTTGTTATTCAAGAAATGAAGTCATGAGATGCATCCACATGAGCTTCTTATGCGTTCAGGAAAATCCTGCTTCTAGACCCACTATCGCGACAATAGTTTTAATGCTTAACAGTTATTCCATTACCTCAACAACCAGCTCTTTTCCATGGAAATAAAGCACAGACAAACTCTGAAACAAACAAATCAGCTTCATCGTCTGTTAATGATGAATCCATGATCCCCGAAATAGTGTGTGAAAACAAAGTAACCTCCAACATATGTGTATATCAATGAGTGTGCAATGATCTGACCAAAAAGAAAAAGTCTGCAATGCAAGTTCAACTGGTGGTTCTTTTTGCTAAAGAAGTTCAAGTCTGACGCATTGCAGGACCATTTGTTAGGTAAATGAAACGTGCCTTGTATAGTAATTTCTTCCTCTCAAGAATGTTAAGGTAAGGTAATGAAATGCAAATTGTCAACCTGAATTTTATTAGCATATGTTGATATCTCATATGGGGTTTTGATAGTTACTGACATGGGCGAAGCTTCTTTGGCCTGTAGCTCCAACCAATTTTTTTACAAAAAATTAATTATATATATATTTTTAACATTAAATAAATATTTTATTTGTAGTAATATATTGTGTCTAATTTTTATGTACATAATTTGATATATATTAACAATATTTAACAAATACTTGGATAAAACATGATTTGTAAATAAAGTGGTTAAATATACTATCTTTTTATGTATTTGGTAACTGTTAGTAACAAAAATAAAATTATAGTTATATATTATGTAAAAATTCTTCTTAAATGTGATAATCTAAATTTTTTTTTAAATATTTAACTCTATACTCAACATTACAAAAATAAAAAAATATAAAAAAAAGTATATAATATGCTTCAGATTAAAGCGTTAAGTTTATGTTTATCATATTTTTTTTCAACCTAAATTTTAATTTTAATTTTATATAATATTATATTATTTGAAATTTTATTTTAATAATTTTTTAGAATTTATTTAAAAAATTTATTATTTTTATTATCATTAGTTAGTTTTATATTATTTATCAACATATCTTTCTAAATATAATAAAAAGGGTTAAAGTTCTAAATCATATTTTACTTTTTACATTTTATATATTTTTTTAGTTTTAATTTTAACAACTAAAAATTTTAATGTGTTTGATTGAGCTTCCTATTTGCTTAGATTTTTAAGTTAATAAATTTATTTTATACATGAATAATACTAATACTTATTAACTTGCTATATTTTATTTAATTTTGGTTATAAATTAATTATAAAATGTTAACTTTATATTTTTTTAGTGTCAATTCTATGTCTCTAATATAATATGACATGAAAAATTTAGTGTTAGATTGAATATAATATTCTATAACTCATATTAATTTTCTATTTTATATAAAAAAAATTAATTTTTAACCCTCCATAAGCTCCACCCACGTGACGTTAGAAGACCAAGTAAAGATGGGTTCATAAGAATTGTGGTCGAGGGTGAGTTCATAACTTTGTATTTATAAAGAATGATTTAACTTTTGTAAATTTGTGCTCTTAGTTCTGCACTGCTGCTGAAGGGTTTTATATATCCTTGTTGACATGCCTGTGTGCTTAACTTCCTCTAAAAAAGATTATCTCGATAATTGTACAAGATATGTAACTCTTTCAAGAAGCAAGTGTATAGTTTTCTAGCATGAAAATGTATTAATTTGACTCAATTGAATTATAATTTATACACGTCGTTATTAATTGGTACGGTATATCTATCTAATAACCGAAAAGATTTATTCTTTTTATATTTGTTTTTTTAGCTATTTATATAAATTGGAGCCATACAAGAACGGGCATTTAATTGTTTATTTTGTTAACATTTCATATTTGATAGGTCCATATGATACTAATACAAAATTAAAGAAGTGAGACAAAGAAAATAAATTAAGGGTTATTTACTACAAAATATAAACAGTGAGAAACTAAGCATTAGTTTCTAAAAAATGTAGAACTATAAATACACAATCCATTAATTTAAATTACATATATGTACATTTGTCAAAGTGTAAACAAAGTTATAAAATTCCATAGCATTATTATAACCAGGTATTTTAAATGAGCAATTGAATTTTAACTTTAAAATTAAATAATAAATAGTTATAGCCAATTAAATAAAAAACAGATAACAATTATGAAGCATTTAATTTACTTTCACATCGCACAATTTTCAATTTTTTATTGAGATTTGAAAGGTCTCATCAATATATTTTTCCATTATTAATGTATTAATTTTAGGTTTTATGTCAAATTCGTTTGAAAAATAAATTACTGAAATATATAAGAGTAATAAACTTTTGTAACCATGCATTTTAAAGATAAATTTAAATTATACTTTAAATCTATGTCTAATTTATTAATTAATATTTTTAATTCTAATAATAATTAGATTTATAAGATAAGTTAAGTATTGATGTTTTTTTATTAATTGTTTCATATTAAATTGCTTCATCTCTACCTTTTATTCTTCCGTTTCTTTTCTTTTCAATTTTTTTTTACTTAAAAAAAAATTCTAAAATTCCCTTCTTTTTTATTAATAAATAGAAAATAAACTTACATATTTAGGTGGGATTCAAACTTTGGTTCTTAGTAGAGGAATTGAGAGTCTTACCACCTTAACTACAAAAAATTTCCAAAAAATTTGACAAATTTTAATTTTAATTTTTTTTTTACTTAAATAAGTATTTATTACACTTTTTAGTTGAATACAATTTTTTAATTAAATATTATAAATTTTACGTTAATAACCATATGGTTGTAAATCCTTAATTTATTGTGAGTATTTACTATTTATAATTACTCTTGTCATGGTCTTAAGATTAATAGAGGATAAAATTATCTATAAATCCAAAATATGATCGTTTTGGAATTTTCACTTTCATAATGAAAATTTGCTATTTTATAGTAGATAATAGATTTATGTTAAGATTTGTCGACCTTGTATAATCTATTGAGTATACATTTAATTGGTTAGAATGATCGGAGATAAAATTATCTTTAATGTATTTTTAATCTATCTCTTGAGCTTTAACATTTTACTAAATCGTAATTTATAATTAATTTAACACATATAGTAAAATTATTTAATTGAAAGAAATAATTTTTTTGTATATCAGACAAAGTTATATTATATATGAAATTTATTATTATTATTATTATTATTATTGTCTTATAAAAAAAATTATTTTTTAATGCAAAAACAATAGATCAATATATAATGGTGAATAAAAGCAAAAAGATATAAGTTACATGGAATAAAATGTAAATCACATAAAATGTTGAATGTAATCAAAGCGTAAATTAAATGTTAAGGGTTGTAAGTTACAACTTACAAATGTAGGGGTATGGTGTCTAAAATTTTATCACCATCATTTGCTGCAAAATAGGAAAACAAATAAGAAAATTCAAATTTTAAGATGAATGTACGTAGAGAATGTTGAACAAAAAAAAAATGATGGTGATGATAATAACAATAAAAATAAAGTGTATAAATGATGAGTTTAAGAATAAGAGCTAATTTGATTGGTAGGAGCTTGCATATTTTGTACTTTGGAGATTGCATATTGTGGAAAAATTAAGTGTTAAATTTAAAAGTAAGAATTGATTGTAATGGTTTTAACTTGTATGCTTTGCACTTTGCAAATTGTGAGAAAATTATGTATGAAATGATGAGTTTAAAAATAAAAATTGGTTGGAATGATTGAAGCTTGTATGTTTTGCACCCTAAGTTGGAGATTGTGGAAAATAAAATATTGAATTTAAGAGTAGGAATTAATTATAATGATTAGAGCTTGTATGTTTTGAACTTTGTATATGTAGAAATGTTTTAAAAGTTTAAAAAATTATTTGAAATAGTTGTAATTATTTATAAATAAATTGGTCAGTTATATTGTACTATTAAATTAAATTAAGATAAATTGATCCATTAAGAGAAGCTGGTTTGTTACTTCATATTTTTTATTAGTATAAAGTGGTACATTAGTAATAAATTTTTTTATCACAAATATTTGAAGCTGTTTATTTATATATAATTAGTTGTTAAATTCGTAAGCCATTTAATGCCATTTTTAAGCATGTGATCATTTTTTTGAATTATGAGGTCATTTATTCATAAATGTTTAACACAATAGCTTCTTTTGGTATGACTTCTATAATTAGCTCTTAACTTCTTTTAACCATTTAAGGCCATTTTTAAACATGTGATAATTTATTTTTGAGCCATATTGTCATCTATTTATAAATATTTAATACAACAGTGTTTTTTTTAATTTATTGTATAACTTTTTGCTCATTTATATTTGAATTTAATTTACATTAAAGGCAATTAATGATAATAATTTTAATAATTATTAAGAAATATAATTGATTAATATTTTTATGCATTAATTTTTTAAAGTCTATTTTATTTTAAATAATGATAATTTTGTAGATTAATATTTTATTTTATTCAAGAAGGCACATGAATTCAAGAATGACCTTACGTCAGTAGCAAAGTTTCAATATAGAAATCTTTTCAGGCTTTTAGGACTTTGCCTGGTAAGTAGTGATGTAAATAGGGCCATCTCGCCCCCATCTCGTCTTATGTTTATGATCCCAAATGAATTAATGGGTTAGAAATATCTCATTTCATTGAAATTTTGGCACAATCCATCCCCTCTCGATAGCATGTGGGATGACCGATGGATTTCAACTTTTAGCCATTGTTTTCTCTTTTCATCTTAACATACCTTGAAAAACATTATATTTTCCTTCTTCGAGTGACTATATTCAATAATATTGACTGAGAATTTGTTAATCAGTGTAATAGCTTTATCAGCACATTGTGTAATGTTGTATATCTAGATTGAGGTGTATACTCAAGTGTATGGATTTGCATATATATGATTAATATATCTGAAAGTTAGTTAGGGAGGGGTTGTTTAGCCTGTTAACAACCACATATCATTATAAGTGTGAAGATTTTTCACTGATGTAATTCAATATAGAAAATATCTTTAGATTCTCTTAATTCCTTCCTTCTTCTTGCTTCTATTTTCCTCCTCAATATGGTCAGTTTCTAATTCTTTTATGGTATCAGAGCTCCAATGGCTCAATCAAGTGCTTCTGTAGGCGTTAATGGAGAGGTGATAACTCTGAATAGTAATCAGTAGAATATTCTATCATATTCTTTGTTTAGCATACCGATTAATTCTTTAAGATGCAACCAGTAGTGGTGAGAATGCTGGGGAAGTATTGCAAGATAATCCAGAGAGTTTGAAATCTGGGATCGTAAAGACAAGATAGTAATGAATTAGATCTATAATTCTGTTTCTCCAAGCAAGTTGAAATTTCTATATGGAAACTCATCATCTCATGGATATTGGACGGCTTTGTCAAGAAACTTTCAGGATCATTCTAGTTCAAATCTGATGGAATTAAGGTGGAGGTTACAGACTATAAGAAAAGATAATCAGACCATGGATGAATATATTGAGATGGCAAAGGAATTGTTTGATTTAATGACAGCAATAGGAGATCATATTTCTGTTAGAGAGCAAATCCTTTATCTAATGGGGGGTTTGAATTCAACTAACTATTTGTCTCTTGTTACTACAGTAACTAATAAAGAGAAGGTACCTAGCTTGGATGAAATTTTCTCCATGATGAGAACTCATGAAAGTCAAATTATGAGAATGAGTCCAATTGATTTTCAGTTAATACAAGCTATTATTGCTCATAACAATCTCACCACAAACACTCAATTCTCACAGCATGCACAGGAAGTTTTACAAAACCCTAGACCTGATGGAATAATATGTGATAATTCTCAATAAACTGGTGGTATAGTGGCTTCTCAACACCAAATGTCTCATGCCTTTTCTAACTAACCTAATCAACAGTTACAACAAAGCTTTCCTCATTATGATAATAGTGAAAGAGGTAGATATAAGGGGACTTGTCAGATATGCAAAAAGGTAGGCCATAGTGCCTCACAATGCAGATTTAGGTATGCATAGTCACACAATAACTCAAGTACTAATCAAACTCAATCGTTTGTGCCTAGGCATCCTATTTCATCCTTTTCCATAACTAGACCATAAGTTAATTTCTCACACTTATCTGCTATATCTCAACAACAACAGTTTTCACCATCTGGTTTACCATTTGTACTACCTTTGCACATAATTCTACAAATCCAACACAACAGATTCACACTCCATCTTCAATATCTTATCCTAGTTCTATGATTCCACCAGACTTGAGCACACAATCTGCTGGTTATCCATCGATGAATTTGACTTAACATGGTACTCAATATCCTATGATTTGTGGGTGTCATTCTCAATGGCCTATGTATCCACCATAGGCTTATAATACTATGGTAGCTACACCTACTGTTCATCAAGATCCTCAGTAGTACATGGATTCTGGAGCTAGCCATCATCTCACATTCAACAATACAAATCAGTCAGGTGCTTCTCCATATGCAGGAAATGAAACTATGCTATTAGGTAATGGCAATTCAGCATCTATCTCTCATATAAGTCAAGGTCATATTAGTAGTGGTAATTTGATTTTTAAGCTCAATAATCTACTACATGTACCTCAGCTTGCCAAGAATCTCATCTTAGTTAGGCAGATGTGCATAGATAGTAATGTTTCAGTAGAATGTTTTCCTAACACTTTTTGTGTGAAGGACCTGAGTCAAGGGAAGATAGTATTGACAGGAGGAGTGGATAATGGGCTCTACAAGTTTCCTAATGGTATGTCTTCTACTGAGGAGTCAAAGCATAGAAACCAGGTTCTTAATTGTACTTCTACTATTGATTCTTGCCTATTACCAAACATTGTCAATTCTGTCAATTGTAGTTCACATGCTCAATGTAATAAAGCAACTTTGGATAGTCTTGTTTGACATGATAGACTATGCCATCCTCACTTACCTGTATTGAAACAAGTTTTACATGAAATGAATATTTCTTGCTCATTTGATTCTACTGTAGAAGTGTGTGGTACATGTCAAATGGGTAAATCACATAGACTGCCTTTGAGTCATATTCATGAAAGATCACATCTAGCATTTGAGATTGTGCATGTAGATATATGGGGTCCCTCTCCTATTGTGGCAGATAATAGAGTAAGGTACTTTGTGCTCTTTGTGCTCTTTGTGGACGATCATACTCGCTTTCAGTGGTTGTATTTGTTATATAACAAGAGCCAAGTTGCTCATACTTTCTTACACTTTGAAGCTTTGGTTGAAAGACAACTTCATAAGAAAATTCATCAACTATAATGTGACGGTGGAACTGAGTTTAAGACCTTAGAGCCACACTTGTTTCAAGGTGGTTATAAGAGGAGAATTACCTGCCCATATACTCCAACTCAGAATGGAGTTGTAGAGCGCAAGAATAAACATGTTGTTGAAACTGGGTTGTCCATGATGATTAAAGCTGGCTTGCAATTAGAGTTTTGGACTTATAGTTTCAAGACTACCGTTTACTTAATAAATAGACTACCTTCAAGAACACTGTCAAACAAGTCTCCATATGAGTTATTGTATCACCACAAACCAAATTACTCTAATCTGCATGTGTTTGGGTGTCTTTGCTTCCCTTATACTAGACCCTACTCAAGTACAAAGCTAGATATCAGGTCAGTTCCTTGTGTCTTCTTGGGATATCCTGAACATCAGAAAGGGTATAATTGTATTGACCCAATTACTAAGAAAGTTTATGTCTCTCTTCATGTGGTTTTCAATGAGTTGAAATTTCCTTACCTTGTCACGGGTGTGAGTAATTCAAATTCAGTGTCATCTGCTTCACTCAGTGATAGGTTGCAATCACCTGTCCATTTTGTCAATCTTCCACAGTCTCATGGTCAAAATAAAGCTGTTTTCAATGTCCTTGAACCTATGGCTCAAATAAACACTCCTGTCATGAGTCTCACTCACAGTCAATTTTTGTCCTCTAGTGCTCATTATTCTAATAAAGTCAACACTTCCAACTCAACGTCTATTTCTTCACTTCCAACGTCTCATTTTTCACCTCTGCCTATTTCTCCTACTCAGTCTAATAGTCAAGATTGTCCTTCCTCAGATAAGTCACAATGTCCTTCTTCCCATGAACCGATTTCTACTTCTACTTCTTCTCTATAATCTTCAATGTTTCCTTATTCCTCATCTGGGATTCCTCTCATTGATAACTCAGAAGGTTTAAATCTTACTGTTGACTTGCCTTCCATGTCTCAGATACATAAGCCACCTACTAATGATAATATCCACTCTATGCAAACAAGAGCTAAGTCGGGTATCTATAGACCCAAGGCACTAGTAACTGATGTTATTCTTCCTATACCAACCACAGTAAGAGAAGCATTGAAACACTCTAAATGGGCTGAGGCCATGAGAAAGGAATATGAGGCTTTGTTAAGAAACTCAACTTGGGAATTAGTCCCTCCACCTCCAAATGGGAAGATCATTAGTAATAAGTAGGTATTTGCTGTGAAGCTCAAATTTGACAGGACTTTGGAGAGATATGAGAGTAGACTTATTGCTAAGGGATTTCTTCAAACTGAAGGAATCGATTACAATGAGACATTTAGTCCTGTTGTGAAGCCTACAACTATTGGATGTGAACAATGCCTTTTTAAATGGAGACTTGGAGGAGGAAGTATATATGTATCAACTTGAAGGATTTGTTGATCCAGCTCATCTAGAGCCTGGTATACCAAACTGAGTAACTGTCTGATTTCATGGGGCTTTAAAAGCTCTCAATCTGATACACTATGATGCTATATGATGATGGAGTAAACACAGTGATGTTGTTAATCTATGTAGATGATATTTTGATCACTGGATCAAATGAAGCTTTCATACAGAGTCTGATTTCTAAGTTGAATAATGTATTTGCCTTAAAAGATTTAGAGGAGCTGAACTATTTCTTAGGCATTGAAGTGACACGGTCTGAGGGTGTTCTTCACTTAACTCAACAAAAATATATAACTCAACTGCTAGAAAAAGTACAGCTTTCAAATACTAAACCTTATTCTACTCCTCTTGCTCCAGGGAAAAATCTATCTAAATTTGATGGTAGTCCTTTAAAGGATGTATGTCCTTATAGGTCCATTGTAGGTGCACTTCGATATTGCACTCTTACAAGACCGGATATCGCATATTCAATTAATAAGCTATGTCAGTTTCTACAGTGTCCTATAGATGTTCACTGGCAAGCTGTGAAGAGACTGTTGAGGTATCTTAAAGGAACAGTTGGGTATGGACTTGTTTTATAGAAGACTGACTTGGTGACAGTGATGGCTTATACAGATGCAGATTGGGCATCTTGTGTTGATGACAGAAGAAGCACTGGAGGATGGTGTGTGTTTTTACGCAATTCTTTGGTGTCATGGAGTTCTAGAAAATATTGTGTAATGTCTAGATCTTCAACAGAAGCAAAGTTTAGGTCTTTGGCTCTTACTGTGGCTGAAATTATGTGGTTAAAAAAGCTACTGACAGAATTAAAAACTGAGCTCCCTACTGCTCCTGTTATCTTCTGTGACAATCAAGGTGCTGGTGCTTTAGCTAAGCATCCTGTGCTTCATTCAAGAACAAAGCATGTGGAGATTGATTTTCATTTCATTCGTGAAAGAGTGCTAACTGGAGAAGTGTGTGTGGAATATATTACAAGCTAAGAACAGCCTGCAGATATAATGACAAAGTCTTTAGGGTTTGCTAGATTTACTAATCTTAGAACCAAACTCACAGTTCTCAATAGAGACATGAGCTTGAAGGAAGATGTTAATCAATATAATAGCTTTATCAGCCCATTGTGTAATGTTGTATATCTAGATTGGGGTGTATACTCAAGTGTATGGGTCTACGTGTATATGATAAATATATCTGAAAGTTAGTTAGGGAGTTCACGTGGGTTGTTTAGCCTGTTAACAACCACATAGCACTTTAAGTGTGAGGATTTTTCACTGATGTAATTCAATATAAAAAATATCTTCAGATTCTCTTAATTCCTTCCTTCTTCTTACTTTTATTTTCCTCCTCAGTATGATCTGTTTTTAATTCTTTTAGAATTACTTCATTATTTAGGAAAAAAAAACTTATTTTAATATTTTTTTCACTTAAAATTCTCAATAATTAAACTAAAATTTTCGTTAGAAAACTTTGTCATGCACAAATCAAATGTTAATCACCATTAACCCAAATTAAAACATTTTTCATCATCCCAATTCGTAAATACAACTCAAAAAAATCAAAATTTAATGACCCATAAATCAAAAGAATATACTGACAAAAAAAAAAGTATGTACAGAACAAAACCCATACTCTAATTTGACCAATCCCACCATAAAAATAGCATCAATTGGAGAAAGACTAAAAACAAAGGTAGATTAAAAACACCAAGTTTGTTCATTGCTTTCCATTATTTTACGTAGAGATGGAGAAGCACCTAGATTTAATCTACTAATATAGATGGTGTTTTGAAGAAAACAATAGAAAGTTTAAAGAGCGACAATAAAGACGACCCAGTTCGACGCATCAACGATGAGAGCTGTAACTTATCATCCACGATGACGCAAAATATTCCGTAACAAGGTTGAAAAATTAAGAACAAGACAACGAGACCTAATTGATGTCACTGACTTTTCGTTTTATTTATTTTTATTGCACCACTTGACTAGTTTAATGGTAAGAGACGAAAATGTTCTCTTATTTGAATATGTTTTCAATAAAAGCCTTTGACCATTTTCTATTTGGTAAGTCAAGTACTAACTTCAACTTCTATTACCAAAGGGGAGTTTTCAAACAACGTTTATTTAATTTTTATTTTGTTTAAATTTTTTTTTATTTGATAAAATTATTTTAAAATTTAGTATCTATTATCTATTTATTATTTATATATAAAGGAGAGTCTGTTTTTTTTTTTTTTCTATTTATTTGTGTTTGGTATTTTTATTTATTTTATTTTATTTTCTATTTATTTGTATTTAATATTTATATATATTTTTTATTTTGTTTGAAATAAAAAATAAAAGGCTAAAAAAATAGTTGATAACTTATATAATCTGACAGTATATTGGTAGAAATGTATTATTTTTTAGCAATATTATATATACTAAGTTGTTATATATATTAAATAACATATAATAAAAAAATAATTAAATTATATATCACTCGTGACTTATATGTACTACTAGTGCCACATAGGCTTTTGGTCTTATTGGTGCATACCACAGTGGGGTCTTCAATTGGGGTGAAGTCATAACAAGGTAGCTGTAGAGAAACCTGTGGATAGATTGAATCGCGATAAACTCATGGAAATAAATAAAAAAAATTAAGTATCATGTTACCTTCAAGAAAATACTCTTTACAATATTACAATAAGCTTTCTTTTTAAAAAATGAAATTTTTATCAAATAATTGAATCTTGAAATAATTTTTCTTACCATTTTTTTAACAAGTATATATTTTTACGATTCTTTGAATAGTAAAAAAAAATTAAAGAAGAAATTGTGAATTTCTTTATAAAAAAATTGAATTTGTAAATAAATAATGAAAAAAGTTGGTAAAGTAAAGAGATAATTAATAAGTTAAAAAATATCGAACGCATGACACGAACTTAGAGAACGAATCTTCAATTACTATATACTAACTTCCTGACAGACATTATTATAAAAATAAAAAATAAATTGGTTAACAAGCATGATAGGAAGTGAAAAATATGTATTTCATTTATTTTAAATCAAATCATTTTTTTCTAGATCTAACTTTATATATATATATATATCGAAATATCCTCCATACAAATAATATTTATTTAATTTTAATTTTTTATTTGATAAAACTATTTAGGAGTTTAAGTCAAAAAATTCTCAGAGAAGTAAAAAAAAATTATATTTGATTTTTTTAATTTTCTAATATATTTTATTTCATTTGATAATTTTTTTATATTATTGTTATGTTGTTTGATAATGTTATTTTGAAGTTGATACTAAATGATATATTTCTAATTGCATAAGAAAATAATATCATACCTTATAAGTTTTATTTATTCTCTAGTTATGATTGAGATAGTTTATTTTATACCAAAAAAAATGCAAAGGTAACATACATTTGTACTTATATTTGTATCCATATTAATTATAATAAGACTTTTTAAAAAAAAATTCTTTGAAATTGAATAGATTTTTTTCATTTTCAAAATTACTTGACTACTTATCACATCATAATTAATATGAGTATAAATTTATATGTTTTAACATTACACTTTTACCACTGACTCAAAAAAAAAAAAAAAAAAGCATTCATCTTCTATCAGATCAATTTTTATCACATTAAGAATACATATATATATGTGTATTAGTTCAAAAAAATTTTATTGTTCAATTTTAAATAATATATAATAGTTTAATTAGCTATTTTTTTAATAACATTATCTATTTTAGAAACAGTTTATAAAATAGTAAAACTTGTTTGACATCAACAATTAAGCAATTTAAATAGAATACATCTTTTAATATTTTTAACTTATTATGCATAATTTCTTACATTTTAAAAATATATATGACATAAATTCTATTTAAAAATATAAAAAATTTATGATTTGAGTTTCAATATATATATATATATATATATAAAAGGAAGCACGTGCCTTAAAACTAGTAATTTTAATAAATGCAAGTGATATTTTAATAAAAAAAAATATTAATAATAGAATAATTTAAAATTAATCTTATAATTTAATGTTTTGTTCTTTCAAAATTAAAAAAAATTGTTATGATATTAATATCTTTTGTTCTAGAAATAAGCTACCCTTAATAAAATATTCAAAATGAAATTTCAATTATAAAATTTAATTGAATTTAATTGAATTTTACCTCTTTTCACAAAATTTTTATATAGCCTACTAGGAACAGTCAATTAAATTGATCGACTCAATCGAATATAATAGAAGGTTATATAATTAAATATATATTATTTTTTGCTGTTAATATTAACAAATTCTTCGAAATTCTCATGAAGGATCTCAAACCTGTATTTGTTACTAAATTGCCTATATTTGTTACGTAACGAATAGCAAATAATTTAACATTTCATCAAATTTAATCTTACAAATAATTTTTATCCTATTTTATTTGAGCTCATTCCAGACTTATGATGAATAATAATCTTCTTCAATAATCTGTAAGTCAAGTCAACACTCTTTTCCTAGTGGTCAAGACACATCTGTTTTCGACCATAACCCACTTCACAACAATTTTTTTTTTAATTTTTTTTCGAACACTTCACAACAAATTAAGACTCTCCCAATATTCATATATACAATCCCTTTCTTGCTTCCTCGTCATTCCAGTCCCATTACTCAGCTCTCTCCAAAACAAGAAACTTATAGTTATCATTAAAAAAAAAAAAAAAAAATTTAATAGAAAAATGATTCACCACAAAAAGCCCTTTACCTGTTTGTTGCTATTAACTCTGCTCAGCTTCTTCTGCCTAAAAACCAAAGCCAACCCTGTTTACCTCTACAACAATTGTACAAACACAAGCACTTTCACACCCAACAGCCTCTATCAAACCAATCTAAATCACCTCCTCTCTTCCCTCTCCTCCAACTCTACAACCAATGAATTCTCCACTGTCACAGCAGGCCAAGGCTTATCTGCTGTCTACGGCCTCTTCCTCTGCCGTGGAGACGTCGGTGCCAAAGTTTGCCAAGACTGTGTGAACGTCGCCACAAAAGACATCGTCAAAAGATGCCCAGGAGACAAAGAAGCTATTATTTGGTACGACGAGTGCTTCTTACGCTTCTCCAACCGTTCTTTCTTCGGCACGGTCAATGAACGACCACGTTTTGCTCTTTTAAACACTGGGAACGTGACAGAGCAAACCCGTTTTAACCATACGCTACTAGCAATGATGAACGAGACGGCAGCCGAGGCGGCGAAAAGTGGGGTGGGAAAGAAGAAGTATGCGACTAAACATGTAGAATTTACTGCGTTTCAGACACTGTACACGCTTGTGCAGTGTACGCCGGACTTGTCTGGAGAAAATTGTAGAAGATGTCTTGGGGATGCAATAGGGCGTCTTCCTATATGCTGTAATGGAAAGCAAGGGGGACGAGTCCTGTTTGCGAGCTGTAGTGTTAGGTACGAGTTGTACCCTTTTTACAATGAAACCACAATTGCTCTGCCTCCGCCGCCGATAGCTAAAGGTAAATTTACTTAGAGCTCACTGTGTTTTTTAATTAAAAATAATAATTTTTATTACAATTTATACGACATTAATCTTCTATTAATAAGAGTCTACAATCAATTCTTTAATTTAAATTCTCAACTTTAATTAAATGATTGGAAGTAAGTGGATCCATTCTAAAACTCTTTTCAATATGATATCGTGTTGACTAGTTGCGTTTCAAACTCGTTTATCGTGTGTGTAGGATTTAAAAAATAAGGGGTTATGCTATATCTTCAATTAAACCTTGTTTTATTTGCATCTGAGAACATCTGTTTCTGCTGGAAGACGGAAGACCCCAACTCCATTATCCTCGTTCTGCTTTATTTTTAAAGTAAAATGAGTTGGAAAATGACACTTCTAATCTAAACCTCACATTGATTTACAATTATCTTGCGGTAGAGCACTACAGTAACTTTATTAGTTATAATTGTATGTATATTACTGCTATTAATTTTATTATTGTTACACAAAAAATTCATAAAATATTTATTTTACTTTTATTATTAATTAATAGAGTTGTTATTAATAAATTATTATTGTAATAATAATAATTTAAATTATGATAATATTAATTTTATAAACTTTGCAATTATATTTGAGATATATTAAAATTTTTCCATTATAATAATGTTGTACATTCGAATATTCTTCATATGAATGACAAACAATTATTTCATTTTCTTCATTGGCTACTCTATCGTCTCTTTTCAAAATTATTATTACGCCAGTATTGGACTCTCATACATTGTTGTGCTTCTAGAATAACAACTCATGAAGAAAAGTCTCTGCATAAGCTGTTACAAAAGTCTTTGTATCTGAAAATTTCTTTGCTCATTTGTTTTCGTGATTTGAAAATTAAAAAAGAAATATTACTGGCTAACTTAAAATAAAAAATTTATTGTTCATTTTAAATTCATTGTATTGCCTATAACAGATTACGCCTTAAAGATTGTGTGGTTACTACTAAATAACCCTCACGATAAACGTTGACATCTTAGCAGGAAAAAGCAAATTCAAATCTACTACAATTGTGGCCATTGTAGTCCCAATTGTTGCTGCTGTAATACTTTTCATATTAGGTTACTGTTACCTAATCAAGGGGTCCAAAAAGAAGTACAATTCTGTGAAGCAAAAAAATGGTAAAATCATATTTTTGTCTTTTAGTGCTCTACTCTGAATAACTATTTTTCATAAGTTTAGTCTTATCATTTGGCTATGTAGGTGGTAATGATATTGCTACAGCAGAGTCGTTACAATTCGACTTTGCTACAATTGAATCTGCAACAAACAAGTTTTCCATTGATAATAAGTTGGGTGAAGGAGGATTTGGTGAAGTTTACAAGGTATTGTAAAAGCCATCTATTGATTTTCAAAACTCAAAAAAGGGTCAATTAGACTCTTCTAACAACTTATCATAATACACGTTCAGGGAACTCTTTCAGATGGACAAGAAATAGCTGTAAAGAGGTTATCAAAAAGTAGTTCAAGGCATGGTGTAGAGGAATTTAAGAATGAGGTTGTAGTGGTAGCCCAGCTTCATCATAGAAACCTTGCAAGATTGTTAGGATTCTGCTTGGAACGACGAGAAAAGTTGCTTGTCTATGAATACATTCCCAACAAAAGTCTTGATACTATCTTATATGGTTTGTCAACCTATATATACACGCATTGTATGTTTGTTTGAAATTTGAATTTTTTTTGTTTGCTTCAAACATGCCTGAACCATGTTGTTGAATTTGCAGACCCTAAGAAGAAAGTGCAATTGGATTGGTCAAGACGTTACAAGATAATAGGAGGAATTGCTCGTGGGATAGTTTACCTTCATGAGGACTCTCGGCTCAAAATTATACACCGTAATCTTAAAGCTAGCAATATATTGTTAGATATTGAGATGAATCCCAAAATTTCTGATTTTGGAATGGCAAGAATTTTCGGAGCTAATCAAGCTCAAGGGAACACTAGTAGGATTGTTGGAACTTAGTAAGCTCTTCTGATTCATTCTTCAATAGGGAGAACAAGCTTAATAAATATGATTAAAAATTCTTCATTTTGTGATCTTTAGATTTGAATCTCTAAAATAGCACATATATATTGTACATGATCGAATTGACTCTAAAATAATTTGTTTGTTTGTATGTATGTATGTACATATTTAATATATGTATATGCTATATACAATTGACATTTTATTTTGAGACAAATTCAATTATATACAACTTGTAGATGCTATTTAAGGCCCATATGGGTGGATTTTTGTATTAATTGGTCGTTTTTTTGGAGTTGTCTTGCAGTGGTTATATGGCACCAGAGTATGCAATGCATGGACAATTTTCTGTTAAATCAGATATTTACAGTTTTGGGGTGTTGATCTTGGAGATTTTAAGTGGCAAAAAGAACAACAGTTTCTATCAATCAGAATATGCTGAGGACCTCTTGAGCTATGTCAGTATAAACAACAACTTTTCACAACTACTTTATACTTTCTAATTTCTAAATTATAAAACTTTATTAACTTGTTGATTCAAATTATTTAGACTTGGAAGCTTTGGAGAGATGGAAAATCCTTGGAGTTACTGGATCCAATCTTAATGGATTCTTTCTCAGAAAATGAAGTTGTTCGTTGCATTCATCTGGGCTTATTGTGTGTGCAAGAAAATCCAGAAGATAGGCCGACAATGAAATTAATAGTTACGATGCTAAATAATTACTCTGTGAGATTGCCTTTGCCGCAACAACCAGCCTTTTACATTCCAAATGGAATAAAAAAAGACATGCCACGAGAGAAGCTCAAGTTTGATTACTCTGCAAGCACATAAATGCCCTCGTCTATTAATGAAGTTCAATTAGCGAGTTTTACCTTCGATAAAGATGGTATATATAGCTGAATAATCTTTTTCGGTCCATAATATAGCTGGACAAATGTGCTAAGTTAAGTTTGTATATATGTTTAATAACTGGTATGCTCAAATTTACACAATAAATTTTGATTCTTAAGTTACTCTAGCATTTCTCATATTCTTTTTTTTTTTTCTAAGAATATTTAGAATTTGAACTTGTTATCTTTGTTCAATTATGAAGAAGAATGCGAATAATTTTTTGTATACTAGAAACGGGAGATGACAGATATAACCTATAATGACTTGTTTGTTACACAGTTTAAAGATCATAACTATATAACTTCTATACAATTATATATTTGAATGTGAAATCAGACTGTATAAAAATAGTACGGTTATGTATAAATTTTGTAAGGACGCTTAATTTTGAATATTTAAATTTTCAATTATAAAATTACTCGTTTTTATTTTTTTCTTTGATAGTTAAAAATAATATTTTTTTTTATTTTTAAAATGTATTAAAAATATAAAAATAAATTAAATATTGATACAAATAATTTTCTATCAAAATATTTATAATTAATTTTATCGGACTATATTATACAAATTTTCACTAAACATTATATAAAATAATTATAATATAATTTAATACAATTTAATCATATATATCTTAGATTTTCAGCTGTAAATATAAAATTATAAGGAAGTAAACTTAAAATATAAAATGCCCTTTTTTTAAGGGAATTTAGTAAATAAATTATCATTTAAGCTGGTAAGATAATATTGAAGTTCAGAGAAAAAGAATAATAATAATATTGAAATTGATTCTAAATCGAGACCAAGTGCCTGTATTGTAGAATGCGACGTCATCTTATAAACGCCTAGAAAGAGTTTGATTTTGTTGGTCTGTTGGAAGAAAACAAATGAGAAAATAACATCATCTCCTCCAGGTTAGTGATGTAGTGCACAGGGGCGGAGGCAGGATTTAATTCCTGGGGCTGTCCATGTCATCAAAATTCTAAGTATGTTTGTATCCAACAATCACTAGAAAAAAAATGCACAAAAAAGAGTACTCACTTGCTCAAATGGCAACAAGAGATAAATTGGAGTAGCCATCGCCATAGTAGACAATGAAAGTAGCCAACTGTTAGAATATAGCTAGGCATCCTTGGTGAACAGATCATGACATGCCTAAAGACCCTCAGAACTGGAAATGTGTACGAAGTGATTGTGTAAGGATGACTAAAATAGCCCGTATGTACGAAGTGTCAGTTAAGCGTCGTACAGAACAAGAGACCCGTGCCGGTGAAGTGATCTAAACATCGTCTTCGTTACCCGAGCATATATGAACTTCGTACACACTGAGTCATACGACCTCGTATTCACGAAGTCATCAAGTTCTGCACGGTCTAACTTACATGACCTCGTATGTACGAAGTTGAACTACATACATCAAAATACTTCCATAAAGGTGTGGCTGATTACAAACCACTGATAAAACTCCTTCATATCGCGTGCTGATACCAACTCTTATCAAGGAGTATAGTATGACGTCATTTCATAAGTACGATCTGATGCTGGGCTCGGCATCGGATAACATCGTACGCACGATGTTACTTACATTGGCCGACCACAAGACATCGTACACACGAGGTAAATGACCCACCCTTTGATTCCACACGTGCGCCACAGGTCACACGTCATTTCAAGAAGGGACAGTCTGCATAAACGTCCAATCTAATTGACATGTCGCAGGGTGTCAGACTTTGTCTCATCAAGACAGCTGTAAAATGTAAACACCTATATATATGTAATGATAGTCTCAATAGAAGGGGATACATGATTTTGGAAAGTTATAGTGATTCCTAGTGTGATAAATTCTTAAAAAATACCAGCAGAGACAAGCCAAAGTAAATTCTCAACGATCTCAGGGCGCAAATTTGTATATTCTTAACATTTCTTGTTAATGTAAAAAAGATATTAAGACTTTACATCAAAACATCAATAAAGCAGATCCAAAACTGGAAGTCTATGAGTACATATCATTTCAGCGGTTTCACTCAGGTTAAGAGCTAAAAAAAATTCAACCTATACTTGGCTCAACATCACCACCAAATCAATAAAACAGAATTCGACCCAAAACTATCAAAGTCTATAATTATATGCAACTTTTGCAGTTCGATTCAGATGAAGCCCCAAAAATTATCAAGCTTTACCCAGCCAAACATAACTACCTAGCTTACGAATCTGATAGATGAGAAATTATGTTTTACATAATAAAAAAAAAAAAGCAAATCACACTCGAGAGCTTCATTCATTACCTTCACAATTCTCAATTTTCTCAAGACACAAACTAAACCCAGTGATGTTAACTCAGATCCACCTTCAGTAAGACCAAATCTAAACCTTGGTTCTCAAACCCATAAATCAAATTCAATATAAAAAATTAACAATGAAAACCTAAGGCAATATCAGATCAAATAGTAGTGACAGTAACTCCCTGGGATTGTGAAATGGTCCGACCTTATTGGCATACAAAAGTACCATTTCTCCTTCTTTGAAATGGTGATGCGATGCATCGGATCTCACCTGATCTGGACCACCAAAAACAACAATCAAGGCGATGAGTATCACCGCCATTGTCTTCTCCATTGCACTACCCTCGAACCAAACTAGACTTACAGAGCTAGAGATGCACAGAGACGATAACACAATCAGAAGCAAAATGATTTGGGTTTCAAATCTGACTAGCTCCGCCCCTGGGCAGACGGCATACGGCAGAAGCTGGAGCTGGAGTTGGAGTAGATGAGCAGCAACAGCCAACAAAGGGGCAGACAAAAAAAATTTCAGAAAATTCGGCCGGGGCTTCAGCCCCCCCAGCCCCTGAATAGCTCCGCCCCTGGTAGTGTAATACTCGGTCACACGCACCACTGTTTTTTAGTTTTCTAAATGCGACTATCTTTTTTATAAAAAAAAAAATTATCATGGTGATCCTCTAAATTTAATTATTTGTGTCATTTAATATTTTATATTATAAGTGGTATCATTTAGTCTATTAATTTAAAAAAAAATGAGTTAATTAAAAAAAGTTAAATAATTTTAATAATTTTTTAATTTAAATATTATTTTTAAGAGTCTAATTAGGAATAGATTATATTATTTTTATATTTAAATTTTAATTTAAAAATAAGATTTTAATTTAATAATTATTTAAATTATGTGTTTTGTGTTGAAAAGAATTTTCAAAATAAATAAGAGTCTCACGTTGAAAAAGTGATAGACTTGAAAATACTTTATAAGGATTTGAAAAGATGTAGTGGTAAAAAAAACATATGATGGGAGTATGACCTTCCAAATGCACTTATTTATTTTGAATCTTTGGATTCCTAAAGGTACATGATGGTTGATTCATAACCATTGGTTGTGATGGATAGTTATGATGGTTGATTTATGACCATTAATTGTGATAAATAGTCATAATAATTTATTCATGACCATTGATTGTGATGAATAGTCATGATGATTGATTATGATTGTTCAAAAATAGTGACCGATGGTTGACCACGTTGATCAATATTTGATCAAACTTTAACAGGTTAAAATAAGTACAATTTGAGCCATATAATGAATAAGATGCAATCTGGACCCTTGATTGATAATAAGACATGATTCTTGGTAAAAAAAATTGTATTATTTGAGAACATTATATATCTTGAATGCTCTTCAAGTTGAAAGTATTTTAGGTTGTTTTTGTCAGTACCTACCATAGATAATAAAAGCTTTATTGTATCCTGGAGACGTATTTATTAAATCTTAGTACATCACCAAATTGATGGAGATAAATAGAATCTTAAGAAGAGTGATATTATATTATGCCTTAAAACCTTAGTTAAATTTTACAAATTTTAACAGAAAGTTCGATCCAATTTTTTTAACATTTTGTTCTTAATAAACTTTTTTTTTTAATTTAAGGATAAAATAAAATTATTTATAATTTAAAAGATTAAATAGTATAAATGAGATTTTTATGTCTTTTTTTTTTTTTTTTTAATATAAACCTCACACATTTATAAATAGAATTCTAATCCTCTTTTAAATAACATATATAAATGATTGATTTTTATGTCTATTTTTTTTTTTTCTAATATAACCTCACATTTATAATAGGTATAATTCTAATGACACTTCTTCACAATAGAACTATTTTATGAGTGTCTGAAATTTGAATTGTAATAAAAAGAGCTATACTTACCAATTAGATGAACCACAGCCGCAGCACTAATTGACTTTAAAAACACCAAGGTCTGTGTCACTTTATTGCTGTCCTAACAGATTTCTTCAGCCACCGGAATTGACTTTTTACTCTCCAAAATTAAGTCATTACAAGGTCCACTTGTTTACTCTCCATTATTACTCAATAACAAATAAGATATAGTTAAACTTCTTATTTGTTTTATGTGGAGTTTTTTTTTTTTTTTTTTTCAATAAAGGTTATAGTTAGCAGTTTTCAGTGAGTGCACCGAAATATCTCAATTAAGTTGGCACTTCTTTAACATCTTCTTCATAAAACCGCTCAACTATTAATATTATTAAATAACAATAAAATTTAAATTACAAATAAATGTTCTCAACAGAATATGTAATTAGGTTTGTTGTTAGCATCTGAATGGATAAAAGAGGTAGCGAAAGATGGGGCATTCCACCACCAAATCGCTGTACATAAACTAGGAGCCCTAGAAGCTAAACTGTCAGCTGCAGCATTACCCTCCCTGTAAATATGTGAGCAGTGGAACTCCATGTTGGTTATTTTATCTAAACAATCCGCCCAAGCAGAATACCATCTCCAAGGTACCGAAGAAGATCGAGTATGAAAGAGAGCGACAACATATGTTGAGTCTGATTCCAACCATAGTCGCCTCCATCGAAATTGATATGCATATCTCCCTGCCTGAATGGCTGTCGCTAGTTCAGCCTCAAAAGCATAAGATACTCCAAGTGGAATACAGAAACAACCCTTAACAAATGATCTGGAAGTTCGAAAAACACCTGCACAACCAGATAATCCTGGTGCTCCAAAAGCAGCACCATCTGTATTAACTTTTATCCAACCCGAAGGCGGTGGCCTCCAAATGACCTCTATAATCCTTGGAGCCCGTCGTGGTATGCCTTGTATTCGAAGACGCTTAAGTACTTGTAGGTCGTCCACAGTATTTCGCATGGAACCACCCTGTGATAGACTCGTTTCACAAATAAAACGCCATACTGTGGCAAATGCTGACCTCAGTGTTGTCTTTTTGTTGTTAAACCGATAATCATTCCTAGTATTCCAAATCACCCAGATTACTGAGACAATTCCTGCTTTCCATAAATTAGCGAGCTGTGATCCAAACTCTATTGACATTGAAGTCTTCCATAAGTTTAGGATAGTGGACTCTGTGCATGGTCGTCTGCCAAAGAAGAAGCATAGGAGGTCCCAGAGTGCACCTGCAAAATGACAACTTAAAAAAAGATGTGACATAGTTTCCTCCTTGGATCCACATAATGAGCAGCGAGAAGGGAAAAATTGTCCCCTCTTTTTTAACTGACAATCCGTGGGAAGTTTATTTTGAACTGCACGCTATAACAAAATAGACCTTGAGGGCGGTATGTAAGGAGCCCAAATAGCCTTACCCCAAATCTTGCGTTCCCCAACCACACGTAATGAATCATAAGCCTCTCTAGTTGTAACATCACCCTTAATTGAGCTTGTCCAAACTCTTATGTCCGAACTAATCCCAACCACTGTTGATTGAATTTCTGAGGCAATATCTGGATAGGAGACCATAAATTGTTGAGGCAGATGCCATCCGTCCTCGCAAAGGTAGTCCCCTATTGTTGAATGTATCGGGGGATCTACAGGGGGGTTGTCCAACCTATCAATTAAAGGAGTACCTAACCAGTTGTCTGTCCAAAACTTTATTGTAGAATTTAATCCAACTAACCACCTGGACTCCTCCAAGAGGGTTAAGTAGTGAGGTCGCAAACCAGGCCAAATTGATGAGCAGACATAATAGTTCCGTAGAAAGTCATTTTTATTTAGATATCTACCACGTAAGTAAAGCAGAGTGTGTGAAGTCCCTGTGATTACTCTCCAGGCAAACTTTCTTAGCATGGCCTCATTTAAGAGACGAAGATCCCGCAAACCAAGACCTCCTTCCTCTATTGGACGACAACAATCTCTCCAAGCCACTTGAACCTGTTTAATTGTATCTGTCTTTCCCGACCAAAAAAAATTGCGAATATTTTTTGTTAGTTCTTCAAGGATTTTTTTTGGCCATTTATATATCTGGAAAGAGTGAAGGAATGTACTCTGGATGATTGAAGAAATCAAGCATCGCCTTCCTGCCAAAGAGATAGTCTGCCCATTCCAGGCCTCAATTTTCACACGAATTTTATATGCTAAACTTTGAAACCAACATTTTCTCGAAGCCCCTTTAAAAAGATTGATGCCCAAGTAAGACAAGGATGATCCTCCAATGCGCATGCCAGATATATTTTGAAGTAATGAAATGTTGCACGAGGTAACACCTTTTCCAAAGTAGATAAAAGATTTTCCTAAATTTACCACCTGATCAGAAAGGCGACCATACAGGGAAAAAGCCTCAGATAACACTCGAATGTTTGTCTCCCGTGCACGACCAAAAATTAGAATATCATCTGCATATAAAAAGTGAGTTGGTGCACGAGCTCCCCTAGGTGAAGAAATTGGTAATAAACGCCCCGTATTAACCAATTTTTCCAGATATCTGCTGAGAAAATCTTCAGCTATGCAAAAAAGCAGTGGGGACAGAGGATCCCCCTGTCGGACGCCTCTAGAGCAAGGAAAATATCCCATGGGTGAACCATTAACCAGGATTGAGATTCTCGCTGATGCGAAGAGATCTCAAATCCATCCCAGGAAAGTGTTGTCAAAACCAAAACATTTCATCACCTGTAGAATAAAATCCCAACTCATGGTATCAAAAGCTTTATGAATGTCAATTTTGAGAGCAATGTTCCCATGTCGGCTAGAAGCTTGCATAGCATTAAAACATTCAGAAGCACCTGCTATACAATCGCTAATGTTTCGACCTGGAATGAATCCAAATTGATTTTGAGATAGGATACGAGTGCATATATGTCCTAGTCGGCCGGCAATAATCTTTGTTATTACTTTGAACATGAAGTTGTCTAAAGCAATAGGCCTATACTGGTCAATAGTGCTTGCTTGCTGATGTTTTGGTATAAGAATTATGAAATTTGAATTAAGTCCTGGGTGCATCCGGCCTGTTTTAAAATACTCTTGTACCGCTCTTACAACATCTGTACCGACGATATCCCAGCACTGTTGGAAAAATTTACCCGTAAAACCATCTGGTCCAGGGGCACTTAGTGGGTCCATGGCAAAAACCGTGTCTCTTATGTCTTCTGAAGACGGTATGCATCGTAAACTTTGATTATCCACAATGGTGATTAGGGAGGGCACCACTGACTCGATGGGAGTAATATCTGTTGTTCCAGCTGAATGACTTGAGAAAAGTTGTTCATAGTAATCCAAAATATGAGTAGCTATTACCTCTGGATCATGGGTAATATCTCCATTAATTTCCAAGTGTGTCAGAGGTTTTTGTGCCCTTAAACGACGAAGAATTGAGTGAAAAAATGCTGAGTTTCTATCTCCACCTTTTAACCATTTTAGTCTAATCTTTTCTCTTAGAAATATATCTTGCTGTCGCAGTAACTTATCCAAGTCAGCATGAGCATCAGACTCTAATTGGAGGAGTTCTTCGGAGAAAGAGTCATTGTTATAGCATTGCTGAATGTCGGCAAGTGTAGCTGTTGCAGTTGCAATATTTTGATTCAGATTACCAAAGACATTTTTATTCCAGGTCTTGAGAACTAATTTGAGAGCCTTAAGTTTCCCAATGACAATACCCATAGCGCTAGCCTGAACAGGCACTGACCAAGTTGCACGCACTAAATCTTTAAAACTAGGATGCTCGAGCCACATACCATGAAACCTAAACGACCTTGGACCCCTATTCTCTGTCTTAGATGCTTTGAGCAAAAGCGGGTGGTGATCTGAGCAGTGCCTAGGAAGTGTACAGCAGGATACCGTAGACCAAGAGTCAAGGAAGGATTCTGAACACAACCCACGATCTAATCTTGATCGTATTTGAGATAGTCCACCCTTGGAATAAGTGTAAAAGGCCCCTTTAGTATCAATTTCAACCAAGTTACATGAAGAGATCATAACATTTAAATCTTCTATAGAGGTATTGCTACGAGTCAAGCCAGTAGTTTCGTGTGATCCAAGAATAGCATTAAAGTCCCCTATTACCAACCAAGGGGTTTGAGTATCTGAAAGCGCCCTTAACGAGTCCCAGAGATCCCTTCTTCTAACATATGTTCCCTTACCATAAATAAACGTTAGAAGGTAAGCTTTAGAATTTGCTGTGTAAGAGACCGTTATATGTTGTTGATGTTGTATCACAATTGTTGTATTTCCTGCCACTGCGGGGGTTGCAAAGAGCCAAATTTTGCTAACAGTTGTGTGGTTTGATCCGATGAAGGTATAACCCAAATTTTTCCAAAAACGATCTTCAAGGGTGCTAGGGTCAGACATTGGCTCTGCTATACAAAGAAAGTCTGGTCTTTCTTTTTTGCAAAAATTGTGTAAGGTATTTCGTGTATTCTTGTTAGAAATACCTCTACAGTTCCAGTAAAGAACTATCATGTTGTATTACTGTTGTAGTCCCCTATGATGGGTGTGTTTCGCATAGGTTGGAGACGTGGGCTGGCTGATCTAGCACGTCGATTCTTGCCAGTTACCACTTGCCAACCTACTTCCTCATTCATGGCATAATCCTTTTTCATTTTCTGTAAACGCTGACTGAGTTCTGCTATCGAGACTGAAGAATGGGGTGGAAGGGTGATTCTCGATGCAGTAAGAGGGGGCAAGGATCCTGCGGTAAGGATAGCTGAAGGACCAAATTTGTTTACAGTAGATCCTCTGGGTACAGTACGTACTGTGTGTACATTAGGTTCTGCGGTAGTGATAGTTGCATGCAAATCTGCATTATGTGGAGTTTAACCTTCCCTTACAGCTTAGAAATTTCTTAAGTATAAAAGAGAAAACATAATGTTATAAAAAGATGATATGAACCCCAAATCACTTTCCATTTTATAAGCCGATCCATTTAACTCGTTAAATTATAAATGTGTTAATAATATACTATAACTCAAATCAATAAATTATTTAATATTTTAATATTATTTTATTTATTATAATGAACATTACACAAATTGAATGAATTAATAAGTAACTTTTTATTAAAGTAACTTATTTTTTATTAACTTTTTGTTAAGATAAATAAAATAGAAAACAACCCAAATTCAAAATGACCAAGAAAATAATAACTTGTTTTAATGTTTACACCTAATATCTATTTATCAATTAAGTTTATAGATTTGACACCATATTGTCTTACCATATAATATATAAGCCTTTGCTCCGAAAAAAAAAAATGTAATGCATCAATATAACCTACTTATTTAATGTAAACTAGTTAAGATATACGTGTTTTTGCAAGGGTAGAACAAAAAATAAAATTATGCTATTTAACATTAAATAAAACTTGAGAGGTGTAAAAACTTGTTAAGTAAAATTATTTTAAGAATAAATTTTTTTTAATATGTATTAGCAAAAACTTTGGTTGTGGTAGAACCCAGTACTTTTTTCATATATTTATAGAAGATTGAAAATGAAGAAAAACATAAAACTAAGAAGCATTCCAATACAAAATTGCATATATGGTCTCACATGAAAGTTTAAGTCTTAAAATTTTACACATTGTCAACTATTACAATTTCACAAGACACATCAAAATCTAAAATTCATACTATAATTTTATGCACCCAACTTAATTCAAAGAATAATACCCACTGGACTACATGTATTAAATCGTCCGTTTGAGAGGTAAAAAAGTTGTAATTGTACAAAAAGACCCCTTATGACGTGATTTTGAGATGCTAGCTTCTGTCAGTATTCTCAATATAGGCATTGATCTGGGTGAATGGAGAATAGCGGACGTTACCCCGTTTCCATCCGAGGTCTTTTTTTGTAAAAAAAAAAAATACCTTTGTTGTAGCATTGAGGTACACCTTATCCACATAATATCTGGCCCTGCTTGATTAGTACGATTCACAATTATATGACGGAAAAATGGCTGAAGTACGAAAGCTTTGGACAGAAACAGAAATATATATATATATATATATATATATATATCAACAAATTGAAATAATATAAGCAACTGAATATCTCTGGAATTAAGTTAGTAATAAACAAAAAGTGATTGAATAAAAATGAACGTTGAGATCTATAACTTTTTTCATCCGCCTCTCACACTCTCACCAAAAATTGAAAGTGAATATTAATAATAAGAGTGAAAAATAAATTATTTTTAGTCATTTTCCTTATTCCTTTGTTTTCTGAAGGATTTGAGAAAAAAGAAATTAACCTCCTATGATTTTGTTAAGGTCATTTTGCCTCATTATTAATTTCGGCCATATGAATTGTTTTTTTATTTTTCAAATTTCATAGATAACAAATTAACAAATCCCAATAAAGAAGTAAGAAAATTAATAGAAACTTGATTTAAAAATAGAAAGCAAAGAACATGTTGACATGTTGAGCATCAAAAATATTGAAACCACAAAATACAATGAAATAAAATGGAGAAACCGAAAAAAAAAAAAAATATCGTACATACCACCCTTGAATAACTTATGAGACATAATCCCATACGATATATTACTTATCTTATTAATTAAAAATGGAAAAAGTTTCATAAGTTTTTTTTGTTTTTGTTTTTATAAAATGTATTATTTAGTCTCCTAACTTATAAAAGATATTTGAGTCTCTTCACTTATAAAAAAATATATTTGTAAGTCTCTCTACTTGTTAAAAAAGGTGTCATGCAAGAATAAAATTAATTTTTCATTTAATATTTTGTTAAATCTAACGGAATAGCACATGTGTTACATACATGTTTGTATTTATTTTGATAAATATATACAAAAAAATTAATATATAATTAAAAAATTACTCAATTTTTTTTTAATTTTCAAAAAAAAACTTAAATAAAATTTTTATTGTCTAATATTTAAAGTCACAACTTAGATAATAAAAATTTTATTTAATTTTGATCAAATTCAATAAAATTTAAATAAAATTTTTATTATCTAATATCTAAAATTACAAATTAGAAAATAACAATTTTATTTAAATTTAATCGAAAGAAATTGTTAAAAATTAAAGTAATTTTTTAATTAAAAATTATTTAATTTGATATATATCTATCGAAAAATATAAACATGTATATGATACATGTGTTATTTCATTAGATTTAACGAAAAGTAGATAAAAATTAACTTTATCTTTACATGAAGCATTTTTTTTACAAGTATAGGGACTTTAAAACATTTTTTTCATAATCAAAAAGACTTAAATACACATTCTATAAACTATAAGACTAAATGACACATATTGCCTAAACTTATGGTTGTTCTCATTTATATGTTTTGTTTAGGGATTGTTATGGCTAAATATATAGTGTTGTATCATTTTCGTATGTATATGTACTTTGTGTTTACATAATTAATTATTAGTTGTCTAGTATTGGTATAAGCATATTCATATGCATGACATTCAAAACTTTTGATATTGAAACCTCATGTTTTGAATTATGCTTTCGACTTTAAAATCAAACAAATTTTTGACAATGCTTTTGATAGAATGATTTTGACCATTGTTATGATTGGACTCTGATTGGGAGCATATTATATTTGTTTTGGGCCATGTGGGGGAGGTGTCCTTGGGTACCCAAGAGCATTTGGTTCCTTACCATATGATTTGGACTTATCTTTGTCTGTGAGAATTTGTTATGAAATTTCAGCTTTGACTCTACGATTTTTATGACTCACTTGCACTTACCCTTCATGCGTGCTAATCACCGATGAGTGATTTATTATTTTGGTCACTAACAGGTGACATTTTGTATTGGTCGTTGACGAGTGACATTTTGTATTAGCTCCACCATTCATACGATAGAGTACATGTCATTCTATAAAATATAGTTTTGAAAAGTTTTGTTCTAAGTCGTAACAAATTGAGAGAGATCATTTTAGAACATTTTGCTATGATTAACGATCTATTAAGAAAAATAAGTTTTTGTACGTTTTATTTCGAGTTACGATATTATTTAAAATATGGTCTTTAAAGATTATTATTTAAGTAGTGACCATACATTTTATTGACTTTCATATTGAAAACATGAGCATTGGCATGTTATTTGTCTTGAATAAATTATTTGTTATATGTGATTACTTAATATTTCTTGTATGGTGAGTTTACTTACTGAGTGATTTCACTCATTCAATTTTTATTAACTATTTTTCAGGAAACTCCATGAAGAGGATTTGACAACATTTTTAAAAGTTAGTTGACCCCTTTAGGCAACAATTGGGTTTAAAAAGAAAAAGTTATATTGGGCTTCAAATCATTTTGTAACTCATTGAGAGGTTGATTAATCATATGACACTTGATCTATCGCTCTACATTAGCATATATTGCTCTCTTAAATAAACTATATCCATTATAATAACTAACCTAATCACCTTTGTTACACATCACGTTAACTAGGTTGCATATTATTCATTAATATCGCACATATGGACCAAATACATAAGAATTTGTCTAGAAATTATGCATTTTTTTCAACCAAGATAAACAGTTAGATACTTTACTCAAAGTTACCTAATTGCCTCTATAGTATAATTGCATGCAAATTCGATTAAATAAAGCATCTCATGTCAATTAATCATAATTAATAATTTCACTGTCTCTCGACATTCATCACTTAATTATCTCATTCAATTAAAAGTAGTAAAAATAGATTATTGAAATACCATTAATCACAAAGGATGAAAAAGAAACTAATTCATTGCACAAATAAGTTGAGTTCAATAGGATCTTAACAATAGATTTAGCTAATTATAATCATATCAAATCTAGAATTTACAAGAGATAAAATAAAATATAAAAGGGAAGAGAAATGATACACCTAATCTTTTGGCGATACCAATTCCAACGCTTTTAATCTTCAAGCCTTCCTTTGAATTGCTTCTCTCCAAATTTGCTGCCTTTTTCTCTAAATAATTAGGTTAGTGTAGAAAATTGTTAAATAATTTGTTTTGCTGATAAAAGGTGTATGTATAGGCTAAAGGTGGTTTAGATCCAAACAATTGTAGTCCAAATAAAAAACTATAATTCTGACATATTTCTCGCATAGGCAAACAATGCGCACCTCGGCCTAAAATAATGAGTCTTGTGGCTCAAGGTTCTCGGATCTCTAGTGGAAAAATGAGCACTGTGGCACAACTTTTTCTCCCTCTAGACGCCAGGGTCCTTTTTTAAATACGTGTCCAGCAATTGTGCACTATAGCCTAGACTAATTTTTGCTTGTTTTGGCTCGTTTTCACTCTATTTGTCATCCTTCCACATATATTGACACAATTGAACATAAATTAAACCATTTTAAGTACAAAATAAGACAAATGGATAGCTTAAAAGTGAATAAATAACTTTACTTTTATAAAGTTATCAACCCCCAAACTTAACTTTTTGGTTGTCCTTAAGCAAAACCAAAGTTAAACAATGAAGAACAAAACACTAACCAAATCTGGGTAGCATATTCATGAACACATATCTTCTTATAAGTATAATTTTAATAGAAATTATTCTTCTCAAAGATTACACAATCCTTCTATAAAAATACTCACATGTCATCAATCAATGTTCCATCAATACAAGTGTGTGCAATATTTTTGATGAAGTGATTTGTATGTATGTATATTGCACATGATGTCATCTAATGCACTCGTGACATCAACTTATATGAGTATGCTAATAGATTAAGTCTTAGAACACATTTATGATGCCTATTTTTTACACCTCTTTTCACTAATGTAAATTATGCATTTAACTAAAGATCAAAAAGATTTTGAATGCTTGTAATGTTAAGCTTAGGTAGGAGTAGATAAATGAAAATATTTAGGCTCATTTCACACCTTAATTTGCTTTTTATTCATCACAACATAAGATACAATTGAGCTTTTATTTAATGTTCTCGTGTATCCTATCTTTTTCAATATTTTATTCCATATTCATTTGTGCAATTTCACAGCACCCAAACTTATTTTTGAATTTATTTATTTATTTATTTATTTTGCTACTTTCAAGTCTTGAACCCGAGAGCTCCACCTTATTTTGGTGGTTACAATGCCGCTTGGCTACTAAGGCCTTGGCTTTTTATTTCCTTTTTATTCATAGGGATATTAGTATTGTGAGAGTTTTTTTTTTTTTTTTTTATAGGGTCCATTACATTTCACCTTGCTCTATAGAACATCAAAAAATTATATTTGCACACAAGCTAATAATGCAAGTGTAAATGTAATACACTTTTTTGATTAGGCTCATATGTAGTTTAAAGAAACGACTGGTATCTCATTAAGTTCAAATGATTGACTAAGAACTTATATCATGGCTAGCTTGAATAAATTCTAAAACATAGAAGACATCATCACATGGCCTAAATCACACCAAATTTTCTCCCAATAAGAACACTAAGTTCAATCATAAGCATGTGTATAAATATGAATCAATTTAATTAAAACTAACAAGCATATATAAGATTAATGTAAGTATCAAGCTATGTTCCTTGTCCCAGTCATGATAATTAATTATATTATTTGGTTCATATATTTCATATCCAGCACACATGCATTAGATTCCATATCTTCGTCAATTTTTACCTAAATTATTATTAAAAATAACCTATTTTTTTTAAATGATGGCTAATCATAAAAGAAAATAACGGAGTTTTCTCCTCCACACTTAAATTACACATTATCCTTAATGTGCAAAACACATAGAGAAATAAAGATAATAAATTAATAGGGTAAAGAAAAACTCTCTCAATAATGTCATAGTCTTTATAACTTGATGTGTCCATATAAGTACCATTATCTCCCTCTTTTGTTTTATTCACCTAAAATAAAATAAAATAAAATAAAATTAATAATTAAAGTGTAAAACAAAAATAAATAATTTTAATTACTTTTGTTGCCTTCTAAGAAGCATCATATTTAAGGTCATTGACTAGACCATCCTTATCTATCAAGGTGAATAATAAACATATTATTCCATCACCAATTGCTTGACAATTTTGACGGTTGTTGGGCCAAGATTGTCATGATGGCTTATTGGGTTATAAACCCTCTTCCTCTTTGTAGGATTATCTTGAGTCATATTCAAGACATATAAATCTCTAACACCAAAATCTTGCTTAAAAAACAATTATAATGGGTCAGTTGGAACTTTTATAATGAAATTGAACTTCTCAAGCTCATTATCAAAGTCTAACTAAGCTCATATTGACATTTTCGGGGAGGTCCATGGTTCTTATAATTTTGTAAGTCACTAACCCACTTAAACTCCTCGTGGTGAGCTCCATTCGTTAACATTGAAGTTAAGTATTATGGTGGCTTTGAGTTAATGTATCTCCTCTTCCTTAGGAGTCTCATATTCTACTACATGCTTAGAATCCTTCATGTTCTCCACTACCTCATGTCTTTTACCCAAATTAGCCTTGGATTTGGGTGAGGTTGTAAGGTTTATATTGTAGTTGCTCCCCCATGTCATGATATAGCCTCTTCATTTGTTGTTTTTCTTGTTTCCATTTGTCCAAGAAGCTTTACATTAATTTCATATAAGAGTTTAAAGCATTCTCATTGGGTAACTCTTCCTCTTATAGGGGTAGTTATGGTTGATAGGAGTAGTCCATTACATATGTTGGCTATGTAGAAGGTGGTCCCTCTTGATTGTAGGGCCCAGAGTTGTAAGATTGATTCTCCCAATCTAAATTTTGACAGTATGAGTGTGATATATTCGAATTGATGTAGACATTGTTATAGGTGTGGTTGATGTGCAAATTATAATATTCGCAAGTGCACGAATTACTTATAGTCTAGTGATAAGTAAACCTCCGAGGTCGATCTCTCACAGAGTTGCAGTGGTTTTAAAATTCTTTAATTATTTTCAAAAGTAACAAAATATAAAATAAATGAAAAGATTTAAAGCAAATAAATGATGATAAAATAGTTAAGTAATCAAACAACTAAACTAACTAAAAATAAGTGTAGAACTTTAATTAAAAAGATGAGACAAGTAATGAAAATTTTAGTTTGCTAACCAATCATATTTTAGATTATTAGTTAAATTTAATGATTGTTCATAAGTTGATATTATTGATTTTTTTACTAAAGTTAGAAAATTTCAATGATCATGGTAACTTTCACTTACAATTAAATAATCAATTTCTTTGATCGAGACAATTAATTAAATGATTGGAATGAGTGCAGAAAAAATATGTAACCATCTAAACTAATACAATGATCATGTAATTAATTTAGATTCATGTTCAAGAGGGCAAAATTAGATGCAGATGATGTTTCTAACAAACTAATTTACAAATATTTACTTTAACTATAAATAATGATTTGATCCATCTACTATTCATAATTAAAGCTATGAAGAAAAATGAACATGAAATAATTTCAAACTTTTATATAATAATTAACTTATTAATCAAAAATAATCATGGTAGTATAACTAAAATCTCATATATAAATTTAGCCAAAATAATTAAATTTATTATTGTAAATTTAATTACTAAAGGCATAACGTTTGCAGTAATAATATTACAAAATTAGAGATAAAAATATTAATAATAAAACAGATACCCAAATTCTTGAATTGGTTGATGTTCCTCCTCCAAAAGCTTAAAATATAATACAATAATATAATATTTTCTTTCTAAAATATTGTAAAATTATATTGTAAAAATAAAAAATTACATAAAAAATAGAAAGAAAAGTGAGAAAAATTCTCTCGTCGAAAATGGAAAAAAAAACTGATCGTAAAACATGTTATTAAGCTGAAGTATGTGCATATAGGTTCGGTGAGATGCTAATAATAGTGTGCCACGTGTCAGTTTTCATTCGTTGGTCAACTGCAAGGAAAAGACAAACTTGACACATGGCGGAACGTGAATGGCTGACCGACTGCAGGAAAAAACAAAACGTGACACGTGGCATAACGTGATTGGCTGGACGGTGCCACAACATGAAGTGGAAGTAGCGGAGAAGATGCATGGCATGTGGCGACTTTTAATTCGCAGAAATTGCTGCGCCTGTCTGGCACGCTTCTGGCACAAGTTAGGCGTGTGTTTGCTGAGTTATCATCCACGTGGCTTTCTGTTATTGGTTTTCCTTTAATGACATGGCACTGACGTGTCTTACGTGGATGATGACTTTGATTGGGCTTTCTAAGTGGATCCACTGTTCCCTCTGTAACCATCAACATTTCTAAGTATATCTACAAATCCTTCTATATAAATTTTTCTGTCTAATTAAGTTCATAAAAAATTCCAAAAAATTATAAATTCTTCCAAAATAATTATAAACCTAAAAATTATCAAAATATCCTTAGTTTGAGTAAAATATTTAAATAAACTATAAAAGTAATGTCAAATTACAACAAAATATTAGGACAAATATTGATTTATCAGTGGTCTCCTCCATTTCATATATATGTATGCAGCGGATATTGTATGGGTATGTAAGATCTCAACATAAAGAGATGATAATATTCTTGTATCGAAAGATCCCTTAGAATAGTAGTCCATTCAATGTATACTACGAGATTGGTTGTCTTCTTAATTGTCACCATTGCATCCATAAGCCATTGATACTGAAGAGAGTCTATCACCTATCTATCAATACAAAACTAAAAGAAAAATATAATATAACACAAAAAAATATCTAATAAAATCTAATTAAATAAAAAATTATGCTAGTAAAAAAAATCAATAAATACAAAATAAAGTAAATAAATAAAAAGAAAAAGAATTTTTTTTTTATTTTTTATTCCTAAATTAATTTTGATAACTCTAGTAACAATATCAAATCACAAAATAATATCAATTCTTGACAACAACGCTCAAAACTTGACACAAAATTTTTACAAGTGCACAGGACTATGCATGATAAGTATTTAAAAATAGAGTGTCAAATTCATGATGATTGAATTATTAAGAATTTAAATACCAAACTACAGTTACACTCAACTATTTACACTAAAGAAATAGATAGACAAAAATAATAAAAATAAAATATATGCAATATTTAATCCAATACATCCACACCACCTAATTAACCATAAAAGAGTCCTAGGATTCCACCATCCCTTAACTTCTCATACAAGAATTAATTTACCATCCAAAAGAATTAATGATTTGATACTTGATCCAACGCCCTATACTTGTACGCATTCCTCTCTTAAGTAAAATACATGCATTATAAACTACCATAATCACCCATGTCATATGTCACACTAATTAGGTTGTATATTACTCATTAAGACCGCATTTATGGATCATATACATCAGAATTTGTATAGAAACTATATATGTTATTCAACCAAAACAAACAATTAGATACTTCTTTCAAAGCAACCTAATTATCTCTATAATATAATTGCATACAAATCATATTAAATAAAACATGTCATGTCAATTAATCATAACTAATAATTAAATGATCTTTCTATATTCATCACCTAATTATCTCATTCAATTGGAAGTAGCAAGAATAAATTATTGAAATACTACAAATCACAAATGATGATAAAACAAACTAATTCATTGTACAAATAAGTTGAGTTCAAGAAAATCCTAACAACAGATTTAACTAATCATAATAATGGAAATCTAGAATTTATAAGAGATAAAATAAAATATAAAGGGGAAGAGAAATGATACACCCAATCTCTTGGCGAATGCTAATTTCAAAACTTTTAATCTTCAATCATTCTCTTGAATTTCTTCCCTCTAAATCTGCTACATTTTTCTCTAAATATTTAGGTTACTGTAAAAAAGTGTTGATGATTTATTTTGCTGCAAAAAGGCGTATTTATAGGCTAAAAGTAGTTTAAGTAACAAACAATTGTAATCTAAATAAGATCGAAATTGGAATTTTGGCATATTTGTCGCAAAGGCAAATAATGTGCGCTGCGGCCTAAAATAATGTGCACTGTGACTCCAGGCACTTTGATCACGAGTGGAAGAATGTGCACTGTGGCACAACTTTTTGTGTGCCTAGGCACAAGGGTCTCAAATTTTCAATGTAGAAACGTGCGCTAGGACATAACTTTTTTTACACCTAGGCATAGGGCTCTTTGTTTCCAACATGTGTCCAACAATTAAGTGTTGCGGCCTAGACTAATTTTTGCCTATTTTGGCTCATTTTTACTTCATTTATTGTCCTTCTATCTACACTAACACAATTGAACATAAATTAAATCATTTTAATAATTTTAAGTGGAAAATAAGACAAATAACTTACTTAAAAGTAGTAAAATTACTCTATTTTTATAGAGTTATTAAATTGTTGTTAAAAGATTATTAGGTAGTTCAAGACAAGGTGCCATTTTTAAGAATGAAGTTGTATAGTAGTTAAGCTTCAACATAGAAATCTGGTGAGGCACCTAGGACTTTGTACTTTGTTCGGAAGAGGAAGAAAAACTTGTAATATATAAATATGTGCCAAACAAAAGTCATGATTACTATTTATTTGGTAAGGCATATTGGATAACAATTAAGCATTCTTATATGAATTGACAGATGCCACTGACTCATATACTAATATGAAGTTGCCTTCTGATTACATTTTGTCATTTGAACTTAAAGAGAATTGGATTGGGCAAAAAGGTACAATATTATTAGAGGAGTTGCTCGAGAAATTCTTTATCTTTATGAGAATTCTCAACTTAGAGTTATACATAAGCTGGCAACATTTTGTTAGATGTAAATATTGAAAAGCACTAATATTTCGTGATTTATTATGCTTAATTGTAAAAAATAGATTTATTTTAATTCGTTTATTTGATTATTTACTTAAATCTATTAATTCGAAATTATGGGTATATGTTAGTGTATTTTAGGTATTTTTAACACGTTAAAAATACCTAAAATACACTAACAGAACACGTACGTCAAATAAGTTGAATAGTGCAAATACGCAAAAACGGAACACGTACGGCACTCGAATCACAATTTAAGAGCAACACGAGTCAAATTTTGTAAGCCTAACATAACGAACCAACCAGTATGTAAGAGGTACTGTAAAGACACAAAATACAACGCGCGCTGCGACAAGGAAAAGTTGTGCCGTAGTGAGAGCCTCTAGGGTTTGGCCATTGTTTTCATATTTATTTCTATGCCGCGGAGCCCCTATTCTTGGGACAACCCAAATTCTATGTAACCCTTATACATATTCTATCTCCCTTTTACAATACTTCAATTTTGCGAATTAACAAGAGACTTAATTAGAATTTTAGAGTTTTTCCATACTCAAAGAAGCAAAAGAACCAATTATAAGGATTCAAAAAGCCATTGAAGATCGACGATCAAGTTTTTGGAGAAGAACGTCATCCAATCCAATTGTAGTATTTAGATCTAAGTTTCTTTTTGTTATAGAATTTTGTTTTCTTCTTCTTACTTCTTTAAGATGTATATTCAATTAAATTTGTTTATGAATATTAATTTGAACAATATAAATCCCAAAATTTTAAATTTTGACATGACAAAGGTTTTTGTTGTGGATCAAACTCAAGGAAGCATAAGTAGAATAGTTGGAACTTAGTAAGCTATTTTGCTCTTCTCGTGTTTTTGAATTATTTGGGTCAAGAAGTTTGATTTCCTCAGTCGAATTCTGCCATCAATCATAGTAAGCTAAAAGAATGTTAAATTACTGATTTTCAGAATCCTATGTATATTATATCTTGTACTTCTATAGATACAACCAATCTATAATCTACCTAGTAAATATTTATCTATTGATTATGTACATACATTTGCTCAGCATGTTGCTACCTTATATGGTATATCATATTCATCACACAATCTGAAGGTCCAGAACAAGATGATTTGCAAAACAATTTTTAGGAATTAGTATTTCAAGTATTCTTTTTAAGTGCATTTTTTTAAAAATAATGGGATCCCATGTGCTCTAGTGCTCTAGATCCATTGTTGACCTTGTTGCAATTGTGGTAGGCGTTTTGCTACTTGGTATAGGTTTTTATGTTCTTTATAGCCGAAAGAGGAATACTACTCTGAGGAAAAAAAAAATTGGCATAGAGTTTAAGACAATAAAATACTTTTGCAACTTATCTTGTATTTTTTTTAATTTAATTAATATATTCATATGTTTATGGTTTCTATTACTAATTACGTAATTAATTTATTTATTGTTTGCTTAAATAAAAAAAAATGGGTAGCTGCATGATGAAATGATGTCAGGACAATTCAACATTAATCACTTCAATTTGATTTTAAATTTGTTGGAACTGCGACTAACAACTTTACTGAATATTAATAAGTTAGGTCAAGGTGGATTTGGCGAAGTTTACAAGGTAATTAGCATAAATATTAGTTTTAATTTAGTCATTGTTTATTTGTCACCAATACGTAATTGATTGGCTTAATTATTTTGATATATATATTTAGAGAACACTTATGAACGAACAAGAAATAGCTGTAAAAAAATTATTAAAGAAAAATAATGTAATTAGTATAAAATATATTAAAAAAACAATGAATAATACATTTCTGTACGAAAAGCTCGTGAATTCAAGAATGAAGTTATATCAGTAGCAAATTTGAATTTTGCTTGGTAAGAGACGAAAAGGTTATTTTATGTGAATATGTTCCCAGCAAAATCCTTTGACCAGTGTCTATTTGCTAAGCCAACTACTATCTTCAACATAATTTTAATAAAGATAATTGGTATTTTTATAGCAAAATACATTAATATATTAATTAAAGTATTAATTTTATAATTTAACCTCATAATTTAATGCTTTGGTCTTTTTAAAAAAATGAAGGATTGTTCCAATATTAGTGTTTTCTTTTCTAAAAATAAGTTTACCCTTAATAAAATATTGAAAATCAAATTTCAATTATAAAATTTAATTGAATTTTATTTACCTGTTTTCACAAAAATTTTATAGAACCTACTAAAAAAAGTTAATTAAATTGGTCTATTCCATCGAATATAATAAAAAGGAATGTTGTTTTTGTATAAGGATTTTTGATCGATAGTAATTCATTGTGGTCTTCTAGTTAGTAATACTATGTTAGATTTCACTATGAATAAAAAAAATATATCATACTTTAGAATAGCCAAAATGTTTCAAGTTGATCGACTAGAGCAAGGACCAGAAATTGGAACTCTGTAAGTTGAATTAATTATATAATATAGCAATAGATTTACATCTTAATGTTATTATTAATAATAATAACTTAAATTATAATAATATATTTATTTTTAAATAATGTTGATTAATTTACAGGCTTTGAAAATATGGAGGGAAGAAAAAGGAATTGGAGCTACTGGATTCAATGTTGACAGACACATGTAGTGAAATGTTAGGTTGTGGTGTGTTCAATAAGACCTACAATGTCATTGATTAGTCAAATGTTAAGTAATATGAAGACAACGACTTTTCCACAACTTTAAAGACCTGCCTTCTCTACAGATGGTCCCTTCAAATGACAGTCTTTCAATGGCATAACTTTTTGACTTGTTCTGAATTTTCTGCAAGATGATTGGGCTTTCAAGTTATATTACTATTGTTATTATTTTATCAAACCCAAGTTATATTATAGGTACAGAAAAATATTAACAATATTTTCAATTATATTATTATTTTTTTATTAGCATCATTTTTTAGATTATACATATAAATTTCACTTTGTCAGTATTTTTTTTCTCCATAATTTTTAAAAAAGTTAATATATAAATGAAAGTAAAATATATATATCACTTAATATATAAGAATGTTTTTAGTTCTCATGGTCGAAAGCTCTGAAGTATTGTTGTTTTAATGCTTAATTAATTTTTCAAGAAAATGCTAATATGATATAAATTTATACATATTTTTATATCTAAAAAATTATATATTATCAAGTGATAAAATTTCCTTAAAAAATTAAATTATTTTTTTAAAATAATTTTATCATTATTAAAATATAAATAATTGAAATAAAATAAATAAATAAATATAAATTTATATATTACTATAGTCAACTAAGTCTTTAATTTGGAAGGATGATATTCATTATTTTTTATTTTATTTTATTTTATTATATGCTGAGAACATCTGTTTCTGTTAGAATAGTCCATTGTCCACGAGCATTCAAGCGATTATTGGTGTGAATGATTCATCCACAGAGCTTATTTGAGTCCAATTTACTTAAAATCATTAAAATTTGAGTTTTTTTTTTTTTTTTTTATTCTATTAAAATTTAAGTTTGTAAGGTTTATTTGTATTGGCAAATTTCGTGGACAAAATATTTAATTGTAATCTAGCATAAGTGTTCACCGTTCAATCAGATGATATATGATGATGGAGTCACCAAGCTTGCAATGCTCATATGAAAGGTAAAATATTCTCTCATGCATACATCCTCACACAATTGAGCACTACACTTAGTATGAATAGAATTTTTGTGAAAGTAGAATCCTTATATGAGTAGAATTGTTGTGAAAGTTGGAATCCTTGTATGAGTAGAATTCTTGTGAAAGCAAAATCCTGATATGAATAGAATCCTTGTTTGAGTAAAATTGTTGTGAATAGAATCCTTGTATGAGTAGAATTCCTGTGAGAACTAAATCCTGTTATGAGTAGAGTTGTCTCTATTACTAATCCTCTTTCAAATCAAATTGGACTCTATATAAGCGATGCTTGTTTTGTTCAAATTATTAACCCACACCGAAATAATATTTTCTACATCTATTGAAGCTTTCAAAGAAAAATCATATTCTCTTCATCTATTAATCTCAGGCACTTTCTTATTTTTAATTGTTCAAACATATTGTGTGGTTATGTTTGAATAATTCATGTGCCTAATTTTTTTTTCATGACATTGAGCTTTGCATGATATTTCTAGAGTTTACTAGTTGATTTGTTTTTACATTGTATGCTGTTGAATCTGCTAGTTAGGGTTTTTTATTGTTTGAATCCGCTCTAGGACACACTTTGCACTTGTGCTATTTGTGCTAACGTTTCAGGTGACGTGCTCGATATTTCGTGTGACTCGAAATTACCAAAGTTGACGGGTTCGATTGATCTTGTGGGACTCAAGTAGATCGGAACGTTGGTCCGGATCCAGGCACCTAGCTTGTGGAGGCTATGAAAGGAGCGGCAACTCGTAAGTAAATTACAGAAAGGGGGATCTATCTGTGAAGAGTAGTTCTAGGACCTATGGTTGTAATTGAACATTGATTTTCATAGTAGATAGTTAGGTGGTCCGGTGGACCGGTGGTTTTCCTCTTAGGTTATTGGTGTGGCCTAGGTTGTTTCCACCTAAAAATCTCGTGTGTTATTCTTTAATTCTACATTTTATTTTTACACGCGATTGCATGTCTGGTCGTTGTGATTAGGTTATATAATTAATATTTGTTAAAATTGAAAATAACCTATTCACCCCCCTCTAGGTATATTTGATCCGTAATTAAAAACTTTCAATTAGTATCAGAGCGGGTCACTAGATAAACTTAGTGTTGCCTAGGACCTTGTTATGGATCATTTGAGAGATAGTTCTTCTAGAACCCGTCCACCCTACTTTGATGGATACTCTAGTGAGTCAGACCTTGACTCAGATGATGAGGGATGTAAATCTATTCTTGCTAAATTTAATGTAAACAGTTTTGATGAATTATTTTTTGATTTGATTAATTGCAAGAAAGAAAATGATAAACTTCTCATAACTGTGACAAAGTTGAATGATCAAATCAAGTCACAAGATCTTAATTTGTCAATTTTAGAAAAAGAAAAAGTTGAATTATCTGAGCATGTTGACCAGTTGAGTTTGAGTCTTGCAGGTATCAAACAGGAAAATTCAAAGCTTGTGCAGGAATTGGAGCAATCAAAGGAAACTGTGAAGAGATTAACATTGGAGCTGAACGACTAGACAAGATGTTGAGTATTGGTAAGTCATATGGTGATACACGTGGTCTTGGATTCTTAGATGAAAGTTGTACACCTTCCACTTCAAAAACTACATTTGTAAGGTCTTCTAATTCTACTTCTACTGCTACTAATTTTACACAAACACCCACTACAACTGTAGTAACTAAAACTGTTAAGTTTGTGCCTGTTTGTCATCATTGTGGTAGAAAATGCCATATTCGACCTAACTGTTGATTTTTGATGAATGATCTTCGATTTAATAATTATCTTCATGCTTATAGCTATAGAATTCATAATTATCATCCTACCATGGATATGTTGAATTTGAATAGGAAAGATGAGTCTAAGAGTATGTTTTTAAAACCTAATGCAATTAAATCTCAACCCAAAAACATAGAGAGGTCAAAATTCATGAAAATTTGGGTTAGGAAAGATTGCATGTTTCCTGTCACTTGATCATTATTACTAGCCCACCTAGGTACTTTTGTTTGAGTGCTTAAATGACCCTAGGTGAGTATTTTCATAGGTTTATTTTGTTTTTGTTGTTAGAATTTTTTTTTAGATTGTTTAAAAAAAAAAAACTACAAGGTATTGGATTCATATAATACTTATACTTATACAACCTTATCTTTTGTAGCTTATTTTGATTCTCATTATATATTCAATGCTACAATTCAAAATTTTGCACATATTTACATTATTTCCATGTGGTGACACTATTGATTGAACTTATTCACACACTCACTGAACACTCATGTATGTCATCAATGAAATTTATGATTAATTTTGAAAGACTCTAAGACTTGAGCTAATCTTGACTGCGAAATTATAATGAGTTTTATTTTTTATCTTTTAAAATATTTCATCTTAGGGAGACAACTAGTATTGAGAGGGCTACCTACTATGATGTGTGCAGCTACCGTAGTGAGCGGAGAGGACTACCTCATAACTAGTGTGAAAGTCATCATATTAGATTTATTGCTCGTACATGTTTAAAAAAAAATATAAATAAATAAAATAAAAAATAAAAATTTAATTAAGAAATTTCATTTGACATATACAAAAAGAAAGAGCAAAAAGGTTTTAAAAAAAATAAGAAATCTCCTTTTGATAGACATATTTTATTATGTAAGAATGAAGACTCAATTATAATTTAGTATGATAGATGAAATTATTTTCTTTTGAGTCTCTTATAATTGGTTATAAATGAATTTATCAAAATGCAAGTAGAGTTCACATTGTATACTACTTTAAGTGAATGTCAATATGTCATTATATGTGTTAGTGTGCTTGTGTGACCTATTTATTTTACTTGCTAATATAATGAATGATCAAAATTTAAGCAAAAATAATTTTTCAATTGGTTGTATGTTTATTCGTCTTAAATGAGTTTATTGCTTTGTGGTAAAAAAAATAAAAAAATAAAAAAAATAATATTTTTGTTTTCTTTTAAATTTATTTTACGTCTAGAGAGTCATAGAACTTAGGGGGTGTCATTGCATACATATGTCATTATTCTTTTGACTTATGCAATTCCTTCTACATGCTTTGGACATATACATGTGTGAACATATGCATTTTTAGCCCACTAAAATAATTGTTAAACTTTGGAGAGAGTGATCCATATCATCTTAACTGTTTCATGATTTGTCAATTTCGTATGTCAAAAAGGGGGAGAAAGATTTCATGTTGCTATGGAGATTGGATTTAGGGGGAGATATTGGATTGATATTGGATTCATTAATTGTACACATACACTACATTTCATTCGCACCTTTATGTACACTGAACTAATAAACAATGAGGCTTTCAAGCCAAATTTGTGTGCTATTTGTTTGTCTAATTTCAGTGGACTGAGCGTATCAAGTATCAAGCGAAGATGGTCCACCAGATCATAAATAGTTCCACTGATGTAATTGATGTAATGATATTTTAGCTATGAGCGCTATGTAGTGAGAGAGTGGTTTTGTCACACGAAAATGCCAAATGGAGAGATTGTAAGGTTTATTTGTATTGGCAATTTTCATGGACAAAATATTTAATTGTAATCTAGCATAAGTGTTCACCGTTCAATCAGATGATATATGATGATGGAGTCACCAAGCTTGCAATGCTCATATGAAAGGTAAAATATTCTCTCATGCATATATCCTCACACAATTGAGCACTACACTTAGTATGAATAGAATTTTTGTGAAAGTAGAATCCTTATATGAGTAGAATTGTTGTGAAAGTTGGAATCCTTGTATGAGTAGAATTCTTGTGAAAGCAAAATCCTGATATGAATAGAATCCTTGTTTAAGTAAAATTGTTGTGAATAGAATCCTTGTATGAGTAGAATTCCTGTGAGAACTAAATCCTGTTATGAGTAGAGTTGTCTCTATTACTGACTTTAAGGGAACTTATTTTTATTTTTATTATTTTTTTTTTATGTATTAACCATTCAAGTTCCCCGGCAACGGCGCCAAAAACTTGTTGGCACGAAATCCGCAAGCGCACGGGTCGTGTACAAGTGATAAGTATTTTTAAAAAAACGGGGTTGTCGTACCCACGAGGAACTTATAAAAGCGTGTATTAGAATTAAGTACCGAAATATGTACTCTCCCTTTCTATTTGAACTATCAAAATTTGTGATTCATTAAAATAGATAAATTAAACTAGTTAAATAAATAAAAATCTAGGAATTCGATTTCCCCCATTCTATTTCCATGATTGTTTTTATATCGCATTAATATTGAATTAAAATGCACAAATTATTAATCAACTCTACTCAATTAATTACACCCACATGTCTATGGTCATGTAATCCTAATCCATATAAACCTAGCCCACATGTCTATGGTCATCTAAGCATACATGGGTCATTAAGTACCTAGAGTTTAAAATTGATCACATACAAAATAATGGAAATTTCTTTCTCATTACATATATGCCAATTCAATGCATGTTCATAATTTCATATCAATCTTTCAATTGCACACAAAATTAACATATCACCTAATTAAATGGCCAATTTAATTAAGAGCATTAAGCACACCAAATTGGATAATCCACACATTAATAATATCAAATAAATATTACACAATCAATTCCATAGAATGGGTTCCATCAAAATCCCTAGAACAAAATTACTACTCCATAATCAACATTTCAGAAACTAGAATTTCAAGAATAAAAACAGAATCAAAACATAAAGAAATACAATTAGGAGAGAAATTTATTACACCCTTAAGAAGAATTCCTCCTTCAATTGCTTCTTGATGCTCCAAAAGTGCTTCCAAACTTGCTTCTAGCTCCTAAAATGGAGAGGGAGCTCCAAAAACCTCTCAAAACTGTGTGAGAAAAATGGAGGCTGAAAAATTCGTGTTTTGGAGAGTGATAATGTGGTATATATAGGGGGAAAGAAATGGGAGACGCGTTTTAGGGTTTCTGGGCAATTTTGGCACCTCCCGCCGCGGCGCAGGTTTTTCATGCCGCGGCGCGCGCTGAATTGGGGCTCGTTGGTTCAAAACAGAAACATCCCCGCCACGGCGCAGGTTTTTCCCGCCGCGGCGCACGTTGAATTTCTGATTTTCCCAGTTTCAACCCGAGAGCCTCTCGCCGCGGCATACATTTCACCCGCCGCGGCGCGCCTTGTTTTCTTGCGCTGTAAATGCCCTTACATAGTATGTTGATTCTTGATGTAAGGCTTACGTTGCTAAGCCCTTGTTTGTCCCCCTTACATAATGAATGACATCCAATGTAAGGCTTACATTTTTGAGCACTTTTGCTTCATTTTTGCTCTCTTTTTCCACATTTCTTCCCAAACCTACTTTAACCTACAAAACAATGAAATACCTTCCAAAACACGAAAATACCTTCCAAAACATTAATTTATTAAATAAAACAAGAAATATTAAGCATAAAAAATGATATAATAACTCTATTTTCATAGAGTTATCAATTACTAATCCTCTTTCAAATCAAATTGGACTCTATATAAGCAATGCTTGTTTTGTGCAAATTATTAACCCACACCGAAATAATATTTTCTACATCTATTGAAGCTTTCAAAGAAAAATCATATTCTCTTCATCTATTAATCTCAGGCACTTTCTTATTTTTAATTGTTCAAACATATTGTGTGGTTATGTTTGAATAATTCATGTGCCTAATTGTTTTTCATGACATTGAGCTTTGCATGATATTTCTAGAGTTTACTAGTTGATTTGTTTTTACATTGTATGCTGTTGAATCTGCTAGTTAGGGTTTTTTATTATTTGAATCCGCTCTAGGACACACTTTGCACTTGTGCTATTTGTGCTAACGTTTCAGGTGACGTGCTCGGTATTTCGTGTGACTCGAAATTACCGAAGTTGACGGGTTCGATTGATCTTGTGGGACTCAAGTAGATCGGAACGTTGGTCCGGATCCAGACACCTAGCTTGTGGAGGCTATGAAAGGAGCGGCAACTCGTAAGTAAATTACAGAAAGGGGATCTATCTGTGAAGGGTAGTTCTAGGACCTATGGTTGTAATTGAACATTGATTTTCATAGTGGATAGTTAGGTGGTCCGATGGACCGGTGGTTTTCCTCTTAGGTCATTGGTGTGGCCTAGGTTGTTTCCACCTAAAAATCTCGTGTGTTATTCTTTAATTCTGCATTTTATTTTTACACGCGATTGCATGTCTGGTCGTTGTGATTAGGTTATATAATTAATATTTGTTAAAATTGAAAATAACATATTCACCCCCCTCTAGGTATATTTGATCCGTAATTAAAAACTGTCAAAGTTAAATTTAATTTTTTTTTTCTAAAACTATTTGACAAAAATATTATCTTATCATAATAAGTCTTATTACAAAAATAATAATAAGATTAGTATGACTTGCTAATAATGGCTCATCGATTCCTTCGCACATTATGTCAATACATTTTGATCCACATTGTATCAATGTTTTCTCACAACTTATCGATTATTTCTTACGGCTTGCCAATACTTTCTTACACTAATTCAATGCCTTTCCAAGCTTGCATGCCAAGGCCATATCATGGCATGTCAATATTTTATCACACTAAGTCGATGCTCACTGCATGTCAATTCATTTCCACACTCACCAAAAGGTTCATCGAAGGTCGTAAATAATCAACAAAGCTCCATTCATAATTATATTTTTGTTATATACAAAGATAAGTGTAAAAATATTTTAATCTTAATATTAGATATATGTATATATATAAAAATTAATTTTGATAAAAAATGCAATTAAATTACTACTAATTTAATAAATAACTTGCTGATTTGATAATAAAAAAAATGGAGCAAAGTTGGCAGGTTCTTTTAACTAAAATATTATTAAAAAAAATACTAATTATTATTTTAAAAAATATTTAAAATATATAATTTTTTTTTTCCTATTTTGCAAAAGTATAATTAAAGATTGTTAAAAAAAATTATAAAATAACATTCTTAAAACTTATAACATAAAAAAATAATTCAATAATATTAAATAAATTTAATTGAATGAAGTTTATCATTTAACATGTTAAAATAATCATAGTTTAACTGATCTTGAAAGACTTTAATATAAAATGATAAAGTATACTTTTTTTAATATTAAAAATATATAAATTGAACATAAATGATATTATTTTTGTGGTTACCGTTTATAAAGATATTATTTTATTGTTTTCACAAAACAATATTTTTGTAATTAAATAAAATTATAAATATATTTATATTTTTTATTTTCAATTTAGATTTTCAAAAATATAAATGAGTAAACTTCTGATATGTTTGGCACAACTCATTTAAAATTATTATAAGCTAAATTTATTTTACTTAAAATTTAAATAAGTTAAGTTGATTTAAACCTCGGTGCTTATTTACTTAAGCAGAATTATGCTAGCTCATTTTAATTACATAATTATATATAATAGATAGATTTATTACAACATAAATATTCTTATGGAATGTTAAAATTGAAGATAAATGGGTAAATTAATTATATAATCAAATATAAGAGATAGACATCCTATAAACATATTTTTTTTGAATTGTTTCACTATTGGCAATAAAATATTTGCCTCATTAGTGACCTATGCTTGCCTAGATTGCTTTAATGACTATAACAGTGTCAATTAGTTTCATTAATTATATGTATTTATCTTCAACAAATAATATAAAAAATCTAGAGAGAATAACAAAACTAACACTTTTCAAAATTTCTAATAACAAAACTAGCACCCCTTGTATTCAAATTTATATTTTCACAATTAAAAAAATGATTAATATGTCATTTTTTTTAACATCCATCCAATTAAAATTGAACGACGATAATTTAGACTCATTTAATATTGAACGTTCAAATTGAATATTGAACGTTTAATATTATTGGGGTGTTAATTTTATTACTATATATTTTAGGAGTGCTATTTTTGGTAATTTTTCAAAGATCTATGTATAAGATTAGATCTACAAATGAAAAACATGCTGAAACAAAAACAAAACATGTACGTACCTAAATCGTAGTAGATTAAATTTATGCAAAATTTTATCTTCTTAAATCTAATATCTAGATAAAAAAAAATCAAAATTGTAGCTTGATTTATTAATATAGAGTGAAAATAACATAAATAATTGTGAGGCCTACGAGTGTTGGCAGTTTCACGAAGATAATTTTCATGTTTTAATGTTTTAGTCATTAGGACTCCTACCAACAAGTATCGAGATATTATAGTTCTCATAGTGATTACAACACTTCAACGACTAATATTCAGGTAACTTGCATTCATATCTAAGTGCATTTTATATATGCTTTTGTTTGACTAATTTATGATATTCTGAATGACTTTTAGAAGCATTTTTAAATAGACGGATCGATCCTCCTATAAACTGATCGATCCAAGTACAGATCAATCCCCAAACGATTCCATACAGATTCTTCCCTCGCAGCATAAAATTGAACAGGCATCCTTTTTTTGATCTGGATCGATCCCCCTATGGTTGGATCGATCCCATTTCGATCCTCAACGCCCTATAGGTTGGATCGATCTCCCTGTGTGTTGGATCGATCCAAAGTCTCGCTGGTATAACTTTTTTTATTAATGGATCGATCCACCTCCTTGACAAATCGATTCCGCCGCCTACAACTAGGTTTTTACATGCGAATTTTAATACTAATCAATCCTCAATTGCCTATTATATTTTGACACATCAGTAAGTGACGTTTTTCTATCAGGTTTTCACAAGACATTACAATACATCATTGTTTGCATATAAATAGCAGTCTATGCTCTTGATTCTATTAATTTGCTTATTTTATGATTCATGTGCTAGGCTTAGATTTATCTCTCTATATTTTACATATATGCTAATTTATGCCTACTTTACTCATTGATCTTTGTATGTTATATCTGCATGATTATTTAGATTTGAGCCTATTTAATATATCGTGAATTATTGATTATAGATTTGTGCTTAAACATATTTGTTTTAGATTTTTAACTTGCTTCTACTTTCATTTGATTGTCTGACTGAAGCATTTGATATGACTGTTCATTGCATTAGTCCATCTAGAACACGCATTACACTTGTGTTATTTGTGCTAACCTTTCAGGTTGTTTCGTGAACATGTTCGAGAGCTTAAGAAGAGTTGTTTAGAAAGTTGGTCCAGATCCATTCACCTACCTTGAGGAGACTTTGAAGAAAAAAGCGGCGGCTTGCAAGTAGAGTACACAAGGGCTTTATCATTGTAAGGGTAGTCTAAGACTTCTTGTACTTGAACATTTATTTTTTCATAATGAACAGGTTAGGTGGTCCCGGTGGACCGATGATTTTCCTCTTAGGTCGTGTTGACCTAGGTTATTTCCACCTAAAAATCTGCGCGTCATCTTTTCTTTATTTTTGCAATTATTCTGTAACTGCATGTCTAGCCGCTATGATTAGTTTAGAAATTAAAATTAGTCATAATTGTTACAATAAACTATTCACCCTCTCTAGGCTTATTAGGTCCATAACTTAGAACTTTCAATTGGTATCAAAGACTACACTAGACACCCTTAGTGATTCGATTCATAAACATACATATGGACTAAATGAAGGAAGGTGGGTCATCTGTTAGACCCCCACTATTTGATGGATATAATTACTTTTATTGGAAAGCTCGCATGCAAGCTTTTCTCAGAAAAGATAAAAAAGTTTGGGACTCTATTCTTGATGGTTGGGAACCACCTTAGGTAACGAAAGATGGTGTAACAATCATAAAGAAAAGAAAGAAGAGAACCTCTGAAGAAAGCATCCTAAGTGGATCAAATCAAAAGGGTCTAAACTCAATTTTTGCTGCAATATTGATGGATGAGTTCCGTTACATCTTAGATTGTGAATTTGTTAAGAGTGATTGGGATGCTCTCGCATTAGCACACGAGGGTACCTCCCAGGTGAAACTAACAAAACAAAGAATACTCACCACTCAATTTGAATCTGTCAAAATGGGAGAAAGTGAGACCTTTAATGAATTTTATGTTAGATCCTATGATATTTCTAATACTTGTTCGAATCTTGAAGAAAAAATTAAACAGGCATAGGTAGTCAGGAAATTTCTTAGTTCTCTAATAGAACAATTCAGGATGAATGTAATAGCAATAGAGGTGAGCAAAAATGTTGATACATTAAAACTGGATGAGCTAGTGTGGTCATACAAACTTATGAACTATCCCTTGAACAACCAAGAAAGAACAAGAGCATAGCCTTCAAAAGTACAAAAAAGGAATCCTTTGATAATGATGATGACATGAATGATGAGTCACTAGTCATGTTAGCATGAAAATTTAATAAATTTCTCAAGAAAAAAAATAAACAAGAATAATTGTAAAAATAAAGGAAAAAATAAATTAGTTTTAATATTAGAGACTGAATGTATTGCAAGAAAAAAAAAGAAAGTGATTAAGGTGTATAATTAAATTTAAAAGGGGCTTATTAGATAAAAAAAAAAGGTGTATAATAAATAAATAAATAATTGGTGTAATATTAACCTCGTGTTAGATTGGCGTGGTAGGAACCGCAAAAAAGGCTTATAATTTTTTATCCATGGGAAAAATTAAATAGAAAAAATGTTTTATGAGATGGATCAAAGGATTGTATTACATGCTCTATTTAATTTTCAAATTTGTTTTATTATATTTGAACTATCTTTTTAATATATTTTCTTTAATTTATAAGAGAATATGATAATTGCACTAGAGTTTGCTCAAAAAACTTGTTGGTAAGGCTAATGTAAAAAGGGCATAGGGTGGCTCTATAATATTAGAAGGGCCACCCCCCAACCCCTATATATGTCACTCTAATATTCTACCAAATAATCATAATTTTTTTTAGCTTCTCTTGGAGTATCCTTTCGTTTTTTCTCTCAACTAGTATTCTTATCTTTAAATTAGAGTTTATATATTTTATACTTTTTAATTCTTTATTCGTCCATATGTTTACCAAATTTCTTCTTATTCAAAAAGATCCATAACATAGTTCAGATATGGATATTTTAATTTCAGATAAATTTTTTGAAAATTACACCTCCTCGACCAAATTGGACCAAATTTGCTAAAAAATCAAGAACCTATCTATGATGATTGATCATTATCTTATATAGTATCGACCCCAATGCCTAATAAATGCGAATGGGATTGTCCTAATAACAATTTACGACAATCAAATGACTGAAGAGGGTGCGAAACAAGCTGAGTTTGCAATTCCAGTTACATGTCCAATAGATCTAACATATTATGGAAATGCATATGCATCCCTTAGTTATAGGGATTTTCCATAGACAGCAACCTACCAACTGAAAAATTTAATGATAAAATCGGATACCTATTTCTGCAAAATAAAGGCACATCTCAAACTCACAATAGGTAAGTCCTTAACAGAATTATCATTCAAACCACAAACAATCAGGGTTCTAAGCACCAAATTCTCAAATAATGATGTGGATATGTGGCACTGCAACTAAGCTCCAAGACAGGTTGTCAAGTGTGCAGGAAGCTCATCTTTTGGCCACAAAGACATTCAGTTTCAATAAAGAGTCATGTATCAGAAAACAATGGCCCAACCAAAGAAGACATAGACATAGGCTCTTCTATTTCAGAAGTTCGATCCAACACCTCTTCAACAATAGCCCTAACACCTGCCCAGCTCGGACAACTAAATGCATCTATAATGAAGGCAACTGTAGAAACACTTCATCAAGATCATCTTAGAATAACGACAAATAAACCGCCAATTGAGTTCTATTTATTTTTAATCTCCTTTTATTTTTAATATCTTTTGGCATTTGACGCTGCGCTTATCACCATAAATATATGATTACAATAAATGTGATTTCTTTACACTCAATCTCAGGTTTACAATTACAATTTAGCAATTTATTATCATCAACAGTTGGAATTAATGATAGTACACTATTCTAGAATTTAAATTATATGTAATGTACGTATCTTCCCTAGTTTCCCACACAACAAACAACAATACTATATTGCGCTTTACATTGACATAAGACCTTCCCAATTCCTTAGTCTGATATACAAACGTCGTTATAATTACATCACGACCAAAAAACGAGCATATCTCTTCACATTCACACAGATTTCTATGCCACATTGCCATAGTGGCGTGAGGTTCTCCCCTTCATTCTTCAACGCCCTTGTCGAAGCATTCTCAAACGTCTCACCAATAATTAGGGTTCTAAGCACCAAACAACAAAAGACCTCAAAAAGCTATGATCATCTGTAATTTATTTTAACTATCTTTTTAATGCATTTAGCTCAAATATGATAATTCCACAATTACAATGTTGAGTTTGCAATTTCAGTCACATTTGTAACAGAATATAATAATGATGTTTCTAAAAAATACACGCATAACTAAAGGGGTTAAAAATAATTTTTTTATTTATAAAAAAAAATTATATCATATAATTAAATAATTTAATATTCTCTTGTTTATAAATAATTATAACATAAACATTTATATTACTAACATAAATCTTAAAATTATAAAAATAAAATTACATACATATATTTACTTTTTTTCCTGCAAATACCAACAAATTCTGGTTCAAATATTGATAACGTGAGATAAGGATGTGATGTCTGGTTCACCGGACTTTATTGACAACACAAAATTAACTATATTTGTCACAATAAAAAAATAATTAAAAATATATTAAAAAAATTAAAAAAGAATATTTATTTATTTTTTTATCTTTTCTACTTCCATTATCTAATTTTTAATTTATATTTTTTTATTAATAATTATTTAATTTTATTATTATATGTACTAAAATAAACATGAATACAATATTAATTTTTTTTCAATTATTTGTTATTTCTTCATTTTTTTATTAATTTAAATCTTTAATTATAATTTGTGTATTATTTTTTCTCCTTATTTTACATAAATTTGGTACCATAATCAATAAGATTTAATTTTTTTTAAATTATATCCAAATTTTTTCAAACAAAAAAAGCTCACTTATATATAAAATAAAATAACAGAACTGATCCAATAAAATGAGAGATAAAATAAATATATAAAATTTTTATTTATTTTTTTATTTAATTTTTTAATAATTTTTTAAATTATAAGACTAAATTAACTTATGTTATAGGATGAATGTGTCAAGTTACTTAAAATTATAGATTCATGTGAAATAAAATCCAAAAAATAATAATAATAAATAAAAATTACCAATTACCCTTCATACTTCATCATTTTTGACAAAAAGATGTATCATTTTGAGAATTTAGATACTAATAAATTATTATTTAACAATTTGAGTAACAATAAATGTTAAAAAATAATATAAATATCATTAAAATATTTACCAACCCAAAATAGTCATTCAATAATTTCATATTCTAATATTATAAAAAAAATTATTCGATAATTTAACATTCCATCAAATTTAATCTTACAAATAATTTTTATCTTGTTTTATTTGAGTTCATTACAGATTTTTGATGAATAATAAATTAATAATCTCCTTCAATAATTGTAAGTCAAGTCAACCATACTCTTTTCATAGAGGTCAGGGCAATACATCTGTTTTCGACAATAACCCACTTCACAACAAATTAAGAAGCTCCCAATATTCATATATACACTCCCTTTCTTGCTTCCTCGTCATTCCAGTCCCATTACTCAACTCTCTCCAAAACAAGAAACTTATAGTTATCATTAAAAAAAAAAAAATTGATAGAAAAATGATTCACAACAAAAAGCCCTTTACCTGTTTGTTGCTATTAACTCTGTTCAGCATCTTCTGCATAAAAACCAAAGCCGACCCTGTTTACCTCTACCACAATTGTACAAACACAAGCACTTTCATACCCAACAGCCTCTACCAAACCAATCTAAATCACCTCCTATCTTCCCTCTCCTCCAACTCCACAAAAAATGAATCCTCCACTGTCACAACAGGCCAAGGCGCCTCTGCTGTCTACGGCCTCTTCCTCTGCCGTGGAGACGTCGCCGCCAAGGTTTGCCAAGACTGTGTGAACTTCGCCACAAAAGACATCGTCAAAAGATGCCCAGGAGACAAAGAAGCTATTATTTGGTACGACGAGTGTTTCTTACGCTTCTCCAACCGTTCTTTCTTCGGCACGGTCGATGAACTACCACGTATTTCTCTTTTAAACACTGGGAACGTGACAGAACAAACCCGGTTTAACCAAACGCTACTAACAACGATGAAAGAGGCGGCGGCCGAGGCGGCGAAAAGTGGGGTGGGAGAGAAGAAGTATGCGACTAAACATAAAAATTTTACGGCGTTTCAGCCACTATACACGCTTGTGCAGTGTACGCCGGACTTGTCTGGAGAAAATTGTAGTAGATGTCTTGGGGATGCAATTGGGCGTCTTCCTATATGCTGTAATGGAAAGCAAGGAGGACGAGTCTTGTTTGCGAGCTGTAGTGTTAGGTATGAGTTGTACCCTTTTTACAATGAAACCACAATTGCTCCGTCTCCGCTGCCGATAACTAAAGGTAAATTTACTTAGAGCTCATTGTGTTTTTTAATAAAAAAAATACTTTTAATAAAATTTAATATATATAATAATTAATCTAATATAATTTAATTAACTTTATTTTTTTATCTTATATTTTTAACTTTATTTTAAATTAAATTAATATTTTACGTTTTTATGTTACGTCATATCAAATCACTTCAAAGCTCTTTTCTACAATTATCATGTTCATTAATTGCGTTTCCGATATTGAAAATACTATTACCTACTTTTGGACTACATTAGCCTAACGAGTAATTACCAACAATAAAAAAAATTATGTAAAGTGTGACCCAAAATTCATCATAATAATAATAATAATAATAAATTATTTTTATTTTAAGATAATTCTTCTTGTATAAAAAATATAAAAATATATAAATTGAGTATTTGTAATAGAATAAGATTAAGAAAAGAAGATTATATTAGATTATTTTTTACTCATACATTTTTATGCTTCTAGAAAAACAACTCATGAAGAAAAGTCTCTGCATGAGCTGTTACAAAAGTATTTTTATCTGAAAATTTCTTGCTTATTTGTCTTCGTGATTTGAAAATTAAAAAGGAAATATTACTGGCCAAATTAAAATAAAAAATTTATTGTTTATTTTAAATTTCATTGTATTGCTTATAACAGATTATGCCTTAAAAATTTTGTAGCTACTACTAAATAACCCTCACGATAAACGTTGATATCTTAGCAGAGGCAGGGAAAAGCAAAGTGAAATCTACAACAATTGTGGCCATTGTAGTCCCAATTGTTGTCGCTGTAATACTTTTCATATTAGGCTACTGTTATCTAATCAAGAGGTCCAAAAAGAAGTACAACTCTGTGAAGCTAGAAAATGGTAAAACCATATTTTGTCTTTTAGTGCTCTACTCTTAATAGCTAGTTTTCATAAGTTTAGACTTATCATTTGGCTATGCAGGTGATAATGACATTGCAACAGCAGAGTCGTTACAATTCGACTTTGCTACAATTGAATCTGCAACAAACAAGTTCTCCATTGACAATAAGTTGGGTGAAGGAGGATTTGGTGAAGTGTACAAGGTATGAATTCTAAAAGCAGTCTATTGATTTTCAATACTCGAGACAAGGTCAATTAGACTCTTCTAACAACTTGTCTTAATACAAATTCAGGGAATTCTTTCAGATGGACAAGAAATAGCTGTAAAGAGATTATCAAAAGGTTCGGGGCAAGGTATAAAGGAATTTAAGAATGAAGTTGTAGTGGTAGCCAAACTTCAACATAAAAACCTTGCAAGATTGTTAGGATTTTGCTTGGAAGGAGAAGAAAAGTTGCTTGTCTATGAATACGTTCCCAACAAAAGTCTTGACACTATCCTATATGGTTTGTCAACCTATACATACACGCATTGTATGCTTGTTTGAAATTTGAATTTTATTGTTTGCTTCAAACAAGCCTGAACCATGTTGATGAATTTGCAGACCCTGAGAAGAAAGTGCAATTGGATTGGTCAAGACGTTACAAGATAATAGGAGGAATTGCTCGTGGGACAGTTTATCTTCATGAGGATTCTCGACTCAAAATTATACACCGTGATCTTAAAGCTAGCAATATATTGTTAGATACTGAGATGAATCCCAAAATTTCTGATTTTGGAATGGCAAGAATTTTCGGAGTTGATCAAACTCGGGGGAACACTAGTAGGATCGTTGGAACTTAGTAAGCTCATTTTATTCATTCTTCAATAGGAAGAACAAGCTTAATAGATATGATTAAAGATTCTTCATTTTGTGATCATGGAATTTGAAGCTCCAAAATAGCACATATATATTGTATGTGATTGAGTTGGTACCAAAATAACCTGTTAGCTTATATAGTACATATGTATATATTTAATTTATGTACATACTATGTACAATAAGCATTTTATTTTGAGACAAATTTAATTATTTATTATTTGTACATGCTATTTGAAGCTCATGAGGATGAATTTTATTATTAATTGGTTGTTTTTTTGGAACCGGCTTACAGTGGTTACATGGCACCAGAGTATGCAATGCATGGACAGTTTTCTATTAAATCAGACGTTTACAGTTTTGGGGTGTTGATCTTGGAGATTTTAAGTGGCAAAAAGAACAGCAGTTTTTATCAATCAGAATATGCTGAAGATCTCTTGAGCTATGTTAGTATAATCAATAACTTTTCTCTACTACTTTATATTTCTAAATTATAGAACTTTATAAACTTGTTGATCCAAATTATTTAGACTTGGAAGCTCTGGAGAGATGGAAAATCCTTGGAGTTATTGGATCCAATCTTGATGGATTCTTACTCAGAAAATCAAGTTATTCGTTGCATTCATCTGGGTTTATTGTGTGTGCAAGAAGATCCAGAAGATAGGCCATCAATGAAATCAATAGTTATGATGCTAAATAGTTACTCTGTGACATTACCTTTGCCACAACAACCAGCCTTTTACATTCCAAGTGGAACAGAAAATGACCTGCCAAGAGAGGAGCTTAAGTTTGATTACTCTGCAAGCACAGAAATGCCCTCGTCTATCAATGAAGTTTCAATTAGCGAGTTTTACCCTCGATAGAGATACTATATATAGCTAATAAATCTTTTTCGGTCCAAAATTGGTGAAAATAAGCTAAGTTTGTATATATGTTTAATAACTGGTATGCTCAAATTTTCACAATAAATTCTAGCATTTTTTATATTCTTTTTTTTTCGATAATTAAAATTTGAGTTGACAAATTTTATAATCGGATCAAATTTACATTAAAAAAAATATACAAATGAGAAAATAACATTATCTCATTATCTCGTCCAGATTAGTGGAGTCCCCACTAGTTAATTTTGTTGATCTTTACGAAGAAAACAAATGAGAAAATAACATTATCTCGTCCAGATTAGTGGAGTCCCCACTAGTTTTTTAGATGAACCACAGTCATTTTATTGCGGTCCTAACAGAGTTCTTCAGCTACCGGAATTGACTTTTTACTCTCGAAAATTTAGCCATTACAAGGTCCACTTGTTTACTCTCCATTACTCAATAACAAATCAGATCTAGTTAAACTTCTTATTTATTTTATGCGGATTTTAATCTTCCCTTACAGATTAGAAATTTCATAAGTATAAACACAACACAACGTGGTAAAAAAAAATGATCCAAACCCAAATTCACTTAACTCGTTTGATAAATGTGTCAGTGTCATGCTATAACCCAAATCAATAAATTACTTAATATTTTACTCTTATTTTATTCATTATAATGAACATGAGACAAATTGAATGAGTTAGTAACTAACTTTTTATTAAAGTAACTTATTTTTGTTAACTTTTTTGTTGAGATAATTAAAACAAAAAATAACCTATATTTAAAATAACCAACAAAATAAGAACTTGTATTAATGGTTTCACCAAATACCTATTTATCAAATAAGTTTATAGATTTGACATTAAATAAAACTTGAAAGTTTTAAAACCGGTTTAGTAAAATTATTTTAAGAATAAAATTATTCAAATATTTAAAAAGTACTACGATGAAAAACTGCATATTTACTCACATGAAAGTCTCAAGCCTGATTACATAAAATTCGTAATAATAAAAACAAAAGCAATAGATGAAAGTAATTTGTACACTTCGAGGTAACTTCTGATATATTTACTTCTTTGCCGATCCATTCCAGGGCATCTTATCAATTTAAAAAAAAAGAAAATTCTGGAGGCATCCCTTATTTTGCTCTTAGCTCTTAGACATCCCATAAATGATAAAAAATTTACAAATAAATTAATATTAATAAAATGACAAAATTGTCCCAAATATTCTGATCTGCATCCCACAAATTAACCCACATCCTGCGCATTGTATCTTACCGAGCCATCCACCACCACTGACCCAGTGCCTCCTCCGACTGCCACTGTAGCACCGTCTGATCTCAACAGTGCCGCGTAACGAGCACCACAGTGTCACCGTCCGAGCAAAATTCAAATTTCAAACGCTGATTTCAGTCCAATTTATTCAGGGGGAAACTGATCCTCTCCAAATTGAAGGTATTATTTTTAATTTGGTTTATATTATATGAATTTTAATGGATTAAGGGTTGTATAATTTTGCCATTGATACACGCTGATATATGTTTAATTTTAAAAGGGGGAAACTGGGTGTTGGGAGTACGAGGGTGGGGAGGAAGAAGATGAACAGGAGGTTCGGTAGGGGTAACCGAAACATTTATTGGTGTTCAGTAAAGAGTACCGAACAAAATAGATATGTTCCGTAGGGGTTACCGAATGAATCCATTTGGTTCGGTAGGAGAGGGTACCATACCTACCTATTTTGAAGGGGTACCGAACATACCTATTTTGTTCGGTATGGCCTACCGAACCTACCTTATTTACAGCATATCATGATTTCAAATTTTTATTTTTATTTTTTGTGAGTTATTTATTCATTTAACAACTAATTTGTCATTTTAAGTATGAGTAGACAACCTCAAACTGCTTCGCATAGAAAAAGAAACGAAGAATTGTATGAAGCTAATGGACTTGTACATAGAAGAAGAAAAAATAGACAAGTGGCCACCGCTGGATCATTCAAACGACTGTAGAACATTCTACCACAGAGATTATAGAGGATGAAACTAGACACAGTGTGGATGCTTTTTTACATGGACCAAATGACAATACTTTTGAGACATTTGTAGAGCATAAGGTTGAACATGATGAGGTTCACGAAGACCCCTCCTCATCCCTAATTGGTCCAAAGAATTTGTCGGTGCTGAAAAGTTTTAAAAATCACATAGCGTATAAAATCTGGAATTAGACTGTAAGTAATTCACTTATAAAATATTTTTATTGATTTAAAATTAAAATATTATTTTAATTAATTGTATTTTTGTTTATTTTTAGGACGATCATGAGTTCTTAAGGCCTATTGGTCATTCTGTGGGGCAAAGTGATTGGGATCTCGACCAACGTATTGCGCATCGCATATTTCAGTCAGGCCTAGCTTCGTTATGCTATGCCACATACAAACATGCAGACAAGGTATTGGTATCTGCATTTGTTGAGAGATGACATCCAGAAACCAACACATTTCACATGCCATTTGGTGAAATGACTATAACATTACATGATGTACAACAATTATTGGGCCTTAAGATTACAGGAATAGCTTGTACTAGGAAAAAATTAAGTAGGGGCGATGTTGTTTCACTTATTGTGGATGCATTAAGAGTTAGTACAGATGTAGCAAAGTCTCAGCTAAGTACAAAAGGATTATATGTCAAGCTAAGTTGGTTGAAGACTTTGTTTACTTCTCTTAGTGACCGACAAGATGACCATCTGGTTAGGGCATTCTTGTTACATCTGTTAGGATATACACTATTTATTGATAAAACTGGAAACAGTGTCCCAGTTTCTTACTTGACATTGCTGACAGATATAGACAGTATACATGAGTACGCTTGGGGTGCAGCTGCATTGGCCTATTTGTACCGACAATTGGGGATAACTAGTCGATATGATGCGAAGCAAATATTTGGATATCTGACTTTGCTACAAGCATGGATATATGAGCATATTCCCATATGCGCTCCATCGCTAAACCAAAACTACAGTAGTCAATTACCTCTTGTACAGCGTTGGGGGTTGTACACCCGTCCTGTTGTAGAAAAGAAGTTCTTGGAGGAGTTGAGAGAGACACTCGATGATTTAACAGTGGCTGACGTATGTTACTCTTATTTTATTTATTTTAATTTTAATTAATTCATTTAGTTATTTGTTTAATATCTTAATTGAATTATGTTTGTACTTTGATTTGACAGGTTATTTGAGATCCATATTGTAAAGAGATTCCAGAGATTTCGTTTTTTCATGGATGCATTCGTTTTCTGGAAGTTGTCGAAGCTTATCATAGCCACAGGGTGTTGCGTCAATTGAAGCATATTCAGACTATTCCACCGGATCCAGTTGAGCCTTTTAAAGTAAACAGAGGGTCCAACCCTAAGATGTATAAGGTGGAATTTCATTTCGCAGACCAGTATTGGACAAGTTGGGATAGTCATGTCTTATCCCAACAATCTAGAGGTGCAACTGTTAATCTCCCAACTGATTGTGCTTCAGATTACATGCAATGGTATGAAGATATATTGCATGTGAGAGTGCAAAATCCTATACATAGATTAACAGATGTTAGGACGACGACTAAGACACATCGTGCAATCCAACATACACAACGAGATGTAACGGTTAGTATTCATTAACATAATAGTGATTAACTTGACATGCTTATAGAATAATGATTAATTTGATACTTTTGTGTATTTGTTAGGGTGTGCGAGAAGCATTGCGCATTGTTGAGCGTGCTTTGTCAAAAGGAGAAGAGCAACCATCTAGAAAATGGTACAAGAAATTCAAGAAGGTTCAAAAAATATTGCAAGGATGTGTTAGCTCATCAGCTACAGATGCTCATCAGCCATGTTGATTTAAAATTAATTTATGTTTGTACTTGACGCTTAATGACATTGTTAAATGCCTTGTAAAATTCTAATTATACCATATATATTGGAGCTTTCAAGATTTATATTTAGTGAATGCATTAATAGAACATTGTTATAATTCTGAGCATGTCATAAACTAATCATCACAATCCAAGTCAAATACAACATCTTGATTTGTAATTATACTACTCGAAGATGATACAACTGAATTGTATTCTTCAAGTTGCCGTGCATATGGTGTAATCCATCCTTGTGCACATGGATTATGAAATGCATGCCAAACTGAAGGTATAGGTGGCATTGGAGCTTCAGGTTGCAGTAATACCTGTATTGTATGAAATAAATAAAATTAATATATATCTAATTATTTATACAGTTATATCATAAATAATAAAATCAAATCTACCTCCACAAAATGATTCCCATCGACAAAAGCTATAGAAATTATCTTCTGTTCTGTAGGTGGCTCAGTTCAAAGAGGAAGAAAAGTCCATGAGTCATGTAAACTGAATGATCTAACGACGACATTGTATGTGGAAGCAATAATTAATCCCATGTCTGGTAATATCATATATTTTTCAGAACCACAGCTACCATTGAAATGAGAAATCTTATGAACGAGCTCCTTCACTAGTTTGAGATTATCATACAAGCAAGTGTAATCATCGTAATGATTTTGTATTTCACTGAGCATGTCAGCCCTAACTTGAGGCCAATATTCCTCTCCAAATCCAAGTCCAACGGCTATAGCTCTAAAGCCACAATTACCATCTCCTAATACATCATTAATTCTCACTACATATGGCTTGATTTGAATAGGCAATTGAGATATATACGGCGAACACACTTTTTTTTGAACTCTTTTAACTGGTAACTTTCTCTTCTTTGAAGTGAATTGGGCCTCATCTGATGTCACAATTACATAGGAACCGGGATCTGTATCAAATGTATTCTCAGCTATAGCATACTCAAAACCTGAAGGATCCCGTCATGTGGAACATTCAGCCTTAGTAGGACAACCTTTATGAGCTTGTTTCACGAGTGGCTCATCCAAATTAGTTGTACTAGGATCAGCTAAGATACTAAATGCCTTGTACATCTGAATTTTTACATTTTTGTCACTAATATGAAAGCGTCTCATGAACTTCTCATATAAATGGTAGCAATCCAAATCTAAATCATCATCTTGTGATGTGGGTATAAAACTGAGTTTCTTCCAATGAGAATGAAGTAAAGACAAAGCAAGAGGACGACTCAATCGTTTGTATTCGTCAATGACATGAGCACATGGTAGTCCATGAGTTCTAAGCTTCGCACATCCACAAGTTGTAGCATCAAATGATACATGATCTGCTCTCTCAGATTCATTAAAAATAATTTCTAGCGCAGTACGTTAAACACATCCTCTCAACTCCTTATATAGCCACTCGGGCTTCAAATGTTGTTGGAGTGTAGTCAAGCTCATCTCAAAGGAAGCTTTAATCTGTGTATGTTGGAGCTCAAGTAATTGATGAATGTTCTCCCAGTTTGACACTAAGTTTCCTTGTGATGTTTTCAATTGTCGTTTCAATGCTGCATGTGCACTTTCTGCCCTGTTTGTTGTTGAATTTCCTAAATGCATATGTAAATCTGTCCAAGCTGAAACAAACTTTTTTTTTGTATGGATTGAGCCATACATGTTTCACATAATGTATTGCTTCTTTACATTCAGAAAAGTTTCTCTCCAGATATTCTATGTTCAAATCGTATTCCATAACAGTCTTAGACGATACCACATTATGACAAAAATGATTAAAATTTTCCCATGTTTCCTTATCCTTGAATAATTTCTTTGTATTTCCTAACACATTCTTGGAGATATGCCATCTACAAAGGTGATGAGCAGATGTAGGGAATACTTCTGTGACTGCATTCATAAGAGCCTTCTCTCTATCTGTTAAGATGACACTAGGCATACAGCTTGTATACATCAACGATTTCAATCTCTCCAATACCCAACGATAATTATCCTCTTTTTCAAATTCAAGATATGCACACGCAATGGAAAATGTCATATTTGTAGAAGTAACCCCAATAATCTCAAGAAGCGGCAATTTGTACTTGTTAGTTTTGTAGGTGCAATCCATGATAATCACATGAGAAAAAGCTCTTAACAAATCAATGGAGACTGAATGAGCAAAAAATAAGTCTGTAATAACCTCATCAACATCATTGCTCTTATGCCACTCCATGTAGTTGTGAACAACCAATAAATGCATCAATTGTTGTGAAATTGACCTCCCATCTTGTTCTTTAAGTCTATATCTTTGACGAGCATTATATATATGTTTCATTGTACTACAATTTTTCTCATTATTTTGCTCTAGTCTATACAAAATGTGCTTCGGCCTAACATTGCACTTTGTCATATCAACTAGCAAATTCATCTCTTCATTATTGAGTTTTTCAGCATATGGATGACCTTCAAGATATCGTGCCAATCGGTGATTATGTGTACCACAACTAACTATCAACTTTCAGTGAGAACTATTTTCGATCATCCTTCCTTTTAAAGAAAACGGACAATTACATTTTCTTGTTCCAATTCGTTTCTCCTTCTCATCCTCTTTTTTATCCTTCGGATCTTTCGACTTTGCTTTAGAACGATAAATTCTACTTCTTTCACATGCAAAATCAATCCTAGGTCTCCTACCATCTGAACCCATGTCAGACTTTTTCATCACAACAATAATCTCATTACTTGTCCCAATAGACTTCGTCCATGAGATCAACTCTTCTTTTGAAATGAACACCTATAGTAAAATAACATAAATTAATATATTTAAATTATGTAATACATAGTATTTATTAAAAATATATAAGATATCTCACTCTATCTGTCTCGAATAATTTAGTGCAGTTAATATTTTGTCCATCTTGTAACTCGTATGCTGAATCCTGTACAAAAATTAGAATTAATTTTTTTTCACAGAGGTTCGGTAGGAGTTACCGAACATATTAGATTGGTTCGGTAGGGACCACCGAACCTTTTAGATACGTTTAGTAGGGTCTACCGAACATATCATAAAGGTTCGGTCGCCCTTACCGAACCACTACGCGATTTACAGAAAAAAAATTTATACCTGTTTCATTTGCTTTTTTACTCCGTTTTTTTCATAAAAATTCACTTCTTCTACATTATCCATGTATGTTTCTTCCATTTTTTATTTTTTGAGTTAAATTTTGGTGGTAAATGAGGGAGTGGAGGTGGAAGTGAAAGTAAGTTGTGAAGAAGAAAGAGTGGGATGTATGAGAATTTTTTAAAGAAAATTTTAAGAGATTGGGATGTATGGGATGTGGTGGGTTGGGAGATATAGGATAGTTTATTTAGTTATAAGTATAAAGGGTATATTTGTCATTTCATACTATTTTAATTTTTTAGTTATTTATCGAAATGTCTCGAAGTAAAATTCAAAATTTTTCTAAAATTTCCCTTTAAAAAAATCTTATATAAGTGCTCCTAATAATTTTCATCTTATCATTACAGATTAATGATGAATAATAATATCCTTTAATAATGTGTAAATCAAGTCAACCACACACTTTTCATAGGGGTCAAGGCAATGTTTTCCACCATAAACACTTCACAACAATTTTATTTTTTATTTTTTATTTTTTATTGAACAATTCACAACAAATTAAGAAGCTCCCAATATTCATATATACACTCCCTTTCTTGCTGCCTCGTCATTCCAGTCCCATTAGTCAACTTTCTCCAAAACAAGAAACTAAAAGTTATCATTAAAAAAAAAAAATAATAATAATAATAGAAAAATGATTCACAACAAAAAGCCCTTTACCTGTTTGTTGCCATTAACTCTGCTCAGCTTCTTCTGCCTAAAAACCGAAGCGGACCCTGTTTACCTCCGCCACAATTGTACAAACACAAGCACTTTCACACCCAACAGCCTCTATCAAACCAATCTAAATCACCTCCTATCTTCCCTCTCCTCCAACTCTACAACCAATGAATTCTCCACTGTCACAACAGGCCAAGGCTCCTCTGCTATCTACGGCCTCTTCCTCTGCCGTGGGGACGTCGGTGCCAAGGTTTGCCAAGACTGTGTGAACTTCGCCACAAAAGACATCGTCAAAAGATGCCCAGGAGACAAAGAAGCTATTATTTGGTACGACGAGTGCTTCTTACGCTTCTCCAACCGTTCTTTCTTCGGCATGGTCGATGAATTACTACGTTTTGCTCTTCATAACACTGGGAACGTGACAGAGCAAACCCGTTTCAACCAAACGCTACTAGCAACGATGAAAAAGACGGCGGCCCAGGCGGCGAAAAGTGGGGTGGGAGAGAAGAAGTATGCGACTAAAGAAGAAAATTTTACGGCGTTTCAGACACTATACACGCTTGTGCAGTGTACGCCGGACTTGTCCGGAGAAAATTGTAGTAGATGTCTTGGGGATGCAATAGGGCGTCTTCCTATATGCTGTAATGGAAAGCAAGGGGGACGAGAAGTGTTTGCGAGCTGTAGTGTTAGGTACGAACTGTACCCCTTTTACAATGAAACCACAATTGCTCCGTCTCCGCCGCCGATAACTAAAGGTAAATTTACTTAGAGCTCACTGTGTTTTTTTATACAAAAATGTTTAACATCTGAGAACATCTGTTTCTGCTGGAAGACGGAAGACCCCAACTCCATTATCCTCGTCCTGCTTTATTTTTAAAGTAAAATGAGTTGGAAAATTTAACGAATTTATCATCAACGCAGAACTTTATTAGTTATAATTGTATGTATATTACTGCAATTATTTTTATTATTGTTTCAAAAAAAATGCATAAAATATATATTTTATTTTTATTATTAATTAATAGAATTATTATTAATAATTTATTATTACAACAATAAAAATTTAAATTATAACGATATTAATTTTACAAACTCTGCAATTATATTTGAGATATATAATAAATTTATGATATTAAAATATTTCCATTATAATAATGTTGTATATTCGAATATTCTTTATCTCAAAGTCCATGATCGATGAAATGCTATTATATGAATGACAAACAATTATTTTATTTTCTTCATTGGCTACTCTGTCGTCACTTTCAAAATTATTATTTCGCCAGGACTCTCATACATTGTTATGCTTCTAGAATAACAACTCATGAAGAAAAGTCTCTGCATAAGTTACAAAAGTCTTAAAAAAGAAATATTACTGACCAAATTAAATTAAAAAAATTATTGTTTATTTTAAATTCATTGTATTGCCTATAACAGATTATGCCTTAAATAACCCTCGCGATAAACGTTGATATCTTAGCAGGGGCAGGGAAAAGCAAAGTCAAATCTACAACAATTGTAGCCATTGTAGTCCCAATTGTTGTCGCTGTAATACTTTTCATATTAGGCTACTGTTATCTAATCAAGAGGTCCAAAAAGAAGTACAACTCTGCGAAGCAAGAAAATGGTAAACCATATTTTATCTTTTAGTGCTCTACTCTTAATAGCTAGTTTTCATAAGTTTAGACTTGTCATTTGGCTATGTAGGTGGTAATGACATTGGTACGGCAGAGTCGTTACAATTCGACTTTGCTACAATTGAATATGCAACAAACAAGTTCTCCATTGATAATAAGTTGGGTGAAGGAGGATTTGGTGAAGTTTACAAGGTATGAATGGTAAAAGCCATCTATTGATTTTCAAAACTCAAGAAAAGGTCAATTAGATTCTTCTAACAATTTGCCAAAATACACATTCAGGGAACTCTTTTAGATGGACAAGAAATAGCTGTAAAGAGGTTATCGAAAAGTTCGGGGCAAGGTGTAGAGGAATTTAAGAATGAGGTTGTAGTGGTAGCCCAACTTCAGCATAAAAACCTTGCAAGATTGTTAGGATTCTGTTTGGAAGGAAGAGAAAAGTTGCTTGTCTATGAATACGTTCCCAACAAAAGTCTTGACACTATTCTATTTGGTTTGTCAATCTATACATACACGCATTGTATGTTTATTTGAAAATTGAATTTTATTGTGTGCTCCAAACAAGCTTGAACCATGTTGATGACTTTGCAGACCCTGAGAAGAAAGTGCAGTTAGATTGGTCAAGACGTTACAAGATAATAGGAGGAATTGCTCGTGGGACAGTTTATCTTCATGAGGATTCTCGGCTCAAGATTATACATCGTGATCTTAAAGCTAGCAATATATTGTTAGATGCTGAGATGAATCCCAAAATTTCTGATTTTGGAATGGCAAGAATTTTTGGAGTTGATCAAACTCGAGGGAACACTAGTAGGATTGTTGGAACTTAGTAAGCTCCTCTGATTCATTCTTCAATAGGAAGAAAAAGTTTCATAAATATGATTAAAAATTCTTCATTTTGTGATCTTCATATTTGAAACTTTAAAATAATACATATTTATTGTACATGATCAAGTTGGTTCCAAAATAACTTATTAGCTTGTATAGTACATATGTATATATCTAATTTATATATATGGTATGTACAATTGACATTTTATTGTAAAACTAATTCGTATAACTTGTACATGCTATGTATGGCCCAAGAGGGTGAATTTTTGTATTAATTGGTTGATTTTTTGGAATCTCCTTGTAGTGGTTACATGGCACCAGAGTATGCAATGCATGGATAGTTCTCTATTAAATCAGATGTTTACAGTTTTGGAGTGTTGATCTTGGAGATTTTAAGTGGCAAAAAGAACAGCAATTTTTATCAATCAGAATATGCTGAGGACCTCTTAAGCTATGTGAGTATAATTAATAACTTTTCTCTACTACTTTATACTAAATTATAGAACTTTATAAACTTGTTGATTCAAATTATTTAGACTTGGAAGCTTTGGAGAGATGGAAAATCCATAGAGTTATTGGATCCAATCTTAATGGATTCTTACTCAGAAAATGAAGTTGTTCGTTGTATTCATTTGGGATTATTGTGTGTGCAAGAAGATCCAGAAGATAGGCCGACAATGAAATCAATAGTTATGATGCTAAATAGTTACTCTGTGACATTGCCTATGCCGCAACAACCAACCTTTTACATTCCAAGTGTAACAGAAAAAGACCTGCCACAAGAAAAGCTCAAGTTTGATTACTCTGCAAGCACAGAAATGCCCTCGTCTATTAATGAAGTTTCAATTAGCGAGTTTTATCTTCGATAGAGATATTATATATAGTTGAATAATCTTTTTCGGTCCACAATGTTGCTGAAAACTTTACTACGCTAAGTTTTTACAATAAATTATGATTCCTAAATTACTCTAGCTTTTCTCATATATATATATTTTTTCTTTCTAGTATTTAAAATTTGAATTTATTATCTTTAGTTTGCCACAGCTAATGGCCTAATTGCCAGCAAATTGTTCAATTTCAAAGAAGAGTGCAAGTTTTACTAGAGACGAGACATGATAGATGTAAGTGATGGGCAAATAATTAGATCAATTCATCTAAATTAAAAAATTTGATTTTTTGTATTTGGATAAGATTGAATTTACAGATTTTATAGTTGGATTAGTTTCAGATTCAAAATATACAATCTGTTTTGATTCAGATTGGTAGATTTTTTTTTAATCTGATGCAATTTGATACGAACTGAATTACTATAAAAATTATAAATAAATGCATATTTTATTTTTTAATGTGTTATATTTAAATATTATAAATACCATGATTACATTAAATTATTATTATTGTTTACAAATAAATATAAATGTTAAATCTTCTATAATAATAATTTAATAATGTTCAAGAGCATACTTTTTATTATTTTGATTCTCTTAATTATAAATATAAATAAATAAATTTTCTTAAATGTTAGTAAGTATTATATTTTTTAATGACAATAATTTAAAAATAAATTATAATCTCAATCTAACCTTATCTAATCTGAAAAATTCGATTTGCTGTTATTCAGATTTGTTCGGATTGAGAACATCATCAATCAAATTTGAATTAGATATATTCAAATCCACTTCAGATAGGGTTGAATTCAGATTGATGAAAAATATGCGATTTTGATCCGCTACTCACATTGTAACCTATAACGACATGTTTGTTATACAATATAAAGATCCTAACTGTATAATTTCTATACAATTATGAATTTGAGTGTGAAATCAGGTCATATAAAAATAGTACAGTTATAAATAAATTTTGTACAACTAAGAGTGTAAGTGTAAACTATACTGGACACTTAGTTTTGAATATCTGAATTTTTAATTATAAAATTATCCATTTTGATTTTTTCTTCCACCTTAAATTAAAAATAATATTTTTTTTAATATATAATAAAAATATAAAAATAAATTAATATTGATTTAAATAAAATTTATATTAAAATATTTATAATTAATTTTATTCGACTATATTATATAGCTTGTAATCAAATACTATACTGACTAATTATAATACAATTCAACACAATTTAGTCTAAAAAAATTATATTTAAACTATCCGATACAATGGAAAACATGTTGATGGGTTTATCTATCTATATATATATATATATATATTTCTTAGATTTTTTCTGCTGTAAATATAAAATTATATACTTAAAATATAAAATGCCCTTTTTCTTCTTTTTCTTCTTCGTCTTTTATTTATTATTTTTTTTATGGAATTTAGTATATCAATTATCAGTTAAGCTGGTAAGAATATTGAAGTTCAGAGCAAAAGAATGATAATAATATTGAAACTGATTCCGTGATTCTAAATCAAAACCAAGTGCCATGCCTGTATTGTAGAATATGACGTCATCTTATTAACGCCTAGAAGGGGTTTGATTTTGTTGGTCTTTCGAAGAAAACAAATGAGAAAATAACATTATCACCTCCAGGTTAGTGGAGTCCCACTATTTTTTAGATGAACCACAGCAGCAGCACCAATTGACTTAAAAAACACCAAGGTCTGTATCACTTTATTGCGGTCCTAACAGAGTTCTTCAGCCACCGGAATTGACTTTTTACTCTCCAAAATTAAGCCACTACAAGGTCTACTTCTTTACTCTCCATTACTCAATAACAAATAAGATCTAGTTAAAGTTCTTATAAAAGTGTTTGCTTGTATGATGATGTTCACTTTGTCAAAAAATTTAAATTCCTTTGGAGAAATTTCTATAATGTCATCGAGGGTATTGAATGTTGTTCTGTAATGTTGTAGTAGTGGGAGAAATGCCAAATATAGAATCTTTGCAATGTAACTTTCTTACAATTAAAGCTTCCACAGACAACTTTTCTGATGACAACAAGATAGGGGAAGGTGGATTTGGTGTTGTTTACAAGGTAAGAAATTATTTGGTTTTGAATTAATTTGAGTAGTGTGCTCTAATTTGTAGTAGTGTTGAAATAGGCTCCATCATATTTATAGGGTACGCTTCCTAATGGAGAAACTGTTAAAAGATTATCTGGAAGTTCAGGACAAGGTGCTATTGAATTTAAGAATAAAGTTATATTAGTAACTAAGCCTCAATATAGAAATCTGGTGAGGCTCCTAGGACTTTGCTTGTAAAGGGAAGAAAAACTTGTAATATATGAATATGTTTCAAACAAAAGTCTTGACTACTATTTATTTGGTAAGGCATATAGATAACAACTAAGCATTCTTATATGAATTGACAGATGCAATTGAATAATAGTAGTTACTGTTCACATATACGGTTACTGTTCACTTGTAATAGTGAGAATCGGTTTAAGTAAGAAACATATCAAAATGAAGACCACGACAAGGTTTGATGTTGAGAAGTTCAAGGAAAGTAATTTCTCATTGTGAAAATTAGAGATAGGCTCCCTGAGATCATTAATGATCAAAAGTGGAAAGAAAAGGATGCCAATGCCTAATTGTCGATTTACACTTTGCTCTAATTGATAGAGTGTAATCTAGTGTGGCAGAAAAGAAGACAACATAGGAGATATGGGATACTCTAACCAGACTGTACGAGGCCAAGTCACTTTACAATAAGATCTTCTTAAAGAAAAGACTTTACATTCAAAGCAAAATATACTTCAGTGACTGATTACATCAACACCTTTAATATTCTATTTTTGCAACTTACATTGATGGGTTACAAAATAGAGGCAATTGAATGTGCAGTGTTTCTACTTCAAAGTCTAGTTGACTTGTATGATCAACTCATCATTAATTTGACGAACAATATCTTTTCATATTATCTAGTCTTTGATAAAATTATAGCTGCTGTTTTGGAAAAAGAAGCCCTGTGTAAAAACAAAGAAGACAAATAAGCAGGTTTGTAGCAAGCCGAAGCTTTGATGGTGATGAGAGGTAGATGAACAGAACGTGTTCTAGTGGGAGTCAGAATCATGGTAGGTCAAAATCAAGAAATAAGAAAAACTTCAAATGCTACAACTGTGGCAAGAAAAAGGCATGTTAAAAGGGATTGTTAGAGTAAAAGGAAGAATGGAGACCCTGAGCCATCAAATGCTCAAGGGAATGTAGCAAGTACGCCTGATAATGATGAAGTTCTATACAGCAAGGCTACAGTCACGGATGGAGTCATAAAGTAATTTTCTGACGTCTGTTTATTAGACTTAGGAGCAACATGGCACATTAATGTGAAAATTTAAATACTCGCAAGTGTACGAATCACTCGTAGCAAGTGATAAGCAACTCCGAGGTCGATCTCTCAATGAATTGTGGTGCGTTTTAAAATGTGTCAATTGTTTCTCTAAAATTAGTTACGGAACTAAATCCTAAACATTCTAACAAAGATTGGTTTTGAGAACGGTTGCTAAAATTATAATTCCTTAAAACAAGTAAAATAAGCAAGTGAAAAATGTTGTCGAAACGATATGATGAACGAGTGTGAAAAATTAGTTAGTGAACAATCACGGATAGATTAATTTACGTAGTTTTTACAATTAAGCATATAAAGTATAATTTATTGATCCTTTTTACTAAGCCTAGAAAATCTCAAATCAATGATAATTTTTCCTTAATCAAATAATTAACTTCTTTGATCCAGACTGTTAATTAGCTAATTAGCATTAATCCTAGGAAAAATAATTTAATCACCTAATTTAAGACAATTCAATGCACTTAAATTTGGTTCATGCTAAAAAATGTCCAATCGAACTTAAATGGCATTTCTAATGCTCAACCCTAAAATATTCCCGTGTGTTCATAAATTAAATTGGCCAAAAGTAATTGATGAATATAGATATTAAGAACAATGAACATGAAAAAAATCACTTAAATATAAAATAAATCACATAAATAATCATCAATTCACAATCAATCACTAAAATCCCACACAAAAAGAGTTTAGCTACTCATAACAAAATTTTAATCAAGGTTTTTCATTACAATAAGCATTTAATGAGTTCTAAAGAGAAAAAGAAATTACAAACAATAAAATACCCCATTTTCACTCTTGAAACAAGCTTCTTGATGTTGGATGGTCACCTTCTTCAAGATTCTTGATGGAGCTTCAATGGAGTAACATTAATGAAGTGATTTCTCTATCAAATGTGTGAAAAATATGATTTTGGCTACTGTTCACCGTTACTGTTCACGCTCTGCTGGAGATGAGGATTTTTGTGATGTATTTATAGGTTAGGTTTAGAGTGTGTGTGTGTGGACTAGAATGGCGTGTAAGTATAAAACTGTTGCGCGGGCTACCGCTCGTGTTTTCCTCTACCACTATGGGCGATATTTTTCTAGACTACACACCAAAACAGGGACCACCTAGCCGCAGCGCGCAATTTTCCCTTCCGCAATGCTCGATGTTTTTCTGATTTCCCAAGATGGAACCCGAGAGCTCCATGTCGTAGTACACACTTTCTCCTGAACCGGCGCACAATGTTGTAATACCATGTAAGGGTCCTTACATAGTTTTTGATTCCTACGTAAGCCTTATGTACTGCTCTATTCTACCCCCCCCCCCCCCCCTTTACATAGTAAATGAAATACAATGTAAAGGTTACATTTTGCAGCCCTTTTTGAACACTTAACTCCACTTTTTAGCTCACATTTATTGAACCTATAAAACATAAAAATACTCTCCAAATCATAGTAATACAAAATTAAACCATGAAATAAATACTTAAAAACTAACAATTAATAGGTTCAAAATAGTATTCATTACACATGACATCTTGGAGAGAATGGTTCCACAAATATGAACCAATCTCAGGAGGTTATGTACATATGGGTGATGATCATGCTTTGGAGATCGCTGGAATTGGTAGTGGTATAGTTCACACTATTTAGGAGGTACGACATGTGAAGGGCTTAAGGAAGAATCTATTATCTTGGGACAAATAGAATGCAAGACCTATGTTGAAAATGGGATCATGAAAATTGTTAGAGGTGCGCTTGTGGTTCTAAAGGCAAAAAAGTTCGCAACGAATCTGTTCATGTTTAAAGGAGAAACACTACAGGAAGTTGATGCTTGTGTCACGTCAACTAATAAAAGAGATGATCAATGATAATGTGGCCACATGTCTGAACATGGTTTGAGAATTCTCTCCAACAAAAAGTTGATTTTAGGGTTCAAATTGATAAAATTTACCTTTCTGTCAGCATTGTGTTACAAATAAGCAGCATAGATTGAAGTTTGGTATATCTGATGTAAGAAGTAAATGCATTATAGATTTGATTCATTCTGAAGTATCGGAATCACTAGATATGTCCCTAGGAGGTGCAAAGTACTTAGTTTCTTTCATCAATGATTTCTCCAAGAGATGTTAGGTGTATCCAATCAAGAAGAAGTCAGATGTGTTCCAATGTTCAATGACTTCAAAGCATAAGTGGAACTTAAATCTGGGAAGAAGATCAAGTGCTTGAAGACGGATAATGAAAGAGAGTATTTAAACGGTGAGTTTCTTGCATTTTGTAAGCAAAAAGGTATTAAAAGATAATTCACGGTCTCATACACACCTCAATAAAAATGGAGTGACAGAGAGAATGAGTAGAACTCTTATAGAAAATATAAGAGCTATGTTGAGAACTGTGAATCAATCCAACTCCTTTTTGGCAAAAGTAGCTAAAACTACCAGTTATGTGGTAAATCAGTCACCATTAAAGACAATTGAGGTAAAGACACAGATGGATATGTGGACTAGTAAGTCAACAAATTACTTTACATTCATTTGGATGTCCTGTGTACGTGATATACAATGCCCAAGAATGATCAAAGTTTGATCCAAAATCCAAAAGGTGTATGTTTTTAGGATATGTTGATAGTATCAAGGGGTATCACTTGTGGGATCCTACTACCCTCAAGCTTATAATCAGCAGGGGTGTGATCTTTGCAAAAGATCAACTACAAATAAAAAATGAAGATAATAGCACATCAAATGAGAGTTCAAAGACTACAGAGGTTCAGGTGGAAAATATTGACGCATGAAATTCTAGAGTCTATTGAAGTAGCACCATAACACGAGATACAAGAACCAGATGAGTTTGAGGCTCCAAAAATTTTCCATTCAACAGATAAGAATGGCAATTTAACCCGACGGTTCAGATACCCGACCCGATCGGGTCATATCGATTCAGGGCAAAATGGGTCAAGACATTATCCATTTTATTTTAAACAGTTTGTGTCAGGTCAAGTATGGGAAAAAATTTGGTTGGTTCAGGGCACCATTCGGGTACCCATTTATTTACTAAAAACTTCAATTACATAAAAAATTATACTATTTTATTTTCATTTGAAAAAACGAGTCAACAGTTTGGTTTTTTTTTACACGATGATATTACCCAAACCAAATCAAACTTGTTTGGTTTGAAATGATTCAGTTTAATTTGAACAGCAGGTCAAAACGGATTGGATCAAATTTGACCCGAATCTACTTGTTGCCATTTCTAATGAAAGAAGACTGCCAACTTGGCATTGGGAATATGTTATTGAGAGTAATATTGCATACTATCTTTAAACGAAGGATGGAGAGCTATCAACTTTTCATGAAGCTACAAGTAGCTTAGATGCATATCTATGGATGATAGCAGTACAGGAAGAAATTGAAGCTCTACATAAGAACATAACTTGGAAACTAGTACCATTACCACGTGGAAGAAAAGCCACTGGTAACAAATAGGTCTACAAGATCAAGCGAGATAGAAATGATAAAGTTGAATGGTATTGTGCAAGATTTGTGGTAAAAGGACACACTCAGAAAGAAGGTATTGACTTTAATGAGATATTTTTTCCGATAGCTTGACTTACAGCAGTTAGAATAATCCTTGCTATGTGTGTTACGTTTAATTGCTCTAGATGTTAAAACTACATTTCTTCATATTAAACAAATGTCAAGAAAGATCTTATTTGCTTAGTCCAACTGCGAATCCCAAAGTTCAAGTGGGTTATGATCTAATGGCCCTTCTCTTTTTTGCATGTTGAACAAATCTTTGTATGGTCTCAAACAGGGGACGAGGTGTTGGTACAAGAGATTTGATTCCTTCATTATTAGCCTTGGATACAATAGTCTCAGTTAAAACCATTGTACGTACTTCAAAAGGTTTGATGGGAGTAATGACTTCATTATCTTGTTGTTGTATATGGACGACATGTTGCTAGTAGCATCCAACAAAGATCAAATCCAATAATTAAGGGTTCAGTTGGCTAGGGAGTTTGATGTGAAGGACTTGGGACCAGTAAATAAGATTTTAAGGATGTAGATTCACCGAGATAGAAATAATAGGAAGATTTGATTTTCCCAAAAGAACTACTTCAACAAGATCTTGTGGTGCTTCAACACACAAAATTGTAAGCCAATCTCTACCCTACTTCATGTTAATTTCAGGTTATCCTCAAGTATGTATCCTAATAATGAAGCAAAAAGGAGGAAGATGTCTCGAATACTATATGCATCAGCAGTGGAAAGTTTGATGTTCGCTTTAATATGTACAAGACCAGACACTACACAAGCAGCGAGAGTGATTAGTCGATTTATGGTGAATCATGGTGAAGAGCATTAGAACACAGTGAAAAGGATTCTTAGATACATTAAATGAACCTCAATTGCTGCATTATGTTATGGAGGATTAGATTTTATCGTCAGAGGATACGTTGATTTAAATTTTGCAGGAGATCTCGACAAAAGAAAATCCATTACAGGTTATGTGTTCACACTTGCAGGTGGGGCTATAAGCTGGGTTTTAAAACTGCAAATAATCATAGCATTATCTATAACAAAAGCAAAATATATAGCAGTTACACAAGCTTACAAGGAAGCAATCTGGATAAGAAGCTTAATGGAGGAGCTAGGGCACAAACAAGAGAAGATTCTTATGTATTATGACAGCCAGAGTGCCTTGTATATTACAAGTAATCCAACATTTCATTCTAGAACTAAGCACATAGGAGTGCAATATAACTTTGTTAGAGAAGTATTGGAAGAGGGAAGTATGGATATATTAAAAATCCACATAAAAAAAAACCTAGCAAATGTACTGACAAAACCTATCAACATTGTTTGTATAACGACTTAGCAAAAACGTAAGTAGCAAGGTTTGAGCAAAGGTTGGTCAAAAGAAATATCAGTGAAAGATGACTTTAAGTGAAAAAATGAAAGTGGTTTACGGACGTAACAAATCAATGAAGAGCTGCTACAGAGATAGTGTATGGAGACATGATTGAAATCATTCTCCAAGTGGGAGATTGTCAATATTGGTTGCTACTTTCATCAAAATTGGTTGAAACTTTCTTGACTAAGCTCAGTCCAATTAATGTTGGCTTATTCCAATGTAGGAAATAGAGAAGAGAGAAGAAAAGTTATGCCAAAAAGATGAAAAAAAAATGAAGCTAAAATGAGCTCAGCCCTTATGTCATCACCAAACAGAATCCATCTCTCAAACTTTATAAAAAGAGGAAGAAGCTGAAGCATTAATCTCATCACAAAATCTCTTTTGCCGCAAGCACTATAAGCTTGTATAATATTTCTCCACTTAGAAGAGTTTTTTCCTCATTTTGAGAGAGAGGTTAATTGCATTATTATATTGTAAGAGAAAGATGTATCTTGTTTTCTCCTTACCTTGTTCTCTTCTTGTATTTAGAAAAAAGTTGTAAATCTTTTGATATAATGAATTTCATCTGACCTTTGTCTATGAAGTAGCCCGTAATCATATTTATTGAATCACGTAAATAATTGTGTCCATTTTATCTTCATTCTCTCAATTTTATTTTAATTGTGTATTAGTTTCGACCCATAAATTTCTTAACAATAAATAATGGGATGATAAATAAAAACATGCTTGATGAGTGCTCGAAAAGTACTAATATTTCGTGATTAATTGTGCTTAATTGTTTGATATATAGATTTATTATTATTGTTTATTCAATTAATTTCATAAATTTATCCATTCGGAGTCACGGGTATATTTTAGTGTATTTCAGGTGTTTTTAGCGTCAAATGAGTCAAATAATGAAAACACGCAAAGACGGAACACTTACGGCGCTCGGATCACGAGTTACGGGCTAAACGAGACAAATATGTAAGCCTTACATAACGAGCCATCACATATGTAAGGGGGTACATGTGAAGAAACTGAAGACAACGCGCGCCGCGGCGAGAAAAAGTCATGCCGCGGCGGGGAGCTCTCGGGTTTTTACACAATTTCCAGAATTTGTGTTGCGCCGCGGCGGGGAAAATGCATGCCGCGGCGCGCCTATTCCTAATGCAATCAGGAATCCCTTACATTTATAAATACCCCCTTAGACCCCCTTTACACCAGAACTCGACCAATTCGTACACAACTCTTATTTTTCACAATTTTGCGACCCAAACACTACATTCAATCAGTTTTGAGAGCGTTGCCACACTCTAACGAAGCGAGAGACACTATTCTAAGGATTCAAGGAAGCCAATGACGATCGAAGATAAAGCTTACGGAGAAGAACGCTATCCAATCCATAAGCGGTATTTAGATCTAGGATTTTCTTGTTGTTATAGAATTAATTCCTCTTCTCTTTTTGTTAAAGTGTATGATCATATTTTATTTGTCTATGAATATTAATATGAACATGAGCGGCTAGTTTAATTATGGATGTTTAGTTTGTGTTGCCATGTTTGCTAGAATTGTGTATGGTGTATCTTATTGATTTATAAATAAATTACTTTTTAATTAAGAGCATGTTTAGATATTTAATTATGAATAATCATGGGCCCATTTGATGTTCGTAGTTAGGTTAAAAAATTTGAGAATTTAGTTATAGGAACGTCACCTTAACTTTATTCCGAAACACTTAATCGAAGCTTCAAGTTAGTGACTTAGTCATAGCATTAATTTGATTGGCATGTTTTCCTTGCGCATAATTTGATTACTATTTGATTTACCCCCGCCAAAGGCAATTAATTAGTTAATCAATAAAGAGACCTACCCCCGCCAAAAGGCGTCTCGTAATTAAAAGGAAAGCCGGTAGTTTAGTTTATATAGGACGTTCATGTTATCTCACCATACCTTTTCGATGCAAGCATGGTCAACCAAACTAAACGTCCATACATCCTCCATTGATATTTGAATTGATTGTTTGCTTGCGATCTTGTTTTCGTTTGATTGTCGTATGATTGTTCTCGTTACAAAAACAAACAACATTTTTACAGTTTTAGTAGCTTTAGGATTCTAGTTACTTAGAGTTTTAGTTTCACTAGAACTCTATTTAATTAGTGTTTTATTTTCATTAGAACTCTATTTAGATTAAAAAGTTAGTTATTTAAGACCACTGCAATTCCTTGAGAGACCGACCTTGGAAGTTGCTTATCATTTTACTACGAGTGATTCGTACACTTGCGAGTACACATTTTAACACATCAAGTTTTTGGCGCCGTTGTCGGGGAATTGGCGTTTTAAATAATTTTCTTTTTAACTTTTTAGAGTTTCTGATTTATTTTTATTTGTTTATTTATTTATTTATTTAGTTATTTATTTTATTCAAAAATACAAAAAAAAAATATCAGAAAATCAAAAAAAAAATCAAAAAAATAGTGCTTAATTTTCAAATTTCACTGCTGCCTTGATCTTTGTTTGCTTTTTATTTGTGCATTCAGGGTAGGAGATCACTTAACAAGGAACTCTCTTCTCTCATTGACAACATACATAGAGTCAAACACTGATCAAGGAAACTGGATAATCAATATCAAGAGGAAGAAGTCCAACAACAATTGCAAGCAACAATGGGTGACAACGTAGCTATGCAAATGATGAACAAAGAGTTTGCAAGACCTATCATTGGGACCACCACATCATGCATTCGACTTACAGAGGCGGCTAGGAATTATGAATTGAAAAATATTCATTATTCCATGCTTCCCTCCTTTTACGGTATCCCTAATAAAGATCCTTTAAATTTTATGCGTGAACTATATGCTACTGTGCAAACTTTTCCATTGCAGGGACTTAGTGAAGATCAACTACGCATGAGGTGTTTTCCATACACTCTCAAGGATATAGCTAAGTCTTGGCTAATGACGTTAGCACCCGGTTCTTTGGTCATATGGGACGATGTTTACAATAAATTTATGGGTAAGTTCTATTCCCATCAAAAGACATCTGATTTAAGAACAAAAATTGCTACTTTTTCGCAGATGGACGGAGAACCGTTCCACGAGGCTTGGGACAGATTCAAATTGCTGTTGATACAATGTCCACACTACCACTTCCCATTGCAGTTACAGAATCAGTTTTTCTACGACAGATTGACACTACAATGTCAATTCACCGTTGACAACGCTGCAGGAGGAGCAATGGGTGAGAAAACAGCGGATGAAACATACAAACTATTCGAGATGTTGGGAGCTAATTCTCAACAAAAGAGCGCTAGAGGAAGAAGAGCTGGAGTCCACGAATTAGGCTCCAACAATGAAATGGCCATGCAACTTCCTGAATTGACAAAACAAGTGCAACTTCTCACAACCTCCAATGTTAATCAGATGCCAAAACATGAGGTATGTGGAGTTTGTGGTTCATATGGACACGGAGCTAATGTTTATTCTTTTGCAGGTGATCCTTATACAGGTACTACTGAAGAGGCTAATTTAATGCAAGGGTACCAACCTAGACCTAGGAACGACCCTTATTCAAATACCTACAACCCTGGATGGAGGAATCACCCTAATTTTGGATGGAAACAAAACAATAGCCAACCATTTGTCCAAAACAAAACACAAGGCCAAAACATAAACCAACAATTTCCACAAAATAAGCCAACCGTAGAGGAAACCCTAAACAATTTCATACACTCTTGTAATGGAAGGATGGACTCTATAGAAGCTTCAGTGAAGAGAGTGGAAATACAGGTTGGGCAACTAGCGGAACAAATGTACAAACAAGAGACAGGAAAGCTGCCTAGTCAACCTGAACAAGCAAAGGCGATCACAGTCCTTCAAAGTGATGAGGAGGTACCTAAAAATTTACCTGATAATTCTAATGTTTTGTTGTCTAGTACAGGTAACTTGGAAGGTAAGAATTCAACTCTCAAGGGAGATGATGAGTCTAATACCACTCCTAATGAACTTCCCAAGAAAGAAATTGGAAAAACATCCAACATTTTTCGATTGCACAAGTCAATGGACCCATACCGACCACCAATACCACCTATGCACCAGTTTAAGGAGAAAAATCAGGATGCACAATACTCTAACACTCTTGCTTTATTTTCTAAGATTAACTGTAATTTGCCTCTTTTAGATGTTATTAAGAACAGTCCAACTTATGATCCAATTTTCAGGAACTTTATCAAAAAGAGTAGAAGCAAAGAGAATGAAATGTCAGAAATTGCTAGTCCAATGATCCAACAACACTTACCTCTCAAAATGAAAGATCCAGGTAGTTTCAACATTAACATCACTATGGGAGACAAAAGGGTATTCGAGGCTATGCTAGACTTAGGAGCAGGTATAAACCTAATGCCATATTCAGTGTACTTGCAACTAGGATTAGGAAAGTTTAAAGAAACAAGGATGACCCTTCAACTTGCAAACGGTTCTATTCAATACCCAAAAGGAATAGTGGAAAATTTGTTAGTACAGGTGGACAAGTTTATTGTACCAGTGGACTCTGTGGTGCTTGAGATAGACAAAAATTTTCTGAAGGACAAGGAATATACAATTATTCTTGGTAGACCATTCATGGCCACGACCAAGACAACTATTGAGGTCCATAATAGGAAGTTATCAATGACAATTTTTGGAGAGACTGTACAGTTTGAAATTTTTCAACCCTCCCCTATTCTTTCTAACATTCAATTGCAGGATAGCATAAGTAACAAAATTGAGGCTCAAAACATTGAATGGAGAGGGAAGGACAAACTGATAAATTTAAGTCGGGATGATGCCTACAAAGAATGCATTAAGCATTCTAACTACAAAAACTCGACTTGGAGGACGAAAGCTCATTTTGAGAAAGATAAGGGAGGAGATAAACAGTACAATTACACATTTAACCCCCCTTGACACGAGACCAGTCACGTCTTGCTAAGACGTTAAACTAAGCCCTTAATGGGAGGCACCCATTCGGTATTGTATCTCTTTCGTTGTTTTTATTTCTTTTATTTCTTTTATCGTATTTTTATTTTATTTTATTTTTATTTTGGATTGTTTAACTTAGCTTAATGTTTTTCTGTTTTCATCTGACTTAGTTATAATCTAAAATTGGGTTTGAGTTTGAATTGTGTTACATACACTTTGAGGTTCAATATATGTTCATACACATAAATTCTTCATGAGAAAAGCAAGGAACAGTGAACCGGAGCATAACGAGTAATGACACAATCTCATACGAAAGGGGGGTAACTTCTCACACTTTTTTCTTATTTCTTTTGTTCTTCTTTTTCAACATTGAGGGCAATGCAGAAATTAGGTTGGGGGTGGGAAGGATATTCCATGAGCATGAAATATGACCAATTTTAAATTTTTAACTTTTGTCACTTGAAGTATTTTAGGTTAGTGTCGTGTTTACTTGAGTCAATCCGGAAATCTATGATATTAACATGATTGTAATGACGATGACATGTGAGAGATGTTGGACTTTTACCTAAGCAACGAAGCACATAAATGTTAGATTCATCTAATTTGAGAATTTTATGGTACATGTGGTAGTTTGCATGGTTAGTATAGCTATTTTGATTTGTGGAATGTATGCATGTTCATGATATGTTTTAAGTCTCAACAAGCTCTAGAACCCATTTGAAAACAAATTGAAGCGAAATAATAGAAACAAATGCCACCTAGAAAGTGATTTAGGCCATCCTTGGACCGTTTGGACTTTTCAAGCCTCCCCGTATTATTGTTATCCATAGTATACCCTTGAACTCAACATTGACATATATTGTACTACCCTTAGTGATAAGAGTACTCAATATAATATTTGATTTTCATGAGCAATTATGTTGAATTTATCTTGCTTCATCATCAAAAAAAAAATTGATGATGATGATGGTTAAAAAAATAAGCAAGAAAAATAAAGAAAGAGAATCAAGCAAAAAGATCCAAGGGACATATGGAATTTATAGGAGGATGAAAAAGAACACTTGGTGGAAAAAGTTGAAAATAAGTTTGTGACATAAAAAGTACTCTTGTCCTATTGAAAACATCATTTTCGTACTTTCATAATCACACACCTAACCACAACTTTACAAGCCTAATGAAGTCCTATTGATTCTAGGTAGTTTGATTTCTATATTAGTGGAGATGAGTTTGAAAAATGAGCATATGGAGTTTGCAAGTGCAAAATTCACATTCATATTTTACTTGCACATTTATGAGATATTGAAATGTAATCTATGAATATCATGCATGACACGATCAGATAGTATAACTAACGGGTTTGTGGTTTGATTGGTTGTTCAAAATTCGATTACCATGATGAGTTTGATGTTTGGACTATTTTTGAGCTTAGGTGATGTTTAACTATTTCATGTATCATTCGTTATTAACAATTTTTGAGATGTATCTTGTTTTCTCCTTACCTTGTTCTCTTCTTGTATTTAGAAAAAAGTTGTAAATCTTTTGATATAATAAATTTCATCTGACCTTTGTCTATGAAGTAGCCCGTAATCATATTTATTGAATCACGTAAATAATTGTGTCCATTTTATCTTCATTCTCTCAATTTTATTTTAATTGTGTATTAGTTTCGACCCATAAATTTCTTAACAATAAATAATGGGATGATAAATAAAAACATGCTTGATGAGTGCTCGAAAAGTACTAATATTTCGTGATTAATTGTGCTTAATTGTTTGATATATAGATTTATTATTATTGTTTATTCAATTAATTTCATAAATTTATCCATTCGGAGTCACAGGTATATTTTAGTGTATTTCAGGTGTTTTTAGCGTCAAATGAGTCAAATAATGAAAACACGCAAAGACGGAACACTTACGGCGCTCGGATCACGAGTTACGGGCTAAACGAGACAAATATGTAAGCCTTACATAACGAGCCATCACATATGTAAGGGGGTACATGTGAAGAAACTGAAGACAACGCGCGCCGCGGCGAGAAAAAGTCATGCCGCGGCGGGGAGCTCTCGGGTTTTTACACAATTTCCAGAATTTGTGTTGCGCCGCGGCGGGGAAAATGCATGCCGCGGCGCGCCTATTCCTAATGCAATCAGGAATCCCTTACATTTATAAATACCCCCTTAGACCCCCTTTACACCAGAACTCGACCAATTCGTACACAACTCTTATTTTTCACAATTTTGCGACCCAAACACTACATTCAATCAGTTTTGAGAGCGTTGCCACACTCTAACGAAGCGAGAGACACTATTCTAAGGATTCAAGGAAGCCAATGACGATCGAAGATAAAGCTTACGGAGAAGAACGCTATCCAATCCATAAGCGGTATTTAGATCTAGGATTTTCTTGTTGTTATAGAATTAATTCCTCTTCTCTTTTTGTTAAAGTGTATGATCATATTTTATTTGTCTATGAATATTAATATGAACATGAGCGGCTAGTTTAATTATGGATGTTTAGTTTGTGTTGCCATGTTTGCTAGAATTGTGTATGGTGTATCTTATTGATTTATAAATAAATTACTTTTTGATTAAGAGCATGTTTAGATATTTAATTATGAATAATCATGGGCCCATTTGATGTTCGTAGTTAGGTTAAAAAATTTGAGAATTTAGTTATAGGAACGTCACCTTAACTTTATTCCGAAACACTTAATCGAAGCTTCAAGTTAGTGACTTAGTCATAGCATTAATTTGATTGGCATGTTTTCCTTGCGCATAATTTGATTACTATTTGATTTACCCCCGCCAAAGGCAATTAATTAGTTAATCAATAAAGAGACCTACCCCCGCCAAAAGGCGTCTCGTAATTAAAAGGAAAGCCGGTATTTTAGTTTATATAGGACGTTCATGTTATCTCACCATACCTTTTCGATGCAAGCATGGTCAACCAAACTAAACGTCCATACATCCTCCATTGATATTTGAATTGATTGTTTGCTTGCGATCTTGTTTTCGTTTGATTGTCGTATGATTGTTCTCGTTACAAAAACAAACAACATTTTTACAGTTTTAGTAGCTTTAGGATTCTAGTTACTTAGAGTTTTAGTTTCACTAGAACTCTATTTAATTAGTGTTTTATTTTCATTAGAACTCTATTTAGATTAAAAAGTTAGTTATTTAAGACCACTGCAATTCCTTGAGAGACCGACCTTGGAAGTTGCTTATCATTTTACTACGAGTGATTCGTACACTTGCGAGTACACATTTTAACACATCAATGCTCGTCTAGATTGCTAGATTAAAAAGCTGATTTTATATCAAATTGAAAAATTAGCCAAGAAGTTTGTGCTACCAATGCCACCACCATTCGAATTGTACAATGTCTTGCAACCATAGCAAAAACTTTCTTGTAATCAACACCAAATTTTTGCTTATATCCTTTTACAACAAGCCGAGCTTTTTACTTGTCAACTTTTCCATCTTTGTTCAACTTAGTTTTATAAACCCATTTAACACCAATGGATTTTTGCTCTTTTGGAAGTTTTGACAACTCTCATGTGTTGTTTTTCTCTATAGATTTGGTCTCTTCATTCATCGCTTTTTGCCATTATGAATCTTTTACAGCTTCTTGGAATGTAATTGGATCAAAATATGATAATAAGGCATAATGAGCAACAATATCATCACCACTAATCTCATAATTCTCCATCCATGTAGGTTTTTTCTTGATTCGTTGAGATCTAGAACTTGCACCTTATGTTTAAGCTTCGTTGAAATCAAGTGGTTGCTACAGTTGTTGGTCAAGTTGTAATAATAAAGGAATATTAAAAGGATTTGGTTTTTCCTGCATGTTTGCTCCATTTCCTTCAAAATTCACAGATATTTCATGTTGCCTTGCAGTGTATTTTGTCCAATTCCATGTATCTCCTTCATAAAAAACAATATCACAATAGATGACAATCTTCCCTATGATTGGATTGAATAATTTTAAGCTTTTGATTGCTCACTAATTCCAAAAAATACACATTTTCTCCTTTATCATCCAACTTCTTCCTCTTCTCGTCTGGAATGTGTGCATATGCAATGCACCCGAAGACTATGAAGTGATCATAAGATGGTATTCGCACACTCCAATCTTCTTATGGAATCATGCTTTTAATAGAAAAAGTGAGACTCTGATTCAAAACATGAGCACTCCAATTTACTGCTTTTGGCCAAAAATTCTTCAGATTTCGTTGGTAGTCATGCTTCGCACCACGTTGAGGACAGTCTGATTCTTCCTTTTTGATACGCCATTTTGCTGAGGTGTGTAGGTTGCTGTCAATTGCCTTTGAATTCCATGCTTATCACAAAAACTTTCAAATTATTGTGACATATTATCCCCTAGGATTAGTTCGATGAGTTTTAATTATTCTCCCAATTTCATTCTCTACCAAGGCTTTGAAGCTTTTAAAGTCCGTAAAAACTTTAGATATTTTCCTGCAAAAAATAAATCTATTTTTTCGACAATAATCGTCAATAAACATAATAAAATATTTCTTTTTTCCATTTGATATCGAATTTATTGGACCACATATATCAGAATGGATCAACTCCAATGGTCTTTGTGCTCTTCATGCCTTGCCTTTTGAAAATTTCTCAAGATGTTGTTTGCCAACCACACAATCTTCCCATATTTTGGAGGGAGGAGAAATTTGAGGATAGCCGGTCACCATTTTCTTCAAAGAAAGAACCTTTAAACCATTGAAATTCAAATGGAAATATCGCAAATACCAAAGCCATGTCGAGTCACTTACATCATCCTTGAGACAAGTTTGAATACTATTTATTTTAAGTAGAAACAACCTATTCGAGGTCATCTTAACATGAGTAATTACTCCTCTCTTTGGATCATAGATTTCACAATTGCTCCCTTTGATTATAGTCTCATAGCCCTTGTCTTTCAACTGTCCCACACTTAACAAACTAGCCAAAAAATATGTGCCTTGCACTTGTATAACATTTGTCTTTTATAAAATGTAGTATTTTAGATGGAAGTAAATGCAAATTTACTTTCTTTCTTTTTTATAAACAATTTATACAATTTAGATTCATAAAATTACTATAAAAATTATTCAAATTTGATAAAAAAAAATTATTTGTAAACAAATATAGCACAAATTTTTATTTGAAAAATTAACACAATGTTTATGATAAATATAAACACACTTTAACTTTTATTTTTGGAGGAATTATTTAATTTCATATATTTTCTTGTATTATTTGAAGGGTGATTTGAATAAAAAATAATTATAAACACGTACAAATGATTAACATGAATAGCCATAAAAAATATATTACATTTGAATCTTAAAATTTAGAGGAATTCCATATAAAAACTAATTAATTGGCATTTGGATATTTGAAAAGCATGACCACAATTAATTATTGTCTCAAAGTACAAATTAGTTCTTAGGTGAAGAAATGAAAAAAAAAAAAAAAAAAAAAAATTCAATAAAGCATTTGATTCATTAGGTTCTAAAAATTCATTTATCAAATCATCTTTTTATTTATTTATTTATATAATATTGTAATTTTTTAAAAGTACACATTTAAAAAGAAAAAAAAATAAAAATGTTGAATATTGTGAATAAAATCAGTACGTTGGCCTTGGCCTTGAAGAATTTGCCATTAGCTAAAACAAATTTTATAACTATAAATATATAATAAGCTGCTTTTTTCTATAATATAACATCTATATGACGTTAGCTTTGAAAATAAGCTTGATTTACATTCTTATCAACTTTTGTTTGTATTCATTAATTATAGCAAAAAATATTAAAAGAGTAATCATCTATCAAAAGCTCAAAGCTTAGGAAAAATATAAAAAAAGGTAATGAAAAAATGATAAAATAAAACTAAAAAGAAAAGAAAACGTATAAATTTTGAGAATTGATATTTATATACATCAAGCATTTAGATAAAACTTGCAAACTGTGAAGACAAAAACCATATTATGTCAAATTTCAAATGAAACTTTATTCCAATAGCATCAATATGTCTTATAATGATGAGAGATTAAAGATTTTTGTTTAGCAGCGACTATTTTTGTGTATATATAATAATTGGAATGATGATTTTCAGTTTTATTTTAAAATAATTTGAAAAATAAATTAGTGAAAAATATAAAGAGTAATTATTATTATAATGAAATTTAATGCATGCATTTTATTCAAATTGAATATTAGATTCAAACTTTAAAATTAAGTAACAAAAATTATAATAGATAATCACAAAATATGTTAAATGTTATCAAACATTTAATTTACCTTTAGCTGTTTTTATTTATTGATTGAAATTTAAATGGTAAATAATGTTAATGATTTTAAAGCCTTTAATTATATTTGAAGGGTTTAAAGCTTTTAATTGGGACTTGTATAGTCTTAATAAATTTCATTTTTAACTTATGAAATCATAAATATGTGACAATACATCAAACTATTTATCTTATCAATTAAAGTGAAAAAAATACAATGAATTAAAAATAATAAAATTATTTTTAATTATAATTGAATATAATATTAAAAATTATGACATTTATCTTTAAGAGGTCAAAATAGTCAAATAAAAAGAATTATTTTAGATATGGTAGTTTTTTCTTTTCTAACCACGAACTCTTTCTTTTAAGATTGTAATAGATAGAATATTTTTCAAGCCAGAAATATAAAAAACAATCGAGATAGTCTCAATATTGTCTTTTTTAGTCCTGATTTCAACGTCACCTTTTCCTATAACATTTACAATTATCAAAAAGAGAAAAAAAAAAAATTTGTTTATTTTTTTAATAATTTAAATAAAATTAATTAAATAATTAAATGATAATTTCTTTCAAAAATATGTAAAGTCAATCATAGATCAAGGCAATACATCAACAGGCATGCACTCCCTTTCTTGCTTCCTCGTCATTCCAGTCCCATTCCTCAACTCTCTACAAAACAAGAAACTTATAGTTATCCTTAAAAAAAATAAAAATAATAGAAAAATGATTCACAACAAAAAGCCCTTTACCTGTTTGTTGCTATTAACTCTGCTCAGCTTCTTCTGCCAAAAAATCAAAGCCGACCCTGTTTACCTCTTCCACAATTGTACAAGCACAAGCACTTTCACACCCAACAGCCTCTATCAAACCAATCTAAATCACCTCCTATCTTCCCTCTCCTCCAACTCTACAACCAATGAATTCTCCACTCTCACAACAGGCCAAGGCTCCTCTGCTGTCTACGGCCTCTTCCTCTGCCGTGGAGACGTCGCCGCCAAGGTTTGCCAAGACTGTGTGAACTTCGCCACAAAAGACATCGTCAAAAGATGCCCAGGAGACAAAGAAGCTATTATTTGGTACGAGGAGTGCTTCTTACGCTTCTCCAACCGTTCTTTCTTCGGCACGGTCGATGAACGACCACAGTGTTTCTGTTTTAAACACTGTGAACGTCAAACACAAACAATGGTTTAGCCAGGCTGTAATGTTAAAGATGAATGAGACGGCGGCGGAGGCAGCAAAAGGTGGGGTAGGACAGAAGAAGTATGCGATTAAAGATGCAAACTTCACGAAATTTATGGTTCAGTGTACGCCGGACTTGTCTAGTAGTAATTGTAGTAGATGTCTTTGGGATGCTATTAAGGGACTTCCTGTATGCTGTGATGGAAAACAAGGAGGACGAGTTATGTTTGCGAGTTGTAACGTAAGGTACGAAATATACCCGTTTTTCAACACATATCCGGCAATTCCTCGTCCTGATTCGTTGAAGAAAACTAAAGGTATGTAAAAATTACGAGAAAATAATGTCACTCCTAAAATTAATTTTTTTTAAAAAAAAAATCTTCAAAGTGTTGGGTAAAGATTTTAATTACTAATTTTTACATAATTTTTAAATCTATATATTTAAAAATAAGTTCTGATTTTAATTTTTATAATTTTAAAAAATCACTGCAAAAATAATGAGTGATTTATAAATTTTTAAAAATTAAGATTTTTTAATTAAATTTATATTTTTTTATTTTTATCAAATATTTTATTATGAAGTAAATTAAGTTTTATAAATTACTGCTAAAATAATGAGTGATTTATAAATTTTTTTAAATTTTTTTTAATTAAATTTATATTTTTTTCTTTTTTATCAAATATTTTATTATGAAATAAATCAAGTCTTATAATTTTTATATGTATAACTATTAAAAAAAAGTGATTAAAACCTCTAAAATTTATATAAAATTATCAAAACTTTTATTCATTTTTAAAGTTTAAAAAAAAATAAAAAGCATAAGGAGTTACCTAATAATTTGTGGTATTTTTTTTTTTTAAATTATCAAACGCATTAATAATTATTTTTACAAAAAAATTAAAAACTATTGATAAAATTAATAATAAATAGTTATATACTTTCTTAACAAAATAATTAGTTGTATATTTAAAAGTCAAATAGTAGAATCATGTAACTTTATAAAATTAGTTTAGTGTTTAAATTTTTTTTTACATATAATATGAAATATTTGTGAACATGAGATTATTATGTATAAAAATGATAATAAATAAAAGAGATTAATTTATTTTTAATAAGGCTAACATTTTTTTAATTTAAATATAATAATATAAATTAAAATAAATTTGTTATTTTTTAAAAATAAAATAATTGAAGGTGCTCTTTAAAAAAAAACTATAGTATTTTTCTTTGCAAAAGAAAGTGGTTTCAAATACCGTTCATCCCAAACCTGTCATTACAATTAACAACATCGTCCCAGTTCCTCCTAAATTCGTAATTTAATGTCTCAATTCTTGTTGATTTAAAGTTCTACTATTTGCATAGAACTGTAATTTTAAAGGAAATAAGCTGGTTTAACCCCCTATTAATAATCTTAATCTGGATTAACCTCCACTAGCACATTTTTAAAAAATACCTCATTTACCCTCATCCCTATTTTTCACATTTTTTATTTCTTTGTCTGTGTATTTATCGAAGACCCAAAACAAAGTTCCATTCCCTCGGAGTTAATTGAAAGGCTTCAAGATTTTCTTCAGAATTCAGACCTCAAACCTTAAAAGTGAATTAACCAAGTTTATTACGACTGTTCCATACTTTTTAACAATTAATTGGTGTAATATAGTTTCATAGATATGATCACAGTTGAACAAAATTAAAGTTCCCAAAACTCATCGAATCGCCATTTAAAGGCGGTTATCATCTGATTATATGTATAAACATATTCATAAAATTAATATCTATCGTACTCCTAATGGAGAACATCGGCCACCTTATTACACAAAAAATCAGGTCCTTTGCTCCATATCGCACATGTCAGATCACAAACATCTTCGCCGGAATCTGAAAATCGACGGCCACTGGTCTCCCATGCCTCCATCGCAGGGAAAATTAAGAATTAGAAGAAGGAAAGCACACGACACAACATTATTCCTCAGCCCTCGACATAAATGAAAGCCGACTAGGTCTCGTCATGAAATTAGCTCACCTCCTCTGTTGATGAGACGATGGACGAATTAAAGCGGCCAAAGCTCGCTTAACCAAATCTCCTTCTACTTTGCCAATTCTCACCAATGAGTTCGTCATCGCTGATCTCCGAGCATTCAACCGGTTCGGTGAGTATGAAACTACTGATTTTGACTGAGAACCGGAACCGGAACCAAAATATGCCCCTCTGGTTTTCAGTTGGACACATGTCCAACTCTCTTGAGATGAGTTGGACATACGTCCAACTGAGGGGTTATTCTGGGTAGTCTAGTTGGACATGTGTCCAATTAGACTCTGGCAAGTGGGGTCGCCGGCCGGTCAAAATTCGGTCAGTTGGACATGTGTCCAACTGAGTTCCGGCTAGTGGACATATGTGTCCTTTAAAATATACTCCTCTGATTTTCAGTTGGACACATGTCCAACTCTGTTAAGATGAGTTGGACATACGTCCAACTGAGGGGTTATTCTGGGCAGTCTAGTTGGACATGTGTCCAACTCGGCTCCGGCGAGTGGGGTCACAGGCAAGTGGGGTCGCCGGCTGGTCAAAATTCGGTCAGTTGGACAACTGTTCAATTTTGAGTAGTCTAGTTGGACATGTGTCCAATTAAAATTCATCACAATTGATTAACGAAATTAAGGGCATTTTTGTCACAATATGTAAAAAAAATCAAGTGGAGGGGGTCATATCAGATTTTTAATAAATAGGGGGTCATGACAGCATATAACCCTAATTTTAATTAGTAGTTCATCAATTTAATTTTCATAAATGTTCTTTTTTTAAAGAGGAACCGCCAATCGGTCACTCCACCTACAAATAGCCAATAAGACATATATTTCTTTCTTTATTTTTCCCAAGTTTTAACATTTTCACCCTATGTACCTTTCATCAACCATTAGTGGTAAGTTGGTCAAAACCATGTCTTAAAAAAAAAAAAAAAAAAACAATTAAAACACCATCTTTTAAAACTTATAATAATAAAAATAACATCTTTTATGTTCAAATTATATATTTTTATAATTAAAAAATCACTATTACATAATTTTTCTTTGAACGTTCGTCCAATTGGACGCCATTCAAATTGAACTGCAATAATTTAGACTGCAATAATTTAGACTCGTTTAATATCATTATGGTGCTATTTTTATTATTATAAGTTTTAAGAATATTGTTTTTTATAAATTCCTAAAAAAAACCAATAGGTCTTAAATGATATTGGAAAAATAATAAATATAATACCCTTAAAATTAATAATAACAAAAATAACACTTATAATATTAATTCAATGATGAATTAAATAATCTTTTCACTTTTAAGGCAAATACCCATTTTTTAAGGAGTACTACATAGTAATAGTCTCATAATTTTTAAGTCAAACACATAAATTCCCATGATTTTGAAAGTCACTCAATTTACTCTAATTTACATTAATATTTTAAAATTTAACAGAAGCATCCACCTACATAATACTTATTTTGTGATAATGCACTCATCTTAATTGCCTTATAAAAATCATGTAAAATTCAAGTGTTAATTCCATTAATTTTAACTTCAATTATAAAGCCTTAGTATTGACTAACTTGTTTAAATTATAAGACCTTATGTACCTAATCCAATAATTATTGAACTAATCACATAATTATGGGACTTATATTTTCATTTTTCCCCATTTTTACTAGCAATTTTTGTGTTTTACTTGTGTAAGAACTAATATGTTGTATTTGTAAATTTTATATTGTGTACAGGTAACATGAGTCATTTATTTCTAAAAGTTGAATTTTCAAGGAAGATAAATCTCATATTACTTATAAATAAGATATTAGTATCATTGTTTAGTAACGCGTGTTATTCTTTTAATACTCTCTAACAGTACTGAGCCTATTTCCTTTAAGAAATGAATTTTTGTTTTTTGTACATAAAGAATGTCATGTACTTTATGCTCTCCCCATACTTCTTTTGTAAGGGGTATAATTCTGTACCATGGCTCTCTCTTTCTCTCTTCTTATTTTTGTTTAATTTTTATTTCATGTAATGGCCTTTTGATTTCGAGGCTACGCATTTCTAAACAATCCTCTTGACTTATGTTGTTATCTTGGCAGGAAAAAGTAAAATGAGATTGACAAAAATTGTGACCATTGTTATCCCAATTATTGTATGCATGATAATTTTCATATTTGGTTTCTATTACCTAGTCAAGAGATCCAAAAAGAAGTACAGCTCTATGAAGCAAGAAAACGGTAAAACACTGATTTTAACATTTATTTATTTTTTCATGGTTGGAAATTTTACTTTATCTTTTATTTCTTAAGTCCTCTTGGCTCTTACTAGCTAGTGTTCAGAAGTCTACATTTTTTATTTGGCAAAGTAGATAGGAATGAGATTACAACAGAATCCTTGCAATTTGACTTGGCTACAATTGCATCTGCTACAAACGAGTTCTTTGTTGGTAATAAATTGGGTAAAGGAGGATTTGGTGTGGTTTATAAGGTATATATGACTTGTGAGTATAAATGAATTAAAAAAATAAATAATAAACTTAGTTCCTTCTAAGTAACAAAAATATATTCAGGGAACTCTTCCAAATGGGCAAGAAATAGCTGTAAAGAGGCTATCAAAAAAATCTGGGCAAGGTGAAGAGGAGTTTAAAAATGAGGTTCTGGTGGTAGCAAAGCTTCAGCATAGAAACCTTGTAAGATTGTTAGGATTTTGCTTGGAAGGAGGAGAAAAGCTGCTGGTCTTTGAATATCTGCCAAACACAAGTCTTGACGCTTTCCTATATCGTATGTCAATTTGATCATTCTTGCACTTTGAATCATACCAATTGCTTTAAACTTCCAGTACCGTTTTGATTATTGTGCGTACGTGCAGACCCTGAAAAGCAAGGACAGTTGGATTGGTCAAGACGTTATAAGATTATTAAAGGGATAGCTAGAGGAATACTCTACCTTCATGAGGAATCTCGGCTAAGGATTATACATCGGGATCTTAAAGCCAGCAATGTATTGTTAGATGTTGACATGAATCCAAAAATTTCTGATTTTGGAATGGCAAGAATTTTTGGAGTTGATCAAACTCAAGGCAACACTAGTAGAATTGTTGGAACTTAGTAAGCTCATCTAATTCATTCTCAACTAGGAAAAACAAGGCTGATAAATTTGATTAAAAGATTTTCATTTGGTGAATTTTGATATAAAATATTTTGTTTATGGAACCTACTTGCAGTGGTTATATGGCACCAGAGTATGCAATTTATGGACAGTTCTCAATCAAGTCTGATGTTTACAGTTTTGGTGTGTTGCTCTTGGAGATTATAAGTGGCAAAAAGAACAACAGTTTTTATCAATCAGATTTTACTGAGGACTTCTTGAGCTATGTCAGTAATTTTTTTTTTTTTTTATGTTTAAGATACTAATCATCAAATACTTTCAAGATAATTAATTTCCTTATATTTTATATTACTCGATCATTAAATTTTAATATCTTATAAAATATATGTATTTTTTGTTATATACTGCGAGAAGGGCTTTTAAAATCTATATTTTATATACAAAGAAGGTTATGCATGTAATTACACTTAATTAATTTAAATTAAAACATCTTTCATTACTTATATCATATTATGTGTTATCAATAATTAACAAATACATGAACAAAAATACATGTTTCTATGCAACATATGCCACCTTTTGATTTAATTTTGCCCCATGGAAATATTTAGTAATTATAAACTTTACTAAAACATCTTTCATTACTTATATCATGTGTTATCAATAATTAACAAACACATGAACAAAAATACATGTTTCTATCCAACAGATGCCACCTTTTGATTTAATTTTGCCCCATGGAAATATTTAGTAATTATAAACTTTACTTGTTGAGCCCTTTTCCAGGCTTGGAAGCTTTGGAAGGAAGGAAAACCCTTGAAGTTACTGGATCTAAAATTAAAGGATTGTTACTCAGAAAATGAAGTTGTAAGATGCATTCGTATCGGCTTGTTGTGTGTGCAAGAAGATCCTGAGGATAGGCCGACGATGAAGTTAATACTTACAATGCTTAATAGCTCTGTGACATTGCCTTCTCCGCAACCACCAGCCTTTTACATTCCAAGTGGAACAGAGGGGTACCTCCGTGAAGAAATGCCATTGTCTATTAACGAAGCTTCAATTTCAGAGTTTTATCCACGATAAGGAGAATTGAGCTAGCTGCTGACATAGGCATTAGCTATGTGGAGCGTGTGTATCGTTAGATTATTTCTCAATTTAAGTTTATTTTCATTTGATTAAAATAAATTTTCATTTGATTAAAAAAAAGTTTATTTTCGTTTGATTAAGAAAATAAGTTTATTTTCATTTTTTTAAAATGTTATTATCATTTGATTTGAGAATTGAAAATGTTATATATCTTAAATTTGTGATATATTTTAAATAATATAATTGTAATGCAATACATGTTCAAATAATTTTAGAAATATAAAATTTATTTATTTATAAGGTTTAGTATATTCAAAAACAATAACTAAAAATATATAAAAATTAATGTAAAATTAAAAAAGATATAGTTGACCAGTTTGACCTCATATCTTGTAAAGTTATAAAGTTAATTGTATTGAGTTAATTTTGTAGCAATTTATTTTTATAATTAAGTATTTTTTATTTAAAAAACTAATTTTAAATTTAAATTTTTATTATTTTATTAAAATTTATCAAAATTTCTCTAATATTATTATTATTATTATTTTAAGAAATCAACTTTTACTTAATTTCTTTGTAGGTACTTTAAAATTTTGTATTGAATTGAAATTTCCAAAATTTTATTATCGCTAATATGAATGTAAATTTTGATGCGTCGAGTTAGTTAAGTTCAAAATTTTAAGTTTGGGTTAGATTCAACCTAGTATTATTAGGTATTTATATTTTTGGGTTAACTTAAATCAAATTTTTTTAAATAAATGCAAGCATAAAGTTCGATCTTAAAATATTTTAGTAAATTTAGGTTTGACAATTTTAAATTTTAGTTTACTTAAATTAGTACTAAAATTTAATAATACAATAAATTATATATATATATATATATATATATATATATATATATATATATATATATATATATATATATATATATATGTTGTGCTATCCCCATTCATCAGCATATTTATGGGTTTAGGGCGAGGTTAGTTATAATATGCTTATTTATGGCTTACGTACTTGACTCGTTAAGAGAGAGAGAGAGTTAGGACTACAAATCCCTTAGGAGCTTGTTCTTGTGCTCTTGTGTTACGGTGTTATTTCTACTAGAGAATATTATATTTGCATGATGCAAAAGGGGCATACTCACTCTTATTAAGTCAACAGACACCTTTTCCCTTATTAAGCTATTCGCTAGCCTATAGGAGCATAAGAGAAAAGAAAGGTTTTAGAAGAGAAGCTTTCTAATAACCTTAAATATTATTTTACATTAATTAATATAAAAGTATATAAAAATTAATTTCATATTTATTTTAAAATATTATATAAATTAATAAAATAAATAAAATAATTTACATATAAAATACATGTTTTTAACTAATAGAATTAAAAATTCTTAACTTATGAATTAAGGAACTAACGTCCATATTTGCACAATATAAATAAAAAAAATATTAAAAATACATAAATTTACAGTTCTACACATATCTTTTATGTTATGTTCCATGTTATTATTAATTTAAAAAATTATTTTTAAAATTTTTAAAATAATTATGACATATCTCATTATGTAAGAACTTTGAGTTCAAATTTACATAATACTAATATATATTTTTCATACAATAATAATAATAAAAACAATAAAAATAGTATTATTTCGGAAAAGGATATTTGCAGTTGATTTGTAAGACATGAATTGTCAACATATATGTCCGATGGCTACATGCGATAGACTTATTATCCATTATTTTGTCCTCAACTACTTCGATTATTATCCATTCTTTTATTTTATTGCAGAGCATATTTTTCACGTTCCGCTACATGTTATTATTATTTTTAAAAATGAATTATTTTTTAATTTTTAAAATAATTATAATATATATCATGATATAAAAATTATAAGATAATATTTTAAAGAATAAAAAGAGATTTTAATTATCAAGTTCGACATAAATTCATTAAGAATAGTAATCCATTTCCTAAGAAAAATATTATTAACTTTTTCTTAACTCCACAATGGTTGTGGTCCTGTCCATCTCTTACTTTTGACGTCTTTTCTTAATACTAGACTGGTGGCACCTGCATTATCATTTTTTTTTATCTTAAGTATAGTATATTGATAATCAAAATTCAAAGATTACATCACAGAGAAAGATCCATTTCCAAGTACACATAAAAGTATCTAAAGGGTACCTCAAACTAAAGTTCCAATTACGTCCTAAGGAGAGTAAAAGTGAATCTGAATCACTAACAGGTGACATATACGAAGCGTTGCATAGCTCATTTTGTCGACCCGCTCTCAAAACTGTCAAGGATAAATTACCCAAAAGATCCAGAAATACATACCCAAAAATAAAACCTAACCGACTGTTAAGAATCATCAAAAGAAGATTGTCCAACATAACCATACTATCACCTGATTTACCAGATGATCTTAACACGATACAAGCTGTATAACAGCTGACAACAACATACACAAATAAAACTTACAAGCCCTAATCGAAATCAGAACTGTAAGACAGATAAGCCACACAGCAGGCTTATTAAACACAACAGTAACGGAAAAGGAGCTGAACACTGAACGAAGTAAAATATTTGAGTAAAATATAATGAGTATAAAATAATAATTAGTTAAAATATAATTATTTTAATAATTTTAGTTAAAATAAAGCACCTGCATTATCATTTTAATTAATTAGTTAAAATATAATGAGTATAAAATATTTGAGTAATAATTAACGTAAACATTATGTCTAATTATTTAATAAATATATTATTTTATATTTAATTATTTATAAATATATAATATTTTATCTAATTATTTAAATCATTTTAGTTTTATTGATAAACAATTTATGTAGTGTCATTTTACTTGGAAGTATATAATATTTTGTAACTAATCATATTTATATCAGGTTCATGAATTGTCAACTCAAGAAATAATAAATTAAAATACTTACTTTAAGTTAAAAATGATTTCTTAATTTTGTTTAGTATTATAGTGTTTATTTCGAGTTAATACTAAGGACCATTAAAAAAAAAGGTGTAACTTGAAAATAAATATAAACTTATAAAAAATAATTCATCGTAAGGTTTCGAGCTCTATTTTATATAAAATATGTTATTATTTGTGTATACTTTATTCTTACATGTGTAAAAATTATTGCACAAAATAGATTAATAATATTCATACAATTTTTATTAATGTCAAAGTATATGAATTGTTTACTAAATAAAATTATTATTAATGAAAATTTATTTTATAATTGTGGCAATAAAATATTATTTAGTTAATCAATTAATATATGTGTGGTTTGGTTTTGTAAATGAGTTAATATATCTTAGAATATATAAAAAAAAAAATAGTCATAATTTTATAGAGTCTAGCTTTAAGTTAAGTATTGGTGTTTTCATTTGACATAGTTTTTACAAAGTGATATATTTAAATAAGTTATATGATATCAAATATCTATATTTATATAAATCAAATAGTACCTAATATTTAAATGTGTGAGTTTAATCTTGATATTATCATTATGCACATTTTTTAATTACAAAATAATGCTTTAAAATTCACTTTTTCAAATATTTAGTATAATTTAGCTTTTATAAAGAAAAAAAATTTAATTTATAAATGAGTCAATATATCTGAAAATATATGAAAATTAGTTATAACTCTATAGTATAACGTAAGTTTAAATATTAGTATTGTAATTACGCACATTTTTTTTTTACAAAATGGTATATTTATATAAGTTATATGATACAAAATATCTATATTTATATATGATATATGATACTTAATATTCAAATGTGTAAGTTTGGTCTTTATATCAATATTGTATAATTTTTTTATTACAAAATGATGCTTTAAATTTTTTTTTTTTAATTCTCTCATATAAATTGGTTCTTATGGAGGAAAGAAAAAAACGACTAAAAGTGAGAGTAAACTGTGCCAATAAATTTTATTTAGATAATTAATTAATTTATATGTGATTTGGTTTATAAATGATTTAATATATTTTAAAATTTAAAAAATAAATAGTTATGACTCTATAATCTAGCTATAAATTTAAATATTAATATTTTGATTATACACATTTTTTTACAAAGTGATATATTTATGTAACGCTCCGATATTTTACATACAAATAAGGGCATTATCTAAGCATTCTATTAATTGAAAACCTTGAAATAATTGATTATGACTTTAAATAGAGAAGATTTTATAGCTAAAAAAAAAGAAAATTTCACTACTACAATTTGGGCAATATAGGACGGCTTATAATTTAGAGTGAGAAACAAATAGGACGGTCTCAAGTATATGGCCGTCCTATAAGAAATATAGGACGGCTATTACGAAAAAAATTAGGCAAAATTTTATAGGTTAAAAAAAATTCAATAACCGTCCTATATAGTTTCAGTTTTTTTTTTTTTTTTGTATTCATCCTAAAAGAACGAGTGTAAATTTTTTTTTTACTTATATATATTTCTCTTCGCAAGTGAATCTAACTCATTTTAAGTTAAAAAAATTCAATTCCTCGTCCTTCTTCCTCTCCTCCTCTTTCTCACCAGGACACTCATCTTTATCCCCATCCCCTTCAATATCACCACCAACAATAATTGATTTTTGCTAGCAGAGCTGGTAGCATGTGAAGGCTTTGATTATTTATTCTGCACTTATTATTTGTTTTATTCTTAAGCTAATCTTTGGTAATTTTTTTAAATATATATATATTCTCCACTTTGGGTTGATATTTGTATTTTGCTCGACTTTAATAATATTTTTTTCTTTAAATAGTTGGACATTTGATTTCTTTGTTTCCTTTTGCTCACTCTGATCATTCTCCTTTCTTGATTTTCCTTTGCCATTTTTTCGCCCATTTTTGGCCATTTTTTTTGCATTTCTGTTATGAGTATCAATCTTAATGTTGAGTATTAATGATATTTGGTTTGTTAGTTTCTTATTGTGAATCTATGAGTTGAATTTTGATTGTCAGGTTGAATCCTAAAAGAAAGAGGGAATTGAAAAACTAAAGCGGGAAAAGAAAAATTGAAAGCCGCGCCAATTTTTTTTCTTTTTAATTGGTTATATCTTTAATTTAAAATATTATTCATAAATTATATTTGTGTATTTAATTATATATATATATATAATCGTGTTTCTAGAATAAAATAAATTTGTACATGTTATATATAGATTTTTTTTGTACATGTTTCAGTACTTGACGAACACAAAAAAAAAAAAAAAATTCTTTTAGGACGGCCACTGACCATCCTAAAATAATTTTATAAGACGGCTACTGGCCGTCCTAAAAGAATTTTTTTTTATGGCCGTCCTAAAAGAATTTTATAAGACGGTTAGTGGCCGTCTTAAAAGAATTTTATAGGACGGCCAGTGACCGTCCTATAAATTTTTTTTATAAGATGCTCCGTGAACGTCCTATTTTTTTCGATTCTTTTAGAACGGAGCTTTATAGGACGGTCACTGACCGTCCTATAAGACTTATAGGACTGCCACTAACCGTCCTATAAAGTCAAATTTGTAGTAGTGTTTAAATCCTAGGGAACCAATGACAATCCTAAAACATTGCCAAATTTTCATCATGATGTTCCTGAGAAAGTGAAGGGAAACTTGGGGTGAGTGAAAATCACTCAGTAAGCAAACTTATCTTACTTGAAACATTAAGCACACACAACACATGTATATACTTAAAAATAACAAGTAGATATCACATACTTAATTACAACATACTTATGCTTATGCTTATGCTCTTGAAATAGTGCTTGCAATGCACATGTCTTAGAAAGAAAATACAAAATCTTATCATAATAATATAACCCGAACCATCCACTTAAAAACTTATCATAGCGAAGCCTTACATAAGTCACCCGTCGGCAATGGCACGTGTGAAAGGCATATATGCAAGTGAGACTTAACTTATAACTTATCAAAATTGGAATTCCATACATAATTCTCACATGCATACATACATCCAAACCAATGGTGAGGATTCTTTAGTCCCCGGATACCCTAACTTACACGAGAGACACTTCCCGCACACGGCCCTTAACTTATTATAGTGCACTTAACTTATCATATTGCTCCAAAACATAGAATTTCATAATGATGGTTTAAGTATCAATAAAAATACCATATAAAATTTATTGTTTTAAACCTTGCTTAAAACTTATAATCTCTCAAAAGCTTGGCATAAAAGAAATACTTTCAAAACTTGTATTTGAAATATCATGATTTAATGATGCATATGTCATGCCATTAATGACCATGTAATTTAAGCATACTTAATCCATTCAAATAAGCATAATATCATAAATCACATAATCATATAACCATGACACAAGAATATTCACTTAGCACATCTCATATATACATACAAAAGGAAGATCACACAAACTATTTAGTCATAAGACTACCAAATAAGACACATATGTAAAAACAACCATGGAAATATTCATACACCAAACAAAACAAAAAAAGCAAACAATACTTAATATTACAAGTAGGGTTAGTCTACTTACTTGATACGAATAACTAGCACAGTTAAAATCACCCACTAGTTCGCTTGAAATTTAACCTAAATACATTACAATTAAATAAATATTAGACTCTCGTATTATTTAAAATTACCTTCCTTTTCTTAATACTTAAGTCTAACCCTCATTTTAGGCATAATATTATTTTCTAAAAATTTCGTATTTTTATCACAAAATTATTAGCTATTTTCACTGTCAGCAGAAACTAAATAATTTATTTCAGGCTTAAATTGTGTCATAAAATAATAAAATTATACAGACTTTTCATAGAGGTATAGTAAAATGTTCAGTCAATTTTATGGGTAAAACCGAATGCTTAACTATTATAAAAACGATTTTTGTTTACTAACTTTAGAAGCTGTCCGTTTAAGAAAATCAGCTATCCTACTAAAGTTAAACATTTTTAGAAAAATATTAGTAAACTATCTTGAATTGATATTTTTATAGTACACTCTATAACTTAAATATGAACATATATATAAATTTTCAAATATTTTGGAATCCGTTTTCATGGCTAAAATAGGTTTTGAATCCAGTTTATAAAATCTGTTGTAAACGTTTTTAGCAGCGAACATATATAAATAAAAAAATTATTAAATTATTCATATCTGATCTAAAAATCATAAAATTTTATCACATAATAAATAAGACACATATAACATTATATAAAAAAAATTCATATATTTTTAACATATATAACACCAAAAATTAATTCCGAACTTTTTGTTTTAATCCTTCAAGTTTCCTATTTCCAGCAGAAAATTTTGACTTCGAAAAATTATATAAAATTAAATACACAGATTTTTCAAATTATTCTAAAGCACAAAGTTTTATTTTTCTGTCTAGTTTCAAAGATAAAAATTTCACATTCAGATCAAAACCGGAACTCATATAAAATAACTCTAAAATACGAGTTGTTCATAAATTGACAGATTCAAAATATGAACTTCGAGAATTCATAATAAATTCAATATAAATTATATTTTGACAAATAAATATTCCTTAGACTCGTCAAGAATTATAGTTTGTTATAAAAATTATTTTATGAATATAAAGGTTCATAAATAATTTATTTTCACGTTTTAACATAAATTTTACAAATAATTATCCTATAAAAATTCCTAAACATTAACCATAAACTTTTACATCAAAACCAATAAATTGAGGGAGAGTAATTAAAAAGCTTACCTAGCTTACTTCATAAACTCCTATTCTCTTATTGTTGTTGTTGTGAGAGACATATAAGAGAAGAATAGACGTAGGGTTTTTTTTTTTTTTTTCTCTTTTTTGGTCTAGTAGAGAATTTATATACTTTGGTCTCATAAAGAGTTTATAAGTGTATAAAAACCTAATGTAATTAGGAATTCTTTAATTATTATTATCATTATCTTTTAATTAAACAAGAGTCTAATATATTGTGTACAACTAATTCAAATATATTTTTTGCTTTATCTTTGTTTACACTTACAATTCTATTTTAAAATTATAGCTTATTCTCAAATAACTCCTTATTTTTATAATTAATGTTATTTTCAAATTTTGGGATATTACAATTTATATAATATGATACCGAATATTCATATTTATTTAAGTTATATGATACTTAATATCTAATGTGTGAATTTAGTCTTAATATTATCATTGTATACATTTTTTAATTAACAAATGACGCTTTAAAAATCATTTTTCCAAATTTGAAGAATAATTTTGCTTTTAGAAAAAAATTAATTCGTACATGAGTCAATATATTTTAAAATATAAAGAAAGTAGTTACGATTTTATTTTATCTGTAAGTTTAAGTATTAGTATCTATAATCTATATGTGTGAATTTAGTTTTAATGTTATTATTGTGTGCATTTTTTAATTAAAAAATGATGTTTTAAAAATTATTTTTCCAAATTCCTTGAATAATTTTGCTTTTATAGATAAAAAAAATTTAATTCATAAATGAGTTAATATATTTTAAAATGTAAATAAAGTAGTTACGACTTTATAAACTATCCATAAATTTAAGCATTAATATCGCCGTTATTCACAATTTTTTTTAAATGATATAATTATACAAGTTATGTAATAAAAAATATTCATATTTATATAAAGTGTATGATACCTAATATTTAAATGTGTAAGTTTTATCTTTAATTAATGTTATATGTATTAAGTTGTTATATGTATCAAGTAATTTATCAGTTTTTGATTTAATATAAAATTAATAATGTAATATTAAGAAGTGATTGTGTGACTATTATTAATTAATAAGGCCAATTAAATTTTTTTTTATAAATTAATATATAGTGATAAAAAAATATTTTTAAAATTTAATATTATTTTGCAAAGTGTTGAAAAAAAAAAAAAAAAAAAGGACGAAGACGAAGTCGAAAGCCAAACCCCAGCTTTTCATATTACTACTAGGATGGTTGCTTGTGCCAAGCCACGAGCTTAGAGTTACGTTATATATTTGTTTTTTGATATGACAATGACTTGAACGAGTTGTGTAATTAATTATAATTTTATTTAGCATTAATGACAATAAAATATAATTAAATATAAGATTAATAATTCATGCAATTTTTAGTGACATTATAAAAAATTATATGAATATTATTACCCTATTTTTTACAAAAATTTTATACATATAGGAATAAAGTATACACAAATAATAATATATTTTATATAAGACAAAGCTCAAATTTTATAGTAAATTGTGTTTTTTAAATTCATATTTATTTTCAAGTTTTATCTATTTTATTTTATGGTCCTGCATGTTAACTCGAAATGAATACTATAATACTAAATAAAATTAACAAGTTATTTTTAACTTAAAATATGTATTTTAATTCATTATTTGAGTTAATAATTCATGAACACAATATAAAAATAATTGATTAAACAAAATATTATATACTTACAAGTAAATTGTACAATAATATACTTGACTCAAAATATTATATATTTATTAAATGGTTAGACATAATGTCATAACTACGTTAATTATCACTCAAATATTTTATACTAATTATATTTTAACTAATTAATAAATATATTATGTTGTATTTAATTATTTATAAACATATAATATTTTATGTGATTATTTAATTCATTTTAGTCTTGTTGGTAAATAATTATCATGTAGTGTCATTTTACTTAAAAGTATATAATATTTTGTAACCAATCATGTTTATATTGGGTTCATGAATTGTCAACTCAAGAAACAATAAATTAAAATACATACTTTAAGTTAAAAATAACTTCTTAATTTTATTTAGTATTATAGTGTTAGACCTAACTTATGTAAATTATCACTCAAACATTTATAAAATTTATTTTGGTAATCAAAATATTATTTAGATAATTTGATTCGTTTATGAATTAGACGAATGATAATTAAATATAATTTATTTAAGTATAAATTGACTCGTATAAAAGTCAAACAACTGACATAGTCATAATTTTATAATTAAGTAAATATTGTAGAGTACTTACCTTTTACAAAACTAAATTCGAGTATTGATTTTATCAATATACATATTTTATCCAATAAAAGAATAGTAGTACTATATGTATTAAGTTATTGTATGCATATAATAAAATATCAGTTATTAATTTAATGTAAAATTATAAAGTGATTGTAAGATCACTTATTAATAAAAATATTAAATTTAATTATATATATATATATATATATATATATATATAATAGGTTGTCAGACAATAACGTAAAACTACGAAATCTAACTACAACTTTTTATATACAAAGATAAAGATAACCGAAAAAAAGAAGAAGTATATATATAAGTAAAAGAAGTGCGCAAAAAAACAAAACAAAATGTTAAAAAAGAAGAAGCAGCTATGTTGACGACGTCGAATACCAAGCCAAACCTCGGCTTTTTATATAGATTATAGATATATATAATAGGTTGTCAGACAATAACGTAAAACTACGAATTCTAACTACAACTTTTTTTTTTTTTTGCTACAGTAAATAGATATGTTGTCGTAAGACAGATATTTATAAAAGGGAACTCTTTAGAGATTAAGAGTGTCATGCTAAATCAGAAGGTAGGAGAGATAGAGTGATGTCACCTACTCTGTTATTGTTGGAAGTCCATTGGATCAAATTATGTGCTCTAGAATTGAGATCTCGAGGTATCCATTTGATTGAGATCATATTAAAGCAGGGAAGCTAGTTGTTCATATCCATTAGAATCTACTTGGTGGATGGATGGATGTGATTCCAATTTTTTTCAAGAAGAGCTTGGATGACTGTTTGATTATCTCCTTCTAGATAGACTGATTTATGGGAGAATTTTAGCAAGTAAAAGAAAGCTGCAGCAAAGGCTTCGGCTTCAGCTTCTTCACTATTAGTAGTATGTCGATAGTCAACCCAAGCATGAATTGTACGACCATAGCTGTCTGTAACGATGAACCCCAGACCAATTTTCCCATTGTGCCAGGCTGCATCAAAGTTTGCTTTGATGGCATTTAAAGGTGGAGGTTGCCATTTAGAGGGAATGACAATCTCCGTCTATAGATTCCCTAGTCCATGGTTTAGTTAGTAGAGATTTGAATTCTTCAATTCTGTTATGGAGTCTAGAAATAAGTTGTTATGGATTTAAAACTTTTTCTTTATGTAAAACTTCATTTCTTAGCCACCAAAATTTGCTCCATCATAATTGTTGAAACCAGAGTGAATTCTGTAGCATTGAGATCATTGGGTAACCATTTTTTTGGAGGATTTAGAATGAAGTTTATGTAAGAGAAAATGTTGAGTTTCTCCAGGAAAACCTAATTGATATTCCATTTTCAGGTTAACTACCAAGACCGAAGAATATCACATCTGATAAAAAGATGAGTAGAGTCTTCTATTTCTTTTTGACAGAATGGGCATAATGGATCATCCAGATGTTTAAAAATGACAATGTTCTTTTTTGTGCTAAGATAGTTGTCCACAATTTTTCATTGCAGAAGTTTGTGTCTTTCATGAAGTTTTTCTTTCCAAATTTTCCTCCATAATTGTGAATGTGAAAGAGGGAATAGTCTGGGTGAGATTTGAGTCCAATAAACATCTTTGACTGAGTAAATTCCTTTACCAGAGCCATACCATTTGAATTCATTAGGGTTGTTACAAGGAGGACTAATATTTGCAAAAAAAGGAACAATGTTGGGTCCACAAAAAATTTGTATTTTGCTGTGATCCCAGATCCAAAAATTTTGCCAGCTACAGAGGTCAGTTATGTTACTTAAGTGTTGTAAATTTTGAGTAGCCTGAGCTGGAAGCTTTTGTTTTGGTAATCTCGGAATCCATGCTTCCTTCTTGAAATTGAAACTATGGCCATTGCCCAAATGCCAGTAACTACCTGCTTTGTATGAGTTCTCGTGCCCAAAGAATACCCTTCCAAACATGAGAATCACCTGTACGTTGTTGTACATCCAGAAAATTGTTACATTGTAAGTATTTGGCTTTAAAAACTGTTACCCATAATTTGTCAGGTTGGGTAGTCATTTGCCATTCGGCTTTGGAAAGCATCGCCTTATTAAAATCCTTCCATTTTTCAAAATCCAAGCCCTCCAAAAGTTTTAGGTAGACACAATGTATCCTAAGGCAGAGGTGAATAATAACGTGTGGAATAAGTATTGTTAGGCCCACCAAAATCTTCTAATTATGGAATCGGCAGACAGGTAAACATTACTTGAAATTTTTAAAGTGCTCATGGAGTAAATTGGTAAGTTCTGCACAATAAAAATAATCAAGGTCATTTTCCCTGCTTGTGAAAGTAGTTTACCTTTCCAGCTGTCATCACCAACGCCTCCATCTGCCGCCTATACGCTGCTTGTCTCCAGATCTGGCCTCACCATCTGCCATCCAGATCTGCCGCCTGTACGCTGCCTATTCCGTGCGCCGTCAGCGCACCACCAGCCACACCGTGCGCCAGTCACCAGATCCGCCAGCAGCCCAGTCATGCGGCCTTAGATTCGCAGCCATTCAAGGCCTCTCACCAGATCTACGCGCCTCGCGCTCCGTCCAAGTCCGGGCGCCTTGCGCTCTATCCCTCCGTCCGTCCGCCTGCCTCTGCTTCGCGCCTTTCTCTCCAGCGCGCCGTCCGCTCCGCCTGTCCGCACCGCCTGTCTGTCCTCAAATCAATCACCATACTGCGAAAAAGACTGCCTGAGATCTTCATCAGTAATATTGGAGTCAAGCCTGCCTACAAATATTGTTGTGTTAGATGAATCTCCATCAATAATATTGTTGGTGCTGTGGACAATAATGATGACTATGCGACGTCGTTTGGCTCTGGCTTTGCCTATAGTTGTTATAATTATTCTTCTTTTGTTGTTCCTGTTGTTTCTTCTTGTGGAATCTAAGAGATAGGAGGTTATGCTTTTGGACAATGAAATAGCTTTCAACGAGGCTATTATTGAAGAAATACAAGAAATTCAGCAACAAATTGGTGAAGTGAATGAAATTTTTAAAGATCTTGCAGTATTGGTCCATGAGCAAGGAGCTATGATTGATGACATTGGCTCCAACATTGAGGGAGCTCAGGCTGCAACTGCACAGGGAAGATCTCAGCTTGTGAAGGCTTCAAAGACTCAAAAATCGAATTCATCTCTGACCTGTTTGCTCTTGGTGATATTTGGAATTGTGCTACTCATTGTAATAATTGTGCTTGCCGCATGAGATTAGCTGGATTCATAGTACACAATCTCAATATTAGCCAACCACAAGATTTCATCCGGTACATGCTTGTATGGGTTTGAGTATGTGGACGAAGGCCAAGTCAGTGCATATAATTGGGTATCTATTGGTGGTTTTTTTCTGGTTGGGTGGGGGTACATGTTCATCTTACGTTATTTTCACAATGGTTTATGTCAACAGTCCAGTCAGCACATCAACAGTCCAATCAGCAAACACAATAGTCCAGTCAACACATCAGCGAGTCCCTGTTCTCGATTGTGCCCAATACGGTCAACCCCGGTCAACCTCATTTATGTCTATCGGTGCTGGTGCCGATGTGAGGGGGGGTGTTGAGGAGTCCCACATCGACCAAGGAGCTCAGTGTAGAGCTAGATATAAGTCTGGACAACCCTTAACTCAATGAGGCCTTATTAGGTTGAGTTAGGCTTGGATTTCTACATGTCTATGATGCTGTTGAATTCCATAGTTTTTTTCCTGCCGATGGGGAGAGAGTGCTCCAGATATTTAATGGTGCCAACCATATTTGTCACAGATAAAGTTTGGCAGATCAAGTTTTTTTTGAGGAACTCCTATGTTTTTTGAAAAGAAGACTGTAGATTTTTGACAATTTATTTGTTGTCCAGACCAAGAGCAATAATTATCCAATATCATTTTTGTTTAATGTGCTTCCTCAACATTACCTTTCAAAAAAATCAGTATATCATCTGCATAAAGTAAATGTGAAATAGAAGGGGTGGTTGGTGACACTTTGAGGTCATGTAAGAGATTTTGATGTTCCGCTTTGAGTAACATCTGAGACAGACATTCTGTGACCATAATGAAAAGATAAGGGAAAAGAGGGTCACCCTGACGAAGGCTGCGCTAAGGTTTAATGTTATCATGTGGAGCTCCATTTATCAGGATTGAGAAATATACTGTTGAGATGCATTGATGAATGAGATTACAAACTTTTGGGAAGAACCCATTGGGGTCATGATATGAAGCAAGAAATTCTATTCTACGAGATCATAAGCTTTTAGTTTTAAGTAAAAAAAAAAAAAAGAAGTATATATATAAGCAGTAAAAGAAGAGTGCAAAAAAAAAAAAAACCAAAATGTAAAAAAAGAAGAAGCAGGTATGTTGACGACGTTGAGTACCAAGCCAAACCTCGGCTTTTTATATAGATTATAGATAGAAGTGGCTGTGACTTGTGAGCCCGATAACATTTTTATTTCTCAAAACAAAAAATTATTTCTTTTAGAAATATTACCAAAGGCTGGACCAAAAAGTATAACATAGATTAGAAAAATTAATTAAAAAAATCATAATTAAAAAACACTCTCAACAAGCTGATCTCTTTTTTAAAAAGAAAAAAATCAACATCATTTTTTATACTAAATTTTAAATTGTAAATTAACCAAATTTTATATTTATTTTATTTCTTAAGTTTTTATATAGAAACTCTTGTAAAAATATGGAAAAAAAATTTACTACTAGTATTTTTATTATTTTAAAATAATTTTAATAAATATTTGTATTAATAAATAACTATTTAAGGTAAAATATCTACTTTAGTAATATTTTTGAGAAAATATATAATGATTACTGTTAATAAATAATTAAAAAGGAAAAAATAATAACTAAATATCATTTAAGATGTACGGGAGTAGAATTATAAAATATAGTATATTTCATTGTATTCAAACAACAAACTAAAATAATAAAATTAATTTATGTTAATATATTATTTAGTTATTTCGTAAATAATATAAAAGAAAAAAATTATCAAAATTATTTTTTTATGCTTTTAATTATTTTTTAGATGTAGTAATGTTTTATGTAATAATTATTTTAAAAAAATAATAAAAAATATATATTTTGTTTGGAAGATAAAATAATAATTAAATGATATTTAAATTTCAATGAACATAAGAATATTAAGATAATATGTAGTATTTTTTATTATATTTTAATTATAAATTATTGTAGTATTAATTTATTCTTTAATTCTAATAGTTAAATTAAAGATTGCAATAATAATATTATTTTTTTATTTAATTTTATTTTTATTATTATTTTCATTATTTTTACACCAAAATTTCAATTTACATTGTACTAATATTTTTTTTCTTAATATGATAAGAGTAGTATTACTTCGAAAAAGGATATCCGCATTAGATTAGGCAGACTTGAATTGTCAACATATAAAGTCCTATGGCGACAGGCGATAGACTTCGTAAAATATTCCAGAGATTTTGTCCTAAACCACTCCGGTTATTATCCATTCTTTTATTTTATTACATAGCGTATTTTTTATGTTCTGTTATATGTTACTATTATTTAAAAAAAATATTTCTTTAATTTTTAAAATAATTGTGACATATGTTATGATGTAAGAGCTATGAATTTAAATTTACATTATACTAATATTTTTTTCATATAATAATGATAATATTACTTCGGAAAAGGATGTTCGCAGGCAAACTTGAATTGTCAATATATATTATTCGATGGCAACAGGCGATAGACTTCTTAAAATATTCCAGAGATTTTGTCCTCAACCACTCCCGTTATTATCCATACTTTTATTTTATTGCATAGCGCATTAAGTACTCGATAACTCCAATTTTAATGCCAATTTGTTGAAAATATACAATTATATTTCCGCGTTTCAATTAATTGCTCTTGACCTTTCTGCAACGACTAAAGTTTAGATCCGCCTATAGTTGTTTTGTCAAGCATCTGTCAGGAATGGTGGCTTCTCTAGAAGGAGGAAGAAGATTTGCTGGCTGCTAGCAGCAAATCTTGACAGCAGCCATTGAAGAATAGAAAATGGAGCTAGCTGGAGATGAAAAAAAAAAGAAATCCAAAAGAGAGAAGAGGAAAAGGAGAGAGTTGCAGAGAGTTTTCTGAAAACTCTCTGCGTGAGATAATGAAAAAGAGAGAGAGAGATGCTGCTTGTTCCTATATTAATTAGGAAGTCAAAAAAGTGAATAGTGAATTTACTATTCACATGTGCGTGCCTTGGTGAATAGTGAATTTATTATTCACGTCAATATCACATAGTGTGAGGGAAAATTCTATAGTGAGAGATAAATACATTTTTCAGTGAGTGTTGAGATTTATTCTCTGGGTATACTCTGTAACTGATGTGAGTGTTTTGTGATAAATACTGTTGTATTATTATCACTATAGTGAAGGCATTTACGTAGCTTTGTGTGGAGTAGCCCGTTTACACTTTTGGGGGTGAACCACGTAAATTCTCTGTGTGTTATTTCCTTGTTCCTGCTCTACTCTATTTATCGTTTGCTCCCCCGTAAATCTGGTAGTGGGAAATGATTCCGCAATTTTTTTCCCAACAGCATCATCGTGCGAGCATCGTAGGCTCGCAGTTAATATTTTAGAGTGATGATAGATTAAGCAATATTCAGTAATAATAAATAGAGTAATGCTATTTATGTCAAGCATTAAAGCTCCTATTAGTTTAGTCATTTTGAGTGCATTATAAGAAATTATTTATTGCTTATAATGTTATTGGCACAAAAGATACAACACAAATGCAATAAGTTTTCTTAATTATGATAACTATCCCAGTACTTGCCTCGTTACTTTGCTACAAGGCAATCAATTTCATTAATGACACATAAAATACCACATAACTTAAACCAAGATTAACAAAGAACTTATCATACATGATTGTGCATTTGAATATGCGATCATGTGATGTATTTTTTTTCTTTTTTCTTTTGAGGGGATTTCCTTACATTAGAATAAGAAGAGTGTGTTAGAAAAATAAATCATGTTGAACAAAACAGATGATGAGCATAAGATAACAATTGTTCTAATATAATATGTAATAAGAGAAGATAGATTATGTCCTTTTAGGTCGTGTAGTAGCAATGAATTATACACTTGGCTCAATGAATCATTCCTCCTCAACTTAGAATACTAACACCCATACTAATCCAATGCACCCACACCATATAACATGCACTATCCATAGCTTAGACGCTATCACTATATATAGTGCTTATGTGGGGTTAGTTTTAATGTTAATAACTTAGTGGGTCAATTTAATTAGCTTAGTCTAACAAAATTATACATATTAACAATAATTTATTATTCTATATGTGATTAATTTAATTAAATAATTATGTTAATTCATAAAATAATTCTAACTTTAAATATCAGTTTAATCTATATACAAATGAGTGTAAAAGTGTTATATTACATTTGGTATGATAAATTTGTCTTAAAGTAAAGGGGTTACGGGTCTAGGGGGGACTGTCATTGTAAGTCGATCGATAGAATGTGTTGAGCTAGTCTAGAGAGATGGGTTGTGAGTTCAAGGGGAGAGTTGGATCAGAGATGGCCCAACCATAGGCTTACATATCTAGTTCTTTGTGCTGAGTAATTGATTTAAATAACATTATTTTTATAAATTATTAAATTTTTTTAAACTAGCAATATTGCATCTTAAAACTCATAATTTTATATCAAATTATTTAATAAATAAATTAAAATATAATTACTTCTAAACTTCAATAAAATAGAATTAAGATAAGACCTTACCCTACCACATCACTGGCAACTAGTGACATTGACCTCACCGATTCTCCCCCACCAATCGGTAACCACACTAGAGAATATAATGTGTTACATTTAAATATAAATATAGATATAACATATTACATTTTTATCGAAGCTCTGATAACCCTTCTAGATATAAATAAATATGTTGCACTTTCTAAAAATATAATCTTTTTAAAAATTGTAATTTTTCAAAACTTTCTTAAAAATAGTAACTTTTATTTTAAAAAAAAATATAGTAATTTAAAAAAAGTTTCTAACAATAGTAATTTTCAAAAAAAATCTAAAAATAATAAATTTTCAAAACTTTACAAAAATAGTAATTTTTCAAAACATTAAGATAATAATAATTTTTTTTTTCTAAATAGTAATTTTCCAAAAAATTCTAAAAATAATTATTTTTCAAAAATATCAAATATACTAATTTTCATAACTTCATAAAATAGTAATTTTATAGAATTTTTGAAAATTATTATTTTTGTAAAGTTGAGAAATGTTAAAAACACATAAATGAACTTATATCAATTATGATGTAACATATTTTCAAATAATTTTATAAATATAAAATTTATTTACTTTGTATGTTTTAGTATATTCAAAAACAATAAATAAATATATATAAAAAATAATGTAAAATTTAAAAAAGAGATAATTGACCAGTTTGATCGAATAAAGTTATAAATTTAATTGTATTGAGTTTATTTTAGCTATTTATTTTATTTGAAAATTAAAATTAAAATTAAATTAAATTAAATTTTTTATTATTTTATTGAAATTCATCAAAATTTCTCCAATTTTTTTTTTTTTTAAGAAACCAACTTTTACTTAACCGTAGGTATATTAAATTTTTTCATTGATTGAAATTTCCAAATTTTCATTATTGCTAGTTTGAATGTAAATTTCGATGGACCAAGTTAATTTAAGTTCAAAATTTTGGGTTCGAGTTGAACTCGAGTCAAATAAATGTTAAAATTTCTGACAAACTAAGAATGTGACTTCACTTTTAGGCCACGGAGGAAGAAAAGGATGAAGCAGATGACATGGAGTATCTGTGATCATTGTATATTTTTTTGTTCTTTCTATTTTACCTTTTCCTTTTTGTTATTTTAATTTTTTGGGAAATTACCAAAAATAGCACCCCTTAAAAATTATAATAACAAAACTAACACCCCTGTGTTCAATTAAAATTGAACGTTTAATATTGAACGTTCAATATTCAATTTGAACGTAAAATATTGAACGTTTAATATTAAATAGGTCTAATTGTCGTCATTCAATTCTAATTGAACGGATAATATTGAACGTTCAATATTGAACGAGTCTAAATTATCGTCGTTCAATTTTAATTGAACACAGGGGTGCTAGTTTTGTTATTATAATTTTTAGGGGGTGTTAGTTTTGTTATTTTCCCTAATTTTTTTTTATTTACTTTTGGTTATTTTTATTTGTTGTTTATGTTTGCATTTATTTAGTTTTTATTTTAGATTTCTTTTAAGTCTTTACTTTTCAATTTATATTGCACCCTGCATTTAATATTATTTTAGTAAGTAACATGTACTAAGAGGTGTATAATAATTTCAATAAATGAGATATATCATGCAAGATGACAAAGAAGCAATTATACTCATGTACCACATAGTAGGAGTATTTATCAGATTAAAATCGTTGATTTTATCCTAATTCAATTCGATCTGACATTTTGATCGGATTGAAAAATCATAATCCACGACCAATTTGATCTAATTCTAAATTCGATTCAAAAACTCTTCTAATTGGATTGGTTGAATCCGATCAATAAATATATATATATATATATATATATATATATATATATATATATATATATATATATATATTAACAATTTTGAATAAAAAAAAACTTAAATTTTTTCATAACAAAAACATATTTAAAAAAAATTTCAAAAAATATTAAAATAATATTAAAGTACAACTTAAACCTACATAAAAAATAATACAATACAAATTATAACATTTATTTAAATAAAACTAACAATCCATTCAAATAATAAATTAAATTTGTTATTTAGTCTTTTAAGATTTCATTGATATTGTTTAGGTATGATGTGATGTATAATAAAATAAGAATATGTCGTATGTTTAAATGTAAATATAATTAATTTTTTCGATCAGATCAGATCGAATTGGATGGTATATGTTGAAAACTGTCATTCGATCAGAATTTAACAGATTGAGAAAATTTTAATCCGATCCGATCATAGAATCAAAACTGTTTAAAAATTAACGGATCGAATTGGATTGATCGAATTAATCAAATTATTGATTTTTTTTGCACACCCCTACACATAGCATCAATCCACCATGTAAAGAAGGATAACTTTTTTTTTTTTCCCCTTTATTCTTTTTCTTTTTATTATGGAATAGTACATTGGAGACAATATGCGTCTTAAATTTTGGGTGATAAAATTACATTTTCTATCTTCATATGAAATTTTTGTTTTTGTTTTGTTTGCTTAGGATGAATATCTAGAGTTAAGTCAAACATGAATAAATAAAATTGTGATTAAACTCGACATTTAGAAAAATTTAAGTTTGCTTAGGTTAAAAATTGATATAAATATGACTTTAACTTAGTGTAAAACTTTATAGTTTGTGATTTGAAAGTATGTTTAGTTTGAGTATTTAAATTTATTATGTATAAATTTTCATGAGCATGTCAAAAGCTTCAACAAACTCTAGAACTTATTTAAAATGCACTCAAGACAAATTTATAGGGTACACTCTACTTAGGAAAAGATTTAGCAATTTTTGGAACGTTTGAAACTTTTAAGTTTTAAGCCTACCAAAATCTTTAATGTCCTAAGTAGCCTTTTGAGCCTTAAATAATATTCATGTAGCCGTTGATTTTTTTTTTGGTCTATAACCTGTATAACCAAGCCCTTATAAACCATATATTTTTTAACATTATCCCACCTTTAAAAATTTCAAAAGAATTTATCACATACATACGCATAATTTGGAAGATGAAATGAGGTAGTGATACAACCCTAAATAACAATATAAAATATGATAGGTTAGAGATTATAAGAATTTTTCTACGTTGGTGAAAAATGAGGATGCTATAAAAGGGTATGCCCATCTTGCTACATGCTAATTTCATTTAAATTTAATAATAATAATTTTGCACGAGCCAAAAGCTACAATGATATAAATTGTAAAGTGAATCTTAATTGAAAAAAGCCCCTAAAAATGGATAATTGAAGTAAATGAGTGATTAACACTTGAAGTGACTTGGTACTTAAAAGAAATATGTTTGTGTGTTGACACTTAAAAAAATTTCTTGCTTTGTAATCCCCCTCCCATCTTTTTCATAATCTCATATCTTAGCCCTATATTAAAACCTTAATAAAGACCTATTAATTCTAAATAAAGTGATTACCTTATATTAGTGGAAAGTGAATTAAAAAAATAAACACATTAAGTTTGTGATTATTTGCACTTTCATTATATATACTACGTTTATATAATTTGAAACTAATGACATTGTTCTATGAATGTCATGCATGAAAAATCTAGTACAAGAATTAAAGTTTGAGAATTGAATGAATTTTTAAGAGTTGATTATATGATAATATAAATGTTTGAATTGTGCTTTGACTATGAGTAATGCTTAAATTATCTATATGTTGAGATTTAACTGCAATTTTTGAGACAAAATAGTTGAGTTAACTCTTGGGTAATCAAATTCTAGTTGAGCCTTTTATTTTCTTTATTTTAATTAGATGTTTATGTGTATAATTACTGAAATTTCTCAAAAGACTATAATTCGTTAACTATGGTAACCTAGAGATTTAAAGGCTTGTTGCATATGCTAAATGTAACCATAACCATCTATGAAAATGATTTAGGTTTAAATTATATTTTATTTATTTTGTTAATGTTTCTTTCTTTCTGAGTTATTCTGATTACTTTATTGGCTAGAGACTAGTAATAACCTAGTTAGATATTGTGATATGTTCTTAAAAAGTAAAATTATTGTATGATTATTTAGGACTTAAATAAAGTTTTATAATCCATTTTTGCTTCTTTTGTTGAAATATGTCACAATTATCGTTTTCAGAATTATGGGGTATACTTTGATGTGTTTTAGATATTTTCGAGTGTTAAACGTCATATGCATGCAAGTGACATATTAAATAGAGGGTCAACGAGCAAATTTTCACAAAAGTATGTGCGCTCCGGCCAAAAGTTATGTGTGTCGTGGGTTAATTCTCTCGAATCAAATTTAAAGTTTTCAAAAGACTACACTCATTGTAGAGTAAAATATGTTAAGTCGTAGCCCTACTCAAGTTGCAACGTGTATAAATGGTTAACTTATTTAATTAATTTTATTTTTAATAAAAAAAATATGTTTTTTTTATAAAATATATATATATATATATATTAAAAATAAAATTTTATAAAAAATATCATCTAATTAAATCTTATTATATATCATAAAAATATTGGAAATAAAAATAATTTGTCACGAGGTTTATAGAGCCAATTATAGAATTCTGACAAATTATTTAGGAAAATTATCAAAAACAACATTTTTAAAATTTATAGTAATAAAACTAGCATTTTAATAATATTGAACGTTCAATTTGAACGTAAAATATTGAACGAGTCTAAATTATCGTCGTTCAATTCTAATTGGATGAGTGTTCAAAGAAAAATGACATATTAGTCATTTTTTTAATTGTAAAAATATAAGTTTGAATATAAGAAATGTTAATTTTGTTATTAAAAATTTTGAAAGTGGTTAATTTTGTTATTTTTTCAATTATTTATGATGTAGCACGTAGTATGTAGACTTTTGCGGGAGTGATTGAGGCGTTGCCGAGTCACTACTTAGGGCCAAATTTATAATTCAAAGAAGCAAAAAATGAAACGGAAAAACTCAGAAACAATTAATATAGATATTAGAGATGTTTTCCAGTAATATCCGTCTGGTTTTCTATGTAATCTTTTTGGTTTTCTTCCTTGGTATTAGCGCAAAAGAAACTACCCCAAAATATTTGGTACATAACTGCTCAAACGCAACCACTTTCGAAGCCAACGGTGGGTACCATTACAATCTAAAACAACTCCTTTCTTTCCTCATATCCAATACCACTAGTTCAAGCATTGGATTCTACTACACAAGTGTTGGTGAAATCCCCGGGATTGAAGTTCATGGCTCGTTTCTATGTCGTGGGGACATTTCTGCACATGCCTGCAAAAATTGTGTCACAACTGCAGTCAAGTATTCGACCGAACAGCTTTGCCCTATTGAACACGTTGCTGTTATTTGGTATGACCAGTGCATGTTACGATACTCGAACGAGTCTTTCAGGGGCCTAATGCGGGATATTACTATTTTTGCACTGCATAATCATACTAATGTTAGCAATTCAAGAATGTTTGAACAGGTGGTGAGCAACACCATGAATGACTTGGTGGCTACAGCAACCGATGATCCAACTTATGGTGCTAAAATGTTCGCAACAAAGGCGGTAAACTTTTCAGAGATTTTGACGTTGTATGGTCTAGTCGAGTGTACCCCAGATCTGACCAGCTTTGACTGCGATAACTGTCTTCAACGACAAATCGACTATCTTCCGATTTGTTGTGGTGGAAAACAAGGTGCAAACGTTTTGAGTCCTAGCTGTAGTTTAAGATATGAAGTCTACCCGTTTTATAACATTACAGCTACCGCAACTATACCTAGAGCCCAGCCTTCGCCTCCTCCTACTCCGTTCAAAGGTATGTATAAACTCTATATATCTTATATGGTGGGTAAAAGATTTATAGAAAAATGATGAGGATTGCCTTAATTGTTTGTAAAATATTAAACGGGATTGCTTGGTCCGTTTGGACTCTCTAATATTTTTTGGGTCCTTCGTTTTCTCTAAAAAATAGTGGAACATATATGGGTTAAAGTGTGTAAGTTTCTTACTCGTAAACGCCTAAAAGGTACATTTTATGGGAGGGTATACTAATTAAAATTAAAATTTCAACTGACTTTAATTTTTTATTTTTAATGATAAAATCATATTCCGTAAAAAAGTATATGTTTTGTGCAATAAATCGTATCTTTACGAAATTTGGAGGTCTTGTGCATTTTCTGGAAAACGTAAACTTGGAATGGCGATCGGGCGAGCTGGTGGGTCAATTGGGCGAGGAGCTTCAACTAGATGGTCGTTCATGAATCCAGCAAAGAGCTCGGAGTTTTGTATGCTCTCATGTATCAGACTAAAAGAGCGGTCGATTCACCCAGCTGGTTGATCTATAGGGATAACTCGATCGGATGACGCCTCCTTAGGAGTGCAAAAGTAACGCAATGGTTTGGCACACTTTCATAATTGTTCCTAGTTATCTTTGGGGGCTAATCCTTTGGGGAGTGATTGGATTCATAGGGAGGGAGGTCTTACGAATCATTGTGAATTGATGAACAATTGATGTTCCTGGACTCATTATAGTGCTAGTGGAACTTACTTGGAGTGGGTGAAAAATGGTAGGGCCAAGCTCTAAATTTATTCTCTTGGGTTAAAAGTAGAAGCACATCCTGCCATTTATAATGATTTTAACAGTCTACATTATGCGAATTCTGTAACTTTCATAAACTTATGACAGGTAGAATACTAAAGAGTTTTGTATTATAGCACATGTAAATTTGTATATATTCACAGATTTACCTTATTACCTCCACAACTGAATAAGTTCAGCTATGAGTCACGATTTGGAACTATCTGTAATCTTTCCGGCTTAAGAATAACACTTATGAATATTTTTGCAGGACATAAAAAGAAATCGTCAGTAATAATTGTTGCTATTGTTGTGCCAATTGTAATTTTTGTGGTTCTCTTCTCTATCGGTTTCAAATACCTGCGCAGACGATCCAAGAAGAAATACAACTTTATTCTACAAGACAGAGGTATAGACTTCTCTCATTAACGCTTAGAAATGTGTTCGTGTGTATGATAATAATTTTTTCCAACTTTTTATATTTCTTTGGATAAATATCTATAATGTCATCTAGGGTATTGAATGCTGTTCTGCATTGTTGTAGTTGAGGGAGAAATGACAAATATAGAATCTTTGCAATATGATTTTCATACAATTGAAGCTGCCACCAACAACTTTTCTGATGACAGCAAGATAGGGGAAGGAGGATTTGGTGTTGTTTACAAGGTAATAAATTATTTGGTTTTGAATTAAGTTTTGAGTGATTTGCTCTAATTTGTAGTAGTGTTGAATTGGCTACAGGGTACGCTTCCTAATGGGGAAAAGATTGCTGCAAAAAGATTATTATTAGGAAGTTCGGGACAAGGTGCTAACGAATTTAAGAATGAAGCTGTATTAGTAGCCAAACTTCAACATAGAAATCTGGTGAGGCTACTAGGATTTTGCTTAGAAGGGGAAGAAAAGATTCTAATATATGAATATGCGCCAAACAAAAGCCTCGATTACTATTTATTTGGTAAGGCCTATCTGTAATACTCTGTGTCAAGTTACTATTCTTTCTTTCTTTTTGTTTCTTTGAATTTAGAAATGCACTTTTTTCTGTAAGAGCATGCAGAGATAGTGATGATTGGTTAAAAGTAGAAACTTACGATATCTCAAAAGCAGAGTACAAATTTTATGTCTTTGTTTAAATTGATATTTTTCATTAAATGGACTATTTCAGAGATGACTAACAATGGAACATGTTTTTTTTATTTGAACTGACAAATTCAACTGAATCTCATCCTCTACAATGAAGTTTCCATATATTACAACTTGTGATTTGAAACCTATACAGATCATGAAAAACAAAGAGAGTTGGACTGGGAAAGACGATACAAGATTATTGGAGGCATTGCTCGAGGAATTCTTTATCTTCATGAAGATTCTCGACTTAAAATTATACATCGTGATTTGAAAGCTGGCAATGTTTTGTTAGATGCAGATATGAATCCCAAAGTTTCAGATTTTGGCATGGCAAAGGTTTTTGTTGTTGATCAAACTCATGGAAGTTCCAGTAGAATAGTTGGAACATAGTAAGCTTTTTCTCTCTCTCTCTCTCTCTATTTGTCTTCTTGATTTGTTTGGGTCAAAAGGTTTGATTTCCTCTACCTCTGCCGTCATTTGAAATAAGCTAAAAGAAAACTGAATTAATCACTAACACAATCCTATTTTATTCCTTGTACTTTCCAATACAACTAATATACCTAGTAATATTGATATGTATCATATATTTGCTCAACACATTGCTGCATCATATATCCCACATAATTATGTATTCTTTTCTACGTTGCTTCTTAGAGTTTCTCCGACAACTTGAATCCTCTTTTTGTAGTGGTTACATGTCTCCAGAATATGCCATGCACGGACAATTCTCCATAAAATCTGATGTGTTTAGCTTTGGTGTGTTGGTACTAGAGATTCTTAGTGGGAAGAAAAACAATTGTTTCTATCAATCACACGGTTCTGGAGATTTATTAAGCTTTGTGAGTATGAGATCATGTATAATGATTTTCTTTTTCTTTCTCTCTCTGAGAACAGAATTACAATTTTATGGCCATTGATCTGTGACTTAATGCAGGCTTGGGAACATTGGCGGAAGGGCACACCCTTGGAATTGTTGGATCCATCGTTAGGAAGTTCTTATTCCAAAAATGAAGTCATGAAATGCATCCACATTGGTTTGTTATGCGTTCAGGAGAATCCTGCTTCTAGACCCACAATGGCTACAATAGTTTCAATGCTTGACAATTATTCAATTACTCTACCATTACCTCAACAACCAACTTTTTTCAGTCGAAATAGAGAACAGACAAACACCGAAACGCCCAAATCAATTTCATCGTCTGTTAATGATCAATCTATGATCACTGAACTACACCCTCGTTAGTTTTTTGAAACAAGTAAACTCCATCTGATGTATATAATAAATACATTCGCGATGCAAGTATAACTTGTGATTAGTTAAATTATGAAGCGGAAATAATTGTATAGATATAATCAAAATAGGTAGAGAGGAAAATAAGAAAATTAAAGAGAGACATCTTATTCTCATTCATATGTTATTGAAAGATTACACTGATATTTATAGCGATAATAAACTAGAATCCTAATCCTAATATAACTCTACATAAGACTCCTAAATTAATAGAAAAACATTATAATAATTATCCACATTCAACTAGATAATATTAAACTATTTCAACACTCCCCTCAAGCTGAACATAATTTATGTTCAGATTGGACAACATAAATAAAAATAAGCAGAACGTTGGCCGGTTGACCTTTCTATAAAACGACGACAGGTCGGTTGATATTTCTAGAAAATGCGGCTACGATGACGACACATGAAGGTAGTCTGGTTGACCATTCTAGAAAACGACGATAAGTCAGTTGATCATTCTACAAAATGCAGCTACGAAGTCGAGAGCTTGACAGGAAGACACCAATATGGACTTGGTGATAACGACATATGACAGTAGACCGGTTGACCATTCTAGAAAACGATGGTGGGTCGGTTGATCATTCTAGAAAACACAGCTACGAAGACATAAACTTGACATGAAGACACCAATCTAAAATTGGTGATGACGACATACGACGGTAGGCCAGTTGACCATTCCAGAAAAAGACGGTGGGTCGTTGATCATTCTAGAAAGTGCGGCTACGAAGTCGTAAGGTTGACAAGAAGACAGTCTTTAACTCTTCCTCACAAATTGGAGCATAAATATCACACATGCCCAACTTGAATAGTGAGGTTAAGATTGAGACTGATACCAACAGTCGTGAATCCTTGAAGGCGACAGTGGTGAAAATAGGTCGATACTAACAGTCGTGAAGATGACAAACGACATTGTGACAGAGAACGGTGTTGATGGGCCGTGGTTTGAGAGCGACTCTAATGGGCCGTGGTTTGAGAACGGTATTGGTGAGCCATAGTTGAAGACAATTGCTGCTAAATTGAGATGACAGACAATAGTGATGGAGACGACAGTGGGATATTTATATGACAAATGATGCTAGTGATGACCTCCCTGATGATAACACTAATGATGAAGCCCTTGATGATAATACTGATGATGAAGCTACATATGATAACACTGAGGATGAAGCCACAAACAAAAAACTATACCATGATGAAGCCAACGTGCCCAACGTGAAGCCAACGTGCATAGAAGAAATCAACGTGCTCAATTGTAGATGACTATAACAAAACTCTCCTTACCGTCTACAATTGATGTCAGTTAGAAAGTACAATTACCATATATTCATAGAAAATAAATCCATGAATTTTTTTTTATTGGACTGCTGACAATACTGTTGATTGGACTGTTGACTAGATTTTTTTTTTTTTTCAATGGGCAGGAAAGTTTGGGCCTTTTTTTTTTTTTTTTGATGTGGGCTTAGGATTTCTTGTAGTTGGGCTAGGGTTAGGGTTTTGCTTTAAGGAAATCTGGAGGACAGGTGGGCGGCGGTGGTAGATCTGAACGGAGTGCGACTGACGGCGCTGATGGATCTGGATGGAGTGCCACTGGCGGCGCTGAAGGAGGATCTGAATCAGGCCAGCGGCAGGTGATAGGCGGGGCGCGCTGTGAGAGGAGACAGGCGACAGGCGCGGCGAACTGCGCGCGGGAGTGACAGAGTGCTACAGTGGTGGAGCTGGTGGACGCGCTGGTGACTAGATGGAGGCCGCGTGGACGGAAAGGAGAGGCGCGGAGCAGACAGCGTGCGGAAGGGTGACTTGTCTGCGGATCTGGTGGCTGAAGCGTGGTGCGGCAGAGACAGGCTCGCGCGGAACTGGGCTGCTGGTGGATCTGGTGACTGGCACAGCGCTGGTGAGGTGACGAAATTGAGGACAGACGGCGCGCGGCTCGCGGAGCAGAAGAGACAGGCGAACAGGCGCGGCGCTGTGCGGGAGAGACTGGCGCGGCAAAGGGGCGGTGCGACGGTCTGATGGGTCGAGGAGGCTGGTGCGATGCGGACTGGACTGGACTGAACGGCAGTGAGCAGATCTGGTGAGCTGGAGGCGACGGTGAGCAGACAAGATGTGTGGACGGTGAGAGAGCTCGGACAGAGGGTAAATTTTATTTTTTTTTATTTTTTTTTTCTGAAAATTGAAAAAATATATCAAATAAAAACGAAAGAATTTAGAAAAGTGTATATTAGTGTTCAGGAATCTAACACTGCTCTGATACCAAGTTAAATTATGAAGCGAAAATAATTATATAGATATAATCAAAATAGGTAGAGAGAATAATAAGAAAATTAAAGAGAGACATCTTATTCTCATTCATATGTTATTGAAAAATTACACTGATATTTATAGCGATAATAAACTAGAATCCTAATCTTAATATAATTTTAAATAAAACTCATAAATTAATAAAAAAATATTATAATAATTATTCACATTTAACTACATAATATTAAACTATTTTAACACTTTTTGCTAAAGATGAGTGTTAATTGCATCACATGCTTGGGTATTTGTTAGATGAATCAAATGTGTCTTGTTTAATAAAATGAAAAATGCATACCTGTCCATCTTTCTAAAGAATTTTTACCTATAACTTAAAAAATAACATCTTGTATCTAATTTATACATTTTTATTTAAAAAAAAGTTCTAATCCAAATATTTGACACGATTGTTAGTTTTAAGTTATTTAAATTGAATTTTAACTTTTTAAACTAATTTGATGTTAAATTTTATTTTATTTTTGTTCGATTCTATTATTAAAATATTATTTGTTACGAGTTTTAGGCACTTATTAAGAATCTGTTACATCAATTCTGAAGTAATAAATTAGAGATTATTTTCATTTCATTCGAGAAGTAATTCTATTTAGAAAAGAAAAATTGTGCCAAAAGGTTGCATGTGTGCCCACTGTATTTTTCAAGTAAGCAACAAAAATGTCAAGTGGCTAAAAGTTATTGGTCATCTAATGTCATAACTCTACTAGGCCATATCTCTTCAAACTAGTAGTGCAACAAGTGCAAATATTTATTTATTTATTTATTTCGATCAAAAAGGAGCTTGCCATAATTTGAAAAAATGAACGGATTTTTTTTGTTGTTGCTGCTGCATGGTAAACTAATCTAGCTTGTGGTTACAATAATATGATTTTAATTAATTCGAGAGTAGTGGCCATCTCAAAAGATGTCATCTTAATGTAGAAAAGTTTATTCTTATGTACATGCGTGTTAAATAATAATGTTTATTCTTATGTTTGGTTTTTTAATCTTTTATTTTTATTTTTATATTTTTAAAGAATTACTATCAAAATATTAAATGATTCATAAATCTATGAAGAAGATTTTCGGATCAATTTTTATTTTTCAAATCATTATTTTTATAGAAAGTAATCAAGTTTTATTAATTTTGTATGTATAAATATTGGAAGAAAATGATTAAAAATTTAAAATTCGTAAATAATAACCAAAATTTATCTTTATTTTTTTCAAAAATAAATAAATAAAAAAACACATTACCAAAAACTTAAGTAATTTTTTTTAAATAACTAAATAATTTTTTTTTATAAACATACTAGTAATTATTTTTTTAAAAAATTAAAAAATTAATTATTTAATTATAATTAATAAAATTATAAATAAAAATCGTTATAAAACTCTCCCTTGCTAGATGCATGGCTTCTATTCCACTGGCCATTTGTTGGCACATTTTTCTCATATCAATAAAGTGACCATTTAGATTACCAAAAAATAAAATAAAATGACCATTTACAATTTTATTTTAATGAGCTATGCGAGAAATTGTAAATATATGCCACGTGCACCAATAATAGCGATACATTGAGCTTTATGAAAAATTGGACCAACAATTTGTGAACAAGAGTCTGCGAAAAAAAGAAAGAAAAAAAAAAAAAAAAAAAAAGCCATTAATTTGTGTATAAGAGTCAAGACTCAAGACTCAAAGGGTTTACGTTGGAAGTCACGAAGTAATATTCAATAGAAACTTTTAAAGTAAAATTATTAAAAATGTTAATATTTATAATATATCACATAATTTTTTTATTTTTAAAATTATTTTATCACGTTATAATATATTATAATTAATATATTTATAAAATTACATCTTATTAATATTCATCTGATTTAATTTATCCTCGTGACGTATGTGCCTGGAGAAACTTCAACTGGGATTATAATCAGCTGATGTACAACAATTGGCTTCCATTAATCGAACCTGATTTGGAATTTGATGTTTATGTTTGCTTTTTATTTTATCACATCAAACCCACAATTATTTAAATATCACATATTTTTTTTTAATATCAAATTTAATATTAATAGTTACATTTTTTATTTAAACTAAAATTTAAAATTAATATGTTATTTAATATATATAATAATTATATAACATTATTTTTTAAAATTATTAAATATTAAAACAAAAATGTTGACTTAAGACTTATTATATGATTTGTCATATCCCTATCGTCCAAGGTCACTGATAAGAGCATCCATATTTTCTGCCTTAATTTACGCGCCTTAAATTATGAAAAAAATTATAATTCAAAGCTTAATACTATTTCCTCCAGTTTGATTTCCTCGGTCCAAGTCTGCCTTCAACCATACTAAGTTGGATCACTGTATATAAAGTGGTAAATTTATTGGACAGCCGAGATATAAGTTGGAAGCTTGAAATTTATATTTTAATGTAAAATATAATTTTAAATATTTTTGTGATCGACAAAAATTTTAAAATGTCAACAAACAATTCAAAGAGTGTTATAGTTGTCCTAATTCCGTTGAAATTTTTATTGTTAAAAAAAAAAAGAAAAGAAAATTAAATTAAATATTTTCAAAATCCTATTTGATTCCTTGTACTTCTAGATACAACTGATCTACACTCTACCTAGCAATATTGATCTATGTGACTATTACATACAATTTGCAAGGCATATTGCAAGTTAGTTAATTTTTTTAATTAAATATAAATTTTTACTTTTAACTTTAAACACACTTTATTTTTCATGTGGTTAGTCTAAATTACTAAATAATAATAAATATTAATGTTTGTTCTTTATCAAAATTTTTTAAGACTAAAAAGAATTAAATATATATTTTTTAATAATTAAAAAAAATTAAATGGTACTGATTTAAAGTAAAAAAAAATTAAATGACTCCTAAAATTTAATCATATAAACTATTCTAACCTTTTTATCAACAAAATAAAAATTAATTTCTGCGTACGGGCTTGTAGAAACATCAACCGGGATTATATTCAGATGAATCTGCCACAAATGACTTCCATTACTCCACGCCACCTTGACTTGGAATTTAATGCCTATGCTCCATTGAGAAATGAAATTTTTTTTTTATATAATTTATAAATTATTTTACTATTATTTTAACATTTTATATTTTTAATTTTTAATTTAATACTAATATATTATTTAATACTTGGAAAAAAAATTATATGAACAAAGTTCATAAATATGTGTACATTTTAATAATTTCTTGTCCTTTTACCGAACTATGATTTTAAACATTATAATATTACTACAAACTCTCAACCAACAGGAAAGAAGGATTAGTATATCATGTGATCATAAAAGTATATGTATTTATGTTAAATAATGAATAAGAAAAATTCATTGATCTTAAATTTAATTGATTGTAAAATTATTTTAATAACTTTATACATCAACCATTATTTTGAAAATATAATAAGTTTCCAAACAAACAAATTATGTTGACTTTGACTTAGCATGTGATCAGTGATGCTCCTATCCAAGGTCTCTCTTATTAGGACGACTCATTTTCTTTTACCTTAATTCACACGTCCTTGAATTATGAAAAGTCTACTTTATAAAAGAAAATTATGAAAAGTTTATAATTTAAAGCACCAAATTCAAAATATTGAGAGATTTTTATATATTATAATTATAATTAATGTAATAATTTTTTATTAAATATAATTATATTTATTAATAATATTGTGATATATTCCTTATAAATTATCACAAATTTATAATAAATAAAACTTTCAAATATTTAACAGCAATTTTGTTTTTACTCCTTTTTAATGCTTTACATTTGGGTAGTATTATATGAATGAAGGATAACAATGATCTAGTAATTATAATTATAGTGTATAAAAGTTTATAATTTTTTATAAGATATTACAAGTTTATTAATTATTATAAAGTTGGTTAAAAGTTCAAAACTTATAAAAATATCGTAATTTTGTTCACGTAGATTTCATACAATGAAGTGATCCGCGCAAAATTCTAACTTTTTTTTGAAGTTTTGCTTTGACTAAATTCTAACTTTTTTTGAAGTTTTGCTTTGACTTTTTACTCAAAAGATGATAAATTTTTATACATTTTGATTTTTATTAATAGATCATTGCGACAATTTTCTAAAGTTATATTGTATATATCTATAAAATATTGTGTTAGCTAATAATTAGATATAAAATTAGTAATTAGATTGTGCCATATAAATTATTGTATGATAATAATTAATATTTTTGTTTATCTTTTTACTCCCCAATATTTAATTGTGGTTCAAATTTTAATCTGTGTTTTAAAAATAAATTTGATTTGAACACTTGATCATGAGAAATGTTCATGGTCTAATAATTTATATTCTATGAGTATAACAAGTTTTTTGGCTAAGTATATTTGTGGTTTGATTATTCGACGACCATTCGTCATTAAAATTTACTTAACTTAAGAATAGATTAAAATTTTTTTAAAAAAATGAAATTTGAACTTGTGTTCAAAATTATGAGGATTCAATAGGTAAACTCAAGCATTCGACCTTAATTCACAAGTCCATAAATATCAAAAGTTTCTAATTTGAAGAGGGGAACCAAAAATGAATTAAACTGATCAAGTCATTCCCAAACAGAAACGACTAACACTCACCTCTCTTATTTCACCTCGAATTTAATACTATTACTCACCTTTCATATTTAAACTCAAATTTAATACTAATATTTTACTTAGTACATATGCTACAATAACTTAATATATAATATAATAATTTAATAAATATAACATTACTTTTAAAAAATATTGAATATCAAAACAAATAATGTTTACTTAGATCTATCATGTGATTAGTGATATCTCTATCCATCAGCGTCACCCTTGTTAGGGCCACTCATGACTCGTGCATATTTTCTACCTTAATTCACACGTCCTAAAATTATGAAAAGTTTCCAATTCAAAGCACCAAAACTAGAAGAACTAAGATAGTCAAATAATCTAATTTATTTTTTGTGCATGAATAATTTAATAATTTTATTAATTTTATTTTTAATTACTTTTGATAAAAAAAACTTATATTCATTTTCTACTAACATTAAAAAAATATGTTCATGAACATGTGTTTTTTTATTGAAAAAAATTAAAAATAAAACTCTACATATGAAGAGAAATTATGTCATACAATTAAATTATCTAACCTTTATATGACTTAATTATTCACGTAATTTAACTCTTCTAAAAAATATATGTTTTTTACGTTATGAAAAAAAAATTTGTGCCGCATTTCTAAACATTTGTGAAAAATATATATTTTTAGTTTATGATATAAAAAATATGGGTGAAGGGCATCTAGAGTTTTGTAAATTTTGACAAATAAGCACAAAAGTTCAAGCAATTGACTTAAATAGCTTACATTTTAGTTACAAGTTATATTTTTTAAAACTAGTAATAATATGACCAAAATTATATGTTTTGTTTATATCAAAATCAAATAAATTATAGAAATGCACTTAGTCATGTGATATGTGATATGTAATACTTGTTACATACCTGAACCATCAGTATGTAACCTACACCATTAGCATATAACAAGTTACATACTCATAGTGCATATATGTAACTCGTATTACATACATGATATGTGATATGTAATGCTTGTTATATACAACCACAGATGTGTATGTAACGTGTAACATACAACATTAAAGGTATGTAATATTCAGTAGAGGTGTATGTAACATACTACATATAATGGTAGATGTATATATAATATGTTACATACAACAACAGATATGTATGTAATATGTTATATACAACAGTAAAAATGTATATAAACATATTCATTCAACGAATAAGAGAATTAGACTTGCTTTTAAATGAATACAAAAAAAAAAAAAAAAAAGATGAATTAGAGTTGCTCTTCAATATTTTGATCAATCTCATATAGTTAATCTATTTCCTGCAAAAGGAAAATAACTTTTTATCATGTAACATCCTTAGTTCTCCAAACATCATGTCCAATAATGGTCTATTCTTAATAACTCACCTTCACAAATACTTATAATTATTCAACTCAAGTGTAAAGCTTAAATATGAAAGCCTCGTAACTCACCTTGGTTTGTTTCTTTCAACATGTAAAAGAACCCAGGAAGTTTCATGTATGAATCTTTTGGATCGCCCCTAACGTTTTTTATTGCTTTTCTTTTTCCCATGATTGCCCTCTTGTATGTGATTTGCACACCTGCTTTGCTTTTGATGTCAAAAATGATATCATTGGTTCTTAATTATCGACTGATATCTCGGTAAATGTCTTTGATATTTTCAGCTACGTATTTATAAGTAGCATATTTTCCACGTTGAACTTTATAAATTTGTGAACATGTATGATCTCTGTTATAAGTTGTTAACTTGAATGCATTAGATTCACTAATTTTGTTTGCTACAAGCTTTCATTCACAGCTATCATCATTGTATGTCGTTCTTTTGATTTTCTTGTTAGAATTGCTAACTTTGTAATAAAATCCTCCATTTATGACCAATGTTGAGACATGTAACTTGAGCTCCTCCTTATTATTGTACACTTTTTCATTATATAAGCTTCATCATCTTCTGAATTTGTTTGTCGAGTCAGTTTCAATTCATGTATCTACAGTTACAAATTCTACACTTATAGTTAGACTTATCTCATCTTAGGATGGTTGGTTGTTTGTATGTATTACATAAAATTTGTTATATTCCTCATATTGATGGCCTACATTTACTTTAATAAAGTATTTCATATCCCTATCATCCACAATGAATAAAGCTATATGAACACCCTTACACTTCATTTTAATGTTGACATCTCCTTCTAAGTGTAAAGCATAACATATTTCTGTTCTTAATTGCATCATGGTCACATCCTTTCTTCTACATATTTCCTTTGGAATGCAATTTATATACGTCTTTTCTCCATTTTTAAATATCCCTTTTTTACTATAGATAATAGTGTTCCAATTTTTAGGTCACCTGTTGTAATTACATTAAATAAATTCAAACCAATATATTTGAATTATTTTAGTATGAGTAATATACAGTGATTTTATATCCTACAAAACATTTAGTATGTATTAAGTTACATACTTATATGTAAAAATGAATTTGTAATACATACAAGTATTTAACCTATTACATACTTGTTATTGAGTATGTAACTTGTTACATACTTATGTATAAAAAGGGACTTGTAACACACACAATATAACTTATTACCTACTTGTTATTCAGTATATAACAGATTACATACTTATGTGTAAAAAGGGACTTGTAACACACAAAATGTAACATGATACATACTTATTATTCGGTATGTAACACGTATTACATACTTATATGTAAAAAGAGACTTGTACTACACATAATGTAACCTGTTACATACTTGTTATACAATATATAATAAGTTACATGTGACATATATGTATGTAATACGCGTTACATACCTGCCATATTAGTATGTCATATTGATATGTAAACTGTTGCATCTCATGGAACAAGTATGTAATAAGTATTACATACATGATATATGTGTTACATACTTGCACCAGCATAATGTAAAAAAGGACTAACATGTTACATACTGTATATTTAGTATGTAACAGGCTCCATACTTATATGTAAAAATGGATTTGTAATACACATAATATAATATGTTACATACTTGTTATTCAGTATGTAACACGTATTACATACTTATGTGTAAAAAGGAAATTGTACCACACATAATGTAACATGTTACATACTTGTTATACAACATGTAACATGTTACATATAACATATATGTATGTAATACGCATTATATACCTGTCGTATTGGTATGCCATACTGATATGTAAATTGTTATATATTCATGGGACATGTATGTAACAAGTATTACATACATGATATATGTGTTACGTACCTGCACTAACAGTACGTAAAAAAGGAGTTGTAACACTTGTTACAAACTATATAACACGTATGCAACTTGTTACATATTCAGATATGTAAATTGTATGTTTTCATTACAATCTCGATATCAAATATTATAGAAATTTTAATAAAGTATGAGAAGAAAATTAACATAGGCAAATATTTGTAGAATAAGGTTATTGTATGAATTAAGTATTTTCATGAATTATTTCATATATAGAGATTTATATTTAAGTTTTACATATGTTTTAAAGTCGATGATTCTTACTCTTAGAAGATATCTCTGTCAGATTTTGGATCATAGGTTGATACGAACCGGACCCCCTCCCGAAGTCGGCCCGACACGCGCCGAGAGCCGTGCCTTGAGAAGGGCCTCAAGAAGGTGCAAAATGGCATGCAACATCAAAAACAAGCATGCAAGCACCATGGAAGAGAAGGAGAAGAGTGCAAGTGGCAATCCCAAAAATTGGAACTGCGCCGCGGCATAGATTTTGTGCGCCGCGGCGAGGAGGGTTCTGCATTGGAGGGTGGAATTGTCACACATGCGCGCCGCGGCATGGATTTGGTGCGCCGCGGCACAGGGCGTTCTGTTTTGGAATGAAGGAAACGTGAGCGCCGCGGCACGAGAGTATGGCACCGCAGCGAGGAGGTTTCTGTTTTGGACCGAAGGTGCATGCGCGCCGCGGCATGAGATTCCATGGGCCGCGGCATGACGAGGATTGAGGGAGACGTGCGCGCGCTGACATGCCAGACCTGCGCGCTGACACGGACAAGCGCTCCTGACTCGCCAGACCTGCGCGCAGACCCTGAATATGCGCGCCGCGGCATGAGGTTTTGTGCGCCGCGGCATGACTAGGCGTGTGGCAAACAGAACAGGGCGCGCCGCGGCATGAATAATTCCCCGCCGCGGCGAGGATTCAAAATGTTGTAATTTTTGGACCATTGGATCCAAATCAATGGCTAGGATTTCTTGAGACAATTTTTAGGTTTTCTTTGTATCTATATATATGTAAGGCAGCTGCCATTGTAAGAATTAATCAAATTATGAATTTTCATCAATGAAATAGATTTTGAAGTGATTTCAAAATTGAGAGAGCACAAGTGCTTCTCTTGTTCTATCAAGAAACTTATCAAAGGAACTAGCAACCCTTTGTGGCGTTTCGCCTTATCTCGGCTCGTGGTGCGTATATCCAAGGGTGGAGGTGAGTTATTTGCTATCATAGTCGAGTGTTCTTCGTAGAATCTGCGTGCTAAGATTGGTGTCGGGTTTCTGTCCGTATTTCTTGTGGTTGCCAAGCCGCGTGATTTGGAGGTCATAGGAGTCGTGGCGAGCGGTTCGCATCATTTGGTATCAGAGCTCTAGGTTGTAATTCTAGACTCCTATCTTTTATTGTCTTTTTCATTATACAAAAAAAAAAATCTGTGCACTTTGCAAATCTGCGTGTTCTTCATTGTTCCAGAATTTTTCTTGTTGTTCTTGCAAAAATTCTGATTGTGTTGTGATCCTGAAATCGTTTCTGTTTTGTGTTGTCATTTTTCGTTTACAAAAACAAAATCTGTGCACTTTTTCAAATTCTGTGTTGTTCTTCATTTTCCAGAATTTTTCATCTTGTTCTTGCAAAAATTCTGATTATATTGTGATTCTGAAATCAATCCTGATTTGTATTGTTGTTTCCTGTTTTGTGTTTCTGGTTTTCTGAAAATTTTCTGCTGTGTTGAAAATTTCAGAATTGTGTTTTGTGTTTTGATTTTCTGGAAATTTTCCTGCTTATTGTGAAAATTTCAGTTTGTGTTTTTGTTCCTGCAATTTCTGCTTGTTGTTGAAATTTCAGATTGTGTTTTTGTGTTTCCTGAATTTCTGTTGTGTTTTGGAAAGGTTTTTGTGTTGAAATTTTTTTTGAAAAATCTGTTCGTAACGAAAAGGGTATTTTGGTAATTTTACCGTGCTTTCGTAATTTTGTTCGTATTTCGTGTTTTGTTCGTGTTTTACGTTCCAAGCAGTTTATAAAAAAAAAAAAAGAGGTGAAAATTTCTGTCCCGAGAAATTTTTACAGAGTCGTTATTTGATTCCTCTCGAGTCTAAATTTTGTTTGTATCAAATTATTCCTTTTTCATTGAGTTAGAACTCTAAACACTTTGAGTTAGTTCCTTGCTTGCCTTGAATTGGATATTGCATCACTAGTGGGTGAGGGTGGAATTCTACCTCGGGTTGAAAGTTTCGGAAGTTGACTTGCTATAGAACGAGAAGTGTTTGAGCAATCAATCCGAGCGAATAAACACGTGAGGTACAAAGTGAATTTTTCTGTTCTTAAATTGTTTAACTAATTCTCTGTGTGCGAAAGTTGTGGTGATCATGTCTGACAGGGCTAATTCCGAAGAGCGTCCGGATACCGCATCTTTGTTGCATGCATTGCAACAATCCATGGAACGGTTGAGTGCTGTCATGGTCAATCTTGATGAACGGGTGGAACGACAAGAAGCTACGGTTGCCAACTTACAACGGAGAGCACCCGAAGAGGCTCCGGAAGTTAGGAGACCAAATAGGAGGCCCTTAGTGGATGAGGAGAATTGGGATGAAGAATTTGATAATGGAGAAAAGAGGATGCCTTATGGAGGAAGGGATGAATATCGGGGAGGAAGAAATGGTCGGGAAGGTATGTGGAGACCCCCACCTCGACCCTTTGACGGGGTTGACTGGAATTTGGACAACATCAAAATGAAGATGCCTACATTCCAAGGGAAGAATGATCCGGAGTTGTACTTGGAGTGGGAGAAACGGGTTGAGCATGTTTTTGATTGCCACCATTATTCTGAGAAGAAGAAAGTAAAATTGGCGGTAGTCGAGTTTAGCGATTACGCCTTAAATTGGTAGGACCAATTGGTGGTCTCAAGGAAGAGGAATGGAGAGAGGCCCATTGATAATTGGGGTGAGATGAAAGCCATAATGCGGAAGCGGTTTGTCCCAAGCCACTACTACCGGGAACTCTATCAGAAGCTACAAAGGCTTAATCAAGGTCATCGGTCCGTTGATGAGTATTTCAAGGAGATGGAGATGACTATGGTGAGTGCAAGTGTGGAGGAAGATAGGGAGGCCACCATGGCTCGGTTCTTAAGCGGGTTGAATTCTAGCATTGCCAACATTGTGGAGTTGCACCACTATGTCGAGTTGGAAGATATGGTGCAAATGGCCATCAAGGTAGAAAGGCAATTGAAGGGGAGAAGTAGCCATGTCATACCCGTAGAGAACATTCAGGACACCACTTTTCCGACACCAACACCGAACCCAATTCCGCCTTGGAAGTCTAGTGGGAGGAAGGAAGGGGAAGGTAGTTCTAAGCCCAATTTTGAGAACAAGGGCAAAGAAAAGGAGATGAGGAGAGATAAGGGAAAGGATGAAGGAGGAACCGTCCATCGAAGTCGTGACATAAATTGTTACCGTTGCCTTGGAAAAGGTCACTACGCTCATCAATGTCCGAACAAAAGGGCAATGATCATGCAAGCCAACGGGGAGGTGGCGACTGATGATGACAGTGATGAAGGGGAGAAGCCGTCATTAGAGGAGGATAATGACGAGGAAGTGTATCCAGTCACGGGAGAGTTGCTTATAGTACGGCGGGCACCGTTGGATCATTACCGAGAAGTTGACATGGGATCCCAAAGGGTTCATACTTTTCAGACGAGATGCCATGTGAGTGATAAGGTGTGCCAGTTGATAATTGATAGTGGGAGTTGCACCAACATTGCGAGCACAACTTTAGTTGAGAAGCTAGGGTTGACTACGAACAAGCATCCCCAACCGTACAAGTTACAGTGGCTAAATGACAATGGAAAAGCGAAGGTTGAACAACAAGTACTTGTAACCTTTTCCATTGGACGATATAAGGATGAGGTGATTTGTGATGTATTACCCATGCAAGCTGGGCATATATTGCTAGGGCGGCCATGGCAATACGACAGGGAGGTCACCTATGACGGATACAAGAACGAGTATTCCCTTGAGAGGGAAGGAAGAAAGTTTACTCTTTTGCCTTTGACTCCACAACAAATGTCCAACAAGCTGATAAGGGAAGTGGAGGAGAAAAAGGGGAAGAGGTTGGAAGGAAAGCCCAAGGAGAAGGAGGGGCACTCAAAGGGGAAGGAAGAAAGAAAAAGGACCCAACAATGTTTATATTCTAACTTTTCTTTCTTGCAGGGATCTTATGATGAAAAACAAAACAAAGATGGCCTGCAAAACTTGCCCTATGACAAAGGTCCGAATTCGAGGTCGAATTCTTTCGAAGAAGGAGGGAATGATACGAACCGGACCCCCTCCCGAAGTCGGCCCGACACGCCCCGAGAGCCGTGCCTTGAGAAGGGCCTCAAGAAGGTGCAAAATGGCATGCAACATCAAAAACAAGCATGCAAGCACCATGGAAGAGAAGGAGAAGAGTGCAAGTGGCAATCCCAAAAATTGGAGCTGCGCCGCGGCATAGATTTTGTGCGCGCGGCGAGGAGGGTTCTGCATTGGAGGGTGGAATTGTCACACATGCGCGCCGCGGCAAGGATTTGGTGAGCCGCGGCACAGGGCGTTCTGTTTTGGAATGAAGGAAACGTACGCCCCGCGGCACGAGAGTATGGCACCGCAGCGAGGAGGTTTCTGTTTTGGACCGAAGGTACATGCGCGCCGCGGCATGAGATTCCATGCGCCGCGGCATGACGAGGACTGAGGCAGACGTGCGCGCGCTGACATGCCAGACCTGCGCGCTGACACGGACAAGCGCTCCTGACTCGCCAGACCTGGCGCGCAGACCCTGAATATGCGCGCCGCGGCATGAGGTTTTGTGCGCCGCGGCATGACTAGGCGTGTGGCAAACAGAACAGGGCGCGCCGCGGCATGAATAATTCCCCGCCGCGGCGAGGATTCAAAATGTTGTAATTTTTGGACCATTGGATCCAAATCAATGGCTAGGATTTCTTGAGACAATTTTTAGGTTTTCTTTATATCTATATATATGTAAGGTAGCTGCCATTGTAAGAATTAATCAAATTATGAATTTTCATCAATGAAATAGATTTTGAAGTGATTTCAAAATTGAGAGAGCACAAGTGCTTCTCTTGTTCTATCAAGAAACTTATCAAAGGAACTAGCAACCCTTTGTGGCGTTTCGCCTTATGTCGGCTCGTGGTGCGTATATCTAAGGGTGGAGGTGAGTTCTTTGCTATCATAGTCGAGTGTTCTTCGTAGAATCTGCGTGCTAAGATTGGTGTCGGGTTTCTGTCCGTATTTCTTGTGGTTGCCAAGCCGCGTGATTTGGAGGTCATAGGAGTCGTGGCGAGCGGTTCGCATCATAGGTTCTACAGAAATTGTAGAATCGATTTTTCTTCCTGTTTTTAAAGCTGTTGAGTGATACTTTTCCAATCTTTTTGTGAGACAGTAATATGTGAAATCAAAACGAGATGGGTTGTTTCAATCTTACATGCAAATTACATGTGCTGATTTTGTTAATTAGATTCATCACGAGAAAAATGAAGAGAGTATTTGTAGAACAATGTGACAGATCTGTTTATAGTTTGTTGTAGTTGTTTGTTAGTCCTAAATGACATTTATGTAATCTATCCAAATTATGGGTAACCAAAACGGACAATTTTTGTCCTGATTTTGGTAGTTATGCAAATAGTAACTTACAAACAATATATAAGTTATTTCTGCCATTTTCTTCAACATTTGTGCATAAGAATCAAGAGTCAAGACTCAATGGGTTTGTGTAGGTAGGAAGTCACCGAAAGAAAGTTCAATATATAGAGATTTGTTTCACACTAATAAAAATAATAATGAAAATAATTTAAATTATTTTATTATTTAATTTAATTATTAATTTAGAATAAAATATAAAGTGTTGTAATAGTACGTTGAATACTCCTTTCTTTCAAAAGAAATATGTTAAAATGCGCTCTCTCTCTCTCTCTAACACATTTTTATAATTATTTATTATTATTTTTATTTTATATTATTTAAAAATAAAAAGAAAATATTTTATAATTTTTTTTTATTTATAATTTTATAAATATTACTTTAATATTTATCGTTATTTTGATTCCACTACTTAAATAAATATAATAATAATAATAATAATTTTATTAAATTTTATTCTTATTATTATTCATATTGTCAGTATATAAATCTGACATGATCTTAAATATTAAAAAAAAAAATTAAGAAGAAGAAGAAGAAGAAAAAGAAAGAGAGAAAGAAAGAAATCAATGCTACGTCGTGCTCGGAGAAATTTCAACAAAAAAAAAATCATCGTATTATGTTAAAAGATGTGTTTTAGTTAGGTAATATGTAGTGGATATTTTTAATAAAAATTAGATATTTTAGTACAAAAAATTTACTTTAATTTTAAGATTAAAATATATTTTTTAATAGTTATAAAATTTTAAATATTTATTTTTAATAATTTAAAATTAAAAATAATTTTTTTTATAAAAAGTTCTTTTAAACTTGAAATTTAATGATTATGCTCCTTGCATTGAGAAAAGGAAAATGTTCTTTATCATCAAGACAAATGCACATAGGGTTCTTTATTTATGTAGAAGTTTAGTTCCTTTATTATATTTTTAGAAATAATGCTCGATAATAATATTTTTAGTTCTTTTATTTATATTTTTAAATATTTAAATGAAACATGATTTGTATCATGACTTAAGTGTAAAGTAGTAATGTTAATGCATAAATTAAAGCAATAAATATGATACAAAATTTAATGATATATATTCAATTAATATTTACCACATATGTGGTGATAGAGTTATGTACAATTTAGTAGTGTAAGCACAATAACAAACGATCAAATTTCAAAATTGTTAATATAATTTAACTTTTTATTAATTTTTTAGTTATTATTATCTAATTCTAAATACAATCTATAAAATTGATAACTCAATAATAATTGAAAAATATGGAAAAAAAAATGAAAAATTGTTTAATTGTATTTATGTTGTCCCTTATTTAAATAAAAAAAAAAACTCAATAACTTTATAAAAAAATAACAAATATAACTAATTGATATGTGCTATTATATAAACCGTACAATAATTATAGAACATTTTTTTTATGATACAAGTTATTTGCTATCATAATTAATGTAATAAATATTTATCGACTAAAATAATAAGATATATTTTTTTCAACTTATAATTAATTAACTGCAATATTGACGTTACTAGATAAATAGACTTTGTCATAATAACTTGATTCATACCAGCACTGTTCTTGGAAAGGCTAAATATAATTTTTTATTATTTAGCCTTGAACTTTGAGACTTAGACTTGAACTTGTAATGTGATCAGTGATATCCCCGTCCACTACGCCCACGCTTGTGTATTTTTGTACCTTAATTGACACGTCCATAAATTATCAAAAATATGTAATTTAAAGAGGAGAACCAAACATGAATTAAACTGATCAAATAATTCCCAACAAAAAAAAAACACGACTAGAGCTAGCTATAACCTGACGAGATCGATGTCGTCCATTAAAACCCATGTTGTTTTATTTGTAATCTCTATGGTTTGGTTCATTACCCTTATCAATAACGGAGTTGCCCTAAAACTTCGACATTATGAGTGCTCAAATACAACTACTTTCAAAATCAACAGCACTTACCAATCCAATTTAAATCGCCTACTATCCTCCCTCATATCCAATTCCAATAGTTCCAGTACTGGATTCTACTATACAAGTATTGGTCAACAACCTGAGACTCAAGTTCATGGCTCGTATCTATGTCGTGGAGACCTGTCCCCAAGTGACTGTGAGAACTGTGTGACAACTGCAGTGCAGAAGTCAAAAGTAGAGCTTTGCCGCATTGAAAAAGTGGCTGTTATTTGGTATGATCTGTGCATGTTACGATACTCGAATGCATATTTCAAAGGTAAAGTGGATGGATCGTCTCCCATTCCATTGTTTAGTGTTGCAAATATTACTAGCAATAGTCCAGAAAAGTTTGAGGAGGTATTGCTAAACACCATGAAAGAGTTGATAGTTAGAGCAAGTGAAGCTCCAATTGGTGCTAAGAAGTTCGCAACAAAGGAGTTTAACTTTTCAAGTCAGATTTACCCGTTTTATACTATGGTACAGTGCACACCAGATCTGTCAGGCATTGACTGTGGTATGTGTCTACAAGGACAAGTTAACCAGTTGCCAAGTTGTTGCGGTGGAAGCCTAGGGGCACATCTTTTGGGTCGAAGCTGTAATGCAAGATATAAAAGCCAACGATTTTACACTATACCAGCTTCCCCACCACCATCTCTTCCTCACTCCAAAGGTATTGTTTAAGATTACAGTAAAGTAAAACCTTCTTTTTAACTGGATAGATAATAGATCGAGTCGCTTTTTTGTTGCAAAACATACGGTGTTAAGGTAAAATTTTCTTTTGTTTCTTTTAATATTTACAATTATAGTAATTCAAAATTCCAACTAATTCAATTTGTACACAATTTTTTTTCTTCCCCAATTCTATGTAGTCAAAATTATAGGTTAAAAAAGGCAATAAAAAATATAATAAAACATTTTCATAAACATATTCAAGAAGGTATATGTAATTAAGATATTGATAAATTTTTAAAGAATTATAAATTCAAAAAAATTTATCAACTCTTAACTACTCTTTGTAGTCGTGCATGTGATTGTAGATTTTTTATTTGGTGAATTTTTTTATTTTATATAATTATATTGATAACATATTAATGATATATAATTGAGAGATAAAAGAGTTGTACTATTATTTTGACCAATAAATTGTTAGAAAAATATATACATATTTTTATATATATTTCAAAATAAATAAATATTTATTAAGTGTTATGTCCATTGGTTTAAAATTTGTCTTTTCAAAAGAAATTATTTAAAAAAGAGTTATGTCTCTTAAAAATCAAAAGATATATATAAAAATATATTATATATGTCTTTTAAGAAATGGTTGTAAATTAAGAATGAAAATGTACCTTTTTGAAAGAACATGTTCATTTGCTTATATGTATTTGAAGAGAAATAACTTTTTGAAAAGATATGACATAAATAAAATAATATCATTTATGTATCTTGAAATTGAAAAGACACATACACTCAAGACATGATTCTTTAAAAATAAGTGACTTAAGTGAAGAAACATAATGGATACATTTTCAAACTCTATAAATAGAGTTCATTCCATGACCAAAACGTTCCAATTTCTAATAGGATTATTTTTTTAAGTCCTCCTCTAACATTCTTGTTCCCATATTTATTGTAAAGTTTGAACATTCTGTAATACGTACAAATATTATAGATTGTAACGAAAATTTTGGATCTATTGTATCCTTGAGACATATTGCCTATAACCCTATTTATACTCTAAATTATTATTGAAATGGTGAAAAATTTATCTTAAAGATATCGCATTTCGATCGAGCCTTGTATCTAGAATTTTCATCTTTTATTTTCTCCATAATTATTTAAGAAAATAATTTTTCTACCTATTTTCTTATATCCATTCCTACAATTTTTAAGACAAAATTTGTCATGGAGACTTTGGCCTCAATTGTTCCCTCCATTCAAGTCATGAACCAAGATTTGGTTCTCCTTGATCGTTTTGACGGCCAATTCTTCAAAAGATGGCAACATAAAATGTTATTCTTTTTGACCACTCTAAAGATAGCATATATATTGGGTGATGAGACCCAATGAGTCTAAAAAAATCATGAAAGAAAGAAAGAAGCATCAAGAAGACGATTTTCTCTACAAGGGCCATCTTCTCAATGCTTTGTTAGACTCTCTCTATGATGTCTACCGAAATGTGCCTTCTGCAAAGGAACTTTGTAAAAGGCTACAAAGTAAATATCAATTGGAGGAGGTCAGTGCCCAAAAATTTGTCATTGATAATTATATTCATTTTAAAATGATTAATGAAAAATTAGTAATTTTCCATGTTGATAATGTTCAATTTTACATTAATGATCTTATCTCTAGTGGCGTCAAAGTATATGAGGAATTTCAAGTTTGGGCAATTATTTCAAAATTGCCACCATCTTGAAATGACTATAAAAACAAATTAAAGCATGATGAGAGAAAATACACTTTAGAGGATCTAATACGTTATTTGAGAATTGAAGATAAATCTCAAAATTGAGATCAAAATAATGAAAAATTAGATCATTTATCTAAAACAAATATCGTTCAAGGGGAGTCTAGTAACAAACCTAAAAAGGGCAAAAATTCGATCTTGAAAGATTTAAGAAAAGGAATTCCAAGGTTGTCTGTCACCATTAAGGAAAATTTGATCATTCAATTAAATATCAACTAAAAAAGAAGACAATGAATCAACATGTGAATATGATCGAAGAAAATTATATTGCCATTACTACCGAGGTAAATAATGTTTACCTCGATGATGGATGGTGGATTGACATTGGTGCAACAATTCATGTGTCAAAGGATCGAAATGCTTTCAAGAAAATGAAAGTGTTTGTAATAGATAACATGTCAAGATGAAAACAATGTAATGGCGGAGGTTGTTAGACTTGGTTCTGTTGAATTAAAGTTCACATCTTGAAAGACAATTACCTTGATGAATGTATGCCATATTCTCGAGATGAGAAAAAATCTTTTTTCTGGTGACCTTTTGAACAAGGCTGGGTTCAAAATGATATTTGAGTCGAATAAGTTTATCTTATCCAATAATGAAAACTTTGTTGAGAAATGTTATTCATGTAATGGAATGATTAAATTCAAGATTATCAATAAAGATTCTATTTCTTCTGTTTATATGCTTGATTTCTCATGTTTATGACATAATAGATTGGGTCATGCAAATTACCAATTTATTAGTAACATGTTTAATTTAGGTTTAATTCCCATTTTTTTCATGAATAATATATCCTAGTGTGAAGTGTGTGCTCAAGCAAAAATTACAATAAAACCTTTTTATAAAGTTGAATGAACTTTATAATTATTAGATTTAATACATTTAGATGTATGTGATTTTAAAGTTTTGTTACTAGAAGAGAAAAGATATATTTTCTAATCATTATTGACGATTTTTCAAGATTCACATACATCTATCTTTTATCTAATAAGGATGAAGTGTTTCAAAAATTTAAGGTTTTCAAGGCTGAAGTGGAAAATCAATTAGTCAAGAAGATTAAAGTGTTGAGGAGTGATCGTGGTATCTATCAAATGAATTTAAGGAATTTTGTGAAACTCATAGAATCATACATGAGATCACATCTCATTATTCTCCTCAACAGAATGATCTTGCTAAAAAAAGAATAGAACCTTAATGAAAATGATAAATTATATGTTCATAAGTTCTAAACTACCAAATAACTTTTGAGGATAAGCCTTACTGACTTCTTATCATATCCTTAATCGAATACCATACAAAAAAAATACAATATAACTCCTTATGAATTATGATTTAACAGGAAACCTAAATGGAGTTATCCTAAAGTATGGGGTTGTCTTGGTTATGTGAGAATACCCGATATTAAAAGAATCAAGTTAGGGGTCAAGACCTATAAATGTGCTTTTATAGGTTATTGTCAATATAGTAAGGCCTATCGATTCTTAAATCTCGAAAATAACGAGATTATAGAATCAAGAGATACAGAATTTTTTAAGCCTGTATATGCTAAAGACAAGTTAAAGGTTTAAGAATTATCTTATGGTCATGAGCACACTAAGAAGCACATGAATGACATTACTCATGAAGATACAAATGAAAATAATACCATACATAAAATAAGTCTGCAAGATGATCCCAATCTACAATATTCAAAGAGGGCTAGAAGTATTACTTATGATCCTTTTGGAACTGATTTTCATCTCTATCTCGTTGAAGAAGATACGATTGAAGTTAAAAAAGAATTTAAGTATATTTTAAATACAGAAGATGATCCCACTAGTTACCATGAAGCAATGAGTTTTCTTGATGTGAGAGAAGCTATTGAAGATGAATTAGGTTCCATTATCTCAAATGGAACATGGATACCAGTGGATCTTCCTCCAAGTTCTAAGCCCATTAGTTGTTGGTGGATATTTAAGAAAAAGAAAAATAGTGATGGTTCAATCAATAGGTTTAAAACTAGGTTAGTTGCTAAAGACTTTAAACAAAGGGAAGTGATCGACTATTTTGATATTTATGCACATGTTGCTAAAATAAGCACAATTAGTTTGTTTATTGCTCTTTTCTCAATAAATCATTTATTGATCTATCAGATGGATGTTAAAACAGTTTCACTGATTAGAGATCTAGATGAAGAAGTTTATATAGAGCAACCAGAAAATTATGTACAACCAGGCCAAGAAAAGAACGTTTGTAAACTTTTTAAATCTCTATATGGCCTGAAGCAAGCTCCTAGGCAATGACATGAGAAATTTGATTAGGTGGTACTCTCAAATGATTTTTCTATAAATGACGTAGATAAATGTATTTATTGTAAATTTGATAATAAAGGTGGTGTTATTATTTGCTTGCATGTTGATGATATGCTTATATTTGGGACTAACCTAGATTATGTTGAGAAAATCAAGAGATTTCTTTCTATTAACTTTGAAATGAAGGATATGGGAGAGGCTGATGTGATCTTAGACATTAAGATCAAAAGACAAGATAATATTTTTGACATTATCACAATCTCACTAGGTGGAAAATGTATTGACAAAATTTGGACATTTTGATGTCAAGCCAATCTCTACTACATATGATCCTAACAATAAGTAAGTAAATAATATTGGTAGATGCATATCACAAATTGATTATGCCAGAATCATTAGAAGCCTCATGTATATCATGCACTGTACAAGGCCTGATATAGCATTTGTTGTTGGCATGCTAAATAGATTACCAGTAATCATCAACAAGTACACTGGAATGCCATATCTCGTGTTCTTAAGTATTTGAAAGGAACAATAGATTATGGATTACATTATAAATGATACTCATCAGTTTTGGAAGGGTATAATGATGCTAGTTGGAATGCTGATATGGAATCCAAATCTACTAGTGGCTGGATATTCACCCTTAGTGGTGGAGCAATTTCTTGGAATTTTAAGAAGCAAACTTGTATATCTCACTCTATTATGGAATCAGAGTTAATTGCTCTTGGAGCTGCATGCAAAGAGGCATAGTAGCTTAGGAATTTGTTAATGAAAATTCCTTTATGGAATAAGCAAACTCCATCAATTACTATCTATTGTAATAATCAAGCCATCTAGCACGTGAAACAAGTAAGACATACAATGGAAAGTAAAGACATATTGGTTTTAGACATAATTATGTTAAGGAACTACTCAATGATTGAGTAATTAGTGTGACTTATGTGAAATCAATTGAAAATTTGGCAGATCTTTTAACAAAAGGACTTTATCAAGAAATGATAAAGAAAACATCAAAAGGAATGGGATTAAGGTCTCGTTAAAATATCAATTACCTTCAATGGAAACTGAACCTAGGTTTTGAAATACAAGCTAGATTCAATGGGAAGAACAAGTTAAACGAGTGATTGTAATGATTGATAGAAAAACATATAAGGAGTTGACACATTTTGAAATAACAAGATGTTCATTTGCTTATAAGGAGTTGACACATTTTGGAATCAATGTCAATCTTGGAGTTATCTCATTTCTAGAAATATAGACCTGTCTATTGTTAAAAATGAGTACAAACTCTTAATAAGTCTATAAATCATATGATTGGGATGTATGACATAAACATTTTTAATAGACTTACCTAAAGTGAGTGTAAAAGTGGGGCCGCTTCCTAAGATACTAATACTTGCTCAACAGCACTCACTAATGACTAAGATAGCATAAGGCCATAAATATGCAGGGTTGAAGAACTTCACAATGATCCTAGGATTTGAAAATAAATATGTATAAAGATATCCGGTTAGTCACACTTGGTTCAAGGTTGAGACTATCATAGCACTTGACGAAGCTTTGATATCTTTGTACTAACTGTAAGTTTAAGTCTAAAAGACACCTACAATTATGTATTTATTTTCCTAGAATGTCAATATTTTCAAACTTATATTTATTTTGAAATAAAGAAGGATTGTTAGAAAAATATATACATATATTTTTATATATTTCAAAATAAATAAATATTTATCAAGTGTTATGTCCATTGGTTTGGAATATGTCTTTTCAAAAGAAACTATTTAAGAAAGAGTTACGTCTCTTGAAAATTAAAAGATATATATATAAAAAGATGTTATATATGTCTATTAAGAAAGGGTTATAACTTAAAAATCAAAAGGTGCCTTTTTGAAAGGACATGTTCATTTGCTTATATGTATTGAAAGAGAAACAACATTTTGAAAAGACATGACATAAATGAAATAATATCATTAGTGTCTCTTGAAATTGAAAAGACACATACCTTGAGTTAAAAACACAATTCTTTTGAAAATAAGTGACTTAAGTGAAGAAGCATAATTGACACATTTTCAAACTCTATAAATAGATTTCATTCCATGGCCAAAAACATATATCATCAAAACATTCTAATTTCTAAGAGAATTATTTTCTTTAGTCCTCCTTTAACATTCTTGTTCTCATATTCATTATAAAGTTTGAATATTCTGTAATATGTACAAATATTACAAATTGTAACAAAATTCTGGGTTCATTGTATCTTGGAGACATATTACTTATAACCTTATTTGTACTCTAAATTATTATTAAAAAGATGACAAATTTATCTTAAAAATATCACATTTCAATCGAATCTTGTATTTAAAATTTTCTTCTTTTATTTTCTTCATTATTATTTAAGAAAATAATTTTTTAATATTTTTTTTTACATTCCTTCCTACATAAATGATTAGCTTATTGTTACAAGAAAATAAGCTAATGTAAACAAAAGTAATGAATGTATAATATATCTTGTCTTGATTTGCAGGAAAAGGTCAAGTATCATCAACAACTATAATCGCCATTTGTGTTCCGGTTGCCTTCTCCTTGTTGCTTTTCCCAGTAGGCTACCATTTCCTCAAGAAAAGAGCAAAGCATAGGCGCAACATTGAGAAAGATGAAAATGGTAAATATCACTATCAAATATTGTGAAAATATATTAACAGCTATATGCCCTTTTTTATTAAAAAAGCGAAAAGGGCCGATAAGTTCATAATTATGAAAAAAAATATGCGTTTTAATTAAATTCCATAATTTAATATAAATAACCGATTAAATTTAATTAATATAATACCACTGTAATCAGGCATTATAAATAATGGACAAGTCATTTCCTTACTTATTTTACTAAAAATATTTTAGTAAATTAACAACAACAAAAAAGTCATTCCACCCATTCCTCACTAATCATCATCAATAAAAAAAAATAATTAAAGAAGAAAAAAAACCTCCAATGCATAAATAACTAGTTTTATTTTTAATATTAAAAAATTAAAAATAAAATTCTATATATAAATAAATTATGTCATACAATAAATAAAAAAAACCGCTTGTAAACCCAACCCAACTCAACCCAACCCAACCCAACCCATTCCTTTTCTCATTTCACTTTTTCCATTATCTTCCTTCTTTTCCCCTTCATCAAACCCTAAACCTAGAATCTAAAATTTGATATCAACTCAAATACAAAAAATTTAGTTTTGAGTCAGCCATTGTTGTCGAAACTTGAAGAGCATTCGTTCCTTACGTGCACAATTATGTCAATTTTAACAGAAAAATACGAATTAGATTTTACTGCCTCCACTCCCAACCCAATAATAATATGATTACACTGCTCATTTGAGTAAATAACAAGACTATTTCACCCTCACACATTAAAAATGTAATTTTTGTTGTTGTTGTTGCTGTATATGCTCACTTTATATAAAATAAGGCATAAAGTGAATATATGCAGAGCAAATTGAGTTTTTGCTAAAAATTTGGTATATAAACCAATGAAACAGAACCAATAGAAAGTGTCCAATACAAACTGTGAACAAGTATAATTGGGGTAATAATATTCTTTTGTTGAAGAATATGAAATTCCATTATTTTCCAGTGATGTATAGTTTCATCTCACTAATGAATTTTGCATGTGAAATTAATTAATATGCAGCTAGGAATGAAATTGAAACTGTTGAGTCACTACAATTTGATCTGGCTACAATTTTAGCAGCCACATGCAACTTCTCTATAGACAACAAGTTAGGTGAAGGTGGCTTTGGTGAAGTTTTCAAGGTATTTATTCTCATAAGATCATCAAATTCATGAAATTTGTAACTTTATTGCTTTTAATAATTAACGCAATTGTATTTTAACTAATAATCTAAAATTAATTAATTGATAAGTAATATTTAAAATTTTTTAGGGAGTACTTCCTAGTGGGCAAGAAGTAGCTGTGAAGAGGCTTTCTAGAAGATCAGGACAAGGTGTACGTGAGTTTAAAAATGAAGCCACATTGGTTGCGAAACTTCAACACCGGAATCTAGTTAAGATCCTTGGATTCTGCTTGGAAGGAAAAGAAAACATTCTTGTTTACGAATTTGTTCCCAATAAAAGCCTTGATTTCTTGGTCTTTGGTATGTGCTGGCTTTCTTACTTATAATATTACCTCTTATACTTCTTAAATGGGCTCTTAATTATTATTTAGTCAATATTTCTATAAATCAAATCACCCAGAGACCTTTTTTTTAATTTAATGAGCCTCATATACAATTTTTGTTCATTTAAAAAATGACATTGTCAAAAACTAATTAATAGTAATTGATATATAAAAAAAAAAATTGAACATAATGTTAATATGAAAAACATACTTAAAATATTATTTTTATTTTTATTTCTGTGTTTTACAAAAATATATAATCAAAATATAATATTTATATTAACATTTTTTTCCTTACACAAAATTAATTAATGTTTTAAAAAAAAAATTTAAATGATCGAGTTCATAAACTGCTCAAATCAACTTATGTAAAATATCATGAGCAAAACTCTATCTTATATAATTTTTTATTCCTTTTTCAATACTACTAATAATATTTTTAATTTAATGAGCCTCATATACAATTTTTGTTCATTTAAAAAATGACATTGTCAAAAACTAATTAATAGTAATTTATCAAAAAAAAAAAATTCAACATAATGTTAATATGAAAAACATACTTAAAATATTATTTTTATTTTTATTTTTGTGTTTTACAAAAATATATAATCAAAATATAATATTTATATTAACATTTTTATCCTTACACAAAATTAATTAATGTTTTTCAAAAAAAGGTTAAATGATCGAGTTCGTAAACTGCTCAAATCAACTTATTTAAAGTATCATGAGCAAAACTCTAACTTATATAATTTTTCATTCCTTTTTCCATACTACAAATTAATATGTTAGAGTACAACCTTAACTTGTCTTATAGAAGATGGTGAAAAACAAGTACAATTTGATTGGTCAAGACGTTACAAGATCATTTGCGGAGTTGCTAAAGGAATTCTCTACTTGCATGAAGATGCTCCACTTAAAATTATACACCTTGATCTTAAACCAAGCAACATATTGTTAGATGGAGAAATGAAACCTAAAATTTCAGATTTTGGAATAGCAAGGATTTTAGGAATCAATCAAACTCACGGACGTGCAAGTGTAATTGCTGGTACATTGTAAGTATTCAAATAATTTTTCACATTTATATTTAATGCTTCACTATTAAAATAAAGAAGTTAATACATTCAATGTCAATTTCTTTTAACTATAGGCATAGTTTGCTAGTTTGTTATACACATTTATGTATATGTATAACAAACTATACTAGCAATTTTAGATCATTACCAATTTTGAAACTAATTTAATTAAATAAAAGTAATTGAATTGATAAAGAAGACTAATAAGTATTTTTTCTCATACTGGCGGGTTGAAGTGGATATATGGCACCAGAATATATACACAATGGACAGTTCACAGTGAAGTCAGATGTGTATAGTTTTGGTGTCTTAATCTTGGAGATCATAACTGGGAAGAAAAAAAACTACGGGCCCCAGTCAGAAAGTTCTGAGTATCTATTAAGCTATGTGAGTACACATATATGAACCAATATTCTTGTTTAATTTATTCTATTTTAAATAACCTTTGAATTGAATGAAATTATTACAGGCTTGGAAACATTGGAGAGATGGCACACCGATGGAGTTGTTGCATTCAAATCTGAGAGGTTCGTGTTCAATAAATGAAGTCATTAAATGTATTCATATTGGCTTACTTTGTGTGCAGGAAGACCCAGTTTACAGGCCAACTATGCATTCTGTACTTCTGATGCTTAACAGTAACTCTGTTTCATTACCTATTCCTGCAAAGCCACCCTTCTTATTTCATAGTCAAATTGACGGAAACTTGTCATCAGTTATACTTGAATCTAAGGAGTTGTACACAGCTAATGAAATGTCAGTTTCTGAGATGTCCTTGCTTTAGAGTTTGATATATATGTACAAGTCTTTATGTAAAACAATATAGATACTACCGATTAATATATTTTTACAAATAAAAATAATTAAACTTATTATTTTATATAGAATATTATTTAATGTAATTAATTTTTTTTTTTTTTTCATTCTCAACCCTAAAACTTTGGGCTTGAATCCTTCGAAGCAAAATTTGATATTTGTGATACATATAAGATTTTCCGCAGTTCTTTACTCAAATAGCTCATATTTGAGAAAAAGAGACTTCTGTACTCAAATAGTTTTTTTTTTTTAGGTTAAAAGGATGAGTTTTATTTAGGATTGGATATAAGTTTTACCATAATACCCTTTTTTTCATTCTTTTGATTAATAAGTGTGTAAAGCTTTCAAAAATCATGTTTATGACTCTGATATTAAATTTTGGACGCGGATTTCACAAAAATTAATTCTTTTTAATTTTTTCAAGGGGTTTCTAAAAATTGTATTATTTTGCAGAATTTATTTTATTTATATATTCTAAATAATTGTAATTTTTATCATAATATTCATTGTGCAAATTACACTATTCTAAGCCTGATACTAAAAGTTGTTCTTTAAAATATTGAACTTTTATTTGATTTATTAAATCTATTAATTCTAATATTGTTATAAGTTTTTGGATATTATCTCTCATAATGTATATTTTGTTGCCGAGAGTTTTTTGAAAGTTATCTTCGTATATGTTCTTTAAATAAATAAAATCTAAAAATTAAGTTATCAAATTCTATGTCATTTACTAGAACATATTTTTTTATAAAATAATTTCTTAAAATTCTTCCTACGGGATGATCTATCAAGTTTAGAATATCAGAAACATAATCAGTATATAAATCTAAAATAGTATAAAATCTCCTAAAGTTTTCTAAACAGGTTTCATAACATTCATTATCAAAATATTGTTTTAAGCTTTACATAAATTTTCTTTCAAAAAATTTTATATTAGTCATTTTCTTATGAATTTTGCGAGTGAGCTTAAATAAGTATTTAAACATTCAAGATTCTTAACTAGCTTAAGTAAGGTTATGACTATCATACTTGAATTTAATGGATCCACCACAGTCTTCCTTTCCTCTGTTCATCTTCTTTTGTAATACTTGGTATTCCTTAGCTTGCTTCAATCCTCAATACCTTCCTGATTATGAAAAAGCCTTTGCATCTGTACATATTATAGTGTACAAAATATAACTTACAAAGAAATAGGAAAAGAGTTACTACACTTAATTTTATTCATAATATGATAATTATTACAATCTAAAGCTAACTAAGAACCTTGAAAGGATTCTTAACTGCTTATTTTCCTATGTTTTTATTTTCAGGATTCATAAATTGTTCTTCTAATTTTTTTTCTGTATTCCATTATAGTGAGATTATATTTTTCTGTTGATTTTTGGGTTCATCTTTTTTTATTATTATTATTATTTCTTGATATTAATGCATCAGATCTCCTATAGGGTTCTTCTTTTAACCCTCTTAATGGATCAAATTTTAATACATTGTCTTTTGGTATATTGTTAATGTCTTTTTTCAATTCTCTTATTTCTTCATGAATATCTAACTTTTTTTGGTTCAATTATGCTCTTTTATTTCTATAAGAATTTCTTTTTGTATATCATTTATATTTTGTAAGTATTTGATATTTGATTTACATGTGGCATCTACTTTTTCAACTAAAATAATTAAAGCTTTTATTATGATTTTTATACTTCCATTAATATTTTCATTTTCTTCTAATTCTAATTCTTGTAATCTTGATTTTAACATTTTTTAATCTCTTATTACCTCATGTATTAGTAAGTTTTTAATTTCTTTAACCTCTAATTTTAATTCTTTTAATTCTTTTTGTTCTTCCTATTCAAGTTTACTAACCTTTGCATTTTTTTTGATAAATTTTACTCTAGAAGCATTGCTTTTCATATCTTTTATGAGAACTTTTTCTTTAACATCTAATTTTCATTATTCTAGTATTTCAAAATTTGTCATTACTTCTAGTTTTATTACTTTTTTTATTTTTTGAAAAGTTTTTCTATTTTTATAAATTTATTATGTCCGTATATTGAACTGTTTTGACTATTAGTTAATGAATATACTATTATGTAATGTATTGAAAATGGATAATTTCCTTTTTTCATTAAATTTTTCCTTTCAAATTCATAATCTAAACTTAGCACTTATTTAGGTTTTTTTCATTAATACTAATAACAAATCTATGGTGTATTGTGAATATTAATCCATGATATCCTAAATTCTTATGAATCATTTCTAATAAAGCATCTCTTCTATTTATTATTTTGTTATCTAACAAAGCTAATTTTATAGGTGTATCAATTCCTTCTTTAAAATATATTTTAATTAAAATTTGTATTCCTCTAAGATGTATATATCCAATTTTGTCTTTGTCTTTTTGTGAAATTTTCGATAATTTATCTATAATTATTTATTTATCAATTAATGGTATATTAAATCTTTATTTTGCATCTGTTATGATTATACTCATTTTTTTATTGCTTATGACATAATAAACTATATCTTTTTTAGGAAACATTTTTCTTATTTAAAAAAAATATGATTCTTTAAATCCATTGCCTTCTTTAAGTTTAACTTTGATTTTTGAATTTTTTTCAATTTTTTTTTTACTAATATCATTTTTTGAGAAAAATATCCTGAAATATTTTGTATTTATTTCTAATATTTCTTGATTTTTTGTTTGATTTTTTATTATTTTTGTCATTATTTTTGTTATATGTATAAGTTACATTAAAATTTAAATTGTATGTACGATTTACATTTAAATTTTTAGACTTAAATGACTTAAGGGTTGAAACTGTAATTTATTCTTTATCAAAACTCAATCGTTTTACTATTTTATGTAAAAAAAGTTTACTTTCTAAAAAAGCATGCTATATCAGGTAATTAATACGATCTTATGTAGCATTCTTTAACTATCAATCCTACGCCTTTAGCCAACATTTAAAATCGACAGGTTTTGACTTTGACTATTAAACAAAAAATATTATTAGTAAAGCATGATATTAATATAAAATTATAAATAATTATGAAATTTAATTATCTTAAATTATCTTAAAAATTAATATTTTAAAAAATAAATTTTTCATACTATCTAAACATTATATAAAAATTACAGTTTTATCTTCCTAAATGGATGCTAAATATTGGCATTTATCTTTAAATGTATCTAAGAAGTAACAAACTATACTTTTTTTTGTTTTTCAAAAATAGACGTTAACAAACCCGTTGCCGGTAAACTAAGCTTTTAATAGGCTGAGGAAAAAGGCTCAAGCAAACATAGAAAAAAAGAGAGAGAAAACATAGAGAGAAATGAGCTGAGGAAATCATTTGCCCCCGTCAAGTTTCCTCCAACTCTATCGCCGCCGGCCAATAGTCTGACAAATAAGTTAGAGATAATGTCACCTTTTTCCAAAGGAGCAGACTGGAACATCAACCGTTTGTCTCTCTATCCACAGCAACATCAATGGTGGTGGTGGAGATGGTGGCTCAGTGCTCTTGCTTTTTGACTGTCTCTAGTAACGCATCCTTCGCAATCCGATCAATTATACATCAAATCCTCTTTACCTAATTAGTACCCTGATTCGTACATCATCTTCTATTTTGATACGACAAAATTCGCTCTTTTTTCTCGGGACATATATTGTAATACATAATGGATGCTAACTAATTCACTCCAAGGGACGCTTAATTGCTTATTTTTGCTCTCTTTGGTTTGAAGTTTCTGCAATGGCCTTGTAGGTTTTGGTTTATAGTTTTTTGTGGTTACTTTGTATGTGTACAAAAGAAAATGAAAACTGACTCCAATTATGGCATTTGGGCATTTCCATATATCTTTTATTGAAAAGTTAAAATTATACATAATTGTTAAAATTTATTTTAAGATTAACCAGTAATTCGCATTGTCCAACTTGTTAAACTTTATTCAACCTGACTTTGCATTTTACATTAATTGAAGTTGATGACAAAAATTAGACTTGTAAGCTTTCCCAAAGTTCTGATTATAAAGAAAAACTTCCCAAAAATTGGGGATAGAACTGCATGAATAAAAATTTAGGATCAAAGTGTAAGTGAAAATACAAATTTGACCACCTAAATTGGGTGGAAAACGTTCAGGAAGCAAAGTACAGGTTGGGGAACAATGTATTGTATACTCTTATAGTTATTCTCAAAAAAAAAAAAAAAATTAATTTTGAGAACCATGAGTATTTATAATGCGATTACAAAATTGAAGGACAACTAGCCATTCAGTTTAATTTAGCCTTCTATTAATTTATTTCTTTGAAACCAAACTATGAAGTAAATTTGAATATAATCTCCTTTCGTGTTGTCTAAATCCTGTTCATTTTGGAGAAATGTCATGTTGAAAAAATTGGTATTTTTTAAGCATGTTTTGTTTCTAATCCATTTTCATCAAAACATTAAGTTGGAGATAAATGGGTTTAATTATACTGAAATTATTAATGTATGAACTACTTTTATCATATGTGATTGAAGGCATATATCGGAAAAAACACCACAAAATCACAAAGCGACGCAACTTACATGCCACCACAAGGAGTAATAAATTTGTAGCATTTTTTATAACTATTTATATTTATTTTACCTATCAACTAATCAATAAGAAATATAAGCTATTGAAACTGTTTCATAAATACAACAAATTGAAGTTCAAATGGATATATCCTCAATCATGATTCAACAAAATTAGGTAGATTCGATTGAAGTCCACATAATAAGTGTGAGAAGAACAAAGATAAAGAGTAAGGCTAAATGTGTTGAGCACTCTATAAACTGTTTTAGATATTATTGAACATATTGTAAACTTGTTTTAGCGTATTTTAAATAGTTTTGGTTGTAAATTGTTTTTTTAAGCAATCTACTAAATTATTTTAGATAATGTTGAGCAAATTATAAATTATTTGGATGTAAATTATTTTAGACAGTGTTAGTAGTTTGTAAATATATTTATTGACGATTTCAAAACAATTTAATGTAATAGATGTAAATATGTTGTATCGTAAATATATAAAATGACATATTATAAACGGTTTATTTTTATATAATGGATATAAGCATGTTGTAACTTTGTTAAATGACATATTATTAAGCAGATTTTGCAATTCAAAATTGTATTTTTTAAATATGTTTTGTTGAACATTGTAAAACAGTTCAAGCACAACTTAAGTATGCATAAGAAACTACTTTTCTTTTTTCATCTTACATAAATTTTATTTCTTTAATCCTATTAGACTTTGTAAAAACAAGATTGTAGAATAAACAATAAGACCAAACTAAATCAAATTTTCATCCATTTGGATATACAAATTAGACACAAAAATACATTCTATTACATTGATAATAAAAAAAGATATTTCATTACATTCATAACAAAGGAATGAAAAAAAAAAAAAAAAATCATCCTAAGCTATTACAATCTACTGCAAAACAAATGTTTACATCAACATCTTAATACAAATCAGTTACATCAAATAATTCTTGGTTATTTTGAAGGCTTGATTATACATTTGATATAGCACTTACCACTTTCAACATTCCTCTTTATCTTTGTTCATCTCACACCTGCAATATAAACTTTACTTGAATTCACGTAAGATATTAGCAATAAAACCTGAATAAATAATGTTATCAATATATAAGTCGATATGAAGTCAAATTATGATAGAAAAAAGTCGATAAGCATATAAGTACTCCTTAGAGACCTAAAATAATGATAATATAACCTTAACAAATAATATTATCATAGCTTTTCCTTAAATACATTCAACTTTAGTTAAAACACTCTTACAATAACACATATGTATGTAAAATAGATAAGTCGATATAAAGTTAAACTATGACAAAAAAAAGTCGATAAACATGCTAATACACCTTAGAGACCTAAAATAGTAATAATATAACCATAACAAACAATGCTATCAAAATTTTTCCTTAAATATATGCAACTTTAGTTAAAAGCTTTTCTAATAACACATACACATGTAAAATATATAAGTCGATATAAGGTAGAACTATGGTGGAAAATATGTAAATACGCCTTAGAGATTTAAGATAGTGGTAATGTAACCTTAACAAATAATATTGTCAAAATTTTTCCTTAAATACATTCAACTTCAATTAAATACTCTTACAATAATACATATGCATATAAAATATATAAATCAATATGAAATCGAATTATGATAAAAAAAAAAAAAAGTTAATAAGCATGTAAGTACACCTTAAAGACCTAAGATAGTGATAATATAACCTTAACAAACAATATTGTTAAAATTTTTCATTAAAAATATTCAACTTTAATTAAAACACTCTTACAACAACACAAATGTATTTAAAATAGATAAGTCAATATTAAATCAAAATATGGTAGAAAAAATCGATAAACATGCTAGTACACCTTAAAAACTTAAGATAGTAGTAATATTTTTTTTGCTACTAGGGATAGGCGGTCGCCTAACCGTGAGTGTTGGGGGGGAAGAAGGTGGTGTGATTTGAGCAAGAGGGATCTTGTACTGAAGCTGCGATCAAAGTGTATCCAGTAGTTGGTTTAACCAAATTATGAGCCCGATCATTCAATTTGCGTGGAATCCATCGAATAGAAATCATTGAGAATAGTGGTAGCCTAAGCTTCAATTCCTGAATGATATTGGCAGCTGTGTGTGATATAACTTCCTGCTCATCTTCCATTAAGGCTCGTATGACAAATTTGGCATCTCCTTCAATGTAGATTGCTTTGTATTTGATTGTTAGAGCATACGTAACTGCCGCTTCTAACGCTAATGTTTCTGTAACATCCACACTAGCAGTATATCGTTGATCCCTCCAAGTTTCAACTATGTTACCATTTGTATCAGAAATAACAAATCCAATTGTTGCTCTCCCATAATTCCAAGATGCATCAAAATTATATTTTACCGCACCTAAGGGAGGCGGTTGCCATTGATTTGGTATGGGAATGAAGAGTCTATCCTGTGAATTTTGGACTTCTGATTGTTTGTTCAATCTCAGACAGCTTTTGAATTCTTCAACTCTTCTGATTATTGAACTGATAGCCTTGGGTCCTTCAAGTGTTCCTGAGTTAAATATAATTTGGTTTCTAGTAAACCAAATTTGTTCAAGGATGATCACTGCTGTTAAGGTGAACGTTTCAGTAGAACAGTTGAAGAAGAATCTTAGGGGGTTGTAATATGAACTTGATGTATGAGAATATATCAAGTGAGTGTGTGAATTCTCATAGTAAGTTCCAGTTCCAATGTTTCCACCAAGATTGTAAGATTTCACATCGGATAAAAAGGTGCTCTACATCTTCTATTTCTTTGTGGCAGAGAGTGCAGCTTAGATCTGTCATGTTAGTAAAATGAGCAATCCTCTTTTTTGTACTAAGAGCATTTCTCAGTATTTTCCAAAGAAAAATTTTGTGTCTCTCATGTATGTTTGCTTTCCAGAGTAAATTCCAGTAACTCTGACAGTCTTGGACGCCTTTGTGTTTGATCAGAGTGTGATAAGCATCTTTGACTGAGAAATTGCTTTTACCTGTACCAAACCAAGTCAATATATTCGAAGTACCTGATATAACCTCAAAAAATAATGTTAAAAACATCAACTATATTTGTATTATGAACTAAAAAAGTAAAATATTCATAAACCTAAGTTCACGTTTTAGTTAGTTTCTTAACATTACAGGGAGACAATATCAAGGAAGAGAGCATGGAATATATGTGATTTCTTTTGTGTAATATTGTAATACTAATCGATAGAACTTTAATAGTAAGTGCAACAAACTATTGTACATTGCTAAGTGTGAAGAAAATTTGATTGGCTTCCAACTTTGGATGAACACGTTGAGCAAGATGGGTTTGCAAAATATGTTCGTACAAAAGATAATTATGCATGGAAACTAACTAAAAATGAAAAAATACGCCTCACTATAAATGTTTGTACATTAAAATTGAAGAAAGAGTACTACCCATTCTCAAACTCAATAAAGGCATAATGTTTTGACTTTCCTGCCTGTCAAATAATCAAAATTTATTAGCTAAACAAATTGGCCTATAAAATATACCATAAATAAAACTTTGATCCCAGCAAGTATAAATCAGGAGGACATTGTAAAATTATTATACCTACAGAAAGTAACGAGGAAGAAGAAGGAGGAACAGTAACAGAAAATGCTTCAACAGAAAGTATATTGTTGAATAATGAACTTGAATGGCCTTACACATATTTATAGAGTTTGTTACTAAACTAACTAACTAATTATTTGAGATGCACGTGTATTGTATAGCTGTTATACGTTTACACTAACAGCCCCCCTACAAACTGATGGTTTGGGAAGAACCAACAGTTTGGGCTTGAAAAAGTGAAACTGATCTGCAGACAATGGCTTAGTTAGGAAGTCAGCAAGTTGATGAGAAGAAGGAACATATTGAAGAGAAAGTTGATTAGCCAGAACATAATCACGCACAAAATGCTGATCGATTTCAATATGTTTGGTACGAGAATGCAGAACTGGATTGCGAGCAAGACTCTGGGCACTTTGATTATCACACAAGAGAGTGGGGGAAGCTGGTATAGGCAAGTGCAGCTCAACAAATAGAGACATGAGCCATTTTAATTCTGCAGTAGCATTGGCCATGGCTCGATATTCTGATTCTGTGCTTGAACGAGATACCACCTTCTGTTTACAAGTACTCCACGAGATCAAATTGCCACCAAGAAAAATACAATATGCACTGGTGGAACGACGATCATCACAACATGAAGCCCAATCAGCATCACAATAAGCAGTAACTGAGAGAGAAGAAGGCTTGAAAAATGTGAGACCGTGAGAGGAGGTGCCATGAAGATACCGAAGCAATCGTTTAACAGCAGACCAATGAACATCAGTGGGCTGAGCCATAAATTGGCACAATTTATTAACACTAAATGCTATATCAGGACGAGTGATGGTGCAATACTGAAGACCCCCAACAATACTCCTATATTCAGAAGCATCCTCAAGAGTTGTACCATCATATTTACTAAGACCCTTGCCAGTGATCATAGGAGTTGCACAAGGTTTAGAGCCCAATAAACCACATCTATTCAGTAATTCATGGACATATTTTTGCTGATTGAGATGAATGAGATCCTGCTGAATGGTGACCTCAATGCCGAGGAAATAATTCAAGATACCCAAGTCTTTTAAGGCAAATGTGTGATCAAGCCGAGTGATAAGATTCTGAATAGCAAGAGTAGAATTTCCAGTAATCAAAATATCATCAACATACACTAATACAACCAAGTGAAGAGAGGGTGAATCCATGATGAACAAGGAAGTATCAGACTTAGCAGCTTGGAAACCGATGTCAAGTAAACAAGAGCTGAGCTTAGAGAACCATGCACGTGGAGCTTGCTTAAGCCCATACAGGGCCTTTTTGAGACGACAGACTAAGCCATTTCCTTGCTCAAAACCAGGAGGTTGAGCCATGTAAACATCTTCACTAAGCTCACCATTGAGGAAGGCATTATTTACATCAATTTGACGAATCTCCCATCCTTTGAATAAAGCCATGGAAAGGATGACTCTAACTGTTGTTTGCTTCACCACAGGTGAGAATGTTTCAAAGAAATCAACACCCTCAACCTGTAAGAAGCCCTTGGCAACAAGTCTAGCTTTATACTTATCCAAAGTCCGATCAGCATGAAGTTTGACTCTAAAGACCCATTTACAGCCTATGGCAAGCTTGTTTGCAGGTAGTGGCACTAAATCCCAAGTATCATTTTTAGACAAGGCATCAAGCTCACATTGCATGGCATTTTTCCATTCAGGGACGGTTAAAGTCGTTTTGTAAGTTTTGGGTTCAGGGAGAATAGGCACACCATGAACAGCATAGGCAAACACACGAGGCTTACTCACACCAACTTTAGATCGTGTAACCATTGAGTGAGTATTATAGGGAGCAGCTGAGGGCAACACAGGTAAATCATTAAGAATGGGTGGTAAGTCAACTACCAAAGACAGATCATTCGTAGGAGAAGGGGAAATATGAATAGATGAGATATCATTTAATGGATCTGACAACTCTTGAGAAGTAAATTCAGAACTAGAGGGAGACTCAGAACTAGCTTGAAGAGAGGGAGAGGCTACAGAAGTAGGACAAATAAGAGACAAGTCTACTGGAAAACTGCTAGGAATAGTAGGAGTAGGAATAGAGGCAGAAGTAGAATTAGGTTGCTCGGAATTTGGAGACATAAATGGGGAAACCAAGTTAGTACTGTCCAATGAAACAGAATTTGGGGAAATGGAAGAGGAAACCAAGTTAGAAGGTGATTGATCAGACTGTGAACATCGTCATCTGAAACAACCTTCTTTACACCCACAAATTTCGTGATTTCTTGTCTCAACTTAGCAACATGCTTATCACTCAATGAGCGTCATCGATGAACCAGCTTAAACATCAAGCTAGCAACTTCAAACTCCAAAACTCTAATAATTGATTTTCTCAAAGCAGCCTCATCATACTTTATTGAAGTCTTCTAGAAATTGGAAAACCACGAGTCTGTAACCATGTTTAATACAAGTGTGCGACTTCTAGCCCAATTTTTAACTTCATATTTACAGATACTAAGGTACAAATGACAATCTGTGGTAAAAAAAAATAGAGTTTTGTTGATAAAGTGAGACTTCATATAGTACAACAAAAATAAGGGGTTTCACACAGATCATTCTCAATGAAAGAGAACTGAGAAACAATGAAAAGTTTCTAAAAGCACTATTAAATAAAAAATTTATAGTTTTGATCGTAAATTTATAATTGTACCAAAATATAATTCTTTAAGATGATAATATTCTAACAAAAAGAAGTGAAAAAAATGATAATATTCTAACAAAAAGAAGTGAAAAAAAATCTATCTTTTTGGTGGCTTAAGTCTAAGAGGAAATAAATTATTTTTAATTTTTAATTTTCATGAATCCAATATTCCAATTCCCACGTGAGTTTTGACAACAACAAAAATTTAAGAAATCAACTAAGTTCAAACTGTTATAATTTGAATGTCAAATTTTAAATATGTTATATCTATCTTATGGTTAGATTTATTTCAAATGAATATTTATCTCTATTGTATCATAAATTTGTATTTAATTAGAGATAATTAGAGATTCAATATCTATTATATCTTATATTCGAAATTCATATTGTATTTTGTAAAGCCTATAAATAGGGTCTTTAACAGTGTATTATTGACACAAAAATAAATGATAATTACTTCTACTTGTTTGCTTTTCTCTCTACTTTTCTTTTCTTATTTCTTTAGTTTTATAACACGTTATCAGCACGATTATTTATTCAAGACTTATGATTTTATACATGTGAAATGACCTTGGCCATAATATACTACAAACTTTTGTAGTATAATGCTAGATCACAAAATTTACAACTTCTTGAATCTTTGTATTCTTTATTATTAAACTTAAATCTTATTTTCATTCAAAATCTATCAAGATTTTTTTTATTTATTGATTGATTTAATTGGGTATCATAAATCAATAATTTTTATGATTTATTTGCTTTTTAAATTTATTTAGTTGTTTGGTTTGTAGACAAATATCCATATATATATATATATATTGTAGTCTTATCTCTTCTTATTTCTTTTTTCAAAGATGGAGATCTGCAAGTATACTATTTGAGATTTAATGGAGATCAATAACTTCTATAACAATCCTACAAAATATGTATATTATATTTTAATCATATATTATATTATTTAAACAAGTAATATCCTATTGTTTGTGATTGATAATTTTAAGAATGGGTACGAAAGTAATTTGTTTCCATGTATAATTATGTTGCGTATTGTTTTCTGACAATTTTAAATTTTTGTAAACTTTAATTATGAAAAAATCGACATTGATTGAATTGATTTATGGTTAAAATTGTGGCTAGAATTTTTTTATTAAATTTGGGACGAAAAGTTATTTGATGATATAATTATACAATTATTTATTTATTTATTAAATTATATATATGGGCGTGCTTATCTTGATGTTTCTTTGAAAACTAATATGTTGCTAATGTGATATATATATATTGTTGTTAATGAATCAATATCATCATATTTAGTGAAATAATGGAATATTAAAGTTCTCTATATCATTGATTGACATACGCAATTTATTTTTTTATAGATGATATATGATTCGTTTGTTATATATTTTACATATGGTGACTGTCTTGGGTTATTTCTTATGAACCTATAAAACCTTATTTTCATATAAAATTGATGTTGTGTATATTTAAGATTGACGTGCAGATAGTATAATTAATCATTAAGATTTATGCTAATAATTTTAATAAGCTATATGCTATTACTTATCTTTAATTGCTTTTGATACTAGATATATAATAACATGATATATGATAATCTTTGAGTCTTATTATTGTTATCCATTCCAAAATATGTGTACTAATTATTATGATTGAACTTATTGGTTGAATTAATTATCAAATTAATTTACTTAGCATTGGATTAATCCATTTATAAGTTGTTATGTTGTATAATCCATACATGCATATGTATTACATAAATTGATTTTCAATTTGATTTTTTATTTTAGATTAGATGTACAAAGAAAAATTATATAATAAAAAAAGGATAAGAAGAAGAAGTTATGTATATGACTCTTAATTATATGATTTCGATTAATTCTAGTTTCGATAGCAATATGTAGGAACATGGTATATCACTTTTAGCTTTAGAGTTATGGTTTATTGATTAGCAAATTTTGATGTTTTTGAATTACTTGGATTTACACTTCTCATATTATTTAATGTGTGGTTGCATAAATAATAGGATCTATGGGAGTTCTGTCTAAGATGTTAGTTCTTGAAAGCCTTTGTGCCACTAGTCTTTCTTGGGAGCAGTGCTTTGTCTAAGAGGATGATTTTGAAAGAGGACTTGCCCCACCATTCTTTCCTGGGAGCACTCTTAGTGAATATTAATTATATTACTACAATGCTAAAGTATTCCAAAAGAAATTTACATATATATAAGAAAATAAGGAATTTAATTATTCTCTTAAACTCAAAAATGCAATATTTTAGAATTGTAATATTATTGATTGAGAGCCCACAGGCTATGATGCTAATAGAAATATATATTTAAAATTATAAAATTTAATATTTTAGAATTACATCTATGTTATTATTAGAGAGCCCACAGGCTACAATGCTAACATAATATATGATGAAATATATTCAATACCTCGTGTATGCTATTAAGTAACAAAATTGATAGCAAAATTGACATCATAAAAATATTTATATGTTATTTTAATAGCAAGATAATAGCATCTATATAAACAGTATATATCCTAAATATGATTATAGATATAAGGACATTTTGATTATATGATCCTTGAAATGAATGTCATTTGATGTTGGCATTGAATTGAATATAATCAAAAGAGAAAAATATATATTGAAAGATTGCAAGTAATTAATTTGATAATCACTATTCAATCTTGATCATTCAAGATTTTTAAGATCTCAATATTATTAACCTTTTATTTGAAAAACTTTGAAGAAAAAAAAAGTTATTCAATCATATATTTTATTGAGAGCCAAAATAAATATATGCATAGATCTTGTGTATGCTTACATAGCAATATTGAGAGTGAAATTAGCAACAATTATGAATCCTTCATATGCTATCTTTACAAGTAAAATTTGCTTATACAATAGCAATAGAGAAACACACATATATTTAAATATGGTGTGCTTGTATAAATTATTAAGAAAATAAAGAAATTTTGATCATATCATTACTAGAAGTAAATATTATATGATGATCATGTACTTGGTTAAGCTATTGTGTGACCGTTGTCAAGGTAATAGTTACAATTTTATTGTATTATTGAAAGCTCATACAGATAAATAAAATTTATTTTGGAGTTATCATATCGTGACGTATTTAAACTAAATTTTATAATGTACCATGAGCTTCCACAGAAGCAGAACAAAAGAATATTAATTAAAGTCTAATATTTTATCAATATTATCTAGTATATATCCCCTTTTTTTATCTTAATGGATGGAAAAATATAAAGTGGGCTTGTAACTATTGTCTATCAATTTAAATGGTAAACACTTATATGTCTCAAAGACAATGTAACAATATTCATTATTGTTGAACAATATATGAGTTAACACAATTTCATATATAATCTAATAAAAGGCTTTGAAGAGCTAAAGTATAATGAATTATATTATATATAATTGTGCTCAAATTTCTCGAAGTTGATGAAAAATTTAATATTTTGAATATATTTAGCGATAGTAACATTCGAGACTACAATCAAAATATAATATATAAAGTTACAGATAGAAGCTTAACTTGAAAAGTCTTTCGAAAGACCAATCTTATGATTAAAATTGCACGGATAATGCATATATTGGTCCAAAGTATAATGCCACAAATACATGACTATAAATCAATATTTGAAAAGCTTCTTCGAATTTATATTGAAAATATAAAATAAATTTTTGATAGATAAAGTTTGAATAATTATCATGAATAATCAAAATTGGTTCAGTATGCAATAGAAAGTTAAACGGTCGGGGACTAAAGTTCAAATCTTTCTTTATTCAGTAACTATATGTGTTACATGTTCTTAAGGAAAAATGAACTTAATATATTTAAAAAAAAATAGATAGTGAATCTTACGCCTTTGAAAAATCATATATTGTGAAAATAATATTGTTAGCCTTATCATGGAACATGATATATTTTGGGTTCAATTTAACCCACAAATTTATTATTATTATTTTTAATTGTAACTTATATTAGTGGCAAAAATAAAGTTGTTTTAATTGCACCGACTCAATACATTGAGAGGGTCCATTAATAAATTTAAAAATATGTGTTTTGAGTTTTCATTTATATTGAATCCTTTGAAGGATAAGCAAACTTATTATATAATCTTGATAAATAAAAATAATTTTTCCCATTAGGGGAAGAGAAAAAAGTTAATGGCGTAAAATAACTTAAAATGCATTCATTTTATAGAACATGAGGTTTAGAAAATTACTCGATAATAGAGTACTATATATTGTCGATGCATTTAGATAGTGAAAAGTTTAGCTGCAAAATGCTTGAGCAATTATTGAAGTCCTTATAGGACAATGAAATAAAATAGCAGCAAACATTCATAATTTATCTAAAGCTTGCTAATTATATTGGTGCAAAAATAATATTATTATTGTTTGAATAAAAGAGTTAATACTCTAAGAAATGATATCGAAAAAGATTATAACTATTGACTCCTATAGAGTCTCAGGTACCTGATATAAAATGATATCATTTTGATGACGGGAGGAATAAAATATTAATATATTAATGTTGTACAACATTTTTTTCTTTCATTATCTCTTTAATAAGCAAGAGATGATAAGGGTCTTGAATAATGTTTAAAGTTATTAAATGTCGACAAAAAAAAGCATTAGCCAAATACAAAATATTATTTCTGGCATATATCCATTCACTTATGCGCAAAGTGAAATAGATATAGCATAAATACCTGAGATGTTCGTTAGATATTTATAAGGACTAGTTGTCTAAGTACCTAGAAATGTAAAATGTGTTGAAAATGCATGAATTTATATAAAATATGATAAGGTTGTGAGATACAAAATTTTACTCCTGTATATATATAATGACTTTAAAATGTAACTAATGCTCACATAATATTATTTATATATAGTTACTGATTTGAATAAATTAATAGTACTTATTGCTTATAAAAGCATTAACTTCAAATGTCATTTATTGTTATGATAATTCATAGGCATGTACTATTAAAACAATGTGAATGACTACATGAGCTCTAATATTATCTTCTGCATTCACATTAGCATTAAAATTTAATATTTTTACAAGCCATGACTTTTTTATGGATATAAAACATGTTAATTATTTTATATGCTCTTAAAAAAGATATGGCAAAATATACTTATATTGATTTACTTTTTATGGATAAAACATATGCACATTATATATCTAATTACTATTTGGTTGCATGATATAAAAATTATCTCATATTGTCTTTCATTTTATAATAAGTTGGTACCATTTAGTAAGATAATTGATGCTCAGTGTATTTATTAACGTTAATGAATGTTATTAGAGCATATACAAATATTAAACCTTTCAGAAGAACAAAATAATGAATTTTATGATAAATTAGATATATTAATTATTATCATTACTACAATATGTTTTATAAGTGCAAAGTTTCTAATGACTGACAAAATAAATTATTTTGTAAAATAACATGTACCTTACAAATTAGTATTTAAATGAACTATTGTTATTAAAGTAAATACATTTAGCCTACAACTATGAAATTGTATTATATATAAAATCAAGTGACGACCAAGTAGGTTCACTCGATATGAGTTATTACATTTACTTCAACATTTGAGAGATTGTCATAATGATGTTAAAATGTGCTAATTAAAAGGGCATCTCATATTGAATGATTGTCATCATCAGGGGAAGCACATTTGTATACCCATTGTACTCTTTTTCCTTTCATGGTTTTGTCCCATTGGGTTTTACTGTAAAGGTTTTAATGAGGCAACTTAAGTATATTACATGAGAATAATGTACTCTTTTTTCCTTTGCTAGTTTTTGTCTTATTGGATTTTTCTAGCAATGTTTTTAACGAGGCATATTCTCAATGCATTTGACATTCAGGGGGAGTGTTATAATTTGAATGTCAAATCTTAAATATGCTATATCTATCTTATGGTTAGATTTATTTCAAATGAATATTTATCTCTATTGTATCATATATTTGTATTTAATTAGAGATTCAATATCTATCATATCTTATATTCGAAATTCATATTGTATCTTGTAAACCCTATAAATATGGTTTTTAGTAGTGTATTATTGACATAAAAATAAATGAGAATTATTTCTACTTGTTTGCTTTTCTCTCTACTTTTATTCTCTTATTTCTTTAGTTTTATAACACAAACTGATTTTTTGCGAACATATATCCAATAATTATAATTTAAGGCACATAATTTTCTCTATTTGGATAGAAATTTGAGGAAAAAAAAATAGAAAAAATACGATTTTCTTTAATGAAAAAAAATACATGCTAAAATTGTGTATAAAAATGGAGAAACCCAAAAGCATAAATTCCATCATATTAATTAATTTGGATAAAATAACAAAATTTTAAACCCAAAACAGCTTGTTTTTCTTACATGCCAATAATCCCTTACGTATTTTTTGCAAATTAAAAAAAAAAAAAAAAAAAAAGGTTTCATAATCTAGCATCTCGAACAACTAATCCAAGATATCTTGAATTTCTAAATTAACAAATGAAGAAAAAAGCAACACTTGCCAAGGAGAAAAAAGAACAATTATAGTAAAAAAAAATATAACAAAATTAATACAAATGGAAGAATTACCAAATCACATGAAGCACAACTAACCCAAGAATATTTTAAGAGCTAAAAATGTGATTAGGGAAATGGTAGCTTAAAGAGAGGAAGTAGTTTTTTTTTTTTTATTCAAAGAAGTAAATTTCATTAAACAAGGATCCGATTTACAATCTTAAAGCACATCCAATCTAAAAATACATCACAATTCCAAAACCCAGTTAGGACTAAAAGGCTATTGAAAGAACATGTGCTATTTAGGCAGCACGTAACAACGAGCGAATAAGTATGAGCGTTCCACATTAGCTCTTCATTCGGACTCATCTTAATGCCTAACTCAAATAAGAAATAAAAAAGTGATAAACTCTCAACATCAGATAATACAACAAGATATAAATCAAAGAGAAATTCTCGAAAAATCCCAAAATTTACTACGAGACATCCCGTTAAATTATTTAATATTTTAAATATAATAAAATGACAAATTTAACCTTTTATTTAAACTTAAAAAATACACCCCACATCCCCCACACCTCACATCCCTCACATCCCACCTTCTTAAATTAATTTCATATATCCCACCTCTTCTTCCTCACTCACCTCCACTTCCATCTCCATCTCCATCTCCATATTCATTAATAACTCTAAATTCACTCTAAATACTAATTTCATACATCCCACCTTTTGCTAGATGGAGGTGGAGGTGAGTGGAGAAGAAGAGATGGGATGTATGAAATTAGTTTAAGAAAGTGGGATGTATGAAATTAGTTTAAGAAGGTGGGATGTGGGGTGTGGGTGTGGGGGATGTGGGGTGTATTTTTTAAGTTTAAGTAAAAGGTTAAATTTGTCATTTTATTATATTTAAAATATTAAATAATTTAATGGGATGTCTCGTAGTAAATTTCGGGATTTTTCGAGAATTTTCCTAAATCAAAACCCTCATCAACAAAATTATAACACAACAAACCTACATATTTTAAGGTAAACCAAAATGGCAGGATATTATTAAAAAACACATTAAAATGAACACACCAAATAACCATAATAAATCGGACTACCAAAACTACCCTCCACCCCACTTGTGATCTGAACTGCCGAGAAAACTGGCGGAGCCGCTCACAGAAACCAACCAGAAGAACCAGCAAAGACCCAGATCCACGCGAGGAGACCAGAGCAGACCGAAAGGTACCGGCTACAAGATACTCCGAGCAGCCCCTTGCCACCGAGATGAGACACAAACGGCCACAAGGGCGACGAGATCCGCCGGAGACGGAAGCAAACAAACAAAATGTCCTCCACCCCACTAATGTCCAGAGACTGCCAGAGCTACAAGCGCAACCCCCCGTCAACCAGGAGCCGGCAACAACAAAGAGAGGAAGTAGTTAGGAAGCTAAAATGGGAAATTGGAGCCACGTGGAAGAAGAAGACGGAATTGCAACAAAGAGAGAAAGCGAGTGAAACACAATAGTAAATTGAAAAGGAAAGAGTTAAAAAATAATGTGGCTGTTGGCTTTAAATACAAAACAGAAAAATCAGTTATCCAGCCAGTTAAGAGTCTAATTTTGATAAATAAATAAAAAATACATTAAGGTACAAAAGTACATTTAAGATATATAAAATATTTGTAAAATCGAGTATTTACCATTAATGAATAATAAATATTTAATTATATATGTTAGTTTTAAATTAACAAAATTTATATTAAAAAATAAAATAAATTACAAATTATTTTTAACAAATATTAAGTGTTATTTATAAATTATAATTTAATTAAAAAATTTAAATAAAATGTATTGTAATTATAAAATTTCATTTTACTTAAGTAAATATATAAGATAAAAAGCAATTGTAAGAGAATTGCATTAGGGGATTTGATGGAGCGAGAAGTGTAATCCCCCTAACCCACCGATTAGAATATTTTTGAAAATTACTAGTTTTATAAAGCTATTTATTGAAATATCAAAGTTTTTGAAAATTATTATTTTTAGAAATGTTTTTTGAAAAATGACTAATTATAGAAACTTTTAAAAAATTCAAATTTTTAAAAAATAACAAGAAAATGATAATTTTTAGATTTTTTTTAGATTACTATTTTTAGAAAAGTTTGAAAAATTATGATTTTTAGAAATTTTTTGAAAAATTTACTATTTTCAGAAATTTAATGAGAAATTAATATTTTTACGAAGTTTTGGAAAATAATATTTTGCTAAAGTTTTACAATTTTTGGAAAGTTTTTTAAGAATTACTATTTTTAAAAAATTTTATTAGAACTTCTATTTTTAAAATTATTATTTTCAGAAAGTTTCATAAATTTTCTATTTTTAGAAAAAATTTGAGAATTACTATTTTTACAAAAAATTTGAAATAAACTATTTTAAGAAATTTTTGAAAAATTAGTAATTTTATAAATTTTTTGAAAATTATTATTTTTAGAACTTTTTTGGAAACTAATATTATAAGAAAGTTTTTCAAAATTATTATTTCTAGAAATTTTTTGGGAAATTACCAAAAATAGCACCCCTAAAAATTATAATAACAAAACTAGCACCTCTGTGTTCAATTAAAATTGAACATTTAATATTGAACGTTCAATATTCAATTTGAACGTAAAATATTGAACGTTCAATATTAAATAGGTCTAATTGTCGTCATTCAATTCTAATTGAACGGATAATATTGAACGTTCAATATTGAACGAGTCTAAATTATCGTCGTTCAATTTTAATTGAACACAGGGGTGCTAGTTTTGTTATTATAATTTTTAGGGGGTGTTAGTTTTGTTATTTTCCCAAATTTTTTAAAAATTAATATATTTAGAAATTTTTTGAAAAATACTATTTTTATAAAATTTTTGAAAATTATTATTTTTAGAAAGCTTTTGAAAATTTCAATTTTTAGAATGCTTTGGAAAACAAATTTTTTAAAAAATTATTATTTTTATAATTTTTTTGTAAATTAATATTAATAGAAATTTTTGCAAAATTTCATTTTTTAGAAAGTTTTTCAAAATTACTATTTTTTGAAAGTTTATGAAATTAACAATACTTAGAAAGTTTTTAAAAATGACTATATTTAGAAAAAAATTAAAAATTTATAATTTTAGACATTTTTTTAAAAATTACTATTTTATAAAGTTTTTGAAAGTTACTAGAAAAGTTTTTGAAAATTACCATTTTGGTAAAGTTTTTGACAAATTGCTAATTTTAGAAAATTTTAGAAAATTACTATTTTTATAAAGTTTTTGGAAATTATTATTTTTTGAAAATTTTGGAAATTTTTTTAATTTTACAAAAAAAAAAATTGAAAATTACAATTTTCAAAAAGATTTTGAAAATTACTATTATTATAAAGTTTTTTAAAATTACTATTTTTATAAAGATTTTAAAAATTATTATTTTTACAATGTTTTTGAAAATTTCTAATTTTAGTATATATATTTTTAATTACTATTTTTATAAAGATTTTGAAAAAATTGTAATTTTCAAAATTTTTTTAAATTAATATTTTTTGAAAGATTTGAAAATTACTATTTTTTGAATTTTTTTTTTTTTTTAAAGTTTTTCTAAATTACTATTCTTATAAAGTTTTTGAAAACTTTCTAATTTCATACTATACTTTTTGAAAATTACTTTTTTTAAAATTACTATTTTTATGAAAATTTATTATTTATAGAAAAAATTTGAAAATTACTATATTTAAATTTTTTTTGAACAATTAATAATTTTATAATGTTTTTGAAGATTACTATTTTTAGAAAAAAAAAATCAAAATAACTATTCCTATAAAGTTTTTGAAAACTACTATATTTATAATTTTTTTTTAAATTACTCTTTGTATATTTAGAAGGTTTTTTAAAATTACTATTTTGATAAATTTAGTAAATTTTGAAAAATTACTTTTTTATAAAGTTTAAAACATTAAATTTTTTAGAAAGTTTTTTGAAAATTAATATTTTTTGAAATTTTTTTAAATTAATATTTTTTAAAATTCCATTTTCAGAAGAATTTTTTTTTTATATTTACTATTTTTTGAAATTTACTATTTTATAGAGTTTTTTAAAAGATACTATTTTTTTAAAGTTTTATTAGAAAGTTTTTGGAAACTATATTATTAAAAAGTTTTTGAAAATTACTATTTTTATGTTTAGAAGGTTTTCAAAAATCACAATTTTTTATATATATATTTTTTAATATTTAAATTAACTAATTTACCATTGTATAAAAGATGTTTATAATTATAGACTTGTTAGCTAATTAGACTTGTTCATAATTATAACTTATTCAAACCATCACTGTTTAAATAAAAGATGTTTGACTTAGACTTGACGTTGTAACGTCATCAGTGATGTCCCCATCCACTAGACCCACACCACACTTTGTGTATTTTTATACCTTAATTGACACGTCCATAAATTATCAAAAGTTTGTAATCTAAAGAGCAGAACAAAACATAAATTAAATTGATCAAATAAGCTGATTAAATACAAGTAACCAATGTATAATATATCTTGTCTTGATTTGCAGGAAAAGGTCAAGTATCATCGACAAATATAATCGCCATTTGTATTGGGGGTGCTTTAGCCTTATTGCTTTTTCCAGTCGGCTATTATTTTCTCAAGAAAAGAGTAAAGCATAGTCGCAACATTGTGGTAGATGAAAATGGTAAATATTACTATCAAATATTTTGAAATTATATTAAGAGCTATTATGCCCCTTTTTATTAAAAAAAAAAAGAAAAAGAAAAGGGGAGAAAGACCGGATAAGTTTATAATTATTGAAAAATGTACAATAATTAATGATTTCAGTTAATTAAATTTCATAATTTAATATAAATAATCAATTAAGTTTAATTAATATAATATTGTTGTAATTAGGCATTACAAATAACGGATAATTCATTTCTTTATCACTTATTTTGCTAAAAATGTTTTAGTAATTTCAAGTTACTAAATTAACAACAACAAAAAAAGTCATTCCCCACCATTCCCCACTAACCATCGTCACTAAAAAAATTTAATTGCAGGAAAAAAAAATCTCTAATATATATATAATTTAATTATTCAATTAATTTTATTTTTAATTCCTCTCAATAAAAAAATATATGTTAATTTTCTTCTAACACTAAAAAACATATATTCTTTTACGTTATAAAAAAATGAACACATTTTTTTCAAAGGGAGGTTAAAAATAAAACTTTATAGTTAACGAAAATTATGTCATACAATTAAACCTATAATTTCTTTAAGGCTATGCCTTATTGTATATAAAGTGAGTATATACAAAAAATAATTACAAATTTTTAAGGGTTAGGGTTCAAAATAGTCTTGTTATTTAAGAAAATAAGCTATATAATCATATTATTATTGTTTAGTTATATGTTATAACTTACTTTCATATATAGAGTTCAATTTTTAATCCTTTTATGAAGAAAAAAATAAATGTTTATTTTTCTCATAACGTAAATGAATATATATTTTTTAGTGTAAAAAAAATGAACTTATTTTTTTACCATGAGAATTAAAAATGAAATACATTGAAAAAAAATATCAGATGAATATATACAGAACAAATAATTGACGTTTTGCTCAAAATTTGGTACATAAACCAACGAAACAGAACCAATAGAAAGTTTCCAATACAAACTATGAACAAGTATAATTAGTAATAATATTCTTTTGTTGAAGAATTTGAAATTCCATTATTTTCCAATGATTTAGCCATATATAGTTTCATCTCACTCATGAATTTTTCTTGTGAAATTAATTAATATGCAGCTATCAATGAAATTGCAACTATTGAGTCACTACAATTTGATATGGCAACAATTCTAGCGGCCACATACAACTTCTCTATAGACAACAAGTTGGGTGAAGGTGACTTTGGTGAAGTTTTCAAGCTTTTAATTCTCATAAGATTATCAAATTCATGAAATTTGTTGCTTTGATAATCTAAAATTAATTAGTCGATCATAAATATTTTTAAAATTTTGGGAATACTACCTAATGGATAAGAAGTAGCTGGTGAAAATAACAATACTTAGAAAGTTTTTAAAAATGACCGTATTTAGAAAATTTATTAAGTTTAGAATTTTTTTAAAAAATTACTATTTAAAAAGTTTTTGAAAGTTACTAGAAAAGTTTTTGAAAATTACTACTTTTATAAAGTTTTTGTAAATTATTATTTTTTTAAATTTTGGAAATATTTTTAATTTTACAAAACAAAATTGAAAATTATAATTTTCAAAAAGATTTTGAAAATTACTATTATTATAAAGTTTTTTAAAATTACTATTTTCATAACGATTTTAAAAATTATTATTTTCACAGTGTTTTTGAAAAATTTCTAATTTTAGTATATATTTTTTAATTACTATTTTTATAAAGATTTTGAAAATTACAATTTTTAGAAGTTTTTTTAAAATTACAATTTTTAGAAATTTTTTAGGAATTACTATTTTTAGAAAAATTTTGAAAAAAATTGTAATTTTAGATTTTTTTTTTAAATTAATATTTTTAGAAAGATTTGAAAATTACTATTTTTTGATTTTTTTTTAAGTTTTTCTAAATTACTATTTTTAGAAAGTTTTTGAAAACTTTATAATTTCATACTATATTTTTTGAAAATTAATTTTTTTTAAATTACTATTTTTAGAAAAATTTGAAAATTTATTATTTTTAGAAAAATTTTGAAAATTACTATATTCAATTTTTTTTTCAACAATTAATAATTTTATAATGTTTTTGAAAATTAGTAATTATATAAAAATTTTGAAAATTACTATTTTTAAGAAGTTTTTTAAGATTACTATTTTTAGAAAAAAAAATTAAAATCACTATTCCTATAAAATTTTTGCAAACTACTATAATTATAAATTTTTTGTAAATTACTCATTTTATATTTAGAAGTGTTTTAAAATTACTATTTTTATAAATTTTTTGAAAGTTATTATTTTTTTAAAAAAATTTAATTATTTATTTAGAAAATTTTGAAAAATTACTTTTTTTATAAAGTTTAAAACATTAAATTTTTTAGAAATTTTTTTGAAAATTAATATTTTTTTGAAAATTTGAAATTAATATTTTTATAAAGGTTCCAAATTTGTATATTTAGAAATTTTTGAAAAATAATATTTTAAGAAAGTTTTTAAAAATTACTACAGAATTTTTTATATATATTAAAAATACAATTTTTAGAAAGGTTTTCAAAAATTTCTATTTTTATAAATTTACTATTTTTAGTAAGTTTTTAAAAATTACCATTTTTAGAATTTTTTTTTTATATTTACTATTTTTTGAAAATAACTATTTTTAAGAGTTTTTAAAAGTTTTATTTAGAAAGTTTTTGGAAACTATATTATTTGAAAGTTTTTGAAAATTACTATTTTTATGTTTTGAAGGTTTTTAAAAATCATAATTTTTTATATATTTTTTTAATATTTAAATTAACTAATTTACCACTATATAACATATAATTATTTATAATAAAAAGTGCATGTATTTATATAAGAAATATACAATACATATAGACATCATCTTTATATACAAATAACAATACAATATATTGAAACAAAATAATTTTTCAATACAGAAAATAAAGGAAAACTTATAATAGATTGTTGTGGTGTGGGGAGAGAGGAAGTTATCGACAGGTAAGATAATGGTGAGGAACGATTGTAGTGCTTGTTCGTGGGATTGAATTGGTGAGTTGTTTTGGCTAACTGCTACGTTGAATTCATGCTGGGGTTGTTAAACCATTATATGATGGATGTCAAAAAGGTATGCATCTTGCACAATTCACACGTACCACTACTAGAGATACACGTTGGGGTTGTTTTTAAATTAGCCCAACATGTGTGCATAAGAGTCAAGACTCAATGGTTTGCGTAGGAAGTCACCGAAAGAAAGTTCAATATATAGAAATTTGTTTTGCACTAATAAAAATATTTTAAATTATTTTTGAATACTCATTTCTTTCACATCTTCTTTCGAATATGTTAAAACATTTTATAATTTTTTTTCATTCATAATTTTATAAATACTATTTTAATTAATATTTACAATTATTTTGATTCTACTACTTAAACACATATAATAATAATATTTTTATTAAAATTTTTTTCTATTATTATTCATATTCTTATTATATTTTTATTCTATAAAATCTTAAAAATTAAAAAAATTAAAAAAAGAAAGAAAGAAAGAAAGAAAAGAGAAAGAAAGAGAGAAAGAAGAAATCAATGCTACCGCGTGCTTGGAGAAATTTCAACAAGAAAAAAAGTCATGGCATTATGTTTAAAGAAGTATTTTAGTTAGGTAATATGTAGGTGGATATTTTAATAAAAATTAAACATTTTACGATAAAAAAAATGTACTTTAATTTTAAGATTAAAATATATTTTTTAATAGTTGTAAAATTTTAAATGCTTATTTTTAATAATTTAAAATTAAAAATAATTACTTTTATAATAATAAAATTAATAATTTTAAATTTCAAAATTAAAATACATTTGAACTTTTTTCGACCCCACCCAAATTTCAACTGGAATTATATTCAGCTAACCTGCCACAAATGACTTCAAGTACTCCACGTTGTCTTGGATAAAGTCTTATATTATTTATAATCGTTATATTTATCAGGTATTATAATAAATTAAATGTTGATAGTTTAGTTTTATTAAAAAAAAATATTAAACATATAAATAATATTAAATATGTAAATAATATTAAACATGTAAAAAAAACGCCTGGAGCACATAACCGACGAGATCGATGTCGTCCACTAAAACCCATGTTGTAAGAGTAATGTTCGATAATATTTAGAAAAAACATGAGTTGTATTGTGATTGATATGTAAAATAATAACAAATTAAATAATAAATATGATATAAAATTTAATAATATATATTTAATTAATTTTTATCATATAAATAATAATAAAACATTTTCAGAAACATATTCAAGAAGGTATATTTAATTAAGATATTAATAAGAATTATAAATTTTAAAAAAATTTATCAACTTTTAAATACTCTTATATCGACTAAAAAAATAAGATTTATTTTTTTTCAACTTATAATTAATTAACTGCAATATTGACGTTACTAGGTAAAATATACTTTTTCATAATTATAACTTATTCATACGGTACCATCACTGGTCTTGTGAATGGTTAGATATAAAAACAAATAATGTTGACTTAGACTTGAGCTTCTCATCTGATCAGTGATGTCGCCCATACTTGTGTCCTTTCTGCCTTAATTGACACGTCCATAAATTATCAAAAGTTTGTAATTTAAAGAGGAGAACCAAACATGAATTAAAACTGATCAAAAAATTCCCAACAACAAAAAAAAATAATACGACTAGAGCTAGCTATAACAGACGAGATCGATGTCGTCCACTAAAACCCATGTTGTTTTATTTGTAATCTCTATGATTTGGTTCATTTACCTTATCCATAACGGAGCTGCCTCAGGACTTCGAAGTTTTGATTGCTCAAATACAACTACTTTCAAAGCCAACAGCACTTACCAAATCAATCTAAATCGCCTCCTATCTTTTCTCATATCCAATTCCAGTAGTTTCAGTACTGGATTTTACTACACAAGTGTTGGTCAAGAACCCGGGTCTCAAGTTCACGGCTCGTTTCTATGTCGTGGAGACGCGTCCCCAAGTGTCTGTGAAGACTGTGTGAAAACTGCAGTGAAGAAGTCAACAGAAGAGCTTTGCCCCATTGAAAAAGTGGCTGTTATTTGGTATGATCTGTGCATGTTACGATACTCGAATGCATCTTTCATACGCCAAGTGGATGAATTACCTTCCTATACATTGTATAATATTGCAAATATTAGTAGCAATAGTCCAGAAAAGTTTGAAGAGGTATTGAGAACCAACATGAAAGAGTTGGTAGCTAGAGCAAGTGAAGCTCCAATTGGTGCTAAGAAGTTCGCAACAATGGAGTTTAACTTTTCAAATCAACTTTACACGGTTTATAATCTGGTACAGTGCACACCAGATCTGTCAAACTTAGACTGTAATATGTGTCTACAAAAACAAGTTAATTATTTGCCAAGTTGTTGCGGTGGAAAACAAGGGGCAATTGTTTGGCGTCCCAGCTGTAATCTAAGATATGAAACCTACCCGTTTTACACTATACAAGCTTCCCCACCACCACTTTCTCACTCCAAAGGTACTGTTTAAGATTACAGTAAAGTAAAACCTTTTTTTTAATTGAATAAATTGAGTCTCTTTTCTTGTTGCAAAACATAAGGTGCTAAGGTAAAATTTTCTTTTCTATCTTTTAATATTTACAATTCTAGTAATTTAAAATTCCCACGAAAGAGTGGGACTAATTATTTTAACTAATAAATGATTGTCACAACAAGTTGTTGTGAGACAATAAGCTGATTAAATAAAACTAATAAATGTATAATATATCTTGTCTTGATTTGCAGGAAAAGGTCAAGTATCATCAACAACTATAATCGCCATTTGTATTCCGATTGCCTTCGCCTTGTTGCTTTTTCCAGTCGGCTATTATTTTCTCAAGAAAAGAGTAAAGCATAGTCGCAACAGTGTGGTAGATGAAAGTGGTAAATATTACTATCAAATATTGTGAAATTATATTAACAGCTATTATGCCCCTTTTTATTAAAAAAAAAAAAAAAGAGGGTAAACGCCGGATAAGTTTATAATTATTAAAAAATGTACAATAATTAATGATTTCAGTTAATTAAATTTCATAATTTAATATAAATAATAAATTAAGTTTAATTAATATAATACTATTGTAATCAGGCATCACAAGTAACTGATAATTCATTTCCTTATCACTTCTTTTACTAAAAATGTTTTAGTAATTTCAAGTTACTAAATTAACAACAACAAAAAAAGTCATTCCACCCCATTCACTACTAACCATTGTCACAAAAAAATATTAATTAAAGGAAAAAACAAAAAACTCACGTAAATGACTCAATTATTCAACTAATTTTATTTTTAATCTCTTTTAGTAAAATAAATATATATGTTCATTTTCTTCTAACACTAAAAAAAAATATTTTTTTAAATGAAAGCATGTTTTTTTTAAACATATGTTTTTTAGTACTAAAAGAAAATGAATACATGTTTTTTTTTAAAGGAGGTTAAAAATAAAACACTATATTTAAAATGAGTTATGCCATACAATTAAACCTATCATAGTTTAATTATCCTTTCATATATAGAATTTTATTTTTAACTCCCTCCTGAAAAAAAAGTTTATTTTTCTTATAACGTAAATGAACATATATTTTTTTGTATTAAAAGAAAATTAACATATTTTTTTACCAAAAAATTTAAAAATAAAATAAATTGAATAATTATATCATTTATGCATCAGAGTAAATATATGCATAACTAATAATTGAATTTTTGCTAAAAATTTAGTACATAAACCAATGAAACAGAACCAATAGAAAGTTTCCAATATAAACTATGAACAAGTATAATTAGTAATAATATTCTTTTGTTGAAGAATTTGAAATTCCATTATTTTTCAATGATTTAGGCATGTATAGTTTCATCTCACTCATGAATTTTGCTTGTGAAATTAATTAATATGCAGCTAGCAATGAAATTGCAACTGCTGAGTCACTACAATTTGATATGGCAACAATTCTAGCAGCCACATGCAACTTCTCTATAGACAACAAGTTAGGTGAAGGTGGCTTTGGTGAAGTTTTCAAGGTATTAATTCTCATAAGGTTATCAAATTCATCAAATTTGTAACTTTCCTTTTAACGATTAATGCAGTTGTATTTTAAACTGATAATTCAAAATTAATTAGTTGATCAAAAGTAATATTTTTAAATTTTAGGGAGTACTACCTAATGGGCAAGAAGTAGCCGTGAAGAGGCTATCTAGAGGGTCAGGACAAGGAGCACGTGAGTTTAAGAATGAAGCCACATTGGTTGCAAAGCTTCAACACCGAAATTTAGTTAAGATCCTTGGATTTTGCGTAGAAGGAAAAGAAAACATTCTTATTTATGAATTTGTTCCCAATAAAAGCCTTGATTTCTTCCTCTTTGGTATGTGCCATATTTCTAACTTATATTACCTCTTATCCTTCTTAAATGGGCTCTTAATTATTATTAGGTCATTATTTCTATAAACCAAATCACTTAAACAGCTTATTTTAATTTAATAAACTGCTAACATATTTTCATAAGCAGTTTTTAGTCATTTTTTTGTCAAAAACTAATTAACATAATTGTTCAATTTTTTTAACATAATATCACTATGAAAAACATACTTAAATATATTATTATTATTATTAAAAATTACAAAAATATAATATTTATATTAACATTTTTGTCCTTACACAAAATTAATTTTTTTTTAAATGTTCGAGCTCGTAAACTGCCCAGATAAACTTATTTAAAGTATTATGAGCAAAACTCAACTTATATAATTTTTTATTCCTTTTTCTATATTGCTAATTAATATGTTAGAGTACGATCTTAACTTGTCTTACAAAGATGCTGAAAAACAAGCACAATTTGATTGGTCAAGACGTTACAAGATCATTTGCGGAATTGCTAGAGGAATTCTCTACTTGCATGAAGATGCTCCACTTAAAATCATACACCTTGATCTTAAACCAAGCAACATATTGTTGGATGGAGAAATGAAACCTAAAATTTCAGATTTTGGTATGGCAAGAATTTTAGGAATCGATCAAACACAAGGAAGTGCAAGCAAAATTGCTGGTACATTGTAAGTATTCAAATAATTTTTCACATTTATGTTTGATGCTTCACTATTAAGACAAAGAAGGCAACCCATTAACTATCAATTTTTTTTAACTAAGAAAAAAACATGGAGGTTCGGCTAGGGATGAGAGTAAATTGGTCAGTTCGATTTTGGCTCAAAAAACTAACCGAATTGACTTAGTTGGTTAGGCCTTTTTATAAACCAAAATCGACTTACCTATCAAAACTAACAAATTGCAAATCAACCTACTTAATCAGTTTGTTCGGTTTGGTTAGTCGGTTTAGACATACTACACTTATTAAAAAAAATATTCATAAAAATATCAACCTCATTATCATATCATATTCAATTGAATAAAATTGCCAAAATTAAAGTCATAGAATAAGTTTTAAGCTCATATAAATAAACCATGATCATAATTTTTAAATATAGTCATATACAAATGCTAATAAAAATAAAAAACATGTCATTTTATATATGAAAATATTATTTAAATATGTAGGTTCGGTTCGGTTTAAGTATTTTTTTTAAATCATAACCGAACTGATTTAATCGATTTTTTATAAAGTTGAACCGAACCGAACTTACTGGACCAGCAAAAACCTACCTAGAAGTTTTGATTTAGATCTAGTTCAGTCGATTCGGTCAGTTTTCTGAATTTATGCCCATCCCTAGGTCTGGGCATAATTTTTGGGTTTTCTTTATTACTTATGCTCTGATATGTATAGACATAGGATTAGAGGTTGGGTCCTAAATAGATGGATTATTTTTTTGAAGATTTAGTGAAAAAATATTTTAAAATTGCTCAAATGACTCATGATATGTTGTACTTAAGTAAAGATTTACATGACTCATGTACACCCTTACATATATAGGCCTTTCGTGAGCAATTTTGCTATATTTTTCATTTAAGCCCCAAAAACCAACGATTTTGGGGTATCAAACTCCAAACATTGGTGTTGTTTGAGTTCAAGCAAAATTTTGGGAAAAATTGTCGATTTTTGCTGTGTACAAGGTACACTCTACATTATTCGTTTTATTACCTCATCAAATTTGCATGTTTTCATATAAATAAGCTATGTAAGGTACATGAATTATGTATAACAAATTATACTTGCAATTTTATATCATGACCAATTTTGAAACTGATTTCATTAAAAAATAGAAGTAATTGAATTGATAAAGAAGACTAATAAGTATTTTTTCTCATGATGGTGGGTTGAAGTGGATATATGGCACCAGAATATGCATACAATGGACAATTCACAGTGAAGTCAGATGTATATAGTTTTGGTGTCTTAATTTTGGAGATCATAACTGGGAAGAAAAACAACTACATGCCCCAATCAGAAAGTTTCGAGTACCTGTTAACCTATGTGAGTACCATTATTCCTGTTTAATTTATCCTTAAATAACCTTTGAATTGAATGAAATTATTACAGGCTTGGAAACATTGGAGAGATGGCACACCAATGGAGTTGTTGCATTCAAATCTGAGAGGTTCGTGTTCAAGAGATGAAGTCATTAAATGTGTTCATATTGGCTTACTTTGTGTGCAGGAAGACCCAGTTTACAGACCAACTATGAATTCTATACTTTTGATGCTTAATAGTAACTCTGTTTCATTACCTAATCCTGCAAAGCCACCAATCTTATTTCATAGTCAAATTGACAGAAGCTTGCCATCAGTTATACTTGAATCTAAGGAGTCGTACACACTTAATGAAATGTCAGTTTCTGAGATGTCCCCGCGTTAGAGTTTGATATGTACAAGTCTTTATGTAAAACAATACAGATACTACCAGCTGATATATTTTTACCAATAAAAATATTCAACTTATTGAATATTATTTAACATAATTAAATTATAGTTATTATTATTTATTCTGAACCCAAAAATTTGGGCTTGAATCATTTGAAACAAAATTTGATATTTGTTTCTTCTGCAGCATTCTTTAACGATCAATCCTACGCCTTTCGCCAATATTTAAAAGCTTCAAGTTTTGACTTTTGACCAGTAAACAAAAAACATCATGTTTTTTTAGAAGTATTAACTCATGTTACTTAAACATAATATTAATCTTAAGCATGATATTAATGTAAAGTTATAAGTAATTATGAGACTTAATTATCTTAGAGTTTAATATTTTAAGAAGTGAATATTTTATGTTGAATATACACTATTAAAATCTATTATTAAAATCCAAATAAATCTACTATCAAAATTCAAATGGAGATTACATACACCAATAATCAAATAAATAAATAATCACTTACAAATAAAATATAAATTATACAATATTTTTAATTTTATACGATGATTAAAAATACAAGTGATATATTAATATGTTCTCCAAAAAGAAATTACTACTTGTTTCATAGAATCTATAAATTAACTTTAATTAAATAATTACTTTATTAATTCAAGAAGGATAAAATTTTGTATCTTCTCACACGATAATAATAGCTTCTAAATTAATGATATAGTTGCTAGTAATACTAAGGCAAGTCAGTTAAGAAAGTAACTTATATTACTTAACCCTCACGTATAGAGTAAAGATAAATAAATAAAAAATATTTCACCCTAATACTTTTTATCTTTCACGCAAAAATAAGGTTCAAAACATACATTACGTAATATTAAAATTAAATAACAATTTAAAAGCTACGGGTTTTGACTTTTGACCATTAAAAAAAAAAACTCATGTTTTGTCCTCGTTCAATGGATGGCAAACTTTCCACATCATTTTAAACAAAAATAAAAAGCTTAGATTCTTTGAAGACTGACAATTTCTTAGCACTACCGTGGTTCAAATATCGTATTAATTCCATCTTCATGATCAAGAGCATCAAAAATCCATCTTCATGATCAAGATATCAACATGTCATCTTTCCATTCATTAATCACTTTTTCGCTAATCATCTCTATCTTTGCCCTTGGTTCCCTTTGTCTCAGAACTAAAGCCGCCCCAAGTTATATCAACCGTGTGTGTTCAAACACAACAATTTTTTTACCCAACAGCACCTACCAATCTAATCTCAACCACACCCTTTCTTTTCTCACCTCCAATGCCACTCGTAACTCTGGCTACTACAACACCAGCGTTGGCGAAACCCTAGGAACCATAGTCTACGGTTTATTCTTTTGCCGTGGAGATGTCTCCACCGATGTGTGTTGTTAGAAATTTAAAATTTTTAGAAAGATTTTGAAAATAACAATTTTTATAGAGTTTTTAAAAAGTTACTATTTTTTGAAATTTTTGCAAACTATTTTTATATGAAAGTTTTTGGAAACAACATTATTAAAAAGTTTTTGAAAATTACTATTTTTATTTTTAGAAGGTTTTTAAAAATTACAATTTTTAAATATTTTTTGAAAAAAATCCTTATTAAATTTTTTTTTAAAATAATAATTTTTATAAATTTTTAAAAAGTTATTATTTGTAGAATTTTTTTTAATTTCCTATTTGTAGAAAGTTTTTGAGAGTTACTATTTTTAGAACATTTTTTGAAAATTAATTTTTAAATTTTTTTAAAAATTACTATTTTTAGTATTTTTTTCAAAAATAACTATTTTTATAATGCTTTTTAAAATTACTATTTTTAGAAAAAATTTTGAACTACTATTATTATAAAGTTTTAAAAATTAATATTTTTAAATTTTTTTTGAAAACTACAATATTTAGAAAAATTTTGTAACTTACTATTTTTATTTTTAGAAGGTTTTTTAAAATAGAAAAATTTAGAAAAATTTTTAAAATTACTATTTTTATAATGTTTTTAAAAGTTATTATTTTTTGAAAGTTTTTGAAAATTATTATTTTTAGAAAATTTTGAAAAATTACGAGTTTTAGAAATTTTTTAAAATTTTATATTCTTAGAAAGTTTTAAAAAATTGTTATTTTTGAAAGCTTTTTTTTTTTATCAGAATATTTTTGAAAGCTTTTGAAAAATACAATTTTCAGAATTTTTGGAAAATAAATTTTTTTCAGGTAGTTCTGAAAAATTACCACTTTTAGAAATTTTTTGAAATTTCCTATTCTTAGTAAGTTTTTAAAAATTGTTATTTTTTCAAGTTTTTGAAAATTAAAATTTTTAGAAGTTTTGGAAAATAACTTTTTCTTAGATAGTTTTGAAAAATTATTCTTAGTAAGTTTAAAAATTATTATTTTCAAACTTCTATTCTCATAAAGTTTTTGAAAGCTATTATTTTTAAAAAGTTATTGAAAATTAGTATTTTTATAAAAAAATTTGAAATTAATTTTTTTTACAAATTTTTCAAAAATTACAACTTTTTGTATAGTTTTTGAAAGTTACAAAATTTTTTAAAATTTTGGAAAAATATTATTTGTTGAATGTTTTAAAAATTTATTTGCTAAGAAATTTTTTGAAAATTACTATTTTTTAATTTTTTTTAAATTATTACTTTTAGAAAGTTTTTCAAAATTACTATTTTAAAAAATGACTATTTATAAAGTTTTAAAAAATTACTATTATTTAAAAAAATTAAAAAAAAAATTTAAGAATTTTTTTTTTTGAATTCTATAGCTCTTCTAAAGTTATAAAATATTTGTGAAATCGAGTATTTACCATTAATGAATAATATATATTTAATTATATATGTTAGTTTTAAATTAACAAAATTTATGTTAAAAAATAAAATAAATTTAAATTTTTTTTAACAAATATTGAGTGTTAATTATAAATTATAATATAATTAAAAATTGTAATAAAATATATTTAATTATAAAATTTTATTTTTCTTAAATATATATATAAGAAAAAAAAAACAATTGTAAGAGAATTGTATTAGGGGATTTGATGGAGAAAGAAGTGTAATCTCCCAATCCCACCCATTAGAATATTTTTGAAAATTACTAGTTTAATAAAGTTATTTATTGAAAGTTCAAAGTTTTAGAAAATTACTATTTTTAGAATTTTTTTTTGAAAAATGACTAATTATAGAAACTTATAAAAAATTCACATTTTTAAAAAATAACAAGAAAATGATAATTTTAGATTTTCTTTTAGATTACTATTTTTAGAAAAGTTTGAAAAATTATGATTTTTAGAAATTTTGTGAAAAAATTACTATTTTCAAAAATTTAATGAGAAATTAATATTTTTATAAAGTTTTGGAAAATAATATTTCGCTAAAGTTTTACAATTTTTGGAAAGTTTTTAAGAATTACTATTTTTAAAAAGTTTTATTAGAACTTCTATTTTTAAAATTATTATTTTCAGAAAGTTTCTTAAAATTACTATTTTTCGAAAAAAATTGAGAATTACTATTTTTACAAAAAATTAGAAATAAACTATTTTTAGAAATTTTTTGAAAAATTAGTAATTTTATAAAGTTTTTCAAAATTATTATTTCTAGAAAGTTTTTAAAAATTATTATATTTAGAATTTGTTTGAAAAATACTATTTTTATAAAAAAAAAATTCAAATTAATATTTTTAGAAAAAGTTTTTGAAAATTGATATTTTTAGAATGCTTTGGAAAACAAATTTTTTTAAAAAGTTTAGAAAATTAATTTTTTTTTAAATTATTATTTTTATAAATTTATTGTAAATTAATATTAATAGAAATTTTTGCAAAATTGCATTTTTCAGAAAGTTTTTCAAAATTAATATTTTTTGAAAGTTTATGAAAATAACAATACTTAGAAAGTTTTTAAAAATGACTATATTTAGAAAAATTTTGAAAATTTATTAATTTTAGAAATTTTTTTAAAATTACTATTTAAAAAGTTTTTGAAAGTTACTAGAAAAGTTTTGGAAAATTACTATTTTTATAAATTTTTTGGAAATTATTATTTTCTAAAAATTTTGGAAATTTTTTTAATTTTACAAAACAAAATTGAAAATTACAATTTTCAAAAAGATTTTGAAAATTACTATTATTATAAAGTTTTTTAAAATTACTATTTTTATAAAGATTTTAAAAATTATTATTTTCACAATGTTTTTGAAAAATTTCTACTTTTAGTATATATTTTTTAATTACTATTTTTATAAAGATTTTGAAAATTACAATTTTTAGAAATTTTTTAGGAATTACTATTTTTAGAAAAATTTAGAAAAAATTGTAATTTTAGATTTTTTTTTAAATTAATATTTTTAGAAAGATTTGAAAATTACTATTTTTTGAATTTTTTTTAAAGTTTTTCTAAATTACTATTTTTAGAAAGTTTTTGAAAACTTTCTAATTTCATACTATATTTTTTGAAAATTACTTTTTTTAAAATTACTATTTTCAAAACAATTTGAAAATTTATTATTTTTAGAAAAATTTTGAAAATTACTATATTTAATTTTTTTTGAACAATTAATAATTTTATTATGTTTTTGAAAATTAGTAATTTTATAAAAATTTTGAAAATTACTATTTTTAAGAAGTTTTTTAAGATTACTATTTTTAGAAAAAATTTCAAAATCACTAATTTTTCAAATAAATGACAGTTTATTCTTTCGGACACCCCATTTTGTTCTAGTGTTTGTGGGCAAGTAGTTTGGTGAACAATCCCATGTGTTTTGAAAAAATCTTGAAAAACACGATTAACATATTCTCCCCTATTGTCAGAACGTAGAACTCTAATAGTACTATTATATTGTGTTTGAACATGAGTACGAAAATTTTGAGAAATTGAAAAAACTTCATATTTGGTTCTAAGAAGAGAAACCCATGATAATCTTGTACATTCATCAATAAACGATACAAAATACCTCATACTCGATACAGTGGGCTCTCTATACGGTCCCCAAACATCAAATGAATTAATTCAAAAGGAATATTACTTTTATTAGAAATACTAAGAGAATAAGTAATACGATGGATCTTAGCCAAAACACATGTCTCACAATGTAAAACAGGCTCACTAACACCAATAAACAAGGTAGGCATAGATTTTTTCATAAGACTAAAAGACAGATGCCCTAAGCGGCGATATCACAGCCAAATTTCACTTAGCTTGTCAGAACTTAAAGTTAATATGGTGCGGGACTGTGCTCCTGGTTTCTCCCTTGCGTACTTCTGATCTAGATGGAACAATCTGCCCCTCAAATACCCTCGACCAATTATTTCCCTGGTAAGAAGATCCTGAAAAATCACATACATAGGATAAAACGTTACAAAATATTTATACTTAGTATTCAACTGTGGGACATACATTAAGTGATGCCATAAGTCAGGCATATATAAAACATTATGGAGCTGTAAAGTTGTAGTCAGACGGACTGACCCATTTCCTAAGATAAGAAAAGCCTCACCGTTAGCATTCATAACATAAGACACTAGTGGGGAAGATAACTCAGTAAAATAAGATTTATCATAAGTCATATGATCAGACGCACCATAATCAATAATCCAAGTATTAGACCCAACAAAGTGAGAAACGTTTAAGACCATACAAATCTTACCACGACTAGCTATTGAAGCTATAGGGGTACCTCCACATGTCACATGATGATCATGTCTAGTCACTTCATAGAAATCTAGTTCTTGTACTACTTGTACCGTAACTACTTTCACTTTAGGCCGATAACTTTGCCTTTTAGATCTTAGGTGCGGGTTCAGTTTCTAACAAGTCTCTCGGATATGCCCTACTTCATTACAATAAGAGCAATGAGGACGAGAGCGATTGGCATATCCTGGTGGAGGTCATTGCTAATGTAGTGGAATTGAACTCTGCTAGAGAAAATGTGCCTTTGATTTGGCTTGAATGGCTACGCTAGATAATTCAACCTGTGCCTGATTAAGACTTTCCTGCTGAGATTCGTCCTTACGGATGTATGTAAAAGTTGTGGTCAAGCTCGGAGGGTCTGGCATTCAGAGCAATTCTCCCTTGGCACTATTATGTTTTGTATCAAGTCCTCTTAAGAATGCATGAACTCGTTCAAGCTTCTTTTCTTTTTGGTACCGTATAAGGTCCTCCTGATTTTTAATTTTGCACTGACGTTTTTGATAATTTCAGCCCATATATTCTTCAACTTGGTAAAAAACATAAACACTTGTTGCCCATTCTGTTGCATGCTTGCAACTTTGCAGATTAATTCGTGGACCTGTATAAAGTCAAATTAATTAGTGTAGAGGTCTTCCAAAGTCTTCCATATGGCCTCAACTATGTCACACTCTTTCACCATCTGTAGTACATCATCGGTGATGGCTCTAAATAGAATAGACATTACGCGGCCATCATCATCTTCCCACTTAGTATAGGCCTCCACATCATCTTCACGAGGAGCCTTGATTGTTCCAGTCACATGTCCCATCTTGTACATCCCGCAAAGATAAACGGACATAACCCTTTTTCATGTTCGAAAGTTGGTACCATTAAATTTGGTACCACCAAAAGAGCCACATTCTGAACTCTTGACAGAGACTTCAAATTTTGGAATTTTAGTTGTCATAGATTAGAACTCTGATTTTCTCTTGAATCTCCCATTGAAACAGACAATAATAAGATGCAGCAGAATAAAAAATCACTTTTTTTTTACCGTTGACCTTTGTTGACTGGGTTGGTGATGTGTTTGGGCTGGAATGGACTGGTGATGTATCTGGGTTGGTAGGGTTGAGACTATTTGGGCTAAGTGAGGAATGGGCTAGGGTTTGATGGGAATGAGTTTGGGGAATGGGCTTGGGTTTGGTAGGATGGGCTAGGGTTTGGTGATGTGTTTGGGCTAGGGTATGGTAATGTGTTTGGTAGACAGCCTTAAGGAAATCTGGAAGACAAGCTGCTCGGGTTAGGCGGATATAGAGCAGACAACTACAGGCGGACGCGACTGGCGGATCTGAACAGGCGACGGTAATTCTGGAGACAAGCGGCAGAGACTGGAGAGAAGACAGGCAACGCGAGGGAGAGACAAGCACAATGCTACAGGCCACGAGGAGACGGCGCTGTGACAGGCGCGGTGCGACAGGCCACGCTGAGACGACGAACAGACGGATAGGGAGAAAGCGCTGGAGGCTGCAGACAAGCTGAGTGCGACAGAGACTGAGCCACGCACAGGAGAGACATGCAGCGTTGACGGTGGATCTGATAGGTGTTTTGTCAGGACCCGCCCCAGCCCAACACTAGAGCATGTGACGTGTCCTGAGAGAACATAATATCTAACATTCTAAATCGACCTTGTTTTAACTTGAAAATTTTGTGTAAGAAATTTACAAAAAATTGGGCAGAGTTTCCCCTAATTATTGAACTATCTATCCTGCAATAAAAGACTTCATTTCTAACATATAGAATTCCACAATCCAGCAAATTTCATATAATTTTACATATCCATAAAGGGGCTCATGGCCAAACATAGCTATACACTGTCAGATACATACTATTCACCGCATAAGACTTTTGATCGTTAGTCCAAAACATAATAGTCAAAATACCCAAGACAAACTGGAAAGGAGATGAAAACAACCTAGACTGCACAACAATAGATGGATCCTAAGCCTCCGGACTCACGTGATGTGGCCTCAAAACCTGTTATCTGGGGGAGGAAAATAAATTTAAAAGGGTGAGCTTGAAGGCTCAGTGAGTGGATAAGTTTTATAAAATAACATAGTACGCATGTATACTATGTATTAATTGTTTATGAATTATCATGAAATACATACTGATAATAATAATCTGCATATAGGTTTTGTTAAAATAAAGTTCTCGTAAATGCATAACTGAGTTTCATGAAATCATCGTAATTTTGTACTTGTAAAAGAAATTGTAAATAACATGTTCATGGTTTATAAGGAAGTGACATTCTGATAAAAATACATGTACATGATTTTTAGAATATGATGATGCTATGATTATTAGTATATAAATAAAATGCATAACCATGAGAAAAACGTATTCAATTACCAAGAGCATTCGGGGATCTTATTTTACACGGAGGAGACATGTAGTACTAGCACTAGCTCTCAACTACATGTGTGGGAAATTTATTTACACAATAAGGAGACATTTAGTATTAGCACTAGCTCTCAACTACATGTGTATTTGCACAATAAGGAGACATTTAGTACTAGCACTAGCTCTCAACTACATGTGTGGGAGATTTATTTGCACAATAAGGAGACATTTAGTACTAGCACTAGCTCTCAACTACACGTGTGGGGAACTTGATATAGCCATTAAAATGGCTCAGTTGGCTTTGCTTATACATGAGTCATGTGCGCACTGACTTAACTGAACTTGTCATCATACTGAACTTATAACATGATACTGAACTTGTAATATCATACTGAACTTGTAATATCATACTGAGTTGGTAAACATCATAGTAATCTGAATTGGACCAAATCTGTTGGTCACGATGTCTTACCAAGTCACTGCATTATCTGAATGCTGAGTATAGCCAACTATCATAAATACATGAGGGGAAGTACTCTGGCAATTGTAAAATATTTGTTGAACTTGCAAGCTTGTATAAAACTTAGTATAAGTAATAAAATTGATTCAATCATAGCTTGCTTGTAAATTTTCTTTCATTTACTTGACTTATTCTGTTAATAAAAATGAAATATATTTTCATGGTGTACAAGTTTTTGAAGTGCATTGAAATTGATATAATACTTAACATGAATGCACTTTTTCATAAATATGCAACTTGTACAAATTGAATTTACTTGAACATGAATGTTTTTTAAAAAAATAATGCTATCCATGCTTTAGAAATAATTCCACTCACTGTACTATGTCACTGTTGGTTCTCTACGTGTACTGTAGGATCTGCTTGTTCAACTCTTCCTAAATAATCATACTTGTGTTAGAACAATAATTGCAACATAGTTTGCTTACTTAAGTCAAACTAATAAAACACTTTAACATATCCAAAATAGGGATTGTTAATAGTTAATTGTTGTTTTTAAGTAATTTTAGGATACCATTAACTTACCCTTATATATTCACATATAATTTTTGGTAAAAATGTCTAAATTCTTTTTTGTAAAAACATACATAAATTAGGCATTTCAATCTTAAAAATCAGATATTTCCCACTCAATTATCAAATGAAAAACCCTTTCAATTTCTTAGAAAACCAATTACTTCAAAACTGATTTTTCAGCACACTTGGAGCAAAACATACCTTTAGTTAAATGACTATTAATTTGTCTAGAAAACTCGGAATAGTGCACCGTAAAATTCATATTAAACTAGACATCTTAAGCTTTAAAACAACATATAATTCATACAATTCCAATCAGTAAAACTATCTCAATTTACATAAATCCGATCGGTTTTTCAAACAGTTTTCCCAGCACCCCTTTTACTTGACATATCCTTGATTAAACAGCCATAACTTTGTCTAGAAATATCGAAATAATAAACCGTAAAATGTTTCAAACAATAGACATGTCAAGCTTTAAAATAAGATATAATTTGTTAAATTCTAAGTTGTATAAACATTTCAAATACCAAAAATACCGAGAGCTTTTGCAGTTTGTGTTTCATAAAACAACCTTCATTTAAATAGGTATAACTTTGTGTAGAAAACTCCAAATTACAAACCGTAAAATTTGGGATAAACTAGACATCCAGATGTTTTCAGAAATATAAGTTACAGACCATAATTCATTGTATAAGTTTCCCAGTTTTCATTTCAATTTTCGGAAAAACAGTTTTACATGAAGTTCAAAACATTACAAAATGACTTGTTCTTGAATTATTTTTGAAAACTTCATACATGGCTGATCCTTTTATGTTACAAACCTATTTTTCAGATCATAAACAGAATTTAAAAGGGGAAAGAAGCTTTGTATACATACCAAAATCACTTGAAGAATTCACTTGAAGAATTGCTTGGTTGCTAAAGTTGAATCTAGTGAAGAAATCCCATTTCAATTTCTGAATTTTTATTTTTTACTCTTAGAAATGTTAAGAGAGAAGAGAGCAAAGAATATGTAATAAGGAATTGAGTCCTCGGAGAGAATCCAAGATGAAGATAAGGATGCTAGTAAGGACATCATATTGTCTCTTACTAGCTCATCATATTGTCTCTTCTTTTTTTCTTTTTTCTTTTTTTTTTTTTAAAAAAATTGTGTCACCGAGAGAAGACAAGAAAGAGGCTGCTGGTGATAATTTTTTTTTTTTTTTTTTTTTTAAGATGAAAAGACTAAAATACCCTTGTCTCATAACAATAAAAGATTTAAGAGTTAGGGACATTTTGGTAATTTTGCTCAAAATTCACATAATTTAATTTAAACACTTTTTGATTTATTAAAACATCTTCACCTCACAAATTAAGCTCATAAATTTTATTTTCTAATTATTAAGGGTAAGATCATAACAATTTTGAAAATATAAGTTTGAGTAAAATTTTAGTTCTTAAAAAGAATGGGGTGTTACAATTCTCCCCCCCTTAAAGAATTTCGTCCTCGAAATTCACATACCTTGGTTAAATAAATTAGGGTATTGGGTACGCATTCGATCTTCAGATTCCCATGTCGCCTCTTCTACTGAATGGTTTCTCCATAATACCTTTACCAATGGAATTGTTTTGTTTCGCAACACTTGTTGTTTACGATCAAGTATTTCCACTGGTTTTTCTTCATAGGTCAAATTTTCTTTTACTTGAACTGGTTGGGGTTCAATGATATGCGACGGGTCTGAAATGTATCCACGAAGCATTGAAATATGAAATACATCATGGATCCTAGAAAGTTCTGGTGGTAGAGCTAAACGGTATGCCACAGGACCAATTTTCTCTGAAATCTTATATGGACCAATGTAACGTGGACTTAGCTTGCCACGTCTTCCAAATCGAACAACACCTTTCCATGGTGATAACTTTAAGAATACTTGATCTCCAACTTTATATTCACGCTCCTTAATATTATTATCTGCATAACTCTTTTGTCTATCTTGTGCCATCTTCAATTTTGCCTTGACTACTTGAATTTTATCAGTGAGCATTTCTATATACTCTGGGCCTAACATTCTTCTTTCACCTACCTCATCCCAGCATATGGGTGTTCTACATTTCCTACCATATAGTGCTTCATATGGAGCCATCTCAATGCTCGAATGGTAGCTATTGTTGTATGCAAACTCCATTAATGGTAAATGATCATCCCAATTACCCTTAAATTGCAAAACACAAGCTCGTAACATTTGTTCAAGGGTTTGAATTGTTCGCTCTGATTGTCCATCAGTTTGAGGATGAAAAGCAGTACTGAAGCGTAACTTCGTTCCCATAGCATCTTGCAATTTAGACCAAAATTGAGAAGTAAATCTTGAATTTCTATCAGAAACAATGGATACTGGAGCTCCATGTAATCTCACAATTTCATCCACATATAATTTGGCAAGTTTTACCAATGGAAATGTTTGTTTCACAGGCAAAAAGTGTGCAGATTTGGTTAAGCGATCCACAATTACCCATATCCCATCATGGCCACATTGGGTACGAGGAAGACCGTAGAGAAAATCCATTGTTATGTGTTCCCATTTCCATTCAGGAATAGGAAGTGGCTGAAGAGGTCCAGCGGGTTTCTGGTGCTCAGATTTCACTTGCTGACAAATTAAACACCTTGCTACAAATTCTGCAATTTCTCGTTTCATTCCACGCCACCAGTAATTTTCCTTTAGAGTTCGATACATTTTAGTACTACCTGGATGCATAGCATAAGCTGAACTATGTGCTTCCTCTAATATTTCTCTCTTAAGGCTTTCAACATTTGGTACACATAACCGATTTTTAAAAGTCATAGTTCCATCTTCTCGAACTGAAAAATCTGTTTGATGTCCACTTTCTATTTCGCCCTTCAATTTTGACAAAAAGGAGTCTTGTGATTGAGATTCACGAATTCTATCAATCAAAACAGGTCTTACTCTAAAACTTGCAAGTAGAATTCCTGAATGATCTGCTGATAGTTCCACATTCAATTTCCTTAATTCCACCAGTAGTGAATGATGGACTGCTTGTAGGCTTGCTAATGAACTTGTTGCTTTCCTACTGAGAGCATCTGCTACTACATTTGCTTTTCCTGGGTGATAGTCAATAACACAATCATAATCCTTGATTAACTCCAACCATCGTCTTTGTCTCAAGTTAAGCTCCTTTTGAGTCAATAAGTACGTCAAACTCTTGTGGTCTGTGAATATTTGACATTTTTCACCATACAGATAATGTCTCCATATTTTTAAGGCAAAAACCACTGCTGCTAATTCCAAATCATGGGTTGGATAATTCAATTCATGCCTTTTGAGTTGTCTAGAAGCATAGGCAATCACCTTACCATCTTGCATTAGCACACAACCTAATCCTTGATGAGAAGCATCACTATATACCACAAATCCCCCACCACTAGAAGGAAGTGTAAGCACTGGTGTAGAAGTTAATCGCCTTTTAAGCTTTTGAAAACTTTCTTCACATTCACTTGACCAATCAAACTTAGCATTTTTTTCGAGTAAGACGGGTCAAAGGTAAAGCAACTTTGGAAAAATTTTCAACAAAACGACGGTAGTATCCAGCTAACCCAAGAAAACTCCGTATTTCTGTTACATTTTTAGGTCTTTCCCAATTCACCACTGCTTCCACCTTTTGTGGATCAACATAGATGCCTTCAGCCGAAATAACATGTCCAAGAAAAACCACCCTATCTAACCAAAATTGGCACTTACTAAATTTTGCATATAATCGCTTTTGTCTTAAGATTTCCAAGACAATGCGGAGGTGTTGTTCATGTTCCTTCTCACTCTGAGAGTACACCAAAATGTCATCAATAAAAACAATAACAAATCTATCCAAGAAAGGTTGGAATACTCGATTCATTAAATCCATGAATGCTGCTGGGGCATTAGTAAGTCCAAATGGCATAACCAGAAACTCATAATGCCCATAACGAGTTCTAAATGCAGCCTTTGGCACATCTGAATCCTTGATACGAAGTTGATGATATCCTGACCTTAAATCAATTTTTGAGAATACCCTTGCATCTTTCAACTGATCAAACAAATCATCGATACGAGGTAAAGGGTATTTGTTACGTACAGTCACCTTATTGAGTTGTCTAAAATCAATACACAATCTCATGGTGCCATCCTTTTTCTTTACAAAGAGAACGGGAGCACCCCAAGGTGATATACTAGGTCTAATGAAACCTTTATCCACCAATTCTTGTAATTGAACTTTTAGCTCCTTTAATTCCTTTGGTGCCATTCTGTATGGTGCTTGCGATATTGGGGTTGTTCCAGGTAACAAGTCAATGGTGAATTCTACCTCACGGTTAGGTGGTAATCCTGGAAGATCATCTGGAAAGACATCTGAAAATTCTCGTACTACTGGAACATCCTCCAACTTTATTTCACTTACTCTAGTATCAATCACATGAGCTAAATATGCTGTACAATTCTTTCTGAGCATTCGCTTAGCAGTAAGGGCAGATACTATACACTGTGGGAGAATTTGACGTTCTCCTTGAAAGGTAATTTCAGGTTGATTAGGACTTTTAAACAATACCTCCTTTTTAAAACAATCAATGGAGGCATGATGAGTAGCTAACCAATCCATCCCTAATATTGCATCGAAATCACGAATGTCGAGGGGAATTAAGTTGGCTTTTAACTCAAGATCACGGATCTTTACAACACTATCCTTAAAGACATTACTTGCTAATAATGAATCACCAATTGGAGTGACTACCTCCATTGGACTTTCTAATGGTTCTAAATTTTTGTTTGCATGCATTGAAAAGATTCTTGATACAAAGGAATGTGTTGAACCAGGATCAATTAAAATATGAGCATCTTGATTAAAGATAGATAACGTACCCATTACAACATCAGGCGATGCTTGTGCTTCCTGGTTGGTTAAAGCAAACACTCTACCTCGAGTCCTAGGATGACCAGGTTGACTTTGTTGGCGGCTTACATTTGGATTAACAGGTTGAGCTCGACTAGTGGATGCTTCTAACCCACTTTGTTGTAGTCCTTGATTGATAATGCGGGTATTTTGCCCTTGAGAAGACATTACCCCTTGTACTTGATTGTTAGACTGAGCAAGAGATGGACAATTCTTTATCATGTGCCCAAACTGACCACAATGAAAACATTCACCTCTACCCATCCTGCAAGGGCCTTCATGTCTTTTGCCACATGTTGAGCATTGGGGATAAATAATCTGGCTTTGTTGTTGATTTTGATTTCTTTGTCTATAAAAAAAAAAGCCTTGAATCTTGATTTTGGTTGCCAGCTCTTTGTTGTACTGTGGTTTGACTGAAATTAGTGCCCTGACTAGTACGATCTTGAGGTCTAAAACTGCTCATGCTACCTCCTGTCCCCACTTGACTTGTAAATTGTTTCTTTAATGGTCTACTACTCGAGGCACCATCAGACCAATTCTTGCGTATATTTTTCTGCCTTTGTATTTCTCTATAGCGTTGGCCTTCAGAAATACTACACTCCACTCTTAATGCAGCCTGTACTAGTGCACCGTATTGAGTGTGTTCAGATGAGGAGAGTGGGGTTCTAATCACTTCTCGAAGGCCTTGCAAAAATCGATTGCATTTATCTGATTCAACTTCTACGAGTCGAGGAGCATAACGGGACAACTCAGTAAATCTTTGCTCATATTCTGCAATCCCCATTGGTCCCTGAACAAGTCTCAGAAATTCTGCTTGTTTCATGTCACGGTAAACACTTGGAAAATATTGATCATCATAAGCTTTTCGAAAATTATCCCAAGTAATAGTTGCAGGATCAATATGTTGTCGTTGAAAAGAAGCCCACCAACGGTAAGCACTACCTTCCAGCAAGTATGATGCCAATAAAACTTTTCGATCCTCTGGACAAACCATGACAGTAAACATCCTTTCAATCTTTGTAATCCAATCATCTGCAACTGCTGCATCTAAGGTACCAGAAAATCTTGTAGCACCAAGCTTGATAGCACGCTCAATGCTATAATCTCTATCAATAGGATTCTGATTTCTGCTCTCCAGTAGAGTTGTAAGAACACGAGTTAACTCACGAATAGGGTCATGTATTTCAGGATCATTAACTTGATGAGGAGCAACATTTTCTACATGGGGCAAATCTTGTGGTGGTGCATGAACATGTGCATCTGCTATAGACTCTACATGTGTATCAGTGTCACTGTCATCTCTCCTAATCGCAGCTGGTCTATTAGGGAGTGGTTTCCTAGGACGTCCACGACCACGAGGAGGCATACTTCTATCTAAACTGTAAAACAAAGAAAAAGAAACATCAATAAGAGGATACTGTCAAACTTAATGTCTACCTATACATAACAAACTTAACCTGGCTCTGATACCAAATTGTCAGGACCCGCCCCAGCCCAACACTAGAGCATGTGACGTGTCCTGAGAGAACATAATATCTAACATTCTAAATCGACCTTGTTTTAACTTGAAAATTTTGTGTAAGAAATTTACAAAAAATTGGGCAGAGTTTCCCCTAATTATTGAACTATCTATCCTGCAATAAAAGACTTCATTTCTAACATATAGAATTCCACAATCCAGCAAATTTCATATAATTTTACATATCCATAAAGGGGCTCATGGCCAAACATAGCTATACACTGTCAGATACATACTATTCACCGCATAAGACTTTTGATCGTTAGTCCAAAACATAATAGTCAAAATACCCAAGACAAACTGGAAAGGAGATGAAAACAACCTAGACTGCACAACAATAGATGGATCCTAAGCCTCCGGACTCACGTGATGTGGCCTCAAAACCTGTTATCTGGGGGAGGAAAATAAATTTAAAAGGGTGAGCTTGAAGGCTCAGTGAGTGGATAAGTTTTATAAAATAACATAGTACGCATGTATACTATGTATTAATTGTTTATGAATTATCATGAAATACATACTGATAATAATAATCTGCATATAGGTTTTGTTAAAATAAAGTTCTCGTAAATGCATAACTGAGTTTCATGAAATCATCGTAATTTTGTACTTGTAAAAGAAATTGTAAATAACATGTTCATGGTTTATAAGGAAGTGACATTCTGATAAAAATACATGTACATGATTTTTAGAATATGATGATGCTATGATTATTAGTATATAAATAAAATGCATAACCATGAGAAAAACGTATTCAATTACCAAGAGCATTCGGGGATCTTATTTTACACGGAGGAGACATGTAGTACTAGCACTAGCTCTCAACTACATGTGTGGGAAATTTATTTACACAATAAGGAGACATTTAGTATTAGCACTAGCTCTCAACTACATGTGTATTTGCACAATAAGGAGACATTTAGTACTAGCACTAGCTCTCAACTACATGTGTGGGAGATTTATTTGCACAATAAGGAGACATTTAGTACTAGCACTAGCTCTCAACTACACGTGTGGGGAACTTGATATAGCCATTAAAATGGCTCAGTTGGCTTTGCTTATACATGAGTCATGTGCGCACTGACTTAACTGAACTTGTCATCATACTGAACTTATAACATGATACTGAACTTGTAATATCATACTGAACTTGTAATATCATACTGAGTTGGTAAACATCATAGTAATCTGAATTGGACCAAATCTGTTGGTCACGATGTCTTACCAAGTCACTGCATTATCTGAATGCTGAGTATAGCCAACTATCATAAATACATGAGGGGAAGTACTCTGGCAATTGTAAAATATTTGTTGAACTTGCAAGCTTGTATAAAACTTAGTATAAGTAATAAAATTGATTCAATCATAGCTTGCTTGTAAATTTTCTTTCATTTACTTGACTTATTCTGTTAATAAAAATGAAATATATTTTCATGGTGTACAAGTTTTTGAAGTGCATTGAAATTGATATAATACTTAACATGAATGCACTTTTTCATAAATATGCAACTTGTACAAATTGAATTTACTTGAACATGAATGTTTTTTAAAAAAATAATGCTATCCATGCTTTAGAAATAATTCCACTCACTGTACTATGTCACTGTTGGTTCTCTACGTGTACTGTAGGATCTGCTTGTTCAACTCTTCCTAAATAATCATACTTGTGTTAGAACAATAATTGCAACATAGTTTGCTTACTTAAGTCAAACTAATAAAACACTTTAACATATCCAAAATAGGGATTGTTAATAGTTAATTGTTGTTTTTAAGTAATTTTAGGATACCATTAACTTACCCTTATATATTCACATATAATTTTTGGTAAAAATGTCTAAATTCTTTTTTGTAAAAACATACATAAATTAGGCATTTCAATCTTAAAAATCAGATATTTCCCACTCAATTATCAAATGAAAAACCCTTTCAATTTCTTAGAAAACCAATTACTTCAAAACTGATTTTTCAGCACACTTGGAGCAAAACATACCTTTAGTTAAATGACTATTAATTTGTCTAGAAAACTCGGAATAGTGCACCGTAAAATTCATATTAAACTAGACATCTTAAGCTTTAAAACAACATATAATTCATACAATTCCAATCAGTAAAACTATCTCAATTTACATAAATCCGATCGGTTTTTCAAACAGTTTTCCCAGCACCCCTTTTACTTGACATATCCTTGATTAAACAGCCATAACTTTGTCTAGAAATATCGAAATAATAAACCGTAAAATGTTTCAAACAATAGACATGTCAAGCTTTAAAATAAGATATAATTTGTTAAATTCTAAGTTGTATAAACATTTCAAATACCAAAAATACCGAGAGCTTTTGCAGTTTGTGTTTCATAAAACAACCTTCATTTAAATAGGTATAACTTTGTGTAGAAAACTCCAAATTACAAACCGTAAAATTTGGGATAAACTAGACATCCAGATGTTTTCAGAAATATAAGTTACAGACCATAATTCATTGTATAAGTTTCCCAGTTTTCATTTCAATTTTCGGAAAAACAGTTTTACATGAAGTTCAAAACATTACAAAATGACTTGTTCTTGAATTATTTTTGAAAACTTCATACATGGCTGATCCTTTTATGTTACAAACCTATTTTTCAGATCATAAACAGAATTTAAAAGGGGAAAGAAGCTTTGTATACATACCAAAATCACTTGAAGAATTCACTTGAAGAATTGCTTGGTTGCTAAAGTTGAATCTAGTGAAGAAATCCCATTTCAATTTCTGAATTTTTATTTTTTACTCTTAGAAATGTTAAGAGAGAAGAGAGCAAAGAATATGTAATAAGGAATTGAGTCCTCGGAGAGAATCCAAGATGAAGATAAGGATGCTAGTAAGGACATCATATTGTCTCTTACTAGCTCATCATATTGTCTCTTCTTTTTTTCTTTTTTCTTTTTTTTTTTTTAAAAAAATTGTGTCACCGAGAGAAGACAAGAAAGAGGCTGCTGGTGATAATTTTTTTTTTTTTTTTTTTTTAAGATGAAAAGACTAAAATACCCTTGTCTCATAACAATAAAAGATTTAAGAGTTAGGGACATTTTGGTAATTTTGCTCAAAATTCACATAATTTAATTTAAACACTTTTTGATTTATTAAAACATCTTCACCTCACAAATTAAGCTCATAAATTTTATTTTCTAATTATTAAGGGTAAGATCATAACAATTTTGAAAATATAAGTTTGAGTAAAATTTTAGTTCTTAAAAAGAATGGGGTGTTACATGTTTCGACTGTCAGGAGACGAGGAAAAAGATAGAATCCTCTTTTCGAACCTTCGCTCTGATACCAAGTCAAATATACTGTGAATGAAATATATTTCTTATTGTATTCTTACCTCACAATAGAAGTATTTATAGAAAATAAAATACAAGAGTCCTGAATAAACTAGAATCATGTACAACCTAGAATTCTATTACAGATAGACACATATTAATTACAATATATTATATATACACTAATTACATGACTCACGCTAACAGCTACTACAACACCAGCGTTGCCGGAACCTCAGGAACCATAGTCTATGGTTTTTTCTTTTGTCGTGGAGATGTCTCCACCGATGTGTGTTAGAAATTTAAAATTTTTAGAAAGTTTTTGAAAATAACAACTTTTATAGATTTAAAAAGTTACTAATTTTTTGAAAGTTTTTACAAACTATTATTATTAGAAAGTTTTTGGAAACAACCTTATTAAAAAGTTTTTGAAAATTACTATTTTTATTTTTAGAAGGTTTTTAAAAATTACAATTTTTAAATATATTTTGAAAAAATCCTTATTATAAAATTTTTTAAAATTATAATTTTTATAAATTTTTAAAAAGTTATTATTTGTAGAATTTTTTTTAAATTACTATTTTTAATTTTTTCTTTAATTTCCTATTTGTAGAAGGTTTTTGAGAGTTACTATTTTTAGAACATTTGTCGAAATTTAATTTTTAAATTTTTTTAAAAATTATTATTTTTAGTATGTTTTTCAAAAATAACTATTTTTATAATGCTTTTTAAAATTACTATTTTTAGAAAAAATTTTGAAATGCTATTATTATAAAGTTTTTTGAAACTACTATTATTATAAAGTTTTATAAAATTAATATTTTTTAAAAAAAATTTGAAAACTACAATATTTAGAAAAATTTTGTAGCTTACTATTTTTATTTTTAGAAGGTTTTAAAAATAAAATTTTTAGAAATTTTTTTAAAATTACAATTTTTATAATGTTTTTAAAAGTTATTATTTTTAGAAAGTTTTTGAAAATTATTATTTTTAGAAAATTTTGAAAAATTACTAGTTTTTGAAATGTTTTGAAATTTTCTATTCTTAGAAAGTTTTAAAAAATTGTTATTTTTGAAAGCTGTTTTTTTTATTAGAATATTTTTGAAAGCTTTTGAAAATTACAATTTTCAGAATTTTTGGAAAATAAATTTTTTCAGGTCGTTCTGAAAAATTACAATTTTTTGAAATTTTTTGAAATTTCCTATTCTTAGTAAGTTTTTCAAAATTGTTATTTTTTCAAGCTTTTGAAAATTACAAGTTTTACAAGTATTGGAAAATAACTTTTTCTTAGATAGTTTTGAAAAATTATTATTTTTGGAAAGTTTTTTAAAAATTTCTTATAATTTTTTTTAAACTTCTATATTTTTAATGTTTTTGAAAGCTATTATTTTTAAAAAGTTATTGAAAATTAGTATTTTTATTAACTTTTTTTACAAATTTTTCAAAAATTACAACTTTTTGTATAGTTTTTGAAAGTTACTAAATTTTTTAAAATTTTGGAAAATTATTATTTGTTGAATGTTTTAAAAATTTATTTGCTAAGATATTTTTTGAAAATTAATATTTTTAGAAATTTTTTAAAAATTCATATTTTAAGAAATCTTTTGAAAATTACTATTTTTTTTAAAAAAAAAAAACTTATTACTTTTAGAAATTTTTTCAAAATTACTATTTAAAAAAAATGACTATTTATAAAGTTTTGAAAAATTACTATTATTTAAAAAAATTTAAAAAAAAATTTAAGAATTTTTTATATATTTAAATTCTATAGTTCTTCTAAAGTGATAAAATATTTGTGAAATCCAGTATTTACCATTAATGAATAATATATATTTAATTATATATGTTAGTTTTAAATTAACAAAATTTATGTTAAAAAATAAAATAAATTTAAATTTTTTTTAACAAATATTAAGTGTTATTTATAAATTATAATAGAATTAAAAAATTTAAATAAAATGTATTTTAATTATAAAATTTTATTTTTCTTAAGTAAATATATAAGATAAAAAACAATTGTAAGAGAATTGTATTAGGGGATTTGATGGAGCAAGAAGTGTAATCTCCTAACCCACCCATTCGAATATTTTTGAAAATTACTAGTTTTATAAAGTTATTTATTTAAATTTCAATGTTTTTGAAAAATACTATTTTTAGAATTTTTTTTTGAAAAATGACTAATTATAGAAACTTTTAAAAAATTCACTTTTTTAAAAAATAACAAGAAAATGATAATTTTTAGAAAAATTTTGAAAATTAATATATTTAAATTTTTTTTGAACAATTAATAATTTTATAATTTTTTTGAAAATTACTAATTTTATAAAAAATTTGAAAATTACTATTTTTAAGAAATTTTTTAAGATTACTATTTTTAGAAAAAAATTCAAAATTACTATTCCTATAAAGTTTTTGAAAACTACTATATTTATAAATTTTTTGTAAGTTACTCTTTTTATATTTAGAAGGTTTTTTAAAATTACTATTTTTATAAATTTTGAAAGTTATTATTTTTAAAATAATTTATTTAGAAAATTTTGAAAAATTACTTTTTTTATAAAGTTTAAAACATTAAATTTTTTAGAAAGTTTTTTTAAAATTAATATTTTTTGAAAATTTTTGAAATTAATATTTTTATAAAGGTTCTAAATTTGTATATTTAGAAATTTTTGAAAAATAATTTTTTAAGAAAGTTTTTAAAAATTATTATAGAATTTTTTATATATATTAAAAATACAATTTTTAGAATGGTTTTTAAAAATTCCTATTTTTATAAATTTACTATTTTTAGAAATTTTTTAAAAATTACCATTTTTAGAAAAAAAAAAATTGATATTTACTATGTTTTGGAATTTACTATTGTTAGCATGTTTTTAAAAATTACTATTATTAGAAAGTTTTTGAAAATAACTATTTTTAAGAGTTTTTTAAAAGATACTATTTTTTAAAAGTTTTATTAGAAAGTTTTTGAAAATTACTATTTTTATGTTTAGAAGGTTTTGAAAAATCACATTTTTTATATATTTTTTTAATATTTAAATTAACTAATTTACCACTATATAACATATAATTATTTATAATAAAAAGTGCATGTATTTATATAAGAAATATACAATACATTTAGACATCATCTTTATATACAAATAACAATACAATATATTGAAACAAAATAATTTTTCAATACAAGAGTAAAAAATAAAATATTTAATACTTATTTAAATAACTTGGAAAAATACAGAAAATAAAGGAAAACTTATAATAGATTGTTGTGGCCGGGGAGAGAGGAAGTTATCGACAGGTAAGATAATGGTGAGGAACGATTGTAGTGGTTGTTCGTGGGATTGATTCTACTACTTAAATAAATAGAATAATAATAATATTTTTATTAAATTTTTTTCTATTATTATTTATATTCTTATTATATTTTTATTCTATAAAATCTTAAAAATTAAAAAAATTAAAAAAATTAAAAAAATAAAAAGAGAGAGAGAGAGAAAGAAAGAGAGAAAGAAGAAATCAATGCTACGTCCTGCATTATGTTAAAATAAGTAGGGAAATTACCAAAAATAGCACCCCCTAAAAATTATAATAACAAAACTAGCACCTCTGTGTTCAATTAAAATTGAACGTTTAATATTGAACGTTCAATATTCAATTTGAACGTAAAATATTGAACGTTCAATATTAAATAGGTGTAATTGTCGTCATTCAATTCTAATTGAACGGATAATATTGAACGTTCAATATTGAACGAGTCTAAATTATCGTCGTTCAATTTTAATTGAACACAGGGGTGCTAGTTTTGTTATTATAATTTTTAGGGGGTGTTAGTTTTGTTATTTTCCCTAATAAGTATTATGTTAGGTAATATGTAGGTGGATATTTTTAAAAAAAATTAGACATTTTACTATAAAAAATGAATTAAGATTAAAATATATTTTTTTAATAGTTAAAAAATTTTAAATGTTTATTTTTAATAATTTAAAATTTAAAATAATTACTTTTATAATAATAAAATTAATAATTTTAAATTTCAAAATTAAAATACATTTGAACTTTTTTCGACCCCACCCAAATTTCAACTGGGACTATATTCAGCTAATCTGCCACAAATGACTTCAAGTACTCCACTTTGTCTTGGATAAAGTCTTATATTATATATAATCGTTATATTTATCAGTTATTATAATAAATTAAATGTTGATTGTTTAATTTTATTAAAAAAATAATAATATTAAACATATAAATAATATTAATAATTTAAATTTATAAAAAAATATATAATATATTATATCCAAAAATTTCTACTTTCACTTGGTCGTTAATATTTAATGATTATGCTCCATAATTTGAGGAAAAAGGAAAATGTTCTTTATCATAATAAATAAATGAAAAATACTACTTAAAATATAATTTTATTGTTGTTTATAGGATAAATAGTAATTAAATATATATTATTAAAATTTATACGTTATTTATTATGCGTTAGTCAATTATATTTTATATGCAAATAGTAGTATATAGCATTACTTATGACAAATGCACATAGGTTCTTTGTTTATATAAGTTAAAGAAGTTTAGTTTTTTTTTTTTTTTTTTCTAAGAGTAATTCTCGACAATACTATTAAGATGAAACCTGATTTGAAAAATAAATCTAAAATTAAGTAATAAATATAACATAAAATTTAATGTCATATATTCAATTAATATTTATCACATAAGTGGTAATAGAGTTATATATAATTTAGCAGTATAATAATAAATTTTAAGTTTTTTTAATTTAATTTAATTTTTTAGTTATTATTATTTAATTTTTAAATATAATCTATAAAATTAATAATTTCATAATAATTAAAAAATTTGAAAAATAAAACGAAAAAAATTGTTTTTATTTATTTATGTTAACTTATTCAAACCATCACTGGTTAGTTAAATAGACTTGTTCATGATTATAACTTATTCAAACCATCACTGCGAAATAAAGACTTGAAATAGAGGCCCAATGCTTCAGACGAAATTTTTGCCTCATATCGATTCACGACGTCGTTTTTGCTGTGTAAGTTTACATTTTTGTTCCCGCGTATCAATTTTGCGTTAATCTTTCTGGTCAAGTTTCTTCGATCATAATTCCTCGCCTCTTCGCGTTTTTTGCAGAATGTTTTCTAAATTTCTGTAAACTGTACGTATGTTATCAAAATTTATGAAAATCTTATATAATTTCTGTAAACTGTACGTATGTTATCCAAATTTCTGGAAATCTTATATAATTTCTGTAAACTGTACGTATGTTATCCAAAAATTATATAAGGTTTTCATAAATTTTGATAACATACGTACAGTTTACAGAAATTTCTGGAAAATAGGGATACTGGAATACATACGCAGATCAGTGGCAGAAGATGATTGATAACGGCTTGCAGCAGTTGACGGAACTGTTCATCATCGTTTTCTATATCAGCGGAAGGTAACCCACTTAAATTCTTTGGTGGGAAAGGAAGTAAGTAGAAAGAACCCAAATACAAGTTCTCAAAAACAGAGGTCAAACTGAAACCCTAAAGAGAGAGAGAGAGCACAAAACAAGAAGTGGGTTCAGTAGGTTTTCACTCAAATGTCAAAAGAGGGAATTTTAAGAGTGTCTTCATTGCCACAAACAACCTTAGCTCTCTCCCAGATCTGAAGAAGAAATAATTCCTTCATTGAAAACAAACCTTGTTCCACTTTTCTTTTTTTTTTTTTTTCTTTTTTTAAAATATAGTTAAAGAATGTAATAAAAGCAAAGGATAGAACCCCTTTAACAAAGGGGCAACAGATATGGGACAGAACGAGAGAGAAAGATGGGACAGAACGAAAGAGAAAGATTAAAGCTTTTTTTTTTTTTCAGACCTAAATCCAATTAATGAGGATAATTTTGTAAATACAGTGTTTAATTGTAATCCAAAACGATTCGTATCAATTTTAATTCATGTTATTTTTGTCCAATTTATAGCTCTCTCTATATTCTATATCAGTCCCGATCTCCCATCACTGCTTAGCTAAATAGACTTGTTCGTAATTATGACTTATTCAAATTTCAAACCATCACTGTTTAAATAAAAGATGTTGACTTAGGCTTGACGCTATAATGTGATCAGTGATGTCCCCATCCACTAGGCCCACACCACACTTGTGTATTTTTCTACCTTAATTGACACGTCCATAAATTATCAAAAGTTTGTAATTCAAAGAGGAGAACCAAACATTAATTAAAAAAAAAAAAACACCTAGAGCGCATAACCGACGAGATCGATGTCTTCCACTAAAACCCATGTTGTAAGAGTAATGTTCGATAGTATTTAGAAAAAACATGAGTTGTATTATTATTTATATGTAAAATAATAATAAATTAAATAATAAATATGATATAAAATTTAATAATATATATTTAGTTAATTTTTTTTACATAAATATCGATAAAATTATGTACAATTTGGTAGTATCAGTTCAATGATAAATAATCAAATTTTAAATCTTTTAATTTAATTTAAATTTTTTATTAATTTTTTAGTCATTATTATTTAATTCAAAATAAAATTTAATTGATAATTCAATAATAATTAATAAATAATTAAAAAAAAAAAAACACGACTAGAGCTAGTTATAAATTATAAGTTTATAACCGACATGTCGTCCACTAAAACCCATGTTGTTTTATTTGTAATCTCTAAGATTTGGTTTATTGCCTTTATCAATAGAGGAGCTACCTTAGAACTTCGAAGTTATGATTGCTCAAATACAACTACTTTTAAAGCCAACAGTTCTTTCCAAATCAATCAAAATCGCCTACTATCTTTCAACAGTTCTTTCCTTTGAAGTTATAATAGATTATTGTGGGGTGAGGAGAGAGGAAGTTATCAACAAGTAAGATAATGGTGAGAAACGACTGTAGTGGTGTTTTGCGGGGTTGAATTTGTGAGTTGTTTTGGCTAATTCTCGCTGCTATGTAACTCAGAAAGTTTATCGGTGGATGCTCCATGTGGTTACGCTACTTAGTGAATTTATTTTGGAGTTGTTAAACCATAATATGATGGATATTAAAAAAATACGTATCTTGCGCACTCCGCGTATACCACTAGTAATGATACACATTGGGCTTGTTCTAAAATTAGGCCAACATTTGTGCATAAGAGTCAAGAGTCAAGAGTCAAGAGTCAAGAGTCAAGAGTCAAGACTAATGGATTTGTGTAGGAAGTCACAGAAAGTTCAATATATAGATATTTGTCCACTAATAAAAATAATTTAAATTATTTTTATATTTAATTTAAAATAAAATATAAAATATTATAACAATACGTTCAATACTCATTACTTTCACTTTTTTTTTTTTTTTTGAATATGTTAAAATACTCTATTTTTTTTCTTCATATTTTTATAGTTATTTTTTTTATTATTTAAAAATAAAAATAAAATATTTTATAATTTTATAAATATTACTTTAATATTTATCATTATCTTGATTCCATTACTTAATAGTAATATTAATAATAATATTTTTATTAAATTTTATTACTATTATCATTATCATTATCATTATCATTATCATTATTATTATATTTTTATTCTGCAAAACAAATATTAAATTAAAAAATTAAAAAAAAAAGAGAGAAAAAAATCAATGCTACGTCGTGCTTGGAGAAATTTCAGCAAGAAAAAAAGTCATCGCCTTATGTTAAAAGATGTATTTAGTTAGGTAATATGTTGGTGGATATTTTTAATAAAAATTAGATATTTTCGTATAAAATATGTAATTTAATTTTAAGATTAAAATATATATTTTTAATAATTTAAAATTAAAAATAATTACTTTTATATTAATAGAATTAATAATTCTTAATTACAAAATTACAAAATTAAAATACATTTTGACTTGTTTGGACCCCACCCAAATTTCAACTGGAATTATATTCAACTAATCCGCCACAAATGACTTCAAGGACTCCACTATGTCTTGGACAGATAATATTATATATAATATTTATATTTATCACGTATTATAATAAATTAATTTTAATTAATTATTTTTATTAAAAAATTAATATTAAATATATGAATAATATTAACATTCGAATTTATAAAAAATATACAACATATTATGTTAAAAAAATTCTCCTATAACTTGGTATTTAATGATTATGCTTTGAGAAAAGGAAAATGTTCTTTATTATAATAAATAAATGAAAAATACTATTTAATAATGAGATATAATTTTGTTGTGGTTGATGTAACAAATAGTAATTAGATATAGATTATTAGAATTTGTGTTTTATTTATTACTTATTGTGTGCTTTAGTTAATTATATTTTACACATAACTAGAAGGGCATAGCATTACTCAAAACAAATGCAAAAGTTTAATTCATTTATTATTTTTTTAACAGTAATACAAGATGAAACATGATTTGTATTATGATTTATGTGTAAAGTAATAATGGATAAATTATAAATTAAACAATAAATATGGTATGACCTGAATGGTATGAACTGAGAGCTCATGACTTGAAGATGAGGACTTCAGAAGATCAGATCATCCAAGTATGACCTGAATGGTACGACCTAAATGGTATGAACTGAGAGCTCATGACTTGAAGATGAGGACTTCAGAAGATCAGATCATCCAAGTATGACCTGAATGGTATGAACTGAGAGCTCATGACTTGAAGATGAGGACTTCAGAAGATCAGATCATCCAAGTACGACCTGAATGGTATGAACTGAGAGCTCATGACTTGAAGATGAGGACTTCAGAAGATCAGATCATCCAAGTATGACCTGAATGGTATGAACTGAGAGCTTATTACTTGAAGATGAGGACTTCAGAAGATCAGATCATCCAAGTATGACCTGAATGGTACGACCTGAATGGTATGAACTGAGAGCTCATGACTTGAAGATGAGGACTTCAGAAGATCAGATCATCCAAGTATGACCTGAATGGTACGACCTCAATGGTATGAACTGAGAGCTCATGACTTGAAGATGAGGACTTCAGAAGATCAGATCATCCAAGTATGACCTGAATGGTACGACCTGAATGATATGAACTGAGAACTCAGGACTTGAAGATGAGGACTTCGAAAGATCAGATTATCTGTGTACGACTGAAAGATGATGACCTAATCAAGACTAGTAGGATCTTCAACTCCAAAACATCTGACAAGTTCAATTCTGACACTGAGTATACAAGTCTGACATCATACACCTATGTCAGACCTGGTTGTACCTATTGTATCATGACACATGTAAATTTATGTCTATATATATCCAAATGTAATTCTCATTGTAGAGGCTGAGCATTTAATACTAAAATTCTAGTGTGAGGAGAATTCTCTAAAAACAATTGGCGCCTACCGTGGGGACTCAAGTTTTTTAGCTCTTGCTATTTTCCTTTGAGACCTTAAATTTAGTTCATAATAAGAGAATTAGTCCATACATTGGGATTTTTAGTTCGTCACTCAAAATTCAATCATGACATGACGTCCTCCTAAAGAATTGACAACTCAGAGATCAAACACATACAATCGATCTTTTTGGCTTCATCGATTTGAATCATCACCCAGTTGTCTTAGCTCACCCACAAATAACAGAGAATTATGAAATCACTTGACTCTCTTGCAGATCTACATACGACCTAATATTGAAGACGTTGAGGTTGATCTTTGTACGACCTGATGTTGAAGATCTGCTTTTGGATGGTCTATGTACGACCTGGTGCTGAAGACCTATTGAGATTGGCCTTTGTACGACCTGATGTTGAAGATCTTCTTTTGGATGGTCTATGTACGACCTGGTGCTGAAGACGTGTTGAGGTTGGTCTTTGTACGACCTGTTGTTGAAGATCTACTTTTGGATGGTCTATGTACGACCTGATGCTGAAGACCTATTGAGATTGGCCTTTGTACGACCTGATGTTGAAGATCTGCTTTTGGATAGTCTATGTACGACCTGATGTTGAAGTCATGTTGATGAACAAATTTGGAAGATCGAATGAGTAAGATTTGGTGGTTATGACCTGTTGAGTATTGTTCAAGTATGACCTAGTAGATATGACCTGATGGTTATGAACTCATAAGTAAGACTTGATGAAGACCTGCTAAGTATTTTCAAGAGAAGATAAATATTGAAGGAGCATGCAAAACAAAAAGACATTAACTTCAAGCAAGGACCATTTCATAAGGTGTCATATCTATCTCTTTTATTACATTTTGTTTTGTCGTTATATGTTGAGTATTATGTTATTCTAACAATATATATGTTATATGGCCATTAAGTGTCAAATCATTTTAAATATAAAATAAGCATATGATCATTAGTAAAAAGAATATATCAGGGACGAGACATCATCAAAAGCTTCATTCAGCCAGGCCAAAGAGCCAAATCGCGATTAAAATAACGTGAAGAGTTCCCAAATGGAGAACCTATTCTTAGAGGATCAACATAATGACGACAGACTCAGATCGGTCATTTGTCCCTCATCACTAATAATGTGATATTGCAAACAAATGCGAAGAGTTCCCAAATGGAGAACCTATTCCTAGAGGATCAACATAATGACGACAGACTCAGATCGGTCATTTGTCCCTCATCACGAATAAAATAACATGATATCGCGAGTTACATCGCGAAGAGTTCCCAAATGGAGAACCTATTCCTAAAGGATCAACATAATGACGACAGACTCAGATCGGTCATTTGTCCCTCATCACTAATAATGTGATATCGCAAACAAATGCGAAGAGTTCCCAAATGGAGAACCTATTCCTAGAGGATCAACATAATGACGACAGACTCAGATCGGTCATTTGTCCCTTATCACGAATAAAATAACGTGATATTGCGAGTTACATCACGAATAGTTCCCAAATGGAGAACCTGTTCCTAGAGGATCAACATAATGACGACAGACTCAGATCGGTCATTTGTCCCTCATCACGAATAAAATAACGTGATATCGCGAGTTATATCGCGAAGAGTTCCCAAATGGAGAACCTATTCCTAGAGGATCAACATAATGACGACAGACTCAGATCGGTCATTTGTCCCTCATCACTAATAATGTGATATCGCAAACAAATGCGAAGAGTTCCCAAATGATGAACCTATTCATATAGGGCAACTTGGCAGCAAGACTTTGTTGGGCTAGCTCATGACCCTCATATCATGAATAAAATAATGAAAAGAGTTCTCAAGTGCATAACATATTCCAAGAGAACAAACATGGCAATGACAAATAGTTCGACTAGCTTTTATTCCTCATGATTACGAACAAAATAACATGATCTTTCGAATAAAATAATATAATAACCCATTAGAAAAAAATATTTTTCTACTCAGAAGAGATAAAATATATATATATATATATAGAACTTATTACGAAGGGACAATACATATAAATTACTTTGTAATATGTTCAAAATTATAATCGGAGTTTTATTCAAACACATAAATCGTTTCATGACAATCAAGATTGTGAACGTTATTTGGATACAAATACTTAATTAAACAAAGTTATCCTAAGTGAAGTAACCATAATTCACGTCAAGGAATACGACTACTGTTCTATTTCGTAAGGCATTAGAAGTGTTTCGTTCTTGGTGGAACAATTTCTTTCAATATTCCACCTCTTGGAATAATTTGTTTCTCTATTCAACAAGAGTTTCATTTTATTGCTTCAATATAGTACATTCTTGTGGGATTTATCTTTTTTGAAATGATTTATCTGTTACAGCAATGATTAACTATCTACCTTTGTGAATTTTTGACCACGTCCTTTGTTAATACAATAAATAACAAAATACTTCTTTATATATAATGTTTCGAGGTCAAGTTCCTTTTAAAAGGCAATCGGCTAAATCATAAAGATCCAAATTAGCTCACCCATGATTATACATCAAGGATATGGCTTACAAAATATGTTTAATCATGTCCTAACAAATGAGAGAAATAATGTATATATATGACTAAGCTCTAGTATCTCAAAGGTACGACGCCTAATAAGACGTCAAAGCAATCATTCTTATTTCTCGCAACTCTTTGAAATAGAGAAACTTTATGCTTCACAAAAGTAAATAAAAATTTACTTACATTTGTTCGCAAATAAACTATGTTGAAACTATAAATAATTAGGGGATTTTTTACGTTTAGAGAGCATATATGACTTGTAATATACGACATAGATATAGCTAGAGAAAAGTTGATTGCTACATTCTTTTACCTTGCTTCAAGCTAAAAGAATGGGAGACTTGATGTTAGAATATAAATAATGTGTACCCTACTTGTATGATGTGTCGTATGACCTGAATGGTACGACCTGAATGGTATGAACTGAGAGCTCATGACTTGAAGATGAGGACTTCAGAAGATCAGATCATCCAAGTATGACCTGAATGGTACGACCTAAATGGTATGAACTGAGAGCTCATGACTTGAAGATGAGGACTTCAGAAGATCAGATCATCCAAGTATGACCTGAATGGTATGAACTGAGAGCTCATGACTTGAAGATGAGGACTTCAAAAGATCAGATCATCCAAGTACGACCTGAATGGTACGACCTGAATGGTATGAACTGAGAGCTCATGACTTGAAGATGAGAACTTCAGAAGATCAGATCATCCAAGTATGACCTGAATGGTATGAACTGAGAGCTTATTACTTGAAGATGAGGACTTCAGAAGATCAGATCATCCAAGTATGACCTGAATGGTACGACCTGAATGGTATGAACTGAGAGCTCATGACTTGAAGATGAGGACTTCAGAAGATCAGATCATCCAAGTATGACCTGAATGGTATGAACTGAGAGCTCATGACTTGAAGATGAGGACTTCAAAAGATCAGATCATCCAAGTACGACCTGAATGGTACGACCTGAATGGTATGAACTGAGAGCTCATGACTTGAAGATGAGGACTTCAGAAGATCAGATCATCCAAGTATGACCTGAATGGTATGAACTGAGAGCTTATTACTTGAAGATGAGGACTTCAGAAGATCAGATCATCCAAGTATGACCTGAATGGTATGACCTGAATGGTATGAACTGAGAGCTCATGACTTGAAGATGAGGACTTCAGAAGATCAGATCATCCAAGTATGACCTGAATGGTACGACCTCAATGGTATGAATTGAGAGCTCATGACTTGAAGATGGGGACTTCAGAAGATCAGATCATCCAAGTATGACCTGAATGGTACGACCTGAATGATATGAACTGAGAGCTCAAGACTTGAAGATGAGGACTTCGAAAGATCAGATTATCTGTGTACGACTGAAAGATGATGACCTAATCAAGACTAGTAGGATCTTCAACTCCAAAACATCTGACAAGTTCAATTCTGACACTGAGTATACAAGTCTGACATCATACACCTATGTCAGACCTGGTTGTACCTATTGTATCATGACACATGTAAATTTATGTCTATATATATCCAAATGTAATTCTCATTGTAGAGGCTGAGCATTTAATACTAAAATTCTAGTGTGAGGAGAATTCTCTAAAAACATTTATTAATATTTTAATCATTATTATTTAATTTTAAATATAATCTATAAAGTTGATAATTTAATAATATGAAAAAAAATATTAAAAAAATAAAATGAATTTTATTTTTATTTTCCCTTATTTAAAATTAAATAATTAAAGAATTAAAAAAAAAAAAAAAAAAAAACAAATATAACTAAATGATATGTACTATTATATAAACCGTTCAATAATTATAGAACCTTTTTTTTTTCCTATGCCACAAGTAGTTTTGCTTTCTAATTAATGTAATAAATATTTATCGACTAAAATAGACTTTTTCATAATTATAACTTGATTCATATCATCACAGGTCTTGTGAATGGTTAAGTATAAAAACAAAAGATGTTGACTTAGACTTGAACTTATTATGTGATCAGTGATGTCCCTATCCACTAGGCCCACACTTGTGTATTTTTCTACATTATTTTTTTTGTTTGGTCAAAGTATTTTTCTACTTTAATTGACACGTCCATAAATTATCAAAAGTTTGTAATTTAAAGAGGAGAACCAAACATGAATTAAACTTATCAAATAATTCCCAACAAAAAAAAACCGACTAGAGCTAGCTATAACCGAGGGTCCGAGGAGATCGATGTCGTCCCCTAAAACCCATGTTGTTTTATTTGTAATCTCTATGATTTGGTTCGTTATCCTTATCCATAACGGAGCTGCCTTAGAACTTCGACGTTATTATTGCTCAAATACTACTTTCAAAGCCAACAGCACTTATCAATCCAATCTAAATCGCCTATTGTCCTCCCTCATATCCAATTCTAGTAGTTCAAGTATTGGATTCTACTATAAAAGTGTTGGTCAAGAACAAGAACCCGAGACTCAAGTTCACGGCTCGTTTCTATGTCGTGGAGAGGTGTCTCCAAGTGTCTGCAAAGACTGTGTGACAACTGCAGTGAAGTCAACAGAAGAGCTTTGTCTCGTTAAAAAAGTGGCTGTTATTTGGTATGATCTGTGCATGTTACGATACTCGGATGCATCTTTCATAGGCAAAGTGGATGACTCACCTATGTATGCATTGTATAATACTGCAAATATTAGCAACAATAGTCCAGAAAAGTTTGAAGAGGTATTGGGAAATAACATGAAAGAGTTGGTAGTTAGAGCAAGTGAAGCTCCAATTGGTGCTAAGAAGTTCGCAACAAAGGAGTTTAACTTATCAAATCAACTTTACCCGTTTTATAATCTAGTACAGTGCACACCAGATCTGTCAAGCATTGACTGTAATATGTGTCTACTAAAGCTAGTTATCAATTTGCCAAGATGTTGCGGTGGAAAACAAGGAGGAAATGTTATGAGTCCCAGCTGTAATCTAAGATATGAAAGCTACCAGTTTTACACTATACAAGCTTCCCCACCACCATCACTTTCTCACTCCAAAGGTAAAGGTATTGTTTAAATACTCTTTTGAATTGTATCAGATTTTTTATTTGGTGAGTTTTTTTGGATTTATATAATTATATTGATAATAGATTAACCGACGTATAACAGAGAAATATAAGAGTTGGCCTAATTATTTTAACTAATAAATGATTATCACGAGAAGTTGTTGTGAAACGACAAGAAGCTGATTAAATAAAAGCAACCAACGTATAATATATCTTGTCTTGATTTGCAGGAAAAGGTCAAGTATCATCAACAACTATAATCGCCATTTGTATTGGGGGTGCTTTAGCCTTGTTGCTTTTTCCAGTCGGCTACTATTTTCTCAAGAAAAGAGTAAAGCATAGGCGCAACATTGAGGAAGATGAAAATGGTAAATACTATTGTGAAATTATATTAACAGCTATATATGCCCCTTTTTTATTAATAAAAAAAAAAAAAGGAAAATAGGGTCGAATAAGTTTATAATTATTGAAAAATGTGCTAGATAAATTAAGTTTCATAAATTAATATAAATAATCAATTAAATTTAACTAATATAATGCTATTGTAATGAAGCATCACAAATAACTGATAATTCATTTATTTATCACTTATTTTACTAAAAATATTTTAGTAATTTCAAGTTACTAAATTAACAACAACAACAAAAAGTCATTCCACCCCATTCACCGCTAACCATTGTCACTAAAAGATAACCATTGTCACTAAAAGATATTAATTAAAGGGGAAAAAAAAAAAATGCACGTAAACGACTCAATTATTTAACTAATTTTATTTTTAATTTTTTTTAGTAAAAGAATATATGTTAATTTTCTTCTAACACTAAAAAAGTAATTTTTTTACATTATAAAGAAAATAAACGCATGATTTTTTTAAGAGAGATTAAAAATAAAATACTATATTTAAAAGGAGTTATGTCATACAATTACACCTATTATAGTTTAATTATCTTTTCATAAATAAAATTTTATTTTTCACTCACTCGTGAAAAAAAATAATTATTTTTTCTATAATATAAATGAACATATATTTTTTAGAATTAAAAGAATATGAACATATTTTTTTACCAAAAAAATTAAAAATTAAATAAATTAAATAATTATGTTATTTATACAACAGAGTAAATATATGCATAACTAATAATTGAATTTTTGCTAAAAATTTGGTACATAAACCAATGAAACATAACCAATAGAAAGTTTCCAATATAAACTATGAACAAGTATAATTAGCAATAATATTCTTTTGTTGAAGAATTTGAAATTTCATTATTTTCCAATGATTTAGGCATATATAGTTTCATCTCACTCATGAATTTTGCTTGTGAAATTAATTAATATGCAGCTAGCAATGAAATTGCAACTGTTGAGTCACTACAATTTGATATGGCCACAATTCTAGCAGCCACATGCAACTTCTCTATAGACAACAAGTTAGGTGAAGGTGGCTTTGGTGAAGTTTTCAAGGTATTAATTCTCATATGGTTATCAAATTCATCAAATTTGTAACTTTGCTTTTAACGATTAATGCAGTTGTATTTAAACTGATAATCCAAAAATTAATTAGTTGATCATAAGTAATATTTTTAAATTTTAGGGAATACTACCTAATGGGCAAGAAGTAGCTGTGAAGAGGCTCTCTAGAGGGTCAGGACAAGGTGCACGTGAGTTTAAAAATGAAGCCACATTGGTAGCGAAGCTTCAACACCGAAATTTAGTTAAGATCCTTGGATTCTGCGTAGAAGGAAAAGAAAACATTCTTGTTTATGAATTTGTTTCCAATAAAAGCCTTGATTTCTTCCTCTCTGGTATGTGCCATCTTTCTAACTAATATTATATTACCTCTTATTCTTCTTAAATGGGCTCTTAATTATTATTAGGTCATTATTTCTATAAACCAAATCACCCAAACAGCTTACTTTAATTTAATAAACTGCTAACATATCTCATAAGCAGTTTTTGGTCTTTTTTTTTTCAAAAACTAATTAACATAATTGTTCAATTTTTTTTAACATAATATCATTATGAAAAACATACTTAAATATATTATTATTATTATTATTTACAAAAATATAATATTTATATTAACATTTTTGTCCTTACACAAAATTATTTTAAAAAAAAAATTTAATGTTCGAGCTCGTGAACTTCTAAGATAAACTCATTTAAAGTATTCTGAGCGAAACTCAACTTATAGAATTTTTTATTCCTTTTTTCATACTGCTAATTAATATGTTAGAGTACAATCTTAACTTGTCTTACAGAAGATGCTGAAAAACGAGCACAATTTGATTGGTCAATACGTTACAAGATCATTTGCGGAATTGCTAGAGGAATTCTCTACTTGCATGAAGATGCTCCACTTAAAATCATACACCTTGATCTTAAACCAAGCAACATATTGTTAGATGGAGAAATGAAACCTAAAATTTCAGATTTTGGGATGGCAAGAATTTTAGGAATCGATCAAACACAAGGAATTGCAAGCAAAATTGCTGGTACATTGTAAGTATTCAAATAATTTTTCACATTTATGTTTAATGCTTCACTATTAAGATAAAGAAGTCAAACCATTAACTATCAATTTTTTTTTAACTAAGAAAAAAATATGGAGGTCCGGTTAAGGATGGGAGTAAATTGGTCAGTTCGATTTTGGCCCAAAAAACTAACGTAATTGACTTAGTCAGTTAGGTCCTTTTATAAACCAAAATCGACCTATCTATCAAAACTAACCAAACTGCAAATCAACTTACTTAATCAGTTTGTTCGGTTCGGTTTGGACCTACTACACTTATTAAAAAAAATATTCATAAAAATATCAAACTCATTATCATATCATATTCAATTGAATAAAATCGCTAAAATTAAAGTCATGTAATAAGTTTTAAGCTCATATAAATATACCATGATCATAATATTTAAATACAGTCATATATAAATGCTAATAAGAATAGAAAACATGTCATTTTATATATAAAACTATTATTTTAAATATGTAGGTTCGGTTCGATTTAAGTAGTTGTTTTTTAAATCGTAACCGAATCGATTTAATAGATTTTTTTTATAAAGTTGAACCAAACCGAACCGAACCGAACTTACTGGACCAACAAAAACCTACCTAGAAGGTTCGATTTAGGTCCTGTCTAATCGATTTAGTCGATTTTTTGAATTTATATCCATTCCTAGGTTTGGGCATAGTTTTTGGGTTTTTTTTATTGCTTATGCTCTGATATGTATAAACATAGGATTAGAGGTTGGGTCCTAAATAGATGGATTATTTTTTTGGAGATTTAGTGAAAAAATATTTTCAAATTGCTCAAATGACTCATGATATGTTCTACTTAAGTAAAGATTTACATGAATCACCCTTACGTGAGCAATTTTGCTATATTTTTCATTTATGCCACAAAAACCAACGATTTTGGGGTATCAAACTCCAAACATTGGTGTTGTTTGAGTTCAAGCAAAATTTTGGGAAAAATTACAAATTTTTGCTATGTACAAGTACACTCTACATTATTCATTTTATTACCTCATCAAATTTGCATGTTTTCATATAAATAAGCTATGTAAGGTACATGAATTATGTATAACAAACAATACTTGCAATTTAGATCATGACTAATTTTGAAACTGATTTAATTAAAAAATAGAAGTAATTGAATTGATAAAGAAAACTAATAAGTATTTTTCCTCACGATTGTGGGTTCAAGTGGATATATGGCACCAGAATATGCATACAATGGACAGTTCACAGTGAAGTCAGATGTATATAGTTTTGGTGTCTTAATTTTGGAGATCATAACTGGGAAGAAAAACAACTACATGCCCCAATCAGAAAGTTTCGAGTACCTGTTAACCTATGTGAGTACCAATATTCTTGTTTAATTTATCCTATTTTAAATAACCTTTGAATTGAATGAAATTATTACAGGTTTGGAAACATTGGAGAGATGGCACACCAATGGAGTTGTTGCATTCAAATCTGAGAGGTTCGTGTTCAAGAGATGAAGTCATTAAATGTGTTCATATTGGCTTACTTTGTGTGCAGGAAGACCCAGTTTACAGGCCAACTATGAATTCTATACTTTTGATGCTTAATGGTAACTCTGTTTCATTACCTAATCCTGCAAAGCCACCCATCTTATTTCATAGTCAAATTGACCGAAGCTTGCCATCAATTATACTTGAATCTAAGGAGTCGTCCACAGTTAATGAAATGTCAATTTCTGAGATGTCCCCGCGTTAGTGTTTGATATGTACAAGTCTTTATCTAAACTATATAGATACTACCAGCTGATATATTTTTACAAATAAAAGTAATTTAACTTATTATTTTATATTGAATATTATTTAACGTAATTAAATTATAGTTATTATTATTATTATTTCTTCTCAACCCAAAAAATTTGGGCTTGAATCATTCGAAGCAAAATTTGATATTTGTGATACAGGCTTGATTTTCTGCGGCATTCTTTAACGATCAATCCTATGCCTTTTGCCAACATTTAAAAGCTTTGGGTTTTGACTTTTGACCATTAAACAAAAAACATCATGTTTTTTTAGAAGTATTATCCATGTTACTTAAATATAATATTAATCTTGAAAGTTTTTAGTTACAGATCAAATATACTTAGAGGGAGTGAATAGGTTATTTTCAATTTTAACAGATATTAATTATATAACCTAATCACAAAGGCCAGATATGTAATTGCGTGTTAAAATAAAATGCGAAATTAAAGAATAACACACAAGATTTTTAGGTGGAAACAACTTAGGTCACTCCAATGACCTAAGAGGAAAACCACCGGTTCACCAGACCACCTAACTATCCACTATAAAAATCAATGTTTAATTACAACCACAGGTCCTAGACTACCCTTCACAAATAGATCGCCCTCATGTAATTTACTTACGAGCTGTCGCTCCTTTCATAGCCTCCACAAGCTAGGTGTCTGAATCTGGACCAACGTTTTGATTTACTTGAGTCCCACAAGATCAATCGAGCCAGTCAACTTTGATAATTTTGAGTCACACAAAATACCTAACACGTCACCTCTGTACCTGAAACGTTAGCACAAATAATACAAGTGCAAAGTGTGTCCTAGAGCATATTCAACAATGAAAAATCTTAACTAGCAGATTCAATAGCATACGATGTAAAGAATAAATCAGCTAGCAAACTCTAGAACGATCATGCAAATCTAAATATCATGGAAAACAATTAGACACATGAATTATTCAAACATAACCACACAATATGTTTAAACAATTAAAACAAGAAAGTGCCTAAGATTAATATATGAAAAGAATAAGATTTTTTTAAAAACTCAATCAGTTGTAGAAAATATTATTTTGGTGTAGTAAGTATTTTGCACAAACAAGCATTGCTTATATAGAGTCCAATTTGACTTGAAAGAGGATTAATAATAGAGTACAACTTTACTCATATCAGGATTTAGCTTTCACAACAATTTTACTCATGTTAAGATTTTGCTTTCACAACAATTCTACTCAAACAATGACTCTACTTTCACAACAATTATATTCACAACAATTCTACTCATATAAGGATTCTACTTTCACAACAATTCTATTCATACTAAGATTTTGCTTTCACAACAATTCTACTCATACTAAGATTTTGCTTTCACAACAATTCTACTCATACAAGGATTCTACTTTTACAACAATTCTACTCATATAAGGATTTTGCATTCAACATTAAATGAGTCAAATTGGTAAAAGTAACATATGTGCCGAATTAAAAACAGAGTTGTAGTATAACTGAAAAACAGGCTCGATCGATCTAGCCAATGCTCGATCGATCGATCCAAACCTTGATCGATCGAACTATGCAATTTCAAACACGAGAGCTACTAGATTGAAGTCGATCTATACTCGATCGATCGAACTGTCCTATCGATCGATCGACCAACATGTGCACAGTTTCTTTTCGTTGCAATTCATACTAAGTGTAGTGCTCAATTGCGTGAGGATGTATGCATGAGAGAATATTTTACCTGTCATATGGGCATTGCAAGCTTGGTAACTCCATCATCATGTATCATCTGATTAAACGGTAGATGCTTATGCTAAATTACAATCAAACATTTTGTCCACGAAAATTGCCAATACTCATAAACCTTACAAATCTTAAGCATGATATTAATGTAAAGTTATATGTAATTATGAGACTTAGTTATCTTAAAGGTTAACATTTTAAAGAGTGAATATTTCATATTTCATATTGCATATATGATGTGATAAATTTAGTACTCGCAAGTGTACGAATCACTCGTAGAAAATTAACAAACAACTTCCAAGGTCAGTCTCTCAAGGAATTGCAGTGGTTCTAAATAACATTTTTCTTAATCTAAATAGAGTTCTAATGAAAGTAAAATACTAATTAAATAGAGTTCTAGTAAAACTAAAACTCTAAGTAACTAGAATCCTAAACCTAATAAAATTGTAAAAAGGTGTTTGTTTTGTGACGAGATCCATGATATGAACAATTAAACAAAAACAATATTGCAGATTAACAATTAATTCAAATGGATTAAAAATCAATAGAGGATGTATGGACGTTTAGTTTGGTTGGTCATGCTTACATCGAAAAGTGATGGTGAAATAACATGAACGTTCTATATAAACAATATTACCGGCTTTCCTTTTAATTACGAGACTGCCTTCGATCGGGGTAAATCTCTTTGTTGATTAACTAATTAATTGCCTTCGATCGGGGTAAATCAAATAGCAGTCAAATTATGCGCAAGGAAATACATGCCAATCAAACTAATGCTATGACTAAGTCACTAATTTGAAGCTTTGATTAAGTGTTTCAGAATAAAGTTAAGGTGACGTTCCTATAACTAGATTCTCAGATTTTTCAACCTAACTACGAATCTCAAATTGGCCCATGATAATTCATAATTAAATATCTAAGCATGCTCTTAATCAAAAGGTAATTTATTTATGCTAAATCAATAAAATATTCACCATACACAATTCTAGCAAACATGGCAACACAAACTAAACATCCATAATGAAACTAGCCGCTCATGTTCATATTAATATTCATAGACAAATAAAATATGATCATACACTTCAACGAAAGAAGAAGAAAATATAATTCTATAACAACAAGGAAAACCTAGATCTAAATACCGCTAAATGGATGGGATGACGTTCTTCTCCAAAAGCTTTATCTTCGATCGTCGATGGCTTCCTTGGATCCTTAGAATGGTTTCTCTTGCTTCGTTGAGTGTGGCAAAGCTCCTAAAAATTGAGTGAATTGCTTGTTTGGTCGCAAAATTATTGTGTGTAAAAGTTGTATTCGAGTTGTATATAAGGGAGAGTCTAAGGGGGTATTTATAGATGTAAGGGTTTACACAAATCCTGCTTACAATAGGAATAGGCGCGCCGCGACATACATTTTTTCCGTCGCGGCACAACACAAATTCTGAAAATAATGTCAAAACCCGAGAGCTCCCCACCGCGGCATGACTTTTCCTCACTGCGGCGCGTGTTGCCTTCATTTTCTTCATGTTTACCCCCTTACATATGTGACATATTTGTCTCGTTTAGCCCGAAACTCGTGATCCGAGCGCCGTAAATGTTTCGTCTTTGCGTGTTTTCATTATTTGACTCATTTGACGCTAAAAATACCTGAAATGCACTAAAACATACTCGTGATTCCGAATGGATAGATTTATGAAATTAATTGAATAAATAACAAATAATAAATCTATTTCTAAACAATTAAGTGCAATAAACCAAAAAATATTAGTGCTTTTCGAGCAATCATCAATATACATTATATAATATTTATAATTTCGTCCTCCTATGCCAAATTTTGGGCATTTGTCTTAAAAGTACTCCTAGGAGTGACAGACTGTACTTTATTATCGTAAGTGTATTTTTTTTTTAAGTAGACTTTTGTTTGGTTAACAAACCCCGTTGTCGGTAAACGAACCTTGAACAAGCTGAGGGCTAAAAGTTTTGAGATTTATGTGTGAAATTCTACAAATATGAAGATTAAATTGTATAATTTAAAAGTTTAGTAATTATGATTTATCTATAATAAATACTATTCCACAAACAATAATTTTGAAAAAAAATACTGGTATGGAGAAATTGGAGGGAGGGAACAGCAGAAAATGCGATAGATCAGACAATTAGAAATGGTCCAACAAGTGAAATAATGAGATGCATTCATATAGCACTACTGTGCGTCCAAGAAAATGCAGCAGATAGACCCACTATGAGTTCAGTTGTTCTCATGCTTAATATAGCTTCTCTTTGGACCTACCTCTGCCATTAAGACCAGCCTTTTTCATTAATACCAATTCTTTGTACGATTCGTCATTGCCTTCGAGAACCTCAGCCCCTAGTCAATCTAAAAGTAAGTCTGTTGAAATGTCAAAAAACTTGGGCTATCCAACCCAAACTTGTGTATTGAATTATTAATCCAATTGTTACGCTTTTGGTCATTATCCAATTAGTAGTTTTTGGAAATTACCATTTTTGGAAATTTTTTGATAAATTATTAATTTTAGAAAGTTTTTGAAAATAACTATATTTAGGAAAAATTTTAAAATTACTATGTTTATAAAATTTTTAGAAATTACTATTTTTTAAAAAAAATTAGAAAATTTTCTAATTTTACAAAAGAAAATTTAAAAATTAAATTTTCAAAAAGATTTGAAAATTACTATTATTATAAATTTTTTTTAAAATTACTAATTTTATAAAGATTTTAAAAATTATTATTTTAAGAAAGTTTTTGAAAAATTTATATTTTAAGTATTTTTTTTACATTACTATTTTTATAAAGATTTTGAAAATTACAATTTTTTGAAAAATTTTTTAAGTTACAATTTTTAGAAAGTTTTTAGGAATTACTATTTTTAGAAAAATTAAAAATTATTATTTTTTGAAATTTTTTTAATTATTTATTTTTAAAATATTTTGAAAATAACTATTTTTTGAAAAAAATAATAATTTTATAATATATTTTTTTAAAAATTACTATTTTTAATTTTTTTCTTAAATTATTATTTTTAGAAATTTTTTAAGTATTACTATTTTTAGAAAAATTTGAAAATTTTCTATTTTTAGAAAATTAATATTTTTAAAAAGTTTTTGAACAATTAATAATTTTATAATGTTTTTGAAAATCACTAATATTGTTAAATTTTTGAAAATTACTATTTTTAAGAATCTTTTTAAGATTACTATTTTTAGAAAAAATTTTGAAAATTACTATTTTTATAAAGTTTTTGAAAACTACTATATTTAGAAATTTTTTGTAAATTACTCTTCTTATTTTTGAAGGTTTCTAAAATTACTATTTTTATAAATTTTTTGAAAGTTATTAGTGTTAGAAAATTTTTAAAATTATTTAATTAGAAAATTTTGAAAAATTAGTATTTTTATAAAGTTTAAAACATTACTGTGTTTAGAAAGTTTTTTGAAAATTAATAATTTTAGAAATTTTTTGAAATTAATATTTTTAGAAAGGTTTTAAATTAGTATATTTAGAATTTTTTGAAAATTAATATTTTATGAAAGTTTTTAAAAGTTTCTATATTTAGAATTTTTTAAAATTTTCAATATTTAAATTTTTTTTGAAAATTACTATTTTTAGAATTTTTTATTAAAAATTCATATTTTTAAAATTTTACTATTTTTAGAAAGTTTTTAAAAATTACTATTTTTAGAAAAAAATTTGATATTTACTATTTTTTTAAATTTATTACTATTAGCAAGTTTTAAAAAAAATTACAATTGTTAGAAAGTTTTTGAAAATAACTTTGTTTATAGAGTTTTCTAAAAGTTGCTATTTTCTTTAAAAAAAAAATTCAAACTATTATTATTAGAAAGTTTTTGGAAACTACTAAATAAGTGATAAAAGAGAGATAAAAGAGTGGGACTAATTATTTTAACTAATAAATGATTGTCACAAGAAGTTGTTGTGAGACAATAAGCTGATTAAATACAAGCAACCAATGTATAATATATCTTGTCTTGATTTGCAGGAAAAGGTCAAGTATCATCAACAACTATAATCGCCATTTGTGTTCCGGTTGCCTTCTCCTTGTTGCTTATTCCTGTAGGCTACCATTTCCTCAAGAAAAGAGTAAAGCATAGGCGCAACATTGAGGAAGATGAAAATGGTAAATATTACTATCAAATATTGTGAAATTATATTATCAGCCCCCTTTTTATTAAAAAAAAAAAGAGAAAAAGGGCCGGATAAGTTTATAATTATTGAAAAATGTACACTTTAATTAAATAATTAATAATTTTGGCTAATTAAATGTCCTAATTTAATATAAATAATCAATTAAGTTTAATTAATATAATAATGTTGTAATCAGGCATCACAAATAACTGATAATTCATTTCTTTATCACTTATTTTACTAAATTTTTTTTAGTAATTTCAAGTTATTAAATTAACGACAAAAAAAAAAAAAAAAAAAAAAAAGTCATTCCATCCTATTCTCCCACTAACCATCGTCACAAAAAAAAATTAATTAAAGGAAAAAAAAAATCTAATAATTCAATTATTTAATTAATTTTATTTTTAATTCTCAGTAAAAAAAATGTTAATTTTTTTCTAACACTAAAAAATATGTGTTCTTTTACATTATAAGAAAAATAAACTCATATATTAATTTTATTATATCATACAATTAAACCTAAATTTACTTTAAGGCTATGCCTTATTGTATATAAAGTGAGCATATACAAAAAATAATTACAATTTTTTAATGGGTAGGGTCCAAAATAGTCTCGTTATTTTAGAAAATAAGCTATATAATCATATTATTATTGTTTAGTTATATGTCATAACCTCATTTCATATATAGAGTTTTATTTTTAACCTTCCATGAAGAAAAAATATATGTTTATATTTCTCATAATATAAATAAATATATTTGTTTTCAAGACAATTAAAAATAAAATAAATTAAATAATTATGTCATTCATGCATCAAGGTAACTACATACAAAATTAATAATTGAGTTTTTGCTAAAAATTTCTTACATAAACCAAAGAAACAGAACCAATAGAAAGCTTCCAATACAAACTATGAACACGTATAATTAGTAATAATATTCTTTTGTTGAAGAATTTGAAATTCCATTATTTTCCAATGATTTAGCCATATAAAGTTTCATCTCACTCATGAATTTTGCATGTGAAATTAATTAATATGCAGCTAGCAATGAAATTGCAACTGTTGAGTCACTACAATTTGATCCGGCAATAATTCTAGCAGCCACATGCAACTTCTCTATAGACAACAAGTTGGAGGAAGGTGGCTTTGGTGAAGTTTTCAAGGTATTAATTCTCATAAGGTTATCAAATTCATCAAATTTTGTAACTTTGCTTTTAACGATTAATACAGTTGTATTTTAAATTGATAATTTAAAATTAATTAGTTGATCATAAATAATATTTTTAAATTTTAAGGAGTACTACCTAATCATCAAGAAGTAACTGTGAAGAGACTTTCTAGGAGATCAAGACAAAGTGCACGTGAGTTTAAGAATGAAGCCACATTGGTTGCGAAGCTTCAACACTGAAATTCAGTTAAGATTCTTGGATTCTGCGCGGAAGGAAAAGAAAACATTCTTGTTTATGAATTTGTTCCCATATATATATATATATATACACAAAAATATAATATTGATATTAACATTTTAATCCTTACACAAAATAAATGTTCGAGCTCATAAACTGCTCAGATCAACTTATTTAAATATTTTGAGCGAAACTCAACTTATATAATTTTTTATTCATTTTTCCATATTGATAATTTATATATTAGAGTATGATCTCAATTTGTCTTACATAAGATGTTGAAAAACAAGCACAATTTGATTGATCAAGACGTTCCAAGATCATTTGCGGAATTGCTAGAGGAATTCTCTACCTGCATGAAGATGCTCCACTTAAAATCATACACCTTGATCTTAAACCAAACAACATATTGTTAGATGGAGAAATGAAACCTAAAATTTCAGATTTTGGGATGGCAAGAATTTTAGGAATCGATCAAACACAAGGAAAGTGCAAGCAAAATGCTAGTACATTGTAAGTATTCAAAGAATTTTTCACATTTATGTTTAATGCTTCACTATTAAGATAAAGAAGTCAATATATTCACCATCAATATTTTTTATTCCTTATGCTCTAGTATGTATAGACATAGGATTAGAGATTGGGTCCTAAGTAGATGGATTTTTTTTTTTTTTTGAGATTTAGTGAGAAAATATTTTAAAATTGGTTAAATGACTCATGATATGTGATAACTCTAATTTATTAGAGTATTATTAGCTCTTATTCATAAATATTTGCTTGTTCATTTGAGAATTTTGCACATTATAATCATTTATACAATATTTGTAGACTTTATAATTTAAGTAAATTATTTGATAATAAATCCAAAATAATCATGAAATTTGTTAAAAAGAATTATATTTTGATGTGCACTCATTAGATTTTTATTGCCCTTTGTAGAAGATAAAGAAAACAACAAAAAAATGCAAGAATCCAGCTTTGCTACAGTATTGCTGCAGCAAAATCACACTAGGAAAACAGTGTGAAAAAACATATCTGATTTGGAAATAAATCTTAAAAGCTGATTTTGACTTTCAAAATAAAGGACAATATTGGACACTCATTAACTCACCTTTTTAGGGATAATTTTGGAAGTCAACACAAAAAAAAATTATCTCCAATTAAACCTAGGGTTTAATATGCAAAGAGGGGCTGATTTACAAACAGTTTTGCGACAGCAAATAAAAGATATATATAGAAGAATTCTGGGCAGCAAAAAATAGAGAGGAACAAGCAGATTTGCGGCAGCAACCTGGACAGAGAACAGAGACAGATTCGGCATACCAGAGGAGAAAATATACAACAGCTTAGCAGCACCAAAATAGAGAAAAATTAGGATAGATTTGGGCAAGAAATTCTGCAGAAAATAAAGGCAAAACAGGGGCAGCAAGAGGGATCTGGAAAGAGACCAATTGAAGGCTTGATTTGCAAGGATAATCATTGAAGAAAGCAAGAGAGATTTAGAGATTTGGAATCCAATTGATTGAGATTCAATAAAAGGAAATTTTATTAATTTATTCATTCTTCTATTCTTCTTTTATTGTTCTTCAAATTTCTATAACTCAATGGATCTGATTTGGAATATAGATGAATTAATATTTTATTTCATGAATATGATTGGCTAAATTTTCATTCAGTTAGGGTTGTGGATGTGCAAGTGTATGTAGACCTTGTGCTTCAATTTTAAAAACTTGTGTTTTGCTTAACAAAGGGTGCTAGTTATTCTATGCTTAATTTATTGATTTATTCTTATTGATTGCTTCATCAACAATTGATAGGATAGTAAACTGAAATTGAATCTGGAAAGGTTAATTTAAGTTGGATGAAGCTAGAATAGTGTGAAAAAATTAATATAGGAATATATAATTGATGCACAAAAACTTGATACCAAATTTTGTATTTATAAAGCTCGCAAGTGCACGAGTCACTCGTAGTAAGCGACAAGTATACTCCCAAGATCGTCTCTCAAGGAATTGCGGTGGTTTTCAAAAATGTGAATTGTTTTCTAAAAGATTACAATAAAATTAAATCTAAACATTCTAACAAAGGAAGGTTGTGGAGATTCTTGCTAAAGTTGTAAAAGTTGACAGGAAAAATAGAGTGAATGCGTAGACTTTGTGTAAAACGATGAAGTGAATGAGTGTGGGAAATTGGTTAATAAGCTAATCATGGATGAATTGGTTTATGTGGTTGTAACATTTAAGCACGAAAAAGTGGGACCTACTGATTATTTTCTCTAACCTAGAAGACCCCAAATCAATGGTGATTTCCCCTTGATTAACCAATTAACTTCTTTGATCTGGACCGTTAATTAGTTAATCAGCTTTAAATCCAAGAAAATAGTTTAATCGCCTAATTCAAGACAAATCAATGCACTTAAATTAGGCTCAAGTTTAAGAGTGCTTAATTGAATTCAGATGGCGTTTCTAAAACTCAATTCCAAAATATTTCATACATTCACAAATTAAATTGGCCAGAAATAATTAATGAACATAATAGTAAAATCAATAAACTCGAAATAAATCACTTTAACATTAAACATTCCACAAAACCAATTATCCACTCATAATTACATCACCAAAATCCCACACACAGATGATTTAGCCACTCATGACAGAATTTAAATCAATATTTTCTATCATGAATAACATCATACGAATTCTTAAAGAGAAAGTAAATTACAAATATTAAAGTACCCCAAATCAATGGTGGAGCTTTGATTGAGTAATCTCTTTCTCTAAATTGTTGAGGCAAGAAGAATTCTGGCACTGTTACTATGCTTTTCTTCTCCTTCTCTCGTTTCTTTCTTTGAAGAACAGAGTGTGTGAATCTGGAGTCTTTGGAGGCTGGAGAGGTGTTGAATTCAGGCTCAGATCTGTTTTGGAGGCTGGAGAGGATATGATGTTCGATAGGGTTTTCGTCTATGTAAGAGCTCTTTTATGTTTCTGTAAGTCTCGTACATCAGGAGGAGTCCAGTTCGCGCGCGCGCGCGCCGCGGCGCACATTTTTCATGCCGCGGCGCACATTGTGTTCGTGATTTTGGTGTTCAAACCCGAGAGCCTCTCGCCGCGGCATACAATTCCTTCGCCGCGGCGCGCCTTGTATGTACATGAGAGTACATAGTATGTACATGGCTTTACATATTTCTCTGAATTCCTCGCCGCGGCATACCATTCCTTCGCCGCGGCGCACAATGTTTTGATGGTTTTCATGTTCCAACCCGAGAGCTCCCCGCCGCGGCATACACTTTCCTCGCCGCGGCGCGCCTTGCATGTAAGGGTGTACATGGTATGTACATGTATGTACATGCCTTGTACATATTCTGTTGATTATCGATGTAAGGCTTACATAATGTATGGCACCTACTGTAAGGCTTACGTATGTATGCATTTTTACTCCATTTTTGCTCTCTTTTTCCAAGTTTCTCTCCAAACCTACTTTGACCTGCAAAACAGTAGAATACCCTCCAAAACAAGATTATATCGAGATTACATGCAAAATAAACACTTAAAAACATCACAAATAGTAGATCAAAATAGTGTTCATCAAATACCCCCAAACCTACTTTTTGCTAGTCCTCAAGCAAAACTAAAATTAAAAAGCTAAATAACAAAACTAAAATTGAAGTTAACAAAACTTGTCATGCTTTAATTTCTTTCCAAATCATAACCAAAAATTCATGCACAAATTTATCCGACAATCAAGCACATCAAGGTTCACCATTTAGATCAATTTTGCTTCACAAATCTAAATTCCAATACTAAAAGCGTATCAACATTGACTCCCCCAAACCTAGTGTTAAGAATATGAATTCGTTTCAACTCTAATCCTCACAATAATTACTCTCTAAATCACACCGATCCTATGGGTTCAAGCACTCAACAATGTATATGCGAATAGAAATTATGTAAAGAAACGAGCTAATAGGTTCGCATATGATTAAACAAGAAAGGCTCAAAAGTGCATAACATTGATCTCATGAAAGGAATCAAATGATAGGATTTATGAAGGAATCACATTACTAATCTCATGCTTCAATTAAAATCCTCAAGCAAAAACTTCAAGTGTGCCATAGAATGAAAATGTTTTGACTTTAAGGGAACTTATTTCCTATTTCTCTCTCTCTTTTTTGTATTAACCATTCATACTTGAAGAACTTAGGGTCATAATAAACTTATTATCTCTTCTTCCCTTTTTTTTTTTAAGACCCACATACATATGTAATTTGTGAATGGCTACTTCTTAGCTCTTTTTGTGTTTGATATAGGAATTCCCTTTTATTATTTTTTTTTTAAAGTCAAGCACGAATGAAATAGGCAAACACTTCGAACTTTACTTAAGTCATTTAATCTAAGCAATTCAATTAAGCATATGATCCCTCATTAGATGTTTAAAATCCTAACATTCAATGCAAAAACCTATAGAGATCATCTAGCAATTTGAAATGATATGAAAGGTGTTTAAAAGAGTAGAAGAACATTTATCTCTCCGAATAAAACGTTAAGGGCTCAACAATATTCTCACAAGGTAGTCTCCACAATTCAATTCCTAAACACAAGATTTGGGTTCATCTCAGTTTCAACATCAAAAGCATGAAACACAGATTGCAAATTAAAACCGATCCTTACAACAAACCTCAAATATTTTAAAAAAATCAGATAAACAATGCATAAAGACTAGTTATTCATCAAAAATTGACCAAAGCATGAAAGTATTGTTATCAATCAAAAATGCAAAATGCACCCCCAAACCTAAACTAAACATTGTCCTCAAGGTTTTTCAACTACACACATGTTCAGAAAAGATTTTAGAGAGGGCAAACAAAAACAAAACTAAACTGAAGTAAATTAAAAGAAACAATAGAGAATACCTAAAACGGTGGGTTGCCTCCCACCAAGCGCCTAGTTTAACGTCTTAGCAAGACGATGCTCATTGCTAAGGTGCATGCAGTTCAATGCACTCCACATCTCTACGGGGAACGACTCCTTCCAAGTAAGGCTTTACACGATGTCCGTTCACCTTGAAGGTTGCTTGTGTGTTGGGATTGATTAGCTCAACAGCTCCATGTGGAAAGATTTCCACTATCTTGTATGGTCCACTCCATCTTGATCGAAGTTTTCCTGGAAAAAGTTTAAGACGAGAGTTAAATAAAAGTACTTGCATTCCAGGATAGAGAGGCTTACCAACGAGCCCTTTGTCATGAGTACGCTTTGAGCGTTCTTTGTAGATCTTAGCATTCTCATATGCTTCGTTCCGAATCTCTTCAAGCTCATCAAGTTGAAGCAAGCGTTTTTCACCCGCTTGTTGACAATCCATGTTCAACTGTTTGATTGCCCAATAGGCCTTGTGCTCAAGCTCTACGGGCAAATGGCATGCTTTGCCATAAATTAACCGATATGGGCTCATCCCAATAGGTGTTTTGTATGCCGTACGGTAAGCCCATAATGCGTCATTGAGCTTCGAAGCCCAATCCTTCCTTGAAGGTCGCACCGTACGTTCCAAAATACCCTTAATTTGCCGGTTACTCACTTCAACTTGTCCCGATGTTTGTGGGTGGTATGGAGTAGCCACTTTATGTGTGATGTTGTACTTTTTCAACAATCCATCAAAAAGTTTGTTGCAGAAGTGACTCCCTCCATCACTGATTATTGCCCTTGGTGTGCCAAACCTGCTAAATATTGTCTCCTTCAAGAACTTCACAACACAGTTAGCATCATTAGACTTAGTGGGTATAGCCTCTACCCACTTGGACACATAATCAACAGCAACTAAGATATACTCAAAACCAGAAGAAGGGGGAAAAGGACCCATAAAGTCAATTCCCCACACATCAAACAGCTCAACAACAAGATTATATGTCAGAGGCATTTCATTACGTCTACTTAAATTACCAGTTCTCTGACATCTATCACAGCGCATGCAAAAATTATAGGCATCTTTAAACAGTGTAGGCCAATAAAAACCAGATTGAAGTACCTTAATAGCAGTTTTCTTACCCCCAAAATGTCCTCCACAGTGAAGTTCATGACAAAAAGTTAAGATACTTGCATGCTCCTCTTCCGGCACACACCTCCGGATGACTTGGTCTTGACAAATCTTGAATAGATATGGATCATCCCAGAAGTATTGCCTGCACACATGAAAAAATCTTTTCTTTTCCTGAAAAGAAATGTTAGGCCTCAACAAACCGCTAGCAAGAAAATTTACAATATCAGCGTACCAAGGGTTTGGACCCACAGAAAATAACTGCTCATCAGGAAAAGTCTCAACAATAGCAATATCTTTGTCACTCTCAGTAGTGTCAAAGTCAGAAATCAACCTAGATAAATGATCAGCTACCACATTTTTCGTTCCCTTTTTATCCTTGATTTCTAAGTCGAATTCTTGTAACAACAAAACCCACCGAATTAGTCTAGGCTTGGCATTCGGTTTACTTAACAAATAACGCAAAGCAGCATGGTCCGAATGCACAATTACTTTAGACCCTACTAAATAAGATCTAAACTTATCAAGAGAAAACACAATAGCCAAAAACTCTTTTTCGGTGGTTGAGTAGTTAAGTTGAGCGTCATTTAGAGTTTTACTAGCATAGTAAATTACATGCAAACGCTTATCTACTCGTTGACCTAAAACAGCCCCTATGGCAAAATCAGACGCATCACACATAATCTCAAAGGGGAGTGACCAATCAGGTGCCATGATAATCGGTGCAGAAGTTAATTTTTCTTTCAAAACATTAAAAGCAGTCAAGCAATCATCATCAAAAATAAAAGAAACATCTTTAGCTAACAGGTTGCATAGGGGACGACTTATCTTGGAAAAATCCTTAATAAATCTCCTATAAAAACCCGCATGGCCAAGAAAACTCCTAATTCCCTTAACATTAATGGGAGGTGGAAGTTTGGCTATTAGATCAATTTTTGCCCTATCCACCTCAATGCCTCTTCGTGAAATTACATGTCCTAATACAATGCCATGCTGAACCATAAAATGACTCTTTTCCCAACTAAGGGTCAAGTTACAATCAATACAACGTTCAAGCACGCGAGTCAAATTATTCAGGCAATCATCAAATGAATTTCCAAAAACTGAAAAATCATCCATAAATACCTCTATGCATTTCTCCACCATATCCGAGAATATTGAAATCATGCATCGCTGGAATGTGGCGGGGGCATTGCAAAGACCGAATGGCATCCTCCTGAAGGCAAATGTCCCGAATGGGCACGTGAATGTAGTCTTCTCCTGATCTTCCGGAGCGATGGGCACCTGATAATAACCTGAAAGACCATCAAGAAAACAGTAAAAATCATGCCCTGCTAAACGTTCAAGCATTTGATCAATAAAAGGAAGAGGAAAATGATCTTTCTTTGTGTACAAATTTAATTTACGAAAATCAATGCACATTCTCCATCCCGTGATCAATCTCGTGGGCACTAACTCATTTTTATCATTCTTTACCACAGTGATCCCAGATTTCTTCGGTACCACATGTACCGGGCTGACCCATTTGCTATCCGCAATAGGATAGATAACCCCAACTGCCAAGAGTTTTAAAATTTCCGTTTTCACTACCTCTTGCATAATAGGGTTAAGTCTCCTTTGGGCTTCTCTCACTGGTTTGGTATTGTCCTCAAGATTTATCTTATGCATACATATGGTGGGACTAATACCTCTAATATCATCAATGCTCCATCCTATGGCTTTCTTATGTTTCCTAAGTATATTCACTAGTGCTCGTTCTTGGGTTCGGGTCAAGGTAGATGAAATTATGACCGGATAAGTGTCCCCCTCACCCAAAAATACATACTTAAGATGTTTTGGCAAATCTTTCAACTCAAGCTTAGGTGGAGCAGTGTCTTCCCTAGATGGGGTTTTGGGTAACTCTAAGGGTGTACTTGGTTCTTTTAATGATTCAGCATTATCTAACAACTCTAAGTATCCCTTAGTTTCATCATCCAATTCCTTCTCTATCCTATCAACTGTTAAAGCATATTCAAGTCCGTCCTTAACTTCTTCCTGCAAAAAGGCATCATAAACAAGATTATCAATATGGTCAATAGAAGAACATTCATCAATTGAGGATATAGAAGGTAAAGGGGAGGAATCAAATACTCTAAAATTGACAGTTTCCCCCAAAACTGTCATAGTTAGACTTCCACTATGGACATCTATAATTGTCTTAGTAGTGGCCATAAATGGCCTACCAAGAAGAATGGTGTGTTCTTTGTCCATAGATGGATTCTCCTGCATATCCAACACAACAAAATCGACAGGTATAATCAGTTTATCAACCTGTACAAGCAAGTCCTCTACCATTCCCTTTGGATATTTCACAGATCTATCAGCTAATTGTAGGGACATGGTAGTATGTTTCAATTCCCCTAGACCTAGTTGCATATAAATCGAATATGGCATTAAGTTTATGCTTGCACCTAAATCTAGCATGGCTCGTACCACTTTCTTATTCCCTAAAGTAATGTTAATGTTAAAACTCCCGGGATCCTTAAGTTTAGGTGGTAAACGTTGTTGAAGAATTGAACTAGAAATTTCAGAAACAACTATCCTTTCATTTAAACCATACTTTCTCTTCCTAGTATTTAGATCTTTGAAAAACTTTGCATAGGAAGGTACATTTCTAATAACATCTAGTAAGGGCAGATTTATTTGAACTTTAGAAAGCATGTTAAAAAGATCAGAAAATTGCTTATCCTGTTTATCGTCCTTGAGACGGTGTGGAAAAGGTACCGGAGGTCGGTAAGGCTCGGATGATTTGTGCAATTGGGGAGCAGTAGATGACTCTCCATTTGATTCCTTTGAAGGTTCACCTTCCCTAGCCTTGGGTGTATCATTCTCCTTAGGTATTACATTGCCTTCTTCCATATTTCCTGCATTAAAAGGTAGATCATCAGATATTTCAGGTAAATTTTTAGTTACGATCTTACCACTTCGAAGGACTGTGACCGCCTTCGCTTGCTCAGGTTGGCTAGGTAGTTTTCCTTTTTCTTGACGTTGGAGGTGCTCCGCCAATTGACCTACTTGGCCTTCAACCCTTTTCATCGAAGCCTCCAACGAGTCCAATCTCTGAGTACTCTTCATTTGATTTTCCCGACTAACTTGGATGAATGCGTTCAAGTTGTCCTCCAAGCTTGGTTTGTTAGGAAGAGTGGGCTGTGAATTGTTGTTGTTTGGATGATGTGGAAAGTTATTCTGAGCATAGCCTTGATTATTACTTCCTTTCCATGAGAAGTTGGGATGGTTTCTCCAACCGGGATTGTACGTGTTTGAGTAAGGATCGTTCCTTGGCCTCGGTTGGTACCCCTCCATAGCATTGGCCTGCTCGTAACTTGTACCTACATGTGGATCACAAACAAAAGGACAAATGTTAGCACCGTGTCCGTAAGTACTACAAATACCGCATACCTCTTGAGTTGGTGAGTTCTTGGAGGTGAGGAGTGCGACTTGTTTTGTGAGCTCTGCGATTTGCATTGACATGTCATTGCCCGGAGCTACCTCGTTAACTCCCATTCTCCTTCCTCTAGAACTCTTTTGTTGGGAATTAGCACCCAACATCTCATATAGCTCATATGTTTCATCTGCGGTCTTCTCTCCCATTGCTCCTCCCGCGGCATTATCCACAGTGAATTGACACTGTTGTGTCAACCCGTCATAGAAGAACTGATTCTGGAGTTGCAAAGGAAAGTGATGGTGTGGGCATTGTATTAGAAGCAATTTGAAACGGTCCCACGCCTCATGAAAAGGTTCTCCGTCCATTTGGGAGAACGTCGCAATTTTAGTTCTTAGGTCTGCTGTCTTTTGGTGGGAATAGAATTTTCCCATGAACTTGTTGTATACAGCGTCCCAAGTTGAAAGCGATCCAGGTGGAAGAGTCATAAGCCATGACTTGGCTTTATCTTTCAGCGTGTATGGGAAACACCTCATCCTCAGCTGATCCTCATTTAGCCCCTGTAGCGGAAAAGTCTGCACAGTAGCATAAAAATCACGAATAAACGTTAGAGGATCTTCGTTAGGAATACCATAAAATGACGGTAGCATATTAAAGTGTATATTCTTTAGCTCATAGTTTCGAGCTGCTTCCCCTAGTTGGATGCAAGAAGTTGCAGTGCCGATGATTGGCCTTGCATACTCCTTCATCGTCATCTCTCTGTGTGGAGGTAGTTGTTCTCCCATTGTTGGTGGTTGCTCGTCCTCCAAAATGTTAGCGCCGAACGGTCTCAAATGTGCTCGTCTCCTGTTGACGTTATCTATGAACGGCACGAGCGGATTTCCAAGAGATCTCCTTCCGTGCATGCACAATCAAAAACAACAAAAAATCAGAGCACCAGAAACTATACGACTCTAACGAGTAACAAAAAACACAAAAACAAGAAAAACAAATAAATAAAACAACAAAGACTAAAAAGTAAGTAAAATAAAAAGAAAACAAATAACGATTTCAAAAACGCCAATTCCCCGGCAACGGCGCCAAAAACTTGATGCACAAAAACTTGATACCAAATTTTGTATTTATAAAGCTCGCAAGTGCACGAGTCACTCGTAGTAAGCGACAAGTATACTCCCAAGATCGTCTCTCAAGGAATTGCGGTGGTTTTCAAAAATGTGAATTGTTTTCTAAAAGATTACAATAAAATTAAATCTAAACATTCTAACAAAGGAAGGTTGTGGAGATTCTTGCTAAAGTTGTAAAAGTTGACAGGAAAAATAGAGTGAATGCGTAGACTTTGTGTAAAACGATGAAGTGAATGAGTGTGGGAAATTGGTTAATAAGCTAATCATGGATGAATTGGTTTATGTGGTTGTAACATTTAAGCACGAAAAAGTGGGACCTACTGATTATTTTCTCTAACCTAGAAGACCCCAAATCAATGGTGATTTCCCCTTGATTAACCAATTAACTTCTTTGATCTGGACCGTTAATTAGTTAATCAGCTTTAAATCCAAGAAAATAGTTTAATCGCCTAATTCAAGACAAATCAATGCACTTAAATTAGGCTCAAGTTTAAGAGTGCTTAATTGAATTCAGATGGCGTTTCTAAAACTCAATTCCAAAATATTTCATACATTCACAAATTAAATTGGCCAGAAATAATTAATGAACATAATAGTAAAATCAATAAACTCGAAATAAATCACTTTAACATTAAACATTCCACAAAACCAATTATCCACTCATAATTACATCACCAAAATCCCACACACAGATGATTTAGCCACTCATGACAGAATTTAAATCAATATTTTCTATCATGAATAACATCATACGAATTCTTAAAGAGAAAGTAAATTACAAATATTAAAGTACCCCAAATCAATGGTGGAGCTTTGATTGAGTAATCTCTTTCTCTAAATTGTTGAGGCAAGAAGAATTCTGGCACTGTTACTATGCTTTTCTTCTCCTTCTCTCGTTTCTTTCTTTGAAGAACAGAGTGTGTGAATCTGGAGTCTTTGGAGGCTGGAGAGGTGTTGAATTCAGGCTCAGATCTGTTTTGGAGGCTGGAGAGGATATGATGTTCGATAGGGTTTTCGTCTATGTAAGAGCTCTTTTATGTTTCTGTAAGTCTCGTACATCAGGAGGAGTCCAGTTCGCGCGCGCGCGCGCCGCGGCGCACATTTTTCATGCCGCGGCGCACATTGTGTTCGTGATTTTGGTGTTCAAACCCGAGAGCCTCTCGCCGCGGCATACAATTCCTTCGCCGCGGCGCGCCTTGTATGTACATGAGAGTACATAGTATGTACATGGCTTTACATATTTCTCTGAATTCCTCGCCGCGGCATACCATTCCTTCGCCGCGGCGCACAATGTTTTGATGGTTTTCATGTTCCAACCCGAGAGCTCCCCGCCGCGGCATACACTTTCCTCGCCGCGGCGCGCCTTGCATGTAAGGGTGTACATGGTATGTACATGTATGTACATGCCTTGTACATATTCTGTTGATTATCGATGTAAGGCTTACATAATGTATGGCACCTACTGTAAGGCTTACGTATGTATGCATTTTTACTCCATTTTTGCTCTCTTTTTCCAAGTTTCTCTCCAAACCTACTTTGACCTGCAAAACAGTAGAATACCCTCCAAAACAAGATTATATCGAGATTACATGCAAAATAAACACTTAAAAACATCACAAATAGTAGATCAAAATAGTGTTCATCAATAATTATCTCACATAACCTAATAGAATTTGTGCATGAAACGTTGTTCTTAGATTCAGTTGTGCATAGGAATATATTTCATTGAGTCATAGAATATATAAACATTGCAGATTTGGAAGAATCCTTTGTAATTTTTGCAATTCTAGTTACTGGTGCACTTTGCTGCAGCAACGCAGTTTGTCTACATCACTTGTCACATTCGCAATCCTAACTGATTTATCTACTTACGATTCTTGATATCTCTCTCGTTAAACTTTATTTTAGTATTTTTACTCTTGTCCTCTCGTACTATTTATTTTATTTTAATAAACAAAAACACCAAATATTGATTTTAATAGTTAATTTTTACGATATTTTCTAGTATTCTAATGTTCGTGGGATCGATCTTTCTTATCATTATATTACTTGTTTGCGACACGTGTACTTGCGTAAAATCTTATATACCATTGTGAGCAACAATATGTTGTACTTAAGTAAAGATTTACATGACTCATGTACACCCTATACATATATAAGCCTTACGTGAGCAATTTTGATATATTTTTCATTTAAGCTACAAAAATTAATGATTTTGGGCCATCAAACTCCAAACATTGGTGTTGTTTGAGTTCAAGCAAAATTTTGGGGAAAATTACAAATTTTTGCTTTGTACAAGGTACACTCTACTCATTTTATTACCTCACAAATTTGCAAGTTTTCTTTAAATAAGCTATGTAAGGTACATGAATTACGTATAACAAACTATACTTGCAATTTTAGAACATGACCAATTTTGAAACTGATTTAATTAAAAATACAAGTAATTGAATTGATAAAGAAGACTAATAAGTATTTTTCCTTATGATGGTGAGTTGAAGTGGATATACTAATAAGTATTTTTCCTATGACACCAGAATATGCATACAATGGACAAAAGGGAAGCTAATGAGTCATAAAATGCCTTTTTGAAAACTCCTTTGGTGAGCACATCTATAAGTTGCTTCTTAGTGGGAATAAAAGGGAAGCTAATGAGTTTAGCGTCTAGCTCTTTTATAAAATGACGATCAACCTCTACATATTTAGTGCGATCATGTTGTACTGGATTTTGTGATACATCAATGGTTGCCCGACTGTCGCAATACAACTGCATAGTATTTTTGAGTTCGAAACCCAAATCAAATAACAAACTTTTTATCCACAACAATTCACAAACACCATGAGTCATACCCCTATACTTAACCTCAGGACTAGACCGCGCCACAACTTTTTGTTTCTTACTTTTCCATGTAACTAAATTGCCTCCCATAAAGGTGAAGTAACCCGATGTCAACCTTCTATCTGTAATATTTTCTTCTCAATTTGCATTTGTGAAGCCACAAACTTCAAGAGAATTGTTGTGTTTAGTGAACATTACTCCTCTCTCTGGAGCTGACTTCAAGTACCTTAAAATTCTCACAATTGCATCCATGTGACTCTCACTCGGATTATGCATGAACTGACTTACCACACTTACTGCATATGCGACATCTAGTCTAATATGTGTCAAATAAATTAGGAGCCCAGCCAACCTCTAATAGTGAGCTGGATTAGTTGGTACTTGATCTGGATACTCTACTAGATAATGGTTTTGCTCAATAGGAGTGTCAATAGGTTTACAATCCAACATACCTGTTTTATTTAGTAGGTCAAGAATGTATTTTCTTTGACATAGAAAAATTCCTTCGCTCCCCCTAGCTATCTCAATTCCTAAGAAGTACTTCAGTTCACCCAAATCCTTCATCTCGAACTCAAAGGCTAGCTGTCTCTGTAATATATCCATTTCAATAGTATCATCTCTAGTAATTACCATATCATCAACATAAATAATTAGAGCTGTTACCTTCCATTGTTGATGTTTGAGAAATAGTGTGTGGTCTGAATTACTTTGTTTATAACCAACCTTCTGCATGAACTGTAAAAACCTTCCAAACCAGGCTCGAGGGGATTGCTTGAGACCATACGAAGACTTCCTCAATTTGCATACAAAATTACTAGAAGAAGTAGTTACATACCCAGGTGAAAGAATCATGTACATCTTCTTGACTAACTCTCCATAAAGGAATGCATTCTTGACATCAAACTGCCGAAGTGGCCAGTTTAAGCTTGCGGCAAGCAAAAATAGAACCCAAATAGTATTCATTTTGGCAACCGGAGCAAAAGTCTCATTGTAGTCTATACCATACGTCTGAGTGAACCCTTTTGCGACAAGGCGGGCTTTATACAAATTCACAGATCCATCAGCGTTATATTTTACAGTAAACACCCATTGACAACTAACTGCCTACTTGCCTTGTGGTGGATGCACAAATTGCCAAGTATCATTCTTCTGTAATGCCTCCATTGCCTTCCTCCATTTTGGGTCTCCCAATGCATCTTGCACTTTGTTAGGTACTGATACAACAGATAATTAATTTACAAATGATTCATATGGCTTAGACAATCTTTTAATGGACATGTAGTTGGTTACTGGATATTTTGATTTTGCATGGATATTTGGTTCATATATTTTGGATGGTTGACCTGGAGTGACCTATTTGGTAACACATACTATCCAACAATAGACTCAATGCTATTAGTATTAGTATGTGTACATACTTCAGATGAGTCAAATGAGTGACCTTCAGTACCAAGGAGCTGTTGATCAAGGGTATGAGTGATGCTTGAGGGAATAACAGTGTTTTCATTTTCATTCTCAATGTTCGGAACTAGTGCTTGGATACTTGGAGCATTTGCTTCTTCCACTACTAGATTTAATGGATTAAGAATCTCAACTAGACCCATCAAAATATCAGTAGGTGATTCTTTCGATTCCTCCCCCTCATCATGATACAATTCTTCAAAATATGAATTCTTTTCCTGACGAGCAGTATCAGGTGAGGAAAAATAACTCATGTCCTCAAAAAAGGTAACATCCATAGTGATATAATACTTTATGGTCGATGGACGGAAGCACTTGTACCCTTTCTGATAACCTCCATAACCAACAAACAAACACTTAATTACCCGGGCATCTAACTTAGACCTCTGATTTTTAGGAACATGTACAAAAACAACACAGCCAAATACACTAGTAGTAAGATTATGAAATGATGACAATGATACATGAGATGCGAGAACCTCGAATGAAATTTTCCCATGAAGGACACTAGCTGGACGGAAGCTTGTACAGCATCGCCCTAAAGATATTTTGGCATATGAGCACTAAATAGGAGTGCACGAGCCATATCAAGTAAATAACAGTTTTTTCTTTCAGACACTCCATTTTGTTCTCATGTTTATGGCAAGTAGTTTGGTGAACAATCCCATGTGTTTTGAAAAAATCTTGAAAAACACGATTAACATATTCTCTCCCATTATTAGAATGTAGAACTCAAATGGTGCTATTGTATTGTGTTTGAACATGAGTACAAAAATTTGAAAAATTGAAAAAACTTCATATTTGGTTCTAAGAAGAGAAATCCATGATAATCTTGTACATTCATCAATAAACGATACAAAATATCTCATACCCGATACAGTGGGCTCTCTATACGGTCTCCAAACATTAAAATGAATTAATTCAAAAGGAATATCACTTTTATTATAAATACTAGGAGAATAAGTAATACGATGGATCTTGGCCAAAACACATGTCTCAAAATGTAAAACAGACTCACTAACACCAATAAACAAGGTAGGCATAGATTTTTTTTCATAAGACTAAAAGACGGATGCCCTAAGCGATGATGCCACAGCCAAATTTCACTTAGCTTGTCAGAACTTGAAGTCAATGCGGTGCAGGACTGTGCTCCTGGTTTCTCCCTTACGTAGTTCTGATCTAGACGGAATAATATGCCCCTCAGATACCCTCGACCAATTATTTCCCTTGTAAGAAGATCCTAAAAAATCACATACATAGGATAAAATGTTACAGAACATTTATACTTAGTATTCAACTGTGGGACAAATATTAAGTGATGAGATAAGTCAGGCATATATAAAACATTATGGAGCTGTAAAGTTGGACTGAGACGGACTGACCCGTTTCCTAAGATAGGAAAAGCCTCATTGTTAGCATTCGCAACATAAGACACTAGTGAGGAAGATAACACAGTAAAATAAGATTTATCATAAGTCATATGATCAGACGCACCATAATCAATAATCCAAGTATTAGACCCAACAAAGTGAGAAACGTTTAAGGCCATACAAATCTTACCACGACTAGCTATTGAAGCTATAGGGGTACCTCCACATGTCACATGATGATCATGTCCAGTCACTCTATAGAAATCTAGTTCTTGTACTACTTGTACCGTAACTACTTTCACTTTAGGACAATAACTTTGCCTTTTAGGTCTCAGGTGTAGGTTCTGTTTCTAACAAGTCTCTCGGATATGCCCTGCTTCATTACAATAAGAGCAATGAGGACGATGGCGATTGGCATATTGTAGTGGAGGTCATTGCTAATGAAGTGGAATTGAACTCTGCTGGAGGAAAGGTGCCTTTGATTTGGCTTGAATGGCTACGCTAGATAATTCAACATGTGCCTAATTAAGACTTTCTTACTGAGATTTGTCCTTACAGATGTATGTAAAAGTTGTGGTTAAGCTCGGAGGGTCTGGCATTCAGAGCAATTCTCCCTTGGCACTATTATGTTTTGTATCAAGTCTTCTTAAGAATGCATGAACTCGCTCAAGCTCCTTTTCTTTCTGGTACCATATAAGGTCCTCCTGATTTTTAATTTTGCACGGACGTTTTTTATAATTTTAGCCCATATATTCTTCAACTTGGTAAAAAACACAAACACTTGTTGCCCATTCTGTTGCATGCTGGCAACTTTGCAGATTAATTTATGGACCTATATAAAGTCAGATTAATTAGTGTAGAAGTCTCCCAAAGTCTTTCATATGACCTCAGCTATGTCACACTCTTCCACCATCTGTAGTACATCATCGGTGATAGCTCTAAATAGAATAGACATTACGAGGCCATCATCATCTTCCAACTTAGTATAGGCCTCCACATCATCTTCATGAGGAGCCTTGATTGTTCAAGTCACATGTCCCATCTTTTGCATCCCGCAAAGATAAACGGACATAAACCTTTTTCATGTTTGAAAGTTGGTACCATTAAGTTTGGTACCACCGAAAGAGCCACATTCTAAACTCTTGACATAGACTTCAAATTTTGGAATTTTAGTTGTCTTAGAACTCTGATTTTCTCTTAAGTCTCCCATTGAAACAGACAATAATAAGATGCAGCAGAATAAAAAATCATTTTTTTTACCGTTGAACCTTGACCATTGACCTTTGTTGACTGGGCTGGTGATGTGTTTGGCTGGAATGGACTGGTGATGTGTTTGGGCTGGTAGGGTTGAGACCATTTGGGCTAAGTGAGGAATGGGCTAGGGTTTGATGGGAATGAGTTTGGGGAATGGGCTTGGGTTTGGTGGGAATGGGATAGGGTTTGGTGATGTGTTTAGGCTAGGGTTTGGTGATGTGTTTGGAAGACAGCCTTAAGAAAATCTGGAAGACAGGCTGCTCGAGTTAGAAGGACCTGGAGCAGACAACGACAGGCGAACGCGACTGGCGGATCTGAACAGGCGACGGTAGATCTGGAGATAAGAGGCAGAGACTGGCGAGAAGATAGGCAGCGCGAGAGAGAGACAAGCGCAGTGCGACAGGCCACGCGGAGACGGCGCTGTGACAGATGCTGTGCGACAAGCCACAATGAGACGGTGAACAGGCAGATAGGGAGAGAGCGCTGGAGGCTGCGGACAAGCTGAGCGCGACGCAAGAGAGACAGGTGGACGGACAGAGTGCAACGGAGACTGAGCCGCACACAAGAGAGAAAGAAAGAAAGAAGATAGAAGGTAGAAAGAAAGAAAGAAAGAAGAAATCAATGCTACCTTGTGCATTATGTTAAAAGAAGTATTATGTTAGGTAATATGTAGGTGGATATTTTTAATAAAAATCAGACATTTTGGTATAAAAAATGTACTTTAATTTTAAGATTAAAATATATTTTTTTAATAGTTATAAAATTTTAAATGCTTATTTTTAATAATTTAAAATTAAAAATAATTATTTTTATAACAATAAAATTAATAATTCTAAATTTTAAAATTAAAATACATTTGAACTTTTTTCGACCCCACCCAAATTTCAACTGGGACTATATTCAGCTAATCTGCCACAAATGACTTCAAGTACTCCACTTTGTCTTGGATAAAGTCTTATATTATATATAATCGTTATATTTATCAGTTATTGTAATAAATTAAATGTTTATTGTTTAATTTTATTAAAAAAAAAGTTTAATATTAAACGTACAAATAATATTAATAATTTAAATTTATAAAAAATATATATAATATATTATATCCAAAAATTTCTTCTTTCACTTGGTCTTTAATGTTTAATGATTATGCTCCATAATTTGAGGAAAAAGGAAAATGTTCTTTATCATAATAAATAAATGAAAAATACTACTTAAAATATAATTTTATTGTGGTTTATACGAGAAATATAGTTATTAAATATATATTATTAAAATTTATACGTTATTTATTATGTTGTATGCGTTAGTCAATTATATTTAATATGCAAAAGTAGTAGTATATAGCATTACTCAAGACAAATGCACATAGGTTCTTTGTTTATATAAGTTAAAGAAGTTTATTTATTTATTTATTTTTTTTCTAAGAGTAATTCTCGACAATACTATTAAGATGAAACATGATTTGAAGAATAAATCTAAAATTAAGTAATAAATATGACATAAAATTTAATGTTATATATTTAATTAATATTTATTACATAAGTGATAATAGAGTTATATATAATTTAGCAGTACAATAATAAATTTTAAGTTTTTTAATTTAATTTAATTTTTTAGTTATTATTATTTAATTTTTAAATATAATCTATAAAATTAATAATTTTATAATAATTAAAAAATATGAAAAATAAAATGAAAAAAATTGTTTTTATTTATTTATGTTAACTTATTCAAACCATCACTGGTTAGCTAAATAGACTTGTTCATAATTATGACTTATTCAAACGATTACTGTTTAAATAAAAGATGTTGACTTAGACTTGACGTTATAATGGAGATCGGGACTGATATAGAGTATATAAGGAGAATAGCTGCAAATTGGACAGAAATAGCATAAATTGGTACTGATACGAATCGTTTTGGATTACAACTAAATACTGCATTTACAAAATTATCCTCATTAATTGGATTTAGGTTTGAAAAAAAAAAAAAAAAGCTTTAATCTTTCTCTTTCGTTCTATCCCATCTTTCTCTCTCGTTCTGTCCCATCTCAGTTGCCTTTGCTTTTATTACATTCTTTAACTATATTTTAAAAAAAGAAAAAAAAAGAAAAGTGGAACAAAGTTTGTTTTCAATGAAGGAATTATTTCTTCTTCAGATGTGGGAGAGAGCTAAGGTTGTTTGTGGCAATGAAGACACTCTTAAAATTCCCTCTTTTGACATTTGAGTGAAAACCTACTGAACCCACTTCTTGTTTTGTGCTCCCTCTCTCTCTTTAGGGTTCTCTTGTGGGTTTCAGTTTGACCTCTGTTTTTGAGAACTTGTATTTGGGTTCTTTCTACTTACTTCCTTTCCCACCAAAGAATTTAAGTGGGTTACCTTCCGCTGATATAGAAAACGATGATGAACAGTTCCGTCAACTGCTGCAAGCCGTTATCAATCATCTTCTGCCACTGATCTGCGTATGTATTCCAGTATCCCTATTTTCCAGAAATTTCTGTAAACTGTACGTATGTTATCAAAATTTATGGAAACCTTATATAATTTCTGGATAACATACGTACAGTTTACAGAAATTATATAAGATTTCCAGAAATTTGGATAACATACGTACAGTTTACAGAAATTATATAAGATTTTCATAAATTTTGATAACATACGTACAGTTTACAGAAATTTCGATAACATACGTACAGTTTACAGAAATTTAGAAAACATTCTGCAAAAAACGCGAAGAGGCGAGGAATTATGATCGAAGAAACTTGACCAGAAGGATTAACGCGAAATTGATACGCGGGGACAAAAATGTAAACTTATACAGCAAAAACGACGTCGTGAATCGATATGAGGCAAAAATTCCGTCTGAAGCATTGGGCCTCTATTTCAAGTCTTTATTTCGTTATAATGTGATCAGGGATGCCCCCATCCACTAGGCCCACACCACACTTTGTGTATTTTTCTACCTTAATTGACACGTCTATAAATTATCAAAAGTTTGTATTTCAAAGAGGAGAACCAAACATGAATTAAACTGATCAAATAATTCCCAAAAAAAAAAAAAACACCTAGAGCGCATAACCGACGAGATCGATGTCGTCCACTAAAAACCCATGTTGTAAGAGTATGTTCGATAATATTTAGAGAAAACATGAGTTGTATTATTATTTATATGTAAAATAATAATAAAGTAAGTAGTAAATATGATATAAAATTTAATAATATATATTTAATTATTTTTTTTCACATAAATATTGATAGAATTATGTAAAATTTGGCAGTATCAGTTCAATGATAAATGATCAAATTTTAAATCTTTTAATTTAATTTAATTTTTTTATTAATTTTTTAGTTATAATTATTTAATTTTAAATAAAATTTAATTGATAATTTAATAATAATTAAAAATAAAAATAAAAAAATAATTAAATTGTTAAAAAATATATAGATAACTAAATAGGATGTGCGATTATATATCCACCAATAATTATAGAAATTTTTTTGTGCCACAAGTTATTATACTATCATAATTATGTAATAAATATTTATTGACTAAAGTAATAAGATTTATTTTTTGGGAAATTACCAAAAATAGCACCCCTAAAAATTATAATAACAAAACTAGCACCCCCTTGTGTTCAATTAGAATTGAACGTTTAATATTGAACGTTCAATATTCAATTTGAACGTAAAATATTGAACGTTCAATATTAAATAGGTCTAATTGTCGTCATTCAATTCTAATTGAACGGATAATATTGAACGTTCAATATTGAACGAGTCTAAATTATTGTCGTTCAATTTTAATTGAACACAGGGGTGCTAGTTTTGTTATTATAATTTTTGGGGGGTGTTAGTTTTGTTATTTTCCCTTTTTTTTTTCAGCTTATAATTAATTAACTGCAAACGATGTTGACTTAGACTTATATTTATTGTTAGCTAAATAAACTTTTCATAATTATATTCGTACCATCATTAGTCTTGTGAAAGGTTAAATAGAAAAACAAATGATGTTGACTTAGACTTAAGCTTCTCATCTGATCAGTGATGTCCCTATCAACCAGGCCCACACTTGTGTCTTTTTCTGCCTTAATTGACACGTCCATAAATTATCAAAAGTTTGTAATTTAAAGAGGTGAACCAAACATGAATTAAATTGATCAAATAATTCCCAACAAAAAAAAAAAAACACGACTAGAGCTGGTTATAAGTTATAACCGACGAGATCGATGTCGTCCACTAAAACCCATGTTGTTTTATTTGTAATTTCTATGATTTGGTTCGTTATCCTTATCCATAACGGAGCCGCCTTAGAACTTCGAAGTTCTTACTGCTCAAATACTACTTTCGAAGCCAACAGCACTTACCAATCCAATCTAAATCGCCAATTGTCCTCCCTCATATCCAATTCTAGTATTTCAAGTATTGGATTCTACTACAAAAGTGTTGGTCAAGAACCCGAGACTCAAGTTCACGGCTCGTTTCTATGTCGTGGAGACGCGACCCCAAGTGTCTGTGAAGACTGTGTGAAAACTGCAGTGAAGAACTCAACAGAAGATTTTTGCCGCGTTAACAAAGTGGCAGTTATTTGGTATGATCACTGCATGTTACGATACTCGGATGCATCTTTCATAGGCAAAGTGGATGACTCACCTATGTATGCATTGTATAATACTGCAAATATTAGCAACAATAGTCCAGCAAAGTTCGAAGAGGTATTGCGAAATAACATGGAAGAGTTGGTAGCTAGAGCAAGTGAAGCTCCAATTGGTGCTAAGAAGTTCGCAACAAAGGAGTTTAACTTTTCAAATCAACTTTACCTGTTTTATAATCTGGTACAGTGCACACCAGATCTGTCACGCATTGACTGTAATAAGTGTCTACAAAAGCAAGTCACCTATTTGCCAAGTTGTTGCGGTGGAAAACAAGGAGGCAATGTTATGAGTCCCAGCTGTAATCTAAGATACGAAACCTACCAGTTTTACACTATACAAGCTTCCCCACCACCACTTCCTCACTCCAACGGTACTGTTTAAGATTACAATAAAGTAAAACCTTTTTTTTAATTAAATAAATCGAGTCTCTTTTCTTGTTGCAAAACATACGGTGCTAAGGTAAAATTTTATTTTGTATCTTTTAATATTTACAATTCTAGTAATTTAAAATTCCCACTAACTCAATTTGTACACATTTTTTTTTTTAACTTTTCCAATTGTATATAGTCAGAATTGTAGGTTAAAAAAAAAAAACAATTAAATAATAAAACATTTTCTGAAATATATTAAAGAAGGTATATTTAATTAAGATATTGATAAATTTTTAAAGAATTAAAAAATAAATTTATAGATTTTTATCAATTTTTAAATACTTTTTGTGAATTGTATCAGATTTTTTATTTGGTTAGTTTTTTTTGGATTTATATAATTGTATTGAAAATAGATTAACCGATGTATAATAGAGAGATAAAAGAATTGGCCTAATTATTTTGACTAATAAATGAATGTCACAACAAGTTGTTGTGAGACAATAAGCTGATTAAATACAAGCAACCAATGTATAATATATCTTGTCTTGATTTGCAGGAAAAGGTCCCCATTTTATATCATCAACAAATATAATCGCCATTTGTATTGGGGGTGCTTTAGCCTTGTTGCTTTTTCCAGTCGGCTACTATTTTCTCAAGAAAAGAGTAAAAGCATAGGCGCAACATTGAGGAAGATGAAAATGGTAAATATTACTATCAAATATTGTGAAATTATATTAACAGCTATATATGCCCTTTTTTTATTAATTAAAAAAAAAAAAAGGAAAAAAAGGTCGGATAAGTTTATAATTATTGAAAAATGTGCTAGACTAATTAAGTTTCATAATTTAATATAAATATTCAATTAAATTTAACTAATATAATACTGTTGTAATCAGGCATCACAAATAACTGATAATTCATTTATTTATCACTTATTTTACTAAAAATGTTTTAGTAATTTCAACTTACTAAATTAACAACAACAACAAAAAAAGTCATTCCACCCCATTCACCTCTAACCATTGTCACTAAAAAATATTAATTGAAGGGAAAAAAAAAAAAACTTACATAAATGACTCAATTATTCAACTAATTTTATTTTTAATTCCTTTTAATAAAAAAAAATATATTTTTAATTTTCTTTTAACACTAAAAAACATATTTTCTTTTATGTAATAAAGAAAATGAACGCATGTTTTTTTAAGGGAGGTTAAAAATAAAACATTATATTTAAAAGGAGTTATGTCATACAATTAAACCTATTATGGTTTAATTATCCTTTCATATTTAAAATTTCATTTTTAAATCCCTTATAAAAAAAATATTTATTTTTCTTATAATATGAATAAACATATATTTTTTAGTATTAAAAAAAATTGAACATATTTTTTTACCAAAAAAATTAAAAATTAAATAAATTAAATAATTATGCCAATATATGCATAACTAATAATTGAATTTTTGCTAAAAATTTGGTACATAAACCAATGAAACAGAACCAATAGAAAGTTTCCAATATAAACTATGAACAAGTATAATTAGTAATAATATTCTTTTGTTGAAGAATTTGAAATTCCATTATTTTCCAATGATTTAGGCATATATAGTTTCATCTCACTCATGAATTTTGCTTGTGAAATTAATTAATATGCAGCTAGCAATGAAATTGCAACTGTTGAGTCACTACAATTTGATATGGCAACAATTCTAGCAGCCACATGCGACTTCTCTATAGACAACAAGTTAGGTGAAGGTGGCTTTGGTGAAGTTTTCAAGGTATTAATTCTCATAAGGTTATCAAATTTGTAACTTTGCTTTTGACGATTAATGCAGCTGTATTTTAAACTGATAATTCAAAATTAATTAGTTGATCATAAGTAATATTTTTAAATTTTAGGGAGTACTACCTAATGGGCAAGAAGTAGCTGTAAATAGGCTTTCTAGAGGGTCAGGACAAGGTGCACGTGAGTTTAAGAATGAAGCCACATTGGTTGCGAAGCTTCAACACCGAAATTTAGTTAAGATCCTTGGATTTTGCGTAGAAGGAAAAGAAAACATTCTTGTTTATGAATTTGTTCCCAATAAAAGCCTTGATTTCTTCCTCTTTGGTATGTGCCATCTTTCTAACTTATATTACCTCTTATCCTTCTTAAATGAGCTCTTAATTATTATTAGGTCATTATTTCTATAAACCAAATCACCCAAACAGCTTATTTTAATTTAATAAACTGCTAACATATCTCATAAGCAGTTTTTGGTCATTTTTTTGTCAAAAACTAATAACATAATTGTTCAATTTTTTTTAACATAAAATCACTATGAAAAACATACTTAAATTTATTATTATTATTATTATTATTATTATTATTATTTACAAAAATATAATATTTATAATAACATTTTGTCCTTACACAAAATTAATTTTTTTTAAAAAAATTAATGTTTGAGCTCGTAAATTGTTAAGATAAACTCATTTAAAGTATTAATGTTTGAGCTCGTAAATTGTTAAGATAAACTCATTTAAAGTATTCTTAGTGAAACGCAACTTATATAATTTTTTATTCCTTTTTCCATATTGCTAATTAATATGTTAGAGTACGATCTTAACTTGTCTTATAGAAAATGTTGAAAAACAAGCACAATTTGATTGGTCAAAACGTTACAAGATCATTTGTGGAATTGCTAGAGGAATTTTCTACTTGCATGAAGATGCTCCACTTAAAATCATACACCTTGATCTTAAACCAAGCAACATATTGTTAGATGGAGAAATGAAACCTAAAATTTCAGATTTTGGGATGACAAGAATTTTAAGAATCGATCAAACACAAGGAAGTGCAAGTAAAATTGTTGGTATATTGTAAGTATTCAAATAATTTTTCACATTTATGTTTAATGCTTCACTATTAAGATAAAGAAGTAAACCCATTAACTATCAATTTTTTTTAACTAAGAAAAAACCATAGAGGTCTAGCCAGGGATGGGAGTAGATTGGTCTGTTCGATTTTGGCCCAAAAAACTAAACGAACTAACTTAGTCGGTTAGGCCTTTTTATAAACCAAAGTCAACCTACCTATCAAAACTAACCAAACTGTAAATCAACCTACTTAATCGGTTTGTTTGGTTCAGTTGGTCGGTTTGGACCTACTACACTTATTAAAACAATATTCATAAAAATATCAACCTCATTATCATATCATATCATATTCAATTAAATAAAATCGCCAAAATTAAAATCATGTAATAAGTTTTCAGCTCATATAAATATATTATGATCATAATATTTAAATATAGTCATATATAAATGTTAATAAAAATAGAAAACATGTGATTTTATATATAAAAATATTATTTTAAATATGTAAGTTCGATTTAAGTAGTTTTTTTTTAAATCGTAACCAAACTGATTTAATCGATTTTTTATAAAGTTAAACTGAATCGTACCTATTGGACCAACAAAAACCTACTTAGAAGGTTCAATTTAAGTCTGGTCCAGTCGGTTCGGTCGATTTTTTGAATTTAAGCCCATCCTTATGTCCGGCATGATTTTTGGGTTTTTTTTTTATTGCTTATGCTCTGATATGTATAGACATAGGATTAAAGGTTGGGTCCTAAAATATACTTTTATAGTATAATGCCACATCACAAAATTTACAAATTTTTGAATATTTGTATTCTTTATTATTAAACTTAAATCTTATTTTTATTCAAAATCTATCAAGATTTTTTATTTTTTGATTGATTTAATTGGGTATCATATATCAATAATTTTTATGGTTTATTTACCTTTTAAATTTATTAAGTTGTTTGATTTGTATACAAATATATATAATATATATATATATATTATAGTCTTATCTCTTCTTATTTTTTTTTATTCAAAGATAGAGATCTACATGTATACTATTTGAGATTTAATGGAGATCAATAACTTTTATAACGATCCTACAAAGTATGTATTTTATATTTTAATCATATGTTATATTATTGAAACAAGTAATATCCTGTTGTTTATGATTAATAATTTTAACAATGGATATAAAAGCAATTTATTTCTATGTATAATTATGTTGCGTATTGTTTTCTGACAATTTTAAATTTTTGTAAAATTTAATTATGGAAAAATCGATATTGATTGAACTGATTTATGTTTAAAATTGTGGCTATAATTTTTTTTATTAAATTTGGGGCGAAAAGTTATTTGATGATACCTTAATTATATAATTATTTATTTATTTATTAAATTGTATGTATGAGCGTGCTTATCTTGATGTCTCTTTGAAAACTGATATGTTGCTAAAGTAATATATATATTGCTATTAATGAATCAATATCATCAGATTTAGTGAAATAATGGAATATTAAAGTTCTCTCTATCATTGATTGACATACGCAATTTATTTTCTTATAGATGATATATGATTCGTTTGTTGTGTATTTTATATAGTGACTATTTTAGGTTATTTCTTATGAACATATAAAACCTTATTTTCGTATAAAATTGATGTCATGTATATTTTATTTGCTTCCTTTAAAAAAAATTAAGATTAATGTGCAGATAGTATAATTGATCATTAAGACTTATGTTAATAATTTTAATAAGTTATACGTTATTACTTATCTTTAATTGTTTTTGATACTAGATATATAATAATATGATATATGATAACCTTTGAGTCCTATTATTATTATCCATTCTAAAATATGTGTACTAATTATTATGATTGAACTTATTGGTTGAATTAATTATCAAATTAATTTACTTAGCATTAGTTGTCAATTTGTATAATCCATACATGCATGTGTATTATATAAATTGATTTTCAATTTGATTTTTTTTAGTTTACATGTACAAAGAAAAATTATAAAAAGAAGAAGAAGAAGAAGTTATGTATATGACTCTTGATTATATGATTTCGACTAATTCCAATTTCGGTAGCAATATGCAGGAACATGGTATATGACTTTAAGCTGTGGAGTTATGATTTATTGATTAGCAAATTTTGATGTTATTGAATTACTTGGATTTACACATCTCATATTATTTAGTGTGTGATTGCATAAATAATAGGATCTAAGGGAGTTCTGTCTAGGAGGCTAGTTTTTTTGAAAGCCTTTGTGCCACTAATCTTTCTTGGGAACGTTGCTCTGTCTTGGAGGATGGTTTTTAAGGAGTTCTCGCCCCACCATTCTTTCCTGGAAGCACTCTTAGTGAATATTAATTGTGTTACTACATTGCTAAAGTATTCCAAAAAAAAAAATTATATATATATATATATATATATATATATATATATATATATATATAAGAAAATAAGGATTTAATTATTTCCTTGAATTCAAAATTTTAATATTTTTGAATTGCATCTATATTATTGATTGAGAGCTTATAAACTATTTTGCTAAAAGAAATATATATTTGAAAGTATAAAATAAAATATTTTAGAATTGTATCTATGTCATTGATTAAGAGCCCACAGGCTACAATGCTAACATAATATATGATAAAGTATATTCATGACTTCATATATGCTATTAAGTAGCAATATTGATAGCAAAATTAACATCATAAAAATATTTATATATTATTTCATGAGTAAAATATGCTATTAAAATAGCAAGATAATAGCATTTATATAAACAATATATATCCTAAATATCACTATGGATATAAGGGTATTTCGATTATATAATATTTGAAATGAATGTCATTTGACATTGACATTGAATTGAATATAATCAAAGGAGAAAAATATATCTTGAAGGATTGCAAGTGATTAATTTGATAATCACTATCTAATTTTGATCATTCAAGATTTTTAAGATCTCAATATCATTAATCTTTTATTTGAAAAATTTTGGAGGAAAAAAAAGGTTATTTAATCATATATTTTATTGAGAGCCAAAAGAAATATATACATAGATCTCGTGTATGCTTACATAGCAACATTAAGAGTGAAATCAGCAACAATTATGAATCCTTCATATGCTATCTTTACAAGTAAAATTTGCTGATACAATAGCAATAGAGAAATGCACATATATATTTAAATATGATGTGCTTGTATAAATTACTAAGAAAATAAAGATTTTTTGATCATATCATTACTAGAACTAAATATTATATGATGATCATGTAGTTGGTTAAGCTGTTGTGTTACTATTGTCAATGTGGTAGTTACAATTTTATTGTATTATTAAAAGTCCATACAGATAAATAAAATTTATTTTGGAGTTGTTATATTGTGACGTATTTGAGCTAAATTTTATAATAGACCATGAGCTTCCACAGAAGCAAAGAATATTAATTAATGTCTAATATTTTATCAATATTATCCAGTATATATCCCCCTTTTGATCTTGATGGATAATGATGGATGAAAAAAAATATAAAGTGAACTTATAACTATTGTTTATCAATTTAAATGGTGAACACCTATGTGTCTCAAAGACAATGCAACAATATTCATTATTGTTGAATAATATATGAGTTAGCACAATTTCATGTATAATCCAATAAAAGGCTTTGAAGAGCTAAAGTATAATGAATTATATTATATGTAATTGTGCTCAAATTTCTTGAAGTTGATAAAAAATTTAATATTTTGAATATATTTAGCGATAATGACATTCGAGACTACAATCAAAATATAATATATAAAGTCATAGCTAGAAGCTTAACTTGATAAGTCTTTCAAAAGACCAATCTTATGATTAAAATTGCACGGATGATGCATATATTGGTCTAAAGTATAATGCCACAAATACATGACTATAAGTCAATATTTGGAAAGCTTCTTCCAATTTATATCGCAAATATAAAATAAATTTTTGATAGATAAAGTTTGAATAATTATCATGAAGAATCAAAATTGGTTTAAATGAATACTTATCTCTATTGTATCATAAATTTGTATTTAATTAAAGATAATTAAATATTCAATATCTATCATATCTTATATTGTATCTTGTAAATCTTATAAATAGAATCTTTAGCAGTGTATTATTGATAAAATAATAAATAAAAATTATTTTTACTTATTTATTTTTCTCTCTATTTTTTTTCTCTTATTTCTTTAATTTTATAACAATTCTATAATTATTGAACGGTTTATATAATAGTACATATCATTTAGTTATATATATGTATATATATATATATATATATTTAATTCTTTAATTATTTTTTTAAATAAGGGATAATATAAATAAAAATAAACACTTTTTTTTTCAATTTTTTTTATTTTTATATTTTTAAATATTATTAAATTATCAAGTTTTTAGATTGTATTTAAAATTAAATAATAATGACTAAAATATTAATAAAAATTAAATTAAAAATTTTAAAATTTGATTATTTGTTATTGTACAGACACTACTAAATTGTATATAAATCTAAATATTGATTAAATATATGTTATTAAATTTTGTATAAATCTAAATATTGATTAAATATATGTTATTAAATTTTGTATCATATTTATTATTTAATTTATAATTTATTTAATATTACTTTACACGTAAGTTAAAATACAAATCATGTTTCATCTAAATAGTGTTATCAAATATTACTCTTACAAAAAATAATGTATGAATTAAACTTCTCTAGCTGGTATAAATAAAGAACCCTATGTGCATTTGTCTTGAGTAATGCTACGCACTATTATTTATATATAAATTATGATTGATTAAAACATACAAAAAATAATAAAATTATATCTCCACATTAAATAGTATTATTCATTTATTTATTATGATAAAGAACATTTTCCTTTTCTCATGTAGCATAATCATTAAATACAAGAAAGTTTTGAATATAATATGTTATATATTTTTTATAAATTTGAATGTTAATATTATTCATATATTTAATATTAATTTTTTAATAAAAATAATTAATTAAAGTTAATTCATTATAATACGTGATAAATACAAATATTATAGTATAATATTATCTATCCAAGACATAGTGGAGTCCTTGAATTCATTTGTGGCGGATTAGTTGAGTATAATTCCAGTTGAAATTTGGGTGGGGTCCAAACAAGTCAAAATGTATTTTAATTTTGTAATTTTTAAATTAAGAATTATTAATTTTATTAATATAAAGTAATTATTTTTAATTTTAAATTATTAAAAATGTTGTATTTAATATTTAATTTTTATTAAAAATATCCACCTACATATTACCTAACTAAATACATCTTTTAACATAATGCGATGACTTTTTTCTTGCTGAAATTTTTATTTTTATTTTTAAGATTATGTTTAATTTGTAGAATAAAAATATAATAAGAATAATAATGATAATAATAATAATAGGAATAAAATTTAATAAAAATATTATTATTAATATTACTATTAAGTAATAGAATTAAAATAATAATAAATATTAAAGTAATATTTATAAAATTATAAAATGTTTTGTTTTTATTTATAAATAATATAAAATAAGAAAAAATAATAAAGAATTATAAAAATATGAAAAAAAAAAATAGAATATTTTAACATATTCGAAAAATATGAAAGTAATGAGTATTTAATATACTCATTATAATAATGAGTATTTAATATACTGTTATAATATTTTATATTTTATTCTAAATTAATAATTAAATTAAATATAAAAATAAGTTAAATTATTATTATTGTTATTTTTATTAGTGCGAACAAATATCTATATATTGAACTTTCTGTGACTTCCTACACAAACCGATTGAGTCCCGACTCTTATCCACAAATGTTGGCCTAATTTTTAGAAAAAGCCCAATGTGTAACACTACTAGTGTTATGTGTGGAGTGCGCAAGATACATACGTTTTTAATATCCATCATATTAGAATTATTGCCTTGGCGTCGCACTTGTTTCGGCCACAATGATATTTTTTCTAAACTTGCTCTGTGCAGTCGTTTTGGTCCATTAATTTTACATTTTTATCCTTTGTTGATCATTTTAACACCTCGGCCACACATTTTATTTCTCTTTCTTATATCAGTCCAAGCCTTCAACACACTTATACAGCTTGCATTCCTTTTCTGATTTTTTTGAAAATTTAAATGAAAAATTGTTTCTTCTCACTCGCGATTGATTTTTTCTGATCTACTTTTACTATTATTCAACTTCAACTTTTTATAATCCACTCAATTTGAATCCACACAAGACGATGATTCAGAAAACTGATTCTCATTGTTAAGATTGAGAATGAAATTTTAATTTTGATTTAATAAATCGAATGAAAAATTGAGTGGGAATAATGGTATGTAAACCTATTTACATACTGTTATATTAATATGTAAATTTATTTGATATATAAACCTATTTATATACTGTCATATTAGTATGTAAACTCTTTACATATTATGTAAACAGGTATGTAAATAGTTTATATAGTATGTAAACTCATTTACATACTGTTACATTAGTATGTAAACCTATTTACATACTGATATATTGGTATATAAATTCATTTACATACTGTCATATTAATATGTAAATTCATTTACATACTGCCATATTAATATGTAAACTTATTTACATACTGTCATATTAGTATGTAACACAGTTTACATAGTATATAAATAATTTATATACTGATATCACATATTATATGGCTAAGGATATTTTGATAATTTATCTAATTTTAATGTAATCAAAACTCACAATTTTGATCCTATTATTGCTAGTTTTGAAAAATTTAATTTTTTAACCAAATATATACTATTTAGACCAATAACTCATCATATTATGGTTTAACAACTCTAAAATGAATTCATTAAGTAGCCTAAACCACATATGGCATCCACCAATAAACTTTCTCAGTTACATAGCAGCGAGAATTAGCCAAAATAACTCACCAATTCAACCCCGCAAACCACCACTACAATCTTTCCTCATCATTATCTTACTTGTCGATAACTTCCTCTCTCCTCACCCCACAACAATCTATTACAAGTTTTCCTTTATTTTCTGTATTTTCTCGATGTTATTTAATTAAATATTAAATATTTTATTTTTTACTCTTGTGTTCAAAAATTATCTTGTTTCAATATATTGTATTGTTATTTGTATATAAAGATGATGCCTAAATGTGTTGTATATTTCTTATATAAATACATACAATTTTTATTATAAATAATTATATGCTATATAGTGGTAAATTAGTTAATTTAGATATGAAAAAAAATATATAAAAAATTGTGATTTTTAAAAACCTTCTAAAATTAAAAATAGCAAGTTTCAAAATCTTTCTACTAATGTAGTTTCCAAAAACTTTCTACTAATAATAGTTTGAATTTTTTTTTAAAAAAAGTAGCACCTTTTAAAAAACTCTCTAAAAATAGTTATTTTCAAAAACTTTCTAACAATTGTAATTTTTAAAAACTCGCTAACAATAATAAATTTTAAAAAATAGTAAATATCAATTTTTTTTCTAAAAATAGTAAATTTTTAAAAACAAAAAAAAAATCTATAAATAGTAATTTTCAAAAAATTTCTAAATATAGAAATTTTTAAAAACTTTCATAAAATATTAATTTTCAAAAAATTCTAAATATACTAATTTAGAACCTTTCAAAAAAATTCTAAAAATATTAATTTTCAAAAAACTTTCTAAAAACAGTAATGTTTTAAACTTTATAAAAATAGTAATTTTTCAAAATTTTCTAAATAAATAATTTCTAAAAATAATAACTTTCAAAAAATTTATAAAAATTGTAATTTTAGAAACCTTCTAAAAATAAAAAAGAGGAATTTACAAAAAAATTCTAAATATAGTAGTTTTCAAAAAATTTATAAAAATAGTAATTTAAATTTTTTTTTCTAAAAATAGTAATCTTAAAAAGCTTCTTAAAATAGTAATTTTCAAAAATTTTATAATATTAGTGATTTTCAAAAATATTATAAAATTATTAATTGTTCAAAAATTTTCTAAAAATAAAAAAATTTCAATTTTTTCTAAAAATAGTAATTCTTAAAAAAATTCTAAAAATAGTAATGTAAAAAAAATAAAAATTTTAACTTTTAAAAAATATATTATAAAATTAAAAAGTTTTCAAATTTTTTCTACAAATAGTTATTTTCAAAATATTTAAAAAATAAATAATTGAAAAAAATTTCAAAAAATAGTAATTTTCAACTTTTCCTAAAAATATTAATTTAAAAAATAATTCTCAAATTCTCAAATTTTTTCTAAAAATAGTAATTCCTAAAAATTGTAATTTTAAAAAACTTTCAAAAAATTGTAATTTTCGAAATATTTATAAAAATAGTAATTTAAAAATATATATATACTAAAAAGAGAAATTTTTCAAAAAAATTCTAAAAATAATAATTTTTTAAATCTTTATAAAAATAGTAATTTTAAAAACTTTATAATAATTGTAATTTTCAAATTTTTTTTGTAAAATTAGAAAATTTTTCATAACTCTTTAAAAATAGCAATTTTAAAAAAATTTAAAAATATAGTAATTTTTTAAAAAAATTTCTAAATATAGTAATTTTCAAAAACTTTCTAAAATTAATAGTTAGTCAAAAAATTTCCAAAAATGGTAATTTTCAAAAACATTTTGAAATTAACAAATTTTCAAAAAATTTCTAAAAATAGTAATTATAAAAAACTTTTTATGTATTGTAATTTTCATAAACTTTCAAAAAATAGTAATTTTGAAAAACTTTCCAAAAAATGAAATTTTATAAAAATTTATGTTAATCCTAATTTACAAAAACTTTGTAAAAATAATGATTTTAAAAAATTAATTTTCTAAACTTTCTAAAAAAAATTTGTTTCCAAAGCAATCTAAAAATTGCAGTTTTCAAAAAGTTTCTAAATATAGGAAATTTCTAAAACTAGTAATTTTCAAAAATTTTCTAAAAATAACGATATTTAGATTTTTTATAAAAATAATAAATAGTAATTTTCAAAAAATTTCTAGAAATAGTAATTTTTAAAAACTTTCTAATAATAATAGTTCCCAAAAATTTTTAAAAATATTAATTTTAAATAACTTTCTAAAAACAATAATTTTACAACATATTTTAAAAATAGAAGTTTTAAGAAAACTTTTTAAAAATAGTAATTCTTAAAAAAACTTTCCAATAATTGTAAATTTTCAGTTTTTTAGAAAAATATTATTTTCCAAAACTTAAAAAAAAATATTAATTTTTCATAAAATGTCTGAAAATAGTAATTTTCCAAAAAAAAATTCTAAAAATTATTATTTTCTCGTTATTTTTTAATAATATTAATTTTTTGAAAGGTTCTATAATTAGTGATTTTTCCAAAAAATTCTAATGGGTGGTTTATCCCCTAATACAATTCTCTTACACTTTTTTTTATCTTATATATTTACTTAAGAAAAATAAAATTTTATAATTAAAATACATTTTATTTTGATTTTTTAATAACCATCAAAGCAAACCAATTAATTATATTATAATTTAAACATTATATTTAATATTTGTTAAAAATTATTTATTTTTAACTTAAATTTTAATAATTTAAAATATAAAATATATAATTAAATATATATTATTCGTTAATGATAAATACTCCATTCTACAAATATTTTCAACCCTCTCCCCCCTCAATTTAGCATAAAAATGGAAATACTAAACTTAATTTTGACCCACCTCATTGAGAAGCCGTAAATGCTGATTAGTTCTTACAAATTAAAGAGTATTGGTTTACCCACAGATCCAAACAGTCAAAATAAATCAAATAAAACATGGATGATGACCAAACGCGTAACAATAGGTTTAATAATTCAATACACAAGTTTAGGTTGGATAGCCTAAATTTTTTGACATTTCAACAGACTTACTTTTAGATTGACTGGGGGATGAGGTTCCCGAAGGCAACGACGAATCATACAAAGAAGTGGTATTAGTGAAAAGGGCTGGTCTTAAAAGCAGAGGTAGGTCCAAAGAGAAGCTATTAAGCATGAGAACAACTGAACTCATAGTGGGTCTATCTGCTGCATTTTCTTGGACGCACAATAGTGCTGTATGAATGCATCTCATTATTTCACTTGTTGGACCATTTCTAATTGTCTGATCTATCACATTTTGTACCGTTCCCTTCGACCAATTTCTCCATGCCTGTATTTTTTTTCAAAATTATTTTTTGTGGAATAGTATTTATTATAGATAAATGGTCTAATTATTTTATTAGTTCCTAAATTTTGATTAAAATTATATATAGTTACTAAACTTTTAAACCATACAATTTAATTCTCATATTTATATAATTTCATACATAGATCTCAAAATTTTTAGTCCTCAGTTTATTAAAAGCTTCGTTTACCGGCAAGGGGGTTTGTTAACCGAACAAAAGTCTATTTAAAAAAAAAAACTTACAATAATAAAGTGCAGTTTGTGTTGAAATGATATGAACAAAATATTTGTATATTTCTTGATATTTGATTCATACAAAATACATGTATTTATACTAGAAATAAGAAAGCTAAAAAAAGATACTAATTTAGTATGATATTGCTACCATATTAAGTTTTGATTTATTTTTCAATTTTGCCTTAAACATTTATAACTTTCCTATTTATCTCAACACTCCCCCTCAAGTTGGTGCATACATGTCCCACATGTCCAAGTTGTCTAAAAACTTTAAGAACACTCGATTTGAGATTGTTTTAGTGAGAATGTCAGCGAACTGATCTTCTGAACAAATCCTTGATAATTCCATAATCTTTCCATCCAACTTTTCCTTGATAAAAACTCTGTCTACCTCGACGTGCTTTGTATGGTCATGTTGAACTGAATTATGTACAATATCACACGCTGTTTTATTATCACAAAATATTTGAACAGGTTGTTCAGAAGGCAAACCCAAATCTTATAAGAGAAGTCTTAGCCATAGGGTCTCACAAAGTACATTTGTTAAAACTTTAAATTTAGCTTTTGCACTTGAGTGAGCTACAACATTTTGTTTCTTGCTTCTCCATGTCACAAGATTACCTCCTATAAAGGTAAAGTAGCCAGAAGTAGATCGCCTATCACCCTTATAACCAGCCCAATTAGCATCAGTATATGCTTCTATACTTTGATAGTTTGTGTTTTTGGTGAATAATACTCCTTTTTTAGGAGCAGACTTTAGATATCTCAAAATGTGAATAACTGCATTCATATATTGTTATCTAGGATTATGCATAAATTGGCTGACAATACTTAAAGCATAAGCCAAATCTGGTCTAGTATGAGATAAGTACATCAACCTCCCTACAAGTCTTTGATATCTTTCTTTGTCAACTGGTACTTGGTTGGATTTAACACAAAATTTTAAACCTTCTTCTACTGGTGTATCAACTGGTTAACATGCTGACATACTAATCTCTTGTAGTAGATCAAAGGCATATTTTCTTTAAGATAAAAAGATTCCATCTTTTAATTAAGAAATCTCGATCCCAAGAAAATACTTTAAGAACCAAGGTCTTTCATTTCAAATTCTCTAGACAAACAACTTTGAAGAGCTTTTCTTTCTTCAGGATTATTCCTTATTATGATCATATCATCCACATATACAATAAGTATAGTGATCTTACCATGTTGTTTCTTTAGGAATAAAGTATGGTCTGAATTACTCTGCTGATAGCCAAATTCTTTCATAAACTTTATGAACCTGCCAAACCATACTCTTGGAGATTGCTTTAATCTACACACTTTTTCATAATGAATTTTTGATATCATACTTCCTGGTGGGAGATCCATGTAGACTTCTTCAGATAAGTCTTCATGTAGAAAAGCATTATTTATGTCAAACTGATATAATGGATAATCTAGATTTGCATCTAGGGATAACATGACTCGAACGGTATTCATTTTTGCTACAGGTGCAAAAGTCTCTGTATAGTCAATCCCATATGTTTGAGTGTATTCTTTTGCCACCAATCTTACTTTATACCATTCAATCGTACCATCTTCTCGGTACTTCACTGTAAAAATCCATCGACATCCAACAATTTTTTTGTTAGTTGGCAATCAATAAGTTCCCAAGTCTTGTTTGTTTGTAAGAATCTCAGCTCCTCATTCATAACAGCTTTTCACTTTGGGTTAGCTAAAGCTTCCTACACACTATTAGGATAGGTACAACTAATAATTGATTCATAAATGACATGTTTATTTTGACAAACGATGGTTAGACACATAGTGACTCATGTGATATTTTACTTTACTAGAAAGTACGGGTTCATATGTGATGTTGTGGTAACTGTCTTCTGTTTGGCTCAAGAACAACTTTAGTAAACGATTGGTGTGATATATCGACAGGAGATGGAGCCATACTATCCAATGGCTCGATTTCAGGCTGAGAAGTACTCAATTTCAATGGGGTGTTCATCACTTACTTCTTTAGTTATTTGGTTCTCATTGACATTTTGATCTAATGTCGTACCACTCGTACCATTTGAATCTAATTCATATATTTCTTGGTTTGGTTCAGTCTGTGAGTCCTCAACAGTGTAATCCAATGCTATGCCACTTATATCTAAGCTACCCACATTTTAGTTTTCACTTCCATCATAATCGAGAGTTTGAATTTCCTTCTGGTACTCTCCCTGAAATTTAGCTTCAGAAAAGTTCATTGTGTCTTCATGAAAGATAACATCCATTGTGACAAATAATTTTCAATCTGGGGGATGGTAACATCGATATCCTTTTTGATGACTAGCATACCCAACAAAAACATATCGCAATGCTTGAGGAGTTAGTTTTGTGCTTTGATGTTTGTGTAGGTGTACAAACACCACACAACCAAAGACACGAAGGGGTAAATTTGAGACAGTTGGGGCAAGAATTGCATATGTTAGGGTTTGGAATGTTATTTTCAAATTGATGGTGCTAGAGGAGACCTTATTAATTAAATAGGCTGCAGAAGTGAGTGCTTCTCCCCAATAAGATAATGGAATATGTGTTTCAATTAATAAAGCTCAGAACAGGACCAACAAGTGTCGATTCTTGTACTCTGCCACCCTATTTTGTTGCAGTGTGTAGGAGCAAGTTGTGTGATGAATCATTCCTTGTGTCTCTAAAAATTATTGAAGCTCAATACTCTGGTATTCTCCACCATTGTCACTCCGAAGAACTTTAATCTTTGTACGATATTGAGTTTCAATCATTTTATGGAACCTTTGAAATAACGAGTTCACTTCACTCTTAGATTTCATTAAGCATAGCCATGTCAAACTTATACAATCATCAATAAACGTTACAAACCACCGTGACCCACCCAATGTACCCAAAGTAGTAACTTTGGATGGACCCCAGACTAGTGAATAGTCATGAAAAGAAGTGGACTTTTGTTCAATCGTAATGAAAATGAAGCACGATGACTTTGTGCAAGTTCACAAACATCGCAGTGAAAACTTGAAACATCAGCTACTAAAAATAAATTGGAAAATAACCTTTTTAGATACCCAAAGGAAGCATGCCCAAAACGGCGATGCCATAACTATATTTCTTTCCTTTTTCTTTCTTCAAAACCAACAACTGTCAGTGCTTGTTGTGGGCTTTTAATACTCTTTGGGTCTAAATCTAAGTAATATAGCTTCCCTTGCCAAATATCATAGCCAATCGTTTTCCTAGTTTTGATGTCCTTAAACACACAACAATCATGCCAGAAAATTACAACATAAGATAATGCAGTGGTTATTTGAGAAATAGACAACGGGTTACAATCTAAAGATGGAACAATTAAAACAGACTCTAATTTTAATATATCAGTTATAATTAAAGATCCTTCCCCAATGATTAGGGTTGAAATACCATTTGCAATAGAGACAAATTGTTTTGTAAAAGGTTAAAGTGATGAAACATGTCTAGCATCATTTTGTCATATGATATGTTGCACCAGAATCAATTATTCATGTACTATTCAAATCAGATGTAGAAATATTTAAAGCCTTAATAATATTGTCTGCATAGATTACCAATGCCGAAGCTTTGTCAATAATATCATTTGCTGCCTTAGTTTGAACAATCGGAACAAAATTGATGCCGGGGTATTCAATTCCGTCACTCATTTGATCTCTTCTCTTTTTTATTTTTTTTCACTCTAAATAAGTCTATGCTTCAATTTAGAGACAAAAAGAAAAGGAATTGCCTACGCTAGTGGGCGAAGGCTGTGGCGGCAGCTCTAGGCACAACTAAGGTAGGGGCGCGGCGTTGGTTTTAATGGGATCTGTGGTGGCAGAGCTGGTGGCAACGAGAGCTGGGCGTAGCCATGGGTGGTAGGATCTGCTTCGCGATTTTTGGTGGGATCTGTGACTTAAAGCCGTGGGTTGGTGAGTGATGGTATGGTGGATTTGGGTTGGTGAGCGGCAGCAGGGTAGGGTGGATCTGTTTTGATGGGTAGATCTAGTGGTTGTGGGTTGTTAGTTGTGGGTGGGCTGGCTGTTGTTGGTGACTATGGGTGATTTAGATGAATTTTTTGTGATTTTTGATGGTGGAAGGGTGACGATAAGTGGTTGTTTTGATGGTGACTTCTGAAGGATCTGTTCTGTGATTTCTGTTTAGGTGAATCTATTTTGTGATTTCTGTTTGGTTTTTTGTGTGGTTTGGTTTTTTTGATTGGATGGTGGCTGTCGGCGTAGGGTGGTGGTGGGGCGAGATTTTCGGTAGCAGTTTTTGATTTTTTTTTCCGATTTACAGAACCCTAGTAAGTTCTAATACCATGTTGAAATGATATGGGCAAAATATTTGTATATTTCTTGATATTTGATTCATACAAAATACATATATTTATACTAGAAATAAGAAACTAAAAAAAGATAATAATTTAGTATGATATTGCTACCATATTAAGTTTTGATTTACTTTCTTATTTTATCTTAAATATTTATAACTTTCCTATTTATCTCAATAGTTTTTCACTCCTGTGAGTACATTTAATGATGGTTTGGCATAAGGGGACGAAATTGTATAGAATATATGCAACATGAGATATTCATTTCTTAAACTATTAACCTTTAACTAAATCTCATGATTATTTATAACTTTACATTAATATCATGCTTAAGATAAATATCATGTTTAAGTAACATGGGATAATTGATAAGAAACAGACGCCTACCATTTCAACTAAAATCTTAAGGTGATAGAAGGGACGCTACCTGCCCTTATAACTCAGTCCAATAGACAGTCCAAACCCTTATCCATGCTAGCAACCAGACCCAGAGGAACTAAATGAGCCACTGGATGTTACCCACCATTATAATCTGGAATCCACCAGACCACTTTCTGTTACTCACCAAGGTCGCATCAATAATACTTCTAAAGAAAAACATGATATTTTTTGTTTAAAGTCAAAATCCATAGCTTTTAAATGTTGGAAAAAAGCATAGGATTAATCATTAAAGAATGTTGTGGAAGATCATGCTTGTATCACAAATATCAAATTTTAGTTCGAATGATTCAAGTCCAAATTTTTGAGTTGAGAATAATAATAATAACTAAAATTTAATTACGTTAAATAACATTTAATATAAAATAATAAGTTAAATTATTTTTATTTGTAAAAATATATCAGCTGGTAGTATCTATATTATTTACTTAAAGACTTGTACATATCAAACTCTAACACAGGGACATCTCAAAAACTGACATTTTATTAACTGTATACGACTCCTTAGATTCAAGTATAACTGATGGCAAGCTTCTGTCAATTTGACTATGAAATAAGATGGGTGGCTTTGCGGGATTAGGTAATGAATCAGAGTTACTATTAAGCATCAAAAGTATAGAATTCATAGTTGGCCTGTAAACTGGGTCTTCTTGCACATAAAGTAAACCAATATGAAGACATTTAATGACTTAATCTCTTGAACACGAACCTCTCAGATTTGAATGCAACAACTCCATCGGTGTGCCATCTCTCCAATGGTTCCAAGCCTGTAATAATTTCATTCAATTCAAAGGTTATTTAAAATAGAATAAATTAAACAAGAATATTGGTACTCACATAGGTTAACAGGTACTCGAAACTTTCTGATTGGGGCATGTAGTTGTTTTTCTTCCCAATTATGATCTCCAAAATTAAGACACCAAAACTATATACATAGGACTTCACTGTGAACTGTCCATTGTACGTATATTCTGGTGTCATGTATCCACTTCAACCCACCCTCTTGAGGAAAATTACTTATTAGTCTTCTTTATCAATTCAATTACTTCTATTTTTTAATTAAATCAATTTCAAAATTGGTCATGATCTAAAATTGCAAGTATAGGTTGTTATACATAATTCATATACCTTACATAGCTTATTTATACAAAAACCTACAAATTTGAGGAGTTAATAAAATGTGTAATGTAGAGTGTACATTGTACATAGCAAAAAATCTGTAATTTTCCCCAAAATTTTGCTTGAACTCAAATAACACCAATGTTTGGAGTTTGATGCCCAAAAGTCGTTGGTTTTTGTGGCTTAAATGAAAAATATAGCAAAATTGCTCACGTAAGGCCTATATAAGGTGTATATGAGTCATGTAAATCTTTACTTAAGTATAACATATCAAGAGTCATTTAATCTATTTTAAAATATTTTTTTTACAAAATCTAAAAAAAAAATAGTCTAGGACCCAACCTCTAATCCTATGTCAATACATACTAGAGCATAAGCAATAAAAAATATTGATAGTGAATGTATTGACATCTTTATCGTAATAGTGAAGCATTAAACATAAATGTGAAAAGTTATTTGAATACTTACAATGTACCAGCAATTTTGCTTGCAATTCCTTATGCTTGATCGATTCTTAAAATTCTTGCCATCCCAAAATTTGAAATTTTAGGTTTCATTTCTCCATTTAACAATATGTTGTTTGTTTTAAGATCAAGGTGTATGATTTTAAGTGGAGCATTTTCATGCAAGTAGAGAATTCCTCTAGCAATTCCGCAAATGATCTTGTAACGTCTTGACCAATCAAATTGTGCTTGTTTTTCAGCATCTTCTATAAGACAAGTTGAGATTGTACTCTAACATATAATTATCAGTATGGAAAAAGGAATCAAAAAAATTATATAAGTTGAGTTGCGCTTGAAATACTTTAAATGAATTGATCTGAACAGTTTACGAGCTCGATCATTTAAACTTAAAAAAAAACATTAATTTTGTGTAAGGACAAAAATGTTAATATAAATATTATATTTTTGTCAAACAAAAATGTTAATATAAATATTATATTTTTGAAAATTGTAATTTTCAATTTTGTTTTGTAAAATTAAAAAAATTTCCAAAATTTTCAAAAAAAAATTTCCAAAAACTTTATAAAAATAGTAATTTTTTTAAAAAATTCCATAATTAGCAATTTGTCAAAAACTTTACGAAAATGGTAGTTTTCAAAAACTTTTCTAGTCACTTTCAAAAACTTTATAAAATAGTAATTTAAAAAAAAAATTCTAAAATTAATAAATTTTCTAAATATCGTCATTTTTAAAAACTCTCTAAGTATTGTTATTTTCATAAACTTTCAAAAAATAGTAATTTTGAAAAAATTTCTAAAAAATGAAATTTTGCAAAAATTTCTATTAATATTAATTTACAAAAAATTTATAAAAATAATAATTTTTTTAAAAAATTAATTTTCTAAACTTTCTAAAAAAATTTGTTTTCCAAAGAATTCTTAAATTTGCAATTTTCAAAAACTTTCTAAAAATAATAATTTTCAAAATTTTTATAAAAATAGTATTTTTCAAAAAATTTCTAAATATAATAATTTTGAAAAACTTTCTAGAAATAATAATTTTGAAAAACTTTCTTATAATATTAGTTTCCAAAAAAGTTCTAAAAATAATAATTTTAAAAAACTTTATAAAATTACTAATTTTTCAAAAACTTTCTAAAAATAGTTTATTTCAAATTTTTTGTAAAAATAGTAATTCTCAAAATTTTTCTAAAAATAGTAATTTTAAGAAACTTTCTAAAAATAATAATTTTACAAATAGAAGTTCTAATAAAACTTTTTAAAAATATTAATTCTTAAAAACTTTCCCAAAATTGTAAAACTTTAGTGAAATATTGTTTTCCAAAACTTCATAAAAATATTAATTTCTCATTAAATTTCTGAAAATAGTAATTTTTTGAAAAAATTTCTAAAAATCATAATTTTTCAAACTTTTTAAAAATAGTAATCTAAAAAAAATCTAAAAATTATCATTTTCTTGTTATTTTTTAAAAATGTGAATTTTTTAAAAGTTTCTATAATTAGTCATTTTTTTTTTCTAAAAATAGTAATTTTCAAAAACTTTGAACTTTCAATAAATAACTTTATAAAACTAGTAATTTTCAAAAATATTCTAAGGGGTGGTTTAGGAGATTACACTTCTCGCTCCATCAAATCCCCTAATACAATTCTCTTACAATTGTTTTTTATCTTATATATTTACTTAAGAAAAATAAAATTTTATAATTAAAATAGATTTTATTTAAATTTTTTAATTCTTTTATAATTTATAAATAACACTTAATATTTGTTAAAAAATTAAAATTTATTTTATTTTTTAACATAAATTTTGTTAATTTAAAACTAACATATAAAATTAAATATTTATTATTCAATAATGGTAAATACTGATTTCACAAATATTTTATAACTTTAGAAGAACTATAGAATTCCAAAAAAAAAAAAAAAATCTTAAATTTTTTTTAATTTTTTTAAATAATAGTAATTTTTCAAAACTTTATAAATAGTCATTTTTTAAAATATTAATTTTGAAAAAATTTCTAAAAGTAATAAGTTTTTTAAAAAATTTCTTAGAAAATAAATTCTTAAAACATTCAACAAATAATAGTTTTCCAAAATTTTAAAAAATTTAGTAACTTTCAAAAACTATACAAAAAGTTGTAATTTTTTAAAAATTTGTAAAAGAAGTTAATTTCAATTTTTTTTTATAAAAATACTAATTTTCAATAACTTTTTAATAATAATAGCTTTCAAAAACATTATGTAAATAGAAGTTTAAAAAAAAATTATAAGAAAATTTTAAAAAAATTTCCAAAAACAAGAATTTTTCAAAAATATCTAAGAAAAAGTTATTTTCCAAAACTTCTAAAAATTGTAATTTTCAAAAGCTTGAAAAAAATAACAAATTTTAAAAACTTACTAAGAATAGGAAATTTCTAAAATTATAATTTGTCAGAACTACCTGAAAAAAGTTATTTTCCAAAAATTCTGAAAATTGTAATTTTCAAAAGCTTTCAAAAATAACAATTTTTTAAAACTTTCTGAGAATAGAAAATTTCAAAAAATTTCTAAAACTAGTAATTTTTCAAAATTTTCTAAAAATGATAATTTTCAAAAACTTTCTAAAAATAATAACTTTTAAAAACATTATAAAAATAGTCATTTTAAAAAATTTTCTAAAAAATTTTATTTTTAAAAACCTTCTAAAAATAAAAATAGTAAGTTACAAATTTTTCCTAAATATTGTAGTTTTCAAATTTTTTTTTAAAAAATATTAATTTTATAAAACTTTATAATAATAGTAGTTTCAAAAAAATTTATAATAATAGCAGTTCGAAAAGTTTTCTAAAAATAGTATTTTTAAAAAGTATTATAAAAATAGTTATTTTTGAAAAACATACTAAAAATAATAATTTAAAAAAAATTAAAAAATTAATTTTCAAAAAATGTTCTAAAAATAGTAACTCTCAAAAACTTTCTACAAATAGGAAATTTAAAAAAAAATTAAAAATAGTAATTTAAAAAAAATCTACAAATAATAACTTTTTAAAAATTTATAAAAATTATAATTTTAAAACATTTTCTAATAAGGAATTTTTCAAAAAAAATATTTAAAAACTGTAATTTTAAAAAACCTTTTAAAAATAAAAATAGTAATTTTCAAAAGCTTTTTAATAATAATAGTTTGCAAAAACTTTCAAAAAATACTAACTTTTTAAAAACTCTATAAAAATTGTTATTTTAAAAAACTTTCTAAAAATTTTAAATTTCTAACAACACACATCGGTGGAGACATCTCCACGACAAAAGAATAAACCGTAGACTATGGTTCGTGGGGTTTCGCCAACGCTGGTGTTGTAGTAGCCAGAGTTACGAGTGGCATTGGAGGTGAGAAAAGAAAGGGTGTGGTTGAGATTAGATTGGTAGGTGCTGTTGGGTAAAAAAGTTGTTGTGTTTGAACACACATGCTTGATATAGGTTGGGGCTGCTTTAGTTCTGAGACAAAGGGAACCAAGGGCAGAGATAGAGATGATCAGCAAAAAAGTTATTAATAAATGGAAAGATGACATGTTGATAACTTGATCATGAAGATGGGTTTTTTAGGCTCTTGATCATGAAGATGGAATTAAGACGATATTTGAACCACGGTAGTGCTAAGAAAATGTCAGTATTCAAAGAATATAACTTTGCTTTTATTTTTGTTCAAAATGATGTGGAAAGTTTGGCATCCATTGAAGGAGGACAAAACATGAGAATTTTTTTTTGTTTAATGGTCAAAAGTTAAAACCCATAGCTTTTAAATTGTTATTTAATTGTGATGGAATGAAGTGAGAAAGAAATGACAAACAAGAGAAGTTGAATTGTTCAGTAGAATATCATTGTTTACAGAGGGTATATAGATAGACAACCATTATGCTAAGCTGCACATGCAGTTGCAGCATACACTAGTGCTAACAGAATAACAAACTTACATGTGCTAACAGAATAACAAACGTAGCTGGTTAGTTATTCTCAACAGTCCCCCATAAGCTCATGGTCTACATAGAACACTGAGCTTAGTTTTCAAATCACTAAACCTATGGCTTGTTAATGGCTTTGTAAGTATGTCAGCAACCTGCTCCTGGCTGGGTGTGTATGCAACAACCAACATTCCAGCTAAGACTTTTTCTCTTACAAAATGAAAATCAATATCAACATGTTTGGTTCTTGAATGTAACACAGGGTGCTTTGCAATGTATCCAGCACTGATATTATCACAGAAAATCAATGGAGGCTGACTAGTATTTATGTGCAATTCAGTGAACACTTTATGTACCCACATAACTTCTGCTACAGTTTGAGCTAAAGCTCGAAATTCTGCCTCTGTGGACGAGCGAGAAACAACCTTGTGTTTTCTGGAGTTCCAAGAGATCAGAGAGTCTCCCATAAAAATACAAAAACCACCTGTGGATCGTCTGTCATCAGGACATGATGCCCAATCAGCATCAGTGTAACCTGTGATATTCAAACTGTCTGATTTGTAAATCATAAGTCCATGATTCTGTGTACCATTAAGATACCTCAATAAACGTTTGGCTGCTATCCAGTGGGTAGTTGTAGGTTGATGAAGAAATTGACACAGCTTGTTGACAGAGAAGCTGATTTCTGGTCTTGTTAACGTGTAATACTGAAGAGCACCAATAATAGTGCGATATTGAGATGCATCAGGCAGTGGTTCACCATCAGCCTTGGATAAAATCTTACCAGTGGCCATTGGAGTAGAGACATGTTTAGAATCATTGAGCTGAACTTTAGACAACAGATCGTGGATATATTTTGATTGACATAGATGAAGACCATCTGCAGTATGTGTTACTTCAATACCCAAGAAGTAGCCAAGCTGACCTAACTCCTTCAAAGAAAAGGCAGCATTCAACTTCTGAATTATAGCTTGAATGAAATGAGGATTATTGCCAGTGACAAGAATATCATCGACATGTATCAGAAAAATAATAAAGTCATCATTCAGATCATAAATCATCATAGAAGCATCAGAATTAGATCCTTTAAAACCCATTTGTTGAAGACAGCCACTAAGCTTTAAGAACCAAGCTCTAGGAGCTTGTTTAAGACCATATAGGGCTTTATGTAACTTACAGACATGATGGGGAAAGTCTGCATTAACAAAACCAGCTAGCTGAGTCATGAAGACCTCTTCCTGAATATCACCATTCAAGAAAGCTGTGTTAACATCTAGTTGCTGAATAGACCAGCCTTTAGATAATGCAAGAGTGAGAACAATGCGAATGGTAGTTGGCTTGACAACAGGGCTGAAAGTTTCAGTATAGTCAATGCCTTCTGTCTGTTGAAAGCCCTTAGCCATAACTCGAGCTTTATATTTGTCCAGGGAATGATCGGCCTTGAGTTTGGTACGAAAAACCCATTTGTTGGCAATAACTTTACAATCTGCAGGAGGAGGAACAAGAGTCCAAGTACCATTATGAATTAAAGAATCAAACTCAGACTTCATGGCTAACTTCCACTCTGGAATAGAAAGAGCCTCCTGAACAGAACTTGGCTCAGATAATATAACATTAGACATATACACCTTGGGTTTAAAAACACCATCTTTAGCTCTAGTTGTCATTGAATGAGTGTTGGTAGTTGATGGTTGGGTATGAATATGAGAAACAGATGAAAGAGGCAAATCAACTCGAAGCTGAAGTCCATTAGGATCAAAGAAAGTATGAGAAGGTAAAGCTGCAGGAAATGAGGAAGAGAGACTATCTGGTGTGAATGTGTGAGAAGTATGAGAAGACGAAGGAGGAAGTGAGCCAAAAGAAATAGGACTAGAGGAGCAAGTGGAAGGTGAAACAGGTAGATGAGTTTGAGGAGGTGAAGTAACGTGTAAAGATGAATCTGACTCAGCTGTATGAGATGCAGTGGGTGGAGTGTGAAAAGAGTTAGCCAACTCTCCTTTATCTGACACATTGGGTGTAGGAATAAGACCTGTGGGACAACGAGTAGCAGTAGATGCATCAGGTAATACAGACTGATGTTGTGACATAGGTTCAGAAGGAAACAGTGACACAGGAGATGCAGGTGACAGAAAAAGTTGATTGAACTGAGTAGAAGACTCAGTTGCAGAGTGAACTTCATTAGAAGAAAAGGTAAGACAAGGAAATTTACTTTCATCAAAAACCACATGTGGAGTAATATAAACCTTCTTAGAAATAAGCTCAAGGCACCAGAATCCTCTATAGTGGGCTGCATATCCCAAGAAAACACATGGTAAAGATCTTGGTTCTAACTTATGCTTAGTATAGGGCCGTAGATAGGGAAAGCATAGACAGCCATAGACCCTAAGATGAGTGTAATCTGGTTGCCTTTTGTATAAAACCTCATAAGGACTGGCATTGTTTAACACTTTGGTAGGCATTCTGTTGATCAAATACACAGCAGATTTGAAGCCATAATCCCAATAACACAATGGAATTCCAGCTCGTGAAAGCATAGCTAATCCAGTTTCCACCACATGCCTATTTCTCCTTTCAACAACACCATTTTGGGAAGGGGTGTAAGGACAAGAAATGCGCCGAGTATATCCTCCTTGAAATAAGTAAGACTCAAGACTTTTAAATTCAGTTCCCCCATCACTATGTAACTGCCTAATCTTGGCATTAAACTGACGATTAATTAAGGCATCAAAATGCTTGAAAATATGAGCAGCTTGTGATTTATTAGAGAGCATATAAATCCACATGAAACGTGTGCAATCATCAACAAATAACAAAAAATATTTCATTCCAAGAGAAGAGCATATAGAGGAAGGACCCCATATATCAACATGTATAATGTCAAAAGGAATACTAGATTTGTGATGAATATGTTTGAGAGGCAGTCTATGTGACTTGCCAATCTGACAAGCATTGCATATGTCTATGTTATTTAAGTTGGTCAAAACTTTATTCATACTAACAGCTACTGAATGTACTATAGAAGCATGAGGATGTCCAAGTCGTTCATGAAGCAGGTGTGCACTGATCGCTGCATGATGACATTGCACATGTGGAAGCAAATGGCCTCTCTTGACTTGCAGCACATCAACTGAGTTACAGAACTTATAAAGACCATGCTCAACAGCCCCCGTTAAAATAGTATTCCTGGTCAGAATATCCTTTACAAGAAAGTAGTTAGGATAAAACTCAACACTGACTGAATTATCTTCACAAAGTTTTCTAACAGAGATAAGATTCTTCTTTAGTTGAGGTGCACACATCAGATTGCGTAAATTCAACAGATAAGAGCCACAAGATAAAGATGTAGAGCCAAGATGAGTAATAGGAATGGTAGATCCATTACCTAGGAGTATAGAGGCATCACCAGAATAAGGTGTTGAGCTGTGGAGTTGATCATAGTTGGAAGTAAGATGATGGGTGGCTCCTATGTCCATATACCAGTTTGAGTCAGATTTCTCTGGAGCAGTGAGAGGTGCAAGCAAGGCTTGAGGACGTAAATTCTGAGTCATAGAATCTGCTTGAGGAAATGTGTTGAAATCAGGATTATCTTGTTCATTGAAAGTGTCATCAGTTTGTACTTTAGAGAAATGAACTTGACGTTGTTGATCCTGTGATGTACCAGCTCCCTTGAAGTTGGTATTATTGAAAGAAGCATTGTTACTAGTAGCAGATCCACTATTCTTGGACTGTGTATATCGAAAATAGCATCTAGCTGCACTGTGCCCCATTTTCTTACAGATCTGACATTGAATCTGACTATAATCACTATTCGAAGGCTTGACTTTGTGTGGAGAAGATGAATTTACACCAGAGATGGAAATATTGAAAGAAGTTCCAGAAGAAAAATTTCTATTGTTCTTCGAAGGAAAATTTCCAGAAGGAAAAGTTTTCTTGGCATAATTGGCTTGAACAAGATCAGGATCTGGAAGATTCATTCGAATAACTTGACGTTCATATGTTCGCATTCGAGTAAAGACTTCATCTAATCCAAGAATTCGTTTCTTGTTTGTAAGATTTGTGATTAAGGATGCATAGTTGGCATCCAAGCCTCCAACAACGCAAAGTAACTGCTCACGCTCACTGAGTTGATCACCAGCTGATAATAGCATATCAATCAGATCACGACACTTGCTGATGTACTGTTCCATAGTTAAGGAACCTTTCCTCAGAGACTGTAATTGCCATCGCAACTCTAACAACCGAGCTTGAGAATCATCATTAAAGGTCTTTTCTAAGGCAATCCAATATTGAGCAGCAGTTACCTTTCGAATGAGATGTTTAAGATAGCTGGTTGTGACTGAAGAGTAGATCCAATTCTTAACAGCTGAATCTTGTCGAATCCATATCAGATAATCAGGATTTTCTTCAAAAATTTCTTGATCTTGTATCTGACCATTAGCAAGCTTCACTGAGATAACTTTCTTGAGAATTTTAGGCGGAGCTGGAACTGAAATATCAATGTGTTTGTGTAAGCCATAAACTGTAATGACATGCTGTAATTGTTCTTTCCATATGAGGTAATTAGTTTCATCGAGCTTAACAGAAAAATTAGGGTTTATCGGTAATACTGGTAACATAGAAGAAGTGTTTGTTGTATTTGTAGCAGTTACAGGTACAGCCATTAAAGGCGATTTTTCATGAGTAAGGTCTGTATGGTTGTCGTCCATGGTAGGTGATAATGATGCGGAAGCAGGATCGTTCATTTCAATGAGAATTCGTGCTCTGATACCATGATGGAATGAAGTGAGAAAGAAATGACAGACAAGAGAAGTTGAATTGTTCAGTAGAATATCATTGTTTACAGAGGGTATATATATAGACAACCATTATGCTAAGCTGCACATGCAGTTGCAGCATACACTAGTGCTAACAGAATAACAAACTTACATGTGCTAACAGAATAACAAACGTAGCTGGTTAGTTATTCTCAACAAATTGATGTCACAAAATAACATCATTTAACTTTAAAGTAGATGATATTTTAGTTATTATAATATTAAATAATATATGTTTTGGTCTTTATCATTTGTGTGAAGGGCAAAAATATTAAGAAGAAATATTTTATATTTATTTTTCATTGCTCAATACGTGGGGTTAAGTAATATAAATTACTTTTTACTTTATTTGACCTAACCAGCTTGCCTTAGTATTACTACCAATCATATCATTCATTTAAAATTCACTATTATAATGTAAGAAGAAGACAAAGATTTATCTTTTTTGAATTAATAAAGCTACTATTTTATTAAAGTTAATTTATGGGTTCTTTGAAGCAAGCAGTGATTTCTTTTAAGAGAACATATCAATATATCACTTGTACTTTTAGTCATCGTATAAGATTAAAAAGTGGTTATTTATTTATTTGGATATTGATGTATGTATTCTCCATTTGGATTTTGATAGTAGATTTTTTTGGTGTGCCGTCGTCAGTGAATCAAACTTTTTACATTGAAAAGTTGAACCACTTAAATCAATATGTGTCATTTATTTTTCTTATTCCTTATTATTTTGCTGTTACCCATAATTAATTATTTGTGCAACTAAATTGAACCCAAATTTTGCTTCCACTAGCGTCAATTTATAACATAAATGTTGGCAAAAGGTGTAGGATTCATTGTTACAAAATGTAGCAGAAGACCTTGTCTATATTACAAATATCAAATTTTGCTTCGAAGGATTCAAGCCCAAATTTTTAGGGTTGAGAATAAAATAATAATAATAATAATAATAATTTAATTACGTTAAATAATATTCAATATAAAATAATAAATTAAATTATTTTTATTAGTAAAAATATATCAGTTGGTAGTATCTATATTATTTACTTAAAGACTTGTGGATATCAAACTCTAACGCTGGGACATCTTAGAAACTGACATTTCATTAATGAAATAAGATGTGTGGCTTTGCAGGATTAGGTAATGACACAGAGTTGCACATATGAACACATTTAATGACTTCATCTCTTGAACACGAACCTCTCAGATTTAAATGCATCAACTCCATTGGTGTGCCATCTCTCCAATATTTCCAAGCCTATAATAATTTCATTCAATTCAAAGGTTAATTAAAATAGAATAAATTAAACAAGAATATTGGTTCATGTATATTTACTCACATAACTTAACTAGTACTCGAAACTTTTTGATTGGGGCATGAAGTTGTTTTTCTTGACAGTTATGATCTCCAAAATTAAGACACCAAAACCACATACATTTGACTTTACTGTGAATTGTCCATTATATGCATATTCTGGTTCCATATATCCACTTCAACCCACCATCATGAGAAAAAATACTTATCAATCTATTTTATCAATTCAATTACTTCTATTTTTAATTAAATCAGTTTTAAAATTGGTCATGTTCTAAACTTGCAAGTATAGGTTGTTATACATAATTCATGTACCTTACATAGCTTATTTATATAAAAACCTGCAAATTTGATGAGGTAATAAAATGAATAAGCTAGAGTGTACCTTGTACATTTTGCTTGAACTCAAACAACACCAATGTTTGGAGTTTGATGCCCCCAAATTGTTGGTTTTTGTGCCTTAAATGAAAAATATAGCAAAATTACTCACGTAAGGCTTATAGGGTGTACATGAGTCATGTAAATCTTTACTTAAGTACAACATATCACGAGTCATTTAAGCAATTTTAAAATATTTTTTTACTAAATCTCCAAGTATATATATATATACTGACTTGACCTTTTCCTGCAAATCAAGACAAGATATATTATACATTGGTTGCTTGTATTTAATCAGCTTATTGTCTCACAACAACATCTTGTGACAGTCAGGGGGGGTCTATGTGAAGGCCAGACCGGTTACAACTTTGGATAACTTTCTTACAAAAAAAAATTAATTATATATTTATTGTCAATATTAAATAAATATTTTATTTATAGTAATATATTATGTCTAATTTTTAAGTACATATTTTAGTATATATTAATAATATTTAACAAATACATAGATAAAAATGATATAAATTGTAAATGAAGTGATTAAATATATATATATTTTTCAAGTATTTGATAACTATTAATAACAGAAATAAAATTATAGTCATATACTATATAAAATTCTTCTTAAATGTAATAATAAAAAAGATTTAAATATTTAACTTTAGATTCAACATTATAAAAATAAAATTAAAAAAATAAGTATAATAAGCTTCATATTAAAGCTTTTAAATTTATGTTTATATTATTTTATTTCATACTAAATTTTAATTTTATCTAATATTATATTATTTAATATTTTATTTTAATAATCTTTTAAAATTTATTTAAAAATTTTTATAATTTTTTTTGAAAATTATTATTTTTAGAAAATTTTTAAAATTATTTATGTAGAAAATTTTGAAAAATTACTATTTTTATAAAGTTTAAAACATTACTGTTTTTAGAAATTTTTTTGAAATTTTTTGAAATTAATATTTTTAGAAAGGATCTAATTTAGTAAATTTAGAAATTTTTTGAAAATTACTACTTTTAGAATTTTTTTATTAAAAATAATATTTTTAGAACAGTTTTTAAAAACTCCTATTTTTAAAAATTTACTATTTTTAGAAAGTTTTTAAAATTATTATTTTTAGAAAAAATTTGATATTTACTATTTTTTTTTAATTTATTACTGTTAGCAAGTTTTTAAAAATTACAATTGTTAGAAAGTTTTTGAAAATAACTATTTTTAGAGAGCTTTTTAAAAGTTGCTATTTTTTTTAGAAAAAAAAAAAGGAAAAATAACAAAACTAGCATCCCTTAAAATTTGTACTAATAAAATTAGCACACATTGTTCAAATTTATATTTTTACAATTGAAAAAAATGACTAATATGTCATTTTTCTTTGAAAACTTATTCAATTATAATTGAACGACGATAATTTAGACTCATTCAATATTGAACGTTTAATATTTTACGTTCAATATTATTGGGGTTGCTAGTTTTGTTACTATATGTTTTAGGAGTGTTATTTTTGGTAATTTTTCAAAAACAAAAATCAAGCTATTATTATTAGAATGTTTTTGGAAACTACATTAGTAGAAAGATTTTGAAAATTGCTATTGTTAATTTTAGATGGTTTTTAAAAATCACAATTTTTTATATATTTTTTCATATCTAAATGAACTAATTTACCAATATATAGCATATAATTATTTATAATAAAAATTGTATGTATTTATATAAGAAATATACAGTACATTTAGGCATCATCTTTATATACAAATAACAATACAATATATTGAAACAAGATAATTATTCAATACAAGAGTAAAAAAGAAAATATTTAATATTTAATTAAATAACATCGAGAAAATACAGAAAATAAAGGAAAACTTTTAATAGATTGTTGTGAGGTGAGAAGAGACGAAGTTATCAACAAGTAAGATAATGGTTAGGAACGATTGTATTGGTGGTTTGCGGGGTTGAATTGGTGAGTTGTTTTGGCTAACTCTCGCTGCTATGTAACTCAGAAAGTTTATTGGTGGATGCTATATGTGGTTAGGCTACTTAGTGAATTCATTTAAGAGTTGTTTTTTTTTTTATAATAGAAATTCTCATTAATCAAATTCACAAAGTACATCAAGTAGTAAATTCTCGTTTGAGGTACATATCTAAACATTAAAAAAGCACATCAAAGCTAAAGCTAAATCTCTAGGAGAAAAAAGTCATTCATTGGTGGTGAACCCTGAGCTTTTGAAAGCTTTCTCAACCGATCAACCTCCATCATCAAAAGTAATGATTTGTCAAGCAAATACAAAAGATTGTGCTCAAAACAACAAAACACATCTCTGATGCTAAACTTCAAAATCTGAAAACCCAAAAAACTTCTTTAAGACATTTCTAACAACCTAAATACGACAACAAAACAACCAAAGTACAACAACAGATAACAACAATAAACCATCTACAAGCTTTAAACACAAACACACTAAGTTGTAGGACAGATCACACACAAAACAATAAATTTATTAAAATAACATAAGTAGATAACAGGGCAAAATAACCAAACAGCATACCCCGGTGGAAACCAGCTGCGCCGGAGCCAAGGTTGGCCACCCACGGTGGCAGTAAAGCACGTGAGAGCCGACGGAGCAACAATGTTGCCGCACAAACCACTCCTTCCCTCAAGCTCACACAGAACGCGAGCAGCACCCTACGAATACTGTGCTGACTCTACCAGTGAACCGCGCGTTAAAAGGGAAGACAAAATACCACTACAACCCCCGTCTCAGGCACCTACAGCAGCTGAACAAAGGTTGCAACGACCACCTCTAACCAAAACCAAACTGACTCCCGCGTACAGAAACCCACGCAAGGAGCAGCGAGACAAATCACCACGCGAACAAACATAATCAAGGCCTGACCGACGACCAAAACGACACGCCGTCGGCCAAACACTCGCACCACAAAAGAAAACCCTAAGGAGAGACGAGGCGGTAACCCTAGACGCTCTCTCACATTTTCATTTTAGAGTTGTTAAATCATAATATAATGGATATTTAAAAAGTATGTATCTTGTGCACTCCACACGTACCACTAGTAGTGTTACACGTTGGGCTTTTTCTAAAAATTAGGCCAACATTTGTGGATAAGAGTCAAGACTCAATCGGTTTGTGTAGCAAGTCACAGAAAGTTTAATATATAGATATTTGTTCGCACTAATAAACATAATAATAAGAATAGTTTAAATCATTTATATATTGAATACTCATTATTTTCATATTTTTCGAATATGTTAAAATATTCTATTCTTGTGCACTCCACACGTACCACTAGTAGTGTTACACGTTGGGCTTTTTCTAAAAATTAGGCCAACATTTGTGAATAAGAGTCAAGACTCAATCGGTTTGTGTAGGAAGTCACAGAAAGTTCAATATATAGATATTTGTTCGAACTAATAAAAATAATAATAAGAATAGTTTAAATTATTTTATATATTTAATTTAATTATTAATTTAAAATAAAATATAAAATATTCTAACAATATATTGAATACTCATTATTTTCATATTTTTCGAATATGTTAAAATATTCTCTCTTTTTTTCATATTTTTATAATTATTTATTATTTTTTTCTTATTTTATATTATTTATAAATAAAAATAAAACATTTTATAATTTTGTTTCATTTATAAAATTTTATAAATATTACTTTAATATTTATTATTATCTTAATTTTATTACTTAATAGTAATATTAATAATAATATTTTTATTAAATTTTATTCATATTATCATTATTATTATTTTTTATTATATTTTTATTTTATAAATTAAATATGATCTTAAAAATTAAAAATTAAAAAAAAAATAGAGAGAGAAAAATCTATGCTACGTCGTGCTTGGAGAAATTTCAGCAAGAAAAAAAGTCATCGCATTATGTTAAAAGATGTACTTAGTTAGGAAATATGTAGGTGGATATTTTTAATAAAAATTAAATATTTTAGTATAAAATATGTACTTTAATTTTAAAATTAAAATACATCATTTTTAATAATTTAAAATAAAAAATAATTACTTTTATATTAATAAAATTAATAATTCTTAATTTAAAAATTATAAAATTAAAATACATTTTGACTTGTTTGGATCCCACCAAAATTTCAAGTGGACTTATATTCAACTAATTTGCCACAAATGAATTCAAGGATTGCACTAGAGGTGTCAAAAAGGACGGGTCAGGTCGTGTTGGTTCTTAGCCCATTTATTAGCGTGCCGTGTCGGTTCCTGATTCTTGTAAAGGTCGTGTCGTGCTCGGCCTGTTGGACTGTGCTTAATGGGCCGGGAAGGCCCGTGATCCCTTTATTTTATTTTTATTATATATTTATTTAATTATTTAGTTAAAAATTATTAATAATGCTTTAAAAAATTAAAAGTGAGAGTCGAACTCTCAACCTCTCATTTTATAGATTGTTATAAATTCATTAGATTATGTCCAAATTTATTTAAATGTAAAAAAAATTATTTATTTATTGATATTTTTTTAAATTAATTTTTTAAATAATAACGCTTCGCGTGCTGTGTCGTGCTACTCATTTTGGTTAATGGGTTGTGCCGTACAGTGCCGGCCCAGTGAGCCAACGGGCCAAGTATTTAACTGACCGTACCGACCCGTTTGACACCCCTAGACTCCACTATGTCTTGGATAGATAATATTATATATAATATTTGTATTTATTACGTATTATAATTAATTATTTTTATTTAAAAATTAATATTAAATATATATATAATATTAACATTCAAATTTATAAAAAATATATAACATATTATATTCAAAACTTTCTTCTATAACTTAGTATTTAATGATTATGCTACATGTATTGAGAAAAGAAAAATGTTCTTTATCATAATAAATAAATGAATAATACTATTTAATATTAAGATATAATTTTATTATTTATTGTATACTTTAATCAATCATATTTTATACATAAGTAATAGTGCGTAGCATTGCTAAGACAAATGCACATAAGGTTCTTTATGAAGTTTAATTCATTTATTATTTTTTTGTAAGAGTAATACTTTATAACACTACTCACATGAAACATGATTTGTATTATAATTTACGTATAAAATAATAATAAATAAAATATAAATTAAATAATAAATATGACATAAAATTTAATGACATATATTTAATCAATATTTAAATTTATATACAACTTAGTAGTGTCTGTACAATAACAAATAATCAAATTTTTAATTTTTTAATTTAATTTAATTTTTTATTAATATTTTAGTCATTATTATTTAATTTTAAATAAAATCTATAAAGTTGATAATTTAATAATATTTAAAAAATAAAAAAAATTGAAAAAAATTGTTTATTTTTATTTATATTATCCCTTATTTAAAATAAAATAATTAAAGAATTAAAAAAAAAACAAATATAACTAAATGATATGTACTATTATATAAACCGTTCAATAATTATAGAACATTTTTTTTCTATGCCACAAGTTGTTTTGCTATCTAATTAATGTAATAAATATTTATCGACTAAAATAATAAAATTTATTTTTTTTCAATTTATAATTAATTAACTGCAATACTGACGTTACTAGCTAAAATAGACTTTTTCATAATTAGAACTTGATTCATACCATCACTGGTCTTGTGAATGATTAAGTATAAAAACAAAAGATGTTGACTTAGACTTGGACTTATCATGTGATCAGTGATGTCCCTATCCACTAGGCCCACACTTGTGTATTTTTCTATCTTAATTTTTTTTTTGTCAAAGTATTTTTCTACCCTAATTGACACGTCCATAAAAACAAATGATGTTGACTTAGACTTGAGCTTCTCATCCGATCAGTGATGTCCCTATCCACTAGGCCCACACTTGTGTCTTTTTCTACCTTAATTGACACGTCCATAAATTATCAAAAGTTTGTAATTTAAAGAGGAGAACCAAACATGAATTAAACTGATCAAATAATTCCCAACAAAAAAAAAAAAAAAACCGACTAGAGCTAGCTATAACCGAGGAGATCGATGTCGTTCACTAAAACCCATGCTGTTTTATTTGTAATCTCTATGATTTGGTTTGTTATCCTTATCCATAACGGAACTGTCTTAGACCTTCAAAGTAAAGTTATTACTGTTCAAATTAAATATAATTTAATTTATTATTTTATATCGAATATTATTTAACGTATTTAAATTATAATTATTATTATTATTATTATTATTTAGTTTCAACCCAAAAAATTTGAATTTGAATCATTCGAAGCAAAATATTATATTTGTAATACAGACATAGTCTTCCACAGCATTCTTTAGCAATCAATCCTATGCCTTTCACCAACATTTAAAACCTTCGAGATTTGACTTTTGACCATTAAACAAAAGACATCATGTTTTTTTTAAAGAAGTATTATCCTATATTACTTAAATATAATATTAATTTTAAACATAATATTAATGTAAAATTATAAGTAATTATAAGACTTAATTATCTTAGAGGTTAACATTTTAAAAAGTAAATATTTCATGTTGCATATACAATATATAAAATTTATAATTTCGTCATCCTATGCCAAATTTTGGACATTTGTCTTAAATGTACATAGAAGTAACAGACTGTACTTTATTACCGTAAGTGTATTTTTTTTTAAGTAGACTTTTGTTCTGTCAACAAATTCCGTTGTCGGTAAACGAAGTTTTTAACAAATTGAGGACTAAAAATTTTGAGATCTATGTGTAAAATTCTACAAATATGATGACTAAATTGTATAATTTAAAATTTTAGTAACTATGATTTATCTATAATAAATACTATTCCACAAACAATAATTTTGAAAAAAAATACAGGCATGGAGAAATTGGAGGGGGAGGGAACGGCACAAAATGTGATAGATCAGACAATTAGAAATGGTCCAACAAGTGAAATAATGAAATGCATTAATATAGCACTATTTTCCATTAATATAGCACTATTGTGCATCCAATAAAATGCAGCAGATAGACCCACTATGAGTTCAGTTGTTCTCTTGCTTGATAGCTTCTCTTTAGATCTACCTCTGCCTTTAAGACCAGCCTTTTCCATTAATACCACTTCTTTGTACGATTCGTCATTGCCTTCGGAAACCTCAGCTCCTAATCAATCTAAAAGTAAGTCTGTTGAAATGTCAAAAAATTTAGGCTATCCAATTTAAACTTGTGTATTGAATTATTAATCCAATTGTTACGCTTTTGGTCATCATCCAATTGGTAGTTTTTGAAAGTTACTAGAATAGTTTTTGGAAATTGCCATTTTTGAAATTTTTTTGACAAATTATTAATTTAGAAAGTTTTTAAAAATTACTATATTTAGAAAAAAATTTAAAATTACTATATTTATAAAGTTTTTGTAAATTACTATTTTTAAAATGTTTTGGAAAATTTTCTAATTTTACAAAAAAAAATGAAAATTAAATTTTCAAAAGGATTTGAAAATTACTATTATTATAATTTTTTTAAAAATTACTACTTTTATAAAGATTTTAAAAATTATTATTTTTAGAATGTTTTTGAAAATTTTATATTTTTAGTATTTTTTTTAAATTACTATTTTTATAAAGATTTTGAAAATTACAATTTTTAGAAAGTTTTAGGAATTACTATTTTTAGAAAAAATTTTGAAAATTTTAGAATTTTTTTAAATTAATATTTTTAGAAAAATGGAAAATTATTATTTTTTGAAATTTTTTTTAATTATTTATTTTTTAAAGAATTTGAAAATAACTATTTTAAAAAAAAATTAAATTTTTTTAAATTTTATAATATATTTTTTAAAAATTAATATTTTTAATTTTTTTTAAATTACAATTTTTAGAAATTTTTTTAAAACTTACTATTTTTAGATAAATTAGAAAATTTTATATTTTTAGAAAAATTTTGAAAATTACTATTTTTTAAAAAATATTGAAAAATTAATAACTTTATAATGTTTTTGAAAATCATTAATATTATAAATTTTTTGAAAAATACTATTTTTATAAAGTTTTTGAAAACTACTATATTTAGAAATTTTTTGTAAATTACTCTTTTTATTTTTGAAGGTTTCTAAAATTAGTATGTTTATAAATTTTTTGAAAGTTATTATTTTTAGAAATTTTTTTAAAATTATTTATTTAGATAATTTGGAAAAATTACAATTTTTATAAAGTTTAAAACATAATAGTTTTTAGAAAGGTTCTAAATTAGTATATTTAGAATTTTTTGAAAATTAATAATTTATGAAAGTTTTTAAAAATTTCTATATTTAGAAATTTTTTGAAAATTACTATTTTTAGAATTTTTTATTAAAAATTGTATTTTTAGAACGTTTTTTTAAAAATTCCTATTTTTAAAATTTACTACTTTTAGAAAGTTTTTGAAAATTACTATTTTTAGAAAAAAAATTGATTTTTACTATTTTTTTTTTAAATTTATTACTGTTAACAAGTTTTTAAAAATTACAATTGTTAGAAAGTTATCGAAAATAACCATTTTTAGAGAGTTTTTTAAAAGTTTCTATTTTCAAAAATTTCTTCTTTAATTTGGTATTTAATGATTATGCTCCATGAGAAAAGAAAAATGTTCTTTATCATAATAGATATATAAAAAATACTATTTAATATTGAGATATAATTTGATTGTGGATGATGTGTCAAATACTAATTAGATATAAATTATTAGAATCTGTGTTTTGTTTATTGTTTGTTATGTGCTTTAATCAATCATATTTTGCACATAAGTAGTAGTGCATAGCATTACTCAAGACAAATGCACATAGGGTTCTTTATTTATATCAGTTAAAGAAATTTAATTCATTTGTTATTTTTTGTAAGATTAATGCTCGATAATACTATTCAGATGAAACATGATTTGTATTATGACTTACGTGTAAAGTAGTAATTAATAAATTATAAATTAAATAATAAATATGACACAAAATTTAATGACATATTTAATCAATATTTAGAGTCATATATAATTTAGTAGTGTAAGTACAATAACAAATAATAAATTTTTAAATTTTTTTAATTTAATTTAATTTTTATTAATATTTTAGTCATTATTATTTAATTTTAAATACAATCTATAAAGTTAATAATTTAATACTACTTAAAAAATATAAAATAAAATAAAATGAAAAAAAAATTGTTTATTTTTACTTATATTGTCCCTTATTTAAAATAAAATAATTAAAGAGTAATAAAAAAAAACAAATAGAAGTAAATGATAAGTACTATTAACCTAAATAACACCTATGCTCTCCTAACTTTTATTCAATTTATATTTTAGTTATCTAACTAATTTTTCTTAACATTTAGTCTATTAACTTTACTCAATTTATATTTTAGTCCCCTACCTATTTTTTCTTAACATTTAGTCCCTAACATTTTAAATTTAACAATATTACTTCAACTACTAATTTTTTGTAGAATTTAATGTCTAATTTTTTTATTTCCTTTTTTTAACGAAAAAAGAGATTTGGTATAGTTCGATAGTTTTAGAGTTTTTTTTTAAATATTTATTCCTTAAAAAAAGAAAAAAAAAATTAGACATTAAATTACACAAAAAATTAATAGTTGGATTAATATTGTTAAGTTTAAAAAATTAGAGACTAAATGTTAAGAAAAAATAATTAGAGACTAAAGTATAGATTGAATAAAAATTATGAGATTAAATATTAAAAAAAAATAGTTAAAGAATTAAAATATAAATTAAATAAAAGTTAAAAAATTATAACTGTTATTTAACCGCATTATTATATAAACCGTACAATAATTATAGAACAAATTTTTTTTAGGAAAATAATAAAACTAGCACCCCCTAAACTTGTAATAACAAAATTAACACTCACTGTGTTCAATTAGAATTGAACGACGATAATTTAGACCCGTTCAATATTGAACGTTCAATATTATCCGTTTAATTAGAATTGAATGACGACAATTAGACCCGTTTAATATTGAATGTTCAATATTTTACGTTCAAATTGAATATTGAACATTCAATATTAAACGTTCAATTCTAATTGAATACAAGAAATATTGGGTGCTATTTTTAGTATTTTTTTTTTTTTTTCTATGCCACAAGTTGCTTTGCTATCTAATTATTGTAATAAATATTTATCGACTAAAATAATAAGATTTATTTTTTTTCAACATATAATTAATTAACTGCAATATTGACGTTACTAGCTAAATAGACTTAGACTTGACGTTCACTAGGTCAACACTTGTGTCTTTTTTTACCTTAATTGAAACGTCCATAAATTATCAAAAGTTTGTAATTTAAAGAGGAGAACCAAACATAAATTAAATTGATCAAATAATTCCCAAAAAAAGAAAACCGACTAGAGCTAGCTATAACCGACGAGATCGATGTTGTCCACTAAAACCCATGTTGTTTTATTTATGATCTCTATGATTTGGTTCATTACCCTTATCAATAATGGAGCTGCCCTACAACTTCGAAATTATGATTGCTCAAATACAACCATTTTCAAAGCCAATAGCACTTACCAAACCAATCTAATTCGCTTACTATCTTCCCTCATATCTAATTCCAGTAGTTCCAGTACTGGATTCTACTACACAAGTGTTGGTCAACAACTCGCACTGCGCCAAAAATAGCTTTTAAGGACGGTCAACCGTTTTTTTTTAAAAAGTGACCGTCATTAAATTTTGAACTTACAATGACGGTCGTTTTAAACATAACCGTCATTAAAACTTCAAAATAAAGAATAAATTTTTTTACGACGGTCATTTAAGTTATGATAGTCATCAAAAATTTTAAAATTAAAAATGAATATATTTGATGACGGTTATTAAAAAACAACCGTCGTAAAATCCTTTTAAAATTTTCCCTCGCATACGTAAACTAATTAGGGTATACAGTATACTTCTCCAGTTCTCCAGATTCATTTGGTTCACTACTTCTACTCTCATTGCCGTCCTCGCCCGTCTTCCCTACTTTCTTCCTTGCCGATCGCCTCTCATTCTCGCCGATCGCCGCTCGTCCTCGCCGCTGTCTTCCTTTCCTTTGCTCACTTGCGGTTCATCCTCGCCTTGTCCTCACAGTTCGCTCGCTGCCGTTTGTCCTCGCCTCGTCCTCGCAGCTCGCGTTCGCCTCTCGTGCTCGCCGCTCATCCTCGCTGCCCGCTGCACGTTGGCCGCCGTCATTGCACAGTTTAGCTCTCCTCCACGATTCGTCTTCAATCAGGTATGTATGAATTAATATATACCTTCTGTTAGCCATATATATGAATGCCTTCGATTTGTACATTCTTAAATTAATTTGGTCCTTAAAAGCTTATATTATTGTACGAGGTCAGTCGACATTGATTGTTACTAATTTTCTTGTTATATTTAACATCTCAGTGTTTTTCCGGGCTTACTTTGATGGAGGAAATCAATATTCATGACAATATGATGATTTATGATGTTAGTTAACAATTTTCATTCTAAAGGCTTAAGTTTTTAGGAATACTATGTAGGTTAACAATATTAATTTTACTGGCTCAAGTTTTTCCTTTCACCACATTGATAAATTATTTGAACAAGGTATTGCTGTAATTTTAATGGTGGAATTTCTTCTTGCAGTTTCTTCTGCTATTCCTTCATAGTTTGTTTTGTGTTTTTTTTGTTTTTTTGCGAACTGCTCTCCATAGTTTTTCACCACTATCCCCCACCCTCCCTCCCATCCAAAACTTATGCTCAGAAGAGCTCTTAATCATTTGGGTTTTCTATATGACTATATGTATCCTGGATCCTTCAAGTTCATAACTTGCCATTCAGAAATTCAGAAATTTGTCTCATAGTAACAATTTATTTTGTGTATCCTTTTCTGGCTCTTGTTTGTAAAATCCTCCATGTCTGTAACAATTTGGTATGTATTTTGAAATATATATACTTTTTTATATATATCTTGCAAGGATCATGGTCTAAATTCTCATATTATCATTCAGCAGTGGAGAAAGCACCAGTAGCACCTTCAAAGCTTGGGAATTGGGAAATAGAAAGAAGGTTAATGAATTTAGAAGAAAGAATTGCATCAGGCTCCTATGGAAACTTGTAAGGTTTTTTGTTCATGTTTTTATTTTCTCTAATGTCTTCTCTGTTGCTCAATTTTCTTTTATTGCTTATCTTAAGGCACCATGGAGGTTTATTTTGGTCAAGATGTTGCAATTAAGATTATTAGATCAGCTACATTCAATTCAGAGTATGTGTTCAAGTCACATCTTGGTGTTTTTCTCAGTGAAAAATTGAACATTCGTTCTGTCAGATTGAATCATGCTTTAATTTGAGCTCTTTCTTTAAGCTAACGAGATATGGCATAGCATTATGACAAAAATATAATGCACTGTAATTTCTTCGTGTGTTTGTTTACCCCTCTACGGGTTATGGTTTGTTTCAACTTTTAATTTATTTTCTAAATAGAATCAGTGGACTTTAATGCTGTGTTTTTTCTTAATTTCTTTACCTACAATATTTGTTCAATGAGATCCTAGTGTCTTTTGAAATGCTCTAAATGCATGGGAGCTTTGAGTAATCCCTTGTTATGGCTATCCTAACAGTCCAGGACTTGCCTCCACCTTTATGGATTCTGCCAACTTTACATAATATTGCAAATGGCTATAACAATGCTAACTTTGTGTCTTTTTTATTTTTATTTTTTATATGCAAGTAAAATTAGGATTTGATTCCAAAATCTCCATATATAATTATTAGTTACCCTTTTCATAAAAGAAATTTGCGTTAAAGGCAGAGAGCAAAAATTACTTTAATTTGGAGAGAAAGAACAAAACATAATAGAAACTATTTTCACTAGTGGACAAAGGGAGAGCAAACATAACAGAAACTACTTTAATCAAAGAGACAACAAACACATAATAGAAACTAAACAAATTAAGATAATTAACTCTATAGAAAGCTACTGAGGCAAACATGAAAAGGAATACAGAGAAGTGAAAAAAAAAAAAACATGAAAAGAGAAACAGAGAAGGAAAGAAAAAAATTAAGAGACAAAAGACAAGTATATTAATATGATGATCTCCATATTAATGGTTGCGCTTATCTTGGTGAGACAACTCCACCCTATCTCGGAATCGCTTCTTACAATACCCACAAATGACACAAGCATTGTGATGCATCATGGTTTGATGGTTTATAACTGCATTTAATTAGCTATCATACTCAACCCCACAGATGTTGCAAAATTCATCATTGTCTTGTACATTATCCACCTTTTCACCTTTCTTGCACTCATTTTCTTTGCCATTTCTATCACAGTTAACTTTCTCCAAAATAGTATCCATTCTTATTTGATCTAATTTATTTTGGGTGTAATAGTGTAGAGGTGGAAGATATTTTAAAAATTTGTGAAGAATATTGGGTTTGAGCTAATGTCGTTCAAATTTATATTAAGTATGAATGTACATTTAATTAATATACTTATCATTATTAAATATTATGATTCATACTAATGGGTGTTTAATTTTTTATAATTGTTTCTTGATAGTATATTGCATGAGCGCATGATGAAGGAACAATCCAAAAGTTTATATTTGTATCATTTATGGAACCAAATCAAATTGCTTTCGAAATGGCAAATGAAGATCACCAAGTTCAAATGCTTGCAAATGGAGAATAATACTTTACTAGTTTGCCCAAATTGGAGATGGTAAGTATATATAATAGAAATTAAATTTATTAATATATATTCTTATGCTTTCATGAAACCTTCCGTTAATGTATGTAGAATATAATTTTTAACTATGTAGTGTTCATTGGATGTTAGCATTGATGAATCCATGGAGTGGAACAATTGCTTGAATTGATTTCATCAATCAAAGTATACCAATTGATACTTTATGTAATCTATGTTTACATTTTAATATAGTTTTAAATATTTTATTAAACTTTGTTTTGTATCTAATGCTTGTAGTGGAAGCACAAGTTGCGCTATACAAAGGAAGAACTATTTCAATTGAGGCAAGAGTGGTGCATGTATGTGACAATGCATATTCGTGGATAGTAGAACATATAAAGTTTTACTTTTATTTTAGCTAATGTATAATGAGATTATTTTAGATAAATATATATTTTTTATTTTGGGTATAGACCTACTTATGTTTTGAAAAATTAAAAGTTAATTAGTAACTGGAGATTACAAATTTATTAATAAAGTTATTGTTATTTTATTATTCGTATGGTCAATTTATATATATATATATATATATATATAACAGGATATATAGAAAGCATAATATTTAATATATATATATACACACATATTTAGGACGGTCATTTGAATAACCGTCATTGAATAATGCACTAGCTGTTATTTTTAAATTTTATTTGATATTTTTAATGACGATCAATGTCAGTTTACAATGATGGTCATGAAATAACAACCGTCATAGAATATATTTTTTATGACGGTCGCTTGTTTTTTTACGATTTTTAATGACGGTCGTTTTTTATTTTTAATGACGGTCACGACCGTCATTAAAAAGGCTTACTTACAATGACGCCTAAATAGATGACGGTCACTGTATTTTTTTTGAAATATCATCCTAGCTTTACAATGACGGTTAATGACCGTCTTTAAAGCCATTTTTTGACATAGTGTCGGGACTCAAGTTCACGGCTCGTTTCTATGTCGTGGAGACGCATCCCCAAGTGACTGTGAAAACTGTGTGACAACTGCAGTGAAGAAGTCAACAGAAGAGCTTTGCAGCATTGAAAAAGTGGCTATTATTTGGTATGATCTATGCACGTTACGATATTCGAATGAATCTTTCAGAGGCAAAGTGGATGACTCACCTACCTATTTCTTGCATAATACTGCAAATATTAACAGCAATAGTCCAGAAAAGTTTGAAGAGGTATTGGGAAACAACATGAAAGAGTTGGTAGCTAGAGTAAGTGAAGCTCCAATTGGTGCTAAGAAGTTTGCAACAAATGAGTTTAACTTTTCAAATCAACTTTACCCAGTTTATAATCTGGTACAGTGCACACCAGATCTATCAAGCTTTGACTGTAATATGTGTCTACAAAGACAAGTTAACTATTTGCCAAGTTGTTGCCGTGGAAAACAAGGGGGAAATGTTATGGGTCCCAGCTGTAATCTAAGATATGAAAGCTACAAGTTTTACACTATACAAGCACCACCACCACTTCCTCACTCCAAAGGTATTGTTTAAGTTACATTAAACTTTAAAGTAAAACCTTTTTTTTTAACTGGATAAATAGAGTCTCTTTTCTCGTTGCAAAACATACGGTGCTAAGGTAAAATTTTCTTTTGTATCTTTTAATATTTACAATTCTAGTAATTCAAAATTTCCACCAACTCAATTTGTACACATTTTTTTTTTTTTTTAATTTTCCAATTGTATATAGTCAGAATTGTAGGTATATAAAAAAAAAAAAAAAGGCAATTAAATAATAAAACATTTTCAGAAACATATTCAAGAAGGTATATTTAATTAAGATAGATTTTTATCAACTTTTAAATACTCTTATTGTATCAGTTTTTTTTTATTTGGATTTATATAATTGTATTGATAATAGATTAACCGATGTATAATAGAGAAATAAAAGAGTTGGCCTAATTATTTTAACTAATAAATGATTATCACGACAAGTTGTTGTGAGACAAGAAGTGGATTAAATACAAGCAAACCAATGTATAATATACCTTGTCTTGATTTGCAGGAAAAAGTCAAGTATCATCAACAAATATAATCGCGATTTGTATTGGGAGTGCCTTAGCCTTGTTGCTTTGTCCAGTCGGCTACTATTTTCTCAAGAAAAGAGTAAAGCATAGGCGCAACATTGAGAAAGATGAAAATGGTAAATATTACTATCAAATATTGTGAAATTATTATATTTACAGCTATTATGCCCCTTTTAATTAAACAAAAAAAAAAAGGAAAAAGGGTCAGATAAGTTTATAATTATTGAAAAATGTACACTTTAATTAAGTAATTATTGATTTAGGCTAATTAAATTTTATAATTTAATATAAATAATCAATTAAGTTTAATTAATATAATAATGTTGTAATCAGGCATCACATACAAAACCTTGTGAAAGGTTTGGTTTGTTGGTTTGTTATAACAGACGAAGAATGAAGTAAACAGTTTCACTTACTTGACATTTGCAGTATATGCGTGGCCTTATATACAAACATAAAACCTACTTAACAAACCTAACAAACCTAGCACTATAACTAACAAGTAGTTACACCAAAGAAATAGATAATTACAATTATAACCCTACTACTTCCAATACTCCCCCTCAAACTTATGGTTTACTAAGAACCGTAAGTTTACTTCTAAAACTCAGAAAAGATGAACCTCCTAATGGTTTAGTAAATACATATGCAAGTTGATTTTCAGAAGCACAATACAAAATCTCAATCCTTTTCTGTAAAACTAAATCTCTCACAAAATGTACATCTATTTCTATATGTTTAGTTCTTGCATGTTGCACAGGATTTTTGGCAATATGTTGAGCACTTATATTGTCACATAACAACTTTGCTTTACACGAAAATTCAAACCCAATCTCTTTAAGCAAGGATAAAATCCATACTACTTCAGCAACACCACCAGCTAGTGCCCTATATTCAGACTCAATTGAAGACCTTGACACAACACGTTGTTTAAAAGAAGACCAACTAACCAAATTACCTCCAAAGAACATACAATATCCACTTACACTCCTTCTATCATCATGACAACTAGCCCAGTCTGCATCTGTGTAACCAATTAGACTCAATTCATTTGGTTTCATCAACATCAAACCACTACTTGCCGTGCCCTTCAAATACCTCAAAACACGCTTTGCTGCTTGCATGTGCACATCAGTTGGTGAACTCATAAACTGACATAACTTTCCTATAGCAAAACTCAACTCAGGTCTAGTTACCACACAATACTGTAATGCACCAACCAAGCTTCTATAAGAAGAAGGATCCTCAAGGACAACACCATCATGCTTGCTCAATACTCCCCCTGAAACCATAGGGGTTATAACAGGCTTGGAAGTTGACATGCCAAAATGATCAAGAAGGTCCCTAACATATTTGGATTGACTGACATGTAACCCCTGAGAAGAGAAAACAACCTCAATGCCAAGAAAGAAATGAAGACAACCCATATCTTTCAAAAAAAAATTAATCATGCATGTCATGAACAAACGTTTGCAATTGCTTGGAACAAGAACTAGTAAAGACAACATCATCAACATAGACAAGAATTAACATCACATGGCCATGAGCACGGCGAATGAAAAGACTAGTATCACTCTTAATACCAACAAAACCACATTGAAGCAACAATTTTGCAGCTTTTGAAACCAAGCACGGGGAGCTTGTTTAAGACCATAAAGAGATTTCTTTAACAGACATACCTTATGAGGCTGAAGAGGATCAACAAAACCAAGGGGTTGTTTCATATAAACAGGTTCTTCAAGATCACCATTTAAAAATGCATTATTGACATCAAGTTGGCGAATATTCCAACCAAAATATAAAGCAAGAGAAAGCACAATACGAACAGAAGTAAGCTTCACCACAGGACTGAAAGTTTCAGTGTAATCCAACCCAGGTGTTTGCAGATAACCTTGAGCTACAAGCCGAGCCTTATACTTGTCTAAAGAACCATCAGGCTTGACCTTAGTGCGATAAACCGACAGATTACCAATAACTTTGGCATTAGGTGGAGGATCAACCAAAACCCAAGTGTGATTGTTGAGTAAGGCAGTATACTCATTATCCATGGCAAACTTCCATTTAGGCACCTTGACAGCATCTTTCAACAATTCAGGGGCAAAAATTAAAGAAGAAGAAGAAGTAGAAGAAGAAGAAGCCAGAAGAGCTTTAGTTTTAGAAATACCAGTTTTGGAACAAGTAAGTATAGTATGAGTATTAGTAGAAGAAAGAGGTGGTAAAACAACTTCTAAATGGATATCTGGAAAATGAGAAGGAGCAAGAGAGTGAGGAGCAGAAGCAGAAACATCAGTTACAAGAAAAGGGGTAGAAAGAGACTGAGATGATAGTGAAGGAACACTAGAAGAAGACAAATGATGTTGAGAAATAGGAGACACAACGGGTAAAAGAGAGGAGTCAGAAGCAGGCACAGAAGGACTCTGTGGACTATTAGCACAAGAAGTATTATTGACAAGAGACAAGTCAACAAAAGGAGCTGAAAAGTTAGATGTAGGAAAAGGATAGTGATCAGAAGAAACTGGTGAAGATGCATTGGGAGAAATAAAACTAGGAGCAGAAGTGGTGTGTGAAAGAGAAGGACCAACTTTATAAGTAACAGGCTAGTGAGAGGTGCTACTAGACAAAGTAGAGGAAACCCAAGAAGGGACATGGAGAGAAGAAGATTGAGTAGAAGAAGAGCTCTCTGAACAAGAACGATCAGAACCATGCATGAAAGAGACAAAAGGAAATTCATTTTCACTGAAGACAACATGTCTGCTGGTGAAAATTTTCTTGGTACTCATGTTTAAACATAGGTAACCACGTTGACTTGGAGCATAGCACAAAAAGGTACAAACAGCAGATCTGGCTTGCATTTTGTTTTTAGCATAAGGCCTTAAGCATGGAAAGCTCAAGCAACCAAAGACACGCAAAAAATGATAATCAGGACAACGATTAAACAATTTGAAATAAGGAGAAGAAAACTTCAAAACTTTAGTGGGAATACGATTAATGGTGTACACAGCAGACCTAAAAGCATAAGGCCAATAAGCCATGGGTACCTGTGATTTGAACAACAATGCAAGACCACTGTCAACAACACGCCTGTGGCGCGACTCAACCATATCATTTTGAGAAGAAGTATGAAGGCAAGTTAAACAGTAATCAATACCACAACGTTCAAGAATTCGAGCTAAAGGCTTGAATTCAACTGCTCCATCACTTTGAACACGTTTTATATGTGTATTAAACTGACACTCAACCATTTGCTTGAACTTTAAGAAAATGGAAGTAGCTTGATCTCTTGAATGCAAGAAGAAAATCCAAGAAAACCGAGTATAATCATCAACAATATGAAAAAAAAAATCTGTCATTATTGATACTAATATGAGGAGCAAGACCCCAAATGTCAAAATACAAAAGTTCAAAAGGAACTGAAACATTTACAAGAGAAGAAACAAAGGGTAATTTGTGACATTTGGATAAAGCACAAGCTGTGCAGGAATGTTGTAAGTCATTGCCATAAGAAGGCAATGTGATGCCTTGGCTAGTTAAAGCCTTATTGACAACATCTTCAGAGGCATGAGCAAGCCTATCATGCCAAATAGAACTTTTTGAAAGAAAGGCAGCATGGTTGAATGAGTTGAAAGTGGAAGGCTTGAAACCAAGATTGTACAAACCTTGATCAGCAAGGCCTTGAAGAAGAACCCTCTTCGTAAGAGTGTCCTTGACAAGAAAAGATTTATCATGAATTTCAACAAAGACATGATTGTCTTTACACAATTTGTTAACATAAATTAGTTTAGTAGACATAGAAGGAGCATGTAAAACATGTTTGAGTGTTAAGTATTTATGAGTATTTGTAGGTAAAAATGCTGTACCAGTGTAAGAAATGGAAAGCTTACCACCATCTCCAATAACAACTCCATTCGAGCCAGTGTAAGTCGTCACATTAGACATGTGAGAAGCATCATTAGTAATATGATGACTTGTGCCACTATCAAGAACCCAAGAATTATCTTTTTGCTCACTGTTAGAAGGTGAACTTGCAACAAAGGCTGACGGTGATTGATTGCTACGATCATTTGACTTGTGGCCATGATTTCCTCCAAGAAGATTCTTGAGAGTGTAGCACACAGAAGCTGTATGCCCCATCTTGGAACAAAATTGACACTGAATGTTACTACGACCTCCATTTCTGCCACCACGATTCCAATGACGTCCACCACGTCCACTGGTATTAACACTTCCAGAATTGTTCTGACCATATGAGTTATTATTATCGCCATTTCCTCTTCCATAATTGGTAAAATTTGCTTGGCACACAGTAATTTCTTCAACTTTGTCTTGTTATAGAAGCAAGTTCTCATAAGCTAGCAATTCACTCTTGGCTTGTTCGATGCTTACATCTCCTCTATTCAACAAGCAAATACAAGGATTAAATCTTGGTCCAAGACCACCAAGAATCAAAATTAACAAATCTTGATCATCAACTGATCTTCCTATCGCAAAAAGTTCATTAGCAAAGCCTTTCATTTTGTCAAAATAATCAATGACACTTAGATTCTCTTTCCTTGTGGTTTGCAATTGTAATTTCACTTCCATCACCCTAGTTCTTGAAGTTGAGACAAAATTCTTTTCAAGACTAGACCACATATCATAAGCAGTTAGTTTTCCAGAGACATTACGTGACTTTGATGCTGAAATAGAACTATATATCCAACTTTTTATGACTCTATTGAAACGAGACCACAACGCATGTTCTGGATTGGTTCTATTTGAACCCCCAATGAAACGAACAGGTTCCATTTTATTACCATTAACATAATCCTCTACGCCATACGCAGAAATCAAACTCATCATTTGTTCCTTCCAAATCAAATAGTTGCTTCTGTCAAGCTTCACTCCAATGGAGACATTCGTAGGAGGAATGGTAACAGCCAATTGCGCTAGTTGTTTAGACAACAAATCTTGTTCTGGTTCTTGTTCTCTGATTGAGGATTGTGAAACTGATTTTTCATTAGCTTGTGGAAGATCCATTACTAAAATTTACAAGAAATTGAAACACTCGAACAGATTGTAAGAAGAATTTCAAAGTAGCGTATAACTAGGGCAAGAAAAATTGCTCTAATACCATGCAAAACTTTGTGAAAGGTTTGGTTTGTTGGTTTGTTATAACAGACGAAGAATGAAGTAAACAGTTTCACTTACTTGACATTTGCAGTATATGCGTGGCCTTATATACAAACATAAAACCAACTTAACAAACCTAGCACTATAACTAACAAGTAGTTACACCAAAGGAATAGATAATTACAATTATAACCCTACTGCTTCCAATATCACAAATAACTGATAATTTATTTCTTTATCACTTATTTTACTAAAAATGTTTGAGTAATTTCAAGTTACTAAATTAACAACAAAAAAAAAAAAATTCATTCCACCCCATTCCCCACTAACCATCGTCAATGAATATATATATATATATATATATATACCTTTTATTGTGACGACCCCCCCTGTGATGGTGGTCTTACGGGGGGGCAGACTCCGAGGCCCGTCTTACCGACACATCCACAGGCGTCGATTTTTACAACTCACAGGAATATCTGCACTGGCCAAGTGCATTCCTTTCGCCTCCCCAGCTTTGAACCTTGGACCTGGCCATAAGTACCAAAGGCCAACGAAGCTGGTACCATCTGGACGTCCAGATGGTACCAGCTTCGTTGGCCTTTGGTACTTACGGCCAGGTCCAAGGTTCAAAGCTGGGGAGGCGAAAGGAATGCACTTGGCCAGTGCAGATATTCCTGTGAGTTGTAAAAATCGACGCCTGTGGATGTGTCGGTAAGACGGGCCTCGGAGTCTGCCCCCCCGTAAGACCACCATCACAGGGGCGGTCGTCACAATATATATATATATATTTATTTATTTATTTAATTTTATTTTTAACTTTCAATAAAAAAATATATTAACTTTCTTCTAACACTAAAAAATATGTATTCTTTTATGATATAACAAAACTAAAAGCATATATATTTTTTTAATTTATGTCATACAATTAAACCTATATTAATTAAATATTTTTAATAAGTAGGTCCAAAATAATCTCGTTATTTAAGAAAATAAGCTATATAATCATAATATTATTGTTTAGTTATATGTCATAATTTCATTTCATTTATAGAGTTTTATTTTTAACCCCCTTATGAAAGAAAAAATGTTCATTTTTTTTGTAATGTAAAAGAACATATGTTTTTTACTAAAAAAATTAAAAATAAAATAATTTGAATAATTATGTCATTTATGCTTAGAGTGAATATATGCAGAACTAATAATTGAGTTTTTGCAAAAAAATTGGTACATAAACCAATGAAATAGAACCAATAGAAAGTTTCCGATGCAAGCTATATATGAACAAATATAATTAGGATATGTTTGGTTAACAGTAATCGTAATCGTAATGGGAATCATTCAGGGAATTATTGTGTTGGGTTTGACTGTACTCTGTAATGCAATATAAAGGGATTACAGCAGTAACAGTAATCCTCATTACGCCTGTAGCTCTTCAGAATACGCTGTAATGCTTTATTTTTCTCACAATTTGTATAATCATTTATGATTTTTTTTGCTTATTCTATCTCTTTTAGTAATAAAAAAGTTTATTTTTTAATTTACTTTATTTATAATTTTATAATCTTTATTTTAATATTATTATTTATTTTGATTACAATGCTTAAATAAACATTCTTATAGTAATATTGTTTTATTTACATTTAATTTCATTACAATTACCATTTCTATTACTTTTACATTCAACGAATCAAACGCCACCTTAATAATAATATTCTTTCGTTGAAGAATTTGAAATTCCATTATTTTCCAATGATTTAGCCATATATAGTTTCATCTCACTCAGGAATTTTGCATGTGAAATTAATTAATATGCAGTTAGCAATGAAATTGCAACTATTGAGTCACTACAATTTGATCTGGCAACAATTCTAGCAGCCACATGCAACTTCTCTATTGACAACAAGTTGGGTGAAGGTGGCTTTGGTGAAGTTTTCAAGGTATTAATTCTCATAAGGTTATAAAATTCCTGAAATTTGTAACTTTGCTTTTAACGATGAATGCAGTTGTATTTTAAATTGATTATCTAAAATTAATTAGTTGATCATAAGTAATATTTTTAAAATTTTAGAGAGTACTAGCTAATGGGCAAGAAGTAGCTATGAAGAGGCTTTCTAGAAGGTCAGGACAAGGTACACGTGAGTTTAAGAATGAAGCCACATTGGTTGCGAAGCTTCAACATCGAAATTTAGTTAAGATCCTTGGATTCTGCGTGGAAGGAAAAGAAAACATTCTTGTTTATGAATTTGTTCCCAATAAAAGCCTTGATTTCTTCGTCTTTGGTATGTGCTAGCTTTCTAACTTATATTACCTCTTATCCTTCTTAAATGGGTTCTTAATTATTATTAGCCATTATTTCTTTAAACCAAATCACCCAAACAGCTTATTTTAATTTAATGAGCTCAGATATCTCATAAGCAGTTTTGGTCTTTTTTTTCCGTCAAAAACAAATTAACTTTTTTAACACAATGTCACTATGAAAAACATACTTAAATATATTATTATTTGTATTATTTTTTTGTTTTACAAAATTATAATATTTATATTAACATTTTAATGCTTACACAAAATAAATGTTTAAAAAAAAACTAAATAATCGAGCTCGTAAACTGCTCAAATCAACTCATTTAAAATATTTCGAGGGAAACTCAACTTATATAATTTTTAATTCATTTTTCCATGTTGATAATTAATATGTTAGAGTACGATCTCAATTTGTCGTACAGGAGATGCTGAAAAACAAGCACAATTTGATTGGTCAAGACGTTACAAGATCATTTGCGGAATTGCTAGAGGAATTCTCTACTTGCATGAAGATGCTCCACTTAAAATCATACACCTTGATCTTAAACCAAGCAACATATTGTTAGATGGAGAAATGAAACCTAAAATTTCAAATTTTGGGATGGCAAGAATTTTAGGAATCGATCAAACACAAGGAATTGCAAGCAAAATTGCTGGTACATTGTAAGTATTCGAATAATTTTTCACATTTATGTTTAATGTTTCACTATTACGATAAAGAAATCAACCCATTAACTATCAATTTTTTTAACTAAGAAAAAAACATGGACGTCCGGCCAGGGATAGGAATAGATTGATCAGTTCAATTTTGGCCCAAAAAAATAACCGAACTGTCTTAGTTGATTAGGCATTTTTATAAACCAAAATTGACCTACCTATCAAAACTAACTAAACTGCAAATCAACATACTTAATCGGTTTGTTCGGTTCAGTTTGGACCTACTACACTTATTAAAAAAATATATTCATAAAAATATCAACCTCATTATCATATCATATTCAATTGAATAAAATCGCTCAAATTAAAGTCATGTAATAAGTTTTAAGCTTATATAAATATACCATGATCATAATATTGAAATATAGTCATATATAAATGCTAATAAAAATAGAAAATATATTATTTTATATATAAAAATATTATTTTAAATATGTAGGTTCGGTTTAAGTAGTTTTTTTTAAATCGTAACCTAACCAATTTAATCAACTTTTTATAAAGTTGAACCGAACCAACTTGACCAACAAAAACCTACCTAGAAGGTTCGATTTAGGTATGGTCCAGTCGGTTCAATCGATTTTTTGAATTTATGCCCATCCCTAGGTCCGGGCATAGTTTTTGGTTTTTTTTTTATTACTTATGCTCTAATATGTATAGACATAGGATTAGAGGTTGGGTCCTAAATAGATGGATTATTTTTTTGGAGATTTAGTGAAAAAAATATTTTAAAATTGCTCAAATGACTCATGATATGTTGTACTTAAGTAAAGATTTACAAGACTTATGTACAGTACCCTTACATATATAGGCGTTACGTGAGCAATTTTGCTATATTTTTTATTTAAGCCACAAAAACCAACGATTTTGGGGTATCAAATTCCAAACATTGGTGTAGTTTGAGTTCAAGCAAAATTTTGGAAAAAAATACAGATTTTTGCTTTGTACAAGGTACACCCTACATTATTCATTTTATTACCTCATCAAATTTGCAGGTTTTCATATAAATAAGCTATGTATGGTACATGAATTATGTATAACAAACTATACTTGCAATTTTAGATCATGACCAATTTTCAAACTGATTTAATTAAAAAATAGAAGTAATTGAATTGATGAAGAAGACTAATAAGTATTTTTTCTCACGATGGTGGATTGAAGTGGATATATGGCACCAGAATATGCATACAATGGACAATTCACAGTGAAGTCAGATGTATATAGTTTTGGTGTCTTAATTTTGGAGATCATAACTGGGAAGAAAAACAACTACATGCCCCAATCAGAAAGTTTCGAGTACCTGTTAACCTATGTGAGTACCAAATACCAATATTCTTGTTCAATTTATCCTATTTTAAATAACCTTTGAATTGAATGAAATTATTACAGGCTTGGAAACATTGGAGAGATGGCACACCAATGGAGTTGCTACATTCAAATCTGAGAGGTTCGTGTTCAAGAGATAAAGTCATTAAATGTGTTCATATTGGCTTACTTTGTGTGCAGGAAGACCCAGTTTACAGGCCAACTATGAATTCTATACTTTTGATGCTTAATAGTAACTCTGTTTCATTACCTAATCCTGCAAAGCCACCCGTCTTATTTCATAGTCAAATTGACAAAAGCTTGCCATCAGTTATACTTGAATCCAATGAGTTGTACACAGTTAATGAAATGTCAGTTTCTGAGATGTCCCCGCGTTAGAGTTTGATATGTACAAGTCTTTATCTAAACAATGTAGATACTACCAGCTGATATATTTTTACAAATAAAAATAATTTAACTTATTATTTTATATTGAATATTATTTAACGTAATTAAATTATAGTTATTATTATTATTATTTATTCTCAACCTAAAAAATTTGGGCTTGAATCATTCGAAGCAAAATTTGATATTTGTGATACAGACATGGTCTTCCGCAGCATTCTTTAACGATCAATCCTACGCCTTTTGCCAACATTTAGAAGCTTCGGGTTTTGACTTTTGACCATTAAACAAAAAACATCATGTTTTTTTAGAAGTATTATCCTATGTTACTTAAACATAATATTAATCTTAAGCATAATATTAATGTAAAGTTATAAGTAATTATGAGACTTAATTATCTTAGAGGTTAATATTTTAAAGAGTGAATATTTCATGTTGCATATACACTATATAAAATTTATAATTTTGTCCTTCTATGCCAAATTTTGAGCATTTGTCTTAAATGTACTCATAAGAGTAACAGACTGCACTTTATTACCGTAAGTGTGTTTTTTTTTTTAAGTAGACTTTTGTTCGGTTAACAAACCTAATTGTCAGTAAACGAAGGTTTTAACAAGCTGAGGACTAAAAGTTTTGAAATCTATGTATAAAATTTTACAAATATGAGGACTAAATTATATAATTTAAAAGTTTAGTAATTATGAATTTATCTATAATAAATAATATTCAACAAAAAAAAATTTTGAAAAAAAATACAAGCATGGAGAAATTGGTCGGAGGAAACGGCACAAAATGTGATTGATCAGACAATTAGAAATGGTCCAACAAGTGAAATAATGAGATGCATTCATATAGCACTATTGTGCGTCCATGAAAATGCAGCAGATCGACCCACTATGAGTGCGGTTGTTCTCGTGCTTAATAGCTTCTCTTTGGATTTACCTCTGCCTTTAAGACCAGCCTTTTTCATTAATACCACTTCTTTGTACGATTCGTCGTTGCCTTCGGAAACCTCAGCCCCTAGTCAATCTAAAAGTAAGTCTGTTGAAATGTCAAAAAATTTAGGCTATCCAACCTAAACTTGTGTATTGAATTATTAAACCAATTGTTACGCTTTTGGTCATCATCCATGTTTTATTTGATTTATTTTGACTGTTTTGATCTTTGGGTAACCCAATCACTGTCTTTAATTTGTAACAACTAGTCAGCATTTACGTCTTCTTTTTGCGTTGATTTTTCTTTGCTAGTGATTCTTGAATAGTATTCTCAATGAGGTGGGTCAAAATTAGGTTTAGTATTTCCATTTTTATGCTAAATTGAGGGGGGAGGGGGTTGAAAATATTTGTAGAATGGAGTATTTATCATTAACGAATAATATATATTTAATTATATATTTTATATTTTAAATTAACAAAATTTATTTTAAAAAATAAATTTTAAATTATTTGTAACAAATATTAAATATAATGTTTAAATTATAATATAATTAATTGGTTTGCTTTGATGGTTATTAAAAAATTAAAATAAATTGTATTTTAATTATAAAGTTTTATTTTTCTTAAGTAAATATATAAGATTAAAAAAAAAAAAAAAAAAGGTGTAAGAGAATTGCATTATGGGATAACCCACCCATTAGAATTTTTTTGAAAATTACAAGTTTTATAAAGCTTCTTTTGAAAGTTCAAAGTTTTTGAAAATTATTATTTTTAGAATTTTTTTTTTGAAAAATCACTAATTATAGAAACTTTCAAAAAATTAATATTATTAAAAAATAACAAGAAAATAATGATTTTTAAAAATAATATTTTTTGAACGGTTTTTAAAAATTCCTATTCTTAAAAATTTACCATTTTTAAAAAGTTTTTGAAAATTACTATTTTTAGAAAAAAATTGATATTTACTATTTTTTAAAATTTATTACTGTTAGCAAGTTTTTAAAAATTATAATTGTTAGAAAGTTTTTGAAAATAACTATTTTTAGAGAGTTTTTTAAAAGTTGCTATTTAAAAAAAAAAAATCAAACTATTATTATTTGAAAGTTTTTGGAAACTACATTAGTAGAAAGATTTTGAAAATTGCTATTTTTAATTTTAGAAGGTTTTTAAAAATCACAATTTTTTTGTATATTTTCTTCATATCTAAATTAACTAATTTACCACTGTATAGCATATAATTATTTATAATAAAAATTGTATGTATTTATATAAGAAAAATATACAATACATTTAGGCATCATCTTTATATACAAATAACAATACAATATATTGAAACAAGATAATTTTTCAATACAAGAGTAAAAAAGAAAATATTTAATATTTAATTAAATAACATCGAGAAAATACAGAAAATAAAGGAAAACTTATAATAGATTGTTGTGAGGTGAGGAGGGAGGAAGCTATCAACAAATAAGATAATGGTGAGGAACGATTGTAGTGGTGGTTTGAGGGGTTGAATTGGTGAGGTGTTTTGGCTAATTCTCGCTGCTATGTAACTCAGAAAGTTTATTGGTGGATGCTGCATGTGGTTAGGTTACTTAGTGAATTCATTTTGGAGTTGTTAAACCATAATATAATGCATATTAAAAAAGTATGTATCTTGCGCACTCAACACATACCACTAGTAGTGATACACAGTTCAATATATAGATATTTGTTCGCACTAATAATAAGAATAATTTAAATTATATTTATATTTAATTTAATTATTAATTTAAAATAAAATATAAAATATTATAACAGTACGTTGAATGGTCATTACTCATTACTTTCACATTTTTTAAATATGTTAAAATACTCTTTTTTTCATATTTTTATAATTTGTTCTTATTTTATATTATTTAAAAATAAAAGTAAAATATTTTATAATTTTGTTTCATTTATAATTTTATAAATATTACTTTAATATTTATTATTATTTTGATTCTATTACTTAATAGTAATATTAACAATAATATTTTTATTAAATTTTATTCCTATTATTATTATCATTATTATTCTTATTATATTTTTATTTTATAAATTAAACATAATTTTAAAAATTAAAAATTTAAAAAAGGAGAGAGAGAAAAATCAATGCTACGTCGTGCTTGGAGAAATTTCAGCAAGAAAAAACGTCATCACATTGTGTAAAAAGATGTATTTAGTATGTAGGTGGATATTTTTAATAAAAATTAGATATTTTAGTATAAAATATGTATTTTAATTTAAGATTAAAATACATCATTTTTAATAATTTAAAATTAAAAATAATTACTTTTATATTAATAAAATTAATAATTTTTAGTTTAAAAATTACAAAATTAAAATACATTTTGACTTGTTTGGACGCCACCCAAATTTCAACTGGAATTATATTCAACTAATCCGCCACAAATGACTTCAAGGACTCCACTATGTCTTGCATATATAATATTTATATTTATCACGTATTATAATGAATTAATTAATTAATTACTTTTATTAAAAAATTAATATCAAATATATGAATAATATTAACATTCAAATTTATAAAAAAATATATAATATATTATATTTAAAAATTTCTTCTATAATTTAGTATTTAATGATTATGCTATGAGAAAAGAAAAATGTTCTTTATCATAATAAATAAATGAAAAATACTATTTAATATTGAGATATAATTTTATTGTGGTTGATGTGGTAAATAGTGATTAGATATAGATTATTAGAATACGTGTTTTATTTATTGCTTGTTGTATGCTTTAATCAATCATAATTTACACATAAGTAGTAGTGCATAGCATTACTCAAGACAAATGCACATAAGGTTCTTTATTTTTATCAGCTAGAGAAGTTTAATTCATTTATTATTTTTTGTAAGAGTGATGCTCGATAACACTACTCAGATAAAACATGATTTGTATTATGACTTACGTGTAAAATAATAATGAATAATTTATAAATTAAATAATAAATATAACACAAAATTTAATGACATATTTTTAATCAATATTTAGAGTTATATACAATTTAGTAGTGTCAAATCTTCGTTACCATTTGTTTAATTAATGATTCAACCAAGTCTGCTTCCGATCACGTCCAAGCTACTGGTTTATTTTGTTGTGTCAATTTCACACCAACTTGTCGTACAACTCATCGCCAAACTTCGTCTGATCACACAGATATCGATTGGCCTCCGATGCACCTCAATAAGTTGCTCTCTTAGCCCTCCCACTTCCCTCTGCAATTATAGAGATCAACTGCAATCATCACACCGTCTCTCCACACGCCAATACCATCCTTCAATATCTCTGGAAATGAAACGTTTTCCATTTCCACAGATCGACATTCTGAAACTCAAGACAGATACTCAAATGCCCCTTCAAATTCGAGCTATAAATTATATCCGGCTGATCTTTTACACACAGCTCTTCAAAAAACCAAAAAAGAAACCCATTACTTTGCTCGTACACTTTCAAGTTACCTTCATCATGGATGCTGCATCCAAATTTGTTACTGAAAAAGATATAGGAGACCTAATCAAACAAACAAAACACTTAACCTGTGACATCCTTGTTCTTGAACTCGATGAAAACACTGAAGAAGCACAGATGGCTGCCTCAATAATGTTAGTAGGCAAATTGCTGTCTAAAAACCCAATCAAAAAATACCAAGTTGTGTCCACAGTCAACAAAGCTTGGAACACCAAAGGAGATGTACTGGTGGCTACCAAGGATTACAGGCAAAATATATTTTCCTTCACGTTTGAATCTGCTGAAGAAAGGGACTCAGTATGGGATCGTCGCATTTGGCATGTTAATGGCGCCCTACTTGTTTTGCGGGAATGGGACCACAATCTCACCATCCAAGAATTGAAATTTGATACTGCAACATTCTGGATACAAGCTCACGGCCTCCATTTTGCAGATATGCGTTTATCAAATGCTAAAAAATTTGCTGATCTTGTAGGAACCTTCATTCAACATGACTATTCAGGTGAAGACTCATTCATGGTTCGCAATTACCTACGCTTCAGAGCTGACATCAATCTCAATAAACCTATTGTCACTGGCTGCCTTATCCCACGAAGAAATTTGGACAAACTCAGCCTCAAAGACAAACTCTGGGTCGAATTCAAGTATGAGCGACTTCCAGACTTCTGTTCCAAATGTGGCTATCTGACTCATGCCACTTATAATTGTAATGTCCACTCAGAAATGCACTACAAACTAAATGACTCTACTTTCATCCCTTTGTATGGAGATTGGCTGCGTGCCAACCATGAACTACTATCACCAATGTCACAACTTTGGTCTGCTCCCAAAACGGGAAACTCAAAAGCTCAACTTCCTTCCACTGAATCTGCTGAAGCTGACAATTCACATTTGTTATATCCACCAACAACCAACATAGCACCCAACCACAGGGTATCCAATGTTGCATACACTGTCGAACCAATCTCAGAAACTGTAGACAGAAAAGAAAAATTCTCAATTAAAGCTGACCGTATTCATGCCGAAGTACAGGAGCTCATACAAAGGATACATGTGCTGGACCTTGTAAATTTTGCTGCTTTTTTCCATGACTGGTATTTTCGTCTTAGCGATGATCACATTGACATGAACCTGCGCTTCAAAATGATAGCACAAGCCATTGGGTTAGAACTTGAATTTGACATGGACAGAAACTGGTTCAACTTCCACACCACACAAATTTTTCACATTGCTCAGGAGGTTCATCATGACACGTTTTACACGGCTTTAGAGTTTTCATCTCAAATCCTATGTGAGCTGTTCCAGTTCCACAAGAAATTCCACCAACAACTGCCCACACCAACGCCTTCTGAACAACTACCTTGCCACAACCCTCCTTTCCAGATTGAAGATTGGTCCCCTTCCACGGCTTTAAAGGTACCCTCCGATAGCAGCTCTACCAATCAGAGGCACCGTGGACACAGAAAACTCACCACCAACCGTAGAGTCACTGGGCAAGCCTCCACAGTCCCTGGAAAAGATCTCAGAAAGCGTAAGGCCCACCTTACTTTACAAAAGGACCCCAAAAAACTTTCTGTTGGTAACCCTCATATCCATGCAGCTTCCAATTCTCTGATTTGTCTGAATGACCAAATTTCTTCGGATATTCCCACACAACCAATTTCTATAGAAGGCGGGGAGGCAACCTCTAATTTGCCCCCCACTGGAAAATGAAGGTACTCAGTTGGAATGGCCGAGGTCTAGGGAGACCTCTCGCCAAAAGAGCCCTGCGCTATCTCATCCGAAGAAATGAACCAGATGTGTTATGGTTAATGGAGACTAAATTAAGTGCAGATGGCTTGCTTTTGTTACAAAATTCTCTTGGTTTCAAACATAGCAGAGTAATACCAGCGGAACGAAACAGGGGTGGCTATCTTTTGTTATGGAATGATAAATATAACTTGTAGATAACTGTGGTGGGTGATAGCTATGTATGTTTTGAATTAATTAACCCAGTTACTATTAATAATAAAATCTGCTTCTGTTGTGTGTACATTCCACCTTATTTAGCACTCAAACAACAAACTTGGCATAATATAACTACTTTCATCAACCAATTAAATAACCCATGGGCTTTAATCGGAGACTTAAACAACATCACAAAGCAATCTGAGAAATTAGGTGGTGTGCTTTTCAAACCTCACTTGAATAACCCACTCCAACAGTTCATTGTGTCCACTAATGCTCTTGATATTGGTAGTTCTGGCACCCGATTTACTTGGTGTAATAACAGGCACTCTTCAGCAAGAATCCTACAAAGACTTGATAGAGTACTCACTTCCTCAGATTGGCTTACTCAATTCCCAAAAGCACAAGTTTTCAATTTACCAAAGTTCACATCAGACCACAATCCAATAATATTGCATACTTCTGGTATTCGGGAACCTTATCGCATCCGGCCTTTCCGGTTCATGGCTATGTGGTACAGAGACCCATCTTGCAAAACAATCATACAGGATACTTGGGACTCTATTCAACCAATGCTGGATCTTTCTTCCAAACTACAATCACTTTCCTCTAAATTAAACACTTGGAATAAAGACCATTTCAGCTTTGTGCAACAGTAGTTAAGTACATTGGAACAGAAACTCAAATTCTTACAATCATGTCCTTTGGATGATAGACAGGTACAATTAGAGAAACAACTTCAAGATAAATTGAATGAGCAACTAGAACGACAAGAATCTTTATGGAAACAAAAATCAAGAGAATTATGGCTCACTGAAGGAGACCGTAATACAAAATTCTTTCACACTTCCACTTTTCTTCGTCGGCAATCAAATCATATTCCTCTTCTAAAACTTGATAGTGGAGAAATCACATGGAACAGGGATAAAATTGAGAGTGCTTTTTCACATTACTTTAGAGCACTGTTTTCAACAACGTCCACAACCATTGGTGAGGAAATACAGGAGTTATTTCCTGCTGTGATTAACCTCAACAAAATGCTCAGATTGCCAGTATACCGTCCCCGAAAGAAATAAAGGCAACTCTTTGGGATATGCATGCGCTAAAAGCCCCAGGATCAGATGGTTTTTCTGTCTCATTTTACAAAAACAGCTGGGATACTATTGGCATTGATGTCATAAAAGAAATTCAAAACTTTTTTCTTACTGGGACTCTTAACCCCAACTAGAATCATACTTACATCACTCTCATCTCAAAAGTTCAGAATCTCATCCATGTCACAGACTTTCGACCAATCAGCTTGTGTAATGTCAACTACAAAATCATTGCAAGAATTCTAGTCAAACGACTGCGCTCTCATCTTGCAGAACACATCTCACCTTACCAAGCTGCTTTCATACCTGGTCGGTGGATTGCCGAAAACACTCTATTGCCACATGAAATCGCTCATAAAATCAAAAGGAAAACAAGAGGCAAAGATGGTTTAATGGGTTTAAAACTAGATATGAAAAAAGCTTATGATATGGTAGAATGTAACTTTTTAATTCATATCATGAAGCTCATGGGCTTCTCCCTAAAAGTGTGTCATCTCATTCATCAATGTGTCTCCACAGTATCCTTCTCTATCCTCATAAATGGAGCTCCACATGATAATTTCACGCCATAGCGTGGACTCCGCCAGGGCGATCCTCTTTCTCCTTATCTTTTCATACTGATCACAGAATGTTTGTCTCGACTGTTACTCAAATCAGACAGTCAACACCAATTACATGGCATCAAGCTCACACCAGCTGCACCTGTAATTTCACATTTACTGTATGCTGATGACATACTTATTTTTTTTTAAAGGAACTGCTAAGGAAGCACATCAAGCCAAACAGATTTTGGATTCCTATTGTCATTGGTCCGGACAACAAATAAACTATCAAAAGTCTGCAATCTTTTTCTCACCGAATATGAACAATGCTCAGAAACACCTGATCTGCCAATCTTTATCTGTCACCAATATGTCTGATAATATCCAATACCTGGGTCACTCACTCCCTATCGGAAGAAGAAAAACAATGGCATTCAACAACATTTTAGAAAAATTACATAACAAATTGGACAGCTGGAAATCCAAACTGCTCTCACAAGCAGACAAAATGACTTTAATCACTTCAGTGGTTCAGAACTTACCAGTTTACTTTATGAGTACGTTCAAAATTCCAAATAATGTGTGCCAAAATGCGGATTCCATGATCAAAAGATTTTGGTGGGCGAACAATACTCATGCCACTCATTACTACTCACCATTGGCTTGGGACAAACTGTGTCTTCCAAAATCCTCCGGAGGACTCGGTTTTAGGAAAATGGCAGATTTTAACAAGGCGATGCTTTCCAAAGCTGCTTGGCAAATTATAACCCAACCTGTGAAATTATGGGTCACAGTCTTTCAAGCCAAATATCTACAACATCACCATCTTCTGGAAGTTCAACAACGCACAGGTGATTCATATATTTGGAAAGATATCCTATGGGCACGAGAGCTCATAAAAGCAGGAAGTTACTAGCAACTGGAAAATGGTCAAAACTTCAACTTTAAACAAGATCCATGGCTACCGGGATTACCATACCAAAAATTACCCACTCTGGTTACACAAAACTTACAACATTTACATCACATAACTGATCTTTGTAACTGGCAAAACTTCTGGGTGTGGGATCATAACCACCTACGAAATCTGGTTGGACCAAATATGGTTCCTTTTATACTCAATATTAAACCTCCCTCAAATAGCCCAGATGAACTCAAATGGTATGGATCTGGCAAAGGAATCTACTCCGTCAAGGAGGCTTATTGGACTCAAGTCTCACCCAGAGTTTTCTCCCTCTCACAATCACTGCTATGGAGGAAGCTTTGGAAAGCTAAAATTCATGAACGCCACAACTCTTAATTTGGAAAATTGTCAATAACTGCCTCAGCACAAAATAGAATATTGCCAGATTTACACTTATTGAAGATCCTCTCTGCCCACTTTGCCACAAAGCACCAGAGGACACTACTCATTTATTCCTCAAATGTGATATTCTTCGGTCGTGATGGCTAACATGGCACTGGAACCTCAGGTGGGAATTTCTGGAAAACCTTGATCTTTTCTCCTATATAAACTTCGTTCTAAATCCTCCAGCAAAATGGCTACCAAACACAATCACTTCTGCGGAATTCACTTTAATTTCTGTACTCATGTTTGAGCAAGTCTGGTGGCTACGCAATGAAGTTTTATTTAAAGAGTGGGTTTTAAATAAGCAGCAACTTATACACAGACTTCATAATAGGTTTAACAAATTCAAAGCTGTACTAGTTACACCAGGGACTAGGGAAACTGATATTGGTGAAACTATTATCATTCCTTCGCACTGGCAACCTCCACCTCCACATGCCATTAAAGCAAATTTTGATGCCGCTTGGCACAATGGGTATGCAGGTTTGGGTTTCATTGTTACAGACAACTATGGCCGCACCACCAATGCCTGGGTCAACTATTGCACTACTGCTAACGTTGAAGAAGCTGAAGCTTTAGCCTTTGATGCCGCATTCTTCTATTTAGAAAAATTTTCCCACCAACCAGTCTATCTCGAAGGGGATAATCAAACGATCATTCATGCTTTTCTCAAAGAAAATTGGAGTGACCTTCATCCCAACTTACAGCAGACCTTAGTGGAAATAAATTATCATCTATCCAGCTTCAACATGATCTCTATTAGATGGATCCCTCGAGACATCAATCAAAGAGCACACAACCTAATAAGATGGGCTTCTAACCATGGCAGAGTAGGTGACATTGACAGTTATCTCCTACCTCCTGATTTAGCCGGACACTCTTAACTCTACAAGAGTTCCCTTCTATAGACTGCTGTCCCCCGACAACACGTCTATTTATTGTAGCAAAAAAAAAATGTACTATTATATAAACCGTTCAATAATTATAGAACATTTTTTTTCTATGCCACAAGTTATTTTGCTATCTAATTAATGTACTAAATATTTATCGACTAAAATAATAAGATTTATTTTTTTCCAACTTATAATTAATTAACTGCAATATTGACGTTACTAGCTAAAATAGACTTTTTCATAATTATAACTTGATTCATACCATCACTGGTCTTGTGAATGGTTACGTATAAAAACAAAAGACTTGAACTCATGATGTAATCAGTGATGTCCCTATCCACTAGGCCCACACTTGTGTATTTTTCTACCTTAATTTTTTTTTGGTCAAAGTATTTTTCTACCTTAATTAACATGTCAATTTTTTATAAAGTTGAATCGAACCAAACCTACTACACTAACAAAAACTTACATAGAAGATTCGATTTAGGTTTGGTCCAATTGATTCAATCGATTTTTTAAATTTATGCCCATTCCTAGGTCCGGGCATAGTTTTTAGGTTTTTTTGTTGTTGCTTATGCTCTGATATGTATAGACATAGGATTAGAGGTTGGGTCCTAAATAGATGGATTATTTATTTATTTTTTTTTTTTTTTTGAGATTTAGTGAAAAAATATTTTAAAATTGCTCAAATGACTTATGATATGTTGTACTTAAGTAAAGATTTACATGACTCATGTACACCCTTACATATATAGGCCTTACATGAGCAATTTTGCAATATTTTTCATTTAAGCCACAAAAACCAACGATTTTGGGGTATCAAACTCCAAACATTGGTTTTGTTTGAGTTCAAGCAAAATTTTGGGAAAAATTACAGATTTTTGTTATGTACAAGGTACAATCTACATTATTCATTTTATTGCCTCATCAAATTTGCAGGTTTTCATATAAATAAGCTATGTAAGGTACATGAATTATGTATAACAAACTATACTTGCAATTTTAGATCATGACCAATTTTGAAACAGATTTAATTAAAAAATAGAAGTAATTTAATTGATAAAAAAGACTAATAAGTATTTTTCCTCACAATGGTGGGTTGAAGTGGATATATGGCACCAGAATATGCATACAATGGACAGTTTACAAAGTCAGATGTATATAGTTTTGGTCTCTTAATTTTGGAGATCGTAACTGGGAAGAAAAACAACTACACGCCCCATTCAGAAAGTTTCAAGTACCTGTTAACCTATGTGAGTACTAATATTCTTGTTTAATTTATCCTATTTTAAATAACATTTGAATTGAATGAAATTATTACAGGCTTGGAAACATTGGAGAGATGGCACACCGATGGAGTTGTTGCATTCAAATATGAGAGGTTCGTGTTCAAGAGATGAAGTCATTAAATGTCTACATATTGGCTTACTTTGTGTGCAGGAAGATCCAGTTTATAGGCCAACTATGAATTCTATACTTTTGATGCTTAATAGTAACTCTGTTTCGTTACCTTAATCCTGCAAAGCCACCCGTCTTATTTTATAGTCAAATTGACAAAAGTTTGCCATCAGTTATACTTGAATCTAAGGAGTCGAACACAATTAATGAAATGTCAGTTTCTAAGATGTTCCCTCGTTAGAGTTTGATATGTAAAAGTCTTTATCTAAACAATATAAATATTGCTCGTTGATATATTTTTACAAATAAAAATACTTTAATTTATTATTTTATATAGAATATTATTTAATGTAATTAAGCTTTAGTTATTATCATTATTATTATTATTTTATTCTCAACCTAAAAAATTTAGGCTTGAATCCCACGTCTTTTTTTTTAACAAATGAATCCTACTCCTGTTGTCAACATTTAAAAGCTACAGGTTTTGACTTTTGACCGTTAAAAAAAAAAATCATGTTTTGTCCTCCTTCAATGGATGCCAAACTTTCCACATCATTTCAAATATCGTCTTAATTCCATCTTCATGATCAAGAGCATCAAAAATCCATCTTCATGATCAAGTTATCAACATGTCATCTTTCCATTCCTTAATCACTTTTTCGCTAATCATCTCTATCTCTGCCCTTGGTCCCCTTTGTCTCAGAACTAAAGCAGCCCCAACTTATATCAACCATGTGTGTTCAAACACAACAACTTTTTTACCCAACAGCACCTACCAATCTAATCTCAACCACACCCTTTCTTTTCTCACCTCCAATGCCACTCGTAACTCGGGCTACTACAACACCAGCGTTGGCCAAACCCCAGGAACCATAGTCTACGGTTTATTCTTTTGCCGTGGAGACGTCTCCACCGATGTGTGTAAAGACTGTGTGGAAACAGGTTCCAAAGATTTAACCCAACAGTACTGCACCGTAGAAAAGATAGCCGTGATTTGGTACGACGAGTGCATGTTACGATATTCGAATGTCTCTTTCTTTGGAAAATTGGATCAAAATCCTACCGTAGCTGGAGTTAACACGGGTAATATTACCGACCCAGAAAGATTTAATCAGCTGGTGGGTAACACTCTGAATGAATTGGTGGCTGAAGCTAGTGATGCTCCAATTGGTGATAAGAAATTTTCGGCCAAACAAGAAAATTATTCGGCATTTCAGACGTTTTACAGCCTTGTACAGTGTAAACCAGATTTGTCTAAATCAGATTGTCAATTGTGTCTTGTACAACAAGTTGGTTTTCTTCCTAGTTGTTGTAGTGGAAAACAAGGGGCTCATGTTTATAATCCGAGTTGTAATATTAGGTATGAAGTCTATCCCTTTTACAATACTTCAGCTTTTCCTCCTACGCCATCACCAGAGTCTCCTTCTTCTCCATCTAAAGGTACAAACATGACACAATTAATATTTCATTTTATTATTCCTTGTTCTTGTTTTGACTTTGAAGAAAACAAATTTGTGATTGGCCTGATTAGTGCTTACTTCATTCATACTCTAATTTGTGAGTTGCTTCTGTTTTCAATGTTTATTTAATACGGCGAATGTAGGAAAACAGAATAATACAGTTCGCACTGTGTTAATTTCCGTATTTGTGCCGGTGGTGGTTGTTTTGACACTATTTGCCTTCATTTGTGTCTACATGAGAGAAAGGAAGGCGAGGGAAAAAGATGAAGGTATATAAAGATTTGAGATTTGTTTATGTTATTTATTTTGTCCGCTACTCTTGATATATATACATGAATCTTCAATATTGAAAAAGTCAAATATTTTTTTTGGTTGTCAGATCGGCCCTTGTGCAAGGATGCAGAGGAAATTAATATGAAGGCAGAGTCATTGCAATTTGATTTTGAGACTATCAAAATAGCAACTGATGACTTTTCCGAAACAAATAGACTTGGACAAGGTGGATTTGGTACAGTTTACAGGGTAATTAATACATTCAGATCGATGAGTTGTTGTATTTTGACTCTTGGAGATGAGTTGTGTATTCTTTGTACATTGGGATCTGAATCATTTACTAAATAAATGTTTGTTTTTTTTTTTTTATCAGGGAAGACTTTCGGATGGACAAGACATAGCGGTAAAAAGGTTGTCTAGAAACTCAGGTCAAGGAAATTTAGAATTTAAGAATGAGGTTTTGTTACTTGCCAAGCTTCAACATCGAAATCTGGTTAGACTCTTTGGTTTCTGTTTGGATGGACATGAAAAGCTTCTTGTTTATGAGTTTGTTCCGAATGCTAGTCTTGATCACTTCATATTTGGTAGGTATTATTACATATTCTGCTCCATTTTTAATATATATATATATTGCATTTTTTTTAAATAGTAACAGCATTATTGTGTGAATTTGTAGACCAAACCAAACGAGATCAATTGAATTGGGAAAGGCGTTACAAGATAATAAGCGGCATTGCTAAAGGGCTTGTTTATCTCCATGAAGACTCTCGTCTAAGAATAATTCATCGTGATCTCAAAACATCTAACATTTTGTTGGATGCAGAAATGAGTCCAAAAATTTCTGATTTTGGAATGGCTAGATTATTTGGAGTTGATCAAACTCAAGGCAATACTAGTCGAATTGTCGGAACCTAGTGAGTACATTATAATATTATATAAGTGAAAGTTAATGCAAACTTGTGTTTGATCTTGAAAAAGAAGATTGTTGCACCCATTAGCTCTTAATGCTCATAATTCAGATCTTAATTAATGTGTGTATATATGTGTATGTGTGCAGTGGATATATGGCTCCTGAGTATGCAATGCAGGGACATTTTTCAATTAAATCTGATGTCTTCAGTTTTGGAGTTTTGATCTTAGAGATATTAAGTGGACAGAAAAATAACACATTCAATCACGGAGAGGATGTAGATGACCTACTTAGCTTTGTAAGTATTAATTCATATATATTCATTACAAACACCAATTTTATATTTTCTTTTAATTTATAGGTATATAGATACATATATAAGCTATGTACACCATTTAACTAAACTATATAAACTATGTACACCATTTGTCTTTAAAGTTTAATTAAATTTATGTACAAGTTTTTAAATTTTTAAAATGTATAATTTTGATCTCAAATTTTTAAAATTTTACAAATAATTCCTAAAAATTTGATTAATAAATATATATATAATAGCTAAGTTTGAACCTATGTGTAAATTTTTAAAAGTTGGGAGATTATATTATAGAATTTAAATGTGAAATTTTACAAGCATGAGGACTAAATTGTATGATTTAAAAATTTAGTAGCATATGTATAAATTTAATTAAAGTTTGGAGATTAATAAAATAATTAAACTATTTATCGATAATAAATATTATTACACAAAAAAATGCAGGTATGGAGAAACTGGAGGGAGGGAACGGCACAAATTGTGATAGATCAGACAATTAGAAATGGTGCAACAAGTGAAATAATGAGATGCATTCATATAGCACTATTGTGCGTCCAAGAAAATGCAGCACATAGACCCACTATGAGTTCAGTTGTTCTCATGCTTAATAGCTTCTCTTTGGATTTACCTCTGCCTTTAAGACCAGCCTTTTTCATTAATACCACTTCTTTATACGATTCGTCATTGCCTTCGGATTTTGTTTCGGTAACCTCAGCCTCTAGTCAATCTAAAAGTAAGTCTGTTGAAATGTCAAAAAATGAGGATTCAATTTCTAGCTTATACCCTCGCTAATATTTTTTTTCTTTCTTTAATTAATACCACTTAGGCTACCCAACCTAAACTTGTGTATTAAATTATTAAACCAACTGTTACGCTCTCGGTCATCATTCATGTTTTATTTGATTTATTTTGACCGTTTTAATCTTTGGATATCCCAATAAGTTGTCTTTAATTTGTAATAATTAGTCATCATTTACGGCTTCTTTTTGTTTTGATTTTTCTTTGCTAGTGATTCTTGAATATTGTTGTTAATGAGGTCGTTGAGATTAGGTTTAACATGTCAAATATTTGTGGAGTCGAGTATTCATCACTGAAGAATAATATTTATTTAATTATATATTTTATATTTTAAATTAATAAAATTTATGTTGATAAGTAGCTCCCATTTATATCGCCTTTATGTTAATTTTAGATTTTATCTTTTATTTATTTATTTATTTTATCATTTATTATAAGTATATTTTTCACCTCTTTTGGTGATATTATCCACATAAAAAAAAAAAAAAAACTTTATATTTACATGTATTTTTCTTTCGTAATTAAAGTAAGAACTTTATATATAAAGATGAATGAAAATAGTATGTACACGTATGAGATGCACCTGTATTTGACTAGTAACCTTTCATAATAAATTGATATATAATTACAAGATCAAAGACAAAAAAAGTCATTACACGCAATGTAACAAGCTTCAAGTGATGAACAATGTAACAAGAAAATACATCACATTTATTAAAATTGGATACACATGTAAGATGTTGAAATTTCTTTCACAGACATAAAAAAATCATCATACAACACCTAATAAACACTTATCAAAAGTTCCAAAACTGCAATAATCAGAATGCTTACAGCACCACCTAATTTATGTGAATGGAGTCTTCGGGCACCACCTTATAGCAAATAATAATAATAATAATAATCAATTATTTTTACCAATTAAAAAAAATTGACATAAATATCAATAGAAAAGTAATATCAAACTAACCTTGAATTGCAGTGGTTGAGATGTTGAAGAAGAACCGGTAGTCATCGAACAACATGCAGCAATTGGATGCATAAATTTCCCAATCTCTTTGATTCCCTATTGTATCCCTAAAAACTATAAGTTGATTTTTCAAGCACTTTTCACAATCACTTTTACTAATGTCTCTATTACATTGAGACAAGCCATATCGCTTCCCATTTTGGCCAACATCCAAAACCGCAGTTTGGAACATCAAAGGTTGATTTGGAACAGTGGAAGCTAATCCTCTCATTAAATCAAGTCCTTTTAAAACCACAGATGGATCATCATTATTACTGGTATTAAAAGGAGAAACAGCACTTGAATCCAAAACTCCAAAGAAACTCTCATTTGAATAACGAAAAAAACACCACCTAAACCAAATACGAAAGTACTTGCTGATTGGTTGACACCCAGTTAGGCTAATTTCCGTAGCGTTCTTAATGCATTTACTGCAGTCATCGGCTGATATGTCTCCTCTGCATTGAGCTAGACCGTACACTCTTTGGTGCTTTTTTCCAACTTCAGTTTTGTAGAAACCGTTGTTAAGAGAAACATTTGCAATAAGGGAATTCTTTAGGTTTCTGAGGTTGGTTTGGAATTCAATATCTTTGTCAGCATTGTCATCTACTGAACACTCTGAACCAATATTCGCATCCATATCAGCATTGCAGGGGTCGTTTGGAGTAAGCAAAATGAGGAATAATGTAACAAAGTGCAATGATGATATTTTCATTGTTGAATACTTGGAAATGAGGATATGAAATGAATTCATGAACAATATATTAACTCTTGATTGGTCAAAATAATTAAAAATCTTTTGCATTTCTTAATTCATATTTATTCCAGAGTCAAAACTGATCATGTGTTATTAATGTATCGTATGGGCCTTGTATATTTGTGTGACAGATATTTGTATTAAAGTCAAATGAAATGAAATGGTATTTTGTTCAAGTCAATCCATAAACCAACAAATAATAATTTATTAGTAAAATTATATTTGTAAGATATGGTCAAATGGTTAAGTTTATACAATCAAAGCATATAGATTATATCATACTCTACTTCTGAGTTCCACAATTTTTAAGACTTTTTTTAGATAAGTACGTACTAAATAAAATTTCACGCAAGAAAAGAAAGTCAATTCAAAACCTTTTACAAGAACTTCATATCAGAAAATTATTGGAACCAAATAATAATCTTTTACTGATATATCTATGACAATCACATGAGTTTAGTACTTTTGACTTTTAAGTTGATTTACTGGTTTACAATTATGGGCTGAATGCTACCTCGTTATTCTTCAACGCCCTGTGAAAGCCATTTATAAGGCATATAATATTACATGAATTCAAACTGATCTCTGATTGTATTTGAAGTTCCCGTAGGAAAAGTTTCCACGATGGTTTAGACAATCAGGTGTTTCATAATAGTGAATGTCTCTTTAAAAAGTCAAGAAAGAGAGAAAAAAAAGAAGAAGAGAAAGTAGTGAGTGTTTGTGTAAAAAAATATAATATTTCAGAAATTTTTTTATGATTTTTTTATTTTTTAATGAAGTTTGAGGTTTAAAGAAAAGAAGAATTTCATCATATACATTATTAATTGCAAAAATAATGCTTAAATTTTGTATTTATTTTTATGATAATATAAATATTAAAAAAATGACCTACAAGAATAAAGTTAATTCTTTTTCATTTTATATCTTTTTTTTAATTTTTAATAGCATGACTTAATTGAAAATAAATAAATAAAAAGATAAAAAAAAAATATTTATTTATAATTGTACAATCAATTAACAATATATTTAAATTGTCATAAAAATAGGAATGAAATATGCGATTTTTATTTTTTAAAATAACACACTACACACACTGTAATTAATACTCCAACCTTACAACGATTTTTAGATGAAGCTTGGAAGTTGGAACTAATACATTCATTTTTCATTCTTCCAAAAAAACAAAGGGTCAGCTTTTAGGTCGCTTCGCTTTCATACAAGGAAAAAGAGCGCTAACAGACTAAAAGTTGTGTTCTTCCTTTGATTTTGTTAGCTTACAATGGGTGGAAGCAAAACCCAAAATTCAGAATCAATGAAAGATAACTCTGAATCAGATTCATTATGAGCTTCGAAGAAAACCACGGGGTTGAACAATGAAGGCTACCCAGTTGAGGGTTTGTCCGTTGGAGGCCATGAAACCTGCATAATCTTCCCAACTTTCAAGTTGGCTTTTCATATCGGACACTGCCCTCAGCGTGCTCTCTCTCAAGATTTCCTCTTTACATCCAATGCCCACATGGACCATTTTGTAAGCCCCCTCCCCTCTTCTTTATTGAGCTTAATGCGCTTATTGGTTCTTTTAATTTCCCATTGATTTTGATGTGTTGGTTTATGTTTAAGTATCTCTCCGAAGATGTCGTTTTTCCTTTAACTTTTCTGTCTACTTCAACCGTACGTCCGGACGCACACGGCTCGTGCATTTCATAGAGTTTTAATATTTAATATTGTTTAAAATGAAAATGGTGATGGATTTAAATAATATGATACCATTGTGTGACTTATTTTTCACAATTTTATGCACTAAAAATTGCAATTTTGCTGAGAAATGTATGGTATGTTGCTGGATTCTGATTTTTTTGACAATTGCTGGATTCTGATTACAAGCAAAGTTAAGTCATGGAGTGTTAGATGATATATACCGTATATTGTTTCCTTCTTTAATAAAAGTGAAGAAAATAAATAAAAGATACTCCATTTCCCTCCTTTTGATTTCCCTATTATTTAACAATGTTTGTGAATAGAGCTTGATCTTTATATGGTATCTGGAGAAGTTTTCACCGTTACATAGAAATGATGACAGGAAGGATTGCCAATATACGTAGCAACTCGAGGATTATATAGTATGAAGCCTCCAACAATTATTGTTCCAAAATCTGTGAAAGACGATGTAGAATAACTCTTTCAAGTGCACAGAAAAATGGACCAAATGGAGCTGAAACATATTCTAATTGGGTTGAATGTGGGTAATTATGATAAATTGTCAAATTACTCCTAGTGAAAGAGTTAATTTTTATGCCTGAATTTTAAAAAATGTTTCATGAAGCTTATATTTGCAGGTGAAGAGTTTTGTCCACCAAGGGATCTTAAAGTAAGAGCTTTTAGGACTTATCATGTAATACCAAGCCAGGTATTGATTAATCATGGTACTTTCTCTCTGCAATTGTATAAAGAGTCTGAACAGCTTGTATATGCTTAGAAGTTTTTATTTTATTTTAACTGACCATGTCTCATATGGCAGGTTTTTATAGGTTTTTCCACAAACCAGAAACTTAAGGAAGGAGTACATTGGCCTACCTGGAGATGAGATCAAAACCTTGAAATTATCAAGGTGTGGAGGTGTGTCTTCCCATATTATATTCACAACATTATCAAATCTTAAGATATTTTGTTGAAGTCCTCTCTCCCCGTGACATCAAAATTGAATATTGTTTTAGCCAAGCTGCTTTAGCACCACTTGACTGATTATTTTTGGCGTGTTCTTTCTCCAAGTTTCATTAATTAGATATTACTGATTACAGAGTATACAGAGAGCAAACTTTGTCCATGGTAAAGGACCTATAGACCTGGGTGCCTTTGCCTGGTTCTAAGGGTTTAGGCTAATTGTTGGATTACTTCAAGTCTTAGTGAGCAAAGGGGAGAGCAAAAGGCAATGATTGGAAAAATATAAATACTTTTTGTAATATGTTTTAGCTCCAAGTCATTGTTGACAGTTTTCCAGTCACCCTTTGATTTGTAAATCCAGATAGAGAAGAAAATAATTAAATTCAGTTTATTGGCATGCAGAATCTTTATATTTCCACCCATCACAACTAAGATAGGTAGAATATACATCTACTTATCGTGATTTGTGTTGAACTTTGAAACTTTGAAACTTCTCAACATTCAGTTTTGAATGTTTGCTAACCTGTGTCTTAGGCTTTTGTGGAAACTTTCCTTTGTCCTTTTTATTCTTTTCAGCTAGATTCTGACCTTTTGTTATATTCCAAGTTTCAATCTTCCTTATCCTAGAATGTAACTAACCAAGCAGCGTGTTCCTTATTTGCAGATTACAGATGCTATAACAGAACCTCAAATTGCTTTTCCAGGGGATACCACGTCTGACTTTATTGTTGATGAAAACAACTATGATGTTTTGAGGGCAAGAATTCTTGTCATGGAGGTGAATAACTTATCTTCATATATATTTATGATATCAGGTTTTGGTCCAAATATAATGAAATTATACAAAAATAAGGTTTCCTATCTTATATTTCTAAAGGAAATTGCCCAACTTTGGAACATTTGCTATTTCTGGCATCTCACGTGGTCTATACACTTTTCAACAAATATATATGCATGGTTATGGACTTAGGGTACGTTTGGTGCACCGTATTGGATAAGGATAAGTACAGTCGTATTGGACTGAACTGTATTGAATTGTATTATAATTAGTCTGTACAGTGTTTGGTGACAAGCTGTATAATCAAAGTTTCAAAAAACGTTTAAAGGCTAGCCTCAATGCTAGTCTCAGGGCTTGTTTTCCTCCTAAGCAGCCTTGAGGCTAGCTTATTAGGAGCTGAAAAATGTCTACGCCTTTTCATGTTGAAGGCTAAAGGATTTTTGTAAGCACTGATATTATACAAAAACGGTGGCTGAGGCGTATAGCCTTTGTTTCAGATCAGAAAAGGAAACGTTTTGGTGGGCTTAAATAAAAAATTAATGCTGATCATTAATATTTCGGCCCAACAAGAAAATTAGAAGCTGAGAAGACATAAAAAAAACTACCCCGTGAAAGTAAAATTAAAAAAACCTAGTTTTTACCGAATTTTTTTAATCAAAGAACTCTTTCCTCTGCTCTGTTCGTTTTTTTCTCTGTTCCTTCTTTTAGCAATATTGGTGCAACTTTCTTCCAGCAATTGCTGAAAACACAAGTTCGTTTATCTTTTTCTTTTCTTTTTCATCTTGTTTCATGTTAATTCTCTGCTTCTCTGTTTGTTTTCCTGAATATTTTCTCTCCACTCCTCTGTTTTTTCCTTGATACTTGCTCTGTGCAGTTATTTTTCTGAGATTTTTCCTTTGGTACTCTATTTTATATCTGATATTACTTCTGCTTTTATGTTTTCCTAATATTTTCTCTCTATTTTATTTCTAATCTGATTTTTTGTTCTCTGTTTTATTTATGATATTTCCTCTGTTTTTCTATTTTTTCCCGATATTTTTTTTTTGCTTCTTTTCTGTTGCTTTTCCTGACATTTCCTCTATCTTATATTTATTTTTCCAGATATTTTTCCTCTGTTGCTTTTCTGTTCTTTTTCTTGATATTTTCTCTTTCTTCTATGTTTTTTTCCTAATATTTCCTCACTGCTTGTTCTTTTTTGTATCTTTTTTATGATGTATTCCTTACTATTATGCTGCCAAAATTTTGTTTCTATGAAATGTTTGATTTTTTTTCTTTTTTTTCGGTAACATATGAAATGTTTGTTTATGCACTTTAGTATACATGTCTTCCAGTTAGTTACAGACTGAAAAACTGAAAAACAGAAAAAGAAAAACAAATCTGAGCAGTTTTAATCTGCTAGCTTTTTTATGAACTTTTAAAGTCTTTTTTTAGTTTACTTTTAATGAATCTTAAGTTCTTTATCTTGTTTAGATGTTTTAGTGGTGATTGAATTGCTATATTATGAACTATATGATTATGAGGTTATTATGATTATTATTATGTTATTTTGCGATAATTTGTCATTTTTATTGTTTATTTAAAAGTTTTTATTCTTTATTTCGTTTTAATTTGAGGCTTAAGCCTCATATAGCCTGAAGGCTTACGCCTCGCTTCAAGTGAAGGATTACGCATATGTCATAATTTTTTCTTTTATTTCAAATTAAAAATAATATTTTTTATTTTTAAAAATGTAATAAAAATATAAAAATGAATTAAATATTGATTTAAATAAATTTTATAATAAAAAATAATTTTAAATATAAATTATTTTATTAAAATATATATAATCAATTTAATCCAACTATATTATACAGTATAATATAGTTGGATTAAATTGATTATATATATTTTAATAAAATAATTTATATTTAAAATTATTTTTTATTATAAAATTTATTTAAATCAATATTTAATTCATTTTTATATTTTTATTACATTTTTAAAAATAAAAAATATTATTTTTAATTTGAAATAAAAGAAAAAATTATGACATATAATTTTATAATTAAAAAGTCAGATAGACTAAGTCAATTGTCTAGTACGGTTTAGACCCATCCTTTTGGTCATACAAAATTTATACATAACCGTACTATTTTTATACTGTACGATAAGGTATGATTTTACAGCTAAATGCTTGACTGTATATAAATTATACAGTTAGGGTGTTTAGTACTGGCTGACAAACATGCCATTATAGTACACAAATGGATGAGGCTGTCAATATGATCAACATCTAATTTTGATTCTTTTCTTCTTTTTTATTCTTTCCCTTCCATGTAGAGAGAGCACTTCCATCGATGACTCGGTTGCACTAGAGCATGCCAGAGATTATGAGCACACTCATTTGTATGAGGTTAGTCTTCAGACATTTTTGTTTATTTCTTAATTGATCCTTGATTAATGCTGAAATTATATCTCTTCGATTTTTTTCATGAATGGACCTATGTAATGGCCCGAGAGGCCATAGCCACCCCTCAAAAAGTTTTGTTCATTTTGTCTATATGTTAATGTATTTTAACTGCAAATACAAATATTTGACTTTATTATCAATAAAAAAAAAGTATATGGCCTCGTCAACTGCACCAAATATCATTTTTAACTTGTCATCTCTCACAATTTAAACTAATCAAGAAATAGTAGTAGATGTTTACATGTACATAAAATATAAATTGAATAATAAGAAAGCAAAAGTCTTTCTAACTAACATTGCTTCAATTGTAGCTCTAGTTTTGCCTTACATTTATTTTTCTTCTTCTCTCACACTTTTTTTGTTATTATGGTATGAGTCTAATATAATAATTGAGGTGAAGAAATTAGATTTAAACTCTTCGTGTTTATTGTTGATTTTCATGAAATTACTCGTTAATTTTTTATTTTTCAAAATTAAGTTTTATTTTAAACTTGGCCGGCTTTAGTTTTCAGTTTTGGATTCGTCCTGATTTTTTTAGTTAATATATGGATGGCGTCTTTCTCAAATAATAAGTCATGCATACAAGTTTGAACAAAGCCATTCTTCTGCTCGTTCTGTTAGGGTTTTTCCCTAGAGCCTTAATCCCTCCATTTATTGTACTGATTGAGCTCAACTAAAAAATGTCTTTCTCTCGATCTTGTTTTTGTTCGAAATCTCTAATCAGGTCTCTACAACTTCATCGCTTGTTTCGATTCTTCCTAAACCAGTTCATCTTTGTCTCACAATTTTCAGTCACTGCCAGTCACGAACTCACCAGCTTTCGTAGCCTTCAGTTACGAACTCACCTGTTGGCTCCACAATGTCGTTTTCGTTCCTCATGAGTCGAGTTCTATCCATATAGTTGCCTATCTCCAATGCCGTCCAGCACCATTCCTCCACTGTCGTCCTTAGTTGAGACAACATAATAACAAGTTTTGAAGTTTCGATCGTGCTTTGTTTCTGGTTTTGAGGTTCTATTTGTTTTTGTTTCATGCTTTTTGAGAGCTATTATGCTTTTTGGACTCGTGCTATCCGAAAGTTATTGTGCTCTTTGGACTTGTTCTATGTTGAACTTTGATCGGTGTGGCTTAGTTTGTTTTGTTTGGTTGTGTGATAATGATAAGGTGTTTGAAAGAGGAAATTTTTTTGTTATTAGTAGAAAGAGAAAAATCCAATTGTGCTTTCAAATTCATAGTCGAAATAGCTTATGGCCTATCTGTAATAGGTTTTAGAGAGGCATCTGGCTAGATGGCAGGAGCTTTATTTGCTAATTCTATGATTTTGAATGCATTGATGGAAGTTTGAGCAAAACAAGGTTCATTGGGTGTGATTACAAGGTGTTCTGTCAACTTCATTTCAAGAGTGCATATTAGATGGTGTAAATTAATTGCATTCTTGTGCAATGGAGGCTAAAACAAATCATTTGAGATGCAAAATATTATTCCTTACTCGTTGCCCTATTTACTGTGCAGTGGATCAGAAGATAATCATTTGGATTTTCCAAATTGATTAGGGTATTAGCCTATGCGTATAGTAGTTTTCGTGTATAATTCATGTAAATGTAGATAAACTTTTGATCTTGTATGTTAGATATTAAGCAATAAAATTTCTCTTTTGACCAAAAAAAAAAACATCCTTCTAATTCACTTCTCAAGCTCGTCATACATTTATGATGTTTCAAAATGCTCCTCTTTGTGAATTTTGTTGCCATTTGGCTTCTAAATTGCTGTTTGTGTTGTACCAGGAAATTCGAACAAGCTGTATCTGCATTACTACCACCTTTAGCAGGACGAGTTTTTACCCTTACTGATGGTAGTTAAGGGGAAGTGAGATGGTTTTTAAGGGGAAGTTGATGAGAGCAACTGCTAGCTTTGCATGCTATATCTATCACCTAACCCCATGATCACTTAATTTTCGTGTCATAGTGTATTTTCTTAGAATTGTAGGATGCTAGAGCAAGTTATTTTACTTCTTTTAATACAACTCAAACTCACTCAACTGTAACTAAGAGTCGAATTTCAAACTTCAATATACCCAAGTAAGCATTTATGCTATTGAGCTACAACTCATTGGTGTTATTTATTTGGTTTTCTTAAATAACATTACATAACACACACATTAAGATTGATGCGCATCTCATAAGGAGACTGTAGTGTTATTGCACTACAATAACACGGACATTATGTTACTTGTTTAGCGCTGCCCAAATACTTTTCCGCCTTTAATGGAAAACAAATAGTGGTAAGTCTCTACTGAGGAAACCTGAAGCACATGGCAGTGATGTCAAAAATGTAGTACTTTTATTATACGAGTAACATTTGCCTTCTAAGAAAATTCACCTGAATGGTACATGTATACTTCAACTGAATCTCGTTAACGGAATTGGTAAAAACTATCAACATAATGCCTATTAATAAATTAGTGATGTATTTTTCACAACCAAAGGTTGGTGTAATTTTGTTAACGGGCAAAAGTTTGAGACACAAAACATAACCACAATTTGCCCAATATGATTCTACTTTCACTTTTCTATGTCACATGCAATAAGTTGATTAATTGAACTCAACTTTGAACTTTTTACTTTTTTAGGCCTGCAATTCTCAATTTTCTCTTCCTTGAATGACGTACATTTGGGACTGATATAATTGGTACTTTGGTACCTATTGCCTAGCATTAATAAAATTCAGGGTTTTTAATTTGTCTCATTCATCAAATAATTATCCTTTGGATAACATTATCTTATATTTTCCTTTGTAATGTCAATGAAAAATGTTTCTCTTTATTTTTATAAAAATGAAAAAAGTATAAAAAATGTGAACGATATTAATTATATATATAATATAGATAGATAGATTATATTATATTTGGGTAACTTATTTTTTTTCTTTCGTAAGGCCATTCATTTTTTTTATGAGGTGTTTGCCCATTGATCGTTCATAATTCTAAAATCATGAGAAAGTCTAAAAGAATCGTGAGTTCTTCGATCCCAAAAAGTAAAGTAAAGACTCTTATATTTTTTGTAAACTTTTTCATAATATTATATTCTTATCAATAAGGGACAATTTTTTTATCAACTAGAACTCAACTTTTATAGTTAAAGTGGATGAATTACCTGCCATTTTAAAGTATAATATTGCTAATATTAGTAGCAATAGTACAAAAAAGTTTCAAGAGGTGTTGGGAACCACCATGAAGTTGGTGGCTAGAGCAATTGAAGCTCCAATTTGTGGTAAAAACTCGCAACATATGACCTTCTGTTTTTGGGCTCTTGGTTCTATTTCTTTGATATTTTTTTTTTTTTTATTGATTTTCTTACGTATAAGAAAAAATAAAAAATTATAGCTTTTAGATTATCATTTTAGATTTTAAGTTCGAGTCTTTTGAAAGCAGAATTCGGAAGTATTGTTTAAGTCATTATTATTAAGATCATCAATCCAGTGATAGTCCCATTAATTTTTAAAAAATAATATAAAATATTACCTTTTAAATTAATTATTAAAATATTATTTTAAAATACTTTTAATAATTTTATAGCAAATAATTTAATATTTTTTTAAATTATTTTTAATCAAAATATTTTTTTTAAAGTTACTTTTAAGAAAGCAAGTCTAAATAGGCTTTTATTGTCCTTTTTGATGAAGTCACTAGAGTTGTTACGTTTTTAACACTTGTATTATATCAAAAATATATCAAATTAATCATATTTTAAGAAATTTTATTTTAATATTTATATTTTTAAAATAATTTTAATTTAATTATTTTTATAAAAAAAATAAGGATATTAAAATAATATTATAATTTAAAAATATAAATATTATAGAAATATTAAATTTTGATAAGACGTATATATAATTAAATTCAGTTAAAATAGATATTAAATTAGAATATTTCAATAATATGATCGCATTTTCTTTATAAGATGGTTATCAAAAAAGTATGTATCTTGCGCACTCTACACGTACCACTAGTAGAGATACACGTTGGGCCTTTTGAATAAATTTGGCCAACATTTGTATATAAGAGTCAAGAGTCAATGGATTTGTCTAGGAAGTTAGCGAAAGAAAGTTCAATATGTAGATATTTATTTCGCACTAGTAAATATAATAATGAGAATAATTTATATTATTTTTGAATTTAATTTAATTATTAATTTTATTAAAATTTATGTAATAAATAGTGATAAAATATTTATCATTATAATTTTTGCTTTATTTATTATTTATTGTATGCCTTCATTAATTATATTTTATACGTAAGTAACGGTGCATAGGCATTGCTCGAGACAAATGCACTTAGGGTTCTTTATTTATGTTAGTTAGAAAAATTTAGTTTTTTGTTATTTTTTGTAAGAGTAATACCGATAATACTATTAAGATGAAACATGATTTGTATTATGACTTATTTGTAAAGTAATAATGGATAAAACAAAAATTAAGCAATAAATATGACATAAAATTTAATGACATATATTCAATTAAATTTTATCATATAAGTATTAATAAAGTTGTGTTTAATTTAGTAGTACGAATACAATGGCAAATGATGAAATTTTAAATTTTTTAATTTAATTTAATTTTTTTATTAATTTTTTAGTTATTATTATTTAATTTTAAATAAAATTAATAAAATTAATAATTTAATAATAATTAAAAATATGAAGAAAAAAATTATTTATTTGTATTTGTATTATTTTTTATTTAAAAATAATAATAAAATTGCTAAAAAAGTATAACTAAATGATATATGTTATTATATATTTTAACAATAATTATAGAATATTTTTTTTTTTTTGCCACAAGTTGTTATATTTTCATAATTATGTAATAAATATTTATTGAATAAAATAATAAGGTTTATTTTTTTCAACTTATAATTAATTAACTGCAATATTGACGTTACTAGGTAAATAGACTTTTCAAAATTATATTCATACCATATGATGTTGACTTAGACTTTTTCTTTTTATTAAAAAAAAAAAAAAAAACTAGACTTGAAGTTATCATGTGATCAGTGATATGCCTGTCCACTAGGCCCACACTTGTGTATTTGATCAGTGATGTCCCTATCCACTAGGCCCACACTTGTGTATTTTTCTAACTTAATTTACACGTCCATAAATTATCAAAAGTTTGTAATTTAAAGAGGAGAACCAAACATGAATTAAACTGATCAAATAATTCCCAACAAAAAAAAAAAAAAAACGACTAGAGTTAGCTATTATCGACGAGATCGATGTCGTCCACTAAACCTTGTTGTTTTTTTAATAAAAATTAGATATTTTAGTATAAAAACTATACTTTAATTTTAAGATTAAAATATATTTTTTTAATAATTATAAAATTTTAAATGCTCAATTTTAATAATTTAAAATTAAAAATAATTATTTTTATAATAATAAAATTAATAATTCTTAATTCAAAAATTACAAATTTTTCGCCCCCAGCCAAATTTCAACTGGGATTATATTCAGCTAATCTGCTACAAATGACTTCAAGTACTCCACCTTGTCTCGGAGAAAGTATCTACATAATAGTTATATTTATCACGTATTATAATAGATTATTTTTTATTATTTTTTTTATTAAAAAAATTAATAATAAATACATAAATAAAATTAACTATTTAAATTTATAAAAAATATATATAAAAATTTCTTCTCAACTTTAATGATTATGCTCCAGGCATTGAGAAAAGGAAATTGTTCTTTTTATGAACCGGTGTTTATTAGTTCTATGCTTTTTTATTAGAAAAAAAAAATAAAAAATAAAAAATAAAAACCAAGACTTAGAATTTATCATGTGATCAGTGATGTCCCTATCCACTAGGCCCACACTTTTGTATTTTTCTTAACTTAATTCCCACCGTTCGGGATTCACTTGTGATCTAGTGGTAAGATTCCCCTCCGTCCACTAGCAATCTAAATTTGAATCCCACCACGAGGTGTGTGAGTTATTTTTTTTTTATTAATAAAAAAAAAGGCCTTTAGAACCCTTTTTTAAAAAAAAAAAAAAAAATTCCCACCGTCCATATATTATCACATAAAAACATTCTTAATTAAATATATATACTAATATTGTCATTTAACATTTGGATCATAACTACAGAGCCATTGTTTTAAAAATTGTCTAATATTATACTTGCTATAAAAGTTGAAAAAACTATCTTAAAATTAGTAGTATCGAAGCTGATTAATAGGTTTTAGATCAATAAAATATCTATTGTTTAATTGTCAAGAGCATACAAAGTTACAAAAAAAAAAAAAAAATCTTAAGATCATAGTAAAATTTCCTCCGAGCATAAACACAAAAACAATATGATGTTTACAAAATTTCCAAGGGTAGTTGAAAATTATTGAAATAAATAATTGAATCTTTCATTTTCTGATAGTCTCTCCTACAGTCCGTACATGAATCTAATAAGATAAGATAATTTAAAAGGGGAATGAAGGTAAACAGTATCGTGGTGCTTATCCCCTATCGTCAAAATCAAATCTCTTTGCTGTGGTACTTTGTATCATTACAATTTAGTCTTTAGATCGATCATTGAGCTTAGTTAATTTGTTTTTGTCTTTTCTTTTACTAAATTATTATTTGTATTTCTGCTTTTGTTTATTTTTTCCTAAAATAATTAAAAAGAGAAAAGAAAAGAAAAAATGCTGTTAGTGCCTCCTCCAATACTAATATATCCTAGGAAAGGATTAGGAACTATGGAAGACCTATGTATATAAATAATTAGAACAATTATTTATCACTTTTATAGTATGTTAAGCTGGCAGTTCAAACCAATCAAATTGTTTTATTATAGGTAAAAGGCGCGAGGCATTGTAGCTTATATAAGTAGTTTCTTAAATTTGTAATTTGTTTTTTTTAACGAATTATATAAGTTATTATTTTTATAAAATTAATATTAAAATATTAATTAATAATTGATTCATATTTTATTACGTGCTACTCTTATAATTAATTTTATAAGTTTATTTTTAATTATTTATCATTACTCTAATAACTTCAATAAAATTATTATTCTAAAAATACTTTTATAAATTAGTAACATTATCAACCAATAAAAAAATTTGTTGTAATTTCTTAGTATTAAAAAAATTGTCTTACATCGATAAAAAATAATACTATGAAAGAATTTATAATAAATATGAGTAATTTTACTCATTGGATAAGCCTTTTGATATTGAAGTACTCATGATTTTTATAGACTTTAACATTATATTAGGAGCTTTAATCGATCGCTAAGAATCTTGTGCCTCACCTCTTAAAAAAATGAATGGGTCTTGCAAAAAAAAAAAAAAGACAAGTGATTCAAATAAAATAAAACATAATAAATATGTTAAAAATACAAAATGATGAATTTTGTAAGAGTTAAAGACTCATAGTTAGTCAATAATTAAAATAAAATTTTAATATTAATTTTATAAAAATATAACATCTATACAATTCACTAAAAATTTACATTGCTTAATTTTCATTCGTGTAAAGCTACGCATGGTGCCATTCATCTTTTTATTATTTAAGAAAAGTATAAAAAAGTTGTATTTTTCCAAGAAAAAAACATTTATACTTATTTTATATTTCAAAATATTAATATTTATATAAAGTATCACAATAACAATACTCAAATAACAAATATTTTTTCTAAAAATTTGTGTGGTTAACTGGTATACTCTTTAGATTAAAAAGCGTTACGGAGCTAAGAATCAATTAACAATTTAACATCAGTTATTACAACTATGATGGTGAGAGCCTAACCAATTCTTATATTCTTTCGACTTCAACCTGTTACAAATTTGTTTAAGCTACAGTAAGTGATTGACAAGGATTCAACGTGTTATGTTCCCAGTTTGTTTTTGCTACACTAAATGCTTGACAATGACATTATTGTTTTGCTAAATCATTCCTATTGTAAAATTAAACAAAATAAGATAAAAATTAAAAAAAAAAAACATAACAATGCACCTGCAAAATAAATAACTTTACTAATTTATCTTAAAAAATAGAAATATTGTTAAGTTAAATAATTTTTTTTTAATATTTTGAAATTATATTCAATCATAAGTTTCGTAAAGAAATGATTATGTTACTAAAAAGAGATAAGAAAAAAAGATAGATGATGGATCCGTTTGGAATATCTTTGTTGAAAGTATTTTTAAATTAATTAAATAATTTTTAGGAATGTTTGACATTTTCTTTCTTTGAGTAACGCTTTTAAAAATTTAAAATATATTTTTAAGAAAAATAAATAATATTTATTTTTAAGAAAAAATAATTTTGAATGTATATTTTTATTCTAAAATTATTACTAAAATATTAATTAAAATAATTTTTAATATTTTTACTCCAAACACCTAAATATTTATCTTAAAATTATTTTTACTTTAAACACCTAAATATATATCTTAAAATTATTTTTACGTTAAAAATGTTTTTTTTTTTTTTTAAAACTACTTTTACAGGCACATTGCGTATAAATAAAAGATGTGGTTGCTATAGTGCAATTAATGCATCTTTGTCGTCTTATAAAAATCTTCAAATATAGTTGATGTGTGAATCTTGCTGGGGCTAGCTAGGTGTACTAATTACTAATTAATTGACATTTACCATTTTTATGGATGAATCCAAGCCATGAAGGGTACATGTGGTTGGACCTACACGAAAAGCATGTTTTAAAACTTTCAGCAAGTAACACAATGTGAATGATTATGTTTTTTAGTGGAAAATTTCCGTGAATATTGCTTGACTTGATAGATAGAGATAAACAGTACATATATGAGTGGTTCGCATATTAAGACTAAAACTCTCTTCTCATTTTTCTAAAAAAAAAAAAATACTTATTGAACACTGAAATATTTTACTTTTAATACTAATTTTGAAAACTTGGAAATGTGATTATTGGACTTCAATATTGTTGAGGCTAAATATTCTTTAGTTACTTATTGGTTGCAGCTACTAAGTAAATTGAGTGAAAAACAAAAACTAAGTAGTTACTCATAGGTTGCAGCTACTAAGTAAATTGAGGTGAAAAGCAAAACTACGTTGAGAAACTTCCTCTTCATGACCTATATATAATTTTTTTTTATCTAACCACTAATTAAATTTTTCTCGGATGTAACAAAGTAAAATATAATCAAATAAGCCTACACTTTTACTCCGACTAAAATAATATTTACCGCTATTAACATAAATTATGATTGAATATATGTTATATTTATTATATGATATATATTATAGGACTCTTACCAATCACACTTTTTTAAGTTTATACTACAGTGAATGCTAAGGCGTTATGCATAGTCAATCTACTTTATCAGATTCGCTCTAGGGTGAAGCTCTAAAGACAGCAACTTATATCCTGAATCGAGTGCCAACTAAAACAGTTGCAAAAACGCCTTATGAATTTTGGGTTGGGCGAAAGCCTAGTCTAAAGCACTTGCGTATTTGGGGATGTCCTGCTGAAGTGAGGCCTTATAAACCTCATGAAAGAAAATTGGACTCCAAAACCATTAGCAGCTACTTTATTGGCTATACAGAACGATCAAGGGGTTACAAGTTTTATGATCCTACTAGTAAGTCAATATTTGAGACGGGAATTGCAACATTTTTTGAGGATGTTGAGTTTGGGAAGGGAAATCGAGTTAGGAACATTGTCTTTGAGGAGGAAGAGGGAGTAATCTCAATTCCTGCTACTACTTTTTTTGACAATGTGCAGACTTCTATACCTGTCAGTGATCAAGAAATGAATTTAGACCCTCGGAAAGACAATGTTATTCAACCCCTCATACAAAATGAGATAATTATTCCTGAGGAACAACCTCAAGAACCTGAGCCATTGAGGCAATCCACGAGAGAAAGGAGATTTGCAATTTCAGATGATTATGTTGTATATCTCCAGGAACATGAGGCAGAAAGTGGAATGTCGGAAGATGGTCCAATCAACTTCCGCCAAGCCATGCAAAGTTCTAACTCTCATAAATGGATTGAAGCCATGAATGAGGAGTATAAGTCTATGCAAGACAATAAAGTTTGGAAAGTTGTCCCATTACTGGCTGATGCGAATCTTATTGGTTGTAAATGGATATTTAAAACCAAAAGGGATTCAAAGGGTAATGTGGAAAGGTATAAGACACGTCTTGTAGCCAAAAGATTTACTCAAAAGGAAGGAATTGACTTTAAAGAAACTTTCTCTCCGGTTTCCACGAAAGACTCTTTTAAGACAATTATGGCGCTTGTTGCACATTTTGACCTTGAGTTGCATCAAATGGATGTTAAAACAGCGTTTCTCAATGGTGACATTGAAGAAACAATTTATATGGTGCAACCAGAAAAATTTATGTTAGGAGATTCAAAGAATATGGTTTGTAAATTGACGAAATCCATATATGGACTCAAGGAGGCTTCTCGTCAGTGGTACTTCAAGTTTCATAAAGTCATTGTCTCGTACGATTTTCAGATGAATGTCGTTGATGATTGTGTGTATCACAAGTTCAGTGGGAGTAAGCATATTTTTCTGGTTTTGTATGTCGATGACATTTTACTTGCCACAAATGACATAGGCATCTTGCATGACACCAAGAGATTTCTATCAAAGAATTTTGAAATGAAAGATCTTGGTGAAGCTTCCTTTGTATTAGGAATTGAGATACACCGAGATCGCTCTCGGGGTATATTGGGATTATCACAAAGGAACTATATTGAGAAAGTTCTCAATAGGTTTGGCATGCAAAATTGCAAACCAAGTGAAACCCCAGTCTCTAAAGGAGACAAATTTTATCTCAGCCAATGCCCAAAGAATAGTCTTGAAATTAAAGAAATGCAGAAGATTCCTTATGCTTCGGCTGTAGGGAGTCTAATGTATGCATAAGTATGTACGCGTCTGGATATTGCGTTCATATTTGGCATATTAGGCAGATATTTAAGTAATCCAGGCATGGATCATTGGAAAGCAGCCAAACGGGTTATGAGATACTTACAGAAAACAAAGGAGTATATGCTCACATATAGAAGATCAAATCGGTTAGAGATCATTGGGTACTCCGACTCTGATTTTACTGGATGCCAAGACAGTAGGAGATCCACATCAGGTTATGTTTATCTGTTGGCTGGTGGGGCAATTTCTTGACGGTCTGCTAAGCAAACGCTTGTGGCTTCATCCACCATGGCCGCAGAATTTGTGGCTTGTTATGAGGCATCAAATCATGGAATATGGCTACGAAATTTTGTCACTGGGCTGCGTATAATTTTTTTGAACAATCATTTAATTGATATATAATTTTTTTGAACACTCATTTAATTAAAATTAAACGATAGTATTTTAGACTCATTTAATATTATTAAAATATTAATTTTATTATTATAAATTTTAAGAATATTATTTTTAAAAATTTGCCTAATAATTTTCAAGAGTCAAAGAATATTTAATGAACGAGTTTGTGGTATCCATGCAATTAACAGGTTTTATGAGATGTAAAGAGGAGAACCAAACATGAATTAAATTGATCAAATAATTCCCGACAAAAAAAAAAGAGACTAGAGCTAGCTATAACCGACGTCAAAAACTAATTAAATTTGTTTTTTTTTTTTACATAATGTCGAAAAACATACTTAAATATATTATTTTTTATTTTACAAAAAAATATAATATTTATATTAACATTTTTTCCCTTACAAAAAATTAATGTTTTTTTTTTAATTTAAATTATAGAGCTCATAAATTGCTCAAATCAACTCATTTAAAGTATTATGAGCAAAATTTAAATTATATAATTTTTTATTCCTTTTTTCATACTGCTAAATAATATATTAGAGTACGATCTCAACTTATGTTATAAAAAATGCTAAAAAATAAGCACAATTTGATTGGTCAAAACGTTACAAGATCATTTACGAAATTGCTAGAGGAATTCTCTATTTGCATGAAGACTTAAAATCATACACCTTGATCTTAAATCAAGCAACATATATTGTTAGATGGAGAAATGAAACCTAAAATTTTAAATTTTGGGATGGCAAGAATTTTAGGAATTGATCAAACATAAAGAAGTGTAAGTAGAATTGTTGGTACATTGTAAGTATTCAAATAATTTTTCACATTTATGTTTAATGCTTCACTATTAAGATAAAGAAGTCAATACATTTGCTGTCAATTTTTTTTAACTAAGAAAAAAATGGAGGTATAGGCATAGTTTTCTGGTTTGTTATACATATTTAAGTATAACAAATTATACTAGTAATTTTAGATCATGATCAATTTTGAAATTGATTTAATTAAATAGAAGTAATTAAATTGATAAAGAAGATTAATAAGTATTTTTTTTCATGATGGTGGATTGAAGTGAATATATGGCACCGCATAGAACACTTCATGGTGAAGTCAGATGTGTATAATTTTGGTGTCTAAATTTTGGAGATCATAATTGGGAAGAAAAACAACTACATGCCCCAATCAGTACCTGTTAAGCTATGTGAGTATACATATGTGTACCAATATTCCAATATTCTTGTTTAATTTATTCTATTTTAAATAACCTTTGAATTGAATGAAATTATTACAGGCATGGAAACATCGGAGAGATGGCACACCGATGGAGTTGTTGCATTCAAATCTGAAAGGTTCGTACACACACAATGAAATGTCAGTTTTTGAGATGTTTTCATGCTAGAGTTTGATATGTACAAGTCTTTATCTAAACAATATAAATACTACTAGCTGGTATATTTTTACTTATTATTTTATATTGAATATTATTTAATGTAATTAAGTTTTAGTTATTATTATTTTTTTTTTTTTTTATTCTCAACCCAAAAAACTTGGGCTTGAATCCTTCGAAGCAAAATTTGATATTTGTGATACAGACAAGATCTTCTGTATCATTCTTTAAAGATCAATCCTACGCCTTTCGCCAATATTTAAAAGCTACGGGTTTTGACTTTTGATCATTCAACAAAAAAATATAATGTTTTGTCTGTTAGAAATTTGGTTTACAGAAAGCGAAAATCATATTTTCTACATCCCATGTTGAATCAAGAGAAGAAGAAGAGATTATAGTGGAAGCGTACCAGAATCCATAGCGTTCTTCTATCGAACGGGTTCAGATCTTCCAATTGATGCGTAGTTGTCTCAATGATTTTTCTCTGTTGATGGGGATACAGAGAAAACTTGTGTTCTACAAGCACTACGCTCAAATGGGGACCATGACCCCTTTATATAGATAACCGCCAAAGGCGGTTACCAATTATTGATATTTTCAAATTGGCCCCTCATCAACTTAAAAATACAAGTCCGGTCTCTACACATTAATTCCATGATAATTTAATACCCGATAGCCAAAATTAAACTTTATAGATCACTTTTTATTTGGCCAAACTATAAGATAGCATAGCACAATTAAAATTACAAGTGTGGCCCCACATATTAATAATAATTTTCCAACAATCTCCCACTGGGCCACATATGTAACTTTGTAAATGTGCATAACCTTATGAGCTCATGAAATTGCCATCACATTAGGGTACTTTCGAACAATCTCGTCCATTAATCATACTTATACAGGATCAAAGCGGTCTTCGTCACATTTATCGTGACTAAATCCATCAATGGTCACATATACAAATACAATCAAATGACATAGATCAATCATGGGTGTGTAGCATGAAAATTACGTGTAATGTGATCCAAACATGTCTATTTTCAACTAGTCCTACTTTATTCTTTATTGAGATCAGTATTACCACATTACTTAACAGAGTGTGTTAAACCAAAACTTTACTTCTGCAGAAAGTAAACTGAATAATATATGTATATAACAAATTTGAAGTTCAACATAAAGCAACAAATCAAATTCAAACTCCCACTAAATTAAAGTATCCTCAAACAGAATAACACTCATATGAGCAGTATGCTCGTGAAAGACTTTGGGTGGTATTCCCTTTGTGAGCGGATCCGCTATCATGGAGTTTTTTCCAATGTGCTCTATAAAAATTTGACCACTCTTCACTCTTTCTTTCACAACCAGAAACTTAATGTCAATATGTTTTGACTTCGTTGAACTTCTGTTGTTGTTAGAATATAGAACCGCTGATTTATTGTTACAAAATAATTTGAGTGGTCTTTCAACACCCTCTAAAATACGCAGCCTAGTGACAAAATTTCGCAGCCTAGTGACAACATTTCGCAGCCATATTTCATGATTTGATGCCTCATAACAAGCCACAAATTCTGTGGCCATGGTGGATGAAGCCACAAGCGTTTGCTTGGCAGACCGCCAAGAAACTGCCCCACCAGCCAACAGGTAAACATAACCTGATGTGGATCTCCTGCTGTCTTGGCATCCAGCAAAATCAGAGTCGGAGTACCCAATGATCTCTAACCAATCTGATTTTCTATATGTGAGCATATACTCATTTATTCTCTGTAAGTATCTCATAACCCTTTTGGCTGCTTTCCAATGATCCATGCCTGGGTTACTTAAATATCTGCCTAACATGCCAACTATGAACGCAATATTCGGACGCGTACATACTTGGGCATACATTAGACTCCCTACAGCCGAAGCATAAGGAATCTTCTGCATTTCTTTAATTTCAAGGCTATTCTTTGGGCATTGGCTGAGACAAAATTTGTCTCCCTTAGAGACAGGGGTTTCACCTGGTTTGCAATTTTGCATGCCAAACCTATTGAGAACTTTCTCAATATAGTTCCTTTGTGACAGTCCCAATATACCCCGAGAACGATCTTGGTGTATCTCAATTCCTAATACAAAGGAAGCTTCACCAAGATCTTTCATTTCAAAATTCTTTGATAGAAATCTCTTGGTGTCATGCAAGATGCCTATGTCATTTGTGGCAAGTAAAATGTCATCGACATACAAAACCAGAAAAATATGCTTACTCCCACTGAACTTGTGATACACACAATCATCAACGACATTCATCTCAAAACCGTACGAAACAATGACTTGATGAAACTTGAAGTACCACTGACGGGAAGCCTGCTTGAGTCCATATATGGATTTCGTCAATTTACAAACCATATTCTTTGAATCTCCTAACACAAAGTTTTCTGGTTGTACCATATAAATTGTTTCTTCAATGTCACCATTGAGAAACGTTGTTTTGACATCCATTTGATACAACTCAAGGTCAAAATGTGCAACAAGCACCATAATTGTCCTAAAAGAGTCGTTCGTGGAAACCGAAGAGAAAGTTTATTTAAAGTCAATTCCTTCCTTTTGAGTAAAGCTTTTGGCTACAAGACGTGCCTTATACCTCTCCACATTACCCTCTGAATCCCTTTTGGTTTTAAATATCCATTTACAACCAACAGGATTCGCACCAGCCGGTAATGGGACAAGTTCCCAAACTTTATTGTCTTGCATAGACTTATACTCCTCATTCATGGCTTCAATCCATTTATGAGAGTTGGAACTTTGCATGGCTTGGTAGAAGTTGATTGGATCATCTTCCGACATTCCACTTTCTGTCTCATGTTCCTGGAGATATACAACATAATCATCTGAAATTGCAAATCTCCTTTCTCTCTTGGATCGCCTCAATGGCGCGGGTTCTTGAGGTTGTTCCTCAGGAATTGGTTCCTCTAGAACAATTACCTCATTTTGTATGAGGGGTTGAATAACATTGTCTTGTCGAGGATCTGAATTTATTTCTTGATCAATGACAAGTATTCGTATGAAAACCTGCACATCGTCAAGAAAAGTAGTAGTAAGAATTGGGATTACTCCCTCTTCCTCCTCAAAGACAATGTTCCTAACTCGATTTCCCCTCCCAAACTCAACATCCTCAAAAAATGTAGCAATTTTCGTCTCAAATATAGACCTACTAGTAGGATCATAAAACTTGTAACCCCTTGATCGTTCTGCATAGCCAATAAAGTAGCTGCTAATGGTTTTGGAGTCCAATTTTCTTGCATGAGGTTTATAAGGCCTCGCTTCAGCAGGACATCCCCAAATACGCAAGTGTTTTAGACTAGGCTTTCGCCCAACCCAAAGTTCATAAGGCATTTTTGCAGCTGCTTTAGTTGGCACCCGATTCAGGATATAAGTTGCTATCTTTAGAGCTTCACCCCAGAGTGACTCTGGTAAAGTAGATTGACTAATCATACTTCTTACCATGTCCTTAAGAGTCCTGTTTCGTCTCTCAAATACACCATTCATGCTAGGCGACCCTGGCATAGTGTATTGAGGGACAATTCCACATTCCTCTAGGTATTTAGCAAACGGTCCCAGACGTTGTTCACTTGATTTGTCGTATCTACCGTAGTATTCACCACCACGATCAGATTTGACACTCTTTATCCGTTTGTTGAGTTGTAACTCAACTTCGTCCTTAAATATTTTGAACACGTCCAAAGAATGTGATTTCTCATGTATAAGAAATAGATACTCATATCTAGAATAATCGTCTATGAATGTTATAAAATATTATTGATCATTCCAAGATGCTGTAGGGAATGGACCACAAATATCCGTATGAATCAATTCTAAGACGCCCGTAGTCCGATTTGCATCTAATTTCTTCATTTTGGTCTGTTTTCCTTTGATACACTCAACACAGACATCAAAATCTGAAAAATCAAGGGATTCCAAAATCTCATCAGACACAAGTCGCTCAACTCTAGATTTAGAGATGTGACTTAAGCGTTTGTGCCATAATGAGGCTGAAGTTTCCTTATCTAATTTTCGCTTTGTACCTCGTGACTCTACATGCAAGGTTTCATTATAAGTTGAAACAGTTTCCAGCAAATATAGATTATCAAAAGTATTAAGTAAACCAGTACCAATAACATTTGAATTTAAAGACAAAGTAAACTGAGTATTTCCAAATGAACAATAATAACCCAATTTGTCCAAAACAGAAATGAAAATTAATTTCCGTCTAAAAGACGGTACAATAAAAGTGTCTTTCAAATCCAAATAACAACCAATTTTTAATAACAATCTAAAATGCTCTATTGTCTTCACTTCCACCGACTTGCCGTCACCCACAAAGATATGTCTTTCAGCATTAGTTGGCTCTCGGTAGTTTAGGCAACCCTGCATAGAAACACAAATGTGAGTAGTAGCACCAGAATCTACCCACCAAGTGTTTCTTGGTACAGAGGCTAAATTGATCTCAGACCAGACCAAAACAGGAATTATACCTTTCTTTTCACGCCATGCGTTATACTTAGCACATTCCTTCTTCTGATGTCCAGTTTACCACAGAAGAAACAACCTTCATTACTTTTCTGTTTCTTTTGCACCGGACCCTTAGGAACAACAACTTCCTGTCCTTTATCCTTCCTTTTACCCTTGCCCTTAAAAGTGCTTGATAGATGAGCACTTTCAATCATCTCTTGCTTCAATCTCTCTTCCTCTTGTACACAAAATGAAATGAGCTCATTGAGATTCCATTTCTCCTTTTGGCAGTTATAACTGACCTTAAATTGACTGAATTGTGCAAGAAGAGAGATGAGAATTAAATGCACGAGCAAATCATCTGATAAGTCGAGCTTCAGTGCCTTAAGTTTTGAAGCAAGATGAGACATCTCCATAATGTACTCTCTCACATTACCTTTGCCCTTATATTTCATTGAAATCAAGCTTGCTAAGAGCGTGCTTGTTTCAGCCTTATCGTTTTTGACAAAACGATTCTGAATTTCCTCAAGGAACTTATTGGCAATGATATTGTCATCTGTTATTACACCTCGAAAGGCTTCTGGAATCCCACGCTTCATGATCATAAGACTTAGCCTGTTCGAACGATCCCACTTTTCAAAGTACGCAATTTCCTCAGGGGTACTTTGTGCAGTGAGATCATTCGGTTTTGGCATTCTCAATGCCAAGTTTATGTCCATGCAGCCAAGAACAATCAATATGTTCTCTTTCCAGTCCTTAAAGCTTGTTCCATTTAACATTAGAACATTATTCATGTTGGCAGATATTGTAGTAGTAGACATTAAAGCTGAAGAGAGAACAAAATTAAATAAATAAACTATGCTCACATAAAATAACCAAAATAAACAGTCATTAAATTGATTAATTACATGACAACATTTCAAAATATCAAGCACAACATTAATATCAAGCCTTTGGACAGTGATATTAATTGTAAGTGGTACTCTTGTTGCAATGATCAAACAATGACAATAAGTTATGTCAAATAATAAATCCATGTTTGCATCGATTCATTATTCACATGAGGTCACCTTGATAATTGTCATACGATTACCATCGCAGGTGCGTGTGTAATTCGGCCAAATATGAACCCCTCTTTGGATTGATTAATATTCGCATGAATTACACATACACAAACATCATATCCAATTATTCTCTCAATATCAATATACACAAGAGTGGTCACTTTGGTGACATCTTATATAAATTAATGTATTAGAATATCAGATAAGTGTTAAAAAAATATTGTATATAATTAATCAAAATTTTAAAAAAAATTTAATTTATTTATATATATATAACATCAAAATTATATATATATATAAACTAAACTGTAAAACACAGAAAGAATGCATGTATATATATATATATATTATTTATCTTATATATATACATATAACCCAAACTGTACGTTATATATATATATGTAAAACACCAAAATTATATATATATATATATATACCATCAGAGAACTCAGTTCTTACAACGCGAAAAGAAAGAAACAGTTATCATAAAAGTGAGTACGTACGGTTTCTCAAAAAACTGTTTCGCAAGTGAGTACGTACGTCTTAATTCCATCTTCATGATCAAGAGCATCAAAAATCCATCTTCATGATCAAGTTATGAACATGTCATCTTTCCATTCATTAATCACTTTTTCGCTAATCATCTCTATCTCTGCCCTTGGTTCCCTTTGTCTCAGAACTAAAGCAACCATTACTTATAGCGACCATGCGTGTTCAAACAACGCAACTTTTTTACCCAACAGCACCTACCAATCTAATCTCAATCACACCCTTTCTTTTCTCACCTCCAATGCCACTCGTAACTCTGGCTACTACAACACCAGCGTAGGCGAAACCCCAGGAACCATAGTCTACGGTTTATTCCTTTGCCGTGGAGATGTCTCCACCGATGTGTGTAAAGACTGTGTGGAAACAGCTTCCAAAAATTTAACCCAACAGTTTTGCACCGTAAAAAAGATAGCCGTGATTTGGTACGACGAGTGCATGTTACGATATTCGGATGTCTCTTTCTTTGGAAAATTGGATCAAAATCCTACCAATAATGGAACTAACACGGTTAATATTATCGACCCAGAAAGATTTAATCAGCTGGTGGGTAAAACTATGAAAGAATTGGTGGCTGAAGCTAGTGATGCTCCAATTGGTGATAAGAAATTTTCGGCCAAACAAGAAGATTATTCGGCATTTGAGCAGCTTTACAGCCTTGTACAGTGTAAACCAGATTTGTCTAAATCAGATTGTCAATCGTGTCTTGTAGAACTAGTTGGGTTCCTTCCTAGATGTTGTAGTGGAAAACAAGGGGCTCGAGTTTATAATCCGAGTTGTATTATTAGGTATGAAACCCATCCCTTTTACAATACTTCAGCTTTTCCTCCTACGCCATCACCAGAGTCTCCTTCTTCTCCTTCTAAAGGTACAAACGTGACACAATAAATATTTCATTTTATTATTCCTTGTTCTTGTTTTGACTTTGAAGAATTATTTGCAATAAACAAATTTGTGATTGGCCTGATTAGTACTTACTTCATTCATACTCTAATTTGTGAGTTGCTGTTTTATGATTAATAATGTTCTGTTTTCAATTGTTTAATACGGCGAATGTAGGAAAACAGAACAATACAGTTCGCACTGTGTTAATTTCCGTATTTGTGCTGGTGGTGGTTATTTTGATACTATTTGCCTTCATTTGTGTCTACATGAGAGAAAAGAAGGCAAGGGAAAAAGATGAAGGTAAATAAATATTTGAGATTTGTTTATGTTATTTATTTTGTCCGCTACTCTTGAGATATATCCATGAGTCTTCAATACGGAAGAAGTTAAATATTTTTTTGGGTGTCAGATCGGCCCTTGTCGAAGGATGCTGAGGAAATTAATATGAAGCCAGAGTCATTGCAATATGATTTTGACACTATCAAAAAAGCAACAAATGACTTTTCTGAAACACTTGGAGAAGGTGGATTTGGTACAGTTTACAGGGTAATTAATACATTGAGACTCATGAGTTGTTGTTTTTTGACTCATGGAGATGCGTTGTTAATTCTTTGTACATTGGGATGTGAAACATTTACAGACCATACTAAATAAATGTTTATTATTTTTTTCAGGGAAGACTTTCGGATGGACAAGATATAGCGGTGAAAAGGTTGTCTAGAAATTCAGGTCAAGGAGATTTAGAATTTAAGAATGAGGTTTTGTTACTTGCCAAGCTTCAACATCGAAATCTGGTTAGACTCTTTGGTTTCAGTTTGGATGGACATGAAAGGCTTCTTGTTTATGAGTTTGTTCCGAATGCTAGTCTTGATGGCTTCATATTTGGTAGTTATTATTATATATTCTGTTTCATTTTTAGTATATATATATATATATATATATATATATATTGTCTATTTTTTATTTAAAAAAAGGGAAGAACATTATTGCGTGAATTTGTAGACCAAATCAAAAGAGAGCAATTGGATTGGGAAAGGCGTTACAAGATAATAAGTGGCATTGCTAAAGGGCTTGTTTATCTCCACGAAGACTCTCGACTAAGAATAATTCATCGTGATCTCAAAACATCTAATATTTTGTTGGATGCAGAAATGGACCCAAAAATTTCTGATTTTGGGATGGCTAGATTATTTGGAGTTGATCAAACTCAAGACAATACTAGTCGAATTGTCGGAACCTAGTAAGTACATCATATTATATAAGTACGTAATGCATATTGTTGCACGCATTAGCTCATAATTAAGATTGTTGCACGCAGTACCTAGTGAGTACATCATATTAGAAGATTTTTGCACGCATTAGCTCATAATTAAGGTCTTAATTAATGTGTACACATGTGCAGTGGATATATGGCTCCTGAGTACATAATGCAGGGACATTTTTCAGTTAAATCTGATGTCTTCAGTTTTGGAGTTTTGATCTTAGAGATATTAAGTGGACAAAAAAATACTTCCTTCAACCACGGAGAAGATGAAGATGACCTACTTAGCTTTGTAAGTATTAATTCATACATATTTATTATAAATACCAATTTTATATTTTCTTTTAATTTAGAGATATATATGATACATATATAAGCTATGTACACTATCAATCTCAGCTAAACTATACTATTTGTTCCCAAAGTTTAATTAAATTTACATATATATATGTTTAAAATGTACATTGGTTCTCAAATTTTTAAAATTTTATGTATAAGTCCTTAAAATTTTAAATCATACAATTTATTTCCAAAACTTTTAAAATTTTAAATTTTTAAAATTTTACACATAGATCTTAAAATTCTGATTCACAAATATGTATATAGTAGCCATGACCCATGTATGAATTTTTAAAAGTTTGAAGATTAAATTGTTGAATTTAAAAATTTTAAGACCTATACGTGAAATCTTACAAATATGATGACTAAATTGTATGATTTAAAAATTTAGTAAATTGAGTATAAATTTAATTAAAATTTGGAGACTAATAAAATAGTTAAACTATTTATCTATAAAAAATAATTATTCCACAAAAAATAATTATGAAAAAATGCAGGTATGGAGAAATTGGAGGGAGGGAACGGCACAAAATGTGATAGATCAGACAATCAGAAATGGTTCAACAAGTGAAATACTGAGATGCATTCATATAGCACTATTGTGCGTCCAAGAAAATGCAGCAGATAGACCCAGAATGAGTTCAGTTGTTCTCATGCTTAATAGCTTCTCTTTAGATCTACCTCTGCCTTTAAGACCAGCCTTTAGTCAATCTAAAAGTAAGTCTGTTGAAATGTCAATAAATGAGGCTTCAATTTCTACCTTAGACCCTCGCTAATATTTTATTTTTTCTTTCTTTAATTAATACAACTTAGGCTACCCACCTAAACTTGTGTATTAAATTATTAAAGCAATTGTTACGCTATTGGTCATCATTCATATTTTATTTGATTTATTTAGACTGTTTTGATCTTTGGGTAACCCAATAAGTTGTCTTTAATTTGTAAGAACTAGTCAGCATTTACGGCTTCTTTTTGCTTTTATTTTTCTTTGCTAGTGATTCTTGATTAGTATTCTCAGAGGTGGGTGAAAATTAGGCTTAATATTTCCATTGTTATGCTAAATATTTATGGGGTGGGATAGAGATTCTTTACCAAAGTTTCGAAATATTTGTGGAATTGAGTATTCACTGTATATTTAATTACATATTTTATGTTTTTAATTAATAAAATTTATGTTAAAAAATACAATAAATTTTTAATTATTTTTAATAAATATTAAATATAATGTATAAGTTATAAATATAATTAAATTATTTGCTTTGATGGTTATTAAAAAATCTAAATAAAATGTATTTTAATTTTAAAGTTGTATTTTTCTTAAGTAAATATATAAGATAAAAAAAAATGTAAGAGAATTGTACGAGGGGATTTAATAGAGTGGGGATTGTAATCTCCCTAACCCACCCATTAGAATTTTTTTCAAAATTACGTGTTTTGTAAAAAATATCAAAATTATAAGTTTTAATATTTTTTTTTAAAGTCATTATCGTTTTTGAAAATTACTACTTTTAATTTTTTTTTTAAAAAAATGACTAATTATAGAAACTTCCAAAACAATAAAGTCATCAGTTTGATAGACAATGAGATATAGGTTTGAAGCTTGGAACCTAATCCTAATGTCAAGCTCAAACAAGATTTTATGCATTTTTATAATTGGTAAAAACCTAAAAGTGCCAATGAATCGAAGAGTATGATAACAATCCTAATTTTGGTGAGATTTTTGTTGTTAAAAAAAACATAATAAGTTAAAAAGAAAATTAAATGACATATTTTCAAAATCCTATTTTATTCCTTGTACTTCTTGATACAACTAATCTACACTGTAACTAGCAATATTGATCTATGTGACTATTACATACATTTGCTTAGCATATTGCTACGTTTTATATGGTATATCACATTCATTTCACAACCAGAATAAGATGAATGGCAAAACAATTTTAAGGAATGAGATAATCTCAGGAAGGTCATAAGAGAATGTCAGGAAGTAAAAGGTATTTAAAAAAAAGTTGCTGATGTCATTTAAGTTCTTTTGCTTATAAAATGTGTTATTTAATCTATTTGATAATGAATAAAAATTGTATAGAATGATAAATATTATTATAATACCAATATTTTAATATTTTTAACATTTAATCACTATTTTTAATTTAAAAGGTATATTTTGGTCAATTACTTTAATTTTTGCTTATTTGAAAAGTTAGTTAATTTTTTTTAATTAAATATGAATTTTCAGTTTTAACCTTAAACACACTTTATTTTTCATGTGGCTTGTCCAAATTACTAAACAATAATAATAAAATATTAATATTTGTTCTTTATTAACACTTTTTTAAAACTAAAAAGAGTTAAATATATCTTTATAATAATTAAAAAAACTAAATGATACTTATTTAAAGTAAAAAAATTAAATGACTCCCAAAATTTAATCATATAAACTATTCTAACCTTTTACCAACAAAATAAAAATTAATTGCTGCTTACGCGCTTGTAGAAACATCAACTGGGATTATATTCAGATGAATCTGCCACAAATGACTTCCATTACTCCATGCCACCTTGACTTGAAATTTAATGCTTATGTTCCATTGAGAAATGAATTTTTTTTTATATAACTTAATTCACATATAAATTTATATATTACAATAATATTGATATAAATTAATAAATTATTCTATAATTATTTTAATATTTTATATTTTTAATTTTTAATTTAATACTAATACATCATTTAATATATGCAATAACATGAAAGAAGTTTTATATGAACAAAGTTCATAAATATGGGATACATTTTAATAATTTCTTATTCTTTTACCAATTTTTGAACTATGATTTTAAACATTATAATATTACTACAAACTCTCAACCAACAGCAAAAAAGGATTAGTATATCATGTGATCATTTATATAAAAGTATATGTATTTATGTTAAATAAAATAAAAAAAATTCATTATTCATAAATTTAGATGATTGTAAGACTATTTTAATAACTTGATACATCAACCATTATTTTGAAAATATATAAGTATCCAAACAAACAAATTATGTTGACTTTGACTTCTCATGTGATCAGCGATGTTCCTATCCAGGATCTCTCTTATTAGGACGACTCATATTCTTTTACCTTAATTCACACGTCCTTAAATTATGAAAAAGTTTACTTTATAAAAAAAAATTATGAAAATTTTATAATTTAAAGCACCAAATTCAAAATATTGAGAGATTTTTATACATCATAATTATAATTAACATGATAATTTATTATTAAATGTAATTATATATATTTAACTATTTTTACCAATAATATCCTAACATATCATTAATAAATTATCACAAACTTATAATAAATAAAATTTTTAAATATTTAATTTTTTTATCCATTTTCAATGCTTTACACTTGGGTAGTATTATATATATAAATTTATGAATGAATGGTAATAATGATCTAGTAATTATAATTATAGTGTATAAAAATCTATCGTCTTTTAGATAGAATATTATAAGTCCATTAATTATTAAAAAGTAGGCTAAAAGTCCAAAACTTACAAAAATGTTATAATTTTGTTCACGTACATGTCATACAATGAAGTGAATTCACGTTGACAAAATTATAACTTTTTTTTAAGGTGGCGTTTGGTTCGCTGAATGTAATCGTAATCGTAATGTAATTGAATGTAAAGAAAATAGTATTACTATTATATTGTTTGGTTTGACCACTGTAATCAAATAAGGAATCAGTATTACAGTGTTTGGTTTACAACTGTAATGAAATGAAAACACAGTAAATTACCTTAATACCCCATATTCATTTAATTATTATTTTTTAAATTAGATAAAATATATTATTAAAAATTAAAATTATTTTAAATAATTATTACTTAAATTTATTATTATATTATTATTTCCTAAATCAGATAAAATATATTATTAAAAATTATAATTATTACTTAAAAAATAAAATTCAGCATTGCATATACTCCATGTGTTTAAATAATTTCATTTTACTATTATTTCCTAAATCAAATTAAATATATTCTTTAAAATTATATAATTATTTTAAATTCAATGATTCAACAAAAAAAAATTTAATCATAACAAAAAAAATTCAGCATATACAATTTCAACAATTCATAACAACAATTAATAAAATTTAATCACAGAAATTTAATCACAATAATTTCAACAATTCATAACAACAATTAATAAAATTTAATCACAGAAATTTAATCACAACAATTTTAGCAAAAAAATCACAATTTCAAAAAAAAATGCACTAAAAAAAAAAAGGACGAACGTTCGAGCGACGGAGAGGATCGCGAACTTGGCACACACGGAGGGGGAAACGACGAGTTCTGGTGCGTTGGAGCGACAGAGAGTTCGAACGCCATGGACGGTTTGGTGCGATGCAGCCGAGAGGAAACTTAGAGCGCGACAGCGAGAGCTGGGGCGTTGGAGCTCTAGAACAGACCTGCACGGAGGTGAGAGGACCGCGAACGGCGCCAGAAGAGAGCTGGCGGCTTCGATTTCCAGCACGTCGCACGAACTGGAGAGAGAGAGAGACGGGTTGGAGGCAGAAGACGTAATGGAATCATGTTTCCCCCTTCTCCCACATGTAATCCCAATTCCTTATTAATTTGTAATTGATTATATTACATTACATCTCTTTAACACAACCAAACATTGTAATATGCAGAATCAATTACATTCCCTATTCTATTACAACCAACGAAACACCCCCTAAGTTTTGAACTTTTGGTTTACTTTTCAATAGTTAATATACTTAAAGTACATCACCCAAAAGATGATAAATTTTTATATACTTTGTTTATAGTTAGTGAACCATTGTAGGGGTGGGCATTTTTTTTCAAAACCGACCAACCAATCCGAGTCTAGGTCCAAACCGAGCCTATGTTTTTTGTTTTTGGAGGTTGATTGGTCTGGTAGGTCCAAAATATTACAAAACCGACCTAGTCAGTTCGGTTGTAGGTCCGTCAAAAATAAAAACCGACAAAACCGAACCGACCTACACTTTTATATATTAGTATATTTTTTAAATATTTTTAAATATTATATAATAAATGTTATAAAAAATAAATAAAATGAAGTATTAATTAATATTATACAAATATACAATGTAAAAGTCTTAAACAAATATTTAGCTTTTGAAATCATGATTTTAAATTTATGAGGGTAAGTAGTGGAGCATCAAACATGAAGCGTCAATAATGAGATATCATTTCCATATGGCACATAATATGAATAAGGATAGTAGTTCTTATAACCGAAAGTAACACATTTGTAGGCTCTAGCTTTTAAAAAAGTATTTATAGGGCTAAAATATTATTTGTATTTTTAATTATGATAATAATTTTTAAGTAAAATTATAGGTCCAAAACCGCAAACCAACCTCCCTCAAACCGACATTGTAGGTCGGCTTGAAGATTGGTTTTTTAGGGATTATAGGTCGGCTAAGGTTTTGAATTTTTTAAAACCGCCAAGATAAGATTGGCTTATAGAATGATTTAATAGCAGACCTATCGGACCTACGCCCACCCCTAAACCATTGCTACCATTTTTAAAAATTTTGTATATATATATCAAATGATGTGTTAGTTAATAATTGGATGAAAAGTTGACGATTTAAAATTATAAGATAATTGTGGGAATACTTATTATCAAAAGGCCAAATTAGATTGTGATTAATGTATGAATTAAATTGTAATAATTAATATTTTTGTTTACTTTTTTACTCCCTAATATTTAATAGTGGTTCAAATTTGAACATGTGTTTTAAAAATAAATCTGAATTGAACACTTGTTCATGTTTCAATTTGTATTCCAAACTTTGTCGCATTATTTGTAATTTTATAAGTTAAACTAATTCGTTCAGGCACAAATTCTATTTTTTCTTTTTTGAATTTTTTTTGTTGAAATTTTAAATTTTGAAATTAGCCTCACTAATTTTGAAAAAAATTGGTCAATGGTCAAGTCCTGATTGTTGAGTTATTTTTTAGAAAGTTATAAAACTTATCTAGACTACTTAAAAGTTATAGAACTTTTGTACTCTAATGTTAAAAGTTGTTGCCCTTCACCTAAAAAATATATATGCACCATGTGGAGGAGATAAAAATAAAACTCAACTATAAAAAAGATTATACAATGTAAATAAACCATAATATAATTAAACTCAAATATTCGTATTTTCGAACTTAATTTACACGTCCATAAATTATCAAAAGTTTATAATTTAAATATGAGAAGCAAATATGAATCAAATTGAATCATTTCAGGCCAACATAGAAACGACTTTAGATATAATCGACGAGATGATGTCCAATAAAACCCATGTGTTTTTCTTTGTTGTATGTATTGTTTGCTTTCTTACCCTAAGCCATAACGAAACGGCCCTAGAACTTCGAGGATATTTACTGCTCAAATACGACGACTTTCAAAGCCAATAGCACCTACCAATCCAATTTAAATCCCCTACTATCTTCCTTCATATCCAATTCCAGTAGTTCTAGTACTGGATTCTACTATAACAACCCAAGACTCAAGTTCACATTCGTTTCTATGTCATGGAGACATGTCCCCAAGTGCCTTTGAAAATTGCGTGACAACTGCAATGAAGATGTCAACAGAAGAGCTTTGCCCAATTGAAAAAGTGGCTATTATTTGGTATGATCCATGGATGTTACGATACTCGTTTAAAAGTCTATAAGAACTATAAGTCCTTCAATATCAAAAAGTTAATCCAATGCACACATATTTCTTATAAATTCCTTTCATAATATTGTCTTTTTATCAATGTGAAACAATTTTTCTAACATCTCCCCTCAAAATGTGGGTATTTGTCTCTTGCAAAGCCCATCACTTTATATTTTTAACCTATTTATTAAACTAGTTAAAAAATATGTGTGTTGCAAGTAAATTATTTTACTTATTTTAATTTTTTCTTCTTGTTAATTTCTACAATATATTTGTAATATATACAAAATTAATTTCTTATACTTCTAAATTCATTATGAAATTAAAATAATATTCAGAGTCCTTATAAGAAATGGTAATCATCATATGATTAGATTATTATTTTTATTTCATTATCATGTATTTAAATTTCTTATTTAATATAGTAATTATCATATGATTAGAGTACTTGTTGAATGTGATACTTATTTAATTGTCATGTTTAAAATCTATATTTAATGTGATAATATATCTTAAAAAGGTAACTAATATCAATAGCTTAAAATATATGAATAATTTTGTCCAAAAAAATATTATGCATGATTCAAATTTTTATATATAATATAAATAAATTATATTATATTTTGGTTATTTATCTTTTTTTCTTTAGTAAGGCCTATTCATTTTTTTATGTGGTAAGGCCCAAGATTTTTAGCTCATTGATCGATCAAAACTCTGATACCATGAGAAAGTCGATAAGAACCATGAGTCCTTCAATCTCAAAAAGTGAACCTAATGAGTAAAAACACTTATATTTTTTATAAATTCTTTCATAATATTTCGTTTTTATTAATATGAGGTAATTTCTCTAACAATTCAAACTCATCTTTCATAGACAAAATGGATGAATTACCTGCCATTTCAAAGTATAATATTGCTAATATTAGCAGTAATAGTCCAAAAAAATATCAAGAGGTATTATGAAAAAGTCGGTGGCTAGAGCAATTGAAGCTCTAATTGGTGGTAAAAAGTTCGCAACAAAGGACTTTTTGATCAGATTTACACGTTCTATAATCTGGTATATGTAAATTATGAGAATATTTTATCATAATAATAATACTGATGTAGTAACATAATTAGTATTTACCAAGATTTCTCCCAGAAAAGAATGATGGAATAATGTCTTCTTAAAAACCATCATCTAGGGATAGCGTAACGTTCCAAGCAGGGGCGGAGCCAGAAAATTAGCATAGGAGGGGCTGAAAGGCTCAACTATTTTCCACACTTTAGACTTTACCTTCTTATCATCATCACTAGCATTAGGCGAATGACTCTCTGCATAAGGAGCTGGGAATGGAGCAAAAGTTTCTGAGACAGTAGACAAATGACCTTGTTGAATCATTATACACATATGAAAACTAGGATATGTTCAATTTTCATTGAAATCATCTTATCTCAAACAAAATTGGCAGAAGCTGAAATATACAGAAAATATGAAAACTAGGAAGGAACATTAACATTAAACGCAAAACAAATTAATCAAAGAGTTGATACAATAGAAAAAGACCAATAGAAATAAACGTTTATACCTTAAAAGCTACGTGAGACTTGCAAGTGTTTTTAATTCCAATGGCACTCTTAACCTGCTTACCAGGTTCATCTTCAGATGGAGACACAGATAAACAATCACAAAATAAGTTAAAAGGTAAAATTGAATTGCAATCAACAATTAGCAAAAACTTCACAAATATCACTGCTTTGTCAAGAAAATAATGCATTTTCTATAAGCTAATTGAAAGAATTCGACCTCTGAACATAAGAATCCCCGGCCACGTTGAAGTTCAAACTCAGACAAACCAAACTTCATCTAGAAATCAAAAGGTGACGAGAGAAAACAAAACCATAAACGACTAAAACTTAGTTTGACTACATATTTTTTTAAATTAATGCACCAAGAAAACCAAACCATCACAAATTCAGTCCGTAAAAACAAATTAGCCCAAGTAATTCAAATAAATTAAAAACATCGAGATATCAAGCAAAAACCAGCAAATCAGTATTAGAAGCTCACGAAGATTTTTGCTATCACAATTTCAACTTACGGGCACAATCATCACAAAAACGAACAAATCAACCAGATCGGCTTATAATAGTTGAAAGTATTCACTGATCATTACGCAGAATAGTAATTTTAGAAGCTAAAATTGACAAGAAATAGAAAACGAAAAGATATCTTAAGGTAAACGAATCACCCAAAGCAAAAATACCGAAAACACAAGAGAAAGAGAAAGAACCCAGACAAGGCTTACATGGAAAGAAAAGCTTGTTCGGAGGATCAAGACGGAGCCGCCTCCTAGTCAGAAGAAGAGATTTGGAAATTGGCAACATACGACACCGTACTAGAACTAGAAGATGGTAAAATCGAACGCTCCACAGATTGATTGCTCTGGTTTGATTGGGGAGCAATGTTGGTTGAAGCTAATGAAGAAGAAGATGAGGCATTTCTCGTCTGCCAAAATGGGTATCGGATGAATGGCGTTGAAATTTGAAACTTACAGTAACTTTGGAGAAATGGGTTTGGTTTAGCTACTTAGGGCCTGGGCAGACGGAGGCGAGCAACAAGGCAAACAAAAAAATTTTCAGAAATTCCGGCCGGGGCTTCAGCCCCCTCTAGCCCCTGAGTAGCTCCGCCCCTGATTCCAAGGAAGACTAGTAATACTATGACTTTCAAGAACTACTCTCCTAAACAAAATTATCTTAGATCTTACTGTTTCATGCAACTTTCACAATTGATAATATAGAATATGAATAATATTAATAATTATTAGTAGAATTTTATATTACTATTAATGGTATATCAAAACATCAACATAATATTTTACATATGATTCTAATGAGATCACGATAAGATATTTAAATATTAAGCATAAAATTCATTACAATCATTGTATACAAATAACTTTATAATAGCATATTCAAATATTAAACATGAACATTACGATTATTATGTATACAAACAATTTTTTAATTTTTTTAATTAATATAGTTACCATATACTCTAAATGACTAGATTTATAAATTATAATAAGAATAAGAGTAAAATGTATATTTTACATATCAATTATTAATTATAGCTAGCTAAAGGTAAATGTAAACTTTCAAAAATTAATTCTACAGTGGTTTATGAGAAATTATTATCTATCAATTTATTACAAAAATATTCAAAATTCATAATTTTTTTTATTAATAATATATAAATATATATTTGTTATCATATTTATAAATATATATAAATATGTTTCTATTTTTATATGACATTCTGTTGTTGGGCTCTTAGTTCTATTTCTTTGATGTTATTTTTCTTTTATTGATTTTCTTATATACAAGGAAAACTATAAAATTATAGCTTTTAGATTATCATTTTAAGTTTTAAGTTCGAGTCTTTTGAAAGCACAATTCGGAAGTATTATTTAAGTCATTATTATGCGGGCCTAAATAACTTACATTTAAATTGTAAGTTAACAATTTTCAAAATTAACAAAAATATATCAAAAATTATAAATTTTAATTACATAAAAATCATACAAATTACTAAAATGTCTTTTAGGACTAACAAACAAATACACCAAAGCTCAGACGACTCTACCGGTAAACTGACCAGAAGTCCGACGATCTCATCAGATAGGTATATAACATATTACGTACAACAATAGAGGTGTATATAACGTGTTATATACCAAGACAGAGGTATATATAATGTATTACATATAATGATAGATGTGTATGTATCATGTTACATACAATAACATAGATGTATGTAACGTGTATCATACAACAATAGTTATGTATGTAACATGTTACAAACAACAAAGATGTATGTAACATGTTACATACAACAGTAGAAGTATGTAACATTCAGCAAAGATATATGTAACATGTTACATACAGCGACAGATAGGCATGTAACATATTACATACAACAAATTAGACTTGCTTTTCAATGAAAACAGAAAAAGATGAATTAGACTTGTTTTTCAATATTTTGATCAATCTCATATAGTTCATCTATTTCCTGCAAAAGGAAAATAACTTCATATCATGTAATATCCTCAGGTATCTAAACATCATGTCCAATAAATTATGCCTTGCGAACTTAACAAACAGATTGTGCGCACAATGTGTGGAATTAATATACGTACATGGGTGAATTATTTGGTTTCTCAACAGGGATAATATAACGAACAGATTGTGCGCACAATGCGTGGTGTCCTTTGTTTTCCTAACTTTTCACTAATTCAATCTCATGGAGTTTACTTCCATTTCGCACGAAAATCATATCAGAACACAACGAAAATCAAATACAAAAGGATTTGTTATGAATTAATAAAAAAAACTTAATATTATGTACCTTTTTTAGAGTCTATGGCATGAATCAAACAATGACTTAGAATTGACACTGCCAAAAAAGCGCTTTAAGAACGGTCATTAACTGTCATTGTAAGTTTGTCATGATGCTCCAAAAAAAATACAACGACCGCCATCTATCTAGGCGTCATTATAAATAAGAGTTTTTAATGACGGTCATGATCGTCATAAAAAGTAAAACGAATGTCATTGAAATTCTGAAAAAATAGAACCACCATCATGGAAAATATTTACTATGATGCCCATTTGACCATGAACGTCCTAAAAAAAGATGACAGCCGTCATAAAAATGATAGATAATAAAAACTAGGGAAAATAACAAAACTAACACCCCCTAAACTTATAATAACAAAACTAGCACCCCCTGTGTTCAATTAAAATTGAACGACGATAATTTAGACTCGTTCAATATTGAACGTTCAATATTATCCGTTCAATTAGAATTGAATGACGACAATTAGACCTACTTAATATTGAACGTTCAATATTTTACGTTCAAATTGAATATTGAACGTTCAATATTAAACGTTCAATTCTAATTGAACACAAGGGGGGTGTTAGTTTTGTTATTATAAGTTTTAGGGGTGCTATTTTTGGTAATTTCCCTAAAAACTAATGTGTTTCTATTATGATGGGTCTTTTTTATGACCGTCCTAAAAAGAAATTTTAGCAAAAAAAATATTTTTTTTACAATTGAAATTTTAATAGTATCTCATATAAAATATTTACGAGTAATCGATTAAAACACTAAACTTCTTCGAATAAAAAATTACATAATTGAATTGAGGTCTATATAATACTACAAAACACAACATCATCAAATTGAATGATCTTTACATGAAAAGAGCTAATTCAGGTTAAAATTAAAAAAAGTCACAGATAATATTAGAACCCATTTTTTTTAGCTAAATATGGTGGGAATCCTAATGATGTTGCAATATTTGCTAACAGATTTGAACCTGATTGATATTGCTGACTATCACTGATACTCATACTCATGGACAGTGAAAGATCACTTCCAACACTTCTACTACTGCCATGTTACTACTGCTAGAGCACTGATTAAAAATCTGCATAAATAAATTCACACATGACTTCATGAGAGCTAATTATGATTAACATTCCATTTCTTAACTAAACAAGAAATTTAAACATACTCATTTCAATAATGGGTCACTATGCTTATGGTTCAAATATCATTAGGCTAAGAATACCAATTTAATCTTTTAGTAAAACTAGCTTCGAGAAACAATTTAAGCTTCATAATCTTTAAAGCAATAATGAATTAAAAGCACCATTACATTTAAAAAGATGAGAGTTAATAAACTACAGTATCAAGAATTATAATAATACTTACATCTTGGTCTTCACAAAAGAAAACTTCTAGAATCTAAGGTGTATTCTAATGTGTTGGGAAATAAAGGAAGTCAGTAAATATGACAAAGATACAACATAAGAAATGAATTATGAAGCATCGTGTTATTCTAGTAATCTCACTAGCTCCTTGATAAAAGGATGGGCATTGGACCACAAGAACAGGATAGCAATGATAATCAAAATGAAACAAATAACAGTAAACAAGTGGTATTTAAGAAGCACAAATTGAAAGAAAACTACGTAGTAGTTTGATTCAAGATTGAGAAAGCTTGTTAACAAACAGAAGATATCCAAAAATTCTCATCACCTTAATTTTCTAAAATAAATAAATGATATAAATTGCATGGTTATGAGAATTAAACTTAATCATTAATTATTGGATCGCTAATTTGCTATTTAAAGAGGAGGAAAGTAAAGCAAAAACCTATGTAAGGAAGAGAACCAACCTAATAAGGGATAAAATTATCTTACCACCCACATTATGGTTTTAATAAGTGAAAATTCGTTCACATCATTGCACAAAAATCATGAAACCAAGGTTGAAAATCAAGTAACTATCATATCATAAAAGTATTAACAGGTAAGAAAAATTTCAATTATTTCAATACTAGAACACCAACCTCCTGAAATGGCAAAATATGTCTCAGCTTGAACTATGTAACCACACAAAGTAATTTCATGAAAATAAAATCAGAACAAAAAAAAAAAATCCATGTATAATTTACCAATCAACAAAATGAAACTAACAAATTCCTAACCATGAGTCAACTTTACCAAAAGCAAGTTCCTAAATATCGCTTCCTTAAATGATTAATGTAATTTTTAGTAAACCTTTAAACAAAGATGTAAAGTAGAAAGGAAAAGGGAACCTGAACAAACTTAGGGCTCGAACTTCTGCTATTAGTTTCCTCAATGATATCTCCACAATACCCTTAATCAAACAAACAGAAAAGAAATATAAGATCTCTATATAAAAGGGAGGGAAAGAAAACAGATTCATAGCAGAGAAGGAAGAAATATGAATTCTATGATAGCATTGACAAAATAAGGTCTAGGCAAAACCACCCATTAGATAAGAGCAAGTAGAATCTGATCAAAACAAAATTTCGATCAAGAAATATTGAAGAAATAACAGCAATAATAGAAGAAAGATTGGAAAGAAATTAGAAATTTCACTCAATAACAATACATCTTAGATGAAGATTTGAAGATTTTTAGAAATAATATGGGTCGGTCATTTAGGGTTTTTACACCTTTATCTTTCAAAGGACAATGAGATGCGAGGAACTTTCTCGATCAAACTATTAGGAAAAGACGATCTTGGACTTGGACAGTAGGGTTTGGACAGTAGGGTTATGCTAGCTTCGACGAGTTTCGTTGAGGGTTGTAGAGAATTTTTGAGAAGTTTGTTTGTGAGAAAAAGGGGTTTAACTTTATTTTATTTTATTTTTAATTAGCTTTAAGTTTTTAGGACGGCCTTTTCGAAAACGCCCAACATGAATTAAAAAAAGCTCGAGCCGTCATGGTAAACCCAAATTGCATTTTTTAAGGACGACTCTTTTTTAAAAAAATGCGGTAGGCCGCCTTGTTTTAAGAATTTGGCCGTAGTGTGAAGAGGGTGGTTTGATTCGATATCAAAGAGAATAGATATTGAATTCATACGATGAGTAAATCATCATATTCGCCGACAAACTCTATTCCAATGGTATTTGTCAATGGAGACGAAATCCATATAATTAGAGAAAAATGAGGAAATAAAGAATGAAAGAGTAGTGTAAATATTAAAAAAATTGAATATGGTATAAGAAATAATGAGATACGACACAAGTGAGATTGAAATTAAAACCTCTCTCATTCGAAGTTATCCATGTTGATAATTTATTCTAAGAAAAATAGGAGATTGTGTGAGAGAAAATCAAGCGTAAGAACGGGAGAGACAGAGAATTAGAAAAGAAAGGATAAAAATGTAATTTTATTGAGTTAAAACGACGACACACAACAAGTTATAAAAAATTGATTAAATATGCTATTATACTTCTATTTTAAGTCATTAATTCATTATTATGCAAGTTCGTGAATCAGGCCATAAATTTTTCATAAATAATTTAAAATAATATTCTTTAAATTAATTATTAAAATATTATTTTAAAATACTTTTAGTAATTTATATTTTAATATTTTTTTAAAATTATTTTTAATTAAATCATTTATCTTAAAATTATTTTTAAGAAACCACGTCTAAATAAGCTTTTATCGACCTTTTTTACGAAGTCACTAGAGTTATTACGTTTCTAATACTTATGTTATATCAAAAGCATTTTAAATTAATTATGTTTTAAGAGGTTTCATTTTAATACCATATTTTTAAAATAATTTTAATTTAATTATTTTATATGGATATTAAAATGATATAAAAACTTAAAAATACGGATAATATAAGGATATTAAAATTAATTTTTTTGATAATATAAATATTAAATTAAAATATTTTAATAATATGATCTTTTATCTTTATCAAAAAGGTTTGCATATTGCGCACTCCACACGTACCACTAGTAGAGATATACGTTGGGCTTTTTCTATATTAGGTCTTTCACTCCAAACGTGGGTTTGTGTAGGAAGTCACCGAAAGAAAGTTCAATATATAGATATTTATTTTGCACTAATAAAAATAATAATAAGAATAATTTAAATTATTTTATATTTAATTTAATATTAATTTAAAATAAAATATAAAATATTATAACAATATGTTGAATATTCATTTCTTTCATATCTTTAATATATATATATATATATATATATATATATATATATATATATTATTTTTTTTTTATATTATTATAATTTTTTATTTTATAAAATAAAAATAAAATATTTTATAATTTTTTTCATTTATAATTTTATAAATATTACTTTAATATTTATCATTATTTTGATTTCATTACTCAAACAAATATAATAATAAAAAAAAATTATTTTTTTTATTTTTATTATCATTCATATTCTCATTATATTTTTATTCTATAAATTAAATATGATCTTAAAAAAAAAAAAAAAGAAAGAAAGAAATGCTACGTACGTGTTTGGAGAAATTTCACCAAGAAAAAAGTGATCGTATTATGTTAAAAGATGTATTTTAGTTAGGTAATATGTAAGTAGGTATTTTTAATAAGAAATTAGATATTTTAGTATAAAAAATGTACTTTAATTTTAAGATTAAAATATATTTTTTTAATAGTTGTAAAATTTTAAATGCTCTTTTTTAATAATTAAAAATTAAAAATAATTACTTTTATAATAATAAAATTAATAATTCTTAATTCAAAAATTATAAAACTAAAATACATTTTGACTTTTTTCGCCCCCACCCAAATTTCAACTGGGATTATATTCAGCTAATCTGCCACAAATGACTTCAAGTACTCCGCCTTGGATATTTTATAATGGATTAATTTTAATTATTCGTTTTTATTTTATAAAAATTAATATTAAAATATATAAATAATATTAACAATTTAAATTTATAAAAAATATAAAATATATGAAGAAAAAAATTTCTTAACTTGATATTTAATTGATTATGCTTTATGCATTGAGAAAAGGAAAATGTTCATTATCATAATAGACAAATGAAAAATACTATTTAACATTGAGATATAATTTTATTGTAATTTATGTGATAAATAGTGATTAAATATATATTATAAGAGTTTGTGTTTTATTTATAGCTTATTGTATGTTTTAGTCAATTATATTTTACACGTATGTAGTAAGTGTAAAGCACAAATGCACTTAGAGTTCTTTATTTATATGAGTTAGAGAAGTTTAGTTCCTTTGTTATTTTTTTAAGAAAAATGCTAGATAACACTATTTAGATAAAACATGATTTATATTATGACTTACATATAAAATAGTAATAAATAAAGCATAAATTAAATAACAAATATCACACAAAATCTAATAGCATAAGTGATGAAAGAGTCATGTACAATTTAGCAATATCAACACAATAATAAATGATCAAATTTTAAAATTAAATTTAATTAAATTTAATTTTTTTATTAAATTTTTAATCATTTGTTATCTATTTTTAAATATAATATATAAAATTGATAACTCAATAATAATTAAAAAAATATAAATAAAAAAAAAAGAAATTATTTATTTATTTTTATGTTGTCCTTTATTTGAAAAAAATAACTAAATAACAAATATAACTAAATGATATGTACAATAATTATAGATGCCACAAGTTGTTTTACTATCATAATTAATGTAATAAAGATTTATTGACTAAAATAATAAGATTTTTTTTTTTTCAGCTTATAATTCACTGCAATATTGACGTTACTAGCTAAATAGACTTTTTCATAATTATAACTTTTCATACCATCACTCGTCTTGGGAAAGGTTAAATATATAAACAAATGATGTTGATTTAGACTTTAACTTTTTATAAAAAAAAAAAAAAAAGACTTAGAGTTTAACTTATCATGTGACCAGTGATGTCCTTATCAACTATGGCCACACTTGTATATTTTAATATTTACAATTCTAGTAATTCAAAATTCCCACTAACTCAATTTGTACACAAATTTTTTTTTTTTTTTTTTTTTGTAATTTTTTCAATTGTATATAGTCAGAATTATAGGTTAAAAAAAAAAGGCAATTAAATAATAAAACATTTTCAGAAACATATTCAAGAAGGTATATTTAATTAAGATATTGATAAATTTTTAAAGAATTATAATTATAAAGATTTTTATCAACTTTTAAATACTCTTTATAGATTTTACTAAAATCATGCATGTGAATTGTATCAGATTTTTTATTTGGTGAATTTTTTTTAGATTTATATAATTATACTGATAATAGATTAACTGATGTATAATAGAGAGATAAAAGAGTGGGCCTAATTTTTAACTAACAAATGATTTCACAACAAGTTGTTGTGAGACAATAAGCTGATTAAATACAAGCAACCAGCAATGTATAATATATCTTTTCTTGATTTGCAGGAAAAGGTCCAGTATCATCAACAACTATAATCGCCATTTGTATTGGGATTGCTTTTTCCGGTCGGTTACTATTTTTTCAATAAAAGAGTAAAGCATACGCGCATCATCGAGGAAGATGAAAATGGTAAATATTACCATCAAATATTTTGAAATTATATTAACAGCTATATATGCCCCTTTTTATTATAAAAGAGGGGAATTGGGCCGGATAAGTTTATAATTAAGTTTCATAATTTAATATAAATAATCAATTAAATTTAATTAATATAATACCGTTGTAATCAGGCATCACAAATAACTGATAATTCATTTTCTTATCACCTATTTTACTAAAAATGTTTTAGTAATTTCAAGTTACTAATTAAATTAACAACAAAACAAAAAAAAGTCATTCCATCCCATTCCCCACTAACCCTTCTCAGTAATATATATATATATTCATTTTCTTATAATACTAAAAAAACATATTTTTTATATTATAAGAAAAATAAATTTATGTATTTTTTTTCTCTTAAAGGAGGTTAAAAATAAAACTCTATCTTTAAAGATGATTATGTCATACAAGTAAACCTATATTTACTTTAATTATATGTCATAACCTCTTTTCATATATAGAATTTTATTTTTAACTCATCAGAAAGAAGAAAAAAAAAACATATATTTATTTTTCTTATAACGTAAATGAACATATATTTTTTTTAGTGTTAAATGAAAAATAAACATTTTTTTTACTAATGTGATTTTTTTTTTTTTTTTGCTACATTCAAGCCTCGAACTCGAGAGCTCCACCTTATTATGGTGATTACAATGCCGTTTGGCTACTAAAGCCTTGGCTTTTACTAATGTGATTAAAAATAAAACTAATTAAATAATTATGTCATTTATGTATCGAGGTGTATATATGCAGAACTTATAATTGAGTTTTTGCTAAAAATATTTTACATAAACCAATGAAACAAAACCAATAGAAAGTTACCAATTCAAACTATGAACAAGTATAATTAGTAATAATATTCTTTTGTTAGAGAATTTGAAATTCCATTATTTTCCAATAATTTAGCTATAGTTTCATCTCACTCATGAATTTTGCTTGTGAAATTAATTAATATGCAGCTAGCAATGAAATTGCAACTTGTTGAGTCACTACAATTTGATCTGGCAACAATTCTAGCAGCCACATGCAACTTCTCTGTAGACAACAAGTTGGGTGAAGGTGGCTTTGGTGAAGTCTTCAAGGTATTAATTCTCGTAAGGTTATCAAATTCAAGAAATTTGTAACTTTGCTTTTAACAATGCAGTTGTATTTTAAATTGATAATCTAAAATTAATTAGTTGATCATAAGTAATATTTTTAAATTTTAGGGAGTATTACCTAATGGGCAAGAAGTAGCTGTGAAGAGGCTTTCTAGAGAGCCATGACAAGGTGCACGTGAGTTTTTAGAATGAAGCCACATTGGTTGTGAAGCTTCAACACAAAAATTTAGTTAAGATACTTGGATTCTGCGCGGAAGGAAAAGAAAACATTCTTGTTTATGAATTTGTTCCCAATAAAAGCCTTCATTTCTTCCTCTTTAGTATGTGCTATCTTTCTAACTTATATTACCTCTTATTCTTCTTAAATGGGCTCTTAATTATTATTAGTCATTATTTCTATAAACCAAATCCAGACAGCTTATTTTAATTTAATGAGCTCACATATCTCATAAGCAATTTTTGGTCATTTGTTTGTCAAAAACTAATTAACATAATTGATCCAAAAAAAATTTAAAATAATATCATTATGAAAAACATACTTAAATATTTTTTTTATTTTACAAAAATATAATATTTATATTAACATTTTTGTTCTTACTCAAAATGAATATTTTTTTTAATTTAAATGATCGAGCTCGTAAACTGCTCAAATCAACTTATTTAAAGTATTTCGAATAAAACTCAACTTTATAATTTTTTATTCCTTTTTCCATACTGTTGATTAATATGTTAGAGTACGATCTCAACTTTTCTTACAGAAGATGATGAAAAACAAGCATAATTTGATTGATCAAGACGTTACGATATCATTTGCGGAATAGCTAGAGGAATTCTCTATTTGCATGAAGATGCTCCACTTAAAATCATATACCTTGATCTTAAACCAAGCAACATATTGTTAGATGGAGAAATGAAACCTAAAATTTCAGATTTTAGGATGACAAGAATTTTAGGAATCGATCAAACACAAGGAAGTGCAAGCAGAATTGCTAGTACATTGTAAGTATTCAAATAATTTTTCACATTTATGTTTAATGCTTCACTATTAAGATAAAGAAGTCAATACATTCTCTATCAATTTTTTTTAACTAAGAAAAAAACATGGAGGTATCGGCATGGTTTTCTGGTTTGTTGTACACATTTATATACTAACAATTTTAGATCATGACTAATTTTGAAACTGTTAGGTACGGATGAACCATGCCTTAAACCGCGTCACGATTAGTACTACGTGAGCGTCCTAGTTCGTCGGGAGGTCACCAGGCCTTACAGACTCACGGTGGCGAATACGACCCACCGTCAAAGAACTTCTCACTGGCCTAGTGGAGTTCTGCCTTACCCAGGATTCAAACAAGATACCTAGCCCATAAGTACTTATGACGCGGTTCAAGGCATGGTTCACCCGTACCTAACAATATTATTTGTGATTGGCTTGATTAGTACTTACTTCATTCATACTCTAATTTGTGAGTTGCTGTTTTATGATTAATAATGTTCTGTTTTCAATGTCTAATACGGCGAATGTAGGAAAACAGAACAATACAGTTCGCACTGTGTTACTCTAATTTGTGAGTTGCTGTTTTATGATTAATAATGTTCTGTTTTCAATGTTTAATACGGCGAATGTAGGAAAACAGAACAATACAGTTCGCACTGTGTTAATTTCCGTATTTGTGCCGGTGGTGGTTGTTTTGATACTATTTGCCTTCATTCGTGTCTACGTGAGAGTAAGGAAGGCAAGGGAAAAAGATGAAGGTAAATAAATATTTCAGATTTGTTTATGTTATTTATTTTGTCCGCTACTCAGAAGTTAAATATTTTTTTGGGTGTCAGATCGGCCCTTGTGCAAGGATGCTGAGGAAATTAATATGAAGTCAGAGTCATTGCAATATGATTCTGACACTATCAAAATAGCAACAAATGACTTTTCTGAAACAAATAGACTTGGACAAGGTGGATTTGGTACAGTTTACCGGGTAATTAATACATTGAGACTCATGAGTTGTTGTTTTTTGACTCATGGAGATGAGTTGTTAATTCTTTGTACATTGGGATGTGAAACATTTACAGACCATACTAAATAAATGTTTATTATTTTTTTCAGGGAAGACTTTCGGATGGACAAGATATAGCGGTGAAAAGGTTGTCTAGAAATTCAGGTCAAGGAGATTTAGAATTTAAGAATGAGGTTTTGTTACTTGCCAAGCTTCAACATCGAAATCTGGTTAGACTCTTTGGTTTCTGTTTGGATGGACATGAAAAGCTTCTTGTTTATGAGTTTGTTCCGAATGCTAGTCTTGATCACTTCATATTTGGCAGGTATTATTGTATATTCTGTTTCATTTTTAGTATATATATATGTATTGCATTTATTTTGTCTATTTTTTATTTAAAAAAAGGAAAGAACATTATTGTGTGAATTTGTAGACTAAACCAAAAGAGATCAATTGGATTGGGAAAGGCATTACAAGATAATAAGCGGCATTGCTAAAGGGCTTGTTTATCTCCACAAAGACTCTCGATTAAGAATAATTCATCGTGGTCTCAAAACATCTAACATTTTGTTGGATGCAGAAATAAACCCAAAAATTTCTGATTTTGAGATGGCTAAATTATTTAGAGTTGATCAAACTCAAGATAATACTAGTCGAATTGTCGGAACCTAGTAAGTACATCATATTATATAAGTGAAAGTTAATGTACACTTGTGCTTGATCTTGAAAAAGAAGATTGTTGTATGCATTAGCTCATAATTAAGATTTTAATTAATGTGTATATATGTGCAATGAATATATGGCTCCTGAGTATGCAATGCATAGATATTTTTCAGTTAAATCTGATGTCTTTAGTTTTGGAATTTTGATCTTAGAGATATTAAGTGGACAAAGAAATACTACCTTCAACCACAACCACGGAGAGGATGTAGATGACCTACTTAGCTTTGTAAGTATTAATTCATACTTATTCATTATAAGCACCAATTTTATATTTTCTTTTAATTTAGAGATATATAGATACATATATAAGCTATGTACACTATATACCTCAGCTAAACCATTTCAATTGTCTCCAAAATTTAATTAAATTTATATATAAGTTTTCAAAGTTTTAAAATGTATAATTTAGTTCTCAAACTTTTAAAATTTTATGCATAAGTCTATAAACTTTTAAATCATACAATTTAATCCCTAAATTTTTAAAATTTCATAGATCTTAAAGTTTTGATTCACAGATATGTATATAGTAGTCAAGCTATAATCTATATGTGAATTTTTAAAAATTTAGTAAGTTATGTATAAATTTAATCAAAGTTTGAGAACTAATAAAATAGTTTAACCATTTATCTATAAAAAATAATTATTCCACAAAAAATAATTATGAAAAAAAAATGCAGGTATGGAGAAATTGGAGGGAGGGAACGGCACAAAATGTGATAGATCAGACAATCAGAAATGGTTCAACAAGTGAAATACTGAGATGCATTCATATAGCACTATTGTGCGTCCAAGAAAATGCAGCAGATAGACCCACTATGAGTTCAGTTGTTCTCATGCTTAATAGCTTCTCTTTAGATCTACCTCTGCCTTTAAGACCAGCCTTTTTCATTAATACCACTTCTTTATACGATTCGTCATTGCCTTCGGATTTTGTTTCAGGAACCTCAGCCTCTGATCAATCTAAAAGTAAGTATGTTGAAATGTCAATAAATGAGGATTCAATTTCTAGCTTATACCTTTGCTAATATTTTTTCTTTCTTTAATTAATACAACTTAAGCTACCCACCTAAACTTGTGTATTAAATTATTAAACCAATTGTTACGCTATTGGTCATCATCCATATTTTATTTGATTTATTTAGACTGTTTTGATCTTTGGCTAACTCAATAAGTTGTCTTTAATTTGGAAGAACTAGTCAGCATTTGCGGCTTTTTTTTGCTTTTATTTTTCTTTGCTAGTGATTCTTGAATAGTATTCTCAATGAGGTGGGTCAAAATTAGGTTTAATATTTTCATTTTTATGCTAAATATTTATGGGGTGGGATAGAAATTCTTTATCAAAGTTTCGAAATATTTGTGGAATCGAGTATTTAACGAATAATATATATTTAATTCTATATTTTATGTTTCTAATTAATAAAATTTAAGTTAAAAATGAAATAAAATTTAAATTATATTTAACAAATATTAAATGTAAATTGTAATGTATTTTAATTATAAATTTGTATTTTTTTAAGTAAATATATAAGATAAAACAAAATGTAAGGGAATTGTATTAGGGGATTTGATGGAGCAAGAAGTTTAATCGCCTAACCCACCCATTATAATTTTTTTGAAAATTACAATTTTTATAAAGATTTTTTCAAAGTTCAAAGTTTTTGAAAATTACTATTTTTAGAATTTTATTTTTTGAAAAATGACTAATTATAGAAACTTTTAAAAATTTAATATTTTTTAAAAATAACGTGAAAATGATGATTTTTATATATTTTTTAAATTATTATTTTTAGAAAAGTTTGAAAAATTATGATTCATATAAATTTTTTGAAAGTTATTATTTTTAGAATTTTTTAAAATTATTATTTTAGAAAATTTTTAAAAAATTACTATTTTTAGAAAAAAATTTGAAAATTAATATTTTTAGAAAATTTTGGAAATCAATATTTTTAGTAAGGTTTGGAAAATTATTATATTTAGAAAGTTTTTAAAAAACATTATATTTTGAAAGTTTTTGAAAATTACTATTTTTAGAAATTTATTATTAAAAATATTTTTTAGAAAGATTATTAAAATTCCTATTTTTAGAAAGTTTTTAAAAATTACTATTTCTAGAAAAAATTTGATATTTACAATTTTTAGAAATTTACTATTGTTGGAAAGGTTTTCAAAACTATTGTTTGAAACTTTTGAAAAATTTTATTTTTTTGAAAATTTTAAAAATTATTATTTTTGAAAAAATTTGGTAAATTTATATTTTTATAAAATTTTAAAAATTACTATATTTTGAAAGTTTTGAAATGTTAATATTTTAAAAAAATTGAAAAACTATTATTTTTTGAAAGTTTTAAAAAATTATTATTTTTCTAAAGTTTTAAAAAATAACTATTTTTGGAAAGTTTTGAAAAATATTTTTTTTTAAATTTACATTTCAAATACATGTTAAAAATTATAAAAAACTTTGACACAAGTACAATTAAAACATACCCTAATATTTGATAGTTTTATAACATATATTCACAAATTCATGACATATAAAATATGTTCGGGCGCGGGTATATATTAACTATTTTACTACTATATAACATATAATTATTTATAATAAAAAATATGGATATTTATATAGGAAATATACGATACATTTAGACATCATCTTTATATACAAATAACGATACATTATATTGAAACAAAATAATTTTTCAATACAAGAGTAAAAAATAAAGTATTTAATATTTAATTAAATAATATAGAAAAAATAAGAAATAAAGGAAAACTTATAATAGATTGTTGTAGTGTGGGGAGAGAGGAAATTATCAACAGGCAGGATAATTGTAACAGGTAGGATAATTGTAAAGAACAACTATAGTGGTGGTTCGCGAGGTTGAAATAGTGAGTTATTTTGGGCTGATTCTCGCTGTTACGTGGCTCAAGTAAGTTTGATAGTGGATATTGCATGTGGTTAGGCTGTTCGGCAAATTCATGCTGGATTTGTTCTTGTTTGTTTGTAAAAAAAAAGTGAAGTTTTCCTTCTTTAATTTTTATTTTTCATTTTATTCTATCTTTATATTATTGTCTTTTCACAAAAATTATTTATTTTTTAAATATTATATTTAATTATCATCATTAAATTCATAAGTAGCTCTCATTTATGCCTTTATGTTAATTTTAGATTTTATTTATTTATCACTTATTATAAGTATTTTTTTCTTCTCTTTTGGTGATATTATTCTCATAAAAAATAACATTATATTTATATGTATTTTCCTTTTGCAATTAAAATAAGAACTTCATATATAAAGATAATGAAAAAAATATGTACACATGTGTATGTATGCACGTGTATTTTACAAGTAAATATATATATATATAAAAGAACAACTTTTCATAACAAAACATGTAAAATTACAAGATCAAAGACAAAAAAAAAAGTCATTATACACAATGTGGTAGCTTCAAGTGATGAACAATGAACAAGAAAATACATCACAATTATTAAAATTGGATACACACCTAATAAACCCTTATCAAAAATTCCAAAACTGCCATAATAAGAATGCTTACAGCACCTAATTTATGTGGATGGAGTCTTCGGGCACCACCTTATGGCAAAAAAATAATAATCAATTATTTTTACCAATAAAAAAAAATTGACATAAATATCAATAGAAATGTAATCTCAAACTAACCTTGAATTGCAGTGGTTGAGATGTTGAAGAAGAACCGGTAGTCATCGAACAACATGCAGCAATTGGATGCATAAATTTCCCAATCTCTTTGATTCCCTATTGTATCCCTAAAAACTATAAGTTGATTTTTCAAGCACTTTTCACAATCACTTTTACTAATGTCTCTATTACATTGAGACAAGCCATATCGCTTCCCATTTTGGCCAACATCCAAAACCGCAGTTTGGAACATCAAAGGTTGATTTGGAACAGTGGAAGCTAATCCTCTCATCAAATCAAGTCCTTTTAAAACCACAGATGGATCATCATTATTACTTGTATTAAAAGGAGAAACAGCACTTGAATCCAAAACTCCAAAGAAACTTTCATTTGAATAACGAAAAAAACACCACCTAAACCAAATACGAAAGTGCTTGCTGATTGGTTGACACCCAGTTAGGCCAATTTCCGTGGCGTTCTTTATGCATTTACTGCAGTCATCGGCTGATATGTCTCCTCTGCATTGAGCTAGACCGTACACCCTTTGGTGCTTTTTTCCAACTTCAGTTTTGTAGAAACCGTTGTTAAGAGGAACATTTGCAATAAGGGAATTCTTTAGGTTTCTGAGGTTGGTTTGGAATTCAATATCTTTGTCAGAATTGTCATCTACTGAACACTCTGAACCAATATTCGCATTCATATCAGCATTGCAGGGGTCGTTTGGAGTAAGCAAAATGAGGAATAATGTAACAAAGTGCAATGATGATATTTTCATCGTTGAATACTTGGAAATGAGGATATGAAATGAATTCATGAACAATATATTAACTCTTGATTGGTCAAAATAATAAAAATCTTTTGCATTTCTTAATTCATATTTATTCCGGAGTCAAAAGACTGAGAATGTGTTATTGTGTCTTATGGGGATTGTATATTTGTGTGACAGAAATTTGTATTATAGTCAAATGAAATGAGATGGTTATTTTGTTCAAGTCAATGTGTTCCAGGCAATCATATATTCATATCTATCCATAATCCAACAAATAATAATTAATTAGTAAAATTATATTTGATTTAGTCATTAAGATATGGTCAAATGGTTAAGTTATACGATCAAAGGATAGATTATATCATACTCTACTTCTGAGTTCCACAATTTTTAAGGCTTTTTTAGATCAGTACTAAATAAAATTTCACACAAAAAAACAGAAAGTCAATTCAAAACCTTTTACTAGAACTTCATAATCAGAAAATTATTGGAACCAAATAATTACATCTATGACAATCACACGAGTTTAGTACTTTTAAATTAATTTAAAGTTCCCGTAGGAAAAGTTTCTGCGATGGTTTAGACAATCAGGTGTTCATAATAGTGTCTCTTTGAAAAGAAAGGGAGAGAGAGAGAGAGAGAGAGTACTTAATGTCTGTAAAAAATAGTATTTCAGAAACGTTTTTATGAATTTTTTTAATGGAGTTTGAGGTCTAAAGAAAAGAAGAATTTAGTCATATACATTACTAAATGTAAAAATAATGCTTAAATTTCGTAAAATGACCTACAAGAATTTTTTATTTTTAATAACATGACTTAATTGAAAATTTGGAAAATAAATAAATGAATGAAAACATAAAAAATATTTTTTTATTACTGTACAATTAATTAACAATATATTTAAATTGTCATAAAAATATGAATGAAATCTGGAGTGATTTACTCAAGTAGCAAACATACGGTAAAAAGTGCCAATTTTTCCTAAATAGCATCTTTTTAAGTTGAAACGGTGAGTTTCAATTAAGTATTTAATACAATTTTTACCAAAATATCTTTTTTGTTCATTTCTTTAATTTATAAGTATGTAACTTATAATATTTTCTGAAAATTTTTGTATATACTTAAGATGATTTTAATTTAATTATTAATTTATATTTATTTTTATATTTTATATTTATGGCTCTGATACCAAATTCTTAAAATTCTGTCATTTTACAATATATTTTTATTGTATGTACAACTTATATTTTTGTATGTACACTTTATATTTTTGTATGTACACCTTACATTATTGTACGTACACCTTACATTTTTGTATGTACACCTTACCTTTAAATTTCAGCACAAAAACTGTTAATCAGATTCAAGTAATTTTTAACATATCTTTGCTATATAGGTAATTGCGAAGAAGAAGGTGTGCATTTAATTGAGAAGAAAAAGGTGCAGATTAGAGTAAGGACTGTGATTATGGACATTTGTATGTAACCTGTACATACAAATTTGTATGTAACCTGTACATTCACATTTTGTATGTAACATGTACATACAAATTTGTATGTAACCTGTACATACAAATTTGTATTAACCTGTACATTCACATACTTGTACATACAAAATGTGAATGTACAGGTTACATACAAAATAAATGTGTATGTAACCTGTACATACAAAATGTGAATGTACAAATTCCATAAGCTGTTCTTCTTCTTCTTCCAGTGGGTGATTGCAAACATAGTCAAAAGCTTGATAACAAAACCCAAGTGATATTGCAAATAAATATCCACATTTTTTAGAGAAATTATAGAGTTGCTATTAGTAACTTCATGACATATCAAGGAACAGAGGATGCAATATCAAGGAAAACTCCATTTGTTAGTGACTGACAGAACAGAGCTTTAAAAACTCAAATGACAACCAGTACCCCACTCGAAAATATTTATAGAAACAAAAAATGAAAAATTACCAGTAAATGGAAAAGGACAGATTGGTCGACAGCCAATAAAATAAAGCTTCAATTTTTGCAAAATTAAGGAAGCTGAGGGAATAACAAAATGATGTAAATGACTTAAGGACAAAGTCGTAAAATTTATATTGTTAAAACTCTGCTATTTAGTTACATAAGTTAAAAAGTTAATATATCATATAATCGGTCTAAACCGAGTAATTAATTCATGAAATCTGCGATTTTTATTTTTTAAAATAACACACTACACGCACTGTAATTAATACTCCAACCTTACGTCGATTTTCAGATGAAGCTTGGAAGTGGGAACTAATACATTCATTCTCCCCTAGAAAAAAGGTCAGCTTTTAGGTCGCTCCGCTTTCATACATGGAAAAAGAGCGCTAACAAACTAAAACGTGTGTTCTTCCTCGGATTTTGTTAGCTTACAATGGATGGAAGCAAAACCCAAAATTCAGAATCAATGAAAGATAACTTTGAATCAGATTCATTCCGAGCTTCGAAGAAAACCACGGGGTTGAACATTGAAGGCTACCCAATTGAGGGTTTGTCCATTGGAGGCCATGAAACCTGCATAATCTTCCCAACTCTCAAATTGGCTTTTGATATTGGATGCTGCCCTCAGCGTGCTATCTCCCAAGACTGCCTCTTTATATCCAATGCCCACATGGACCATATTGTAAGCCACTTCCCCTCTTCTTTATTGAGCTTAATGCGCTAATTGGTTCATTTAATTTCTAATTCATTTTGATTTGTTGGTTTATGTTTTAGTATCTCTCCGAAGATGTCATTTTTCTTTTAACTTTTCTGTCTACTTCAACCGGACGTCTGGAAGCACATGGATCGTGCATTTTATAGAGTTATAATATTGTTTAAAATAAAAAAATGATGGATGAAGAGTATGAATGTTAAATAATATGATACCATCGTGTGACTTATTTTTCACTATTTTATGCACTAAAAATTGCAATTTTGATGAGAAATGTATGGTATATTGTTGGATTCTGATTTTTTTTTACAATTGCTGGATTCTGATTACAAGCAAAGTTAAGCCATGGAGTGTTAGATGATATACCGTATATTGTTTCCTTCTTTAATTAAAGTGAAGAAAATATATAAAAGATACTCCATTTCCCTCCTTTTGATTTCCCTATTATTTAACAATGTTTGTGAATAGAGCTTCATCTTTATATGGTATCTGGAGGAGTTTTCACCGTTACTTAGAACCGATGACAGGGAGGATTGCCAATGTACGTAGCAACTTGAGGATTATATAGTATGAAGCCTCCAACAATTATTGTTACAAAGTCTGTGAAAGACGATGTAGAATAACTCTTTCAAGTGCACAGAAAAATGGACCAAATGGAGCTGAAACATATTCTAATTGGGTTGGATGTGGGTAATTATGATAAGTTGTCAAATTACTCCTAGTGAAAGAGTTAATTTTTATGCTTGAATTTTTAAAAATATTTCATGAAGTTTATATTTGCAGGTGAATAGTTTTGTCCACCAAGGGATCTTAAAGTAAGAGCTTTTAGGACTTACCATGTGATACCAAGTCAAGTATTGATTAATCATGGTACTTTCTCTCTGCAATTGTTTAAAGAGTCTAAACAGCTTGTATATGCTTAGCAGTTTTTTTATTTTATTTTAACTGACCATGTCTCATATGGCAGGGTTATATAGTTTTTTCTACAAAACAGAAACTTAAGGAGGAGTACATTGGCCTACCTGGAGATGAGATCAAAACCTTGAAATCATCAGGTGTGGAGGTGTGTCTTCCCATATTATATTCACAACATTATCAAATCTTAAGATATTTTGTTGAAGTCTTCTCTCCCCATGACATCAAAATTGAACATTGTTTTAGCCAAGCTGCTTTAGCACCACTTGACTGCATTATTTTTGGCGTGTTTTTCTCCGAGTTTCATTAATTTGATATTACTGGTAACGGAGTATACCGAGAGCAAACTTTGTCCATGATAAAGGACCTATAGACCTGTGTACCTTTGCCTGGTTCTAAGGGTTTAGGCTAATTGTTGGATTACTTCAAGTCTTAGTCAGCAAAGGGGAGAGCAAAAGGCAATGATTGGAAAAATATGAATACTCTTTGTAATATGTTTTAGCTCCAAGTCATTGTTGACAGTTTTCCAGTCACCGTTTGATTTGTAGATACAGATAGAGAAGAAAATAATTAATTTCAGTTTATTGGCATGCAGAATCTTTATATTTCCACCCATCACAACTAAGATAGGTAGAATATACATCTACTATTGTGATTTGTGTTGAACTTTGAAACTTCTCAACTTTCACTTTTGATCGCTAACCTGTGTCTTAGGCTTTTGGGGAAACTTTCCTTTGTCCTTTTTATTCTTTTCAGTTAGATTCTGACCTTTTGTTATATTCCAAGTTTCAATCTTCCTTATCCTAGAATGTAAATCTTTATTTGCAGATTACAGATGCTCTAACAGAACCTCAAATTGCTTTTACAGGGGATACCATGTCTGACTTTATAGTTTGGGGGCAAGAATTCTTGTCATGGAGGTGAATAACTTATCTTCATATATATTTTTGATATCGGGTTTTCGGTCCAAATATGATGAAATTATACAAAAATAAGGTTTCCTATCTTATATTTCTCAAGGAAATTGCCCAACTTTGGAACATTTGCTATTTCTGGCATCTCACGTGGTTAATACACTTTTCAACAAATACATATACATGGTTATAGACTTATAGTACACAAATGGATGAGGCTGTCAATATGATCAACATCTAATCTTGATTCTTTCTTTTTTTTTAATTATTATTTATTCTTTCCCTTCCATGTAGAGCACTTTCATTGATGACTCGGTTGCACTAGAGCATGCCAAAGATAATGGGCACGCTCATTTGTATGAGGTTAGTCTTCAGACATTTTTGTTTATTTCTTAATTGATCCTTGATTAATGCTGAAATTATCTCTTTGATTTTTTTCATGGATGGACCTATGTAATGGCCCAAGGGGCCATAGCCACCCCTCAAAAAGTTTTGTTCATTTTTTCCATCTGTTAATGTATTTTAACTGTAAATATAAATATTTGACTTTATTATCAATAGAAAAAAGTAGATGATCTCGTCACTTGCACCAAATATCATTTTGAACTTGTCATCTCACAGAATTTAAACTAATCAAGAAATAGTAGTAGATGTTTACAGGTACATAAACTATAAATTGAATAATAAGAAAGCAAAAGTCTTTCTAACTAACATTGCTGCAATTGTAGCCTTAGTTTTGCCTTACATTTATTTTTCTTCTTTTCTCACACTTTTGTTTGTTATTATGGTATGAGTCTAATATAATAATTGAGCTTAAGAAATTAGATTTAAACTCTTCGTGTTTATTGTTGATTTTCATGAAATTAATCGTTAATTTTTTTTTCAAAATTAAGTTTTATTTTAAGCTTGGCCTTCCTTAGTTTTCAGTTTTGGTTTTGTCCTGATTTTTTTAGTTAATATATGGATGGCCTCTTTCTCAAATAATAAGTCATGCAAATAACTTTGAGAACAAAACCTTTCTTTTGCTCGTTCTGCTAGGGTTTTTCCCTAGAGCCCTAATTTTTCCATTTCTTGTACTGATTGAGCTCAACTAAAAAATCTCTTTCTCTCGATCTCAATCTCTCGTTGAGATCTTTCTCGATCTTGTTTTTTCGTTCGAAATCTCTAATCAGATCTCTACAACTTCATCGCTCATTTCGATTCCTCCTAAATCAGTTTGACTTTGTTTCATAATTTTCAGTCATTGCCAGTCACGAACTCACCAACTTTCGTGGCCTTTAGTTACAAACTCACCTGTTGGCTCCACAATGTCGTTTTCGTTCCTTATGAATCAAGTTCTATCCATAGTTGTCTATCTCCAACGCCGTCTAGCGCCATTCCTCCACTGTCGTCCTTAGTTGAGACAACATAATTTGAAGTTTCGATCGTGCTCTGTTTTTGGTTTTGAGGTTCTATTTGTTTTTGTTTCATTCTATTTGAGAGCTATTGTGCTTTTTGGACTCATGCTATCCGAGAACTATTGTGCTCTTTGAACTTGTTCTCTGTTAACCTCTGATCGATGTGGCTTGGTTTGTTTGGTTGTGTGATGGTGATACCTCACTTGGAAATATGAAAGATAATCGACATGTGGAATTCTTTCCTTCTTTCTTCTCGTATGGCTATTGTTCAAATTTTTATTTTCTAGATGTTGCGTTCTACTTGCTAGCTTCGCAAGTAAACATAAGGAGCCCTTTATTGTTTAATAACCTACAAAATAAGGTGTTTGAAAGAAGAAAATTTTCTATTATTAGCAGAGAGAAGGGAAAATCCAATTGTGCTTCCAAATTTATAGTCGAAGTAGCTGATAGCTTATCTGTGATAGGTTTTAGGGAGGCATCTGGCTAGATGGCCGGAGCTTTATTTGCTAATTCTATGATTTTGAATGCATTGATGGAAGTTTGAGCAAAACAAGATTCTTTGGGTGTGGTTACAATGTTTTCTATTAATTTCATTTCAAGTGTGCATATTAGATGGTGGAAATTAATTGCATTCTTGTGCGATGGAGGCTAAAACAAATCCTTTGCGATGCAAAATACTATTCCTTACTCTTTGCCCTGCTTACTGTATAGTAGATTAAAAGATAATCATTAAAATTTTTCAAATTGATTCGGGTATTAGCCTATATGTATAGTTATTTTCGTATAATTCATGTAAATGTAGATAAATTTTTGATCTTGAATGTTAGATATTAAGCAATAAAATTTATCTTTTGACCCAAAAAAAAAGCCATCCTTCTGATTCATTTCTCAGTTCGTCATACAGTAAATGTACATTTATCATGTTTCAAAATGCTCCTCTTTGTGAATTTTGTTGCCATTTGGCTTCTAAATTGCTGCATGTGTTGTACGAAATCGAACAAGTTGTATCTGCATTACTACCACCTTTAGCAGGACGAGTTTTTGCCCTTACTATGGTATTTAAGGGGAAATGAGATGGTTTTTAAGTTGATGAACTGCTAGCTTTGCATGCTATAGTCTATGACCTAAACCCATGATCACTTAATTTTCGTGTCATAGTGTATTTTCTTAGAAATGTAGGATGCTAGAGCAAGTTATTTTACTTCTTTTTATACAACTCAAACCCACTCACCCGTAACTAGGAGTCGAATTTCAAATCTTCAACACACCTAAGCAAGCATTTATGCTATTGAGCTACAAGTCGCTGGTATTATTTACTTGGTTTTCTTAAATAACATTACATAACACACAAACATTGAGATCGATGCACATCTCATAAGGAGATTGTAGTGTCATTGCACTACAATAACCAGGACATTATGTTACTCTTTTAGTGCCTTAAATCTGTTTTCTAAAACTGGCCCTACTACTTGTCCGCCTTTAATGGAAAACGTATAGTAGTAAGTCTCTGCTGAGGAAACCTGAAGCATATGGCAGTGACGTCAAAATGTAGAATTCGTATCATACGAGTAACATATGCCTTCTAAGAAAATTCACCTGAATGGTACATGTATACTTCAACTGAATCTCGTCAACGGAATTGGTAAAAACTATGTACATAATGCCTAATAATAAATTAGTGATGTATTTTTCACAACCAAAAGGTTGGTGTAATTTTGTTAACGGGTAAAAGTTTGAGACTCAAAACATAAACATAAGTTGCCCAATATAATTCTACTTTCACTTTTCTATGTCACATGCAATAAGTTGATTAATTGAACTCAACTTTCAACTTTTTTAGGTCTGCAATTCTCAATTCTCTCTTCCTTGAATGACGTACATTTGGGACTGATATAATTGGTACTTTGGTACCTATTGCTTAACATTAATCAAATTCAGGGTCTTTAATTTGTCTCATTAATCAAATAATTTTCTTTTTTTAAACCTCAATTTTTAGGATAAGATTATCTTATATTTTCCTTTGTAATGTCAAGGAGAAATTCTTGCTTATAATAAAGTATTAATACGTGATGAAAGATGTGTACATTTCTTTACTTTTATAAAAATGAAAAAGAAGTATTAAAAGAATGTGAACGATATTAACTATAACAAGCCAAGAATCACCCCCACTTTTTACCGGGTCCTCTTTAATATATTAAGAAAATGTGTTCATGAGAATTTTTTCTACTAGTACGAATGAATATAAATTATAAGTATAATAGAAGTGAAATAAATATAAATTAAGGAATGAACCTCTTAAAATATAGGAATTAGAAAATTTGAATTTTTTTTTTTTTTAGATATATTCATTTCTTAATAAATTTACTGTCTGGAAAAAAAAAAAAAAATCGTTCATTGTGGCTACTGGCTAGGATGACTCCGTCATAGGAAGTTACTACGTTCTGGTGAACAAAAACCATCTCGTTCGGATCAGGGTTAAAAGATAATGTCGAATTAGGCCGCCACTTGCCTTGAATTCACGTATGTAGTTCAAATGCAATCAACGTGCTAATTCATATTCACTTTGTCATCAATGGGTACTGTATTTTTGGATAAGTATATATCCAAATTCAAACCGCTTTATTCAAATCATATTTTAACTTTAATTGTTAAGACCTCTTTTATTTGGATAAAGTCATAATAATTAAGTTTAATTGTGTAATATAATTTTTTTTATATAAAAAATTTTATTTTTTACATCTTTTTATAAAAAAAAATATGTTTATTTTTTTTATAACATAAATATATTTTTTTTTATAAAAGAATAAAAATAAAATTAATTAAATTACTTACTCTACCGAAGGATAATAATTAACATTTGAGTTTCGCTTGTTCTATTTACTTTCGATCCGTATTATTTAATCCTCTTAACATTTTTCATTTACTCCTTTCATCATTGTTACTGGTTAAAGACAAACTTTAATGTTTTATATTATTTTATGGTTTTATCAGTTATATGGCAAAAACGAGCGAGTCATAATAGGTCATTTATTGCTCTCTGAGCTCCAAAAATGTCAGAAAGGAAATAGTTAAAAAATTGAGTTGGTAATATTTTGAAGGAAATATATTAAATAACCAAACTATCCTTTTTATGAATTTCATTAAAATGTACAAAAAAATATTAAAATAATTATATATTTATTCTTTTATAATCATTTTTTATAACTAAAAAAATTAAATAATGATACAAAAGAATAATCAATCAACCACAAACTCATAAACAAAAGAATTAAAACGGAACACCACCTTTTAATTTTGTGTTGTGTTCGAAACTTTAAGGTAGACGCATGCTGTCAAGAGACTCAAGATAAAAACAAGCAACCACTATCCACAACAGATATAATAATTGATAAATAGAATTAGACAATAAATGAAATAGTAAAGAATACAATCAACCACGACTATCTTCAAGAAATTAAAATATATAATCATGTAAGTTGCACTACTAGTTATTATTATCCTCTAGCTACATCTACTTTTGTTTAATTCCAGAAGAAAAGGACCTGTATAACCAAACATTTGATTAGACATTAGAGATTTGTCGATCTTCTACTTACATACTATCTGACCTAAAAAAATGTTATATCAAACATCCACTGCATTATTATTATATAATCACTTCTACAATTAGTGTTAAAATATCTGTGCTTATAAATTATATTATGTATATATACACTCAAATAAGAATACAGTATTACAAGTGAATAAAAACTAAGATCTATCAAAATATATAAATGACATCACATTGACATGTCCTGCAGTACTGTGTGGACTAAAACTCTTGGGAAAGCTGGTCACTATACCATTCTCACAAGTATTAGCAGGCAGGTAAATGTAACTATCACAACCTACCGGACGAATATTACACTTTATCTTCTACAGTTGTCAGATATATATACACACACAAGTGGAGGCAGGTAAAAAATTTAGAGAGGCTGAATTTTTTTTTATACAAAATAAAAAATTAGTAAAAATTATAGTAAATTATACTCAATTTAATACTAAATTTTTTTATATTATATTATAATAAAGACATAGAATTATCATATTATAATTAACTTATAACAAAAATTAAACAAATTAAAATATAATAAGTTAATAATTATTAGTATCATTCATGAATAAAATAAATTTATTAACTAAAAAATTTAAGCAAATAAAAAGCTCAACTAAATACATTAAAATTTATAGTTGTTAAAACTAAAACTAAAATAAACATATGAAAATATAAAAAGTAAAATATGATTTATAATTTTAAGCTTGAGACTATATTTAAAAATATATGTTTATAAACAATATAAAAATGACTAATAATAATAAAAATAAAAATAATTATATAAAAAAAATTCAAATAAATTCTAAAAGATTATTAAAATAAAATGTCAAATAATATAATATTAGATAAAGTTAAATTTAGATTGAAATAAAATATAATAAACATAAACTTAAAAAACTTTAATATGGAGCTTATTATATACTTATTTTTTTTAATTTTATTTTTATAATGTTGAGTTTAAAAATATTTAAAGATTATTTTGATTATTATATTTAAGAATAATTTTTTCATAGTATAATAATCTAATTTTATTTTTGTTACTAATAGTTACCAAATACATGAAATATATATATATATATATATATATATATATTTAATCACTTTATTTACAATTTAAGTCATTTTTATCCACATATTTGTTAAATATTGTTAATATGTACATAAAAATTAACCACAATATATTATTATAAATAAAATATTTATTTAATGTTAAAAATATACACGTAATTAATTTTTTTTAAAAAAAAATTGGCTTGGGCTGTAATCCCGCTCAACTCACACGTAAATCCGTCTTTGTATACACACGTATATGTACGCACACACTTAGGTATGGAGTGCGCGCTCGTGCTTTTATTTGTTAAATGACTATTTAATTTAATGTGTAATTTTATTTTTATAATTATTTTTGTTATTTTTATTAAATATATATATATATATATATATATATATATATATATATATATATATATATATATATATAATTATTTTTATTATTAAATAAATTTATTATTAATAAATAATAATATTTGGAATAATATTATGCCAGTCATTAGTTTGGTCATATGCTTTGGACATGACTAAATTCTGAAATTTGTATTCATCATTTGTTCATTTTTTACTTGATATCATCGTTAAAGATTCACCCCAAATTTAAAATATGTAGATTTTTCAAAGTATTACTTATGTGCATTATGTGTCAAAGTCTTATAAAAAGCTTAAATTATCTAATTTTAAATTGTTAATCTAACAATAATAATATTTATATTTATAAATAATAATGTTATAATTACTTATAAATCGTACAAAATTATGCTAAAGTAATATAAAATTAATAAAATATAAAATTAGTACAAGTATTATTTTTTTGAAAAATACAAATATTATTTATAAAAAAAGCACTAAAATTTTATTCTTTTTTATTAATAAGAGAAAATACACTTACATACTTAGGTGAAATTAGAATTTAAGTGTTTAGTGGGGATTAAGAGTCTTACCACTTAAACTACAAAAAATACTCACACAATATCTAATACTTGAATGAGAAAAAAAAAATCAATGTTACACAAATATCCTCATTTGAGTAAATTATTCATTGATTTAAGTGATTATGTAGTATTTTAAGTTAATAAAATATAAGATTAGTACAATTAATTTTTTGAAAAATATAATCATCTAATACTTAATAAAAAAAACAACTAATAAAATTAATAAAAAATATATTTTAAAAATAATGAATAATATATCTCTCATACTGATCCATAAAAATATAGTAGTTGTAATATCCCAAAATTTCAAATAACATTAATTATTAAAAATAAAGAGTTATTTGAGAGTAAGTTATAATTTTAAAATAGAATTATAAATATAAATAAACTCTTTAAAGATAAAGCAGAAAGTAAGTTTGAATTTGTTGTCTAAGGTATATTGGACTCTTATTTAATTCAAAGACTATGAAAATAATAATTAGAATATCCTAATAAGAATAGGTTTCTATTCACATATAAACTCTTTATTAGAACAAAATATATAAATTCTTTACTAGACCAAAGGAGAAACAAAAACCCTACGTCTATTCTTCTCACATATGTCTTTCACAACAACAGTCATAAGAGAATAGAAGTTTATGAAGTAAACTAGGTACGTTTGTTAATTTTCCTCCATCACTTTATCAGTTATGATTTAAGGGTTTATGGTTAATGTTTAGTGATTTTTCTAAGAAATTTTATAAAGTAATTGTTTGCAAATTTTCTGCAGAATCTTGAAAATAAATTAGTTTCGAAACCTTATACTATTTAATAAAATCTTAAACTATTTTTATATTAAACTAGACTTCTTGAAGAGTTCAACGAATATTTATTTGTCAAAATATCATTTATATTGAATTTGTTATGAATTTGTGAAGTTTGTGTTTTGAATCTGTCAGTTTTTGAACTACTCGAATTTTAGGGTTGTTTTATATGGGTTTTGATTTCAATTTGAAGATAAATTTTTTGTCTTTATAACTATACACAATAAGAAAAATTTTGTCTTTGGAACCTTTATAAAACTCTATGTATTTAATTTAATATAATTTTTTGTGAAGTCAAAATTTTATGCTGGAACCAAGAAACCTGACAGATTAAAACGAAAAGTTTGAAATTAATTTATGATGTTATAAATGTTAAACATTTGTGAAAATTTTTATAATACGTTATATGGGTCTTATTTATTATTTGATAAAATTTTATGATTTTTAAATCTGATATATATATGTTATGAATTTTTGATTTATATATGTTTGTTGCTCAAATATTTTACAGCAGATTTATTGAACTAGTTTCAAAACCCGTTTTACCTATGAAAACAGATTCCAAAGCATTTGTAAATTTTTATGTATAATAATATTTAAGTTATAAAACTATGGTTAAAATTTCAATTTGATATGATTTTCCAATATTTTTCTAAAATTGTTTTAAGTCCAGTAGTATTGCTGATTTTCTTATACTGGCAGTTTTAAAAGTTATCGAATAAAAATCACTTTTGTAATTATTTAGCATTCGATTTTACCTAAAAATTTATTAAAAATTTTACTATACTTCTATGAAAACTCTGAAAAATTTGGTAATCTTATGACACCAATTAAGTTTGAAATTAATTATTTAGTTTCTGCTGACAGTGAAAACAACTAATAATTTTGTGAATAAAAATATGAAACTTTTGGAAAAACAAGAGTTAGACCTAAGTATTAATATATATATATATATATATATATATATATATATATATATATATATATATATATATATATAAAGGAGGATACCTAATATATTATGAGTATCTAATAATTATACAATTATATTTTATTTAGGCTAAATTCAATTGAATTAGTCGGCAATTTTAGCAGTATTGGTTGCTCGTATCAGGTAAGTAGACTAACCCTACTTGTAATATTAAGTATTGTTTGCTTTGTTTGTGTATGAATATTTTCATGGTTGTTTTTACATATATGTTTTGTTTGTAACCATTATGGCTAAATAGATATCGTGATCTCATTTTCGTATGTATATGTGCTTTGTGTTTGCATAATTGATTATTGGTTATGTAGTATTGGCATAAGCATGTTCATATGCATGACATTCAAAACTTTTAATATTAAAAACTCATGTTTTGAATTATAACTTTCGACTTTAAAAATCAAACAGATTTTTGAAAATGGTTTGATAGAATGCTTTTGACCATCGTTATGATTGGACTCTAATTGGGAGCATATTGTAATTGTTTTGAGCCGTGTGGGGGAGGTGTTCTTGGGTACCCGAGGATATTTGGTTCCTTACCATATGGTTTGGACGTATTTTTGCATGTGAGCATTTGTTATGGAATTCCAGCCTTGACCCTACGATTTTATGACTCACTTGCACTTACCCTTCACGCGTGCTAATCACCGACGGGTGATTTATTGTTTGGTCACTGACGGGTGATTTATTGTTTTTGTTGCCGACGGGTGACATTTTGTATTGGCTCCACCATTCATGCGATAGAGTTCATGGCATTCTATAAAATATAGTTTTGAACAGTTTTGTTATGAGTCGTGACATATTGAGAAAGATCATTTTTGAACGTTTTGCTATGAGAAACGACCAATTAAGAAAGATAAGTTTATGTATGTTTTGGATACGAGTCACGACATTATTTGAAATATAGTTTTCAAAGATCATTGTTTAAGTAAAGACCATGTATTACATCGACATTCATATTGAAAACACAAGCATTGACATGTTGTTTGTTTTGAATAAATTGTTTATTACATGTGGTTGCTTAATGTTTCAAGTAAGGTAAGTTTGCTTACTGAGTGATTTCACTCACCCCAAGCTTCCTTTCACGTTTTTAGGAACACCATGACGAGAATTTGGCAATGCTTGAGGATTGTTATTGGTTCCTTAAGAATAAGTTCCCTTTTTCTTGGCTAATAAATTGTAAACTTTAATAAGTGCTGAACTTTTTGGCAAGTTTTTCTTTCTAAGGTTTTTAGCTATAAAATCTTTTTCCATTTAATGTCAATACAATTTTTCAATTTTTCTTTTAATAAAACCACAATTAATTGTATCAAGGTTTTCAATCTCTAAAATGTTTAGATAATGCCCTTATTTGTATGTAAAATATCGGGGCGTTACAGTTGGTATCATTCGTTTTTATTTATTTATTTATCAAATATTAAATATTTTTATTTTTAAAAAATATTTTTATTATTTTATATTTTATTAACTTAAAATACACAAAATATTAAGAAAATTATCAAAAATAATACTCACAAAATTTATAATAATAAAATTTATATTCAAAAATATTAAACATTCAACCTTAAATGAGTCTAAATTATTGCAATTTAATTTAAACGATATTAAAAAAATAAAAAATTTATTTTTTAATTATAAAAATATATAATTTATATATAAAAAATGTTATTTTTATTATTAAAAATTTTATGAGTTTTATGTTTATTATTTTCTTAAATATTAAATAATCTTTGTGTAAATACTAAATATCTACCAGCAGCATATATCCAATCGATGTACGCTTTTGTCTGAGCCAGCTAGTTTAAAGAAGTAAATTTAATTAATAATACAATATTTAAATAGAAAAGTTTTCCTTTTATCCAACAAAAGTATATGGAAAGCAGCTCATCTGTATATCGTTTTTTAAATCCCCGTCTGGAAACTAGTGGTAGGGTGTTATTCGTATTTTTATTGTATTTGTGTTTATATTTTAACATTAATTATATTATGTTAATATATTAATTAATATATAAAAAATTTATTTTAATTTTTTACATTGTCTTTATAATAATAAAAAATAAAAAAAAATTAAAAATAAAAAAATTATTAATTAATTATAATTAAAAAAAAATTATCTGTGTTATACCATGTGTGTGTCAAAAATCACTATTAATAGTAGAGATTTTATTTAAAATTTCTTAAAATAATATTTTTTAAAATTTATAATAATAAAAATAATATTATTTTATTAAATTAATATAAATATAAATTAATATTGAATTAATATTAAGAATATAATTTTTATTCTCAATATTTATTACGTTGTTATTTGACTTCCCACTTGGGATTAGGACCTTTTATAAAATAATAAAGAGACATCTAGCACATTTTATTATACAACTTTCTTTTTTTTAATAATTATACTCACGCTCACAAAGTGTTCAAAGCAATTGATGTATTACGTGTTGGTTCGTTCGTTTGTTCCATGTGACACTTCGTCCTTATATAAAAAACTGAGAAAGATCACCTTGAGACCACATTGATTCTGTTAAGAAAACTGACAAAAGGTTCTCCTAAGTATTTACATAAGCAAATTTCTTCCTTAAACCCAATCAATAAAAATTTCCCAAGAAGATGAAAAGCTATAATTACAAATGCTTGATTCTCCTCCTCGTTTTCATCACCTTCGATCAAACCTTAGCAAAACAAACAAGACCCACCTCGGATATCCTCAGAATCGAGGTCTTTTTCAACAAAACTCAACAATGGATAATTCAAAAAGTACATCCACACGAAACCAACTTCAACTTATCAACCCCTATTGTTCTTGCAGGAGCTTTATGCTTCATAGCTTCTTCTATATCAAGTGCTGGTGGAGTTGGTGGAGGTGGGCTATTCGTACCCATATTGACTATTGTAGCTGGAGTAGACCTTAAAACAGCGTCTAGCTTCTCTGCTTTTATGGTAACAGGGGGTTCAATTGCAAATGTTATTTTCAATTTTTTACCAGCAATTCCCAAATATGGAGGGGAAATGTTAATTGATTTTGATATAGCACTTTTGTCTCAACCATCCATGTTACTTGGAGTTAGTATTGGAGTTATATGCAACCTTATGTTCCCAGAGTGGCTTATTACTATACTTTTTGCTATTTTTTTGGCTTGGTCTACTTCAAAGACTTGTAAAAGTGGGGTTGTGTGTTGGATGATGGAATCAGAAGGACTTAGGAGAACTAATGGGTGTGAAGAATTGGGAATTGGGAATGGTAGAGAAGTGGGTTCTGATCAAAATGATAGAGGGGTGAAAAATCTTAAGGAACCCCTTTTGGATATTGAAGAAAATGGTAAATTGGGGTTCCCATGGATGAAACTTGGGGTCTTGGTTCTAGTTTGGTGTTCCTTCTGTTTCCTTTATCTTCTTCGGGGCAATCGATATGGACAGGTATGCAATTTATCTAGTCCTTCTTATCTGTGATTGCTATAGATCAGAAATTACTCTGCTGATATATTGAGTTTTTTGGTTACATGAGTCACTTAAAAGAATGCAAGTCTATAGAAATGGAAGAGAATAAATGGAAAAAGCAGTTTTAGTATTTGACTTGGGGTGTTTTGACGTGGTTTTTTAGAAGTGGTGTTAAAATAAGTTTAAAATAAAGTAGTTTAGTTAAAAATAGTTTTAAAATAAGTATTTAGGTGTTTGTAATAATTTTATGACAGAAGCATGCCAAACTTTCTTTAAAATGCTTTGATCCAAGTGCTTAATTTCATCCTAGTCCATATAACTTTTTCTCCTTTGCTATTATAATTGTTGGACATAGGGTGTAACTAATATATATAGTTTGATATATATGGTGAGGATTAAAATCAGTCCAGCAGAATTAAGAATCATATAACAATGGTTCTCACTTCTCAATGTACAAAGAAAATATTTTTTTAAAGTTTACAAATTATTGGCAGGGTATTACACCAATAGAGCCTTGTGGATTGGGTTATTGGATAGTTTCATCGCTTCAGATTCCTCTAGCCATGTTATATACTGCTTGGATTCTCTGGAGAAAAGAAAGCCATCAACATCAAACTATAAAGCAGAAGGTAGGTATATACTTGTCAAACTTGACTATTGATTTTCCATGTATGGAGATATATAATTGCTCTTTCTTTTTTTTTTTTTTTTTTTTGTCTAGCTGAAAGCTTTTACTTGTTTTTGCAACTCTTTGAAAAGCATATAGCAGGGTTGACTCAATGTCAACAGTCAAAGAGATTCATTTTCCCATTGATGGCATTACTAGCTGGGATTTTGGGTGGTGTCTTTGGAATAGGGGGTGGAATTCTTATAAGCCCCCTTCTTCTACAAGTTGGAATAGCACCTGAGGTACTCGGTAACCAACGGTGTCTTTATTTGTGTTTTTATAAAAGTTGTTTAAAAAAAAAAAAAAGAGAAATTCTTATGTTAAGAAACACTAAGCGCACATTTGCTTGTACTTCTATTGAAATTAGTCTCAAATAGTAGCAGAGAAAAAAAAAAAGTTTCTAGGAGAAGCAATTTTTTCTTGTTTAGTCTTGAAGCAATATTTTCTGTTGTTAGAAACACATCATAGGTTACAGGCATAACAAATAGATGCAAAATCTTTGAACTCTTGAAAGCACTTATGATATACTTTTTCATGTTATGTCCATACATATGATTTTACTATCATAAAAGCTATTATAAGATTTTAGAAGCAGAAACAAATCTACTCTAATTTTAAAGAAAAATCTACGTATTTCAAGTTTGAGATAAATGATCTGCCATATTTGAAATACAGTTGGACCCACATAAATTTATCCAATAAAAAATTGATACATTAATTGTGACTTGTAATATCTAATTTTAATAGCTGTTTTATCCTGAAAAGTGCTTAGAATTCTTACTTTTTACAACCAACTCTTGATACAGGTAACAGCAGCAACTTGTTCATTCATGGTTTTCTTCTCGTCTACCATGTCGGCGTTTCAATATTTGCTATTGGGCATGGAACACACAGAAGCAGCTTCCATTTTTGCAGTGATTTGTTTTGTTGCATCTGTTCTTGGATTGGTAGTGGTCCAAAGAGCTGTTCAGCAATATGGAAGGGCATCCCTCATTGTAGTCTCAGTTAGTATAGTAATGGCTCTAAGCACTGTTTTGATGACTTCCTTTGGTGCTCTTGACGTTTGGAGCAACTATAAAGCCGGGAACTATATGGGGTTTAAACAACCCTGTTGAAAGTGTAACCCTAATTTTTGCAGTTGAGGCTGCTTAATAGTCTATATAGTATATAGGTTGTCATTAGCAAAGCCTAGCTAGGGTCTGTGAAGCAACTAATTTTGTAGAAAAATGAGAAACAATAAATAAAACTGTGTATGTGGCTTTTGGATGACATTTTGGGTAGCTAGGTATCTTATTTTAGTGTCAACACATCCTCTATATATTTTTTAAACACTTACTCTACAACACATTGCTGTAGATCTTCAAGATAATGACATCCTAAATTCGCAAGTACACAAATCAATGTACAAGTAATAAGTATTTTTAAAAGTAAGACTTATCGTACCCATGATGATTGGATTAATAAATATTTGAGTATTAAACTATAATTACACTTAACTATTTAGACTAAAGAAAATATAGGTAAAAATAATAATAATAACCTAATATTTATTTTAATAGACCCAACACAACCACACTAACACGTTAAACACAAAGAGTCATAGAGTCTATTATCCTAAATAATTGCCAAATAAATTATATGATCAATTGATTTTACTTTATGCTTGTATTCATCTCTCAAGTAAGCGGCATACAATATAATAATCTAACATAATTGCATTCAAATAATCGTATCTCTCAACCTAAAATCTATGTATACAATTTAATCAAGACAAATAAATAGATAATTCTCTCAAAGTTACATAATTGCCTCTATGTATAATTGTTAATTAGACAATTAATTGTAAATGGATCAGATTGAATAATATAATTCAATTTGGAATTACAATAGAATGAAAGAACAATATAATTTATTATATAAAAAAATTGAGTTCAAAATAATCTTAATAACAAGTTTAACTTTACAAAATATATGCAATAACATCAAAAAATAATAAGTAAAATACAAGATAATAAATTAATACAAAAGGGTAAAAAAGATAAAATCAATCTCTTTGTCATTCCGAAAATCAATCTCTGCCAACTATTACTTTAGTGGAATTAAACTCTAAGACCCTCAATCTTAAATCCTCCTCTTATCATGCCTTATTCTCTAAATTATATAAGTTAGTAGTAGAATGTAGTGAATTCATTTGCTTGGTTGATAAAAGTTGTATTTATAGGCTTAGTACTGTAGATCATAAACACTTGTGGTCCAAGTATGAATCATAATGCAAACAAGAAACTGGTCCAAATAAGAAACTAAAATTTTGGCACTTATCACGCACAAAATCGACTAGCATCACGGCTCAAAATAGTGAGTGCTACGACTTGGCTTCCTCAACAATCTGGAAAATTATGTGCACCGTTGCACAGGTGAATACGTGTCACGGCCTAGCGCTCTAGGGTTGCTTGGTAAAACATGCACTTCATGGCTTGAAATTGTGCCCGCCACAACATTGAGCTCTCAAATTGGACTCTAAAAAGAGGTGCAATGCAGCACAAAAATGTTCTTATCAAGACTCAAGGTAAACTGCGCTGATTGTGTCACTTTTTGGTTGTTTTCATTCAGTTTGCTATCCTTCTATCTACATTGACACAATTTAACAAACATTAAGTCATTTTGACTATTTTAAGTGCAACATAGTGTAAATAGCAAGATTAAAAGTGGCTAAATAACTCTACTTTTATAAAGTTATCACATAATAAAAAATAAACAAATTTAAGATGAACTAGAATAAGAAATGATTGGAATAACTAAATTCATTTCCTTTATTGTTGTTTATTGACTTTTTTCTTGTGGAATCGTAGAAAAATAACTTGTGTATGTTATATTTTTTTAGTATTGGAGGAAAATGAATGTAAGTTTTTTTACTGAGAATATTAACAATAAAATTAGTTGAATAATTGAATTATTTATACAGCTAAGAGTAAAACAAATTTACAAAAATACTTAAATATTTCTCTTAATTAAAACAACCTCATATCTATTTGTATATATATAAAGCAGAGTTTGTGATTTTGTATTTATTTAATAATTTATATTTTTTATTTCTTGTATATATAAAAGAGAGTTAGTGATTTTGAATTTATTTGATAATTTATATTTTTTATTTCTTTGATATAATTTTTTTTTGGGTAATATATATATTTTAAGTAGAAAATTAATGTAAATATATTTATTTCATACTTTTAATTTTTTTTTTATAATTTTATATTTATTTCAAGATGAATAATATTTTTATTTTTTTATACTTTTTATTTATATAATATATTTTATTTAAAAATTTATATTTTTAGTAGATTTATTACTTTATATATAAAGAAAATTTGCTTCATAATATTTATTTGACAATAATTTTGTTTGATGTTTTTTTTTTTGACAATTATAAAAGATAATTTATTATTATTTTTTTTAAAAATGGACAAAGAATTAGGCATTGGTTTAAAATAGAGGTGAAATAACTTAAATTATAAAATAGGCATTGCTTTAATATATTTTGTACTTTTAGGCATTTTGATCTTTATTATAAGTATAAAAAAATATTTTCTTTATTTTTTTCTTTGTCTATCTTTTGTTTTTTTTTACTTCTATTTATATTAAAAATTATTTTTTATTTATTTGATGTTTAAAATATATTTTTTTCAAAAAAAAATTATTGAAATTGATTATTAAATAGGTCTTATCAATTTATCGCCATTCATTCCAATCTTTTTATTCTTATTAATCTTACTTTATGGCTTCATTTATTTTATATAATTTTTTATACTAATTTTTATTTATGGGTATATTATATAAAACGTTGTTACTCATATATCAATATTACTTTTTATAAGTGTAATTGCTTTCAAACTCGGAAGATTCTTATATAATAAATCAAAATACAAATATTTCTATTTTCTTAGTATTGAAATTAAACTTGAATACTTCTAAACATGAGTTCTAAATTATTATGATACTTTAAATGATTTTGATAAATAATCATAATTTGTATAATGTAGTACTATATATATTATTTGTAGTTGGCTCCAATTTAACTTTTTATTTAAGTTTGAAATCTTAGTTTTGATAAGAGATTTATTTTATGTATTTTAAATTATATAAAAAAATTGTACTCTGTAAATCATTAAAAGTTATTTAAAAATATAGTTTTAAAATAATCTTATTATTAATTATGAGTTATAAGGTAGTATTATTAGGTTTTATTATAAAATTATGTAATATTATTTTTTTAAAATATCTTATTTAAAAATAAAAAATTATTTTTAATTAAAATTAATCATTTTAATTTATAATTATTATTGAAATATAATTATATACTATATTAAAATTAATATATTAAATAAAATAAACTTATATTAGAATTGTTTTAAGAGAAAGCACATCCATTATGGCATTATGTGTGGGAAATACAGGAGGGTAAAAACAATAGGAGGTTATAAACCAATTTCCCACCCAACAAAAGTCGCACGTGAAGCTAGCTCATAGGTAGCCAACTACCACGATCAAGAAATACAAGCAGTCAAGCATAAGCTTCTCTTTCCCTCTGATTAGTTTTACATTTATATCTTGTCTCTCAAAGAGGTCCATGTTTAGGAACTGTTGATTAGATGTTAAACAGCTGCTAAATTAATTGATTGAAAAATAATTATTTAATTGTATGTTGTATTTTTATTTTATATATAAAATTTTATTTTTAATTTAAATATATATATATATATATATATATATATATATATTTTTATAACATGAATTATATTTTTTTTAGTGTTAGAAAAAAAATAATATATTTTTTTTACTAAATAAGTTAAAAATATAATTAATTTAATAATTAAGTAATTTATATAAATAAAAAAAATAATTGACAGCACTGTTGAACAACTTGATCGGTACCATTTTAAATAGATTCGTATTATTTTAGGATCCCGTTAATACTTTAGCCTTTGTCTTCCATCAATACAAATGAGCGCTGGTTCAAGTTAATTAAATTATTAATTAATCTCAAATTAAGGAATTTTTATCCTCTTTGTGACACTTTTTTTTTTTTTAGACTCAAATCTAAAAATTATCAAACTAGTTATTTAACTCATTTTTATATTTTATTTAATATTTTTAATAATTTATGGATTAAAAATATCTGTTACTATTTAAATCTCATCTTATTATATTCCACCACATTCAATTTAAAGTTGACTCATTATTATTATAGATACTTATATTTTTTTCTTGATTATTTTTGTAATTTTAGTTATCTTATTTAAATCTATTTGAAACAAAAAATATATCACATCATGTATCATCCTATTATAATCCTAACAAATTAAAAATTAAGTACAATAAAATAAAATAAATTTACAAAATTCATAAGTTATAACATGAATTATAATTGAAAATTATTGGATATAACAAGATATTATTGGATATCAGAACAAATAATCAAGTAACATTTATGTCGAGATATGTTATATATGAGAAATTATTTATTATTTTTGGAATAAGTAATAATGTAGTACTCTAAATCAATAAAATTTAAGATTAATGTAAATATTTTTTTAAAAAAATATAAATATTTAATAAATAATGAAGATAAAAATTAATATAAATGATAGAGAGTATAATTCGGAAGTAACGAGTTTATGAAATGTTCGTGAATTTAGCATCTCAATAATTGTTTTGTTTGGTTTAACGAAGGGCTTGTAATTGGGTACATACATTATCTTTTTTTTTTTTTTTTTTTCTTTTTTAAGCCAAACTGTATTTGGGATTAAATAGATGAAATCCTGTCATGCAATTAAAAAAATGGTTATGACTATAGGTAGAAATCACCAATACAAAAACGAAAAGCAATAGACACAAACAAAGATCAATACTTAAAATTATTGATCGATTGTGACGGGAACAAAGTAACGGCAATTGGCTAATAGCATCAAATTTTGAGTCGTTGGCCGCGAACATAATAGTTCACGTGCTCATCTAACCTTCCCCTACAGTTTTCAAATATTTTTCTTTTTAATTATTCTTGAATTCAAACTCTATAAATCGTCAAAGGACGAGAGTAAAGTGTCAACACAAGTGGAAAGTTTGAGGCCATGGCTACACAGTCCGTCTCAAGTAAGAAGGCGTGTGTGGTTGGAGGCAGTGGTTTTGTGGCGTCTCAACTGATCAAGCTTTTGCTCGAAAAAGGGTATGTCGTAAACACCACAGTCAGAGACCCAGGTTCGTCCTTTTCGTACTTCTCCAGTTTCGTTGATTCTTATGTTATGGCACTTGCTATTTCGTATTGAATTCTTATATTTCAGGTTTTTGCTTTGCTTATTTGACTTGTCATCATTTGAATTTTGTAGAATTCATTTATAGCATGTTATATTTTCTTGGGAAATTATCAAAAATAACAACCCTAAAATTTACGGTAACAAAACTAGTACCCCTATAATATTGAACATAAAATATTGAACAACCTAAATTATCGTCGTTCAATTCTAATTGAATGGGTATTAAAAAAAATGATAAATTAGTCATTTTTTTAATTGTAAAAATATAAGTTTGAACACAAGAAGTGCTAGTTTTATTATTATAAGTTTTAAGGGGCACTAGTTTTATTATTTTTCCTATTTTCTTTGAGACCACGTGCGGCACTTAGTTCTCCAAATGCTAAGCAATCAAATAGGTATTTTAATCGAAGAAGATAACCCTTAGAGAAATAAGGAAGAAAAAATTTGTATGACAAGTATGGAGCAAGGGTTACAAGGCTTGTTAATTTGTTGCTTGGTTTTTGGATATGTTACAGATGAGGTATTTATGTTTATTTATAAGCATTTACCTCCTAAACCAATGGTTGAGAGATTGATATATTTAAAATTGTCCTAGAAAATATCTTTAATAAATAATTGTAGTAAACATTCTAAATAATTCTAGGTGAATATCTAAAATAAATATCTAGATATTTAATTGGAGCATTCATTTGACAAAAATGAGCTTTTCCAATCTCAATTCTATCTATTTTGTCAAGCCCATAAGAATATAGTTCATTTGACTCTTTTTCGTGATATCATAATAATTGGGTCGTGACAATGTGATGCTCATTCCAAAAGCTAACCTAACTTATGATTCTTGTAAACTCCACCAAAATATTATATTTTATTGATGTGTAAGTTATCATTTTAATCACTAACACATCAGGGCAACAATAACTGCCCTCATGCCATACAAATTGGAGAGAGCAAGAGATTAATTCTTAATACTGCTAGTCTCCTTAAGCATACAATGTGACTTGTTCTTAGTTTCTTTATAACATCTGTGACTAAAGAGTGACTATTATTATGTATTTGAATGCAGAAAACCAAAAAAAGATATCACACCTTTTAGAACTGCAAGGAAAAGGTCATGAACTAAAATTATTTGGAGCTGATTTAACCGAAGAGGGGAGCTTTGATACTCCTGTAGCTGGTTGTGATGTGGTCTTCCATGTAGCTACACCAGTCAATTTTGCCTCTCAAGACCCTGAGGTGCTTTTCATAAAATAGAAGTTTTAACTCAGAATATCTATTGTATTAAATGACAATGCGAGTGTTGCTTTTTTTGGTTATCTAGAATGACATGATCAAGCCAGCAGTTCAAGGGGCACTAAATGTTCTGAAATCATGTGTAAAAGCAAAAACAGTTAAGCGTGTTGTTTTGACATCATCTGCTGCAGCTGTATCAATTAACTCACTTACCGGCACAGGGTTGGTTTTGGATGAAGGGAATTGGACTGATGTTGAGTTCTTGACTACTGAGAAGCCACCTACTTGGGTATAATTATTTCAACAATCTCCTTTAAGTTTCTTACTCGAGCTAAACCTTAATGCTTAAATGCATACTGGAGAAAAAAAATTCACAATATGCTTTATCCACATTTGTAGGGCTATCCTGTCTCCAAGACACTAGCTGAAAAGGCAGCCTGGAAATTTGCTGAAGAAAACAACATTGATCTCATCACTGTTATACCCTCTCTTATGGCTGGTCCTTCACTCACTCCAGATGTTCCGAGTAGTATTCACTTAGCAATGTCTTTAATTACAGGTTCATAACTGATAGATGAAATGTGTAACATGCAATTATTTGCATTGAATCATTGAGTGTTTAGTCCTCAACGGCTAGAGACAGAGGATTGTGTTTCTAATGGTATGTTAGTTTCTTTTCAGGAAATGAATTCCTCATAAATGGCATGAAAGGTATGCAAATGCTATCAGGATCTATTTCCATTACACATGTAGAGGATGTCTGCCGAGCTCATATCCTTTTGGCTGAGAAAGAATCGGCTTCCGGACGATACATATGCTGTGCTGTCAACACCAGTGTACCTGAGCTTGCAGAGTCCCTAAACAACAGATACCCTCAGTACAAAGTCCCCACTGAGTAAGCCTCTAACTGAGTTTGAAAAGACATGGCTTGCTTATTGTGCAATGATCTGGTTAAGGATTATGAAGTTGAAATTGAAAATTTAAAAGAGAAATCATTAGTTAATAGACAGGGCATAGGACACTTAAGTCGTTCTATGACCACATTTCATTAAGCTAAAGTTTTTGTTACATCTCTGTAATTGCAGTTTTGGAGATTTCCCTTCCAAGGCCAAGTTAGTAATCTCTTCAGAGAAGCTTATCAAGGAAGGTTTTGATTTTAAGTATGGTATTGAAGATATATATGACCAGACTGTGGAGTACTTCAAGGCTAAGGGGCTGTTGCAAAAGTAGAGGCTATAATAATAAATCATAATATAATAATATTATAACTCTCTCTTGTTAATGTATTGTTAATGTATTGTTAACCTTTGCGAGGCTGTGATAATAATATGTATTGTTAATGTATAACTCTATCTTGGCTGTACGCTATTTATATGATAGTGTCTATTGCTTAAGCATGTTATGTGGAGTGAGGACATCTTAAATAATTTGACCGAAGACCTGGCCTGGTGCTGAAATTGTTGTCCTTAAAATACTCATGTGCAAAGATTATTTTATGAAAGTATGAAACCACACAGGTCTTATGGCCTTATGTGTTAAGAAGGCATCGCAAAGGTTTTGTTTGAACTACTTTGAAACTTAAATTTCTATTGGGATGAAAACTCCCCCTTCCTCTATTGCTCAAGCCTTAGCTCGGGTTTATTTTTTAAAGAAACATTCATTAAAATGAGAAATAAACACATGAGTTTCAACAAAGCTAAATCTATAAACATTTTCAAAAATGAACAAATATACTTATTGTTTGGGTATTTGGGCATTGAGTCCGTCTTATAAATGAACTTTGTCAAACCCAACTGTTCGTTCAAACAACCTTTGGCATTGAGCCTATTTGGGATATTGTTACTTTGTGGAGCTCGTCTGGACCGTCAGCTCGCCTACTCATTGGTTATGTTGTCGGCTCGGTTAGATCGTACAGCCCGCCAGGCCGTTGTCATCTACTCAAGCAGCCCGATAGATTGTTTCAAGGATCCAAGGGATTTGTTTCCCTCTCTACCGACCATTCGCTTTGACACCTGATAATACTTGCATATTCTTGAAATCAAGGGACATTTTTAAGAGTTACTTTCTAGTTTGGTGGACCAATTATCTTGTTACATTTGTATATCATGGTACCTATACATACCCCCAACATTCTATCATTTAAGAGATCGAAACATCCATCGCTTTGAACCTATTGTATTAATTAATCTCTAAATACTTGTATTAAAAAAATGAGATATAATATTTAGAGAAACTATGTGAAAAATGCAAATAAAAACCTATACGGAATAAATTAGAAGTGATATAAATAAATAAAAAAACCTTTTTTATCGTAGCTATTTTTCTAACGCATAAGTATAAAAGTTTTTTTTTTTTTGGAAACTCACAAAACAAGCTTAAATTGTACTAATATTCATAACTTATTTGAGTTGATCTTTTAGACTAAACAACAGGTAATTTAATTTTTATTCGAACTATATTTTAATCTTTTAACTATTTTTTTTAATATTTAATTTTTTAATTATTTTTTATTAATATTTAATCCCTAATTTTTTAAATTTGATAATATTAATTTAATTACTAATTTTTTGTGGAATTTAATATCTAATTTTTTTTGCTTTTTTTTTTTTCCTTCCTTTTTTTAACGAATAAATATTTATAAAAAAAACTCCTAAAATTATCGAACTACCTCAAACCTATATTTTCGTTTAAAAAAAAATAGACATTAAATTCCACAGAAAATTAATAGTTGTACTAATATTGTCAAATTTAAAAGGTTAGGGGACCAAATGTTAAGAAAAATAGTTAAAAGACCAAAATATAAATTGAGTAAAAATTATAGAACTAAATTTTAAGAAAAAATAATTAAGGTACCAAAATATAAATTGAGTAAAAATTAAAAAATTATAGGTATTATTTAGCCCTTATTTTACGATATATCTTGATCAATATTTAAAACAATATTTAAGATATTTTTTAATTTCTTCAATTTTCTCTTCCTTTATAAATTTATATATTATAAAATATGTTACATCCAATATAATCCATACACATGCACATAGAATTTTTACACATGCGTTGCACTTGTAAAATTTGTTCACACTCATATAACAGTTTGGTTTCTTTGCATTATTTATATTCTTATTTTGGTACCCTTTTTATTATTATTCTCAATTTGGACATATCAAATACCCAATTTGGCAATGTCAATTAGTATTTTACAATTAATTTGAATTTCTTGACACGTGCCAATTTTTTTAAGGGGAAAACAGTCTTGATACTATTGCTATTATTTGGTTATCCAGACTGTTTGAATTCAAAAAGAATATTCACTCACATGTTCTATATCCTTTACCCCAATAGCTATGGATAAAAATTTGTAGTTTCACTTTAAGAATGAAATGATTATCTCATCTATGCTTTCACGTCCTAGTATTTTCCAGCAAACAAGAATTTAATATCATCCTAAACATTAACGAAGATAATTATAAGATAAAATAGCGAAAATTCCCACTTATCACTAATGATTATACAAACTTGTCATAAAAAAATCCATACGAATGACACTTCTCTTCACCATCTCAACCTACAAGTAAACTTAAGCTTCTTTTACACAAAAAGGAATCTAACAATTCAAACTCAAACTAAATGCACCTACCAAGAACTAACTAAACCAAACATGAGATACAATTATCAAGTTGAAACAATTCAATCCATGGGAAAAAAAGACTCATTTCTTTTCCTATTTTCCAAAACAATTAGACACCCAAAACCAAAATCTACACATACATCGACTAAGGCCTTGTTTGATAACGATTTTAATTTCTGATTTTTTAAGTGATTTTTCAATGAAGTATGTTTGATAACGATTTCTAATTTTGATTTTTATATTTTTAAGGAATCACTAACAAAATATGGGGTGATTCATAAATATTTAAAAATAAGATTTATCAATCAGATTTTTGATTTTTGATTTTTTTTATTTTGACCAAATATTTTTTTAAAGAGTAAATAAATTCTTATAACTTTTTTATGATTAAATATTAGAATAAAATGATTAGAAATTTCAAATTTATAAAAAATAATCAAAAATTTTCTTTATTTTTAAATTTAAAAAATAAAAATATATAAATAATTACCAAACAACTTAGAAGTAATTTTTGATTTTTTTCTTAAAAATCACTAAATAGAAAATGTTATCAAACACATTTGTGATTCTTTTTATAAAATAATCAAAAATTATAAAATCAATTATTTAATCATAAATTATAAATAAAAATTGTTGTCAAGCATGCCCTAAGTTAATAAACATAAAAAGCAACAAACGAAAAAACCCACAAAATTTAGTTGGCCATCCATAATAACATAGAATAAAACTGAAACTTTAACCCATTTACGAGTTTGTTCGTCGTGGTAGCTAACAAAGCTTTATACACTGAAGTCAGTTGAGCCAAATTAGACCACCATTTTGATTCTCATTTCCAATTTGAGCCTCCATTTATGGGGTTATTGTTGCTGTATTGGGGGCTTTACGAGATTGAATGACAGTGACATCCTTGATGATCAAGTCAAATTCAAGTTCTAGAACCTTCATTGTGTCGTGCTCAGTGTAGAGATGGCAAAATAATCCGTTTGGATCGGAGCTCCGTGAATCGATCCGATCTGTGATCTGCTATGAATCGGGTCAGTGTGGATCGAAAGCGGATTGGATCATGATCCGAATTGAAAGTTAATGGATCAGTTCAAAACGAATTTCTCATGGATCGATCCATTCTGGATCCGTGGATCCAAATAAAATCTGAAAAAGTTGAAAACCTAAATTTTGAGAAAACCTCTACAGCGAGTCTTCGTCTCCGTCGCCTCCGAGTCTCTTCACAGCGAGTCTCCGACTTTTCAATCGTCATCACCGACAGCAATCGTCCTCCAGTCGCGAGGTATTCTCTTTGGCTTGTGTCTACCATTTTTCTATCCTTATTCATAGTAGTCCAAACTTCTGTGAGAATAATAGTAAAAAAAAAAAAAGGGAAAGAACCATTTTGGCTCTTTCATCCATTTGAAAATGGGGGAGCTTGAGAATAGAGAACTCTTTTGGCTTCATACAATTTATATTAAAAATTTCAACTTGAAGAAGTGATTTCGGTATTGGTAATATCTATGCTTCTTTTCTTACCTCTTCCTCTGTATATGTATTTCCTTTCCTTGTTCCTTGTTTCGATCATATGAACATATAAGTAATGTTTCTTGAAAACTTTGAGTGTTTTATCTTGAGAATCTGCTACTCCTTTGTAGACAAAACTTCAATCAACTGTGTGGTTATATTTCCAAAAACTATTTTATGTAAATTGCAATGAAAACTGGAATAGTCTACCTTTAGGCTTCGACCAATACTATTTTAGAAAGACAAGGAATGTTTAGTTTAAGTAGAACTTTAAGGTTTGTTTTGGAGTTTTTTACATATGTTATACTAGTTTTACCAAAGCATGTTCTATACAAATCAAACTGAAAACTCTATTTCAACATAATTTTTGTTTTGTGATTTTGAAATGATTTTATAAATTGGATTTGTAATACTAGTAGTGACTCATCATGATGGCCGTCCTTGTTGTATTATTATTCAACACACTTTATTTATTTTAGTCTAGCCACTTTTAGCCAAACTGCTGGTATACATTTACATGTCTCTCTCAAAAATTGGAATATATATGTTAGGAAAATGCTATGCATAACTTGCAACTTGTTTGAATATTTAGAATTCAAGGCTACTTTTTTTTATAAGTTGTTTAATGATGTTATTTGTTGTAGCTTTTGGCATGGATGATCTATCTGATCATTCGTCAATACCTTTAGATGATTATCCACCACTAGAAAATCCAACACAAATAAATTTGAGGGACACATAATGTAACGCCCCAATATTTTACATACAAATAAGGGCATTATCTAAACATTTTAGAGATTGAAAACCTTGATACAATTAATTGTGGCTTTATTAAAAGAAAAATTGAAAAATTGTATAGACATTAAATGGAAAAAGATTTTATAGCTAAAAACCTTATAAAGAAAAACTTGCCAAAAAGTTTAGTACTTATTAAAGTTTACAATTTATTAGCCAAAAAAAAAGGGAACTTAATCTTAAGGAACCAATAACAATCCTCAAGCATTGCCAAATTCTCATCATGATGTTCCTGAAAACGTGAAAGGAAGCTTGGGGTGAGTGAAATCACTCAGTAAGCAAACTTACCTTACTTGAAACATTAAGCAACCACATGTAATAAACAATTTATTCAAGACAAACAACATGTCAATGCTTGTGTTTTCAATATGAATGTCGATGTAATGCATGGTCTCTACTTAAACAATGATCTTTGAAAACCATATTTCAAATAATGTCGTGACTCGTATCCAAAACATACAAAAACTTATCTTTCTTAATAGGTCGCTTCTCATAGCAAAACGTTCAAAAAAGATCTTTCTCAATATGTCACGACTCATTACAAAACTGTTCAAAAATATATTTTATAGAATGCCATGAACTCTATCGCATGAATGGTGGAGCCAATACAAAATGTCACCCGTCGGCAACCAAAACAATAAATCACCCGTCGGTGATTAGCACGCGTGAAGGGTAAGTGTAAGTGAGTCATAAAATCGTAGGGTCAAGGCTGGAATTCCATAACAAATGCTCACATGCAAAAATACGTCCAAACCATATGGTAAGGAACCAAATATCCTCGGGTACCCAAGGACACCTCCCCTACACGGCTCAAAACAATTACAATATGCTCCTAATTAGAGTCCAATCATAACGATGGTCAAAAGCATTCTATCAAACCATTTTCAAAAATTTGTTTGATTTTTAAAGTCGAAAGTTATAATTCAAAACATGAGTTTTTAACATTAAAAGTTTTGAATGTCATGCATATGAACATGCTTATGCCAATACTACATAACCAATAATCAATTATGCAAACACAAAACACATATACATACGAAAATGAGATCACGATATCTATTTAGCCATAACGGTTACAAACAAAACATATATGTAAAAACAATCATGAAAATATTCATACACAAACAAAGTAAACAATACTTAATATTACAAGTAGGGTTAGTCTACTTACTTGATACGAGCAACCAATACTGCTAAAATCACCGACTAATTCAACTGAATTTAGCCTAAATAAATTATAATTGTATAATTATTAGATACTCATATTATATTAGGTATCCTCCTTTATATATATATATATATAGTAATACTTAGGTCTAACTCTTGTTTTTCCAAAAGTTTCATATTTTTATTCACAAAATTATTAGTTGTTTCCACTGTCAGCAGAAACTAAATAATTAATTTCAAACTTAATTGGTGTCATAAGATTACCAAATTTTTCAGAGTTTTCATAGAGGTATAGTAAAATTTTCAATAATTTTTTTAGGTAAAACCGAATGCTAAACAATTACAAAAGTGATTTTTATTCGATAACTTTTAAAACTGCCAGTATAAGAAAATCAGCAATACTACTGGACTTAAACAATTTTAGAAAAATATTGGAAAATCATATCAAATTGAAATTTTAATCGTAGTTTTATAACTTAAATATTATTATACATAAAAATTTACAAATACTTTGGAATCTGTTTTCATAGGTAAAACGGGTTTTGAAACTAGTTCAATAAATTTGCTGTAAAATATTTGAGCAACAAACATATATAAATCAAAAATTCATAACATATATATATCTGATCTAAAAATCATAAAATTTTATCAAATAATAAATAAGACCCATATAACGTATTATAAAAATTTTCACAAATGTTTAACATTTATAACACCATAAATTAATTCCAAACTTTTCGTTTTAATCTGTCAGGTTTCCTGTTTCCAGCATAAAATTTTGACTTCAAAAAAATTATATTAAATTAAATACATCGAATTTTATAAAGGTTCCAAAGACAAAATTTTTCTTATTGTGTATAGTTATAAAGACAAAAATTTTATCTTCAAATTAAAATCAAAACCCATATAAAACAACCCTAAAATTCGAGTAGTTCAAAAACTGACAGATTCAAAACACAAACTTCACAAATTCATAACAAATTCAATATAAATGATATTTTGACAAATAAATATTCGTTGAACTCTTCAAGAAGTCTAGTTTAATATAAAAATAGTTTAAGATTTTATTGAATAGTATAAGGTTTGCAAACTAATTTATTTTAAAGATTCTGCAGAAAATTTGCAAACAATTACTTTATAAAATTTCTTAGAAAAATTACTAAACATTAACCATAAACCCTTAAATCATAACTGATAAAGTGATGGAGGAAAATTAACAAACGTACCTAGTTTACTTCATGAACTTCTATTCTCTTATGACTGTTGTTGTGAAAGACATATGTGAGAAGAATAGACGTAGGATTTTTGTTTCTCCTTTGGTCTAGTAAATGATTTATATATTTTGTTCTAATAAAGAGTTTATATGTGAATAGAAACCTATTCTTATTAGGATATTCTAATTATTATTGTCATATTCTTTGAATTAAATAAGAGTCCAATATACCTTAGACAACAAATTCAAACCTACTTTCTGCTTTATCTTTAAAGAGTTTATTTATACTTATAATTCTATTTTAAAATTATAACTTACTCTCAAATAACTCTTTATTTTTTAATAATTAATGTTATTTGAAAATTTAGGATATTACACATAATCTAGTCGAAGAGTACCTACACAAGTGAATAGAAGTAGTGAGAATTCTAAGAAAAATTTAAAATATGCTGCTTGGAACTATTATAGTAGGGAGCTAATCAATGGAGAGTGGAAAGTCATTTGTATGTATTGTAGTCAGCATTTGGTAGGAGATACTGGAAAAGGGATTACCCACTTGAGAAATCATACAAAAAGATGCCCAGTAAGAAAAGAGAGGGATGAGGCAAGGTGAGCAACTTTGAATGCAAGTAGATCTGCTTTAGATAGTCCTCAATTGCAAGCTATGCACTTTGATCCAGAAGTTGCAAGGGTTGAGTTGGCAAACATGATTATTCTTCATGAGTACCCATCATCAATTGTTGATCATGAGGGATTTAAAAGGTACTCACATTCATTTCAACCATTATTTAAGATTATTTCAAGAAACACAATAAGAAATGACATTTTAAAGATTTATGAGGTAAAAAAGAGAAGATTATAGAGTTGCTAGAGACTAATTCAAGCAGATTGGCTATTATTACCGATATGTGGACTGCCTCTAACCAAAAGAAGGGTTATATGCTATAACTGCTCATTATATAGATGAGTTTTAGAACCTCAAATGCCACATTATAAGGTTTATGTATGTGCCGTGTCCGCATGATGCTGAAACTATTAGGGATGTGTTGATGGACTCTTTAGAGGAGTGAAAAATTGATCACAAGCTATCAAGTTTAGTTTTAGATAATTGTTCTACTAATGATTCTCTCATTGATATTATTAAAGAAAAGCTTCCATGTAATTCACTTCTTTTAGGTGGTTCTATATTGCATATGCGATATTGTGCACATGTTTTGAATTTAATTGTGAAAGATGGATTAGAAGTCATTGGGGATGGGCTTGATAGAATTCGTAATAGTGTAGCTTATTGGTCACTTACTCCAAAACGTAAGCAAAAGTTTGAAGAACAAGCTAAGCTATTAGATTCCCTTTGTAGAAAGAAGTTGGCTCTTGATTGCAAAGCAAGGTGGAATTCAACCTATGTCATGTTATCTATTGCTTTAGCTTACAAAATTGTCTTCCCACATATGAAACAACTTGATACTTGATATAAAACCTTGCCTCTTGATACTGATTGGGTGTTAGCTGATGAGGTTTGCCAAAGGTTGAAGTTATTTTATGATGTGACTGAGATGTTCTCTGGTACTAAATATCCTACTGTCAACTTAGTGTTTCCAAAGATTTGTGAGGTTAAGTTATCATTATTAAGTTGGCAAACATCAGAACATGAAAAAATCATAACTATGGCATCAAGTATGAGTACTAAATTTGAAAAATATTGGGATGTCATAAATGGTGTGATGGGTGTGGCAACCATTTTAGACCCAAGGTACAAGATGAGATTGATTGAGTACTATTTTCCCAAAATTTATGGGATTGCATCTTGGGAGCATGTTGCTAGACTACGTGACATGTTTTATAACTTATTTATTGAATATCAACAAGCAGATCAAGCTAGGAGAGAGGAACCTGATCGACATGTTGAGTCCTCATCACTTTCAAGACATACTGCTTCTATGGATTATGTTGATGCTTTGTCAGACTATGACTTGTATATATCAAGAATAACATGTTATGATCAAGTTAAGTTTGAATTGGATGTTTACCTAGAGGAGCCGGTTCTACCTAGAAATATTGTTCACTCTAGCACTAAAAACTCTTGTGACTTTGATATCCTAGCTTGGTGGAAGACAAATGGGGTTAAATATCCCATTTTACAAAGAATAGCTAGAGATATTTTAGCGATACCTGTACCTATTGTAGTTTCAGAATTAGCTTTTAGTACTAGTGGGAGAGTTGTATTGAAGCATCGTAGTAGACTTCACCCCAACACAATAGAAGCTCTGATGTGTGCTCAAGATTGGTTATAGACAGAGATAGATGGTATGATTTATCTTATATTTTACTTCTATTTTAGATTTTATCTTTTTTGTTTAATTATTATTTTTTCCAAACATATGTTAAGTATTATGTTTTTAAAATATTTATTTGAATTCTTTCAGATAAAATTGCTTACAAATTTCCCAAATATGAAGCTGAAGATATGGACGAGAAAAATGGAGAAGATGGGGTACAATCTTGGAATTAAAATATTAATTTTGGAATTAATTTCACAACTTAATTATTGTGCTTGCTTATTTGACAGGATGCAATAGCATTAAGTGACTGGTAAGAACGATAACGGTGAATAGAGGAACAACCAAGGTATGCCCACTACAGATCTCTTTGGCGTAATGCCTTTTCTTCAATTTGGCATCGTCAACCAAATCTTTAATTTGGCTTGTCTTTCCGTCCACTGTAAACCAAAGTACTAATTTAGCTTTTGCACCTTTACAGTCTTCCACATAACTTTGTACCTCTTTTTTCAGTCGGCATTTGTTTTGAAGTTTGTAACATATCACGACTATAGAAGTAAGAAAAATTCTAACATCTGTGTAAAAAATGACATAGGGATCAAGTACTTTAATCTTGTTTTGATATAATAATGGAGAAGCCTTGGTTAACATGGTTTGATTACAGTGTTTTCATATTCTTTATCCATCTCTTTGGGCATCTACTAGAAGGTTTGGTTTCCTTTATAGAAAGCATTTTAATCTTTTTCTAAGCAGTGTTGTTGAAGTGTCTCATTACTGTCATTTTGATTTGTGAGGCATTTGTGTTTTACTTATTTTTCTTTATGGGCTAAAGTATTGTTTTTGAAGGAGGTGGATAGTCTCTGGCTCTCTGCATGTTGAACAGTTAATGGAAGTGGCATAAGGAGGGTTGCATTGAGGTCAAGCATCTTTAATGGTTTACACTTTACAGCTATACCTTTTTCTTTTTTTTAATTCTATTCAACCAATTGTAGAAAACTAAAGAATGTTGGATCTCCGGCCAATTGTAGTTTCTCTGGTGGAGAAAGATGCTGCATAGTTTACTAGGATGAGTTTTTATATTTTTGTTAATTTTGATTTAGCAGATTTAGAAAACATTCTTATTGATTTGACGTAAACAACTTAATTCATGGAACTGCTCATTATAAAATTAGAATCACATATATGCTGAATTGAGAGTGATGCATATTCAGCTATTCACATTTCAATCACATATTCACTCTCAATAACTGATATCCACATTGTGTGTACTCGACATTGTTGGCGTTGAGTTTGATGAAGAAAAAAAATATTTGGGTGAAGGAACAAGTGATAGAGAGGACATACGATCATAAAAAAGTGTATTCAAAATACACATAAAAAAAGTTTATTTTAGAGAGAGAGAGAAAGAAAAAGAAAAAAAAATGGATTAGTGGATCGGATCATGAGTATCCACGATTTGTGGATCAAACTCATGATTCGATCCACGGATCAACTTGGAGCAGTTTAAAGCGGATCTTTTACATTTCAAATCGGATCAGATCTTGACCGAATCGGGTCAAATTCGATCCACTGCCATCCCTAGCTCAGTGGGTTCAACAGTGGCCATGAAAAATATTTTTCTAACTATTTTACCCTTAAAAAATTGACATGTGTTTGGCACATGTCAAAAAGTTCAAATTAATTACAAAATATTGTTCAATTTTATCAAATTAAGTATCAATTAATTTAATAAAAGTATTTAATGTATCTTAAATGAGAATAAAAATAAAAATACAAAAATAAGAATATGAGCATATCAATACCAAACCTCTTATAGTACTTAAGTATTGTGAATATCCCCTAATCTAAAAATCGATTATTTGTTTATTTATTTTTACATAAAAAGGTACAATCGACGAGTATAAGAGATTGTTTTGACTGCTGCAGCAGTCCAAAACCGCCAGTCTTAGAAGGGCCGGACCCGGATCGTTGATCCGAGAGCACAAAAGTATGAACAAAAACAAATAATCGGAATACGGTGTCGTCTTATGCTTGTTTAGGGGAAACTAACGAATCGTACGGAACAGTAAGCAGATCCTCAGGAACTTGGGGTCATGGGTGTGGTATGAATTATGATATGGTCTAGTTAGACCGTAAGAGAAACAACTGAGAGAGATACAGAGAAAATAAGTAGACGGCTCAGGGGCTTTGCGATTGAGGCCCGAAGACCATAGACGTCCATAGTGTTCCTCCCCAATCTCAATTTTCCCTCCCTTTTCACTTTCAACGTCAATGTTTCATCCTTAGGGTTTTTAATCTCTTAGCTTTATTTCTCTTTCACGTTAGCCCCATAAAGCCAGCATCAAGAATCAACAACCAACGATTGGATTTACCGAGGGACAAGTGAAAGAGGCAATGTCGAAGAAGAAAGGCAGTGGCAACATTATGACTCTCAAGGACTTCCATGGCGGTTCTATTCCTTCTGATCTCCCTCTCCCTTCTGCTCCTGGTGTGTAAGTCCCTTTTACACCCTCTTATTCATTTAATACGTGATCCACTGTTTTATTATGTTCGATAAATTTTGACGATTTTAGCTGGCTCTGAAACTAAATGCCCTTGGTAATTCTCTGTCAAATTTTCTACCTTCTTGCAGAACTGTCCGACCTTCAGATCGTTTTGGTTATGACCGACAATCTACTTGGGGAAACCCAGGTGATCGATCAGATCACCGTTCCCGACCTCACACGTCACCAGCAACCAGACAGTTTGATGATAAATCCCCATTTCTAGCTCATTCTGTTCATATAGGACGGAACTTTGATGAGGATGAGAGGAAGCCGCTTGATGGTGTATCTGCTCCGCGCCGGACGATAAGCGATGAGAGTATCCAATTGCCATCAGCTCAGGCCAAGCTGAAACCGGAATCTGCACAGAATTCTGGTTCGTGCAGTAGGCAGGGATGGGCTCCAAGTTCTTCATTGCCGATCAGTATGGGGAATTCATTTTCGGAAAGGGTTAATGAGCCAACCCGAGCTTGGGTCGATTCTCAGAATTTAGATGGCAGCGTTGGGCAGGGTGGTGAAGGGACTTATCCTAATGCATGGGCGGCTAGGAAGGAGGCAGGAGGTGTTACTGAGAGAGTTCAATGTGTATGGTCTGCACCCAGTGCTGTTTCCAAGTTGGCTCATGCTAGTGCACTTGAAAAGGTATCTTCTGGTAAATGGCACTCAAAGTATTCTATCCATTATCAAACAGATGTAGAAGCCGTACCGTCTTGTGAAGCAGAGGGTGGATTGGACTATAAGATTTCTGGTATTACTCATAACAGGATGGATGCAATTGGTGGGAGGGAATATCGTAATGTTAACCTGGCAAAGCATGACGAAAGGAATCTGAATATTGGCAACAGCCATCAGACTGGTAGGAGGGAGGTGGTAGATTTTGAAAGGGCCAGGATTCCAGTTGCTTCTGAGGTACTGGAGATCAACCCAATTAATTATGTTGATAGGGGTCGAGCAGATCATGATGATGGTAAGTTTGTTGGTTCTGAGTCACACACTTCTGTGCACTTGGAGCCTTCAGAACGATCTAAGTTGAAGTTACTTCCAAGAACGAGGCCAGTGGAAAGTTTACAGTTTTCTGGAGCTGATCGTGCTCAGGTAGCAATGAAGTTATAACATGGGACCTTTTTTTTTTTTTTTTTTTTTTTTTTTACCTATTTGGTGCACAGAATTCTATTCTAAACCAGGTGCACTAAATTCTCTGTCTTTGCTTTACAGGCCTATCAACTGGCAACCCAATCTGGTCATACTGAAAATGACAATGAAGTGCATGCAAACAGGAATCCCGCAAAACCAGGGTTAGCAAGCACCAAAAGTGGGAATCAGGCCCAGGAGCGTCCCAAATTGAATCTAAAGCCTCGTTCACAGCCTCATGAACAAGTGGAAGCAAATGTTGAAAGAGGCAGGTTAGTAATTCAATGCATACTTTTTCATTAATGAATTCTTCTGTTATTTGTTTCTTTGTAAACCAGTAGGATATTCTTGAGAGTCAAAGTGATTCATCACAGGAGTGAAACTCATATACTACGTGTCTATGATGTGGTCTTAGTTGGCTATTTGATGATATCAACGTGGTTTACACTGCTTCAAGTTTTTTTCTTCTATATTTTGAAGGTTTTTTAAAGTTTATTATATCCTGCCCCTAGTGTTTAGATGACCAAATACATGGATGTCATAATGCAATTGGTTAAGACAAGTGAAAATTAATTGGTTTCTACGTGTCTGTGATGGTTGCCCGTTTTACTGTTTCTGACTTTCAGATGGTTTCATCAACTTTAGGCCATATGACCTTATATAAGTTTTAGACAACTGCTAAATAGTCGAGACTATATGTAGCTGAAAAAAATACAGTTTGCCTTCTAGTGGTTTGACTGTTTATCTATGCCTGGTTGATGAACTGATACTCTTCTTACTTAGAAATCGAAGTTTAACTATGCTTTTTCTTTGGTGGTTGCCCATAAAATGAAATATCTGTAAATAGACAATGTCCAAGTTTTAAGTTACAGGATATAGGTAATGGGGTCTGTGGTACCCATATTATTACTGTGGTACCCCTTCTCCCCTTAATATTTTTATTAAAGGGTGCCGTTTTAATATCCAAGATTCTTCTTTAGTATCCTTTTTGTCAAAATGCTACAATTACTCCATTTTTTGGTCAAAAAGGAGGTATTGTACTATTGTGCACAACACATATATTTAATAATGAGGTAATTTTGATTTTTATTTTTAGAAAGGAAAAAAAAAGATTATAAAACTATATTTTTTGCTGAGCAACAAGTCATCCCACTCTACCTTTTGAGTTTTTATAATTTCTTTATTTTATGGTTTAATTGTATGATATAACCTCCCTTTTTGTATAAAGTTTTATTTCTAACTCCTCTCATAAAAAAAAACATATGTTTATTTTTCTTATAACATAAATAAATATATATATTTTTTTTTACTGAGAGGGGTTAAAAATAAAATTAGTTGAATGATTAGGTCATTTATTCATCGAAGGATAATTTTATTTTATTTTTTGCAAATATAAAATTTATTTCCTTAAAAAATCACTAGAATATTTTTTATTAATTCTTAACTATCCATGTTTTTATGTTTTAGGAACAAACTACTCACTGTAAGCAAAATTTACAAGCTACTCACATGGGTAGCTAAGATTTAAAAATAATAATGCAGTCGATTTCTTAAGGAAATAAAATTAATATTAGGAAAAAAAAGGGTTGTGTACAATGACTTTATGATTAGCAAAAATGTAGTTTTCTAATCATTTTTTTTCCTAAAAATAAAACCCAAAATTACAACTCATTATTAAGGACTTGGAATTACCAAGATAATATATGCAGAACAAGATAAGAGAGCAATCAAGATAAGATTTGCAGAAGAAGACAAGTAAAATCTACTTTATGTGTTATATTTATCTGTTTGTATAATATGTGTGTGGCTATAATAATGTCAATATATAATATTAAGTGTAATAGTGACATTTGTCCAAACCTTTGGATAAGTGCTACGTAAAGTTAGTCAAGATGTAGTAAATAGGTAAATAGTAGGTGTCAAGTGGTAATTAATATATAAGACAAATAGTGAATAGTGGTAGTAAATAGTGAAGACAGATCTCTACTATGAATAGAAGAAGCTTGTATCGAAGAGAGGCAGATTTGGCCTTCTCTCTAGTTTGTAATACCAAGTTCTCACTGTAATATAAATAAAGAGTTGCTCGCTTGTATTATATTTGTATCAGAGCAATTAAGTTGTGTGTTTTCTATGTAATGGTATCAGAGTAAAGTAGTTTTTTAATTTTGTGTGTTTATGGTATCAAAGCTTATCCCTAAAAATCTATACTCACTATTTCAAAAAATTTCTATATAAGAGTTTGTTTCTTATATCTTGTTTCATAGATGCTTTTCTTATATACGAGTCTTCTAAAGAGTCTATCTAATAGTTTATCTCTTATATTATCTTTTAGAGAGTCTAAACACAAAATCCACTAAACCAAATAGTTTTCTTATATTCATAAATATTCTCAAAGAATGCTCTGTGGCTGCTGCTAGAAACTTATCTTTCACATCATAAAAGATAATAGTTTTTGGCTATAATCTCAGGAATTTACACAATCCCTATTTCTCCAAACCTATATGATTTGTTGAGTGGTTGTAGAAGAAAGAGTTTTGAGCAACAACTGTTTAAAGAGTTGAGGGGTCGTAAGACCCTGCTAGACTCCCAGTCCTACACAATATACTCTGCTCTATTGTAAATCCTCTTGAGCTATTTAGAGATCATTTTAAGATAAATCATTCAAGGTAGCAATTATGAACGCATAGTTCAAGAATCTCATCTTCCTGATGAAGATATTAACTTTCTTGTTGAAAAAAGATAATTAAGTATTTGTGATCCAGTACGGTAGTAGTTCGAGTAATCTAAATGCAGAAGATTGGAGAATTCTTCCACCAACAATTGATCCAATACCAGACAGTCTTTGGAAAATAATGAATAATAATGAAGTCCTAAAAACTTTTATCCAAAACCTCCCATAAAAAATTCAGAATTCAATACTTGAAAAAGTCATTGAAGAACCCCATATCAGAAGAAATAATAATTTCAATCATATCAGAAAAAAGAAAAAAGGTACTTACAAGATTCTTTGAAAGAGATCCAGATTCATACAATGTCAAATATACATTATTTGCACCAATAAGATATTGGACTCTTGAAGAAATATGGTCAAGTGAGCATCTTTTCTTTGATGAAGTTAATGACCCAGTTACATACTATGTAACATGAACTTATATCCAATGGCCATCATGTTTGAACCTCAATTTTTTCTAGATCTCTGATATGAAGGAAAGGTTCTACATTTCAAGAAATTGTTCAGTCTAATTTTTTAAGACATTGACCAGTTGATACTCATTAATGGTCACAAGATAGAAAGAGAAATAACTGTCATTATTCAACTGTCAAACATGTGGGATAAAAGAATTCCTCCAAGGAAAGGTATTTATGAAACAAGATATAAGAAACAAAGTCTTATATAAATTTTTTTTTTTGAATAGTGGGTATGGATTTTTAAGAATAGGCTCTGATATCATAAACACATAAACACACAAAACTAGAAAACTACTTTATTCTGATACCATTACATAAAAAACACAATTGAATTGCTCTGATACAAATATAATACAAGCAAGTAACTCTTTATTTATATTACAATGAGAACTTGGTATTACAAACTAGAGAGAAGGCCAAATCTGCCTTCTTCAATACAGGCTTCCTCTATTTATAGTAGAGATCTACCTTTACTATTCATTATTTGTCTTATATATTAATTACCACTTGACACATATTATCTACTTATTTACTATATTTTGACTAACTTTACGTAGCACTTATCCAAATGTTTGGACAAGTGTTTCTATTACACTTAATATTACATGCTGGTATTATTATAGTCACACATGTATTATACAAACAGATAAGTATGGCACATAAAGTAGATTCTACTTGTCTTTTTCTGCAAGATCATTGACCAAAAATAAAGTTACTGTAGCATTTTGACTAAAAAGATATCAAAGAAGGAACTTCATGTAACAAAATGGAACCCTTTAATAATATGGGAGATAATGGGTACCACAGTGAAAATATGGTTACTACTAAGTACCAGATCCTATGAAATGTCATCTTATTCATCTTTTATCAAAGGATTCTGAAGGGAATCTAAGTTGTTTCTATCACTAGAAACCTGACTTTTCTTAGTATCCGTGATACAGGAATTCATTGTTTGGTGATGCTCGACCAAGAGAACTGGTAAATGTTTTTAGTTGGTGCTTGTTCTTGCTTCTCCCACTGACCCTCCCCCTCGTCCCCCTTTCCTTCTCTTCTTCAAAGCTCTCACTCATTGATATTGATAACTCTCTGTCCTTCCTACTTGTATTACTACTAGTGTGGCTTGTTCCCTGCTCTTTAGTTTTTGCTAACCTATTTTCAGGTTCTGAAGGAGAGAGGAGTAAATTATACTGGAGTTGTCCTGAATTCTCAAAAGTAGCAACTTCAACTCTTTCTTCTTCTTGTTCTTATAAATCTCTCTCTCACACACACACGCGCGTGTGTAATATAGTTCAATACTTTGAAATGGTATTAACTTGCACAATTTTTGAATTTCTTCAGGGTTGAGTATCATGTTCAGTTTGAAGGAGTTTCTGGGCATACAAATGCTGCACACAACAGTGATAAAAACGACAATCAGCCTCTGGAAGATAAAACTGGAAAGAAGAGTGAGAGGAGGAACCACCGGGTAGACACTGAGAGGAGGAGGGAGCATAGTGTTGGAAAAGAGAGGGTTGATGTGCAGAGGAGAAACTGGTGTAATGAGAATAGGAAGAATAGAGAGAATGAGAGGCAGCACCAGCATAAGCCAAGCAGGCTGCCTTCACCAGAGACCTGGCGTAAGCCAATGGAGCAGCCAAAGCAGACTTCTGCTGATGCTGCTGGTCTGCGACATGGAAAGGTGGCCTCAGCCATTGATCTTGTCCAAACATTTTCTAGATCAGTCTCTGACCCAAACAGTGATCAACACTCTAGCAAAAGAGGTCTCTCAGGCCCAGGTCAGGTACCTTTCTCAAGGTTGATGGGTCCAACACCTAGGCCTCAGGTCAATGGATACTAAAAAATTGGGTTGTTCGCAGAGCAAGTTCATGATTTAATACCATGAAGACATGAAGATTAAGATTCAATGACTGGTAAATAAATATATTGATCGATCATTTGAAGAGTGATCATGCGCTGCTGATGAGCACATTGAATTGACTTTAACCTAGTTGAGCTTTTGTGAGAAAATAATTGCCGTACAATGTCCAGTTTTCTATAATGGATGGCACAAGTTTTCATTATTTTCTCAATTTTTGTTTAGTTTTTATTTGGCTTTTGGTTCCAATTTTAAACTAATATGTTGTCAGGTTTTTAAGTGAAAGTGGTCGTAAGAATGAGGTCATTGTATTTGGAACTCGAGTTTACCATGCGGCTTGCACGACCTCTTATATTATAGGGTTGGGGTGGCAAAAGAAGGCTCATGGAATCACTTGATATCTATTGGTAGTTCAGTTGAGTCTATCGTTCTCTAAGTATAGGAAGAACCGCACCAATTGCATCCGTTTTCCACACCAAAAGGGTGTTTATTTATTAAACTAAAAAAGAAAAATAAAAAAAAGAAAGAAAGATAAAGGCTTCTCTCAATTGTTTTGTGTTAAAAAACAAATGTTGACAATATTTCTACCTTATTAACAATTGTTGAAAATTGTACTTGCTTAATTGAGCGATAGTATGAAATGATCTATTGTGATACTTTTTGACACATTGAACGCCCACTACAAGGGTAGCAGTTGGAGTGGGCTATCATGTTCTTTGTAGAGATTTCCATATTTCATATGTGGAGAGAACTGTCAATCTTATAGTCAACCCTGATGAAAAATTGGCGGCACAAGTAACGGAAAAGGCAAAAAAAAAATGTAATCAATGTTTTTTTATCAGAGAAAAAACATTATTTGTTGCAACGAGGAACAATTCGTACTTAAAAGTCACACACCCTCACGTCCAGAAAGAGAAGGGAAGTAATAAAATAATATTTTAAAAGAGGGGAAAAAAAAATGAAAAGAACGATATATAGAACATTAAATTCAGGTAATTATTAAAATGTTTTCTCCACTCAAAGTCTCATCACACATAAAAATGGTATCTAAATTTTCATAAAATTAAAGATGTTTTTACTTATAAAATGACCAGTTTCTTCTTTTCTATCATCTGTCTCTTACTGGTTCCATTGACCAATAAATAGTATATTCCAACTTTACTAAAAACAACTTTAGTCATCATTCTTGTTTTCAAGCTTGGGGTCTGTTATCTCTTATTCTCATTTTTGAGTAACATCTGAAAAATACAACTTTTTCAAAGACGGCTCTTTAGCAAGCAGCATAGTCATTTAATAGAGGGGAGAAATTTATCTAAGTCAGTTTAGAATGCCAACAGGCTGTGATCTCGAATTAGACATTAATGGAGAGGAAGTGTTTATGGTGCACAAGGTATGTTGCTTTGGTAAAGCCTGTGCTTAATTTGATTAGTAACTTCTTCAGTTCTTCCTATCTTTCTAAATAAGATTTTTAGCTTTTCACTACTAGCTTCATTTCCTTCTTTTCTTTTTCTTTATATCATTCAAAGCTTACCCCCAAAAAAAAATCATTTTCTTTTTGTCTATAATGCTTAGCTTTCATTACATTGATAGCTTGCTCATTTGCATAAGAAGAAATCCACATTTGAATTGGTTTATTGCAGAAAATACTTGAAGCTTTTTCGGGTATATTTAGAAGATTATTTAGTAAAATCAACAGTAGCAACACCACTAATCTGAAGGTGATATTCAAAGACTTTCCAGGAGGTGCAGAGTGTTTTGAGTTAATATTAAGATTTTGTTACAACAGGGGTAAAACAGAGATAACACCCTTCAATATATTTCTACTTAACTCTGCTGCCCATTTCTTGGAAATGGATCATTATGGTTCTCAAAGTCTCAACCTCTTAGCACATGTTGAAAAATCCCTTGAAAATATCTACTCTTGGTCATGGTCCGAGCTTCTATTAGCTTTAAAGCAGTATCAAGATTTACATCCTTCAACAAATTCTTCCTTTATAATACGGAGAGTCCTGTACTGCCTTGTATCAAAGCTTGTTTTTTCTAGTATTACAAGCCCAAATCCTTGTAATTTCTCAGAAAATTCAAGTGTTAAGTTTTCATGTGATACAACAATCAGTGATAGTCTAAAGAGTAATTGCTCTCGGACAACTTGGTGGTTTGAAGATCTTGTGTTCTTCAGTACAAATATTATAGAGAAGGTAATTAGAGTCATGCTCTCCCAAGACTTTGACCAAGTTAAAATTTTTAAGTTCCTTTTCTATTATCACAAGTTGAAAGTAATTGATGCTAGTCCAGCTCAGAAAAGGAAAATCACAGAGGTAGTAATTGGTCTGTTTTGTTTGCTTGATAGAAGTTATCTTTCTTTCAAAGGCTTATTCAATGTGTATCAAGTGGCATTAGGAGTCCAAACAAGCAAGAGATATATAAGCAAGTTAGAGGGCCTGATGGGTTCAAAGTTGGATCAAGCAACAATTAATTATCTTCTTGTTCCATCTCAACCACTGGATCAAAACAAATATGTGTATGATGTGAATATGGTTATGAGGTTTGTCAAAGCTTTTTTGTTTGAAGGTGGTTCTAATTTACAAAAGAGGCGTTTGAATAAGGTCTCTAAGTTGGTTGATACATACCTTAATGAAGTGGCTCCTGATTCCAATTTGAGACCTTCAACGTTTTCAGAATTGGCCTCTCTTCTACCTGATTGTTCAAGGAAGTCTCATGACACACTTTACCAAGCCATGGATATTTATTTTCAGGTATTTTAATTACAACTCCATTAAAAGTTAATTTTTCAATATTTGGAAGTGTTTCGACTCATGCCTTAAATTAATTTTCTGATCAGGTTCATGTTGATTTAGATGAAGAAGAGAAGATTAGTGTGTGTCGTGTACTGAAATATGAGAAGCTCTCAACAGAAGCTTTGAAGCACTTAGTTGGAAACACAAAATTTTCCATAAGAACATCAGTAAATGCTTTTAATATTGCAAGGGATTCTAAAGTCAGAAGTTTAGTACAGAAAATATACCAGCTTAAATGTTTGAGTGACCCTTTGTTTTGCAAAACAGCTCAGGATATTTTGGTTGGTAAGGAAAATGGTACGCATGTTCTTGTTAATTAATTCAAGATCAGAACCTTAATTAAAGCAGACTATTTCCCACAATTTGTTTTTATTGGAGTTGGAAATTACTTCTCTGTACGATGTGTAAGTTCTTTTGTGTTAACTAACAAGTGATTTTATAATGGGAATGTCTAAACATCATTGTATTTTAAATGACGTGGCTTTTGGTATTATAATTGACCACAAAATCTTATGTTTAACGACAGTAGTATTTGTAATATATAAAGATGTTTACAGGGTCTCTTGGTACTTTTTAAATGACTTAAAATGGAAAAAATTACTTTAAAAAATTTATATAAATTTGTACTTATAATAATTAATTATTTATCACGTGAAAAAATAATTTTATAAATAATAAAATTAATTATTTTTTAAAAAAATTATTAAATAATAATATATAATTAATATAAATATAAATTTATTGGTTAGTGTATGTTTGCTTAAAAAAATATATATATATATATATACTCTTTTAAAGCGTAGACAATATTTTTTATATAAAAAAGGACATCCCAGGATTGAAAAGAAGAAATATACACGTGGCATTATTTTATTGAAAATTAAAAAGAAAATATAAATTTGAATAACAATTGTAAATTAACATAAGTGCAAATTATAAGAAAGCTAGCATTTTTTTTTAATATGTTGTTTGTTAGTATTATTTATAGTTTGTAAGGTTTTTAGATAATATGTTTCTTGAAAAAATGTATATAATTTCCCTTCCCCTGACATATCACAGTAGAAAGTTAGTTTCATGTTGTAATTTATTAATTTTAAGAATATATAATTAGTGTTTATATTAAAATAGATAATTTATATTTAAATAAATATATTTACGTATAATAATAAATAAAAAAAGTCTTTCATCTTATTCATAAATCTGACAAATGGGAAAGTTTTTCGTCACAGTAAACGAGAATTACAGTAATCACTAGATGTTTCTGAAAGAATATTTATAACAAGTGCCAATGCCAAAGCCTATTCATCGGCTCCAACTGTGTCAGCGACCAATGCGCCAACATGCAAAGGTCGTTGAGGGGCTCCTTGCAACCACGTTTAGTTTAATAAATATGAGACTCGGCAATGGGAAATTTGGAACACTGGAACAGACATGTTAAATGAGTTGCCAAAATCTATGAGCTATTTTTCACTATACCCAGATGTTCATGGAAAAAGCCGCACTAAGTATCATGTTGTAAGTTTTGGACAAATACATTTATGTGTTTTGTTTCGCTGTTTAAAATGATGGTGGCCGAAAATGCCTTGAAGGTTTTCTAGACTTTAGAGCGAGCAAGTCAAAACTTGTAATGTTTTTGAGAAAACCCTTGTGAGTTTCGAATTTTAATAATCGATCTGGAAGAATGGACAGACAACTTTTGAATTTAGAAGTGCGTATTAATTTTTCAAGGAGGGAAAACAAAAAACATTTTTGGTTTAAGGGAGAAAGTTCTGTCTTCCGAACTTTCTCTCTTTTTGGCTAAACATTTTTGGAAGCAGGAAGCATTGAATGAACGATAATGCCGAGAAGACTTTTCTTTGACGTATTTTTATCTTGGAAAAAAAGATACTTTTCTCCTTCTGGCGATTGATGAACATAAGGGTTATATGAAATTTCTAAATTGCATGTTGATCAACTAAGAACTACAGATTTTTGGTACCAAAAAAAAAAAAAACTAACTAATATCAAGCCTGGTCAGCTAAAATAGTTAAACTATTTGAGCATATTTTACTAGGATTGAGGGTTTTGTTTGAGCAGCAAAGTGCATGGTTTTAAGGTTTAGAGCATGCGCTTTGACTATTTATAGCATTTCAATGATTCAAGATAGTATTTAGAGCATACAGCTTTTACCCAATTTTAATGATTCAAGATAGTATGAATATGTAACATTTGCTCTATCTTAGTGAGGTTTCAAATATGTTTATGTAAATCATAGTATTTTCAATGAAAGAAGGAGGTGAGCACGATCCCTCTTAGTTAGACTTTTTAAGATAAAATTTCAATCAATATTTAATAATATTTTTAAGATAAAATAAAACATTTGGACTTTTTTATTGCAATAAAATTATTGTTATTATTTATAAATAAATAAAAATGAAATAATTAATATAATATTTTTAATTTTTAAAATATTTTATATTTATCTACAATTTAAATTTAAGTATATATACAATCTTAAATTTATATATTTTATAAAATATAAATTTAATTACATAAACAATTTATAACACAAACATAATATTTTAACTGTTTTTATAATTATATTCACATAACTTTAAATATTTTGATTTATTTTATGTCATCTCAAATCACATATATTAATTGATAATAATAATCATTAACTATTATATATATAAGTAAAGCTTAGAATTTTTTTTTTCATTTTTTAAATAAATATTTATACACTCACATGCCCATGTACCTATTTATCACTAACAAACTCGAATTCACACAACTTAAATATTCACAAGTAGCAAATTATGAACAATTTATTTTATTTATTTTAAAATTTGAACTTTTAATTTGATCTCCAAAGCTTTTCGGTTTTATATTTTGGGTGGCTTCTTTTTTCTCATATAGACTTATATATGTTGAATTATTTATTAAATTAGTAAAAAAATTGCAATTAAATATTTTTTTTATCAAATTATCTTCCATATATCTTATACATATAATATTAAGACTAAATTATTCTTACATTTATTTTCACATTTAACAAAAATATACTCGTGAACGAAGATTCGATAGTTGCATTACTTATAGCTTCCGTGTTCATAGACAAAGCGGATTCAGAATTGTTTTTCATTCCAAGGCATAACTTGTACCTATGCGCTTCATATTGTTGGAAAAAATTGACAAAAAAAAAAAAAAAAAGAGTATTTAGACTCATGGTTAAATACCATTTTGACGCATAATTTTGAGTGGGACCCACTTGGTATAAGTTTAGGGTCATAATTGATTTGAATTCTCCTCCGCGAGAACTTCGAAATCATATATTTATACACTCAAAATAGGATTGAGATGAATGAGAAATTGTGTCTCAAAGTTTATTCATTGAGATGGAAAAAATGTTGTGTTTTTGGTTTGTCCCACATGGGAAAAACACTAACACATGAAATACTTTATATAGCATTTGCTTTCCTATAGGAAGTAAGCTTGTGTAGCATAAATGCTCTCTCCATGTACGCGCTCAGGGGTGCAAATCTTATTTCCGACTTGAAAATTTGGAATTCCAATTGCGGGCCCGCATGACCTGCGGATACGAATGTCATCTAATTTTGATGGGCCTTGTGCAGTTCGAGTTTTGCTACACCTGTTGAGGAGATTTATTTCTGCAGTTTCAGCAGCTCAGTTACAAAATTAAATTAGCAGTTTTGTAGAAATTCAGTTCGTACAAACAGTTTCAGTTTGGTGTTCTTAAACTGTTTTATATCGTTGTATCCTGAGAGGTATTTTTTCCTTAATCTCAAACACCCATTGTGAGGAGAAAAATTTATCTTAAGAAAACCGTTTACGGGCCTCGATCTTCCTTTTCATTTTCTTTATTGTAATTTACAATTTCTTTTATTTATTCTGTAATTTTAATTGATTTTACTAATTTATAATATTCAATTTCTTGTTTATCAAATATATTAATTTCCTACATTCTTAATATAAATTTTTCTATTAATTTCCTCGGACAAACTGGAACAATCTTATTTTCACACTATTTTGTTTTGTCGCCAAACAATTTCCTGCGTTACAGTATTTTTTTTTTCTGGAAAAATTTTAAACTGTTGCGTCTTGATATTTACTTATAATTGTTAGTTTTTTAAAATAGTACTTGAAATTACTTTTGTTTCTTCTTATTAAACTAATAAAAGTGATTGCTTATATTACTTAAAATTACCACTTTTTTATTTGCTGCGCTCTTTATTCATATTTGATTTTAAATTCACAAGCCACAACATTGCTAAAGCTTTGTTAATCAATTGTTAGTTCTGGATCTACTAAGTTTAATATTGATTTGCTGCAAATATATATATATTTTTACACTTTGTTAATACCTTTTAAAGATTGTTTACTGCTAAAACTTCTTTATCAAAATTTTTTTTACTTCATATTTGCTTTGTATCATCTATTGTTAGATTTCTGTAAATTTATTTTTATTTTACTGTTTGCTCTAACATTTTTTTTTTTTTTTTTTGCAGATTTTGCATTGTAATGTATTAATATTAATTCTGCTTAACCGTTTACTGTTAATAATACTGTTACTGTATTATTTTCTTTACTTCTATTTATTAAGCAATACTAAATAAATTAATATTTTAAACAATACTAAAAAAAAAAATTCATTCACTGCTGTCCGTTTACATATATATATATATATATATATATATATATTTACTGCTTCAACTCACTAATATATTGTTTAAATCATTAATAAGTTTCTTTTTTTTTAAAAAAAAAATCAACTTGTTATCTCTGAATTCATTTTCTCAACTTCTCAATTTCTTATTAACTTGTTATTCACTTATGACATATTATTTTCTAAACTTGTTTTAATTACTAGCATCAATATTTAAATTACTTGCATATTAACAGTTTTAGCAATATTTTCTTTACTATTTTATATTGCTAATTACCTTTGTCATATAATTTGCATTTCAAGTTGGGATACTTCAAAATGTTTTTCCTTTAATTATTTTTGTTCTTAAACTTTTGTTTCAAAAAAAAAATGACAATTTAAAATATATATACATACATACATACATATAATAATAATAATAATAATTCTTTAATTCTTATAAGTTGTTTACTTGTATCTATTGATGATATTATTTTGATAAATAATATAAATATTATTTGAAGCTTTTAACACTTTGGTTGTTATAACTATTTTTTCAGAATAACAAAAATGACTTCTGAGATAACTACTCCTATGTCCCAAGTTGAAACTCCAGCTGCGAATGTTGTTAACCCTTCTGTGGGTGATTCAAATGTGAATCAAGTGGTGAGGCCTATTGTAGCTCACGGGGTTACCCCAACGTTACCTGTTTTGGTTCCTATGAACCATGCTGTGGCAGAGAAACCGAAGAAGTTCAATGGATTGAACTTCAAGAGGTCGAGGAGTAAGATGTTGTTCTATCTTACCACCTTGAATCTAGCAAGGTTCTTGACTGAGGAATCTCCCAAACAACCTGAGGGTGAACATGATTTTCAGTCTGCTAGTGCTATTGAAGCATGGAAGCATTTTGATTACCTGTGTCGCAATTATATTCTAAATGGTCTAAGTGACTCCCTATACAATGAGTATAATAAGGAGAAGACGGCTAAAGACTTATGGGAGTCATTGGATCGGAAGTATCAAACTAAAAATGCCGGTGCCAAGAAATTTTTGGTTGGTCGCTTTCTTGATTATAAGATGGTGGACAATAAACCAATATACAGTCAAGTACGTGAACTCCAAGATATCATAACAGAGATGCATGATGAAGGGATGGTACTAAGTGAGACCTTCCAAGTTACAGCTATTATTGAAAAGTTGCCCCCTTCATGGAGAGAGTTCAAGGCCTACCTTAAGCATAAACGAAGGGAAGTGTCTATGCAAGACTTGCTTGTAAGATTCAAGGTAGAAGAAGACAACAAGGCTTCTTCCAAAAGGGGTAATATCCCATCAGCACCCAAGGCTAACATGGTGGAGCATGGTCAAAACTCCAAGCACAACAAGTATAAAGGCAAGGGTAAGGACAAGCTGAATAAGGGTTCAAAGTTGAAACCTAAGGAAGCAACTTTTAAGAAGTCAAGCTTCAAGGGGACTTGCTTTAACTGTCAGAGGACAAGGCACAAATCTCCAGACTACACATTTCTAAAGAGAAACATAAATCGTGAGGCAAACATGGTGGATGACACTCAAGACTTTTCTGACAGTGATTTGTGTGTAGTCGTCTCTAAAGTGAACCTAGTTGGATCCAACCCAAGGGAGTGGTGGATTGACACTGGTGCGACCAGACATGTCTGCTCAGACAAGAGGCTATTTACCACCTTTGAAGCTGTCAAGGAAGGTGAAAAGCTATTCATGGGCAACTCTGCAACTTCAACTGTTGAAGGGCAAGGAAAAGTTGTATTAAAGATGACTCTGGAAAGGATCTGACTCTAAATAATGTACTGTATGTACCTGAGATTTGTAAGAACCTTGTGTCTAGTTCATTGTTGAATAAACATGGTTTTAGAATTGTATTTGAGTCAGATAAGGTCGTGTTGACCAAAAAGGGTATATTTGTGGGCAAGGGGTATGCTTGTAATGGGTTTTTTAAGCTTAATGTAACAACTGTAATGCCTAAGAAAATTAATAAAGTTAATTCTTCTGCTTACTTGCTTGAGTCTTCCAATTTATGGCATGGTAGACTAGGTCATGTTAATTATGAATCTTTTCGTAGATTAATTAACATGGAACATATACCCTCTTTTCAAATTGATTTCAAACACAAATGTGAAATTTGTGTTAAAGCGAAAATGATAAGGTCATCGTTCCATTCAATCGAAAGGAACACTAAACCTCTTGATTTAATCCATAGTGATTTATGTGATTTAAAGTTTGTTCAAGCAAGAGGTGGTAATAAGTATTTTATTGCTTTTATCGATGATAGCACAAAATACTGCCATGTATATTTGCTGAAAAGCAAAGATGAAGCTATAGAGAAATTTATTCTCTATAAGGCAGAAGTTGAGAACCAACTCAACAAGAAAATCAAGGTACTACGAAATGATCGTGGCGGTGAGTATGAAGGACCTTTTGGTGAATTCTGTGTAGAACACAAAATCATACATGAAACTACAGCACCTTATTCGCCTCAGCAGAATGGAGTAGTTGAGCGAAAGAATCGTACCTTGAAAGAAATGATGAATGCAATGCTACAAAGTTCTGGGTTACCCTTGAACTTGTGGGGGGAAGCCATTTTATCGGCTAATTACCTTTTAAATAAGGTTCCTAAGAAAAAGGCACAAAAGACACCATATGAGTTATTTAAAGGAAGAGTACCTTCCTATAAATATTTACGAGTGTGGGGATGTCGTGCTAAAGTAGCCATACCTATACCTAAGAAGGTAAAGATAGATCCGAAAATAATAGATTACATTTTTATTGGATATGCACATAACAGTAGTGCTTATCGTTTTCTTGTACATGAGTCAAGGATTCCAGACATACACAAGAATACAATAATGGAATCAAGGAATGCATCGTTCTTTGAACATGTATTTCCTTGTAAATTCCAAGGAGAATCGAGTTTGTCTAAACAAACTTATGAGACTATGAATGAAGATAGTCAAGAACAAGAATCTGAACAAGAGGTTGAGGTTGAACCTAGACGTAGCAAAAGGGTTAGGACAGAAACGTCCTACGGTCCAGATTTTCTAACTTATTTGCTAGAAAGTGAACCTCAAACCTATGAAAAGGCTGTAAACTCTTCTGAAGGTCATCAATGGAAAGCGGCCATTAATAGTGAAATTGAGTCCATTCTGCAAAATCACACTTAGGAACTAGTTAATTTACCTCCAGGTAGTAAAACACTAGGATCCAAGTGAATTTTCAAGAAAAAACATAGACCAGATGGATCAATAGAAAAGTATAAGGTCAGGCTTGTAATTAAGGTTACAAACAACGACATGGCCTTGATTACTTTGATACTTGTTCTCCCGTGGCAAGAATAACATCTATTAGGATGATAATTGCTATCGCAGTTTTGCGAAATCTTAAGATACATCAAATGGATGTTAAAACAGCCTTTCTAAATGGAGATTTAGATGAAGAAATCTACATGGATAAACCTAAGGTTTTTTTTGCCCCAGGGCAAGAAGGAAAGGTCTGTAAATTGGTGAAGTTATTATATGGCTTGAAACAAGCACCTAAACAATGGCATGAAAAATTCGATAATGTTATGAAGACAAATGAATTTAAGATCAATGAATGTGACAAATGTGTATATGTCAAGGACAATGTGACAGTCAATCTGCAATTGGTAAGGCACAAAGCAACATGTATAATAGTAAGTCTCGACATATAAGTCGTAGACATAATACCATTAGACAATTACTCTCAACTGGGGTTATTTCTGTTGACTATGTGAAGTCAAAGGATAACATAGCGGATCCGTTAACTAAAGGATTAAATAGAGAGTTAGTTGAAACATCATCGAAGGAAATAGGACTAAAAGTCCATGAATAAATAAGACTTTGCAAAGGAAATCCAACCTAGTTGACTGGAGATCCCAAGATCTAGGTTCAAAGGGACAACCTAATTGTAAGGACTTAGTGTGATCACTGTGGGGGTTTTATTCTCAAGTCCATTCCTATGATAAAAGTAATGATACTCGTAAGTTTAGGTTAAACTAATGCTTTTAATGATTCTTACGAAGAGAATACCTAGCAGAGTACAATGGGTTACTCTTTGTGGATTACTCTTATAGATAAGAGATCACCTATGTGAGAGAAAAGTGGGTCCGCTTCAAAAGAGAATTATTGGGCTCAATTCTTAAGAAACTCTCACAGAACCAGGCGTATGTTCATGGCCAAAATGAACATAACAGTGAGAACTGAATTGTATCAGGAATGATTCATGTGGGAAGTATGTCATCGTTTACATAAACGGCTAAACAGTTCAAGGACATCGCGTCTATTGTCAACCAGTAAAGTAAATATATTCTCACAAGAGAAGGTTCAAAGGGTTATACCTACCTATCCTATGCAGGTCTTAAATCATTAAACTCTATCACCTTGTGTCAAATTGATTTGAGTCAGTTTTCTTTTGAAAGACTTCGTCAATTTTCATTCATGTGGGGGATTGTTGAAAAAATGGAAAAAAAAAATTGAGTATTTAGACTCATGGTTAAATACCATTTTGACGCATAATTTTGAGTGGGACCCACTTGGTATAAGTTTAAGGTCGTAATTGATTTGAGTTATCCTCCGCGAGAGCTTCGAAATCATATATTTATACACTCAAAATGGGATTGAGATGAATGAGAAATTGTGTCTCAAAGTTCACTTATTGAGATGGAAAAAATGTTGTGTTTTTGGTTTATCGCACATGGGAAAAACACTAACACATAAAATGCCTTATATAGCATTTGCTTTCCTATAGAAGGTAAGCTTGTGTAGCATAAATGCTCTCTCCATGTGAGCGCTTAGGGGGGGTGCAAATCCTAGGATTTTCGGCCTGAAAATTTAGAATTCTAATTTCAGGCTCGCACGACCTGCGGACACGAATGTCGTCCAATTTCGATGGGCCTTATACAGTTCGGGTTTTACTACACGTAATTTTATTTTTCCTCTCAGAATAAGATTGTAATTGTTGAGGAGATTTATTGCTGCAGTTGCAGCAGCACAGTTACAAAATTAAATTAGTAGTTTTGTAACAACTGCATTTGTTGCAGCACTTCTCATTTTTCCTGCAGCAAACATTTACCATATTTCAGAAATATTATTCTAGAACTAAACTTTGTGTGATAGAGAGCGGGTAGAAATTTAGTTCATACAAACAGTTTCAATTTGGTGTTCTTAAACTGTTTTAGATCGTTGTATCCTGGGAGATATTTTTTTCTTAATCTCAAACACCCGTTGTGAGGGAAAAAATTTATCTTAAGGAAACCGTTTACGGACCTCGATCTTCCTTTTCATTTTCTTTATTGTAATTTACAGTTTCTTTTATTTATTCTGTAATTTTAATTCATTTTACTAATTTATAATATTCAATTTCTTGTTTGTCTAATATATTAATTTCCTACACATATTCGCCTGGAGTTCGCTCCCAGAAATATAGCCATCCCTACCCCCTCACGTCAATCCCACGAGCCTCTTATCCATTCTCATTCGATCACGGCGGGGGGCAAGTCAAAATAGAAAAACTCACATTGGGTTTAGGGATAATCAGGCTCGAACTGATGACTTCCACCACGTCAAGGTGACACTCTACCGCTGAGTTATATCCCTTTCCTTGCTCTCATTGAAAAATAGAACTAACTAATCTTAAGGTAAAGGCGCAGTGCCACTATTCTTGAACAACTTGGAGTCGGGCCTTCTTTTCGCTACAGATACGAAAAGAATGGGAAAAATTGGATTCAATTGTCAACTGTTCCTATCGGAAATAGGATTGACTACGGATTCGAGCCATAACACATGGTTTCATAAAACCGTATCCGATAAGGGGTTTTGGTTTTATCATAAAACCACAATGATAGGATTCATATTTGAAGAAAGACTAGAGATATTGTTGATATTTGTAATAATAAAGGTAAAAAATCATATAATTTAATAGAATTTTCATTTTTTAATTCAAATTGTTGATCATTTATTTATGAATTTATTTATTATAAAATAAATAATATAATGAATAATGAGAAATTGTACACTTTTCGGTAGGTGTGAGAAGGCATTGGTAAAACTCTGAAAAGACATTCACAAGCAGTGAGAAGGCATTAGCGAGTCATGCTAGCCTTACCCCATGTCGTGATAAGACTTACCTTAATAGTGGTAAGTCTTCATTCGTGCAATTTTTGTAAAAAATTAAATCTAACTCAAATTTGTGAGATTAAATTTGCCTAATTTGGCTGGTAAAAATTGAATCTATTGAATTGACATTTGTATTTGTATTCTACATTGCTAATTTATTTGGGTGTTATAATGTTTCTATGTAGTTGGACACCCTATTTTTCTGAGCTAGCTTTTGGGGGTGAGACCCAACCCATTTAATATTGAATCAGAGTAAGGTTGTCCTAACTTCCCTTCTCCCTTCTCCCTTCTTTCTTCTCTCTTCTCTTGTTTCTCTCTTAAAAATATTAAATTTGAATAATTAACAAAATTTAATTCAAATTTGAGCAATTTTGAAAAAAATCATACTATATATATTTTATATCCTTAATGCTTGTCTTTGAAAGCAAAAATGTTCATAATATTTAGATTATTATAAAAATGTTTATAACAAAATATTTAGTTTATTATAAAAATGGCCTTCAATATTTAGTTCCACTAATATTTCCATCCTTTTAAGTCATTTTCGTTAAAAACTAATCATAAAACTTGATATTAAAAAATTATGCTAACAAAGATGACTAAAATAGTATAAATATTAACAAAATTAAATATTTTAAACAATTTTACAAAATATTAAACCTTAAAAACATTTTTACTACCAACTCCAAGTGTAAAAGATATAAAACATATATATTTTTTTTTTATCTCAAAAACCTCACTGGGATAGGGGGGATAGGGCTACAAAGACCACACACCTCCACACACCAGGATCATCGAAATTGGTAGTATACGCCACAAGCACAGAGCTGGCTAGCGGCACCTGGCGGACTACAGTCCGACTCAGCAGAGCATCAAGTTCGATCGGTGGTAGTGCACAAAGGCCACACCCACACAAACCCGGAGGCCGAACTTATAGTGCGCCCCCCAAGCTTCGAACTCGCGCCCTGCCTTGTGAGGACAGAGGACCAGGTGCTTAGCCACAGGAGTCCGACCACTGGACCACCCTGTGATGGGCAGATATAAAACATATTTAATTCTTCTAATATATTAAGATAAACTTACAAAAATATTACCAAGTTATTACATTTTTTTTATTTATAACATTGAACTTTTTTTGTCTCGTTTATTGCACCAAACTCATAATTTTTATTTATTTATATCATTATATTAATCTTCGTCTAAAATTATAGTTAAAATATAAATTGTTATTCCAAACGCTCAAATATACTATTGACATGTCTATAGATAAAGATTAAAATAATAATATAAATACATTTTTTTATGAATTGAATAATATAAACGAGAGAAAAAAGTACAATTGTATGAAATAAAATATTTTAATGATATTTTTATAAATTTAATAAGTATATTGTAATTTAATTTCTATCATTTTAATTCTAATATTTTTAAATTTGGAAAATTTAATTTAACATTTTTAATAGGTGACATATATTGTTACAATTGATTTTATTAATATCACAATTTTTTAAATGATAATTATAGTAAAATTATAATGTTGTTCTTTGATTATATTAAATGCACAGAGAAGAAACCATTGATACTTAAATGTTAACATTGTCATTTTGTTAGTATTAACATCAAATGAATTATGGCAATATTCCCATTCATATTTAATTTTTATTAAATGATTTTAAAATCGTTAAACTTGTTTTAAACCACTAAAGAACTAAATAATTCAAGAATTTATTTATTTATTAATTCTTTTTATTGTATAATTTTTATAATATATTTAAAATTTATGTGATTCAATAATAAATAAATTCTTAATTTTTTAAATTAATCATAAATTTTAATAATTTATAATTAAAAAAAATGATTAACTAAATAAGGGTGTCTAATTCTTAGGGGAGACAATCATATTTTGTTAGCCGTGTTCGGTCCTGTTAGTTTCGTGTTATTCATGTTAGTATTGGGTTAGTTTCATGTTATTCGTGTCGAATTTTCGTGTTAGTTGACACATAAAAAAATTTACTCTATTTTTTTTCGTGTTGTCTATTTATAATAATAAAAAATAATAAAATTTTTAAAAACGTGAAAAAATTATTGATCAATTTTTATTAAAAAAAAATTTATTTTATATCATGTTCAAATTTTGTTATTGATTTGTGTCAAAAATTGACATCCATTCCTAAGATAGTAAACTCTTTAATGCAATAAAAGTTTGAGGTGATTCGTTTAATTTTTTTTAAAATCTAAAATAAAATATAAAAAACATTTTTGTCAGTATTGTAATTTTTTTTATAGCAAGTCATTATTCTAAAATCTAAAAGTATTGTTGTGCAACATTTAAACACACGTGAATAAGAACGTGACCACCAGTCTTTTATATAATTTTTATTTTATATTATTTTATCTTAAAAATTAAGATTTATAAGTGAGTCAACGAAGAAAATTGTTCATTTATATTATAATATATGCTTGAAAATATTTATGCAGTGAAATAAAAATTAAGAAAATTCTAAACGACACAAAATTTTAATGTCGTTCTTCTCACGATGGTCCTCGCGAAAGATCGCAGACTTCTTTTGCTTTCCGTTTCTTCCCACACGAAGCCACCCACATATAACCCCTTGAAATATTAAAAAAAGGAAAAATTTCTGGAGAAGAAATCAATAGCCTCGTTGGTTTCGATTTCATTCATTAAACATTTGATTTTGGATTTTCTATTAGAATCAAGGAAACTATGTTGGAAAAGATCGGGTTGCCTGCAAAACCATCACTGCGTGGGAATAATTGGGTCGTTGATGCTTCTAATTGTCAAGGATGTTCTACTCAGTTTACCTTCATCAATCGCAAGGTTCTTTCATTCTCTCTTACTTATTTCACTTTCTCCGATTCGATCTCTTATCTTTGAATTTCTGATTTAGACGGTAGATTTATTTAATTTGTATTAGATATGATTGTGAGACTTAGATGCAAAATGACCAAGTTTACTACTAACTTCCTAGAATGGTTCTGAACAAGAACATATTCAAGGTTGTTGTAATTGAAAATGATATAGAAGTTAAGTTTTTGTATCTAATTTACAGTTTTGGAATAATTTAGGAGTCTTTCTTTTTATCTTTGTTACTTATCTGATGATCTGTATTTATTGGAAATCAGCATCATTGCCGAAGGTGTGGGGGTTTGTTCTGTAACAGTTGCACACTGCAAAGAATGGTTTTACGAGGACAAGGTGATTCGCTTGTGCGCATTTGTGAGCCCTGTAAAAAGCTAGAAGAGGCTGCTCGCTTTGAAATGAGACATGGAAATCGTAGTCGAGCTGGAAGAGGTATGTCTTTTTCATTTTTCTTGGTCTTTCTGGCTTTTAGAATATTTGTTGTTGCAGCCAACATTTGTTGATTAGGTTACCACTTGGTTTGTTTCTTCTCATTGTGAGAATCATCTACTATGGTTACATTTTCATCTGTAACATTTACTTGACTAAAACTTGAAATCCACCCAGTTCAGCTTGTTATGAACCTTTGATAAAATCAACATCTTTTAGAAAGCTTCGCATGGTCCCCGAAGCTTATTTTGGCTAGGGTCAGCTGTTATAGCCATTTCTTATTTATACCATCGTCTGATTTGCAGTGCTTTGATGACATTTTGTCAATACTACATATTTCATTCCCGGTGTTGTTATTTCTAAATGAAGACACTAGTTTCCATTGGTTAATTTCATTATGAAGCAGTCATGTGGTAGAGATTTTATGCAACCCTTAAAAGATAACTGAAAGTGCAGATCAGTAATACCTTGGCCTTCACATTTTTCTGAATGGAAAAGACGAGCAGATCAGAAACTTCTTCTGCTTGCTTTAGGTCAAGATTGCCTATAAATTATTTTATTGTCTGTGCCTCTTTCATGTGATCTATATAAAGAATTTATGGCAAGGAATAGATTAATGCCCATAAAAACAGTAAATTCTACTGTCAGTTGATAACCTAATTTAAATATCGATTCATACTATATATTTGTGAGAACAACTAATAAAATGTTTTCTGTGGTCATAGAATGTCAATAAAAAATTATATGTTTAACTGTGGCTGACCTTGGCAAAATCATGTTCATTACATTCAGTAGATTGTGGCATGTAGCATCAAGGGAGGGATTAGGTCTTGGATCCATTTCTTAAAGATTTATTACATAGATGAACTATCTATTTTGATGAACTATCTATTTTTGAACTATGCATGTACTATGAATAAAAAAGGACTACCATACTATTAAGTGGTCTTTACTTAATATTTTTGTTCTGCACAGGTAGTACAAAGTCCATATACAAGAATGAGGGTGAAGTTTTAAACCAAATTTTGGGCAATGATACAAAGGAAATATTTTCTTCAGGAGTGGAAGCTAGCAACAGCATGGTTCCTGGTAGTCAGGGGGAATCTAGTAGTGGAGCATGCTCAAATACTCAAGAAGTTGTTATTCAGGGAGAAAGAAGCACTTCAATTGGCAGATCTGATGGTTCAAGTAGTGAGCTGGGAAATACCACTCCAGAAGAATTGCGTCAGCAAGCTATGGACGAGAAAAAGAAGTATAGAGTTCTAAAAGGAGAAGGAAAATCTGATGAAGCTTTGAGAGCTTTTAAAAGAGGAAAGGAGCTTGAAAGGCAAGCTGAGACTTTGGAAAAATATTTGAGAAAGTGCCGTAAAAAGGTTTCACTTTCTACAAAAATAGAAGATGTCCAGAGTGAAGATGTCCCTCAAGAGTCTAGAAGAGGAAATAAGTCAATAAAGTTGCTCCATGAAAAAGATGATGTTACTGCTGAGCTCAGAGAACTGGGTTGGTCTGATGCAGATCTTCATAGAGAACAGAAAAGAGGAGGAAATATTAGTTTGGAAGGTGAACTCTCTTCTATTCTTGGAGAAATTTCTGGAAACACTAAAAAAGATAGGGGTAGTAGTGCCACTGACAAGACCCTGGTTGTTGCTCATAAGAAGAAGGCCCTTGCTCTGAAACGTGAAGGAAAGCTTGTAGAAGCTAAGGAAGAACTAAAGAGAGCAAAAGTCTTAGAAAAGCAACTTGAGGAGCAGGAACTCTTGGCTGAGTCTGAAGATTCTGATGATGAGCTATCGGCATTAATCCGCAGTATGGACAATAATAAAGAAGAGTTATCAATTCAATATGGCGAGGACCATAATTTTGATTTCAGTCAACTCTTAGGTGTAGCTGATGATCAGATTCTTGATGGAAATTTTGATGTGACAGATGATGACATGGAAGACCCAGATATAGCGGCTGCTTTGAAATCATTTGGATGGACTGAAGATTTGGGTAGTACTGGAGACAGTGTTCCCCAATCTTTTCCTGTTAACAAGGAAGTGCTACCGAGTGAAATTTTGTCCCTGAAAAGAGAGGCATTGAATCAGAAACGGGCTGGTAATGTGGCAGAGGCAATGGCACAACTTAAGAAGGCAAAACTACTTGAAAGGGATCTCGAAAACTTTGAGTCTCAAGAGGGTAAAATTACAGACCACTCCAGTATTCTGAAAGGTTATACATCTCAAGCTGCTGATGGATCATCACTTCCATTTATGTTGGATGATGGAAATACTAATGGAATGAAAGACATGGATTCCATACCTGCACCAAAGAGCAAATCAATTATTCAGAAAGAGCTTCTAGGTTTGAAAAAGAAGGCCCTTGCATTGAGAAGGGAAGGGCGCATGAGCGAGGCCGAGGAAGAATTAATGAAAGGCAAGGTTCTTGAACATCAGCTAGAAGAAATGGAGAGTATTCCAAAGCTGAAGGCTCAGCCCATGCCTGTTGGTAGTAAGGATGTTAATTTGCCATCCGAATTTCTTAATTTCTCTAGCAACCCAATTGAAGATGAGGGAGGACAGGATGTAACTGATCAAGATATGCAGGACCCTGCATATCTTTCTCTTCTAACGAGTTTAGGTTGGAATGAAAATGATGAGGAGGTAAGTAAATTGTCATCAAAACCTCATAAAGCCAGAGAAAACACAATGATGCATATCAATATCTCTACTGCTACTCAAGCACTCTCAACTGGGGCCTTCCGAACGAGTAAAGCTGAAATTCAGAGGGAACTCTTGGGTTTGAAAAGGAAAGCACTTGCTCTGAGGCGTCAAGGTGAGACTGAGGAGGCAGATAACGTTTTGAAAATAGCTCAAGGCTTAGAGGCTCAGATGGAGGATATGGAGGCATCAAAAAGAGTTCATTCTGACTTGGGTAAGCATAAAAAGAATGTTGTAAATTTCCCTTTAGAAAATGAAGATGAGGAAGATGATGCAGTAGATGTGACAGAAAAAGATATGCAGGATCCAGAAGTGCTATCAGTGATAAAGAATTTGGGATGGAAGGATGAAAATCGGGAACATGGAGTCATTCTTGATAAATCTGAAAATATTTCTGCTAGTTCTGTACATTCTACCAGTTCATCTGCTAGGAAAATTACTGTTGCTGCAAAAAGAAGCAGAGGTGAAATCCAAAGAGAACTTTTGGATTTGAAAAGAAAGGCCCTTGCACTTCGAAGGAAAGGTGAAACAGAAGAAGCTGAAGATGCGCTAAGGATGGCAAAGGCATTAGAGGCTGAAATGGAAGAACTAGAAGCACCAAAGCATGTTCACCTTCAAGATGATTTAAATAACAAAAAGGATTTTAGTTATGGGTCATTGATGAACCAAGAAATACATGAAACCTCAGACGATGCTGCAGTAATAAGCATTGCAACCACTGGTTCCTGCAATAATGTAGCCGAGCAAATTACAAAAACTTCAGAGAAAGGTGCAGCTAATACTCCGTTAATGACATCACCTTCAAGTCCTAAAAGATCACACCTAACTGAAGCAGACCAACCTGTAGTTATGGACAGCACTGGATCATTTGAAAAGACAAGTGTCCCTCGATCTAGTGAGTCAGTGAACATAGTTGATTTGTTGACTGGGGATGACTGGAGTGGTTCTGAGATATCTACTGAGAGGAAAACTGGTCGATTAACACCCCATTATGACTCTTCTGCTCCTGCCTATCATAATCAGCTGCAAAAAATTTCCAGAAAAGATGTGGCTCCTGAAGATGATATTATAGTTAAAAATCATGAAAATATGGTTCTCACTGATGGGAAGCTATCTGTTCATGAAGCAAGTTCTAGTGACGGGCATTCTTCTCAGAGCAAAGAAAGTTCTATTAGGCAAGATGTTTTAGCTCGTAAGAAGAAAGCAATCGCTTTAAAGAGAGAAGGGAGATTAGCAGAAGCACGGGAGGAACTGAGGCATGCCAAACTTTTGGAAAAGCAACTTGAGGAAGACGACATTCCCCAGTCTGAATCTAGTACAGGTAATGTGCCAGTTTCAACCTCCAATATTCATACAGATGGCAAAAGGGATGAGCATGCTTCATCAGATATTGTGCCAAAACCACTGTCCAGTAGGGATCGCTTCAAGTTGCAACAGGAGTCCCTTGGTCACAAACGTCTGGCTCTGAAGATGCGAAGAGAGGGTCGTATTAAAGAAGCAGAGGCTGAGTTTGAATTGGCCAAAGCACTTGAGAGGCAATTGGAGGATGTGTCTGCTCATGATTCGACCGATAATACTGTTCATGGAGTAGAGCCAAAGGGTAATGTGGTTGTTGAGGATTTTCTTGATGCTCAGCTTTTGTCTGCACTCAGAGCAGTTGGAATAGAAGATGCCAGCATGGTATCGCGAGGCACTGAAAGATCGCAGCCATCAAAGCCTAATGTTCAGCCTGAAAAGTCTAACCATGGAAGAATTGAACTGGAGGAACAGATAAAGGCAGAGAAGGTAAAGGCATTAAACCTGAAACGTTCAGGAAAACAAGCTGAGGCTTTGGATGCTCTTAGGCGGGCCAAAGTGCTTGAAAAGAAGTTAAATTCCTTGGATTTGCAGTGAAGCAATGGTGCATCTTGTACTTTTATTTTCCTACTTTAATCTTCGACAATGAAGCTCCAGTAGCTCTGTAATGAAATTGGTTTCAAAATTAGCTATGGAGCAGGATGCAGGGCCTTACTAGGATCCTTTTCCAGTTGCATGGCATGTTTGCTAGCTATGTTGAATGAATCATTGACCCTAAAGTCAATCATTACTTTGTCAAATGATATCCATCTCTTCCTGCTGTGAGGTAACAAAGCATACGCTAATACCAAAGTTCAAGTATTGAGGTATTTTATTCTGTATAGTAGCTGTATGCCTAGTCCATGGTTATGTATATGTAGTCCCCAGGGGAGTGCAATATGAGAATTCTTTAAACTTGGTCATCTCATGTACTTGTTTAACTTGAACATGCAGTAAACATTTCAAAAGACCAAAATGAACTTCTGATTCTTATTTTTACTTTTTGTAATGATGTTACAATAAGATACAACTGTACTTTGAGAAAATGTTTATCCATCCTTAGTGACTTCTTGGCTTCACTATTCTTTTCTTTTATTACACCTTATGTGATAGGAGCATCAGACTTTTGTTCTTGCAGGAATATGATTGTGGCTACCACATGAATTCATATGCATTAGTAAAAATCTCTCCAGAGAGGATAAAGTTTTAATTGCGTAATGTAGCAATTATAAAGCAGAATGTTTTCTATTTTGAGCTCTATTACCATCTCCCTGTTGATAAGCGTAATACACAGGAACCAGGGTTGCGAATGTGACATGGTTTCTATCAAGTTGAAACTGGGCACTCAAGTTACTAAGAAAAGGATGTTTATTATGTTATCATTTTAGACCATGATCTGAGTTGATTTTGTTAAAATTAGAGGTGTAAATTGAGATATTATTTAGACTCATGCTACAATTATTAATTTTCAAAACGTATCTCATCTTGTTTCAATTATTTTTTTTATGAGATGTGATTGTAACGAGAATGTATTAATTATGATATATCTTATTTGTTTCAAATAAGCTTAAATGAGACAAATATTGAATATTATATTTAAAATTTGGAATATTAGACTATAATCTAAATAAGATGAGATGAGATAAGATAATATAATATTTGTACCGAATAAGATAAGATTCTACCATAAGATCATTAGAGGAATGAAATAGAACAGTACACGTTTCATCTCTAGTTAAAACCATTGCATCCTTTTCAAAGAAGGAAAAAAAAAAAACAAAACAAAAAAACTATCGCAGCCTCCTTATAATAGTTTCCCAGAATAGCACTTTTTAAGTCGACATTTGTATTCTTTGGTTTAATTTTCATTAACATCTTTTCATGTTTTCTATATATATATATATATATATATATATATATAGCTTTTGCACCCAAATTAAATTTATTTTATATAAATATATTTAAACTATTTTTTTATAAAAAGGTATAGATATTTTTATTTTATTTACACATAAGTATCTTTTTATGATTAATTTTACAACTTGTCAAAATTTATCACATGAAAAATCAGCTAATTAATACTAATTAATTAACGTAACAAATCTTAATTTTTAAAAAATATGAACACTTTTTATAAAAAAAATTCTTTTTAGCTATTATTAGAGAAACACAGAAACTGTTTAGCCTTGTTGACTTACCATCAAAAGCATTTTTACATCAAGTTGTATCTAATAGTAATTGTTGTTACAAGTTATTACAAACTTAGAAAAAAGAAAAAAGAAAAAAAAGAAGGTAAATCTGATTATTTTAATAAAAAATAATGTCACAATAATTTGAGGCTCATTTACTATTGTCGTAAACTACCGTTATTGTAATTTTGATTGTGATACAATTTTCATAATAAGTGTGCCATTGCTGATTCCCCTAGACCTATTAAATGAATTTCACATTGGTTTTTTTTTAATTAAAAAAATTACTCATAAAATTTATAATAACAAAAATAACATCTTAATAATATTAAACAGAACTCTAAATATAATTCAAATTAAATAACATTTAATATGAAATGATTGACTAATTTTTTTTTCTAATAATAAAAATTCATAAATTAAATATAAAAATATTATTTTTATTATTTTCCTTTTTTTAAATGACGATATTAAGTAAATATAACAAAATTCAAGATTGGATCAAATCTCAACTTGAAAATGTTTAGAAATATTTTTTCTTTTTACATGTTTATTAAAGCTTTAATAATTTTGAAGACAAGCAAGGAGCGAAACACTAAAAAATATGTTATTTATCTAAAAAAAAATTTGGCCCGCGAATATTACTTTTGAATATGTTTAAATAAGTTTTATTTTTAATAAGAATAGATAGAAGAAAATTTTATATATAATCATTGTATTTGTTAAATTATTGAATATATTAATTTTAATAATTTATGTTTATAAAAAAAATATTAATATTAAGTACTTGAATAATACTAACGACTTTTAAAAAAAATATTATACTTTAAGAATTTTTAGTGACTACACAATCAGAGGTAAAAATGGGTGTACTTTCCATAAGATGCTCTGCTTCAATACAATTTATGTGTACTTTTCCAGTCAAAAGACCAATGATCTTGACACTAGCATGAAACAGAAAACCAAAGTACTACAGCTTTTTTGCACAGCCCCAGTACAAATGTACAACTAGCCTAGCTAGTTGCTCGGAAAAATATCCAACTCATATGGCTCATTTTTTATTTCCAAATCAAGACGAATCAGAGACTTAGTGGTGTAATATTCCTATATAATTGTATCAGATAATCCCGAAACTTTATTTATTTATTAAAATAATATCGAAACTTCTTTATTTCTGTAGCTGCATGACAAACTTCGCAAAGATAAATAATCCTATAATTTTACGAAAAATATATTCAATATTCTATATTAAATAAATTAAATATAATTATATTAAATTAAATTATAATTATTTAATGAAAAGTTGTATAATATAGTTGAATTAAATTGATTATATATAATTTATTAAAATAATTTTTATTATAAAATTTATTTAAATTAATTATTAATTCATTTTTATATTTTATTACATTTTTAAAAATAAAAAAAAATATTTTTAATTTGAGATAAAAAAAAATTAAGACATATAATTTTATAATTAAAAATTCAGACAAACTAAGTTAATTATTCAATATGGGTTAAACACGCTCCCTAGTCATACAAAATTTCTACATAATCGTATTATTTTTATACTGTACAATACAATTAAGATATTTAATACTGTGTAACAAACATGCTGGCCTAATTTAATTTTTTAACTTTTGGTTTAAGCAGAATAAGTATTCTAATTATTTTAAAGATATAATTTAATTATGTAATTTTTTTAGTTATGCATAATAAGAATACTAAATTCATAAAAATTCTAGTAAGTCCAAAAAAATTTATATTTAGACGATTATTTTGACTTTTTTTTTATACTTATTTGGTATTTTTGTGAAATTAATATCTTTATTATGCTTAACTAAAAAATTATATAATTAAAATATATATTTAGAATGAATTAGTATCATTATTTTATTTTATTTAAAAATTAAAAAAATTAAACTAAATCTTTAATAAAATTATAGTATTATTTTAACACTAATTCTTGTACAGAATAAACTTCTCTCTTATGCCTGACTTTTTATTTTACCATTAAAATTTTAGAAGTAAAAAAAAAAAAAAAGTCATAAGTCATGACTACTTTCCACAAAGAATTTTTTCTGTAACAATATACAGAGATTATTGGTACAAGAGAGAGATAAATATAAATGGAAAAATAAATGTAATAGAGAGAAAAGTGATTAAATCTAATAAATAAATAAATAGGGAGGAGGAAGGGGTTTTCAGAGACCACGACAAACGCTTCTTTAAAAGAGGACTGGGACTGGGACAAACATTTTAAAGGTCTTTTCCACAAAAATCTTGCAATTGATCTCTATTTGAGATTAATGGATGAGAATTTGGGGTCAGCCTTATGCACATCCAAAGAAGACAGAAATGGAGGGAAATTACCCAACAATAAAGGGGAATCCAAAAACATTCATGCTGAGAGGAAAAGGAGGAAGAAGTTGTCTCATAGGCATCTTATGTTGCGCTCATTAGTCCCTAATATTACAAATGTCTTCATTTTATAACCCCTCCACTTGTTTCTTTTAATTTTTGCCATAAAAGTTTCCTTCTTTATTCTTTAATGTGCCTTTGTTTGGTCTTTAATTCTCTTATATTGCTTTAGATGACCAAAGCCTCCATTATGTCTGATGCAATTGATTATATTGAAGAATTGAAGGAGACCGTACATGCTCTAACAAATGAGCTTTGTGAAATGGGAATTTCATCAGAGGAGAGACCAGAGTTGAAGAGGAAACAAAAAAGTCGTCCTCCTGAAGAAGAAATCAAGAAAACCAACATTAAGGTTTCTTCTTTGTCTTTTTTTTTTTTTGCCTCCTTTTTGATCCATAAATGAGTCCTAGCCTTCATTTTTAACATGTAATGTTGATTTAATTCATATATAGGCAGAGGTTCATGTGAGTCAAATTTACAAGAATAAATTCTGGCTGAAGGTGATTCTTGAGAAGCGAAATGGTGGGCTCACAGAATTGTTGGAGGCAGTGAGTGCTATTGGGTTTGAACTCAGTGATCTTAATGTTACAACACAAGAAGAGGCAATGCTTGTTACATCCTGCATTGAGGTGAGTCAAATGCAAACATTTTAAACCAATCATATTAGAGACCCCGGTCCCTTTAATTAAGCGAGTAATTATTAATTAATTTTAAGCTAATTTCAGGGACTTTTGGATGGAACTGTTGATGTTGATGAGACGCAAAAATTGTTGCTAGACGATATTCACGGTAGATTGACGAAATGAAGATGTTTAACATTCACATCCGGATTAGTGAAACCCCCGAAAGGTTTATTTATTTCTTCTAGTATCATTATTTAGACTATATATTTTAAATATCATATAGTAAGACATCATTTTATTTTAGAGAAATATAATGATTAAACAAAAGTGAAGATGTTTAACAATGATGACCAAGAAAATCTCTATTCCATTATTATTTGAGTAGTTCTATTCTATATATATATTTTTTAGTGTTGGAAGAAAAGAAATATATTTTTTTTTATTAAAAATGGTTAAAAATAAAATTAGTTATTTAAACAAAATCCAACTAATCAGATTCGCCATTTCCTTATTGTTACTAATTGATGAAGTATGTGAATATTTTACTACTAAAACCAAACTTGAACCAAATTGCATTGGTGGTCACGGATAAAGTATCATCCAAATTTCAATTGAGCAGAGCTAACCCGAATTGCATTAAGTTCAATATAGTAAATGAGCTTGCTAGCTACTCATAATATTGCTCATTTGAGCTCATAAGCTGAACTTTTCCAACCAATCATCTCATCGAATTAAGATCAACCATAAATAAGCCCAGCATCGTTTGACACTACTATCTTAGACGGTGGAGAAACTGGAGGAATCCAATGGACCAATGCTGCAAGACTTTATTTAAAGCAACTCGACCTGTCCCCCATTACTATTGCAATATATCGAACAATCAACCAAAAACATCAAATTGTTTAACAAAATATTCTTGAAAATAGTTTTACTTCAATTATTTTAAAATGAAAGTATGCCTTCAACCTACTCTCAAAATTAGTATTATTTTGCCTCTCATAACTTTGAAATCACTTTGGGTAGAGAGATTACCAAATACTCCTAGAGACTATTTCAACCCATTTGAAAGCACTTTAAACTTAACGGACAAGCTATTCCAAACGGGTCCTTAGTTGTACACAAATTTGGATTATACAAGAGTTTATGCTACCTTACATCAATAATTTTTTTTTAACTAGACTAACTAGTACAAGGGGAAGGAGACTTGTAAGTTGTAACATCCCTTCTGGTCCAAACCTCAATCCTGCACATTGCAAGAGGGGAATATTCACTTAAATAATCCCCCGAAAACACTCACAGGACCGATGCGTTTTTTATGGTACAAGACACCTCAATCATCCACTTCAAAGCAAAATATCTACTACCTGAAATGATACAGTTTACCAAAATATTAAACACCAAAAATGTAGAAAAGGAAAACAATGATTACAGAGAAGAACAATTAGAAGGAAAAAAAAAATGGAGAAACAAACTTCACTGAGACAGAACTTTAGGGCCATCAAATACCATTCATCTAGAGTCAGAGTCAGAAGTAGATGTGTCCTTTCTTGGACTTCTTTGCTCAGACAGAGGCCCAGTCCTTCGTCTTTCGTACTTTCTTTTCTCATATTTTGATGATTGTCGTGGTTTTGCTTGGTAGGTAGGGTACTTGCAGGGTATTATTTCCCCATTGATATACTTATCTCCTAAATTTAGAACAGAAGCATAAATTGAAGAAATAAATGAATACATATTTACAATCCACCTATATGAGAAAATCAATGTATGCAACAGGCTATGGGAATTCACTTGTAAACTTTATGTAGTTAGAAGTCAAGTGATCAACATACCTCCATAGTCCTTGTTTTTTACATCTATATATGAGTCTGGCAACACCCAGAGAACTCCAGGTAATCCTACAATAATGGAGCAGCTAAATCTTAGGAAGGGGAGATAATTAAGAAATGAAGCTATGGAAGTTGTTAACATAGTCACAAACCCTTGAATTTCTCTGATGTTTCTTCATCAACAGTGCACTGAAATCCAGTGTAAGTAGTGGTGCTAAAAGCATACATATTTTTCTTTGCTTCTTCCATGCTGAGAAAAGCACGTTCAGAAATTAATTTCTATTAACTAATAAGTAATAAAACAACAAGCAAAAAATAAAAATAATTATAGAAAATAATCATGATAGCTAGAGACAAATTAATAAATGACACAAATCCCATTAAATGCTAGAAAAGTATAAATGAACCGCTAACTTGCAGCTAGGACAATGATAACATTTGTATTGAAACGAAAGAGAAGGAAATTAGTAATGTGACCAAAGCATTGCTAGCATAAGCCGTAAAAACCGTAACATCATGATTCATGTTCAATTTTAATCATCAAATTCTTTCATTTTGGATTCGTAACTAAGATCCTTCAATAGCTTTGTAAATTTTATATAGTATATAAATGGCTATTACTTATAAAATTTATATTAATATCATATTTAAAGAATAATTCCTCTAACATCAAACTCAAATTCGATTAAGCATGGACCTAACTTCATCTTAAACTCAATAGTACATTCGTCTAATCAGATAGTGAACCCATTTATAAAAAAAAAAAAAAAAATTATTTTCATATACAAAATAACAAAACCATGGAAGCCACCAAAGAAAACCATTAGTAACCAATATAGAAACAGCATTTCCTTTCTTGCAAATCGAATTAGTCAACAACCAAACAGAAACTCCACAAAAGAATACATATGAAACAAGAAGTAGTGGTTAAGAAGAAGGAACGGACCTTCCAAGGACAGTGGCGATGGTATTGAGATAAGTATCAATCATCTGTTCTCTAGTTGGAGCTGGGTCCTTAGGAAATTCCATGACTATTAACCAGTGGTTGTAGTCACAACCAGGGAGTCTAATGCTCTCCCTTTCCTCGCTATTACTGCTTCTCTTTGACGAAAACCCCCCATCCACAGCAGCCGCTCTTATCGCCGGAAGAGACAGCCTCGCCGCAGAATTACAATTCCAGCGGGTCCAGCTGAACTGGAAATTACAAGTTCGTAAAATAATACTAGGTTTGGAGTTTTGGGGAGGAGTTAGGGTTTTAGGAAGAAGAAGACAGACAGAGAGAGTAACCGATGCCATTGGAACTTGGACCAAACCTCACCTGGGAAGGGTGAAAGTACTGAGAAATGGACTCGTAAAATGAAAGATGTGTCCAGTTTGGGCCTAGCTTTAATGGGTTTGGGATGGTTCTCTCTAAGCAGTCCCACGTTATACTTGGGCCCAAATTATTTGGGCTGCTGCCCTTCTATACTTAAAAATGTCATATATTATTACTTTTATCAGGACTTAGCGTAATAAATAATAATTGAATAGTTGTTGTTAAAATTTATGTCATATTTATTACTTATTATATGCCTTAACTAATCATAATTTTACATATAAATTATGTTGCATATAACTACCTATGTGAATAGTGTTTTGGGAAAATAACAAAACTAACACCCCCTAAAAATTATAATAACAAAACTAGCACCCCTGTGTTCAATTAAAATTGAACGACGATAATTTAGACTCGTTCAATATTGAACGTTCAATATTATCCGTTCAATTAGAATTGAATGACGACAATTAGACCTATTTAATATTGAACGTTCAATATTTTACGTTCAAATTGAATATTGAACGTTCAATATTAAACGTTCAATTTTAATTGAACACAGGGGTGCTAGTTTTGTTATTATAATTTTTAGGGGGTGCTATTTTTGGTAATTTCCCTAGTGTTTTCTAGCATTATTCTTTATGCTTTTACTCTTATAATGGATTTTTCGAACCAAAATAAAAATAAGGCTAATTCTAAATACATAAAGTTAATGTGTAATGCCTTGATATTTTACATACAAATAAGAGAATTATTTAAATATTTTATTGATTAAAAACATTGATTATGGCTTTATTAAAAAAATTAAAATATTATCTTGGCATTGAATAAAAAAGGACTTTAAAGCTAAAATTCTTATAAAAAAAAACTTGCAAAAAGTTTGGCCACTTATTAAGGTTTACAATTTATTATGTCAAAAAAAGTAAACTTAATCTTAAGGAACCAATAATCATCCTCAAATATTGTCAAAATCTTCATCATGATGTCCTTAAAAAAATAAAAGGAAGCTTAGGGTGAGTGAAACCACTCAGTAAGCAAACTTATTTTACTTAAAATATTAAGCATACACGGCACATGTACACACTTAAAAAAAATATGACACGCTTATGCTTATGCTCATGAAGTAGTGCTTATAATGCTCATGTCTTAAAAAGAACATACAAAATATTATCATAATTAAATAACCTGAACCATCTACTTAATAAAAATTTATCATAGCAGAGTCTAACATAAGTCATCCGTCGGCAACTAGCACGTATGAGAGGCATGTGCAAGTGAGACTAAACTTATAACTTAGCAAAATTGAAAGTTCATATATAATTCTCACATGTACACATACGTCCAAACCAAAGTTAAGAACTCTTTAGTCCTTGAGTACCCTAATTTATAAGAGAGATACTTCTCGCACATTACCCTTAACTTATTATAGTGCACTTAATTTATTATATTACTCTAAAACATAAAAATTTCATAATGATCGTTCAAGTATCACATATAACATATCATATAAAACTTATTATTTTAAACCTTGCACAAAACTTATCATTCTTCAAGAGCTTAGCATAAAAGAAATACTTTAAAAACTTGTATTTGTAATGTCATAATTCAATGATACATATGTCATGTCATTAATTACCATGTAATTGTAATCACAATTAATCCATTCAAATAAGCATAATATTATATATCACATAATCATATAATCATGGCACAAGAATATTCTCTTAGCATATACAACATATAAATGCTAAAATGAGATCACACTGTTTATTTAGTCATAACGGTCACCACGCAAAACATATATGTAAAAACAAACATGAAAATATTCATACACATAACAGGGCAAACAATACTTAATATTACTAATAGGGTTAGTCTACTTACCTGATAAAATAATTAATACTGCTAAAATTTATCAACTAGTTCACTTGAAATTATTCTCAAATAATATGAAGAAGAAGAAATACAATATGAATACAAATAATTATTACCCAAAATAATATTCTCAAATTATTGTTCTAATTAATTAAGATGAAGAAGAAATTAAATACAATATGAATACAAATAAAAAGTTGACATTATCTTTTGATATAATTCTTTGTGGGTAAAAAGAATTTTCACCTTGATCAATATAGTAAATTGTAAATGAAAAATTTTAATCTTGTTTTGGTTTTCTCTATATATTGAAAAGGATGGAGAGAACGGTTAGGGTAATGTAGGTTTGCAAATAAATGCTAAAATTTTAATATCTTATTTAACTACCAATTATTATCTATTATTTAAATTAAATAATAATACAAAATTTTATTTGTTATTTTAGAAAATTTTCTTTGATGTAATCCACCGAGAGTCTTGTTTGTATCTTTTTATTATTTTTTTATTTTTTTTATCTAACATAATATATAACATAATTTTTTTTTATCTAACATATATATATATATATATATATATACTTACAAAGAATCATCCTTCAATTATAATTTTTGCTTATTTCAATATCTCAATTAAGATATTATTTTATTTTATTTGATAATATCTTCTTTCTCTTCTTTTAATAACTTTTTTGATAATATGAAATACAGATATTCTTTTATCCTTATCTTTATTTAGATCCACATATATATAAGATTTTTAATAAATTTCAAAGTTCTAATTTACTTTTGAAATATATTTTTATTTAACAAAAAACTACTCTTAAATTTAGGATATTACATAATGACTTAAAATAGAGAGAATATTGGCTTCATTTTTCATTCCAAATGCATTATTTTTCCAAACTAGAAAAAATTTAACCCAAAAATCATAGCTTTATAGATATGAATATCAAAATGTCCTTGCTACATAAATTTCATAAAATAAAAATAAAAATAAAATTAGATCCCACAAGATTTTCAGCGACCCATCAGAGGTTCAATGATTGTCGCCAGCAACTTTCGTCGATAACCCAATGATGTAACATATTACCTGCATATATATCTTTATATGTAACTTGTTATATTTACTTGTATTTTTTGACCTGTTACATCCATCTATATATTTATATGTATCATATTATATTAACTTCTATAAGTTGGTCAATTTAGCTTTATCCTACAATTTATAAATATAATTCTACCTACAATTTAACTTCTATAAGTTGGTCAATTTACCTGTTACATCCATCTATAAGTTGGTCAATTTAGCTTTGTATGTAATATGTTACATTTATCTTTGTATTTTGTTGTAATATGTTACATTTATCTCTAATAGGATTATCAAAGTTCTAGTTAGGATGTAATATGTTACATTGAACTCTACATTTTACATCCACTTTTAGCGAATTCGTTGGAGCTCCGACGAGGTCGCTAGCAGGATCGAAGTTTCAGTGTGGTCCCTAGTGATATAGTAGGGTCTTATAATGATCCCATTTTATTAAAGTTATAAAATGAGGATATTTTGATTTATTTGTTAAATAATTTGATATTAAACTATGAGTTTTGAGGTGAATTATTGCTAATTAGAAAAAATTGATCAATTTATCAAAAAATAATGTTATTTAGGCTAAAAAGTGTAAAATATAGGGGATTTAAGGCACAAATACATTTTACCACAATTATTATCATTTTGTTACATTTACACATTATTATGATATATTAGTAACTCTAAATATATATGTCAAAACTTCATAGTAGATACCTTTGTGTTTAAAATAATTGAGAGGTATGAATTTAAGGGTAAGTAGTTGGAAGTTTTGATGGATATACTCATAGTTGACCTAAAAATAAATGATCTAACTCATATGCAATAATGTTGTGTTTATAAGTTATTAAATATATTGAATAATATATTAATTATATTGATTAAATGTAAAATTTAAATTGTTACATGTGAGATAATCAAGATATAAAAAAAAAGGGAAAAATACCCTGGTAGTCCTGTACTTAATATAAATAGAGCACTCTAGTCCTTTATTTTTTTTTAAACTACTTTAATCCTTTATTTATGAAAAATAAATAGTATAAGTCCTTTTTTTAACCTTCCGTTAAATTTTTCATCTACTCTCCATGAGTACCACATGTGCAAAAATAAGATGGATTATTTGGACATTTTATTTAAAAATAAATAAAAGATTTTATAATTAAGAAATTAAAAAAATATAAAAAAAAAAAAAGAAAATTACAATTAGAAAAGAACAATTAGACTGTACGTCCTCTTCGTCTCTTCTTTTCTCTTCTCTATTACTAAACCTCTACTCTCAAATTCAAACTCTTCGTGTTTAATATCCAAAATCACATTAATAGCTTCAACTAACAAATCCATTTGCCTGTACCTATCCAGTAATATATCAAAAACAACTGAACTAGATCCGTTACACTCCTTATAACAGCTTTCAATACAATTCAAAACTTTCACACAGGACTGACAGTTTCCTATCTTACTGTCAATAACATTAGAAGCACACTTATAAATTCTAAAATTAGAGAGTGAAATATCAAGAACAAGGAATATATCCAGATCATGAGAAGTACCCATTTTGTCTTCAGACTAAAGGAAAAAAATAAGGGAGGCGTTTGGGTTGAAAATCTCAGTTATGGCGAATAACGGATCGAATCATATATGGGTTAAGCTTGTGGAAATTTCAGCTACTATTGACGAATCATATATGGGTTAAGCTTGTTGGGTATATCCGTCAATTCCATGAGGAAATTTCAGCTACTATTGACGAGAATGTTATTGATTTCTTGCACTAGCTCGACGACTTGAGAAGTACAATAGTCCATTTGATCGAGAGAATTGAGATCTGAGAGTAGAGAAAAAGAAAGCGTTTGGGAGAAAAGAAAATGAAAATGAAGAAGAAGAAGAAGAAAAAACAAGGCCTCTGAAATAAAAGAGTTTATAAGATTAAAAGAAAACAAAAAAAATTATTAAGAGCTGGAATTGGATTATTATGAAAAAAAAATTTTAAAAGCCAAAAATAACCTTAATATGTGCATTGCACGTGATATTTTAACTTCAATTTTTAACAGAATAGTTAATTTAGGATCTTTAGTGTCATTTTTTCATAAAAAAAGGATTAAATTGGTGTAAAAAATAAATAAAGAACTAAAGTGCTTTTTTTTATATAAAAAAAGGACTAATAAAGTTGTCTGCCCAAAAAAAAATTATGCATGCATTATATATTATGCCACCCTCGATATTTTAGTCATCCATTGACTAAATGCATTGCAAACTTAACCAAATCGCTTAAATTATCAAATATTATAAGCTTTAAACTATAAAGAGATAACGTCAGCTTTAAGCGTTGACAAACTGATTCAGATATAATTTACTGATGTACTAATTACGAGGTTAGGTGCACATTAGATCATTTCAGACGATTAAACTCATGGCAGGTATTCCTGCCTTTTGGAAAGGGTAAAAAAAAAAGATGATAAAACCCATGCAACTAATTAAACAAAAAATAATGTCTAACTACGTATATACGTTTTTATCAACAACAAAAAAAAAAAAAAACTAAAATATTATTATAAACGTTATCTTTTAATTATATTTTTTTTATACATTAATTTGTAGTAATAGCCCTAAATCAGCCGCTGATATCACATCTCGGTGCCCACCTCAACCAATTGTTCAGTCTTTATGAAGCAATACAATTTCATTCATTATCAGCCCTCCTAATAAAGTGTTAAAGGTCTTTGTGCGTGAAAAACAACTTCAGTTTTGGCTAAGTTTCGATTATCATTGGAATATATATAATTTCTTGACAGAATCCCTTAGTATTATATTAGCACAGTTGAACGAAACTGTTTAATATTATCTTATCTAATCTTATTACTATATCTATTTTCCTACGTGTTATTTATTATTTTGGACTATTTTATCTTTAATATTTTTTACTTTAAACAATTTAATCCTTAATAATTTTTATGTTCTACAAATTTATTGGTTTACTTTAAATAATAATGACTAATGATCTAAAAATCATAAAAGTTATATTATTATAACAACTTTTTTTTTCTTTCTTTCTAAGATTTACATAAATTAGCATCTGAGAAAAATAATTATTAAATAATTAGAAAGTTTTCAATAATAGAAAACAATTATTAAATAATTAAAAAATTTAATATTAAAAAGTTAAAATTATCTAATCCAACAAAATTTTAGGGGAGTAACATATTTTATCATCAAAAAAACATATTCATCTTGAGTCTTTGACCTGCCTTTCATATTCCTCAGATTTTGATAAGACTGTATTTCACAGCTTTTAATACATATTAAAATTTTAATCAATATTTGCATTTAAAAAATTATTTCGATCCACATTAAAAAAAATGTGTTTTTAAGAAAATATTATATATTTTTTAGAGCAGATATAATTAATTTTGTCGTATTATTTTCAATTATTATTTTATTGTAACATGAATATAAGTTGTATTATATCAAAATTGTTTGATATATATAATATTTTTTTTATAAATATTAATAAATTTATATTTATAATTAAAAATTTTAAAATAATTGCGAAACAAAACGCTATTGAGAATGATAACTAAGAAGAAAGGCAAACCAACCCTTGTATTGTTCTGTCTGTCTTTATTATCTACGTGACTTTTTTTTTTTTTTTTTTCTGAGAACAGTTCCAGGAAATATGGCTTGGATAGTTAATTAAGGACGGCTTCTTTTATATATATACTTACAAATTAAAATAATTGATTTTAAATTAAAAAAAATAATAAATATTTTATTTTTTATAATAATATTTTTTAAATAATATTATATAATTTAAAATAAAGAGTGGTGTCACTATCTTATAACTCATAAATAATAATAAACTAATTAAAAATTATATATATATAATTACAACTTAAAACAATTAATTTTAAATAATAAATAATAAATATTTTATTTAAAAAAAAATAATATTATATAATTTAGAATGAGGCTTGGTGCGACTATCTTATAATTTACAAGCAATAATAAACAATGTAAAAATTTTATTTTTAAACAATTTTTAAGGATTTACAAAATATAATCTTTATTATAAAATCTAAAAGACAGAAAAATGAGTCTCCTATCAAGACAAAAACTTTAAATTAAAATAAAAAGTTGAACTAGGACCAACTATAAATAATATATTACTACATTATATAAGTTGTAGTTGTTCACCAAAGTTATTTAATATAGCATTATAGTTTATAACTATTCAAATTTAATTTCAACACTAATAAAATAGACATATTTGTATTACCTATTGTATGAGAACATCTTGAATATGAAAGTAAGTATGTATACAAAGTAACATTGACAAGTGAGTAATAGTATTTTATATAATATACCTATAAATAAAAATTAGTAAAAAAAAATTATGTCAATTAAATAAAATCATAAAATAAAATTAATATATATATACACACACACACATATATATTAAAAAAATCTTTAATGATTGGTGATAAATTGATATAATCTACTCAATAATCTATTTCAACAAATAATTTTGAAAAAAAAATACATTTTAAGCATGAAATAAATCCAATCATTGTCAATGAAAATAGAAGTAAAAAATAAAGCTTAACAAATGATAGAAAAAATAAAGAAAATATCAAAAAAAAAAAATTTAACACTTATAATAAGGGTCAAAATACTTAAAAGTACAACAGATAAGATTTATTTTATAATTTAAACTCTCTCAATTCTATTTTAGGTTATGCTTAATGCCTTGTCCCTTTTTAAAAATAATAACAATAAAAAAAATTCTCTCTATTATAATTGTATAAAAAAATATTAAACAAAATAATTATCAAATAAATATTGTAAAGCAGTTTCAAATTTTCTTTATATATAGATTAATAGATCTACTAAAAAAATATAAATTGTCAAATAAAATATATTATATAAATAGAAAGTATAAAAATAAAAAATATTATTCATCTTAAAATAAATATAAAATTATCAAATAAATTGAAAGTATGAAATAAATATACTTAGATTAATATCTATTAAAAGAATATAAATTATCCAACAAAATATATCCAAAAATAATAAAATATAATTTGTTGCAAAAAAAATTATCAAATAGATACAAAATTTTCAATTCTCCCTTATATATATGTATAATATATATAAAAGTCTGAAACAAGCTTAATAATTTTTTAGATAAAATTATTCTTATATTTAAAATTATTGATATTTGTTGCTTTTTTATAATATATTATTATATTAAATAAGGGCTCTTAATATAATATTAAAAATAATTACATTTAAATAAGAATTTTAAACATGATAATTGCATAAAGATTATATTCAATAAGAATTATAATAATATAATGATTACTATATTCAATAAAAATTTAAATATTATTTTATTTTTATAATTAATTTAAAAGTATAAAAAAATTAATTTTATATTTATTTTAAATATGTTATAAAAATTAACAAAAAAAAAATTAAAACATGTAAAATATTTTATATGTGAGACACATATTTTAAATTAATATATATTATTAGTATTATTAGTTTTGACTGCACGTGGATGTGCTAGTCATTTATTACTTGTGATAATTAATATAATATATAAGTAGATATTAGTATTTTTAAATGTAAAAAAACAGTAAATTACAAAAATACTCATCTAAATGAATAATATGCTATTCTATTTAATTTTGTTTCTTTTATTAAATGTGTCTGGCTGAACTTCTACATAGATTTGTTGTACCCTTTTTCAGATACGCAAAGCTAATCGTAAGCCATTTAAATTACATAAAGGAATAAATGTATAAATGCATACAATAACCTTCATAAATATACTTCAATTTTTTACCCCCTCTTAAATGTCCTCCATCGCTGCTCATGGAAGGAATAGGATCTATGCTCCGACCGGTTTTTTGCCTTTTGAGTTAAAAATCTGTTTGACTCTTTATGAAGTTTTCTACTTTAGTTTTCATCTAGTTAACTTCTATTAGGAGGGTTGAAAAATATATTGAAATTTGAGAAAAATGTTGCTGATACGTAAAGCCCCATATATTTATGGTTCTAGTGTTGTTTGCACTCTGCATAGTTTGCAAAGTCTTATACCAGTGGGATAAAATTATCATTAGATAACTGGTCACTTTTTGTTGTCGTTGTTGTTGAGAACTTGGCATACGTTGGTCCTGTACTTATCTTAGATGCGCCTAGGTTTGCCTCCAAAGTTGGTGGAAAAAATGCAATGGGTAGCCACCTAAGCTGTCCTATGTAACCAAATATAAACTCTTTATACATCGGTACTACGTCTACTTGAAGTTTTATGTAACCCAATATAAACACTTCACTATTAATTTGATGAATATGAACTATTTATTTTCTTAGTTATTATTATGAATTTATGTATTATTGTATTTTACTGTAAAATTTGTGATAATATTTATTTCTAGACTGTAATTGATTTCATAATTGTGTTTGGGATCTTATATAATTTATATAAGATATTATATAATTTATATTTAAACATATATTAATTAATTTGGTTAAATTTAAAGTTTTTTTTTTCCTTCTCTTGTGTTAATTTCAAGTTTTAACAGAAATAAAGGGAAAAAAATTTAAAAATAAAAATCCTGAAAAAACGTTAATTAAATTGGACTGGACAGTTCGGTTATAACAATTTTATTAACCAAATAATTTAATTCGATTTAATTAATATAATATATTTAATTTGATTTGGTTTAATTTTTTTTTATACTAAAAATTTAATAGAATTAGCCAATAAACACCTCTAGTAATAACCCTTTTGAATTTAGAAAGCAAATGCTTGCCCGTAATTGGATAATAAGTCAGCTCCCAAACTGTGTTTGACTCGAACTCGGACTAAAAAACACGATAGGAGTAATCTAATCGTGCTCCCCGATGCACATTAATTGAGAGAAGTATTAATTATTAATTTAATGTGATAAAATAAAATAATTTTGAGATATTTTTTAATAAGAGTATATTAAATTATTTTATATATGTAAATTAATTTATGTACGAAGATAAAAAGTATTTTTTACTAATTCGTTAAGACTAGTATACATAAGAAAGCAGTCGTGGTTTGTGGTTCTGGTTAACCGTTCAACTTCTTCCACCGGTCAACTACTTTTGTCAAGACAGAGCTTCTTTTCTTCTGAATATTTAGCTAGTAGTTTTATCCTCATATTGTATGCTTTGGACTGTAATACAATTTTGAAAAATTATAAAAAAAAAAATATCTTTAAAATTTATAATAATAAAATTAGTATCTCAATAATATTAAATATTCAACATTAAATGTGTAACATTAAACGAATTTAAATTATCGCAATTTAATTTGAACGACGTTCAATTATACGAGCGTTAAAAAAATAATGTAAAAATTATTTTTTAATTATAAAAATATATGATTTGAACATAAACTATATTATTTTTATTATTATAAATTTTGAGAGGTATTAATATTATTTTCCCATTATTTTTTCCTTTTTAATTTCAAAAAAGATATCTGGATATGCATACCTTAAGTTTAAGTGCATGTATATCTACAATATGGGACAAAATGAATTGTGTGATTGTAAGAGTATTAAGTTCATTTTAATTTTCAAATTATGAGGGAAAATAAATAAAGAAATTAAGAAATATTGTGTGTCTAACAAAATTATTTTGATGGTCTATAGTGATTGATCATTACTTTAAAAATATGTTCTATGTTTATTTTTCACCAATTATAGTATTAATATTAAATATCTTTATTCAAAATATAATAATTTACAAGATAAGTATATTAACTTACATCTGTAGTAACGGATAAAACTCATTTCTTATTTAAATAAAATCGAAAAAAACATGAATGGTAGTCATCCTCGATTATACTACTGCCATACATCAAAACTTAGTTTTGAGATTACTTTAGTATTTATGCGTCTGAGCTTTCTAGAGAAAGTACCGTTAAAAAAAGAAAAAAATTGTTCGGTTCCTTACGCTTCAAAAATATTCAACTTAATTATTTAACTTCTATAAAATAATTTGTTTTTCTGGTTTACGTATATAACATAATTGTACTTTAATTTTAACCATTTTTTTTAAAAATATATATTACTTTTTTTATAATATAAAACAATATATTTTTTTGTTAAAAATAATATTTTATGATTAAGTATGCCATATATGTATAGGATGACTTTCTTCTCAAACTAGCTTAGTCAAGTCGCTTATATTTACTTTGACCAAGCTTCCGAAGTTCTTTCAAGAAGTTTATAAAATCTCTAGCAAACTAGTTAGCTTTCTTTGAAAAATAATGTTTGAACTTAATTATCTTCTTTCTTTTTTTTAATAATGTTTATATTTAATTATGATACACCTAATTTGCTTGAGGAATTTTTTTTTTTTTATAGATTAAATGATAATTTGATGTAATTCATATATGTGATTTGAAGTAGAAGAAGAATCAGTCTTATCTCTAAAATACTAGGTGAACCACATTTTCTTATGTATTTAGTCTCATCAGTAATGTTCCAAAAGAAAGAAATAATTTCTAATTAATTAAAAACTCTTTTGATAATATATAGAATACATCTATGATTATCAAAGTCATGGGAATAATTGAGAACTTGGCATATGCCAATGGTTTGAAAGCGAAGAGAGAATTAGAGTGGATAAAAGAATCAATCTTTACTAAAACAACAGATCAGAGAGACAAATAAGAAGCAATTAATTACAAATAATGATTTAACTTCAAGAAAAGCTGTGAAAATGTGTAATTAAAAGTTAATTGTCAAAGCATACGATTCCTTATTAATTCAAATTATAAATTCATAAGAAGAATTAAAGAATATATGAAAATTTATGCGCAAGGTTAGCTCAAGGTATATGGAAGCCAAACGCGACATTTGAAATTGTGGCCTTAAATATTTTTATATAAAGATAATATAAATAAGAGCGTTTATTTTTATTTTTAACAATTTATTTTAACATATACAATATATACTGAACAAATAACCACTGTATATATTTTGCTTAATTTGTCATCAATAGCTGAATTTTTTCTCAAATGATATAAATAATAACGATGATATATTTTTAATAAGGGCGTCAATTCGTGCGAGTTAGATTAGTTTGAGCTGGTCTAAACTAGTCCAAACTGTTAATTATATATATATTTTAATTAATATGATTTTTTTTAATAAACAAATATGTTTAATAATTAAAGCTCAAACAACATTATATAAAATAATAAAAAATATATATAAATATAAGAAAAAAATTAATTATTAAAGCAAAAAGTCATTAACTAAATTAATTAGGCAATGAGTAAATACATTAAACCCCACTCATGTAAAAGTTAGAAGCCGTCATGCCCTCATAAAAACTTACATTTAAAATAAAAAGTTCTCAAGTCTAAATAAATTTTTTTCTAGCTATTAAATAAAATAAATAGAGATGAATAGATTCAATAAATATATTTACTAAAAAATGAACAATTAAAGTAAATTAAAATGTTACACGAGAACATAACTTTTTTATATACACAAGGATAAAATTTTGATTATTATATAATATATAAGTTTCAAGACAATGAACAAGTGAAAAAGAGAATAGCATAATACAAATATCGATTTGAAAATAGAAACTTCATAAAACTAATTTAAATTAAATATAAATATTATTTTTTTTGTTTAAAGAGTTAGGTAAATTTAAAAGCTAAATGCATTAACATTAAAACATTCAGCATAATATTATGACAAAATAAATAAATTATAACTATTTATTCATTAACAGCTTATTTTTCAAAAGAAAAGGGAAGAAAAATAACTAATATATCATAAAAGAGAAGTACCGCAAGAAATGAAATATTATTTTAATTTTAATATAATCTTTTTTATTTTTTATTTTTTATTTAAAATTTAATTTAATTTTATTTCGGACTAATGGGCTAGCCGTAACCCAACTCAAATTTTTTCGCGTTATTCAAGTTGGACCGCAACAAGCCCAAATTTAATTCGATTCGTATTTTTTTATTCGAGTTCGATTCGATCAATCAAACTATAGCACAAATTAAAACTCCTAATTTTTAGTCAAACATCAGGAAAAAATAGTTAGTAATGAACTTATATATTTAATATACAAAACTAGATAATTATTTACAACATTAGATATATTATTTTGTCAAATATAAAATATAAAATATAATTTGAATAAAAAGTTAGAATTTTTTCGTCAAATGTTAATGATTTATTAAAAATATATATATAATCAGATTTTACAATATATTGATAATTGTTTTTGGGTAGCTTTGAAAAAAAGGAAAAAGTTTAAATTGTGTCCATGTATATTTGTAAATAAAACAAATATATAAGCACAAGATAAAAGTTAAAAATTAAAATACATATTTAATAATAAATATGAGTTTTTAGTTTTATAATCTCTATTTATTTATTAAAAAAATGAGACTATATTAAAGAATAACTAACAAAAAAAATTCACTAAATTTATTACTTAAATCTTAAATTGTTTAACCTATAGTTTTTATTTTTTCTTATTTCTTAGATAAAAAAAAAGTCAAGTAGTTAATGAGCTTGTAATTTAATGACATGTAGCTCACTTAGATATATTAAAAGTCTTGAGTTCAATCCCAATTATGATAGCCACTCATCAACCCAAAGGATGAACCACCACTGATTTAAGGTGTACAGTGAGAGATTGAGGGTGAACAATATTAAAAAAAAAAAGTCAATTGATAGAATTAACTTTAATATATATACTAACTAATTATTTTAAATTATGAGAAAGTAATGAAAAATCAATAATTTAAAAATTAATAATAATAAATTTGTATAGAAAATAAAAAATAAATTAAACATTAGAGCTAAAAAATTGACAATGAAATTTTTTGATTGAAGAAGTATTAAAATGTAAGTTTTTTTTATTGGATTTTAAATATAAAACAATTAAGTTTACAAGTAACATTTGAACATAAAATTAAAGTTGAGAATGGCCACTACTTATTAAATATAATTCAATTTTCATAAAAATTATTAAAAAATTAATTATGATATGAAGAATTCTAAGGTTTACAAAAAGTGGGTCTTCAAAGGGGAATATAAAATAAATTATTTAATGAATGTTTTCAACTTTAAATGAACACGGGTCAAATAATATCCACGTCAAACCCCACAATGGGGAAGTTAACTTGGGTCGGTTGCATCAAGTCCACAAACGTCCTAATGATTGAAAATTGTAATTGTTTGGAATTTAGGAAAGCGTGTGGTCTCCTCCTCTGTTTGGTTGAAAATCCATTATAAAATTTCAAAGACTTATACGTACAAGTCAATCTTTAAAGTGAGAACACCGTGGATGAAACAATACCTAATTGTTCAAGTAGACTACTTCAATTCATTTGAATATTTATTGCTTTAATGGGAGGATATTATATAGTTGTTGAAGATTACAAGGGTTATAACTAGAGGTCTATGTTTGTTTGAGCAATATGTTTATCATAGCTTACCTAACTAGATAATATATACATATTATCAAAAGTTGTCAACTTTCCACCAAGCATGCCATGTCCACACATGTTATGCATATATTAACGTGTTCTATATGGAAGTTTCATCTTATATATACATACATACACACACATATATGTATATGAATTACATCATGTATAGTTAAATTTTCTCCTGCATCGCGGTTGCTTCAAGTCTTGAAACTAATACTATAAGGCAATCAGCATGTATATCTACACTTTTTTTTTTTTTAATAAAAATAAAGAAGGATTCTTTTTATAAAAAAAATGAAAGAAGGATTTCATTCACTAACAATATTAAATATCAGAATCACACGATCAAAGTTGCTATATTTCACCAAATGTACGTTATCCTAATGAGAAAGCAGAGGGAGTTTCCAACACAATAGTGGGGACAAGGCAATGCTCTTTTTATGAGTTTTATTGAATCAATAACGTTTAGAATACGCTAATTTTTAAAAACGTTTTATGAAATTATATTTGAAAATTCTAAAATTCTATTAAAATTATTATGACTCAATTAAATACACTGTGCAAGTCATCGTCTATGTCCATCTCTCTGTCACTGCCACATTTTTTTTTATTTTCTTAATCATGGCATGGATGGAGTGGACCTTGTGTTGGGTGTTTGACAGTTAGTTCATCCCTTTGCCGTTATATCTACCAAAGTGAAATGTGTACACCTCAATATTATCTCAGTGTGACGTCACTTATATATCAAATATATGTGAGTAGTAGGGGTGACAATTTCTGACACGACACGATAGTACGATTCGAACACGACACGATACGAATTTTTTTATAGTAAGAATTGATCAATAATTTTTTTATGTTCTTAAAGATTTTGTTATTTCTTACTATTATAAATAAGTAACACAAAAAAAATTCAAGTAAATTTTTTAATGTGCCAACCAACACGAAAATACGACACGAATAACACGAACAAACACGACAAAAATACGACTAACACGACACAATTAACACCCCTAGTGAGTAGTGCTAGATATCAAGAAATTGTGATATCACAAATTACAGAGCGTGATAAAATTTGCAACTAACTTAATAGGGCCTCATACAAGTTTTATTTTAACGACTAACATTATGTTACCTCATTTATGATAATCACAAATTTATAATAAATAGTACTTTTTAATATATGTAACATAAAATATAATCAACCAACATTACGTAATATATATATATATATATATATAGTGTTATTATTTTATTACTACATATTTGTTTGTGTTATTTTTTATTTTGGATAATTTTATCTTTGATAATATTTATTTAAGTTTTATAATAAACCATTATTATATCTGATTTCTTATTTTTTAAGTGATTTTTTAATAAGGTATATTTGAAAACTATTTTTTTATTGTGATTTTTATATTTTTATGTTTATCAAAATATAAAATGATTCAAAAAAAAATTTTAATCAAATTTCTATTTTTTTTGTTTTTCATTTTCATCAAAGATTTTTTATAGATAGTAATTTAAGTCTTATGACTATTGTGTGTTAAATATTTAAATAAAATAATTAGAAACTTAAAATTTGTAAATAATAACTAAAAAAATTTATCACTTTTTTTAAGTTTTTGAAAAAGAAAATTATAAATAAGAAAACTTTATCAAACAATTTGTAGATAATTTTTTTCTTAAAAATCATTAAATATAAATTATTATTGAATACATTATTAATTATTTTTACTAAAGAATTAAAATAAAAAATAATTATTTAATCATAATTTATAATCCTTATGGCTATAGTAATATTTCATAAATTATATGTTTGAATCATATAAAATATCATTTTAATATTAAAAAAAAGTCACTAATTCAAATAACATTAAAATACTATTTAATAGAAAATTTCTTTAAAATCATAATATCAGTATACAAAATTTTTAATTTTATTTTTTGGGGGTGTTATTATAAGGAGGAGGTGAAACAACTATGCGTGATATGGTGGGGGGTCAGAGTACATGACATGGGCAATAGGGTACAAAAGGGTCAATTTTTTTGTGAGGAACTTTCCGAAAGCGCAATAGGACAAGGGGGAAATTCCAGAATGGTTGGAATTAAAAACGGGAGTGTCCTAATTAATTTCCTTTCTTCATCAAAACCAAAGACGAAGGACGTGTGTTTCTTATCTTCTAATAGTAAGATCGAGGGTCGTCAATGCCATGGTCACTAGCCTTTATCAAATCAGCTGAGTTGTTGAAAACTCTTTCTTTTTTCTTATATCTCAAAATTGTAATTTCAATTTTATTATAACAAGTAGATTTGAAATATATATATATATATACTACCAAAAAATATATATATCATAAATATATATAAGAATCAATGCAGCTATTTACAATTTTAGACAATTTTGTAGAATTTTCGATTTAATTACAAGGATAGACGATTTATATATTTACCCCATGTATTTTAAAATTTTCATTCTTACCCCTTTTTCTTTACTAAAAACATTAATATCTAATTTGTACATATATTACAACTTCCCACTATATATATCTTATTATATTATAATTTAACATCCCACTATATCTTATTATTATTATTATAATACAGATGCTTGGGCGTTCATACCATGAGTTAAATTGATTTCGCACTAAAATTAGAGCTGAATTAAGAAAGTTAATTTTTAAAAATTAAAAAATCGTTCAAATTTAATAAAAGTTATAAAATCAATCTAAATTAAACCTTTTGAATTAAATTGGATTGATCGATTGAGTTTTCTAATTTTTTTAATCACCACATTTTATTTTTATTTTTAATAATAAAATAACTATTACATGAACTTGTAGCTCAAATTCACCAAAATTTCTTAAAAGTTTAATCCTCGGAATGTGTAAGTTGTATAATATTATTTCAAAAAATAATAATAAAATAAATATTGCATTAAATTGTATGTTTTAAATATTGATTAAATTTAAAAATAAAATGATTTTTTTAAAATAATATATCAACAAAACCATGTACTATAATTCTAACTAGCATAAAAACTAAAACAAAAATTTATTTAATTTTATATTAATTGAGCATAAAAAAAAGTACATAACTAAAAAGATACTCATGTGATTAAATAAATAGTAAATGATTTGCATGTGTTTATAAATATATTAAGTCCAATCTAATTAATCATCCATCGAAATAAAAATAATTATATCTACACTAATACCAATATTTTTAGTTTTTGAATTTTTATTCAATAAAATTATAATATAAAATTAATAAAATAATATTATTAATGAGTAGGATCGATTCCTATGAGATTTTCAATATCAATAACTAATTCAACCCAATTTGGATCGGTTTTAAAATTTTTGGAACCAATCAACCCAATAAAAGGAAGAAAATCGAATATTATGGGTTGAATTTGTTCGGATTATATGGATCGGATATTAATTAAATTTATTTTATTTTATATATATTAAATACATATATATTAGATAAATAGACAATCCTTTTTTATTTTTGTATTTATTAAATATATATATATAGAGAGAGAGAGAGAGAGAATTCTAATTTTAATAGAGTTATAATGTTACTTGTAATAGAGTTTTAATTATTTCAAGTCTCCTATAAATCATGAAAATTAAGATTAAAATTTTAAAATTTAACATATTATTTAATTTTTCTATTTATAATATCAAATATAAGAAAATACACTACTTAATTTTATTTGCAAAAACACGTGCAAATAATTTTTTCAATATTTTTTTTAAATTTTTAATTATAAATTTAATAATATATGATGTATATAAAACAAGTGCATCGTTCTTTTTACTAGTTTTTATATTAATGCGAATAACATTGAATAAATTTTTAACAATTTTATCTGAGTTTTTATATTATTTACAAAATTTGTCAATACTATCTTTTTAACCTATATTTATTATATATATAAAAGTATGAATCGTATTTAATTTTTAAAAAATAAAGTTATTTTTATATTTTAAACTATTCATATTACTTGTTCTTTTAGAATTTATTATTACATTAAATGAAAAATCTAAACATAATAATAGAATAAAGATCACACTAATAAAGACTCAAATTTACCACATACAATAAATAGAGACCGAGCTATGTTAGGGCTTGAGATGGCCCCGATCCCCCCTAACCCACACATTATATATATATATATATATATATATATATATATATATTAAATATTTATTAAATGTGTATTTTTACATAAAATTTATATTATAGTAAATTTTTTTTATATATTTCAATTTTACCATTTAAAATTTATTAAAATTGGGCACTTTTGATACTCCTTCATAAAATACTCAGTTAAATTTTTGTACCTACAATTATTGTGTAGTTAAGTTGAAATTATATTTTTGGCTATTTATTATTATGCACATTATAGTAACTTGTGTTCAATTATTATTCATAACAATTGTGTGTATATGTGTAAGCGTGTGATTATATATTAAAAAATATATATTTAGTTTGTTTTATACTATCAATAATACAAAAAATATATATATATTAAAAATTTATATTTATATTTTTATACAATAAAATTTATTTATATAATAAAACAATTCAAGTGTGAGGCACTTGTTTTTAATTAGATGTATAGAGGTATGTATCAAATAAAAAATATCTTTAGCTTTTAAATAATTTTATGTTTGATGTCTTTAGCTTTGCGTCTCATATTCTCTATTGATTGGCTTCTAATTTGAAAACACAGATTTTCTTTCACTCTCAAAAGTTTGCAATCAAATTAATTTTTGAGCCTCTTGATCAGAAGAGCGAATGTCCAAGCCAGATTAATCTCAGAAACAATACCATTACAACAGTTCAAGTGGAAAACAAAAGGCAAGACTCTTAGAATATGCAGAGTCTTATCATTGTTTTGAATATGCAGACAAAAGACAGCCAAAATTCATTTCTGATTTTTTTCCTAAAATTTTACTATTTAAGTAAAGAATTGGACTAATTTTTCTAATATATTTACTTTTTCTCAATCTTGATAGGGAGTAGCGCATTAAATCATACATATTCAATAAGAACCACCAATGTAAAATCTTGATCCCTTCCATCTTTTTTAAAACTTTTTTTTTTTTTTTTTAATTGACCAAATTAAAGAAGTTTATCTTTGTGTAACCCAACCTGACACCATCGGAACAAATTTAATACGAATTTCTTTTGTTAAAGATAGTATGTATTTTGATTTATTTATTATTTAATTGTTTTTGTCTAAACCTTTATTATTTAGTTGGTAATCCATGAATATGAACAAAATATAAACCCAATGTATTAAATACAAATAAATTAATAAAATATATAACACAAATTTAAATAAAATATATTCGGTATAAAATAAAATAATTAAAAATTTTATTTTTCTAAAAATACCATATATAGTAGATGAATTTCATTTTCATCCTTTCCAATCGTAACATATTTAGCGATTATTGATTAATATTAACTAGTTATGACCCTCACTAATAAATCTTTGATTGATGTTAATTGGTCGTTGATCATTGTTTATCGTGATTGGTCAACTGTTGACCACCCATCGATCGCTAAATGAAAGTCATTTAAAGTTGGTTTTATTTGGTTGAATCCAAAAGGACTTTATCTTGTTGGAATTATATACTTATAAAGTCTGACTTCTTCAATTCAAGTTAAATCAAATTCATCATGTTGAAATTGGACCCATATGAAAATCTAATTCATTTGGTTGAAATTGATTCATATAAATTCCAACATGTCAATTTTTTCCTAAGTTCAATTATTTCAATTTGAATGCAAATGAAGTTACTTCATTCAAATGAGAATGTATTATAATTTTAGAGAGAAAATCAAAAGTCCATTTTGCCCAAGTTAAAAAGATTGGATATAACAAAATTAACCGCAATTATCAGGTCATTGATATAAACGATTGAGATTGTGGAAGGTAAGAAAATTCTTACATTTGATAATGATTTTGAATAAGGTTGAGCAAAAGATCGAAACTACGTGTCTTTTATTAAATCTAATATGATCTTATTTGAAGTGGATTTGAAGATATTCAATCTGAATCTGAACATATCGAATTTTTTGGATCAGATAAGGTCGGATTAAAATTATAATTTATTTTTAAATTATTATTATATATAAAATATAATATATATTAACATTTAAAATTTAAATTGGTACATTATTAAGTAAATTTATTTATTTATTGTTACAAATAAGATAATTAAAATAATAAAAAAATGCTCTTAAATATTATTAAATTGTTATAGAGGATTTAATATTTTTATTTTTATTTTTAAACTAAAATAGTAATTTATTTTAATCATGATATGTATAATATTTAAATATTATATATTAAAAGTAAAATATGCATTATTTATAATTTTAAGAGTATTTCGGTCATGATCGGATTGCAGCAGATTATAAAATATATCAATACAAACGGATTATATACTTTATAATCTGAATCTGATTCGACTATTAAATCTATCAATCCAATCCAATCCGATCCGATCCAAATCCAATAAATCGAATTAAATTTCTTAATATATACAAATTGATTAGATTATTTATTCACTCTTAATTTTGGGGATAAAAATATTTTTTTATTTTATTTTAATATATACATTAATTTATATAACATAATTTAATTAATATTTTATATAATTATTTTTTTATTATTTTTTTAATTTTATATTAAATTAATAATCATACGTAGAACACCCTTTAAATATTGGTGAATCGACTAGCCTGCGTCGAGATACCCTACGTGTTTCGCACGAGCAAGTTCAGTCTCTTTTTTTACTTGGCCAAGGTATATGTAATGTATGACGCATGGTTCGTGTCAAAATCCCGCCGCCTTCGTTTTTTATTTTATTTTTTGTTACCTGATATTTAGTTTAGCAGGAAAAGAAGAGATATTTAGTTTACAAAGTTCAACAAAAATAATAATTTATATTACGAATAAAATTTAAATCAAACTTAATAATTATCATATATAATAAAAATTATAAATTATATAATAATTTATCATATTTAATAAAGACTCTAATTATATTATAATTATCAAGTTTATAAAAATTTTAAATATTATTTTATTTTTAAAATTAGTTTATAAATATAAAAAAATTAATTTTATATTTTTTTCAAATATATATAGTAGAAATTAATTTAAAAAAAATTAAAATAAATAAAGTAATTCATTATACAAAATACATATTTTTAACTAATAATAACTAAAAATTGCAAACAAAATTATCTATTGTTATTTTTAAAGTATATTTATCACTAATTACCTTATTTTCTTTATCTATGAAGCACTGTATATTTGTATTTGTAAATCAGTGTAATACACTTAGCAATTCACTGTGTAATCTGGTGTACATAGATTGAGGTGTATACGTGCATGTGTGTGTCTACGTGTATTTGATAATTAGAGCTGAAAGTTGTTAGAGGAAGCACGTGGGTAGTTTGGTTTAGTAACAACCACACAGTACTATAAATAGGTGTTTGGCGCCACTAATAAGAATACAGAAAAACAAATTCATTTAAGCTTTCTTGTTTCTATCTTCATCTAGTTTCAGTTTCCTATTTTCTGGTATGTTTCTTCGTTAAGGTTTTCATGGTATCAGAGCCACAATGGCTCAACATAGTGCTTCGGGTGATGGTAATGGCGAGAAGATGACTCTGAGCAATAATCAATCAAGTATTCTGTCGTATCCTTTATCCAGTATACCAATCAATTCTAATTTTTCAGTAAAATTAGATGATACTAATTTTCTTATATGGAAAGAGCAAATCAAACATGTAGCTGTTGTGTATGGACTCCAAGGATTTCTTGAAGGCACAGAAGCTATTCCTACACGGAAGATCAAGAAGATAATTCAAGATACCTCACATGGTGGTGGAAATACTGAGGAAGTGTTGCAAGATAATCCAGACTTTGAGATCTGGGATCGCAAAGATAAGATAGTAATGAACTGGATCTATAATTCAGTATCTCCGAGCAAGCTAAAATTTCTGTATGGAATTTCTTCATCTCATGGATATTGGACTGCTTTGTCAAGAAATTTTCAGGATCATTCTAGCTCGAATCTGATGGAGTTAAGGTGGAGGTTGCAGACAATGAGGAAAGATAATCAGACCATGAAGGAATATATTGAGAAGGCAAAGGAATTGTTTGATCTAATGGCAGCAACAGGAGATCATATATCAGTTAGAGAACATATTCTTTATCTGATGGGGGGACTAAACTCAACTAACTATCTGTCTCTTGTTACTACAATAACCAATAAGGAGAAGGTACCTGGCTTGGATGAAATATTTTCTATGATGAGAACTCATGAAAGGCAGATCTTACGAATGAGTCCAATTAATTTTCAGTTAATACAAGCTAATGTGGCTCATAATAAGTTCACCACAAACAATCAGTTCTCACAGCATACACAGAGAGATTTACAAAATCCTCAGCAAATAGGTACTAATACAGGTAGTCAATGGCTTCTCACTATCAAACACCTCGTCCTTTACCTCATCAAACTAATCATTATTTACAACAAAGCTTTCCTCAAAATGATAATAGTGGAAGAGGTAGATATAAGGGGACTTGTCAGATATGCAAAAAGATAGGCCATAGTGCCTCTAGATGCAGATTTAGGTATGCATAGTCAAACAATGACTTTAGTACTAATCAGACTCAAACATTTATGCCTAGACATCCTATGTCATCTTCTTCTGTAACAAGACCACAAGTTAATTTTTCATACCTGTCTGCTATGCCTCAACAACAATAGTATTCAGCATCTAGTTTACAATTTGGATTACCGATGCCACATAACTCTGCAACTCAAATACAGCAGACTTACACTCCACCATCAATACCTTATCTTAGTTCCATTAATCCAACAGACTTGAGCACACCATCTACTGGCTATTCATCTATGAATTTGACTCAACATGGGAATCAATATCCTGTGAACTATGAATGTCTTCCTCAATGGCCTATGTATCCACCACAGGCGTATAATACTATGATTGCCACACCTGCTGTTCATCAAGATCCTCAATGGTACATGGATTCTGGAGCTAGCCATCATCTAAGCTTCAATAATACAAATCAGTCTGGTGCATCACCATATGCAGGAAATGAAACTGTGTTGTTAGGTAATGGTAACTCAGCCTCTATCTTTCATATAAGTCAGAGTCATATTAGTAGTGGTAATTTGATTTTTAAACTCAATAATCTACTACATGTACCTCAACTTGCCAAGAATCTCATCTCAGTTAGACAAATGTGCATTGATAATAATGTTTCAGTAGAATTTTTTCCTAACACCTTTTGTGTGAAGGATCTGAGTCAAGGGAGGATAGTGCTGAGAGGAGGTGTGGATAATGGATTATACAAATTTCCTAAGGATCTGTCTAACGAGGAATCAAAGCACAGAAAACAGGTTTTAAGTTGTACTACTTCTGTTGATTCTGGTGTATTAAATAATAATGTTGATTCTGTCAATTGTAGTTCAGATGTTCAATGTAATAAAGCCACAGTGAATGATCTGATTTGGCATGATAGACTAGGCCATCCTCATTTACCTGTATTGAAACAAGTTTTACATGGAATGAATATATCTTGTTCTTTTGATTCTGCAATAGACATGTGTGGTGCTTGCAAAATGGGTAAGTCACATAGGCTGCCGTTAAATCATATCCATGAAAGATCACATCTAGCATTTGAGATTGTGCATGTAGATGTTTGGGGTCCCTCTCCTGTTATTGTAGAGAATGGAGTGAGGTATTTCTTGCTTTTTGTGGATGATCATACTAGATTTCAATGGCTATATATGCTACACAACAAAAGCCAAGTTGCTCAGATTTTCTTGCACTTTGAAGCCTTAGTTGAAAGACAGTTTCACAAGAAGATTCATAATTTGCAAAGTGATGGTGGAACTGAGTTTAAATCCTTAGAGCCACATTTATTTCAAGGGGGTTATAAGAGGAGGATTACTTGCCCATATAACCCTGCTCAGAATGGAGTTGTTGAGCGCAAGAATAGACATGTTGTAGAAATTGGGTTATCCATGATGATAAAAGTTGGTTTGCCATTGGAGCTGTGGACTTATAGCTTCAAGACTGCTGTTTACCTTATAAATAGGTTACCTTCACGAGCACTGTCAAATAGGTCTCCATATGAGTTATTATATCAACACCAACTAGATTATTCAAAACTGCGTGTGTTTGGATGTCTTTGTTTTCCTTATACAAGACCCTACTCGAGTACTAAACTAGATATCAGATCAGTTCCTTGTGTTTTCGTGGGATATCCTGAACATCTGAAAGGGTATAATTGTATTGACCCAGTTACTAAGAGGGTTTATGTCTCTCCTCATGTGGTATTCAATGAGCTGAAGTCACGGGTATGACTAAGCCTGATTCAGTGTCTTCTACCTCACTCAGTGATAAGTTGCAATCACCTGACAAACCTGTCCATTTTGTCAATCTTCCACAGTCTCATGGTCAGAGTAAAGCTGTCTTCAATGTTCTTGAACCAATGGCTCAGATAAACATGCCTGTCATAAGTCCCACTCACAACCAGTTTTTGTCTGCTAGTGCTCAGTCTTCTGATAAAGGCAATTTCTCTAGTTCAACGTCTATTTCTTCACCTATTCCAACAGCTCACTCTTCACCTCTACCAGCAGCTCACTCTTCACCTAATAATCAAGAAAAAGAACACTCTTCTTCTCAGTGTTCTTCCTCTCATGATTTAAATTCTACATCTACCTCTTCTCTTGAGCCTTCAATGCTTCCTTATGTCTCATCTGTAATACCTCAGATTATTAATCTAGAAGGTTTGAAACTTACAGTAGATCTGTCAAATCTATCTCAGATACATAAACCTCCTACAAATAATAATGTTCATTCTATGCAAACACGAGCTAAATCTGGTGTTTATAAACCCAAAGCTTTAGTAGCTGAAGTGATTCTTCCTATACCAACCACAGTGCAAGAAGCTTTGAAACATCCTGAATGGGCTGAGGCTATGAGCAAAGAATATGCAGCTTTGTTAAAAAATTCAACCTGGGAATTAGTTCCTCCTCCTTCACATGGAAAGGTTATTGGCAATAAGTGGGTGTTTGCTGTGAAGCTCAAATCAGATAGAACTTTGGAAAGGTACAAGAGCAGACTTGTGGCTAAGGGATTTCTTCAAACTGAAGGAGTTGATTACAATGAGACGTTCAGTCCTGTTGTAAAACCTACCACTATTAGGGTAGTATTAACTCTTGCTCTATCCAAGGGTTGGATAGTGAGACAATTGGATGTCAACAATGCATTTTTGAATGGAGATCTGGAGGAAGAAGTGTATATGTATCAACCGGAAGGCTTTGTTGATCCAGCTTGTCCAAGATATGTATGTCATCTAAAAAAGGCTTTGTATGGGTTAAAGCAGGCTCCTAGAGCCTGGTATACTAAACTGAGTAACTGTTTGATGTCATGGGGTTTTAAAAGTTCTCAATCTGATACATCTATGATGCTATATGATGATGGCATAAACACTGTAATGGTGTTGATCTATGTGGATGATATTTTGGTCACTGGTTTGAATGAAGATTTCATACAGGATCTAATCTCCAAGTTGAATAATGTGTTTGCCTTAAAAGACTTAGGAGAACTGAATTATTTTTTAGGCATTGAAGTGACACGATCTGAAGATGTTCTTCACCTATGTCAACAGAAATATGTCATTCAGCTACTAGAAAAAGTGCAGCTCTCAAATGCTAAGCCCTCGCCTACTCCTCTTGCTCCAGGGAAGAATCTGTCTAAGTTTGATGGTAATCCTTTAGAAGATGCAGGCCCTTATAGATCCATTGTAGGTGCACTACAATATTGCACCCTCACAAGACCGGATATAGCATATTCCGTCAATAAATTGTGTCAGTTTCTACAATGTCCTACAGATGTTCACTGGCAGGCTGTGAAGAGGTTATTAAGATATCTTAAAGGCACAATTGGATATGGCCTTGTTTTATAGAAAGCTGACTTGCTAACAGTGATGGCATATACAGATGCAGATTGGGCATCTTGTGCTGATGACAGAAGAAGTACTAGAGGATGGTGTGTGTTCTTAGGAAATTCTCTGGTATCATAGAGTTCTGGAAAACATCGCGTAGTATCTAGATCTTCCACAGAAGCAGAGTTTAGATCTTTGGCTCTTACTTTGGCTGAGGTTTTATGGTTAAAGAAGCTGTTGGTAGAGTTGAAGATTGAGCTTCTCACTGCTCCAGTTATTTTCTGTGACAATCAAGGTGCTGGTGCTTTGGCTAAGCATCCTGTATTGCATTTAAGAACAAAGCATGTGGAAATTGATTTCCATTTCATTCGTGAAAGAGTGCTAACAGGAGAAATTTGTGTGGAGTTTATCACAAGTCAAGAGCAGCCGGCAGATATTATGACAAAGTCATTAGGGACTATGAGATTTGCTGATCTTCGACCAAGCTCACAGTTCTCAATAGAGATATGAGCTTGAGGGAAGATGTAAATCAGTGTAATACACTTAGCAATTCACTGTGTAATCTGGTGTACATAGATTGAGGTGTATACGTGCATGTGTGTGTCTGCGTGTATTTGATAATTAGAGCTGAAAGTGTTAGAGGAAGCACGTGGGTAGTTTGGTTTAGTAATAACCACACAGTACTATAAATAGGTGTTTGGCGCCACTAATAAGAATACAGAAAAACAAATTCATTTAAGCTTTCTTGTTTCTATCTTTATCTAGTTTCAGTTTCCTATTTTCTGGTATGTTTCTTCGATAAGGTTTTCAGTATTTTTCAAAAAATATATAGTTGCATTAATATTACATTTTATTAATTTGAAATACCATACAATTACTTACTCCATGAGCCATGAATAATTTTTTCTATATCTATATAATTATTTATCTATATATATAATATTTATAAAAATTTAAATAATGCCTTATAAATTTTTTGACAAAAATGTGTACATATTTCACAATAATGACATTATTGCCCTTAGTCTTTATTGTAAAATTTATTTACATATCTTAATTCGTTTATCAATTAAGTAATAAATTTTTAGTATTTAAAATACTAAAATTATCTAAAAGGTTGTTTATAATATTAATGTAAATGTATACTCAAATTTTTTTTATAATAGTAATAATATTATAATTTTAGTTAAAATAAAATTTAATAATAATGATTTTTTAACATTTTAATAAATTAGGTGTAATACACGTGTTTATAATTAGTATAGTAAAATAATAGGATGAGAAAATAAACGAATTTTTTTTTTTTTTTTAGTAAAACAAATTAGATTCATTTATTTTGGAGAGTAAACTTTCCCGCTATCAGATTTTAAGTAATATATTTGATTTAAATATTTAAACCACATATAATATTAATAGGAAAAACTGTAAACAACAAAAAAAAGTCAGAAAATAAAAATTAATTACTAGTAATCGTTTAAACTTTAACATGAACAAAAACATTAGGCATTGATATGAATTGATAGAAGCCCTTGATCATAATTTGTACTTGTAGAATGAATTGACATATTGATTCTACAATAATGTAATATAAATGGGACTAATAATTTGAGGCCAATGACCAATGCTATAACTTGAAGTTAATAAAAAGTATAAATTATCACAAAAATATTATTTGACAAACATAAAGTAAATAATATTCTTGAACAAGAAGAAAGAGCATGCAGTCAATTTATTAGGCGATGGTCCATGATTCCAAATAATTAATTGCAACCAGAAAAAAAAGATTGCACTGCTGAATTCTACACATAATTACTACGTGATTTTATAGTAAAATAATTTGTCTAAAAGATATTATATTTCAACAAAGAATATTCAAGCTCTAAAATCTCCACCAAGCCATTTACCCTTAAAACTTTCTATAATTTGTGTAAATTGTCTAAATAATTTTGTGCTTGCTGTATGAATTATTTTATTTCTTTAAAAGTAAAATGATAACTATATGTTCTAAAAATTTAGAGTAATGATTTATTATGCCAAAATTTATGAAAATTATTAGGAAACATTTTATTTTCTTCATAATAAATAATTTTCGAGAAAAAATTATAAATTCAAAACTATTAAGGCCATCATTCCAAGACAAACTTGTAAATATGCTTAAAGGTTGATTTTTGGCATTTAAAAAAAATATATGATAAGGTGAACTTATAAATCGGCAAAAACTAACAAAGATGATCGTGCCCACTCACTGGTATGAATGTCATACAAGGGAAAATATCAAAAATGTTCACAAGATTTATCTTATATTCATAAATGTCTCTAACATTTAAAAAGATGGCTTGAATAACCCTAAAATTAGACTTATTATCAAAGATGACCTCTACTAATGACGTTAATTTTTCCATCCACATACTTTTTCAATTCTTTTTGAAATTCCTATAATATCTTTTAAAATATTAAATAGTAAAAAAATATCAATTTATTTATTATGTTTATTATGATTAAGGAAAAAAAATCTATAATAAGTAAAGCAATGCATAGTAAATTGAAAGTTTATGTAAATTAAAAATAGCATTAAAAATTAATCTTCTATTATTGATTTATTTTCTACAATATATTTATTTTTTTAATATATTATATAATTGTTTTCCTTATTGTTGACACATATTGATTATAAAATTAATTTAAAAAATTAATTGAATTTAGAAGAAATGTTGTTAAATTTCTTGATAACGACTTATGAAAAATTAAAATTTTCCTTTTTTGATTTACTTAATACAAAAAAAAAAAAAAATTACATATAATTCTTAGGATTAAAAAAAAACTACTTACCATTCTAAGAATAAACTAAGTTTTTATGATAATTGGATAATTTATTATAAAATAGGATAATTATAATTTATCCAAGTCAATTAACCCAAGAATATTAATTTCTTATATATTTTTTAGAATTCTAAATTTTTATAAATTATTTTACATTTTATCATAAATTTCACTAGGTGTTAAAATTTTATTATTTCTTTATCATTACATCTGAAGTATATATGATTAAATTTCATTAAAATATGAATTTTATCCATTTTTAGGAAATAAAAAAAAATTAAAAGTTGAAGAATTTACTATATATGATCATTTGTAGTAAGTAATTAAAGATTAATTTATTGTACAAATTTTAATTTTATTTACCTAATTTGTAAGCACATGTATATATATTTTTAATTTTATGCTCATATATTTTTGATTTTTTGATTTTTACATATTTATTTTATTAGAAGAAAATAAAAAGGATAATTTTTATTTGATTTGATTAATATAATTTATTATTTAATGTTAAAAATAAGAGATCAAAATTTTATCTCTTATGTCTTCCAACTATAAAAATATTACAAAAATATCATTAAATAACTATTATATTTAATATTTATTAAAATTGAAGGATATTTTTAATATTTTTTAAAATTTTAGGAATTTTTGTGAAGAAAATGTGAACCTGGGAGATATTGTTGACGTTTTTCCGTTCTAGAACTGTAAGACAAGAAAAAGCCAAAAGGGCATAAGCGTAAAATTTTAGCCATAAAGCGATGGTACCGAAATTTAGTCAAAATGCAATTGAGCTTAGAATTTGAGCGGTTCTGAGTAATTTACATTGAGTTGTGAACATAACGCACCGCTGTGGCGCCTGAGAGATTTTAAAGAAACGTAAACTACAATCATGTATAAAACTGATCTACAATTTATAAAAACAATACATCCCAACCATCATATTTCTCTTCTAACCTAAAACTACTATAAAAGAAAAGGCAAAAAAAAATACTGACCGTGACGTGTCGGTCAGTGGTGCCATCATCATTACCATTAAAATCTATACCAACCATACATTCGTTTTTTTTTTATAATAAGGAACAAGAATTTAATTGCGACAGGCAATAAACATTTAAAATTGTGATAATAAAACAAAAGCGAGCTAAAGCAAAGCAGCCAAAGGAAAAACAAATAATAATATTTCATAGAATAAGGTTTTAAAAAATATTAAAGCAAAAGGAAAGGCAAAGAAAATTCGATTTTTCTAACAAATTTGTTCAATAATCAACCCAAAAACGTGAATTCGATTCCAGTAATTTCTCTCTCTGTCTGTAATATCCGTACCATTTTAATTCCGAATGATTTATGAGAAATTGTAGTGAGAAAATTGCTCATTTAAATCTCAATTATTAAATATACAAGTGTATAAAATTTTGTAATATTTTGTACATTTGTTATAAAACATAAATCCTAACACAACTCTCAAAGCATATTGGCTTATATATATATCTCTTCATTGAAACATATAACTCTAAAGAAGAGAGAGTTATAAATTATCAAAATTAACAACGAGCCATAAATTAAAGAAGAAGAAGAAGACAGATACATATGGCAGAGGAGCTTCATGCCGGGGTTTGCGGCGAAAACTGGTGGATTAATTCATCGAGAAATGGGTTCATGGCGTCTCCATGTTCTATGGGTCTTAATGATTTTAGTAGCTTTGGGTGGCCAAGTAGTGATATGGAAATGAAAAGTACGAAGTGTTGTTACGAAGATAACATAGCTTATAACTCTGATTGTGATAGCTCTGATATTGTTAATCAAAAGCCTAAACATCATCAGCAAGCTACTGAATCTATCAATGAAAGTAGTGGAAGTATCTTAATTGATTCCACCTTACAAATGATGGGTTTTGGCCTTTCAACTACTACATCAGATTTCAACCCAGCTTTACTGTAAGTAATATTATGGTACACTCATTAATTTAACTCAACCTTCAATTTATGTTTCTTAATTTTTATCCACTTAATAAATCAAATATATATATATATTTTTTATTTTCATTTTTTAATACAGACAAGAAATTGGATTAACAGGCGCCACTTCAAAGAACTTAAACGATTGGAATCCCAATAGTCAATTAGATTTATCTTCTGGGTTCCCAATTAGCTCATCGCCTTCATTTGGGTACTCTAAAAGTAGTCGTACTTCAAAATTGTTACAAGGTTCGTTTGATGGAGAATCTCAACCACATCAAACTTTGTGCAATAATAACAACAACCGGTCAATCATGAACAGCTATTCATCGAATAATTCCAATACTATTAACCCTGGACTGTTCTCTTCTAATTCCTTTCTAAGACCCTCAGTGCCGAAGCAGCAACTTGGTGGATTGCACTTTTCAAATAACACTACACCGTTTTGGAATCAATCTCCGGCTGGTCTTTTTCATTGTTCACAATCTCAGTTCATAGCCCCAACATTTGAGGAGAAACCCAAGTTCCATACTCTAATTACCAACAAGGTAAATATATATATATATATACTGTTTATTCAGAATAAATTTATATACATAATTAAACAAGTAAATATATATATAATTTATTTATTTTTCTTTTTAATTACCCCATAAACCGCTTCAAATAATATGATGTTCTGTTCTCAACTTATTGTTGAACAAGTAAAATGCTATTTTTCTGATCGTTTTTTATGCAAACTGTCACAATTTTATTGGTAAAAACAAAACTAATAATATCTTAGTGACCAATCATGTGTAATATCTATCTAGCACCAGACAATATATGCATTTTGTGGATTGATCAAATCATTGATTAGGGTTTTGAGGCTAATTATATTATTTGGAGGTTTAAATTTCAGAGTAATAAAGAAGAGATTATTCAAGACTCGGGATCAGTGGTGAAGAAAAGTGGAAGTGACGATGAACCTGTAATGAAAAGACCTCGAATTGAAACGCCTTCACCGTTACCAACTTTTAAGGTATGACACACATTTTTTCAAAAATTATATCTTTGTAAAGCTTCGAGTTCTTTTTTCTTTTTCACACCAATTTTCTTTCTAAAGAAAACGGATAAGAAAATAAAGATATTGGTGTTAGGTTCGAAAAGAGAAGCTAGGGGACCGAATCACTGCTCTTCAGCAACTTGTTTCACCTTTTGGAAAGGTTAACTTTTGTAATTTTTCTCCACTTTTTTATTTTAAATTTAATTCTTTCTGAATTTAAGGAGTACTATCTCTATAATGATGAAAAGTAAGAACTTTTGTTAACCAAAAATGAAAAAAGTGCTCAACTTTAGTCTTATGTTTGTTTCTGCAGACTGATACAGCTTCTGTTCTCCACGAAGCTATCGATTACATCAAATTCCTTCACCATCAAGTCAGTGTACGTGTATCATCTACTCATTCTCCATCTTTTTCATTTTTTGTCACATTAATAATTAGGATTTCTAATTGAAATTAGTTGTCAGAATAGGTTTACTATTTAAATGAAAATTAATTTCTTTATATATTATTAATTTCAGATTTTAAGTAATCCATATTTAAAGAATGGAGCTTCCATACGGCAAGAGGTACAAAAATTGAACTTTAAATGTCTAGTTAATTTCTATGCGCCCTTATATAATTGAATTGCATATAGTATTGTTATTTACGATGCAAAAAAGGCTAATGTCATAGCAACTTATGTTTAATTAAATATTTTACCTAATAATTTAATTCTCAATTAATTGTTTATTTTCTTCAGTTGTATAAATGACTAAATTGTTTAATTGGTTTCATTTATAACACTCATTAATAAAAAAAAAAACAACATATGTTTAGTTTCTTTTAATATTAAAAAACATATGTTCATTTACATTATAAGAAAAATAAACATATGTTTTTTTTTTCCTTGAGAAAGTTAAAAATGAAACTCTATGTATAAAAGAAATTATGCTATGTAATTAAGTCTTTATTCTTTAAATAAATTCACAATTGATTCTAAAAGTAGAAACTTTGCTTTGACAATTGACATTAGCAAAAACTGCTATTGAAATAGGCTTACTGTAAGCATATTAATGAACTTTTCTCATGATGCGCTTCTGATAATTTTCAGGACTCAGAATGTCCAAAACAAGATTTGAAAAGCCGAGGACTTTGTTTGGTTCCAATTTCAAGCACATTCCCAGTTAGTAATGAGACCACAGCTGATTTTTGGACACCAACATTTGGTAGCAGCAGTTTGAGGTGATGATGAAGCTGAGAGAAATTATAATGAAGACTGAAAAAAAGGAATTAATTAGGATGTAATCTACAAATAATACAATACTAAGAAAGCTCATTATAATATTACGTACCAAACTTGAATTAAAAGCAAGAGAATGTAAAGTTAGAAGCTATAATCTCAACTCTCTCTCTCTCTAGCCTAGTTTGAAAACGGCCAAAGGAAAAGTAAAAGGCACATGACAAATAGTCTTGTTACAGCGAGGACACAGTAGTGCTGGCTGGGCCAAAAGCATTATTAGTTAATAGGTACAAGTGGGGATTAGGAACAGAAACAGGTGCTAAATTTAGCGAATGTTGACATTTAATGCATAAGATTAGGAATATTAAGGGCCATATATTCTTATTATTTATTTTTTCTTTTTTAATTGTTGACAAAGAGCTGAATTTAGCAGATGAGAGAGGATGTGTACACAAACATATTGTTACTGTTAATTTATGTATGTGAACAAGCTGTACTATTACCAACCTTTTGTTATTTATGAAGATAAAAAAAAAGAAAAAAGGAGCAAAAATAAAGGGATTATTGTATTATTGAATTCTTGTTTGAGAATAATTAGGAAATGAGGATAAGTGGAGAGAGTCGTAATTAATATGGCCATCTAGCTTGTGTTCAACATGTAAAAAAAATTAAAGTTTAAGTTTCAATTAATAGTATATGGGTACGTATTTGATTCGTAATAATAATGTTGATAAATATTTCTTTAACTTGGTCATACGTATCGTATAAAAAAAATAAAAATAAAAATAAAAAGTTGGTTATACGTATGGAAAAGCGGTGGTGAGTCAGAAAACAGACCCACTCATCCCAGCTTTGAGGGTAATTTCTCGTTAACAAATGATCAGCTGATGAATATGATTGCATGCGCGCGTGAGTAGAAATTTAGGAATTAAGTTATATAATGTAAAAGTTTTAAAATTTATTTGTAAATTTAATTAAAAATTAAAGAATAATAAAATAATTAAGTCTTATAATAAATATTACATTTCACTTAGATGGGTATCAGATTCTTGGCCTTACGAACATTTATACTATTAAAATAAAATTATATATACCTATTGACAATTGCATGCATGCCTTGTAAGTTGAAATCTTAGTATATTAACATATATTCAAAATGATCATTGAAAGACATAATTTCAATTTTTTTCTAATATAAATTGATATATGTGAGTATGTAAATTTTTATTAAAAAAAGGCTAGAAATTTTATAAGTTGTTACACCAACAAGTATAAGTCTAAACTCACTTTAGAATAGGAATGCCAATGGGCAAGTTTATTTATTATTTAATTAAATATGACTATAGTTAAGTCATTTATTGAAAAATTAGGAAAAATAATACCTCTAAAATTATAAATGTCAAAATAAAATTTAAAAATATTAAATAATGTTTAATTGACTGAAGTAACAAGTTAGTGTTTAATGTAAAATATTTGGGTAGATGTTATTCTTTGTAGTAAAATTAAATATATGAGCTGAATATAAAAGATGATATTTTTGTGGTTAAAAATTTTGAGGGTTTTTTTTTTTTTTTTTTTGTTTAATCATCATTAAAATACCTACTATTATAATTATTTTATTTATATAATTAAAGTATTAATTTAGGATAAAAATATTATTTTTAATCAAACTACACAAAATTACACATTAAAGATTAATTTGAAACCAACATCCTTTGAGCATAAAAAATAAATTTATAAACTATAAAATCTCATAGAAAATTTGTTCATGTGTTTACTTTTAACAGAAATATAAAATTTAAAGCTTAGTACGTATAAATAATATATTATTTTAAGTCCATTTAAATTATAACATATACATCCTATTAAAATCATACTGATAGATAGGTAACAAAATTCACGAGAGTTGATTATAGATAATTAGCTAGAAAATCCAATTTAAGAGTCATGTCGACTTGCAAAGTTATCAAAGAAGCTTAACATTTAAGAATCCATAAATAGAGAGAGAGAAACCACGTATAAAAATGACTAATCATGAGAACAAAAACTTAAATAGCTAAAAATTTATTTAAAGTATCAAAATGCACTTGCTTTAATTGGTTACTGTTATTAAAAATAGTAAAATGAAATAAAGATTTTTTTAAAGCTTTCATGGGTGACTTGTTGATCGAAATGATACTTATGCTAAATTCATATAAAATTGTACCTGAAATAATTATATTATGATATGTGATTAAATTTTCTTAAAAAATGAATAACTTATTATTGGAGTTATCTTACTATGTGGTACACCATAATTCGTGCAAGAATAATTTGTATCCTTTAAGCATAATTTCATAATTCGTTCCTTGTATTACCATACCTTTAAGCATCAGTATCAACTATGTTATATGGACTCTTTTAGGACAAAGAGTATTCTAAATTTTTGAATACATATTAAAGTGTCAAATATACTTATTTATTTATCATTTTTCTTAAAATTTTCACCAATTTAAAATATTAAGTACTCATATTCATATTATATTATATTATATTATATTATATCCGTTTGACACTTGATGCAAAACATAGATTTCATGTAAGATAGAGTATCAGTATCGCTTGATGTCTCTCGATCCTAGCTACTCGATGGAATTGAATTCTCATGGTCATTTATGCTTATGTGTGATTATTACTTGTTGAAAAGAACAAACGTAAAAAGAATACACAAAAGAGAGAGCATCATTGTGAGATGTTAATTACTAAAGTGATATATCAATGTACTGATGCTTAAATTTGAATCTTTTACTTTATCGACAAAACAACTTTATTTTCTTGTTTTGGCTAATCAATTGGCAAACTCAATGTTTGTCTTCGTCTACAAGTTTTTCCCATGCTTAAAAAGGTTTGTTTCTTTCTACAACTTTAAATCTAAGTTTGTTAGCCAGTCACAAGCCCTGAAAGAATCTTAAACTAAAAACAGTTGAACTAATACATACGGGTAAACATATTATACATATACATAAATGTTGTTGTGGTGCTCACGCATACTTTTTATGCTTTCGAGCATGAGTCAGGTTGTATCTCTAATTTTTTTTTCTCTACTTTTTCCTGCAAATAACTGTTGGTTTAATTGTTAAATTTATTGTTGAATGTTAATTTTGAGTCTGTGCCTTAAATATAATGTACATAATTTATATAATTGAATTAGTCTTAAAATAATAAGTTAATTATACATATATGTACTTATTATTTATGTACACATTGTATATAATTTACATAGTGTATATAAACTTAGTTAGTACACTTATTGATGTCTCAAGTTGCTAGATGTCGTTTTAATTTACGTCTCAAAAAAAAAAAAAAAGACAATAGAATTATAAAAAATAACTTCTAATAGAATAATAAAAGTGATTTAAATGTTAGATGAGGAGACCTTCTCCTTACAATTATTTATAATGGAAATAAGATAAATAAGTTAAATAAAAAAAATGTAAATAATCTTACTTGATCTCCCAACACAAGTAAAGTTTTACAGTTTTATTTGTACTTCAAGCACAAGTACTTAAATATTATACTCGGTCTCCATCTCCAAGTACAAGTAATTTTACTTTCTCTTCAAGTAAAAGTATAATTAATTAATATTCTAAATATTATTTATGTAAATGAATTGCATCAATTCTCTCCACTCTTTGAAAAAAGAAACTCATCTTCAAGTTGATTATAGTAGTGGCTCCGGTCCATGGTATTCATGTATGTCTTGAAAATTGCAAATGTCATCTACATCAAAATTAGTCCCATGCCTAGTAGAAGCAGCATACTTGTCCTTAGAAACAATATCAATTTGAACCAAAAATGCCTAATACTCATTATGCTCAGCCAACACATGTAGATTAGCAAGAAAAACAACATCCTCCTCCTTCCTTAACCTCTTCTTATTCTTTCCCATATTGCTATAACAAGCTTGGAATCTCATTCCCCTTCTTAGTTACCTTAGACAATTTTTTCTTACCATCAATAACATGATTGTCTCGACTACTCTGAAAACCAAAGCTACTCCCGTTATGACACAGTAGATGCATCGTAAGCATCTTTCCCAGCCCTACCCTCATGTGGAATAATAAAACTCCTGGTTACGCCCACCCTCCTTAACACACACATGAACCTTCATAACTAGCTTATATCGATCGTAGCCATTCACCAAATGTAGCATTCTTACCTCCAAATAAATACATAGATGAATTGAGAAACTTCACAGAACCTAGTCTCATGCAAGATTAAACCACACAAATAGTAAAAATTCTAAAGTCGTTCATACTTAAATTCAGCCCACACCATAACTTTCATAAAAGGAATCCAAATACTAGGAATTAAAATATTCACAAGATATGGGATCACTTGCTCTCTAATTTCCCTTGTCATACCAAAAGAGCTTCGATCTAAAATCTTTAGCTCCAATCCTCTAGTTTGCACCTAGTTGATCCGAAAAAGACTAAGCACATTCTCTGGATTAATTGACCTCACAAAGACCACTTTCGCTATAATCGTAAGGTCGAAAGAGCTATGATCTGTCTCAACTAGGTCCTCGATATCTAGAACCAAATCGAGATCATCAAAATTTGCCATCAAATCTTGCATTTGAACCACACAAAAATAAGCAATCTCAAAACACAAAGCGCTAGAACTGTTAGATCAATAACAAGTTGTATGCTGTTAGTGTGAGTGGGTTGTTGTTGAGTTTGTTACAAGGTTGTTATGCCTTGTCATCTATTGCCACCGAGTCTGTTAGACTTGTATAACCATGTTGTATATATATAGTGCTGGCATGCAAATGAATAATATACTGAAAACTGAGAATGACATTTCTAATTGTTCTCTTCTTCTTGTACGTTCTTCTTTCCTCTCTTCCTTAATGTACTAAGTTTGTCATGGTATCAGAGCCATCAATGGCTTCCAAATCTTCTTCTGCTACTCATGTTACACAAACTGTAGACGCAAATGTTGAAGCTCCTTTGTCAACTACTCAACAATCACAACAACTAACTACAAGTTTTTCAACTACACCAGTTCTACCTACATACCCGATCAACCCAAACTTCTCAGTAAAATTGGATGAAACAAACTACTTTAATATGGCAAGAACAATGAAAACAAGTGATTGCTGTCTATGGATTGCACTCTTTGATTGATGATTCCTTTGTGATACCTTCAAGATTTGTCAAGAAAAGCATTACAACAACCAATCTAGATGGTGCTGTTACAATCAAGAAGTGTTTGAAGAAAGTGTAGCATATTCATTATGGTATAGATAGGATAATGCAGTAAAAAATTGGATCTATTCTTCAGTGTCTACTGGTTTCTTGAAATTTCTAATTGGCAAATCAACTGCTTTGGAATATTGAAAAGCTCTTGCAAAATCTTTTAATGATGATTAATCAAGATTGATGGATCTTCGATGGCGTTTACAAACACTTCGAAAAGGTACTTTGTCGATGGAACAATACATTAATAAATCCAAGGATCTCATTGATCATCTCTTGGCAGCTGGTGATACTTTAAGAAAGAGAGAGAAAATGCTCTATGTTCTTGGAGGTCTTGATAGTAATTACACCTCCTTGGTTACCAATATCACTAATAAGAAGCGAATATTGTCTCTTGATCAACTTTACACGAAGATGCGTATGAATGAGTGTCAAAGAGAGAGGATGAATATGCCTGATCCAATGGTTGTTCAAGCCAACTATGTCCATTCTGCTGCTAATAAATCAAAGAGTGCTAATAAATATGAGGTTCCTTTCTCCTCAAATCATCGATCATCTAGTCAGTATTCTAATCAAGATAGAAACAAGAATTCCAGTTATGAAAGCATACAATGTCAGATTTGTAAAAAATTGGGACATACAGCTGCTAGATGTTATTTCATATATTCTCAGTCTAAGAATGGTGGGCCTTACAAATCTAAAGATTCATCTCCTCAAGCTCACTTATCTCAGACTCCAGAACCACAAAATATTGGTGCAAGTCTTCCATGTGCATTGCCAGATCTTCAAAACTCACCTCAAGCCTTGGTTACCTCGACAATCACTCAACCTGCATTGCCAGATCTTCAAAATTGGTTTATGGATACTGGAGCCACACACCATTTAACTTCTGATGTTTCAGTTCTTCAGAATGCTATGCCTTACAATGGTGATGCCTCTGTGATGCTAGGTAATGGTTCCACTATTTCCATAACTCATTTTGATAGTGCTTTCTTACCTAGTATTTCTCAGCAACTTAAATTAAAGAATCTGTTGAGTGTTTCTCTACTGGAAAAGAATTTGGTCTTTGTGAAACAATTATGTCACGATAATAATATTTGTGTTGAGTTCTTTCCAATTGGTTTTCTTGTGAAGGACATTCCTACCAGGACTACTATTTTGGGAGGGGACACTAAAGATGGTCTGTATAGAATTCCTTCTTCAGATTCTAAAGCAAAAGTGTTGTGTAACAAGGTTGAGGTAAGTGGAGCATTGTGGCATGATCGTCTTGGTCATCCTCATGCTTCCATTGTAAATAATGTTCTTTCCAGTATAAGTAAGACTGTTAAGTCAAATAGTTTGCCTGAATTGTGCATTGCATGTCAGTTAGGAAAGTCTCACAGATTGCCTTTATCTCATGTTCATGTTCGGTCTGAGAAACCTTTTGATATTGTACATGTAGACTTGTGGGGGCCATCACCTATTGTCTCTGTGAATAATATGAAATACTTCCTTTTGTTTGTTGATGATTGCACGAGATATCAATGGATTTATGTGCTTTCCAATAAAACTCAAGCTTCTCAAGTGTTTTTTCATTTTGAAGCAATGGTGGAAAGACAGTTTAATACAAAAATAAAATAGTTGCATAGTGATCATGGAACTGAGTTGCAGGCACTTGAGAGTCATTTGTTTCAAAGTGGATATCTTAGGAGATTGTCTTGTCCTCATACTCTTTCTCAAAATGGTGTTGTTGAGAGGAAGAATCGCCATGTTGTTGAGACTGGACTCTCTTTATTAATGAAAGCTAGAGTTCCAATGGCTTACTAGGAATATGGTTTCAAAACTGCCTTGTATCTTCTTAACAGACTACCCACAAAAACACTCAATTCTTGTAACCCCTATGAGTTGCTGTTTCATGCTAAGCCTGACTACTCATCTCTCAAAACTTTTGGTTGTTTATGTTTTCCTTTTCTCAGACCTTATACTCACACCAAATTAGAACCTCACTCATTACCATGTATTTTTCTGGGCTATGCAACTCAACACAAAGGTTTTTGGTGTTTAGAACCAGTTTCCAAAAGGATTTATATTTCTCCTCATGTTCGGTTTACTGAGAATATATTTCCATTTTTGCAACCAACTTTGCTAGTTGTTACTGCTTCGCAGCACACTTCCTCTATTCCATCACCTATGTTTGTGACTATTCCTACAGGCAATACTACTAAGCAAATATTTAATGCTTTTCTTGACTTAGATAATGACCTTTCTAGCCAACAATCACCTGCTTCACTGTCTGAATCTTCTGGCTCTAGTCCTTCTAATCAATCCTCTTCTCACATGCCTAGTATCTCTCCTCATATACCTGTTGCAAATTCAAAGTCTTTGTCTTCTGTGCACTCCATTTCAAACCAACGAGTACCTGCTACAACATCACCTCATCTACCTGTTGATCAGTCTCCTATTATGCCAGTTGCTCAGTCATCCAATATACCCGTTGGTCAAATAGCACATCTACCCATAAATCAGTCCCTATCTCCCATGCCTAGTTCTCCATCCTTAGCTTCTTTTTCGTCTGCCACTGGTGCTGCCTTGTGCAGTGATATGCCTTTATCACCTCCTGCTAATATTTTTCCTTTTTTGGCTGATCAGTACATCTCTACTCCTTTGCCCAATACTACTACTAATATACCCAATGCACATTTTCATCCCAGTGGTATTCAACTCACAGTTGATTTACCCTCTCTAAGTTCTACCCTTCATCGCCCTTCTTCACCTAATAATACTCATCATATGCTCACACGGGCAAAGCTAGGTGTGTACAAACCTAAGGTAAACATGGCAATGATAATTTTACCTGAACCATCTTCAGTCAAGGAGGCTCTCCAAGCTAATGAATGGTACTGTGCAATGCAAAGTGAATATAATTTGCTTCTTAGCAATAATACTTGGGAATTGGTGACACCTCCTACTAGTTGCAAGATTATTGTCCACGAGTGGGTATTCAGAACTAAGCTAAAGGCTGATCGTTCTCTTGATAAATACAAAGCTAGAGTTGTTACTAAGGGGTTTCAACAGACAGAGGGTGTTGATTATACAGAAACTTTCAGTCCAATTGTAAAACCTACTACCATAAGGATTATGCTTAGCTTGGCTCTTTCTCAGGGATGGTGTGTTCACCAATTGGATGTCAACACGGCTTTTCTGAATGGTGATATTCAGGAAGAAGTCTACATGTCTCAACCTGAAGGTTTTGTAAGTCCTTAACATCCTACTTTTGTTTGCAAACTTAAAAAGGCTATACATGGACTTAAGCAAGCTCCTAGAGCTTGGCATCTTAAGCTGAGTGGTTGTTTACATTAGTGGGATTTTTCTGGCTCTAATGCTGATGCTTCTATGATGATATATAATCAAAATGGTGTTTTTGCAGTACTGTTAATCTATGTTGATGATATCCTTGTTATAGGAAACAATGAATCTTTCATTGCTGATTTGATTGCTAAGCTTAATTCAGTATTTTCTCTTAAGGATCTTGGTGTTTTGAGTTTCTTCTTGGGGGTTGAAGTTACTCACATTGCTGATGGCTTACACTTAGCTAAACATCCTGTATTTCATGCTAGAACAAAGCATGTTGAGATTGATTTCCATTTTATTCAGGAGAAGTTGTTGGCTGGAACACTTCAAGTTGAGTTTACACCATCTCAAGAGCAGATAGTAGATGTAATGACAAAGGCCTTAGCTAGTTCAAGATTTGTTGAGCTGAGAACCAAACTAACAGTTCTTCCAAGACCTGTAGCTTGTGGGAGGATGTTAGATCAATAATAAGTTGTATGCTGTTAGTATGAGTGGGTTGTTGTTGAGTTTGTTACAAGGTTGTTATGCCTTGTCATTTATTGCCACCGAGTCTGTTAGACTTGTATAACCATGTTGTATATATATAGTGCTAGCATGCAAATGAATAATATACTGAAAACTGAGAATGACATTTCTAATTGTTCTCTTCTTCTTCTACATTCTTCTTTCCTCTCTTTCTTAATGTACTAAGTTTGTCAAGAACCAAAGAACATGACAAAAGAAGTAAAAAAAATAGCACAAAATAAACGAGATTTGGGAGGAAAAACAAAAGTTATGGTGGAAATTGGAAAGGAAATGTGTTGAGTTCAATAAACTTTGCAAACAAGCAAGACCACAAAGAGAGTCCAGGAAGCTTAGGCACCTAATGAACACTATTTTGATCTATATTTTGTTATATTTTTAAGCATTACTTTTATGTTTTACTTTATTATTTTCGTATTTTGGAAGGTATTTATGTGTTTTTATAGGTTGTTAGGCTCTTAGAAGAATATTGGATTAAAATGACTCAAAAAGAGTGAAAAGGGAATATCAAGAGCTAAAGGATGTAAGCCTTACATTGGGACTCAGCAATTATGTAAGGGTTACATAAAAGGTGAACATAACAAGGCGCACCGCGGTGAAGAAAAATGTGTGCCGCAACAACAACCTCTTAGGTTTGAATTTTGGAGCCAAAATTCAACACCTGCTGCTGTAGGAGAAAATGTGTGTGGCGGTCCGCATACCAAAAATGTCCAAAAATCCTAACACACGTGTACCTCTTTACTCCTCCTATAAATACCACACTATACCTCTCCCAAACACAAGTTTTAATAGCCAATTTCTTCTCCACTTTAGTTGTTGTGGCAACAAGGGTTTTCATCCAAAAATACACCCAAAATCAAGAGAAAACCCTCCATTGTTGAAGCTACTCTAAGGAATTGAGAAAAGGAACCAACCAACTTCAAGGTTTTGGAGCTAGAGGATTCATTGGGGTATTTTTATTGTAATATCTTTTTCTTCTCTTTGATTTATGTTTGCCTCTCATGACTAAATTGATTAATACAAATTTAGTTATGGTTGGCTAATTTATATATTTTGGATATTAGTATTGCTTCCAATGATTGGAAGAACAATTTTGTAATTTAATGATATTTGAATTTTGGATTTATTTATTGTTCATGTTCTTAATATTTCTAATTATAAATTAATGATGAGTCAAATTTTGAATTGTAATTATAGAGAATATGTTAGAATTTAGGCATTAGAAATGCCATCTTTGCTTGATTGTGCATTAAGAACAAGTACCTAATTTGATTGTATTGATTTGTGTTAGATTAGGTTGTTATAATATTTCCTTGAGCTAATTTCAATTAATTAATTAACAGTTCGGATCAAAAAAGTTAATGATTCAGACCGTTAATTAATTGATTATAGTAAAAATTACCATTGATTTGAGATTTTCTAGATTTAGTAGAAAAATCTTTAAATTCGACCTTTAATTAAATTGCTTAATTTGTTCTTTCCATAAATAGATAGCGAATTAATATTCTCATAAACATCCATAATCTTTCCCTTGGTTGTGATTTCTTTTATTTGCACTTTATTTTAGTTATTGAATTAATTTAAGAATTTACAATCTTTTCTACAACCAACAATTGTTAGAATATTTAGGATTATTTGTTTGACTAAATAAGAAAATAAATAACATTTTAAAACCACCGCAATTACTTAAGAGATGATTTTGAGAGTATATTTATCACTTATTACAAGTGATTCGTGTACTTAAGAGTTTATTACAAATACAAAATTTAAGTATCAAGTCATTGTACATCAGCACCCATAAATAGATACTGCTACTTCTTTTCAAAAATATACAGTAAAATCATATTAAGTAATATATAGTTGATTTGGTGATTTCAAGATAAGTGGTTTAAAGTTAAATGGTTCAGCTAAAAGTGCCTTTAATAGATGCATTTAGATGGTTAGGAAGAAAATGTTAAAATTATTTTGAGTGACACTTTAATAATTATTTTAAAAAAAAATATGAATATAAAACTATTTCTCTTAAATGTAAATATTACTTATTTATTTTAAAAGTACTAATAATACTTCTCAATATTTTAGAAACACTTATCTTAGTAATTCCCAAACACCTTAAGAAGTGTTTATATTTGGCTTAAAGATACTACTTTAAGTTAATGTTCTTAAAGCACAAGTTTGATGATGAACTAGGTTATACAAATACGTCTCCAAAATACAATAAAGTCTCTTGTTGTTTATGATATGCACTTATGAAGACAACCCAATAATACATTCGATATTGAAGATCACCCAAAAATAATTAATGTTTTAAATTTGTAATATTTACAATATTAATTTTATTGGGGCTGGTCCTCATAAGTATCCTTATTAATGTTTTAGTATTCATTATTTTTTAAATTATTTAGTGGTATCTTATTAGTCATTAAGTTGTTAAAAAGATACCTTTTTTTGCCAAAATAAATTGTAAAATTATTGCATTAATTTATTAAAAAGATATTTTTGTCATTTTAAGTTATCTCGGTAATATATACATAAAAAATATTACATAAAAAACTGTTGAGAAACAACCCCCGAAGATTTTTTCCCCCTACTATGTGAAGAATTGATACTAAATTATCTACTTGACTTAAGAGCAAAAGGAAAAAAAAATATTTTACTACTTTGATCCTACTTTTTTTATTTATTTATATAGAATTCTTTGATACTAATTAGGAGTGCAATATTGTAATAATTGCAAAACATTCAAATACTATATTTTCTAAAATATTGAAAATATGTCCATATTAATCTTACTACTAAATATATTTATCAATATATAATTTTTCATTTTTAACAATTTTATTTCTAAATCATTATTTTAATTATTAAATTATTATTTCTATTATTATTAATTTTATTTATTTAATAATAATGATTAATCTTATTATAAATATAAATATAAGATTATAAGAGTTTTATTATTTTTTTTAAGAAGTCTTTATAACTTAAAATACATAATGTAACGACATCTTCGTTACACAGTACTAAAGATTTTAATTGTATAATTTTTTTACAGTCATACATTTGGTTGTTAAATCAGACCGTATCGTACAATATAAAAATAGTACAGTTAGTAGGTTATATAGAAATTTTGTACACTTAGAGAGTGTGAGTCTAAATCATACTGAATACTTATCTTAGTCTGTCTGAATTTTTTAATTATAAAATTATATGTTTTGACTTTTTTTTTCATATCAAATTGAAAATAATTTTTTTTATTTTTTAAAATGTAAAAAATATATTAAAAAAATTAAATATTTATGTAAAAAAAATTTATAATAAAAAATTATTTTAAATATAAATTATTTCATTAAAATATTTATAAACAATTTTATCCCATTATATTATAGAGTTTTATCATTAAACACTGTACAGATAAATTATAATATAATTCAATGATGAATAAAATAATAATTTTTTTTCTTTGTGATTAATGTTAAATTAGGGGAAAAAAGAATATATTTTTATACAAAATGTTCTAGATAACCTAAAATACATTATGTACATTTATTTATTTTTCTTTTTTGGGTTAAAAAAAAACAACGTGAAGAAACTCCTTTTTTATATCATTGTTATTTAACTAATTATTTAAATTTCAAGTATTTTAAAAAATTTAGATACTTATTAATTTTTATGTTTTTTCAAATTTTAAACTTTTAAAAATATAAAAAAAGAAAGAATTTAATTTCTTTATTTGGCCCTTTTTTAATTTATTTATTAGAGAGAGGTCTTAAAATGACAATAATATCCCTTCAATAAATCATTGCAGTAATTTTACTATTTATTTTGGCACAAAAATGTTCTTATTTAATAACTTAGAGACTAATAAAGTATCACTAAATAACTTGAGAAACAATGGATACTGAAATATTAATATGTGCACCTATAAGTACCAGCCCCAATTTTATTTGTATATTAATATTGGTGGTGGGAAGTATTAAAGAATATTCATTATTCTTCTTTGACTTCATTTGCAAATGGTTTAAATGAATGATTTTTTTATAGAATGTTATACATTTATTTAACTTGGATTAAAACTCTTTCATAAAATGTGACTTTTTTTATATTTCAAAAGTCACATATCTTAGAATATATGTAATTATACATAAACAATCATAACTCACTCAAGAATAGAGATGATACGAGTTGGTTCGGGTCAGATCTGACCCGAACTGTTTTGACCAGCAGTTCAAATTGAACTGAATCATTTCAAACAAAATGAGTTCGAGTAATATCTGTGGGTCAACAAAATTAAACCATTGACCCATTTTTTTAAAAAAAGTTGACAAATTTTTATGTAATTAAAGTTTTTAGAAAATAAGCGGGTATTCGAATGGTGCCCCGAATCGAACGAATTTTTGACCCGAATCAAACTGAACCAAACTGTTTTAAATAAAATGGATAATGTTCCGAGAGATTTTGCCCCGAACCGAATTAAACCAAACCGTTTTAAATAAAATGGATATTAGCGGGTACCCGAACCGTTAGATCAAATTGTCATCCCTACTCAAGAGTAATATTATTTTACCAAAATTCACAATCTCTCAATAAAATAACATGATTTTATCCCAAAAGTTGAAATATTCAGTTGATATTTTGTTAGAAGGTACTTACCAAACCATTACATACTTCTAGCAAAAGCTATTTCATTTAACTTTGAAAATGATCCAATGTTGACACCATTTGGTTCGAGGATACACCATTTTTAAATGTATGGTCTAGGGTACGTGCACCGTAAATCAATGTCATTTAGTAAATGATATTTGCGGTAGGAGGTTAATTTGGAATCGAATAGTTCCCGTAAATAGAGGTTGGAGTGAAAAAAAGGGTGGCATTGACAATACACAAAGATGAGCTTCGAAATATAAGTTTATATCTCTCTCATCAAGAGTACCCACTTCTCGCACCGTGTAGTATTTAAAAAAGTTTCATGCTTATAGAGGGGCCAAGCGTTTATGATATTTGCATGTTATAACTCTTTCGAATGAGATCGATTTTTAACTTCTTTTAAGCTGTTTCGTTTTGTCCATAACAATTAACAGATATAATAACCTTGTGTAGTATTTGATTCTTCGTGCCAATTTGTTTTTTTAATAATGTTTTTTATTGTTATTGCATACTTATATGGAATTTTTTTTAACCATTTACAAGAATAAACAATTGAGTGATACATATTCTAATACTCATGGCATAGATCGCTCAAATTTTTTTTTTTGGAAAAAATAAAATAAAAATAAATTTTTAAAAAATTGTAATTACAAAAATTATGGGTGTTAAACGGGCCGGTACGGTACGGCCCACCAAATATTCGGTACGACACGGCACGTTAACTAAAAGGAGTAGCACAGCATGGCCCATGGCCCTTAACGAGCTAAGCCGGGCCGGCACGTCACAGCACGCGAAGCCTTATTATTTTAAAAATTAATTTTAAAAAAATACCAATAAATAAATAATTTTTTTATATTTAAATAAAATTGAACATAATCTAATGAATTTTTAATAATTTATTAAATGAGAGGTTGAGAGTTCGACTCTCACTTTTAATTTTTTTAAAGCATTATTAATAATTTTTTAACTAAATAATTAAATAAATATATAATAAAAATAAAATAAAAGGGTCACGTGCCGTGCCGGTCCGTTAAGCATATCCCAACGGACTGAGCACGGCACGTTAAGGCCCACAGGCCAAGAATGGAGGCACGGCACGCTAACTAATAGGCCAAGGGCCGGCATGGCACGCTAATTTGACGGACTGGATCATGCCAGGCCAAGTTGGCCCTTCCTTTTTGACACCTCTTACAAAAATAACATATTTATATTCAATTTATATAAAAAAAAAATTCAGTCAATCATAACACCCAGTCAATATATCATTCATCTCCTCCATATTATCTTTAAATTTCAAACCCCTCCAAAAATTAAATAAAAATAAGACCACCCAAGCCAGAAACGTGAAGGTTTACTGTAAACGTTAACTTTGTATGGGTCATATCGTAATTAATAAATATAAGCAGTACAAAGAAGATTTTGAAGAAATTATATTTTATTTGCATTTTGCAATTCAAAAAAGAGTTGGTATTTGTATTTATTTATTTTTATTAAAAATCAAAGGTCTAACAATAAAACTAAATTGGTGATAAAGTGAATAAAAATGAAAAGGAAAAAACTGAGGCTCTCTCTCGATCCCCATTTCCACTCCCGTTTTATAGATTAAAGGCTTATCGATTTCATTTAAATGTGCTAGACAAGTTAGGATATTGATGGTTCCCGTAAGTGAAACCTCTTTGAAAAGCAATGCTTGAATTTTTCCAAGAAAAACTCAAGTATTTTCTTTAGCTTCTATGATAAGACTGTCTGTTTATCATATCCTTTTGTTTTTTTCCCTTCCCCTTCCACGTGATTTATTTGTTAAATTAAACCTTTGCTTTTGAACTTTTGTTTTGTAATACTAATAAATATGTAATTGAAAGGGTTTTAAATTGGTAATGATTTGGGTAGAATGTGGAAGAGAAAGAGGAAAACAAAATTATTAAATTTGGGATCTGGCACAAATCAGATTTTTGATGTTCTGAGATTTAGTTTCCTAACTTGTTTCAGATTTGCTAAGAATTGAGGTCTTAGGTTTTTTATGGTAATGAGTTTTTAGTTTTGAAGACTGGTTCTAAAACTGCAAGTTTATATTTCAATTATTTGCAACTGTGACAATTGTTGTTTTGGTTTTTTTAATTGTAATTATTTTTTTACTGCTCAAATAAGTGGAATAATTTATATTATTGAGTGTCTTTGATTAGTTTTGTAAAAATTGGTTGTCTATAGTTTGCTGTGTGGCTTCCTATTACCATTTTTAGTTTATTAGAAGATAAAATATCATTTATTATTATTTTCATTTTTTACTTGTTATTATTCTTGGATTATATTGTTATTTTTTCTATTTTATAATTTATTTATAATTTTCAGTAAATTAATAGTTCTTTTATGTTATGATTGTTAACTTAGTAACGATCTTGGGGTGATTTTGAATCAACCACAAGGACTTAACTGATGTACTTCAAATTTGGGGGCACGTTGATGTTTAATATATATATATATATATATATATTTTGGAGTTGTTCATTGATAATTAACCTTTTCGAATGTTATATATTGTATCTCAGCAGCGGCACAGATCCATTTGGTTGATTGTAAGGTCTATAATTTTATTAAATTTTTGAATGCAAGTTTGCTGAGGTTTGAAATTTGTATTATAATGTCAAGTCTATACATAAATTTTATATTTTTTATAATAGGTACACAATTTTTTTTTAAAGTGGGAGCTCATCCCATAGCCAATAAATCCTAATAATATCCGGATCTTTTTAAAGAGAAAAAAATATTATGTTGTGTAATTTTACAAATATATTTTGGATTACCATCTCAATTTTCATTTAGGCTAGAACCGAGTCTTTATAATTTAGATTAAGTGACTAGAAGTATTTATTTGTGTCCCTAACATTCTTTAAAAAAAAATTTTATCATGAATATTTAAGTTACTAATAATAAAATATTATTTTATTAATAAAAATTTTAAAATAACTATAAAGATAATATAAAATTATTGTTTTATTTTAATAATTTAAAATTTAATTTAAATTTTATATTTTTTTTTATTTTTTTGGTCAATTCTTTTTGTAAATTTTATATTTTATGAAATTTTTTGTATTATTTTTAACACTTTTTTGTATTACATTTTTTTTTGTTGGTATCGTGTTTTAATCGAAACTGCAGACATTACAATATTAAAAATAGGGGCTACACTGGTTAAAAAATTATAAGATCAGTGACGTTAGAACCATACAGATGAACACTCTCCATTCTATTATCATCAGAGACCACACAAATAACACAACCACTGCTAAGCTAGGAATAACACAATGGATGTGTATCGTTCAATTTCTACTACTAGTCTCCGAATATGATAGTCTTGAGAGAACTCATATGTGATGTTTTAATGCCACTTATTATGTAATTTTCTAACTTCTATATCCCTTATTTTTAATATCATAAAGTTGACAGTTTTGATACAAACAAGTTACCTAAAAAAAAATATTATACATAAAAATACTAAAAAAAAAATACAAAAAAATTTCATCAAATATAAAATATACAAAAATATTTGACAAAAAAATAAAAAATTATAAAATTTAAATTAAGTTTTAAATTGTTAAAATAAAACAACAGTGTTACCCTCATTAGATCATCTTTATTATTATTTAAAAAAAATTATTAATAAAATAAAATTTTATTATTCAAAATAAATTACTCAAGTGTTGAATTTTTATAGAAAGTAACATTTTTTTAAAATGAAGTAATCAAAACATTCACTTTTTATAAATAATAAAAAAAAAATTAATCTTTCCAATTTCAACCTTATAATTTTAAGCCCAAATTTGCAATTTTTAAGGTATTGGGCCTACTATAGAAGATAAACATGCTTGTATAGTGAAAAAACCGAGTATCGATCCATCCATCAATAATTACTGAATGTACCAAAATTCTCTTCGATGAAAATGCCTAAGCTACAGCTTTATTAGTGATTTATTATTGAGTGAAAGACTGATATAATATATATTTATAAAAATTAATAAAAAAATAAAATTAACACATTTAAAACTAAAATATATATATTTTAAAAAATAAATTTATTATTTTATTTAAAATATCTTTTTACTAATTAAAGTTATAATCGATTCATTCCACTAATTTTAATTAATAGAGAGATATTTTTTTAAAATATATATTTTATATTTTTTAAACATATTATTTTTATTTTTTTATTATTAAATATAAATATTTTTTGTATTAGATCTTTTATTAATTAATACTAGAAAAGTGTACGTGACAAGTTGATTTATTGCCTCCGCATAGTATGACTTTTTGATCTCGATACATTTTTTTTCCATTCTCACTCTACGACAGCGTTTTTGGGAGGAACATTTACAATTTTGTCCCTTTCTTTATCTTCTTTATTTTATCACTCTCAATCGATACCCTTTGCGCTATTTTATTACAGCCAACTGGGATGACATTGGACTCCCACCAAACACTACTGTTCAAGCAAGAAATCTTTGGGAGGTACGTACGTTACATACCAGTAATTAATTATTATAATATTTTTAAACTAAAACTGCTACTACTCTAATTTAAAACAAAATTGAATATATCATTTTTAATGATAATAATATATATATATAGAGCTGATGTAGTTAGTGATTTAGATTTTGGAGATTTATATTGAATTAATTTAGATTTTGCATATATAGAGCATATAGTGATAACTTTGAGATACTCTATTTTTGCTAGGCAAAATAAAGTATACATATACATATTATGTAAATAGGTATGTAAACTGTTTACATACTATGTAAACAGGTATGTAAACTGGTTTACATAGTATGTAAACTGATTTACATTAAATTAGACATCCGTATCTTTCCAAAATGGTATGGCTTGAAGCCTAAATGTTCCAAAAACATTCCCAACTTCCATTACTACTTGCTAAAAACAGTTTTCAAAAGTATAATTACTCTATTTTTAAACATTGAAGTTTTGGCTAAAGGAGTACCACTTCTCGTTATAAAACAGCCAAACTTGCAGAGTTATACTAATAATGATGTAGCAAACATTGGATGATTCAATCATGTGAACTACTCTCAAAATCACAGCTTTTAAAGACATGAAATGCAACATATAACAAGCAAATCAAAAATTCCTAACATGCAGAAATTAGAGAGACACAATCCTTCACAATGTTTATCAACATGAAATCAACCTAAGCTAGTAAAACCAAAATATTAAGAACACCCAAGAATTGTCTTAGTTAACATGTAAGAATCAACACCCAAAAATCAAAATTTAAACTAAATGAAGAGGGACTTTTTACCTAGAGATGAAAATGGAAAATATTAGCTTCTCTACCTTTGTCCCTTCTTGATGGAAAAGAAGAGAAAGATGAAGAATAAAAGAAATGGGAGGACAAGGCTCTCGATTCTTAGGATTCTTAGTGAAACTAAGAAGGAAAAGACATAGGTACATTAGTTTACATACTATATAAACTGATTTACATAATATGTACATTAGTTTACATACTATGTAAACCATTATTTGTTGTATGTAAACTGATTTACATAGTATGTATATTAGTTTACATACTATGTAAAGTATTACTTGTTGTATGTAAACTGGTTTACATACTATGTAAACTGATTTACATAGTATGTACACCATTATTTGTTGTATGTAAATTAGTTTACATACTATGTAAACTGATTTATATAGTATGTATATTAGTTTACATACTATGTAAACCAAAGAACAATGCTGATTTGCTAAGACTTCACTAGGAGTTAGAAAACCAAAGAACAATGTTGATTCTTCTGCTTCATTAGAATCTTTGATAGTGAAAAATATCACTGTTTAACTCTATTTCTTTCAAAAATATCACATTATTACTAGCAACCACAAAAACCTATTTCCATCATATACCAATTTTTGAATTATACACCATCACCATCACAGTTAACCAGGAGGAGAAATCGTTAACAATGATATTTCCATCATAGTATTTCCATGAGATAACAATACTGATAACTATATTGTTCGACACTAGCCACCTGTTTTCAATTTGGGCCATTAGTCTTGAATGCTGTCCATATGGAATTAAAGTGATATAGCCATCAGTTTTCATTGAGTAGAGTGAAGGACACTACTTTCAGTTATCAGTTTGCATCAGTTTGAAAAAGAAGTAGCAAATGCACGTTACTTTCGTAACTACATTTATTATGTGAAATAGTCATAAATTTACAGAGCTATTTTGATTCTGATTTTGTGTGAGAGTAGAGAAGAAAACTGAAGGATATTTGTATAATTTATCTAATTTTAATATAACTAAAATGCACAATTTTGAGCTTATTATTGCTAGTTTTGGAAAATTTAATTTTTAATTAGAATTGAAGCTATTTAGGCAAATCACTCGAAAAAAATGCCTAAGCTACAGCTTTATTAGTGATTTATTATTGAGTGAAAGACTGATATAATATATATTTATAAAAATTAATAAAAAAGATAAAATTAACACATTTAAAAACTAATATATATATATTTTAAAAAATAAAATTATTATTTTATTTAGAATATCTTTTTACTAATTAAAGTTATAATCAATTTATTGCACTAATTTTAATTAATAGAGAGATATTTTTTTTAAAGTATATATTTTATATTTTTTAAATATATATTTTTATATTTTTTTTATTATTAAATATAAATATTTTTTTATTAGATCTTTTATTAATTAATACTAAAAAAGTGTACTTGACAAGTTCACTTGGGCCGGATCCTTGGATGTAAGGAGTCTCTTATATATAAAAGTGTCTTCTTTAATAACATTTTGTTGGTATCCTTTTAATTTCCTTTTTTTTTTTTTCACCTTTTACTCTTTTTTTCTTTTTTCATATTTTTTCTTTTAATCTTTTTTCCTTATTTATAATCATTTAACATTTTACTTACATAACTTTAAAACTCAATAAATTCATTAAGTTATTAAATAATTAACAAATATTTTTATATTATAAATATAACAATAAATTCATTAATTATATTATCTTATATAATTTTTTATGTACACATTACAGGATATGTGACAAAAAATAGTTAAAGTTGTCACAAAATTATAGCAACAAATTTTTTTTTAGCAATTTTTACTATTTTTTAATGTATTTTTTCTTTAATAAGTAATTAGGGTGGTAATTTATGCTGCAACACAATTGTTCAAAGTAAACATGAATTGAAAAATACGAATCGAATATGAACAAATTAAATTTGGGTTCAGTTTAGACAGTCTGAATAATACGAAAAAAAATTAAGATTGGGTTAAAACTAATCCGATAACACAAAAATAAAAAATAATTATAATTATTGTTATATATTATTATTATTATTGTTTTATGCAAGTTAAGTTTATGAATTCATGTCATAAACAATTTTTTTCATTTCTCTTATTAATAATGTACAAATATTTTATGTTATCATTATTACAATTATATAAAATTTAAGTATAAAATATTCATTTACTTTAATTTTAGGTAGTGCTTTATTGAATGGTTTTGTAATATAATTATGACTTTGAAACTTTTACTTTCTAATTTTGTAAAAACTTGTAACAAATTTTTTATTTATATATTTGATGTTATTAGAATATATTGAATTTGGTTCAAATTTTTTATTATTCTAATTAGATTAAAAATTATAAGAAAATTTATAATATTATCAATTAACATCGGGTTTAATAAGGTAAAAAAGACTAATTAGTATATGTAAATAAAAGTTTGGGTCAATTTGAGTTAGTTTGTGTCAGCTTGAATGTTTTTGGCTTGTGTTAGCGTTGACAGTTTATGACATGAATTAAATTTAGTTTGGATTAGGGTTAGTAGTTCATGACACAAATTAAATTCGGACCAGTTCGAACTAGCTTAGTCCGCACTAATTGACACTCCTATAAGTAATACAAGTGAAGATGAATGCTAAGACACATAAATTTATACTTTTGCTACTTTTGATGTGTTACATAGCCAAATAATTAAAAATTAAAAACAATCATTTTTTTAATAAAATTTTACCACTTACCATCATAATTGATTTGAATATAAATTTATGTGTATTTAGCATTTTTTACAAACAAATACCGTAATTTTTAACTTGTGATACCATATAATATATATTATTAAATAAGATATAACATAACACATATTTATTTACTAAATTAATAAAAATATTGAAATGATATGATAACACTAACGAACTCGATATAATAGTATTTTATTTTATCACTCAATTTAATATGAATATTATATGACAAAATTAACATTATCATCCCTAAATTTAGCTTATAAAATAAAGAGATTAATAATTAATAATTTTATTACTATTTAGATAGACAAATCTATCATAAAATAATATTTCTGACATTTATTACACTTTAATACTATTTAAAGAGTGACTTTATTTATTTTTATTTTTATGTTCATTTTTAGTTTAAGATTTTTTTTTTTCAATTATTAGATATTCATAATAAATAAAAAATCTTATATAAATATTTTATAACACATCTATTTCCTATCATTTTAAATAAATTATTTATAAACATAAGAACCATCTTTCTTCTTCTTCTTCTTCTTCTTCATCATTCTTCAATAAATAAGTGTTTTTTTTTTTTTTTTTAATTCTTACTATTTTCTAATAATTAGAATATAAAATTTTTAAAATTTTGAGTTCAGTGATAAATTTCGTATAAAAATCAAAATAAGAGTACAACACACATATAGTGAAATCATGTCTTATTTGACCTCCATGTTTCTATTGCACTCACTAAAGCCACAAAAATGTTTTTTGTTGCCCTTCCAAGTATCCTTCGTCTCAATAATAACCAGTGATGAACTTTTACCATTTTTACCAGCTTTCTCTACAGCCCTTTCCGTTGTTACCTTGCCCAAATATGTTGTGGAAGCTTAGGATCATCCTAGCTGGCTTGCTACTATGGAGAAGGAGATGAGGGTGTTGAAATAGTTAGATATAAGATAATTATTATAATGTTTTTCTATTAGTTTATAAGTCTTATTTAGAGTTTTATTATGATTAGAATTTTAGTTTATTATCATTATAAATATTAATGTAATCTTTCAATATCATATATGAATGAGAATAAGATGTCTTCCTTTAATTTTCTTATTCTCCTCTCTACCTATTTTGATTATGTCTATACAATTATTTTCGCTTCATAATTTAACTTGGTATCAGAGCAGTATTCGATCCTGAAGACGAACAAACACTTTTCTAAATTCTCCCATTTCCATTTGATCTATGTCTTTTAATTACACTACTACAATATAAGCAATATAGGACGGCTTCAAATTTAGAGTGAGAAATAAATAGGACGGTCTCAAGTATATGGTCGTCCTATAAGAAATATAGGACGGCTATTACGAAAAAAATTAGGCGGAACTTTATAGGACGGCTGTCAGCCGTCTTAAAAAAAATTCTTTTAGGGCGGTCAGTAACCGTCCTATAAAATTCTTATAGGACGGTTACTGACCGCCCTATATAGTTTCAATACAAAAAAAAAAAAAAAACACACACACAAATTCTTATAGGACGGTCAGTAACCGTCCTATAAAATTCTTTTAGGACGGTCAGTAACCGTCCTATAAAATTCTTTTAGGACGGTTACTAACCGCCCTATAAGAATTTGTGTGTGTGTGTGTGTGTGTGTTTTTTTTTTTTTTTTTTTTTTTTTTTTTTTTTTCTTTCTGTGTTCGTCCTAAAAGAATTTATAAGAACGAGTGTAATTTTTTTTACTTATATATCTTTCTCCTCTCGCAAGTGAACTTAACTCATTTTAAGTTAAAAAAATTTCAATCTCTCATCCTCCTTCCTCTCCTCCTCTTTCTGACCACTCCTTCCTCTCTTCCTCTTTCTCACCAGGATACTCATCCTTATCCCCATCCCCTTCAATATCACCACTAACAATAATTTATTTTTGTTAGCAGATCTGGTAGCATGTGAAGGCTTTGATTATTTATTCTGCACTTATTATTTATTTTATTCTCCACTTTGGGTTGATATTTGTATTTTGCTCGACTTTAATAATTTTTTGTTTCTTTAAATAGTTGGAGATTTGATTTCTTTGTTTCATTTTACTCACTCTGATCATTCTTATTTCTTGATTTTCGTTTGCCATTTTTTCGCCCATCTTTGGCCATTTTCTTTGCATTTCTGTTATGAGAGTATTAATGATATTTGGCTTGTTAGTTTTTTATTGTGAATCTATGGGTTAAATTTTGATTATCAAGTTGAGTCCTAAAAAGAAAGAGGGAATTGAAAAACTAAAGCGGGAAAAGAAAAATTGAAAGTCGTGCCAATTTTTTTTGAACCATATATATGTATATGTGATGTAAATTATGGATACTTTTGGAATGAAATTTATTTTGAAATCGTATTTCTAGAATAAAATTAATTTATACATGTTATATATAAATTTCAGTACTGAACGAACACAAAAAAAAAAAAAAAAAAAAAAAAAAAAACACAAATTCTTATAGGGCGGTCAGTAACCGTCCTATAAAATTCTTTTAGGACGGTTACTAACCGCCCTATAAGAATTTGTGTGACCGTTCTATAAAAATTTTTTATAAGACGCTCCGCAAACGTCCTATTTTTTTTGATTCTTTTAGGACGGGACTTTATAGGACGGCCACTGACCGTCATATAAGCCACTGACCATCCTATAAGACTTATATGACGGTCAGTGGCCGTCCTATAAAGCCAAATTTATAGTAGTGTTAGTTCACTCTCAAGCTCGCCTCTGTCCACTGTCGTCATCACTGCAGTCGCCTCTATCCACTGTATGTCATCACACGCGGCACATCGTTGTCTATTGCCAGTGCCACCATCGTAATCTCCCAGTCTCACGGCCCACCTTATGCGTCGTCATCACTGCTGATCCTCCATTACGATTTCCCAGTCTTATGGCCCACCTTCTGTGCCACCATCACCTAATCGGTTCGCACCGTCCAACAATCTGCTCCTCTGGTCCTTTTCAGCCATAACCGTTGCAGATCTTCGCTGCTCCAGCCACTGTCGCAAGACCAATCGTCACTACAGCTATTCTACCATCGCACTCACCTACCCAAATCTCAAGCACACTCAATCATACAATGCTGCCGCAGCTACAATCGCCGCCGCCATTGAACTGCGTTGACTCATCCGACCATAGTTGCTATTACTGTGACTCGCACTGTGACTATGAGACATACGGTGATTGTAGTTGTTCTCGTTGGAGATTTGGGTAACCAAATCGGATCTTGGTATCAGTGAAGTCATGGGAGTTATCGCGCCTCACCAGTGCTTTCCAGTCCGTGCGCCTAGCGCTCCGTCCAAGTCTGCGCGCCTTGTGCTCTGTCCCTCAGTCCGTCCTCCTGCCTCTACTCCGCGCGCTGTCAGCCTCTGCCTTGCGCGCCTCTGCACCATGCGGCCCAGCATCTTCGCCTCACAATGCCGTCGCTTCCATCAGTCACCAAAGCGGTCTCTCGCCGTCTGCAGACCAACCTCACCAGCTGATGTGTTAAAATGTGTACTCGCAAGTGTACGAATCACTCGTAGTAAAGTGATAAGCAACTTCCAAGGTCGGTCTCTCAAGGAATTGCAGTGGTCTTAAATAACTATCTTCTTAATCTAAATAGAGTTCCAATATAAATAAAACACTAATTAAATAGAGTTCTAGTAAAACTAAAACTCTAAGTAACTAGAATCCTAAAGCTAGTAAAACTGTAAAAAAGTTGTTTGTTTTTGGTAACGAGAACAATCATACGACACTCAAATGAAAACAAAATCGCAATCAAACAATCAATTCAATTAAATCAAATAACAAAAGAGGATGTATGGACGTTTAGCTTGGTTGACCATGCTTGCATCGAAAAGGTATGGTGAGATAACATGAACGTCCTATATAAACAAAACTACCGGCTTTCCTTTTAATTACGAAACTCCTTTTGGCGGGGGTAGGTCTCTTTGTTGATTAACTAATTAACTGCCTTTGACGGGGGTAAATTAAGTAGCAATCAAATTATGCGCAAGGAAAACATGCCAATCAAATTAATGCTATGACTAAGTCACTAACTTGAAGCTTTGATTAAGTGTTTCGGAATAAAGTTAAGGTGACATTCCTATAACTAAATTCTAAGATTTTTCAATCTAACTACGAACATCAAATGGGCCCATGATTATTCATAATCAAATATCTAGACATGCTCTTAATCAAAAAGTAATTTATTCATAAATCAATAAAATACACCATACACAATTCTAGCAAACATGGCAACACAAACTAAACATCCATAATTAAACTAGCCGCTCATGTTCATATTATTATTCATAGACAAATAAAATATGATCATACACTTTAACAAATAGAGAAGAGAAATTAATTCTATAACAACAAGAAAATCCTAGATTAAATACCGCTTATGGATTGGATGACGTTCTTCTCCGTAAGCTTTATCTTCGATCGTCGTTGGCTTCCTTGAATCCTTAGAATATTGTCTCTCGCTTCGTTAGAGTGTGGCAACGCTCTCAAAACTGATTGAATGTAGTGTTTGGGTCACAAAATTGAGAAGAATGAGAGTTGTGTACGAATTGGTCGAGTTCTCTGTAAGGGGGGACTCTAAGGGAGTATTTATAGATGTAAGGGTTTACACGAATCCTATGTGCCATAGGAATAGGCGCGCCGCGGCATGCATTTTCCCCGCCGCGGCGCAACACAAATTCTGAAAAATATGCAAAAACCCGAGAGCTCCCCGCCGCGGCGCGTAATATTTCTATGTTTTCCATGATTCAACCCGAGAGCCTCTCGCCGCGGCGCGCAATGTCTTCCTTCTTTTCATGTCCCCCTTTACATATGTGATGGCATTTTATGTAAGGCTTACATATTTGTCTTGTTTAGCCCGTAACTCATGATCCGAGCGCCGTAGGTGTCCCGTCTTTGCGTGTTTTCATCATTTGACTCATTTGACGCTAAAAACACCTGAAATGCACTAAAATATACCCGTGACTCCGAATGGATAGATTTATGAAAATAATCGAAATAATAATCATAATAAATCTATATATCAATCAATTAAGCATAATTAATCACGAAATATTAGTGCTTTTCGAGCACTCATCACCAGCGCCATCCGAGATCTTTCACCAGCGCCTCTGCTCCACCCCGCGTGCTCTCTCTCCGTCCGCTGCCGTTTCAAGTTACCTCAAAGCTGCCACGCGTCCCATCTGCCGCCTCATATACAAACCCCATCTCTTCCATCTAAGCCCATATACACATATGAAACCCTAGCCCACATACACATATGAAACCCATTAGCTCATACATATGAAACCCTAGCCCATTTGCACCCATCCAAACCCATCAGCCCACTGATTCAATTCCAAACACAAGTTCACTGATTCAAGCCCAAGGCCCAATTATCCCACCATCCAGCCCAAACTCACTTGCCCAATCAGCAATCTAGTCAGCAAATCAGTCAACAGTCAACAGTTAAGTCAACGGTCCAGTCAGTAAAAACAAATTCATGGGTTTATTTTCTATGAATATGTGGTAGTTGTACTTTCTAGCTAACACTAATTGTAGATGGCAGGGAGAGTTTTGTTATAGCCATCTACAATTGAGCACGTTGACTTCTTCCATGTTGAGCATGTGACTTCTTCTATGGTGTAGTTTTGTCTGTGGCTCCATCCTCAGTTTTATCATCAGAGAGGTCATCACTAGCATCATTTGTCATACATATACCCCACTGTCATCTCCATCACTAATCTGCCATCTCAGTTTAGCAGTAATTGCCTTCGACCACGGCCCACCAGTGCCATTCTAAAACCATGGCCCATCAGAGTCGTTCTCAATCATGGCCCATCAACGCTGTTTTTAAACCACGACCCATCAGCGCTGTTCTCAGCCACAATGTCATTTGTCAATTTCACGACTGTTAGTATCGATCTGTTTTCACCACTGTCGCCTTCAAGGATTCACGACTGTTGGTATCAGTCTCAATCTTAACCTCACTATTTAAGTTGGGCATGTGTGATATTTATGCTCCAATTTGTGAGGGAGAGTTAAAGACTATCTTCTTGTCAACCTCACAACTTCGTAGCCATATTTTCTAGAATGATCAATGACCCACCGTCGTTTTCTAGAAAAGTCAACCGGCCTACCGTTGTATGTCGTCATCACCAATTTTAGATTGGTGTCTTCTTGTCAAGCTCACGACTTCGTAGCCGCATTTTCTAGAATGATCAACGATCCACCGTCGTTTTCTAGAAAGGTCAACCGGCCTACCTCGTGTGTCTTTATCGTAGTCACGTTTTCTAGAAAGATCAACCGACCCACTGTCATTTTCTAGAAAGGTCAATTGGCCAACTTTTTGCTTATTTTTATTTATGTTGTCCAATCTGAACATAAATTATGTTCAGTTTGAGGGGGAGTGTTGAAATAGTTGGATATCAGATAATTATTATAATATTTTTCTATTAGTTTAAGAGTCTTATTTAGAGTTCTATTAGGATTAGAATTTTAGTTTATTATCATTATAAATATTAATGTAATCTTTTAATATCATATATGAATGAGAATAAGATTTCTCTCTTTAATTTTCTTATTCTCCTCTCTACCTATTTTGATTATGTCTATACAATTATTTCTGCTTCATAATTTAACTGAGAGCACTTACAGAAAAAGGTACTTTAGAGTTGACAATTGTTGCCATCAGGAAAAGAAGTAGTTGGTTGACAATGAGTATTTGCCATCAAGTTATTCCCATATGGTACTGTAGAGAGACTAAAGGCTAGGTTGGTTGTTAAGGGGTTCACTCAAACTTATAGAGTTGATTCTTTGGAAAACTTTTCTCTTGTTTTTCTATTAAATTATGTACCCATTATAATCTCCTTACCTATAAATTGTGGCTAGCATTTGTTTTAACTTGATATCAAAAATGCTTTCTTATATGCTGATCATATGAGAAAGTTTATATAGAGCAACCTTCTATGTTTGTTGCTAAGGGGGAGACACATATGATATGTAAACTCAAGAAAGCCATTTATGGCTTGAAACAATCTTCCTGAGTATGAATTGATAAATTAAGTGGTGTCCTAATTACTTTTAGTTTCAAGAAATGCCATTATGATTACTTAGTGTTTGTGTGTCGCACTACTAATGGAATTGTTATTTTGGTGGTATATGTAGATGATATCATTTTGACAGGTAGTGATAGGGATGGTAATGGATCGGATTCGATCCAATCCGTTGATGATTTGATCCGATTCGTTGTTTAAAAGATTCGATTCCATCTGATCTGATCTGTGGATCATATGGATATTCATGATCCAATCCAAATTGTTCCAACTTTTTTTTCCATTTTTTTCTAATAAATTATTTAATATGGTATATTACATACTTTAAATTAATAAATAAAAATATAAATAAAAGAAAATTATAGATTTGTTGAAAAATATTTATTACTTATTTATAATTAGTATATATTTAACTTTTTCATTAATATTATAATTGATAAATAAAAAATGCTTTTGTAACAAAAATTAAAATTATTAAATTGATATCTTCTAAAATTAAAAATAATAATATTATAAATTTTTTTAAATAAATAATTATAAAAATTTGTGAAGTATTTTTGAAATGTGTGACTTTTTTAGTACTAAAATTATAATTTTAAAATAATTAGTTTTGGATTGATCTGATTCGACTTTATTTAGGGATCAATATGTCTCAATTTGATCCGATCCGTTGATCTTATACGTGGATCATGATCCGACTTATTCCGATCCGGAGTGGATCATATGAAATAGATATCCGTGGAGCTTCGAATTGGTGGTGTTTTTCCATCCTTAGGTAGTGATCTAGCATGTATTGAAGTTAAGGCCAACTTGCAAAGACACTTTCAAATAAAGAAGGGTCAATTGTATATATAAGTCATTGTAGTGTTATTTGTTAAATAATAATAAGATTTTAGTGTTAATGTTGAATGACATCGTCCATTATATATTGGGTGACAATTATATATTTTTTTATAATCCTATATCCTAAACCTTAAAATCTATAGACCTAAACCTTAAATCTAAATTCTAAATCTTAAAATCTAAATTTTAAACCTAAATTAAAAGAATTTACAATTATTGCCCAACATATAATGGGTGATGTTGCCAAACATATAATGAATGACGTTACCTAATATAAAATTTAAAGTCCATATTTTTTACCTAATTTTTACACCTTATAAATTTAATGGTTGAGATTTAGAAAAATAATTTTTTATTTTTTTTTTATTTTTAAATTTCAACTGCTGAGATAATAATGATATAAAAAATTAGATAATAAATATATGCCACTGATCTTATCCTATTTTCTTTCTTTTATATATTTTTATAAAAAGTCGTACATTGTCAGGCATCAACCGATAAATAATATGCACCCTATATCTAATTTTATTTAATGGCTTTTTTTTTTTTACTTTACATTTAAAAAGTCTTATCTATAACTCTTAATCTAATCCAACACAACAGAACACATTCTCTTTATTTATTTTCCATACCTTTGCTCAAATATAAAACTTCAAATATTTAGAGCTTGCCGAAAATTCAAACGTGGCGTTCAACCAAGGGAAATCAACGACAAAAATATATGATAAAAGATATGTCTTGTCGCAACTAAGACGCCTCTTGCTTTTGCAAGCAAACTCTTTTCTATTTAATGTTTTAGGTTCTATAATAATAAATATAATATTTATCTATCATTCAAACACACATATTTTATATCTTATTAAATATTTATTAAATTTATAAATAAAAATAATATAATATACTGAATAAATTGATTGCAAAGTTTTACAAATAAAATTAAGTAATCTATTTTAATATATTTAATGTTATAAATAAAAAATTAAATAATAGGTTAAATTCTAAAATTATAACTCTATTACTTAATGTAAGAGATTTGGGGTTGCAGAGGTCCTATAATTATAGCAATAAGACATATTGGTATTGGATTGATTTAGAATAGCTTTATTAATACTGTAATTTAAAAAAAAAAAAGGCAATTAAGTCTATTTTTTTTCAAAATTAGATATTTTTTTAGGGATGAAATTGAAATTTTTTTTATTTTTGTAATTTAAGAACAAAAAAAATGAAAATTCTTTTTTGAAAAAAGATATCTCCCTCTCATGCTCGGTCTCCCTTTCGCCGGCATCGACCGTGCTGGCATCACCGTCACTCTGACACATGTTATGTATTAGAGTGATACTAGCAATGCTAACCTACAGGTTTGTGTACAACACATTTTTTAGGCCATTGAAAGATTCAGTGCTACACCACAAAAGCGTATGAGGAGCTTTAAAGACTTGCTAGTGAGCGAGAGAGATCTTCATAAACTTTGTAGTCAATGAACATTTTCTATTGTTGGTGATTTTTTGAATTGGAAAGCTCAACATTTGAGGGTAGACATGGAGTCGAATGGGTTCATCCCTTGCCGAAAAACTGGATGAAAAACTTCTAACTCTTTTCAAGGGGTTGGGATTGCTTCTGTTGGTAGATACATATCAAGAAAGAGACTTAATTTTAACTTGCGAGATGATTGATGACACTGAAGGAAAAAACATGTTTACCTTGGGAGATCTGCAGCTATAAAAGAAGTTATTGCTTGAGTTGACCTTCTAGTTTTAGTGATAATGAGGTGCAGAATGCAGTTTATGGATAAGTTACGCACGTAGTGTCAACAATAAGGGTACAAATGAAGTCCGTGCCGATGATGGGTGGTAAATGCTGGCGAGAGGGAGCAATTCTACTTTTACTCCTATAAAAATATATAATTTTGAAAAATTGAACTTAGTTAACCATTTTTTAAATTATAAGATCACTCGAGCTCACCTAAATCAATTTGGTACCAAAGTTTATTATCATTATAGTTATAGGATCTTTGCAACCCCAAATCCTATTGCGAGACTTAAAAGATATATAACTTTCTTAAAATAGGATTCTAACGTTATTAAAACATAACATTATCTATTTATCTAATAATATATATGTGTTTAATATAAAATAAAATAAATTAATAATATATATGTATTGTAATTAAATTAAAATATGAGATAAAATTGTGATTTAATTGTATAGTAGGACTCGTTTATATTAATAATAAAAATTTTAAGTAGCTGCTCAATGATTGAAAAAAAAAAAAAAAACTAATATCTAGTTTACGGATCTTGACCAATTCGTAAACAATATTTAAATCTGAATCATGATAATTTGTAATTCCGTATACGTTTTCTCTAACCAAAGTGATTGGTAGAATGAAAATATCTGATAATATAAGAGTATAAGTAAAGTCATGAATCAGCTACGAGCAATCATGCTAGGATATGGATGACCGTTGAAATTTATAGTCATCTGGAATTATTTATTATTATTATTTAACAGTAATGGTCAAAATGTTGACCGACCTTCTTAGTCATAGAATTTAGGCAACGAGGTAGCTAATATGCATACTAATCAAAAGGATGCTACGTTTCTTAGCAAAAAAAATCAAAAGGATGCTATGGAAGAAGAAATTATTTATTTCGTCGGAAAAACTATTGATTGATATTGATATATTTCTGATATGGTGTTTATGCCAATGAAATATTTAACAATATTTGTAGCTCTGCCCTGTTCATGAGTGACTTGTGGTTACACTACCAGTAGGACTCACTAGACGGACCAAACCTGGTTAGGACCAACGTCTTTACAAAAATGGAATTTATGCGATGCATTTAGTGCATGGACATTAGAGGTAACAAGTCCATGTGCTATATATGATTTAGTTTCTATTCATATATTTTTATGCCATACAAGTGACCAGGAGCTATGTTGACATAGAACTAAATTAAAGCATATAGTTATTGCTGGTTCAAAGTAAAAATATAGGTGCAACAGAAAACTACTTCCCATGCATTAATCCTTTTTTATGGGGAAGGGTATTAGATGTACTATCTGATCTATTCCAAAGGAATATCATACAAACAATAATATATTTTACTTATTATTCAGTTATTACCTTTTTTTATTATTATTATCAAAAGATGCTATGTTGAATTCAAATTTTGTATTTAGCTTATTTTTGGCATGTCAATCCTAGATGTCATTAGCAAGCATGCCAGAAAAAAAAAAATGAAATTGACAAGAGTGTTGTGTTCACTCCAATACTTAATTCAGAAAAAATAGAAATTGGATAAACTTAAAGATTTTCTTATGCATACATTACGAGGGCCTATCTATAGGTTTAAACTAACATTTTTATAAATAATTTATATATTTTAATTAATATTTAAATTATTAAATAATTAAAATATTAATTTAAAATTATTTGATTAAAGATTTAACTAATTGTACCTATTTAATTTTTTAAAGTCGACATATGTGAACCAATCAAATGAAGCCACATATATATGTTATTTTATTACCCAACATTTTATATGTATCCCATTTAAGTATAAATATATTCAAATTATTAAGTATTTAGTGTATTTTTTAATGATAAAATAAAAAAAAATAAAAAAAAAAGTTTAAGAGGGGCACAAACCATTTTACACATATAATTTTTTTACAATTTTATAAATATTATACCTAAATTATACTTTATTAAAAGTTGAGATGGAACTATTGTCCCCCTGAGCACCAGATAGTTGAGCCAGTGTTGGGATTTAAAATTTTCATTACTAGGCATCTTTGAAGTGAACTGATAGCTTCCCTTTAGCAATGACTCGACCACTTCAAATACAGTCCTTTTTCACGAAGATCCAACATTAATATATGTACAAAGTGGAACATGAAATAGGAAAAATTAACCTTTTTTTCATATTAAGAAAAAGAATAAAAATGAGACAACCATCTTCCACATTTCTTCACTTTTGAATCGTGTAAGAAAGTGAAACTTTTAAGTGCTTGAAAGTTCAATGAGGTTCAACCGTTGTAATTGTCATTTCATTCACAAAAACTCCTTTAGATCGATGTTGAGGAATCTACTCCACTGTTTGAAGTTTTGTAGTAAAATGCATAGATGAGGATAAGATTACGAGGCTATATTTTTTTTTTTTTTTTTAAAGAGGGCTCTAAAGTCCCCTTCTTTTTTATTAATATAAAGAAAACACACTCATGCACCCGGTGAGATTTGAAATTAAGTTCCAGGTGAGAGAATTGGGAGTCTTACCACCTGAACTACAGGAGACCACAAGATTATGAGGCTATATCTCTCATCTATCTCTCATCGAAAGTACCCACTTCTCGAACCCAGAGTATTTAAAAGAAAAAAAAAAAAAAAAATTCCTGCTTATAGGACGGTCAAGGGGTTACAGGATATTTGAAATAAAACTAGTTTGTTACTGCTATACTATATTGAATGAGTTCGGTTTCTGACTTTTTTAAGTTGCTTCATTTTGTTTGTCCATAACGATTTACAGGTATAATAGTGCTAGACAAACAAGAATTAAATTAAAACAATAAAACTTTAAAATTAAAATAAAATAATAAATCTCTAAATTACAACGGAAAGAAAAAGAAATATAGAGAAAAAATTAAAAGAGGGACGAAGCCTGTATTATACGATATCTTATGATAAATTTTTTTCTCTATACAGATGTTTGATATTAAGAAAATATATATAGACCAAGATATAATGATCAATAGCAATTTATGAACACCGATATAAACAACTCCAACAAACTGTTGTGTATCCGCTATCCATTATACTAAATTTAGCTCTATAGTATTATTTCCTGGAGAAAAAAAGTAGCTGAACGAAAAAAGTTTGGGAGAGAATGACTTAACTTTTTTCTATCTTGTTTTTGCTTAGCTGCAAAGTTAATTTATAAACATCTAAGCATGACTGTTGAAGCAAACTGATGCAATAATGGCTACTAAAATTGTTGCAGTAAATGACTAAATGCTATAGAAGCTACGACAACAAATGCCATTGTAGATTTGTAGCCACCATTTACTAGCAATTAAATTGCTACAACAACTCTCTGAAACAGATACAGAAAAGTTCAACAGTTTTACTTTATTCTAAGAAGAAAAAATAAAATTTAATCTTAAGTTAATATTCCAAGAGTCACATCTATTAAGAAACATGCAGTTAGCTATAAACAATTACAACTCAAGAGTAATATTATTTTATCAAAGTCATAATCTTTAAAGTCATATCGTATCATTTATTCACAAAAGTGAAACTATTCGCTTGATTTTTTTTAAAAGACATTTGCCAATTACATCAAAATATAATGGGATTGTATTAAATTGTACACACCTTATAGTAAAAAAATATATAAAAAATTATAAGTGTAAAACTTAAGTCTCTATTAAAGATAACTATTAACTACCATATGTTTGAGTGAACCCTTTTGCTACAAGACCTGCTTTATATCGATTTACAGATCCATCAACATTATGTTTCACAGTAAACACTCAACGACAACCCACTGCCTTCTTGTCTTGTGGTTGAGGCATAAGTTGCTATGTATTGTTATTCTGTAATGCCTTCATCTCTTCCTCTATTTCCTTCCTCTACTTTGGATCTCCCAATGTATCTTGCACTTTGTCAGATACTAATACAACAGATATTTAATTTACAAATGATTCATATGACTAAGAAAATCTTTTGGTGGACATGTAGTTGGCTACTGAATACTTTAATTTTGCATAAATATTGGGTTTGTATCTTTTGGTTGGTTGACCTCGAGTAGACCTATTTGTTAACACATATTGTCCAAGACTAAACTCAATGCTATTAGTATAGTATATGTACATACCTCAAATGAGTGACCTTCGGTATCAGGGAGCTGTTGATCAAGGATAGGAGTGATGCCTAAGGGAACAATTGTGTCTTCATTTTCATTTTTAGCGATCGAAACTGGAGCATCTGCTTCTTCGATTATTGGATTCAATAGGTTAAAAATCTAAATTGGATTTATCAAAATATCTCTTGATTGCGTTACTTCTTTACTTTCTTCTAATTCCTCCCCCTCACCATGATACAGCTCTTCAAAATATGAACTCTCTCCTTGAAGAGCATTATCATATGAGAAAAAATAGTTCATGTTCTCGAAGAAAGTAACATCCATAGTGACATAATACTTTTTGGTAGGTGGATGGAAGCACTTGTACTCTTTCTAATAACCTCCATAATCAACAAACATACACTTAATTGCCCGAGTATTTAACTTAGACCTCATATTTTTAGGAAAATGGAAAAAAGCAACACAAACAAAACAAGGGCAGAGAGATTATGAAAGGATGGTGATGTGCAAATTATAGTACTCGCAAGTGTACAAATTACTTATAGCAAGCGATAAGTAAACCTTTGAGGTCGATCTCTCAAAAAATTGCAGTGGTTCTAAATAACTTTTTCACACTTCTCTAGAATCCTAGAACAAGTAAATTACTAAATGGTTAGAGTCTTAAGACTACTAAAACACTCATTAATTAACTCCTAAAGCCATTAAAATACTCACCAAAATAAATCTAGCAAATATGGCAACAAAAACTAAATATCCATAGTAAAATTTAGCCAAACATGTTTAGATTAATACTTATATATAAATATAATCTAACATACATTCTAGCGAGGAAAGAAGAAGAAGAAATATCTAACAACAACAAATAACCTAAATCTAGATATTATAATTGGCTTGGATGATGCTTCCTTCCCCAAAAACTTGATATTTGATCTTGAAATGCTTCTTATCTCCTTTAGATGTGTCTCTCTTGCTTCTCTAGGATGTGAAAAAGCTCCAAAACTTAGTTTACAATAGTAAAAAATCGTCCACAAGTTGTGTGTAAAAATTCTCTATAATGCTAAAAACGTAAGGGAGGTATTATAGATGCAAGGATTGTACAAAATTGGACTCTCCAAAAATATAAGATTCCAACGGCACAACTTTTTTTCCACAGAGGTACAAGCTTAAAAGTTATCCCATACAAAAATTCGATAGCAGTGCGCCGTGGCAAACAAAAACCTCCGCCATGGCATAAGTTGATTACGTAACTCTTACAAAGTAGTTGATTTCTGTTGTAAGACTTACATGCCTTAGTCCTTTTTGCTCGTAGGTTACTATTTGAGTGTTCGAAGTGTCCCATATTCGAGTGCTTACATTATTCATCTCTTTTGAATCTAAAAACACCTAAAATACATAAAAATATACTGTGATTTTGAATTGATAGATTTATACAAATAATTAAATAAAAGAGTTATAATCAAATCTATTAAGCACAATAAATCACAGAATATAAGTACTTTTAAGCACTCATCACAACCTCCAACCAGCTTCTTACTAATCTCTAGCAAATAAAACGATCTAAAAATTAAAAAGAAAATAAATAAACTGGACTAGACTAATATAAATCACTTCTGTAGATTATCACTGTTGCATTTAGCATATTCAACAAGCTTTTAAACTCTTAGGTGACTCTAGTGGGTGTTTTCAATGATAGATACCCACAAACATCTTAACAAACAAAACAAACTAAAACAAGTTACAAATAAACAAAACTATTAACTTAAATCAACAAAATTTTTTATGCTTTAGTTCCTTTATAGTTCATAAATAAGTTTTATACATAACCATGTTTAACCTCTCAACCTACATCAAAGTCTATCATCCAAATCAAATTCATATTGTTCATCCATATCCAAATGCTCCAATATATTCATATCAAACTCCCTAAACTCAATGTCAAGAATCTGAATTCCCTTCGAATCTAAGCCTCACAAAATTCACTCTTATTATCACACAGATCCTAAGGGTTTATGCACTCAACAAAGTATATGCGAACATAAGTTATGTAAAGAAGAAGACAAATAGGTTTGCATATGCATATAAAGAATAAAAGCTCAAATGCAACAAAATTGATCTCATGGAAGAAATCAGATGCTAGGATTATGAAGGACTCACATTGCTCATATCATATTCTAATCAAACTCATTAAGGTAACAATGTCAAGTACGTGCTTCTATAGATGAATGAAAATACTTTTGACTTTAAAGGGTTATTTCTTATAGATTGTTATAGTCACTTTACTACTTTTAAGATTTTGAGTTTTTTTTTTTTTATAAACTCCAACCATTTTTTTGTAGTATTTTTTTTTTACTAAATGGCTATTATAACTTTTTTTTTTTGTCTAAATGAACCCCATATATAATATTATGTACTAGAAGTCAAGCATGAAGATAATTAAACACTCATTTTCAATTGCTACTCAAGTCATTCAACTAGAGTTATGAAAATAAACAACATGAACTTCATTTAATTATTAAAAATCCTAACATCCAATGTAAAATCTTATAGAGATTATCTAATAATTTAGAATCATAATGAATTTATTTATAAGAGTAGAAGAAAATTAATCTCTTAGAATAAAACATTAAAGGCTCAAATATCTCACAAGGTAATCTCCACTATTTGATTTTATAACATTAAACTTAGGTTCATATCAATTTCAATATTAACAGCATGATTTATGGATTATAGGTATGAACTAATTCTTACAACAAATTTTTAGAATGTCAAAGAAAATCAAACATAATATGCATACTATACTTAATTACTCACCATAAATTTACTAAAAGCATAATTATTTTGTATTAAAAAGTTTTTAGTTGACCCACTACCACAAAACTGCCATATGGTCACGGTTTTTAACCGTGACTGTAGACCTATGGTCACGGTTTTAATAACCGTGACCTAAGAAGGAGAGACCTTAGACTAGAACCTATGGTCACGGTTAAAAACCGTGACTGTAGACATATGATATAGTCACGGTTATTCACAGACCGTGACCAATTATTCACTTTAGGTCTCGGTCTTTGTAAAAATCGTGGCCTTAAATAATACATATGGTCACGATTTTTTTTAAAAACCGAGACCTTATGCATTTATATGGTCACGGTTTTTACAAAAATCGAGACCATAGGTAATGTTTATTTCGAAATAGACATCTATTTTTCAGCACTTTAGGTCTCGATTTTTCTGAAAACCGTGGCCTTAAATGTTACATATGGTCACGATTTTTACAAAAACCGTGACTATAGGTAATGTTCATTTCAAAATAGTGGTACCTATTTTTAGCATTTTAATAAATTTAAATACCTGTTTTTTTAATATTATAAGTGCAACATTCATATCCAAAAATATATTATTGAAACTAATATAGCGATTACATTTCATGCGATCCAAATTAGGTTTAAATTATAAATATTAATGCCCAGATTGTTTCAAAATTAATGACACATTATAGTGTCATATAATAATTACAATACTAATAATTAAACGTACACATGAAATTAAACTAATTTAAATTATTACATAACACTATCGCTTTAAGAAGCGATTTGTGAACTCCGCCCATTTATTCTGCATTTCATCAATTTGACTATCAGTGTACGATCCTTCATAAACAAATAGTAGCCCAAGCTTGGTGATGACATAAATTAAGCTGTACTTGTGGGACATCTGCAATTAAGGAATAAAGAATAAGAACTACATATCAGATTGCTATACTCATAACCATTACTATCACCATTACCTGCATTGCAACCGGAAAGTCATCAACAAAATCAGGAGGAAAGAATAAATCTGCTTGTTTCTTTGTGAAAGAAGGCTTTCCTGCCAATAAATATGCAAAGTTAAAATAAGTGATAAGTTGAAAACTACTAAAAGAAAGATCATAAGTAAAAAAATTCATTGGCGAGGAGAAAAAAAATTAATTCTGACTGCAAAATAATAAACTACTATCTGCCTTAAGGAGGAAGAGTGACAAGCAAGCACACTTTAAACTGAGCAAATGCAGCAGCATGTGATTCCAATGCTTGACTACGCTGCTGATCCACTGAGAAGAGTTGCATGTTCCCTTTGACTAATTGAGGCCTCTGCAAAGAAAACAGAAAATAGAGTGAGAGGGAGCAGAACATCATATCAATACAACAGTACTCATTTACAGAAATAAAAACTTTGGCAGAAATAACAGAACAAAACGGAATGTCCCTGATTTTCCAATTTCTCACTTCAGTATAAGATGGTTAGTTTATGAAAATAAGATTGCAACATACCCTGAAATAATCTGAAAAGCTCCACAGATGAATAAAACTAATCAACTAGTTCTGACCCTTTTAGATTAGAACTTTTAACCTAGCAACTAATGACAAGAAGGGGTGTACCATAACAATGAAGTGGAACACAGGACTAAAACTATCCCTGTTATACTGTGGGCTCTATATTGTGACTAAAACACTAAACATAAACTTTTCGACTTCACCTAGAGGACAACAAAAAAGTGGATAGCTACATCACAGCATAAAGGTTAATATGACAGGCATTGCAGATGAGAAATAATACCTCTGGTGCACCAGGAGCAATTCCAATCAAGACCAACCACTTCTCAGAAGGGTCACACCGGTAGTTTATTATCTAATTGTTTGCCAGATTAGCAGTTCTCTCAAACATCTTTGCAGGATCAGATTCGCCTACAAGAAAGACGAAGTATGGTTGTATGGTTCAAATAGGAATCAAAAATACAACCATAAAGAGAAATAAAGAACCAGATAATTTCCTTTATATAGCTCAAACTATAAATAAGGAAACCTTCAATTGACCAATGATACACTGAGGTTTGTGTGACTATTCACAATGTCTTTGGAGTAATCCACTTCCAAAATGCAACCTGCATACAAGACATGCAGACTAGGTTATACTAATTTGTTTGATTCTTGTGAAACGAAACATGCTATCAAAAACATGACTGGAATGTATAATTGAAAATAAGGAATGCCCCACCTGCTCAGGCATTAAATGTGATTTCAGTTTTGCTTTCATCTCAATGTTAAATATTTGCAGGTGATCCTGATTAGTCCCCTGGACTTGGGCTTAACGATAAAATATTAGTACATCAGCATGAATGCAAGACAAATACATAAATTTATAGCATGAGCGTGTAGGGAATAGAATATTCCAAAGAAACAGAGATAATCACTTTAAGTAATAGGAATCTCAAGATACACGGATAATAAAGCTAAAGTAAAAGAAACTCTCAATTTGCACAATAACCATTATTTACATACCGTAAAAGAATCATGAAATTTGTCATAATCAGACAAACTACGCTACATATAAAAAGTCAGGAGATTTCTTGCAATTTTTTTTCCCTTTTTATCACAAGAAGCAGCAGCAAAGAAAGATTATCACAAACTACGCTACATATATGCCTTGTAAGTTGTAATTACTACTACTATACTTTAGCCGAGGCCTACCTAGTATGGTGGAGGGCTGGTGGCTGCTGCTGGTGCAGCGATGGTGTCGTTGCTGCTGGTGCAGCGAAAGGGAGTGTTTGCTGCTGCGCAGATCTGGTGGCAAGCTACTTGAGTGCGGCTGGGACGAGAGCGGCTGCGAAGAGGCCGGACGATGGCGGCTGGGAGGACGTTGGACGTGCGCTGCTGAGCGGAGGCCGGATGGACGAATACCAATGGCGCTGGGTCGTTCGCTTTCAATGGCGCCGCACGGGATGGACGAATATCTATCTTAACTTATTAATTAGGTTTTTTTTTTTTCTACATATTAGTTAGGTTTTTTTTTTTACAATAAAAAAAATTTTATTGTCACGGTTTTTTTTAAACCGAGACTATATTACATGATAAGGTCACGATTATTCAAAAACCGTGGCTATAAATTTTAAAAAAAAAAATTTACTTCACTTATGGTCACGGTTATTATAAAAACCGAGATTATAAATATACACTATGGTCACGGTTTTAAGACGACCGTGACCAAAAATATATGGCCTCGGTTTTTATTAAAACCGTGGCTAATTTTCAGAGACTAAAAACCAGTTTTGTTGTAGTGACCCCTATTCACACCCCCAAATATAAACTAAATATTATCCTCAATGTTTTCAATCAAGTATATGTTCAGAAAAGTATTCAAAGGTACAAAATATAGAAGAAATACGAAAGCAATTAAAAAAATAATAATAAATAGTTTAAAAAAAAAAAAGAAAATGAAGAAAAGAAAAGAAGTTGATACTACCGAATATGGTCGGTTGCTTCCCACCAAGCACTTTCTGTAACATCTTAATAAGACGTTGCTAATCCGTTTCTATCCACCGTCGTCAAAGATCTTGAAGTATGCGATTTCAAATTTTCGAGCTAGTATTTCACTAAGTACATACTTGCATATAATAATAGGCTCCTTTGAAGTACAACACACACATTCTCCCACATGTTTAACTCTTTTTTATCCTTAAGCTTCAGCTGGGTCTCCTTTAAACGGTGTGAAGAAAGATTTTGGAGTGTATAAGTCTCAAATACCTTTTGTAACAAAGGACACTTGCCAATTATTACTACGTTTTAGCAGCAAAAAAAAAAAAAAAAAAACTCTTTCTAATTCAAATGGTGACAAATTAGTTGCAATAAGATCTCATCACAACTTGAGTTAAAAAGAAGTATTATTAGGAAAAGGCTATATCATTTTACTTTGAAATGATTTAGTAGTGACACATTTGACACAAGGGTACACAAATTTTAATTGTGAAATCATGGGTACATCGATCTTTTTTACTAAATAATATTTGGGGTACAGGGTTTGAAATTGAATAATTCTTGTAAATAGAGGTTGAAGTGAGAAAAAAAGGTGAGATTGACAATACATAGATGAGCTTGGAATTATGAGTTTATATTTCTCTACCAAATTTTTTTTTTTTTTTTTTAAGGTTATATGTTGTAATGATCTTATATTAGTAAAAAATTATATATACTTTTTACACATTATGAAAAAAATTCTTATAATTTTTATAGATTAGTTGTAATTAAAATTTGATTAGAAATTTGCCTAATTTGACTGAATAGAATTGGATGACTGTCCAGTGGACCAAAGTTTGGTCGTTTAGTAAACTAATTTGTGAGAACTGAGTTAAACATATGTCTAACTAACCGATGACCCCCCAACAGTAGGAGCTAAATTGAAAATATGTCAAACTAGATTTAACAGTTATCCAACTAACTAGATTTTGATAGCCTATGAACCTCACTGGCCAAGACCAAATTGGGCACATGTCCCATTAGTCATAATTCAATTGAATAACTCGCCAAATTTTACATCAATTTGTCGTGGTTGAATTAAACACATATTCAACTCATAGTAATTCAATTGTTTTTTTTTTTTTGCTTTTTTGAAATCTTTTTGTAAATATATCAAAAAACAAATGAGACAAGTTCCTCCAAAGACTGTGCATTATTTAATCTTGAAAAGAGATAATTAATTAAAAATAATTAAAGTTATTTTAAATTAGTAAAGTTTGTTGTCAATATAATTAATCTAATCTAGAGATAAAAAATGAAGGGATGATAAAAAGTACAATTTAAGGCCTTCATTATAGAATAAAAGGAAATATTCAACGAATAACTTGAAGATGTTTAAAATTGTTTAAGATTTATTTTAAAATTAAATTTTGAATCCAATTCGTTATTGCATTAGCTAAGAGGTAATTTACCCGAAATTGAATAAATTAATGTAATAAAATATTAAAACTACAATATTTAATCTTATACAATTCTTGTATAGCAAATTATACCCATAATTAGGCTTGTGTCAAAAAATTTGATAATTTGATTAATCCGACCAATTCAATTTGATCTGTTAATTTTTGAATGATTTTGATCAGATGATCGAATCAGATTGGATGATGCATTTAACCATATATCATCCGATCCAACAAAAAAATTAAATATATTTACATTTATATATATGACAAATTCTTATTGATTACTTTTATTTTTATTATACATCACATCATATTTTAAGTTTTAACAATATCAATGAAACCCTAAAAGATAAAAAATATATATATTTAATTTATTATTTGAATAGATTTTAAGTTTTATTTAAATGAATATTATAATTTATATTGTGTTATTTTTTATGTAAGTTTGAGGTGTATTTCAATATTATTATTTGATAGTTTTTGGAGTTTATTTTTCAGATATATTTATGTTATGTGAAAATTTAAGTTTTTTTATTCAAAATTGTAAAAAAAAAAAAAAAAGCAAAATAAATTTATTGGTATGATTGATTAGATTCAATCGATCCAATTCGAAGAATTTTTGAATTGAATTTGAACGAATTTATAATGCGATCGGATCAGATACAGATTATGATTCTTCAATCAGATCAAAAGATCAAATTGCATCAGAAGCAGATAAAATCAATGTTTTCCATTCGATGCACACCACTACCCATAATAGAGTGTATAAACTATTATGTACACTACTACAGTTTATACTTTCAGGCTCATGAATTGTAGAAACAACAACAATCAAACATAGATTCTTATGAGAATCATTAAAGTGTTTAGCGAGCATCTACAATGGTACAAGTTACATAGTTTATAGAATTAGTTCCTTCAGTGGTTGATGAATCTCCATTTGGATAAGTTCTCCTTCTTATAAAAGCAGGTGTATTAGGAGAAGGGAGAGTTGAATCATCATTACCAAGCATGAATACCACTGCAGACATGGTTGGTCGATCAATTGCATGCTCTTGAACACACAACAATCCAATTTGTATGCATCTTAGAACTTTGTTATCAAATTCTTCCTCCAAACATGAATCTACAATATTCAATACTTTGCCTTCTCTCCACAAGTCCCATACCTACAACATTTTTGTACATTAGATAGTTTAGCAAATACATTTAGCAATTAGTTCTAAACTTGGAGTGTAAATTTCCATAACTTGCATACATGTCCAATCAAATTCGACTCGGGATTTTCATGGTTGTAATAACCGGTATTTCTCTTCCCAGTGATTATCTCTAACGTCAAAACTCCAAAACTATAGACATCTGACTTTATTGAAAATAACCCTCCCATTGCATACTCTGGTGACATATAACCACTGCATTTTATATATAACATATAAAGCTTGGTGAATATATAATTTTTCAAGTTAATGATAATCATTGAAAGAATTTAAGATTGGCTTACTATGTTCCAACCACACGCTTTGTATTTGCTTCAATTTGATCTGCTCCAAATATTCTAGCCATACCAAAATCTGCAATCTTTGGATTCATGGTATCATCCAATAATATGTTGCTTGCCTTTAGATCTCTATGAATGATTCTTAATCTAGAATCATGATGAAGATATAACATCCCTCTAGCAACTCCACAAATTATGTTAAAGCGTTTACTCCAATCTAACATTACTCTTTTCGTTTCATCTGTTACAAAAGTAAACACAAACTATAAAAAAAAATTATTGAAATAAATTTTTTTTTTTGAAGTTCTTTTAAATAAAGATAATTAGAGAAGCAAATAAGAGAATATTAGACCAACCATAAATGAAGGTGTTTAGGCTTTTGTTCACCACATATTCATAGATTAGCATTTGCTCATTTTCTTGAACACAACATCCTAAAATTCTTACAAGATTCTTGTGTTGAAGCTTCGAAATCAACACAATTTCATTCTTGAATTCTTGAGTGCCTTGACCAGAATTCTTTGATAATCTTTTAACTGCTATTTCCTTCCCATCATAAAGAACACCCTAAAGCAAACAATTTTCATAATGAGATGAGATTCACAATTACAGGTAGCTTCTTCAAGAAATTTTAATTTCCAAACTCATAAAACAATACAAAACAAAACAATTACCTTATAAACAGTACCAAAGCCACCTTCTCCAAGTTTATTATTTTCACAGAAATTGTTAGTAGCTGCAACTATTGTGCTTAGATTATAAAATGGTAGTTCACCAGTTGAATCTTCAAAATAAGGCGAACTCATTGAAATGTTAAATAAATATTGGCTTTGAGTTTCGGTCGCTGTAATATCATAAACAAAATATGTTAGTGTAATTTCATCAAACAGACGACAAAGATAATTTTCTAATTTGGTACTATAGATATCAAATAATAGATTAACAACACAAAATCACTTTTAATTAATTAATGTAATTGAGTAGCTCTTTTTGAGACATCATCTTATAATGATTACCTGTTCTTTTCCTCTTAGCCTTAGCCAAACTATAGAGGAGGAATAGAACTAGAAGGAACATTAACACTGAGGCAATAGATATTCCCACTTTTCCTTTGTTACTGATCGAAGTACTAGACCTTTTGTCATATGCAGCTTCAAAATTAATATGGATTAGTTAAAAAAAAATTGTTTGTAATTTATTTAAGAAGGAAGAGTTCAAATTTCATGGTGTTAATATATGTGCCATTAATACTTAGCAGACATGAGGATAAAATTTATTAAAAATGTTTCTTTTTCGTATAAAAATAATTATTTTTTACTATGTATTAGTGGCACATGTAATAATATTAAAAGATATAAGTTAGGATACCTAATGTAGCTGCATCAACCCGAACATATAAATCTTGTCCAGCATTGGTGTAAGTTCTTGTATCAACTAAGTCCCCATACCACATCAAGCACACGATCTCATTCCTTGTCTCATCAGCATTGCCATAAGCCATGCAAGAACAGTCATTCAAACACATTTTCTCACACTCCTTCAAGCTCAGAACCTTGCTCACACGTGCAATCGAAGTTTCGGGTAACTTAACACGTGACACTGGCACGAATCCTTCACCATTTTGACAAGTGGCAACTCCTTGTTTCCTCACACAACCAGCCGAGCCATCTCTTAAGTACCAATCGCGTGGTGATTTGGGTTCGAACCCAGGTAAGCACACGCACGAGAATGCGTCTGTTACATACGGGTCACAATATCCATTTGGACCACACTGCCTGTACTTGTCACACACTTCGTTCGGAGCAGACCAAAATGCATTCCATTGATGAATCTGATCGTACCATGTGGTTCTTTCTGCAAATCCTGATTCGTTAATGATCATTCTTGAAAAGATTGAATTATTAACAAGGCTGAAGGTCATATATATCTCATCTTGATTGTCTATAAAACTATAATTGAAGATGAAATTCTGGATCATTTCGGGTACTCCACTCCATCGTTTCCCAGTCCAATGCCCAGCCCGCCACAACGGGCTCCCGTTCTTGTACAGAATGAATTGGGGATATCCAGTCGTGTTAAGCTTGAAAGAAACAGTCCCAGTTCCGGGATCATTTTCGGACTTCCAAGATGTTAGAAATAGATCCAACCCGGAATGACGATTCAACCCAATTTTCGTTCCTGGAAGAACAGTATTTGAAAGGTAGTCAAAGCTTTGCCAAATGACTCTGTTATTGTCATTTTCTACCAAAACAAGGTTTCCTTGATCCGAAAGCTTGGCTGTGGAATTTTTCGACGCAGAGATTGTTGAAATATTTGCCGACCATAGAGGAGTGTCTGTGTTATTGTAGCCATAGATGACTAGGGCTCCTTGGCTGTTAATTGACATGATTCCAGAGGAATCATTGATTGGATTGTCTCTGTTTGCGACCCAAACAATAGTTTGCTGAGGAACTTTGTTGAACCAAATTCCAACATAGCGATTGCGAGAATTCCCAGGACTGAAAAACCCAAGTGCAAACATCTTCTGGGTAGAGATCAAAACGTCGCCCTCTTTAAGGGATTGGGTTGGTGTAATTGTCTTAATCACAACTGAATCGCAAAACGGAATCACAAGGAAGAACGAAATAAACAATATGTCAAGTAATTTTTCTAAAGAAGTCATGGAGTAGTCACCTTCGAAAAACTCTACCTTTAAGAGATTGGTTGGTGGTCCAATCGAAATTGTAGAAGTGAATTGGACTGTGACATTCAGCAACTAAAATTTTGTGCTAACAATTGAAGAAACTAACTCTTGAAGATCTCGTTGTTTGTAAAACTCTGCTTTTGTCTCCAGCAATGAAAGCTCCTAATTAAAAGAAGAAAAATGCTATCAAAATTTATTTGTCAAAAAGTAATTTGACATTTTGTAATTAGAATACGTGACATATTTAAGATTTATTATATATATTAATTAATTATAATTTTATATATAAACTATGAGTGTTTTTTCAATATTATATATTTATAAAAATTATAGGTATAATAAGAGAGAGGTAAATATAAATAATGAGATATAATGTTGGAGAAAAAAAAGTGTTAAATTCGTTCAAAAAATTTTAATATAATTTTTTAAAATTATACTCACTTTTTAATATATTTATAAAAAAAAAATTAATTTCTTATAAGTCACGAAGTATATTGTTCACATTATGTAAATAGCTTCATTAAACAAAGCACAAGATCACAACTTTTTAATCTCTATCCATCTGATTGACATTTTATTTCTTGACTGAGATCATCATCATGACATTAGATTGCGTTGATTCACTATTAGTTCTTACTTTGTAGGAGATTAATATTAATATTAATATTTTCATTTTTTTTCCTAGGACAGCTATTAATAAAACAAGTGTTTTAATCATGAAGTTCAAATGAGCAAAACTCTCTAACTTTACCTGTTTATCTGAAAGAAAAAATTCCAGGGAAAGCAAATGAAATGGTAGTAGTTACGAGATTTATTGAATACAAGTAAAATACTCATGATTTATATTGTAATATATATTATATTTAATGATCATTATTATAAATTAATATATATGATTGGATATAACATAAAATAAATCAAAAATATTTAAACTTATGTAAATATAATTATAATATTACTAAAAATATCTGTGTTATATATATATATTACTTAGTGTAAATAAAATTATATTTTATAAGATATATGAATTTAAAATTATATAAATGTCGTAAATTTATATTGTAGATTCAATTAATAAAAATTATATTATAAATAAATGTGAGATATTTTTAAAAATACAAAAGATTATATTAATTGTTTTATTTTTTTATTTATATATAATAATAATAATAATAATAAAGGAAAAATGTCTTTTTTATCTTCAAAATTGTTAAAAATTATATATAAATAGAAAATTTTATCGAGCTAAGTAATTTGTGAGTATATGAAATGTCGTGGCAGATTCCTTATGATTTTCATACCTAATTTAATGTACAGTAGCTTCTCAATGATTCAAACAAACTTGAATATCTAGTTTAGTCAGCTAGTTTGGGATTTTGACAAATAGGAGAGCAACATTTAAGACTGGGTTATGATAGTTGTAGATTTTATCAAATAAGAAAACAATATTTAAAACGGGGTTATAATAGTCGTAGATTTTGACAAATAGGAAAACAATATTTAAAACTGGGTTATGATAGTTGTAATTGCATGTACGTTTTCTCTGACCAAAGTGATATTTCTTTTTTGGACGTCTCTGGCCGAAGTGATTGGTAGATTGAAAATACCTGATAATAGGTAATAAAATAGATTATGCAATTGAAATTGTAGGATATTCTTGACCGTTGAAAATTATAGCCATCGGGAATTATTATTATTATTATTATTATTATTATTATTATTATTATTATTATTATTATTATTATTATTATTATTATCATGTTTGTTTTTAAAAGTCAATGGTCAAAATGTTAGCCGGCCTTTCAATTTATAGAAGTTAGGAAACAAGGTAATCAACATCACTTGTCAAAAGATGCAATGAATGGAAAAAAATATTTAGAGGATGTTGCTTTAATGATATTAATAATCATTTTTTTGAAATTTATTATCATTTAAGTTTTTAAGTAATATTTTTAAAGTATTTAAATTGATTTCGTTTTTGTCAAAATTTAATAACATAATTAAGAATAAAAATTAATTTGATCATTTTCAAGTTTATATTATTATTCTTTAAATTTTAGATAAAAATATTATTATAACTTTAATTAAATGATACATTAATCGTAACTTTAAAGGTGGATTAATCTAGTTCTTTATTTTAAAAAATGGTCAATCAAATCTAAATTTTAAAAAGATAAGATTTTTTTGAGATAAAATAGAAAATTATTAAAAAAAACTAAATTAAAAAAAAAACCTCTATATCTTCCTTCTTCCCTCATTTTTAATTTTTAATTATCTAATTTTGCTTAACTTTATAAATAAAACTTAATATTTTACTTATTTTTAGACAAAAAATAAGTGAATACAATATTAATTATCCTCCAAATTTTTGTTGTGTTTTCTTTTTCTTATTTGTCTAAATTTTTAACTATAATTCCTCTATTATTTGTTTCTCCTACTCTTTAAAAGTTTGGTATCATAGTCAATGAGATTTCATTTTTTAATCAAAATTTATATCCAACTTTTTTCGAATAAAAAAAGTCGCTTAGGAAAAAAAAATTGATCTCAGTAAAAATGGGGAAAGATAAGGAATATAGAATTTTTTTTTTTAATAAATTTTTTTTGGCTAAACAATACCTATAATCCCTTGACTTTTACTCAATCTAGACTTTTGTCCTTAACTATTTTTTCTTAACATTTATGCTCTAGCTTTTTAAATTTGATAATATTAGTCTCAACCATTAATTTTATGTGAAATTTAAAGTGCAATTTTTTTTTCTTTACTTTTTTTAATTAATAAATATTTAAAAAAAATATTAAAATTATCGAACTATCACAAACTTCTTTTTTCGTTAAAAAGAGGAAGTAAAAAAAAGATAAAAAAAATTAGACGTTAAATTTTACAAAAAATTAATAGTTAGATTAATATTGTCAAATTTAAAAAGTTATGTGATTAAATGTTAAGAAAAAATAATTATGAGACTAAAGTATAGAATGAGTAAAAGCTAGAGGACCATAAGTATTTTTTGGTCTTATTTTTTGATAATTTCCTATTTTACCCCTAAAAAATATCAACTTTTTAAAATTTGTACTTAGATTAACTATTTTTTTAAATGACATGATTAAATTAACTTAATTTAAAAGTTACAGGATTAATTAGTCACTCACCTAAAGTTGTAAAATCATTTCAACCCAAAACTCAAAGGATTAATTAGTCACTCACCTAAAGTTACAAAATCATTTCAACTAAAAACTTAAAGAACAATAATAAAAAATCTAAAATGACCAAATTATTTTTATTTTTTGTTATGAGATATAATGTAATTAATTTTTTACCAAAAAAAAAATATTAATTTAAAACTTAAATATTTTTAAAGAACAATTTAAGAACTTATATAAATATCAAAAAATAAATATAAATACCATTAAATCATTGATCCAAAATATTTATTCTCTTAGACTATTTTTCGAGCTCTTCCCTGCTAATGAATAACGAGTCACTTTATTTATGGATAGTGGACTTTCTAGGTCAACCAATGGGTTATGGTATGGCATATGGTCATGGTTGTTATAGCGTGTGAGACCAACAAATTTTTTTTTTTTTAAATACAGAAAAAACAGCTCCTAAGGAGGGAGAGAATATAATATCTGTTTTTCTCAATTTATCTAAATCAAATGGAGATATTGAGAGTACTAAGAGATGACTAGCATCAGAGGCTGTAGTCAAAAAAATTATAATAATTATTATGTATATTTTCATCTCTCGAACCCATGAGCTCATGCATGTAAGCAATTGAGCTCATGCATGTAACCCAATTGCTGCTATCCACCGCCGGTAGTGTGAGGGACCTAAGTAACCACTATATATCTTTTCATCCCTTAAACCCATAATTTCATGTATATAACTCAACTGCATTACAAACTGGACTATCTACTACAAATAGTGTAAGACCAACATTTTGCTAATAGGAAAATGCCGATAGGAGAATGCTATTTATTACTTTTAAATTAAATCATAATTTATCACTATTTATATAATAAAAAATTATCACTAATTTTAAGCTATATTTATTATTTAATTTATATTTTATTACATAGTTTTTTTATGCATGGAAATTAAAGTTAATCACTCGGATTTGATTAATTTTCATATTTTTTTTCACATGGATTTCTATCATATATTTTTATAAAATATGTTATTTATTTTTATTAAATTGAGTAATAATTTTATTATAACTTATATGATAAAGTATTTTATTTATTGCTTGATTTATATTTTAATTAATTATTAATTTATTTGTAAATTATAATATAAATAATTATTTATTTAAATAATGTTACTTAACATTATTATATTTTTATGCATGATAAGTGATCGGGCTAGCTTGACATAGAACATAAACATTCAATTAAAACATATAGTTTTTGCACAGTCTTCAAAGAACATATTTAGAAGCAATGACTCAACCATTTGAAATACGATTTTTTCATGAAAAACCAATATTACATGTACAAAGCAGAAAATGAAATTGGAAAATTTTAACCCTCTTAAAAAAAAAAAATTAGACAACAATCTTCCACATCCAAAATCACAAATAAATTCACTAATATGGCTTCTTGAAACAAGAGTATTAACCTAATACCCAATGTACTGTTGAAGAGAGTTTTTAAAATGAACAAGAGTCCTACGTTGAAAAAGTGAGACTTGAAAATGCTTTATAAAGATTTGAAAAGATGTGATGGTAAAACAATAACATTTGGTGGGAATATGGCCTTCCAAATGCACGCATTCTTGAACCTTTGGATCCATAAAAGAACATAATAGTTGATTCATGGCCATTAATTTTGATGAATAGTTATAATGGTTGATAATGATTGTTCAAAAATATTGACTTAAGTTGATCGATAAGACGTGCAATTTGAGCCATACAATGAATGAGATGCAATCTAAACTCTTGATTGATAATAAGACATAACTCTTGACTAAAAAGAGTTGTGCTACTTGAGATTTGATCATTATATCAAATCTAAAGGCCAAAAATGAAGAAATGAAATCCAAGTGCATGGGTGCAAATTATACTATAAATATCAAGGAATCTCAAGTGGTAAGACTCTCAATTCTCCCACCAAGAACCCAATTTCGAATCTCACCCGAGTGTGTGTTTTATTTCAGAATGATATTTCGCCAATGGTCTTCTAGCCGAATGGCATTTGCCACCTTAATATAAGGTGGAGATCTCGGATTTGAGACTTAAAAATGTAGATGTTAAACTCTACTAACTAAAAAAAAAAAATTAATTTTTGTCTTACCAGGAACCCAAGTTCGAATCGAACCCGAGTGTGTAAGTATGTATTTTCTTTTTATTAATAAAAAGAAGGGAACTTTAGAGTAACCTAAAAAAAAAAAAAAAAAACAAAAACAAAAACAAATAGAAAACATGAAAACAATCCAATTAATCATAAATAACAATTACTTATGAAATATTTTATTTCCTTCCTTTACTTTTGCAAATTGATTCTAAGCCTAATAACAACTTATTGGTTATTATTAGCTTATAATATACAAACTTTTTTTTTTCTTTTAATTTTTGATCTTTTTTTTTTTAATTAAATATTTTTTAATCAAGATACTTCACATACGACATATAACACTTTTTTTTTCCTCTTCAAAACGTCATATAACACATATTAGAGGGACAACTTTAATAAAATAATAAGATACCTTATTGATGATAAAATAACGGTTAACATCAATATTTAATAAAATACCTTATTGTTTTATAATTAAATAGATAAAATAACAAATTGGTGAAGAAAAAAAAAAAAGAAGCTTAAGTAGTTATTTCCAAAAAAAAACATATAAATTTTAATAAGTTCAAAATAAAGTCCTAATTCTTCACCAGTGTTTTAATATTTTTTCAACTTTATCATATTAGAGTTTGAAAATATAAACAAATAAATATTCTTATTTTAATAATTCTGATTCTTTATGGAATTATTCAAGACTATGTTTATATTTTTTGCTTTAAGCTATAAAATCTCTAGATTTGCCTTTAATAGCCCAAATTAATAGCGTACTTTAGTCTATTATATTTTATATGGTATCCTAAAAGTCTAATAACTTTAAAATTTAATACGCCGTTAGTTTATCATTTATATTTCAATTAATTTTTAAGAATTAAACTACTTGCTTTATATAGCAGGGATGAGGCTGATGGTACCATCATTATCCTAGTATATATATATATAAGCGGCTAATTTATTTGCCACTTGAACTCCCATGAACCGTATAAACTCAACGAGTGAACTTCCATATCTTCCACTTGTAATTGTCATTTCATTCACAAAAACTCCTTTAGATCGATGTTGAGGAATCTGCTCCACTGTTTGAAGTTTTGTAGTAAAATGCATAGACGAGCATAAGATTATGAGGCTATATCTCTCATCAAAAGCACCCACTTCTCGTACCCAGAGTATTTAAAAAAAAAAAATTCCTGCTTATAGGATGGCCAAGGGGTTATGGGATATTTGAAATAAAACTAGTTTGTTACTGCTATACTATATTGAATGAGTTCGGTTTCTGACTTTTTTAAGTTGCTTCATTTTGTCCATAACGATTTACAGGTATAATAACCTTTTGTAGTATCTGGTTCTTCCTTCCAATTTTTTTCTATTTTTTTTTTATAATGTTGTTGAAGTTTTTGCGCAGATATATAGCAAATGTTCTAGCCGTTCACAACAATAAATAATTCCATGATGTAGGAAAAATAGTACTGCTAGACAAACCAGAATTTAACATAGTATGTAAAATTAAAACAATAAAACTGAAAAATTAAAATAAAATAATAAATCTCTAAATTACAACGAAAAGAAAAAATTAATGGAGGGTGGAAGTCAGTACTAAGGAAAAAAATATACACCAGAATTGTTTTGTACCTGCAATCTATTATACTAAATGTAGCTCTATAATATTTTAGGGGAAAAAAAAATTGCTGCAAGAAAAAAGTTTGGGAGAGAATTACTTAACTTTTTTCTATATTATTACTGTTGAATTAAACTGATACAAGAATGGCTACTAAAATGGTTGAAGCAAATGCTATAGAAACTACGACAACAAATGCCATTGTAGCCACCATTTACTAGCTATTAAATTGCTACAACAACTCTCTGAAACAGATACAAGAAAGTTCAACAGTTTTACTTTATTCTAAGAAGAAAAAATAAAATTTAATCTCAACTCATTATTCGAAAAGTCACATCTATTAAGAAACATGCAGTTAACTATCAACAATTACAACTCAAGAGTAATATCATTTTATCAAAGTCATAATCTTTCAATAAAATCATATCATTTATTCCCAATTGATCTTTGTCTAAAAGACACTTGCCAATTATTACTACGTTTTAGCAAAAAAAGAAAAAAAAAAAAAAAAAAAAAAAAAAAAAAAAAAAAAACTCTTTCTAACTCAAATTGTGACAAATTAGTTGCGATAAGATCTCATCACAATTTGAGTTAAAAAGAAGTATTATTAAAAAAGGGCTATATCATTTTTCTTTGAAATGATCCAATAGTGACTCCATTTGGCATGAGATTACACCAATTTTAATTGTGAAATCATGGGTACATCACTCTTTTTTACTAAATAATATTTGGGGTACCAGGTTTGGAATTGAATAATTCTTGTAAATTGAGGTTGGAGTAAGAAAAAAGGTGAGATTGACGATACATAGATGAGCTTGGAATTATGAGTTTATATTTCTCTACCAAATTTTTTTTTTTTTTTTTTTTTAAGTTATATGTTATAATGACCTTATATTAGACAAAAATTCTTATAATTTTTATAAATTAGTTGTAATTCAAATTTGATTAGACATTTGCCTAATTTGATCGATTGGACAGCTGTCCAGTGGACCAAAGTTTGGTCATCTTGTAAACTAATTTGTAATCGAGTTGAACATATGTCTAACTAATCGATGACCCCAGCAATAGGAGCTAAATTGAAAATATGACCAACTAAATTTAATTAACTAGATTTTGATCGACTAGGAACTTCACTGGCTAAGACTAAATTGGATATATGTCTAATTAGTCATAATTAAATTGGATAACTCGCCAAATTTTACATCAATTTATCGTGGTTGAATTAGACACATTCAACTCATCGTAATTCAAATTTTTTTTTTGTTGAAATATTTTTGTAAATATATCAAAAAATAAATGAGACAAGTTCTTTCGAAGATTGTGCATTTCTTAATCTTGAAAAGAGATAATTAATTAAAAAGAATTAAAGTTATTGTAAATTAGTAAAGTTTGTTGACAATACAATTAACCTAATCTAGAAGAAAATATTGAACGAATAATTTAAAGATGTTTAAAATTATTTAAAATTTATTTTAAATTTAAATTTTGAATCCAATTCATTTTGCATTAGCTAAAAGGTAATGTACCCTATATTGAATAAATTAATGTAATAAAATATTAAAACTACAATGTTTAATCTTATACAATTCTTGTATAGCAAATTATACCCATAATTTGGCTTATGTAAAAAATTCGATAATTTGATTAATTCGACTAATTTAATTTGATTCGTTAATTTTGAATGGTTTCAATCTGATGATCGGATCGAATTGGATTGGATTGAAATTTTTCCAATCTGTTAAGTTCGGATCAAATGATGAATTTCACCATATATCATCCAATCCGACCGAAAAAATTTAAATATATTTACATTTATACATATGACATATTCTTATTAGTCACTCTTATTTTTATTATACATCACATCATACTTTAACAATATCAATGAAACCCTACAAGAATAAATAATAAATTTAATTTAATTTATTATTTGAATAGATTGTTAGCTTTATTTAAATGAATATTATAATTTATATTGTGTTATTTTTTATGTATGTTTGAGTTGTATTTTAATATTATTATTTGATTTTTTTAGAGTTTATTTTTCAAATATGTTAATGTTATATAAAAATTTAAGTTTTTTTATTCAAAATTGTTAAAACAAGAGCAAAATAAATTTATTGATATGATTGATCGAATTCAACTAATTCAATTCAAAAATCTGAAGAATTTTCGAATTGAATCGGATTAGATTTAGAATGCAATTAGATCGGATACAAATTAAGATTCTTCAATCAGATCAAAAGGTTGAATTGGATCGAATGCGAATAAAATCAACGATTTCAATCCGATGTACACCCCTTCTCAAAATAGAGTACATAAACTATTATGTACATTGCTATAGTTTATACTATCATGCTCATGAATTATACAAATAACAACAATCAAATATAATTTGTTGTGAGAATCATCATGGTGTTTATCGAGCATCTACAATGGTACAAGTTACATAGTTTATAGTTCCTTCAGTGGTTGATGAATCTCCATTTGGATAACTTCTCCTTCTTATAAAAGCAGGTGTATTAGGAGAAGGGAGAGTTGAATCATCATTACCAAGCATGAATACCACTGCAGACATGGTTGGCCTATCAGTTGCATGCTCTTGAACACACAACAATCCAATTTGTAGGCATCTTAGAACTTTGTTACCAAATTCTTCCTCCAAACATGAATCTACAATATCTAATACTTTGCCTTCTCTCCACAAGTCCCATACCTACAACATTTTTGTTCATTAGATAGTTTAGCAATTACATTTAGCAATTAGTTCTAAATTTGGAGTGTAACTTTCCAAAACTTGCATACATGTCCAATCAAATTCGACTCGGGATTTTTGTAGTTGTAGAAACCGGTATTTCTCTTCCCAGTGATTATCTCTAACGTCAAAACTCCAAAACTATAGACATCTGACTTTATTGAAAATAACCCTCCCATTGCATACTTTGGTGACATATAACCACTGTATTTTATATATAACATATAAAGCTTGGTGAATATATAATTTTTCAAGTTAATGATAATCATTGAAAGAATTTAAGATTGGCTTACTATGTTCCAACCACACGCTTTGTATTTGCTTCAATTTGATCTGCTCCAAATATTCTAGCCATACCAAAATCTGCAATCTTTGGATTCATGGTATCATCTAATAATATGTTGCTTGCCTTTAGATCTCTATGAATGATTCTTAATCTAGAATCATGATGAAGATATAACATCCCTCTAGCAACTCCACAAATCATGTTAAAGCGTTTACTCCAATCTAACATTACTCTTTTTGTTTCATCTGATACCAAAGTAAACACAAACTATAAAAAAAAATATTGAAATAAAATTTTATTTTTTGTAGTTCTTTTGAGTAAATATAATTAGAGAAGTAAATAAGAGAATATTAGACCAACCATAGATGAAGGTGTTTAGGCTTTTGTTTGCCACATATTCATAGATCAACATTTGCTCATTTTCTTGAACACAACATCCTAAAATTCTTACAAGATTTTTGTGTTGAAGCTTTGAAATCAACACAATTTCATTCTTGAATTCTTGAGTGCCTTGACCTGAATTCTTTGATAATCTTTTAACTGCTATTTCCTTCCCATCATAAAGAACACCCTAAAGCAAACAATTGTCATAATGAGATGAGATTCACAATCCCTGTTACATGTAGCTTTTTTAAGAAATTTTAATTTCCAAACTTATAAAACAACACAAAACAACTACCTTATATACAGTTCCAAAGTCACCTTTTCCAAGTTTGTTATTTTCAGAAAAATTGTTAGTAGCTGCAACTATTGTGCTTAGATTATAGAATGGTAGTTCACCAGTTGAATCTTCGAAATAAGGTGAACTCATTGAAATGTTAAATAAATATTGGCTTTGCATTTCAATCACTATAACATCAAAAACAAAATATATTAGTGTAATTTCATTAATCAGATGATAAAGATAATTTTGTAATTAGGTACTATAGATATCAAGTAATAAATGAACAACAAAATTTCACTTTTAATTAATTAATATAATTGAGTAATTCTTTTTAAGACATTATCTTATAATGATTACCTGGGCTTTTACTCTTAGCCTTAGCCAACATATAGAAAAGGAATAACAATAAAAGGAGCATTATCATTGAGGCAATAGATATTCCCACTTTTCCTTTGTTATTGATTGAAGTACTGGACCTTTTGTTATACGCAGCTTCAAAATTAATATGGATTAGTTCAAAAAACATTGTTTGTAACTTATCTATGAAGGAAGAGTTCAAATTTTATGGTGTTAATATATGTGCCACTAATACATAACAGACACGTGTGCAAAATTAGTTAAAATGTATATTTTTTTGTATAAAAATAATCATTTTTTGTTGTGTATTAGTAACACATATAATACCATAACAAAAGTACAACTTGGGATACCTAATGTAGCTGCATCAACCCGAACATATAAATCTTGTCCAACATTAGTGTAAGTCCTTGTATCAACTAAGTCCCCATGCCACATCAAGCACACAATCTCATTTTGTCTCTCATCTGCATTTCCATAAGCCATACAAGAACAGTCATTCAAACACGTTTTCTCACACTCCTTCAAGCTCAGACCCTTGCTCACACGTGCAATCGAAGTATCGGGTGCCTTAACACGTGACACTGGCACGAACCCTTCACCATTTTGACAAGTGGCACCTCCTTGTTTTCTTACACAACCAGCTGAGCCATCTCTTAAGTACCAATTGCGTGGCGATTTGGGTGCGAACCCAGGTAAGCACACGCAAGAGAATGCTTCTGTTACATACGGGTCACAATATCCATTTTGACCACACTGCTTGTAGTTATCACACCCTTCTTTCGGAGCAGACCAATATGCATTCCATTGATGAATCTGATCGTACCATGTGGTTCTTTCTGCAAATCCTGATTCGTTAATGATCATTCTTGAAAAGATTGAATTATTAACAAGGGTGAAGGTCATATATATCTCATCTTGATTGTCTATAAAACTATAATTGAAGATGAAATTCTGGATCATTTCGGGTACTCCACTCCATCGTTTCCCAGTCCAATGCCCAGCCCGCCACAACGGGCTCCCGTTCTTGTACAGAATGAATTGGGGATATCCAGTCGTGTTAAGCTTGAAAGAAACAGTCCCAGTTCCGGGATCATTTTCGGACTTCCAAGATGTTAGAAATAGATCCAACCCGCAATGACGATTCAACCCAATTTTCGTTCCTGGAAGTACAGTATTTGAAAGGTAGTCAAAGCTTTGCCAAATGACTTTGTTATTGCCATTTTCTACCAAAACAAGGTTTCCTTGATCCGAAAGCTTGGCTGTGGAATTTTTCGACGCAGAGATTGTTGAAATATTTGCCGACCATAGAGGAGTGTCTGTGTTATTGTAGCCATAGATGACTAGGGCTCCTTGGCTGTTAATTGACATGATTCCAGAGGAATCATTGATTGGATTGTCTCTGTTTGCGACCCAAACAATAGTTTGCTGAGGAACTTTGTTGAACCAAATTCCAACATAGCGATTGCGAGAATTCCCAGGACTGAAAAACCCAAGTGCAAACATCTTCTGGGTAGAGATCAAAACGTCGCCCTCTTTAAGGGATTGGGTTGGTGTAATTATCTTAATCACAACTGAATCGCAAAACCGAATCACAAGGAAGAAAGAAATTACCAATATTTTAAGTAACTTTTCTAAAGAAGTCATGGATTAGTCACCTTCGAAAAACTCTACCTTTAAGAGATTGGTTGGTGGTCCAATCGAAATTGTAGAACTAAATTGGACTGTGACATTCAGCAACTAAAATTTTGTGCTAACAATTGAAGAAAGTAACTCTTGAAGATCTCGTTGTTTGTAAAACTCTGCTTTTATCTCCATCAATGAAAGCTCCTAATCAAAAGAAGAAAAATGCTATCAAAATTTCTTCGTCAAAAAGTAATTTGATATTTATTATTAAAATTTATGAAATATTTATTGTTATAATTTTATATGTGCTGCATATTATTTATTTGAGTAGAACTCTTAAAAGAAAGCAGAGCTTTTTCATCTCTATTCGTCTGATTGATTTTTTATTTCTTGTCTGAGATCATCATGATATTAGATTGCGTTGATTCACTATTTGTTCTGATAGTTGTAGGAGATTAATATTAGTATCTTAGACTTTTTTTCTTAGCACACGTATGTTTCTTGATTAATAAAACAAGTGTTTCAATCATGAAGTTTAAATGAGCAAAACTCTTTAACTTTACCTGTTTATCTGAAAGAAAAAATCCCAAAGCAACGCAAATGAAATGGTAGCAAATACGAGCTTTATCCCATTATATGAGACGCGATAGAAGTTAAGTTAAAAAGTCAAACATTTTATTTAAAAATGAAAAATAATAATAATAATAATAATTTTTTTTTAAAGAATCTAAGTTTTATTTATATATATTAATTTTAGAAAAAATTTTCATACTAAAAATTTATATTAAATGATCAGATCATTTCATAAAAATTACATTACCATATATATAAACATTAAAAGTTTACAGGTGACATAATGTGATAGGTGCGATCAAATTTGATACTTACGTACGATGTTAGACTTGAATGTTCAATGTAAGAATTGTTGGTCCCTATCATATTCTTAATCAAGTCTTTATCCTTAAGGTCATATCTTTAAGCCATGCAAAAGTGACATAGTCTTATAATCCTTACCTTTAGGTCATAACCCTGATCATCTGCTTCTTTAGTCATATTAGTAAGGTCATGTTCGAATGGTTCGTTCGATCTTTTTTCAATTATTTAAATCATATTTCATATAAATTTAGACCTACATATACAACCAAGAGGTCATATTATTCAAACCATCCCTCATGATTTGATCCTTATGAAACCTTTGTCTTTAGGTCATAAGATTTTGGTTGTGCATCCGAAGTCATATTTGGATATCTTTAAGGTTTCCAATGCCTCTTTAAGTTGTATTTGTATGATCTCAATAACTCTTAAGTTGGATCATATATTATAAGTCATATAACATAGGTCATAACATCATATCATAATAATAAACGATATACAATATATTAACATCAAGTCTTTCATTCTTTCACTCTGAAGCAAAGGAAAATAATGTAACAAGATACATGCATCTCCTCTCTTAGCTAAATCATATCATATACTTTGGAGTCCCTAATTCCAAGTCGTATGATGCAAGGGTTCTCACATCATACCTTAGTGGTTCTATGCTTGTCATCTTAAAAGGAATTATTTGGTACTAATCCATGACCATTAGGTTGTACCATACTATTATTCCTAAATAGTTTTGGGTGATTTTTGTAAAGTTTTCGTATTCAGCTTGAATTCTTTTTACTTTTTGCCTTATCACACCACTGAAGTTGTACAACATATCATATAAGTATGGTGTAACATTTAATATCATTAAATCAAATGTTTATCTTACCCATATTGTCCAAGCATATTAAAAGAAAAAATAAATTTTGAATAAGTTTAAAATTTGGAAATAAATAAATAAGAAATCCTTCATTTTCCCTCTTAAAATCATGTCTCTTCCAATTTCTCATGTTTTGGATGTTCAAATCCCTTAAATTTAAGGAAAAGATCCAAGCTTAAAATCCTCGCAATTTTTATAAATATTCCATACTTTTATACTATATTAGAAAAAAGTAGGTCTTATATTCGCTTTCTAAGAAAATCAGTTCATTTATTTTAAAAAAAAATTTGTATAATTATGGTCATACGACACGTTAAGAGTAAGCAGTGGATTGAAATTGCCTGTTTTTATCAGTCCGAATCTGATCCGATCCAAAGCAGATTTAAAGATTTCTAATCCGAATCTGAACCGATAATGTAGTCAATCTGAACTAATTCGAATCCGAGCAGATCGAATTTTTCGGATCGGATAGGTCAGATTGATATTCTAATTTATTTTTTATTATTATCATATATAAAACACAATATATACTAACATTTAAATTTTAAATTGATATATTTTTTAGTAAAATTTATTTATTTATAGTCACAACTTGTATAATCAAAATAATAAAAAGTATACTGTTGAATATTATTAAATTATTATAGAGAATTTAACATTTTTATTTTTTTAAAAACTAAAATAATAATTTAATGTAATTGTGGTATATATAATATTTAAATATAACACATTAAAAATAAATATGTATTTATTTATAATTTTAATAGTAATTCAGTCCAGATCGGATTGCAGCGGATTGTAAAATTTGTCAATCCGAATCCAATCCGAATTCAAACGGATTGTATACTTTTTAATCCAAATCCGATTCGACTATAAAATATGTCAATCCAATCCGATTCAAATCCGACTGATCGGATCGAATTTATTAATTTAAGCAAATTGATCGAATTATTTGCTCACCCCTATGATACGTCATACTAGTAAAAATCACATGGTTTATATTCTAACATATATAATACTTAATGGTTATTATTATCAATTAATACAAGTGAACGAATATAACATAAAATAGAACAAAAAAATTTAAAATTGTGTGAATATAGTTATAATAATACTGAAAATATTTGTGTTTTTATTTATATATTATTTGGTGTAAATAAAATTATATTTTATAATATATATACAATATATTTGGACGTCTCTAACCGAAGTGATTGGTAGATTGAAAATACCTGATAGTAGGTAATAAAATAGATCATGCAATTGAAATTGTAGGATATGCTTGACCGTTGAAATTGATAGTCATCGGGAATTATTTATTATTTTTATTATTATTTTAACAGTCAATGGTCAAAACTCAAAATGTTAACCGGCCTTTCAATTTCTAGACGTCAGGAAACGGTATTCAACAAGCGTACTTGTCAAAAAGATGTCGTGCATGGAAAAATATTTAGAGGTGTTATTTTAATGATATTCGTAATCATCTCTTTAAAATTTATTACTATTGAAAATTTTATATGATATTTTAAAAATATTTTAATTAATTTTATTTTAAAAAAATTTAATAACATACATATCACATAATTATATTTTAAATTTTTTATTATTATATTTTGAGTTTTAGATTTTAATGATCTTATAACTTTAAATAAGTGATATATTAATTATGTAATTTTTAAGATGAACTAATCTAATTCTCTAATTTAAAAAATATCAATCAAATTTAAATTTTAAAAAATTGAAATTTTTTTAGTAGTCAAATAGAAAAGTACTAAAAAATCAAAAAAAAATTAAATAGAAACTATTTATCTTCCTTTTTTCTCAATTTTTAATTGTTAATTATCTATTTTTTTAATAAATTATTTAATTTTATTATTTTAATTCTATAAATAAAACTTATTATTTTACTTATTTTATAGATAAGAATAAATTGAATACAAATTTGTAACTTTTAGGATTAACTAATTTAATTATGTACAATGACGTATCCAATCGTAGGCTGTACCGGGCTTGAGGCCGGACATCTATTTTTTTTTTTTAATTAATATTAATAATATAAATATAATTTAATATATTATATTATAATTATATCTTTTTCTTTAAAAATAAAAATATTAAATATTTAAAATATATATGTTTTAATTTACACTCATATCAATAATTATGTATTATATACTCCTCAAAATTATAATTTTTAAACTTTTTAATTGGTAAATATTGTTTAATTATTAATTTAAGTATATATTTAAGTATAAATTTATATGTATTTAACACTCTTTTTTTATAACAATTTACCATTATTTTATTAAATATGTTTTTTTTCTTCTTTAAATTATTAATTAGAGCTCTTTATTTCAAAATATATATTATATCATTGTTATATTAGAACATAAAATTTATTTTAAATTTATATAATATCAATTACTATTAATAGGTGAAAAATAATTAGGCATATAACTTATTTATTGATTCTTTAATTCTTTAATTATTTTAATTTTTTGTTTAATTGTTGTTAGGTCTATTTAAATTTGTAATTTTTAATTTGTATACTTTAATTTACATTAAATATTTTTTTTGTAGGTTATAATAGATAAACATCACAAAAATTCTAAATCATTTAAAACTCTTCATTTATTCTTTAAGAAAATAGATGACCAACAATCAACCAAGATACTTCTATTAAGGCTACTAACCAAAAAAGTAAGCAATCTCAAAAACTACTTGTTGAAATTTGCAGAAAAAATTGAATCTAAATTAATAATCGATGAATTTTATGCTCTAAAGCGTCGTCGGGTACAACTTAAATAATTTTTTTTATTTTTAAAATTTATATTATTTTTTTAATATTAACTATAATCTTAATATTATAAATAAAAAAATTAAAAATTTTATTTTAATATAAATTAGCCCTCCTAAAAAAAAATTCTAGTTACGTCCCTGATTATGTAATTTAACAAAATGGTCCATCAAGTCTAAATTTTAAAAAGTTAAGATTTTTTTTTTTTGGAGTAAAATAGGAAATTATTAGAGATAAAAAAAAAAAAAAAACTTTATATCTTCCTTATCCCCAAATTTTTAACTATCTAGTTTTATTAGTTTTATTTTTTCTAATGAATTATCTAATTTTATTAAATTTTATAAACAAAATTTAGTATTTTACTTATTTATAGACTAAAATGTATCTAATACAGTATTGATTTTTCTCCAACTTTTTTTATTATTTTTTTTATTCATCTAAATCTTTAATTTTAATTCATCTATTATTTATTTATCTTATTTTTTATAAATTTGGTGTTATAAGCTAATGAGATTTCATTTTCTTAAACAAAATTCATAGCCAACATTTTCCAAACAAAAAAAGCCGCTCTGGAATTTTTTTTTTTTAATCTCAATAAAATAGGGAAAGATAAGGAATATAGAGTCTTTTTTTTTTTTTTTAATTTTTTTTATTTTACCCCTTAACAAAATCAAATTTTTAAAATTTATAATTGATTGACTTTTTAAAAAAAAAATTACATAATTAAATTAACTTAACCTAAAAGCTACATAATCAATGATTTCAACCAAAAATTCAAAAAAAAATAAAAAAAAAATTAAATGATCAAATTACTTTTATTTTTTGTTATGTGACATGTATGTGATAAAAAAGTATCAATTTAAGAAATTAAATATTTTTAAGATATAATTTAAAAACTTAGGTCAACTAATGAGTTATGGTATGGCATATGGTCCTGGTTGTTACAGCCCAGGTGTAAGACCAACATTTTGCTAATAGGAAAATGCTGATAGAAAAATGCTATTTATTACTTTAAATTAAATTAAAATTTTATCATTATTTATATAATAAAAAATTATCACTAATATTATGCTAAATTTATTATTTAATTTATGTTTTATTACCGAGTTTTTGTGATGCATTTAATGCATGGATATTAAAGTTAACAAGCCCATGTACTCTGATTTGATTTATTTTCATATTATTTTGTTTCAAATAGATTTTCATTCATATATTTTTACAAAAAAAATATTATTTATTATTATTAAATTAAGTTATAATTTTATTATTATTTATATGATATTATTTAATTAAATATTCATTAAATTTTGTACCATATTTATTGTATAATTTATATTTTAATTAATTATTAATTTACATGTAAGTAAATTATGATTAAAATAATTATTTATTTAAATAATGTTAGTTAACATTATTATATTTTTATGACAGTAGCTTGAAATAGTGCATAAGAATTCAATTAAAACATATAGTTATTGCACAGCCTTCAAGGAACATATTTAGATGCAGCAGAAAACTTCTTCTCATATATTAATCCATTCTGATCGGGAAAAATGTGTTGGAATAGAAAATTTCATTGCTAAGCATCTCTGAAGTGAACTGACAGTTTCCCTCTAGCAATGACTCAACCATTTGAAATACGATTTTTTTCATTAAAAACCAATATTACATGTACAAAGCAGAAAATGAAATTGGAAAATTTTAACCCTCTTAAAAAAAATAAAAATGAGACAACCATCTTCCACATCCGAAATCACAAATAAATTCACTAATATCACTTCTTGAAACAAGAGTATTAACCTAATACCCAATGCACTCATGTATTCAAAGTAGAATATTAAAGCTTGTTTGGTCGCATAATTCAAAATCTGTTTTCTATATTTAAAAACAAAAAAATATTTTTAAAAATAAATTACATTGTTTGGCCATGTTTTTAAATTATTATTTTCTAAAACATATTGTTTTTTAAAACAAAAAACTGCGAATAGCTAACATGTGTTTTCAATATTTTTAAGTACGAATACAAAATACCGAAAACAATCCAATTAGGCATAAATAAAAGTTATTGGATAGTTTCTTTCTTCTTTTACGTTTGCAAACTCTAAGCCTAATAACAACTTCTAGTTGGTTATTATTAGCTTATAATATGCACACACAAAAAACAAAAAAATTTCTTTTAATTTTTTATCTTGCTTTTTTTTTTAGTTAAATATTTTTTAATTAAGATATTTCACATACAACATATAACATATATTACAGGGACAACTTTAATAAAATAATAAGGTACCTTATTGTTAATAAAATAACGGTTAACATCAATATTTAATAAAATATCTTATTATTTTATAATTAAATAGATAAAATATCAAATTAGTTATATAAAAAAAAAAAAAAAAAAGCCTAAGTAGTAATTCCCAAAAAAAACATATAAATTCTACCGAGTTCAAAATAAATTCTTAATTCATCGGTGTTTTAATATTTTTTTTCAACTTTATCATATTAGAGTTTAAAAATATAAATAAATAAATAAATATTCTTATTTTAGTAATTTTAATCCTTTATGAAACTATTTAAGACTATATTTCTATTTTTTACCTTAAGGTATAAAATCTCTAGATTTGCTCTCAATAGCCTAAATTAATAGTATATTTTAGTATATTATTTTTTATATGGTACTCTAAATTTTACTAATTTCAAACTTAATACACCATCAGTTCATTATTTATGTTTACGTTGATTTTTAATAATTATAGTACTTGCTTTATATAGCACAGATGAGGTATATATATATATATATATATATATATATATATATATATATATATATATATATATATATATATATATATATATATATATATATATAAAAGTGGCTAATGTATTTTTCACTTGAACTTCCATTAACCGTATGACTCAACGAGTGAACTTCCATCTCTCTCTCCACTTGCTTAGAATCTCCAAGAGGAAGTGAAACTTTTGAGTGCTTGAAAGTTCAACTAGGTTCAACCATTGTAACTTTCATTTCATTCACAAACTCCTTCAGATGTCGAGGAATCTACATCATAATTTGAAGTTTTGTAGACAAATGCATTTATAGACGAGCCTAAGATTATGAATCTATATCTCACATCGAAATACCACTTCTCATATCGCAGAGTATTTAAAAAACAAAATTTCCATGACCAAGCAATTATATGACATTTGAAATAAATACAAGTTTGCTATTACTCTTTCGAACTTTCGAATGAGTTCGGTTTTGACTTCTTTTGAACTTATTCATTTTGTACATGACGATTTACATGTATAATAACCTTCTGCAGTATCTGATTATCACTTTTCTTCTAAAAATTAGATATATTGATCACCTAATTTTAAACTAGTATAGTTAATTACTTACTATTATACTTGTGTATACTTTAATCATTTTAAGTAAATTTTGATTATTTTACTTTGTTTATTTTCCAAGTTTTTTTTTTTTTAAATTAGACATTATTTTTTTACTTCAAATATCTACTAGTCCCCAGTTACAAAGATTTAATTTGACGTAATTAAGTTTTTTCATCCAAAAAATGATAAATAAATAAACTAAAATTTGTAAAAAATATTAAATTTGTCCAAAAATATAACAATAAGGTGATAAAAATTTACCAATTTTAATATAAGCAACTAACATGCCTAATTTGTGAAAGTAAAGTAACCTGAATATCATATTACTCTTCATGCCAATTTTCTGATTTTTTTTGTTTTATAATGTTGTTGTTATTGCGTAGTTACATAAAAAATTCTTTAGCCATTCACAATAATAAATTATTTATTATTATTATTAGTGTTTGAAAAGTTAATGGTCAAAATGCTGACCGACGATTTTGGAAAAAAAAGTAATTAATATGCAAATTAGTCAAAAGAAGTTATGGAAGGAGAAATATTTAGCCCCCTGGGATGTGTTTCTACCTCTTCCGGTCTGCCTTGTTCATGATTCAATGCACATGTCGGTAGTGGATTCACTAGGCTAATTAAGATTGTCTAAAGATCAAAGGAAAATAGGCTGCAATAGACCCATTTTATTAATTTTATTCTACACTAATCCCCTATTACTAAACTTCCAAATATACCCCTCCCCTCTTGTTAGTCTTTTTCCCAAAGAGCATCAAATTCTCTTCATCTCGGGTCGTATTGCACTCCTCATTTTCTTTTACACTTTTGCAGCAACTTTATAATTGTAAAAAAAATTTCTCAGGGGCGAATCGAAAATCCCAAATTGTAATTGAGGAAACCCTAATCGACTCCATCGCATTCAATCTTCTAGTTCTCAGGTATTACATCTATCTGTCTCTCGCTCTCTGATAATTGTTGGTTCAGGAAATGGGGAATATACGGAGGATTACAGTTCCTCGAAGAGGCGAAAGGAGGGGTCTGATGGCAGAGCATGTGATAGGTGGAATGGGTCTGATCCCTTCTCCTCCCGAGACCCTACCCCGCCGGCGTTCCAGAAGCTTCTTTTGGCTAGCTCTGCTCTTCCTTTTGCAACCCCGAGGTCCGGTAAATCGTGGTTGTCTGTGACGGCTGCGAGAGCGGGTTTCATCTTTCTTACGCGGGAATGCGAGGCTATTACTTGTTGAGTTTGGAGGAGTGGGTTTGTGGAGAGTGCAAGCAGATTTTGGACATCAACGCATCTCCACCTAGTGATGGCGACATCGAGGGTCCCTGTTCCTTTGTCACTCTTCTGGAAAAATTTGTGGTTTCTCCTCTTTGATTTCTCCATATAAATTTGTATGTAATTTTTCTAAGTTTTCATGGTCTGAAATATACATGCTCTATTTAATTCAAGATCAAGATTTAGCTCATTCTTTGATATTTTGGACAAACAAACCTTCACTTATGAGCACACTAAGAAAAATTCTACTGAAAATTAAAAATAAAGATGGACGTAAGCTTGCTGATTTTTAGTTGGACGTACGTCCAACTCTGTTGAAATAAGCTGTTTTTAGTTGGACGTGCGTCCAACTCTGTTGAAATAAGCTCTCTGATTTTAAGTTGGACGTAGTTGGACATATGTCCAACTGACCTCCGGCGAGTGGAATCGCCGGCCAATCAAAATTCGATTAGTTGGACATGTGTCCAACTGAGCTCCGGTAAATATACTCCTCTAGTTTTCAGTTGGACACATGTCCAACTCTGTTGAGGTGAGTTGGACATACGTCCAACTGAGGGGTTATTCTGGGTAGTCTAGTTGGACATGTGTCCAACTCGGCTCCGACGAGTGGGGTCGCCGGCCGGTCAAAATTTCATCAGTTGGACAGTCATCCAACTGAGCTCCGGCGAGTGGACATATGTGTCATCTAAAATATACTCCTCTGATTTTCAGTTGGACACATGTCCAACTCTGTTGAGGTGAGTTGGACAGTCGTCCAACTGAGGGGTTATTAAGGGCATTTTTGTCATAATATGTAAAAAAATCAAGTGGAAGGGGTCATATCAGATTTTTAATAAATAGGGGGTCATGACAGCATATAACCCAAGATCAAATCAAACCAACATAAATTAAAAAAATTAGACCGTACTAAATTTAGCCAAATAATTTTATAAATCACACAGTTTAATCTATATAATATCTCAAATCATTGTTCAAACGATTTAATTTAATTTTATGAATTTTCTAACCAGGTGGGCCAGACCTGATCGTTATTAATAATATATTCAAAAAATTATTTTTAAAAATATATTATATTATTTTATTTTTTAAAAATAAAAAATTATTTATTTTATAATATTATTTTAGAATGTGATTATAGCACAGGAAAAAAAAAAAAATTTGAAACCCTAAGTCCTAACTTGAATTTTTCTTCCACTCTCTCCCAGACTCCCACTTTCCCAGTTGCTAGCCTCACCTCGCCTCCTCTACTAACATCCGCCAGCCTTGCCTCCTCTGGCACCAGTCTCCCACCTAGCCATCCCCTGCTCCAGCTTTTGTGCAAGCCTCCAGCCTTACTAGCTCCCACACCAACCGACACATTTGTCCATAGAAGGAAGTGAGCTACCCTTTTTCTTTTTGTTATATTTATCTTTTTTGGTTATTGTTAGTGTGAGGTTGTGAGCAATTTTTGTATCTTGTATGTAGTTCATACTCTTGGCTATGTTAATATTGTGGTTATATTTGAATATGCCATGTATATGAGTATATCAAAGTTCAGTGTGTGTAAGATGACAAAACAGTCATCAATACTGTTATGATCAAGATTAATACACCTTTGGACGTTAGCAAATAGTGAACTTATAAATACCGTAAGGAATATTTTCAAAAGTGGGCTCCTATTTGTTTCTTCTTCTTTTTTGGAGAACGTTCTGTTAATTTCTATAACACATGTAATAACACACCAACTGCACACTCTATATCGATGTGCACTTTCAATTTTTACTGAAAAGGAAGCTCTAAGGAATTAAATAAAGTTAATCAACTAAGCTCTTCTTTAATGGCTGGTTAATTACTTTTTTATACACTATAAGAAAAAAGGCTTTTAGGTACAGTTGTTAACCGTATCTATAGGCTTTTAGGTACGGTTGTCTTTTAGCGTGTAACCGTACCCGTAGCCCGTGTCGCTATAGGTTGACCTACGGGTACGGTTGTTAACCGTACCCGTAGAGTTTTAGGTACGGTTAACAACTGTACCCGTAGGTATTTGTAACCGTACCTAAAACCCTACGGGTACGGTTGTTAACCGTACCCGTAGATTTTTAGGTACGGTTAACAACTGTACCCGTAGGTATTTGTAACCGTACCTAAATCTCTACGGGTACGGTTGTTAACCGTACCCGTAGAGTTTTAGGTACAGTTAACAACCGTACCCGTAGGATTTTAGGTACGGTTGCGTAACCGTACCTGTAAAGTTTTCGGTACAGTTAACAACCGTACCTAAAACCCTACGGGTACGGTTGTCTGATTTATTACATGGTTTTAGGTACGGTTAACAACCGTACCTATAGGTTAAAAAAAAATTTAATAATTTTTTTCTGTGATTATATTTTTACCTGTTTTTATCCCTGCTCACTATATTATCAGACTTTAATCAGACATTTATATACATATCTCAACAAGCATACAAATATTCTATTACAATTATGCATATTGCATCGTCATTTCAGTAAATTAAAATACATAGCTAATATCACTAACCTAATTAAATTAACTATATATACATACAAGTTAATTCTAACTAATATATATCAAAATGTAAAATATTTAATTGTCTAACTTGTGCTTCCAATATTATCAATAAGGAATTGACATACTTATCTTCGACAAACATCAAGTTCTTCTCGTGTGTATGTTTTCTTTTCTGCAAACTAAAAAAAAGATAATTAGATATATATATAGTTATAAATAATTAGGAAATACATGATAATTAAAAATTTATGAATACAATGATTTAAAAAAATTACTAGCTAAATAATTGTATGTACAATCATAAATATTTTGTTAACTTACTAGTAGTTATGACCTTCTATCCATTGATATCCAAGACTTATCCATAACATTATGTCCTTTTCGGTTCCCACATTTCAGACAAGGACACTTAATTTTTTCATGATTACTTGCATTATCAGCAGCAAAAGTAAGAAAATTTTCAAGCCCTCCACTAAATTCATTTGACCTTCTATCCATTGACATCCAAGACTTATCCATTTAAAAACCTAATTAAAGATATATATATATATAAACATTATGTCAATGAACATATATAAAATTGTGAAATAACAAGTGACACAAATATTAAAAAAAAAGAATCAAATAATATATATATACAAATACAAACAACATGAATTCAAGTAAAAAAAATAAAAATATATACAAGTTATACAACATTAATTCACAATCAACATATAACATTATATAAGTTTTTATCGCACTATGCATATGTATATAATTTTTTCAATGAATAAATATACAATAATGGTATAACCATGCGCTCACTGTTAATTTTATTTTTTAAGTGTCCAAGCTAAATCCTAACTATAAAGCTTAAGGCATAAAGTGTCATAGTATAAAGCTGACTAAGTTACTCAAACCGAAGCTAGTGTACCCAGTCTCCCAATCAAAATTTAGACTTAACGCATGCATGTAAACCCATCATATATATTGTATTTCATAATTCTGTAGTAAATGAATCATGGAATGTTTCAACTTATGACATCTTTACAAAGCCTTAATATTCCAGCTTCCAGGTGTCATATAAAACACAATTTGATCCCAAAATGGGATTATAGCACTTCATTAGCATTTAAAATTGCTAAAATAATTATTTCTTGTTTTCTGAATTCTATAAAAGTCCAGTTTATTTTTCGGAATTTTGTATGTAGAGGAAAATTTTGATTTTTGAAAAATAAAATAAATAAATGACATTATTTGATAAATGCTTAATGTAAGTGTTTGTCTGGACTCTGGAATTTAGAAAATGGATAGATTAGGCAGGGTATCATAAATTAGATACATGAGAGAGATTTCTCTCCAACTGGTTCAGCCTTAAAATGAAACTGAGAGCGGTAACTAATATGTATGCGCTAAACTATCATCTATGGATCCACAAAATATACAATAATAGCTTTAGCCCCTTCTTTATTCTTACAATTTAAAGTAGCCATGTTGTTATTTTTATTTATTAAAAATGACGTTTATTTTCAGTTGTGCTAATATTTAATCCATTTTATTATAAATGTTATTGTCCGGTACTTACAAACTCACACGATCTTTAACACTATAACTGTAACCGGTAAAAAAAAATTTAATATATATATTATAAGTCGTTAAAAAATCAATTTTTTTTTTAAATTTTAAGTTAATAGAAAAATGACAACAATACTTGTTATAAAAATGAACTCCCTATATATTACAACTATTGAACAATTCCAAGCACAATAGAATTTCCAAGCATAAATACCTGATAAAAATACTAATCTAACGACAACACTATCAAGCAAAAGAAATGAATATCAATAAGTAATGAAAATAGAATTTGTTTTCTTCTTCACCCCTCTAGATGAAGATAAGTTCTGTTAACCTCAATCTGGGAGATTGCAATTGTAATAGGAGAAAACATTGAAGAGAAAGACTCACCCAAAAATAAATAGTTAAAAAGATCTCTCAAAGCTTGAAGCCGTACACACACTAAACAATACTAAAATATATTTTCTCTTTTTTCTAACTATTTTCTCTCAGGCACTCAAATGCTCTCTTAATCTTTTAGGGCACACCATGGGTGCTTATACCCGCCCAAACAGACATTTACAACAATGTCTAGCCAACGAGAAATGAAACTAAAGTAATCGATAAGTAGAGACTGGAGAAATGAAAAATAAATAGAAAAACCTGAACCTTGGAGCTGAGAAGAGTGAAGACTGAATCAAAAATGAGAAATGAAGCTGGCGCGGCGGTGGATCTGCGGACAGGCGAAGGCAGCAAGAGGCGTCCGAAAGTGGCGGGGTAGCGGAGGCGGCGATTCTGAGGCAGGGACTGCGCGCAGGAGGCGGCGATATATTAGGTTTGTGTAGTGGAGAGAGATGCGGCGCTGGATATATTGTGGGACAATGGGGTGGGGAAGAAAGTATATATATATGTGGGTGGAGCCCGTGGAGATTAAATGAGTTGACCTACGGGTACGGTTGTTAACCGTACCCGTAGAGTTTTAGGTACGGTTAACAACCGTACCTAAAAGTTTACGTAATTTTTCGAAAAAGTTCCGCGTTTTGGTGGCGGAAATGGTTAATTAAAAAATTTGACCTACGGGTACGGTTGTTAACTGTACCTAAAACTCTACGGGTACGGTTAACAACCGTACCCGTAGGTTAATTAAAAAACTTTTAGGTACGGTTGTTAACCGTACCCGTATCCGTTAACCGTACCCGTAGAGTTTTAGGTACGGTTGTTAACCGTACCCGTAGTACGGTTAACAACCGTACCTAAAAGTTTTTTAATTAACTTACGGGTACGGTTGTTAACCGTACCCGTAGAGTTAACCGTACCTAAAAGTTTTTTAATTAACTTACGGGTACGGTTGTTAACCGTACCCGTAGAGTTTTAGGTACGGTTAACAACCGTACCCGTAGGTCAACTTTTAGGTACGGTTAACAACTGTACCTAAAAGTTTCCGTAATTTTCCGAAAAAGTTCCGCGTTTTGGTTCACTTTTAGGTACGGTTAACAACTGTACCCATAGGTAATTCTTTTACAATACACGGGCAACCGTACCTATAGCTATTTAGGTATTGTTGTTATCAAATTTTTAATTTAACAACCGTACCTATAGGTATATTTTATTGTAGTGATAGCTTGTTGAGTCGGAAAATATTATGTATTGAATCTATTATATATTCATCTATATATAGGTGAAGATGATCTACTTGAGTTTATTACACTAAATAAATTTTCAAACTTTATTATGACTAAAGACATTGAACTTGAAATTTATTCCGAAGAAAAGAAAAACCCACCACAAATTTTAAATGAGTCATCTTCAAAAAAGGTAATAGAAGCAAGCAATGTTGACCCAGATAACATTAACATTTCTGATATGAAGAAGCCAAAAAATTTAAGTTAAAAAATATGAAATCATTTTTCATATATTTTACTTTATGATGTAGAAAATCCTATAACTTCATATCATTATTGTAATAAAAATTATGCTGCTTATCTCATAAGGAAATGAACTACTTCAATGAAATATCATTTCAAAAATTTATGTCAAAAGATTTCTAGATAAGTAGATAGAGAGCAAAAGATTTTAAGTTTCCAAAAATAGAAAGGAAAGGGTGATACGACAACTGATAAATTAGTTGTTCTATCATTTGATGCAAAACGTGCTAGAATTGCTCTAGCAAAAATGATTATTATTGATGAATTGTATTTTAGGTTTGTTGAAGGTGAGGAATTTAAAGATTTTATAGATGAAATTTGTCCTAAGTTTTATGTGCCATCTCGTCAAACAATTTATAGGTATGTGTTTCAACTTTATTTAGATGAGAAAAAAGTTTGAGAAACTTTTTTATTAGTAAAAAGCAAAGAGTTTGTGTTATTAGTGATTGTTAGACTTTAATTCAAAAATTTTATTTTATTTGTCTCACCACTTATTATAATGACAAAAATTAGGTATTGTAAAAGAGAATTATAAACTTTTGTCAAATCAAAAATCATAAGCGTGATACAGCTGATAGAACAGAGTTTGCGTGATTGAGGCATATGTAAGGTATACACTTTAACTCTTAATAATGCTTTCTCAAATAATACTATTGTGTCATACTTGAAAAAAAACTAAAAAATTGAAATGATGGACTAGTTATGAGTGATAAGCTAAAAAATTGCCGCACACATTACATGAACCATTACACCTTTTTTGCCTCTTCAACCAACCTCCTTTCTTGTTATGAATGCTTTGAGCTCCCCTTACTTGAAAGCCTTCTCTTTCAAATTCATCTTTTTTAGATCCTCTGCTAGGTCTCCAATTATGTTTATCCCTTTTTTTTTTAACCACTAAAGAGTGCATCCTCGTTACCCTTTAGTGAGACATCAGATATTTACTTTGACAACGCTTCCTAATTGGCAAGCAAATTTTTTAATACTAAAAGAGAAGGTTGGGTAGGCCAACATTGCACAGCAGTAATAAATCCTGTATAGCTTGGATTTAACCCTTGAATAATAATTCTTCTCATTCTAGACTCAGAAATATTAACAGTATGATTTAACTTTAAGATTTCACGACAAAGAAATTTATCTTTTTAAAATAATCGTTAATTGACACATCTCTTTGTCTGACTGATAATAACTCATTTTCCAAAAGCTACAATCTCGTATCATTCTTCTTTGAAAAGAGTGCTACAAGAGTGTGTCATGCTGCCTTTGGTGTGTCATAACGCTTGATGTGCTCCAATATTTGATTTTCCATTGAGGCCCTGATCACGTAAATAGTCTTGCCTGCTTTAATCTTCCATTTCTTCAAAGCACCAGCATCTTGCGGTGGTGTGACCTCCTCATCACTCACAATTTTTCATAAGTCATGGCCTTGAAGGTAAGGTTGTATATATAATGATCACGTGCTATAAATGTTGTTGTTGGGCTTCTTTCCTACCCCTTGTAGGTCTACCATTATTGTGACTTGAAAAAACCTCCACGTTCTCCAAGCAAGCTCGATTTCTAATAAGCTTCACAATCCTCACAAGACTTTTGCTAGAAGCTTCAACAAAAATTTGTTCCGTAATCAACCTATTTTTATACCAAATTGTTGATTTTAAAGAGTAAAATATATAATCCAAAAATTTTATTATATTCAAATTATTATAAGTGATATTACAAACATAACTCTCACTCACACATGCCACCTCACTCCTTGTCTATATATATACATACATATATATATATATATATAGCCATCATTTGTTGCTTCTAGTTATTTTTATTTATTTAATACATAATTTTAAATTAGTCAAAACATTTCTAATACTCTTAATATCTAAAATTTTCAAGTTAAATTATTTCTATATTATTTTAGAAATAGAAAATTCTATAAATATGTAGAGGTAGAGAGAGAGGTGATGATAATGTTTTAATATATTACTCATAAATTTTCACAAACAATTTATTCTAGAAGAAGAAAAATATGCAACTATTAAAATTATTGTTGGAAAATATTTTCTTTTTTTGATAAGTTTTCTTCGAAAAAATATGGCACCAAGACTTCTCTCTAAATATTAGTTGTGTACTGTGCATAAAGTCGTGATCTTGTTGAAACGTGGGTTTAAGGCTTGAGACTAGCGTTTCAATATTGAGTCTGAATACGGCCTTAAGTACTATTGTGATTGACACATCTAAACTAAATTTAGATGATTTGAGAGTGTGATAATAGTCCTAACTCGATGAATTTTTTTTTTAATGTGGTAGAAAGCTTGGAGAGAAATTTTTTTTTTTTTAACAAAATTTGTTGGCAAAAACTAACTTTCTAATATAATATTTTTTTAGGATGAAATTTTGTGGTAGATGTTAATCCATCGATAAATTAAAGTCTGTTGTAGAAAGTTTGAAGAGAAATCTTAAAAAAAAATAAAAAAAAATATCTCCAAACTTTCTACGAGAAACACTTTAATTTATCGATGGATTAATATCTACCACAAAAATTCATCTTAAAAAAAAAAATTATATTAGAAAGTTAGTTTATTATTAGATAGAGCTTTTGCCAAAAAATTTTGTCACCAAATAGGTCCTTTTAACGAAAACTATTATTTGGAGTTCTCAAACCTTATTTTTAAATTTTTGTCTAATTTAAAAATTTTCAAGAATACATTAAATTTAACAAATATAACATTTTAAAATTTAAAAAAAAATATATATTATATTACATTAATTTATAAACTATGATCCAAAATGCAACTTTTGACGAATAATATTTAGACAAGCATGTAGCGTAATTTCTTGATTTGGTCTGTGAAGATTTAAGGTAACATATATGAATAACCTTAAACACTGGTCAGGGTACAATATATGTGTCATATATCCTAAGTCGAGGCAACTAATTACACTTATGTTTTAAACATAAATTAATAACGAAGATATTTAATACTTAATAAATTAATGAAAATTGTTAATTTTAATTAACTATTATGACTTTCTAGTTGTTTTTAGTTGAAATTGTGGCTATTTAATTAAGGTTACAACTTCTTTAACTAATATATTGGCACAAATATTTGTGGCAAAATGGATACAAAATTTCTACATTCTTGGCAAACTTATTGGCGGAGTTTTTAACATTTTGGCGCCAAAATTTAATAAAAAAATTACTACAAACTTTTGTGGCTAAATTTACTTCCATTGTATAAGTTAAATTTCTATATATTTTAACAATATTTCGTTATATATTAATACAAAATTAAAAATAATTATAACTAATTTACTTTTGTATAATAGTTGGAGGAGTCTTTTATATGGTTCATATTAATTAAGCATAAAGTTTTGCTACAATATTTCGTAGTTAGACATTTTCAAAGTTTGTTACGATTTTCTTGACAATTCACTACGAAAATATGAATAATTGTAGCTAAATTTTTAGCGCCAACTTGAAAAAATATTGGCAGCAAATGTAGGTATGAACTAAAATTAAGTAAAGTATGAACCTGATGCTAAAGTGATTAACATCAATAATTTTTTGTTACCGTCATTTGTATCTTTTATAGTGTCTTCTTGTATATTTTTTTTTTTTTCTAATTGCAATTATGCTGAATCGACAACTCTACACTTATAATCTTTATCCAACATTAAGGCATCGAAGATCTCGTAGTTTGAAAAACACTAATTAATTTGAAAGTTCTTAATTAAAAAGAAAGGACAAGTTCGTTCACAACTTTTTCATCTCTACCCAACTATGAATCATAGTCTATGATTGGCTTTTTTACTTCTTACCTGAGATCATCATGACATGGGATTGCGTTGATTCACTATTTGTTCTGATAGTTCATACTTGTAGGTATCTTGACTTCTCTTTTTCCTAGCACACCTATGCATCTAGATTAATAAAACGAGTGTTTCAATCTTTAATTTCTAATGAGCAAAGTCTTTATTTATATGAAAGAAAAAAAGTTCAAAATAAAGCGACTGAAATGGTATTAATTACACACTATTTTTTGGAGTCAAAATTACAAGCTTCATTGACCTAATGAAATGTTGTGGCAGATTTGATTTTCATTCAGAATTTAATGTTCAGTAGCTTTCTCAATGATTCCATTTTTGGGGTCAAAATAAAATGTCGTGGCAGATTTGATTTTCATTCATAATAATTATATGTTCAGTAGCTTTCTCAATGTCAGAATAACTAGCTGAAAATGTAATTAAACTACTTATAAGTTATAATTTCAAGAGGCGAAAAGATATATAATTATATATTGTCAAAATCTTTGAATAAAAGAGATGAGGTTAGTAGGCCCCCAATTAATCTAATAACAACAGACGAGCCTCGATTATAGATTCTTGATCCTTGAAAGTAGAGTGTGGCAAATAATAATCGTTAATACTCTCAAATGCAAGTAATGACCCGAGTGAAAGGAAAAACAACAGTAGCGTTACACAAATTCTCCAAAAAAAAAAAAAAAAAAACAGAGAGTCTGTTTTTTATTTCTCTCAATCCCTCTCTCTCTTTCTGCTTTTTGTAAAGAAAGAATGGAGACGTCAACCTAATCCAATGATGCCTTGAACTCGAAGGTACTAAGGATATAAAACCAAAATTAATATATTTGTTATTTGTTTTAAATTTCAATTATAAGTATATATTCACAATTTGAATGCATTCGTTGTTGGATTACTATGTAGAGTAATTCATACTATATACAATAAACTAATAAAATAAGAGAATAAAATAATAATATTTAATTTTACACTCGTATTTTATAACATATTATACCTATTAATAGAGTGTACGTATTAAACTATTATGTAGCTTCCTATAATTTACTATTATACTTATGAATTTCACCAACTTCGACAGGAAACAGCTTTTGTTGTGAAAGCCACCAAAGCATTTAGCGACCTTTCACAACTGTACAAGTTACATAATTTATAGAAGTAGAACCTTCAATAGTTGATGGACCTCCACTAATATAATTTCTCCTTACAATAAAAGCAGGTCTTTTAGGATAAGGTAGAGTTGAATCATCATTTCCAAGCATGAACACCACTATAGACATGGTTGGCCTGTCAGTTGCATGCTCTTGTACGCACAACAACCCAATTTGTATGCATCTTAGAACTTGGTTGCCAAATTCTTCATGCAAAAACGAATCTACTATATCCAACACTTTGCCTTCTCTCCACAATTCCCATACCTACAACATTTTTATACAATTAGCCTCGTAAACAATTTTGCAAGTAAATTGGCAATTAGTTCTACAAAAATTTGGGTGTAAATTCTGTAATTAGGCATACATGTCCAATCAAATTTAACTCGGGATTGTCACGGTGGTAATAACCAGTGTTCTTCTTGCCAGTGATGATCTCTATTATTAAAACTCCAAAACTATAAACATCTGATTTAATTGAAAATAATCCTTGCATTGCATACTCTGGTGACATATAACCACTGCATTTTATAGATAGCATAAAATTTGATGAATATCTAGTATTTCAACATAATAAAAATCATGGCAGGAGTTAAAAATTTGATTACTTACTAAGTTCCAACCACACGCATTGTATTTGCTTCAATTTGGTCTGTTCCAAATATTCTAGCCATACCAAAATCTGCAACTTTTGGATTCAAAACATCATCCAATAGTATATTGCTTGCCTTTAGATCTCTATGAATGATTCTTAATCTAGAATCATGATGAAGATATAACATCCCTCTAGCTACTCCACAAATTATGTCAAAGCGTTTACTCCAATCTAACATTGCCCTTTTTGTTTCATCTGATAACGAAGTAAAAAAAATCTATAAAATAAAATAAAAACTATTGAAATAAATAATAAGGTTAAGTTCTTTTGAGTAAAGAAAATTGGATAAATAAACGGGAGAATATTCGACCAACCAAAAATGAAGGTGTCCAAGCTTTTGTTTGCTACATATTCATAGATCAAAATTTGCTCATTTTCTTGAACACAACATCCTAAAATTCTCACAAGGTTTCAGTGTTGAAGCTTTGAAATTAGTACAATTTCATTCTTGAATTCTTCAATGCCTTGACTTGAATTTCTTGATAATCTTTTAATTGCTATTTCCTTCCCATTATAAAGCATACCCTAAAGTTATATATAACAAAAAATTGCGGTAATGAGATGGGATTCACAATGCCCCATTATATGTAGCTTCTTTAATGTGTAAATACGTCTCAATTTTAAACAATTCTAATCTCATAACACAACACAATACCTTATAAACATAGCCAAAGCCACCTTCTCCGAGTTTGTTATCATCTGAAAAATTATTAGTAGCTGCAACTATTGTATTTAGATCATAGAATGGCAGTTCAGCAATTGAATCTTCAAAATATGGTGAACTCATCGAAACATTTAAAAAATGTTGGCTTCGTGCTTTGGTCTCTTTAACATCATAAACAAAATAAGTTAGTAGAATTTCATCAAACATACGGCAGACATAATTCTACATTTAGGTACTATAGATATCAAGCAACAAAAGAACTAACGTTAGCATTAACAAAAATTCACTTTTGAAACTCAAAATGATTACCTTTTTCCTTCCTCTTAGCCTTAACCAACCAATAGACAAGGAATAGCAAGAGAAGCAACAGTACAACTGAGGCTATAAAAATACCCACTTTTTCCTTGTTATTGATTAAACTACTAGACCTTTTGGCATATGCAGCTTCAGAATTAATATGGAGTTAAACAAGAAAAATAAGTTAAAATATTGATCGTAAGTAATCTAAGAAAACAAATTTATTGCAGCAAAAAAAAAAAAAACGAATATTACCTAATGTAGTTGCATCGACCCTGACATATAAATCTTGTCCAAAATTATTAAAAGTCCTTGAATCAATTAAGTCCCCATACCACATCAAGCACACAATCTTATTCGCTCTCTCATCTGCATTGCCATAAGCCGAGCAAGAACAGTTACTCAAACACATTTCCTCACACTTCTTCAAGCTTAGACCTATGCTCACATGTGCAATCGAAGTGTCAGGTGCCTTAACACGTGACACTGGCACAAACCCTTCACCATTTTGACAAGTTGCAACTCCTTGTTTTCTCACACAACCAGCCGTGCCATCTCTTAAGTCCCAATCGGATGGCGATTTGGGTTCGAACCCCGGTAAACACACACACGGGAATGTCTCTGAGAAATATGGGTCACAATATCCATTTGGACCACACTGCCCATAGTTGTCACACGTTTCATGTGGATGGGACCAAGGTTGAATCCATTGATGATTCCGATCGTGCCATATCGTTCTTTCTACACGTCCTGTTTCGTTAATTACTAGTCTTGAAAAGATTGAATCATTAACAATGCTATAGGTAGTATATATCTCATCTTTGTTGTCTTCAAAGCTGTAATTGAAGAGACTCCCGATCATTTCGGGTGCTCCGCTCCATCTTTTTCCAGTCCAATGTCCTACTCTCCACAATGGGCTCCCGTTCTTATACATAAAGAATTGTGGATATCCAGTTGGGTTAAGCTTATAAGAGACAGTCCCAGTTCCTGGATCGTTTTCGGACTTCCGAGATGTTAAGAATAGATCCAACCCGGAATGACGATTCAGCCCAATTTTCATTCCTGGAAGCATAGTATCCCAAAGGTAGTTAAAGCTTTGCCAAATGACTTTGTTATTAACATTCTCAACCAGAACAAGGTTTCCTTGATCTGAAAGCTTGACTGTGGAATTTTTCGCAAGAGAGGTGGTTGAAGTATTAGCGGACCATAGAGGAGTGTCTGTGTGATTGTAGCCATAGATGGCTAGAGTTCCTTGACCATTGATTGACATGATTCCAGAGGAATCATTGATGGGATTGTCTCTGTTTGCAACCCAAACAACAGTTAGCTGAGGAACTTTGTTGTACCAGATTCCAACATAGCGATAGTGAGAATTTCCAGGGCTGAAAAACCCAAGTGCAAACTTCTTCTGTACAGAGACCAAAACGTCGCCGTCTTTAAGGGATTGGGTTGGTGTAATGGTCTTAATCTCAAGGGAATCGCAAAATGGAATCACAAGGAAGAAGGAAATTAACAATATATTAAGCAACTTCTCTAAAGAAGTCATGGATTACAGAGCTTCGAAAAACACTACCTTTCTGAGATTGGCTGAGTTTGTTATACAGTAATCGCTGCTAGTGAGATTAAGTCCTTGGTTATAAAGGCTTTTAATTCTATCGGTCCAATCGATATTGTAAAAGAACTAAATTGCCACCGTCGTACCAAATGAGGCAAGTCACTCTTGAAGATCACGTGATTTGAATACTCTGCTTAATCACCAGCAGTGAAGAAAGAAAATTCCAAAGAACACGACTTTTTGTGTTGAGATAAAACGAAGACTTAATTTACCTAAGCAAGTCGTTGAAGTTTAATGTAAGGGTACATTCAATTCGTAATAGTTAAAACTGATCTGATCTTAATTGTGCTGCTACGTCGTGTTTTATAGAAGGGCTCTTAATTTCATGTTCATATCATTAAGTAGCTTCTCAATGTTAATCCAGCAAACCCTAATATCTAGTTTACTTAGGAAAACAACATTTAAATCTGGATTATGATAATTTGTAATTGCATATGTATTTTCTCCAAACGAAAGTGATTGGTGGAATGAAAACGCCAGATCATTGGTTATAAAATAGCCAATTGGAGTATACATATAAAGTCATAAACCAGCTATGAGCAATCTTGCTATATTAGGAACTGTATGGCATATGACATGGTTGTTACAGCCCAATACTGATGTTACATCAACATCTTGCCAAAATTGGAGTTTATGTGATGCATTTAGTGCATGGACATTAGACTAGCTTGACATAGAACTCAATTAAAACATATATAGTTTAACTTAAATTGCAGAGTCTTGAAAGAACATAAAGATGCAATAAAGAACTACCGTCCATGCGCTAATCCTTTATGGTAGAGAAAGATGTGTTGGAATACAAAATTTTCATTACAAAGCATCTTTGAAGGGAATTGACATATCTCCTCTAGCAATAACTCGCAACCACTTGAAATACGATCATTTTTATGAAGAACCAACATTATATGCACAAAGCGCGAGGAAAATAATATTTAACATTTTTACACCTCTTTTTATATTAAGAAGAAAAAAGAATAAAAATGAGACAACCATCTCCCACTTCTCTCCACTTGCTTAGAATCCTCTATAGGAAGTGAAACTATATATTGTAACTGTCATTTCATTTATAGAAACTCCTTTAGAAGTTAAGAAATCTACTTCAATGTTTGAAGTTTTTTAAACAAATGCTGGTTTACTAGGAGGTAGAGATGTAAGTAAGTGTATTCACTAATACAATTTGGGCAATATAGGACAACTTATAATTTACAGTGAAAAATAAATAGGACGGTCTCAAGTATATAGCCGTCCTATAAGAAATATAAGACGGCTATTACGAAAAAAATTAGGCGGAACTTTATAGGACGGCTATTATCCGTCCTATATAGTTTCAGTACTGGACGAACACAGAAAAAAAAAAAATTTCTTTTCTATAAAATTCTTTTAGGAAGGTTAGTGGCCGTCCTATAAGAATTTTATAGGACGGTTAGTAGCCGTCCTAAAAGAATTTTTTTTTTTTTTTACTGTGTTCGTCCTAAAAGAATTTATAAGAACGAGTGTAATTTTTTTTACTTATATATATTTCTCCTCGCAAGTGAACCTAACTCATTTTAAGTTAAAAAAATTCAATCCCTCGTCCTCCTTCCTCTCCTCCTCTTTCTCACCAGGATACTCAACCTTATCTCCATCCCCTTCAATATCACCACTAACAATAATTGATTTTTGCTAGCAAAGCTGGTAGCATGTGAAGGCTTTGATTATTTATTCTGCACTTATTATTTATTTTATTCTTACGCTAATCTTTGGTAATTTTTTTAAATATATATATATTCTCCACTTTGGGTTGATATTTGTATTTTGCTCGACTTTAATAATTATTTTTTTTTCTTTAAATAGTTGGACATTTGATTTCTTTGTTTCCTTTTGCTCACTCTGATCATTCTCCTTTCTTGATTTTCGTTTGCCATTTTTTCGCCCATCTTTAGCCATTTTTTTTGCATTTCTGTTATGAGTATCAATCTTGATGTTGAGTATTAATGATATTTGGCTTATTAGTTTCTTATTGTTAATCTATGGGTTGAATTTTGATTGTCAGGTTGAGTCCAAAAAAGAAAGAGGGAATTGAAAAACTAAAGCGGGAAAAGAAAAATTGAAAGCCGCGCCAATTTTTTTTTTTGAACCATATATATGTATATGTGATGTAAATTATGGATATTTTTGGAATGAAATTTATTCTGGAATCGTGTTTCTAGAATAAAATTAATTTGTACATGTTATATATAGATTTCAGTACTGAACGAACATAGAAAGAAAAAAAAAATTCTTTTAGGATGGCCAGTAGCCGTCCTATAAAATTCTTTTAGGGCGGTCAGTAGCTGTCCTATAAAAGCCGTCCTAAAAGAATTTTATAGGACGGCTACTGGCCATCCTAAAAGAATTTTTTATTTTATTTTATGGCCTTCCTAAAAGAATTTTATAAGACGGTCAGTGACCGTCTTAAAAGAATTACTGGTCGTCCTATAAAATTTTTTTATAAGACACTCCGTGAACATCCTATTTTTTCGATTCTTTTAGGACGGAGCTTTATAGGACGGCTAGTGACCGTCCTATAAAGGCAAATTTGTAGTAGTGATTGTACCATCTCATTGCATGTCTTATTTACGACATGTTTGTTAGACAATATTAAGGACCCTAACTATAATGTTTTTGTACAGTTATATGTTTGATTGTGAAATCAGATTGTATTATATTATATAAAATAGTACAGTTATGTAAAAATTTTGTACAATTAAGACGTGTTAGCTTATATTGTAGTAGGTACTTCACTTAGCATTTCTAAATTTTCTATTACGAAGTTATGTGTCTTGCCTTTTTCTTTTATTTTAAATTAAAAATAATAATATTTTTTAAATTGAAATAAAAATATAAAAATAAATTATATATTTATTTAAATAAATTTTTATAGTAAAATTATATTCATACGTAAGAAAACTACATAAAATAAATTATATATTATTTTAAATTGAAATTATTTTATTAAAATATTTATAGATCTTTTAATTTTATCGGACAATATATATTCCACAAGTTCTTACTAACACTGTGTATACTAATTATAATACAATTCAACACAATTAATTTAATGCGACAGTATTTAACCTATCATATATGATACACCAAATATACAGTTATAAGTGTTCCTAATGGGTTTATGATTCAAAGTTGTTACATTGTATTTGAATATCATCACAACCTAATTGTTAAACTTTCATGAATAATCATGTTCCATATTTTTCCTTATTTTTGTACTTTTATTTGACTCATTTGGGACAAATGAGATATCTCAAATAATATCATTTCATTACCATCCATCCCATCAGATGAAAAATTAAGTAGGATAAAATGAGATAAAATATTAAAATTAATGAATTGTATCATAAATTCATAAAACATCATATCTTAATTTACACTAATACTAAAAGATAGAAGAGGAGTCTCATTTCACAGTGTGAATACAACATTCAATATAGTTGGCCAATATATTTCAAGTTCTTATACATATATTTGGTCCAGTGCAATTTGCATGCATATTAAAACTTCCAACTTTTGACCTAAATAGCATATTTTTATATAAATATAACAATTTTTTAAAATTAACAATAAAACTCACAATTTTAATACATAATAAGTAAGAATTTTACCAAAATATCTATTGCACTCAATCTCTCTACACTCCAATCTTACCAGAGTTCTAGTAACTTTGCTTGTGACTTCAATGCCTCCATCGATGATCTCATTGAAACTCTGCTCTGACTATACTATTAGCGACCTTACTGGAGCTTCGAATTGTTGAATGGGATGTAACATTTTATATTCAAATATAGTGATGAATATAACATATTACATTCATAGATAAAGTTCGATGTAACATTTTATATTCTTATTAGAGTTCCGGCGATCTTATGGAGATGAATATAACATATTACATATAAATATAGAGTTAATGTAACATATTACATACAAAATAGAAGAAATTGTGAAGGTCAAACAAATCCTGCATAGGTATGAGCTCACTTGAGGCCTAGTAGTTAATTTTCAAAAATCCTCAATTTATTATTGCTTCAATATGGATGGATGATGGTGCAAGAAGGGCTATCCAAACTGAATTGAGAATTTGCTTAGCTGGCTATTTAGATAGATATTTGAGCTTAATGGCTATGGTTGGTAGAACTAAAAAGCAACAATTCAATTACTTGGTTGAGTAGCTGAAGAAGAAGGTTAGGGATGGGTAGAAACATACTTATCATCAGGGGCGGACTAACTCAGGAGCTGGGGGGCTGGCCGCGGTCGATTTTCTGGTTTTTTTTTCTATATATGTGAAATTACCATTTTACCCCTAACCTAATATTAATATATTACCTCATCCAAGCGCCACTCGAAACTCAAACCAGATTTCCATTTTCTAGCTGCCTTGCGTTCGCGTCTCCTCTCCAGCCGCCTAGCATTCGCGTCTCCTCTCCAACCTCCGTTCACAGTTCACCGTTTCACGCCACAGGTTCCAGCCTCGTTTTTAGTCCGTTCACGCCTCCTCGGCCCTAGGGCCTAGCATATTCAGTCCATTCACAAATCACGCCGCCTCGCGGCCCTCGCATTTCAGTCGGTTCAGTCGCATTTCAGTCCTTGCGACGCGACCCCCTTAGCGGCTCAGCCCCTCATGGCTCACGCGGTGCACGGTAACTTATAATTTATTAAATATATTATTTTTTTTCCTGATTAATATGCTAATATTAATAATATTATTGGATAATTAATGTGTATTTTATATATGTGCTGAATCTGTTGATTGGCTAAAATCTGAAATAATTTTTATTTAATTATATATTTACATGTTAATAACATATTGTGATACAACTGATTGTATTGGACTGATTTATAAAATTTTAAATTTAGAATTTTTTGTTATTATATTGTATTAATAATCAATTAATTAAGTTAATAAAATAAAAAATAAGTGTATGTGTATGTGTATGTTATGTTATGAAAAAAAAAAAGTGTAAAATTTATTACAATTTTATTTATTTTTGTTCATATTAATATGTTATAAAAAAATCAGCTCCCAATAATTAATTTCTGCCTCCGCCCTTGATTGTGATACAACTATTAGTGTTGGATTGATTTATAAAATTTTAAATTTTAAATTTTTGTTATTATATTGTGTTAATAATCAACTAATTAAGTTAATAAAATAAAAATAAGTGTACTTGTTTGTTATGTTATGAAAAAATAAAAAATAAGTATAAAATTTATTACAATTTTATTTATTTTTTGTTCATATTAATATTTTATAAAAAACACAGCTCCTAACAATTAATTCCTGTCTCTGCCCCTAATTGTGATACAATTATTAGTGTTGGACTAATTTATAAAATTTTTAAATTTAAAATTTTTATTATTATATTGTGTTAATAATCAATTAATTAAGTTAATAAAATAAAAAATAAGTGTATTTGTATGTTATGTTATGAAAAAAATAAAAAATAAGTGTAAAATTTATTACAACTTTATTTCTTTTTTGTTCATATTAATATGTTATAAAAAAATTAGCCCCCAATAATTAATTTCTATCTCCGTCCCTGATTGTGATACAATTATTAGTGTTTGACTGATTTATAAAAATTTTAAATTTAGAATTTTTGTTATTATTTTGTGTTAATAATCTTTGCTCCTATGTCTATTTTAGTTTTAACTTTAACACTTAGGTACTAGAACAGAGAACTTCATTGTGCAATGGGACTACAGAACAACTACCCTTGACAAGGTCATGTTTAATTTGATATAACTTAAGTATACAAATAATTTTTTTTTTTTTGAAATGAACTTAGTTAATATCCCTATTGATTCCAAGTTGTAAGTCGAGCCCAATAGAATCCACTACTATTGGTGAGCTACGATATAAGGATAGTTGCCTAGACATAAGTTTCTTTCCTTTGTTTCAGAGAGCATGAATGGCCAGATCAGGAATAAGCGAGAGGGAGGACTCATTATGCTACGGAGGCTACTCAATTAATTGAGGTCAAAGCCCCGATTGGCTACTCCCACATAGTGGTTTTGCACGGTCTATAGCATCTCTGAGATCCAATTTAAAACCTGTCACCAAGGGTCCTTTTCTAGACACCACCCATATATGCTCCTTACTCAGCTAAGAAATCAACTTATGTGTTAGACTGTTCTCCAAGTGTTAATAAAGGTCGCCCTCAACCTCAAGAGTCCTTAGTAGGATACAAATGAAGGGTTAAGGCCAATATTAACAAGAGGGCCCTTGTCTACTCATACGATTTTACACACTTGCAATAATAAAATATTTATCTAAACTCACAACAAGAAACAAAAATAAGATGATACAATTTACATATGATATCAAAATTTAGGCAAGCATGCTACAAAATTTGAAACAACCATGCAACATACAAAGCAAAAACTCTAATAACAACACAAAAATCATTGACACTTAAAGTTAGAGATTTTTCAATCCCCGGCAACGGCGCCATTTGATAGACCTGCAATTACTTGTATATCAATAACCCTATCAATGTAGTAATGGACAAATAAGGGATCGTTAGGGACCGGGGACTGAAGGGACACCTACAATAAGTGTTAGTATAATAAATATTCACAAATATATAATGTGTACAAGAATTTATGGGGTTTTGGAATTGGTTTTTAAATAAAAGAAAAACAAAAAAAAATTATATACAAGTGATCATCTCCATTCACACAACCATAGATAACCAAGCTAACCAAGCATTCAATCAGATTTTCATGACTAATAGCAACGAATTCAATCCCATAAGCATGCATAAGAATCGAACCCTTGAGAGTAAGGGCAACGACCTCAAATACTCAATATATTCTTCTAAATTCTCTAAGATATAGGAAACGTCCATTACCTAGATATTTTACCCGACTTAAACATAGCAGAAACGTCTAACCATGTGAAAATCAAAGTAGATCATTAAGCTTTCATGAATATAGTTCGAATACAAGCTAAGACTACGGGTGTCAAACCATAAATAATTACCTTGCAATCCTCACACACACTTTTACAAGTTTCACCTTTTTATTAGAACCTCATAAGGATCGCCCTATGAGAATCCTAATAGGCAATATGATACTTTTCATCACCACATAGAAAACGTTCATATGTAGTACTACTAACTACCAATGATATATAAACCCTATATGTTTCGAACCATATAAGACTACATATTTAAATTAGAGTGAAAATTCTTAAACATAATCATAGTTCAAGAATTCATAACTACATATCATTAACAATCAAATTTAAAGCTTTAATCAAATATGAAAATAAACAAGACATATAGCAAATAAATTATATTTCCAATAAAAGAATCCAAAACAAATAACTTCAATACAATAACAAAAATAATTAAAAACAATAAAAATAAATATTACACTTTTGAAGCTTGAGAAGTCTTGATGATGATCCTTATGTCCTTGAGAAATCTTGATAATAATCTTTTACTCTAAGGTTAATGCAAATGAAGAGATGATTTTGAAAGGTGGAGCCTTTCTCCTTATATAGGAGAATTGGTTGGCTATCTTCTCTTCTTTTTCCAATGTGGGACTCATTATACCTCTTTATAGGATAATTTTCTACTAATATTTGCTCTAATTTCGATGTGGGACTTGGTGTACTCTTTTAAATTGAATTCAAAAACGGAGTTTTCGGACAGATTGAACCTCGATTACTAAAACGGGAATATCTCAGCCATCAAAATCGATATGATAAAGTTCTTGGAGGTTCTGGAAACTAGACATGTAGGGCTTTCCAATGACACTTTATTTATGATTTTTGGACTTCTGAGTTGTCTGGTAGAGCCCCACGAAGTTAGACTATGAAATCTGTCAAAATTCCGATTTCCTTCAATTTTGAGTTTTCTTTTGATTGTCTCTTGGCCTCCACTCCTTCCTTTTCAAGTGTAACAAGCCCTAAAATCTCCAATTTGATGATGATAATGCAGATTCCCTACAAAAGAATTAAGAATTTATAAGAAAGGAAAAGTTAATTAAACAAGAAAAGCTCAAAAACTTCATTTTTGCTCATTTTTATACACCAATGCTATCTATGGACTCATTTCAACAAACTAAGTTAAAAGTAACACAATTAAGATCAAAGTGTAACCAAATAAGTAAGGAAATATATTAAAAATGTCACACAAAGTGTTCCTATCAAATTCCCCCACACTTAGCTTTTGCTAGTCCCTTAGCAAAACATCAACCAAGACCTTCATTTACTAACAGACTCAAAAATAAAAAATACTAATAAACTAACTTTGTTGCCCTTAACATTTGTCTCAAAATCCATACTCTTATGGCATCAAGATTTTAACACTTAATCAAAAATCAAAAACAAGAAATTCGAGAGTTTAATTGACATGCATGATCCTTATATGAGCAAGTAAGACATGGTAGAACAATGGTGAATCAATGGAGCTCAACATGTTTCAGACAAGTTTAGATTTATGCTCACCAAGGTATGCACTCTATTTTCACTTAGATGTAAGGTCCATGCTTAAAAGCTTTTCACTCAATGATATGTGAGAGAACAAATTGTAAGGCAACAAATAACTCACATATATAAGGAACAAAAACACTTTAGTGAAAAAATATAAAAATAAAAACTTTAATAAACCTCATGAAAGATATCAATTACGTGCACAAATAGACCTTAACCATATGCTCATTTCTGTGAATAATCTCCAACAGATCAAGGGTTGCCCATTTTAAGGATCAAAAAGGACTTGATAAGGGTTGTAACAGAGCTAGGCTAGGGTTTTATGAAATGAATGGATAAAGAATTCAAAGATCTAGTAGAGCACATATAAGCCATCTTATAACACCATTAAGGGCAAGATTTCATCATGTTAGGCACAGACATCATTCTTAAATGTGGGAACAAACATACGTCGGAAATTAGGACATAGCTTTCATTTAGATGATACAATCTGATCCCACTATTTTTTTTTCATGAATACTTTTCTTTTCTGTTTCTTTTTTAAACTTCAAGGCCCACAATGAATTTTCTTTTTCTTTTTGCCTTTTCTTTTAACACCCCCACACTTGTTTATAACACATCTCCACAAAGTAATAAAGTTACGCCCTACTTGATCAGGGTAGAGGTATACTACAATAAACTCATGGTAGAGAGATATTAAGGTTAATGAAACAAAGGTTCTTCACATGTAAAGCTCAATGGGGTTAAAACTAACGGGTGTGCATCTTGTGAACACAAATGGAGACACATGGTAATTTAGCAATGGTGGATATCCTAGGTGCCTTTATCCTTTCCAAAATCAGGGCATATTATGATTCAAAGCTTTGAAAATCACAAAAACAAGTTCTAGTAAACTCTCTAGTCTATTGTAATTCTATGACATGCAATCGATTAAATTTGAAGGAAGAATGAGGTTTAATAATAGATTATAGCCAAAGAATTTATGATTTTATATCAACTCTCAAAAAGAATGCATATATAGGCTCAAAAGCTCACATAAGGGTCCATATGAATCAAAACAAGTCTTAGCATGCTCAAAATCTGTACCAAAGTTCAACTCCTCATCTACTACAAGTCATATGATTCCCAATTAACCAAAGAATAGCATGTAGAAATCATTTTGATCTTGTGTTCATCTTTCAACCATAATTTCAAAGATATGCTCATCCTAGACAGTTAAGGGCATCCTAGGACTCAAAACAAAACAAATAGACTCAAAACTAACCTAAAAAGCAAGGAATAATATTTTTTTTTTTATAGATTTTGTTAAAAGATGAATTAAAAACATATCAACATGTAAATCCCTCCCCCACACCTAAACTCTACATTGTCCTCAATGTAACAGAATAAAGCATGTTATATAGAATATAAAAATGGTGAAGGTATTCACAATAAAACAAACACACAAAAAAAAAAAAAAACAAATAAAATAATTGAATAACATATATAGTTCAATCAAAAGAAGTAGAGGGATAGATTTGCAAATCTGCTTTTGATGGCTCCTCCATAGCTTCTGAATGAATTGGGTTGCCTCCCAAGTAGCGCTTAATGTTTATAGTCTTCAGCCTAGACTCTTCATTCGCACTTATTAAATGGATGGCGGGTTTTTGAGATCCATTTCCTCCACAGCTTGCTCCTCAAAACTCTCATAGTAAGGTTTCAATCGATGGCCATTCACCTTGAACTCATTTCCTGTTGTTGTACTCTTTATCTGCACTGCTCCATGGGGAAAAACATTAGTAACAACAAACGGTCCAATCCATCTAGAACGCAACTTACCAGGAAAAAGTTTAAGTCTGGAATGGTAGAGGAGGACTTTCTGTCCTATGGTGAAATACTTTCTTCTAATCATCTTGTCATGAAATGCCTTAGTCCGTTCCTTGTACAACCATGCAGAGTCATAGGCTTCATTTCTTATCTCCTCAAGCTCATTCAGCTGAAGCTTTCTATGCAGACCTGCTTCATCAATATCCACATTAAATTTCTTCACTGCCCACCATGCTTTATGTTCAAGCTCAACTGGTAGATGACAAGCTTTCCCATAAACCACTCTGAATGGAGACATCCCAATTGGTGTTTTGTAAGCTGTTCGATACGCCCATAATGCATCATCAAGTCTAAAACTCCAATCGTTTCGTGTTGGCCCGACAGTCTTTTCCAAAATTCTCTTGATTTCTCGATTTGAAACTTCAGCTTGTCCACTAGTTTGTGGATGATAAGGCGTTCCAACCTTATGGGTGACGTGATATTTCTTAAGCAAAGCTTCAATCGTCCGATTACAGAAGTGAGAACCACCATCACTAATGAGCACTCGAGGCATTCCAAACCTGCTAAATATGTTAGTCCTCAAAAATCCTGCAACAACTTTAGAATCATTAGTCCTAGTGGCTTTTGCTTCCACCCACTTTGAGACATAATCCACAGCTAACAAAATATACATGAAACCATTTGAAGAAGGGAAAGGTCCCATGAAATCAATGCCCCATATATCAAAAATTTCCACAGCACTCACATTATGTAGAGGCATTTGATCTCGTGGACCAATGTTTCCTATCCTTTGACATCGATCACACGTCATGCAATATTTATATGCATCCCTAAAAATGGTAGGCCAATAAAATCCACTGTCTAGCACCTTAAGGGCTGTCCTACGAGCTCCAAAATGGCCACCACAAGATTCAGAATGGCAAAATGCAAGTATGGATCTTTGTTCAGGATCATGGACACATCTCCTAATTATTTGATCAGCACAATGTTTCCACAAATAGGGTTCATCCCACATATAATGCCTAACTTGAGACTTAAGTCTCTCTCTACTAGCATGAGGTAAATTAGCAGGAAATTCCTTAGTTACAATATAATTGACAATGTCTGCATACCAAGGATCTATTACCTCAATCCTAAAGAGTTGTTCATCTGGGAATGATTCTTGCAATGGTAGGGCTTCTCCCTCATGAGTAATTCTACTTAAGTGATCAGCCACGATGTTTTCACTTCCTTTCTTATCCTTGATCTCAAAATCGAACTCTTGAAGTAGAAGCACCCATCTGATTAGCCTTGGCTTTGAATCCTTCTTTGTCATGAGGTATTTAAGTGCTGCATGGTCAGTGTAAATAGTAACTTTAGTCTGCAACAAATAAGAACGAAATTTATCTAAAGCAAAAACAATAGCAAGGAGCTCTTTTTCTGTTGTTGAATAATTTAATTGTGCATCATTAAGAGTCCTGGAGGCATAATAGATAGCATAGGGCTTCTTGTCCTTCCTTTGTCCCAAAACTGCGCCAATAGCATAGTCTGAGGCATCACACATCAATTCAAAGGGTAATGACCAATCTGGAGGGCACATAATAGGAGTAGTTGTCAATAACTCTTTGAGATTCTCAAAAGCTTCCTTGCACTTCTTATCAAACACAAAAGCTACGTCCTTCTGAAGCAGTGAACACAAGGGTCTGGCTATCTTAGAAAAATCCTTGATAAACCTCCTGTAGAAACCTGCATGACCAAGAAAGGAACGAACTTCCCTCACAGTTGTGGGGGAGGGTAAGTGACGCACAATATCAACTTTAGCCTTATCTACCTCAATCCCTCTAGCAGACACTATATGGCCTAGAACAATCCCTTGTGTCACCATGAAGTGGCACTTTTCCCAATTTAAAACAAGGTTAGTTTCAATACATCTCTTGAGAATGAGTTCCAAATTCTCCAAACATGCATCAAAATTCTTACCAAAAACACTAAAGTCATCCATAAAGACTTCAATAAGGCTTTCAACGTAGTCAGAGAAAATGGATAGCATACAACGTTGAAATGTACCTGGGGCATTGCACAAACCAAAGGGCATACGACGATAGGCAAACGTACCGAAAGGGCTAGTGAAAGTGGTCTTCTCTTGATCTTCTTGAGAGATACAAATCTGATTATAACCACTATAACCATCCAAGAAACAATAGAAAGGATAACCAGCTAACCTTTCGAGCATCTGATCAATGAAGGGTAAGGGAAAGTGGTCCTTCCTTGTGGTGGCATTGAGCTTCCAATAATCAATGCAAATACGAAATCCAGTAATGACTCTTTGAGGAACAAGCTCATTATCAACATTCTTTACAACAGTCACACCACTTTTCTTGGGAACAACTTGAATCGGAGAGACCCATTTGCTGTCAGAGATAGGGTAAATGACTCCGCAATCTAAGAGCTTGATAATCTCCTTCTTCACTACCTCCATCATAGGGGGATGGAGACGTCTTTGGGCCTCTATGGTAGGCTTGGCACCATCTTCTAGTAAAATTCTGTGGACACAAGTTGTTGGACTAATTCCCTTGATATCTGCCAAGGTCCAACCAATTGCAGTTTTATACTTCTTTAACACTTCCATGAGCTTTGCTTCTTGTCTATCATCCAATTTTGACGACACAATGACTGGTAAGGTATCATTTTCTCCCAAATATGCATACTTCAAGTGGTCAGGTAGAGGCTTGAGTTCAAGTTCTGGAGCTTGTTCTATTGAAGGTAACAACTTGTTAGTAGAAACAGGAACAACTAAAGATAGAGATCCATACCTTGGTGTAGTTTGAACATGCTGATTCTCAAGGGAGGCTATAGTTTCAATCACAAATGGTTCAGTGTCCTCCAATAACTCATCTATTGGCGTCATTTCACCATTCTCATTGTATCCAACTCCTTGAGAGATAATTGTTGCCAACTCATCTTCGTTCATGGCTTCAGAGAACCTTTGTGCTAGTTCATCTAGCATATCAACAGAACAACAGGGTTTAACCTCAGAAAGTGGATACCTCATAGCTTCGAAGATGTTGAAATTTATTATTTCTCCCTCAAACTCCATGGTGAGTGATCCTTCATATACATCAATCTTTGTTCTTGCTGTTCTCATGAAAGGTCGCCCTAAGAGCATTGGAGTTGATTCCATAGGTGAGTCTTCCATGTCTAGAATGTAGAAATCTGCAAGAAAGATGAGTTCATTAACCTGCACAAGAACATCTTCTACATACCCCAATGGGTGTTTGTTAGATCGATCAGCCAATTGAATGATAACCTTATCTTTCTTTAATGCTCCTAGACCTAGAGATTGATAAATACTATAAGGCATAACATTGATGGATGCACCTAAGTCTAGCATAACATTCTCAAACAGCTGCAATTACTTGCATATCAATAACCCTATCAATGTAGTAATGGACAAATAAGGGATCGTTAGGGACCGGGGACTGAAGGGACATCTATCAACGGCGCCATTTGATAGACCTGCAATTACTTGCATATCAATAACCCTATCAATGTAGTAATGGACAAATAAGGGATCGTTAGGGACCGGGGACTGAAGGGACACCTACAATAAGTGTTAGTATAATAAATATTCACAAATATATAATGTGTACAAGAATTTATGGGGTTTTGGAATTGGTTTTTAACTAAAAGAAATACAAAAAAAATTTATATACAAGTGATCATCTCCATTCACACAACCATAGATAACCAAGCTAACCAAGCATTCAATCAGATTTTCATGACTAATAGCAACGAATTCAATCCCATAAGCATGCATAAGAATCGAACCCTTGAGAGTAAGGGCAACGACCGCAAATACTCAACATATTCTTCTAAATTCTCTAAGATATAGGAAACGTCCATTACCTAGATATTTTACCCGACTTAAACATAGCAGAAACGTCTAACCATGTGAAAATCAAAGTAGATCATTAAGCTTTCATGAATATAGTTCGAATACAAGCTAAGACTACGGGTGTCAAACCATAAATAATTACCTTGCAATCCTCACACACACTTTTACAAGTTTCACCTTTTTATTAGAACCTCATAAGGATCGCCCTATGAGAATCCTAATAGGCAATATGATACTTTTCATCACCACATAGAAAACGTTCATATGTAGTACTACTAACTACCAATGATATATAAACCCTATATGTTTCGAACCATATAAGACTACATATTTAAATTAGAGTGAAAATTCTTAAACATAATCATAGTTCATGAATTCATAACTACATATCATTAACAATCAAATTTAAATCTTTAATCAAATATGAAAATAAACAAGACATATAGCAAATAAATTATATTTCCAATAAAAGAATCCAAAACAAATAACTTCAATACAATAACAAAAATAATTAAAAACAATAAAAATAAATATTACACTTTTGAAGCTTGAGAAGTCTTGATGATGATCCTTATGTCCTTGAGAAATCTTGATAATAATCTTTTACTCTAAGGTTAATGCAAATGAAGAGATGATTTTGAAAGGTGGAGCCTTTCTCCTTATATAGGAGAATTGGTTGGCTATCTTCTCTTCTTTTTCCAATGTGGGACTCATTATACCTCTTTATAGGATAATTTTCTACTAATATTTGCTCTAATTTCGATGTGGGACTTGGTGTACTCTTTTAAATTGAATTCAAAAACGGAGTTTTTGGACAGATTGAACCTCGATTACTAAAACGGGAATATCTCAGCCATAAAAATCGATATGATAAAGTTCTTGGAGGTTCTGGAAACTAGACATGTAGGGCTTTCCAATGACACCTTATTTATGATTTTTGGACTTCTGAGTTGTCTGGTAGAGCCCCACGAAGTTGGACTATGAAATCTGTCAAAATTCCGATTTCCTTCAATTTTGAGTTTTCTTTTGATTGTCTCTTGGCCTCCACTCCTTCCTTTTCAAGTGTAACAAGCCCTAAAATCTCCAATTTGATGATGATAATGCAGATTCCCTACAAAAGAATTAAGAATTTATAAGAAAGGAAAAGTTAATTAAACAAGAAAAGCTTAAAAACTTCATTTTTGCTCATTTTTATACACCAATGCTATCTATGGACTCATTTCAACAAACTAAGTTAAAAGTAACACAATTAAGATCAAAGTGTAACCAAATAAGTAAGAAAATATATTAAAAATGTCACACAAAGTGTTCCTATCAGTACTAAAAAAACTTTGGCATTTCATATGGCAATGTATGCACGCAGCCATTGCGACTAAACATGCTATACAACGACATTGTAATCGACCTCTTGATGACAATCATTGTGCTTTGTGTGGGGGTGAAGATGAGACTATCGTCCACCTCCTTTTTGGATATTGTGTTGCTATAAATGTGTTAGTTGCTTTGTGTCCACAATTGGCTGTACATGAATTTGTTATTGCTGCATTCAAGTTGAGTTTCCAATGATTGAATATGGTAAGATTGATGCATGAAGGAAACACTAAATTACAACTGAGTGTCATGGGACTTTGGCATCTATGGAATGCTCGTAATGGATGGTGTTTAGGCAACGATTGGTGGATATATGGAGAATTGAATCACCTTACTAGCAAAAAAATATTTTGAAGACTACAATGCTGCTATTGCCTAGTGTTTGAGTAGCTTGCTTGTATGCACTAGTGGCAGCCTCTATCACTGATAATTATTTTATGTTTTGTTTGGCTTATTAGCTTGCAGCTTGTACTGGCCTGTATATATATTGGTTCCACCAATACTAATATGAGCAAAACCCAATCATTATAGATTGATAATAAAAAAAATAAAAAATAGGCCTCAATAATTAAAATTTTATGTCAATTACATATATTCAAAATTAATATATGTTGCTCACAATGGTGTATAAGATTTTACGCAAGTGCACGTGTCACAAACAAGTAATATAATAATAAGAAAGATCATTCCCACGGAGATTGAAATACTAGAAAATATCGTAAAAATTAACTATTAAAATCAATATTTGGTGTTTTTATTTTTTAAAATAAAATAAATAGAACGAGAGGATAAGAGTAAAAATACTGAAACAACGTTCAACGAGAAGGATATCAAGAATTGCAAGTAGATAAATCAATTAGGATTACGAATGTGACAAGTGATGTAAACAAACTACCTTGCTGCAGTGTTGCTGTAGCAAAGTGTACCAGTAACTAGAATTGCAAAAAAATCACAAAAGATTCTTCCAAATTTGCAATGTTTATATATTCTATGACTCAATGAAACATATTCTTATGCAAAACTGAATCTAAGAACAACGTTCATGCCCAAATTCTTTTGAGTTATGTGAGATAATTATGTATTCCTATATTAATTCCTTCACACTATTCTAGCTTCATCCAACTAAAATTAACCTTTCCAGATTCAATTTCAATTTACTATCCTATCAATTGTTGATCAAGCAATCAATAAGAATAAATCAATAAATTAAGCATAGAATAACTAACACCCTTTGTCAAGCAAAGAACAAGTTTTTAAAATTAAAGCATAAAGTCTACATATACTTGCACATCCACAACACTAACTAAATGAAAATTTAGCCAATCATATTTATGAAATTAAACATCAAATTATATTTGCTCAAAATTAGGTCCATATAGTTTGAAGAATTTAAAAGAATCAAATAATAATGAAATAAATAAATAAATCCCTTAAATAAACCCTAAACCAATTGGATTATGATTCTTTGTCTCGTTCTTGCTTTCTCTTCAATGAAAATCCTTGAAAATCAATCCTACAAGTGGTTTCCTTCCAGATCCCCCTTGAATGCTCTATTTTGCATTCTCCTTTCGCTGCGCCAAATCTGCCTAGAAATTGTGTTGCTAAATTCTGTAAATTTGCCTCCTTGCTGCCGCCTGTTTCTGTCTAGAATTTTTGTTCAGAAATCCCTATTTTTTGCCGCCAGTTTTCATTATATATCAGCCCCTATTTTTGTCATTTAACTTTAGGTTTAATTGGAGACAATTTTTGGTGTGTTAATTTCCAATATTATCCCTAAAAAGATGAGTTAATAAAAGCCCAAAAGTGTTCTTTTGCTGAGAGTCCAAATCAGCTCTTGAATTTTTATTTCCAGATCAGCCTCTGTTTTATAATCTGTTTTCTTGATGTAATTTTGCTGCAGTAATGCTGTAGCAAAGCTGGATTCTTACATTTTCTTTGTTGTTTTCTTTATCTCCTGCAAGGGCAATGAAAATCTAATGAGTGCATATCAAAATATAATTCTTTTTAATAGATTTCATAATTATTTTGAATTTATTATCAAAAAATTTACTTAAATCACAAAGTCCACAAATATTATATAAATGAATATAATGTGCAAACATTCTCAAAAGAACAAACAATTATTTATGAATAAGAGTTAATAATACTCTAATAAATTAGAGTTATCAATATCAATTAAAGTAAATTTTGATTATATGAACCATATGTTTTAGCTAGATGTAGAGGAAATAGAAAATTATAAGAAAAATAATTAAATAATTATTGAAATATTTTATAAAAAGTAACAAAATAATAAAAAATTGAAGTTATTTTCTTTTTATTCTATTTAATCTCACAGTCTCTCTCTCTGCTTTTTCTAAAGAAAGAAAGAAAGGAGACATACAACTTAATGCAATGATGTCTTGAACTCCTTGTTTTCTTACACAACCAGCTGAGCCATCTCTTAAGTACCAATTGCATGGCGATTTGGGTTCGAACCCAGGTAAGCACACGCAAGAGAATGCATTGTTACATACGGGTCACAATATCCATTTTAACCACACTGCTTGTAGTTATCACACCCTTCTTTCGGAACAGACCAATATGCATTCCATTGATGAATCTGATCGTACCATGTGGTTCTTTCTGCAAATCCTGATTCGTTAATGACCATTCTTGAAAAGATTGAATTATTAACAAGGGTGAAGGTCATATATATCTCATCTTGATTGTCTATAAAACTATAATTGAAGACGAAATTTTAGATCATTTCGGGTATTCCACTCCATCGTTTCCCGGTCTAAGGCGGGCTCCTGTTCTTGTACAGAATGAATTAGGGATATCCAGTCGTGTTAAACTTGAAAGAAATAGTCCCAGTTCCGGGATCATTTTCGAACTTCCAAGATGTTAGAAATAGATTCGACCCGAAATGACGATTTAACCCAATTTTCGTTCTTGGAAGAATAGTATTCAAAAGGTAGTCAAAGCTTTGCCAAATGACTCTGTTATTGCCATTTTCTACCAAAACAAGGTTTCCTTGATCCGAAAGCTTGGCTGTGGAATTTTTCGACGCAGAGATTGTTGAAATATTTGCCGACCATAGAGGAGTGTCTGTGTTATTGTAGCCATAGATGACTAGGGCTCCTTGGCCGTTAATTGACATGATTCCAGAGGAATCATTGATTGGATTGTCTCTGTTTGCGACCCAAACAATAGTTTGCTGAGGAACTTTGTTGAACCAAATTCCAACGTAGCGATTGCGAGAATTCCCAGGACTGAAAAACCCAAGTGCAAACATCTTCTGGGTAGAGATCAAAACGTCGCCCTCTTTAAGGGATTGGGTTGGTGTAATTGTCTTAATCACAACTGAATCGCAAAACCGAATCACAAGGAAGAAAGAAATTAACAATATTTTAAGTAACTTTTCTAAAGAAGTCATGGATTCACCTTCGAAAAACTCTATCTTTAAGAGAGGTGGTCCAATCGAAATTGTAGAACTAAATTGGACTGTGACATTCAGCAACTAAAATTTTGTGCTAACAATTGAAGAAACTAACTCTTGAAGAACTCGTTGTTTGTAAACTCTGCTTTTATCTCCAGCAATGAAAGCTCCTAATCAAAAGAAGAAAAATGCTATCAAAATTTATTTGTCAAAAAGTAATTTGATATTTATTATTAAAATTTGTGAAATATTTATTGTTATAATTTTATATGTGATGCATGTTATTTATATGAGTAGAGCACAACTTTTTCATCTCTGTTCATCTGATTGATTTTTTATATCTTGTCTGAGATCATCATGACATTAGATTGCGTTGATTCGCTATTTGTTCTGATAGCTCATACTTGTAGGAGATTAATATTAGTATCTTGACTTTTTTTCTTAGCACACGTATGTTTCTTGATTAATAAAACAAGTGTTTCAATCATGAAGTTTAAATGAGCAAAACTCTTTAACTTTACCTGTTTATCTAAAAGAAAAAATCCCAAAGCAAAGCAAATGAAATGGTAGCAAATACGAGCTTTATTGAGTATATGCAGGGGGCAGAGCCCATTATATGAGACGCGATAGAAGTTAAGTTAAAAAGTCAAACATTTATTTAAAAATGAAAAAAAAAAAAAAACATAATTTTTTTTTAAAGAATCTTAGTTTTATTTATATATACTAATTTTAGAGAATTTTTTCATATTAAAAATTTACATTAAATGATCAGATCATTTCATAAGAATTACATTACCATATATATAGACATTACAAGTTTACAGGCACTCAAATTTGATACTTACGTACGATGTTAGATTTTAATGTTCAATATAAGAATTGTTAGTCTCATCATAATCTTAATCAAGTCTTTATCCTTAAGGTCATATCTTCAAGTCGTGCAAAAATGACCTAGTTTTATAATCCTTACCTTTAGGTCATAACCCTTAGGTCATCTGCTTCCTTAGTCATATCAGTAATATTATGTTCAAATGATTCGTTCGACCTTTTTTCAATCATTCAAACCATATTTCGTATAAATTTGGGCGTACATATACAACCAAAAGGTCATATTATTTAAACCATCCCTCATGATTTGATCCTTATGAAACCTTTGTCTTTAGGTTATAAGATTATGGTTGTGCATCCGAAGTCATATTTGGATAACTTTAAGGTTTCTAATGCCTTTTTAGGTCGTAACTATATCATCTCAATAACTCTTAAGTTAGATAATTTAACATAAGTCATAACATCGTGTCATACTAATAAACAATATACAATATATTAACATAAAGTCTTTCATTCTTTTACTTTAAAACAAAGAAAAATAATGCAACGAGATACGTTCATCTCCTCTCTTAACTAAATCATATCATACGCTTTGAAGTCCCTAATTCCAAGTTGTATTGTGCAGCATATCTTAGTGGGTCTATGCTTGTCATCTTAAAAGGTATTATTTGGTACTAATCCATGACCATTAGGTCGTACTATACTATTATTCCTAAATGGCTTTGGATGATTTTTGTAAATTTCTCGTATTTAGCCTGAATTCTTCTTGCTTTATGCCTTATCACACCATTGAGGTTGTACAACATATCATATAAGGATGGTGTAACATTTAATATCCTTAAATCGAATGTTTATCTTACCCATATTGTCCAAACATATTAAAAGAAAAATAAATTTAAAATTTAGAAATAAATAAATAAATAAGCAACCCTTCATTCTTCCTCTTAAAATCATGTCTCTTCCAATTTCTCATGTTTTGGATGTTCAAATCCCTTGCATTTAAGGAAAAGATCCATACTTTTGCATTATATTAGAGAAAAGCAGGTATTGTATTCACTTTCTAAGAAAATCAATTCATCTATTTAAAAAAAGAGTTTGTATAATTATGATCATACAACACGTCATACCAGTAGGAATCACATAGTTTATATTCTAACATACATAATTAATGGTTATTATTATCAATTAATATAAGTGATGAAATATAACATAAAATAGATCAAAAATATTTAAAATTATGTGAATATAATCATAATAATACTTAAAATATTTGTGTTTTTTATTTATATATTATTTGGTGTAAATAAAATTGTATTTTATAATATATATACAATATATTTGGACGTCTCTAACCGAAGTGATTGGTAGATTGAAAATACCTGATAGTAGGTAATAAAATAGATCATGCAATTGAAATTGTAGGATATGCTTGACCGTTGAAATTGATAGTCATTGGGAATTATTTATTATTATTATTATTATTATTTTAACGATCAATGGTCAAAACTCAAAATGTTAACCGGCCTTTCAATTTATAGACGTCAGGAAACGGTAATATAATATATTTTAACCGTACTTGTCAAAAAGATGCCATGGATGGAAAAATATTTAGGTCATGTTTGATAGACTATAATGAAATCAGTAATATAATATAATTTAATTGATTCTGTACACTATAGTGTTTGGTTGGTACAAACACATGTAATGTAACGTAATTGATTACATTAGAAGAATGAATGATGATTACATGAGGTGGAACAATGAAAGGGGATTACATTACATGTGTGAACAGTACCAGTAATGCCAGCCATCGCGTGCGTCCCGGCCAGGTCTGTCGTCCGCGTGCGTCCTCCGCCATCGCGTCGTTGTTGTCGGCCAGCCATCGCGTCCCGACTAGCTCGCGTCCAGCCAGCCATTGCGTCGTCCCTTCAATCGCGTCACGATTTAATGACCCGTTATATACTGTTTTTGGGCTCATTGTTGAACCAATTCTTTGTTGGATGATAAACTGAGATACTCTATTTTTGCTATGCAAAACAGAGTATACAAACTCAAGTAAGTAAAACATTCCTACTTAGTCAACAATATTAATTCTGTGATAGAAGGTAATCAGGCTATAAAATAATGTTGTGAAATCGAATCTCCAAGCTGAATTTAATACCAAATAGTTCAAAGCTCAGCAGCAAGGAGTGACATTCTTTTAAGCTCTCATATCCTATCAGCAATAGCACCCATAACTTCCCCTAAGTGATTCTGAATGGCATAGCCTAACTTAGTATAACATGTCTGCTCATAAACTACTGCATCTACATCCACTTTAACTTTGAACAAGTTTACATAGTATGTAAATAGATTTACATACTATGTAAATTGGTTTACATACTAGATTTACATACCGTAATAGTTCCAATTTTTGCTGCAATGTTTGTCTTGGGCACGAGTGTCTTCTGCATATCATGGAAAAGAAAAACGAAGAGAAGAGGTAGTATGTAAACTGATTTACATAATATGTAAATTTATTTACATACTATGTAAACAAGTTACATACTAAGAAATTTCTTGTTGTCGAACTTGTCATTCTACAAAATCCAAATTGAGAATCATGCAGCAAGGCATTCCTCCAAGAATTCCTCCAAGAATATGAATGAAAATTCTTGTTTGTCATGAATTTTTTATTATTCTTATCGATCGAAACTTACTGGATTGTGAATATATTTTATATACTACTCTTCTTTTGGATTCGTGTTGATTTTGATAACAAACTAAAGAAAGGATTAAAGTAAAAATATACTTAAATAATCAATATACAACCAAATTCATGCTAATGTTCACATTGGTGTTTTCAACAAGTTCTAGCACTGACAATATTCAATGAGAAAACTGATTTACATATGTTTACATAGTATGTAAATCAGTTTACATACTGTGTAAATAAGTTACATACTAAGAAATTTCTTGTTGTCGAACTTGTCATTCTGCAAAATCCAAATTGAGAATCATGCAGCAAGGCATTCCTCCAAGAATATGAATGAAAACTCTGATTTGTCATGAATTTTTTATTATTCTTGTCGATCGAAACTTACTGGATTGTGAATATATTTTATATACTACTCTTCTTTTGGATTCATGTTGATTTTGATAACAAACTAAAGAAAGGATTAAAGTAAAAATATACTTAAATAATCAATATACAACCAAATTCATGCTAATGTTCACATTGGTGTTTTCAACAAGTTCTAGCACTGACAATATTCAATGAGAAAACTGATTTACATATGTTTACATAGTATGTAAATAAATTTACATACTATGTAAATCAGTTTACATACTATTCCATTACATTACAGTTGTCAAACCAAACACTGTAATATTAATTCCTTTTTTGATTACAGTGACTAAACCAAACACTGTAATCGTAATACTGATTCCTTTATATATTATATTCCATTACGATTACGATTACGATTACATTCAGCGAACCAAACGCAACCTTAGATTTTTATTTTAACGATACTCGTAATCATCTGTTTAAAATTTATTACTATTTAAGTTTTTAAATGATATTTTAAAAATATCTTAATTAATTCTATTTACAAAAAAAAAAAAAATTAATAACATGCATATCACATAATTATATTTTAAATTTTTTATTGTTATATTTTGAGTTTTACATTGGAATGATTTTGTAACTTTAAGTAAGTAATACATTAATTCTGTAATTTAAAAAATGATCAATCAAATTTAAATTTTAAAAAATTGAAATTTTTTTAGTAGTAAAATAGAAAATTACTAAAGAATAAAAAAAAAATTAAATAAAAACTATTTACCTTCCTTTTTCCTCAATTTTTAATTGTTAATTATCTACTTTTTTAATAAATTATTTAATTTTATTATTTCAATTCTATAAATAAAATTTATTATTTTAATTATTTTACGTACAAAAATGAATTGAATACAAATTTGTAACTTTTAAGATTAACGTCATGTAATTTAACAAACTGTTCCATCAACTTTAAATTTTAAAAAGTTATGATTTTTTTTTTGAGTAAAATAGGAAATTATTAGAAATTAAAAAAAAAAAAATTATATCTTCCTTATCCCCAAATTTTTAACTATCTAGTTTTATTTTTTCTAATGAATTATCTAATTTTATTAAATTTTATAAACAAAACTTAGTATTTTACTTATTCATAGACTAAAATGTATCGGATACAGTATTTATTTTTCTCCAAATTTTTTTTTTTTATTTTTTTATTCTTCTAAATTTTTAATTCTAATTCATCTATTATTTATTTATCTTATTCTTTATAAATTTGGTGTTATAAGCCAATGAGATTTCATTTTCTTAAACAAAATTCATAGCCAACATTTTCCAAACATAAAAAGTCGCCCAGGAAAAAAAATAAAATTTGTTCTCAATAAAATAGGGAAAGATAAGGAATATAGAGATTTTTTATTTTTTATTTTTTTTGTTTTTAAATAATTTTTTTATTTTACCCCTTAAAAAAAATCAACTTTTTAAAATTTATAATTGATTGACTTTTAAAAAAAAAAATTACATGATTAAATTAACTTACTTAAAAGTTACAGAATCAATAAATTATTTACTTAAAGTTATACAATCATTTCAACCAAAAATTCAAAGAATAAAAAAAATTAAATTAAATGATCAAATTATTTTTATTTTTTGTTATGAGATATGTATGTGTTTAATTTTTTATAAAAAAGTATCAATTTAAAAATTTAAATATTTTTAAGATATAATTTAAAAACTTAGGTAAATACAAAAAAATAAATATAAATAGCATTGAAGTATGAATCCCAAATATTTATTCTCTCAGACTATATTTCGAGCCCTACACTGTAAATGAATCACGAGTCACTTTATTTGCAGATAGCGGACTTCTTTGGTCAACTAATGGTTACAGCCCAGGTGTAAGACCAACATTTTGCTAATAGGAAAATGCTGATAGAAAAATGCTATTTATTACTTTTAAATTAAATCAAAATTTTATCATTATTTATATAATAAAAAATTATCACTAATTTTATTTTATGCTACATTTATTATTTAATTTATGTTTTATTACCGAGTTTTTGTGATGCATTTAATGCATGGATATTAAAGTTAACAAGCGCATGTACACTGATTTGATTTATTTTCATATTATTTTTTTTTCAAATAGATTTTCATTCATATATTTTTACGAAAAAAATATTATTTATTGTTGTTAAATTAAGTTATAATAAAATTATTATTTATATGGTAAAATTTAATTAAATATTCATTAAATTTTGTACCATATTTATTGCATAATTTATATTTTAATTAATTATTAATTTATATGTAAGTTATAAGTTAAGATTAAAATAATTATTTATTTAAATAATGTTAGTTAACATTATTATATTTTTATGACAGTAGCTTGAATTAGTGCATAAGAATTCAATTAAAACATATAGCTATTGCAGAGTCTTCAAGGAACATATTTAGATGCAGCAGAAAACTTCTTCTCGTACATTAATCCATTCTGATCGGTAAAAGTGTGTTAGAATAGAAAATTTCATTGCTAAGCATCTCTGAAGTGAGCTGACAGCTTCCCTCTAGCAATGACTCAACCATTTGAAATACGATTTAATTCATTAAAAACCAATATTACATGTACAAAGCAGAAAATGAAATTGGAAAATTTTAACCCTCTTAAAAAAAATAAAAATGAGACAACCATTTTCCACATCCGAAATCACAAATAAATTCACTAATATCACTTCTTGAAACAAGAGTATTAACCTAATACCCAATGCACTCATGTATTCAAAGTAGAATATTAAAGCTTGTTTGGTCGCATAATTCAAAACCTGTTTTCTATATTTAAAAACAAAAAAATACTTTTAAAAATAAATTACATTGTTTGGCCATGTTTTTTAAAATTATTATTTTCTAAATCATATTGTTTTTTAAAACAAAAAACTGCGAATAGCTAACATGTGTTTTCAATATTTTTAAGTACGAATTACAAAATACCGAAAACAATCCAATTAGGCATAAATAAAAGTTATTGGATATTTTCTTTCTTCTTTTACGTTTGCAAACTGGTTCTAAGCCTAATAACAACTTCTCGTTGGTTATTATTAGCTTATAATATGCACACACACAAAAACAAAAAAATTTCTTTTAATTTTTTATCTTGCTTTTTTTTAGTTAAATATTTTTTAATTAAGATATTTCACATACAACATATAACATATATTACAGGGACAACTTTAATAAAATAATAAGGTACCTTATTGTTAATAAAATAACGGTTAACATCAATATTTAATAAAATATCTTATTATTTTATAATTAAATAGATAAAATATCAAATTAGTTATGGAAAAAAAAAAGCCTAAGTAGTAATTCCCAAAAAAACATATAAATTATACCGAGTTCAAAATAAATTCTTAATTCATCGGTGTTTTAATATTTTTTTCAACTTTATCATATTATTTAAGACTATATTTCTATTTTTTACCTTAAGGTATAAAATCTCTAGATTTGCTCTCAATAGCCTAAATTAATAGTATATATTAGTATATTATTTTTTATATGGTACTCTAAAGTTTACTAATTTCAAACTTAATACACCATCAGTTCATTATTTATGTTTACGTTAATTTTTAATAATTACAGTACTTGCTTTATATAACACGGATGAGGTATATATATATATATATATATATATATATATATATATATATATATATATATATATATATATATATAATTGGCTAATTTATTTTTCACTTGAACTTCCATTAATCGTATGACTCAACGAGTGAACTTCCATCTCTCCACTTGCTTAGAATCCCCTAGAGGAAGTGAAACTTTTGAGTGCTTGAAAGTTCAACTAGGTTCAACCATTGTAACTTTCATTTCATTCACAAATTCCTTCAGATGTTGAGGAATCTACATCACTATTTGAAGTTTTGTAGACAAATGCATTTATAGACGAGCCTAAGATTATGAATCTATATCTCACATCGAAATACCCGCTTCTCGTACCGCAGAGTATTTAAAAAACAAAATTTTCATGACCAAGCAGTTATATGACATTTGAAATAAATACAAGTTTGTTATTACTCTTTCAAATGAGTTCGGTTTTTGACTTCTTTTGAACTTATTCATTTTGTCCATGACGATTTACATGTATAATAACCTTCCGCAGTATTTGATTATCACTTTTCTTCTAAAAATTGGACATATTGATCACCTAACTTTAAACTAGTGTAGTTAATTACTATTATACTTGTGTATACTTTAGTCATTTTAAGTAAATTTTGATTATTTTACTTTGTTTATTTTTCAAGTTTTTTTTTTTTTAAATTAGACATTAATTTTTTACTTCAAATATCTACTAGTCCCCAATTACAAAGATTTAATTTGATGTACTTAAGTTTTTTCAGCTAAAAAATGATAAATAAATAAACCAAAATTTGTAAAAATGACTAAATTTGTCAAAAAATACAGCAATAAGGTGACAAAAGTTTATCAATTTTAATATAAGCAACTAACGTGCCCAATTTATAAAAGTAAAGTAACTTAGAATATCATATTACTCTTCATGCCAATTTTTTGATTTTTTTTGTTTTATAATGTTGTTGCTATTGCGTAGTTACATAAAAATTCTTTAGCCATTCACAATAATAGATAATTGTGTGATATGAATTATGATTCTGAAAAGATGTATTTTGCATTCTATTTCGATTTTCATTTTGACTAGGACCGAGTTGTCATGATTTTAAGACCAAATCTGTAATTCGTATGGGTTTTGGGTATATTATGGAATATAAACATGCATGTACTATGGAAAAAAACAGAGTATCTATCCGCAAATGATTACAAAATGCCTAAAAAATTAAAATTAACGAAGGTCCTAAGCTAGAGCTTGATCAGTTCTAAAATATCGTATGTGGTAAGTTTACATGGGTGGAGTCTGAATTTTTTTTCTACTGGGGCTGAAATTACATTATTCATAGGTTCCTTATCATATAATAGCAATGAAAAAACATACACATAATGACATAAATGATACACAAGGAAATAGTGTTTTTAGTTATTTAAAAAGGTTTTCAACATACTTGTATTTCTGATATTAAAAAAAAAATATATTTGTATTATTAATTAGTACTTATCATTTACCATTTATTAAACGAGAAGATTTAGTGATTTTGAGCAACTTAATTATCTTTCACTCTCTTTAATTCAATGGTAATTTACACTATCTTATAAAAAAAAAAAAAAAATTACACTATTGAATAAATTAATGTAATAAAAGAGCAAAACTGTAATGTTTAATCTTACAAAATTCATGTATCCCATTTATACCTAAGTGTATTACACTATAATGTACATTCCTGTATGGTTTATCTTTGTTGCAAAAAGATGATAAGTTTACTATTATGCCCATAAATTATAGAAACTTTAACAATCGAACATAATTTGTTGTGAGAATCGTTAAGACTTTTACAACATGATTAGTGAATCATATCGAATAAGTTAAGTATAGATATATTGGATTAAATTATATTGAATTTTATTGTAATTAATTGTGACAAACAATATAATATAATCAGATAAAATTAATCATAAATAATTTAATTAAATAACTTATATTTAAAATATATATTTTTTATAAAATTTATTTTTATGTTTTTATTACATTTTTTAAAAATAAAAAATATTATTTTAAATTTGAAATGAAATAAAAAGTTAAAATATATGCATAATTTTATAATTGAAAATTCAGAAAAATTAAGTTAAATATCAAGTACGATTTAGACCTACATTCTTTGATCGTACAAAATTTATACATAATCGTACTATTTTTATACTATATGCTCTTAGCGTGCTTCGACAATGGTACAAGTCGCATAGTTTATAAAATTAGTACCTTTATCAGTTGATGGGTCTCTACTAGTATAACTTCTCTTTATTATGAAAGCAGGTGTTTTTGGAGAAGGCAGAGTTGAATCATCATTACCAAGCATGAACACCACTGCCGACATGGTTGGCCTATCAATTGCATGCTCTTGGACACACAATAATCCAATTTGTATACATCTTTGAACTTGGTTACAATATTTTTCCTCCGAACACGAACATTCAATTTCCAAAATTTTGCCTTCTCTCCATAAGTTCCATACCTACAACATTTTTGTACCTTATAAAATTTTGGCAAATAAATTGGCAATAAGTATTTTAAGTGTAATTTTTCATAACTGTGCATACATGTCCAATCAAATTCAACTCTGAATTGTCATGATGGTAATAACCAGTGTTCTTCTTGCCGATGATTATCTCTAACATTAAAATTCCAAAGCTATAGACATCTGACTTTATTGAAAACAACCCATGTATTGCATACTCTGGTGACATATAACCACTGCATTTTATACATAACATATAAAACTTGATATATATATATATATACTCTTTCAAATTAATGATAATCATTGAAGGAGTATAAGATTGACTTACTATGTTCCAACGACACGCTTTGTATTTGCTTCAATTTGATTCGCTCCAAATATTCTAGCCATACCAAAATCTGCAATCTTTGGATTCATAATATTATCCAATAATATGTTGCTGGCTTTTAGATCTCTATGAATGATTCTTAATCTAGAATCATGATGTAGATATGACACTCCTCTAGCAACTCCACAAATTATGTCAAAGCGTTTACCCCAATCCAACATTACGCTTTTTGTTTCGTCTGATACAAAAGTAAATGAAAGCTATAAAAAAATATTGAAATAAACAATATGCTTAAGTTCTTTTTGGTATAGATAATTAGAGTATAAAAAAATTAATATCAAACCAACCAAAAATGAAGGTGTCCAGGCTTTTGTTTGCCACATATTCATAGATCAACATTTGCTCATTTTTTTGAACACAACATCCTAATATTCTCACAAGGTTCTTGTGTTGAAGCTTTGAAATCAGCACAATTTCATTCTTGAATTCTTCAATGCCTTGACCTGAATTCTTTGATAATCTTTTAACTGCTATTTCCTTCCCATCATAAAGAACACCCTAAGGCAAACAATTGTAATAATGAGATAAGGTTCACAATTTCCAATTACATGTAGCTTCTTCAATGTGTAAATGTGTCTTAATTGGGTATTTTAAGCAATTCCAATATTTTAGCTCATAAAACAATACTAAACAACTACCTTATAAACAGAGCCAAAGCCACCTTCTCCAAGTTTTTTCTCAACAGAAAAATTGTTAGTAGCTGTAGTTATCGTATGAAGATTATAGAATGGTAGTTCACTGGTTGAATCTTCGATATAGGATGAACTCAATGAGTTTAATAAATATTGATTTCGCATTTCGGTAGCTTAAACATTAGAAACAAAATATGTTATTGCAATTTCATTAAACAAATGACAAATATAATTTTACAGTGTGATGTACAGACTATAAGTATCAAGTAATAAAACAAGAAGAAAAATTTCTTTTTGATTAATGTAGCTTTTTCTTAAGCATCTTAAAATGGTTACCTGTTGTTTTCCTTTTAGCCTTAGTCAACTTATAGACAAGGAATAGCAAGAGAAGGAACACTACAATTGAGGCTATAGATATTCCCACTTTTTCCTTGTTGTTGATTAAGCTACTAGACCTTTTGGCATATACAGCTTCAAAATTAAAAATGGAGTTAAACAGGAAAAAAAAATATTGATGGTAATTAAGAAAAATAGCTTTTTTACTGCGTAAAAATATAAAAAAGAAGGATACCTAATGTAGCTGCATCAACTCGAACATATAAATCTTGTCCGGCATTAATATAAGTCCTTGTATCAACTAAGTCCCCATGCCACATCAAGCACACACTCTCATTCCCACTCTCATCTGCATTGGCATAAGCCATGCAAGAACAGTTACGCAAACACATTTTCCCACACTCCTTCAAGTTTAAACCCATACTCACACGTGCAATGGAAGTGTCAGGTAACTTAACACTTGATACTAAAGCGAACCCTTCACCATTCTGACAAATGGAAACTCCTTGTTTTTTCACACAACCAGATGTGCTATCTCTTAAGTACCAAGCGTGTGACGATTTGGTTTCGAACCCAGGTAAGCACAGGCATGAGAATGCCTCTGACATATAGTGTTCACAATATCCATTTGGACCACACCGCCCATAGTTGTCACACCCTTCGTTCGGAGTGGACCAAAATGCACTCCATCGATGAATTGGGTCGTGCCATGTGGTTCTTTCTATATACCCTGACTCATTAATGACCATTCTTGAAAAGATTGAATCATTAGCAATGCTAATGGTGATATATATCTCATCTTGATTATCTATAAAACTATAATTGAAGATGAAATTTTGGATCATTTGGGGTACTCCGCTCCATCTTTTTCCGGTCCAAAGTCCTGCACGCCATAGTTTGCTCCCGTTCTTGTACAGAAAGAATTGTGGATATCCAGCCGTGTTAAGCTTGAAAGAGACAGTCCCAGTTCCCGGATCATTTTCGGACTTCCAAGATGTTAGAAATATATGCAACCCGGAATGACGATTCAGCCCAATTTTCATTCCTGGAAGAATAGTATCCGAAAGGTAGTCAAAGCTTTGCCAAATGACTCTGTTATTGCCATTCTCTACCAAAACAAGGTTTCCTTGATCCGAAAGCTTGGCTGTGGAATTTTTCGACGCAGAGATTGTTGAAATATTTGCCGACCATAGAGGAGTGTCTGTGTTATTGTAGCCATAGATGACTAGGGCTCCTTGGCCGTTAATTGACATGATTCCAGAGGAATCATTGATTGGATTGTCTCTGTTTGCGACCCAAACAATAGTTTGCTGAGGAACTTTGTTGAACCAAATTCCAACATAGCGATTGCGAGAATTCCCAGGCCTGAAAAACCCAAGTGCAAACTTCTTCTGGGTAGAGACCAATACGTCGCCATCTTTAAGGGATTGGGTTGGTGCAATGGTCTTAATCTCAAGGGAATCGCAAAATGGAATCACAAGGCAGAAGGAAATTAACAATATATTAAGCAACTTTTTTAAAGAAGTCATGGATTCGAAAAACGCTTCCTTTAGGAGATTGATTGGTGGTACCAATTGAAGCAAGTGACTCTTGAAGATCTCGTTCGTGGTTTGAAAAAATCTACTTTAATCTTCAGCAATGAAAGCTCCTAATTAAAAGAAAGGACAAGTTCACAACCTTTTCATCTGTACCCAACTGATTAACATTTTACTTCTTACCTGAGATCATGTCATGTTATTGCGTTGATTAGCTATTTCTTTTCATAGTTCATACTTGTGGGAGATTACCATCTTGACTTTTTTCTCTAGCACATCCATGTTTCTAGATTAATAAAACAAGTGTTTCAATAATGAAGTTCAAATGAGCAAACAATTATGCACTAAAAAGAGGTTAACTTTTGTTTTCCAGTAAATGCTTGACTTCGAATAGTCATCATAAATTATTTATTATTATTTTTAGTGTTTGAAAAGTTAATGGTCAAAATGCTGACCGACGATTTTGGAAAAAAAGGTAATTAATACGCAAATTAGTCAAAACAAGTTATGGAAGTAGAAATATTTAGCCGCCTTGGATGTGTTTCTACCTCTTCCGGTCTGCCTTGTTCATGATTCAATTCACATGTCGGTAGTGGATTCACTAGGCTAATTAAGATTGTCTACATATCAAATCAAACCAACATAAACTAAAAAATTAGACCGAATTAAGCCAAATAATTTTATAAATCACAGGTCCGATCTAATTTATATTATCTTAAATTTTTTTTCAAACGATTTAATTTAATTTTATGAATTTTTTAACCAGTTGGATCATACCTAATCGTTATTAATAATATATTCAAAAAATTATTTTTAAAAATATATTATATTATTATACTTTTAAAAAATAAAAAATTATGTATTTTAGAATGTGATTATAGCACATCAAAAAAAAAAAAAAAAAATTTGAAACCCTAAGTCCTAACTTGAATTTTTCTTCTACTCTCTCCTAGACTCCCACTTTCCCAATTGCTAGCCTCACCTTGCCTCCTTTAGTAACATCCGCCAGCCTCGCCTCCTCTGGCACCAGTCTCCAGCATAGCCATCCCCTGCTCCATTTTCTGTGCTAGCTGCCAGCCTCACTAGCTCCCACACCAGCCGACACATTCGTCCATGGAAGGAAGTAAGCTACCCTTCTTCTTTTTGTTATATCTATCTTTTTTGGTTATTGTTAGTGTGAGGTTGTGAGCTATTTTTGTATCTTGTATGTAGTTCATTCTCTTGGCTATGTTAATATTGTGGTTATATTTGAATATGCCGTATATATGAGTATATCAAAGTTCAGTGTGTGTAAGATGACAAAGCACTCATCAATACTGTTATGATCAAGATTAATACACCTTTGGACGTTAGCATATAACTCATAAATATTGTAAGCAATATTTTCAAAAGTGGGCTCCTATTTGTTTCTTCTTCTTTTTTGGAGAATGTTCTATTAATTTCTGTAACACATGTAATAACACCAAGTGCACACTCTATATCGATGTACACTTGCAATTTTTACTGAAAAGGAAGCTCTAAGGAATTAAATCAAGTTAATCAACTAAGCTCTTCTTTACTAGTTGGTTAATTACTTTTTTATAGCTTGTTGAGTTGGAAAATATTATGTATTGAATTTAATATATATTCATCTATATATAGGTGATGATGATCTACTTGAGTTTATTAGACTAAGTCAATTTTTATACTTTATTATGACTGAAGACATTGAACTTGAAATTCATTCCGAAGAAATGGAAAACCCACCACAAATTTTAAATGAGTCATCTTCAAAAAGGGTAATAGAAGCAAGCAGTGTTGATCCAAATAACATTAACATTTCTGATATGAAGAAGCCAAAAAAATTTAAGTTAAAAAATATGAAATCATTTTTCATATATTTTACTATATGATGTGGAAAATTTTAGAACTGCATGTCATTATTGTAATAAAGATTATGTTGCTCATCTCACGAGGAAAGGAACTACTTCAATGAAATATCATTTCAAAAATTTATTGTCAGAAGATTCCTAGGCAAGTAGATAGAGGGCAAAAGATTTTAAGTTTCCAAACACATAAAGGAAAGGATGATACGACAACTCATAAATTTGTTGTCATATCATTTGATGCAAAATGTGCTAGAGTTGCTCTAGAAAAAATGATTATTATTGATGAATTGTATTTTAGGTTTGTTGAGGGTGAGGGATTTAAAGGTTTTATGGATGAAATTTGTCCTAAGTTTCATGTGCCATCTCATCAAACAATTTCTAGGGATGTGTTTCAACTTTATTTAGAAGAGAAAAAAGTTCGAGAAACCTTTATTAGTAAAAACCAAAGAGTTTGTGTTATTAATGATTGTTGAACTTCAATTCAAAATATTTATTATATTTGTCTGATTGCTCATTATATTGACAAAGATTGGGTATTGCAAAAGAGAATTATAAACTTTTATCAAGTCAAAAATCATAGAGGTGATATAGTTGAAAGCGTGATAAACAGAGTTTGCATGATTGAGGCATATGTAAGGTATATATCTTAACTCTTGATTGTGCTTCCTCAAATAATACTGGAGAAACCTTTTATTAGTAAAAAGCAAAGAGTTTTTGTTATTAATGATTGTTGGATTTCAATTCAAAATGTTTATTATATTTGTCTCATCGCTCATTATATTAACAAAAATTGGGTATTGCAAAAGAGAATTATAAACTTTTGTCAAGTTGAAAATCATAAAGGTGATACGGTTGAAAGTGTGATAAAACGAGTTTGCGTGATTGATGCATATGTAAGGTATATACCTTAACTTTTGATAATGCTTCCTCAAATAATACTGTTGTGTTATACTTGAAAAGAAAGCTAAAAAAATGAAATGATGGACTTGTTATGAGTGAGAAGTTCTTTCATGTATGATATTGTTCTCACATTTTGATCTTGGTTGTAAGAGAATAACTTAAAGATCTTCATAATACTATTTTGAGTATCCGTTGTGTAGTAAGATATGTTACTTCTCTTTTGAGATTACCAAAGTCCAAATTTGTACTGCTAAGAAAAATGTAGAGTCCATAGGAAGTATCGTGTAAGATGTGCCAGTAAGATGGAACTCCAAATATCTACGTTACAATATTCTTTTGATTTTCAAAAAGCATTTGAACGTCTAGAAGAAGAAGAATGAATAAACTTTACTTCGTACTTTAATGAGGAGTGATTTAGTGTTGGGCCTCCAACAATAGATAATTAGAAGAATGTTAGTATTTATATTAAATTTTTGAAGACTTTCTACGAATCTACATTAATATTCAGTGCATCATGACTTAACCACAAGAAGTAATAGGAAGGATTTTTTCATCTGAAGAAGCAAGAAAGATGAAAATTCTTAAACGCTTAGAGGAGAAAAATAGTTTGAAGTTGAAAACTGAGATTGAGAAATATTTAAACATCCCATGTGAAAGTATCATGTTGGATAAGTTTAATATCTTAAAATGGTGGAAGTCAAATTATTTTAGGTTTTCTATCATTTCTCTTATTGTACGAGATGTGTTAGTAGTTCAGGTTTTACTTGTTGTATCAGAGTAAACTTTTAGCACAAAAGGGCATTTTTTTTTTTTTTTTTAATCAATTTAAGAGTTCTCTTAATTCTAAAATGATGGAAGCATTAGTGTGTACTCAAAATTGGTTTATCCTACTATTAATAATAAGTTTGATGTGGCTCTAAGGGAATACATTGATGACCTCGAGATATATGAAGATATTAATTAAGGTAATTGTATTAATTAAAATAATTTTCTAATTTCATTTTATAAATATTGTTATCTAATGATATATGATTTTATTTGCTGTAGAGTTCGTCAAAGACATTACATTGATTATTGAGGAATGATGATGAATAAGTTTCTTCACGTTGGTTAAAGGATTAAGCGTGAAAACTATTTTTTACATTATTAAATGTATTTTTTTTACATTTAAATATAATATTTTTTAATGCAGTTGAGAATTTTATGAAAGCTTTGCTATTAGTCTGATGAATTTTGGGTTATTTATTTTCTCAATCATTGTTATGAACTTAGGTAAACTTTTTAATATTCTAAAATATAGACTGTAATTGTTTTGAATTTTTTATAAATTAATGTATTATTATATTTTATTGATTTTTTTTTATAACTCTAGACTGTAATGAATTTTATGGTGATATTTGTATTAGCTTGGAACAATAATAATATACTTGGAGCAGTAATTTCTTTTTTAGCTTCTTTTAAATATCCTTAGAAGTTGGAATAGTAACTTCTTATGAATTGGATAGTCTTAAGTTGTTCATTATTTCATATAATTTTATAATTATTTATCTGTCAGTTGCTAATATTATGCTATCAAAACCATTTTTGCTTGTGGAATTTTGTTTCTTATGCTAGAATCCTTCTATTTTAATATATAGACGATTATTTATATTACAGAAAAGAAAGAACAAAATGGAACAAACAGATTTCAGAAGTAGTGGAAATGATATGATAACCTTTCATTAATCCTTGTACTTATATACAAGAGTTAGTTACAAACTAACCAGAACTCAATTAGCTAACTATAGTCCTGCACGTGGACATACAACAACCATTAGATCATAACAACCTTACTATCCTATAACAAATTAATTATACAATTTAGTAGTCACCCTTAAACGAAAAATCCTCCCTAAAACTCTAGTTTAGGTAACACCAGGAGTTTGTGCTTCAATTTAAGAAACTTACTAGTAGGTGGGGCCTTTGTAAGAGCATTTGCTATATGATGCTCAGTAGAAACATGCTTAACCTCTAGCTCTTGCTTCACAACCTACTCCCTTAGAAAATAAAAATCGACCTCAATGTGCTTGGTACGAGCATGCATCATAGGATTTTTGGCCAAATGTTCAGTGCTGACATTGTCACAAAACACAACAGGTGAATGATGACACACAAAACTTAATTCTCGTAACAAGGACAGCCATAATATTTCTGCAGTAATCAAGGCAAGTGCTTGATATTTCAATTTAGTGCTTGATCTGGAAACAACTTTCTGCTTACTAGAGCACCAAGAAATTAAATTGTTACCAAGAAATACATAGTAAGCACCAGTACTCCTCTTATCATCACAACTGCCAGCCCAATCGGCATCACAAAAACCTACCAACTCAAGCACTTCAGTTTTCTGCAAGAGTAGCCCATGAGAGATTGATGCACAAAAACTTGATAACCAAATTTGTAATTTATAAAAGTTCGCAAGTACACGAGTCACTTGTAGTAAGCGACAAGTATACTCCCAAGATCGTCTCTCAAAGGAATTGCGGTGGTTTTTAAAAGAGTCAAATGTAATCCAAAACATAACAATTAAATAAATTCTAAACACTCTAATCGAAGGTTGGTTTTGTAAATGGTTTCTAAAATCATAAAAATACTAAAACAATAAAAGTAAATGCGTGAAAGTTTTGTTGAAACGATGAGATGAACGAGTGTGGGAAATTGGTTAGTAAACTAATTATGGATGAGTTGATTTATGTGGTTTTGACAATTAAGCACAAAAAGTAGAATTTAATGATTATTTTCTCTAACCTTAGAAAATCCCAAATCAATGGTGATTTTCCCTTAATTAACTAATTAGCTTCTTTGATCCAAACCGTTAATTAGTTAATTAGCCTTAAACCTAGGAAAATAGTTTAATCACCTAATTCAAGACAAATCAATGCACTTAAACTAGGCTCATGCTCAAGAGTGCTCAATTGAATTCAGATGGCATTTCTAAAACTCAACCCTAAAATGTTTCATACATTCACAAATCAAATTGGCCAGCAATAATTGATGAACATACGTATTAAGAACAATGACTATGAATTAAATTACTTAATCATAAAATTATCCACACAAACAATCATCCAATCATAGTTACATCACCAAAATCCAACACATAAAGAGTTTAGCTACTCATAATGAAATCCAAATCAATATTTTTCATTACAAATAACATTCTATGAGTTCTTAAAGAGAGAAGAGATTACAAACAATAAATTACCCCACTTCCACTCTTAAAACAAGCCCTTGATGTTGGATGATCGCCTTCTTCAAGATTGTTGATGGAGCTTCAATGGAGGAGCATTAATGGAGTAATTTTCTTTCTAAAGAATGTGGAGAAGAAGAAGAAAAATACTATTCATGCTACTGTTCACGAGTTGGTAGAGGCTGAATAATCATATAATCTGTTGGAGGCTGGAGATGATAATGTGTCCAATTAGGTTTTCCTTTTTGTAAGGGTTTCCAAAAAGAATTCGTGCGTGTGTGGCTGGGGGAATTGCAATCTGCGCGCGCGCACTGCGACGCGCCTTTTTCCATGCCGTAGCGCAGCATGTGATACTGATTTACGAATAAAAACAGAAACCTCCCCGCCGCGGCATAACTTTTCCTCGCCGCGACGCGCAATGTTTTTATGATTTCCCAACATGCAACCCGAGAGCCTCTCGCCGCGGCACACAATTCCTTCGCCGCGGCGCGCCTTGCATGTAATAGTGTACATGGTATGTACATGCTTTGCTGATTCTCGATGTAAGGCTTACGTCCCTCAATGTAATGCTTACATTTTTAAACACTTTTGCTCTCTTTTTTCACATTTCTTCCCAAACCTACTTTAACCTACAAAACAATAAAATACCCTCCAAAACAAGATTATATTAAGATTAAATGCATAATAGATGCTTAAAAACATAACAAATAGTAGGTCAAAATAATGTTCATGAGAGATAGTACCTTTCAAGTACCTCAACACTCTCTTGGCAGTTCCCCAATGAATATCTGAAGGACTCTGAAAGAGTTAACATAGTTTATTGACTATATAGGCTATATTTGGTCTGGTTATAGTGCAATACTATATGCTCCAACAACACTTTTATATAGTATGGGATCCTCCAAGGAGTACGATCGAACTTGGACATAACCTTGCTTGAATAGAGTGTTGTAATCCACTCCTACCCAACAGATCCCTAACATACTTATGCTGTGAGAGATGAAGACAAGTGGGAGTACATTGGACTTCAATATCAAGAAAGAAGGATAAGTCACCAAGCTCCTTTAAAGAGAACTCTTTCTTGAATAGATCAATGAATGTAGCAATCTATAGAGAATCATTACCAGTCACTATGATATAATCTACATAAACCAAGACAATAGTGATAGTAGTATAGGCATTTTTAAAAAATAAAGACACATCTGACTTAGAAATCAGAAAACCCAAAGAGACTAAATAGTTGCTCAATTTTTGAAACCAAGTTCTAGGAGCTTGTTTAAGGCCATACAAAGCCTTTTTAAGGTTACAAACCATAGACTCCTTAGACTGAATCTCAAAACCTCTAGGTTGAGTCATATAAACTATCTCTTCAACATCACCATTCAAGAATGCATTATTCACATCGAGTTGCTTAATATCCCAATCCTTAGACAAAGCAACACTCAAAACCAACCTCACAGTAGTATGCTTAACTACAAGACTGAAGGTCTCAAAGTAATATATGCCTTCAATTTGATGAAAACCATTTGCCACAAGGCGTGACTTATATCTGTCAACCTCACCAGAAGGTTTCCTTTTGATCTTGTAGACCCACTTGTGGTCAACCACCTTCATATCATATGTAAATGGAGCCAACACCAAGTGTTATTTTTAAGAAGAGCTTCATATTCGTCCCTCATAGAGTCAACCCATACTTGATTCTAACTAGCCCCTTTGAACGTGCAAGGTTCAACATCAGGTGGAAGAGTATCAAGTATGATACTATAACCAAGCTTGGGCTTCATAATACCACTCTTAGATCTAGTAGTCATTGAATGAGTGTTAACATGTGGCAAAGGTAAATCCACAACCAAAGGTATCTCAAGTAAGGGAATGAGAGAAGTACCAGACTCTTGAGAGAAAGATTCTGAAGTAGGAACTAAAGATGGGGACTGAGGTGAACCATGTATGGGAGAGACACAAGGTGCATTAGAAACAATAGGTGAGACACTACGAGAAGCAAGTGGCTCAAGAAGAAGTGAGGAAATATAAGAGACTGGAACAGGCAACAAGCAAAACACCTCATGTTGAAAAGAGTTGAACTCTTCATCATAACATTGTTGCAAAAAAGGAAACTGATATTCATGAAACTCCACATGTCGTGAAGTGATAATCTTCCCAGTAAAGACATCAAGGCACAAACAGCCCTTATATTGAGAAGCATACCTGAGGAAAACACTCAAGGTAGACCTAGGCTCCAGCTTATGTTTGACAACAGCTCTTAAGCATGGAAAAAAAAAATTATAATATGGTACCCGTTCATAGAGCACTTCATAAGGCAACAAAAACTGCATAATAGAATAGGGAAGTCTGTTTTGAATGTAGACTGCAGCTCTACACGCATAGGACCAATACTTGACAGGAAAAGCTCCTTGAAAAAGCAAAGCAAATCCACATTCAACCACTCTTCTGAGTCTACTTTCAACATAACCATTTTGTTCTAAGGTATAGGGACACGTGAGTCTATGATCAACACCAAGAGCACCCCATTCACTAGTCAAAAATTGGAGTTTACCCCCACTATCACTCTGAACAGCCTTAATAAGACACTGAAATTGTCACTCAATCATAGCCTTGAACAAGGTCATAACAAGCTTTGTTTGATTCTTAGTAGTAAGAAAATATATCCACATGAATTTAGTATTGTCATCAACTAACAATAAAAAAATATTTTGCACCAGTTACAGATTGCACAGGAGAGGTCCAAAGATCAGCAAAAATCAAGTCAAAAGGCTTTATTGATTTACTTTCACTTGCTTTAAATAGAAGTTTATGTGCCTTAGCAATAGGACACATGACACACTTATGCGAGTCTTTGTTAACTTTACAAGAAAGACCATACAATTGAGCAAGTTTATTCAAAATCACATCTGAGGGGTGACCTAATCTAGCATGCCAATTGACAACATTACCTGCATAGCTACTAAATAAAGATTGAATTGGAAGGCATATAACATTCACTGTAGATGGAAGTGAAGAAGGAGTATCACCAATTTGACAAAGTCCTCCTTCAGATCTGCCTTGGAAGATAATCTTCTTGGTTGAAGGTTCCTTGATACAGAAAAATTCAGGATGAAACTCAACAAATATTGAGATATCATGACAGAGCTTGTGCACAAATAACAAATTGGATGAAGCTTGTGGAGCATGCAAGAAGTTTTTCAAGAGAAGTTCATGATCAGAACAAGTAATAACACTAGTCCCTACATGCTAAATAGGAAGTTTAGAACCATTACCAACCATCACTGCTTCATTGCCAGTGAATGGAACCAAACTTCCTGCATGTGTAGCATCACTTGTCAAGTGATGAGTAGCTCCACTATCTAGCATCCAGCTTGGATCCTCTCCATGCATTTGTTCATGAACCTCAGCAGATATGGCCACAGGTGAACAACCACTCTTTCCAAGCAACAAATCTCTCAACTGAAAACAGTGAGATGCAACATGACCAGCCTGGAGCATATCTGACACATAGTCTTTTCTTTATCACCAAACTTCTTCTATTTTCCTCCCTTAAAACCTCCACCATTGTTCAGATAAAAAGGTTTGGATTGCATACAACTAGATTGAATGAAGTCTTGGAGATTCCAAGGTTTGTTGCTATGGCTTTTGGATGAGTACTGAGAACTTCCCTGAACATTCATTGCACTAAATTTGGCCATATTTGCTTGCAGAACTTGTTGTTCTTCAATTCTGGATAGTTCAAGAATGACTAGCTCCTCTATGAGTAACAAATTATATATCTCAAACAGTGAGGGTTCTTCTACTCTCATATTCATGGATGTTACAAATCCCTTATAATCCACACCATGACCACGAAAAAGATACATTACAACTTCTCTAACTCTTTCACCCACGGCTGCTAGATGATTAGCAATAGCTTTCACCTTATTAAATAAATCTTGAATACTGGAATGATCCTTACAAACCTACAACAACTGTGTTCTCAACTCCATAACACGAGCACGTGATGAAGAATTGAAAGAATTTTCCAAATCACTCAACATCTACGCAGTAGATACATATACAGAATTGTACACTTGCACTGCATCTCTTTTGAGACTGAATTGTAAATCCAACTATTCAACAGGTTGTTTCGTTGGTTCCAGATCAAGAACACAATACTCATCTTCTTAACCCTATTCTCAGTGAGAAAACGAGAATGAGCTTGAATATTTAGATCAAGAACATCATCAAGTCCATACGCTATAGCTGAACTCATAAACTGCTCCCTCCAAATCAGATAGTTCATTCTATCAAGCTTGATTGACATAACTAAACAATTAGGCAGCGAAGAAACACTAACACCAGGTGCTGCAGAAGCCATTGTTGAATGTTGTGTAGTTTCTTGAGCTTGAGGATCACTGCTCATTTCACATGATCAAACTTTCTAATTCAAGAAAAAACTAACGCAACTTGCTCTCATACCATACAAAAAAGCAAGAACAAAATGGAGCTAATAGACTTAGGAAGTAGTGGAAATGATCTGAATAGTTATACAAGAGTTAGTTACAAACTAACTAACCAGAACTCAATTAGCTAATTATAGTCCTACAAGTGGACATACAACAACCATTAGATCATAACAACCTAACTATCCTATAACAGAATAGTTATATAGTTTAGTATATACGTATATTTTAAATTTTATCTCAATGTAGTATTATTATTCTAAACTCAGCTTTTTATATATATATATATATATATATATATATATATATATATATATATATATATATATATATATATATATATATATATATATATATATATATATGTTCACAGTTAACTTTTCAAACGATAATAATAATAGTGAATAAGTTATGATAATTATCAGTTAAGCATATAAAATTAACTTTTCAAACGCTAATAATAATAATAAATAATTAATGATGACTATTGTTTGTACGGTCAAGCATATAACTTTATATATATAGTCAAGCATATATAAAATTATATACTTAAATATATTTTTAAGATATAATTTTATATATGCTTGACTATATATATATATATATATATATGAGATTCAAACTAATGGTCAAAATGCTGACCGACTTTTTAGATATAGATGTTTGGAAGAAAAGGTAATTAATGTGCATAACTATTGCTATTTTGCTTCATTATTTTTGTTAGACAAGTACGATCTATTGACTATTGGTGGGTTTGGATCAATATTTTGGTTTTTCTTTGTAGTTTTTGAGTGAAAGACAATGGATATGGAAGATGTTTACAGCGGAAAAAACAAAATTAATGTTACTTATGAAAAGCCAATTACATATATTGCTCATCTTTATAGATTTAATATTTTGATGATAAAGAATTTGAAAAGTAATTGCGTTTTCTTTGTAATCCCTTTAGAAAAATAATTTGTTTTCGATATATGATTGAAAATTCCACATCCTTTTATAGAAATTTCACTCGTTTAGACGATTTTTTTTTTTCCTCAAAATGATCATTCAAAATCTTATTCACCATTAAAAGATGATTATGCTTTCTTGCCGAAACGATGTCACAATCATCAAATTCTAGAGATACAAACTTAACAAGCCAGTTGATTCCACCATATAATTATCATTTTATCTTTTATTTCACCCTCAAATTTTAGATATAGCATAAAACGTGTTTGCTTTATAAAACCATGATATAGTTTTTTTTTTTTTTTTAAATCTAAAACCATAAAATAGTTTGAAGAGCGTCAAGGGAAAGATGGAAAGTAGGAACCATAGTCTTTCTTTTTAAATTGAAATAGAAAGATCAATCGAGTGCTTAGATATCTAATTCATTATTAAATTAAATGATAGGGAGATATATTTAATATAATTATAGTTATTTTAGAAATATAATTTTTTTTTTTACTTAAATAATGCGTGCCTTTAGAATTACACTAATTTAATTTCTATTCATATATCTTTATATATTGCCAGAGAAACGATTGGACTAGCTAGCTTGACATATAATACAATTAAAACATATAGCTATTGCTGCACAGTATTCAAAGAACGTATTCAGATGCAACCAAGGATCAAAGTATTGACGTTTACGAAAATCTGATTTTACTAAAATATCTATTGATATAAAAAGCTTGAATAAGTTTATTCCTTGACAAATTTTGTCGGTAATATTACTCATAAATTTTCACAAACAATTTCTTCTAGAAGAAGAAAAATATGCAACTATTAAAATTATTGTTGGAAAATATTTTCCTTTTCTGATAAATTTTCTTCGAAAAAATAGGGCACCAAGATTTCTCTCCAAACTTTCTACGACAAACAATTAATTTATTGATGAATTAATATCTACCACAAAATTTCATCCTAAAAAAATATTATATTAGAAAGTAAGTTTATTATTCGATAGAACTTTTGGCCACAAAATTAGGTCCTTTTAACGAAAAACATTATTTGTCTAGAAAAATATTGTCGTCAATAAATTATTTTTAGTTAAATTGTATATCATAATTTTTTTTATATAAAATTTTATTTTTAATTTTTTAAAGTAAAAAAAAAAATATATGTTCATTTTTTATAATGTAAATAAATATATATTTTTTAGTATTAGTCAAAATAAATATATATTTTTTTCACTGAGAGAATTAAAAATAAAATTAATTAAATAATTGTGTCATTTATGCATCAAAGAAAATATATTTTTGTAGTGTAGTTACTCGTTTGGAGTTCTCAAACCTTATTTTAAAATTTTTTTCTAATTTAAAATTTTTCAAGAATACATTAAATTTAACAAATATAACATTTTAAAATTTAAAAAATATATATTATATTACATTAATTTATAAACTATGATGCAAAATGCAACTTTTGACAAATAATTTTTAGACAAGCATGTAGCTTAATTTGTTGATTTGGTCTGTGAAGATTTAAGGTAACATGTATGAATAACCTTAAATATTGGTCAGGGTACAATATATGTGTCATATACCCTAAGTCGAGTCAACTAATTACATTTATGTTTTAAACATAAATTAACAACTAGGATATTTGATACTTAATAAATTAATAAAAATTGTTAATTTTAACTATTACGACTTTCTAGTTGTTTTTAATTGAAATTATGGCTAGTTAATTAAGGTTACAACTTGTTTAACTAATAAATTGCCACAAATATTTGTGGCAAAATGGCTACAAAACTTCTACATTCGTGGCAAACTTATTGGCGGCGTTTTTTCATTTTGGCGCCAAAATTTAACAAAAAATTACTACAAACTTTTGTGGCTAAATTTACTTCCATTTTATAAGTTAAATTTCTATATATTTTAACAATATTTCGTTATATATTAATACAAAATTAAAAATAATTATAACTAATTTATTTTTGTATAATAGTTGGAGGAGTCTTTTATGTGGTTCATATTAATTAAGCATAAAATTTTGCTAAAACTATTCGTCCTAATTTGCTACAAGATTTCGTAGTTCAAAGTTTGTTACGAATTTCTTGGCAAGTCACTACGAAAATATGAATAATTGTAGCTAAAGTTTTAGCGCCAACTTGAAAAAATATTGGCAGCAAATATAGGTATGAACTAAAATTAAGTAAAGTATGAACCTGATGTTAAAGTGATTAACATCAAATAATTCTGTTACTGCAGTCTGCAAACTACTATAGCTGTCATTTGTATCTTTTATAATGTCTTCTTGTATATTTCTTTTCAATTATGCTGAATCGAAAACTCTACACTTATAATCTTTATCTTGGATAACATATATATATATATAATAAACTTTTCAAGTAAATGGGGTTAAAATGTTGATTGAATATAAAGATAGATGTATAATACGAATAGACTAAGAGCCATAAAAAAAAATTACATAGCACTTAAAAAATGGATAATATCATAAATAATATCTGACTTTTTAACAAAAACTATAATGTATAAATCGATAAAATTATATCGTGGATAATATTTAATTAAAGAAATATTACATATTTATTAAGTTTGCACAAATACATATACAACTTTAAGCATCGAAGATCTCGTAGTTTGAAAAACACTAATTAATCTCCATCAATGAAAGCTCCTAATTAAAAAGAAAGGACAAGTTCGTTCACAACTTTTTCATCTCTACCCAACTATGATTGGCTTTTTTACTTCTTGCCTGAGATCATCATGACATGGGATTGCGTTGATTCACTATTTGTTCTGATGGTTCATACTTGTAGGTATCTTGACTTCTTTTTTTCCTAGCACATCTATGCATCTAGATTGATGAAACGAGTGTTTCAATCTTTAATTTCTAATGAGCAAAGTCTTCATCTTTATCTGATTATATGAAAGAAAAAAATTTCAAAATAAAGTGACTGAAATGGTATTAATTACACACTATTTTTTTTGGGGGTCAAAATTACAAGCTTCATTGACCTAATGAAATGTCGTGGCAGATTTGATTTTCATTTATAATTTAATGTTCAGCAGCTTTCTCAATGACTAAGAGGTGTTAAAAGAGGCCGGGTAGCACGGCATTAGCCGGCCCGTCAAATTAGGATGCTATGGCTCGTTAATTAACGTGTACAAGAATTATAGAGAAGAAGATGAATGAAGAAACAGTGAAGATGAAGTACTGTATTTCATTACTTAAAATATGTACAAAAAGTATGCTTATATACATAAGTCCAAAGCTATCTTATTGGTAGTTATAAGTAACCAATCACAAAGCACTAATACTAACAGCATAACAGAAACTAATAGCTCACTTATTTATACGTAACAAACTAGTAGTTAAGAATATTCCAACAGCCCCCCATCAAACTAATGGTTTGGGTAGAACCAGAAGTTTGATTTTGAGAGAGTGAAATTGTGGAGAGGGTAAAGGCTTAGTCAAAATATCAGCCACCTGATGACTAGAAGAAACATGTTCAAGGAGAAGTTGCTTCTACAGTACTTGTTCGCGTATAAAATGCTGATCAAGTTCAATATGTTTAGTACGAGCATGTTGCACTGGATTTTTAGCTAAACACTGAGCACTTTGATTGTCACAATAAAGAATAGGAGGAGCAGGAATAGGCAAATGTAACTCAGAGAAAAGTGACCGAAGCCACAAAAGTTCAGCAGTAGCACAAGCCATGGCACGATACTTAGATTCAGTACTGGAACGAGATACTGTTTTCTGTTTGCCAGTGTGCCAAGATATGAGATTCATACCAAAAAATACACAGTAAGCACCTGTTGACCGTCGATCATCAATAGACGAGGCCCAATCAGCATCACTATAAGCTGTCAACATTAGAGAATCAGAAGGAAAGAAAGCAAGTCCATGGGAGTTGGTACCTTTTAGATACCTGAGCAAGCGCTTAACTGCACCCCAATGAACATCAGACGGTTGAGACATAAACTGGCACAATTTATTTACAGCAAAAGAAATATCAGGCCGTGTGAGAGAACAGTACTGTAACCCACCAACAATACTTCTATACAAAGCAGCATCATCAACAGAAAGAGTTGTGCCATCAGATTTGCTCAGCCCTTTACCAGTGGACATAGGTGTGTCACTCTCTTTAGAATCAAGCAAACCACTCCTATCTAAGAGTTCCCTGATGTACTTCTGCTGATTGAGATATAACACCTTATCATGAAACACTACCTCAATACCTAAAAAATAATTGAGGGTGCCTAAGTCCTTTAAGGCAAACACTGAGTGTAGCTTACTTACAAGAGTCTCCACTGCACATGAGTTGCTGCCTGTGATGATTATATCATCAACATAAATCAACACAACAGTATAAGCTTCAGAAGAATCTTGAATAAACAAAGATGAATCTGATATAGCACCAACAAATCCAAATTCCAGTAAACACATGCTCAACTTAGAGAACCAAGCACATGGTGCTTGTTTCAGACCATACAAAGCTTTAATAAGCTTACAAACCAAGCCATTTCCTTGCTCAAAACCAGGAGGTTGCATCATATAAACATCTTCAGTCAACTCCCCATTTAGGAAGGCATTATTAACATCCACTTGTCTAAGAGGCCACCCTTTAGATACAGCAAGAGTCAATATAATCCGAATAGTTGTGGGCTTGACAACAGGAGAAAATGTCTCAAAAAAATCAACACCTTCAATCTGCAAGAACCCCTTAGCAACTAATCTGGCCTTATACTTGTCTAAAGTTCTATCAGCCTTAATCTTAACTCTGAACACCCATTTACATCCAATGGCTTGCTTTCCAACAGGTAAAGAGACCAACTCCCAAGTCCCATTCTTTTTTAGAGCTTCAAACTCTAATGCCATGGCATGCTTCCACTCAGGTATTTTAAGTGCTTCCTTATAACTCCTAGGTTCAGGTAACACAACAGAACCATGAATAGTGAAGGCACGTATCTTGGGCTTAGAAATGCTAGACTTGGATCGGGTAAGCATACTATGGGTATTAGGAGCATTATTTGAATTAAGAGAAGTATTAGACAAAGCCTCATCAGTAGAAGAAAAAGGAAGATCAATTGAGAGATTAAGTGTATTGGACGGCAAAGGAGGTATAGAAATTGAATCAACAATTGGAGATAAAGAACTAGCTGTTGGCATAGGAGATTGAGACAACACATGAGAAGGTGAAGATGACAAAACATTGTCTGTGGTGGGATTTAAAGGTGATGGGGACTGCTCATTAACGGGCAAAAAATCAGATTGCAAAAAAGGCAAACTAGTAGTAGGCAAGCTAGACATACTAGCTGGTGGAATATCACAACGGTCAAAAGAGGAGGTCCCAATAGTTTGACTCACAGAAGATAAGGACACAGCAGATTTATTAGATAGAGAAGGTACTTGTAAAACAGATTGAGTAGATATCTCATTTTCTATTCGGCTAGAAGATGACATATAAGACAAAAAAGGAAAAATGGTTTCATTGAATACAACATGCCTACTGATATAAAATTTATCAGCTTTAATATCATAACAAATATACCCACGTTGCTTTGCTCCATAGCCCAAGAAAACACACTCAGTGGAACGAGCTTCAAGTTTATTTTTGGTATAAGGCCTCAAACAAGGGAAACATTGAACACCAAAAATTTGAAACTGAGTAAAATCACACTTCTTAAGATAAAGCACTTCATAAGGAGACTTCTGACCAAGCACTTTTGATGGCAATCGATTAAGCAGAAAAACAGCTGTTTTGAACGCATAAGGCTAAAAATGAAAGGGAGCATGGGATTGAAACAGTAATGCTAGACCTCTTTCAACAATTCTACGATGTCTAGATTCCACAACACCATTTTGCTCTGAAGTGTGTGGACATGTGCATCTATGTATGACACCCTCCTTCTCAATAGAAGATACAAGAGGTTTAAATTCAGTTCCCCCATCTGTTTGTTGATGAGTGCTCAAAAAGCACTAATATTTCGTGATTAATTATGCTTGATTGATTGATATATAGATTTATTATGACTATTATTTCGATTATTTTCATAAATCTATCCATTCGGAGTCACGGGTATATTTTAATGCATTTCAGGTGTTTTTAGCGTCAAATGATTCAAATGATGAAAACACGCAAAGACAGAACACCTACGGCGCTCGGATCACGAGTTACGGACTAATCAAGACGAATATGTAAGCCTTACATATAGTGCCATCACATATGTAAGGGGGGACGTGAAAAGAAGGAAAGCATTGCGCGCCGCGGCGAGAGAATTGCATGCCGCAGCGTGAGGCTCTCGGGTTTGATCCTGAAAACATAGAAGCATTGCGCGCCGCGGCGAGGGAATTGTATGCCGCGGCGGGGAGCTCTCGGGTTTTTGCATATTTTCCAAATTTTGTGTTGCGCCGCGGCGGGGAAAATGTATGCCGCAGCGCGCCTATTCCTATTGCAATCAGGAATCCCTTACATCTATAAAAACCCCCTTAGACCCCCTTTACAAACACAACTCGAAATAACTTGACCAATTCATACACAACTCTTCCTCTTCTCAATTTTGCGACCCAAACACGACATTCAATCAGTTTTGAGAGCGTTGCCACATTATAACGAAGCGAGAGACAATATTCTAAGGATTCAAGGAAGCTAACGACAATCGAAGATAAAGCTTACGGAGAAGTACGTCAACCAATCCATAAGCGGTATTTAGATTTAGGTTTTCCTTGTTGTTATAGAATTAATTCATCTTCTTTATTTGTTAAAGTGTATGATCATATTTTATTTGTCTATGAATAATAATATGAACATGTCTGGCTAATTTAATTATGGATGTTTAGTTTGTGTTGCCATGTTTGCTAGAATTGTGTATGGTGTATCTTTTTGACTTATGAATAAAATACTTTTTGATTAAGAGCATGTTTAAATGTTTGATTATGAATAATCATGGGCCCATTTGATGTTCATAGTTAGATTGAAAAACCTAAGAATTTAGTTAGAGGAACGTCACCTTAACTCTATTCCGAAACACTTAATCAAAGATTCAAGTTAGTGACTTAGTCATAGCATTAATTTGATTGGCATGTTTTCCTTGCGCATAATTTGATTGCTATTTAATTTACCCCCGCCAAAGGCAGTTAATTAGTTAATCAACAAAGAGACCTACCCCCGCCAAAAGGAGTTTCGTAATTAAAAGGAAAGCCGGTAGTTTTGTTTATATAGGACGTTCATGTATCTCACCATACCTTTTCGATGCAAACATGGTTAACCAAGCTAAACGTCCATACATCCTCTATTGATATTTGATTTGATTGATTGTTTGATTGCGATCTTGTTTTCATTTGATTGTCGTATGATTGTTCTCGTTACCAAAAACAAACACTTTTTTTACAGTTTTACTTGCTTTAGAATTCTAGTTACTTAGAGTTTCAGTTTCACTAGAACTCTATTTAATTAGTCTTTTATTTTCATTAGAACTCTGTTTAGATTAAAAGTTAGTTATTTAAAACCACTGCAATTCCTTGAGAGACCGACCTTGGAAGTTGCTTGTCACTTTACTACGAGTGATTCGTACACTTGCGAGTACACATTTTAACACATCATTTGTATAGCTAGGATGTGCTTGGAAAATTGCTTCTCAACCATAGCTTTAAAATAAAGAAAAACGTGGAAGTTTGATCTTTTGTCTTTAAAGGAAACAACCATATGAATCTACTATGATCATCAACCACAGAAAGAAAATACTTGTCATCATTATATGAAAGCTTTGGAGATGTCCAAAGATCTAAGTACAACAAAGTAAAAGGAATAGCACCTCTATCATGTTTTATAGAAAATGGCAATTTGTGAGACTTAGCAACTTGACAAGAGGAGCAAAAAACAGCTTCTCTAGACAAATTAGGAAGAGAAATACCATTTGAGTGAAGCACCTTGAGTGTTGTATCAAATGATGGATGGCCTAATTTTTGATGCCAATGTTGATACATGGAAATGGACTTTTCTGCAGCAGAGACAAATACTGAGCCATTATCCACACTAGGAGCAACATGACAAACACCAATAGTGGAGTCATTTTTACTTACAGTTCCAGCAACTTCATACAACCCATTTCTACTAGTCCCACGAAGTATGATCTCCTTGGTCACACGGTCCTTCACAAAGAAAGCATTAGAGTGGAACTCAATAAACACAGGGTTATCAGAACATAAATGCTGAACAGACAATAAATTGGTAGAGGCACTAGGAGTATGTAGCAAATTAGTGACAGCCAAATTGCAATTATTACGAGTTTGCAAAACACCAGATCCTACACTAGAAATTGGTAATTTACAACCATTTCCAACAAGAATACCTGCAGTGCCCTCATATGAAGTTGAATGAGGAACATTCGACTTAGTGGGAGTTAGATGATGACTTGCACCTGAGTCAAGAAGCCATTTTTGAGTTGAAGGATTACTAGTACTAGTAGACATAGCAGTCATTGCACTTGGTTCAGAAACAGTAGAAGAATGAGGCTTCCCAAGCAACACATCTCGAAGCAAGAAACAAGAAGCTGCTACATGGCCTAGTTTGTCACAAATTTGACATACAGGTTTGTCTTTCTTGACATGTTTAATCTGATTTCCTGAGTTAGTATCACCCTTTGAGTGGCCAGAGTTTCTTTGTTTCAAGAAACTATGAAAGTTCCATTGAGATTTGATGAGATCGGGACTGATATAGAGTATATAGAGAGAGTAGCTGCAAATTGGACAAAAATAGCATGAATTGGTACTGATACGAATCGTTTTGGATTACAACTAAACATTACATTTACAAAATTATCCTCATTAATTGGATTTAGGTCTGAAAAAAAAAAAAAAAAAGCTTTAATCTTTCTCTTTCGTTCTGTCCCATCTTTCTCTCTCGTTCTCTTTCGTTTTCAATGAAAAAATTATTTCTTCTTCAGATCTGGGAGAGAGCTAAGGTTGTTTATGGCAATGAAGACACTCTTGAAATTCCCTCTTTTGATATTTGAGTGAAAACCTACTGAACCCACTTCTTGTTTTGTGCTCTCTCTCTCTTTAACTGCTGAAAACGATGATGAACAGTTTCGTTTCTGTAAACTGTACGTATATTATCAAAATTTATGGAAACCTTATATAATTTTTGGATAACATACGTACAGTTTACAGAAATTATATAAGATTTCCAGAAATTTGGATAACATACGTACAGTTTACAGAAATTATATAAGATTTCCAGAAATTTGGATAACATACGTACAGTTTACAGAAATTATATAAGATTTTCATAAATTTTGATAACATACGTACAGTTTACAGAAATTTCGATAACATACGTACAGTTTACAGAAATTTAGAAAACATTCTACAAAAAACGCAAAGAGGCGAGGAATTATGATCGAAGAAACTTGACCAGAAAGATTAACACGAAATTGATACGCGGGAACAAAAATGTAAATTTACACAGCAAAAACGACGTCGTGAATCGATACAAGGCAAAAATTCCGTCTGAAGCATTGGGCCTCTATTTCACATCTTTATTTCAGATTTGATGCTAGATCCTTGACCATTAGCACTATGCCTAGAAAAAGACTTACTAGTATTGGATCCTTTATAATTCTTATGAAAAGAAGCCACATTAGCATGAGGCACAAAATCTTGTCCAAAACCTTCAGATTGACACAACATCCTCTCAAAAGTTTCTAACTGATTATGTAGAACACCAACCGAAGGACTCACTTGTGTCATATTAAAAGTAGTCACAAAGGTGAGATACCTTGGTCCAAGCCCATTGAGAATATACAGCACCAATTCTCTCTCAGGAATCAACTCTCCAGCTGCTGCCAAGTGATCTGCTATTGTCTTAGCTTTGAGTAAGTAATCGCCTACAGTAAGTTCATTCTTGACTAATGTTTGAAGTCGTCCCCTTAACTCCATGACTCTTGACTGTGTAGTGTTGCTGAATCTCTCTTCAAGAGAGATCCATTGATCTCTTGCAGAATTTCTACCAACTAACACTGCATTAATGCCTTGAGTTACTGAACTGAAAATCCAACTCTTGACAAGAGCATCAAATTGCACCCACGTACTAAGCTGTGGATTAACTATCGTACAATCAACATCAAGAAAAGGCGAAGGCCTTGGCAAGCTACCATTAATAAAGCTCTCTAACCTATATGCCATGATAAAGCAAAGAATCTGATCACGCCAGATCAAATAATTGTTGTCATCTAATTTGACAGAAAGCGCCACACTATTTGGTGGACATGTTGAAAAATTCTGGGAAAGACTCTCAAGAACTGAATTAGAACCCCCTGATTGTGTTAAAGAAGTACCCATAGTTCTGTTCCCAAGAATATCTTTGTTCACAATCCCATCTACATCAGTCTGTAAAATTCTTGAACCAATACCAGCATTTGACGAGGGATGAATGACTTGATTCAACCCAGAAGAAGCAATTGCCGATGGTGTAGAAATAACAGCATCTTTGAATGAGGATTTAGAACCCATTGTGAAAATAGCCCGAAAAGAATCTTTATCAGCTCTGATACCATACAAGAATTATAGAGAAAAAGATGAATGAAGAAACAGTGAAGATGAAGTACTATATTTCATTACTTAAAATATGTACAGAAAGTATGCTTATATACATAAGTCCAAAGCTATCTTATTGGTAGTTATAAGTAACCAATCACAAAGCACTAATACTAACATCATAACAGAAACTAATAGCTCACTTATTTATACGTAACAAACTAGTAGTTAAGAATATTCCAACAACGTGTCATGCTAGTTTTTAATTCTTATACAGACTGTATCGTGCTTTTATTTTTAATCCGTAGACTTTAATGTGCTGTGTTGTGTCCGTTGGGCTATGTTTAAAGAGCTGGCACGACACGTGATCAATTTATTTTATTTTTATTATATATTTATTTAATTATTTAATTAAAAATTATTAATAATGCTTTAAAAAGTTAAAAGTGAGAGTTGAACTCTTAACTTTTATTTGATAGATCGTTAAGAATCTATAGGTTATGTCCAATTTTCATTAAATGTAAAAAAATTTATTTATTTAATTGTACGTTTTTAAATTAATTTTTAAAACAATAAGGCTTTGCATACCGACCTAGTCCAGCCTGTTACAGGCAGAGGGCCATAGGCTGTGCCGTGTTACTCTTTTTAGTTGTCGTGTCGTACCGTGCTGAATATTTAGTGGGTCGTGCCATGTAGGCTCGTGGGCCAACGGGCCGTGCTGTGCCATACCAACTCATTTGACACCTCTACAATGACTCTATTTTTTTGGGGTTCAAAATTACAAGCTTCATTGACCTAATGAAATGTCATTGTTCAATAGCTTTCTCAATGACTCCATTATACTCGAGTGGGATAACTTTGCTAAAAATGTAATTTAACTACATGTATAAAATTAAGGGTTCGAGAGATGAAAAGATATATAATTGTTATTAAAAATCTTTGGCAACAATCTCTGGGAATTAATGACCTAAAATATACCAATTTTGGGTCAAAAATGGTGATTTTTTATTTATCGCTCTACAATACTGTTTTGCAATATATGAGATTATTATTTTATCCTCCTGTTAGTTTAACCATTTTAAGCAGTTTTCTTCTCTACTCTCACACGGAATCAAAATCAAAATAGCTTCTATAAGTTTATGACTTTTTAGTATATTGAATTTTTTTTTATTTTACAGAATCAGAATCAAAATAGCTCTGTAAGTTTATGACTCTCACACAAAATCACTACTGTAACAAACTCTTTCTATATATATATATATATATATTAGTTCAAGTTCTTTTGCATGTTGTAGAATATGTATGATCATTATTCTGAAAAATTTAAAGTCAATAATGTACCAGGAGTTTGTCAAAGGAGTGTTGAGTTTTTTTTCTTAAAACTATGAAGAATCAAATGATTGGAGACCATTCACTGATGGATTGGAAATTGTGTTAATAATTTTCTACCAGTGACACCATTTTCATTTTCACCAAGGCATTTAGATTTATTTTGACAATCTGAAGAAAAAAAATATTCTTTTCTTCATCACTGATTTTTGTTTATAATGCTTTTATACATCTTTTAACGTATTATATCTATTAATAGAGTGTACATATTAAGCTATTATGTAGCTTTCTATAATTTCCTATTATGCTCATGAATTTCGCCAACTTTGAGAACAAAAAGATTTTGTTGTGAGAGCCACCAAGATGCTTAGCGAGCTTCCACAACTGTACAAGTTACATAGTTTATAGAAATAGAACCTTCAATAGTTAATGGGTCTCCACTAGTATAACTTCTCCTTACAATAAAAGCAGGGCTTTTAGGACAAGGTAGAGCTAAATCATCATTACCAAGCATGAATACCACTATAGACATGGTTGGCCTGTCACTTGCATGTTCTTGTACGCACAACAACCCAATTTGTATGCATCTTAGAACTTGGTTGCCAAATTCTTCATGCAAAAACAAATCTACTATATCCAACAATTTGCCTTCTCTCCACAATTTCCATACCTACAACATTTTTATACAATTAGCCTTGTATCAAACAATTTTGCAAGTAAATTGGCAATTAGTTCTACAAAATTTTGAGTGTAATTTTTTGTTTTTATGCATACATGTCCAATCAAATTTAACTCGGGATTGCCATGGTGATAATAACCAGTATTCTTTTTGCCAGTGATGATCTCTATCATTAAAACTCCAAAGCTATAAACATCTGATTTTATTGAAAACAACCCTTCCATTGCATACTCTGGTGACATATAACCACTGCATTTTATAGATAACATAAAATTTAGTGAATATCTAGTATATCAACGTAATCAAAATCATTGAAGTAATTAAAAATTTGATTACTTACTAAGTTCCAACCACATGCATTGTATTTGCTTCAATTTGGTCTGCTCCAAATATTCTAGCCATACCAAAATCTGCAATTTTTGGATTCAAAACATCATCCAATAGTATGTTGCTTGCCTTTAGGTCTCTATGAATGATTCTTAATCTAGAATCATGATGAAGATATAACATCCCTCTTGCTATTCCACAAATTATGTCAAAGCGTTTACTCCAATCTAACATTGTCCTTTTTGTTTCATCTAAAAAAACAAAGTAAATAAAATCTATAAAATAAAATAAAAACTATTGGAATAAATAATATGCTTAAGTTCTTTTGAGTAAAGAAAATTAGAGAAGCAAAGAGGAGAATATCAAGCCAACCAAAAATGAAGGTGTCCAAGCTTTTGTTTGCTACATATTCATAGATCAACATTTGCTCTTTTTCTTGAACACAACATCCTAAAATCCTCACAAGGTTTCGATGTTGAAGCTTTGAAATCAGCACAATTTCATTCTTGAATTCTTCAATGCCTTGACTTGAATTCTTTGATAATCTTTTAATTGCTATTTCCTTCCCATTATAAAGCACACCCTAAAGTTATATATAACAAACAATTGCGATAATGAGATGAGCTTCACAATGCCCAATTATATGTAGCTTCTTTAATGTGTAATTATGTCATAACACAACACAAATACCTTATAAACATAGCCAAAGCCACCTCCTCCGAGTTTATTATCATCTGAGAAATTATTAGTAGCTACAGCTATTGTGTTTATATCATAGAATGACAGTTTACAAGTTGAATCTTCGAAATATGGTGAACTCATTGAAACATTTAGCAAATATTTATTTTGTGCTTTGGCCTCTTTAACATCATAAACAAAATACGTTAGTGTAATTTGATCAAACAAATGGCAAACATAATTATATAGTTAGTACTATAGATATCAAGTAACAAAAGAACTAACAAAAATTCATTTGATTAATGTAATTCCTTTTGAAACTCAAAATGATTACCTTTTTCTTTCCTCTTAGCCTTAATCAACCAATAGACAAGGAATAGCACCAGAAGCAATAATACAATTGAGGCTATAGAAATACCAACTTTCCCCTTGTTACTGATTAAACTACTAGATCTTTTGGCATGTGCAGCTTTAGAATTAATATGGAGTTAAACCAGAAAGAAGGAAAAAGAGTTAAAATATTGATTGTAAGTAATCTAAGAAAACAAATTTATTGCATCTAAAAAAATATAAAATAATAATACCTAATGTAGTTGCATCAACCCGAACATATAAATCTTGTCCAACATTAGTGTAAGTCCTTGTATCAACTAAGTCCCCATACCACATCAAGCACACATTCTCATTCGCTCTCTCATCTGCATTGCCATAAGCCATGCAAGAACAGTTACTCAAACACATTTCCTCACACTTCTTCAAGCTCAAACCCTTGCTCACATGTGCAATTGAAGTGTCAGGTACCTTAACACGTGACACTGGCACAAACCCTTCACCATTTTGACAAGTTGCTACTTCTTGTTTTCTTACACAACCAGCCGAAACATCTCTTAAGTTCCAATCGTGTGGCAATTTGGGTTCGAACCCAGGTAAGCACATGCACGAGAATGTGTCTGACAAATTCGGGTCACAATATCCATTTGGACCACATTGCCCGTATTTGTCACACTTTCCATTTGGAGCGGACCATAATTCACTCCAGTGATGAATCTGTTCGTGCCATGTCGTTCTTTGTACGCGTCCTGTTTCGTTAATTACCATTCTTGAAAATATTGAATCATTATTAATGCTAAAGGTAGTATATATCTCATCTTTGTTGTCTACAAAACTATAATTGAAGATGAAATTCTTGTTCATTTCGGGTAATCCGCTCCATCTTTTTCCGGTCCAATGTCCTGCTCGCCACAATGGTCTCCCGTTTTTATACACAAAGAATTGTGGATATCCATTTGGGTTAAGCTTGTAAGTGACAGTCCCAGTTCCTGGATCGTTTTCAGACTTCCAAGATGTTAGGAATAGATCTAACCCGGAATGAAGATTCAGCCCAATTTTCATTCCAGGAAGCCTAGTATCTGAAAGGTGGTCAAAGCTTTGCCAAATGACTTTGTTATTAACATTCTCAACCACAACAAGGTTTCCTTGATCCGAAAGCATGGCCTTGGAATTTTTCGACGCAAGGATTGTTGAAGTATTAGCGGTCCATAGAGGAGTGTCTGTGTGATTGTAGCCATAGATGACTAGAGTTCCTTGGCCATTGATTGACATGATTCCAGAGGAATCATTGATGGGATTGTCTCTGTTTGCAACCCAAACGACAGTTAACTGAGGAACTTTGTTGTACCAAATTCCAACATAGCGATAGCGAGAATTTCCAGGGCTGAAAAACCCAAGTGCAAAGTTCTTCTGTACAGGAACCAAAACGTCGCCGTCTTTAAGGGATTGGGTTGGTGTAATGGTCTTAAGCTCAAGGGAATCGCAAAATGGAATCACAAGGAAGAAGGAAATTAACAATATATTAAGCAACTTTTCTAAAGAAGTCATGGATTACAGAGCTTCGAAAAACACTACCTTTCTGAGATTGGTTGAGTTTGTTATACAGTAATTGATACCAGTGATATTAAGTCTTTGGTCATAAAGGCTTTTAATTCGATCGGTCCAATCGATATTGTAGAAGAAATAAATTGCAACTGTGACATTCAGCTTCTAAAATTTAGTGGTACCAAATGAGGCAAGTCACTCTTGAAGATCACGTGGTTTGAAAACTCTGCTTAATCTCCAGCAGTGAAGAAAAAAAATTCTAATGAGCACGACTTTTTAACTCTATCTGACCATCTGAATAAAGAAAATTCCAAAGGAAAGCGACTGAAGCTTTATTGGGGGGGTTATGAAAACACTAAAGAACACGACTTTTGGTGTTGAGACAAAACCATGACTTAATTTATCTAAGCAAGTCGTTGAAGTTTAAAACTGAAAATTAAAACTGATCAAATTTATCTAAGCAAGTCGTTGCAAGTAAATTGGCAATTAATTCTACAAAAATTTGGGTGTAAATTCTATAATTATGCATACATGTCCAATCAAATTTAACTAAGAATTGCCATGATGGTAATAACTAGCGTTCTTCTTGCCAATGATGATCTCTATCATTAAAACTCGAAAGCTATAAAGATCTGTTTTTATTGAAAACAACCCTTTTATTGCATATTCTAGTGACATATAACCACTACATTTTATAAATAACATAAAACTGGGTGAATATCTTGTATTTCAACGTAATAACAATCATTGAAGCACTTGAAAATTTTATTACTTACTAAGTTCCAACCACAAGCATTGTATTTGCTTCAATTTGGTCTGCTCTAAATATTCTAGCCATACCAAAATCTGCAATTTTTTGATTCAAAACATCATCCAATAGTATGTTGCCTTCCATTAGGTCTCTATGAATGATTCTTAATCTAGAATCATTATGAATATATAACATCCCTCTAGCTACTCCACAAATTATGTCAAAGCGTTTACTCCAATCTAACATTGCCGTTTTTGTTTCATCTGATAACAAAGTAAATGAAATCTATAAAATAAAATAAAAATTATTAAAATAAATAATATGCTTAAGTTCTTTTGAGTAAAGAAAAACATTGTATTTGCTTCAATTTGGTCTGCTCTAAATATTCTTGCCATACCGAAATTTGCAATTTTTGGATTCAAAACATCATCCAATAGTATGTTGCTTGCCATCAGGTCTCTATGAATGATTCTTAATCTAGAATAATGATAAAGATATAACATCCCTCTAGCTATTCCACAAATTATGTCAAAGCGTTTATTCTAATCTAACATTGTCGTTTTTGTTTCATCTGATAACAAAGTAAATGAAATCTATAAAATAAAATAAAAACCATTGGAATAAATAATATGCTTAAGTTCTTTTGAGTAAAGAAAATTAGTGAAGCAAACCAGCCAACCAAAAATGAAGGTGTCCAAACTTTTGTTTGCTACATATTCCTAGATCAATATTTGCTCATTTTCTTGAACACAACATCCTAAAATTCTCATTAGGTTTTCGAAGTTTTGAAATCAATACAATTTTATTCTTGAATTCTTCAATACCTTGACCTAAATTCTTTGATAATCTTTTAATTGCTATTTCCTTCCTATTATAAAGCACATCGAAACATTTAATAAATATTGGCTTTGTGCTTTAGTCTCTTTAACATCAAAAACAAAATACGTTGGTGTAATTTGATCAAACAAATGGCAAACATAATTTTACAGTTAGGTACTATAAATATCTAGTAACAAAAGAACTAAAAAAAAAATTCACTTTTTATTAATGTAATTCTTTTTTATCAAAATGATTACCTTTTTCTTTCCTCGTAGCCTTAACCAACCAATAGACAAAGAATAGCTAGAAAAGCAACATTACAACTGAGGCTATAAAAATACCCACTTTTTCCTTATTATTATAATAGTAAACTTTTTTGAATTTGCAGCTTCATAATTAATATGGAGTCAAAGAAGAAAGGAAAAAAAAAAAAGTTAAAATATTGATTGTAATTAATCTAAGAAAACAAATTTATTGCAGAAAAAAAATATAAAATAACAATACCTAATGTAGTTGCAATTGAAGTGTTAGGTGCCTTAACATGTGAACTGGCACAAACCCTTCACCATTTTGACAAGTTGCAACTTCTTGTTTTCTCACACAACCAGCCGAGCCATCTCTTAAGTACCAATTGCTTGATAATTTGGGTTCGAATCCAGGTAAGCACACGCACGAGAATGTCTCTGACAAATAAGTGAGCTTAATATTTTTTAGAATATTTGAATGAATAATATTTACTAGAAATGAAAATTGATTGACTCAAGCAAAATTGGATAATTGGATATTAAGTTTATGATTTAATATTTGCTAGATAATTATTTAAATGAGAACAAGTGAAAATGGGATGAAGTGAATGTATGACAAAAGGATTTTAGAGAGGACTCGTATTATATTAGTTACTCAACTTGCTTTATATGATGGGTAGACATGTCTATTTATAGTTGAGCAAGTAGGTTCTACTTATTTTCACCTACTTACTTTAGTTAATGGTACTAGAACTGTTATAAGATTTACTTGGACACCAAAACTATTTAGAATTATTCATTCAATCATAACCATTAATTTTTATTTATTCTCCAAACACTTCTATAGATATCTCAAAAATATATTTTATTCTAAGATATTTAAAGAATGTTTTAAAGAAATTAACATAGCTTCTAACATAGCTCACCTACTTTTTCTTTTTTTGAAATAACTACAATACTTATATACTCATAATTGTGACTCAAATCTCAAATTTTATGCATGTCCAAATGAGACCACTTAAACTTTTGAAAAATAAAAATATATTTTTTTGAATTTTGTTTAAAAAATATTAATATAAATATTATCTTTTTGATTATATTTTCTTTAAACAAAAAAAAATACTATTTGTTAAGTGTATTTTTTTAATAAATATTATAGTAATTATTTTTATGATAAAGACTATTTTAAATGATCACATGAGCTAAGTGAGTTCATCTTTTAAATTAAATTACCACAATGTCGGTAATAATTTTTTTTAAATTACTAAAAATAATATTCGTAAAATTTATAATAATAAAATTAGCACTATAATATTTATATTGAGTGATATTCAATTAGATAACTTAACATTGAATGTATTTAAATTAGAGAGTTTAATTTGAACGGCCTCTAATTGATAGATGTATAAAAATAAAAAGAAATTACCAAAAATAATACCCCTAAAAATGATATTATAGTAATTATTTTAAATGAGCACATGAGCTAAGTGAGCTCATCTTTTAAATTAAATTACCACAATGACGGTAATAAATTTTTTTTATAATTACTAAAATTAGTATTAGTAAAATTTATAACAATAAAATTAGCACCAAAATATTTACATTAAATAATATTCAATTAAATAAAATTTAACATTAAATATATTTAAATTATAGAGTTTAATTTAAACGGTTTTTAATTAACAGATGTATAAGAAATAAAAGACAATCACCATTACAATCGAAGTCAATAGATTGAATCAATCTATTATGATCCTATAGTATTAAAGAAAACAAAGCAATATTTTACATTCCAACGTTTATGCCAAAAAGCCCATTACAGTGACCTAGTTTACCATGCCACAAATTGGAAGACTTAAGCAAGTAAGCAGAAGAATGAACTTTATTAATTTTTTTTAGGCATTATAGTTGTTACATCAGGCTTAAAAAGCTCATTACAAGCATACCTCTTGCCCACAAATATACCATTTTTGGTTAATATGATCTTATTTGATTCAAATACAATTCTAAAGACATGTTTATTCAGCAACGAACTAAAAATAAGGTTCTTACGAATCTCATGTACATACAGTACATTATTCAGAATTAGATCATTTCCTGAAGTCATCTTCAATACAACTTTTCCTTGCCCTTCAATAGTTGAAGTTGCAGAGTTGTTCATGAATAGCTTTTCACCTTATTTGACATCTTCAAAGATGGTAAATAATCACTTGTCTGAGCAAACATGTCTGGTCGCACCAGTGTCAATCCACCATTCCCTTGGGTTGGACCCAACTAGGTTCACCTCATAGATAACAACACACAAGTCACTATTAGAAAAGTCTTGAATGTCATCAACCATGTTTGCCTCATGGTTTCTGTTTCTCTTTGGAAACGTGCAATCTAGAGATTGGTGCTCTGTCCTTTGACAATTAAAGCAAGTTCCCTTGAAACTTGATTCTTAAAAGTTGCTTCCTTAGGTTTCAACTTTGAACATTTATTTAGCTTGCCTTTACCCCTGCCTTTATACTTTTTGTACTTGGATCTTTGACCATGCTTCACCACATTAGCCTTGGGTGCTGATGAAATATTTTCCCTTTTAGAAGAAGCCTTGTTGTTTTCTTCTACTTTAAAACTTACAAGCAAGTCTTTCATAGACACCTCCCTTCGCTTATGCTTAAAGTAGGCCTTGAACTTTGTCCATAAAGGGGGCAATTTCTCAATAATAGCTGCAACTTGAAAGGTCTCACTCAGTATAATCCCTTCATCATGCATCTCTGTTAAGATATCTTAAAGTTCACGTACTTAACTGCATACTGGTTTATTTTCCACCATCTTATAATCAAGAAAGTGACCAACCAAAAATTTCTTGGCCCTAACATTTTTCGTTTCATACTTCTGGTCCAATGACTCCTATAAGTCTTTAGCCGTCTTCTCCTTATTGTACTTATTGTACAAGGAGCCACTTAGGCTATTCAAAATATAATTTCAATATAAGTAATCAGAATGCTTCCATGCTTCAATAACACTAGCAGACTGAAAATCTTATTCATCCTTAGGTTGTTTGAGAGATTACTTAATCAAGAACCTTGCCAAATTCAAGGTAGTAAAATAGAATAACATCTTACTCCTCCACCTCTTGAAGTTCAATCCATTGAACTTCTCTGATTTCTCTACCATAGCATGGTTCAAAAGAATCGAAACGGGTAATATTGGGGTAATCCTGTGAGCCATAGTAGACCTCACCACTTGATTCACATTTGAACCACCCACACAAGGGTTAACAACATTTGCAACTAGAGTCTGAATTTGGGACACAGGAGTGGTCATCTCAAATGTCATTTTTATGTTTTCTAAAAAATTGTAGTAACAAACAAATGTTAAAACCACCAAATTTTTTATTTATATATCAAATAAGTATCACAATTGCTACGAATAAATTATTTTATTTATACATAGAACAATTTTATAAAGCTTCAAAAAATAATAATAATAATTATAATAATAATAATAATAAAAAGTTTTTTTATGAGGGTGAAACATATCCTGCAAAGGTATGAGCTCACTTCAGGCCAAGTAGTTAATTTTCAAAAATCCTCAATTTATTATAGCTTCAATACGGATGGATGATGGTGCAAGAAGGGCTATTCAAAGTGAGTTGAGAATTTGCTCAGCTGGCGATTTTGATAGATATTTGAGTTTAACGGGTTTGGTTGGCAGAACTAAAAAGCAACAATTCAATTACTTGGTTGAGCGGCTGAAGAAGAAGGTTATGGGATGGGTAGAAAAATAGTTATCATTGTCGCGCAAATTAAGAAGTTCTTCTAAAATCAGCAGCATGTCCCTGCTGAATTATGCTATGAACTGATTTGTTTTACCCTTGATTCTTTGTGAAAATATTGAGCGCTGTTTGCAACAATTTTGTTGGGAGACTACTGAAGAGAAGCGAAGTATTCATTCAAGGGCGGATCTACTTGTGGGCTAAGGGGAGCTTCAGCTCCGGCCAACTTTTTTACAAAAAATTAATTACGTGTAATTTTTAACATTAAATAAATATTTTTTTATAGTAATTTATTGTGTCTAATTTTTATATACATTAACAATATTTAACAAATACGTGGATAAAAATTACATGAATTGTAAATAAAGTAATTAAATATATATTTTTTTCATGTATTTGGTAACTATTTGTAACAAAAATAAAATTAGAGTAGTATACTACAAAAATTTTTTCTTAAATATAAGAATCCAAATAATGTTTAAACATTTTTAAACTCAACATTATAAAAATAAAATTAAAAAAATAAGTATATGATAAGCTTAAATTTTTTAGTTAATAAATTTATTGTATTCATGAATGATACTAATATTTATTAACTTGTTATATTTTTGTTTAATTTTCGTTATAAGTTAATTATAATGTGTTAACTTTATATTTCTATTATAATAGAGACATGAAAAATTTTAGTGTTGAATTGAGTATAATTTATTATAATTCTTATTAATTTTTTATTTTATATATAAAAAAAAATTAACCCCTCTCAAATTTTTTTCTAGCTCCGTCCCTGTATCCATTGGCTCTCATGGCAAAGGTTCTCTAGGAGTCGTATGTAAGGAGTGTTGGATTTACATATTTTCAACCTTGTTATGGTGGCCAAGCAATGCTAGCGATTAATTTCTAGACCAGATGCTCTGCTGTCAAAAGATTTTAAGAGCCGCTACTTCAGAAATTGTTCTTTTTTTTTTTTTTTTTTTTTTATTTATGCTAGAGCAGGGTATTCTCCTTCTTGGGCATGGAGAGGTTTTTTAAAGGCTAGAGAGGTGCTAGCAGCTGGAGTTCGTTGGAAAATTATGGTTCCCAGATTGATGTTTGGACTCAACCACGGATACCTCGAGCTAATGCTTTTCCACCTTACAGTTTGCCTAGTGACATCATCTCTTGTGTAGGGGATTTGATAGATTCAAATACTACTCAGTGGAAAGTGGACCTTGTTCAACTACTATTTTCGCATAAAGAGCTGAGGCATATCTCATTTTATCTATGAGAATTAACCCAAGCAGAATAGGGGATAAGTTTATTTGGCACTTCACTCCCCGTGGTTCATACTGGGTATAATCTGGCCATGAAGAAATTGCAATTTGACTTTTTGGGTGAATATGTGGGAGGAGAGTAGCCAAGCACAAGTGGATAAGAAACTATGGAAGCAAATATGGCAATTATGGGTACTGACAAAACTTCGGCATTTCATATGGCAATGTATGCACGCGGCCATTGCAACTAAACATGCTATACAACGACATTGTAATCGACCTCTTCATGACAGTCATTGTGCATTGTGTGGGGGTGAAGATGAGACTATCGTCCACCTCCTTTTTGGATATTGTGTTGCTACAAATGTGTTAGTTGCTTTGTGTCCACAATTGGCTGTACATGAATTTATTATTGCTGCATTCAAGTTGAGTTTCCAGAGATTGCTTAATATGGTGAGATTGATGCATGAAGGAAACACTAAATTACAACTGATTGTCATGGGACTTTGGCATCTGTGGAATGCTCGTAATGGAGTGGTGTTTAGGCAACAATTGGTGGATATAGGGAGAATTGAATCATCTTACTTGCAAAAAAATATTTTGAAGACTACAATGCTGCTATTGCCTAGTGTTTGAGTAGCTTGCTTGTATGCACTAGTGGCAGCCTCTATCACTGATAATTGTTTTATGTTTTGATCAGTTTTATGTTTTGTTTGGCTTATTAGCCTGCAGCTTGTACTGGCCAGTATATATATTGGTTCCACCAATAATAATATGAGCAAAACCCAGTCATTACAGATTGATAATAAAAAAAAATAAAAAATATGCCCCAACAATTTAAATTTTATGTCAATTACATATGTTCAAAATTAATATCAATTAAAGTAAATTTTGGTTATGTGAACCATATGTTTTAGCTAGACGTAGAGGAAATAAAAAATTATAAGAAAAATAATTAAATAATTATTGAAATATTTTATAAAAAGTAACAAAATAATAAAAAATTGAAGTAATTCTCGTTTTATTCCATTTAATCTCTCAATCTCTCTCTGCTTTTTGTAAAGAAAGAAAGAAAGGAGACATACAACTTAATGCAATGATGTCTTGAAATCGAACATACTAAGGATATAAAACCAAAATTAATATATTTGTAATATGTTTTAAATTTTAGTCATAAGTATATATTCACAATTTGAATGCCTTGTTGTTGCATTATTATAGAGAGTAATTCACACCAATAAAATAAAAAAAATAAAAGAATAATATTTAATCTTATACCTGTCTTTTATAACATATTATACGTATTAATATAGTGTACGTACTAATCTATTATATAACTTCCTATAATTTACTATTATGCTCATGAGTTTTGCCAACTTTGACAAGAAACAGAATTTATTGTGAGAGCCACCAAGGTGTTTAGCAAGCTTCCACAACTGTCCACGTTACACATTTTATATAAGTAAAACCTTTAATAATTGATGGATCTCCACTAGTATAACTTCTCCTTACAATAAAAGCAAGTCTTTTAGAATAAGGTAGAGTTAAATCACCATTACCAAGCATGAATACCACTATAGACATGGTTGGCCTCTCAGTTGCCTGCTCTTGTACGCACAACAACCTAATTTGTATGCATCTTAGAACTTGGTTGCCAAATTCTTCATGCAAAAACGAATCTACTATATCCAACACTTTGCCTTCTCTCCACAATTCCCATACCTACAACATTTTTATACAATTAGCCTCGTATATAATAATTTTGCAAGTAAATTGGCAATTAGTTCTACGGTGTAAATTTTGTAATTATGCATACATGTCCAATCAAATTTAACTCGGGATAATAACCAGTGTTTTTCTTGCCAATTATGATCTATATTATTAAAACTTCAAAGCTATAAACATCTGATTTTATTGAAAACAACCATTTCATTGCATACTTTGGTAACATATAACCACTGCATTTTATAGATAACATAAAATTTAGTGAATATCTAGTATATCAATGTAATCAAAATCATTGAAGTAGTATATCAATTTGATTACTTACTAAGTTCCAACCCCATGCATTGTATTTGCTTCAATTTGGTCTGCTCCAAATATTCTAGCCATACCAAAATCTGCAATTTTTGGATTCAGAACATCATCCAATAGTATGTTGCTTGCCTTTAGGTCTCTATGAATGATTCTTAATCTAAAATCATGATGAAGATATAACATCCCTCTAGCTACTCCACAAATTATGTCAAAGCATTTACTCCAATCTAACATTGTCTTTTTTGTTTCATCATATAACAAAGTAAATAAAATCTATAAAATAAAATAACAATTATTGGAATAAATAATATGCTTAAGTTCTTTTGAGTAAAGAAAATTAGAGAAGCAAATAGGAGAATATCAAGCCAACCATAAATGAAGGTGTCCAAGCTTTTGTTTACTACATATTCATAGATCATCATTTGCTCATTTTCTTCAACACAACGTCCTAAAATTTTCATAAGATTCTGGTGTTGAAGCTTTAAAATCAGCACAATTTCATTCTTGAATTTTTCAATGCCTTGACCTAAATTTTTTGATAATCTTTTAATTGCAATCTCCTTTCCATTATGAAGCACACCTTAAAATTATATATAACAAACAATTACGATAATGAGAGGGGGTTCACAATGCCTAATTACATGTAGCTTCTTTAATATGTAAATATGTCCCAGTTTTAAACAATTCTAAACTCATAACTCAACATACCTTATAAACATAGCCAAAGCCACCTTCTTCGAGTTTGTTATCATTTGAGAAATTATTGGTAGCTGTAGCTATTGTATTTAGATCATAAAATGGCAATTCACAAGTTGAATCTTCGAAATATGATGAACTCATCGAAACATTTAATAAATACTGGCTTTGCACTTTGGTCTCTTTAACATCATAAACAAAATATGTTAGTGTGATTTCATCAAACAAATGGCAAAATAACTATACAATTAAGTACAATGGATATCAAGTAACAAAAGAACTAACAAAAATTCGCTTATGATTAATATAATTCCTTTTGAAACTCAAAATGATTACCTTTTTCTTTCCTCTTAGCCTTAATCAACCAATAGACAAGGAATAGCAAGAGAAGCAAAGTACAACTGAGGCTATAGAAATACCCACTTTTTTCTTGTTATTGATTAAACTACTAGACCTATTGGCATATGCAGCTTCAGAATTAATATGGAGTTAACCAAAAAAAAAGTTAAAATATTGATTGTAATTAATCTAAGAAAACAAATTTATTGTAGCAAAAAAAATATAAAAGAATAATACCTAATGTAGTTGCATCGGGCCTGACATATAAATCTTGTCCAAATTTTGTATAAGTTCTTGAATCAACTAAGTCCCCATACCACATCAACAACACAATTTCATTCTCTCTCTCATCTGCATTGCCATAAACCATGCTAGAACAATTATTCAAACATATTTCTTCACACTTCTTCAAGCTCAAACTGTTTCAAGTGCCTTAAGGTGTGACACTAGCACACACCCTTCACCATTTTGACAAGTTGCAACTTGTTTTGTCACACAACCAGTTGAGCCATCTTTTAAGTACCAATCGCGTGGCGATTTAGGTTCAAACCCAGGTAAGCACACGCACGGGAATGTCACTGACAAATAATGGTCACAATATCCATTTGGACCACACTGCCCATAGTTGTTACAGTTTTCATTTGAAAAGGACCAAAATGCAATCAATTGATGAATCCGATCGTGCCACGACAATCTTTCTGCAGTCCTGTTTCGTTAATTACCATTCTTGAAAAGATTGAATTACTAAGAATGCTATAAGTAATATATATCTCATATTTGTTGTCTACAAAACTATAATTGAAGATGAAATTTTGGATCATTTAGGGTGCTCTGCTCCATCTTTTCCCGGTCCAATGCCCTACCTGCCATAATGGACTCCCGTTCTTGTATAGAAACACTTGTGGATACCCGCTCTTGTTAAGCTTGAACGAGACAGTCCCATTTCCTGGATCATTTTCGAACTTCCAAGACGTTAAAATACATCCGACCCAGAATAACGATTCAGCCCAATTTTCATTTCTGCAAGTATAGTATCCGAAAGGTAGTCAAATGTCACGACCCTAGACTTTTGCTAGCACCATTTCTTTGGTTTCTTTGGAACAAAATGGGCGGGACGTGACACCCTCCCCCACTCAAGCTCACGACGCCCTCGTCGTGCCTTCAAGCTTAAACCTCTTTAGCAAGGGATTGCTGGGTCTACTCAAGGCTGCTAGCTCTGCCTTTCGACTTAATACATCAGCCACCACGTTTGCTTTGCACGCTTGTACTCCATCTTGTAATCAAACTCTGCTAATTATTAATATTATGCATGAATAAAATAAATGTATTAATTAAAAAATTTAAGCAAATAGAAAACTTAATTAAACATACCAAAATTTATAGTAATTAAGACTAAAAGAAAAATATAAAAAATAAAATATGATTGAAAAATTACCAAAAATAACACCCTTAAAACTTGTAATAACAAAACTAGCACTCCTATAATATTGACCGTTCAATATTGAACGGTCTAAATTATCGTCGTTCAATTTTAATTGAACGGGTGTTCAAAGAAAAATGCATATTAGTCATTTTTTAATTGTGAAAATATAAGTTTGAACACAAGGGGTGCTAGCTTTGTTATTATAAATTTCAAGGGGTATTATTTTTGTTGTTTTTCTAAATATATATTTATAAATAATATAACACTGATCAATAATAATAAAAATAAAAAAAATTTATATAAAAATATTTCAAATAAATTCTAAAATATTATTAAAATAAAATATCAAATAATATAATATTAGATAAAGTTAAAATTTTAGTTGAAATAAAACATGATAAACATAAACTTAAAAATTTTAATATGAAGTTTATCATATACTTATTTTTTTTTAATTTTATTTTTATAATATTGAGTTTAAAGTTAAATATTAAAACTTTTTTTTTATTATCACATTTAAGAAGAATTTTTACATAATATATGACTACAATTTTATTTTTGTTACTAATAGTTACTAAATACATGAAAATATATATATATATATATATATATATATATATATATATATATATATATATATATATATATATTTAACTATTTTATTTACAATTCATATCATTTTTATCCACGTATTTGTTAAATATTGTTAATATATTCTAAAATATGTATATAAAAATTATACACAATATATTATTACAAATAAATATTTATTTAATATTAAAAATATACATGTAATTAATTTTTTGTAAAAAAATTCGCCAATACTGCAGCCAGCCCCTACCATCCTCCGTCCCTGGTTATTGCCATTCTCTACCAAAACAAGGTTTCCTTGAACCGAAAGCGTGGCCTTGTGGTAATCTCTTGTGGTCCAGTGGTAAGACTCTCCCTCCCCCCACTAGGAACCCAAGTTCGAATCCCACCACGGGTGTGTGAGTTGTTTTCTCTTTATTAATAAAAAAAAAGGTCTTTAGAACCCTTTTAAAAAAAAAAAAAAAAAAGGTTTCCTTGAACCGAAAGCGTGGCCTTGGAATTTTTCGACGCAAGGATTGTTGAAGTATTTGCCGGCCATAGAGGAGTCTGTGTGATTGTAGCTATAGATGGCTAGGGTTCCTTGGCCATTAATTGACATGATTCCTGATGAATCATTGACGGGATTGTCTCTGTTTGCGACCCAAACGACTGTTTGCTGAGGAACTTTGTTTTACCAAATTCCAACATAGCGATTGCGAGAATTCCCAGGGCTGAAAAACCCAAGTGCAAACGTCTTTTGGGTGGAGACCAAAACGTCGCCGTCTTTAAGGGCGTGGGTTGGTGTAATGGTCTTAATCACAAGGGAATCGCAAAATGGAATCACAAGGAAGAAGGAAATTAACAATATATTAAGCAACTTTTCTAAAGAAGTCATGGATTACAGAGCTTCGAAAAACACTAACTTTCTGAGATTGGTTCAGTTTGTTATACAGTAATTGCTACTAGTGATATTATATAAGTATTTGATTATACAGGCTTTTAATTCGATCGGTCCAATCGATATTGTAGGAGAAATAAACTGCCACTGTGACGTTCAGCTTCCAAAATTTTGTGGTACCAAATGAGGCAATTCACTCTTGAAGTTCACGTGGTTTGTCCAGCAGTGAAGAAAGAAATTTCTAATGAGCACGACTCTTTAACTCTATCTGATCATCGGAATAAAGAAAATTCCTAAGGAAAGCGAGTGAAGCTTTATTTGGGGGTTCTGAAAACACTAAAGAACACGAATTTTGGTGTTGAGACAAAACCACGACTTAATTTATCTAAGCAAGTCGTTGAAGTTTAATGTAAGGGTACACTCAATTAGTGATAATTAAAACTGATCTGATCTTAATTGTGCTGCTAAGTTGTGTTTCATAGAAGGGCTCTTAATTTAATGTTCATATCATTAAGTAGCTTCTCAATGTTAATCCAGCAAGCCCTAATATCTAGTTTACTTAGGAAAACAACATTTAAATATGGATTATGGTAATTTGTAATTGCATATGTATTTTCTCTAAACGAAAGTGATTGGTAGAATGAAAATCATTGGTAATAAAATAGCCAATAGGAGTATCCATATAAAGTCATAAACCAGCTATGAGCAATCTTTCTATATTAGGAACTGTATGGCATATGACATGGTTGTTACAGCCCAATACTCATGATGTTACACCAACATCTTGCAAAAATTGGAGTTTATGTGATGCACTTAGTGCGTGGACATTAGAGTTAACAAGTCCATGTACTATGACTAAATTTCTATTCACAGTTTTATGCCAGACAAGAAATCAGGCTAACTTTTGATCCAAAAAAAAGAAATCAGGCTAGCTTGACTTAGAACTCAATTAAAACATATAGTTTAATTTAAATTGCAGTCTTTGAAAGAACATATTAAGATGCAATTAAGAACTACCTACCATGCACTAATCCTTTATGGTAGAGAAAGATGTGTTGGAATACAAAATTTTCGTTGCTAAGCAACTTTGAAGTGAAGTGACATATCTTCTCTAACAATGACTCACAACCACTTGAAATACGATCATTTTTCATGAAGAACCAACATTATATGTACAAAGCGCGTGGAAAATGAAATTCAACATTTTTATACCTCTTGTCATATTAAGAAGAAAAAAGAATAAAAATGAGACAACCATCTTCCACTTCTCTCCACTTGCTCTATAGGAAGCGAAACTTTTGAGTGCAACTATTGTTACTGTCATTTCATTTACAGAAAGTCTTTTAGATGTTGAGGAATCTACGTAAATACTTTGAAAATTGTGAATAAATTTAAATAAAAAAGAAAAAGAAAAAATTCAAAAGTTTCCTTTCTTAAAAAAAAAAAAATTTATCTTATATTAATATTATATAACTCTTTAGAGGTATTAATATAAGAAAAACTTTACTAATAGGATTGGGCCCAGGGGCACCCACTTTTGTGGAAGAGGAGAGGACCTAGACAATTGTGGGTTCACCACACACGCGCGTGCTACCGCCGCTGACCGTATGATGCGAACCGTTCGCCACGACTCCTATGACCTCCAAATCACGCAGCTTGGCAACCACAAGAAATACGGACAACAACCCAACAACAATATTGGAACACAAATCCTACGAGAAATTCCAGATTTTGATTGCACGAAAACTCACCTTAAACAAATGGATATTACGCACCACAAGCTAAGACGAGGTGAAACGCCACAAAGGGATTGCAAGCTCCTTTGATAAGTTTCGGTTGATAATGCACTTGGAGCTTTGAGCTCTCAAAGAACAAATTTGTGTTTCTCACAAAATGGAAGTCAATTAATTGTGTTCAGCTGCTACAAAGGATCCTTATATAGTGTACAACAAAACCCTAAAACAAAAATCAAATCCTAGCCATTGATTTTGATCCAATGGTTACCAAAACATGAAATTTAGTACTGTACCGCGGCGCACAAATTTACATGCCACGGCGCGCAATGTTTTCCATTTATTCGGACCAAAACAGAACGTCTCTCGCCGCGGCACAGAAAACCCCCGCCGCGGCGCGCATCCAATTTCCAGCGCTCCACCAAAAACAGAAACTCCCTCGCCGCGGTATGCAATACCTGCGCCGCGGCGCGCTCCAGCTTTGCCATTTTGCATTTCAAGCAGAAACTCCCTCGCCGCGGCGTGCAATTCCTGTGCCGCGGCGCAAGTCAAATTGTTCCAATTTTGCCTCCAGCAGGTTGGTTGTTTTCCCACATGCCTCAACCTCCATTCCCATGCCCTCTTGACCTTTAATCGACTCTCGGACTAGTCCATTTAAAGCCTCTTCAAATTGTTTGGCTCTCGACCTCGTAATTGGCCCGTGCGGAATGTTGCGACGGTGGTTGTGACGAAAGATTTGTATCATTCCCTCCTTCTTGAAAAGGATTCGACCTCGAATCGTCACCTGCATAATCAAAAAGAGACAAATCAGCAACATTAAATGAAGCACTAACATTATACTCACCAGGAAGGTCAAGTTTGTAGGCGTTATCGTTGATGCGCTCGATTACTTGGAATGGCCCATCTCCTCTTGGTTGAAGTTTTGACCTCCGCTTCTCAAGAAAGCGCTCTTTCCTTAGGTGCACCCATACCCAATCTCCGGGTTCAAAAACAACTCGTCGCCTCCCCTTATTGGCTTTGAGGGCATTCTCTCTATTCTTTTTTGCAATGTTCTCACTAACCCGCTCATGTATCCTCTTGACCACCTCAGCCTTCCTTGCTCCTTCCAAGTTAGTTCTTTCTGAAATAGGTAAAGGTAACAAGTCCATAGGGGTTAGTGGATTAAAGCCATATACAACCTCAAACGGGGAGTAATCCGTGGTTGAGTGTACATTCCTATTGTAAGCAAATTCTACAAAAGGTAAACACTCCTCCCAGTTTTTCAAATTGTTTTTGATGATGGCACGTAGCAAAGTAGACAATGTACGATTGACTACTTCCGTTTGGCCATCGGTTTGGGGGTGACAAGTAGTGGAGAACAAGAGTTTTGTCCCCAGCTTAGCCCATAAGGTCTTCCAAAAATAGCTAAGGAACTTAACGTCCCTATCAGACACTATACTCTTGGGAACTCCATGAAGCCGCACAATTTCTTTGAAAAATAGATCGGCTACATTAGTTGCATTGTCGGTTTTGTGACATGCAATAAAATGTGCCATTTTTGAAAATCTATCAACAACTACAAAAATGGAGTCCTTTCCCCCCTTAGATCTAGGTAACCCTAAAATAAAGTCCATTGAGATATCCACCCATGGTGAGTCTGGCACCGGTAAGGGCATATACAATCCTTGAGGAAGGACTTTGGACTTAGCTTGCCTACATGTAATGCATCGAGAGCACATTCTCCCTACATCACGCCTCATCTTGGGCCAATAGAAATGTTCTCGTAGAACATCCAAAGTTTTGGTAACACCAAAGTGTCCCATTAGGCCTCCCCCATGAGCCTCCTTCACTAACAACTCCCTCATAGAGCAATTAGGTATGCACAAAAGTTGTTCCCTAAACAGATACCCATCTAACAGGTAATATTTCTCACAGGCAGATTTTTGACACGCATTGTACAAAGCAGAAAACTCATCATCATCAGCATATATTCCTTTAATGTACTCAAACCCTAATAGTCTAGCATTTAGAGTAGAGAGTAAGGTATACCTCCTTGACAAAGCATCCGCTACAATGTTTTCCTTACCTCGCTTATATTGAATAATATAAGGAAAGGTTTCAATGAATTCCATCCACCTCGCGTGTCGTCGGTTCAACTTTCCTTGGCTCCTCAAATGCTTCAAGGATTCGTGATCCGTGTGGATAACGAACTCTTTTGGCCACAGGTAATGCTGCCAAGTTTCCAATGTTCTGACCAAAGCATAGAGCTCCTTGTCGTATGTTGGGTAGTTAAGGGACGCTCCTCCAAGCTTTTCACTGAAATAGGCTATCGGTCGTTTTTCCTGCATCAAAACAGCCCCTATGCCTATACCTGATGCATCACACTCAACTTCAAAAGTTTTAGTAAAATCAAGTAAGGATAAAACAGGTGCAGTACACAACTTATCCTTTAACAGATTAAAAGCATTTTCTTGTTCTTTTTCCCATTTAAATCCCACTGTTTTCTTGATGATCTCAATGAGAGGTGCGACGATAGTGCTAAAATCTCTAACGAATCTACGATAGAAATTAGCTAAGCCATGAAAACTACGTACCTCTGTAACAGTTTTAGGCGAGGGCCAATCCCTAATCGCCTTGACCTTCTCAAGGTCAACCTCTATACCCTTAGAGGTAACAACAAACCCCAAAAAGACTATCCTTTCCATGCAAAAATGACACTTGTTCAAGTTGGCATAGAGTTTTTCCTTTCTGAGCAATTCTAGCACACACCTTAAATGTTTCACATGCTCTTCTAAGTTTTTACTATAAATGAGTATATCATCAAAGTAAACAACTACAAATTTCCCAATATAAGCACGCAACACATGATTCATAAGTCTCATAAAAGTGCTAGGGGCGTTAGCTAGCCCAAATGGCATGACCAACCATTCATACAGTCCGTACTTAGTTTTGAAAGCAGTTTTCCATTCATCACCTTCTTTCATCCTAATCTGATGATAACCACTTTTCAAATCAATTTTGGAAAATATGCATGTACCATGTAATTCATCAAGCATGTCATCTAGTCTAGGAATAGGATGTCGATATTTTACCGTAATATTGTTGATAGCTCGACAATCAACGCACATTCGGCTGGATTCATCCTTCTTAGGTACTAGCAATACTGGTACTGCACACGGACTCATGCTCTCTCTTACTTGTCCCTTGGACAAGAACTCTTCAACTTGTCGCTGAATCTCCCGAGTGTCTTCCGGGTTGGTCCTGTAAGCGGGTCGGTTTGGAAGCGAAGCACCCGGAATGAGATCAATTTGATGCTCAATCCCCCTAATTGGCGGTACTCCATCCGGGATCTCCTCCGGAAACACATCAACAAATTCCTGCAACAAAGAAACAGTTTCACTTGGCAAAGGTTTGTCAAGTGAGTTAGATGAAAAATTGACCTCCTTGTACATGAGTACAAGCACCGGTCGTTTTGCCAAAATGGCTCTTTTTATGTCATGTTCCCGTGCATAAAAATTTGTTTTTCTTTGTTTCCACCACTTCCTCCTGTTCCTCCCTTTCCTTATTCCCCTTCTCCTTGTTGATTCTCAATTGATCCTCATATACTTGCTTCGGAGTCAAGGGTGCTAGGGTGATCTTTTTACCCTCCTTCTCAAATGAATATTTGTTCCTAAATCTGTCATGGGTGACCTTCCTATCATATTGCCAAGGCCTACCGAGCAATATGTGTCCTGCTTGCATTTGTACCACGTCACACATGACTTCATCCTTGTACTTTCCAATCGAAAAGGACACTAGCACTTGCTTGTTAACCCTCACTTCCCCACTATCATTCAACCATTGCAATTTGTAGGGCTTCGGGTGTTTGAGCTTTGTTAACCCTAGTTTCTCTACTAAGGTAGTGCTAGCCACATTGGTGCAACTCCCACCATCTATAATCAAATTACACACCTTGGAGTTCACATGGCACCTCGTGTGAAAAATATTTTCCCTTTGCAACTCCACATCATCATCCCGGTGTTGGATATTCAAAGATCTCATTATGACTAAGGCCTCTCCTTCAACCGGCCCAATCTCTTCCTCACTAGCTTCCTCTAGCGGGGGCATTTCCTCCTCTTCACTTTCTTCCTCAGATTCTATATCTCCATTAGCCAAGGCAATCATGGCTTTCTTGTTAGGGCATTGACTAGCAATGTGTCCTCGCCCAAGACACCGAAAACATACCATCTCTCGGTTCTTAATTGGGACCTCAACATTGGCTTTTCCTTTGCCAACCTCCACTTCCTTACCCTTATAAGAATCAACCCTAGGCTTGGAGCTAGCCTCCCCTTCCTTCCTCCAATTGGGATTCCATGGTGAGGTAAGGTTGGGTTTAGGTACCGGAAAGGCGGGTCTTGGTACCGAGTAAGCGGGTCTTGTAGGCATCATAGAACTACCCCTCCTCTTCAATTGCCTCTCCACCTTTATAGCCATTTGCACCATATCATCCAATTCCACATAATGATGCAACTCCACAATGTTGGAAATGTTGGAATTCAGCCCACTCATAAATCGAGCCATGGTCGCCTCTCTATCCTCCTCCACATTGGCCCTTACCAAGGTCATCTCCATTTCTTTGAAGTATTCATCCACTGATTTGGTTCCTTGGTTAAGTCTTTGAAGCTTTTGATAGAGATCCCGGTAGTAATGACTCGGGACGAACCGTTTTATCATAATAGCCTTCATCTCCCTCCAACTATCAATGGCTCTCTCACCACTCCTCCTCCTAAGGACCACTAGTTGATCCCACCAATTCAAGGCATAATCACTAAACTCGATTACCGCCAACTTCACCTTCTTTTCTTCGGAGTAATTATGACACTCAAAAACATGTTCTACCTTCTTCTCCCATTCTAAGTACAACTCCGGATCATTCTTGCCTTGGAATGTTGGCATCTTAATCTTTATGTTGCCCAAATTCCGATCAACCCCGTCATAGGGCCGAGGTGGGGGTCTCCACATACCACCCCGTCCATTTCTTCCTCCTCCATGCCCATTCCTACCACCATAGGGTATCCTCCTATCTTCATATTCATATTCTTCCTCCCAATTTTCTTCATTCAACTCCTCCTCCACTATAGGTCTCCTATTAGGTCTCCTAATTTCCGGATCCTCTTGGGGTGCTCGTTGTAACAAAGTGGCGGTCGTAGCCTCTTGTCTTTCTACCCGATCACTTAGGTTTACCATGACGGCATTCATCCGTTCCATGGATTGTTGCAACGCTCGCAATAAGAATGTAGTATCCGGGTGTTCTTCTGAACTGTTCCTGTCAGACATTTTCACAACAACCTTCGCAAGCAGAGAATTAGTTTATCAAATAAAAACCGAAAATATACTTTTTTACCTCACGTTTTTCAATCACTCGGGTTTGATTGCTCAAGCACTCCTTGTCCTTTAACAAACCAAAACCTCAAGAAATCCTCCAACCACCAATAGCGTTCCACACACACTCAAGTAGCTTGCAATATCCAATTAAGGCTAAACAAGAAACTAACTCAAAGTGTTTGGTAAACTCTAACTCAATGATACGGAATATTTCTTTCAAGTAATTCAAATCAAACTCGTGAAGAATCAACGAGTATAAAACAAGAATTTGTAATTCTTTCCTTGTGCTTCAAATTTCTCAATTTTTTTTTTTAAACTTTCGGAAATTTCAACACGAGCAATTCACGAAACTTTTGCTAAATGACCAAAATGCCCTTCGAAAATTTCAACACGAACTGTTCACGAAACTTTTGCTAAATGACCAAAATGCCCTTCACTTAACGAACAGTTTTTTTTAGAAAAATTTTTCAACACGAAAAACCTTCCACACACAACCGGAATTTCAGGAATAGCAAACACAATCTGAAATTTTTCAACAACAGCCAAAATTTTTCAGAATTCAAGAACACAATCTGAAATTTTTCAACAAGATGCATAAATTTTCAGAATTCAAGAACACAATCTGAAATTTCCAACAACAAGCAGAAATTTTCAGAAAAATCAGATCAACAACAGAAACAAGAACAACAATTCAGAAATTGACAGATTTTAAGAAGAAACAATCAAGAAACACAACACAATTCAGAATTTTGCAGGAACAACAAGAAAAATTCTGGAAAATGAAGAACACAATCTGATTTTGCAGAAATGCCCAGAAATTTTTTTTTTTTTTTTATAGCAGAAAACAAAACACAAAGGGATAGGAATCTAGAGTCACAACCTAGGCTCTGATACCAAATGATGCGAACCGTTCGCCACGACTCCTATGACCTCCAAATCACGCGGCTTGGCAACCACAAGAAATACGGACAACAACCCAACAACAATATTGGAACACAAATCCTACGAGAAATTCCAGATTTTGATTGCACGAAAACTCACCTTAAACAAATGGATATTACGCACCACAAGCTAAGACGAGGTGAAACGCCACAAAGGGATTGCAAGCTCCTTTGATAAGTTTCGGTTCATAATGCACTTGGAGCTTTGAGCTCTCAAAGAACAAATTTGTGTTTCTCACAAAATGGAAATCAATTAATTGTGTTCAGCTGCTACAAAGGATCCTTATATAGTGTACAACAAAACCCTAAAACAAAAATCAAATCCTAGCCATTGATTTTGATCCAATGGTTACCAAAACATGAAATTTAGTACTGTGCCGCGGCGCACAAATTTACATGCCGCGGCGCCCAATGTTTTCCATTTATTCGGACCAAAACAGAACATCTCTCGCCGCGGCACAGAAAACCCCCGCCGCGGCGCGCATCCAATTTCCAGCGCTCCACCAAAAACAGAAACTCCCTCGCCGCGGTATGCAATACCTGCGCCGCGGCGCGCTCCAGCTTTGCCATTTTGCATTTCAAGCAGAAACTCCCTCGCCGCGGCGTGCAATTCCTGTGCCGCGGCGCAAGTCAAATTGTTCCAATTTTGCCTCCAGCAGGTTGGTTGTTTTCCCACATGCCTCAACCTCCATTCCCATGCCCTCTTGACCTTTAATCGACTCTCGGACTAGTCCATTTAAAGCCTCTTCAAATTGTTTGGCTCTCGACCTCGTAATTGGCCCGTGCGGAATCTGGAGACGGTGTTGCGACGGTGGTTGTGACGAAAGATTCGTATCACCGTACGTACTATTTCATTGTATGTCTCATTTACGACATGTTTGTTAGATAATATTAAAGACCTTAACTGTATAAATTTTGTACTACGTACTAAAATGTGTGAGACTAAATTGTAATAGATACTAAACTTAACATTTCTGAATTTTCAATTACAAAATTATGTGTCTTGCCTTTTTTTTATTATCTTAAATTCAAAATAATAATATTTTTTAAAATGAAACAAAAATATAAAAATAAATTATATATTTATTTAAATAAATTTTTATAATAAAATTATATTCATATGTAAGAAAAGTACATAAAATAAATTGCATATTATATTAAATTGAAATTATTTTATTAAAATATTTATAAATCTATCAATTTTATATGACAATATATATTATAAAAGTTATCACTAACAAGGTGTATATTAATTATAATACAATTAAATATAATTATATTTAATTTAATACGATTATATTTAATTTATTAAATATGGTGCACCAAACATATCATTATAAGTGCTCCTAACGAGCTTATGATTCAAAGTTGTTACATGGCATTTAAATATCATCACAACTTAATTATTAAACTTTCACCAATAATCATGTTCCATGTTTCACATTATTTTATACTTATCTTATTTAAGTTATTTGAGACAAATGAAATATCCTAAATAGCATCGTCTCATTACCATCCATCTTATCCCGTCAAAATACAACATCGTCCAATATAGTTGGCCAATATATTTCAAGTTCTTATACATATATATCGTCCAATGCAATTTGCATGCATCTTAAAATTGCAAGTTTTTGACCTAATTAACAAATTTTTAGATAAATATTACATTTTTTAAAACTAACCATTTTACACCAAAAGCTCACAATTTTGGTACATAATAGGTAAGAATTTTACCAAAGTACCCCTTGTACTCAATCTCAACACTTCAATCTTACCAAAGCTCTGATAACCCCGCATGTGACTTTGATGCTTTCATCGACCAACAACTTTACTGGAGCTTCGATATCCTTGCCGAATGGAGATGTAACATTTTATATTTAAATATAGAGATAGATATAACATGTTATATCCATAGGTAAAATTTAATCTAACATGTCACAATCCTATTGGAGCTCCAACGATCTTACTGGAGATGGATATAACATATTACATACAAATATGAAGTTAATGTAACATGTTACATAAAAAATAAAGGTAGATATAAATATTACATAGAACAATAATGGTGAATATAACATAACAATAATAGTGGATATAATATGTTACTTTCAAAAAAAATATAAATAAATATAACATGTTATATATAAAAAAAAAAATAGAGAAAAATATAACATATATTTTAAATTAGTTCAAGGATAAAGAGGTAACACTAACAAAATGCGGTCGTGTCAAAAGGCATGTTAGCTTCAAAATCCTACTAGTCTGGGTAATTAATTCTAAAACTTCATACGTATTTTGGGTCTGTTGTGGAAAACAGACATGCTTGCATTTCAAAGTTTATGCCCTTCAAATCCAAATCAGGTGCAACTCATGTGTTGCTTAAGGGTATTTCAAATTTTATATTGAAATTAATGAAAAAGTTAATACGAGTGCAAAATTATTTACAAAAACAAATACCTAGTTTATAAATAAAAAATAGTTTGAGAGATAACGAGAGAAAGATAAATACAAAAATTTATGTAAATAATTTTCTATAAATTAATCACAATTCAGTGAGTTATAATTTATAATAAATTTTACGAGTTAATTAAAAGAGAAAATGTATGAAAAATTAAAATTGATTATCTTTATATAAATATTAACTTAATTCATAATACAAATAATAAATTATGTATATCTTTAAAAAATATTAATATAAATATTATTTGTGTTTTATTATATTTTCGTGAAACAAAAAAAATACAATTTTTAAGCGTATTTTTTTAATAATGATATTATAGTAATTATTTTTATGATAAAGACTACTTTAAATGAGCACATAAGCTAAGTGAGCTCATCTTTTAAATTAAATTACCACAATGTCGAAAATAATTTTTTTTTAAATTACTAAAAATAATATTTATAAAATTTATATCAATAAAATTAGCACCATAATATTTACATTGAACGATATTCAATTAAACGATGTTTAACATTTAATGTATTTAAATTATAAAATTTAATTTGAACAGCATCTAATTGATAGATGTATAAGAAATAAAAGACAATCACCATTACAATGGAAGCCAATAGATTGAATCAATCTGTTATGATCCTACAGTCCTAAAGAAAACAAACCAATATGTTACATTCTTCTTTAACACAAAAGCAAACCCACTACACTCACGAAAATCACCATTAAAAAAAAAAAAAAAAGAGCAATCTGTTTGCTGATGATTCTTTGATTTTTTTGCAAAAGCACCTTAGAAGAAATTGTGAGGGTGAAACATATCCTGCAGAGGTACGAGCTCACTTAAGGCTAAGTAGTTAATTTTCAAAAATCCTTAATTTCTTAAGCTATTATATAGCTTCCTATAATTTACTATTATGCTGATGAGTTTTGCCAACTTTGACAAGAAACAAATTTTGTTATGAGAGCCACCAAGGCATTTAGCGAGCTTCCACAACTGTACAAGTTACATAGTTTATAGAAGTAGAACTTTCAATAGTTGATGGGTCTCCACTAGTATAACTTCTCCTTAAAATAAAAGCAGGTTTTTTAGGATAAGGTAGAGTTGAATCATCATTACCAAGCATGAACACCACAATAGACATGGTTGGCCTGTCAGTTGCATGCTCTTGTACGCACAACAACCCAATTTGTATGCATCTTAGAACTTGGTTGCCAAATTCTTCATGCAAAAACGAATCTACTATATCCAACACTTTGCCTTCTCTCCACAATTCCCATACCTACAACAATTTTATACAATTAGCCTCGCATCAAACAATTTGGCAAGTAAATTGGCAATTAGTTCTACAAAAATTTGGGTGTAAATTCTGTAATTATGCATACATGTCCAATCAAATTTAACTCGGGATTGTCATGGTGATAATAACCAGTGTTCTTCTTGCCAGTGATAATCTCTATTATTAAAACTCCAAAGCTATAAACATCTGATTTTATTGAAAACAACCCTTCCATTGCATACTCTGGTGACATATAACCACTGTATTTTATAAATAACATAAAATTTGGTGAATATCTAGTATATCAACATAATCAAAATCATTGAAGTAATTAAATATTTGATTACTTACTAAGTTCCAACCACATGCATTGTATTTGCTTCAATTTGGTTTGCTCCAAATATTCTAGCCATACCAAAATCTGCAATTTTTGGATTCAAAACATCATCCAATAGTATGTTGCTTGCCTTTAGGTCTCTATGAATGATTCTTAATCTAGAATCATGATGAAGATATAACATCCCTCTAGCTACTCCACAAATTATGTCAAAGCGTTTATTCCAATCTAACAATGCCCTTTTTGTTTCATCTGATAACAAAGTAAATAAAATCTATAAAATAAAATAAAAATTATTGGAATAAATGATATGTTTAAGTTCTTTTGAGTAAAGAAAATTAGAGAAGCAAATAGGAGAATATCAGGCCAACCAAAAATGAAGGTGTCCAAACTTTTGTTTGCTACATATTCATAGATCAACATTTGCTCATTTTCCTCAACACAACATCCTAAGATTCTCACAAGGTTTCGGTGTTGAAGCTTTGAAATCAGCACAATTTCATTCTTGAATTCCTCAATGCCTTGACCTGAATTCTTTGATAATCTTTTAATTGCAATCTCCTTCCCATTATAAAGGACACCCTAAAGTTATATATAACAAACAATTGCGATAATGAGATAGGGGTTCATAATGCCCAGGTACATGTAGCTTCTTTAATGTGTAAATATGTCCTAGTTTTAAACAATTCTAAACTCATAACACAACACAAATACCTTATAAACATAACCAAAGCCACCTTTTCCAAGTTTGTTATCATCTGAAAAATTGTTAGTAGCTCTAGCTATTGTGTTTAGATCATAACATGGCAATTCTCCAGTTGAATCTTCAAAATATGGTGAATTTATCGAAACATTTAATAAGTACTGGCTTTGCGCTTTGGTCTCTTTAACATAAGAAACAACATATGTTAGTGTAATTTCATCAAACAAATGGCAAAATAATTATATAGTTAAGTACAATGGAAATCAACTAACAAAAGAACTAACAAAAATTCGCTTATGATTAATGTAATTCCTTTTGAAACTCAAAATGATTACCTTTTTTTTTCTTCTTAGCCTTAATCAACCAATAGACAAGGAATAGCAAGAGAAGCAACAATACAACTGAGGCTATAGAAATACCCACTTTTCCCTTGTTATTGATTAAACTACTAGACCTTTCAGCATATGCAGCTTCAGAATTAATATGGAATTAAACAAGAAAAAAAAAGTTAAAATATTGATGTAATTAATCTAAGAAAAAAAAATTTATTGCAGCAAAAAATATATATGAAAGAATAATACCTAATGTAGTTGCATCGACCCTGACATATAAATCTTGTCCAAAATTTGTATAAGTTCTTGAATCAACTAAGTCCCCGTACCACATCAAGCACACAATTTCATTCCCTCTCTCATCTGCATTGCCATAAGCCGTGCAAGAACAATTACTCAAACACATTTCTTCACACTTCTTCAAGCTCAAACCCATGCTCGCATGTGCAATCGAAGTGTCAGGTGCCTTAAGGCGTGACACTGGCACAAACCCTTCACCATTTTGACAAGTTGCAACTTCTTGTTTTCTCACACAACCAGCCGAGCCATCTCTTAAGTACCAATCGCGTGGCGACTTGGGTTTGAACCCAGGTAAGCACACGCACGAGAATGTCTCTGACAAATTAGGGTCACAATATCCATTTGGACCACATTGGCCGTAGTTGTCACACTTTTCATTTGGAGCTGACCAAAATTCACTCCATTGGTGAATCTGATCGTGCCATGTCGTTCTTTCTACAAGTCCTGTTTCGTTAATAACCATTCTTGAAAAGATTGAATTATTAAGAATGCTATAGGTAATATATATCTCATCTTCATTGTCTACAAAACTATAATTGAAGATGAAACTCTTGGTCATTTCGGGCACTCCACTCCATCTTTTGCCAGTCCAATGTCCTGCTCTCCACAACGGGCTTCCGTTCTTATACATAAAGAATTGTGGATATCCAGTTGAGTTAAGCTTGTAAGAGACAGTCCCAATTCCCGGATCGTTTTCAGACTTCCAAGATGTTAGGAATAGATTCGACCCGAAATGACGATTCATGCCAATTTTCATTCCTGGAAGCATAGTATCCGAAAGGTAGTTAAAGCTTTGCCAAATGACTTTGTTATTAAGATTCTCAACCAGAACAAGGTTTCCTTGATCTGAAAGCTTGGCTGTGGAATTTTTCGCCGGAGAGTTTGTTGAAGTATTAGCGGACCATAGAGGAGTGTCTGTGTGATTGTAGCCATAGATGACTAGAATTCCTTGACCATTGATTGACATGATTCCAGAGGAATCATTGATGGGATTGTCTCTGTTTGCAACCCAAACGACAGTTAGCTGAGGAACTTTGTTGTACCAAATTCCAGCATAGCGATAGCGAGAATTTCCAGGGCTGAAAAACCCAAGTGCAAAATTCTTCTGTATAGAGACCAAAACGTCGCCGTCTTTAAGGGATTGGGTTGGTGTAATGGTTTTAATCTCAAGGGAGATACAACATGGAATCACAAGGAAGAAGGAAATTAACAATATATTAAGCAACTTTTCTAAAGAAGTCATGGATTTCAGAGTTTCGTAAAACACTACCTTTCTGAGATTGGTTGGCTTTGTTATACAATAATTGTTGCTAGCCAAGTCGGCAGTTGGTGGTTAGGATTTTAATTCGATAGGTCATCTCGAAATTTAAGTTGTGACTGTGACATTCAACAAATAAAATTTTGTGGTATCAAATGAAGCAAGTCATTCTTGATTTCTTGATGATCTCGTGGTTTGAATAACTCTGCTTTAATCTCCGGCGATGAAAACTCCTAATTAAAAGAAAGGACAAGTTCGTTCTCTACTTTGTCATCTTCTATCCAACCTTGATTGGCTTTTTACTTCTTGCCTGAGAACATCATGTCGTTGGATTCCTATGATTCATTATTTGTTCTGATAGTTCATGCTCGTAGGAGACGAACATCTTGACTTTTTAAGCACGTCTAGATGAATAAAACAAAAGTTTTTCAATCATGAATTTTTAATGAGCATACTCTTTTAAATTATCTGAAAGAAGAAAATTCCAAAGGAAAGAGACTGAAATGGTACTAATTACAGCCTTTGTTGACATAATGAAATGTCGTGGCAGTTTCCTAATAGACTTCATACATAATGTGTCCACCAAACCCCAATATCATTTGTGGGATCTAGACAAATCGGAAAGCAATATTTAAATCTGGATCATGATAATTTGTAATTTCATATACGTTTTCTCTAACCAAAGTGATTGGTAGAATGAAAACACCTGTTAATAGGTAATAAAAAAAGCTAAAAGGAGTATACATTCATATAAAGTCATAAACCAGCTATGAGCAGTCATGCTATGTTAGGAACTATCGAATACGCTTGAACGATTAAATTGTTAGTCATCAAGAATTATTTATTTGTTATTATTATTATTATTATTAGGAAAATAGGCTATATTAGACCCTTTTTATTAATCTTATTCTGGACTAACCCCTATTATTAAACTTCCACATATACCCTTTTACTCATTATATCCACCAGCTGCGATTCTTCTTCTTTCTCGAAATGCCTAAACATCGTCATTTTGCAGTGTCATTCGTAACATTTCGAGAGAAAAAAAAAATCACAATAAGCCTTGAAAAACTCTATATATTCCAAACATTCCAAACATTAACTGAATTAAAAGCTATACTGGCATTGAAAATAGATCCTTTCAACAAAGCTAAACCGAGCTCTTACGCCCCAAACCCTAAGACCACAAATCAAACCCGAAGATCAACGCCATAAAATCAACAATCGGATCAACGCCGCTCTTGTCATCAAAGCTCTCAAAGAGCCAGAGCGTGATAGGAAGAAGACCAAGAACATCAAGCACAACGGCAATATTTCGCTTGATGATGTGATCGAGATTGCCAAGGTTATGAGGAACAGATCGATGGCTAAAGAACTTGCGGGGACTGTGAAGGAGATCCTAGGAACTTGTGTCTCCGTTGGTTGTACTGTTGATGGCAAAGACCCTAAGGACTTGCAGCAAGAGATTGCTGATGGAGATGTTGAAATTCCTCAGGATTGAGCTACTTACCTATATTTCTGGGGTTTTATTTTAGATTTTCGGTTTTGTTTTGTTTAATTTATGCAGATTTTGATAATTATGTGATTTTGGAACATTTAAAGCCTGTTTAATTACTATTTTTTCTTCAAGTAGTCTAATGATGCTTATGTGTTTTCATTTTTAGTGTTTCGATGGTTTTTAATTGGATTTACCGTTGGTTGTACTATTTTTTCCTTTCCGTTTTCGTTGCTTATTTCTCTGTCAAAACTCAGACAAATAAGCTTGCTGATTTTTAGTTGGACGTGTTGAAATAAGCTGTTTTTAGTTGGAAGTGCGTCCAACTCTGTTGAAATAAGCTGTTTTTAGTTGGACGTGCGTCCAACTCTGTTGAAATAAGCTCTCTAATTTTAAGTTGGACGTAGTTGGACATATGTCCAACTGAGCTCCGGGAGCTCTGGCGAGTGGACATATGTGTCCTCTAAAATATACTCCTCTGGTTTTCAGTTGGACACATGTCCAACTCTGTTGAGGTGAGTTGGACATACGTCCAACTGAGGGGTTATTCTGGGCAGTCTAGTTGGACATGTGTCCAACTCGACTCTGGCGAGTGAGGTCGCCGGCCGGTCAAAATTTCATCAGTTGGACAGTCGTCCAACTAAGTTCCGGCGAGTGGACATATGTGTCCTCTAAAATATACTCCTCTGTTTTTCAGTTGGACATGTTGAGGTGAGTTGGACAGTCGTCCAACTGAGGGGTTATTAAGGGCATTTTTGTCATAATATGTAAAAAAATCAAGTGGAGGGGGTCATATCAGATTTTTAATAAATAGGGGGTCATGACAGCATATAACCCTTATTATTATTATGAACAGTTAATGAACAAAATGTTTATGGACCTTCAAGTTATAGAAGTTAGGAAATGGAGGCCGGACAAGGTAATTAATATGCATACCAGTCAAAAGGGATGTTATGGAAGGAGAAATTATTAATTTTTTCTAGAATATTGTTGAAGGGAATTGATAGCTTTCTTCCAGCAATGACTCGACTACTCGAAATAAGACCATTTTTCATGAAGAACCAACATTATATGTACAAAGCGGAAAATGAAATTCAAAATTTTTAACCCCCTTTTGATATAAAAAAGAAAAAAGAATAAAAATAAGAGAACCGTCCTCCACTTGTTCCCACTTGCTTAAAATCCTCTAGAGGAACTGAAACTTTTGAGTGCTTGAAAGTTCAACGAGGTTCAACCCTTGTAACCGTCATTTCATTTACAGAAACTCCTTTAGATGTTGAGGAATCTGCACCAGTATTTGAAGTTTTGTAGACAAACGCTGGTCTGCTAGGAGATGGAAGAGGAGTCTCATTTCGCAGCATAAATACAACATCCAACATCGTTGGCCGATCTGTTGCAAGTTCTTGTACACATAGCAGTCCAATTTTTATGCATCTTAAAACTTCATGTCTTGGATATGACTGATCTATTGATGAGTCAACCATGTCCAAGGCTTTTCCTTCTCTCCAAAGTTCCCAAAGCTGATACAATTTGGAGGGAAATAGCTTTATCTTTATCCAGAATGCTGAGAAATATGAAAGGTAAGTAAACTCAAACATACAAATTTTATATGCTTACTTGTCCAATCATGTTAACAGAGGAAGATTCCTTGCCATTGCTATTTTTCTTGCCACTAATGATCTCCAATGTCAGAACCCCAAAGCTAAAGACATCAGATTTTATTGAATATAGCCCTTCCATGGCATACTCAGGTGACATGTAACCGCTGCAATGACATAACATAAAGTGTGACCATCTATGGCTTGTCAGGTAACTTGTGTTTATTCATTTAAGGAAGAGATAAGAGATTACTATGTGCCAACAACTCTATTTGTGTTTGCTTCTAGTTGATCATCTCCAAACATTCTTGCCATACCAAAGTCAGATATTTTTGGGTTCATTGTATCATCAAGTAAGATATTGCTAGCTTTTAAATCTCTGTGAATGATTTTCAGTCTTGAATCTTGATGAAGATATAATATTCCTCTAGCAATTCCGAAAATAATTTGGAAACGTTTTTGCCAATCTAGCATCGTCTTTCTATCTTTATCTAGATAAAATCAAAAGCCAGAAAAATTATACACGTGAAGTGAAATAAGAGAATCTACTGGTAATTTAATGTCTGAAATGTTATGCTATACTAGGGAAAAATGCATACCAAAGATGAACAGATTCAAGCTTCTGTTAGGCATACATTCATAGATCAACATTTTCTCTTTTTTGTGCACACAACAACCTAGAAGTCTCACAAGATTTCGATGCTGCAGTTTTGCTATGAGCATAACTTCATTCTTAAATTCTTCTTCACCTTGTCCTGAGTTCACTGACAATCTTTTTACAGCAATTTCTCGCCCATCATCTAAATTACCCTGTGTTTTGATTCAGAATGAAGCATATTTACATTTTATGCAATTCATACTGTGCAGATATTTGAAAAACATGTACCTTATAAACTGATCCAAAGCCTCCTTGTCCAAGCTTGTTATCAGAAGAAAAATTGTCCGTGGCCTTTACTATGATGCTTAAATCAAAAAATTGAACATCTATTTTGTCTGTAGTTTGGTCAATTCCACTTTTATCTGGAGAATCTTCATACCCTGTTGAACTAGTTGCATAATAATTTAAAAATGAAGATTGTCCTCCAATTCCTACCATCAAGAAAAAAGTTATCATAAAGTAATCAATTATAATCTCACAAGAATTTCAATGGAACTTGTAAAAGTACGTTCAAAGAAATTCACATACCTTTTCTCTTTCGTTTTCTAAGCCAGTATAAAAGAGAGACAATAATAATAAAAGTAACAGCAATTGACAATCCCACAATAGCCAAAATCCTTTTGGTAGAAATCCCTTCTGATTTCTTTGCATATTCCTCTGGAGAAGAAATAATTCTTAGTTTTATCATTCATTTCAGTAACAAACATACTTAAAACTTCAAACACGGATGCTATCTGTGCCTGAGTGGAAATGTAGAAGCATTCATAAACAATTTGCTAAAGAAATTACCTAACCGAGTCGAATCAACACGGATGAACAAATCTTGTCCTCCATCTGTAAACTGTTTAGTATCCATCAAATTGCCATACCATGTCATGCATCCACTCCCTCCATCCCTTATATCTGCGTTGGCAAAAGCTAAGCAAGAACAATTCATCAAGCACTCCTCCCTACAATCTTCCAGAGTCAAACTACTCTCCAAACGTACAATAGATGTATCTGGAACTTTAACTTTAGAAACCTTCACAAAACCTTCACCATTTCTACACATTGAAGGCCCCACTTTTCTCTTGCACCCATTTGATGCATCTCTTAGAGCCCACTCGTGTGGTGACTTAGGTTCATACCCAGAAAGACATGAACACTCAAAACCACTAAGGGTAAAAGGGTCACAATTACCAAATGCCCCACACTTTCCATAATCATCACAGGGGTCACTTGGTGATGAATAAATTCGAACCCATTTGTGCTGTTGATGTTGCCAACTGTATTGTTGGATTGCACCAGACCCATCCACCGTTATAAATGAGAAGATTGTAGGGTCAAGAACTGTCCAATTCACTGAGATTTCGTTTTGATTGTTCTTAAAAGTTATGTTAAAGACTAAATAATTTCGTCCCAGGGCAGGTATTCCACCCCATTGAATTCCGTTCCAATGACCTGATCTCCACCACTTTGCTTTATTCTTATACAACATCAATTGCGGTGACCCATTTGGATTTATCTCTAATGTACAATTCCCAGTTCCTGGATCATCTTGAGATTTCCAAGATGTGAGGTACCTATTCAAACCACTCCTTAAATCAAATCCAAGTTTCATACCAGAAACAAGGACATGGGTTGGATGATCAAAACTTTGCCAAACAACCCTTTTGTTATCTTGTTGAATCAAAACAAGATTTCCAGAATCCAAAAGATGTGCTACAGTATTGTTAGTTAATGAGACAGAAACATTCGTTGACCAGACAGGAACTTGTTGACCTTTGCCATAGAGTACAAGATTGCCTTTTGGATTAACATAAAGAACTCCAGAGGTGTCATTGACAGGACTATCTCTGTTTGCAACCCAAAGAACCATTTCATCTGAAACTTTGTACCAAATTCCGACATAGCGATTGCTAGATTTGACTGGACTGAAGAAGCCAAGAACAAAAGTACCCTTTTCTGAGACTAAATTGTCACCGTCTTTAATTGGTTTGTTAACTGTTATGGTGTCTATTGCAGTGCAGTAGTTGAGAAGAAGGATTTGAAGCAAAGTTTTCAGTATAGTTTTTACATAATTCATAACTACAGACCGAAATGTCTGGACTAGGGTTGAGTTATTACCTGAAGTTGCTCTCAGTATTGTATAATATTTTATTCATGATGGCTATCCGTTTTCAAAAATTGACCCACCACTACTAAAGCAAAAGATTATTCAAATACCGTGTTTTGAGAAAAATTATTTGCTATCAGCTAGTGGATTAACGTCTAAATAGATTTTGAATCTTTCTAAAGTTTCGAGAAACAAAAGAATAAAAAGGAGATGTTGATAGATGTACGCTTCAAAATCTTTTAAACCATTAGTTGTTTTAAAAAATAAAAATAAGCACACGTATGAAGAGCAACAATTCCTTTATATTTTCCCAAACTTTTGGCCGAGTTAACACACACGTGTCCTAATTGCATCAATTATGTACATATAAATTAAAAGATTTTGTTAAAATCAACACATAATTAAGGTTGTATTTAATAACAATTATAATTTTTAATTTTTAATTTTTTTTAAATAATTTTTTAATTAAATATATTTAATAATTTTTTTTTTAATTTTTATATTTTTAAAAAATTATTACTCATAAATCTTTAAAAATAAAATTTTTTTAATCTAATTTATAATTTTTTTTATTTTTATTAAATATTTTTTTATAAAATAAATCAAGTCTTATAATTTTTTTTTTATATATAAATATTAGAAGAATATAATTAAAAATTAAAAATTTATGAATAATAACTAAAATTTTCTTTATTTTAAATTTTTTTTTGAAAAAAATTAAAAAATAAAAAATATTATTCAACATATATATATATATATATGCGCTCAAAAAAAAAAAAAAAGAGAAGGCTCTGTATTATCAAACATGAGGTTGGACCAACTAACTTCAATATATATATATATATATATATATATATATATATATATATATATATATATATATATATATATATATATATATATATATATATATATATATATATATATATATATTCAGTTTAATTTTAAACTTAAATTAATTGGTCAATTTAAAAAAAAATATTCACCCTTGATAATTATTTTACAAAAATCTCAAAATGAATTATATAATCATAAATCAAAATTATTATCAAATATTACCTATGTATTTGATAACAATTTTAATTTATGATATCTAATTTTTCAATTAAATATATTTGATAACGATTTCTTAATATTAGATATATTTGGTAATGATTTCTCACTTTAATTTTCATGTTCTTATAAAATTACTATCAAAATATAGTGTGATTCATAAATTTTTAAACATAATTTTTTAAGTATATTTCTAATTTTTTATTTTTCATATTTTCACCAATTTTTTTTCTAGGGAATAAATTAAGTCTTATAGTTTTTATATATATAACTATTTGAAAAAAAATGATTTAAAACTTAAAATTTGTAAATAAATACAAAAAAATTCTTTATTTTTGAAGTTTTTGAAAATAAAAAGAAATTATCAAATAACTTATAAATGATTTTTGAATTTTTTTTCTTGAAAATTATTAAGTAAAAATTATTATCAAACACATTGATTATTATTTTTGCAAAGAAATTAGGAATTAAAAAATTTATTATTTAACCTTAAATCATAAATTATAAATCAAAATCGTTATCAAATATAACTTAAATTTACAAGAATAACATTTGTTTTAAATTTTAGAAGTTTAAGTATCTATAAGTTAAAATAATAATAATAATAATAATAATAATAATAATAATAATAAGTTTGGATATGATCAAATGAGAACCTACGTAATGATGTTTTTTTTTTCTTTTGGTTCAATACCTACATAATGATTTGGGTTGCTAAACTGTAACATAAACTTTAGGTATTTGCTAAACTGTTACTGAAAAGTTTAGGCATTAAGTTTCTTGGTTAAATGTTTTCATTTTCTACCCAAATTTTTTTAATTGATTTTACTATTTTGTATTTTTATTCAATTTTGTAATCAAACATGATGGTTTGATTCAATTTACAACTTCAATTATTATTTTTGAAGGGTCTATAATATTATTATTATTTCAATTATTATTTTTATAACTCTCAAATGACATGCTAGAATGCTATTGATAAATATAGTAGTTAGACTCTTAGTAGGTACAATTAGACCACGTAAATGTATTTCATAAAAACTCTTATTTTATTCAATTTTACTATTTTAAGCATAAACAAGTTATGCTAGCTTAAAACTAGTAAATCAAATTAATTTGTGAACTTTGAATATCAAATTAAATTATAGTAATAAATTGAATTAAAAATAAAACTATGTGAGTAATAGGAGGAATATTTACCCAATTTTCCTTATTCTGTTTGTGCTAAGTTTTGGGCAAAGAAATGTTGGTAGTGGTTGGTTTATTACAACTTTATTAGACCAACCAACAAGTTTTAATTATACGATTAAATGACATATTTCATTACCTAAATTTTATTGATGAATCTTATTTTGAAATTATTTAATGTACAAGTTATTCATATTATTTCAACTTAATTACTTCATTAGTATTAAAAAGCTGAACTTTTTTAAAGGAAATCTTTCTTCTTCTTTTTTCTCTTTTTAAGAAAAATAATGAATATAACACTCTTAAATTTATAACTTAATATTAATTTATATATTTTAAAAAAAATGTTTTTATTTTTATAAATTTAAAAAAATATTATTTAAAGTAATTTTTATTTTTTTAAGATGCGGACTTGTTTGTAGGGACTTCTTTTCTTTTTTTTTTTTTCTTTTAACAAAAGAGATTATTAAAGTGGTCAAAATAGGCTAGTACCAAAGCTTTGAGAATTGAAAAAAATAAAAAGCATCGATCAAATTGTAAGGAAATTGACCCCCAAAAAAATTGAAAGGAACTGAATCAAAGATGGAGGCAAATCTTCAGATCTACCTTTGGAAATTCTTCAAAGATGGCGGTAAGCAACTCCTGCATTGACTAGCAATTTCAATAAAAGTAATACTAAACGATTCAAATTGATATCTAACTTAAGTGGGTCGGTTACAAATTATGATTTGGTAATATTTTATGATGTGAGACTTTTTTATGTTGATAGTTTTTAATTTATGATGTGAGACTATGTATAAAAAGTAAAAAAATTTTATTAATGGGGTGTTAATGATAAGTATACAGTAATTATTCTAATTAAACAAAAAAGTGTGTTCTTTTCTATTAATGTAATTTGGTTGCTACCAAATCTGTAATTTGTAATATTTTAATCCATTCCGGTGTTTCCTTTTATAAAACTAACAGTTACATCGGCCAGGTCTTCTTGTTCCTGTGTTCATAGCCATGTGCATATTACTAGCTTATTGCACAAATTTCAAAGTGTCCCAAAGTTGAAAGCGCTTTTTGGGAAGTTAGGACAAATTTAGATTTTAGATTATTCATTACTTTTTAAAAATATATGATATTTTATATCAATAAAATTTTAAATTAATATAAATATAATTTTATTAATATAAATATTATAATAATAATACAATTAATGAGATATATACACCATAAATAATAAATAACATCTCATTAAAAAAATAATATTATACAACTGAAATTATTAATGTAATACAATAATTTTAATTAACAATAATAATAATAATAATAATAATAATAATGAGTATAACTTATTACAATAATAATGTGACGTTTCGTTCGCTGAATGTAAGAATAATAATAATAATTGTAATGAAATTAAATATAAAAGAAACAGTATTATTATTATAATGTTTGTTTAAGTAGTGTAATCAAAATAAATAATAATATTAAAATAAAAATTATAAATAAAATAAAATAAAATTAAAAAATAAAATTTTTTATTACTAAAAGATATAGAATGAGAAAAAAAATCATAAATAATCATACAAATTATGAGAAAAATAAAAAGAGTTGAATTCGTAATGAAGATTACAGAAGGTTGCAGGCGTAACAAGGATTATCAAATCACTTGTCACATTCGCAATCCTAACTGATTTATCTACTTGCAATTCTTGTGCAATTCTTGATATCCTTCTCGTTGAACTTTGTTTCAGTATTTTTACTCTTGTCCTCTCGTACTATTTATTTTATTTTAATAAACAAAAACACCAAATATTGATTTTAATAATTAATTTTTACGTTATTGTCTAGTATTCCAATCTCCGTGGGAACGATCTTTCTTATCATTATATTACTTGTTTGCGATACGTACACTTGCGTAAAATTTTATACACCATTTTGAGCAACAATGTTTTACAACAGTTAATGTGGAAGATTATTATAGGCTAAGAAAAAGTGGATTCAACCATCTTAATCAATAATGAGCTACCACATCATATGTTATTCCAAAAAAAAGTTGATGCAAAAAAAAGTGTTCCTATACTTACATATTTACCTAGCCACAATTTCTGTTATTGTCAGCTTACTTGAAGAATATGACCCTTGTCCTGTATTTAATGTTTCATAATCCTGGAATGGTCTTCTAAATACATATGCAGGTTGTTTAGGAGCTGGAAGATCAACTTCACTACTCAACATGAGCACAACTGTTGACATTGTTGGACGTTCCATTACATCTTCTTGCACACACAACAACCCAAGTTGAATGCATCTCAACACTTCATCTGAGTTGTATGACTCCAACGTTGAATCCACCATCTCTAATTCTCTTTCATTGCTCCAAAGGTCCCAAACCTGTGCAGTTCATAGTATCATCTTTTAAATGATGAACTGGAAATGCAAATGTTATAGTATCTAGCTTACTTGTGTTACTTACATGTCCTATCAAATTAACAGAATCATCTTCATCAAAATTACCACTGTTCTTCTTTCCACTTATAATCTCCAATAATATAACTCCAAAACTAAAGACATCTGATTTTATTGAAAATTTACCAAATACTGCATATTCTGGTGCCATATATCCACTGCATGAGAAAAACAATACATCTTAGCGCTAAAAAAATGATCAAAATCAATATAAAAGCAGATTATTTTTTTATGTCTACTTAATTTTAGAGTATTAGTAGTTTCTTACTATGTCCCAACAATTCTGTTGGTCTTGTCCTGAATTTGGTCACCATCAAATATTCTAGCCATGCCAAAATCTGAAATTTTTGGGTTCATCTCTGAATCCAAAAGAACATTACTGGTTTTTAAATCTCTGTGAACGATTCTAAGTCTTGAGTCTTGATGAAGGTACATGATCCCACGGGCAACACCAACAATTATATCAAAGCGTTTTCTCCAATCTAACAAAGACTTTCTTGTTTCATCTACATAAGCATTTTAAGCAGTCATGTAATCTGGGGTTATATGTTAAGATGGGAAGCATCGGATTAGAGAGAGCAATATATTGTCCTGAGCATACCAAAAAGGAAGGAGTCCAAACTCTTGTTTGGCATGTATTCATAAATTAACATCTTTTCTTCCCCTTCGATGCAACAACCAAAAAGTTTAACCAGATTCCGGTGTTGAAGTTTTGCTATCAGCAGAACTTCATTTTTGAATTCGTTATTGCCTTGTCCTGAAGTTTTCGACAATCTTTTTACTGCAATTTTCTGTCCATCAGAGAGCTGACCCTGAAACCACATTTTAATTTTCAGGGTTTACATTATCCTTATTTCAAGGACAGTAAGCTATTGAATAGTGATACTGCATTTCTTACTTATTTTACTCTAAGCAGACCATCAAAGTTAAATAAAGCAGAACAAAAAGTATATGCATGCTTGTGGAAATTCGAAGAAAGCATTTAGTATTGAAATTTTTATGACAAATGAATAGATTGGAAATTTACCATATAAACAGAACCAAAACCACCTTGCCCCAGTTTATTGTCCAATGAAAAGCTACTTGTTGCTGCTGCTATTGTGCTTAGATGGAAAATTTGCAAATCCTGGTCTCTTGTGGTTTCCACATTTTCATCTGCTACTATAGCATTGGCAAGAACTAAAATAAATTATTATACCATAAATATGCACTCAGTTTTGGGAAAATTGTTACAGATAAGTGAAGCAACTAATACAGCACATAATACATAAAATAATTTCTCTTACATTTGTTGTTCTTGTTTTTCTTAAACCACCACAATGCAAACGTGATGGTGATTATCAATGCAAGAGATATCAATAAAACAGCCTGCATATGCTTCTTTCTGAGAAAACCTTTCTTCCCCATATGATTTTGAGCTGCATGAAGAGAAGTAAAAAATCAGTATGCATACAAAGAAAAGAACACACTGCCTGCACTCTACTAGTTAAAAATAGTGCCATGCTAACATTCTTCTACCCTGCCAAACAAGTCAGGTGTAGAGGAATAACATAATATGCACATCTTCAATACAAGGTGGGTAAAAACCACACTGTAACAATTTTTTCATTTTAATATCAAAAATAAAATTTTCTTCTGATAATCTTCTTTGGAGCACAACTCTTGTGGACTATGAAGAACAATATTGCAAATAACAAAATAAAAATTCCTATTCCTAGACAGCTGATTTAAAAAATAATCTGTTTAGTACCTAACTCGTTAGCATCAACACGAAGATAGAGGTCCCTTCCGCCTTCTGCATATTCCAAAATGTCAAATAGCTCTCCAAAAAATGTGAAGCAAACACTAAAGTCAATAGTTACATCATGTAAAAAAGCCACGCAGGAACAGTTGTTCAAGCATGCCTTCTCACAGTCTTTGTAACTCATGCCTTCTCTCCACCGAGCTTTAGTACCAGAAGTATCTGGAATCCTTGTGTTAGCCAATTTCAAGAACCCTTCTCCATTCCTACATTTTGGCAACCCTCCATTTTTTCTCACACATCCATCTGATCCATCTCTTTGGTTCCAATTAGTTGGAGACTTGGGGTCATACCCTAGCAAACAAGTACACTCGAACTTGCTAACATTGTCAGGATTACATTTACTGAAGGCACCGCATGTACCATATTGGTCACACTTGTAGTTTGGTGCAGACCATATTTCCTTCCATTGACGGTCCGAATCATACCAAATTAGAGTCTGAATTGATCCAGAATTACTCACCACAATTCTTGTTATCCTTGAAGAGTTGTTATAATAATAATACATCTCATCTTGGTTGTCAACAAAAGTGTAAGAGGGAGTAGTCCAGTTTAGTGTAGTCAGAGTGTTCCTCCATGGCCATCGAGCACTTCGCCAATATCTAGTTGAACCCTTATATAGAAAGAACTGAGGAAAACCACTAACATCAATCCTGTAAGAGTAGTTCCCTATTCCTGGATCATGTTCTGACTTCCAAGAGGTTAGAAACCAGTACAATCCGGTTTTTCGATTCAACCCTAGTTTCATACCCGGAAGCATAGTATCCGTAGGATAATGAAAGCTTTCCCATATAGCCTCTTTTTTATTATTCCCTTGGAACAAAATTAAATTGCCTGTATCTAAGAGTTGAGCTACCGAGGATGTCATAGAAGCTTGAATAGAAGCATTTGTAGACCATATAGGAATATTACTATTGTTGTGAGCAAGAAGTACGAAATTTCCATACCTGTCAATTGTGAGGACACCAGAGGTATCATTTATGGGATTGTCTCTGTTTGCAACCCATACCACTGTCTTTCCAGGAAGTTTAGAATACCAAATTCCAACAAAACGTTTGCTGGAATTGGAGGGGCTGAAAAAGCCTAACTCAAAGCTCTTCTCTTTGGAAGAGATAGATTCTCCATCCCTGACTGAGTGATTTGTTTTTATGGCGTCTCTGGACCTGCAAGAAGGAATTACAAGGAACACAAAAAAGATGCTTAGAAACATCTCTTGGGATTGCATGTCAGAAGCTGCAATGTTTCAGTCGAGTAAATCTTTTGTGGGATGGTGTGTGCTTATAGTCGTATACGGGCAAAAACCTTAAAAGGTCCGTTTTCAAGTGAAAAGTTCACTTAGGACCATCAACCATTACAAAGAAAATAAGAGGCTTGTAAGGTCTTACAATAATACAAAAATATTTAAAAAATTATAATGTCAGAAATAGTAAAAAATTAAGAAGTAATACAAGAAACAATGGAAGTAGAGACACAAGACATCTCTGGATGTTTTTCACAAGAAATGATATTCAGTAAAAAGAAATTTGAAGAAATTCAAAAATCAAAATTAAATTTAAAAGAAAAAGATGGATTCAGAGAAGAATCATTCTCTAAAATAAGAAAATTATTTCCAAGAAAAGATATAATATATTACGGAATAAGTAATAAAGAAATGAGTATAACCATAGCAGATGCAAAAGGAAGGTTTAACATACCACTAATTAATAAAGAAACTATTATGGAAAAATTATCAAAAATTCCTGAAAAAGATAGAGAAAAAATTGGATACATCCATTTAGGAGGAATACAAATATTAATAAAAGCACACTTTAGAGAAGGAATAGATACACCAATTAAGTTAGCACTTTTAGATAACAGAATAACAAATAGAAAAGATGCTTTGCTAGGAATGATTAATGGAAATCTAGGATATCAGAAATTAAAATTTACAGCATATCCAAGATTTGCTGTTAATATCCAAGACAAAAATTTAAATCAAGTATTAAGTCTAGCCTATGACTTTGAACGAGGAAACCTAATGAAAGAAGGAAACCATCCATTCTCAGTCCACTACCTTGTAGGATATTCATTAACAAATAGTCACAATAGTTCGATATACGGACAAAATGAATTTATAGAAATAGATAAAACTTTTAAAGATATAGGACAAGTAATAAAAAATCCAGAAAAATTATTGGAATATGAAGTACCAGATGAATGGAACCTAGATATTAAAGAAAAACCTTTAATACCATCAAGAAGAAGTAATGTACAAACAATAACATTTGTAGACACTCAAGCAGAAAACAGTAAAAGAAATAGAGAAATAAAAGAATTAAAAGAAGAGATTGAAGAAGTAAAAGACTTGGTCTACACAATGAAATAATAATGATATTAGAAAAACTATTAAAAATATAATTAGAAGGAAATAATAGTTTAACAAGTATAAATAATAATCAAATATCTATAATGAAAGCTTTAATTCTCATAGCAGAAAAATTAGATATTACTGATGAAAGTATACAAGAATCAATAAGAATACAGTTAGAAATAAATAAAGAAATTTTAGAATTAAAAAATAACATTAATAACATACCAAGAGGAAATGAAATAAAATTTGATCCATTAAAAGGACTAAAAGAAGAACCCCCTAGAATATCTGATGCTTTAATACCTAAAAATGAAAAAAGAAAAGCAGAAGAATCTAAACAAATAATAACAACCTAATGGACTTAAAAGAATATAGAAAAAACCTAGAAGAACAATTCATGAATCCTGAAAATAAGGATATAAAAAAATTAATAAGTTTACTAACATTAACAGATAAAGAATTAGAAAAACATTATGAAGAAAAATCTTACATAAATAAAGAGGAAGATGATATGACAGTAATAAGTGAAGACGAATCTGAACAAGAAAATATAACTCAAAGAATAAATATGGAACCAGTAATAAGAACAAACCCAGAAAGAGGAGAAACATCTGACCCTCACAGAGAACACAGATATAGGCCAGAAGAACCTAATCCTACACATAGAAGAAGACGACCACCAAAAATGGAAGAAGGATTACATTGGGGTACTAGAGGAGATATCCCACCAGAATTCAAACTACATGAAAATTATAAAACAGACATTTTAGACTTAGACTGTATAAGAGACAGGAAAAAAGCTTTAGATGAATGGGCTAGTGGAATGAGTGTAATGATACAAACATCATCAACCACAAACTCAAACCCTTCAGTATGTAAAGTGCTGGTAGCACATAAAATGACAGGAAATGTAAAAATATGGTTTTCAAACCTATCTGAACAGCAACATTTACTAATGCAAGGAAATGCTACAACAGGAAGAGATTACTTAGACACAGTAATAAACAAAATATATAAAGAATTTATAGAAGAAGATAAAGGAAGAAATATAACAGAGTCTAGTGAACATGAAATAGAAGAAGCCAAATGGCATTTAACAAACATGGAAATATGTGACATGTGTTATATAGATGCTTTCATATGTGAATATGAAATGTATTATCATAAATTACCACCATCCATCCAAGAAGTTTATAAGAAAATGTTTTATAAAAAATTACCTGGAACATTATATAAAACCATGGCAGAAGAATGGAATAATAGGAATCCACAAATCATACCCGATACCTTAGGAGGAAAAATAAGAGGACTTAAGAATTGGATAATAATAAAATGTCAAGAAAGGAAAGAATATAGACAAATAAGAGGAAATGACAGAGTCTGTTGTGATTCAAGAGACTTTAAAACACCAGGAAAATATGGTTGTAATATAAAGCCATATAAAAAGTATAATAAATACAAGAAATATAAAAAGTTTAAAAGATTTAAGAGATATAAATTTAGAAAACAAGACTTTCAAAAATATAAAAGAAGATATAAAAGAGAACCATATAAAAAGAGATATTTCAGAAGAAAAAGGTATTATACACCTGAAAAGAAAAATTATTGTCCATCAGGAAAAAAGAAATGCAGATGTTGGATCTGTAACGAGGAAGGCCATTATGCTAATGAATGCCCAAGTAGACTACAACATAAAAAAGAATTTAAAAAGGAATTTTCACAGAAAGCAAAAATATTAGAAGAATCTTTTAAAATGGAATTAGAACCAATTGAGGAATCTGATATAGATGATACTTGTAGTATCTATCTATTAGAAGAAACAGAAGAAGAAATAACAGACTCAGAAACGTCTGACTATAATTCTGATTCTGAATATGATTCAGAATAATGAATGAAATATTAAGTATAACAAATCCAAATAGTACATACATAAAAATAGGATTAAAATTTAAGGGATATAAAAATTACCATTTACATGCATATATTGACACAGGTGCAAGTATGTGTGTAGCCAGTAAATATGTATTTCCAGAAGAACTCTGGAAACAATCTCCAAAAGATTTAATAGTAAGAATTGCAAATAACACTACAATAAATCTAAATAAAGTATTAAAAGATACAGACGTATCAATAGGAGGAAAAATCTTTCATATACCCACAATTTACCAACAAGAAACAGGAGTTGATATTTTATTAGGAAATAACTTTCTAAATCTATATCAACCATTTACACAATACATAGACAAAATAAGTATAACAACCTTAGATGGAGAAACAATTTATGTATCAAAAATAAGAAAAGCATTAACAGTTTCATCACAAACTTTTATGTCACAACATAAAAAGCGAAAACGTGGTGAGGATATAGAAAAAGAAAAACCTTACATAGAAAACATTTCTTTAGACATAGAGGTTAACCAAAACCCCTTTCTAAATGAAATACAAGAAGATAAAGCCTTAACAGGAATAAGAAAATTATTAAAAACAGTATGTTCAGAAAACCCTTTAGATCCAAACATAAATCGATCTAATGAAATAGCAAGAATAGAATTAAAAGATCCCTTAAAAGTTATAAGAGTAAAACCAATAATTTATACTCCAGAAGACAGAGAAGAATTTGAAAAACAAATTCAAGAACTTTTGGAATTAAAAGTAATTATACCCAGTAATTCACCACATTCTAGTCCAGCATTCTTAGTAGAAAAAGAAGCTGAGAAAAGAAGAGGAAAGAAGAGAATGGTAATAAATTTTAAAGCTTTAAATAAAGAAACAATTGATGATGATTATTTCATACCAAAGAAAGAGGAATTATTATCACTAATTAAAGGAAAAATATTTTTCAAGTTTTGATTGCAAAAGCGGATTTTGGCAAATAAGACTTGACAATGAATCACAAAAATTAACGGCATTTAGTTGCCCTCAAGGACAATTCCAGTGGACAGTTGTTCCATTTGGACTCAAACAAGCACCAGGTATTTTCCAAAGACACATGGATAATATCTTTAAAAAATATCACAATTTTTGTTGTGTTTACATAGATGATATTTTAATCTTCAGTAATGAATTACCAAAACACTATTTAGATATCATTAACGTTTTACAAGAATGTAGAAAATCAGGAATAGTGTTATCAGAAAAGAAAGCAGTAATTGCTCAACAGAAAATAAAATATTTAGGGTTAGAAATAGAAGATGAAAAACATCATCTACAACCCCATATATTAAATCACATACAAAATTTTTCCAGTATAATTAAAGATAAAAATCAATTACAAAGATTTTTAGGATGTTTAACATATGCGGAGGCATATATAAAGAAACTAGCAGAAATGAGAAAACCATTACAGGCAAAACTTAAAAAAGATTATGTCTGGCAATGGACTGAAGAAAATACCAAATACATGGATAAAGTAAAAGCACAGGTAAAAGATTTACCAACCCTATATCATCCAGGACCAGATGATAGAATGATAATAGAAACAGATGCTTCACATGAATATTGGGGAGCAGTATTAAAAGCAAAAGTTGACGACAAAGATGAATATCTTTGCAGATTTACTTCAGGATCCTTTCAAGGCCCTGAACTAAATTACCACAGTAATGAAAAAGAATATTTAGCTGTTAAAAAGGCTATTAAGAAATTTGCAATATATATAATAAGTTCAAGATTTACTATTAGAACTGATAGTAAAAATTTTGGACATTTTTTAAGAACTAACATTGCAGGTGATTATAAACAAGGAAGACTAATAAGATGGCAACAATGGTTTAACTACTACAAATTCGACGTAGAGCATTTGCCAGGAAAGAAAAATTGCTTAGCTGATGCACTAACCAGAGAATTAGCACCACTAACTATGTTTTTCATGACAGGAATGGATTCACTTGACATCGAGATCGAGATCAAGAAAAAGGAAATATTGATTCATGAAACACAAATCAAATGCCTCAAGGAACAACTAGAGGTATTGGAACTCAAAAAGAAACTACAAAATAGAACAAATCTAGAACTCCATATGGAAAAATCTGAAGAAGAGGAAGCTGAGCCTTCAACAGGAAGAAAGATGCAGGTTGAAGAAACTGCAAGCAACAACCCTGAACCAATAAAAAATTTAGAAAAGAAAAAACAAAAAATGAATTGGGCTGATGAAGCCGAAAAGGAAGACTCAAAAAAGACTTATGTAGTTTACAATGGACCTAATCCAGGAATATATACCAGTTGGCCAGAAGCAAGTAAAGCAGTAAATGGAATTAGTGGAGTCATCCATAGATCCTTTACTAATAGGATAGAAGCAGAAGGAAGTTATAAAAATTTTAGAGTCCCTAAACTCATAACACCAGCAGAAATAACAAAAAACTATTCCCAAATAGTTCAACAACCAGCAACAGGAACCAGTAGAATGAGGAACCTTGGAACTATCCACAGACCAATAATCTTCAGAGAACCAATCAATACTCCATTCGAGGAAGAAAAAGAAAGATACAGAAACTTGACAAAACAGGAATGGTTAGGATTATATAACCTTGCCAGAAAAACAACCCAGGAACATATTGAAGATATGAAGTTCTACACCACTGAAAAGGATTTTCCCTCAGGTAGTAAATTTAATATTTTAGAAGGAGCTGATCCAATTTTTACTTATAAAACATTTTATGCAGGACTTATTGAAAATATATATCCAGGAAATGAATTAAGAGAATTAATATATTTTCCTGACAATTTCAAAAAAGCTATTAGAAATTTTAAAAGAAAAACCAGGGCTGCAGAAAAGCCTATTTATTTAAGATGTTTCAGTTCTTTAATGGATTGGAATGAAGAAGAACCAGTAAGTCCATATCATTTTATTAAGCTTGGTGTATCAAGCAGCAAAAGAGAAGTAACTCGCCCAAAGGGCTTACCAGAAAAGGAATTCAATACTGGTGAATTGGACCTCGAAAGAGGACAAATGCTAAGCCAGATTTATTATGAAATAAGAAGAATTACCAATTCTTCAAAAATAAAAGTAAATTATTGTACAAGTAAAACCATAATTACTTCTCAAAGTAATTCGGTTATCAGTAATGAAGACAGTGAAAAAGTAATTTCCTATGAAGCAAACTTCAACTGCAATGATATTGAAGTAAGCGAGGAAACAAAAAAGATTTTTTGTTACTACTCCAACCAGCAAACAAAAGATCACGTGTGCAAATACTGCTTAAAAGACAAGATTCCATTAGAGACAAGCTCATCCAGTAGCAGCTCAATGTCGGCAAAACCCACTCAACCGACCATGTAGGACCCTCCTCAACAGCTGAAGGCAATAATTCAAAGCAGCAATAATGTAAGGCGTCTTAACGCCAAATAGGAATAGTGTATTCCCTCCATTGTAAATAGGGAACCCTTATTCTATAAAAGGGAACTCTTTAGTTATTTCAGGACACAATTAATACACGAGAAAACACAACACAATTATCTATCTTTCAAGCTTTAAGCTATGTATTCAGAAATCAGGAAGAACTAAGAACCTCTTCAAGGTTACTAGTTCTCTAGCTTGTAATTACTACCTGTTAAATAAATAAAAAGTCCATTTCAATTCCAAAACTATCTTTCTTAATTTCATTAAAATTAAGTACGGATCTCAGAGGATCAGCAGGGTCAGGAGGACTAAGAGCTTAGATCCAGGAGTGAGGCTTAGTTTTTGAAAACAAGGAGATAGCAGGAAAGCGGAAGAACGCGGTGGACCCATATTTACAGACAGGTTAGTTTGCAGGTAGAGGCTAGTATTCCTTGAAGTTCCATTAATATTGTTAATATCTTGTTTTAAACTGCATATGATTATGAATGATGAACGAATAAACATGAAAAGGAAAACAGAAACTATACTCTACAGAAGTAAAAGTAGGAAATACTCTGAAAATCAAGAAAAATTAAAAGATGCAATTTATTTAAAACAATCACTTATTTGTTTTAAAACATCTATAAAGGAAAACTTTGAAAAAAATATAGGAAGATCAAAAGTAATGGAAAATTTACAGGGACTAATTGATCATTTCACTAAACAAGAACAAAGAAATAATTTAGAAAAAAGAGAGGACAAAGAACACTTAGATTTAGAAGCTAGTCTTGAGCTAGTACAAATGGATATAGAAGAAAATAAGGAAATTATAGAACTAAGTCGTTGGATAGAACAAGAATTAGGAGAAATCAACTCTGAAATCCAACCAGAAAATAATGATTAATATAGAACACTTTGAAAGAAAATATTTAGAATTATTAGATGAATATATGGATAATGAAGATTATGAAACATGTTTAGAAAATTTTACAAGGTTTGACACCCTACTAAGTGATTACACTGATTACGTTTTAAGCATATTACAATTAATAGACCATCCAGTAGGAAGAATATTAAAAGATTATTTCAAACATTATTTTGTACAAGTAAACAAAGAAGAATTTGATAATTTAATCTTCGGATTTTATTTATTCCGAGAACAAATAGGAAGATAAATGACAAATAATATAAATGACAAATAATAACAAGCAACTGAAGCTTAAGATTCAGCCCCCAAAAAATTGGTATCAGAGCCAGAACCTTAATAAAATTAATAAATAATTAAACAAAATGCTTACAGAAATACAAATTAATAACTTAAAAGAATTAATTAAAGTAATCCTAAATACAGAAAATAATAATGAATTTAATAAAGATTTTATAGGACTATTTTTAGCATGTATGGAAATAAAAATGAATAAAATAATCTTATCACAAGAACAAATAGAAATTTTAAAGGAAAAATTAAAATTTTTAGAAGAAATAAAAATAAAAGAAAATTTTATAAAAGAATATAAAGATTTTATAAATTTTATTCTAGAAAAATTAATGGAAAAAATACAATAAAAATAACCTTTTTCAAAAAGAATGCATATGAAGGTCCTTACGTGTAGTTTTACCATATGTAAGGCCCCTTTTAGACAAAAACCCACGACTATGACCAATGCTGTCGTATTTCTTTCAATTTAGCTCAAAACTGGAATATAATAGACTTAGTAGTTAAATAACTGATTAATATTACAAATGTAAGGCTTAGTAGTTAAATAACTGTTCTTGTAGAAAATAATGCAAGGTTGTTTTCAAAAAATTAAGAAAATAATTTATTTAAACCAGAAGCAATTTCTTATTAGTATATACATGACATAATTATTCACATAATTTTATTTCTAAATCTCATTATAAAAATGATATATCAAAATAACATTTATTTTTTAGAATTAAACGTATGTTCTCCTAACAAAAACATGTGTCTATTTTTTTTTTTTTTGAAAAGTTAAAAATAAAAAAAAAATTACATATAAAAAAATTATATTACATAATTAAATCAAATAATTATCAGTAATTTTTTTTTTAATTTCTCTGTATTGAGTTATTTGAAAACAATAGAGAGAAAGATGCGTATCATAGAAAGTGAAAGACTGACAGAAGAGTGGGCCAAATTGAATTAGAAAAGTCGTCATGTTGAATTTTAATTTGTCCATGACGCGTGGAGTTTCATAGAGGTTTCTTCAAGTTCACGAAGATAGCGAGTTAGCCAATTTTGACGATTGTCAGTCAAAGATAAAGCAAAATTATACAAGAACTATAATAGTAACAGAAAGATTTTGTCTTGTTTTGGTTAGAAGATTCTGATTGACTTAAATATATATGGACTTAAATATGGACTTTATAACTAAGTGTAAGAAAATTGATATTTCGAAGTACTTGCCTCAGAAATTCTTAAATAGAAACAGATTTTCCGGCATTAGTGTATTGTAACTTATTTTTGGACAAAAAATCAATATTTACATATGATAAGTATGATTGGTTGTTGAAGGTGGTAATTTGCTTGAGAATCTCTATCCTGGGTAGCAGTTTAAGAGAAAAGGAATAAAGATTACTATAAAAAATAATAGCCAAAAACAAAACCGAGGAGGAAAAGAAGAAAAAAAGAGAGGTGGTATTAATAGTTGTAATGGTGCTTTTATAAAAACCTCGCTTTTACATATTTACCATTAAGATGTGATAGCTTCAATTCTGATTAAAAGTTAAATTTGCCAAAACTAGCAATAATAAATTCAAAACTGTGCGTTTTAGTTATAACAAAATTAGATAGATTACAGAAATATCATTTCACTCTAATTCATACCTGTTACACTGCGCAGTATATTTAAAAATTACGTAAAAATAAGATTATGTAACTGGGAACTATTCTCCTTTAGATTTCGTATTTGAATATTTTTCAGAAAATATATAAACTGTTGGGCATAATATGTAAACCCAGTTTACATACTATGTAAATCAGTTTACTTGTTGTATGTAAATCAGTCTACTTGTTGTATGTAAATCAGTTTACTTGTTGTATGTAAATCAGTTTACATACTATGTAAATTGGGTTTACATACTATGTAAATCAGTTTACTTGTTGTATGTAAATTAGTTTACTTGTTGTATGTAAATCAGTTTACTTGTTGTATATAAATCAGTTTACTTGTTGTATGTAAATTAGTTTACATACTATGTAAATTGGGTTTACATATTATGTAAATAAGTTTACTTGTTGTATGTAAATCAGTTTACATACTACGTAAATCAGTTTACAAACTATGTAAATCAGTTTACTTGTTGTATGTAAATCAGTTTACATACTATGAAAATCAGTTTATATACTATGTACATTAGTTTATAACTACATATAAACTAACTACTTTAGTTGAAATATTGCTTGATAACAGCCAATATTATTTCTTTGACATTTCTAGTTGTTGTATAAACTTATAGTAGAAACCTTCATGCAATAAGTATTACATTTTTACTTGTATCACTTTATAGTTTAGAGTATGTAAAATGATTTATACTATGTAAATCAATTTACATAGTATGTAAATTAGTTTACATACTAGTTTATAACTACATATAAACTATGTAAACCATATTACATAGTATGTAAACTGGTTTACATAATATGTAAATCAGTTTACATACTATGTAAATCAGTTTACTTGTTGTATGTAAATCAGTTTACATACTATGTAAACTGGGTTTACATACTATGTAAATCAGTTTACTTATTATATGTAAATCAGTTTACATACTATGTAATATGGTTTACATACTATGTAAATCAGTTTACTTGTTGTATGTAAATCAGTTTACATACTATGTAAACTGGGTTTACATACTATGTAAATCAGTTTACTTGTTGTATGTAAATCAGTTTACATACTATGTAAATCAGTTTACTTATTATATATAAATCAGTTTACATACTATGTAAATCAGTTTACATACTATGTAATATGGTTTACATACTATGTAAATCAGTTTACTTGTTGTATGTAAATCAGTTTACATACTACGTAAATCAGTTTACTTGTTGTATGTAAATCAGTTTACATACTACATAAATCAGTTTACAAACTATGTAAATCAGTTTACTTGTTATATGTAAATCAGTTTACATATTATGTACATTAGTTTATAACTACATATAAACTAACTACTTTAGTTGAAATATTGCTTGATAACAGCCAATATTATTTCTTTGGCATTACTAGTTGTTGTATAAACTTATAGTAGAAACTTTTATGCAATAAGTATTACATTTTTACTTGTATCACTTTATAGTTTAGAGTATGTAAAATGATTTACATAGTATGTAAACCAATTTACATACTATGTAAACCATATTACATAGTATGTAAACTGCTTTACATACTATGTAAATCAGTTTACATACTAGTTTATAACTACATATAAACTATGTAAATCAATTTACATACTATGTAATATGGTTTACATACTATGTAAATCAGTTTACTTGTTGTATGTAAATCAGTTTACATATTATGTAAATCAGTTTACTTGTTGTATGTAAATCAGTTTACATATTATGTAAATCAGTTTACTTGTTGTATGTAAATCAGTTTACATACTATGTAAATTGGGTTTACATATTATCTAAATCAGTTTACTTGTTGTATGTAAATCAGTTTACATAGTATGTAAATCAATTTACATACTAGTTTATAACTACATATAAATCAGTTTACTTGCAGAAGATATAAAAAAGAGAGAGAATGGACGGAATATTAGTTTATTGTGAAATATTATTGATCCTGTTTGTCCATTTCCTCTGTTTAGGTGACTTATTCTCTTATTTGCCAATTTACATACTAATGTACATAATGTGTATGTATTCTCTGTTTTGTCTAACAAAAACAGAGTATCTCAAAGTTATCACTATATGCTCTACATATGTAAAATCTAAATTAATTCAATATAAATTTCCAAAATTTAAATCACTAACTACATCAGCTCTATATATATATAGAAATTAAAATTACATGATGGTTGTAATAAAAAAGCGCGAACGGCATCGATTGTGAGTGATAAAATGAAGAAAATAAAGAAATGGACAAAATTGTAAATCTTCTTCCCAAAAACGCTGCCGTAGAGCGAGAATAGAAAAAATGTATCAGGATCAAAAATTGATGCTATGCGGAGACAATAAATCTTAAGATGTTGTTTTACAACAACTGAGGTGGTAGATTATTATAGGCTGAGAAAAAGTGGATTCAAGCATCTTAATCAATAATGAGCTACCACATCAATTGTTATTCCAAAACAAGTTGATGCATAAAAAAGTGCTCATATACTTACATATTTACCTAGCCACAATTTCTGTTATTGTCAGCTTACTTGAAGAATATGACCCTTGTCCTGTATTTAATGTTTCATAATCCTGGAATGGTCTTCTAAATACATAAGCAGGTTGTTTAGGAGCTGGAAGATCAACTTCACTACTCAACATCAGCACAACTGTTGACATTGTTGGACGTTCCATTACATCTTCTTGCACACACAACAACCCAAGTTGTATGCATCTCAACACTTCATATGAGTTGTATGACTCCAACGTTGAATCCACCATCTCTAATTCTCTTTCATTGCTCCAAAGGTCCCAAAACTGTGCAGTTAAAAGTATCATCTTTTAAATGATGAACTGGAAATGCAAATGTTATTCAGTATCGAACTTACTTGTGTTACTTACATGTCCTATCAAATTAACATAATCATCTTCATGAAAATTACCACTGTTCTTCTTTCCGCTTATAATCTCCAATAATATAACTCCAAAACTAAAGACATCAGATTTTATTGAAAATTTACCAAATACTGCATATTCTGGTGCCATATATCCACTGCATGAGAAAAACAATACATCTTAGTGCTAAAAAAATGATCAAAATCAATATAAAAGCAAATGATTTTTTATTTCTACTTAATTTTATAGCATTAGTAGTTTCTTACTATGTCCCAACAATTCTGTTGGTCTTGTCCTGAATTTGGTCGCCATCAAATATTCTAGCCATGCCAAAATCTGAAATTTTTGGATTCATCTCTGAATCCAAAAGAACATTACTGGTTTTTAAATCTCTGTGGATGATTCTAAGTCTTGAGTCTTGATGAAGGTACATGATCCCACGGGCAATACCAACAATTACATCAAAACGTTTTCTCCAATCTAACAAGGACTTTCTCGTTTCATCTACATAAATATTTAAGCAGTCATGTAATCTGGGGTTATATTTTAAGATGGGAAGCATCGGATTAGAGAGAGCCATATACTGTCCAGAGCATACCAAAAAGGAAGGAGTCCAAGCTCTTGTTTGGCATGTATTCATAAATTAACATCTTTTCTTCCCCTTCGATGCAACAACCGAAAAGTTTAACCAGATTTCGGTGTTGGAGTTTTGCTATCAGCAGAACTTCATTTTTGAATTCATCATTGCCTTGTCCTGAAGTCTTCGACAATCTTTTTACTGCAATTTTCTGTCCATTAGAGAGCTGACCCTGAAACCACATTTTAGTTTTAAGGGTTTACATTATCCTTATTTCAATGACAGTAAGTTATTGAATAGTGATACTGCATTTCTTCCTCATTTTACTCAAAGCAGACCATCAAAGTTAAATAAAGCAGAACAAAAAGTATATGCATGCTTGTGGAAATTCGAAGAAAGCATTTGGTATTGAAATTTTTATGACAAATGAATAGATTGGAATGTTACCATATAAACAGAGCCGAAACCACCTTGCCCCAGTTTATTGTCCAATGAAAAGCTACTTGTTGCTGCTGCTATTGTGCTTAGATGGAAAATTTGCAAATCCTGGTCTCTTGTGGTTTCCACATTTTCATCTGCTACTATAGCATTGGCAGTAACTAAAATAAATTATTATACCATAAATATGCACTCAGTTTTGGGAAAATTGTTACAGATAAGTGAAGCAACTAATACAGCACATAATACATAAAATAATTTCTCTTACATTTGTTGTTCTTCTTTTTCTTAAGCCACCACAATGCAAACGTGATGGTGATTATCAATGCAAGAGATATCAATAAAACAGCCTGCATATGCTTCTTTCTGAGAAAACCTTTCTTCCCCGTATGATTTTGAGCTGCATGAAGAGAAGTAAAAATCAGTATGCATACAAAGAAAAGCACACTGCCCGCGTTCTACTTGTTAAAAATAGTGCCATGCTAACATTCTTCTACCCTACCAAACAAGTCAGTAGTAGAGGAATAACATAATAGGCACATCTTCAATACAAGGTGGGTAAAAATCCGATTGTAACAATTTTTTCATTTTAATATTAAAAATAAAATTTTCTTCTGATAATCTTCTTTGGAGCACAACTCTTGTGGACTAACTATGAACAACAATACTGCAAATAACAAAATAAAAATTCTTATTCCTAGACAGTTGGTTTCAAAAATAATCTGTTTAGTACCTAACTCTTTAGCATCAACACGAAGATAGAGGTCCTTTCCGCCTTCTGCATATTCCAAAATGTCAAATAGCTCTCCAAAAAATGTGAAGCAACCCCTAAAGTCAATAGTTACATCATGTAAAAAAGCCGTGCAGGAACAGTTGTTCAAACATGCCTTCTCACAGTCTTTGTAACTCATGCCTTCTCTCCACCAAGCTTTAGTACCAGAAGTATCTGGAACCTTTATGCGAGCCAATTTCAAGAACCCTTCTCCATTCCTACATTTTGGCAACCCTCCATTTTTTCTCACACATCCATCTGATCCATCTCTTTGGTTCCAATTAGTTGGAGACTTGGGTTCATACCCAAGCAAACAAGTACACTCGAACTTGCTAACATTGTCAGGATTACATTTACTGAAGGCACCGCATTTACCATACTGGTCACACTTGGAGTTTGGTGCAGACCATACTTCCTTCCATTGACGGTCCGAATCATGCCAAAATAGATTCTGAATTGATCCAGAATTACTCACCACAATTCTCGTTATCTTTGAAGGGTTGTTATAATAATAGGACATGTAAGATATCTCATCTTGGTTGTTAACATCAGTACGAATGTCTAGTTTAGTTGGAGTGCTCCTCCATGGCCATGGATCAAGTCGCCAATATTTAGTTGAACCCTTATACAGAAAGAACTGAGGACAGCCACTAACATCAACTCTGTAAGAGTAGTTCCCTATTCCTGGATCATTTTCCGACTTCCAAGAGTTTAGAAACCAGTACAATCCAGTTTTTCTATTCAACCCCAATTTCATACCCGGAAGCATAGTATCTGTAGGATAATGAAAGCTTTCCCATATAGTCTCTTTTTTATTATTCCCTTGGAACAAAACTAAATTGCCTGTATCTAAGAGTTGAGCTACCGAGGATGTCATAGAAGCTTGAATAGAAGCATTTGTAGACCATATAGGAATATTACTATTGTTGTGAGCAAGAAGTATGAGATTTCCATACCTGTCAATTATGAGGACACCAGAGGTATCATTTATGGGATTGTCTCTGTTTGCAACCCATACCACTGTCTTTCCAGGAAGTTTAGAATACCAAATTCCAACAAAACGTTTGCTGGACTTGGAGGGGCTGAAAAAGCCTAACTCAAAGTTCTTCTCTTTGGAAGAGATAGATTCTCCATCCCTGACTGATTGATTTGGTTTTATGGCGTCTCTGGACTTGCAAGATGGAATTACAAGGAACACAAAAAAGATGCTTAGAAACAACTCTTGGGATTGCATGTCTGAAGCTGCAATGTTTCAGTCGAAAGTAAATTTTTTGTGGGTGGTGTGTGCCGTGTGCGTATAGGCGTATACTAATGACCAATGCTGTCGTATTTCCGTCAATTTAGCTCAAAACTTGAATATAATAAAGACAATACTTTACGTTATTACATTTCAAATGTCAATAATTAATATTTCATATAAGGCTTAGTAGTTAAATAACTGTTCTTGTAGAAAATAATACAAGGTTATTTTCAAAAATTAAGAAAATAATTTATTTAAACCAAAACTTTTTTTTTTATAAGATCGTGATTGACAGTTTTCAGTGGGTGCACCGGGACATCCCAACTAGGTTGGCACCTCCTTAGCACCTTCTTCATTAAACCACTCAACCATTAATATTATTAAATATTAATAAAAATAAGCATACAAATAAAAGTCTCAACAAAACCTGTAATTAGGTTTGTTGTTAGCATCTGAATGAATGAAAGAGCTAGCGAAATGTGGGGCATTCCACCACCAAGTTGTTGTACATAAACTAGGAGCTCTAGAAGCTAAGCTATCAGCTGCAGCATTACCCTCCCTATAAATATGTGAGCAGTGAAACTCCATATGGGTAATTTTATCTAAGCAATCAGTCCAAGCCGAATGCCACCTCCAAGGAACCGAAGAAGACCGAGTCTGAAAGAGAGCAACAACATATAAGGAATCTGATTCCAACCAGAGACGCCTCCACCGAAATGTATATGCATACTTCACCGCATAAATAGCTGCTGCTAGTTCTGCTTCAAAAGCATATGATACTCCAAGCGGAATACAGAAACAACCCTTAACAAATGATCTGGAAGTTCGAAAAACACCTGCACAATCAGATAATCCTGGAGATCCAAAAGCTGCACCATCTGTATTGACCTTTATCCATCCCGAGGGTGGAGCCTTCCAATTAACCTCTATAAACTAATTTCTCATTAGTGCATATATGAACCACTTATTCACATTAAAATCCTACTAAAAAAACCAATAAATGAAAATAACATTTGTTTTTCACATTAAAACCCTATTAAAAAAACAATAAATGCAAATAACATTTGTTTTTTCGAAATAAACGAATGTTTTTGTAAGAAAAACATGTGTCTTTTTTATTAAAGGATTAAAAATAAAAAATTTCATATATTAAGAAATTATATTATATAATTAAATTAAATAATTTTTAATAACTTTTTTTTTTTAATTTCTCTGTAGGCAGTTATTTGAATAACAAGAGAAAGAAAGATGCGTATCATAGAAAGACTGACGAAAGAGTGAACCAAAATGAATTAGAAAAGTCGTCATGTTGAATTTTGTCCATGACGCGTGGAGTTTCATAGAGAGGTATCTTCAAGTCCACGAAGATAGCCGTTTAGCCACTTTTGACGATTGTCGATCAATGATAAAGCAGTCATACAAAGTAGCAGAAAGATTTTATCTTGTTTTGGTTAGAAGATTATGATCGACATAAGAAGGTGTTTCTTTAAGCACTTAAATAACCATCTTAATATATATGGACTTTATATCAGATAAAAGAAGTAAAAATATGGGGCGAAGTGTAGAACTAAGTACTGATTAAAGTTAGAAAATTGATATTTCGAAGTACTTGCCTCAGAAATTCTTAAATAGAAACAGATTTTCAGGCATTAGTGTATTGTAACTTATTTTTTTATTGACAAAAAATCAATATTTGCATATGATAAGTATGATTGTGAAGAAATAAATAATTTGAAGAAACAATCTAACCGAAGAAGTAATGGTTTCTTCGATATATTTTCATTCTTAATTCGTATGAGTTTGTACATTGTTTATATAGGAAAATATTAATTACTATTACAACTACCACATTCAATATTTACAGCTGCACGTCTTCTTTGATAGGCGCCGTCTACCGTGAATTGTTGAACGTCGGTGCGTTCATTGTTGAATTCAACACTCCCCCTCAAGTTGGTGCATAGATGTCTGTCATGCCCAACTTGACTGAAACTTCTGTGAATACTCGATATGAGACTGCTTTAGTGAGAATATCAGCCAATTGATCTTCTGACTTAATTTTTGGCAATTCCAAAGAATTTTCTTCTATTTTTTCCTTAATAAAGAATCTGTCCACTTCAACATGTTTTGTACGATCATGTTGGACTGGATTGTGAGCAATATCACATGCTGCTTTATTGTCACAAAATAATTTAATTGATTCTTTAACAGGATATCCCAAATCATTCAAGAGAGATTGTAACCACAAAGCCTCACAAAGTCCAAGTGCCATGCCTCTGTATTCAGCCTCTGCGCTTGAACGGGCGACAACATGTTGTTTCTTACTTCTCCATGTTACAAGATTTCCACCTACAAAAGTGAAGTAGCCTGATGTAGATCGCCTATCATTTATTGATCCAGCCCAGTCAGCATCAGTATATACTTCTATTCTTTGGAACTTTGTAATTTTTTTGAACAATACTCCTTTTCCAGGAGCAGACTTTAGATACCTCAAAATACGAATAACTGCATTCATATGTTGTTCTCCAGGATTATGCATAAATTGGCTAACAATACTTAAAGCATAGGCAAGATCTGGTCTTGTGTGTGCCAAATACATCAACCTTCCAACAAGCCTTTGATATCTTTCTTTATTTACTGGAACTTGATCCAGCTTGATACATAACTTTAATCCTTCCTCCACTGGTGTATTAACTGGTTGACATGCTGACATACCAGTTTCTTTTAATAAATCCAAGGCATATTTTCTTTGAGATAAGAAGATTCCTTCTTTTGATCGAGAAACCTCAATCCCAAGAAAATATTTTAAGGAACCAAGGTCTTTCATTTCAAATTCTCTAGACAAATATCTTTGTAGAGCTTTCCTCTCTTCATCATCATTTCCTGTTACTATCATATCATCAACATATACAATAAGTGCAGTGATCTTACCATGCCTTTTTTTCAGAAATAAAGTATGGTCTGAATTGCTTTGCTGGTAGCCAAATGCCTTCATAGACTTTGTGAATCTGCCAAACCATGCTCTTGGAGATTGTTTTAAACCATACAATGATTTTTTTAATCTGCACACCTTTCCATCATGTATTTCTGATTTCTTGATTCCTGGTGGTAGATCCATATAGACTTCTTCAATTAAATCTCCATGTAGAAAGGCATTTTTTACATCAAACTGATATAATGGCCAATCTAGATTTGCAGCTAGAGATACCAAGACTCGAACAGTGTTGATTTTTGCTACAGGTGCAAATGTTTCTGTATAGTCGATCCCATATGTCTGAGTGTATCCTTTTGCCACCAATCTTGCTTTATAACGTTCAATCATACCATCTGCTTGGTACTTTACTGAAAAAATCCATCGACATCCAACAATTTTCTTTGTTGGTGGACGATCGACAAGTTCCCAAGTTCTATTTATTTCTAAGGATCTTAGTTCCTCATTCATAGCTTCTTCCCATTTTGGGTTAGCTAAAGCTTCCTGCACACTGTTAGGAATAGATACAACAGATAATTGATTCACAAATGACATATTTGATTTTGACAAACGGTGTGTAGACACATAGTTATTCATGGGATATTTGACTTTACTTGAAATCTCAGGTTCATACATGGTTTTAGGAATACCTCTGTTAAGACGTGGTGGAAGTGTTTTTCTGGTTGGTTCAATAGTTGGAACATCCTCTGCAAACGATTGGTTAGGTATATCAGCAACTTGTGGAGTAGGAAACTCGTACTCACTTAATGGTAGTAATGAATTTGTTTGATGATCTTGGAGTTGACGAGGACTTGATTCCATTTCTCTTGAATCTCTTTCATTTTGGGAGTTATTACCATCTGAATCCAAATTATTTGTGTTTTGATCACATATAATTTGTCTTTCTTCATAAGGTAACAATTTATATGTGAGGGTCTGAATTTCATCATGGTTGTAGTTGTACTCCCCCTGAAATTCAGGCTTAGAAGAGAAATACATTGTATCCTCATGAAAAATAACATCCATGGTAGTAATCATTTGTTTTGTTGGAGGATGATAACAACGGTACCCTTTTTGTTGTGTAGCATATCCCATAAAAACACAACGTAGTGCTCGTGGATCCAACTTGCTACGTTGCTGTTTATGTAGGTGTACAAATGCTACACACCCAAAGACATGGGGAGATAAATTTGGAACACTTGGTGCAACAATTGCTTTGGTGATGGCTTGTAGTGGTGTTTGGAAGTCAATTGAACTGGAAGGTATCCGATTGATCAAATATGCAGCAGAAACAAGTGCTTCTCCCCAATAAGATAATGACATATGAGCTTCAATCAATAAGGCACGGACAACCTCCAATAAGTGTCGATTTTTCCTTTCTGCAACTCCATTTTGCTGAGGTGTACCAACACAAGTAGTTTGATGAATAATTCCTTCTGATTGAAGATATTCTTGAAGCTCAGAACTCTTATATTCTCCTCCATTATCACTACGTAAAACTTGAATCTGTGTATTATATTGAGTACGAACCATTTTATGAAATTTTCTAAATAATAAGTTTACCTCACTTTTAGATTTCATTAAACAGACCCAAGTCATTCTACTAAAATCATCAATAAAAGTAACAAACCAACGTGAGCCACCCAAAGTAGAGACTTTAGAAGGGCCCCATACGTCAGAGTGTATAACCATAAAAGGAAAAGGACTTTTATTTAAGGTTATAGGAAAAGAAGAACGATGACTTTTTGCTAACTCACAAACATCACACTTTAAAGAAGAAATATCTAAATTTAAAAATAAACTTGGAAATAATTTCTTTAAATATCCAAAAGAAGCATGACCCAATCTCCTATGCCATAGCCATATATTTGATGTATCCTTTCTTTTAGATCCATTAGCTACCAGTGCATGATTTGTTGAAGCCAAGTCCAAATAATACAAGTTTTCTCGCCTAATACCACGACCAATCGTTTGCTTTGTTTGGATGTCCTTGAACACACAAAAGTCAGGCCAAAAAGTAACAAAACATGATAAAGCAGTGGTTATTTGAGAAATAGATAAAAGGTTATACTCTAAAGAAGGAACAACTAGCACTGAATCTAAATTTAAAGTACTAGTGAGAGATAAAGAACTTTCCCCAATAACTGGAGTTGTGTTACCATTGGCAGTGCAAACAGTTTTGTGTGAAGATGATTTTGAGATTTGTTTAGAATTGAATGTCATATGATCAGTTGCACCTGAATCAATTATCCATGTATTATTAAAAACAGGAGGAAAAGCTTTCTTACCAACATTGTTTGAGGTTGCTACTGATGCTGAGGAGTTTGCAACATGATTATTCATTGCTTCAACATTGGTGGCAATAGACATCTGTCTTGGATTTTTCTTGCGAGATTCACGGCTGTGATCCCACCAATCAGGGTATCCCACAAGTTCAAAACATCGTTCTTTGGTGTGACCCTTTTGATGACAATGGGTACATTTGAATGATGATTTTTCAACAGCCTTTTTAACATTCATTCGTTCTTGCTGATTTGAAAAAGAACGGTTTTGAGATATCATGGCGGAAGCATCAGAGTCTCCAGATTTTTCTTTTAATGATATTCGACGCACTACTTCTCGTCGAATCAAGGAGTAACATCCTTCTAAATCCGGGATGGTTTCTTTTCGCAGAATTTCTCCACGAACCTGCTCAAATTCATCATCTAATCCAGCAAGAAAAATATGTACCCTCAATCTTTCAACAGACTCTTGATATGATATTAAATCATCAGGATCTTTCATGACCACCTTATCACGATGGTCTAGTTCTTGAAAAATTTCAGTTAACTCTCCATAATATTCAGAAAGTGATTTTCCATTTTGTCTGGAAGTAAAGGCTTTTTGGTTTAAGACAAATACCTGTAATTCGTCAGTTTCATCATAAAATGCCTTTGCCAAAGCACCCCAAATTTCAAAAGCAGTTGGTATGCGTAAGTAACGCTTCATGATTTCAGGACTCATTGACATAAGTAGCCATCTCTTCACTTTTTGATTTTCTGCATACCACTTGTTATAATTTTCTGATGTTTTTTCGGGTTGCAAATTTTTGTCATGAATATAAGAGAATTTTTCTCTCTCTGCAATATGCATTTCTATTATTTGAGACCAAACATCATAATTAGTCTCAGTAAGAATAATTCCAGCATTAAAAACACCTTCGGAATGGACAGATTGTACAATAACTGGAGTTGATTTCTCCACAGGTAATGAAATTGTGTCCTCTGTCATGATGTTATGGTATAAAAACTAGAAAAATGGTGTAATAATTTCAGAACTGGAAGGAAAAATGCAAGAACCGGTATAAAGAATATGAAACCGATGGTTTTTTAAGAAGAAATGGACAAAACCGGATAAAAAACACAAAACCGGGTACAAAATTGGTTTAAAAAACCTTGAAAAATGGACCAAACCGGTTTGAAAAGTACAGAACCGGAGAAAAAACAGGTTTTGGACTTTTAAAATGGACCGAACCGGTCAAATTTGCAAAAACTGCGAAAAAACCGGGTTCAGACCGAACCTCCGGTCTAACCGGACCGAACCTGGGGTGTGAGCCGGACCGGACCGGACCGAGCCGCGTGAGCCGTGTGAGATGAGCCGAGCGGAGCGGAGCTGAGTGCGCCGAGCCGAGCCGAGCCACGTCAGCGTCTTCAACCTTCAGCTGGCGCGTGATAGCGCGTGGAAGAGCGTGGTGGCGCGTGACTTTTTGCAGTTAACTTCTGGTGGCGCGTGGAGGCGCGTGTAGAGGTTTTTTTCTGTCCTAATTTTACCAAAATGCTCAGAATTTTGTTTAGAGTAATCTGGTAAAATTAGGTGAGATAAATAATGACTCAAAAATGAGGTTTTTAATTAATATTTGTTTGGGTGTTTGGGTGAGAATTTTTTTTCTGAGAAAACATATTTTTCAGAGAAAGAAAACTCAGATTTAGGCTAACAAGGGCTTCAAATTTGTATAGAGCAACGATTTGGCTCTGATACCATGAAGAAATAAATAATTTGAAGAAACAATCTAACCGAAGAAGTAATGGTTTCTTCGATATATTTTCATTCTTAATTCGTATGAGTTTGTACATTGTTTATATAGGAAAATATTAATTACTATTACAACTACCACATTCAATATTTACAGCTGCACGTCTTCTTTGATAGGCGCCGTCTACCGTGAATTGTTGAACGTCGGTGCGTTCATTGTTGAATTCAACAGATTGGTTGTTAAAGGTGGTAATTTGCTTGAGAATCTCTATCCTGGGTAGCAGTTTAAGAGAAAAGGAATAAAGATTACTATAAAAAATAGCCAAAACCAAAACAGAGGAGGAAAAGAAGAAAAAAAGAGAGGTGGTATTCATAGTTGTAATGGTGCTTTTATAAAGAAGATAATTCTTAAATAATATGACTCGTAAGCAAGGAACCATAAATTATACTCAAATGACACCATTTAAATGTTAATTAATAGTAAATATATTATTATATTAAGGCAAACCTTTGTACGTAATCAGATAGGAAATGAGTCTTCGTAGGTTGATTATTTGCTGTTTCATATTGCTATCTTCATTCTCCAGCTTTTTAACAAACACCTTGAGAGCAAATCAGCTCCTCAAAGACGGCCAGACCTTGGTCTCCTCGGGCGAACGCTTTGAAACTGGTTTCATTAGCCCCGACAGTTGTAGTAGATATTCAAACCATTTTCCTGGTCTCTAAAAGCCTCGCTCTTACTGTGACTCTGGGTTGCCAACAGACACAACCCAATTCTTGGTACATCAGGAAGCTTATATCGTTGGGTTCTAATTAATGTATTGTCATTTTCCAGTAATAGTTCTGCGGTGGTTTGGTGTTTAAATACTAACAAGAGGCCGAGTAGTCCAATTTTGAAAATCTTGGATAATGGCCGGACGGCTCAAAGAGTTGCGCGACATTGTGCTAAAATGGGAGTTTTAAATATTTTTTATATATAAAATTTTACTTTTATTTTTAATAATTTATTTACACATATAAAGTATATATCATACAAATAATTAGTATATAAAATGTTCTCTCAAACGATAATAATAAATATATATTTTTAGTAAATTATCTGAAAAATAATAAATTTATTCAGTACCACATATACTTAATATACAAAATTAAACAAATATTAAAAAAATCTAATAATAAATATTATATTTTTTTCATATATTTAAATAAAATAAGAATAAAAAAAATTAAAAATGTAAATAAATTAATCAATTAAAAATTGAATATGTAAAAATATTTGTTTGAAATTTGTTATAATAATATGATGAGGAAATCTGTAAAACAAAATTGCAATTTCTTTTGAAACATATCAAAAATAAAATGATAAAAAATTTATACATATCTCTACTTAAATAAAATAAATAAACACATACTTACATATTTACCATTAAGATGTTGTTTTACAACAACTGAGGTGGTAGATTATTATAGGCTGAGAAAAAGTGGATTCAAGCATCTTAATCAATAATGAGCTACCACATCAATTGTTATTCCAAAACAAGTTGATGCATAAAAAAGTGCTCATATACTTACATATTTACCTAGCCACAATTTCTGTTATTGTCAGCTTACTTGAAGAATATGACCCTTGTCCTGTATTTAATGTTTCATAATCCTGGAATGGTCTTCTAAATACATAAGCAGGTTGTTTAGGAGCTGGAAGATCAACTTCACTACTCAACATCAGCACAACTGTTGACATTGTTGGACGTTCCATTACATCTTCTTGCACACACAACAACCCAAGTTGTATGCATCTCAACACTTCATATGAGTTGTATGACTCCAACGTTGAATCCACCATCTCTAATTCTCTTTCATTGCTCCAAAGGTCCCAAACCTGTGCAGTTCAAAGTATCATCTTTTAAACGATGAACTGGAAATGCAAATGTTATTTAGTATCTGGCGTACTTGTGTTACTTACATGTCCTATCAAATTAACAGGATCATCTTCATGAAAATTACCACTGCTCTTCTTTCCACTTATAATCTCCAATAATATAACTCCAAAACTAAAGACATCTGATTTTATTGAAAATTTACCAAATACTGCATATTCTGGTGCCATATATCCACTGCATGAGAAAAACAATACATCTTAGTGCTAAAAAAATGATCAAAATCAATATAAAAGCATATGATTTTTTATTTCTACTTAATTTTATAGCATTAGTAGTTTCTTACTATGTTCCAACAATTCTGTTGGTCTTGTCCTGAATTTGGTCACCATCAAATATTCTAGCCATGCCAAAATCTGAAATTTTTGGATTCATCTCTGAATCCAAAAGAACATTACTGGTTTTTAAATCTCTGTGGATGATTCTAAGTCTTGAGTCTTGATGAAGGTACATGATCCCACGGGCAATACCAACAATTATATCAAAACGTTTTCTCCAATCTAACAAGGACTTTCTCGTTTCATCTACATAAACATTTAAGCAGTCATGTAATCTGGGGTTATATTTTAAGATGGGAAGCATCGGATTAGAGAGAGCCATATACTATCCTGAGCATACCAAAAAGGAAGGAGTCCAAGCTCTTGTTTGGCATGTATTCATAAATTAACATCTTTTCTTCCCCTTCGATGCAACAACCGAAAAGTTTAACCAGATTTCGGTGTTGGAGTTTTGCTATCAGCAGAACTTCATTTTTGAATTCATCATTGCCTTGTCCTGAAGTCTTCGACAATCTTTTTACTGCAATTTTCTGTCCATTAGAGAGCTGACCCTGAAACCACATTTTAGTTTTAAGGGTTTACATTATCCTTATTTCAATGACAGTAAGCTATTGAATAGTGATACTGCATTTCTTCCTCATTTTACTCAAAGCAGACCATCAAAGGTAAATAAAGCAGAACAAAAAGTATATGCATGCTTGTGGAAATTCGAAGAAAGCATTTGGTATTGAAATTTTTATGACAAATGAATAGATTGGAATGTTACCATATAAACAGAGCCGAAACCACCTTGCCCCAGTTTATTGTCCAATGAAAAGCTACTTGTTGCTGCTGCTATTGTGCTTAGATGGAAAATTTGCAAATCCTGGTCTCTTGTGGTTTCCACATTTTCATCTGCTACTATAGCATTGGCAGTAACTAAAATAAATTATTATACCATAAATATGCACTCAGTTTTGGGAAAATTGTTACAGATAAGTGAAGCAACTAATACAGCACATAATACATAAAATAATTTCTCTTACATTTGTTGTTCTTCTTTTTCTTAAGCCACCACAATGCAAACGTGATGGTGATTATCAATGCAAGAGATATCAATAAAACAGCCTGCATATGCTTCTTTCTGAGAAAACCTTTCTTCCCCGTATGATTTTGAGCTGCATGAAGAGAAGTAAAAATCAGTATGCATACAACGAAAAGCACACTGCCTGCATTCTACTAGTTAAAAATAGTGCCATGCTAACATTCTTCTACCCTGCCAAACAAGTCAGGTGTAGAGGAATAACATAATAGGCACATCTTCAATACAAGGTGGGTAAAAACCAGATTGTAACAATTTTTTCATTTTATTATTAAAAATAAAATTTTCTTCTGATAATCTTCTTTGGAGCACAACTCTTGTGGACTAACTATGAACAACAATACTGCAAATAACAAAATAAAAATTCTTATTCCTAGACAGTTGGTTTCAAAAATAATCTGTTTAGTACCTAACTCTTTAGCATCAACACGAAGATAGAGGTCCCTTCCGCCTTCTGCATATTCCACAATGTCAAATAGCTCTCCAAAAAATGTGAAGCAACCCCTAAAGTCAATAGTTACGACATGTAAAAAAGCCGTGCAGGAACAGTTGTTCAAACATGCCTTCTCACAGTCTTTGTAACTCATGCCTTCTCTCCACCAAGCTTTAGTACCAGAAGTATCTGGAACCTTTATGCTAGCCAATTTCAAGAACCCTTCTCCATTCCTACATTTTGGCAACCCTCCATTTTTTCTCACACATCCATCTGATCCATCTCTTTGGTTCCAATTAGTTGGAGACTTGGGTTCATACCCAAGCAAACAAGTACACTCGAACTTGCTAACATTGTCAGGATTACATTTACTGAAGGCACCGCATTTACGATATTGGTCACACTTGTAGTTTGGTGCAGACCATACTTCCTTCCATTGACGGTCCGAATCATACCAAAATAGATTCTGAATTGATCCAGAATTACTCACCACAATTCTCGATATCCTTGAAGGGTTGTTATAATAAAAATACATCTCGTCTTGGTTGTCAACATAAGTGTAAGAGAGAGTAGACGAGTTTAGTTTAGTTAGAGTGCTCCTCCATGGCCATGGATCATTTCGCCAATATTTAGTTGAACCCTTATATAGAAAGAACTGAGGACAACCAGTAACATCAACCCTGTAAGAGTAGTTCCCTATTCCTGGATCATTTTCTGACTTCCAAGATATTAGAAACCAGTACAATCCGGTTTTTCGATTCAATCCTAGTTTCATACCCGGAAGCATAGTATCCATCGGATAATCAAAGCTTTCCCATATAGTCTCTTTTTTATTATTCTCTTGGAACAAAACTAAATTGCCTGTATCTAAGAGTTGAGCTACCGAGGATGTCGTAGAAGCTTGAATAGAAGCATTTGTAGACCATATAGGAATATTACTATTGTTGTGAGCAAGAAGTACGAGATTTCCATACCTGTCAATTGTGAGGACACCAGAGGTATCATTTATGGGATTGTCTCTGTTTGCAACCCATACCACTGTCTTTCCAGGAAGTTTAGAATACCAAATTCCAACAAAGCGTTTGCTGGAATTGGAGGGGCTGAAAAAGCCTAACTCAAAGTTCTTCTCTTTGGAAGAGATAGATTCTCCATCCCAGACCGATTGATTTGGTTTTATGGCGTCTCTGGACTTGCAAGAGGGCATTACAAGGAACACAAAAAAGATGCTTAGAAACAACTCTTGGGATTGCATGTCTGAAGCTGCAATGTTTCAGTCGGGTAAATTTTTGTGGGTTGGTGTGTGCGTATGGTCGTATACTATTGAGTATTGACCAATGCTGTCGTATGTCTTTCAATTTAGTTGAAAACTTGAATATAATAAAGACAAAACTGTACGTTATTATATTACAAATGTTAATAATTAATATTTCATATAAGGCTTAGTAGTTAAATAACCGTTCTTGTAGAAAATAATACAAGGTTATTTTCAAAAATTAAGCAAATAATTTATTTAAACCAGAAATAATTTCTCATTATTGTACATATGAATCACTTATTTCCATTAAAACCCTATTAAAAAAACAATATATGAAAATAACATTTATTTTTCACATTCAAACCCTATTAAAAAAACAATATCTGAAAATAACATTTATTTTTTTAGAAATAAACGTATGTACTTGTAAGAAAAACATGTCTTTGTTTCTAAAAGATTAAAAATAAAAAAATTTATATATGAAAAAATTACTTTATATAATTAAATTAAATAGTTTTAATATATATTTTTTAATATCACTGTAGGCAGTTATTTTAATAACGAGAGAAAGAAAGATGCGTGTCGTAGAAAGACTGACAGAAGAGTGGACCAAAATGAATAAGAAAAGTCGTGGTGTTGAATTTTTGTCCATGAAGCGGGCAGTTTCATAGAGAGGTTTCTTCAAGTCCACAAAGATAGCCAGTCAGCCACGTTTGACGATTATCAATCAAAGATAAAGCAATCATACATAGTAACCGAAAGATTTTGTCTTGTTTTGGTTAGAAGAACCATCTTAATATACAGGGTGGATGTATAGATATTTTAGGAGGGGAACGTGCCCCATTTTAATTTTTAATAAATAAAATTTTAAATAATTATATATACAAAATATTATTATGTTTTACTTGAATTTTAAATTTAATATTTAATAATTCAATATAAATTTAATAATTTACGCTTATTTTTATTAAAATAAGATACATATAATATATATTTTTAATTAAAAATAATTAATTATTAAAAAATATTAAATATTATTTTTTATTGTCATATAGTGTTTCTCTTAAATATAAATTTTAAATTTATCACTGTTAATATATATATATATATATATATATATATATATAATATGGGGCGAAGGGTAGAACTAAGTACTGATTAAAGTAAGAAAATTGATATTTCGAAGTACTTGCGTCAGAAATTCTTAAATAGAAACAGATTTTTCGGCATTAATGTATTGTAACTTATTTTTTTGTCAAAAAATCAATATTTGCATATGATAAGTATGAATGGTTGTTAAAGGTGGTAATTTGCTTGAGAATCTTCACCGGTCCATCTCTATCTGACTATCTCTATCCTGAGTAGCAGTTTAAGAGTATAGAAAAAAAGATTACTATAAAAAATAGCCAAAAACAAAACAGAGGAGGAAAAGAAGAAAAAAGAGAGGTGGTATTAATAGTTGTAATGGCGCTTTTATAAAGAAGTTAATAATTAAATATAATATGAACGAAAATAAAATTTTTATTGATTCTTACTTCATAATAGAGATATATATAAAAAATAAATTATAAGAGTCTTAAATAAATTAGAATTCTATACAACCTATAGTTTTATTACAGATAGACATATATTAATTACAATATATTATACACCAATTATATGACTCATGCTAACATTCTCTCTCAAATTAGCGCATATATATCGACTATGCCCAACTTACTTAGTAAGTCATAAAATACTTTATTGATTCTTACTTCATAATAGAGATATATATAAAAAATAAATTACAAGAGTCTTAAATAAATTAGAATTCTATACAACCTATAGTTCTATTACAGATAGACATATATTAATTACAATATATTATACACCAATTATATGACTCATGCTAACATTCTCTCTCAAATTAGCGCATATATATCGACTATGCCCAACTTACTTAGTAAGTCATAAAATACCTTATTAGAAATTCCTTTGGTGAGTACATCTGCAAGTTGCTTCTCAGTGTGAACAAAAGGGAAGCTAATGAGTTTGGAATCTAGCTTATCTTTTATAAAATGACGATCAACCTCTATATGGTTAATACGATCATGTTGTACTGAATTTTGTGATATATCAATGACTGTCTGACTGTCGTAATACAACTGCATAGTATTTTTGAGTTCGAAACCCAAATCAAATAGTAAACTTCTTATCCACAGCAATTTACAAATTTCACGAGTCATACCTCTATACTCAACCTCAGCACTAGATTGCGCTACAACTTTCTACTTCTTACTTTTTTATGTAACCAAATTACCTCCCACAAAGGTGAAGTAACCTGATGTCAACCTTCTATCTATAATAATTCCTGCCTAATCTACATCTATGAAGCCACACTTCAAGAGGATTGTTTTGTTTAGAGAACATTACTCCTCTCTCTGGAGCTGACTTCAAGCACCTTAAAATTCTCACAACTGCATCCATGTGACTCTTACTCGTGTTATGCATGAACTGACTTACCATACTTATTGCATATGCAACATCTAGTCTAGTAATTGCCAAATAAATTAGGCGCCCAACCAACCTTTAATAGTGATCTCGATTAGTTGGTACTTGATCTAGATACTCTGCTAGACAATGGTTTTCCTCAATATGAGTATCAATAGGTTTGCAATCCAACATAAATGTCTCAGTTAGTAGGTCAATAATGTATTTTCTCTAACATAGAAAAATTCTTTCTCTCCCCCTAGCTTCCTCAATCTCTAAGAAATCCAAATCCTTCATCTCGAACTCAGAGGCTAGTTGTCTCTGTAATTTATCCATCTCAACAGCATCATCTCCAGTAATTACCATATCATCAACATAAACAATTAAAGCTGTTACTTTCCCTTATTGATGTTTGAGAAATAGCGTGTGATTTGAATTACTCTGTCTGTAACCAACCTTCTGCATGAACTATGAAAACCTTCTAAACCAAGCTTGAGGGGATTGCTTGAGACCATACAAAGACTTCTTCAATTTGCATACAAAATTACCAGGAGAAGCAGCTACATACCCAGGTGAAAGACTATTATACACCACATCAACTAACTCTCCATGATGGAACACATTCTTGACATCAAACTGCAGAAGTGGCCAATTTAAGCTTGCGGTAAGCGAAAGCAGAACTTGAATAGTGTTCATTTTGGTAGCAGGAGCAAAAGTTTCATCGTAGTCTACATCATATGTCTAAGTGAACCATTTTGCTACATGGCGGGCTTTATATCGATTCACAGATCCATCAGCATTATGTTTCACAGTAAATATCTATTGACAACTAACTGCCTTCTTGCCTTGTGGTGAAGGCATAAGTTGCCAAGTATTGTTCTTTTGTAATGCCTTCATCTCTTCCTCCGTTACCTTTCTCCATTTTGGATTTTCTAACGCATCTTGCACTTTGTTAGGTACTAATACAGCAGATATTTGATTTACAAATGATTCATATGGCTTAGACAATCTTTTAGTGGACATGTAGTTGGCTACTGAATATTTTGATTTTGCATGGATATTTGGTTCATATCTTTTGGTTGGTTGACTTTGAGTAGACCTATTTGGTAACACATACTGTCCAACACTAGACTCAATGCTATTAGTATTAGTAGGTGTACATACATCATATGAGTGACCTTCAGTACCAGGGAGCTGTTGATCAAGGGTATGAGTGATGTTTGAGGGAACAACAGTGTCTTCATTTTCATTTTCAGTGAGCAGAACTGGTGCTTGGATACTTAGAACATCTGCTTCTTCAACGACTGGATTCGATGGGTTAAGAATCTCAACTAGACCCATCAAAATATCAATAGGTGATTCTTCTAATTCCTCCCCCTCACCATGATACAGTTCTTCGAAATATAAATTCTCTCCCTGACGAGCAATATCAGATAAGGAAAAATAACTCATGTCTTCAAAAAAGGTAACATCTATAGTGACATAATACTTTCTGGTCGATGGATGGAAGCACTTGTACCCTTTATAATAACCTCCATAACCAACAAACACACATTTAATTGTCCAGACATCTAACTTAGACCTTTGATTTTTAGGAACATGTACAAAAGCAACACAACTAAATACACGGGCTGGAAGATTATGGAATAATGACAAGAATACATGAGATACGAGAACTTCGAATGGGATTTGTTCATGAAGGACACTAAATATGAGACGATTGATGAGATGGGCAGAAGCTTGTACAACATCTCTCCAAAGATATTTTGACATATGAGCACTAAATAAGAGCGCATGAGCCATATCAAGTAAATGACGATTTTTTCTTTTTGAAACCCTATTTTGTTTTGGAACAATCTTATGTGTTTGAAAAAAATCTTGAAAAACACGATTAACATATTCTCTCCCATTATCAGAACGTAAGATCCTAATGATGCTGTTGTATTGTATTTGAACAAAGGAACGAAAAGTTTGAAAAGTTGAAAAAACTTCATCTTTGATTTTAAGAAGAGAAACTCATGACAATCTTGTACAGTCATCAATAAACGACACAAAATACCTCATACCCGATAGAGTGGGCTCTCTAGATGGTCCCCAAACATCAAAATGAATTAATTCAAAAGAAATAACACTTTTATTAGAAATACTAGGATAATAAGTAATACGATGGCTCTTGGCCAAAACATATGACTCACAACATAAAACAGACTCACTAACACCAATAAACAAAGTAGGCATGAATTTTTTCATAAGACTAAAAGACGAATGACTTAAGTGGCAATGCCACAACCAAATTTCACTTAGCTTATCAAAACTCGAAGTCAAGGCGGTGCGGGACTGTGCTTCTGGTTTCTCCCCTGCATAGTTATGATCCAGACGGAACAATCTGCCCCTCAAATACCCTCGACCAATAATTTTTTTAGTAAGAAGATCCTGAAAAATCACATATATAGAATAAAATGTTACAAAATATTTAGACTCAGTATTCAACTATGAGACAAATATTAAGTGATGAGACAAGTCAGACACATATAAAACATTGTGGAGCTGTAAAGTTGGTGATATGGACTAACCCATTTCCTAAGACATGAAAAGCATCACCGTTAGCATTCGTAATATAAGACACTGATGGGGAAGATAACTCAGTAAAATAAGATTTATCATAAGTTATATGAATAGACACATCAGAATCAATAATCCTAGTGTTAAACCCAACAAAATGAGAAATGTTTAAGACCATACTAATCTTACCACGACTAGCTATTGAAGCTATAGGGTTACCTCCACATGTCACATGATGATCCTATCCAATCACTCCATAGAAATCTGGTTTTTGGACTACTTGTATCACAGCTGCTTTCGCTTTAAGACGATAATTTTACCTTTTAGGTTTTAGGTGTGGGTTCATTTTCTAACAAATCTCTCGAATATGCCCCATCTTATAGCGTACTTACAGGAATATATCCTCTTAGACTAAGAGGGTTTCTTTCGCCTTCCCAGCTGTTCGAACCTATAATCTAGTCTAAAAATACAAATAAGTTCTTAGAGTAAAGTTGGTATCAATTAAACTACTAGTTCAAATATATATATTATTTTTTATGTTTTTCCTTGTAAAACATAATATAATATATTTGGTATTATGTGATTTAATTAATGTATTGTCACTTTGATATTATGTGATTTAATTAATGCTATTTGATATTATTTTTTATGTTTTTCCTGGTCTCTAAAAACCTCGCTCTTACGTACTGTGACTCTGGGTTGCCAACAGAAACAACCCAATTCTTGGTACATCAGGAAGCTTATCGTTGGGTTCTAATTAATGTATTGTCACTTTCCGGTAATAGTTCTGCGGTTGTTTGGTCTTTAAATACTAGCAAGAGGCCGAGTAGTCCAATTTTGAAACTCTTGGATAATGGCCGGACGGTTCAAAGAGTTGCGTGACATTGTGCCAAAATGGGAGTTTTAAATATTTTTCACATATAAAATTTTACTTTTATTTTTAATAATTTATTTACACATATAAAATATATATTAATATCATACAAATAATTAGTATATAAAATGTTCTCTCAAACGATAATAATAAATATATATTTTTAGTAAATTATCTGAAAAATAACAAATTTATTCAGTACCATATATACTTAATATACAAAATTAGACAAATATTAGAGAAATATCTAATAATTAATATTATATATATATATTTTCCAAATATTTAATGATAAAATTAAAATTAAATAAAATTAAAATTTGAATAAGTAAAAATATTTGTTATAATAATATGATGAGGAAATACGTAAAACAAAATTGCAATTTCTTTTGAAACGTATCAATAATGAGATTCGACAATATATTCGCAATTATCTTGAAAAATAATAATAAAGTAAAATAAAATGATAAAAAATTTCTACATATCTCTATTTAAATAAAATAAATATACACGTACAAGATAAAATTTGTAAAATAAAATAACATTTTTAAGAATAAATATGAGTTCTATTTTTTACAATCACAACTAATTTATTAAAAAAAAAAAAGATAATACTAAAAGATAATCAAAGAGAAAAGATAATTCTAAAAAAAATATTATTTAAAATTTTAAATTGATTAAGATATGATTTTATATTTTCTTAGGTAATAAACAAAGAGTAAAGTGACATGTAATATTTATTATTACATTTTTTTAAGTAATTAATAACCATGTTAACATTGAATTATATATATATATATCGAACAACGAAAATGATGGGGACTCAGATAAGTTTGGCAGAGTTTTTACTACATAATTGATATTGTTTTGTTATGCTATCACAAATAACGTGTTATAATCAAATTTGTAATTAATTTAACAAATAATTTATATAAATTTTATTTTAATTAATAAAATTTTGCCCTTTATTTGTGATATTATAAATTTGTGATAGATAGTGTTAATTGTGGAGCAGAGTTTTTACTATATAATTGATGTTGGTTTTTTAAGAGTAGTGTTATATTTGTGATATTACAAATAACGTGTGCTAATAAAATTAGCAACTAACCTAACAAATAACTTACATAAATTTTATTTTAGACAAATAAAATTTTGTCCCTCATTTGTGATAATAAATTTGTGATAGATAGTGTTTATTGTCAGGTGAAGTTTAATGGATGGAATCTGAAGACAAAAGTCGAGACCTCACCCGAAAATTATGTCATGGCTTCTCGCCAATAATCCTCTGGACTTCACTTTCACTATGGATTCACCAAAGAAGTCTCAATAGTCAATTGGTTCTTAGCAAAGGCACAGAGAAGCAGTATAGACATATTTAAGCTCTGGTGATAAGTTAAAAATTTATTAATGTAGCTCAAGTTACAGCCTTTTAAAAACATCATACATGCAAATTTTTTCAGCGCTTATTTTATGATTTAGCAGCATTTCAAAAATACATCTAGAGTGTCAAATCAGCTACTTCTACCATGTTTAACTCAAACAATTTACAACATTTGTACAACATTCATAAAATGCGGTAATAAAAAAAGACCTTTTAGAGAACTCGAAGCTTCAACGGTGCTAGGGTTTTCAATCTTCCTCCACTAACTCATTATTTTCCATTGATTTTGGGTCAAGTTTTATTAATTTTCATTTCGCATTACATTGATTCATTATATTTGATCTTGTTTCAACATCAATCAAAGGACATGTTCTAGAATTTTTTGATTCTATTCTAGTTTTAAAAGAAAAACTTTTTCTCTCTTCATTTTTGAGTATTAGGCATCTTCTTAATTTATTTGTTCAAGTATATTGTGTGGTTATTCTTGCATGATTTTTATGCTTAATTGATTTTCATGAAATTTTACGTGATCGTTCTAGAGTTTGATGTTGATTTGGTTTTTTATATTTTATGATATTAAATTTTCTAGTTAAGGTCTCTCATTATTGTATTTGCCCAATGACATACTTTACATTTATGTTATTTGTACTAACTTTTTAGATATTAAAGATGAAGTGTTCGGTATTTCGTGTGACTCAAAATTATCAAAATTGAAGGGTTCGACTAATCTCATGAAACTCGAGTTAATCGAAACATTGGTCTGGATCTGAAAACCTAGCTTGTAGAGACTAATGAAAGCAGCAATGACTCGTAAGTAAATTACATATGGACTTTATCTATAAAGAGTTGTCTAAGACATGGCCTTGTAATTAAATATTGATTTTTATAATGGATAGTTAAGTGGTCAAGTGGACCAGTAATTTTCCTTATAGGTCCTTGTTGTAGCCTTTGTTGTTTCCATCTAAACATATAGTGTGTTATTCTTTATTTTCGCATTTTATTTTTACACGCGATTACATGTCTAGTGACTATGTTTAGGTGACATAATTAAAATTTATTAAAATTGAAAATAAACTATTCACCCTTGTGGGTTAATTAAATCTTTAACTAAAAACTTTCATAATAAATTAGCGAGACTTGATTGTGTATCCTTATTGACATAGAGAATCTACAATTGGCTATAGTTTCTTTGCTTTGTACGTAGAAGAGTACTGTGGCTATTATGTTTCTTCTAATCTAATGATGGTGTTGTTGCAGGTTTGTATCATGGTTCACATTCCATTATCTAGCTTTATTGGTTGTTTCAGTTAGTGAATCTTTACTTGTGTCGTAATTGTTGGAGTGTGTTCTTATTAGTTTCTCTAGTTAGTGAATCTTATTCTTTGATCGATGTAGCTACTTATACCTGTATTATATATTTCAAGAACCACAAGGGTTTTGCTAACAAGAACTGAGAAGAGGAAATTATCAAGAGTATGTTAATATGTATATTGCGTATGACAATAACAATACTTATATATGAAGTTAAGCCACGTGAAACAATATGTAACTAACTCTAACAGTATAAAGAAAATAATCTGATGTACCCTAATACACATAACTACACATAACTACATATAAGTCCAACACCCCCCCTCAAATTGAAGGTGAGGGCAACATCAAAATTTTGGGACGAAGAAAAAAGAAACTCGAGCAAGGAAGAGGCTTGGTAAGCGCATTCGCCACTTGATTAGCTGAGGGAACATACTCAATAACAATTGGCCTTGAACCACATGATCACGAAGAAAATGATAATCAACCTCAATGTGCTTGGTACGTGCATGAAACACTAGGAATAAACACTACTCGTTGCTTCGAAGATTGCCAAGCCACCAAACAACCACCAAAATACACACAAAAAGCCCATATACTGCGCCTGTCATCAAGGCAGCTAGCATAGTCAGCATCACAAAATGCAAGCAAATCCAACCCCTTAGGCTTAGCAAACATCAAACCAAAGTGCAAGGTACCCTTAAGATAACGAAGGAGATGCTTAAGAGCAGCCCAATGCACATCAGTAGGGGATGCCATAAATTGGCACAGCTTATTAACAACAAATGACACATCAGGACGAGTTAAGGTAAGATATTGCAATGAACCAACCAACTTCCTATAGACAGTTGCATCATCTAAAAGAACACCATCATTTTTGCTTAAACTAGCACTTGAACTCATAGGAGTCGACATAGGTTTAGAATCAGACAAGCCAGTATGAGCGAGCAAATCTCGAATGTATTGTTGCTGCGATAAATGCACACAGTCAGAGGAGTAACAAACCTCCATACCTAGGAAATAACTCAGAAGACCTAAATCCTTTAGAGCAAACTTGTGATTCAAAGTGAAGTATAAGCTAGTTAACTAAAAGAGGATCATAACTTGTAAGGAGGATATCATCAACATATACCAATACAATAAGAAAGGAATGAGACGTGGTCTAAGTAAACAAAGAAGTATCAGATTTGGACTGAAGAAAGCCCAAAGAGAGCAGGTAGGTGCATAACTTTTGATACCAGGCCCTAGGCGCCTGTTTAAGATCATAAAGTGCCTTCTTAAGACGACACACTGAACCTGAACCATCATCAAAACCTAGTGGCTGGGTCATAAAAACATCTTCAAGCAAATCCCCATTAAGAAATGCATTTTTGACGTCAATCTGCCTAATCTGCCAACCTCGAAACAAAGCCAAAGTGAGAACTACCCTTATAGTAGTAAATTTCACAACCAGACTAAAAGTTTCATTAAAATCCACCCCAAATTGTTGCAGAAAACCTCTAACCACCAGCCTTGCCTTATATTTGTCCAAAGCACCAGTGGATAGCAACTTAACTCTAAACACCCATTTACATGTAATAGGATGATGACCAGCAGGCAAGTCAACCAACTCTCATGTATTATTAGAAAGTAAGGCAATAATGTCTTGCTGCATAGCATGCTTCCACTCAGGAATCTTCAAAGCATCCTTATAACTTCTAGGCTCAGACAAAATGGTAGAAGAAGAGAAACTAGAAGCATGCACTATAGGCTTAAACACTCCATTCTTTGATTGAGTGACCATGTGGTGAGTATTAGATGAGGCAGATGGAAGAGTAGGAAGTTGAACAAATAAGTCCAATGAATTCGAAGGAGATGGAGAAATTTCAAAAATGGGAATACTAAAAGGAGTGTATACTGATAAAGCATTACCAGGTTGACTAGTGAATGACAAGTTGTAAGCCAATGGGACCACAGAGGACAAAGACAAGCTGGAATCATCATGGAAAATAATGGGTAGAAAATCACGTGAACCTAATGGAGTAGCAGCACAAGAGACTGGTGCAGTACAAGAGACTGGTGTAGCACAAGAGACTGATGCATCAGTAGAAACAAACAAGGCACCAAGTAATGCAGGAGTAGGAGCAGGCAAGTCAACAGGCAGTGCAGCAGTAAGAGCAGGCAAGTCACCAGACAGTGCAACAGTAGGAATAGACAAGTTACCAAACGATGAGACAAGTGTTGGTGAAGGAGCCGTTGCAACAGGCATGACACTCAGCACAACAATAGAGGCTTGCATGGTACTATTAGACAAAACACCATCAGAAATGGAGAAAGGAAATAGTGATTCATTAAAGCTAACATGCCTATTGGAAAGCACCTTACCAGTAGCCCGATTTAAGCACTCATACCCCTTATGATTATCACAATAGCCAAGAAACACACAAGAAATGGCCCCAGGCTCTAGTTTATGACTATTGTAAGCTCTTACACATGAAAAATATTCACACCCAAATACTCGAAAATGAGTATAAGAAGGAGATTTACCAAACAACACTTCAAAGGGAGACATACCATTCAACACCTTGGTGGGAAGACGATTTAACAAATATGCTACACATCTCATTGCATATGGCCAATAGACAAGAGGCATATGAGCCAAAAACAGCAAGGCCAAGCCACGCTCAACAATTCTTCTATGATGACATTCCACAACCCCATTTTGCTCAGAAGTATGTGGACAGGAAAGGCGAAGAACAATACCTTCTTGTTGAAGCATGTGCATGAGAGGCTTAAACTCAGTGCCTCCATCAGTCTGAACAGCTCTCAACTTAACATCAAATTGTCCCTCTACCATAGACTTGAACAAGCCAAAAATGGAACTAGTTTGAGCTTTGGAATGAAGACAAAAGACCTAAGTGAATCTAGAATAATCATCCACTATGGATAAAAAATACCTCTCAGTAGAAGGAACATCCTTTGGAGCAATCCAAAGATCCAAGTATAACAAATGAAATGCTTGACCAACCCGTGTATGAGAAGACACAAAGGGAAGCTTGTGAGACTTTGCAAGTGCACATGAGGAACACACCTTATCAACACTACTAAGACTACCAGAAACAGAAATTACAGGGTCATGATGTTGGAGAGCACTTTTAACAGTAGCAAAAGAAGGATGACCCAACCTCCCATGCCAGGTATCCAAAGAGACATGAAATCCAACAGGAGAAAAGTCACTATGAACAACTTCTTGCATACCACTCTCCAATGTGTATAGTCCATGTGAACTAGGACCTTGAAGTTTCACCTCCTTGGAAACCAAGTCCTTAACACAAAAACCATAAGGATCAAACTTAATAAAGATCCCATTATCAATACACAATTTATTGATAGAAATTAAATTTGTAGTGGCAGTAGGAGCATGTAATACATTATTTAAAGTCAAAGCACAAGCATGAGGCACAGATAAAGAACCTGAGCCAATACTAGAGATAGAGATATGCTCACCATTTCTAAGAAGGACACCCTCAGATCCAAGAAAAGTGAATAGAAGAATCCAATTGACGAGCATCAGATGTGACATAATGACTAGCACCAGTATCAAGAATCCAAGAAGAATTGGAGTCCATGGCAAAATCAAAATTACATTGAGCAATTAAAGCTGTAGGAGAACGAGCTCCTTTGCCAACCAACAGATCACGTAAAAGAAAACAAGATTGAGCAGTGTGGTCAACCTTATCACACCCTGACAAGTGTGGCATTCAAAATGAGACTTCTTGATTTGTTATCTTCCTCTTGGATCATATGTGACACCAGAAGCTTGCTTTGGTACATCCTGAATACTCAACTGCATAAACTGTTTCAGATTCTATTTAGACTTATGATCTGATGAATTTTTTCCATAAGACATCTTTGAATTCCCAGTTGAATAGTTCTTGGAATGAAACTTAGCACTATTTGCTTGATATACCTAATCATATTCAATGGAAGACTGTTTTTGCAACATGCGATCATATCCTTCCAAATAATTCTGAACTGCATTGATTGAGGGTCTCACCTCTGTCATTTTGATATTAGTCACAAACGAATTATACCGAGGCCCCAGACCTCCTAGTACATACAACAAGAGTTCTTTATCACTAATAAGCTCATGAACAACTGCTAAATAACCAGCAATGGTTTTAGCTTTTAAGAAATATTGAGATACAGTCAGATCATCTTTGTTCAACCCTTAAAGCTGCTCACAAAGCTCCATAATTCGTGATTGAACATCAGCCGAGTAAGATTCCTCAAGAGCAATCCTTTGTTCATGAGCAGTAAATCCACTACTCAAATAGCCTAGCATACTTGGTGAGACAGAGCTATAAATCCAGCCCTTAACAATTGAGTTCAACCGATTCCAATTCATGAAACTCAGATTAGGAAATGAGGAATTTCCAAGATACTTTGGTGGACAACTCAAAGATCCATCCAACACTTCTTCCAATCCATATACAATCACATACGTGAGGATTTGATCTTTCCAAATCAGGTAGTTCTGATCATCCAATTTTACAAACAGATTTACATGCATTGATGGTGGTGATGATAATGACTAAGCAAGTGTATCAATCATATTCAGATTCCCCATATTCAAGACAGAAGAAAAATTAGGTTGAGCAAAACCTAGAGGTGCGAAAGCCACTGGAATACTAGGAATAGAAGGAACAGGCGACTATGAGTGTGATCGAGTAACAGCTTCCTTATAGCTTGGATTACCAACACTCTTATCTGCCATAGCTATAAAGGCTCTGATACCATTCAAGGACCACACGGGTTTTGCTAACAAGAACTAAGAAGAGGAAATTATCAAGAGTATGTTATTATGTATATTGCGTATTAGAGTAATAGTACTTATATATGAAGTAAAGCCACGTGAAACAATATGTAACTAACTCTAACAGTATAGAGAAAATAATCTACTGTACCCTAATACACATAACTACATATAAGTCCAACATATATCCTCTTAGAAATATATTTATGTTGTTAGTTAGCTATCTTGCAAGAAACTTTTTTTATTATACCAGCCTCTAGATACTTTTATATACTCACGATACATGGAAATAATTATGAAACATACCACATGAAGGCCATATATTGTAATTTACAAATAAAAATATCTGATCGATCCAACTAGAAAGGAAGTCGTTGTAGTGCTCAAACATTATGCACTTGCACTTGAAGAAATTTAATTATTAAATCAGGAAAAAGAATTATACATTTATCTCCCGTGGATCATTGTCATGGAGACACAATTGATGGAGAAGTATTTATCTTGACCTTGCATTTGAAAATCATGTCGTGGCGAGGTTTGAAGAGTGAATGACGGTTGTTTAGGAAGAGGACGATCCGTTTCATTGCTTAGCATGAAAACCACATCAGGCATGTTAGGCCTCTCGATGGGATGATCTTGAACACATAGAAGTCCTACATGTATGCATCTCATGACTTCTGTTGCTGAATATGAGTTCACCAGTGTTTCATCCATCAACTCAATTGCCCTTTCTTCACTCCATAATTTCCAAGTCTGATAAAACATGCATGGCATGTTAACTATTTGTTAAACAATATTTATATAACTTGTTTTTTTTTTTTTTTTTTGTTAACAAGAAATTACAATTTACAAGTCCATGAAACATTTTGTTAAATAAACTGAATATTAATATTGTAAATACATGATACTTACATATGCAATTAGGCTCAAGTGTTGGTCATTATAACGAAAGTTAGTGTTCTTCTGACCGCTTATTATCTCTAATAACAATATTCCAAAGCTAAATACATCAGATTTCTCAGAAAATATACCACTCATGGCATATTCTGGTGACATATACCCACTGCAATTATTTGTTACACATCAATTATTAATTATAGTAAAATAATTAAAATAAATTAAAAAACTGAATGATAATTAAACTAAATCATTTTCATTAAAATTCTTATTAAAGTCAACCAAACATGACCATAGTTTAACGAATGTTGAAAAAATGAAATTTATAAGTAGGTTATGCATACTTACAGTGTTCCAACAACTCTTTGTGTATTTACTAGAACAATTGTCCCATGAAATATTCGAGCTAATCCAAAATCTGATATTTTGGGGTTCATTTTATCGTCCAAGAGAATGTTGCTAACTTTTAAGTCTCGATGTATGACCCTTAATGAAGAATCGCAATGTAGGTACAATATTCCTTTGGCAATGCCATGTATGATGCGAAATCGTCTAGTCCAATTAAGTTCTTCTCTTCTTTGTGGATCTATTTTTAGTCAATACACACAGATAAATTTTATTCATTAATTGTCTTATGTTCCGTTCATTTTTTATATATGTATCAATCTTGAACAATATATAAACAATAAAAATTTTCTAGGGAACCCTCAAGAAGAAACAAAAAGAAAAGAAAAAATATATATATATATATAAAGAATTAATTAACAATATTTAATTGAATAGAACTAACCAAAAAGAAAGGTATCCAAGCTTTTGTTAGGCATGTACTCGTAGATTAGTAACCTCTCTTCCTCCTCGATGCAATAGCCGTAGAGCTTAACTAGATTTCTATGTTGGAGTTTGGAGATTAAAATCATCTCATTCTTAAACTCTTCTGTGCCTTGTTCTGAACTACTAGAGAGTCTTTTAACTGCTATTTCAGTTCCATCTTGTAATTTTCCCTGTAAATACATATGGATATGCACAAAGTTCGTTAATTTATTTCCTTACCTTTTATGATTTTGTTTTCATGGGTTTTTTCATAGGAAATTAATAATACATGGAATTAAATTACCTTATAAACACTACCGAATCCTCCTTGCCCGAGTTTATTTGTTGCGTTGAAGTTGTTAGTAGCAAATAATATTGTATCCAAGTCAAAAATAGGAAGCTCGGACGGGTCATACTGTTTTAAGTATTGTGATGACATGCCCTGAAATAAAGTTGTCCAAATAATTGTTAAAAAAAATTATAACTGGTACCTAATATATATGCCCTTCTATTTATTATGGGATACAACTTCTTATTATTTCTAACATTGTAATGCCCAATCACATTAGACACAACCTTGACATCTATCAAACTTGAGATAAATAATCCATTTATAGAAGGATAATGGAAATGGAACAAGAATCAATTAATTATGTTTGCTTGTAGTGTAAATTAATCAGAATTTTCAATTATTCTTCATAAAATTAGTGTAAGGTTACATGTATCAAATTTTATATGCATAAAGTGATATATCAGTTATTGATTAAATATAAAATTGGGGATGTGAGATAATAAAATGATTGTAAAGTTCATTACTAATAGAAGTATAATTAGATTGTGACATATAAATTTATGTATAGAAGCATTTTTGTAAAAATTAATATATAAAAAAAAAAAAAAAAAAAAGTCCAACGAAACAAATAATAAGGTCTAATTATGTCACTCGACTACACACCGTGTCGGTAGAATTTAGAATTCGCTAGATTAAAATATCGGACACCAATTTGGAATTCACTTTGGCTGATATCACCGTGCTGATTCTGACCTTGATAAATATTTTTTTACTTTATATGATACTTTTCAAGCGTTTGCCTTGTGAACTAGGTTGAAGTTTTGAATGTTTTTCTTTATTTAAGAAGAAAACAGTTAATTATCTCTAGCCGCCGGAGGTGACCTAATTATAAATTATAAATTTCTCATTATTCATACTCTCTTGTACCAAACTTTTTTATATCCTAGTTCTCTTCTTTCTTGCTCTCTGTTTTTCTTTATATCGCAATATATGTAGTACAAGATGCACTATGATCGGTCAATATGAATCAAATGTTATCCCACATTATGTGCAATGTTATAATTCCAATAACACGCACACATTTCAGTTTCCTAGTAGAATCGTGATACCAAAGTTTCCGAGTAAGATGCAGAAATCATATATTATGATTTGATTTTGGTGTATGAGTTGTGTAATATTATATAAAAAAAAATGATTTGCACACTTGGTTCAAATCCATGCCTTTAAAGTTAAAATTGTAGTTTTGTGTAAAACAAAAAAAAAATTAGAAAAGAGAAATCACATTTGGGAAATTTTTAACTGTGTTTTTGTGACTTGCCTTTTGGTTAAGCGACCTCCACTTGTAGACCCTATACAATATACCACCTAAGATGACAGAGGCCGAAATAGAAACTCCAAGAATGGTGAATATTTTCCTAATTTTCTTCCCTCCACCTGATGAATGGTATAAACAAAACACAAATAATTGAAAATATAAAAATGTATATGAAACATTTAAAAAAGAAAATATGTTGTTAAAGACTAAATAATTTAAAGAATCAAAATAAATGATTCTCACCAAGTTCTGCTTGTGCAAGGCGGACATAAAGATTCTCTCCAGCAGATAAAAGCTCTTGAAGATCAATAAGCTCTCTTGACCAAATCAAACACCCAATACCATTTACATAGGAATAAGCAAGACAAGAACAATTATTCAAACACCAACTGCGACAATCCTCAGCTTCCCTAAGCTGCACATGCTCATAAAAATCAGGAAGTTTCATCATTCCCTTCTTTAAAAACCCATCATTCTTACCTTTATCTGAACCTACAAGTCTGCTTGTATTTTTCTGACAAACTAAATTGCTCTGCCTCACACAACCCCTTGTCCAATTTCCTCTGTTCCAATCCTCCTGTGATTTTGGTTCAAATCCTTTCAAACAAGTACAAATCGGAGACTCAGATATCTTGCAAACACCATAAGGTCCACACGCTCCATATACATCACATGACGTCTTTGGTGCCCTCCAACTATTAAACCATTGGCCTTTATCATTATCATAATGCATAACTTTTACAACACCTTCAGGTGTAATGTGCATATGAGCAATTGCAGAAGTATTGTACTTATAGAAAGAAGCATATACAGCTCCTAAATCAACATCTTCATTTATAGTAAATGCATTTAAATAAGATGCATCCATATCTGGAATCCCAATAAACTTGGTTTTATCCCATGGGCCACTTCTCCAATAAAGATTTTTCCCATTCCAAATTACAGCCTCTGGTGTTCTCTTTTGTGCAATTTCAATTGAGAAATTACCTGTTGATGGATCTGTACTACTTTTCCAAGAAGCCCAAACTCGTCTCTCTCCTGTTTTATAACTAAAAGCTAGAACTGTACTGGGTAAAATTATATCACAAGGATGATCAAAGCTCTGCCATAAATTTTCTTGTGATATGCTGTCTCTGATAATTAAGTTACCATAAATTGAGAGAACAGCAACAGAACCGTTTGATGGAACACTAATATTGGTAGACCAGAAAGAGTTTTTCTTTCCATCTAAAAGTTCTAAGTTCCCATTGCTTTTCATTCTTAGACTTGCTGGAGAGAATGTAAGAGGGTTGTCTCTATTTGCTACCCATACCACTTTCCGAGGAGAAATTTGCTTATACCAGATACCCACGTATTGATTTGTTGAATTGATGGGACTAAAGAAGCCTAACTCGAAAATTTGGTTTTGAGAGATAAGAGTTTGGTTTTGAGAAAGCCATTGAGAGAGAGTTATGTTATGAGTTGCTTGGCATGAGAAAAACAATAACAGAGAGATAAAACAGAGCAGTAGATTCTTATCTTGATCTTGGGCACCCATTTATTGCTTAGAAGAGGATGATGGTAAAGATCAAATATTAGAAAACATAGGACATTATCAACTAAATATTTTGTTTAGTTGGAATATATACTACGAAAATTGACTGAGGGGTAGTGGATAATATTTTATCATAATGAGGTTGTAAATTTTTGAAAAAATATAATGTAAATTTTCGTCAAATTAAAATGTTACATTGTTTGGAAAAGTAAAAGTAAAAGTAAAAGTAAAATAAAAATTGTTTATGAATTCAACTCCACTTTCAGAAAAAGGTCTCAAGAATTTGTTTTGTCGTATTCCTTTCGTTAATTCTTTGATTGAGATTTGTTTACTCTTTTCCTTCTGTCTATTAATCGATAATGAATATATCTGTCAAATGTATTTTTTCTGTTTTCGCTGACATAGTCGGGGCATTTTGTCAGAGCGGTCTTCTAATTTCAAGAAAACAGTTACAACCTTGGAATTTTTTCTAAGTGGAGCTTACGTTGTGAGGAGTTATTCATCGTTCCTACAATTTTTTTTTTTTTTTTTTTCAAAAAAATTATTACATCCGACTTATATTTTATAGGTATAAATACCACTTCATTATATACCAAGAAAATGAATAATTTATTGTAACTTCCCTCTTAAGAATCATTTTGGTGCTCAATATACCAGAAAGAGTCCTGAAATTTCCCAACGCTGGTTTCTCCATTAATTGAGTGCAACTTGTTAAACTCTACATGTATTTGTCCATTAATCTACAAATTCTATGTACACTTTTATATATCATAATTTTATTACAATTCACAATTTTTTAATAAATATAAGTAGGTAAATTCAACTATATTTATTAATAATATTGTATTATATTATTTATAATTTACCATAAATTTGTAATAAATAGAAATTTTCGTTAATATAGTTGGTAGATTAGCTTTGTTTAATAAAACTTTTTTTTAATTTAAGAAAAGAAAATATTTTTTTTTATCTCGGACTTGTATCTCTATAAAAGATGCCGAAGTTTTTTTTTTTTTTTCCTTTCTCAACAGTGTATTTTGGTACGTACGACATTTCGCACTTTAATCTACTACAGCAATATTATGCAGGAAAAGTTAGGTCTGCAACAGGGAAGTCCCTCATTGTGGTTAAATTTGAACATGTCTAATACAATTCTATGAAAAAAAATATATATATTTTTTTATTGCAATTTAAAATATACATAAATTCATATATTAAAATATAAATATTCATAATTAATAGATAATCTCATAATTATTTTAATATATCACCCTCAATTGGATTTGGATGTGTAAGTCCATCCCACTACTATACCATTAATTTTACAAAAATATTTTTTATCACAATTTATATATTAATTCAGATAGTAAAATTTTATTGATACCTATTAGCAAGAAGTCCAACAATTCCTTCATTATTTTCTACATTTAATAAGCAATAAAATTATCGCTTAATAAATATCAATGCTTATATAATTACTATTAACTTTAAGTCAAGTACTTAACTTCATAGCAGATTTTAAAAATAGTAGTCGTTGCTAAATCCACCTTCCTTTCCTATTTTACTCCGTAATTTTCAACAACTCTCCTCTCGTTTGTATATATATATATCCAATAAAAGAAATGGGAAACAAACGTAAGAGCTGAGCTATTAAAGCGATACATAATTCTACAAAGTCGTTAAACAAAAATTTAATAATGCAGCCAACCTTGTACGACACTTATACTTTTTTATTTAAATTGTTCGTGAAAATTGACTCAGTGTTCCTATAAATATTTGTTTGACTCGGTATTTTTGTTCTCCTTAGAAAATTAAACCATGATTGGGCACTTTTAAATTTGTTATTTTTCAATTTCTGTGTTGCAAAAGATATTGATTGGTCCTTTGGTCGCTTGATATTCTTCTTTCTTTCTTTTTTTTTAAACAGAATGTTAGACTTAGATACTTTTTACAAGGCAAGTCAAGTTATTTCCAACTTTTTTTTTTTTGTTATCAATCATGAATATCCTATGTCACTATTTATACAACACGGAAATCATTATTAGGACGGACAAAAGTGCACATGTTGTGTAAGTCAATGATCATGTAAATTATCAAAATAAAGTTAGAATTTATAAATTTAATTTTTTAAGCTCTAAAATTTAATTTTAAATTTAAATTTCATTAAATTTTAATTATTTAATCAATTTGAATAAGATTGAATATGGTTGAGTTATTAACTTCTAGTGTTAAGAAATAAAAAAAATAGAAATTTAATTTCAAAATTTACTTTTTTTGAATTTCTAAATTTAAATTTGGTTAAATTTTGAAAATAAATTTCATTAAAATTTAGAAATTAAAAATTGAAATGAGTTCTTAAGAGTACTTAATTTCAAAATTTATAAATTTGAAAATTAAAATTGTAAATAAAGAATCAAAGTGATTATCAAAAGAATCCTTAACATGTTTAACCACATTTGCTAATGAGAGCTAGCTGATCTCAAGAACTTGTAGGATTTTGAATATATAGTATTAAAAAAAAAAAAAAATAGTTCAATCTATAAAATAAAACATTTCCTTATATATTTACTGTGATTTGAACCCAAACTTCGTACTCCAATTAAATATATACTTGATTGACTACATGAGATAAACTTTATATCTGCCTAGGTAGACCAAGAAAACGTTATATAAAGTACTTGCACATTACAGCTCATCTATGTAACATTTGAAAACATTTCAAAGTCCACTTGGAGTCGCAGAAGTCTAAAATCTGAACTTTGAACGTTTCTAGAATAACCTCGAAGAATGCATGTATGCAGGCACCTCTTCCATCTAAAAATATAAAATAAAATAATTATTTGTTTTCTAATAAAATGTTATATGTTCTAAGTGAGTGTATTAAAGATATGACTCCGATCAATGTAAACATGTCAATATATTATTAAAAACGAAGTTGTAGGGGCCCTTTATTAGATTATAAATGGTACATTTTAATTTTTTAATTTTTAAAAAATAAGTCAATTAAAAAGAATACACAAAATTTTAATAATTTTAAATTAAAATATTATTTTTTTAAATTAATATTTTAATATCAAAAATATTAAAATAATATAATTTATTTTTAATTGATCTCTTAAAAAAATAATATTTTAATTAAAAAAATCATTAAAATCATATTTTTTGTCCCTAATTGACATTTTTTTCTAAAATTAAGTAACCAAATGACATTACTTATAATTTAAGAGATTAAATGACACAAATAACATTATCTGAACTTTTTTCTATATTATTTAAAAGTGTATATAAATAAATTATAAACAAAAGAAAAGAGAGAAATTATCAAAAATAATACCCTTAAAATTTATAGTAATAAAATTAGCACCTCAATAATATTGAAATTTCAATTTAAACGTGAAATATTGAACGTGAAATATTGAACGGATCTAAATTGTCGTCGTTCAATTTTAATTAAATGAGTGTTCAAAGAAAAATGACATATTAGTCATTTTTTTATTGTGAAAATATAAATTTGAACACAAAAAATATTAATTTTATTATTATAAATTTAAAAAATGTTAACTTTTTTTTTTTAAAAGACGAGTTTTAAATAAAGAAATATGGAAAACAAAAGTCGGTCATTGCGCTTCCATCAAGCCCTTAACTCTCGTCTTTGCTCCTTACTGTTCATGTCTTATATTTTATATTATATAGACTATAATTATAAAAAAAAAAAAAATTAATATTAGTCATGCTATATGTACCATTATCTGAATCTTGTCACCTTTGTAAATGATAAAAATATTACATTATTATTGATATGTTTGGTGCACCATATTAAATGGTTTAAATATAATTCTATTTAACTAAATTGAATTAAATTATACTTAGTGATAAACTATATAATATAGTCAAATGAAATTAATTATAAATTTTTTAACAAAATAATTTATATTTTAAATAGTTTTTTATTATAATTTTTTTAAAATTAATATTTAATTTTTTATTTAATTTTTATTTTTATTATATTTTAAAAATAAAAAAATATTATTATAGTTTGAAATGAAAAAAAAGTCAAAAACACATAATTTTATAATTAAAAATTTAAATAAATTAAATTAATTACATAATATAATTTAAATTTACATGTACAAAATTTTTGAGTATGGAGTTTAAACTTGATAGAAGATTAATAGAGTTGTCTCGACACAAAAATTTCCCTAACAATACTCACCCCCGACTTTGTCTCTATTATCAACCACCGGTTTTTTTTTTTTTAAGTTCTGAAAACATCATCAAATTCCTTTAAACATTACAATTTGCCTATATATATATATATTTTTAATAATCTAAACATTACAATTTGCCTCTAGCAGTAAGATGGTAAAGATGGTGGCTTATATCATCTTGTATATAGGTTCGAATTTATCTTCACGTAATTTTAAATATTTAATAAATATGTATCTTAAAATATGTATGATTGAAAAAAAAAAAATTAAACATTTTACTTTACTCGAACACAATGAAAAAAATGTTAAAACAGAAACATTAAAATAAAATAAAATTTAAATTCAAATAAAATCTTAAATTAGAATAAACAACTGATAGGCCAAACAAAAAATACATTCAAATTACATCACGAATCAATAAGTACTTCAAAACGAATTTTACTGAATTTTCAAATTAGTTAGTCCAGTGAAGTTGAAAGTTGAAACATAACTACAATACTATAATTAGTTTCAATCAAATTAGAACCCCAACTAAAACCAAAAATTGAAATTAAGAAAATAGATGAATAAATATTATTTCAAAACCTTGCTCTTATTTTTTATTTGTTAAATAAATTATGTTTAATTTTTTAATGCTTAAATATTAAATTATTTCAGTTGTGTAAGAATTTGAAGTAAAATATATTGTTCAACTTGTTAGAATTTAACATTTTCGTAAAAACTATTATTAATAACATATTTATAAATATTCATATTAGATCATAAAAAATTAAAGACAAATATACGAAAGCGTATTTTAGTCCATAACACCTAATTGATTTTGTAGCAAAGTAGTTTATAATCTTCCTCAACTAAATCGCCTTACTATCTCAATGAGACCGTTGTCTTTTTTCAAGATGAGAAGAAAAAAATATGTTATGATTTAATATGTTGGGGACCATAACCAAAAGAATCTTAATATATTGTTTAATTAGAGTTTTTATAATCCCCTAATTAGAACAAAATTAGTATCTACTCAATTAGTTCATATCAATTTTGAGCAGTCCATGGGTTTTCTAAAATTAGACTACTTAATCTCACCTCATTAAATTAACTAGCTAATATATGTTGCTAAATTTGGTAGAAAATGTGATTTTCTAACAATCACCTACTTAAGCTACATATTATTCCTAAAATAATTATATCAAAAAAATTCTTAGGCGCGTATCTGTATGTTATTTATCTTTAAATTTCTTTTTAAATAATCTGGTTCATCTCATAAATTAGTAATGGAACCACCGCTGCTTTTATCATAATAGAGTCGTGACTAAACCACGATGATCACTATACTAATACACTCAATAACATAGATTAAATATAGATGAGTAGCATGAAAATTACATATAATGTGATCTCAGACGTGCCTATTTCTAATTGGTCCTTCTTTAGTCTTTAATAAGATCAATCCAAAGTCCTTAATGCAATGCAAACATTGCACATAGTAAACATAAGTAAGCTCATAAATAGAATCATAAACCATCAACTTTATTCTGCAGAAAACTAAATAATATAATGTCTAAAGCTAAACGTACATAACAAAAATGACTCCCATTAAATCAATATATTATCATAAATAACACCCATATGAGCATTGTGCTCATGAAAGACTTTATGTGTTAAACCCTTGGTTAATGGGTCCACTAGCATAGAATCTATTTCTATATATTCTATGAAAATTTACCTATTATGAACTCTTTCTTTAACAACTAGAAATTTGATGTCGATAAACTTCAACTTCATCGAGCTCCTATTGTTGTTAGAATAAAGTACTACCGAATTATTATCACAGTAAATCTTCAATGGCTTGTCAATGCCATCTATTACACATAATTCAATGACAAAGTTTCGTAGCCATATTCCTTAGTTGGATGTCCTATAACAAGCAATGAACTCTGCAGCCATGGTTAACGAAGCTCTAAAAGTCTACTTGGCAGATGTCTATGAGATAGCTCCTCCTGCCAGCATAAAGATGTAGCCTAATATGGAACGCCTGTTGTCCTGGCATCCCATAAAATCGGAATCAGAGTACCCGATGACTTCTAAACTGTCTGATCTCCAATAAGTGAGCATGTAGTCTTTTGTTCTCCATAAGTAAGGCATCACGCATTTGGTTGCCTTCTAGTGTTGCATAGCTAGATCACTCAAATATCTGCCTAAAACTCTAACTATAAATGCTATGTTGGGACAAGTACAAACTTTAGCATACATTAGACTCCCTATTGCTGACGCATAAGGAATCTTATACATCTCTTTTCTTTTAAGATCATTACTGGGGCATTGTTTGAGACTAAACTTGTCTCTTTTAACCACTGGTGTGTCTCCTAATTTACTATCTTTCATGCTGAATCTACTCAAAACTTTATCGATATAGCTCTTTTGTGACAACCCAATGATACCTCGAGAACAATCTCTTAGATTTGAATACCTAATACAAAAAAGGCATTATTAAGATCTTTCATCTCAAATTTGGTCCTCAAAAATTTCTTAATTTCGTACAGTTAAGCCTATATCGCTGCTAACGAGCAGAATGTCATCAATATATAACACTAGGAAAATATATTTATTCCCACTCAACTTGTGATATACACAGTCATTAACAACATTCACCTCAAAATCGTATAAGGTGATGACTTGATACAACTTATGATACCATTAACGAGAAGCTTGTTTGAGACCATAGATGAATTTCTTTAACTTACACACCATAGACTTTGGATTTTCTTAAACAAAATTTTCTGACTGTACCATATAAATTGTATCGTCAATGTCTCCATTAAGAAACGTAATTTTGACATCCATATGATGCAGCTCTAGATCAAAATGAGTCATCAGTGTCATTATAATTCTAAAAGAATGTTTTAAAGATACTAGAGATAAAGTATCTTTGTAGTCTATGTCTTCTTTCTGATTAAAGTCTTTGGTGACTAGACGTGACTTATATCTTATGACATTACCCTCTTGGTTTTAATATCCATTTACAACCAATGGGCTTCACACCTTCACACAACTCAACAAAATATCAAACGTTATTGTCTTTTATAGACATAATCTCATCCTTCATGGCATCAATCCATTTCTAAGAGTTAGAACTACATATGCCTTGACAGAAGTTAATTGGGTCATCCTTTGTTAAACTAACGTCATCCTTATGTTCTTGGAGAAAGATGATATAATCATTTAGAATCACATTTCTCCTATCCCTAATGGATTTCCTTAATAGCACTTCTTGAAGTTGTTAAGTTTGTTCTATGGATGGTGTTTGAGAAAGAATCTTATTATTGTCTTAGTTTGGAACAATGTCAATAACAGGAGCTTGAATATTGTTATATAGTGTCAGATTTGTGTCTTAAATAATAGTAGGTACAGATACTTGATCACCATCAATATAACATATTATTCTTCAAAGACAACATTTCTTATAATTTCTTCCCCCTAAACTCAACATCCTCAAAGAATATTGCATTTTTTGTTTCAAAGAAGGATTTTTACGTGAGATCGTAAAACTTGTATCCCCGAGAACGTTCAGCATAACCAATGAAATAACAACTAACAGTCCTTGAGGCCAATTTTCTTTCATATGGTTTATAAGGCCGTGCCTAACTTGGACAACCCCAAATGTAAAAGTGCCTAATGCTTGAATTTTTGCCTGTCCAAACTCATAGGAGATTTTAGCGACTGCTTTGCTTGGTACTCTATTAAGGATTTACACTGCGGTCTTTAAAGCTTCTTCCCAAAGTGACTATAGCAAGAAGGAATGACTAATCATACACCTTGCCATATCCTTAAGAGTTCAGTTTCTTCGATCTCCAACACCATTCATGTTGGATTTTCCTAGCATGATGTATTGCGGATCAATTTCATACTCATTGAGGAAAATTGTGAAGGGTCTCAAACGTTGTTCTCTTGATCCATCATACCTCTCCTAGTACTCACTAGCATAGTCTGATTTGAAATACTTGAAAACGTTAAGAGATTGCGACTTTTCATGTATCAAATATAGGTAATCGAACCTATAGTAATCGTCTATGAACATAATGAAGTATTGTCGATCATTCTATGAGGCCGTAGGAAATGGACCATGAATATAAGTATGTATAAGTTTTAAGATGTTTGTAGCTTTCTCGACACCTAATTTTGTAACATTTGTTTGTTTACCATTGATGCACTTAGTACAGATTTCAAAGTTTGTCAAATCTAAGGTTCAAGAATTCTATCTGACACAAGCCTCTGAATTCTATACTTAGGGATATGATCTAAATGTTTATGTCATAAGATAACAGATTTCTTACTTAATTTTTGCTTTGTACCACGTGAACTTGTTTGCAGTATTTTATTATAAGAACTAACAACATCAAGCATATATAGATTATCAATTAAAGAATTAGAACTAATAAAATTTAAATTTTGATAGAAACTAACTTTATTGTTTCTAAAATAACAAGAAAATTATGATTTGTTCAAAGTAGAAATGGAAATTAAATTTCATCTAAAAAATAGTGCAATAAATGTATCAAACAAATCTAAATAAAATTTAGTTTTTAATAGTAATATAAAAATCATTTTAACCTTCATTGCAACTTTATTGTCGTCGCCCACAAAAATCAATCTATCAGCATCACTTAACGATCGGCTCCACAGGCAACATGTATAGACATTATATGAGTAGTAGCACCAGAATCTACCCACCAAATATCCTTAGGTACAATATCTAAATTAACTTGAGAACAAAGTAAAGCTAGAAGCATACCCTTCTTTACATGCCAAGCGGCGTACTTAAGATACTCATTTTTCATATTGTCCAGCCTTTTTGCAGAAATAGTAGATAAACTTCTCATCCTACTTCTTTTCTTTCTTCTACTGAGAAGATCCTTTCTAGCAACCATAGCTCTCTTCTTTTTCTTGTTATGAGAGGTTAAGGCCAAGGGAGCACTCATAATCTTATCTCGCTACTGCTTCTCTTCTTCGTGCACACAATGAGATATAAGCTCATTAAGAAACCATTTGTCATTTTGACTTTTATAACTCACTTTGAATTGCCCAAAGTAAGCAACAAGAGAAATCAAAATCAAGTGCACAAACAAGTCCTCAAACAGCTTCAACTTAAGCGACTTGAGTTTTGATGCAAGTTGAGACATGTGTATGATGTACTCCATTATGTTCCCTTTCCCCTTATACTTCATCGTGATAAGTTTAGCTAAAAGGTTACCGGCCTCTAACTTTTCATTCTTGGCAAAATATTGCTCAATTTCTTCTAGCAACTTCTTGGCACTCTTAATCTAAGTAATAGAGCCCCAAAATGCTTCTTGAATGGAGCATTTCATGATCATCATGCACATTCAATTAGACCAATCTCACTTTTCAATTTGAAACTCATTTAGGCTTTTCGGAGTAGCAATGGGTCGATCTGACTGAGTGTAAGATTCAAATCCATATAATCAAGGACAATCTTCACGGTTTATTTCCAAACTTTAAAGTTTGTCTCACGTAGCATTGGGATGTTGCTTATTTGGGCAGAAACATTCGCAGTAGTAACAATAGAAGCTGTATAGAGAACAAAATAAACAAGTATACTCACATTTAACAAGCATGTCATAGAAATAAAATAGGACATGAACAAATAATCCAAATTGTGGACCTATCTCAAGATACCTAACACAATATTAATTTCTAGTCTTTGGACAGATAAATTAATTGTAAGTGCTACTCTTAGTGCAATGATCAAATAATGATAATTAGTTCTATCAAATAACAGCCTTTTTTTGGACAGACTTGTTGTTCACATGAAAAATAAAAGTCTTAGTAATTGTCATGCATTTAGCATATTAGATGCGTTATTATTTGACTAAAATGTGCATTCGTTTGAGTCGAGTACAGTTTGCATAAATAACTTCACACAAACATCTATATATTTTTTAGTTAAATTAATCTTCACAACAGAGAATACTTTGACAATATGTTATTTTAATTAATTTAATTAAAAATACTACCCTAATTGGATAAAACAACTATATAAAAAAATATTTGACATAAAATTTCAAACAAATAGATCCAATTGTGTAGTGTTTTCTTAATTAAATAATTTTTTTTAAATATTTGTGGTCAACTTCAAAACTAATTGAGTTAAAACTAATTTAATTATAAAATTCATATCTATTTATTATACTTATTGATCAAACTTAGACCCAAAAAAATTTTAACCCCATAAAATTTCTTTGTATTTTCAAAAGTTAATTTTGGTATTTACCAGCTATTGTGCCGCTGGAAACAATATTTTGGTAGACCGACCATATAATCCTATCGACAGACTGACTAGTATATTTTCAATACCCATGCCGTCATGACTGATCCATAGCAAGTTAAATTCCTTTTTATTCATCATGTAAGTTTTCCACATATCCAAATAACCATGAGCAGTCCCGTCCTTCACAAAGTAATTAACCATTAACCATCAAGATTCTGACATCATTACAGCATGCACATGCCTCCGGTTCGAAATTTTTAACCAAAATTTTCTCACAAAATATCTTTAATTGCAGAAAAATACCATTTGTATTTTTCAAATCTTGACCCAATTAATCACAATTATAAACTATTCTTGAATTTGGATCTTGAAAGACAATAACAATTGTTTTCAAATCCGAAAAAACTAAAACCATTATATTTGAAAATATCAAAACAATCATGAATTGAAAATAAATTTAATTTTTAATGACATGAAGAGACTCTGATACCATTTGTTAGAATTTAACCTTTTGGTGACCATCACCAATAAAAGATGTTATAAATTGGCGCTAGTGGAAGCGTAGTTTGGATCTAATTTAGTTGCACAAATAATTAATTATGAGTAACAGCAAAATAATAAGTAATAAGAAAAATAAATAGCACACAATGATTTAAGTGGTTTGACCTTTCAATGTGAAAGGTCTACTCCACTGACGACGGCACACCGAGGAAAATCCACTATCAGATCCAAATGGAGAATACAAACACCAATATTCAAAAGTCACTCAAAGTACTAAATCTCAAATGCACCCACATATTATCTCCATCTCATATAATATAATTAACAAGCAAGGATAAATAACAAATCTTGCTAATTATAATTACGGAACGAAGAAACAAGCCCAATATTTATCTGCTGCTTGTGATTGTCTGATGTCGAATAGTGATTGATACCGAATAATGATCAAAGTGGCTGATGGCTTTATTTATATCAAAGTGGCTGATGATTTCTATAGCAGGAAGAAAGAAAACTGGTACTGTGCGGCAATTCTTCTTTTCTTTCTTCTATGCGCCTGGTCTTCTTTTCTTCTCATTTAAAATTCTCCTACGGCTGCTAAGCAAAACAAATATATATATATATATATATATATATATATATGTTGTATTAGGGTTCCATATATTAATTAGTGAGAATTACATATATGCCCCTGCTTTAAAAAACAGTTTTGCAGCCATATTAACAAAAGATATAAGAATATTAATGTCAGATCATTAAGAATTAAAAACAAATATAAAGAAGCGTATCTAAATCCATAACAACCAATTAATTTTGTAGCAAAGTGTTTCATAATCTTCCTCAACCCTTAGTACCTCAATGGAACTGGCTCTCTCTTCTAGACAGGGAAAAAAAAAATTATGTTATGATTTAGTATGTTAGGCACCATAACCAGAGTCTAATTTATTGTTTAATTAATATTCCCATAATCTCTTAATTAGAACAAAACTAGTATCTACTCAATTGACCCATATCTCCTAACACAACTATGAAAAAGTCTTGTATACAATCGTTGTATATGCCATATGGCAAAACGGATAAATATTGACCATCAATTTTTAAAAAATGATAATTAATATTATACACGTGAAAAATATCAATAATATAAATTTATATATACAATAATATTTCCACAACTACGTATCATAATCCTTGAACAATTCAAGTGCCTTCTTTTAGAAGAACAATTCCATTGCTTGATAAGTAGATTATACGAACAAAAAAATCAAAAGAGCAGAGTTTCGACTTGTTACTAAAGAAAATTTGAACAATTAGTTGGTCAATGGCGGAGAAAATACCTTGAGAATACCACGAAGCTGAAGACTCAAAAAAAATATTCCAAGTTGCTGAATGAATAGACATTATTGTTTAGAAACTTTTTTATGCCGTAATATTGTTAGAAGTAACAATTTAAATTGTTCGTTACATTAATAATTTATTTATGATAATTTTATAACTAATTGTATAAATATTATCAACATTTTATATATTTTTGTTATGTTAACAAAAAAGTAGTAATTATCAAATTTTAAGAGAACACTTCACACATAGCATATTGTTTACGCATATAATCATTATATTTAATTGAAACATATTAATTATTAGTGGTTTTGTAAGGGCCTGAGACCAATTAATGTAGTTACTTTGGAAAAGTAATTTTAACGAGTGATTGTGAGGTGTAGAAAAGTGTTTTTAGAACTTCTCTATCACCGTTGTTTGTATGAAGTCATCAAACAAATTGAGAAACAAATATAAGTAATAAACTTGAGTAACCATTGTACTAAATTTCTTCCTCTAGCCTGTCCATATATTTTCTTCCGACAAAATCCTCACTTTCAAAAGCACAACTTACAACAATCACAGCATGATTTGACTAGTGATTCTGACTTTGTTTCTGGTAATTAGAGATATCAAGGGTAATAGAAGGAATTTCCATGTTGATATTGATCGTAACATGTATGTATCATATCTTGTAGATAGTATGAAATCATTTTCATATCTTGTAGACAGGACTAAATGTTCCTTGTCGAAGCTTTTTTTCTTCTGACAAGTTGGTTGTACTAGTTGCTTGAATACTGAAGTTGAAAAGCGATAACTCTGCTACATTTACTTTTTTTTCCATCTACAACAAGGTTTTCTGATCTAGAAAAATCTGTAGAGATCACTCCACTCTTGTTAATACTAAGAGTCAGAATTTTACTCTTCCTCAGCCTGGAGGATGAAGGAATGGTAGGGAGAAGGAGAACTACACATAAATTCAAGGCTAGCAAATATGAGCATGCCTGCAAAGACAGCTCCTATGGCTACTAGTATAATTATTATGAGGGTGGATATTGTTCTCTTGCTACCTGCAGTCACTTTGAATAGAAAAAGGACCATTAGGAAGAGCATTGTTCGAATCATTTAAATGTCCTTTTGTTTTGTAGAAATCTACCAAACAAATCAAATGGACGAAAAAAAAAATCAATTTAATTGAGTTCGTACAAACATGTTCATTACAGAGAAATATTAAGTATCATAAGCTCGAATTCATTTTGGGTTATAGACTGCTATCCATCTAGACAAGCAACAAAGATCCAACTTATTTGAAATTACCGATGTAGGCACCAGCAATGTCACATCACACTTACGGTGATCATTTTTAAGTTAGTTCTATAAAACAACAAGAAGAACCACACCAGAAATATGAAAGATAGTTAGCAATGAGACTAGAAATTCCAGTAAAATAAACTGGCTGACCTATTAAGATTCCAAAAGGTTGACAGAGAAAACTCCTGGACTCCATCAAATTTCCATTCCAGACCATACAACCAACCCCATTAACATCAGCATACTTTGTACAATTACATTTTTCCAAACATTTTCCCTTGCAATCTCCTCATAACCCAGTTGCATGAAACCTGCAAAATCTGGCCACTTCACTTCTTTTATTTCCATGAAACCATCTTCTCCACCATTTCCCTTTGTTCCACTGTTAGTGTTCTTCTAATACTTTGATGTTTTCCTAGAACATACACCTGACCAATTTCATTCATTCCATTAATTCAATTACTTAAGTTGAAATGCTTTCATACAATTGCAAATGGATGTATTTGAAGTTTCCACACTTGGTGTACATCCCAAAAGTTTTTTTTTTCTTCTTCCCACAATCCCACCTTAACATTTCTTCATATCCATGCTGTTTTTAGAGAATTTCTCATGCTAAGAATCACTATAAATTTGTATTATAATCTTCACCTCCTTTACAATAGTCTGACACATATATCTAGGTATTATAAAAGTTTACAGATATCATTACATGATTACCTAATCCTATGTCATCCAATTGACGTTAGAATTATAAATAGAATACAATATTATCTACATTTCTTAATAACTTCGTATATATTGTTGTTACGATCTTCCCTTTATCTCAAACACTTCGTACGGTAACTACGATGTTCACATCTTCAACAGCAAATGTGACATCATTTCTATATATTCTAGAAAAGTTATTAGTACGATCTGGATTCAGTATTTTTAAAGGTATATTCTTTACGACCATTCTCGTTAATAAACAGGTTCGCTTTTACTATTACACTTTTTAGATCGTACTCCTCGGGTCGTGTATACGAGGTTATTTATACATGACAAGTGGTCTGTCACTACAATCTCAATAATACGATCTTCAATACATACTTTCTATTCTATAACACATCCCATGTTTTCTGAAACCTCACCTTATCAGAACTGTTCCAAGGTATATTCTTATCCTCACCAAAAAATCTAAACCCAGTTATCAAATTAGCAGTCATAGTTGGTAGACCAGAAAATATCTGCGAGTCCCAGTGTCCACTTCTCCACCTTCTGTCCGGCCCTTCAGTATCAAATGGAAAGGAAGTTACTTCATTGGCTGCTCATAAGAGCTACATAGCAACTCTTTGGATAGGCACTAAGATCAATCATAAACGGTGATAGTTGATTTCGTCATTCCTATCTGAATCTTAGTTAGTTTTTCTCTAGTAAATTCAATGCTAAAAAAATAAATGGCCATGACTTGATCTGTAGTAGTTAACTATGGTGACAAAAAAACATTCAAAAGGCAAACAAAAGCAATATTCTAAAAAATAATCTCAAGAGTCTAAAAAATAATTGAAACACCAACACTTAATTCACCGATAGAGATCTGAAAACAACAATGGACACTGGTGTGTTAGAGATGCATCTGTAGAAATGTGTAGGTTGCCTAAATGAAGAATTAAAGTTGACACCGCACCTTTTATACAAAACCAAGAAAAATAATCCCAAATTTAATACATGGAGAAACAAACCAAAATAACCATGGACCAGAGGCAACAATAGCCAACAACAAGGAAGAAATAAAAACAAAAATGGAATGTACTCTACTGATGTTGAAACAACTAAGATAGAATATCATTTCTTATAATCTTCACATCAAATACCACAATCTTGGACCCAAATATTTGGTAACTTCAATAGCTCAATAACAGTCCCCAATCTTGTTTTTCCTCTGTATCGTATTGAAATCATATAAAGTATAATCTTTTTATCTACTTTTATGGACACTTGTAAAAAAAGAGCAGAAGTAGAAAAAATAGCTAATCCAGGCAAAAAATATCGCAAGAAGTTGAGGAAGAATTTGAGGAATTGGTCATATAAGTTTTATTTATCAGTTAAAAATATATGTTTCATGTATACACCATCATATAATAATGTACGTATATTTAGAATAATTTTTGTGCATGTAATTAGATAGATTGAGTTTTGGTTAGATCGATCGAGCCAGTTTTTCAATCTCACAACAACTCTTATTTAATTGTAAAAGTTGAATCCTTATATGAGTAGACTTTATTATTAATTCTATTTTAAGTCAAACCATTTGACCCTATTTAATTTTGTGAAAGTTGAATCTTCATATGAGTGTAATTGTCATTTATTATTAATTCTCTTTTAGATCAAACTAATTTGACCATATTTAATTGTGAAAGTTGAATTTTTGTATGAGTAAAATTGTTCTTTATTATTAATTCTCTTTTAAGTCAAATTAGACTCTATAAAAACTTTTGTTGGAGAAAAAGACATCACACTGAATATAATATTTTCTACATCTGACTTAGCTTTTCAAAGAAAAATATTCTTCTCTTTATCTATTAATCTTTGACACTTTCTTGATTTAATTGTTTAAATATATTATGTGAATTTGTTTGAATAATTCATATGCTTGATTATTCTTCATGGTATTGAGCTTTACATGATTATTTTAGAGTTTACTAGTTGATTTGATTTTTACAATATATGTTCTTAAATCTGCTAGTTAAGTTTTTTTTATTATTAAATCTGCTCTAGGACATACTTTATACTTGTTTCATTTGTGCTAAAGTTTCAGGTAAAAAAGGTGACGTATTTGGTATTTTGTGTGACTTGAATTTACCGAAGTTGACTGGTTCAATTGATCTCGTAGGATTCGAGTAAATTAAAATGTTGGTTAGGATCCAAATACCTAGGTTGTGAAGGGTGTAAAAAAAGCGACGACTCGTAAGTAAATTACACAAGGGATATTTATCTGTAAAGGGTAGTCTAAGACCTAAGCTTGTAATTAAACTTTGATTTTCATAGTGGATAGTTAGGTAATCCAGTGGTTTTTTTCTTAGGTTTTGATTGTGTATTAGGTTGTTTTTACTTAAAAATTTTGTATAATATTCTTTAATTTCGTATTTTATTTTTATATGATGGTATATATGATCATTTTTATTTAAAATACATAACTAAAATCTGTTAAAATTTAAAATAATCTATTCTCCTCTGTAACTATAAACTTTATAAGAGATTGAACACATGAGTGCCACCAAAAACACACCTTTGACCCCTTCTAGGTTAGCAAACAGAAACGAAGTTGCACCACCCATGGACTCGCCGAAGAGAGAACAAGGAAAATCCAAGAATTGAGGATCCGATATTGTGAAATTGAAGAAGGAAAAACAATCTTGAGCATCACTAAAATGCTGATAACTCTATGAGACGAATCAACGCTCGTCGCGTGTCGTCGTGTGTCACTCGCGCTCCAACGGTCATATCCACGTGTCAGCACGGCGTTGATTTCAGAAAGCACCGAAGCCGCGTGCCACGTGGCTCGCTCTGGTTCGTCCGAACGCGTCATCGAAGCGCCACGCAAGCCATCCCAGCCAATCCCGTCGCGCCAGCTCAGCCGATCCACGCTGCATCACCTCCTGCGCGCTGCCACGTGTCTCGCTCCCGTTGGTTCCGCCTCTTTGACTTGCCAAATGTCGCGTTTTCATTGGGCAGCGCCATTTTTTATCACAACCATCGATTTTTAAGCCTGATCGAATGGTCCAGATCTATTCTGAACCAATTTTAACCCTAAAACACTACATTACCCGAGCATACAACATTTTAGATCAATTTTTAGCATTTTTTGGAGCTCTCTCCATTTTGGAGCTAGGAGGCAAGGGTTTGGATATTTTTGGAGCACAAAGAAGCAATATTTGGAGCATTTTGGAGGAATTCTTCTTAAGGGTTTACTAATCTACTCTTTAAATTGTATTTCTTTATGTTTTTATTTATCTTTTACTCTTGAATTTTTAAGCTCTAAAATAATTATTATGGAGTAGTATTTTGTTCTAGGGATTTTAATGGAACCCATTTTATGAACATGATTGTTTAATTTTTATTTAATATTATTATTATGCTTGAATTATCTAATTTGATGTGCTTAATGCTCTTAATTAAATTGGCCATTTAATTAGGTGATATGTTAATTTTGTGTGCAATTGAAAAATTGATATGAAATTATGAACATGCATTAAATTGGCATATATGTAATGAGGAAGAAATTTACATTATTTTGTATGTGATCATTTTTAAACTCTAGGTACTTAATGACCCATGTATGCTTAGATGACCATAGACATGTGGGCTAGGTTTATATGGATTAGAATTAACATGACCATAGACATGTGGGCTAGGTTTATATGGATTAGAATTAACATGACCATAGACATGTGGGTGATAATTAATTGAGTAGAGTTTGATTAATAATTTTTACATTTTAATTCAATATTAATGCAATATAAAAACGATCATGGAAGTAGAATGGGGGAAATTGAATTCCTAGATTTTTATTTATTTAATTAGTTTAGTTTATTTATTTTATCACTAAATTTCGATAGTTCAAATAGAAAGGGAGAGTATATATTTTGGTAATTAATTTTAATACACGTTTTTATAAGTTCCTCGTGGGTACGACAATCCTGTTCTTAAAAATACTTATCACTTGTATACGACCCGTGCGCTTGCGGATTTCGTGCAACAAATGCCCATGGCATCGCAGAAAGGGAGGTAGCTTCTAGAAATGATAGTCGGTGAAGTAAAACTCATAGATGGAAGTGGATGATTCTTGAATTGGAGATCAAGAGATAAGTTCATGAATGAGACCCATGGGAAGGAAGTCTGAATTCTTGAGAATCTCTGCAACATTAGCGACAATACCGAACTAAATGAAGGATGAGAAAGAAAGGATGGTGAGTTTGAACGTTAAGGAGGTTGAGGAATCCATTGATGAAGCTTCTGCAAAAATGAAAATTTTCCAAAATTCAACCGTCGTATACCCAAAAATATTTTTCTCTCAACAAATCTTGTCTGGGTATTTGAAAAAAAAAATATTCCAACCTCTTTGGAAACTATGAACCATTCAAGAACATACAATGAATGGTGGTGAAATTTGGTGAATCTGAAAGTGAAAATGGTGGACTCAGAACTCTGGAAAAGTTAACACAAACAGCGCTACCAAGAGATCAAAACCTTTAATCTGTTTGGGGGAATTAGTAATCGGACACCGTACTCATACATTTTTAAGGATTTTTAATACTCCCATACTATTCTAGAATTTAAGTATTCTAAAATTTAAGTATAATTATATTTCATTAATATAAAATTAAATTCGTAATAAAATTAATACAAAATACTGCCTTATATAATAAATATATCACATCTTATATACTGCTTTGCACTAAAGTATACATTATTATTATTATTATTATTATTATAGTACAACACTTTGTACCCATTTTAATCTATACTAGGACATATAAACATGACCAAACTTCAGGATAAAAATTGCAAATATCATCTCCCATCTACCATTGTCACGGTAATTTCATTTGTTGAAATAGAATCACGGCCTTCTGAGAAAAAGTCTCTATCGAAATTTTGCCTCATTGATGTTAGTGTTGGTTTTCTTGGCAATGGAAGACTTACAGACTTGCTCTCCAGCATTAACACTACAGATGACATTGTTGGTCGATTAACTGCACAATCTTGCACGCACAGCATCCCTATTTGTATGCATCTTAACACTTCATTTTTGTAACATTCATCAGCAATGGATGAATCAATAAGCTCAACAACTTTCCCTTCATTCCAAAGATGCCATGCCTGAAATTATCACAAATATTTCATTTCAACATTAAAGCACCACCTCTGATTAGCTACAAATTTGCTTCCAGTTCCTCAATAGGTTAAAACTTACAAATACAAGAAGGCTTGAGTATTCAGTTGAACGGAAGCTGGTGTTCTTCCGACCACTCACAATCTCTAGTAACAATACCCCAAAGCTATATACATCTGACTTAACTGAAAATAGACCTTCCATGGCATATTCAGGTGACATATAACCACTGCATTGAAAAGATTGACATAATTAGATGAGAAACTCTTTCATAAGGATAGAAAGATTATTTTGGTCAAGTGCTGCAAGCCAAACTTACTATGTGCCAACAACTCTATTTGTATTTGCTTCATTTTGATTTCCCCCAAATATTCTCGCCATGCCAAAGTCCGAAATCTTTGGATTCATGTCTTCATCTAGCAAAACATTGCTAGCCTTTAGATCACGATGAATTATCCGGAGTCTTGAATCTCGATGTAGATAAAGGAGTCCCCTTGCAATCCCCTCAATTATAGTGAAACGTTTTCTCCAGTCAAGTAATGTTTGCTTCTCCAAGTCTGCCAAATTTTAAACAAGTGTGTCTCCCAATCAAAACAAAAATGTATCCTATGGCAAGTTGTGTGACTTCAGTATTAATTGTCTATCAATACAAAAGAGTAGTGTATAAGGGCTTGAAAAATATACCAAAGAGAAAGAAATCCAAGCTTTTATTTGGCATAAATTCATAAATTAACATCTTGTCTTCTCCTTGGATAGAGCAGCCCAACAGTCTAACAAGATTTCGATGTTGTAATTTAGCCATCAGACTAATCTCGTTCTTAAACTCCTCCACTCCTTGGCCAGACTTTCTTGAAAGCCTCTTGACAGCTATTTCTTGTCCCCCTGGAAGATTTCCCTGTTGATAGACAAATGTAAGTTCTACCTTAATTACATCTAAATTTCTGCCTTAATGAATTTATTTTAACTAAGCTATTCATCATAATACCTTGTACACAGGACCAAATCCCCCCTGTCCAAGTTTGTTTTCTTCAGAAAAGTTATTTGTAGCAATTGAGATGCTATTGAAATTGAAAATTGGTAATTCTGGTCCGTTTACTTGGTTTCCTTCTATACCAAGATCAACTGATCCAGAAATATCTGAAGGCATCTCTCGGCTCTTGCTCGAATCAAAAATCCGAGTGTCATTGCTCTTCCGCACAGAAATTGAAGAATTGGAAGGCAATACTAAATTCAGAAACAAACGCATCAAGTTAAAAATAAAATTAAGACCTATCCTTCACCCAAAACAAGAGGGGAAAAGGAGATGAACTTACCTTTCAGCTTTGATTTAAACCTGCATGCCAGCCATATCAACAATCCTAAGAAGACTGCTCCAACCACAGATATTATGATGACTACAGCAGTGGACAGTTTGCTCTCACCACCTATAAAGAAGATAAAGGGAGAAATATTTGAGCATTTCAAAATATTACTAAATCACACTAAATATTCTACTGATCTACACTCAAATTAATTTGAACATAAACCACCTTATCACTTTTAACTGATTGTGACCTGATTTAATTTCAATAAACTATTCTTGTACCAAGTGAACCTAGTATGAACCAAATATCTTAGCTTAATTATGTTTGATCTTGGATTTAGAAAGGAAAAAACGACACTTTCTTATGAACTTTTCATTCACATATATCAAAAGCTTTCATCAGAAAATGAAAGAGGAAATAAACTGAGCACAATAACAAGAAAGAGAATACTGGAAAAAGAAGTCCAATCTTACCCAAATCAGCATGCGCAAGACGAAGGAAAATCTGGTTCCCTCCTTTCTTGAAGAGTTGGACGTCAATCAACTCTCCTTTCCAAATCATACAGCCAATCCCATTAACATATGAATATGACGTACAAGAACAATTTCTCGAACACTTGTCCTTACAAGCTTCCATGTCACCAGAAATCAAATCTGCAAAATCTGGCAACTTTGCATTTTTTACCCCAACAAACCCATCTTCACCATCAACTTCCTTTGTATCAGTGTTATTTTTCTGACACTGTAAAGGGGTTTTCCTCAAACACCCACCTGACCAATTTCCCTTTTTCCATTGATCCCAATCCCTTGGTTGAAACCCTTGCATACAACTACAAATTGGTGATTCCCATGAACTACACACCCCAAAATTACCACACTTGTTGTAAAGATCACACTCATTGGTCTTAGCCGGCTGTGACTGTATCATATCCCACTTCATTTCATCATCATTCCATCTTAATTGCTCTTCAAATCCTTCCCAACTTATTAGAAATCTCATTTTATCAGAATTATCATAAGTAAAGTACCTATTCCCATCTTTGTTCTGTTCAGAAAGCCTAAACCCATACAACATATTAGCAAGCATATCAGGAATTCCAGTGAAAATCTGTAAGTTCCAATGTCCACTTCTCCATCTTCTCTCTGATCCCTTCCATATCACTATCTGTGGTGATCCTCTGGGATCAACACCCATAAAATAGTTTCCTGGGGAAGGATCATTAGCAGATTTCCATGAAGTAAAAGCACGATTCTCTCCTATTTCAGCATTCACGTTTACTTTCATACCAGGTAAGAATGTATCTGTTGGATCATTGAAGCTTTGCCAATGGGCGTTTTCAGTATCACCAATTTCATTGCTATTTGAAAGAATCAGATTTCCAGTATAATCCAAAATTGCTGTTGTATTTTTAGACTCTATTGACGCATTGCTCGACCAGATTGGGTAATTCTTACCATCGAAGATCGCCAAATTACCATCCCTTCCGATTGTTAAAAATCCTGTTTTGTCAGATATTGGGTTTTCTCTGTTCGCAACCCAAATGATTGGCGTCCCGGGAATGTTTTGGTATCTGATTCCGAGGTACCGTAATGTAGAATTATTCGGACTGAAGAATCCAAGTTCGAAATTCTTCCCATCTGATACGAGGAACTCGCCATCTTTAATAGATTGTCCAGTGGTAATTCTGTCAGCTGCAGAGCAAAACAGAGCAAGAGAGCAGGAAAAGTAAAGAAAAAAGAGGAAATCAAAACAAGAAACTGGGATTTTGTCTGTGACAACCATTTGACAAATCTGTGAGCGTTCATAAGCGGAAGGATATCTAAAAGACAGAATGAAATTTGTAAAAATAGAAAAAGCTCCATTGGCGGCTCACTTTGAAAAGTACCAAGACTCGTTTTGAATTATGGAATTGTCTGTTTTGACTAAATTTAGATGGTGTGATTGTCGTGCTTTGTGCTCGAGAATGTAAAGGTGGACTTCGAGGTCAATTTATAAATATTTAACAGAGAAAAGCTGGTATATTTGTTTAAAGTTAGGTAAATATAATATTAAAAAAAAGTTAATAATATATATTTTTTAAAATTTATAATAATAAATTTTTTTTTTTTTTAATTTAAAGAATATTTTCTTTTATAAAAACTTTAGAATTCATTAGTATAATTAAAACAATACAAATTATTTAAATGAATATATCTCTAAAAAAAATATTATAAAATAAAACATGTTTAATCAAAACCGACAAAGTTGAAGTTCAATGAATGTGCAAAAAAAAAAGTAAGTTTTCTCGTTACATTTTTCAAGAAATATACAAGATTGGTATCTATTTGCAATATTTATCATAAAAATCTCAAAATTCAGATTTTTAATTATCAAATCTAAACAAAATATAAACACTATTCATACTACCAAAATTAAAAAATATTAAAAAAACTAATTATAAATATCAAGCAATAAATTATAAAAATTCTGCAATTTTTGGACAAAAATAATAAAATTTTAATAGATTTAAAGAGGAAAGTTTTTTTTTTATAGATCTAGCTAAATTTTATTGGCCCAAAACAAATTACAATACAACAAAAAACGAAAACAAAAAATAAATCTGATATAGATGCTTTTCATTATTTTTATTTTAGGATGAAGACCCTCTTATATTTTATTAAATATTTCAAAATTATCCCAAAATATTACATTAAGATATTTTGTATGACTGGTTAGAACTTAGGAACCTTGAATAAAGAAGATTCAACTAACTTCCACTGTTGGCTTCAAATTTTCTTGACTTGTGTACCACTTTCTGGCCATGGATCCATAATTTCTTCCTTTTCTTTTCTATAATTGTAACGGTGTAGTTTTTTTTTTTGGTCAAAGACGCTCAAATTAGAGAGTTTTTATAACAATATTATGGATTTAAATTTACATTATGAAAATATGCACCAAGTATCAATCATGCGCAGAGATAATTGTTCTCATTCTATAGATCTGATCGAAACCATTGTCATCATGTTTTCACTTAAACAATTGTCCAGTTAAGTTACAACAACTTGGACCATATTTAATTTAGTTCTGGCAATTAGAATCACCGGATGTTGAATTCAATTTCGACGAGTGAGTCTCAATTAATTAAAATATAATTACTTAAAAAACTGTTAAATTAGTTGGATAAGAGTGGGGTTACAGGCTATGGAGACAACCTTCTAATTATATTTAATTTGGAGTTACATGCTCAGTTAATTACTTAAATATGTATTTAATCGATTAAAGTTCGATAAATTGAATCAAAATTTTAATATTTATGTTTAAAATTTTAAAAATTTATGTATAAAATAATTTTAAAAATTTATGTATAAATTTAATAAAGATTAAAAACTAATAGTATAATTAGGAAAAAAAAAGAGTCCAAATATTAAACAATGCCTACCTTCCCTCGCAACCATAGACATAAAAGTAGATCAAAACTGAATGGGAGTGTTTCTTTGAAAATCACTAGTGATTATAAGAAAAATGCTAGTTATTATTATTAATTTAAATTATAATTTTATTATTATTTATATAGTAAAAATTAGTTAAATATATATTATTAAATTTTGTGCTATATTTATTAATTAATTTATGTTTTAATTAATTATTAATTTATATATAAGTTATAATACAAATCATTATTCATTAATATAAAGTTAAAAAAAAAAAAAAAAAAAAGCCTTTCAGTGTCTTTTGCTCCTTTAAATAAATGCCCAAAATTCCTCTTTAGATATTTCTCTTTGGAGAATTATTAGTAGGTCATATTCTAAGTTTACGTGTGGCCTAGACCAATTCACGTGTAAAAGAGAATAATAAATGAGAATAAGTACGAGTTTTCTCCCTTTTTTTCAGATATACTAATACTACTATTCTTTTTTCTATATAAATTGATAGAGACAATTACAGCAACTTAATACAAAATTAATTAATAATTTTTTTGAATTGAAATGGAATGGAATATAAAGCAAGTGTCATTATTTAAAGAGGAAAAAAAAATAACATGTGGCCTACACCAATTACATATAAAAAGAGAATAATAAAAGTGAAAATAAGCACAAGTTTTTTTTTTTCCTTTTTCACATACATTACTATTCTTTTTTTTTTTTTCTTTATAAATTGATATTGACAATCACATCAACTTAATGTAAAATTGATTAATAGTTTTTTAATTGAAATGGGATATAAAGTAAGTGTCATTATTTGAAGGGGAAAAAATAAGTTAAAAGTGTCGTTATTTATCTCTTATAAAATATCGAAAAGAAGTAATTTTAATAATGTGAGGGACCGAAATATCATTTTTTTTTCTTTCCAATAAAGAACTTTTGTGGAACAGAGCAGCGACTTTTTTCTCATATTATAGAAAAGTTAAAAGAGTTTTAAAAGTTTTAGGAACTACCCACCATGATTGCAATACAAAAGCATGATAAAAATGTAAAGTGTATGTGTATAAAAATTAGGGAAAATAACAAAATTAACACTCTTTAAAAATTATAATAACAAAATTAGCACCTCTGTATTTAATTAAAATTGAACGACGATAATTTGGACTCGTTCAATATTGAACGTTCAATATTATCCGTTCAATTAGAATTGAATGACGATAATTAGACCTATTTAATATTGAACGTTCAATATTTTATGTTCAAATTGAATATTGAACGTTCAATATTAAACGTTCAATTCTAACTGAATACAAGGGAGTGCTAATTTTGTTATTATAATTTTTAGGGTTGCTATTTTTGATAATTTTCCTAGAAATTAAATTCAAATCATCACCTAAAATAAGACTTAAACTTATATTTTTATATTTATTTATTTATTTAATTGTAGTATTAATTAAATTAATTTATGATATTATCATCCAATAGGTAAGTTAGGATAACGATTAATGACAACACAATAAAATACAAACGACATATATAATTCTAAAATAAATGTGTCGGTGAGAACACAAATCCACCATTTAATAAATACTATTATTTAATTTGATTAAAAAAAACGAAACAACATGGCCAAAAAACAAAAAAAAACTCTTGCTTCCAACTACAAAATGGTAACATCGATAAATTAAATACCACGTGAGTTGAAGGTGGGTAAAAATTTATGACATAACATAATAATATGATATAAATATAACGAGAAATTTTTTATTTATAATTAATTAATAATTTTTTTATAATATTAAAAATTTTGTTATTTATTATTATTTTGTATTGACAATAAAATTAAACTAAATCTTCTTATTGGTCAATTAATTCTTTAATATTACATAATTAATGCTAAAATATAAGAGTATAGATAATTGACAATATTTATCACCCATAAATTAAATCATTTTTTTTTTTTGCTAAAGGCAATAGGCAGGAGCCTAGTGACTGTGGGTAGGGGTGGTAGGAATGGGGGTGGGAATTATAATTGAATCCAGTAAAGAGGCTGTATTCAAGGCAGCTGCTGAACTAGGTTTGACTAAGTTATGGGTTCTGTAGTTCAATTGTCTAGGAATCCATCGAATGGAAATCATTGAGAACTGCGAGAGACAACTTTGAAGTTGCTGAATGATTGCTGCTGCTGTGAGTGATAGCTCGTCCTTAACATTCTCCATCAAGGCGCAAATGACAAATTTAGCATCCCTTTCTATGTAGATTGCCTTATGTTTGATTGTTAATGCATGAGTAATTGCTGCTTCAAGAGCTAAAGTTTCTGCAACATCTACATAATTAGTATGTCGGTGATCTGTCCAAGAGTTGATAATATTCCCATGAGGGTCAGAGATGGTAAAACCAATGGTTGCTCTTCCTTGTTTCCAAGCTGCATCAAAATTGTATTTTACCGCATTCTGAGGAGGTGGTTGCCATTGGTTGGGTATAGGGATGTAAGGCTCCTCGTTAGAATGGGTATGATCATAGTGTTTTGGTGAAAGTGAAAACCTTTTGAATTCCTCAACTCTTCTGACTATGGCTTGGATCGAAGTGGGTCCTTCAATGTGTCCTGCTGCGAATACAATTTGATTTCGAGTAAACCATATATGTTCAAGCATAATGACTGCTGTCAAAGTGAAACTGTCAGTAGTGCAATCAGCAGGCAGTAGGAACTTGGGAGGTTGTAAAAGAAACTTAATGTAAGAGAAAACATCAAGTTTATGTGTGAACTCCCACATAAGATTCCAATTCCAGTGTTTCCACCAGGATTGTAAGATCTCACAACGGATAAAAAGGTGCGCAACGTCTTCCACTTCTTGATGACAAAGGGGGCAAGTTAAATCATTGATAGGGATGAACTGAGCGAGTTTCTTCTTTGTACTAAAAGCGTTTCTTAGTATTTTCCACAAAAAAAGTTTATGTCTTTCATGTAGATTTGCTGTCCAGAGTAATTTCCAAAAGCTCATACCAGTAGTGACCCCTTTATTTCTGATGAGTGTGAGATAAGCATCCTTGACTGAAAAACTTTATATATCTTTAATAGAATTGACACGTTAATAAAATTTGTACATTAATAAAGATAAATAGAACTATAATTCATACTTAATAATAACAAATAAAACTTTCTTTATTTATACTCTTTATTTTTTATTTTATCTTATTTCTATCTTGGAATAAATGAAATATGAAAAATAACATGTAACTTGCTATTCATTCTTTTTTTTCTTCTTCTTCTAGATGACTTATTAGTTATTATTCACTTTTTTCTTCTCCTAAATGACTTCTTATTCACTCTCTTTTTTCATAACTTATTATTCATTATGGTTCAGCCAACGTGAAGATTATTGAAAGAATGTTACATCAAGTTTCCACACGTAGAGTTGCGTCTGTATTAGTCCAGCTTGATTAATTTAAAAATAATTAAACAATAAATTCAATTAATTAAATTTTAAATAAATAAGATAAAAAAAAAAAAAGATTATGTTAAAGTTAAATAACTTTTTATCTATTTCAGTACTTATCTTTTGTGATATATTAGTTATTTTTCTTTCATTTTCTTTTAAAAAATAAGATGATAGTGAATAAATAGTTATAATTTATTCATTTTGTTATAATATTATGTTATATCATCTGATATTAATGTATTTAGCATTTAAATCTATCTAACAATTTAAACAAAATATAATAATATTTATTTTTAATTCTAATTAATACTATAAAGTTTTCATTTTTAAATAAGTTAGATATTAGCTTTTGAAATAAAATTTCAAACATTTTATCAATTTGTGTTGTGCTATTCTTTCTTCACCTAGTCTATTATTCTAAGAATTACGTATTATATAATCAGTGACGGAACTATTCATAGGCTGTACCGGCCTTCAGCCTGGGCAGCCTTTTCAAATTTTTTTTAATTAATATTAATAGTATAAATATAATCTAATATATTATATAATAGTTATATATTTTTCTAAAAATAAAAATATTAAATATTTAAAATATTTATGTTTTAATTTATACTCATATTAATAGTTATGTATTATATATTCTTAAAAATTATAACTTTTAAACCTTTGATCGATAAATATTGTTTAATTATTAATTTAAGTATTTATTTAAGTATAAATTTATATGTATTTAGCACTATTTTTTTATAACAATTCATCATTATTTCATTAAATATGTTTTTTTTTCCTTCTTTAAATTATTAATTAGAGTTCTTTATTTCAAAATATATATTATCTCATTGTTATTATATGAGAACATGAAATTTATTTTAAATTTCTATATTTATCAATTACTATCAATTTGTGAAAAAATGATTAGGCATATAACTTATTTATTAATTTATTAATTTTTTGTTTATTTATTGTTAGGTCTATTTAAATTTGTTATTTTTAATTTGTATACTTTAATTTACATGAAATATTTTTATCGTAAATTATCATGGATAAACCTCACAAAAATTCTAAATTATTTAAAACTATTTATTTATTCTTTAAGAAAATAAATGACCAACAATCAACCAAAAACACTTCTATTGAGATTACCAACAAAAAAAGTAAGCGATCTCAAGAACCACTTGTTGAAGTTTGCAAAAGAAATTGAATCTGAATTGATAATTGATAAATTTTATGCTCTAAAGCATCGTTGGGCACAACTTAAATAAAATTTTTTTGTTTATTTTTTAAGTTGATATTATTTTCTCAATGTTAGCTATAAATCTTGATATTATAAACAAAAAAAATTATAATTTTTTTTTAATTTTTTTAATATAAATTAACCCTCCTAAGAAAATATTTCTAGTTACGTCCCTGTATATAATAGTCAAAGTTCTATTCTTGCGTATATAAAAAAAAATTATATTATTATATGACATTTTAAGTTAATTAAATTCTTCATTTTTTGTAATTATTTTTGTTTAATCTACTTATCTCTATTTATTTTGTTTAGTAGTTAGAAAAAATTTTATTGAGACTTAGGAGCTCTTTATTCTAAATGTAAATTTTCATGAAAGCACAATGACCTCTAACTTTTATATAGGTAGGTTTGATAGTATTTGCTCATTGCTTATTCAATTTAAAAATTAACTTCTTATTTTAATAATTAATTTTTCTCTTATATTTATATATATATTTTTTATTTTATATAATATTTTTAAGCTTTAATCAATAAATATATTTTTTAATAAAAAAAGTAATGTTAGCTAAAAAATTATGTAATTAATAATTTGTATTAATTTGAATTAATTTAAACTAGTTTATTTATGTTTAGTTTGAGTTTAATTTTTTTTATTAATTTAAATTAAACTAAAATTAAACTAATTTAAATTTTGCTAAGTTTTTCCCGGCTCACAGACGGTAGGGTACACCTCTTTTGACATTTTCTTGGACTATTTATTAGTGTATTTGAAACTGTTTGCCTTTTCTTTCCTCCATTAATACGATCAAACTAAATTATTAATTTGAAACAAAAAAATAATTATTTATTTAGAATCAGCACTTCATCCATATTTTCCTTTAAAAAATAATTTAAAAAATGATAAATTAATTAGAGTCCAAAAATAAAAAAATATAATAATTTCTTAATGACACATTCTTTTAATTTTATGATTTCTTACAATTTGAATCAAAATAATTTTACATTTATAAATAATGATTTAAACTTTAAGATATTGAGAACACTTTAATATATATTCAAAATTGCAAAATACAATTTTATAAAAGGCAAATTCAACTTACATCCTTTAAATCTCAAACTACATACCCTCAAAACGTAAATTCATTAAGATTATGTGTCATGAAGGTATGTACTTGGAACTTTTTATGGGATGAATTTAGAATTATCCTTATAAAAAACCCATAGATTGTATGAGATATCTCAAAATAAATTTAGGCCAATTCTATTAACATACCCCATTTTTCCAAGCACATACCCCTCTCAATGCATCCCCCACATCCCACATTCCCTTGAGGGGTATGTGCTTAGGAAGGTTGGGGTATGCTAATAAAATTGGCCTAAATTTATTTGTCAAGCCCAGTCTTAATCATATGTATCTAGTGAAGCCCATAAAAGGTAAATCTTATTAGGCCCAAATAATGTTTTTCTAAGCCATAAACATATGGCTTTTGACCTTCACCCCACCTAATTGTGACGCCTTGTTAATGTATGAGTATGATCAAAGAATTGTCCTATTATATCTTCGTATTCATCCGAGGCTTGTACATTACCAGGTCACCTTCATTGAATATAATGTCGACATTAACAAAAAAAAAAAATTTATTTTCTTGACAGCATTGTTAAATATGTACTTACAATCTCAGCTTGTTCATTAGAAAATGAGTTTTTTTTTTTTTTTTTTTCTCAAACTGCATATAATTCATTTAAACATATAAAAAATTTAGAATTAAATTTCCAATTACAAGTGCATCAGTATATTTGTTAAAAGAAATCTCGGCTTGTTCATTGCATGCATCATGCATGCCTTGCTAAACTTGAAAGCTTCGATCATAATTTATTTTTGAAAAATTACTTAAAATAATACATCTTAAAACTCATAATAATAAATAACACCATTCTCTTAAATTGTGATTAATATGAGTTAGTATTAGATATTATTTTTATTGTTATAAATTTTATATATTCTATATTTGTTATTTTCTCTTTTATTTTTTTGATCTACAATCTATTTGACAACTTGTTCAGGTTTTTATTTTAACTCTACAAGGACATCTTTAGCTTTTTAAAAATAATTACTTATTTTTATGTACCTAACGTCTTGAGTTTGTTATAAATATAACGTTTATAAAATTTAAAATATGCACATAATAATTAAAATTTTCATAATTTCTATATTAAATTTTTTTTCAGGAGTTAAATAAACAAAACTAACATAAAATATCAATAACATACTTGCACTTTATTGCACTTTAGTACTAATTAAATATAAGCGACTTTAATTATTTGTACTTTTATCTTCATTTTGAGTTTATAATTTTTTTTCCCCAATTATAATTAGATATTCAAAACAAATAAAAAATCTTATAAAATTATCTCATTTTACGTCTCTCATTTCATTCTAAATGAATCATTTACAAGCGTAAGGACCATTTGTTTTCAATTTTTAATAAATAAGTGTTTTAGCCTATTAACTTGTGGTTCTATCACATCTAACTTATTTGAGCATATAAAATATATAAAATTTGAGTCTCAATTACATATATGTGATTAGTATTATTATTTAAAAAAAAAGTGTTTTATTTTATACTTTTCGATTTTCTAATTGAGATGTAAAAAATTTGAAATTATCTATTATTTAAAGTTATGTTTGATAATGATTATTATCTATGGTTAAATAATTAATTTTTTTTAATTTTTGATTTTTTTAAATAATCAACAATGCATTAATAACATTTAGTGATTTTCAAGAAAAAATAAAATGAAAAACTACATACAAGTTGTTTGGTAATACTTTCTGTTTTTTTTTTTTTTTTTTTCAAAAACTTAAATAAGAAAATTTTTGGTTATTATTTATAATTACATTTTTAATCATTTTTTCAATACTTATATATACAATAGTTTTTAGACTTCATTTATTCTCTAAAAAAATATTCGGTGAAAATAAAAAATATAAAAAATCTAAAATTATTATTATTTGTTTAAATATTTATGAATCACTCCATATTGTGGTAATAATTCTTTAAAAAATGTAAATATTAAAATCAAAAATTGTTATCAAACATATTTAATTGAAAAGTACTTGAAAAAAAAAAAAATTAAAATCAAGAATAAAATGCTTATCAAATACATCCTACATGTTTGAGTTTTGTGACAAAATCAAAATATAATAAAAATGAATAAAATTAGAAGCACATATTTTACTAAATGCTAATAAAAATATAGTGCATGTTCCTAATCTATGTGTTAACAAGTGTTAATTATACCCATATTTTATTTTCCCTAATCTTCATTTATCCTTTTTTCTTTTATTTTTATTTTAAAATATTTGAATATCTTGCATGTGCTCTCATACCTAGTAGTCTTTTAAGAGAAAAGAGACTCCCTTCATCCTTCTTTCCTATTAAACCCTTCTTAAATTTCATGCCGACAGAAAGAGAGATTTTAAATTACATGAAATGGTATTAATGGCGAGTATAATATAATCATAGCCAACATAATGAAGTCAGCATACTCAAATAGTATATATATGTAAAAAGTGTGTTAAGTATAGCCATACTTTTTCTATATATATATATATATATATATATATATATATATATATATATATATATATATATATATATATGTAAAAATGTGTTAAATATAGCCATACTTTTTTTTTTTTTTAGTTTTTGTGTTGGTTTTTTTTTTTTTAACTCCTTAATCTTGTTTTACTCTTTTTTCTTTTAAATCTTTAATATCTTGCTTACACACCCTAGTAGTTTTATAAGAGATCACAAGATGACTACTCATTCTTTTTGCTTAACCCCTTTCTTAAACTTCTTGCCGACAAAAATATAGATTTCAATTTGAACAAAAAAGAAAAAGATAGATTTAAATAACATTACAAAATATTAATGGTAAGTAAAATATAATCTATTAATGGTAAGCAAGTAATTCAATCAATCTGCTTAAATTAATAAATTTGATCCGATTCGTCGGATTGGGATTGGATTGGATTGACATATTTTATAGTCGGATCGAATTCGGATTAAAAAATATACAATTCGTTCGGATTCGAATCGGATTCAGATTGACAGATTTTATAATCCGCTGCAATCCGATCTGGACTGAATTACTATTAAAATTATAAATAAATGCATATTTATTTTTAATGTATTATATTTAAATATTATACATACCAAAATTATATTAAATTATTATTTTAGTTTAAAAAAATAAAAATGTTAAATTCTCCATAATAATTTAATAATATTCAACAGTATACTTTTTATTATTTTGATTATTTAAGTTGTTATTATAAATAAATAAATTTTACTAAAAATATACCAATTTAAAATTTAAATGTTAGTATATATTGTGTTTTATATATAATAATAATAAAAAAAAATAAATTATAATCTCAATCCGACCTATCCAATCCAAAAAATTTGATCTGCTTAGATTTGGATTAGTTTTTATTGACTATATTATTGGATCGAATTCAGATTAAAAATCTTCAAATCTGTTTCAGATCGAATCGAATTTAAATTAGTAAAAAATAGATAATTTTGAGGAAAATTGTCAAAAAATCAAAAAAGGGGTCAAAAAACTGAATTTTAAACCCTTTTTTTTTTCGACTTTTTTCGCATCCAAAAAGTAATTTACTGTATAGCCAATATAATTGAGTCAGCATAATAAATACTTCGATGAAAAACTGTAACATTGTCGTTGTTGTGATGATTTTCTCTAACCAATTAAAAACTAATACCAACAGTTGTATATTGTAATTGTGATATACAATGCTCTTGTCACAAAAATTAATTTTGCCTGATTTAAAAAAGCTCACCATGTACCTAAGCATTCAATATATAAAAAAGTGGATGGCATGGATCTTTGGTTATTCTTGTGCATGTAAAGGCAAAATTGCCCTAATTCTTTTTTCGCTTTATTTATTTATTTATTTTTAATTTTCTTATATATCAATAAATATTAAATATTTCTATAATAAATTTATCATACTAATAGTTTTATTTGATAATTTTAATTCTCCAGTCGATATTCTCATCTAAATATTTTTCATTTACTAATGGATATTTCTTATTTTATTTATTTTATGTTTTTTTTTACTTATGTCATTTCATTATCATCGTTATTAGATGTTAATTAGTTTAAGGCATAATACTATAAAAACAATTGAGGGATGAAAGTGTAAAATTTAATAAAATTTAGGGATCGTGTAGTTTAGTCTTAATCTATTTAATCATAATTTATATATATTTTTTCAACTCAAATTGATTAATTTGATGTAAAACTTTTGAGATAAAAAAATATTTGTTATTTTAATAGCATCTTAATTTTACTTTCGATAACATTTTTATTCTTATTATTAATTTGTATTTTTAATAATACTCATATTTAAAAAAAAAATATATTAATTTAGTACAATTTTTACATGTAACCAGCATAAACAATTTTAATGAAAGATATTTTTGACATTTATGACTTTTCCTTCCCCTACAACAGAAATAATATTTTTTTTTTCAGTCATTTTTTGCATTTTTAGCTAGGTTTTTTTGTCTCTTACATCCATACATTTTTAACTAATTCATCTATAAAGTATGCATTATTATAATTGACCAATATCTACTTGATGTGTTATTGTTTGATAAGTTCAAATTATACGGAAAAAAAAATTAAATAACTTTAGCTAACTAATAAAATGCAAAATAAAACAAAATATTTGTATTGGAAAATAAAATAAGAAAAAAAGTGATAAGCTAGATATTATAAACAAGGGTTATATGCTGTTATGACCCCCTATTTATTAAAAATCTGATATGACCCCCTCCACTTGATTTTTTTACATATTATGACAAAAATGCCCTTAATAACCCCTCAGTTGGACGACTGTCCAACTCACCTCAACAAAGTTGGACATGTGTTCAACTGAAAACCAGAGGAGTATATTTTAAAGGTATATTTTAAAGGACACATATGTCCACTCGTCGGAGCTCAGTTGGACAGTCAAATTTTGAACGGCCGGCGACCCCACTCGCCGGAGCCGAGTTGGACACATGTCCAACTAGACTGCCCAGAATAACCCCTCAGTTGGACGTATGTCCAACTCACCTCAACAGAGTTGGACATGTGTCCAACTGAAAACCAGAGGAGTATATTTTAGAGGACACATATGTCCACTCGCCGGAGCTCAGTTGGACAGTCGTCCAACTAATCAAATTTTGACCGGCCGGCGACCCCACTCGCCGGAGCCGAGTTGGACATATGTCATTTATGCATAAGATAATATTTTTCACGTGTACGGTACTTATATTTTCCATTTAATCGAGTATTTTCTCTTTTAATTCAACAAGTAGAATGATGTAATCCGTCTTATAATAGCGATAGAGCACCACATGTATGACGTATAATAAATCTTCACTAAATTTTCTAATTCAATTTCCATTTCATCCAGAATTTCATAGAGCAGCACATATATAATATCAACGCAATACTAAATCTAAGATGAACTTAAAATCTTATATATCTTTATAAATAATTAATTTATGTGTTATAGCTTTAGGATCGATTATACAATAATTAGTTATATCTGTGAAGATTAAATAAGTTAATTTTCTATTAGTACAATGAATAAAAATTAAACATTTTTTTCAAGAAGTTCGAATCTTTACTTTCAAATTACAATTATATTAAATAATTAGAAAAAATGATATATATATATATATAAGTGGATAAAAGGTGGATATAATGAGTAAAGGGGTATATTTGGAAGTTTAGTAATAGGGGTTAGTCCAGAATAAGATTAATAAAAGGGGTCTAATGTAGCCTATTTTTCTATAAACAATTGAGTGATTTTAGTTAAATATGAAAATAGGTGTTACCATAATTCTATTTTTGTTTAGCCTATTATATATTTTTCACTTGGGAAAGAATATTGAAACTTTATTAATATTTTTGCGATAATAAATTATACTTTATAATCTTCACATATGAGATAAAAATTTATCAAGTAGATATTGGCCAACTTTAATAATACATCATTTATAGAGTATTAATCAGTTCAAAATGTAGGAGAGGGAAGAGATGGAAAAAACTGGCTAAAAATGCCAAAAATAATTAAAAATTAATATTTTTGTTGTAGGGGAGCTAGGGAATAACCAAAAATGCCAAAGGTACACTTTATTAAAATTATATGTACTAGTTATATGTAAAAATTGCATCAAATTGTTACATTTTTTAAATATGAATATTACTAAAGTACCAATTAATAATAAGAAAAAAAGAGAGTACCAAAAATAAAATTAAGATACTACTAAAATAGCAAACCCCATCAAAAATTATTTTGACAAATTTGATACTCTAGTATTTTCACTTGGCTCGATTTTGCATATATTATTTGATTAGATTATCAAATTATGAAATTGGTCCAATAATGTTTAGAGCTAACTAGATTTATGTCATGAAAGTTATTAAAGTATAAAACTTATGCAGAAATGGAACACGTACCTAGTTATTTAAAAAAAAATAAACCAAAACGAACAACAAGGGAGAAGACTTTCTTCACAAGAGTCTTTAAATTTCCCTTTAGGATTTTCAATAGAAATAGTGGACGGTGGCTTGACGCAAAGGAGAAGGTTCCTCAAGATCTGAATATTTCTCATTCCTTATTTGTAAAGAAAAATAACCGCATTATTTTAATAAAATAATACATAAGTTATGTACTCCAGGTCATCTCTTTTCATATGTCAATATATGCTATTAATAAACGATTATTAAATATATAAAAATTTCTATCTTCTAAATAAATTTACTTTATATTTTAACAATTTATGTGTACATATATCTTATATATTAGTAATAATAAACTAAAATTTTTTATATTTTTTATTTAATTTGTTAGCTTAATCTTGAAGGTGGGAACCCTCTCTTTCTACCTTTTTTTCTTTTTGGAATTTCATGGTTGGCAAAAACTTTCCTTTCTTATAGAATGAGCAAATATTAATGCAATAATGGCTCTTTGTAAATTTCATATCTAAAAAGAGAGATAAAGATATTTCCTAATATTTTAACTAATAGTATAAAAATTTATATAATAAATTATATCTGTTGACCTTTTCTTTAATTTAATATTATAAATTTTAATATTAAAAAAAAAAAAAAAAAAAAAAGAAAAAGTACCTACCATTTCTCTTTTCTTTTCACATTATCTCTTACAAATGAATATAAATATTGATAGAGACTAGCCAGGAAAATGCTTGGTCATGAGAATATTGCCAAATGGTACAAAACTTCCCATGAAACTTCGTGGAAGGATCGAGAAGAAATATACAAACAAATAGGAATGGCTATCTTAGCAGCTGCAACCTCCTAATTTGTAGACAATTTCTGATCTGTACTACTGTATCTCTTTAATTTTTAATTTCAATGACAATTAAACTCCTTTTTCATCACTTTCTTTTCTGTATATTATATATTCCCAAACTACGTGCTCTCCTCTCCTGCATATATAAAAACGTTCTCATTGGAACTCCCCATATACAAATAGCTAGCTTTCATTAATTTGATTGAAGTTAATTAAAAATATATATATATAATGGCGTCAAATAATAAACACAGTGGAGGAATAATGTTTGAAGATCACTTTCCGACGATGGTCGAAAAGCTAGGTGCGGAAGGATTTATGGAGGAGCTATGCAAAGGGTTCAGCCTATTGATGGACAAAAAGAAAGGTGTCATCACTTTCGAAAGCTTAAAGAAAAGTGCTTCATTGTTGGGATTACATGGGATGAGTGATGAGGAAGTAATTTGTATGTTAAAAGAAGGTGATTTTGATGGGGATGGGGCTTTGAATCAAATGGAGTTTTGTAGTCTCATGTTTAGATTGAGCCCTGTTTTGATGCAAAACTCTACTCAGTTATTAGAATTTGCTCTTTCTCCTCATTTCTAGCTATAGGTGAATATATGGTATATATCCCCTCTATGTACGTATAGCTGATGATTATCTTCTTGATATTCCTATGATTAACTTTGAGGGTAGTTCTTACATCCTTTTTTTTTTTTTTTTCCCCTTAATTTAACAGGTATCGTTATTGATTCTTGAAAAATATGCAAACTTGACCCTTTTTTTTTTTTTTTTTTATATTCTTATTAATACAAACCTAGTGTCCATATTAAAATAACATTAGTAAAAAAAGGTTATACTATATTATTTCCCTTAATTCTTTACATATATCAGAAGTTAGAATCTAATTTTAATTTTTATATTTCAATTTGAACTCGTATAAATTATATTGAGATTAATTTAATGAGAAGTAAAAAAAAAAAAAAAAAAACTTAGTCAATGTAACTAAGTATTTTTTTTTTTTTTTAAATTAAACTATTATGATTGTAATTCAAACCTATAAACAGGCCAAATAAAATGCATTAGAAAATTTTTGATGTATATTTAATAAACATTTTCTGTTTTAAAAAATTGATAAAATCAAACGGTTAGACTATAGTTCCACTTTTTTGGACGGTATAAAATAGAAAGCAAAATATATATATATATTCTGTTTTTGGTATCTACCATCAAGGAAATTGGTTTCACATTTATGACGGTAGCGGGTGGGGCCACCCTTACAATTATAAACGTACGTAACTTTTAATAAATTAACGTAACTTGTAATGTAGTTTACATGTGAAAAGACATCATAGGAAGAAAATCTTTAGGTTCCTTATTCAGTAAATAGGAATAATATATGAGAACCTTCTTGGTATTTTGGGCTTTCCTTATAAACTTTTTAAAATTTATACTCAATTGTGGATTCGTAAACTTTTTTTTATCCCTGAAGGCTGAATGTGTCTTCGTAGTTATTACTTCTAAGCTAACGGAACCACCACAAATTTATACGTTAAAATTTTTTATGCTTAATTGTATAAAATAATATATATATATATATATATATATATATATATATATATATAAAGTATTATTTTTAATCTTTTTAGCAAAAAAAAAATATATGTTATTTTTTTTATAATGTAAATATATATATATTTTTTAGTATTAAAAAAATAAATAAATATTTTTTATTAAGAGATTAAAAATAAAATTAATAAAAGAACTAGATTATTTATGCACCTGGATTTTTTTTTAGGAAAAATAACAAAAGTAACACTCCTCAAAACTTATAATAACAAAACTAGCACCCTTTGTATTCAAATTTATATTTTTACAATTAAAAAAAATGACTAATATGTCATTTTTTAACACACATTTAATTGAATTTGAACGACGACAATTTAGATCCGTTTAATATTTTATGTTTAAATTGAACGTTCAATATTATTAGAGTATTAATTTTATTATTATAAATTTTAAAAGTATTATTTTTAATAATTTTTTAAAATTTTATGCTTAATTCAAAAGTTCAATTGATTTTGTTTTATTTATATATATAAAATCAGAGGATTCATTTAACACATAGAGCACCAAAATCCGTTCATCTACGTGACATATTCAATTAAATTCAAGTTAACAAAATGTTGTGAAGCTTAAATATCGAATGTGTTTGAGCATTTCAAATAACTATTATTTTCAGGTGTAAAAATAATATAATAATTTAAATAATTTTATTTATAAGCCTTTTTAATAAAAAAAATATATCTTAATTTTTTTATAATGTTAAAAAATATGTTCATTTATGTTATAAGAAAAATAAATATATATTTTTTGCTTGATACGAAAATATATGAAGAAATGTTATTCCATGCAACTAAATCTAACTATTATCTTTTAACTTTATACTGAAACAATAATCTTTCTCTCCAAAATTCTAGCAACTTTTTTTTCTCTTTAAAATCTTGCTATCTATGGAGGAGGATCTCCTTCTACAAGTGTCCTTCTTCTTCGATAAGTTTATTTTGTTTACCTTTTTTTCATCTTATTAGTCTTGAATAAAATACATATGTATGTTTATTCTCCTGGATCTTGCTATGATGTGATTTTTTTATCTAAAATAATCTGTGTCATGTTTATGCTTGTTAAGTTTGTATTTTGTTATCTATCTAATTCGCCGTGTCGAAGATCATAAAAATTATAATATAATATTAAGATTTGATTTTTTTTTAAAAATAATTAATATATTAATTGATGAATCTCACAATTAAAGCAAAAGATGAGTTTGAATCTCACAATAAAACAAAAGATGAAAACTCAGGCAATTTTCTTCCATGTTCTCAAGCAAATTTTTATTTTTATTTAACAACTTTAATTATTAATGTATTTATATTAATATATTTTTTTTTTATTTAGATCATACATTTTCATATTTAATTAATGAAATTTTAGTTTTTTCAAAAAATTTAGGGCTAAAACATGAATAAAAAAGACAGAAAGAACCTTAAGTAAACTAATACTAAACAACACAAATAAGCACCAACTTCGGCAGCCATTAAAAAATAAAATAAAAATAACACTCGTTCAAATTTATAATAACAAAAATAACATTCCTTTAAACTTATATTTTCATAATTAAAAAAATAATTGATATATTATTTTTCTTTGAACATCCGTTCAATTGGAATTGAATGACAGCAATTTAAACCCGTTCAATATTGAACGTTCACTATTATATGTTCAAATTAAATGTTTAATGTTAATGGAGTGCTAGTTTTATTATTATAAATTTTAAGAGTGTTATTTTTGATAATGTAAAAAAAAAAAAAACCCAAAAAACAGGAACATTCTCACTCAGTCAAACCTATAACATAAAAGTCCTTGAAATCACTCTCCAAAACTTAAACAAAGGAAAAAAAAAAAAAGTCCATATCAAGGAGAGCCTCGGTGGAATTGCAGAGTCTATTAATCAACTGAAAGACTAGGATGAGACGGCACAGGATGGGCAGAGAAACAACTCTGACAAATGGGGAAAGTGGCCCAGAGAAGATCAGCTGAAATGGCTATGTTAAGAGGATGAGTTGTGATGATCCATTGATCTGACTGCTTTATGAAGCAATTAGTTATGGAGGCAAATGTCCCAATTTCAAGCTTGATTCACTTCTGATTGATGAAACACTCTCTAACACCACTATTGAAAATATTATAAATTTAAATAAAAAGAAAAGATAAAAAGTGTAAAAATTTTACACTTTCAAATATTAAGTCTTATATTATTTACTTACATCTCTTAGGAGGTATCTTTATAGAAAAGAATTTACAATTTAAATTGGGCTTCAAAGGACACCTAATTTTATAGAAGGGGAGAGGACCTAGACAATTGAAGGTCCACACACACGCGCCGTCGCCCCAGTCCGATAGGCCAATAGTGCCGAGCCAAGTGCGAGTGTGTGAGGTGAGTTGACACTTTATTTTTTGATAAAAATTTATTTATTAAAATTATTTTTTCCAACAGTTTCGTTCTTATCCGTCACCTATGTCGTAACAGTTACATTTTTTACCTTTCTGTTTCGTTCCAGATCGAGTCTTACTGAACGTTCTCCTGATCATTTCCTTATGAACGTTACACATTCTCTAGACCGTTTCTTTATGAACGTTGCATGTTCTCATCTACTGGCCCTATTTTTTGTGACAATCTTTAGCTATAAATAAAGCCTTTGAACTCTCAGTTTAACACACTTTTCAGCTCTCAATTCTCTCTGAATTTCTGTCCTCTCTGCTTTTACTTACGAGCTTTACAAAAATCCAAAAATACAGAATCCTAGAAATATTTTTCAAATACAAATATTATTTTTAGTTTCCAAGCAACATTAATTACAGATGTAGCATTCTGGATTCTATCAATGCAGTGAGATTTCGAGACAGGAAAAAGATTCTGGATTGTTTTATCCCAGAGAAGACGAGCCTATGTTTGCTTGCACAATTTTGGGCAGAGTCGCGAAACGTCTTAGAGCGACCTAGTTTGCAATTCATCCCAAATAAAATATTTCAGTTTATTGGTAACTTCATTCCTATCGATTATTTACATATCTGCAACAACAATTTTAAGGTGATATAATCTGTCATGTCTACTGAAATGTTAACTGTTGATCTCAACAAATCTTTTCATTTTAAGGGACTACAATTTAAGAGATGGAGACAAAAAATATTGTTTTCTTAACCATGAAAAAAGGCGTCTCTGTTCTTATTACTGAAAAACCAACACTACCTAATCCTCCTACTGAAGCTACAACTAAGGATTTAAACACTTGGATGAAAATGATTTTATGTGTAAAATTTTTATTGTTAATGATTTAGCTGATGATTTTAATGACTATTATAATTCTGATAAGTTAGTTAAGGAAACTTGAGATGCACTTCAAAAGAAGTATGACACTGAGGAAGCTAGAACCAAGAAGTATGTTGTCAGTAGATACTTAAAGTACCAAATGACTGACGACAAATCTGTGGAAGCTCAATCACATGAATTACAGAAGATAGCACATGAAATAACTTTTGAAGGTATGGCTTTAGATGAACAATTTCAAATTGATGTTATTATAGATAAATTACCCCTACATGGAAAGACTTTAAGAATGTTTTTAGACATAAAACTAAGGAATTTTTTATAAAAAGTCTTATAATTAGTCTAAGAATAGAAGAAGAAGCCCGAAAATAAGATAAAAAAGATGAAGTACTCGTTGTCTCAAACAACAGTGCCAATAAAAAATCCTCCTCTGTAATTCTGAAACTTAAAGGAAGAAACATGAAAACTCAGAATCGCAATAATAACCAGAATCGTAACAACCAAAATATAAATAGAAATCCTCCATGGAATGGACCTAGACCTGGAACTCAACCCCCTTAAGAAATAACACATTTATGTATTATAGTTGTAACAGGCCCGACCATTTTGCTAGGAACTGCCAGAATAGGAATCGTCCTATCCCGCAGGCAAACCTTACCGAAGATCAGCTTATTGCTATAATACCTAAAATCAACTTTGTTGGTGGATCCGAATGGTGGTGGGTGGACACTGGTGCTTCTCGCCATGTTTTCTATGATCGTGACATGTTCAAGTCCTATTCTGTGTTTGAGGATAAGAAAGTGTTGCTGGGCGACTCCCACTTCACTAAAGTTATTGGTACTGGTGAGGTGGAATTGAAGTTTGCCTTTGGAAAGACTGTCATCTTGAAGGATGTCTAGCATACTCTAGAGATGAGAAAGACCTTAGTTTCAGGCTATCTTCTCAACAAGGTTGGGTTTACTCAAACTATATGGGCCGATTTATATACCACTGATGGCATGTTTAAGTTGAATGTTAAAATTAATAAAGCTTCTTTTGCTTATATGTTGTGTTCTTTTAATGTTTGGTATGCTAGACTCTGTCATGTTAATAAAAGCATGATAAAGAACATAAGTAACTTAGAATTAATTCCAAAATTATCATTGAATGATTTTGAAAAATGTTATTTTTACAGTCAAGCTAAAATAATAAAAACTTCACATAAATCAGTAATTAGAGAATCTGAACCATTAGATTTAATACACTCTGATATGTGTGAACTTGATGGTATTTTAACAAAAATATAAAACGTTATTTTATAACTTTTTTTTATGACTGTTCAGACTATACTTATATATATATAATGAAAAATAAAGTGAAGCGTTTGACATGTTTAAAATATTTATGATTGAAATTGAATTTCAACTAAATAAAAAGATTTCGAAGTGATCAAATATGATTCCAGTATTTTTAATGATTTTTATAAAACTCATGGAATCATTCATGAAAAAACTGCACCTTATTCTCTTGAAATAAATGGCAAAGCTGAAAGAAAAAAATAAAACTTTTACTGAATCAGTTGTTACAATTTTATTAAACTCTGGTGCAGCTTCCAATTAGTGGGGATAAATTTTATTAACTATTTACTATGTGCTAAACAGAGTGTCTAAATCTACTATTAAAATTTCACCATATGAAATTTTGAAAAATAAAAAACCTAACTTAACTTACTTTAAAACTTGGGGTTGTTTAGCCTGTGTTAGGATCCTTGATCCTAAAAGAAATAAACTTGCTAGTAGAGCATATGAATGTGTATTCATAAGATATGCTGTGAATAGTAAAGTTTATAAATTCTATGACTTAAATAATCATGTAGTTATAAAATCAAACGATGAAGATTTTTATGAACATAGGTTTTCCTTTAAATTGAAGAATAGTAGAGGCTCGTCTTCTAGTAGTTTATCCAAACTAGAACTAGTGAACAAAATGAGTAATTAGAAACTGAACTTATGAGAAGTAAACGAGCTGAAATCTCTAAAGATTATGGGTTTGATTTTTATGCTTATACCTTAGAAGAAGATCCCCAAACTATTCAAGAAGCCTTATCTTCTTTAGATGCAAACTTATGGGAAAAAGTCATAAATGATGAAATAGACTCTCTTGAGTTTAATAGAACTTGGCATTTAGTTGACTTACCTCCTGATTGCAAAATTATAGGATGTAAATGGATATTAAAGAAGAAATTAAAATCTGATGGTACTATTGAAAAGTACAAAGCTCGTCTTATAGCCAAAGAATATAGGCAAAGAGAAAATGTAGATTTCTTTGATACATTTTCACCAGTCACACAAATAACGTCCATACATGTGCTTTTCTCCTTAGTTGATATCCATGATTTATTGGTGTACTAAATGGATGTTAAAACTGCCTTCTTAAATGGTGACTTAGAAGAAGAGATTTATATGGACCAACCTGAGGGCTTTATTGTCCCTAGTTAAGAAAATAAAGTTTGTAAACTAGATAAATTCCTTTATGGTATAAAACAAGCACCTAAGCAATGACATGAAAAATTTGATAATCTAGTTATCTCACATGGATTCAAAATGAATGAAAGTGACAAATGCATTTATTAAAAACTAGAATTGACATTTGCACTATTATATGCTTATATGTAGATGACTTGCTTATCTTTGGGTCAAATATTCATGCTGTGAATAATGCGAAAAATTTATTGTGTGCTAACTTTGATATGAAAGACCTCGAAGAAGCGAGTATAATCCTTGGTATAAAGATTACTAGGTTTGAAAATGAACTTTCTTTAGATCAATCTCATTATATTGAGAAGATCTTAAAGAAATAAAATTACTTTAACTGCAAACCTACATGTACTCCTTATGATCATAGTATGAAGTTGGTCAAGAACACCGGAGATGGTGTTAGACAAACTAAATATGCAAGCATTATTGGTAGCTTACGTTATGCTACTAATTGCACTAGGCCAGATATAGCTTATGTTGTGGGACTACTATGTAGGTTTACTAGTAGACCTAGTATAGAGCATTGGAATGCAATTGAAAGGGTCATGAGATACCTTAAGAGAACTATGAACCTTAGATTACATTATAATAAGTTTCCCACTGATCTAGAAGGATACAGCGATGCTAATTGGAAGACCCTTTCAGAAGATTCCAAAGCAACTAGCGGCTATATATTTAGCACTGCTGGTGGAGCTGTTTCTTGAAAGTCTAAGAAACAGACAATTTTGGCTCAATCTACAATGGAGTCTGAAATGATAGCACTAGCTACTGCTAGTAAAGAAGCAGCCTAGTTAAGAAGTCTGTTAGTTGAGATCCCTTTATGTGAAAGACCGATACCAGCAGTCCTAATCCATTGCAATAGTACCGCAGCTATTGCAAAGATTCAAAATCGTTATTACAATTTGGCTAATCCTTTGACAAAAGGATTAGCAAGAGAAAAGGTTTTCAAAATTTCAAAGGAATGAGACTAATGCACTTAGAATGAAGAGTCACTAATAATGGTAACCAACTTATAGACTAGAGATCCCAAGAATAATTTCAATGAGTAATAACAAGTTATGAAGTGATATGAGATGAATCTGGCTATATTAAAGTCTCATTCTATACTGTTAGAAGCATGAAGTCTTGAAGCGACAGAAAGGATGAGTTAATTATTAACTCTGGATGAGTTCTATATTCTATGTGGAGTGGAGTACATAGTTACAGTAGTACTCTTCATAGATTCACGTATGTGAATGTGGAAATGTTTTAGGCAAAAATTTACTAGAGCATTTACTATACACGTGCATGGCCGTAAAACATGGGCTTTTCGAACTACACCTTGAAAAGGTTGTGTGTGTAATGTCGTTAGAGATAAAGTTCAAAACTATGAGTTACTCTAATATATTCTAAAGCATCAACACTATGCAAAGGTTCAAGTCGATAAACACTTTCTGCTTATGCACAATCTTATATCTTTGATTGATCGATTGATCGATGAAAACTATTTTATATAAAATTCAAGTGGAGGATGGTTGAAAATATTATGAATTTAAATAAAAAGGAAAGAGAAAAAGTACAAAAAGTTTACACTCTCAAATGTTAGGTCCTGAAAGTTTTTTAATTACAGATCGAATAAACCTAGAGGGGGGGTGAATAGGTTATTTTCAATTTTAACAAATATTAATTATGTAACCTAATCACAACGGCCAGACATGCAATCGCGTGTAAAGATAAAATACGGAATAAAAATAACACACGATATTTTTAGGTGGAAACAACCTATGCCACTCCAATGACCTAAGAGGAAAACCACCGGTCCACCGGACCACCTAACTATCCACTATGAAAATCAATGTTCAATTACAACCATAGGTCCTAGAACTACCCTTCACAGATAGATCCCCCTTTCTGTAATTTACTTACGAGCCGTCGCTCCTTTCATAGCCTCCACAAGATAGGTGTCTGGATCCGGACCAACGTTCCGATCTACTTGAGTCACACAAGATCAATCGAACCCGTCAACTTCGGTAATTTCGAGTCACACGAAATACCGAACACGTCACCTGAAACGTTAGCACAAATAGCACAAGTGCAAAGTGTGTCCTAGAGCGGATTCAAACAATGAAAAATCCTAACTAGCAGATTCAACATAATACGATGTAAAAACAAATCAGCTAGTAAACTCTAGAACTATCATATAAAGCTCAATATCATGAAAAGCAAATAGGCACGTGAATTATCCAAACATAACCACACAATATGTTTGAACAATTAAAAGATGAAAGCGCCTAAGATTGATAGATGAAGAGAAAAAGTTTTTGTTTAAAAGCGCAATCAGATTTATAAAAACTTATTTCAATGTGGTGGTTTTTATGCACATACTAGCCTCACTTATATAGAGTCCAATTTTTACTTCAAAAAGGATTTGCAATAGATTAAAACTCTACACCTATCAGGATTTAGCAATTACCACAATTATACTCAAATAATGACTTTGTTTTTCACATTAAATGGGGTCATCTTGGTAAAAGTAATATATGGGTCGAATTAAAAAAGAGTTTTAGTTGAACTGAAAAACTGACTCGATCGATCTAACAACTGGCTCGATCGATCGATCCAATTCTCGATCGATCGACCAGATTTCTCGATCTATCTAGCTCAACCCGAGAGCACCTAGATCGATGTTATTCCAGAATTGATCGATCGAACAGGACTCGATCGATCGACCAAAATTCTCGATCGATCTATCTCAACCCGAGAGCACCTAGATCGATGTCGTCCCATACTCGATCGATCGATAACTCGATCGATCGAACTATATACTCGATCGATCGACCAATATGTGCACAATATGTTTTTCGTTATAATCCATACTAAGTGTAGTGCTCAATTGTGTGAAGATGTATGCATGATAGAATATTTTACCTGTCATATGGGCATTGCAAGCTTGGTGACTCCATCATCATGTATCGTCTGATTAAACGGTGAACTCTTACTCTAGATTACAATCAAACATTTTGTCCACGAAAATTGCCAATACAAAATAAACCTTACAGGTCCCACATTACTTTTTTACATCTCTTATGAGGTGTTTTGATGAGTGCTCGAAAAGCACTAATATTTCATGATTAATTATGTTTAATTGATTGATATATAGATTTATTATGATTATTATTTTGATTATTTTCATAAATCTATCCATTCGGAGTCACGGGTATATTTTAGAGCATTTCAGGTGTTTTTAGGATCAAAATGAGTCAAATGATGAAAACACGCGAAGACGGAACACTTACGGCGCTTGGATCACGAGTTACGAGCTAAACGAGACAAATATGTAAGCCTTACATAATGTGCCATCACATATGTAAGGGGGTGAATGTGAAGAAAAGGAAAGCATTGCGAGCCGCGGCGAGGGAAATGTATGCCGCGGCGAGAGGCTCTCGGGTTGTATCCTGAGAAACATAAAAAATTGCACGCCGCGGCGGGAGAATTGCATGCCGCGGCGAGGAGCTCTCGGGTTTTTGCATATTTTTCAGAATTTGTGTTGCGCCGCGGCGGGGAAAATGCATGCCGCGGCGCGCCTATTCCTATTGCAATCAGGAATCCCTTACATCTATAAATACCCCCTTAGACCCCCCTTACAATACAACTCGACCAATTCGTAGACAACTTGGATTCTTCTCAATTTTGCGACCCAAAACACTACATTCAATCAGTTTTGAGAGCGTTGCCACACTCTAACGAAGCGAGAGACACTATTCTAAGGATTCAAGGAAGCCAACGACGATCAAAGATAAAGCTTACGGAGAAGAACGCTATCCAATCCATAAGCGGTATTTAGATCTAGGATTTTCTTGTTGTTATAGAATTAATTCCTCTTCTTTATTTGTTAAAGTGTATGTTCATATTTTATTTGTCTATGAATATTAATATGAACATGTCTGGCTAGTTTAATTATGGATGTTTAGTTTGTGTTGCCATGTTTGCTAGAACTGTGTATGGTGAATGTTTTATTGATTTGGAATAAACGAATTACTTTTTGATTAAGAGTATGTTTAGATATTTGATTATGAATAATCATGGGCCCATTTGATGTTCGTAGTTAGGTTGAAAAATCTGAGAATTTAGTTATAGGAACGTCACCTTAACTCTATTCCGAAACGCTTAATCAAAGCTTCAAGTTAGTGACTTAGTCATAGCATTAATTTGATTGGCATGTTTTCCTTGCGCATAATTTGATTGCTACTTAATTTACCCCCGCCAAAGGTAGTTAATTAGTTAATCAACAAAGAGACCTACCCCCGCCAAAAGGAGTTTCGTAATTAAAAGGAAAGCCGGTAGTTTTGTTTATATAGGACGTTCATGTATCTCACCATACCTTTTCGATGCAAACATGGTCAACCAAGTTAAACGTCCATACATCCTCTATTGATATTTGATTTAATTGAATTGATTGTTTGATTGCGATTTTGTTTTCGTTTGAGTGTCGTATGATTGTTCTCGTTACCAAAAACAAACAACCTTTTTACAGTTTTATTAGCGTTAGGATTCTAGTTACTTAGAGTTTTAGTTTCACTAGAACTCTATTTAATTAGTGTTTTGTTTTCATTAGAACTCTGTTTAGGTTAAAAGTTAGTTATTTAAAACCACTGTAATTTCTTGAGAGACCGACCTTGGAAGTTGCTTATCACTTTACTACGAGTGATTCGTACACTTGCGAGTACACATTTTAACACATCAAGTTTTTGCAACCCCCAACCAGCTTCTTGCTAGTCTCTAACAAGTGAAACGATAAAAACGAACAAACTAAACTCACCAGAATCACTTCCGTAGATTGTCACGGTTGCATTTAGCGTATGCAACAAGCCTTTAAACCCCTAGGTGGCCCTAGTGGACGAGTTATAGTCTCGTGAGGGTTTCTAGTGATGACACCCACAAACATCGTACGACTCTCAAAACTAATAAAGACTCTAAACATACTTGAATCAATCCATGCATACGTCTCAAAAATTGTTAACAACGAATGATACATGAAATAGTTAAACATCACCTAAGCTCAAAAACAGTCCAAACATCAAACTCATCATGGTAATCGAATTTTGAACAACCAATCAAACCACAAACCCGTTAGTTACACTATCTGACCGTGTCATGCATGATATTCATAGATTAAATTTCAATATCTCATAAATGTGCAAGTAAAATATGAATGTGAATTTTTGCACTTATAAACTCCATATGCTCATTTTTCAAACTCATCTCCACTAATATAGAAACTAAACTACCTAGAATCAATAGGACTTCATTAAGCTTGTAAAGTTGTGGCTATGTGTGTGATCATGAAAGTACAAAAATGATGTTTTCATATGATAAGAGTACTTTTTATTTCACAAACATATTTTCAACTTTTTCTACCAAGTGTTTTTTTTTTTTTTTCATCCTCCCTTCAATTCAAATTTCCTTTGGATCTTTGCTTGATTTTCTTCTTCTTTTTTTTTATTCTTGCTTACTGTTTCAATCATCATCATTTTTTTTTATGATGAAGTAAGATAAACACAACATAATTGCTCATGAAAATCAAATATTACATTAAGTACTCTTATTACTAAGGGTAGTTCAATGTATGTCAATGTTGAGTTCAAGGGTGTACTATTGATAAAATATTGCGGGGAAGCATGAAAAGTTCAAACGGTCCAAAGATGGCCTAAATCATTTTCTAAGTGGTGTTTATTTCTATTATTTCGCTTCAACGTGTTTTCAAATGAGTTCTAGAGATTGTTGAGACTTAAAACATATCATGAACATGCATACATTCCACAATTCAAAATAGTTATACTAACCATGCAAACTACCACATGTACCACAAAATTCTCAAATTAGATGAATTCAACATTTATGTGCTTTGTTGCTTAGGTAAAAATCTAACATCTCTCATATGTCACCGTCATTACAATCATGTTAATATCATAGATTTCCGGATTGAATCAAGTAGACACGACACTAACCAAAAATAATTCAAGTGACAAAAGTTAAAAATTTAAAATTGGTCATATTTCATGCTCATGGAATATTCTTCCCACCCCCAACCTAATTTCTGCATTGTCCTCAATGTTGAAAAAGAAGAACAAAAGAAATAAGAAAAAGTGTGAGAAGTTACCCCCCTTTCGTATGAGATTGTGGCATTACTCGTTATGCTCCGGTTCACTGTTCCTCGCTTTTCTCATGAAGAATTTATGTGTATGAACATATATTGAACCTTAAAGTGTATGCAACACAATTCAAACTCAAACCCAATTTTAGATTATAACTAAGTCAGATGAAAACAGAAAAACATTAAACTAAGTTAAACAATCCAAAATAAATAGAATAAAAATAAAGGAAAATAAATGAAAATAAATGAAAAAGAAATAAAAAAAATAAAGACAACGAAAGAGATACGATACCGAATGGGTGCCTCCCATTAAGGGCTTAGTTTAACGTCTTAGCAAGACGTGACTGATCTCGTGTCAAGGGGGGTTAAATATGTAATTGTACTGTTTATCTCCTCCCTTATCTTTCTTGAAATGAGCTTTCGTCCTCCAAGTCGGGTTTTTGTAATTAGAATGCTTAATGCGTTCTTTGTAGGCATCATCTCGACTTAAATTTATCAGTTTGTCCTTCCCTCTCCATTCAACGTTTAGAACCTCAATTTTGTTTCTTATGCTATCCTGCAATTCAATGTTAGAAGAAATAGGTGGGGGTTGAAAAATTCTAAACTGTACAGTCTCTCCACAAACCGTCATTGATAACTTCCTATTATGGACCTCAATAGTTGTCTTGGTAGTGGCCATGAATGGTCTACCAAGAATAATTGTATGTTCCTTGTCCTGAAGAAAATTTATGTCCATCTCAAGCACCACAAAGTCCACTGGTACAATAAACTTGTCCACCTGTACCAACAAATTTTTCACTATTCCTTTTTGGTATTGAATAGAACCGTTTGCAAGTTGAAGGGTCATCCTTGTTTCTTTTAACTTTCCTAATCCTAGTTGCAAGTACACTGAATATGGCATTAGGTTTATGCCTGCTCCTAAGTCTAGCATAGCCTCGAATACCCTTTTATCTCCCATAGTGATGTTAATGTTGAAACTACCTGGATCTTTCATTTTGAGAGGTAAGTGTTGTTGGATCATTGAACTAGCAATTTCTGACATTTCATTCTCTTTGCTTCTACTCTTTTCGATGATAAAGTTCCTGAAAATTGGATCATAAGTTGTACTGTTCTTAATAACATCTAAAAGAGGCAAATTACAGTTAATCTTAGAAAATAAAGCAAGAGTGTTAGAGTATTGTGCATCCTGATTTTTCTCCTTAAATTGGTGCAAAGGTGGTATTGGTGGTCGGTATGGGTCCATTGACTTGTGCAATCGAAAAATGTTGGATGTTTCTCCAATTTCTTTCTTGGGAAGTTCATTAGGGGTGGTATTAGACTCATCATTTCCCTTGAGAGTTGAATTCTTACCTTCCAAGTTACCTGTACTAGACAACAAAACATTAGAATTATCAGGTAAATTTTTAGGTACCTCCTCATCATTTTGAAGGACTGTGATCGCCTTTGCTTGTTCAGGTTGACTAGGCAGCTTTCCTGTTTCTTGTTTGTACATTTGTTCCGCTAGCTGCCCAACCTGTATTTCCACTCTCTTCACTGAAGCTTCTATAGAGTCCATCCTCTCATTACAAGAGTGTATGAAATTGTTTAGGGTTTCCTCTACGGTTGGCTTATTTTGTGGAAATTGTCGGTTTACATTTTGGCCTTGTGTTTGGTTTTGGACAAATGGTTGGCTATTGTTTTGTTTCCATCCAAAATTAGGGTGATTCCTCCATCCAGGGTTATAAGTGTTTGAATAAGGGTCGTTCCTAGGTCTAGGTTGGTACCCTTGCATTAAATTCGCCTCCTCAGTAGTACCTGTATAAGGATCACCTGCAAAAGAACAAACGTTAGCTCCATGTCCATATGAACCACAAACTCCACATACCTCGTGTTTTGGCATTTGATTAGCATTTGAGGTTGTGAGAAGTTGCACTTGTTTTGTCAATTCAGCAAGTTGCATGGCCATTTCATTGTTGGAGCCTAATTCGTGGACTCCAGCTCTTCTTCCTCTAGCGCTCTTTTGTTGGGAGTTGGCTCCCAACATCTCGAATAGTTCGCATGTTTCATCTGCTGTTTTCTCACCCATAGCTCCTCCTGCAGCGTTGTCAACTGTGAATTGACATTGTAGTGTCAATTCGTCGTAGAAAAACTGATTTTGTAGCTGCAACGGGAAGTGGTGATGTGGACATTGTATTAACAGCAATTTGAATCTGTCCCAAGCCTCGTGGAAGGGTTCTCCGTCCATCTGCGAAAAAGTAGCAATTTTTGTTCTTAGATCAGATGTCTTTTGATGGGAATAGAACTTACCCATGAATTTATTGTAAACATCGTCCCATGTGACCAAAGAACCGGGTGCCAACGTCATTAGCCAAGATTTAGCTCTATCCTTGAGAGTGTATGGAAAACACCTCATGCGTAGTTGATCTTCACTAAGTCCCTGCAATGGAAAAGTTTGCACAGTAGCATATAACTCACGCATAAAATTTAAAGGATCTTCATTAGGGATACCGTAAAAGGAGGGAAGCATGGAATAATGAATATTTTTCAATTCATAATTCCTAGCCGCCTCTGTAAGTCGAATGCACGATGTGGCGGTCCCAATGATAGGTCTTGCAAACTCTTTGTTCATCATTTGCCTAGCTACGTTGTCACCCATTGTTGCTTGCAATTGTTGTTGGACTTCTTCCTCTTGATATTGATTATCCAGTTTCCTTGATCGGTGTTTGACTCGATGAATGTTATCAATGAAAGGAGAGAGTTCCTTGTTAAGTGATCTCCTACCCTGCATGCACAAATAAAAAGCAAACAAAGATCAAGGTAGCAGTGAAATTTGAAATTAAGCACTATTTTTTTTGAATTTTTTTTTTTGAAAAATAAATGAATTAAATAAAGAAATAAATAAAATAAACAAACAAATAAAAAAATAAATCAGAAACTCTAAAAAGTTAAAAAGAAAATTATTTAAAACGGCAATTCTCCGACAGCGGCGCCAAAAACTTGATGTGTTAAAATGTGTACTCACAAGTGTACGAATCACTCGTAGTAAAGTGATAAGCAACTTCCAAGGTCGGTCTCTCAAGGAATTGCAGTGGTTTTAAATAACTAACTTTTAACCTAAACAGAGTTCTAATGAAAACAAAACACTAATTAAATAGAGTTCTAGTGAAACTAAAACTCTAAGTAACTAGAATCCTAACGCTAATAAAATTGTAAAAAGGTTGGGTAACGAGAACAATCATACGACACTCAAACGAAAACAAAATCACAATCAAACAATCAATTCAATTAAATCAAATATCAATAGAGGATGTATGGACGTTTAGTTTGGTTGACCATGTTTGCATCGAAAAGGTATGGTGAGATACATGAACGTCCTATATAAACAAAACTACCGGCTTTCCTTTTAATTACGAAACTCTTTTTGGCGGGGGTAGGTCTCTTTGTTGATTAACTAATTAACTGCCTTTGGCGGGGGTAAATTAAGTAGCAATCAAATTATGCGCAAGGAAAACATGCCAATCAAATTAATGCTATGACTAAGTCACTAACTTGAAGCTTTGATTAAGCGTTTCGGAATAGAGTTAAGGTGACGTTCCTATAACTAAATTCTCAGATTTTTCAACCTAACTACGAACATCAAATGGGCCCATGATTATTCATAATCAAATATCTAAACATACTCTTAATCAAAAAGTAATTCGTTTATTCCAAATCAATAAAACATTCACCATACACAGTTCTAGCAAACATGACAACACAAACTAAACATCCATAATTAAACTAGCCAGACATGTTCATATTAATATTCATAGACAAATAAAATATGAACATACACTTTAACAAATAAAGAAGAGGAATTAATTCTATAACAACAAGAAAATCCTAGATCTAAATACCGCTTATGGATTGGATAGCGTTCTTCTCCGTAAGCTTTATCTTCGATCGTCGTTGGCTTCCTTGAATCCTTAGAATAGTGTCTCTCGCTTCGTTAGAGTGTGGCAACGCTCTCAAAACTGATTGAATGTAGTGTTTTGGGTCGCAAAATTGAGAAGAATCCAAGTTGTGTACGAATTGGTCGAGTTGTATTGTAAGGGGGGTCTAAGGGGGTATTTATAGATGTAAGGGATTCCTGATTGCAATAGGAATAGGCGCGTCGCGGCATGCATTTTTCCCGCCGCGGCGCAACACAAATTCTGAAAAATATGCAAAAACCCGAGAGCTCCTCGCCGCGGCATGCAATTCTCCCGCCGCGGCGCGCAATGTTTTATGTTTCTCAGGATACAACCCAAGAGCTTCTCGCCGCGGCATACATTTCCCTCGCCGCGGCGCGCAATGCTTTCCTTTTCTTCACATTCACCCCCCTTACATATGTGATGGCACATTATGTAAGGCTTACATATTTGTCTCGTTTAGCTCGTAACTCGTGATCCGAGCGCCGTAAGTGTTCCGTCTTCGCGTGTTTTCATCATTTGACTCATTTTGACGCTAAAAACACCTGAAATGCACTAAAATATACCCGTGACTCCGAATGGATAGATTTATGAAAATAATCGAAATAATAATCATAATAAATCTATATATCAATCAATTAAACACAATTAATCACGAAATATTAGTGCTTTTCGAGCACTCATCATGTTTATATAGAAAAGAATTTACAATTGAGATTGGGCTCCAAAGGGCACCTACTTTTGTAGAAGGGAAGAGGGCCTAGGCAATTGTGGGTCCACACACACACACACGCCACCGCCATCCGTCCGTCCAATCGGCCGACCGTGGCGTGTCGTATCGAGCCGAGTGTGAGTGCGTGTGTGTGAGGTGAAGTGGCCCTTTATGTTTTGATAAAAAAATTATTTATTAAAATTATTTTTTCCAACAGTTTCGTTTTTATCCATCACTCATGTCGTGACTGTTACATTTTTTACCATTCCAGACCGAGTCTTACGAAACGTTCTCCTGACCGTTTTCTTGTGAACGTTACACGTTCTCCAGACAATTTCTTTATGAACATTGCACGTTCTCATCCATTGGCCCCTTTTTTGTGACAATTCTCAACCATAAATAGAGCCTTTGAGCTTTCAATTCAACACATCTCTCAGCTCTCAACTCTCTCTCAATTTCTCTCATCTCCGCTCTTACTTACGAGGTTTACAAAAACCCAGAAACTCAAAAATACAAAAATCGAGAAATATTTTTCAAATACAAATATTATTTTTAGTTTTTGAGCAACATTAATTATAAGTGCAGCATTCCGAATTTCATCAGTGCAGTGAGATTTCGAGACAAAAAAAAGATTCTAGGATGTTTTATCCTAAGAATGACGAGGCTGTATTTACTTGCACAATTTTGGACAGAGCCGCTAAACGTCTTAAAGAAAGTGATTTAGTCCATGACTCATCCCAAACAAATATTTGAGTTTATTAGTAACTTTGTTACTATCTATAATTTACATATATGGAGCAACAACACCACTATTCACTATGTCCATCAACAGAACAGATACATGCATCACATTTTTGATCGTGTCCTCCCTCATTTTTTTCGAATTGTTCATTGAGTGCAAGAGCAATGCAGTTGTGATGTTGAATCATTTGGAGCAGTACTGGAGCTTCAAATCCACAAGCGTCTTCTGATCTGGAAGAAAGCGACATCATTTCACCCTTACCAGCACCTTGACCGTTCCATACAAAGACTTTCACAGCACAAGATCCCAGACTTGTAATCAAGACAGAGAAGAGATTTAAAGAAGCCTTGAATACTAGCATGACATGAGGCGAAAAACTGAGAAATTAGAAACTCTCGGTGAAAGTAAATGCAAGCACTACATTTTTTTTTAGTCAGAATAGAAAAAATCATTAAAGGAAAGAAAATATAACGTAATAATTCAAATATCACCTATACACAACATATAGCCTAAGACATAAAACTATACAAATTACTAGCAACATAATTAGCATATTCCAGAATCAATAAGCAACAATAATTAATGTTCTTAACAATCTAATTAGGTGACTTGAGAAAAAATAATCAAACTCGAAAATGGACACAAATACCAAATAAAAACTGATACAAAAACACGAAAACAAAATACTAAACTAATACTTACAACACAATCCAAACAACATACCAAGTACAAACCAGTAAAAATAAAAATGAAGACAGCAACACCCATGCTTTGCCAGCTACTCATCCTCAAGCACCACCATACCAAGATCATCGTCTTCACATTTAATAACACAACCATCCAAAATAGTAAGCAGGAAGTGAAGAAACTCAAGCATCCAAACTTGCTTGAATCTCAATCTGACCTTTTATTGTTAATAAAATCAGGCTAAACATCACCTTACCAGCTGATTCACTTGCGTTCACAACATGCCATTGATAGAACCTCAATTTTCTACATTGTCAATCAGATTTCTCACACTTCACTTAGTTACAAAAGGTAGATCATAACAAGATTAAAATCCATACAAACTTCTCGAAGAGCACAACACGTTTCTCCCTTTCCAATCCCTTGGAAATTTCACATCAAAAATTGCATGATTTCTTCGTAAACAAACACCAAATCAAGAAAATTCGGTTTCAAACTTTCAAGATCCAGTACACTTACTGCTCAAAACACACCAATCCAATCACAAAAGAAAGATAACTAGTACGAAATTGGAGAAAATATCAAGAAAGTCCTAAATCTCTCAGAGAAGACAAACTAGTATGAAACTCGAAAAGTTGTCCAGAGAAACCTAAAACTCTCGAAAATGAAGAACTAGTACAAAACTTGAAAGCTTTATTTGGAGAAGGTAAAGCAAATATTTTAACATGATAAACACGATAACAAAGAAGAGAACAAAAAGGATCTCAAACTTTGAAAATCTGACAAATGAAAACACTTATTTCACTGCCGCAGTTAATGACGACACAAATTGCAAGTATTTTGTTCTAAAAATTGCTTAGTTTTTAAGTGATTCTTTGAGCTCGGCCCTTGAAGATCTCAAGAACTCAAACAAAAATCAAGTCAGGTATACTCCATAAATATGCGCCAGCTTACAGGAGAGTATTAGTCTGAGTTATGTAATTAGTGTATAATATTATACCCTCAAATTACTCCGTACTACACTCTTCATGTACCCTCAAACTACTCCGTACTAGACCTTCTAGGATATCAAATAATTAGGGTGTAATTAATCTTACTTTGAAAATATATCGAGTCTTCATCGCCATGGACAGCTAATTAGAATAGTATATACAGACTCATAAAATATTTGCCAAAAATAAATAAAACAGAGGAAAAAACAGCACGTTATTCGTAAATTAAAAAAAAAAAATTAGTTGCATAATCAATTTTACAAGCAGCAAATACGCACAATCATAGAACTAATCAAGTAAACAACAAAACGAAAAAAAGAACATTAGTTCATCAGAGTTTATGACTACTAACATTTATGCAACCTAATTAATTCTCTGCTTCTTTTTTCCAAACTCCATCCTGGTCACATGAAACAGAACTTAGTTTAGGACATTTGAATTTCTCCATGTAAATCAATTCTGGAAACAACTCTTGTAGTTTTGCCCAATCCATCTCCAACTCATTCAAAAACTTCAATCTTAGAACTTTTACAGTCCATTGACAACGACCTTCTTCTTGCCCTAAATCACGAAGGTTCCCTCCCCTAATATACAGCTTCTTTAAATTCCCAAGCTTTTGGGGCATTGCCCATTTTGGCATCTTAAACCTTGGGAAATAATGAAGATCCAATTTCTCCAATTGAACTGGTAGTGAAGGTGATTTCGGAGCTAGTACTACTGGTGGGTCTCGTTCTCTCATTGATTTCCACTTGCTAGTTAGCCTCTGAATGCCCTTTTGTGGACTAAACGATTGATAAATTCTAGACCATGAAATTGTCATTGACTTTAGCTTCTCAAACTTTGCCAAACAGTTCAAATCTCTCTCTGCCTCTGGAGAACTAAGGTTCCTATCTATAAGAACACTCAACTTCTTTAGATTTTTTAGAGCCACCAGATCATCCAACTTACAGTAGTCTCCTCCTTGTCTAGGTTTACCAATCACAAAACCTTTGAGCACTTGCAATTCTGTGAGCATATCAAGACCCTTAGGCATATGCCTTATCAAGTAACACTCATACATGTCCAAATGAGTGAGCTTCTTAAGCGAGCCAATCCCATCAGGCAGTTTTTCCAAATCATGACAACCATTTAGATTCAGAATTCTTAGGTTAATGAGCTTGCAAATTTCCCCAGGAAGCTCCGTGATTCGAGAGACCCCTCGGAGACTTAAATAACGTAAGTGTCTCATTTCCTTCACCCCTTTTAAGAATTTAGTATCCTCTACTTCAATTAGATGTTTGGACGAACTCAGCCACCTACCAAGTTGTAAAACTTTGACATACTTCATTTTTGAGAACCAATCAAGCCTAAAATCAAGATTAGGCTCACTAACATTGAAAAGGGTTTGAAGATTCTCTTGCTTTAAACTATAACAATATGTTAAGTCATGAGCAGAAGACACTTGCTCATTACTTCTCACCAAACATGACCTTTGAGTCACTGAAAAATCTGATTTGGGATTTCCATCAACATCAAAATTCATAAACCCTGCTTTCTCTGCAAGCATAATCACAGCATAACGAACAAAAGGATGCATTTTACAACTGTCTGCTCCGCCGGGTCTTCGCTTCTTGTAGAAGGGCTCAACAACTCCTTTTGCTATAAATTGTTTGAAGATCTCATTCGCTCTTTCCTCCACAGTCTTATTTTCTTCACAATTGGTACAATTCTCAACAAACCCCTCTCCAATCCACCAATGAACTAAAACCTTCTTCTTTATAATAGCATTTTCTGGGAAAACAGAGAAACAAAGAAAACAGATCTTCAATTCTCGATCTAGGTCGTTGTAAACATCCTCTATTCGTTCAAAGGTAGTTTTCTCAGCAATTTTTCTATTGATGTTAAAATCTGGGAATTGTATCGGCCAATGAACATCTCCAAGAAGGAAACTAGCTTCTTTTTGTTTCCTCGAAAATGAAAAGTTAGAATTCTTAAAACTATCAGAATCCAATTTGACAGAAGAAAGTTCTAGAGGTTGACAAATCGACTCCTTTAACTTTGAGACAATATCATAAGTCGTTTTGAGCTTGTCCTCAAGAAACTTAGCCCTGGTTCGTACCGAATTTTCCACCGCTTGGTTTCTTTCCTTATGAGCATCATCGAGACACCGAAGGACTAAATCTTGTACTAAATTGTTGACAGTTGCTTCCCATCTTTTGATTTTACCACAAGCCTTTTTTATGTAAATAAGATTGTCATGAATTTCCTCGAACAATTTACGAAAATGGTCATCATTTGAGCTGCTCGTAGAAGAAAAGAACTCGCTGTCTTGAGCAGTTTCAACAATTTCATTGTTGTTGCTGTTGTTCTGGTACGAAGGTGGGGGCAATATTTCGTGTTGGTGAGGTGGTGGAGGGAGGAGTTCTCTTCCTTTGGAAAGATGTTGAATAAGATCTGGAAAAACAATCTCGTCGAATATCTGACATGGTGTTTTCTGCTCTGATTTTAAGTAGGAAAGAAGTTCCAGAGACACATAAGGTGACTCAAACGAAGAAGTAGATGGGATTTCTCTGGGCAACGACATTATTCACAGAGAAACAAATTAAGGACTTGGAAACATAACAGAGCTGATTGTTCAAGTAATGTGCGTTTCTTCACTTCAAACAGAATAATAATGTCTACATGCGTTAATTTTATATCGTAAATATGTGATGTCAATGTTATATCGTAAGTATGTGCTGTCAAAGTAATTTTATGAACATATATTAATTATAATGTAATATATATATATTTTCTAAATAATATAATAATGATAGGATGATAATATTAAATTAATTAAAATTGTTATTGATATAATATTTTTTATTAATAAAATTTTAATATTAAAATATACGAAAAAATAAATTATTATATCTTTTTATTATAATAATAATTATGATAACTTTGAATTATAATAAAAAAATATTTTTAATTTAATAAATATTTCATAATGTCAGTCCTCGAGAGTTGGTAAAGCTGGAATTGACAGCAATTTTCATGTCATTGCAATTGCACGCAGTGTAGTACATGAACTTCCCCTTTGTGTGTCGGTTTTGTTTTTTTCCGAAGTTTTAGAGAGAAGACTAAGAAAGTTCTAAGTCGTCAGCTCGAACCGGTTGAATGACCAGCCACTGGCCTACTCCTAATCGACTTAGTAAAATAAATAATTATTTTTATCAAAATTTAATACATATTATAATTTATATAATAAAATTTAATTAATTTTTATTAATAATAAATTTTATAATTATTTTTTTATGTTATATTATTATAATTTGATATGTAGCCCTACTCTAAAATGTAATTAAATTTTTATTAATAATAAATCTTATAATTATTTTTTATTTTATATTCTTAATTTTATATTATTATAATTTGATATGTAGCCCTACTCTAAAATGAATAAGTGTATTGACCCATAAAGTCATGAAACAGCTCTAACTAATTAAGAAGAAATTTCTTTATCAAAATAATAATAATAATTAAAAAGAAAATTCAATTCAGTAACAAATAAAGAAAGTTCTTGTAAACCTAATGGAGGGTTCGGAGAAAGGGGGTGTCATAAGCTGTGTTATTTCGTTTTGCTTAATTAATTTTTAAACTTGTTTTGGGTATGTTTGCGAATAGCTCTAGCACTTCAAGATAATCTTCATTTTCTCAACTTAATACAACCAAATGCATCACTAACATTCACCATTCATTAGCAATTACCTTCTCATTTTATTTTACTTTTCTAAATGGAGGCTGTAAAAAGTTTAAAACAAATCTTATGTAACTTTTTACGAATAAAATAGAAATGACTTTTATGTAATTTTTGGTCTAATGTTATTTGGTTAAAAATAATCAACAATTAAAAATAAAGAAAATAAGGAGGTTAAAAAATAAAAATAAAAAAATAAAACAATGATAAATACACCCAATTTTGTACTTAAATCAATAGCTTTATATCATATGCCAACATTAACTTGAAAATTTAAGAGTCATAACTTTTAAAATGAGGTAACATATATCTATTAATTTAGTGAAAAATTATGAGTAGTTTACATTTTTTTTTTTAAGTGGTACAAAAATCATTTTATTTTTTATGAATAAAAAAAAAATACTTATGTATTTGCATGATACTCGAATTTGAGTTATTTATGGAAGAACTAAAATTTATTACAGTTATGAGTAGTTTACATTTCTCAAAATAAATGGAATAATAATGTTGTAAGTCTAGACTGTGATATTTCTTTTTTGCTTTTTAGACATATAACAAGTGTTTTAGGCAAACTTTTCAAATACAACGGCCATAAAATAATGTATTATAAAATGTAATTAATTCAAAATATATATGTGCAAAATAAAATTTTGGGCAGCTATAAATATGCACACAAGTCGCTTTTTACATAAGTTTTGAAATTGAAAAATTATATATCGGTCATGTACTAATACTAATATATTAATTCAGATCGATGAGAATTTTACATTATGAATTTAAAGAGTAAAAAATTAGAAAATATGGAGTCTATTTTTTCTCTTCTTATTATTCTCTCATTTTATGACATGTTATTAGTTTGGATCATTAGTGTATGATCAATAAATAAATAATATCATTATGATATAAATGTATTAATTTCCTACATCTTACTTTTTTTTTTTTTTTTTTCAGTACAACAGTATTTTAGATTAAAAAAAATTACATTTTTACCATTTAAGCAAGTTCGTCGTTCCAAACTCATATCTCTTTGGCCGAAACCCTTTTTTCCATACTCTTCTCCCCAACCTTCTTTCTACTCTTCAACGACTCAAAGCCGTCTTCAACCAATCTTTCTCCAATGGTAAGCTGCTCTACTTCATTCTCAAATCAACTTCAAACCTTGATTTACTTCTTAGATTTGGTGTTGCTCAAACTAAGCTAGGGTTAATGGCGACAATCCGGTAGATCAAGCTTGACTTGAGGTGGCTTGTTGCTAGGTCCACAGAGGTGCGTCTCAGTGGGACCCAACTCACCACCAATCACTCTTTTCCCTCCGAACAGCCTTTTTGATTTGTGTACTTCAAACAACTCTTATCAAACTAAAAGCTACTGAATTTTAGGTTGCAATTTTCAAAGGATGGCTTTAGCAGATGTCAAAAATCCTCTTATAAGAGAAATTACTTCTCTGATGAAAAAATTACAAGCATGTTAAGTTTTTCATATTTAGTGCCTTTAGATGCTTGTTTATTGCAATATGACTTGCTTATTTACTATAAGTGATTTTTATCTAAAATTTATAGAGAAAGGAAGGAGGAAAAAGAGCTTAGTAACCATGATACTTCTATGAAAGCATAGAGGGTGGTTATTTTTGTATTCCTCCTAACAAATATGCCATAAGTGCATAACATTGCTTTTTATTCATCATCTGATATTTTATTAATTTTCTTCATTATGGTTTCTGATGTCCATACTCAACTAAAAAATAAGTGCAAGTTAAGCGAGTAACAAATAAGCCTTTAGAAGAGTTTTATCTTTGCTTCTAGTGGAACTCAATAAGTACAGAACACCAAAGCCCACTACTAATCCCAATCCTTTTAGACTGACAATTGGTGTAAGTGCTCTCCATAAGCAATTTATAGAAAAGAAGCTACATTAGTCTGAAAACTTGTTACTTTTAGGAAAGAGACATTCTTAGCGATTCATGTTTGAAAAGTTGTTACTTTTGTGTATTGCTTTATTATTATTATTTGTTCAATCAAATAAGATTAAATTGTGTTTGAAAATGGTTATTTGTTGGCTTGAAATTGCTTTTTAAGGGTGAAAGAGGGAGCATTTTGTTTAGGAGGAATTGGAAACAAAAATTGTTGATACGAGTGATTGAAATTTGTCTCTTTTATAACATGTTACATTCATTTTTATTTTTGTATGCAACATATTACACCAACTTCTATTGTTATATATATCATGTTATATGTACCTCTATTTTGATGTAACATATTACATTCTTTTTCAATAGGGTCGCCAAAGATCCAGTAAGAATGTAACATGTTACATTGAATTTTACATATGGATGTAATATGTTAGACTTACTTCTATATTTAAATATAACATATTACATTTTCATCCGACAAGGTCGTCGTTAGTGTCACCAAAGCTATAGTGAAATCACTGGCGGAGTTGAAAGAACTCCGATGAAGTTAAAGCGTTGAAAAATAGAGGATAAACTTAAAACTAGGTCTGAGCAGTGATCAAAATTATTTATTTTTTACTAATCTGAATTCAATCTGAAGCGAATTTAAAGATATTCAATTCGAATTCGATCTTATAATGTACTTAATCTAAACCAATCTAAATCCAAGCAGATTTAATTTTTCGAATCGGATAAAGTCATATTGTAATTATAACTTATTTTAAAATTATTGTTATATATAAAACATAATATATATTAATATTTAAATTTTAAATTAGTATATCATTAAATAAATTTATTTATTTATAGTTACAAATAAGAGAATTAAAATAATAAAAAGTATGCACTTGAATATTATTAAATTTCTATAGATAATTTAACATTTATATTTATTTTTAAAGCCAAAAAAGTAATTTAATGTAATTTAAATGTAACATATTAAAAATAAAATATGCATTTATATATAATTTTAATAATAATTTGGTCTAAATTGGATTGCAGCGGATTATAAAATCTATCGATTCGAATCCGAATGAATTGCATACTTTACAATCTAAATTCGATCCAACTATAAAATTTATTTATCTAATTCGATCTGAATCTAACGAATTAGATCAAATTCCTTAATTTAGGCTGATTGAACAAATTATTTGTTCATTTCTACTCAAAATTGTGAATTTTGGATGAACAATTATTAGTTTAAAAAAATTGTAATATATATCTAAAAATATATTGTTTAGGTCAAAAAAAAAAGGATATAAATATATTGTCTTAATAATCAAATTCATTTAAAAAAATTTGTTTAGTAAAAAAAAATTCATTTTAAACCTTCAATATATGTAGAAATCAGGAATGTAGTCACGAGCAATTGTTCTCCTCCATAGTTTTTACGCGTTTAAATACTAAAATATTTTTATAATAAAAATACTTTTTATAAATAATTATTTTATTGTGTATATATTGTACATTATCATTCATAGATAAGTTTTTTTACGTCATTAAATTCAAATATTTTTACATAATAAATATATTTCATATGAATGGTTGTTTCATAGTCTTATGATGCATTAAATTCGCATTATTAGTCATATATAATTATTTTAATCATATTAAGAATGTCAATTTATATAATTCATAATTATCTATTTAATAAATGAACCAAGTCCATTTAATTCATTAATGGAAGAATAATATTTGTGTTGAACTAATCATTTTCGTGTCCTATTTTTCCAAAAATAATAATTTTCATATTCCATATATCATATCAATTAAAAAAATAATTAACAAATATACAATTATACATTATTTTTAAGCAAAAAAAAAATTTGTAAAATGGCTTATTAATAAATTTGATCAAGTCTTATCTATCATGTTCATATCAGATTATATTCTTAAATAATAAAAAAAATATTAATTAATTAATTTTCAATTATAACTTTATAAGTATGTAATGTTATTAAAAAAAATATTAATTAAATAATATTCAATTTCAAGTATGTAATATTATTCAAAAAAAAAATATTAATTAAATAATGTTTAATTTCAAGTATGTAATGTTATTAAAAAAAAAAATGTTAATTAAATAATGTTTAATTTCAAGTATATAATGTTGCTACACAAATTTTGTAATATTGTATTAAATCATTCATGTTTATATTTTATTTAGATTGTATGTCACTATCACAATTTATCACACACACTATTTTCATTAGATAGTTATCTTGAGATAAAAATAATTATAGTTGTATATTTATTTTTAACTAAATTAAAAATATTCTTCCAAATATTTATAAAAGAATTTTAACATCAATTTTCACTTCTTATAATAAAACCAACATAAAAATAAAAATTCAAAGACATTTTATTTTTCACAATAAATAATTTCAAAATATCAATTATTACTTGATAATAAACACTACTATATATTTATCAAATTTAAATAACAAACTCTTGTAATAAAAAAAATAGTACCGTTCAAATCATATATTTTTACAATTAAAAAAATGATTATTATATCATTTTTTGTAATGCCATCAAATTAGACGCGTTTAAATTAAATTGTGGCAATTTAGATACATTTGATGTTGAACATTGTTCAATTGGGCATTTTTAATATTATTAGGTGCTATTTTTGTTATTATAAATTTTAAGAATATTATTTTTTGTAATTTCTCGAACATTTTTAATAAAAAAAGTGTACAATTATATGTGGTACATGAAATTTTATGCCATGTATGCAAATGCGACTATGCGAGAATATAGAGTTCCAATATCGGTCCAAAAATTTAGGACGTAGAAAATTATGGGTACCATTCAGTTAAAAAAATCTATCGTTAACTGTCTTCCATGGATAAAAAAGTAGTTATGTTAATGGCTGCAGTTGCAATTAACAAATTAAGTGGATGATACTTGGTCGGTTACTTTTTCTTCTCTTGCAATAACTCTCCATTTTGTAATATGAATTTTGATTCTATACTTAACCCCCCCTTTCTTATAAGAATATGCTTTATTCAGATTCCATTAATTTCTAATTTTTGGCTATCAAAATGTTGCCTTAAGGTCTCTAAATTCTTAATCTTCCTCCTTGCTTTCCCTCTACTCAACTTTTTAATGAATAAGAACTTCCGTACGTCAAGCAATAGTTTAATTATTTCCATAGCCTCCATTATATTAAGTCTTCATGGTTTTATATATTATATAACATTCATGTATTGATTTTTCAAGTTTATATTTATTTTGCAAATAGTTTTTTATCATTGTAGAGAAATAATATAGTATATATAGATAGAAATGATGTTAGCCTTTACAAATTATACATGGAAGTACCAAACTAGTACTCTTATTAACAAAAACGCAATTCGTCTCCTACTTGGAAATTTTCACAAAGAACCAATCCCAGTGACATGGGAGAAACCCATGATTGGTTGGACTAAACTGAATTTTGACGGATCTTCAAAGGGCAAATCAGGAAGAGCAAGTATTGGAGGTGTTGTTAGGAATCACAATGCTGAATTCTTGTTAGGATATGCTGAATCCATTGGAAGAGCCAATAGCACAATTGCTGAACTCACTGCATTAAGAAGAGGCCTAGAGTTGGTTCTAGAAAATGGTTGGAATGATGTGTGGCTTGAAGGAGATGAGAAAAGTTTGGTTGAAGTTATTTTGAAAAGAAGACGAGTTAAATCAATAGAATTACAAAAGCAATTGAATTATATAAACTCAATTATTAGATCAGAGTTAAACAATTGTATTGTATCACATGTATATAGAGAAGGAAATAGAGCTGCTGATAAGTTTGCACAAATGGGGCATCGATTAGACGAACCACAAATATGGTTTGGTATTCCTCCTCATGAAGTTTTGCCTATTGTACATGATGATGCACAAGGTAAGATTATTCTACGTAGAAGATAACCATGTATATATATATATGTGTGTGTATTGTTAATTTTGGCTGGCTAGGTTTATTAATTATTCTTTACGTGTATGTAAATTGATTGGTAGGTTATGTATATTTGATATTGCTTCATTATATTTGCTTGTTTTTTTCATCCCCTTCTTTTTTTACACGCATTGTTGTTGTAAATCTGTAAACAAAACTGGCTACTGGTTTCCTATTTTAGCTGCATTGTTAACAAAATTCTCTCTTTAAAAAAAGATACAAAAAATTCCATATTTAATTTCCGAAGTAACAAATGATCGTAACCAAATAGATAATATTATAATTTCCAAAGTTACATGACAAAAGTAACCTTTTTGGGTGGACTAATAAAATTTGGTTTTAAATTTAATGCATATAATTTAGTAAAAAACTAAATATACGGATTGAATATGTAGTGTGCCTTTATAATTTTAAGAATATATTATAAGTATATATATAAAATAAAACTTTTAATATGCAAGTAAATGCATCCTTGTAAAACAATTAACGGAGGAATTATCCATATCATCTGTTAAGAAACTGCATCACACCAATCAGCTGATATAGTGGACACTAATGTCACTGAGAAGTTGAAAGCAATAACAACAATCACACGTCCAAAGAATGCAGCTCTTGCTTGTAATTACTAATCCAAGATTACACCAGCTTGTTTATCATACAAGACATCCAACTTCACCACTGTCTAACACCAGTTGTGGGGATCCTTTACATTTCTTGATTCTGCACGTACGAAACCACTCCCTACTACAAGATGATTTCTGATTTGCTCTATCACCTCTGTTTGTACAATTGAGTGAATTTTGTAAAATATATTTCTACCCGTAGGCCTGGCCTTAGGATCTATTTATAGAGTTGTTAGTTACAACCTCTTCATCAACATGATTCTAGGTGTACAATAACTAAGCTAGCTACTTATTGGAAAGACTTAGATTTACTTATTCTATAGTAAACAAAATATTAAGAATTAATTAAAAAAATAAAAAGCTGAAAATGTTTATGAAAAGAAAATATTCAAATATTAAAGCAAAATACCAAAACACTTGCCTCCACTCAAAATCAGAAAAAGATCCAAAATCAACAGATGTATGGATTATGGAGGCATGAGATAATTGAGATTACAATGGAGGGAGTGGTTTTGAGGATTTTATAAACCATGAAATTGATCGATCATATTATTATTATTGAAGTCTAAGGTTTTGATTCACTCTAACTTAAAAAACTTATGTATTTGTTATTTTTTTTAAATCTGTATTTGTATTTTAGTTTGCAACGCCTTTGAAGGTTATTTAAAAATAAAACAAAATAAAAACATTTGAAGTTTCTCTTTGATGAGGAATTTTATATTTTGCAAATTTGTTTGGATCTTGAATCTTCCATTTAGAGTGATTCAATGAAAAAGACAAAACAACTTTTGAGGTAAAGAACATGGAAAAAGATGGGAGTTTGGTTACAAGAAAGAATATTGACCATTCAAAAAAATCTAATTTGATGGATATAATTATTTAGCATAAAATCCTTTATTATTATTATTATCATTTGTGAGGGGAACGGTCCCTATAAGTGGAGAATTAATATTTTATTTAAAATCGAATTCAGTATATAAACTAGGGATACACCTATTTTATTTTTATACGTCAAATTACTCCTATTCAATTGCATCTTAACTAACCATATGATTTCATTTAATTTTAATATCTCCATCCCTTTTAAACACATATTCTAAAATATATGTTTTTATAGAAATTTGAATCATTTTAGTCCTATAATTTTATTCAATTGACACTTTAATCATATAATCATTGAAATTTATCAATTTAGTCGAGAGTTTAAATATTTAAAAATAATTTTTTTTAAATATCAAATTTTATCATTAAATAAATATATACATCTAATATGTCTTTCTTTTTTTAAGGATATTATTAAATTATCATTAAAATATCCACATAATTAAAAAAATATATATGATAGTGAAGATGTTCAGACAACAATGGAAAAAAGTTGCATTTTTCATAGAAAAATTGGGGAGGATAGATGAGAAACTGTCTCTGCAGAAAAGATTATCTTCGCTTAGAACGAAATTCAAGCAAAGAATTCAATATTGATGATGTATATTTTGATGACCTCACTTCCCCATTTAATTTATTTCCTTCTTTATTTAAGTAATAAAAAAATAAAAATAAAAAAACCTGTAGAAGAATCATGGGTTGGCGGGAATTAAATGATTTTTTTTTTTTTTTTAATTAAGTGGATATTTTAATGATAATCTAATACTAATATTTTTAAAAAATAACACATATAAAATATACATGTTTATTTAATTATAAAATTTGATAATTTTTTTTAAAGAAAAAGCATTCTTAAATGACTTAATTTTAAAATTATTGAATTAAATAAATTTATTTTAATAATTACATAATTAACATATCAATTTAATAAAGTTACTGATCTAAGTTACTCAATTTTTTATTTTTTTACATGTTTTTAAAAATACAAAATTACAGCATTTTTAGCAATAGCATTAACGACAAACTAACCTGTGTTTTAAGAAAAATTTTGGACCATAAAATTGAATAATACTTTTACGAGAGCTGTTTGGATAAAATTTTAACCTGTGTCTCTTCTTCTTTTGTTTCTCACAATTACTTCCCACTCCAGTACTCCACCATCTTTCCCTTCACATAATTAATTTTCTCGTTCACCACTTATTCGTCGTAAATAAATACATGCCACAGGAAAAGCAATAACGAAATATTTAATTCACAGTATCAAACATATTAAATATAATTATAATAAATTAAATTATATAAAATTAAATTATAATTAGTCTATATAATATTTGATAAAAAAAATGTATATAATATAGTCGAATTAAATTAATTATATATATTTTACTAAAATAATTTTTTATTATAAAATTTATCTAAATTAATATTTAATTTATTTTTATATTTTTATTACATTTTTAAAAATAAAATAAAAATATTATTTTTAATTTGAGATAAAAGAAAACATTAAAATATATAATTTTGTTATTGAAAATTCAAAAATATTAAATTAATTGTCTAGTTTAAACATAGATCTCTTAATCGTACAAAATTTTTATATAACGATATTATTTTATATTATATAATATAATTTAATTTTATAATTAAATGTATGATTGTATAAAAATTATAGGGTGAAAATATTTAATATAATATAATAAATATAATGCAAATATCTAATTAATAATAAAGTAGCTAAGTTTAACAGGTGCTGGGTCAATAAATTAATAAAGATTTAATGAAATACATAATTGATAAATATATTTTATTATTTAATAGAGATAATTATATATAAACAACCACGTTGTAATAAAAAAAATTATCTAATTGGATAAAGTATATGCTTCAGATATATTATTTTACCTATATATGCTCATTCTAAACACTTCACACAACAATAAAATTCAAAACCTCTTCAACTCATAATTGATAATGCTTTCTTTCCTTAATTATCAGGCAAAAACCATGAAAAAGACACTACATTGGTATCCCAATAATTATCTCTAACATACTCTAGGAGTATTATTTAATGTTTGACAAAAATCGATGTCAAGACCACACTCAATTTTCGAGATAGGATTCATTATTATTATTAAATGATATTTTTAATATTTTATACATATCTCAGTAAATTTCTTTAAACGAGAACCCATGTTCTTCATCCCTCTCCTCCATTTTTTTTCTTTGTTTCCTTTTCCTTGCGGCTCTCTCTGAGGAAAACTATTCATCCCCTGGAGAGCTCTGTCCAATACCCTTCACTTGAAATTTATTCACAAGTAATATGTTATCACTATTAATCCCAGTAATTTACTTTGTCAGTTCTAATTTTATGAAAGTTAAATCTAATACATTTGTTTAGCTTTGAAGTTCTTCCTATTATTAATATTTTTTTTTATAAATTTTATTCAGTTCTTCCTATTATTTAGATATTAGTTTGTTGAGTAGAATGCTTTGTACGAAGAAATAAATAATTTGAAGAAACTATCGAAATGATCTGAAGAAATAAATAATTTCTCCTATATATTTTTCTTAATTCGTATGAGTTTGTACATTGTTCACATAGGAAAATAATAATTACTATTACAACTACCACAATGAATTTACAGCTAATTAGTATCAAGAAGACTTTTTTGGTATGTGCCGTCTGTAGTCGGTCAGTCGGTGTGTCGTTTGTTGAATTCAAGTATTCAACACTCCCCCTCAAGTTGGTGCAAATATGTCTTTCATGCTCAATTTGATTGAAACTTCTGTCTTTCATGATCTGAAGAAATAAATAATTTCTCCTATATATTTTTCTTAATTCGTATGAGTTTGTACATTGTTCACATAGGAAAATATTAATTACTATTACAACTACCACAATGAATTTACAGCTAATTAGTATCAAGAAGACTTTTTTGGTAGGTGCCGTCTGTAGTCGGTCAGTCGGTGTGTCGTTTGTTGAATTCAAGTATTCAACACTCCCCCTCAAGTTGGTGCAAATATGTCTTTCATGCTCAATTTGACTGAAACTTCTGTAAATACTAGATATGAGACTGCTTTAGTGAGAATGTCAGCTAATTGATCTTCTGACTTAATTTTTTGACAATTCTAAAGAATTTTATTATAAATTTTCCTTAATAAAGAATCTGTCAACTTCAACATGTTTTGTACGATCATGTTGGACTGGATTGTGAGCAATATCACATACTGCTTTATTGTCACAAAATAATTTAATTGATTAACAAGATATCCCAAATCATTCAAGAGAGATTGTAACCACAGAGCCTCACAAAGCCTAAGTATCATGCCTTTATATTCAGCCTCTACGCCTGAACGAGTGACAACATGCTGCTTCTTACTTTTCTATGTTACAAGGTTTCCCCCTTCAAAAGTGAAGTAGCCTGAGGTAGATCGCCTATCATTTATTGATCCAGCCCATTCAGCATCAGTATATACTTTTATTCTTTGAAATTCTATGTTTTTTGTGAACAATACTCCTTTTCCAGGAGCAGACTTTAGATACCTCAAAATACGAATAACTGCATTCATATATTATTCTCTAGAATTATGCATAAATTGACTGACAATACTTAAAGCATAGGCAAGATCTAGTCTTGTGTGTGCCAAATACATCAACCTTCCAACAAAGCTTTGGTATCTTTCTTTATTTACTGGAACTTGATCAACCTTGATACATAACTTTAATCCTTCCTCTACTGTATTAGCTGGTTGACATGCCGACATACCAGTTTCTTTTAATAAATCTAAGGCATACTTTCTTTGAGATAAGAAGATTCCTTCTTTTGATCGAAAAACCTCAATTTAGAGAAAATATTTTAAGGAACCAAGGTTTTTCATTTCAAATTTTCTAGACAAATAACTTTGTAGAGCTTCCCTTTCTTCATGATCATTTTCTGTTACTATCATATCATCAACATATATAATAAGTGCACTGATCTTACTATGCCTTTTTTTTTTAGAAATAAAGTACGGTCTGAATTGCTTTGCTTGTAGCCAAATGCCTTCATAGATTTTGTGAACCTGCCAAACCATGCTCTTGGAGATTGTTTTAAACCATACAATGATTTTTTTAATTTGCACACATTTCCATCATATATTTTTGATTTCTTGATTCCTAGTGATAGATCCACGTAGACTTCTTCAATTAAATCTCCATATAGAAAGACATTTTTTACATCAAACTGATATAATGGCCAATCTAGATTTGCAGCTAGAGATACCAAGACTCGAACACTATTAATTTTGGCTACAGACACAAATGTTTCTATATAGTCTATCCCATATGTCTGAGTGTATCATTTTGCCACCAATCTTGCTTTGTAACGTTCAATCATATCATCTGCTTGGTACTTTACTGAAAAAATCCATCGACATCCAATAATTTTCTTTGTTAGTGGACGATCAACAAGTTCCCAAGTTTTATTTATTTATAAAGATCTCAGTTCTTCATTCATAGCATCTTCCCATTTTGGGTCAGCTAAAGCTTCATGCACACTGTTAGGAATAGATACAGCAAATAATTGATTCACAAATGACATGTTTGATTTTGACAAACGATGTTTAGACACATAGTTACTCATGGGATATTTGACTTTTCTAGAAATCTCAGGTTCATACATAGTTTTAAGAATACCTCTGTTAGGACGTGGTGGAAGTATTTTTCTGGTTGGTTCAATAGTTGGAACATCCTCTGCAAACGATTGGTTAGGTATATCAGCAACTTATGGAGTAGGAAACTCGTACTCATTTAGTGATAGTAATGAACTTGCTTGATGATCTTGGAGTTGACGAGAACTTGATTCCATTTTCCTTGAATTTCTTCCATTTTGGGAGTTATTACCATTTGAATTCAAGTTTTTTGTGTTTAGATCATATATAATTTGTCTTTCTTCATAATGTAACAATTTATATGTTAGGGTCTGAATTTCATCATGGTGGTACTCCCCCTAAAATTCAAGCTTAGAAGAGAAATACATTGTATTTTCATGAAAAACAACATCCATGGTGGTAATCACTTGTTTTGTTGGAGGATGATAACAATGATACCTTTTTTACTGTGTAGCATATCCCATAAAAACACAACGTATTGCTTGTGGATCCAACTTGCTACGTTGCTATTTATGTAGATACAAATGTCACACACCCAAAGACATGGGGAGGTAAATTGGGAACACTTGGTGCAACAATTGCTTTAGTGATGGCTTGTAGTAGTGTTTGGAAGTCAAATTAACTGGAAGGTATCCAATTGATCAAATATATAGCAGAAGTAAGTGCTTCTCCCTAATAAGATAATGACATATGAGTTTCGATCAATAAGGCACGGACAACCTCCAACAAGTGTTGATTTTTTCTTTCTATAACTCCATTTTGCTAAGGTGTATCAACACAAATAGTTTGATATGAATAATTCCTTCTAATTTAAGATATTCTTGAAGCCCAAAACTCTTATATTCTCCTCCATTATCACTACGTAAAACTTGAATCTGTGTATTACACTGAGTACGAACTATTTTATGAAATTTTCTAAATAATAAGTTTACTTCACTTTTAGACTGCATTAAATAGACCCATGTCATTCTACTAAAATCATCAATAAATGTAACAAACCATCGTGATCTTTCTAAACAGGATATCCCATAAGTTCAAAACATTGTTCTTTGGTATAACCCTTTTGATGATAATTGGTACATTTAAATAATGTTTTATCAACAATTTTTAAGATACAAATATTTTATTTAACCATAAAATTTTATTCATATTTTTTAGACCATACTTTTTCTTAGTGCTTAATTCTTTTTAAGATTAAAATACTATGTTTTTTTTATGAATTTTCATTTATCGTGAAAAACTGTAAGTTATGACCTAGAGCTTTTTTTTTTTTTTCCAATTAAACATATGGATATGAGATGTAGAATTTATATGAAAATTTGTCATATTCTTATGTTGAAGTAGGAAAAATGATGGTATACATACTTATAGATATGATAGATAGGAATAAATATTAAATAACATAATTTAACATAAAACCAAATTAATTATGATAAGCAATTTCACTGTGAAATTATATTAACCATGTTGTAAATGTGGTGATTTTGAGCTAAATATTCAAATAAATTTAAAACTTTGTGTCAAATTTACTGATATAAAAGATAAAAGAACAACAAATGTTACAAATTTAAGAGGATAAATTATCAATTAATTTAACTATAACATAATAGCTAAAGAGAAGCTAGCTGTAGTGAAAATAATTCTAGGTTCTGCTCTTACTAATGACTGTTAAAGCATGCCACTGTAAATTTGAATCTCTGCATAATTTTTAGCTTTACCAAATCTGACAGAGGGAAAAAGTGTTTTTTTGTGTGGCTATATATATTCAAAGAGTTTCCAAGTCACAATGATGATTGGCTGACTAGTAACATTGCTTATTCTTGCTTTAAAAAAAAAAAAAAAAACATTGCATATTGTTTTCATTCATATTATCCAGCACACTTTTGGCTGTATTCACATTTTTTTTCCTTTTCAGAATTTTCTAGAAAAACAGTAAATTATTATTGCAAGCACAAATGTAACCTAAGTACATCCATCAAATATAATGTTATTTAATAATTAAATATAATATTTATAATATAAAACAATAATAAAATTAATTATTAATAAAAATTTAATTATATTATGTTATATAAATTAACGTATGTATCAAATTATAATAAAAAAATATTTTTATGACATAAAAACAATATATTTTTTCTTTTTCTTTTCAAGATGCTCCCTCTTTTTGAAATCTTAAGTATTTAAGTAAAGTTGTTTCTAGCTACTTTCGTCCTAGGTGAAAAGACACATCATACTGTTGAATTATGAAGCGAAAATATTTAGATTGAAATTAAAATAGATAGAAAAGAGAATAAGAAAATCAAAGATAGACATCTTATTCTCATTCATATAATTTCAATACATCTATAAGATATATATAGGAATTTAACTAACAATTAATACACTAACTCTTAACTACTAACTCCCAACTAACACCTAATTAATTTATTACTCATACTAACTAAAACCTAACACATTTATTACTCATATTCCAACACTCCCCCTCAAGCTGAACATAATTTATGTTCAGATTGGACAACATAAATAAAAATAAGCAAAAAGTTGGCCGGTTGACATTTCTAGAAAATGATGGTGAGTCAGTTGATCTTTCTAGAAAACACGACGACGATGACGACACACGACGGTGGACCGATTGACCTTTCTAGAAAACATGGCTACGAAGTCGAGAGCTTGACAGTAAGACACCAATCTGGAAATGGTGATAACGACATATGACAGTAGGGTATATATATGACAAATGATACTAGTGATGACCTCCCTGAAAATAACACTGACGATGAAGCCCTTGATAATAATATTGATGATGAAGAAGCCCCTCATAAAACTACACCATAGAAGAAGTCAACATGCTCAATTGTAGATGACTATAACAAAACTCTCCCTGTCGTCTACAATTGGTGTCAGCTAGAAAGTACAACTGCTACATATTCATAGAAAATAAACCCATGATTTTTTTTTGATTAGGCTGCTGATAATGCTGTTGACTTTTGACTGATTTGTTGACTAGGCTGCTGACTGGGCAAGTGACTGCTGATTGGATTGTTGACTTGACTGGTGGTGACTGGATCGTTGACTGCTGACTGGACTGTTGATGTGCTGACTGAGCTTCTGATTGGGCAAGTGATTTTGGGCTGATAAATTGAACTTGGGCTTGGATTTGGACTTAAATTAATGGGCAGAAGTGTGGGCTGGTTGAATGGGCTAGGGTAAGGTTAAGAGATGGGCTGCCTTGGGGTGTCTTATATATAGTTGGGCTAGGGTTTTATATGTGTATATGGGCTAATGAGGTTTGATGTAGGCTAAGGTAAAATTGGGCTGAATTGTGTGAGCTAGGGTTTGGTTTGGGCTAGGGTTTGAATTGTATGGGCTAGGGTTGAGATTGGGCTTATGTAAATGTGCTTATTCTTCTCAAGCTCCACAGATGGGTTTAGCAAATCAATATCATTTTGAAGAACCATTATAGAAATTAGAAGAGAGCACCAACAAAACCCTAACAGATCTTTCTGTCATAGGCACAACGGACGCAAAAAGGCTGGGCCGTATGGTGCAGAGGCGCGCAGAAGTTGCTGACTGGTCTGACGACACGCGGAGCAGAGGCGTGCAGACGGAAAGAGAGCGCGAAGGCTAGACGGAGCAGAGGCGCGGACGGCGCTGGTGAGAGCACGCGGACTGGAGACAGGTGATGGACGGCGCTGACTGAGGGGCGCTGGTGAGGCAGGTACTGAACAGAGGACGGCGCTGCGCACGGAGGGACAGAGAGCAGATGGACGGCCTGAGAAACTGGGCAGCTGGTGGTGATGAAGCGCGAGGGTCTGAGGCCACGTGGTGACCGATTTGCAGATCTGGTGCACGGTAAGGCTGATGGAGCGGGGAGGGCAGAGTGCTGACGGACGGCGCGCGGCGTGGCAGAGACAGGTGGTGAGCGGATCTACTAGATGGATCTGAACATGCGGGTTGGACGGCTTGTTGGAGAGAAAGGCGCGGAGCAGAGGCAGGCGGACGGACGGAGGGACAGTGCGCGAGGGGCGCGGACTTGAACGGAAAGCGAGGTGCGCAGATCTGGTGAGAGGCCTTGAATGGCTGCGGATCTGAGGCCGCGTGACTGGGCTGCTGGCGGATCTGGTGACTGGCGCACGGTATGGCTGGTGGTGCGCTGACGGTGCACGGAGACAGGCAGCGTACAGGCAGCAGATGGAGGCGCAAACTGGCGGAGACTGGTGCATTGAGCGACTATATGGTGACCATGGTCTTGTGGTGGATGTTGAGGTTGATCTGATTATTGATTGGCTGGTGTTCTTGAGTTAATGGAAGGTGGAGCTGATGGCATGGTGAGGCTAGTGACTGGCGTTGGTGGCGCGCTGACGAAGAGGAGAGACAGACGCTGATGAAGATCGAACAGAAGGTATTTTTTTTTCCTCTGAAAATTGAAGAAAGATATCAAATAAAAACAAAGAATTTTAAAAAGTGTATATTAGTGTTCAGCAATCGAAAACCGCTCTGATACCATGTTAAATTACGAAGCGAAAATATTTAGATTCAAATCAAAATAGATAGAGAGGAGAATAAGAAAATCAAAGATAGACATCTTATTCTCATTCATATAATTTCAATACATCTACAAGGTATATATAAGAATTTAACTAACAATTAATACACTAACTCTTAACTAATAACTCCCAATTAACACCTAATTAATTTATTACTCACACTAACTAAAACCTAACACATTTATTACTCATATTCCAACAAATACATTACATTCCAGGATTCCAAGCAACCCTAATTGCAAAATATGTAATTGGTTAAGTACCGGGACAAACATAGCAAACAAGTATAAATTATATACGCAATAAAATTAGGCAAGTAATAATCTTATTTGGATCAACTATGTCTACAAAAGACATTCCTTGTCTATATCTTCAAATCCACAATGTTTAAAATAGAACACTCGACTTATAAAATAAGAGACATAGTCTTGAAATAACCCATTGATAATATTTACCATTAAGAAAAAGAAAAAGAAAAAGTGACCTAATAAAACCCAAATCCCAATTACACATTCTTTGTTTCTCCGTTACCCATCTCCAAGCCTCCATTAGGATAATCTTGATCAGAAACAAACCTGGACCAGTACCAATGTGTCTTCCATACTCTGCCCATCTGTTCAATTGGAATACCCTTCGTCTCCGGCAAGAAGTAGTATATGAAAATAGACATCACTTCCACAAAGCAAGCAAAGAAAACAAAAAGACCAAACTTCAAGTGACAAAGCATTGCTAAGAATATTTGAACAACTGCAAATGTGAAGATCATGTTCACTGATACATTGATACTCTGAGCAGCTGATCTTATTTCCAATGGGAAAATTTCACTTGGCACCAACCAACCTAGTGGACCCCATGACCAAGCAAACCCAGCTACATATGCGCAAATGAATAGCACCACCACAGTTGCATACCCTTTGGGCAAGCGTCCTGGATCACCATCCACTCCAAACTTTGCAGCAATACAAGCAGTAACAACAGCCTGCAATCAACAATTTCACACACACATTCAATCAAATTAGTGATCTTTAGAAATGAATTCAATTATAATTTAGTTGTAAGCCTGTATAAACCCTTATATTTCATTTAGCATTTCTCATCATACCTAACCAAGTTAATTTTTAATAACAAAATTTCGTAACATTTAGAATTTTTCTTTTAATAAGTGTAAAGTACCTGGCATATTAACATTTGAGCTCCACCCTCAAGAAAGAGGAATCTTCTACCCCATTTATCAACACCATAAATTGAAACCAAAGTTGCAAAAACATTGACACCTCCGGTGATCACAGCCGACATAAGAGCAGCATCATCTTCAAAGCCAATGGTGTTAAACAAAACAGGAGCATAGAATATGATCACATTTATTCCAGTGAGCTGTTGGAAGAAAGGAATTAAAATTGCCATACTAAGGTGGGGTCTGTATTTTCTTTGCAAGAGATTTCTCCAAGGGTTTTCAACTTGATTCGATGATTCACTGGCTTCAACAAGATCATTGAATTCCACTTCAATGTCTTCAACGCCGCGAATTCTTCGTAATTTAGCCTTAGCTTCTTCATGTTTGCCACGTTCTATCAATGAGTTGGGAGTGTCAGGAAGGACTAATGAACCAACTGTGATTATAAGTGCGGGGACCATAGCTCCTCCTAAACTTAAACGCCACCCCCAGCCTCCTTTAATCTTTGCAAAGAAGTAGTTCAACACATTGGCTACTAGAATACCAATTGTTATTGATAATTGGAAACCAATGTTTAGTGCACCTCTGTATTTGTAAGGGGCCATTTCCGAGAGGTAGAGTGGCACTGACTGTAATTATATTAACATATTATCTAAAATTAATTAAACTCCAGAAATTTTGTTCATATGTGACTTTACTGAAAATATTATAAAATAATGAATGCATGTCCTCCTCATAGACCAAAAAGGACTTGAAAATTTGTAGCAAAAAAAAAAAAAAGGGCTTGAAAATATTGTCAATAATTTGATTCTCAAATTTAAAAATTTTAGTACTTAAATTTCTAAATAAAATGATTTAATTCTCAATTTTAAATAAAATATTTTAATCTATAATTTTTAAAATTTTACAAATATATTCTAATTTGATAACTTTTATATATAGATTTAAAATTTTAGAAAATTAAGAACTAAATCAGTACCACTTAAAATTATATATATTCTAAAAATTTACGTACGTACTAAATCATGTACTTTTAACATCTAACTATAAATTTTATTAAAGTTTAATAATATATATAGTTTGGGTATTAATGTAATAACGTGTATGAATTGCAATATTCTATTCATGGTCGTCAAAATTTTCTTTATTTGACCTTATCCAAAATTCTATGTCCGGTTGTTGGGTGAAAAATAAAGGGAAATTTGTGGCCTTCTTTTTATTTTCCTACCCTTTTTCCTGGCAATCAAACAGGCCACTAGTATATCAGTTGTTATGTAGAAGAACAATTTTTCAGTAAAATAAAAAAAATTGAAAATCCCATGAATAATTTCTACTTTTGTTATATTCCAAATACATTGGAAGATCCACAATGCTTGAAAACAATATGAAAACAGATCCTGCAAATAAAGTGCAGATTCAAAAGCACACAACCATAAACAGACATCTAAAACTACAAAAGCGAAAATTAAATAAAATTATATAATATCAAAACAACGTAGTTAGAAAAGAAACGAAACACAACACAAAGAATATCAAGAAACATACCAAACATTTCGATCAAAAACAACCCTTAACACAGAAAGATCAAAACAGAGACATAAAGAATTTGGTTACCTGATTGGAAAACCCAATACCGAAACCGAGCAAAATTCGACCCACAATCAACATCCAGACATGTTTTGCAAAGCCATTAATAAGAGCTCCAGCACAAAACAAAACTCCACCAAACAGCATAGACCACTTTCTCCCTAATTTTCGAGTCACTGTTGCAGCTACCAATGAAGCTACCAGAGCAGCCAAATACAGAGACGATGTAAACATAGTCAATGTTTGACTATCATATTGACAGTACTGGTTCGTTGACTTGTCTGCTAACTTCTTACGAAGAACCGATGGGAAGAACTTTTCCAAGAATGAATTCATAGAGGTCACTCCACCTGAAAAATAGACCAATTAAATCATATCAATAACTTGGTTTTTTGTTTTTTTGGAGGGGGGAAGGGGGTTTAATTCAGTTTTCAGGATTATGAAATCAATTTAATAGTTTTTAAAAAATTACCCGAAATCCCAATATCGTAGCCAAAAATTAGACCACCCATAGCTGCAACAATACATGTTACTGTCACAAATGGTGTCAAGTTTCCTGGGTATTCCCTTCCCGTTCCACCCACCGGAACTCCACCGACAGCCGGCATCTTTTCACTTATTTGGAACTTCGATTGCTGAATAGAATCAAATTATGTGTATGTAAAAGACTGGGATGCTTTAAAGTATAAAATTGGCTATGCAATAGAGAAAAGAAGAGACAATGTCTACATTGCAGACCCCAAAATTATATAGAGAACAAATTTAATTCTTTCTTTTTAATAAAGGTTATAATTAGCAGTTTTCAGTGAGTGCACCAGGACATCCCAACAAGGTTGGCACCTCCTTAGCACCTTCTTCATGAAACCGCTCAACTATTAATATTATTAAATAACAATAAAATTTAAATTACAAATAAATATTCTCAACAGAACCTGTAATTAGGTTTGTTGTTAACATCTGAATGGATAAAAGAGGTAGCGAAAGATGGGGCATTCTACCACCAAGTCGCTGTACATAAATTAGGAGCCCTAAAAGCTAAACTATCAGCTGCAGCATTACCCTCCCTGTAAATATGTGAGCAGTGGAACTCCATGTTGGTTATTTTATCTAAACAATCCGCCCAAGCAGAATACCATATCCAAGGTACCGAAGAAGATCGAGTATAAAAGAGAGCGACAACATATGTTGAGTCTGATTCCAACCATAGTCGCCTCCATCGAAACTGATATGCATATCTCACCGCCTGAATGGCTGCCGCTAGTTCAGCCTCAAAAGCATAAGATACTCCAAGTGGAATACAGAAACAACCCTTAACAAATGATCTAGAAGTTCGAAAAACACCTGCACAACCAGATAATCCTGGTGCTCCAAAAGCAGCACCATCTCTATTAACTTTTATCCAACCCAAAGGCGGTGGCCTTCAAATGACCTCTATAATCCTTGGAGCCCGTCGTGGTATGCCTTGTATTCGAAGACGCTTAAGTACTTGTAGGTCCTCCACAGTATTTCGCATGTAACCACCCTGTGATAGATTCGCTTCACAAATAAAACGTCATACTGTGGCAAATGCTGACCTCAGTGTTGTCTTTTTGTTGTTAAACCGATAATCATTCCTAGTAGTCCAAATCACCCAGATTACTGAGACAATTCCTGCTTTCCATAAATTAGCGAGCTGTGATCCAAACTCCATTGACATTGACGTCTTCCATAAGTTTAGGATAGTGGACTCTGTGCATGTTCGTCTGCCAAAGAAGAAGCATAGGAGGTCTCAGAGTGCACCTGCAAAATGACAACTTAAAAAAAGATGTGACATACTTTCCTCCTTGGATCCACATAATGAGCAGCGAGAAGGGAAAAATTGTCCCCTCTTTTTTAACTGACAATCTGTGGGAAGTTTATTTTGAATTGCACGCCATAACAAAATAGACCTTGAGGGCGGTATGTAAGGAGCCCAAATAGCCTTACCCCAATTCTTGCGTTCCCCAACCACACGTAAAGAATCATAAGCCTCTCTGGTTGTAACATCTCCCTTAGTTGAGTTTGTCCAAACTCTTATGTCCGAATTAATCCCAACCACTGTTGACTGGATTTCTGAGGCAATATCTGGATAGGAGACCATAAATTGTTGAGGCAGATGTCATCCGTCCTCGAGAAGGTAATCCCCTACTAGTGAATGTATCGGGGGATCTACAGGGGGGCTGTCCAACCTATCAATTAAAGGAGTACCTAACCAGTTGTCTGTCCAAAACCTTACTATAGAATTTATTCCAATTAACCACCTGGACTCCTCCAAGAGGGTTAAGTAGTGAGGTCGCAAACCAGGCCAAATTGATGAGCAGACATAATAGTTCCGTAGATAGTCATTTTTATTTAGATATCTACCACGTAAGTAAAGCAGAGTGGGAGAAGTCCCTGTGATTACTCTCCAGGCAAACTTTCTTAGCATGGCCTCATTTAAGAGATGAAGATCCCGCAAACCAAGACCTCCTTCCTCTATTGGACGACAACAATCTCTCCAAGCCACTTAACCTGTTTAATTGTATCTGTCTTTCCCGACCAAAAAAAATTGTGAATATTTTTTGTTAGTTCAAGGATTTTTTTTGGCCATTTATATATCTGGAAAAAATGAAGGAATGTACTCTGGATGATTGAAGAAATCAAGCATCGCCTTCCTGCCAAAGAGATAGTCTGCCCATTTCAGGCCTCAATTTTCACACGAATTTTATCTGTTAAACTTTGAAACCAGCATTTTCTCGGAACCCCTTTAAAAAGATTAATGCCCAAGTAAGACAAGGATGATCCTCCCATGCGCAAGCCAGATATATTTCAAAGTAATGAAATGTTGCCCGAGGTAACACCTATTTCAAAGTAGATAAAAGATTTTCCTAAATTTACCACCTGACCAGAAAGGCGACCATACAAGGAAAAAGCCTCAGATAACACTCGAATGTTTGTATCCCGTGCACGACCAAAAATAAGAATATCATCTGCATATAAAAAGTGAGTTGGTGCACGAGTTCCCCTGGGTGAAGAAATTGGTAATAAACACACCGTATCAACCAATTTTTCCAGATATCTGCTGAAAAAATCTTCAGCTATGCAAAATAGCAGTGGGGACAGAGGATCCCCTGTCAGACGCCTCTAGAGCAAGGAAAATATCCCCTGGGTGAACCATTAACCAGGATTGAATTTCTCGCTGATGCGAAAAGATCTCGAATCCATCCCAGGAAAGTGTTGTCAAAACCAAAACATTTCATCACCTGTAAAATAAAATCCCAACTCATGGTATCAAAAGCTTTATGAATGTCAATTTTTGAGAGCAATGTTTCTATGTCAGCTAGAAAGTTGCATAGCATTAAAACATTCAAAAGCACCTGCTATGCAATCGCTAATGTTTTGACCTGGAATGAATCCAAATTAATTTTGAGATAGGATACGAGTGCATATATGTCCTAGTCGGCCGGCAATAATCTTTGTTATGACTTTGAACATAAAGTTGCTTAAAGCAATAGGCCTATACTGGTCAATAGTGCTTGCTTGCTGATGCTTTGATATAAGAATTATGAAATTTGAGTTAAGTCCCGGGTGCATCCGACCTGTTTTAAAATACTCTTGTACCGCTCTTACAACATCTGTACCGACGATATCCTAACACTGTTGAAAAAATTTACCCGTAAAAACATCTGATCCAAGGGCACTTAGTGGGTCCATGGCAAAAACTGTATCTTTTATGTCTTCTGAAGATGGTATGCATCGTAAACTTTGATTATCCACATTGGTGACTAGGGAGGGCACCACTGACTCGATGGAGGTAATATCTGTTGTTCCAGCTGAATGACTTGAGAAAAGATGTTAATAGTAATCCAAAATATGAGTAACTATTACCTCTGGATCATGGGTGATATCTCCATTAATTTTCAAGTGTGTCAGAGGTTTTTGTGCCCTTAAACGACGAAGAATTGAGTGAAAAAATGCTGAGTTTCTATCTCCACCTTTTAACCATTTTAGTCTAATCTTTTCTCTTAGAAATATATCTTGCTATCGCAGTAACTTATCCAAGTCAGCATGAGCATCAGACTCCAATTGGAGGAGTTCTTCGGAGAAAGAGTCATTGTTATAGCATTGCTGAATGTCGGCAAGAGTAGCTGTTGCAGTTGCAATATTTTGATTCAGATTACCAAAGACATTTTTATTCCAGGTCTTGAGAACCAATTTGAGAGCCTTAAGTTTCCCAATGACAATACCCATAGCGCTAGCCTGAACAAGCACTGACCAAGTTGCACGCACTAAATCTTTAAAACTAGGATGCTCGAGCCACATACCATGAAACCTAAACGGCCTTGGACCCCCTATTCTCTGACTTAGTTGCCTTGAGCAAAATCGGGTGGTGATCTGAGCAGTGCCTAGGAAGTGTACAGCAGGATACCATAGACCAAGAGTCAAGGAAGGATTCTGAACACAACCCACGATCTAATCTTGATCGTATTTGAGATAATCCACCTTTAGAATAAGTGTAAAAGGCCCCTTTAGTATCAATTTCAACCAAGTTACAGAAAGAGATCATAGCATTAAAATCTTCTATAGAGGTATTGCTACGAGTCAATCCAGTAGTTTCGTGTGATCCAAGAATAGCATTAAAGTCTCCTATTACCAACCAAGGGGTTTGAGTATCTGAAAGCGCCCTTAACGAGTCCCACAGATCCTTTCTTCTAACATATGTTCCCTTACCATAAATAAACGTTAGAAGGTAAGCTTTGAAATTTGCTGTGTAAGTGACTGTTATATGTTGCTGATGTTGTATTACAATTGTTGTATTTCCTGCCACTGTGGGGGTTGCAAAGAGCCAAATTTTGCTAACAGTTGTGTAGTTTGATCCGATGAAGATATAACCCAAATTTTTCCAGAAACGATCTTCAAGGGTGCTAAGGTCAGACATTGGCTCTGCTATACAAAGAAAGTCTGGTCTTTCTTTTTTACAAAAATTGTGTAAGGTATTTCGTGTATTCTTGTTCGAAATACCTCTACAGTTCCAGTAAAGAACTATCATGTTGAATTACTGTTGTAGTCCCCTATGATGGGTGTGTTTCACATAGGTTGGAAACGTGGGCTGGCTGATCGAGCACGTCAATTCTTGCCAGATACCACTTGCCAGCCTACTTCCTCATTTGCGGCATAGTCCTTTTTCATTTTCTGTAAACGTTGACTGAGATCTGCTATCGAGACTGAAGGAGTTGGAAGGGTGATTCTCGATGTAGTAAGAGGGGGTAAGGATCCTGCGGTAAGAATAGCTGAAGGACCAAATTTGTTTACAGTAGATCCTCTGGGTACAGTACCTAGTGTGTGTACATTAGGTTCTGCGGTAGTGATAGTTGCATGCAAATTTGCATTATGGGAGACATTATGTGGGGTTGTAGTAGGCAGTCTTGTAGAATTGGTAATGGTTAAATCCGTGGAGGATGTAGTAGCTAGATCCTTGAATTTGGCAGTAGTTATTAAGAGAGCAGTGGATGTGGTAACTGCTTTATCAGATGATAAGGTGACTGTTGGAGGACATTGGGTAGTAATACTTGTATCAATAGCATGAAGAGCATCAAAAGCATTGCTCACCATAACTGTATTGGCAACAGAATTGACCTTAGGCCTATAAATTTGTTGTTGACGTGGGTGTACTTGTGGCCTAATTGTTTGGTTTTCTTTTTGTTTGTCTGCAGTGACATTGATATTTTTCCTGCATTTAAATGCTGCATGTCCAACCGAGGAGCATAGATTACAAAAGTCTGGCAAATTTTCATAATACAAATCCACAAAGATCTTAAGTGACTCCACTTCTACCATCACCTGTTCTTCAAGCTTGCGTGCTAGATCGATATCAATTAAAAGTCTAGCACACTGTCCCAATTCGCCATTGAGGGTAGCGTTATCAATTTTTAGTGGAACACCAATTGCTCGAGCAATCTGTGCCAGAAATTGTTTGTCCCAAAATTCCCATGGTAAATTATATAAGCGAACCCAAACTTGAACATTGGTAGATTTTTGAGTATGTGGGTTGAAATTGGGTGTCTACGGTTGAATCCGAAAAATACCTGGCTTGACATTGATTGGTGCATTAGCTTTAACCTTGGCCTGATCCTCAGGGGTGTGTAATAAAATATGATAGAAACCGCGACCCAGAGCGATAAGTTTCCAATTAGAAGATAAATTCCAAATGGTTTTAAGCCGGGTTTTTAGATCACCCTAACTTCAGGGTTTGTCTTCCTTAGAAAGAATTAGCCTGCCAATTAAAGAGAACTTGCATAGATTCAAACGAGTTTGGTAGACTTTTGGGTCTAGAGTGACACATGTTATTTGTCCATGCTTTTTTGGGTTTTGTGTCGTGCCCGACTCAATAACAATGTTTGTAAAATTTTTATCCATGTCTTGGACATAGGTCTTTGCTTTTTGAAGGGATATTTCATGAGTTTCAATAATTAGATTTGATGGACCGTCACACATGGCCTGAGCATAACTTTTTTGTGGTTGGCTTGGTGCGGGCAAAATGGAAGATGGAGTGAACATGGCTGCATGAGTCGAATAATTTTCCGTAGGAGTAGTACCCAATAATTGAGTAAGATTTGTCATAAGAACAAAACTTCAAGCATAACAGTAGGTGATTATTAAAGTACTATTAAATATGATTGAAGAAAAATTGAACTTAAATTCATAAACTCGCCACAGCAGTACAGATACCTGAAACTCACCACAGCAGAACTGGATCTGCGAAGAAAACTGGTTGAGTATCTGCGATGGATCTGCTATGAAAACTGACGGATCTGCTATGAAAAGCGGAACAATAACTTCGGTGAGAATATCCAATAAACTGATGGATTTTCAAAGAAGACGAAGACAATCAGAATCTCTGGTTCCGTCTCAAAATAAAAGGTGCCCCGCGATCCATTTAGTTTAACTTGTGTAGATCCACGCGCAAGCATTACTGTCGCTTATAAACAATCCAACGGATTCCCAAATCAGTCAAAAGATCTTTGATAGATTTTCTCACTTGTCGCAAGAAAAAATAGAAGAAAGAAGGAAACCCAGAAAAATAATGGAGCCGGAATTGGAAACAGCTAAAGTTTAGCAGATGAATAAATTTTCGAGAACAAATTTAATTCAATTTTTCAATAAACGGAGAATTGCTGAGCTGTCAAAAAATATTTTTAATTATAATGCTGGTGATTTTATTTCCTACAGAATAATAATGATGACGGTGACTCAAAATAAAATCTTTATTACCAATCAAAGATATTAAGACATTATGAATGAAGCACGTAATTTTTAAGATAATATTTTGCAGACTAGAAGAGTAAGAGTAACCTCTAAACAAACAATGTATATTTTTTGCCTTTAGACACAAGTCTCCACTTGGTACAATCCGTTGGATAGTCCTGCGTATCTATATAATATAATAATCCAACGGTTTGGGCCATTAATATCCCAAATCAATAATATTTTATTTTTATTTTTTCTATTTATGGGAAATATATATATATATATATATAATTATGGAATGCCTTTGCCTCAAAGTACTAATAATTCTCAGTAAGTCAAGCAATAAATTTTGTGATATTCATAGCAAAAAGGTTGTTGTTTCCCTTTTCTGACTAACTAATTTCTATTATGAGTGCCGTTAATATGATTTTGCATTAATCCTTGCAAGGATAAACATGAAATTGAGACAACGGATATTACAATTTTTGAATGAAAAATTTACTTATTTCAATTTGATATGAATTTTAAATTATGTGTTATATTATTATTGATAAATATAATTAAACTTATATATTTATAATAAATAAAAAAAAATTATTACAATAGTTATGATTGTAGTATATTCATTAAAGGTAATTTAATTTATCTGTATTAATTTTAAAATATAAATTTTACTATTAAATTAGATGGGATCTACAAATTTATAAAATATATATTGTATTTTGAGTAGGTGATAAAAATGCAATAAAAATATAATTTTAATAACGATATATAAATTTTCTATTTTGTGTTGTCGTAATTTCTTCTCTCTCTCTTTTAAATTTTACAAGGTGGATATTACTCATAAAGATTGATATTTGTCCACTATCGATCATGTTGAAGCCATGCTGAGTCATATTATGTATTTTGATAAATTAGTCATTCATTTTAGACCATTGGTCTAACAATAAGAATATAAGATATTATTATAAAAAGAAAAAGAATAAAAAAATTACTAATAACCCCACTTTCTCTTTTTGTAATATTTAAATTTTTAATACTAATTTTACATTTATTTAAATCACTATATTAATATTAATCAATTTATTTATATATTTATTATTTTTAAAGTAAATCTACCATAACAAATTAAAATATTTGACAATTTTGATAATAAAAAAGATTTAAACTTAAGTAAATCTTAAATATATTTATTAAATTATATTATAATTAATTTATACAATATTTAATGATAATTTGTATATTATAGATGATAACATTTTAACAAAATTATTTATATTTAAAATTGTTCGTAATTTATTTTATGTAATTTTTACATCTATCAAATAATTTCATAAAAAAATCTATTTTAAACAATATTGAATTTATTTTTCATGTTTTTCTTCTATTTTTAAAGTAAAAAAATATTATTTTTAAATTGAGATGAAAGAAAAGACACATAATTTAAAATTAAAAATGATTTAATTGTATGATATAACTTTCCTTTATGTATAAAATTTTATTTGTAACTCTCTCAAGAAAAAAATATATGTTTACTAAGTTAATAAATGTACGATATAATTTAGATTCATATTCTTATAAGACTAAATTTTGATATAATTATATTATTTTTTTCTGCATCTTAGTTACAAAGATTTTATAAACAAAATTTTTAATATTATATAACAAACAAATAATATATGCATTATTTTTTAAATATTTATGTAACAGTGTTTGTATTCTCCACCAAATGAAGAGAATTTGTAAAGATGGAAAATTCCTCGAAAAAGAAAATATAATATATTATAGACAAAAATTTATTCAAAATTCGTATTTTAATATTTTAATCATATGTGAACAAAGAATATGGCATCTAAAAAATTTAAATAAAATGTCTCTTAAAAAAGGTTTTCCATTTGATGTTTTGTATAATATGTCAAAATATGCGTAAACTTCATTGACAAGTATTGACTAAATTTTGAGGGGATTTTTTCCAATTTGGTCAAGTTTAATTGATGGATAATATAACTATTTATAAATAAAATAAAATAAAATTAATACATATTTAATTGAATATAACTCAACTTTATAGGTATTTGATAAGTGACGATTCTGTTGCAGCCTTTAATAAATGAGAATATCTTGTTTTCATTTCGTAAAATTTTCAATCTTTTTAATAAAAAATTAAGTTTAAATTTTATTTAAATTTATGAATATGTTTCCTTTTTATTAATAAAATAATAAAAAAAAACTTTAAAAAAAAATTTAAAAATAAATTAATTTATTTGGATTAATTAGAGCCAAATTTGATGCAAATCTAACTGTATATATAATCAATAATTTTAAACTTTTGTTTTCATACATAGAAATTAGGTTTGACTGCATTTGCATATAAAATAACTCTTGATATTTTGACTTAAAGCTTAAAAATAATAATAATAATTAAAATAATATATTTTAAAATTTATAATAAAAAAATAATTTTTTTTTCAAATCATATATTTTAATAATTAAAAAATAATTTTTGCAACATTTTTTTAACTCTTATTTAATTAAAATTTATTAAAATTAAATTATAATAATTTAAATCTATTCAATGTTATTAATATGCTAATTTTTTATTATAAATTTTAAGCATATTATTTTTGATAATTTAAAAAAAAAAACATTACATAAAAAACGAGATTATCGGTTAAATTATATAAAACAAAACAACGGAGAACATAGACGGATTCCCATTAGAGATTTTTGACTTTTGATTTACAAACAGCGACTGGTTGATATTGTATAGATGCGAAATTATCGGTTGCTTTTCTCTCATAATAAGAAATAATTTTTTGCTAAGACATAATAAGAAAATTTTTTATTACAAGATCTTATTGATTAATATATTTTGGAATTCAGTTGGATACAATATTATGCCATATAATTTCTAATATATTTCACTTATTTAAAAAAAAATACAAAAATAATATCCATAAAATTTGTAACTATAAAAATAATACCTATAATATCTAATTTATATATTTTTACTATTAAAAAAAATTTAGCTTATCATTTCATATTAAACGCCGTTTAGATATCGTCTAGTTGGATCCTGTTCAAAATTATTATAATATTATTTTTATTATTCGAAGTTTTAAAAGTATTATTTTAAGTATTTTTTAAAAAAAAAATCTAAAATATAACAAATTTGTATATATATTTTTTTCCCTTTCCAATTATCAATTTAGAATAAACGAGTCAGCAACTAATTATAACTCCATGTATGGTCGTAAACCAAAGTAGCTCAGGCATAACTTCCAATTATTGTAATTTCTTTTTTTCCTTAAATTATTATTATTATTATTATTATATAATTTATATAATAATGCCATTACATTACTGAACCATTTTTTTTGAAAAGCAAACAATGTAATCGTAATGGGCATTACACTACGGGTGTTATTACACCCAACCAAACGGACCCTAAGATCTACACAAATTTGTCAAGATACAAATATTTTATTTAACCATAAAATTTTATTCATATTTTTTAGACCATATTTTTTCTTAGTGCTTAATTCTTTTTAAGATTAAAATACTATGTTTTTTTTTTTTTTTTTTGCGTGGCTATATATATTCAAAGAGTTTCTAAGTCACAATGATGATTGGCTGACTAGTAACATTGCTTATTCTTGCTTAAAAAAAAAAAAAAAAAAACATTGCATATTGTTTTCATTCATATTATCCAGTACACTTTTGGCTGTATTCACATTTTTTTCCTTTTCAGAATTTTCTAGAAAAACAGTAAATTATTATTGCAAGCACAAATGGATCCTAAGTGATGCTACAGCCATCAAATATAATGTTAATTAGTAATTAAATATAATATTTATGATATAAAATAATAAAATAATAATAAAATTATTTATTAATAAAAATTTAATTATATTAAATTATATAAATTATTGTATGCATTAAATTATAATAAAAAAAATATTTTTATGTCATAAAAACAATATATCTTTTCTTTTTCTTTTCTAAGATGCTCCCTCTTTTTGAAATCGTAAGTATTTAAGTAAGGTTGTTTCTAGCTACTTTCGTCCTAGGTGAAAAGACACATAATACATTACATTCCATGATTCCAAGCAACCCTAATTGCAAAATATATAATTGGTTAAGTACCGGGACAAACATAGCTAGCAAGTATAAATTATATACGCAATGAAATTAGGCAAGTAATAACCTTTGTATTTGGATCAACTATGTCTACAAAAGACATTCCTTGTCTATATCTTCAAATCCACAATGTTTAAAATAGAACACTCGACTTATAAAATAAGAGACATAGTCTTGAAATAACCCATTGATAATATTTACCATTAAGAATAAGAAAAAGAAAAAAGTGACCTAATAAAACCCAAATCCCAATTACACATTCTTTGTTTCTCCGTTACCCATCTCCGAGCCTCCATTAGGATAATCTTGATCAGAAACAAACCTGGACCAGTACCAATGTGTCTTCCATACTCTGCCCATCTCTTCAATTGGAATACCCTTTGTCTCCGGCAAGAAGTAGTATATGAAAATAGACATCACTACCACAAAGAAGGCAAAGAAAACAAAAAGACCAAACTTCAAGTGACAAAGCATTACTAAGAATATTTGAGCAACTGCAAATGTGAAGATCATGTTCACTGATACATTGATACTCTGAGCAGCTGATCTTATTTCCAATGGGAAAATTTCACTTGGCACCAACCAACCTAGTGGACCCCATGACCAAGCAAACCCAGCTACATATGCGCAAATGAATAGCACCACCACAATTGCATACCATTTGGGCAAGTGTCCTGGATCACCATCCACTCCAAACTTTGCAGCAATACAAGCAGTAACAACAGCCTGCAATCACCAATTTCACACACACATTCAATCAAATTAGTGGTCTTTAGAAATGAATTCAATTATAATTTAGTTGTAAGCCTGTATAAACCCTTATATTTCATTTAGCATTTCTCATCATACCTAACCAAGTTAATTTTTAATAACAAAATTTCGTAATATTTAGAATTTTTCTTTTAATAAGTGTAAAGTACCTGGCATATTAACATTTGAGCTCCACCCTCAAGAAAGAGGAATCTTCTACCCCATTTATCAACACCATAAATTGAAACCAAAGTTGCAAAAACATTGACACCTCCGGTGATCACAGCCGACATAAGAGCAGCATCATCTTCAAAGCCAATGGTGTTAAACAAAACAGGAGCATAGAACATGATCACATTTATTCCAGTGAGCTGTTGGAAGAAAGGAATTAAAATTGCCATACTAAGGTGGGGTCTGTACTTTCTTTGCAAGAGATTTATCCAAGGGTTTTCAACTTGATTAGATGATTCACTGGCTTCAACAAGATCATTGAATTCCACTTCAACCTCTTCAACTCCACGAATTCTTCGTAATTTAGCCTTAGCTTCTTCATGTTTACCACGTTCTATCAATGAGTTGGGAGTGTCAGGAAGGATCAATGAACCAACTGTGATTATAAGTGCTGGGACCATAGCTCCTCCTAAACTTAAACGCCACCCCCAACCTCCTTTAATCTTTGCAAAGAAGTAGTTCAACACATTGGCTACCAGAATACCAATTGTTATTGATAATTGGAAACCAATGTTTAGTGCACCTCTGTATTTGTAAGGGGCCATTTCCGAGAGGTAGAGTGGCACTGACTGTAATTATATTAACATATTATCTAAAATTAATTAAATTTCAGAAAGTTTGTTCATATGTGACACTTTACTGAAAATATTATAAAATAATGAATGCATGTCCTCCTCAGAGACCAAAAAGGGCTTGAAAATATTGTCAATAATTTGATTCTAAAATTTAAAAATTTTAGTACTTAAATTTCTAAATAAAATGATTTAATTCTCAATTATAAATAAAATATTTTAATCTATAAATTTTAAAATTTTACAGATAAATTTTAATTTAATAACGTTTATATATAGATTTAAAATTTTAGAAAATTAAGAACTAACTCAGTACCATTTAAAATTATATATATTCTAAAAATTTACGTACGTACTAAATCATGTACTTTTAATATCTAACTATAAATTTTATTAAAGTTTAATAATATATATAGTTTGGGTATTAATGTAATAACGTGTATGAATTGCAATATTCTATTCATGGTCGTCAAAATTTTCTTTATTGGACGTTATCCAAAATTCTATGTCCGGTTGTTGGGTGAAAAATAAAGGGAAATTTGTGGCCTTCTTTTTATTTTCCTACCCTTTTTCCTGCAACCAAACAGGCCACTAGTATATCAGTTGTTATGTAGAAGAACAATTTTTCAGTAAAATAAAAAAAATTGAAAATCCCAGGAATAATTTCTACTTTTGTTATATTACAAATACATTGGAAGATCCACAATGCTAGAAAACAATATGAAAACAGATCCTGCAAATAAAGTGCAGATTCAAAAGCACACAACCATAAACAGACATCTAAAACTACAAAAGCGAAAATTAAATAAAATTATATAATATCAAAACAAAGTACTTAGAAAAGAAACGAAACAAAACACAGAGAATATCAAGAAACATACCAAACATTTCGAACAAAAACAACCCTTAACACAGAAAGATCAAAACAGAGACATAAAGAATTTGGTTACCTGATTGGAAAACCCAATACCGAAACCGAGCAAAATTCGACCCACAATCAACATCCAGACATGTTTTGCAAAGCCATTAATAAGAGCTCCAGCACAAAACAAAACTCCACCAAACAGCATAGACCACTTTCTCCCTAATTTTCGAGTCACTGTTGCAGCTACCAATGAAGCTACCAGAGCAGCCAAATACAGAGACGATGTAAACATAGTCAATGTTTGACTATCATATTGACAGTACTGGTTCGTTGACTTGTCTGCTAACTTCTTACGAAGAACCGATGGGAAGAACTTTTCCAAGAATGAATTCATAGAGGTCACTCCACCTGAAAAATAGGCCAATTAAATCATATCAATAACTTGGTTTTTTGTTTTTTTGGAGGGGGGGAAGGGGGTTTAATTTAGTTTTCAGGATTATGAAATCAATTTAATAGTTTTTAAAAAATTACCCGAAATCCCAATATCGTAGCCAAAAATTAGACCACCCATAGCTGCAACAATACATGTTACTGTCACAAATGGTGTCAAGTTTCCTGGGTATTCCCTTCCCGTTCCACCCACCGGAACTCCACCGACAGCCGGCATCTTTTCACTTATTTGGAACTTCGATTGCTTAATAGAATCAAATTATGTGTATGTAAAAGACTGGGAAGCTTTAAAGTATAAAATTGGCTACGTAAGAGAGAAAAGAAGAGACAATGTCTACATTGCAGACCCCAGAGTTATATAGAGAACAAATTTAATTCAATTTTTCAATAAATGGAGAATTGCTGAGCTGTCAAAAAATATTTTTAATTATAATGCTGGTGATTTTATTTCCTACAGAATAATAATGATGACGGTGACTCAAAATAAAATCTTTATTACCAATCAAAGATATTAAGACATTATGAATGAAGCACGTAATTTTTAAGATAATATTTTGCAGACTAGAAGAGTAAGAGTAACCTCTAAACAAACAATGTATATTTTTTGCCTTTAGACACAAGTCTCCACTTGGTACAATCCGTTGGATAGTCCTGCGTATCTATATAATATAATAATCCAACGGTTTGGGCCATTAATATCCCAAATCAATAATATTTTATTTTTATTTTTTCTATTTATGGGAAATATATATATATATATATATATATATTAATTATGGAATGCCTTTGCCTCAAAGTACTAATAATTCTCAGTAAGTCAAGCAATAAATTTTGTGATATTCATAGCAAAAAGGTTGTTGTTTCCCTTTTCTGACTAACTAATTTCTATTATGAGTGCCGTTAATATGATTTTGCATTAATCCTTGCAAGGATAAACATGAAATTGAGACAACGGATATTACAATTTTTGAATGAAAAATTTACTTATTTCAATTTGATATGAATTTTAAATTATGTGTTATATTATTATTGATAAATATAATTAAACTTATATATTTATAATAAATAAAAAAAAATTATTACAATAGTTATGATTGTAGTATATTCATTAAAGGTAATTTAATTTATCTGTATTAATTTTAAAATATAAATTTTACTATTAAATTAGATGGGATCTACAAATTTATAAAATATATATTGTATTTTGAGTAGGTGATAAAAATGCAATAAAAATATAATTTTAATAACGATATATAAATTTTCTATTTTGTGTTGTCGTAATTTCTTCTCTCTCTCTTTTAAATTTTACAAGGTGGATATTACTCATAAAGATTGATATTTGTCCACTATCGATCATGTTGAAGCCATGCTGAGTCATATTATGTATTTTGATAAATTAGTCATTCATTTTAGACCATTGGTCTAACAATAAGAATATAAGATATTATTATAAAAAGAAAAAGAATAAAAAAATTACTAATAACCCCACTTTCTCTTTTTGTAATATTTAAATTTTTAATACTAATTTTACATTTATTTAAATCACTATATTAATATTAATCAATTTATTTATATATTTATTATTTTTAAAGTAAATCTACCATAACAAATTAAAATATTTGACAATTTTGATAATAAAAAAGATTTAAACTTAAGTAAATCTTAAATATATTTATTAAATTATATTATAATTAATTTATACAATATTTAATGATAATTTGTATATTATAGATGATAACATTTTAACAAAATTATTTATATTTAAAATTGTTCGTAATTTATTTTATGTAATTTTTACATCTATCAAATAATTTCATAAAAAAATCTATTTTAAACAATATTGAATTTATTTTTCATGTTTTTCTTCTATTTTTAAAGTAAAAAAAATATTATTTTTAAATTGAGATGAAAGAAAAGACACATAATTTAAAATTAAAAATGATTTAATTGTATGATATAACCTTCCTTTATGTATAAAATTTTATTTGTAACTCTCTCAAGAAAAAAATATATGTTTACTAAGTTAATAAATGTACGATATAATTTAGATTCATATTCTTATAAGACTAAATTTTGATATAATTATATTATTTTTTTTCTGCATCTTAGTTACAAAGATTTTATAAACAAAATTTTTAATATTATATAACAAATAAATAATATATGCATTATTTTTTAAATATTTATGTAACAGTGTTTGTATTCTCCACCAAATGAAGAGAATTTGTAAAGATGGAAAATTCCTCGAAAAAGAAAATATAATATATTATAGACAAAAATTTATTCAAAAATCATATTTTAATATTTTAATCATATGTGAACAAAGAATATGGCATCTAAAAAATTTAAATAAAATGTCTCTTAAAAAAGGTTTCCCATTTGATGTTTTGTATAATATGTCAAAATATGCGTAAACTTCATTGACAAGTATTGACTAAATTTTGAAGGGATATTTTCCAATTTGGTCAAGTTTAATTGATCGATAATATAACTATTTACAAATGAAATGAAATGAAATAAAATAAAATAAAATAAAATTAATACATATTTCATTGAATATAACTCAACTTTATAGGTATTTCATAAGTGACAATTCTGTTGCAGCCTTTAATAAATGGGAATCTCTTGTTTTTATTTGGTAAAATTTTTAATTTTTTTATTAAAAAATTAAGTTTGAATTTTAAACGAATTTATGAGTGTATTTTTTTATTAATAATAAAAAAAAAGACTTCAAAAGTTTTTTTTTTAAAAAAAAAAATTGGTTTATTTGGATTAATTAGAACCAAATTTGATGCAAAACATGTAATCAATAGTAAGTGATTTATAAAAATTTTGAACTTTTGTATTCATACATAGAAATTAGGTTTGACTGCATTTGCATATAAAATAACTCTTGATATTTTGACTTAAAGGTAAATAATAATAATAATAATAATAATAATAATAATAATAATAAAATTAATATATTTTAAAATTTATAATAAAAAAATAATTTTTTTTCAAATCATATATTTTAATAATTAAAAAATGATTTTTATAACTTTTTTTTAACTCTTATCTAATTAAAGTTTGTTAAAATTAAATTGCAACAATTTAAATTTATTCAATGTTATTAAAGTACTAATTTTTTATTATAAATTTTAAGTATATTATTTTTGATAATTTAAAAAAAAACATTATATAAAAAACAAGATTATCGGTTAAATTATATAAAACAAAACAACGGAGATCATAGACGGATTCCTATTAAAGATTTTTGACTTTTGATTTACAAACAGTGACTGGTTGATATCGTATAGATGCGAAATTATCGGTTTCTTTTTTCTCATAATAAGAAATTATTTATTGCTAAGACATAATAAGAAATTTTTTATTACAAGATCTTATTGATTAATATATTTTGGAATTCAGTTGGATACAATATTATGCCATATAATTTCTAATATATTTCACTTATTTAAAAAAAAATACAAAAATAATACACATAAAATTTATAATTACAAAAACAACATTTATAATATCTAACTTATATATTTTTATTATTAAAAAAAATTTAATTCATCATTTCATATTAAATGTCGTTTAAATATCGTCTGGTTATATCCTCTTCAAATCTAAAATATAACAAATTTGTATATATTTTTTTTCCCTTTCCAATTATCAATTTAGAATAAACGAGTCAGCAACTAATTATAACTCCATGTATGGTCGTCAACCAAAGTAGCTCAGGCATAACTTCCAAGTATTGTAATTTCTTTTTTTCCTTAAATTATTATTATTATATACAATTTACTTATTTACGCAATTTTATTTTTCAACAACAAAATAATACATATAATCAAAAGTGATATATTAAATTAACATAAAAGCTGATTCGTCAGGTATACACAGACTGGATTGGAAAATTCCAGTGTCACAATTGGGAGTAGCAAGCATGAAAATTTCGTATTAGCCAACAGTTTAGTACTTCATTTTTACGAAAATTTTCGTGGAATTTAGGTTTCTATTTCAATACAGTAGAAAATTTTAGATAAAAACATGAAAACTTACTATAAAAATTCGAATGTTTAAATGAAACTTACACTTTCACTCGGGCTATGCAGGGTCGACTCAAGCGTTTATTAAGTTTTAGGCGAGACTCGTTATGAAACTTTCTTATAATCACATATTAGTATTAATTTTTATTAAAATTATTTAATTATCATTTTATTAAAAAATTATTATAATAAAAAATATTTTATACTTTTTATCAACTACAATAAAAAAAATTTCTTACCAGTTTAATTAGTTATAAAAATTAAAATAATTAATAAATATTTTAAGAATTTCATAAAAAAATTCACAGCTAAAGGTTAAGAATTCGGATACTTATTAATTAAAAACTTTACTCGAAAATAAAAATGATAAAAATATAATTAATATAATGATATAATATCAATTACTTAATATAAAAAAAATGTCTTACAAAGTGGTATAAATATTTTAGTTAGAATTTAAAATCCTCTTTTTTCGTTTCATTAGATTAGATTAGACTAAAAAATTATATCATATTTGTGACGTATTTGAGTGATAAGTTTATATTGTATTTGTGTTCGTGTGTTGTTTAACTGAATAAAAAATTTAAATAATTTTTTTAAGTAAATTTTATATAGAATTTTTAAAATTTTAAAATATTTTAATGACAAATTTTAGTTATGTAATAATTATGTTATTGATGTATTTACATTGCAATAGAATTGTCATTTATCGAATAAAAAATAATTTTATTATTATATTTTAAAATAAAAAAAATTTATACTCATTAAATTGGAGCCCTTATTAGGTCAAGACCCTAAGTGACTGCCTAGATTGGTTGAGCCTCGGTCCTATAATGTGTAACACTCTTCAAATGAGTAGTAATTTGTATTATCACTTAAGTTTAAATTTTTTAAAAATTACCTCTATAAATATTGGTTCTATATACTATGTTATAAGTTTTTTTGTTATCAACTAAACTTTCATACATTTATCAATCAATCTAGGTCTCTTTTATCTCTACTAAAATTGTTCATTCAAGAAAAAATACATTTAATCTTCATTAGATAATGCAACTTTAAACTCTTCAGTATTAGTTCATCTCATGCTTGGAATCACAAAACATAAAAAGTATGTCTATCTTTAAGAAATATTTATATCAACCAACATTAAACTGATTAACTTTTTATATGAATTTAACACCAAATTGATTACAAGAGAAGAGCTTTAAATGCACAACATAATTTTTCCCAATTCTAATTGAAGATAGACTATAAAATTTTATGGAATATAATGAAGCAAGCAAACAATGAATTGTATATCAACAAGGTAAAGATCGGATCAAAGTCCAGAATTTCAGCAACTTTGAAAGCACTTGACAAAAACCTATTTGAATAAACGTAACTGATCAAAGGGGAGAAGGAAAGTGATGACTCGATTTCTAACAAAGGAAATAGGGATCAACATTAAAGTAAGTATCTTTCTTTCTCTTTCATAGTGATTTTTTTTTTATTTAGTGATCGAGGTTATGACGAACATTTTAGAAAAACTTGATTGTGTGCCTTGAGAATTTTTAAACTTCTTTTAGAAAGAGGAATGCCTTTATAATTATCCAAGACTTTATCCATGTTGAAAAGGCTTTAACTAGGTAAAACATGTGAAAAAAGATACTATAAATTTAATATGTGGTAGATAAACAATAAAACTAGCACCTTTTAAAACTTGTAATAACAAAACTAGCACATTTTGTATTCAAATTTATATTTTCACAATTAAAAAAAAAAGGATTAATATGTCATTTTTTTTAACACCCATTCAATTAGAATTCAACGACGACAATTTAGACTCGTTCAATATTATTAAGGGTGCTAATTTTTTTATTATAAATTTTAGAGGTGTTATTTTTGGTAAATTTTCAAGTATTTTTTTTAGGCTTATACTAATTTTAAGATGTGTTTGGATAAATATTTATATTATTTTCGTTTGTAGGAATATATGACGTTATTATGACAATATTTGACTATTAGAGTCATATTTTGGTAGTTTAGTTGCTTAAATTTGTCCCGAAAAGTGCAATCTAATGTTACTAATCTCGTCGCATTCCTTAGAACCAAAAGCTGTTCATCGATAGAATAAAACATTTGTGGCAATGGAGTTTCTCCTCATTTTTTAATATTTTGCGTTGGGAGTTTGGTGGTAAACACAGTATTTGGATAGAGATGGATATAATGTGTATTTAAAGAAGAAGAAAAATACACAAGGCACAAGTTAAAGCTGCTTAATTTTTTATCTTTCTTTCCGCATTGGGACAATTAATTCTTATCCTTATCCTCAAATTAGCAGAATTCAACTTCACTCCAATGAAGTTCACACGATTGAATAATATTATTGTAGCTACTATCTAGCCATAACATATATAGTTGATTTTCACACGTTTCCTTAGTTTCAAAAATTTATAGCTAGTCCATTTCCACCGCCCAAAACCTTATTATTTGGTATCCAATAGGCCTATACATCTAAGGATTAATATATTTCAACAGACATACCATGGTTTTGTTAAGAGTCGCTGTATTTATACATTAATCTTTATCTTTCAACTTCATTTTTGAGTTGCTGCTAGTTGGATGTAGTTATATATATCCACAAAATGACTATATTCAATTCACTTTATCCCATTTGTATTCACATGTGTAGTTACTAGTACTTTTTATTTACCTTTACACGGGTTTCTTTCCAATTTTTTTAATTGGACTAATAGGTCTTCTTAGCTCATTGCAGTAAACAAAACCTATCAATTTTTAATTGAGAGCACTTCTATAAAACTGTCTTTTGATTTCACACAATCGACCACGATATTTTTTAGAAAATAAGACTGTCAATTTTGTATCACCATCAATTTAAAACTATAACTATAATATGTATATATATATAATCTCAATTTTTAATAATAATGATGATTATAAATTAAACTACCAAAATTATTAAAAATAAATAAATTTATAATTACAATTATTAAATAAACGTGTTTGAATTATAATCATATAGTTTCAATTTTTTTTTGAAAAACCAAAACCATAAAATAAGATGTGTTTATTGTTAAAGCTAGAATACCCCTCGAAAATCAAATTAGATTATAAGTCCAACTCTCACGTTGCCCTCCCCCGCCCCCCACTAGATGCAGGCTTAACATTCAACATCAGCCATTCTTGTTGTCCATCGCCTCCAATTCTAGCCATGTCAACTCCTTTTGCCGGCCTCTAGCGCCTCCGGCCGCTTATTTCCTCCATCCTCACGCATGCGAATGGACCCCTATTCTCAGCAGTTAGCAGTTTTCATCGAACCACTTCACTAGGTATGACTCATACGCAACAACAGTTTCGATCATGTTTTCATTAAATTTAATTCTCCTGTGTCTATTCATATGGATGGGCGCCTGTATTTATTCTTATTACAAAGTTATTCTCAAGACAGGTGATGTATTTCTATGTCACGTTATTGGGGTTTGATATCTATTCAAGAATGCGTAGAATGTGCCTCTATTTAGAAGGGTTCACTATATATATTAGACAAGTTAGTTTGTTAATAGAAGTTTCCACGTGTAATTTATGTATTGGCTTAGGTTCATTTGTAATGAGCTGTATAAGTAGGAATCTGTAACTAACTTTACGATTGAAAAATTCAGTTTTACAATTTCACAATTAATTACTTTTATGTGTATGGTATCAGAGCATAGGAAAGCTCTCTCAATTTCTTGAAAGTTTTAAGGTTCTTGATCTTTAGTATGGTTGCATAAGATTCGTCCTTTGATCAAGCCCTATCTGATCTTGGTGTACGCTCCAATGCTTCGACACAATCTGTGATAATACCTCCTATTAATCTGATTTTTCCTATTAAACTCGATAGGTCTAATTACCTCTTATGGCGAGAGCAGCTGATGAGTGCTCGAAAAGCACTAATATTTCGTGATTAATTATGCTTGATTGATTGATATATAGATTTATTATGACTATTATTTCGATTATTTTCATAAATCTATTCATTCGGAGTCACGGGTATATTTTAGTGCATTTCAGGTGTTTTTAGCGTCAAATGATTCAAATGATGAAAACACGCGAAGACGGAACACCTACGGCGCTCGGATCACGAGTCACGGGCAAAACGAGTCAAATATGTAAGCCGTACATGTCAAGCCAGCACATATGTAAGGGGGTAAGCATGAAGAGCAGGAAAGCAATGCGCGTCGCGGCGAAGAAATTATGCGCCGCGGCGAGGGTCTCGACAATACATGTAAAGCCATGTACATTCCATGTACACTGTTACATGCAAGGCGCGCCGCGGCGAAGAAATCATATGCCGCGGCGAGGGGCTCTCGGGTTGCATGCTAGGAATCCAAAAACATTTCGCGCCGCAGCGAGGAAAAGGTATGCCGCGGCGGGGAGCTCTCGGGTTTTTACATAATTTCCAGAATTTGTGTTGCGCCCCGGTGGGGAAAATGCATGCCGCGGCGTGCCTATTCCTATTGCAATCAGGAATCCCTTACATCTATAAATACCCCCTTAGACTCCCCTTACAACAGAACTCGAAGACAACTCGAACTCACTTGACCAATTCATACACAACTCTTCCTCTTCCCAATTTTGCGACCCAAACACGACATTCAATCAGCTTTGAGAGCGTTGCCACACTATAACGAAGCGAGAGATACCATTCTAAGGATTCAAGGAAGCCAACGACGATCGAAGATAAAGCTTACGGAGGAGTACGTCAACCGATCCATAAGCGGTATTTAGATTTAGGTTTTCATTGTTGTTATAGAATTAATTTATCTTCTCCATTTGTTAAAGTGTATGATCATATTTTATTTGTCTATGAATAACAATATGAACATGAGCGGCTAGTTTCATTATGGATGTTTAGTTTGTGTTGCCATGTTTGCTAGGATTTTGTATGGTGTATAATATGACTCCATATTTAAGGGCAAAGCAATTTCTAATGCCATGTTTGCTAGGATTTTGTACGGTGGGACTGAGGAATCTACGGATGGTAGCAAGTTGAAGCAATCAGTGTTAAATATTCATGGAAGTTCAATGACCTCTTTTAGGTACAATCAAGCAAAAATGAGAGAGGGGCTTGCAACTTATATTGCTAGTGCAGAACAACCATTTACTTTTGCTGAAGATCCAAGGTTGGAGCGTTTTATGAAAACATGTATTCAGCCTCAATGGGTGCGTATTTCTAGAAATACTGCACATACTGATTGCATGAAGCTATATAGTGACATGAAACAGACTTTGATTTCTCATTTTCATAATTTAACAAATACATCATTTTCTGTCACTTCTGATTTATGGACTGGGTGCAATAATCATGGCTATATTTGTGTCACTCTCCATTGGATAAGTGTTGATTGGAAACTTGAGAAGAGGATCATTGCACTTAGGTTAGCTGAATATCCTCACAATGCTGATCAGATTTTTAGTTTGATGAGTAATATTTTTACAGAATATGGTCTTAATGGGAAACTTTGTTGCATGGCTTTTGACAATGCTAGTGTCAACAAAGTGGTTTTTAATTCATTGAAGGATATCATCCCACCATTGCATGGTAGTAAGGATTTATTTTTTCATATGAGATGCATGTGCCACATAATCAACTTATGTGTGCAAGATGGCTTCAAACTCCTGAGAAATTATATAGAGCCAATAAAAAATGCTATCACTTTTATAAGTTCATCGGGGGTTAGGACACAAGAATACATGAGTCATCTCGCTACTTATAATTTGAAACGGAGAGCACTTCAAACTGATATTGCAACTAGATGGAATAGTACTTATCTTATGCTTAAGTCTTGTGTGGGTTATGATGGTGCTATTACTTCTTATTTTAATAGAAGAGTTGTTGATGGCATGCAAAAGTTGACAACTGAAGATTGGAATATTGCTTTTGCTTTCATGGAATTTTTGGAAGTTTTTTATAATGCTACCAAGGAATTGTCAGGAATGTATTACCCCACTTCTCATTTGGCTATCTCACAATTATATGCTATGTCTATTGTGTTTGCTAAGTATCGTGAGGACGAAGCATTTAATCCTGTGTGTTTGGCTATGGAATTCAAATTCAAAAAGTATTGGGAGGAATTGCCTACAATTTTTATCTTAGCTGCTTGTATGGATCCTAGAATGAAACCAAGTATTTTGGTAACTGCATTGGATCAATTATTATGTTAATTTTGGTATAGAATATTCCAATATTTGGACTTTTGAGAAAATCCAGCATTTGTTGAATTCTACGTTTTTGGTTTATGAAAAGAAGTTTGGGAAGAAGAGTTCTACATCTTCCAATCCACGAGTACAAGGTTCTAGTTCTAGTTCTACATATGCTTCAAGTTCAATGGCTCTTCTCTTGTCACAATGTGGAAAACAACGAGCTGATGGTACTTCTAACACTGAATTATCTCGCTATTTGGAGAGCGACTTTGCCATTATGGAAGATCAAGAGTTTGACATCCTTGATTGGTGGAAGTCACGTGAAAGGCAATTTCCTGTATTATCAATAATGGCAAGGGATTTACTAACTCCTCCAGTATCTACTGTACCATCACAAAGTGCTTTTAGTGCAAGTGGGAGGACACTAGATACGAAGAGGAGCCGATTAAGGGATGATACATTAGATGCTTTAGTTTGCTTGAAGGATTGGACTGATGTTCAACTTCGAAATGATTGCATAGAATTGCAAGATATGCCTAAACAAATTTATGAACATGACTTGGAAGAAGACGTTCAACGCTTTGCAGATTTGGATTTAACTGTTGATTGAATGTTGTAAGTTTTTATGTATTTATATTTATGACCCTTTGAGCATCTCATATATATCTCACATGAATTTATCATCTGTTTTTTTCAGCATAGATGTTGGTTATAGCTAGTACGACTTTTCTCCTTTGTTTGTTGGAAATATCTAAATTAAAATTGGTATGTTGTTTTATAGGTTAATTTTTTATAACCTTCTATTAAAAAGAGGTTTAATATATCTAATATGGTCTTTGCAGATACACAAGTGGATGGTTGATATTTTGAGTTTGCTGTTGGTGCTCGTTTTGCATCAAGTGCTTGATATTTTGAGTTTGTTGTTGGTGCTCTTTGTAATATTCATGGCATGTAACTGTTATAGTGCTTTTTGTGATATTTAGGGCACGTAACTGCTATGGCGCTTTTTGTGATATTTAGGGCATGTAACTGCTATGGCGCTTTTTGTAATATTCAGGTTCAGGACATGTAATTGTTATGGTGGTTTAGTTTTATAGAAATTTATGTATATTTAACCATTTTATACATCTTTTTAGCAAGTCTCAGTATGATTGGATTTAATTATAAAAATTGAGGGAGACAGAACTAAATGAAATTGCTAAATTAAGATTATCTTTCATTGGGCAAATCTTTGGTAGAATATTATTAGATGTTTTTGTAATTGTTTTGTAGCAGTTATGTTATGTATACAGATCCACATTCAAAGCATCTTGATGTTAATTAAATTACGCTAATGCCTAATTATACCTGCAGGCTAATAATAGAATAGATGCTTCAACAAAATAATTGATTAAGAAAATTTTTTATTGAACCATAGAAATTGGATTTTTACTAACCACCTCTTATAATAAATATTATTATATTATTAATATTTTTAAATTGTTTAAAATGTTATCTTTCCAAACTAGAACAGCACATTAATCCTTCTTGTACCTAAGCTATTACCTTACCCCCACCAATCAGTATCACCATGCGTCTCTTATTCAGTCCTCTTAACTTAATTGTGTAGGACTTGATTTCATTTCACACTATGGGTTGACACTTGACAGGTTGTTGCTTTGAGTTTTAATTTAATATTATCTCTTAAGCTTATAAATATAAGCAATTAGCAAACCACCTTCGATTTCGATATATCATATATTTATTTTTTCTAAATTTATCTAATATTTTATCTACATACAAAAATTTTCTTATATATATATATATATATATATAAGGAATTATCATTCCATTAAAAAAAATTACAATTCCATAAAAAAAAAAAAAAAAAAAATTATAGCGTGCCGGCCCGGCTCGGCCCGGCCCATTTCGTGCCAAGGGCTAAAGGGCCGTGCCGTGCCGTAATATAAACGAATAAGGCCGTGCCGTGCCGTGCCACATTTATGATGGGCCGTGCCGTGCCGGCCCAACGGGCCGAAGGATCACACTGTTAACGGGCCGTGCCGGCCCGGCCCGGCCCTTTTGACACCTCTAGGTGTATTTAATTGATTTATGAATGAATTGTTTTTTGATTAAGAGCATGTTTAGATGTTTTATTATGAATAATCATGGGCCAATTTGATATTCGTAGTTAGACTGAAAAATCTGAGAATTTAGTTAGAGGAACGTCACCTTAACTCTTTTCCGAAACACTTAATCAAAGCTTCAAGTTAGTGACTTAGTCATAGCATTAATTTGATTGGCATAATTTCCTTGCGCATAATTTGATAGCTAGTTAATTTACCCCGGCCAAAGGCGGTTAATTAGTTAATCAACAAAGAAACCTACCCCGGCCAAAAGGAGTTTCGTAATTAAAAGGAAAGCCGGTAGTTTAATTCATATAGGACGTTCATGCATGTCACCATACCTTTTCGATGCAAACATGGTTAACCAAGCTAAACGTCCATACATCCTCTATTGATATTTGATTTGATTGAATCGATTGTCTGATTGCCATCTTGATTTCGTGTGATTTTCTTATGATTGTTTCCGTTACCAAAACCAAACAAACTCTTTTTACAGTTTTATTAGCATTAGGATTCTAGTTACTTAGAGTTTTAGTTTCACTAGAACTCTATTTAATTAGTGATTCGTTTTCATTAGAACTCTGTTTAGGTTAAAAAGTTAGTTATTTAGAACCACTGCAATTCCTTGAGAGACCGACCTTGGAAGTTGCTTGTCACTTTACTACGAGTGATTCGTACACTTGCGAGTACACATTTTAACACATCAGCAGCTATTGAGTGTAATTACTGTGTTTACTACGTACGGTGTTGAGGAATATATTAATGGTTCGCAAGAGGTTTCGAGATGTATGTGACTGATTCTTCTTCAATCTCATCTGGATATGCTTCTTGGAAACGTATCAATGGAACTATGCATTCCTGGATTTATGGATCAGTCACTAGTGAAGTTTCGAGCTATCTCTATGGCAAGAAATCTGCTCGCAACTTTTGGAAGACTTTTGAAGAAGTTTTTGCCTCTTCTGCTTAATCCAGAATTATGGAATTAAGGTTACAATTACAAAGTGTCAAGAAGGAGTCTCAAACTGTTGATGACTATGTGATGTCAATAAAGACCATAGCAAATAACTCACGGTTGTTGGTGAACCTATACCAAAAAAAGACCTAGTTCTTTATGCTCTCTTAGGACTGAATCATAAGTATAATCCTTTTGTTTGCTCTATCATTGATCATGCTGGATCTATTAACATTGAGGAGTTTCATAGTACACTTTTAGTTTTTGAGAACAGATTGAGACAACAAGATAAAGAAGAAGAACATTAAGTCTTGCAAGCGAATTTAGCCAAGTTTAGTGATATGACTGTTCAGAACTCTTTTTCTAGTTTTGGTGGTACTGGTTTCTTGGCTTAGAAATCTTCTATTGATTTGTCTAGGTCTCAATATGCTTCGAAGGACCATGAAAAGGGTCGTGGAGATGGTGGTCAGAAAAGGACTGTGCAATATCAGTTTTGTGAGAAAATGGGACAGGTACTTCAATATGTTATAAGCTAAGGGGTTTGCTTGGTAGATCCAACAAGAATCAGGATACAAACCTCCCACTGCTTTTACAACCTCTCGAGAAGCTCCAGATAATAATTGGGTGTGGGATACAAGTGCTACACACCACATCACTAATGACTCATCCAACCTTGGTAATCCTATTCCTTACAATGGACATGATAGTATTCTAATAGGTAATGGATCTTCTATCCCAATCTCTTCTGTTGTTTCTGCTACTCTTCCTATTTCTAAGTCTTCTTTCATATTAAAAGATGTGTTATATGCTCCTAAAGTTGCTTTTAATCTAGTTTCTATTCAAAAATTTTGCAAAGATAATGGTGTTTATGTAGAGTTTCATTCTTTCTTTTTTTTTTTTTTTTGTCAAGGACATTCGTTCGAGGAAAGTTTTCTACAAGGCCATCTTGATCATGGTCTTTACAAAATTGTCAATGGTATGGTTTCCCTCAGGACTTCTTCTGAAGATTTTGCTCTTCCATGTACTAGTTTTTTAGCGATAGCCTTTGTGTGGCACAATAGGCTTTGTCATGTTTTTGATCTTGTAGTTAATTCTCTGTTACATAAGCACAATATTGATGTAATAAAAGGTTCCTCTTTTGCTTCTGTTTGTGAGGGTTGTGCTATTGCCAAGTCTCATAAACTACCTTTTAATACTAATGCTCGTGTTTCTTCAGTTGTTCCTTTTCAACTTGGGTATATGGATATTTAGGGTTCATCATTACTTCAATCAATACTAAACGTTATTATTTGTTGATTGTTGATGATATGACTAGGTTCACTTGGGTGTTTTTCTTAAAAACTAAAGACCAAGCTTTGTCTGTCTTTCTTAAGTTTAAAGCAATGGTTGAACTTCAATTTGAGTGCAAACTAAAATCTGTTCAGAGTGATGGGGCTGGGGAGTTCAAGCCTCTTGTTGCTCTTCTTGAGAAAGAAGGGTTGGTGTATAGCACAACTTGTGCTCATATATCGGAACAAAATGGGATGGTCGAAAGTCGAATACGTAGAATTGTTGATACTGGTTTAACTTTACTAGTGCAATCTGGGGTTCCCAAATCCTATTGGTCTACGCTTTTAGGAATGCAGTGTATGTCTTAAACAGAATTCCTACTAAGGTTCTTTCTCATAATTCACCTTATTCTCTTCTTTATAAACGTGAGCCAGATTTGTCTTTTCTTAAGGTGTTTGGCAATCTTTGCTTTTCATGCCTAAGACCTTATAGAAAACACAAACTGGATAGTAAATCTGTCGCTTGTGCGTGTCTTGAGTATGCTTCAAACCAAAGGGGATATGTGTGTCTTGATAATAGTTTTGGTAGAATTCATGTTAATAGACATGTTTTTGCAGAACACATTTTTCCTTTTTTGCAAAAGTCTTCTTTGTCTAGTCAATCAACTTATACCACTTCTGATCTTTTCCAAAAATCCTACACTACACTTGTTTTTGGACCTGCAGTCCAAATACCTGTTTCTTCCATAGGTGACATGCCCATTTTGTCATTACCCTAGTTGTCTCCATTGTCCTCTGCGTCTACCAATGGTTCCACTTTACCTATTTTGTCTTTGTTTGTGTCAGGTTCTTTGGGTCAGTCTGTCACCATACCACATGTTTTACCCGTTGTTTTACCGTCTACATTACCCTCTATGGATGCACCTACTTCATTGGTTACTGTCCCTGCTGTACCTGCTCCCACTAATTTAAATTTACACCCTATGGTCACATGCCTTAAAGCTGGAATTGTGAAACCCAACTCTCAGTTATTGTTGACACAAGTGACTACCGATAAGGTTCCTTAGGAACCTAAGAATTTTTCTAAGGCAAATAAATATTCAGTGTGGAGGGCAGCTGTGGAGGTTGAGTACCAGGCAATGATGAATAATAATACATGGGAACTAATACCACATCATTTTAACCAAAAAGTTATTGGATGTCATTGGGTGTTCAAGACAAAAAAGTTATCTTCTGGTCAAATTGATAAAAGGAAGGCCAGGTTGGTTGATGAGGGTTATTTGCAAACTCATGGTATTAATTACAGGGAGACTTTTAGTCTGGTGGTTAAGGCATCAACTATTCGCATTGTTCTTTCTTTCATTGTTCACTGTGGATGGGATGCACATCAGATTGACATTAACAATGCCTTTTTTGTACGGTGATTTGGAGGAGGTTGTTCTTATGCGTCAACCCCCTAAATTTGTGCATTCTTCTTGGCCAAATTTTGTGTGTCGGCTTCACAAGTCGTTGTATGGTTTGAAGCAGCATCTCAGGCTTGGTATTATAAACTGAGTTCCTGGCTTCTTAAGGATGATTTCAAAAACGCACTTATAGACACAAGTTTGTTTACTAAGCAAATTGGATCTAATATAATCATCTTGTTGGTTTATATGGATGATATTCTATTAACAGGTTCCAATCCTTCTCTTCTTTAATAGTTTATTACTAGTCTACATTCTGTGTTTCCTTTGAAGGACTTGGGTTCTCTACATTTTTTTTCTTAGTCTTGAAGTATCACGTTCGTCTAATGGTATGTTTCTTTCTCAAAAGAAGTATATAAAGGGACTTTTGGAGCGCGTTGGTCTCTCTTCCACCAAGCCAGCCTCCACACCTATGGCCTCAAGGGGAGATCTGTCCAAAGATGATGGTATTCCACTTGGTTCTGAAGAGGTCGTAAGGTATAGGAGCATGGTTGGTGCTTTGTAGTATTGCTGCATTACCAGACCTGAGTTAGCGATTTCTGTCAACAAGTTGTGCCAGTTTATGTGTGGTCCAACAGACAAGCACTGGCAAGCAATAACGAGAACATTGACATACTTACTTGGAAGTATGAATTATGGTTTGCAGTTTGTGAAGTTTGATACTTTGAATGTTATGGGTTATTCGGATGCTGATTGGGCTACTTGCCACGACGACAGACGAAGTGTTGGTGCTTATTGTGTTTTCTTGGGTGACAATCTAGTATCGTAGTCTTCTATTAAACAAAAGGTGGTAGCACGGTCGTCAGCAAAATCTGAATATCGAGCCTTAGCTTCTTTAACAACTGAAGTAAAATGGATCAGGTCATTATTGGGTGAGATAGGCATGATTCTAAAACAACCACCAATTTTATATTGTGATAATATAAGTGCTAAATACATTGCTCAAAATTCAGTCATACACCAACGTACTAAGCATATAGAAATAGACATGCATTTCATTAGAGAGCAAGTATTTAGAAAAAAGGTGGTTGTTGAATATTGTCCTACGGAGGAATAATTAGCTGACTTGCTAACCAAGGTTTCGAGTAGACTATATTTTGAAGATCTTAGGTGCAAACTTATGGTGTTGCCACATTCATAAGCTTGAGGGGGAGTATTAGACAAGTTAGTTTGTTAATAAATGTTTTCACGTGTAATTTATGTATTGGCTTAACTTCATTTGTAATGAGTTGTATAAATAGGAATTTGTAACTAATTTTACGATTGAAGAATTCAGTTTTACAATTTTACAATTGATTACTTTTCTGTGTAATATATAGGTCTAACTTTGCCTCGGTATCGGTGGATAGTTATGTAGAAACGGTATGTGATTCTCTCTTCTCTGTTTCTAGCCCTAATTGGATAAAGCTCAAAGCTTTATTGCTTTAGTATGTTTTACTCCTGCTATGTATTTGATTAAATGTCTGAATGAAACCCAAAACCTATTTGCTGTGAGTTACTTATCCTAATGATACAAGTACAGAACATGTGTTTTAGTGTTTCCACCAACTCATTATGAATAACATTTTTCACAATTCACAAGCATATTTCTCTAGCCTTTATTAGAGGTATTTTTGCTAGCTTCACGCAGATTGCTACATGTCTTGGATTGATGGTTTCTCTCTTTATTGGTATGCCAGCGAAGGAAACAGTGGACTGGTAACATACATTAAGCGAATCTTTGTAAATTTTGTATATCTTAGAACTTAGATTCATTCTAATGAATACTTCTTTAATTTAGTGACAATATTTGAAGAATAACGTGCCCTTTCAATGTGATGGAATGCTCAGATGTTGGATTTGTTTCTAGGTATCTACTGTTCATGCGGCAATACTTGCTTTTTTCATGGAGTTCTCTACAGATAGTCCTCATTGCCTTTCAAGGTTATAGTCTTGTCTTAATCATTAACCCATTTAATAGTTGATTGTACACAAGTTTTAAGGATTGTCTTATTCTTGTTTCAAGCTTGTTTTACTAAAAGTTTTATTTCATTAGTTTTGGTAATTGAATTTGTTTATATATTATCTTGCTTAAAAATTTGATTTCAATTTTTAACATTATTAAAATATGTTGCCAATAATAATTTACAATTTGTTTACATATATAACCTAATAATAAATGATCATACACCGATAATTAAATTAATGAAATGTAGAATGAATGAGCAGAGTTTATAAATTGCTTCTTAAAGCGATAGTTAGCATTATGTAATACTTTAAATTACTTTAATTTCATATATGTACTTTTAATCATTAATATTGTTGTTATATGAAAAATTTTATAAAATATCATTAATTTTAAAACACTTTAGGTATTATAATATTTATTTTATTTTGGAGCAGATGAACTTTCTAGAATGTAATCGCACTTTAAATATTAATATGATATATGAATTTATATGTAATAGTTAATATTTTAAATATAAACATTGTACTTATAATGTTGAAAAAATAGATATTTAAATTTATAAAAATGCTATAAAAAAAGATATAAATATTATCAATTAAATATTATTTATGATCACAATTATTTTCATATAAAATCGAGCCCTTAAAACACTAATTGATCTCAATCTACAAAAATTTGTGACTATATCGTGTATTTATGGTCACCTCTAAATCAATTTTGTAGCATTGGAGTCAGGTTAAGTAGCATAATGTTTATATATCACGTCTTAATCAAATTAAATAAAATAAAAGTAAAAATAAAGTTGTGTGAGAAAATGAAATTAGTGATTATTTTAAAATAATGACATGAATTATTATTTTAAAAATTGTATTAGATAACATTTTCCTTTAATTAATAAAGGCCCCTTCGGTTTGAAACGATGTCGAACCCGAAATGCGAGCTTTAGAATCTATAAATTGTTTAAAGAATCAAATGAAGAATAATAATAACTCTATGCAAAAAATAATCGATAATTAAAAGTTATTTCATTGGGCCTGTAATTAGGCCTATCATTTTATAAATATTGCCACAATGGACTCATTCAAGTCCTTGATATTGGATTAAATACCTACAATCTTATGTCCTTATTCGTCCTTTCACAGGAAAAATTCTACTCTAATCTTTTTCATACTAATTTTATTTTTTTATAGATAAATAATTATTTATTTCTTTGGATTGAATAATATCACAACTGTTCTTCTATTATTTATTTCGATCAACTTAGATATAGATATAATATGGTGATTTCTACATCTAAATTTGATTAAAAGTAACTTATTAAACATGCTTTGTATACTTTTGTAGGTTTTTTTTCACAAATTTTGTGGACCATATAATAGGACAACGAATATCTAGAAACTATAGAGAGATAAAGTTAAATGACTAATGTTCACATTTTAATCATCAATTGATTTTTAGAATGACATGAACAACTATTTCTTCAGAACTTCATAATTATGCGTGCTTGGTTTAAAGAAAATCAATGATGGGTGACCCCAAAGAAGCACCTCGATCCAACTAGTGATATCAGAAAATCACATGTTTGGCAAATGGGCTAGCACTGTATCAACCAGCAATGCATGATAAAGGCTATGGTGGCCGAGTCATATAATGGATTAACATCATATCAACCAATAGTGTGTGACAGAGGCTAGGTAGGCTAATTCATATTATGGACTGACACCGCATCAACTAATAAGTGGACTAGCATTATATCAACAAGTAGAAGACCAAGATAGCTACATAGTCAAAATGTAGGCACATGATAAAGTTCGAATCCCCAAACTATTGTTAAAGGAGAGATTGTAGACTATATAATAGGGCAACAAGCACTTAAGGATTATAGAAAAATGAGGTTAAATGATTTAATGTTCACTTTCTAATCACTAATTAGTTTTTAGAAAAACATGGACAATCATTTCTTAATAACTATATAGTTAAACGTGTTTGTCTTGGAGAAATTCAAAAATAAATGACCCCTTAAAAAGCACCTCAATCCAACAAATTTAATTCTTGATTTGATGTATTATTGGAAGTTTCATTGCAGTTCAACAATTAAAGTATCAAATAAAAAATTTTATTAAAAAAAATTTCACATCTTCGAGTTAAACTTAAACGGGACAAAAAAAAATTTGAAAGAAGAATGCTCAGAAACATTTGTTTTTTGATTACATATCATGTTATTGCAGTTCCTATGATTATACGATATATTTTCTATTTTTTATTTAAATTTATTAGATTCTTTTTATTTTAAATTAATGAAGCTAACTTTTTTATTATAAAAAATTTGTCTTCTCACAAAATGAAAAAATTTGTCTTCTCACAAAATAATTTGTTCTTTAATCTACCAATTTGACAACTAAGTCCTCATTTGAAGGATACCAAAGTTATATATATATATATATAACACAATGTGATAGAAATATATTTTAAAAAAATACCACAAAGAAAAAATAAGAAAAGTAAGAGATTGAGATTATGAGAAAGAGAAGATTACTATATATATATATATATATATATATATATATATATATATATATATATATATATATATATATATTTGGTAAATAATGGAGTGGTAATAGAAAAGAAGAGGCATGGTTGTTATTGGAGTAATGGAGTGATTTCTAGAAATGATCTAAAAAAAGAATTAATATTCCGTACATTTAGGTAGGGGTGTTCATTATTGGATTAAATATTGGAGTAATGGAGTGGTTCTCTAAAAATTATCTAAAAAAGAATTAATATTCCGTACATTTGGGTAGGGGTGTTTATTATTGGATTAAATAGATTTAGTCAGACTAACTCAACTCAATTTATATCACACAATTTTTATTATAATTGAGTTAAATTTAAATTAAATTTTACAAAACTTTAAATTAGCAAAATAATTTATAGAATTAATCAACTTCATACATATAATATATTATATATTTTTTGAGTTAAATTTTACGGAACTTTAAATTAGCAAAATAATTTATAGAATTGATCAACTTCATACATATAATATATTACATATTTTTTTATATTTTATTTTAATATAATAAATTTATTAGATTAAAAATTAAAAAAATATATAAATTACATTAAACTCCCGTAAGTTATTAATTTTATTAAATTATATTTGAGTTTGTCCAAATAAATATTCATGAGGTATTTATATTGATACTTAGTTGGGTAATTAATCACTTATATATAATATTATTACTTGTGATTGTAATGTATATTGAACACATGATTTTTGTTTATTTATTGTTTGAAAAAAAAATTAAAATCTTTTTAGGTATTAATTTTAATTAATTTCAAAAACATAAAATTTAATGCAATAATTGTTTAGCTATTAAAAACAAATAATTTTTAAAAAATTTCAATAATAAAAACAAAAAATAACACTAAAACACAAAATCCGATACATCTAATCCAATCAAATTCAATCCAAAAGATTCTATTTATACTGATTTTATAGGTTTTATTGAATCAGATTAATTTTTACTTTTTAAAAATTGACATTATTAATTCAGCTTTAATTTAGCCACTCATGATATGCGTTACTTGTAAGCTTTGAAAAGTGTTTAAGTGGAAAATATTTTTGGGTTAAGATCTATACAAATTATGTAATTATTCAAAAGATACACTTTAGTTATATATCTTTTAAGGTATGCTCTTAAGATCTTGTAATTCTTCAAAGATATAATTTAGTCCTCTATTTTTTAAGTTATATCCATATGGTCTTATAATTTATCAAAAGTTTCAACCAAGTTCAAATAATCGTTTTTTTAGGGTTAATTAAAAAATTTGAAAAATGTAAAAAAAAAAAAAATTGAAATTTTAATTTTAATTTTAATTTTAATTCTAATTCTAATTCTAATTCTAATTCTTTTATCTTTTCCTTTTTTTAAACCATTTCAAATTTAATTTTTTTATTTACTTATATTATTTCAAAAATCAAATTTTTAATATTCATTTAAAATAAACATTAATTTTATTTTTTATTTTTTAAAATTTTAAATTTATCTTAAAAAAATAAGATTATTTAGACTTTATTGAAATTTTTGAATAATTATAGGATCTTAAGAGTATATCATAAAAATAAAAAAAAAAAATTAAAGTTAACATTCTAAAAAATTATAAAATTTTAAAAAATATGCTTTAAAATATGTCTTTTAAATAATTTTAAAACTTGTATAAATTTTAACCCAATATTTTTGCTATCCTGTAAGACCATCCTTCTAGTTGAGCCAACTTAGCCCGATTTAAAGACTGCTATATTTTATATAGGGCTTAAAATTACGCAGTCCTAGAACAATACCAAGTACAATATTCTATATAATTTAGCTTATGAAATCAATTATCCGGTTCAAGGCGTAATGATACGTTTGATTTACTGAATAAAAAAATAGTAAAAATAATAAAGAGAATGTAATTGAATAAAAAAGAAAATAATATTATTATTAAAATTAAAAAAAAATTAATATTATTTAATTGTCATTTTTTTCAGATCAAATATATAATTAAAAAAATATTTTTTTAAATAATTATTACTTAAAAATATTACATTTAAAAAATTAAAATAATATTTTTTTTTATAATAGAAAGTGAATGGAATAAGTTTTTTTAAAGAAGAGTAATAGAATAAAAATTCTATGTATTTTAATAATTTTATTTTATACCTTTAACACAATTAAATATAAGAATATATAAAAATAATTATATTTTTAATTTTATTCATTCGACATAAAAGAATGTGTTTTTCACTCCGCGTTTAATATTTTATTAAAAAAGTAAGATGCTAAAAGCGAGTTATATAAAAAGACAAAAATATATAGTGAGAAACTTCATCACTCAGACTATCACCATCTTCTGTGTTTCTAATAATTAATACGTTGATCGAGACCTTCATTTCCTTTCCCATGCCCATTTCAGGTTCATGTTATCTGTTTGAGAAATTTTTTTTAACTTGTTTTTAAATATTAATGTTCACAATTTTTAAGTAAAATTTTTATAAGATCTAATTATAATATTATAAAATTACTACAAATAATATTGTATTTTAAATTGGCTTCAAGACACGATTTTAAGTCGCTGTCCTTAAGACGATATTTACTCCCTCCAATTCGGTGAAGTACTGAGGTTCAGCAAATACGTCTTTAGGATACAATAAAACCTCTTGTTGTCTGCAGTGTGCATTCACGAAGTCAACTTAAGCATACCTTTGACTTTAAAAGCACTTAAGATAATTAATGTTCTAAATTTGCAGTATTTAGAACACTAATTTTATTTGTACATAAGTCGTAGTGGAAAATGTTAAAGAACATTTTTTTATCCATTTCTTTATTATCTCAATATTCTCTTCATGGCCTAAATGAATAATATATTTATAGAATTCAATGCATCCCTTCAATTGGGTTACAACTCTTTGATGAGTTGTGACTTTTCTAAAAGTCATGTCTTTTAAAACATATGTAATTGCTCATAACAATTACAACTTATCAAAAAGTCATGTCATTTTATTTAAGTTACAACCTTTCAACATAGCATTTCACTTCCAAAAGTTACAACTATTCAATATGTCTTTTGCCAAAAGGCACTTACCAACTATTTCCAACAATCCCCCACCATTTTCAAAAATAAAATATAATTTTGAAAATAGTTTTGAAAACTTTTATCTTGAGTATGCTCCAAAAACTTATGCATAAATAAAGGTGTCTTTTGGACGTAAACCTTTATTTAATGAAAACACATCAAAGTTAACCAAGGTAGTATGGTAGACAAGTTTTTGAACAAGCAATCTTATTCGGTTAACCAGACATGTCTCACACATAGGCCCTCTTCATCTCTAATGTTCTTTTATTCGTTGACACGTGAATTGGCCTTGTGTCTTATATCCTCGTTTTTCATGAGTGTTCTAGTAGCCAGCCAAATTACATAAAAGACGGCACCATTTCCGACACTCACATAGGTGAACTTATCAAGGATACTCACGTAATTAAAGTATCTCACAGAAAAAAAATTTAGAAGTTCATTAAACACTAAATAACTTATCCTCCTTGTTCCGTTACGTGTACCAAGCACATATTCTTTTGGGACAACTATTTATTTATTATTGTGCTTGCAATCACAAACATATGATGTACTTTAGCTCATTGAACCCAAGATCTTGATGTTTCAAGTGTTGGGTTGAGTTTTTATCATTGGTGATTTATTTGAGATTGGCTTCTGTCTCATCCCCTTTACATGAATATGTAACTATTGTTGAAATAGTGTGGCTCTAATTAAGCCATTTAATGGAGGAGTAGATGAGCTCATTGCTTATGTCATTCAAAGGATTAGCTCATTGCTTATGTCATTCAAAATGTGAGCTCATTGCTTATGTCATTCAAAGGGTGAGCTCATCGCTTATGTCATCAAGCCCACAAAAGAATAAATTGCAAAGAAGTGTTCATACATGAACTAGCTCTTAATAGTGAAATTTCTTCTCTATAAATAGAGCAAGTATTTGCTCATTTGAAATCATTCCTAGCAATTCACAACAAGAGTTGCATTTGAGAGAAAGAGAGAGCAAAATTAGGAAGTCTATTCTAATAGCTTCATAGTGTTAAAGATAACACATTTGGTGATCTCTCTTGTTTGTTAGAGAGAAATCTCTAAATTGGGTGTATTGGGATATTGGGGTATTTGAGAGTTTGTACCCACTTTGTAAACACCATTTGAATAGTGAACTATTCTCCTCGTCTTTGCCCGTGGATTAGGCCTTACGCTGAACCACGTAAAATTTGTGTGTCCACTTTGTTATTTATTTTCTCTACATTTGGTTACCGCAGTTGTTTGTTACTCAATTGAGTGCTTACTATTTAGGAAAGTTCTGTCTAAGGAGATTGGAATTTAAGTGGCTCCGGTGTGACCCTCCAGTCTTTCCTGGGATCTTTCTTATAATAGTGGTATTCAAGTGGGTTCCGCACAACAAGTGGTATCAAAGCCGATTCGATCCATATTCGGCAAATTGTGTTGTTGCGGATTTGTGAGTAAAAGGAAGTATGTCGGAGTTTTCAGATATTGTGGCACCAACATCTGCATCTTCTTCGTCAGCACCAGTTAGAACTACGGTGACAAATGCAAAATTTGAGGTGGAGAAATTTGATGGTACCAATAATTTTGGTATGTGGCAATGTGAGGTACTAGATGTATTGTGTCAACAAGAGTTGGACCATGCTCTTGAGGACAAACCTGAAGACATGGATGAGAAAGATTGGGCAAAACTCAATCGTCAGGCATGTGGTACTATTAGGCTGTGTCTCGCCAAAGATCAAAAATATTTTGTCATGAAGGAGACGTCAGCAAAGAAGTTGTGGAAGACATTGGAGGAGAAGTATATGTCGAAAAGACCTCTTAATCGTCTTTTCTTGAAGAAAAAACTCTACAAGTTCACGTACACACCTGGTACGTCATTGAATGATCATGTTAACTCATTCAATAAGCTGTTGGCCAATTTGTTCAATTTAGATGAGCAATTTGGCGATGAAGACAAAGCCTTAATGCTGTTAAATTCACTTCCTGATAATTATGAGCAACTCAACATCACGTTGCTGCATGGGAAGGATAAAGTTTCTTTTGATGAAATTTGTACAGCTTTGCATAGCTATGAAATCATGAAAAATGACAAAGTTGTTCATAGAGATGCAAAAGCGGAAGTATTGACAGCAAGAGGTCGCTCTGTAAGCCGTAAACCTGGAAGAAGAGGCAAGTCACAATCAAAAGCAAGACTTGCTAAAGATGAATGTGCTTTTTGTCGAGAGAAGGGGCATTGGAAAAATAATTGTCCTAAGTTGCAAAAGAAAAATAAGGGCAAAGCAATTTCTAATGCTTGCGCAGTTGATCAAGGAGATAATGAGTCTGATTATTCCTTGGTGGGCATGTCTATGATATGTCACGTTGATGAGTGGATAATGGATTCGGGTTGCACCTATCATATGTGTCCAAACAGAGAATGGTTTTCAAGTTACAAAGAACTTGATGGTGGAGTTGTTTATATGGGTAATGATAACACCTGTAAAACAACAGGGATAGGTACTGTCCATTTGAAAACTCATGATGGATCAACCAAAGTGCTGAAAGATGTTCGGTATGTACCGAGCTTGAAAAAGAATCTCATATCACTTGGAGCCTTAGAATCAAAAGGTCTCACAGTGACTATGAAATGTGGAGTCCTGAAGGTTGTATCTGGCGCACTTGTGTTGATGAAAGGCATAAGAAGAAACAACTTGTACTATTTACAAGGAAGTACACTTGTTGGAACAGCTGCTACTGTTTCTACAGAAGATGCAGATTCAAAAGCAACCAGATTATGGCATATGCGTCTGGGGCACGCTGGTGAGAAAGCTTTGCACAATTTTATAAAGCAAGGCTTGTTGAAGGGAGCAAAAGCAAGCAAATTTGGCTTTTGCAAACATTGTGTTTTGGGAAAACAAACTAGGGTGAAATTTGATTCAACAATCCACCGTACTAAAGGGATTTTGGATTATGTTCACACTGATGTCTGGGGCCCTACCAAAACAGCTTCATTTGGAGGGATGCATTACTTTGTCTCTTTCATTGATGATTTCTCCAGAAGAGTCTGGACATATTTAATGAAGGAGAAAAGTGAAGTTCTAGATGTTTTCTTAAGATGGAAGAAAATGATTGAAACTCAAACTAGCAAGAAGATCAAACGACTCAGATCTGATAATGGTGGTGAATATAAAAGTGATCCATTCTTGAAAGTTTGTCAAGATGAAGGAATTGTACGACACTTTACAGTCAGACATACTCCACAACAAAATGGGGTGGCAGAACGCATGAACCGAACAATACTGGAGAAAGTTCGGTGTATGTTGTCCAATGCTGGGTTGGGCAAAATCTTTTGGGCTGAGGCAGTGACTTATGCATGCCATCTCATCAATCGTTTGCCATCAAATGCACTTGACGGTAAAACTCCCATGGAGGTATGGTCTGGAAAGCCTGCTGCAGATTATGATTCCTTACATGTCTTTGGTTCCGCTGCTTATTATCATGTAAGGGAGTCTAAGTTAGACCCAAGAGCTAAAAATGCTTTGTTCATGGGTATAACATCTGGAGTAAAAGGATATCGTCTTTGGTGTCTAGAGTCAAAGAAGATAGTTTTCAGCAGGAATGTAACTTTTGATGAGTCTTCTATGTTGTTACAAGAAGAAAAGAAAGAGTCTCCAAAGGAGAATCAGACCAATGGTACTCCACAGCAGGTGGAGTTAAAGAAAGTGTCAGTTGATCCAGTTGAAGTCATGGAAGAAGACAATAATTCTCTAATGACAGAAGAAGATGAAGAGGTTCCCACCCAAGAACCTACACAGCAACAAGATCCAATTGCAACTAGAAAAGAGAAGAGACAAACTCGCCTACCTGCTCGACTTGCTGATTATGACTTGGGAGCATATGCACTTTCAATAGTAAATGATGGTGTTCCGGCCACTTACAAAGAGGTTATTGACAATGTTGAACACCAACAATGGAAACGTGCAATGGAGGAAGAGATGCAATCTCTTCATAAGAATGAAACTTGGAAGTTAACTCGACTTCCTAAAGGCAAGAAGGCAATTGGATGCAAATGGATATTTGCAAAGAAAGAAGGATTTCCTAATAAGAATAATGTGCGCTTCAAGGCAAGGTTGGTAGCAAAGGGTTATGCTCAAAAGGAGGGCATTGACTACAATGAAGTATTTTCTCCAGTTGTGAGACATACTACTATTCGAATTTTATTGGCCTTGGTTGCGCAATACGATTTGGAACTAGTTCAACTTGATGTCAAAACCGCGTTTTTACATGGTAATTTGGAAGAGGAAATCTATATGACTCAACCTGATGGGTTTAAAGTTGCTGGAAAAGAAAATTGGGTTTGCAAGCTGAACAAATCGCTATATGGTTTGAAGCAATCACCCAGACAGTGGTACAAGCGATTTGATCAGTTCATGATGGAGCATAAGTACACAAGAAGTAAATTTGACCATTGCGCATACTTTCGCAAGCTGAATGATGGATCTTTCATTTATTTGCTTTTATATGTTGATGATATGCTGATAGCTTCTACAAATAAAGATGAGATTAGATTGTTGAAGCTACAGCTGAATCAAGAATTTGAAATGAAAGATCTTGGTGAAGCTAGCAAGATTTTGGGTATGGAGATTTATAGAGACAGAAGAAGAGGTAGAATTTGTTTATCTCAAAAACAATATTTGAAGAAGGTACTACAACGTTTTGGCTTGAATGAACAATCAAAACCTGTTAGTACACCACTTGCCTCTCATTTCAAGCTTAGTGCTTCTTTATCTCCTACCACAGATGAAGAACAAAAGTATATGTTGCATGTTCCTTATTCAAATGCAATTGGCAGCTTGATGTATGCTATGGTATGTACTAGGCCCGATATTTCACAAGCTGTTAGTATTGTGAGCAGATATATGCACAATCCTGGAAAAGAGCATTGGCAAGCTGTGAAATGGATTCTTCGATACATTCTAGGTACCATAAATGTTGGTTTGGTGTTCCAGTAGGATGAAAAGTTTGTGGTCGGTTATGTTGATTCCGACTATGCTGGTGATATGGATAAGCGTCGGTCAACTACTGGCTATGTGTTTAGTTTTGGTGGAGGACCTGTAAGTTGGAAGTCTACATTACAACCCACAGTAGCTTTGTCAACTACAGAAGCAGAGTATATGGCAGTTGCTGAGGCTGTTAAAGAAGCTATATGGCTACAAGGGTTGATTGAAGAACTTGGAATTGCACAGGAACATCTCAATGTTTACTGTGACAGTCAAAGTGCTATTCATTTAGCAAAGAATCAGGTCTATCATGCAAGAACAAAACACATAGACGTTCGCTTCCATTTTGTGCGAGAAATTATCAACGATGGAAAGATACATCTTTTAAAGATTGGAACAGCTGATAATCCTGCAGATATGTTAACCAAGGTAGTGACATCAGTCAAGTTCAAACATTGTTTGAACTTGATAAACATCCTGCAAGTTTGAGCAATGATAGGTGCGTGGCAAAGATCGAGAGAATCATCACTTGAAGTTCTTGGCTCAATTTGATCCAAGGTGGAGATTGTTGAAATAGTGTGGCTCTAATTAAGCCATTTAATGGAGGAGTAGATGAGCTCATTGCTTATGTCATTCAAAGGATTAGCTCATTGCTTATGTCATTCAAAATGTGAGCTCATTGCTTATGTCATTCAAAGGGTGAGCTCATCGCTTATGTCATCAAGCCCACAAAAGAATAAATTGCAAAGAAGTGTTCATACATGAACTAGCTCTTAATAGTGAAATTTCTTCTCTATAAATAGAGCAAGTATTTGCTCATTTGAAATCATTCCTAGCAATTCACAACAAGAGTTGCATTTGAGAGAAAGAGAGAGCAAAATTAGGAAGTCTATTCTAATAGCTTCATAGTGTTAAAGATAACACATTTGGTGATCTCTCTTGTTTGTTAGAGAGAAATCTCTAAATTGGGTGTATTGGGATATTGGGGTATTTGAGAGTTTGTACCCACTTTGTAAACACCATTTGAATAGTGAATTATTCTCCTCGTCTTTGCCCGTGGATTAAGCCTTACGCTGAACCACGTAAAATTTGTGTGTCCACTTTGTTATTTATTTTCTCTACATTTGGTTACCGCAGTTGTTTGTTACTCAATTGAGTGCTTACTATTTAGGAAAGTTCTGTCTAAGGAGATTGAAATTTAAGTGGCTCCGGTGTGACCCTCCAGTCTTTCCTGGGATCTTTCTTATAATAGTGGTATTCAAGTGGGTTCCGCACAACAACTATATTCCTTACAAGACTTTTTATCATCAAGGACTTTTCAAGTTCTTTATTACTTTTCATAAAATAATGCTCTTATCATGAGTATCAATCATACATAATTGTATATAAAATTTATGTACCAGTTACTCACATTACATCTAGTTACATACATCAAAAAGAAGAACTCATCTTGTTAATGTACACATACAACTATACAAGATATATTAGCTTAAATCATAGAGGAATACTTACAACCATGATTCTCAATCATCTAGCTTCTATGTTACATGAAGCTAGGATAATCATGTTAATTACCTAGGTGGAGCATATGTACATGCAAGCTTGCTTTTTCTAGGATCCCACAACATAGCTCTTCTACCATATTAACTTAATTGCTCTCTTAATAATCAATCAAAATTAAGGAATACATATTCTTCCTCTATATTACTTATAAGATACTAAAATTCACGTTCACTCTTGAATGAGTGCTTTTACCAATAATCACAACCCTTCTCCAAGGGTCACAATCTTTCACCAAGTATCATGACTTTAACTAAGAGTCATGACTCTTCACTACTAGTCCTAACCCTTTACCAAGAATTACAACTTTTTATTAAGAGTCATGACTATTCACCAATAATCACGACCTTTCACCAAGAGTCACGATTTCTCACCAAGAGTCACGACCCTTCACCAAGAGTCACAACCTTTCATCAAAAGTCAGGATTTCTCACCAAGAGTCACAACCCTTCACCAAAAGTCACGACTTCTCACCAAGAGTCACGATCATTTACTAAGAGTCACGACCCTTTACCAAGAGTCACGACTTCTCACCAAGAGTTAAGACCCTTTACCAAGAGTCACGACTATTTATCAAGTGTCACAACCCTTCACTAAGAGTCACAACTCTTTACCAAGTGTCACAACCTTTTACAAGGGTCATCATCTTTTACTAAATGTCATAACCCTTCATTGAATATCATGACTTTTCACTAAGGGTCACCACGTTTTATCAAAAGTCACAACCCTTTCTCAAAAATCATGATTCCTCTCCAAAAGTTGTAACATTTTCGTCAATCATAACTTTTTATCAATGATCATGACATTTCATTATGACTATTTAACACATACATGTTATATGTATAATATGCATTAATTAAAATATATAATATTTAATTTTATATTCTAATCATTTTTCATGAAATTTGATCAATGCATATAACTATACATATATTCATTATTTTAATTTCAACATGCATGCCTTTAAATGATATTAAATTCAAGATACTTCATTAAGACTTCTAATCATTCTTCACAAATAAATAAAATTTAGAAATTAAATTTCTTACTAATTGTGAAGCCAATAACAAGTTCACATGCCAAGAATAGCATCTTAAAATTGTTCGAAAAATTTTCTTGAACTTGTTGTTGAATGTTGATCTCCACGATCTTCAAGTGAAGTCTTCATAAGATCCAATTATAATACTGCAAAATCACTATAAATAATACTGCATTTTAAATTGGCTTTAAGGCACGACTTTAAGTCACTGTCCTTAAGACGCTATTTGCCCACACCAATTCGGTAAAACACTAGGGTTTAGCAAATACGCCTCCAGGATACAATGAAGTCACTCGTTGTCTACAGTGTGCATTCACGAAGACAACTTAAGCATACATTTGACTTTAAAGAGCACTCAAGATAATTAATGTTCTAAATATGCAGTATTTAGAACACTAACTTTATTTGTACATAAGTTGTGATGGAAAATATTAGAGAACATTTTTTATCCATTTTCTTATTATCTCAATATTCTCTTAATGGCCTAAATAAATGACTTATTTATAGAATTCAATGCACCCCTTCAATTTCTAAAAGTCACGTCGTTTAGAACATATGTAATTATTCATAACAATTACAACTTATCAAAAAGTTATGTCATTTTATTTAAGTCACAAACTTTCAACATAATATTTCACTTTTAAAAGTTGCAACTATTTAATATGTCTTTTGCTAAAAGCACTTACCAACTATTATAACATTTTAACCAAATATTATGTATTTTTATTTAAAAAAATGTACCAACATTATCATGCTTGAGCTTTACCCATGTGCTCTTTCCTGAATTTTTAACAGAAATTTTAACTATAATAAACTTAACATCATTCTTCATTTTTTTTATATCACTTTTCTTTACCTTATTAATTTCTATTTTTTTTTAAATAATTATACAACACACACTCATAATTAAAATTCAAAATAATCTTCTATTCTATTTCGAGTTTTTAATTACTTATTTATGTTTGGATAAATAATCATTTTACTCAAAATATCATATACACTTCATCTATATTTTGGAATACTACTTCTATTTTATAACATCATCGTTGATTGCACTCTAATTAAAAACACCTCAACTTTTCGGGTCAATTACTAATAGCTTAGACATCAATTCAGCAAAAGTGAGTGAACAGCCTCTTTAAAAATGTGATACTATTCCAACAAACACACACTATGTCTATCTAGAAATTCCATACCAAATCTTATAAAGAAAGAATAATAAAAGAACCTTAGAAAATCGAAAGAGTGGTGATATAAGAAAAAGGTCTTTAAACATGAAAAATTTATCAACATATACAATTAAATAAAATTTAATTCTAGACAAATATTGCATTCAAAAATGCCAGATTGCACTAATCATGCTACGAAATCTGTTAGTGGAAAGCTTCCTCACAAGTTTCTTAGCATCTGAAACCTCAGATTCTGCAAGTTTCTCAATGTTCTTAACATACCCAGAACTCACAATCTTCCTTCTTCCACTATTGCTACATGTCAACGACATTAGTATAGAAATCAATAACTTTTTGTTACCTGAATTTTCTTGCTCTGAATCAAGCAATTGCAGAACAAGTCCAATATTTTGATCGCCTTGCACAAATCTTTTCCGATTCTTTGGCACCAAAACTAACCCAGAAAGTGTCTCAGTTGCCACTTCACGAATCTCAAACGATTTAGAGTTAAGGAATTTGACAAGCTCTGGCATAAAACCAACATCCCCCATTGCTTTCTTGGCTTCCTCTGACATCCCAGATAATCTTCTTGCCAATTTCAATGCCAATTGTTGCAAAGAAACATCCCCATTTCGTAGGAAGTAAAGTAATTGATCCAAAAATCCATAATTAATCAAACTCCCAATACAAATCATTGAAGAAAAACAGAGATTTTCAATTGCTTTTAATGCCATCTCTCTCACCTTGGAACTGCTAGCCGACCTAGGCTCCACAACTCGAACTAATACTCGAATTCCTTCTTCTTTAAACACCATTTGCCTAATAAATTCATCCCCAGAAGCAATATTTTGAAGAAATTGTATTGAATTTATTTGGACAACTTCATCTTTGGACCGAGCAAGCTTGATAAATGTTGAAATTGCTCCTTCATCGACCATAAATCTCTTTATTTCTTCAACTCCAGTGAGATTTTTTAGGACCCCACAAGATGGGCCTATCAATTCTGGTCTTGAATTCTCTTCTGCACATATTGTCAATAGAGCAGTGACTCCTCCATGAGCTGAAACAGACCAAGCATTATCTGAATTCTCAGTTAATTTCATCAAACACTTTGCAGCTGATTCTTTTCCAAACTCACTCCCACATTCCAAAACTCGAATCAATGGCGCTATAATTCCAGCTCCAATCAAAATACCCTTATAGGAATCAAACCCAGAAATAAAGTGGATCAATTTTGCAGACCCTTCTTGGATTTCAAGTTCTTGTGAATCGAGAAAACTTACCAATGTATTCACCATGTCGCCGAGTTCAACAATCACTTTAACATACTTTTCATCATCCTCCACAGCTTCATGTAAATTAAACAGAGCTTGTTTCTTCATCACTATGTCGCCAATCTTCACTCTGGTCATTAAATCTCTAACGTAGAACCTCATGTCATCTCTAGAAGCTCCAAGAACAGGCCTCGAAACAACAATTGCAAACCCACGAGTCAAAATTCCAGCGCTGTAAATTTCTGAGAGTTCTTTCGCATGCCTATTGAATTTTGTTAGGATGACGTTCAAATCACTCTGCATCAGAAGCTTTCCACTGTAAGAGATATCAACACAGTGACAAGCGAGATCGTAGCAATCGTTTACTGTCACCATTAACGCTGAAAGTAGGCTTTGAATTCCTGGATTGTTGATTGAATCGCAGTGTTCCATGGTCATTAGGCCAGAGTTCAACTCCTCGAGCTTGGTTCGTATCAGATTCCATTTTCCGGCGAAGACTCTAATGGAATGTGAAAGTGATATCAATGATGTTATCAAATCAATAACTTGCCGGAGACTGGATATTCTAGCAGAAGATTCCGGCAGGTTTGGATTTTCTTTTTCTTGTTTGAGATAAATTTCTTCTCCCATTGATGTTCTTATTGGTTTTGGGACAAACCCATATTCCGGCGAAAGTGATCGGCACGATCTTATCGTAGATAAAAGAAAGGCTCTCATTCTGGTTCTGTGTCTTTGTACAACGTACTTGTCAGTTTTTGCAGCTAAATCACTGAATTGGACTGTAGTATTCATTTACGGAAATGGCCTCATGAGGTAATTGTTATTGCATTGTTAGAAAGGGGTATTTCTGCTATTTTGAGAGGATGATAATAAGTAGAGCCGACAATTTTTGACACGACCCGCGAACTTGCGACCCACCCACAAAATAGTCAAGTCCGAGTTGAGCTTATATGTGTTGAATTATAAACAGGTCGATCCATTTAACCCATTTAAAAAAATCAGGATTGAATGGGTTAATTGGATAACCCGTAACCCGCATAAGTAATACAAGTAAATGCGAACTCGCGACCCACCCACGAAATAGTCAAGTCCGAGTTGAGCTTATATGTGTTGGATTATAAACAGGTCGACCCATTTAACCTATTTAAAAAAATCAGGATTGAATGGGTTAATTGGGTAACCCGTAACCCGCATAAGTAACACAAGTAAATAACTAAAATTATTAAGGTATGTACGTAATTGTTTCTTATTTAATTATTTTGTAGGTTTATGCTTTGAAATATTATTGAGATGATGTTTAAATTCATTTCATATTTTATTTTCTTATTTTTATCAATTTATAATAATATATTATTTAGTTTAATTTTGTATGTTTTTATTATTAATTATTTATTTTAGACTTAAAACAAGTTTTTATTTACAAAGAATTTATGATATATATTTTTGTTAGACTTTTTTGTTATTATTTAAGACTTTAAAATATTAGATTTGATGTATCACAATATTTATGATTATTATTTTTATTTTATATTAGTTAATATTTTTACATTTTTTGTTAAAATAATGCTTAAATTGATTTAATTTTTGGAGTCTGATTAGAATTTATAATATTAATAAGTGACATAAATATATGTTGATACTCGATATAATATCTCTGATTTTTTATATTATAAATTATAATATATATTATTTAATATATTTATACGGGTTAAATGGGTCAACTCAAGTTAAGTTAAGGTTGTATTTTCTAGCCTATTTAATAAATGGGTTGGGTCAGGGTCAATCTTACATGGGTCGTGTCGTAAATAGGTTGACCCGAATACGATATGACTCACCCGTTTGACAGCTCCAATAATAAGGGTATATTCAAAGGAGGCTGGCTGAGGTTTATATCCGCTCACTGAAAGTTGTATGTGACTGAAACGGAAATAATTATTCATTATAAGTTAAGCATATTACTCTCCAATAATTATATGGTTTAAACAAATATTGAGTAGTACTTATTTGATAAAAAAGCTTAAATATAAATATGTTGTGAAGTTTGCCAAGCTTAGCAACTTGGTTAACTTTTCAACTAACATAATTTAGTAAGGAAGTAACTAATCCGAAACTAATCACTATAAATACCCACTTTTTGAGTTGATAAGAAGGTAAAGCATGGGATTAGGAGAAAAAGCCATGCAAAGAAGAGACAAAAGGGCATAGAGATTAGAAGCCAGTGATCAGAAAACGTGCATGTAATAAGTTGTTATGGACCACCCAGAGTCTTAAGGATAGGAAAAGGGGTAGCTTTCAAATAAGCCTTGGCATGAAGAGATATGACTAATTGGGTGCCCACCAGGCCACCACAACATGTGAAAGTTAAAATCCTTTAGTTGGATGCCTTGACCTTGCAGTTTACCTTTTCAATGCCAACTAGTGGAGGGAAAATTACCTCTTTAGATTACTTAGTTTTTAAAAATATATATTTTAGTTTCTTAATTTTTAAAAATTGTACTACAAATTATTTACTTATCTTTAACATGCACATAAGTTTATTTTACATTAATTATTTCAATTTTGTTATAATCTAGATATATAAAAATTGCGTAACACCATAATTAATAAATAAATTTATCATAAATAAAAATAATTAATAATTTCGGTTTTTCTTGTCTTATTTATGATATTATATTACTTTTTCTTGTCTTAATTAAATTAATAAATTAAAATAAATTTAGGTGTATTTTTATAATAAATAAAAAATTTATAATGCAATTAGTTGAATATAACCTGCTTACACATGGGTTAAAACGTTTACAACATAATGATTTAAGTGGTGTCTTAATTCTTATTAGAAAAATGTATATATTGTATTGGCAGTTCCTCAAGTTAATAACCTTTTACCCTTTAGTTTAAAAAATAGTACATTATGATGACATTTTGCATAGGAATAGAATTAAGATAACAAATTACTCAATTAGAGCATTTTAATTGTAATATTAATAAAATTTAAGTGCATTATATAACCCCTTTGTAACTAAACATTCATTTTTATCTCCTTTCAAATATTAAATATATATATTTTGTATAACTTAATTAATATATATTATCGACTATTTATAAATGCGGTAAACATATACTTTTTTATAACGTGATAAATATATAGTATAGTATTTTATGTTACAAGGTTTTAAAGTTTTATTTTTATTGTTTTCTAATAATCTTTTATTATCACTTTTATAAATTAAAAAGACTTTAAAAAAAAAAAAGTCGTATTGTCTATATATCAAACCTAATATAAGAAACATGTGACACATTTACATTCATTCACCCTAAAACAGAAAGGTGTAAGAATTATCTTTGTAAAAGCTGTGTTTTCAACAAGTGTTTAATTAGCATGTTTCAGTTTTGACAATAAAAATGTTTCCGTTGGTAGGTCAATTTGGTTGTGGAGTCATTCCAATTTTCATCGATTAGAGAAGACCTACATCTTAGCAGCTTTTTGTCCTTTCACTTCACATGTTCTCATTTCAATGTTTGAAGTTGGACTGCATGCCCACCTTTTCAGTTTTAACTTGTACTCTGTACAGCTTATTTACATTTGAACCAAATGTCACGACTTAATAGTTCAACTGACCGTGAACAAAAGAAAGAAAGAGAGATACAATGTCTTTATTTAAAAGCATGAACATTACTAATTATTTAGCCTTTTAGGCTCATAAAGATCCTCTCTACCTACATTGCACTAGCTATATATGGCATCCCCCCCCAACCCCCCCCCCCCCCCCCCCCCCCCCCCCCCATAAATTATCATGAAGCTCCAACAGTTCTTACCAGTTGAGTTTGATTAGCTCAAATGCCAATGAAATGTGTTAGGTAGAAATTGCCATTTTGTATGCATAAATACTAAAGTGATTCATTGATTGAGACACTTTTATTTTGAGTAGCACATAAGGGACACTCAAATACAGAACTATAGCTAGAGTTGCAATGTACCTTTGCTTTGAAGATAAAAGTTAACACACGAAATATTTTGTTGATGTTGATCATCTACTCCATTAAGGTTTGGAGATGACCATAATTTAATATTTTGTATATATATATTATATACACACGAACATAAAGAATGGAACTTGAAGTCTTGAACCCTTTCTTTTTTTTTTTTTTTTAGATTTAATATTGATTTGGTGTATATATAGTAAAAATACTAATAAAGAGCAATGTTACTACTACAAATTCGTTTTTATAGGATCCTATAAAGCCCCGTCTTAAAATAATCGAAAAAATAGGACGTTTACGGAGCGTCTTATAAAAAAAATTTATAGGACGACCAGTAATCTTTTAAGACGGCCACTGACCGTCTTATAAATTTTTTTTAGGACGGCCATAAAAAATTAAAAAAAAAATCTTTTAAGAAGGCCAGTAGTCGTCCTATAAAATTCTTTTAGTGCGGTCACTAAACCGTCCTAAAAGAATTTTTTCTTTTTGAATTTTTTTTTTGTGTTCGTTTAGTACTGAAATCTATATATAACATGTACAAATTAATTTTATTCTAGAAACACGATTCAGAATAAATTTCATTCCAAAAATATCCATAATTTACATCACATATATATGGTTCAAAACCTAGCTTTAATTTACACATATTACCATAATGTACAATTAAATTACAGGAACATACATATATATAAAACATACAATCTAAGGATATTAAAACTAGCTACATACAAAATAGGTGAGTTTGTTTTGCCACTTGTGTTTTTAATAGAAATGACTGAGATTTGAAAAAAAAATGTCACCCTATTGATTAGAATAAACATATTAATTTATTTTCTAAATAATATCTCTTTGTTTATCAGAGAACTAATAAATATAGAGACTTAATTAAAGAAGGCTATTCAAGTTTCCCAAGGCTCTTTGAGTGCAAGTCATGCTTTTCAAGTATTTCCTTCATAATAATTTAGACAAAAACAAACAAGGTCATTGTTTGCAATATATATATATATATATATATATATATATATATAATTAAATACACAAATACAAAATAATATTTTTAATTAAAGATATAACCAATTAAAAAAAAAAATTGGCGCGGCTTTTAATTTTCTTTTCCCGCTTTAGTTTTTCAATTTTCTCTTTCTTTTTAGGACTCAACCTGACAATCAAAATTCAACCCATAGATTCACAATAAGAAACTAACAAATCAAATATCATTAATACTCAACATTAAGATTGATACTCATAACATAAATGCAAAAAAAATGGCCAAAGATGGGCGAAAAAATGGCAAAGAAAAATCAAGAAAGGAGAATGATCAGAGTGAGTAAAAGGAAACAAAGAAATCAAATGTCTAACTATTTAAAGAAAAAAATAATTATTAAATTCGAGCAAAATACAAATATCAACCCAAAGTGGGGAATATATATATATATATATTTAAAAAAATTACCAAAGATTAGCGTAAGAATAAAACAAATAATAAGTGCAGAATAAATAGTCAAAGCATTCACATGCTAGCAACTCTGCTAGCAAAAATCAATTATTGTTGGTGGTAATGTTGAAGGGGATGGGGATAAGGATGAGTGTCCTGGTAAGAAAGAAGAGAAGAGGAAGGAGAACGAGGGATTGAATTTTTTTAACTTAAAATGAGTTAGGTTGACTTGCGAGGAGAAAGATAAGTAAAAAAAATTACACTCGTTCTTTTAAGACGAACACACAAAAAAAAATTCTTTTAAGACGGCCACTAAGAATTAGTAGCCGTCCTAAAATTTTTGTTTTTTTTTTTTTTGTGTTCGTCCAGTACTGAAACTATTAGCTGCCCTAAAAAAAAAAAAATTTAAAACGACTAATAACTGTTTTATAAAATTCTTAATTTTTTTTGTAATAACTGTTTTATTTATTTCTTACTTTAAATTATAAGCCATGTGTTGGTTAGCAACTTAGCATTGCATCCCCAGACTTCAGAACTACGTCGATATTCTCATTCCATTTTTAATTCATAGTTTAGGCAATCAATTAATTATGTGGAGCAATAGGTATGGTATATCACCGACTCTGACTTAAACACAATGCACAGGCTACAGAAATGTTAATATATATATATATATATATATATATATATATATATATATATATATATTTTTTTTTTTAAAATAACAAAAATAACATTTTTTAAAATTTATAATAATACAAATAGCATTATTTGTATTCAAACTTATATTTTTATAATTAAAAAAATTATTAATATATCATGTACGACAACAATTTAAACTCGTTCAATGTTGAACGATCAATATTATACGTTCAAATTAAACATTCAATGTTATTAAAGTGCTAGTTTTATTATTATAAATTTTAAGGATGTTAATTTTAATAATTTTCCTAATTTGTTTTAATAAACCTAAAGTAATTCTTTTATGTAATCATTAAAAATAACACCCCTAAAACTTATAATAATAAAACTAGCACCTTAATAACATTGAAGGTTTAATACTAAACATAAAATATTGAACGTTCAACATTGAACGGATCTAAATTGCCACAATCTAATTTGAACGATGTTTAATTGAACAAATATTTAAAAAAATATTGTAAAAATATTATTTTTTAATTATAAAAATATATAATTTGAATATAGAAGTGTTATTTTTATTATTTAAAAAAAAATTATAATGCACATACTCAATATTAAAGTTTTGTATTTAATATATATATATATATATATATATATATATATATATATATATATATATATATATATATATATATTAAAGTTTTGTACTTTGACTTAGTACTTTTGAGGAATCTGGCACTCATCATTAAATTGTTTATTATGGAAAACTCTTGCAAGACACTTCTAATCTATCATCTGTTTTGATTAAATGATAAAGTGTTCAATTAAGTGTAATTAATTATAAAAATATAATAAATAATTCTTATAATAATAACAAAAATAATTATACTAATAATAATACTCATAAAAGCATGGCTAAATTAAACCACCAAATTAATTATCAAAATAATTATGTTTTAGACCATACACCTCTTTACTCGAGCTTCTTTACCTTCATGCATGCGTGTACAAGAAGACTTTATAAGACTTCTCTTACAAAAATACGTGTACATATAAACATAACTAAAGATAGTACATTCCTAACGATTGGCATTTCTTTTTCCCTGATCATTAATTATTTTCAATTAATTAAGTACCAATAAAGCAGTACTGCATACCAAGTGTTTGATGTTTGTTCCTTCTATGTATACCGAAGATCAATATACTACTTGATAAACATTACATCACGCCGTGTAACTTAATATTTGTCATACACCAAAAAAAATTAATACATATGTATTTACAAGTCTCACTGATGCTAGTTTTGGTTTTACTAGGTAGCTAAGTTGTACTTTAAGAGTAAATGAAGTAACCTTTGAGATCAATGATCATAATTAATGGAGGATCAATATTAACTCAGCAGACTTAATTTGATGAGGGATTGGAACTCAAGACTGTTTCATTTTATTGAAACATTAGTTGATCAAATTCTCAGTAATTATATAACCATCAGGGTATATACATCTCACCAAACATTAGTTAATCTCGCTTGGTATATTTTACTGACTCCACTTACAGATCTATAAAATTATCATTAAAAATTGATTAAATCCCTCAAATTAACTTCCCAATCCAAAATACATAGGCTTAAGGCTTAAACAATATGCATTTGAGAAATTGCTTAAAAGTTTAGGGACTAATTAAACTAGCTAGAGAGGGTGATTTTTTTTCCCCTCGGAAAACATTATGACTTGTTTTGGGATGGCATATATGTATACTTCAATCATGAAATTGAAAGCAAACAATTATTATGTTGAAACTTATTTTCAAAAAACACACATAATATTATAAAGTAGAACATATAAGTCAATATATTACAAATGTGCCACGTGAACATTCTATGACATAATGGATATTTTCAATTAAAAAATAGAAAACCCTAGGCCCCCAATTGTTTAGCATTGCTTTCACGCCAGCTCTTCCTCTTTCTCGAAAATTCCCAAATTTAAATAAGAAAACATGTCACATCTTCTATCTTAAACAGTGAGAAAGAACGATTGACTGAGTAAAAACATATCGATTTTGAGACAAATATGGCAAATCAAGGAGATATTGATGAAAATCCTCCTTCCTGGGTTTTGGACATTCTTTATTTTTTGGTATGGAAGTGAGAGATGAAATGAGTGTGGATGTGGCTCGAGGAAGGAAGGAAAAAAAATTGAAAGAGATGAAAAGTAGGAAAATTTCTGCTTTAAATAAACCTAAAAAGGCGTCCTTAACCTGAGATGAAAATGGAGGGAAATAAAAGTAGGGATGTTCATAATGACGGATTTCCCCCTAATATGGGTTAGTTTATTTTAATAATAAAATATTAAGATACTGTTTAAAAAGTAACAAAATTGTTACATTTTAAAAGAAAAAGTAATTTATGTGTATAAATAACTTCAATATCACTTAGCATTTTTTTTAAAGTTAAAATGATATGATTTTCAAACGTTTAAAACTTCAATTTTTAAAATTTTAAATTATATTATTTAATTTTAAAATTTTACATATAATTTTTAAATTTTAATTCATAAATATATAATTTAGTTGCTAAATTTGTATTTATGTATAAATTTTTAAAAATTTGAGATTAAATTATACAATTTCAAATTTTAATAACTAAATTATATTATTTAAAAATTTAAAAATTAAATTGTATAATTTAAAATTTTAAAAAATTATGTGTAAATTTTTTAAAATTTGATCACTAATAAAATAATTAATTTCTTTAAAAGATACAAATGTTTTAAATTTAATATGTAAAATCTAATTTTATAATTAATTATTATATATTTTGTTTTTTTTTTAATAAAATTATCGTATGATCGATTGGAATATACATATTTAATATAAAATGAAGATAAATCTACCAAAATAAATAAATAAATAAACAAAATTATCACGTGATCGTTTTCAAGTTTGTAGATTTCGACTCTCGATAGCTCTCAGACCTCAGTCCTAAGAGCGAAGAGATCACCGGCGCATCTGTATTCTCACATCAATCCATCATATTCAAGTTCAACGACGAACCTATTTCTCGTTAACTCCAGGTACCCGTATCTTTCTCTCTCACTATCCCTTTGTTCTTTGCATTTTTTCACTCTCTAGCTTGCTTTCTGATGATCATAGTGATAATAAACTGCATAAAGAGCTAAATTGGTACTTGTATTATTGCAGTTTCTATATTTTTCTTGAATTTATGTTACCTGTTGTTGGGTTTTCAATTGGTAACTTTCTACTTTTTGTTAGTCATAAATACTTTGTTTTGAGGGATCTCTGTTTTGAAATCTGAAACATTTTGGTTTCCCCCAATATATTTATGGCCTGCATCAGTTTAGCGTCTCTAGCGTTGTATGGTTTATATAATTTGTCCTCAAATCTGACTGGATTGAACCGCCCACGACTTTGTATCTACCCTCTCTCTCAGCTTGATTTAGACAAAAAAGTATTACATGGATATAGGATTTTATTTTTTCCTTGATTCATCAATTGCAGTTTATCTGTTTTTAAAATCTAATTTGATTGTTTGTGCTTGTTTTTATTTTTCTTTTTATAAAGTTAAATCAACTTTCCTTTATATTTAATTGCATGATATAATCGTTTTTCGTACATTTTAGCGATGCAATGTGTTATTTTTCGTATAATGCATAAAACATACATTTTTGTACGTTCAAACATGCTGTGTTGATATGTTTTTTTTTTCATTAACTTAAAAAATATGTCGTTTTAGAGGACCAAAAATGAAACTATATAAATAATTGGGTCAAATATCTCCATCTTTACCATCTTCACTTTAATTCCTCAATAAGGGTTTTGAAGAGCCCGACAGTCTCATTATTTACCAATACTATGCTTTTCTAATCTGTATCAATGACTCAGTTAGTCCAACCAAGACTACTTGTTTCTAAACACATAGCCCAAAGTTCTACATGCTTTGTTGATCCGCAATAATACTTCTCTCCATGTCTAAATAAAATTCCATTCGTTGAGAATCTTGCCATTCTCTAAGCTTGCCGTTCATTTACTATTTTGTTTCTAATTTTGTGTCCAGAGCTACATTATGAAGAGCCATGTTTCTTCAAAAAAGTATTTAAGGGGATTAGCTTCTACCTTCTGATACATCAGTTCTGTACTGGTGTCAATGTCACCTGAAAATTCTTCCCAAGTGCTGCATTCTTATGTAATATTTCCGATGGGTCTGCCCATTGCTGCATCACAGGCTGTATTCCTTGTTTTTTGTTTGCAACCTTGCTTCTAGCCAAGCAATGGGGTAAGCTTTAATGATTTTGGTGGAATTTAGAAGGCTTTGATACCGTGTTAGAATTTAGGAAGGTTCAACCTTGCTTCTAGCCAAGCAGTGGGCCAAGCTTTAATGATTTTGGTAGAGCTTATAAGGCTTTGATATCATGTTAGAATTTATGAAGGTTCTAATACTATGGCATTTGATATAGTTTTTTTTTATAGGTATGCTCAATAATATTGGATTGTTGAAAATATGAGTAATATGAAGAAGCTTGAAGAAGATATTAGAAAATGTAGCAAAATATTCAACTAATAATTCAATATTAATCAATGATACTTTGTTGTATTTTTTAATAGATTTGCTACACTTTTAAGAATTTGGGTTTTCAAAATAAATTACACTAGTTTTGGTCCAGAATATTAGCCTATCTGTTTATTTGTGATAAGATAGTATCAAATTTTGTTATAAAAGATAGGGAGCAATGTCATAGAAGTGTCTTAGATTATGTCTTTGTGTCATTTAGTCATACTATAAGTGGTGTCATTTGGTCCTTAGTTTTAGAAAAATGAGTCAATTAAAGGTAAAACACATGATTTTAATAATTTTTTAATTAAAATATTATTTTTTAAATTAATATTTTAATATAAAAAATATTAAAATAATATAATTTTTTTAAAATGGGCCTTTTAAAAAAATAATATTTTAATTAAAAAATTATTAAAATCATGTGTTTTGTCTTTAATTGGCCCCTTTTTTCTAAAATTAAAGGACTAAATAATACAAAAATCCTAATCTGAGGACCTCCATGACACTTTTTACTGAAAAATATGTTGGTTCATAATGGTCAAAAGTTATTAATCTAATTTTGATTCACATGACACATTGAATTCAATCCCATGCAAGGGTGGTTTTTACCTTATAAACACACCTTTTGGCTTTAATATGATTATTATTTTGAGTGTAGTTTGATATTTTGGAAAGAAAAAGGAATTCTAAAATTTTTTGTCCATAAACTAAACAAGATGGTGATTACTTTGATATTCTTGCTACATTGACTAGACATATGATAAGTGATTTAGCATTGCATGGATTCACTATTTGCTTTTCACCGGCTAATAAGTACTTTTGGTTTTACGTTAGAGGTCCAAGGATGATGATATGGAGAATCCTAAAGCAGTCGAGACCGAGACAAGTCCTGAAGTCTCACATGAAAGTCAAGTTAACTGGTTTAATGGCTTACTCCAGCAAGCTTCAGTTTATGGTGTAGCTGCTGGATACTGCTTGTCTGCATCCTTACTCTCCATCAACAAATGGGCGGTCATGAAATTCCCCTATCCTGGGGAGTTAACTGCTTTACAGTACTTTACCAGTGCTGCTGGGATTCTCATCTGTGGCTGGTTTAAGTTCATAGAGCATGAGTGCATGACTCTCTTGACCTCCTTACAATGTGGCATTTCCTACCTGCGGCAATTATATTCTACCTCTCCCTCTTTACCAACAGTGAGCTCCTCCTGCATGCCAATGTGGACACCTTCATTGTCTTCCGTTCAGTTGTTCCAATCTTTGTTGCCATAGGAGAGACTATGTTTCTACACCAACCATGGCCAATCTATAAAGACTTGGACCTCTCTTGCTACTATCTTTACTGGGAGTGTGCTGTATGTGCTAACAGATTACCAATTCACGTTCATGGCTTATAGCTGGGCTTTAGCCTGCCTGGTTAGCATGTCAATAGATTTTGTCTATATAAAGCATGTAGTTATGACCATTGGTTTAAATACATGGGGTCTGGTATTGTACAACAATCTTGAGGCCCTTCTCTTATTTCCATTGGAGCTGCTTATTATGGGTGAACTCAAGAAGATAAAGCATGATATCACTGATGAGTCACAATGGCACTCCTTCGGGTTTATTTTGCCTGTTGGGCTATCATGCTTGTTTGGCTTAGCAATCTCTTTCTTTGGGTTCTCTTGCCGGAGAGCAATTTCGGCTACTGGTTTTACTGTTCTTGGTATAGTGAACAAGCTATTAACAGTTGTGATTAATTTGGTTATTTGGGATAAGCATTCTACACTTGTTGGTACCTTTGGGCTTTTGGTATGCATGTTTGGGGGTGTTATGTATCAACAATCGACAAGCCAAAAGCCTAAGTCTGTTCAAGAAGTGAAAGCACAAGAAGCTGACGTGGAAGAACAGAAGCTGCTTGAATTGCAGAGCAGCTTAGAAAGCAGTAGGAACGAGAAACAAGTGACTGAATCAGTTGTAGGAAAATGAATTGGAAATTTTTCTAAAGGGCATTGATTTATTCTTTATTTATTTGGTTAATGTCATGATACGGCTCCAGTGCCGGAAAGCATTTGCTGCCGAGGACTCGATGAAGAACATCAACCAGCGGTCTTCTATTAGATGGAGGGTTAATGTCAGATAAGGCAACTATACAAGTTTACTCCTTCCAAGTAAACTAAGTTCACATTCTTCTTTCCCTTTTCGCTCCACGATAATTTGATTCGTAGTTAACACAGTTAATTTTGGACATAGCATTCCTTGCAAAGATTGATGTGTTAAATTAAAGATACGAAACATTTTAAAGAAATATGAGCTGGTGTAGTGAGACCAGACCAACATAAACATGCTTAGATGTTGGTCTTAACCCGTCAAATTAGTAACAAGTAAAATCTTGTCAAAACCAAAAGGTTGTATGTGTAATGCAACAATTATTAGGTTAAAAATTTTGAGTGTTGATCGGCCTTTGCTTGTTAATAAAATCATTCACTAACTCGATCACTTTCAAATCAGTGTTAACCAACTTTTAAATTAGTTAAACTATACTGTTTTTTAATGGAAATTTAGTCCTTTTAAGCATCTAATAATTTAGGCTTAATCATTTTATTTTTATAAATTGAATATATTGATTATTTTTTTTTTAAATTAATGCACATTAGTCATTTAAATATTACAAATATTGACACTTTTGTCATTTTTTGTTAATTTTGATATTTTTAGATTTTTTTTAATGAAAAAATTTAAATTTGATCGAATTAAAACATTATTAATAGATGTTTGAAAAAAAAAATATCTCAAAAAATTGAAAAAATAAATAAAATAATTAAAATGATAAAAATTAGGCTAAAATAGCTAAAGCGTTTATATTTATAACAGATAAATAATTAATGTATAGCAGTTAAAAAGTAATCAATATATTTAATTTATTAAAGTTAAATGATCATAGGTGTACTTTATTCATTGTTTTATTTATAGAATAATTTAATCTATAAGTGAAACAATTTAGTCTCCTTTTTTTTTTTTTTTTTTTTTTTAAATTTGCTACTATCTAATTCCTATTCTTTTATATTTGCTACAATTAAGAAAAATATATAATGTATGTTTCTGTTCTTGAATGAGGACTAATATGTGCTTTCGTTGTGACATTAAGTTTAATTAGAACAGCATAAAGTTTTTTTTTTTTTTTTATCCCCATTATATTTATTTCTTGTTTTTCTTGTATTTTCTTTCGTCATCTACAAAAATGGAGGTAGTGCAAAAGATCAGCTGTGTAAACTCAAAATTTATGTCTCCATCTCTCATCATGGATCAATAGCTAATTGAACATCCTCTTTTCTCTTTCTATCACTCTCTCTTCATCCACTCGAACAAAAACAGTACATGGCTGCCAACTAGCTTATTAAACTAGATAAATTTGAGATACGAAAACATACAAAAAAGTGGATTAAGCTAATAGGCTCGAGTAGAGTTAAATTGGAATAGACAAGCAGCAGATTGAAGCCTTAGAGAGATGGTACTAATTCCTTTTTTTAGAATCAATAATTATAAATTTGAGAACAATAAAATACTGTTGCAAATTCAAAATATTTTGGATTAAATTATTTCATTTAAAAGAAGGGTGAACTATACAAATGGTTCTCATATTTTTATATTCTATAATTTGGTTAATTTATTATTTTTTTTCTTTTAATTTGATCCTTTTATCTTTTAATTTTAGTTTCTTTATTTTTATCCTTTTATAATTTAGTTTATTTATTTTTAAATTTTTATATATTTAGTTCAATATTTAAATCTATTTATATTAAAACTTAAAAAATGTAAGAGAACTAAAGTATAAAAATTAAATAAGAAACGAAATAAATTGTGAGAAGAAAAAAGTACAGCAGACCAATAAGAGAAAATTAAAAAGTAAAGGAATTAAATTATAAAAAAAAAAAAAAAAAGTAAAAGATTTAAAGTTTAAAATATATATAGAAATATAGGGACAATTAGTAATTAAATGATATTATTTTTAATTTAAAAAAATAAGTAACACTAATAAATTAATTTAAGAGATTTGTATGATATATAGTTTATTATTAAAATAATAAAGATTAAAATATTTTATGATTAAAAGAATATGAATTAAATTATTTATTTTAAAAAAATTTGTACTAAATTGTTTCATGTTTTAAAAAATTAGGTATATTTAATTAGATATATGAACTAAGTTATTTAATTAAAAAAAAAATGTACAACTGATAAAGATTCAATGACCTCCACAACTGATAAAGATTCAATGTTCTATAATAATTTAGCACCTAGACTCACAGTACTGCTTCTTGCCTAGCCATATATAGAAGCCAATTTTGTGGAGGTCATTGAATCTTTATCAGTTGTTAACTTGTCATCTCATCTCATCCAATTTCTTTCCCTGTACAAGCTAGTTACATTTATTAAAAAAAGAAGGATTAATGCTGTTGTTAGATATTTTACACCAAACAATAACTAAAAAGAATAAGGACAGGGGATTTTTAAAGGTTTTGTGTGTGTATGTAAAGTGATATTTTAATTTCTTATTTGTATTGTGCATTATTTTAATCATTTTTTTATAAAAGTAACATCATTAGTCTTTTTTTATTATAAAAAATTATAAAATCGTTATAAATTTTTATTAAATTATAATATGTTATTATTTATAACAATTTATTAGTTCAATTATATTTTTTTTAATTATTGGTTTCATTTATATGTTCCATATAATTCTTTTGTTTCTTTTCTTAATTGGAACATTAATTTTATTAATTTTTCTTTATAATATTTTAAAAAATTTACTTCTTTTATTGTATTAGATTGAAAATTTTTAATTTTAAAATTTATTTTAATTTTTTTATTATCTTTGATATCAAAATTTCCTGCAATATTTTGATTTTAATAATTTTTAATATTTAAGTAGATAAAATTTTCAGAATAACTGTTACTTTTTAAGCATGTATTGGTATAAAAAATTTAATATACATAATTAAATTTTTATAATTAATAGATAAAATTTAGGAGTATTTTTTATGTTTTTTTTATAAAAAAAATGAAAAATAGTACTAAAGAGTTACCTTTTCACAACCATACATGACCTCCACTTACCTCAATTTCTTACTTTTTTTTTTTCAAAGTACTAAAGAGTTTAGGGTCTCCCATTACATGTACCAATTATGTTTGTCATCTATGTTATTTTAGAAGAAATAATAAGAAAAGCTTTTAAAAATAGAGAGTAAACCGTTTTAAATATCTTTAAATATTGACAAGTTGTAGAATGAGACATGTGAATTGATCCATTATTAGGATGCAGTGGAAGTTTTTTTTTTTTTTTCTCTTTTCAGAGAAAATCAAATTAAGCTAAAACAATTGAAACTATAGGAAACAATTAATACGAAGTTCTTTTAAAATAAATAAGAAATAACTTTGTTATGTTAATAGAAAGAAAAAAAAATCTCATTTTTTGTGGTCTTGTCAAATAGAAACAGAGTGCTTAAATTGTATCGGCAATAATAAAATAGAAACATTATTTAATCAAAGGACCAACATTTGCAATCGTACGAAGACCCCATGTTTTTGTCCTTCACCTTCACCAAGAACACGATGCATTTGTGTTCAATCACTCTCAGATTCTCAGTCAATTGACATTAATTAGCAGACCCTAACTTTCTTTATTTTATTTATAAAAAAAATTTCAATAGCAGAACCTAATTTTACAATGTAACTTTAAATATGATAAATTATATAATTAATCTGTAAAATATGACTACATAGCATTATTTATAATTTAAGAGAATAAATAATATAAATAACATCATTTATAATCTAATAAACTTAATGAAATAAATGACATAATTTAAGGAACCTTAATAGCCCCACTACCTAACATATAGAGAAAAATATTATGAAGGTCCCTTAAATTATATCATTTATAATATTTGGTTCCTTAAATTATAAGTAATGTTATTTGCTCCTTTAATTTTAGAAAGAAAAAAATCAATTAAAGACAAAACACATAATTTTAATGATATTTTAATTAAAATATTATTTTTTAAGATATTAATTAATGAAAAATTATATTATTTTAATATTTTTGATATTGAAATATTAATTTAAAAATTATTAAAATCATGTAAAGTTTGTAGCCCCGCTCCCTAATATATATGTTCATAAAATATTTTTAAAATTTCACACATAAATTTTCAAAATTTTCTATCATATAATTAAGTTATTAAAGTTTTAAAATTTTATACTTAAGTATCATAATTTTGAATCATAAGTATATATGTTAGTAGTCATTTTAAATTTATCTGCAAAGTTTTTAAATTTTATAGGCTTATATATAAAATTTAAAGATAAAATCATAAGTTTAAAAAAAAAAAAAAAATCGGTTTTAGAATCTAATGAAAATGTGAGGGGTATATTAGTAATTCCAATCCAGCATTTAAACGTTTGCGTTTCGTGATTAATTTATAGTAAGCACTGTATTAGCCTCGGTATGTATCAATACACCATTAACAACTGCACCAACATTCAAAATCCCAAAACTCAAAAACCCAGAATTTGATCTCCTTACATTCACATGGATAACATAACTGCTTTTTTAATTTAGCTTTTTGTATTATAAACAAAAACAACCTTTAATTAATCGCAACTAATTAAATGCACTTAACCTCATCGGTAAACCGCCATTTCTTGCCGAGAAAGTCATCGTTTCTCTTCGGAGATATATCAATCTCGATCAAATTATCTTCCTCAACGTGAAAATCCAAAGCTGTCTTATTTCCATACAAAGCAATCTCAATCAACCCTTCTCTGTAATCTTGATCCTCTTCCCATCTGAAGCACAAATTCTCCTGCAAATCCCAGCCTCCGGTCGATGAAAACACACCCTCCGACGAGCTATCCGAATCTGATTCCGGGTAATAAAGAGACAAGGACGGATGTCTTTCAATTTCAAGGACTTGGTTACTATTGGGGTCCTTTTCGTTTCGATCCTCATCTTCTTCCTCACCTTCATACTCTTCATAAATGACCTCCAGTGGTGCTCTGACATTCCAGTATAAGAAAAATTCCTCATAACACGGGTTTGGATCAAAACCCATTTCAGTTTCGGACTCAATATCGGATTCTTCAGTGTTGACCCAGTTGTGATGTAATTCATTGGAGCTTATGAATCGATCTTTGCTTTTGTCGCTAATAATTTCAACTGTAGTAGTTAATTGGTTCTGATTTTCATGTTTTTGAGTTGCACCAAGTCGAAGAAGAGTAAGCAAGAGTAATCCAGTTATGATAAGCACTGGGGACAAAAGGATTCTGAGGAATAGATAAGGGAAATAAAGGAGAATCAAAGTATAGAGAGTAATAATGGTGGAGAATAAGGGACTTAAAGAAACTGATGATAAATATTGAGATGTTTTAACAAATAAGTTGATAGTTTCAATTAAAAACAACCCAGTTAAGGAAACGGAGTTCAATTCCCAAACTTTGCCATTTTCTTCCATTGAAAACAAATAGGAAATCATTCAAATGCCTTTTAAAACTAGCTAATTAAGACACAGAAGTTGTGGAAAATGAAGAGAGGGAAAACATAGATGGTATGGCCTTTTAAAAAGGCAGAGAGAAAGCAAGAGAGGGAAAAGGGGGAAAAACAAGAGAGAATAGGAGGATTGGGTACTGGGGTTTATTGGGTTCTACTTCTAAAGGAAGGACGTTTGGGTACTTAAGAACGATGAAAAATAATAAAAATTATCATCAGATATTCGAATTTTACTCTTTATTTTCTTTTAAATAATATTGTATAACTTATACACCCCAAATTTACATGATTTATAAGAAATACTAAATTGGGCGAAATTTTACTTTTTGATAATTTTAATTTGTATGTGAACAAATATTTGTAATTCATTCAATTTTTAACCCCTCGTTAGTTTTACATACTTTATTATTATTATTTTTTTTATATATGTATTCAAAATCACAAAAATTATTGAAAAATCATATTATAACTTTCACAACAAAATTTGGAACATGTATGCTACTCTCAAATATGTATTAAATAATAAGAATATAAAGTAATGTATTTTTTTTACATAAAGAGCACGTATGTTTTTCTTTAATATATGACACATATTTTCTTTTAGTATTTAGTGCATATGTTTTTTTTTTAAATGACATATATTATGTTATATATTTTTTTCACATTATGTAATATCCAATTTTTTCTCTGACACATGTCTTTCTAAAAGATAATTTCTAAAATATATATGTTTAATTATACATAAAAATATATATATATATTTAATTAAATAGAAAAAAGATATTAATATATTACAAAAAAAATATATTTGAAATAAATACTACAAAAATATGAAAAGAATAAAACAAAAGAGAGAGAAAAAAAAATGTGTGGATAAGGATTAAGGAGAAGATAAGAGAAAGGATAAAAAAAAAGGGAGGGACGAGAAGAAGAGGAGAAAAAAAGGGGAGAAACAGCGGGAAGGAGGAGGAAGATGGGGATTATTTATGAAATTAGATATATGAAGAGTGATTATATGATATGCTTAAATTATTATTTTTTTTCAAATTAACATACCTACAGAATATTAAGACTTTAGAATATTACTTTAAGAACGGTATGTCACAATATTTTATTTTATATCAATTATCAAATAAAAATATTAAGTTTAATTTACATCATATAACATTTTTTTATACATCAATTTTTATTTTTAATTCTAAAGAAAAAAATTATTCATTTCTCTTACAATGTAATAAGCATATATTTTTTAACGTTGGAAAAAAATAAACCTATATTTTTTAATTATGAGAGATTAAATATAAAACTAACAAAATAATTGAGTCATTTATGAACCAAAAAAAAAATATTTATCACATTATAAAAGTATAAATATGTTAATTACATGTTAAAATATAAAGCGGAATGAAATATAAATATAAAATAGATGAAAGAATAAATGTAAAAGCTAAAATAATAGATAATCAAAGTAGATCGAGAAGAAAACCAAAAAGTCAAATAAATATATTTTAATTCTCATTGATTTAGAATATTGAAGAATTATATTGATATTTATAGGGATAATAAACTAAAATCTTAATCACTCTAAACAAGACTCATAAATTAATAGGAAAACATTAGAATAATTATTTAATATCCTAATCATAATAGTTTCCAACACTAACAAAAAAAATTAAGTATTAATCTAATATTCAACTCACCCCCTCAAGTTCAACATAATCTATATTCAGCTTGGACAATTACAACATACATATTTGTACTTGATGTTAGATCTCAAAAGTGCTTTAGTGCTGGTGAGATCTAGAATTGGTGATGGTAGCGCACGATGATGGGCCAATTGATCTTTCTAGAAAATGATGGTGGGCCAATTGATCTTTCTAGAAAACAACGGTGGGTCTGTTGATCTTTCTAGAAAATGCGGCTACGAAACCATGAGATTGAGATTGATACCAACAATCGTAAGGCAGTGAGATTGACGTGAACGACGACAACGATATCGATAAAAATGGATAATACCAACAGTCGTGAAACTATGAGGTTAACGTGAAAGACAGTAGTAATAGTGGTGAACAACGGCGGTGACAGTTTGTTGAATGATGAAACCAAAGAACCAACCAGCAACCTTTAGAAGAAATTAAATTGAAGATGAATAGTACTAACAATTAAATGAAGTAAAGAAATTGAAGCAGACCGCGATGACAGTAAGGGTATATGTATGCAGATAATAGCAAGAAGATAGAAAATAAAATAACATGTTCAAGATCGAACATTGCTCTGATATCATGTTAAAATATAAAGCGGAAGGAAATATAGATACAAAATAAATGAAAAGCTAAAATAATAAATAATTAAAGTAGGTTTAAAAGAAAATCAAAAAGTCAAATATAGATATTTTAATTCTCATTTATTTATAATTCTGAAAAACTACATTGATATTTATAGAAAAAATAAACTAAAATTATAATTCTAATAGAACTCTAAATAAGATTCTTAGACTAATAGGAAAATATTATAATAATTATCTAATATCATAATCATAATAGTCTCCAATACTAATAAAAAAAATTAATTATTAATTTAATATTTAAATATATATTTATGAATATGTGTTTAAATATATATTAATTACATCATAAAAGAATATATGTTTGTGATGAAAAAAGATTTAACCATGAAACTCTAAGAGGAGGGTTATATTGACTTTATTTTAAGTAATATATTTATGTATTTATTTTTAAATTAATTTTATTTTTCTAAATATCATTTAGCTTTGGAGTTATTTGATATTTATTTTTAAGATTGGGATGCTCCCATAGTATTTGGAATGTTTTTTTATATTGTATCTTATATCAATTCTATAAGGACTGATTATTAATAAAAATGATTTCGTATTTTTATCAACAAAAAAAAAAGGGGGGGGAATTACGGAATAATAGGCTGTATATTTCTTGGTAAATTTACCAAAGTGACCTTATATGTCTCCATTTGGTGTCTACAAATCAACCTTAAAAGACGTTTAATTAACACATGTACGTTCATGAATTTCATTCCCTTATAGATTATTAGCTCAGGAGCACGTCCTGATTCGAGGTTTTCTTTCTTAAGAACATTTTTCCAAAATATCGATTCAAGCAATTTCTACCATGAATTAATTTTCAACTGTTTTTAAGAATCAAATTAATGTTTTTTTCCTTCCTTCCTAATATAAGAATTTTCTCCCCTTGTATCTTGGCTCATGTTTTTGGTGATGGAGGTAGGACATTGATATTGTTACCCTTCTTGTTGAAAGATGTTATTGTCCCCTTTGTCTGGATGCATCTTTAGATTTCTTAATCACTTTAATTTCCTATTTATCATGTACCACCCAAGAGAAACGATGATTTTATTTTTCAATTTAATTATATATATGTGTGTGTTATGGTCGGTAGGGTGAGCTCAAGGGACAGAAATGTATAATGAACATAGAAATATGAAAAAATTAATATATTTAATCATATAATGGAAAGATAAACTCTACTAAACTCTTGTGAAACTTAAACCTCTGAAATTGAACTAAACAATTTTAAAATTTGCAAGAATTATTTTTGTCTAATGTGTTAGGAGAGGTAAATACTTGTGCATATTTCAAAAGAAGACTTTCACTTAATTATAATAATGGGGAATGAAGATCGAGACATTAGGACTTTCAAGTTAAACTTGGTAAATTCAAAGTTTTTTTTTTTTTTTTTATGAAAAAAAATAAGAAATGAGTTTTGAAAATGAGAATGGGTGTTGCTAATTAATTTTCAAGGCTCGAGTCCATTGGGGAAGTGCATTGGATTGATAGTGATTCTGCGTCAGAATTCTACAAGTCTTGTGTTGTTCGATGTTGAAGGTGCTCGATTGGACCAAGTTGATCAATCGGGCAAGCAAACATTCGGTTGATCGACCAACAACTTTCTCAGGTATCTTGGCATTGAGAGTTTTAGACACCTAGGGTCGGGTATGAGTGTAAATACTTATTGTAACTCAATAGAAGAGGTGAGAGCCACACCAAAGTAGATATGCGAGAACTAAAAAACAAGAGAAAACTATTGTCTGCCATTCTAGAGATAATGGATGAGAGTGACTAGCTTCTTCCTCTATTAGTTTGTTATCTTTGATTGTGAGTGTTGTGAGGCTCCGTTAAAAGTTGTGTGCCTTCAAAAAAAGAAAAAGGGGGTATACTCACTAAGGGCTCGTGTTGTAACAACTTATGTTTTTAAGTTTTATTTATTTATTTATTTATTGTGTGTGTGTGTGTTTGAAGTTAGTTTTATGTTTTCTAATTTATTTTGAGGAGATAAAAAAACTCCTTTGATATAAAGTTCTGAATTTTTATTTCATTATCTCTTAAGTTACAACAAATAAAAAAGAAAAGTATTATTGCAATATGGTTTTTAAAACATTTTTTTAAGTTTTAAAATGCAAATAGAACTAACTTTTAAACTAATTTTGAACTTAAAAATAGAATTAATAACTAAACAACACTTATTTAAAAAAAAATTGAGTTCAAAAATTGAAAGATAAAAACAAATTCATTGCTTATGCTCCTCATTAATCATATTTATTTTTCTCTCTATCAAGCGGGGCGGATCTGTACAGTTTTGAGGAGAAGTACATGCCCTACCTCAATTTTTAGCAAATAAAATTTTAGGTGTAATATTTATAAAATTATAGATAATTATATATACAAAATATTACTGTATCCCACCTAAATTTCAAATTTTAAACTTAATATTTAATAACTCAATACAAATTTAATAATTTATACATATTTTTAATAATATAAGATATATAAAATATATATTTTGAATTAAAAATAATTAATTATTGAAAAATATTAAATATATTTTTTATTATATATGTATTGTTCCTTTTAGACATAAATTTTCAATCCGTCACTGTTATCAAATATTGAATATTTATATTATTTTTTTAAATAATTATATTAATTTTATATTTTATTGAATCGGTTGCCAAAAGATATCTATCTTGACTGAATCCCATTAAATCATTGTGTTTGCTTTTATAGCTTTATTCATGCGTGTTTGCATTGTGTGTTGATTCACTGCTAATATTTTTCGAGTTGATATTTTAGTTGGTGGTTAGATTAATAATAGCCTAACTTCAGAAATCATAACAAAAAAGTAATTTAAAAGCACTTATTTGACATGGAACAACTTTTCGAAATTTGAAAGCAATGATCTCTTAAGTCAGTCAAATACTATGTATGTTAAGTGCATAAATCAAGCATGGAGCTATGTATCAAATATGTTGGAAATTAATATTATTGGGATCAAATTGGACCAATTAACGAAAATAAAGGGATAATAATAAAGGAGAGTACTGATCATTGTGCATTTAATGCCTAATTACACAGGCATTCAGGAACTTCTACCTTTTAAGAAGCTTATCACATGGTTTGGGACCCTCCATTTTCAAAACTATTTTTGACCTAACTTTTCATCTAAAGTCCAATAGACGCCTCCAATTCCCTCTGAGCTTTCAGATATTTCAACACTACATCTCCACTAAGTTCTTTTCCCCCCCTTTCTTGGCTTTCTTTTTCAATGAAAATTGACATTGCACCATTGCTTTAATAGGGATCAAGTTAAAGTTTATATTGATAGAATTAGAAATAGTATATGTAATTACTTCAAAAAAAAAAAATAGTATATGTAATATATTGAAATCATCATGATGAGCTGGGATGTAACTAGAGATAAATTAAAACTTTAGGGTCCAAGAAAAAATGAAAAAAAATTTAAGCCGATAAGATAAGCATTCGATTTTTAAAATTTTTTTTTTATTATTATTATTATAAATGACCCACACCCCACATGAAAATCAAGCTTATATCCATTAGTATACATGGGCTCATTTTATTAGGACTAAAGCAATTTATCTACATCAAGCTTTCTTGTTACACCTGTCACATGAAAGTCTTTTTAGCAAAGTAGACCAACAACTTCCTAGTCTCTATTCATAAATCCAGTGCCATTTAGGGATTAAATAGGTGTTTCTGAAAATTTGACCATAATTGTCTTAAATTTAATCATGTCCGGGTGTCAACTGTCAACCATGTCATATTTTACGTGTTTATCAACGCAATTTGAGTATATATATGAAATCATAAATTTGAGGTTATTAAAAAGTAACAGTGATTATTAAAAAAAAATTTGGCAACAATTTTCTTCTTCGTACTCTCAAATATAAACAGTGATATGAATAAATAAATAAAAAAACTGACGTTATTTTATCTCTTTTTTTATAAAAAAAAATATTTATTAGCTAAAATCAACTCAAAGTAGCTTATGCATTTTGTGTGTGTATGTGTGGATCTAGCAAAAAGAAGAAAAAATATATATATTCAAGTGCCCCATTAACGAAGGTGATACATGTAACCAAGTTCTTGCCTGAAAAGCAGAAAAAGAGTGAACAGATTGCAATAATTCTAAACATGGAACTTTCAGGTTGAACCTCACACTGGAAAGAGATTCGAACACAAGAAGATTGTGTTCTTTCCATCCCCACCCTGATACTCGTTTATAATACAATTTTTGAATTTGTCAAGGGGCACTAGAAAATATAGAAGCAGCTTTTAAGTTTGATCCGGTAACATCACTATGGTAAATTATTCTTTGTTATAATAGGGCAAAAAGAATTCAAACACTAAATTAATCAAACTGAATTCCGATCAACACACTACAATTGCAGGCACAAGTTAAATTATAGCATACTAACCTTAAGTAGTTCTTAGCAAAAATAAAATATGAAAAATACTTGCCATAAGTAGGTAGAGAAAAATTTCAGCTCCACTTTACCTAGCAGTTATAATATGGCCCCATCCCCTACCCTAAGCTCAAGCTCTTTGAAGGTTATTCCAACAGAAGTCTTCCCAGTCCTACATTGCCAATAACTGCAGCAAAATCAGCTCCGTTCCATTGTTTATAGAGTTTTTCATCATCGTTGTGGCCAGAAAACACTAAAGCAGTTCTCATACCAAGAAATGACATTATGTTCGAGTATAAACTGTAGAAGCAGAAGTTCAGATACTGGGTTCACATTCCAATCCAAAGAACAGAGCTGAGACAGTCACACTCGATGCAATCCAGGCTAAAAATCAGTAGTCCTTCCTCAATTTAGAAACCTTAGCACCGACATCAATTAGGTAGTAAGAGTCCAGAAAATAGGAAGCTTATTAACACCAAAACCGGATCAGCATGCCTCAAAGGCTATATTTATTAATTGTCCAACTCAACGAGTTGAGCCCTTCTCTCAGCAGCTTTCTTCCTGACAAAGATTCCCCATCTCAGGGCTGCCTTGAGCTTGAGCCACCCAACAACAGCCTTACCAGAAGAACGAGATCGTTCGTCATCGAAGTTGTAGTTCAAAGATTGAGTGCGCATGAATGATGGATATGGGTTTTCATCTTCAGTAACATTGAAGGGAGCATGACTATGTCCTCCTGTGTTAATAATATGAAGCAAATGCTGCATATCTTCATTTTCAAGCATCTCATTGCTCCTCATACGGATATCATCCTCTGGGAAGAAGTCTTCAACCCCCCTATAAAAATTAAGATTGGATGAACCAGCATTTTGGAAGCTTGATGTGTATGACTGTGGTGGGCCAAGAGCAAGTGTGTTTTTATTTCTTTGAAGCTGAGTTGGGTATGAAGTGCTTGACAACTGATTCTGTAAAGGAAACGATCCATTACACTGCATAGGAGTACTGAGATTTGCATTATGTTGTTGCATTGAGAATCTTCCATCCATGCTATCATTGTAACCTGCAGAGAGAGGGGACCAAGTTCAGTCAGAACCACATCCACATCAGAGATGTTAAGTGTGAAAATCAGCTTCTTCTTTTTCAAGTGAAGCTTTAAAAAGTACATAATAACTTTCGATTATAGATTACAAACAAGATTTCAGTGAAGAATGCAAAATACAGACATCAATTCAGCCTAAACTATTCTTGTTCTTGAGCCATTATTGTAATATCCAAGATCTATACGAATATTTCTTCAATCTGTACACCTCAGAAACATTCTCAACCAAAGCCTATCAGTGTATTGTCTCTAGAAATAAAAATGAGTGGAATTTTTCTAAAGTTAGGTTGCAATGGTATCACAAGCAACCAACTTATTCTTCATAGTAATGAACACAAACCACTACCCATTAAACTTTGTAGCCAAGAGCAGGGTGTTTATTGGGGAATGGATAATCCTTATTCAATGCTTTCTTTGAAACATATAAAGAAATTTTACCTTCAATACATAGGCCTAAATCTATAGGGGGCTGCTCTGAAGGAAGAGGAATGGGGAGGGTTGACAGTGTAAACTGCTGTGCGAACGAGTTGGAATAATCATGTGAGGGCATTGGAGCCTCAATTTGAGAAACATCTGAACTCTTTTCCTGCTTAAAGCTCAGAAGAGACTTGCCATCATACTCCACAACATGCATCCAGTTGTCATATGCCTTTTTCACTAAAGTCTCCACACAGACCTGTAGGTTTTAGAAAAAAAGTAGGCTTTTCTTTAATTTCATTAAATTCAACTTAGATGCACTTTTGAAAGAAAATAAATCTGGCATCCAGGATGTAACCAGCCTTAACATAATTTATATGGGCACGATAATATATCTAAATTATCACAGTCCTGTTAGTTAGCAATGCTTCTGTTGCTTAAACTGCAATAGCTAGTTGTTGTAAACTAATGTCTTAAAAGGTTACTCAATATGAACAATCAACTCAAAGAAAATAGCTTTGAAGAGGTAATCCTACTGTATCATAGTAAACTATGTAACACCAAGCACCAAAAGATGGGAAGTATCAACATATCAGAACAAATACATGTGTAATATTCTTGGAAAATAAAATTACAGATGTAATAGAATCATAGCAACAACGAAAACAAATTTACCAATGCAATAGAATATCAAAGAAGATAATTAAAAAAATTAATACAAATGAATATATAAGAATACTTACGTTCTGACTCTCACAAAGAGAATCAGCCGAGTAATATTGCCCATTAGCAATTAAACCACTCAACTCATAGATATTGTTAAAAACAACTCCAACATTCCTTGTGTCATCAGGATAGTACACATAGAGTTTCCCACTCAGAACACAAGTCTTTGCATGTTCTACAAGAAGATCCCACATCTTATTGGACATGCCACTTCCAAGAATCTGCAACGATTGAACAAACAATTAGAAGCTACAATAAATTTTTTTCTTTCAATCGTAGAAGCTGCAATAATAACATGCACATATGATATGAATCTAAGAGCCAAAATACACATTCTTACATTTCGTAATCTCTTTGAGTCTCTAACCACAAGCTTTAGGAAGTCTTCAACTTTATATATTCCAGCTTCATTTAGCCTCTTGTGAAATGACCCATCTTTACCAATTTTTTCCAATCTCCAGACCTCATCATTTAGCGCAGGTGGATAGTGTTTCTTGTACACTATGGAGCATCAAAATGAAAAATGTACATATATTTATTTTTGCAAGGAGAAAAACACAGAAAATATAGCATGCGAATATTATCACAATTCGTCAACTCACATTCTCCCCTGTGATCCTTAACCACAAAGGCCTCCGTTTTTGCTTCACGTATACGAATGCCCTCACAACAGCCAGAGGCAACCTTCAACCCAAGCCTGAACTTCCTGCTCCTTATCCAGCTAGAATTGTCGGTAAACATCAAATCTCCAAGTGTTCCCACACCTTCCTTCAGTGTCAATTGTATATCCCCAGTTAATAATGGCCTCTTACCTTCACGCTCTTTTACGACATGGCTCTCAAATTCTTCCCGAGTCCAATTATCATCATCCTCATTGTTGAAATCACCTTCAAGGACAACAACATCTAGTTTCACATAAGATTCTGGGCATGATGTCACTACATGGCCTGTGCTGGCATCAATCAAGACAATGTGGATTGCTGCACCTTGCTCCCCTTCTACTTTACCACAAGTAAAAAGTGGTAGAGACAACCTGGACCGGAATTGCAGCTGCAAGTTTCTTCCATCAGGCCCTTCTAGACGTTTAGGAGAAGGCCTGCTATTTCTTACAGATCAGGAGAACATCCACAAAAAATGGAGGTATGGCAATGAAACTGAAAAAAATACAGGAATGATAACAACAGACATGTGCAAAAAATCTTTGATAAAAGAGGCTAGTACCTCCCAGTGAGTTTGGCAGGTCCTAGTTTTGCTAAAGCACGTTCCACCTCTTCACTCACCTGGTTAGAAATATAAGTGGTAGTCAATAAAAGAAACGTCATACGAAGCGTCAAATAAAACTGTGTCAGCACATTTTTTGAATTATGCTCAATAAAAATATCAAGAAATCTAGCACTGGACCCTCTTAAAGAAATGTATAATCAATCCAGCATATTACTTAAACCCTTTGGACAACCACTTCAAGAGATGAAGCAATAAAGTCAAAAGAGGTCTGCAAGTTAAATTAGGTAAGGCACTCAACTGAGAGGTGCTTTCAATATGAAAATACAATCCACTTCTTTCTTTCTGGCCAACAAAAATTATTATGCACAAAGGAAAACATATTTTTGATATATCACGATTAGCAGTAACATAAATCTCTAACCAAAAGTCAAAATCTACATTTCAGGCACTTTACTAGATATACTGAAAGAAATGTACATCCAAAGAAAGCAAAAGGATTTGACCAAAAAAAAAAAAAGCAAAAGGATAAAAGCAAATTATCAGTTAATATATAGTCATAGGCTAAAAGACACATCATTAATTAAGCAATAAATACAATGAACCCCTTCTTGGCATGCATTTTTTATGAGAAAAAACTACTCAGGCCCAATCACCACCTAGTTGTTTACATAGAAGAGTAAAATTCAAAAGAAAATTAAATTATCTTACAACTTTACGAAGAATAGGCTCCAAAGAAGAGCAAAGTTTTTGAAGACTATCCAGCTTGAGAGCTTCAACAATTACACTGCACCAGAGCAAACGCCTTATCAAAAACTATACAAAGTAACCATCATATAAGAGCATAACCAGAACGAATAGTTTTTAAAAATCAAAGTTAACTTCAGTTTGTGCTACTAAATAGGCGGGTAGGATATTTTAACATTCCACAATTTACAACAATAAATCAGAAAGATAAATAGATTCAAGGTGGTATATCAAACAAACAAATACATAGAACGTCATACAAAATGATAAAACAATAATAAAAAGTAATTTATAGATTAATTAAATAACAAACTTAGTATTTCTAACATAAAATTAATAAAAAAAAATTATAAAAACTAAAGTGAGTGCCTCAATCATGCCCTGATAAATTCAAAATTATTTGATAAGTGAGTTTCTTAGCTCTAAACTTATGTCACCAACTTATTTTATTTGCGACAAAAAAAATCATGTTAAGATCAAATTTAGTGAGGAGTATCCAGCTATTCATAATTATACTCTCTAAAATAAGTCAACAAAAAAGAGCTCGGTTAAGTAATCTATATTTTCGCTCACAGTATATCTGTCAAATACATTCAAATGAATTGAGATTTTGTATCTCTCAGTTGAGAATAACTGCAGAAGTAATATATATAATCGTACATTTTAGTTGGCATTTGCACAAGATTTGAGTAAGCCTTCATGCTATACTCAATAAAATATATTATGAAAATAAAAAAGATAGAACAAATTTAATCACAATTTCGATTAGAAGAATGAAAGAAAAAGTTGAGTATACCTAGCTAAAGCAGGCCGCTTCCTATCGGGCTGACCTTCTTCAGCTGAAGATGAATCCAAAACTCGCTTTTCTCGCGCCATGCTGCTCGATCTCTCCATGAACGTTGTTTGCATTTTCACCGTGTACAATCTCAACTTTTACGTTTGGTTGCCAAGAAAGTGTATAACAAACAAATAAACCAATTGTTTTACTCTCTACGATCTAACCTCCAAGTACTTCAATTAATATTCCATTTCCAGGAACAAACATTAACCGATAAGGAAAAGCATGAAAAAGAAAACTAGATAAAAAGCCAAACCAAATCAACACAAAGCAAATTCTCTCTTTTACTTTTCTTTTGAAAAAATTCTCTCAGTTTTCTAAACAATCAAACGAAGCTCAGATCCGAAATAGAACGAATTAGTGCTCTTTTCAGCTTGAAATTATCTTTTTTTCTCGTGGAATCAATCGAAGGAGAAAAGCAAAACAAAGTGAAAGGAAAGGATAGAAAAAAGAGAAGAAAAGCGGGAAAGTTGAACACTGAGAAAATTTGGAGGGGCTTTAAAGAATCTGAGAAGCTTCGTCGAATTGTCTGCGACGTTTCTCGCTAGCGTCTCTCAAACATGTAAGAGGGATTGGCCCTTTTTTTTTTTTTTAATTAGCAAAAATAATATATTAAAATTAATTTTAATAAAAATATTATTTAATAATAAATATTTAATATTAAATAAATTTAAATTATTATAATTTAATTAAATGATGTTAAAAAATAATATAATTATAAAAATATATAATTTAAATATGTATTATTTTTATTATTATAAATTTTTAAATATTTTTTTTTCTTCCAATGATTTTTTTTTCTTTCTTTTATTTCATTTTACAGTGACGACTTTTTTGAACTAAAAGTCCAAACAGTGGCCCAAGATGTAGCGGTGGTTGGATTGCGGATGAGATCTTTCGGAGCAGAACATCGGGTAATTTCCTGGCTGCTCCTTCAGTTGGAGTTGAGAATCATTTCAAATTTTCATTAAGGTTAGGCGGTGATCCAGTGTCCCAGCGTCTGTGTAATGTAAGTATGTTTTTTTTTTATTATAATTGCATTTTTTTTTTCTGAACTATCAAAAAGTTAAACCTAAAATTTATAATTTTATATATTTAAATACTAAAATATTTTTGCTATAAATTGAATAAAATAAAAATAAAATTAGATTAAGATTTCTATCCACCCACTAACTTTCGTTGATGACCAATCGGACATGACATGTGATATTTACATGTATATTTATACATAATATATTATATCTATTTATATTTTTATAATTTGTTACGTTCTCTTAAATATTTATATATCATATCTTATATTTATCTATATATATTTTATAATTTATAAATATAATTTTAACTTTATATGTAACTGGTTACATCTATCTCTAAATTTAAATGTAATATATTGCATCTATCTCTAACAAAATTATCAAAATTTCAATAAAATGTAACATATTACATTTAATTCTATATTTACCTTCGACCAAATTGCTGATAGAATTATAGAAGCTCAGGTGAGATCGGTGGAGATATACTAAGGGTCTTATAAATCTCATTTTATTAAAATTATAAAAGAAAAATATTTTAATCTATTTATTAAATAATTTAATATAAAATTATAAATTTAAGATAAAGTATTACTAGTTATAAAAAATTGATCTAAGTTATTAAAAATAATATTCTTTATAACAATATGTAATGTGATGTTAAGTGGTATATATGTATATGATTAAATTATATATTGTATTTAATTAAAATATTTAATAAAATTTATATATATTTAATTAAAAATATTTAATATTTTATAAAATTATATTTAATTAAAATTTTATAATTTAGGTATATTTAAAAGCCATAATTTTCCAAAGAATTTTAGAACTTATGAAAATTTACAATTTCTTTTCGGATCATAAATCCGAATCACGATAATGTATCATATGATGTAAAAAAAAAAAATACACTATTCCTTATTGTTTGACTACGAATCCATTGGTCCAACCTTCTACTAATCCAACAAAAATTATAAAATCATTTTAAGTTTCTTTTAGACATATTTTAAGAATTCTTTTAAAAATAATAATAAAAATAGCACTCTTTAAAACTTATAATAACAAAAATAACATTCCTTATATTCAAATTATATATTTTTACAATTAAAAAAATGATTATTACATCATTTTTTTAACGTATTTCAATTGAACGTCATTTAAATTGAATTATTTAATATTGAATATTGTCCAATTGAATATCATTAAATATTATTAGAGTGTTATTTTTATTATTATAAATTTTAAATGTGTTATTTTTTTATAATTTATTAATTTTTTTTCTTTGAAATAATACTCTACAATTACAAACATTAGATATGGAATTTCAAACCTTATGCAGTTTATAAGGAAACCTCAATACCGCCGTCCTACGATGCTACAACCTATTAATGTATAAGACTACGAGGAAGAGTTTAACACATTCTTAGCAAAATAGAATCTAGTACATAGGCTGAACAATCAAAGTTCAAATTTTTTTTTCCTTCTATTTTAACCCCTTATTTTTATTCTTCTAGTTAGATTCTCTCTCCAATTTAACTCACGTGCCCGAGCGACAAAAAAAATTGCTAAAAGCAATTATAGTTTTCTTGTAGAATGCAGATTTTTTTTTTTTATCTCTTAACTTAATTAGTTTTATTTTTCACTTTTTAAATAAACGATTAGACTCATTTTTTTATTTTTTTATTTTTTTTTTTACAGTGAAGAGGTTTTTTTCTCTACAACTCAAGTGTTCATAAAAAACATATACTATAACAAAATAAGATAATCCACAAGTTATAGTTGGGGGAGAGCACGTTAAGTTAGGATTCGTTTTTATCCATATTACTAACTGATTCGACATAACTTTGCTAGTTAAATTAAGAACTAAAACCAAAATATAAAAGATGGGTTATAGAATATTATACCAATATTTTTAAGCCAATTTGATAAATTTTGGAGAAAAAATAACAATAATAACTTCTACCAAAACTTATCATAACAAAAATAGCACCATTTAGTGTTAAAATCAAATATTTTTTCAATTAAAAAAATATCTCAATTACCTTTCAAATTAAATGGCGTCAATTTAGACGCTGAACGTAGTTCAATAATTTTGAGGTGCTATTTTTTTATTATAAATTTTATGGGTATTTTTTTTTTTTTTTCTAAATTTTGTTTGCAGTTTAAACCTATAAAATAAACTTAAAATATTTTGACTCTATGTTGTATTACAACTTTTTCAATAAATTAAGGAATGTTAATGCTAAATTATTTTATAACATATAATTAGAAAACGTTTATTTGCAAACAAGCATATATAATAAAATAAATATAAAATATAGTTACACAATCATACAAAATTCAAAAAACAGCTTCAATTTTTACTTTTAAACTTGATAACTTCTTAACATTGTTGAAAGAACTCTGTATGCAGGTTTTAATAATTTTTTTAACTTATAAATTTTATTTGATCAAATCAAATGCGATGAACATATTAATCAATTTGATATTAATTCCTATTAATTGAGTTAGTAATTATATCGTTATATGCTCAGGGTAGTGGCATGTATGCTATAATACGGAAGCAACTATCACTACAACAATATATACATTCAGGGACGGTTCTTTTTAAAAAAAATTCGGTGAACCGTCCCTAAAAGTGAGATTTTGGGACGGTTGGGCGTAAATTTCCGTAAATGACATTTAGGGACGGTTATTAACCGTCCCCAAAAGTGTTACCTTTCGGGACGGTTAATAACCGTCCCTAAATGTCATTTATAAGCATCCTGGTGGCCAGCTCTCGCGATATTCTGAGAAAACCCTAAGGAATTAATATTGAGCAGCCCCCCCCCCCCCCCCCAGCGCCTCCAGCCGCCCCACGACCCCCCCCAATGCCTCCAGCCGCACCCACGACCCCCCCCCAGCGCCTCCAGCCGCACCCACGACCCCCCCAGCGCCTCCAGTCGTCCGTCGTCCATTGTCTGCAGCAACGCGCGTCCAAGCAGCTCCTCCGTCCAAGCCACAGCGCGCTTCCACTGGTTGTGAAGTAAGTGTTTTATGTTTTCTTTTTTATTTTGTTAGCTGGGTTGCTTTAAGTTTTATTTAGTCAATTTGTTGGACTTTCTCCTTTTAAATTCTCCCGTATTCTTGACGCTTAGCTGACTGCTATCCGAAGCATCGATGTTTATGTTATGTCCTGCTTCTTGCGATTTGGGCGTGTAAAAAAGAGTTGCTATTATGAAATTCATACGTTTGGTTTTGAAGAAAAACTTCCTTTTCTGGTTTACCCCTGATACTATTTTTGTTTGCTCAGATATTAGGAAAGTGCGAGTTTTTGAATCCCGGAGGGAGCGTTAAAGATAGAGTAGCTGTGAAAATTATCGAAGAGGTAATTTACTATGATTGTCACTCTGCTTGTAGAGAAAATTAGGAATAGAAGTTCCTCATATGAGTCTTATGGAAGCTGATATTCTCTTAAATGGCAAACGTCTTCAACTTTCTGTCTACTTGCAACTTTTAATGCTTGCATGCATTGCTAACTTATTTATTGTTTATTATTATTTTTTATTTTATTAGGGAGTTTCACATTTCAATTGGCGTTCACTACATAATTATTTGAGGGTTGGCCCCTCTGTTGTGATTGTTGTCCGAAGCTTTTATGGGGAAAACTAATTATTCCTCTGCTCAGTATTGGTTCTATTCATAAATCTTAAGTTTTAGTAGTCAGCAATATCAGTGCTTCCTCTTTTTCTATTAAGGCTTTGGCATCTGGAAACCTTCTCCCTGGTGGGATTATAACTGAAGGGAGTGCCGGAAGTACTGCCATAAGCCTTGCTACTGTCGGCCCTGCTTATGGTTGTCAGTGCTATGTGGTTATCCCACTTCACCTAAGTTAATTTACAGAGGTTGTTTAAAAACTGATTTCTACAGGGATAAATAGTGTGAAAAAGGACTTTTTGAAATATAATCCAATCTATTTCTAATGATGAGGGTGAATAAATTTTGGGTCCAGTTCTGTTGAGTTTTTGTTAGTGTTGTCATTGCTTTTCATGGAGCCCTTTTCCTCGACTCTTCTTTAGTTAGTGAAAGATATGCTTTGAGGCATTATTTTTTGGTTCTATCTTTTGTAGGCACTGCTTTTTCATAAAATTGGAAGATCTTGGAGAAGAATAAAGAGCAAGGTGAGGTGGATTTTTGTATTATCTGATAATTTATTGTTTTTTAATTATTCTTTTTCAAATTTTTAAATAGCATTTATATCTTGTGATATAGACGAAAGTCTATTGTTTTACTATTTTGATTTGAATGAGTGAAATTGCTTGAGTTCCGCTGCTTGTCTGGATTCGAATCATTAAAGTAAAATTTTCAAAATTTTACTTTTCTGGTAAATTAATAGGTCAGAGCTTTTTGTGTGTGTGTGTGTGTGTGTATAGTAAATGGATTGGTGTCTTCTATTATGTTTTTGGGCAAAAGTTTCTAGGGATTAAAGGGACAATATCAACTTCAAGCTTAGGAAAAGATTCAACCAACTCTATGTATAGACTTGTTTTATTTTTGCCACCCTGTCCAGTATGTTGCCTAAAGGGGATAATTCAGCGATTCTGGCCTTCTCTAATGGGTAGAAAATGCAACATCCATGTTGGCAGTGTAAACCCCTCTCTGTCAATCTGTCTCTCTGCCTCTCTGTCTTGAGCTTTCTGGAGGTCAAGCTCAATGGACACCCCTTCTTTTATTGGTTCCTTTGGTTCTTGGACTGGATAAAGTCAATCCCAGGTCTGTAAATTGACATTTATCTATCTGTCTTATTTTTGGGCTAAAAGTATTGTTAAATTTATTATTTTCTGGTAATTGGTTTTTATTTTTGCTGAGTTCTTAATTTACTTAACATTGAAGTGCTACTAAACTATGGTTGTGTTCTTTTTACTATTGTTTTTTTTCCCAGGTTGAGAAGACTTATAATTTGTCTCATTCTGCAGATTATGGCTGATAAAAATTTGGAAGACAATGATATTGAGCCAGCTCCAAAGCTCATTCAAGTTGTTTTCCAGAACTGTAAAGTTGTTTTTTTTTTTTTTTGATATGTTATTGTCATTGAGTTTCTTATGTATTTCTCTGTAGACTATTAACTTGATGTTTTATGACATGACTGCTCTTGTATCTTTTATCTACGTTAACCTTCTACTTAACTCTTAATTGTGTTATGTTCTTACACTATTAGTTGTAATGCTCCTTGTCAGCCGGTTCAAAATATTTTTGAATTTTAAATTAGAATTCATACAAGTGTCCTGTGATAGCTGTAGACTATCAGGTTGGTTCACAAAAGTTATTGAAAAGGAGAATTGGGAAGCAATAATCAGAATCATATTTTCACTTATAAAAATTTAATTTAATTATGTAAGAAACTATTAATTTTGCTAGGTGGAATGTTCACAGACCATCTGGGTTACTCAAGTATGCTTAAAGTTGTTAAAATGGTAAACTTAGTTTTTTCTACTTGTATATGATCAGCATAATATTGAAATTAAAAAAAAAAAAAAAAAACATTTAGGGACGGTTATTAACCGTCCCCAAAAACCCCATACAAAAGTCTTTAGGGACGGTTACTGGAAACCCTTTAGGGACGGTTAATAACCGTCCCTAAAAATTTCCCAGTAACCGTCCCTAAAAGTCTTTTGGGACGGTTGTTACACTTTTAGGGACGGTTATATTTTACTTTTAGGGACGGTTAATAACCGTCCCTAAAAGTCTAACTTTTTGGGACGCCCGCATACGGGACGGTTACGACCCGAAACGGAACCGTCCCGAAATGTCTTTAACCGTCCCTAAAGGCCTTTTTTGTAGTAGTGTATATAACCTAAGAAAACTCAACAGTTCCATAATATGTGACTCTTTAAGTTTTTTTTTAGATCCAAATTAAAGTTAAGACAAACCAAACCATAGATACTTTGATTTTTAAAGTTCGAGGTTAGAAAATTCTGAAGCACCACTGTCTTGTAGTCCTTTTAAGCTTAAATCAGTTTTCTTATTCGATAAGACTTGCTACAGATCTGACAATATATAAATTACATTCTAATTGTTAAGGAATCGTTCAACAACATGAAATTCAAGTTTTCTGATCAATTTATGTTCTATAAAAAAATTATATTCCAATGATAATGATTGATCAAATTAAATATGATTTTATCTTATATTATTGTAATTATAATTATCAAACAATTATTGATTTTTATGCACATGAGCTTATCATCAATAGTAAAACTCTACTCAAATTATGATTTGACTAGAAGTTGTACACAAACTTTTATCTTCTTTGAGGCAACCAAAATGTCTGCATGGCTCAAAGTGCATGCCCCTTTCACCTGGCACTTTCGGCGCTATGTCACAAGATTAATGGTAAGCGTTTTAATGATAGTAAAATTGAGAAAAGTATATATATATTTTTTTCTTTTCTTATGGGTTGGGTTGTAGGCACTTGGCACAATTGCAAATGTTATGACAACAATTTAATTTTGGATAGTGTATATAATATCAAATATATTGTTTAGTACTCCAGCATAAAACATATATTTTCAAGTTATTTTGTTTAAAAATTGGTGCTAAAAAAAAGAACAAAATTAACTTTTTTATTAAATATGTCATATGCATATTTATAATTTTTGATATATATATATAAATATATTTAAATTAATATTTAATTAAAAAATTTATTCAAACTTTTTAAGAATATTTTTTTTCTTCAAACTTAAACAAATTTTTTTTAATAAAACTTAAATAAAATTTTTATTATCCAATTTCTAAATTTACACATTAGACAATAAAAAAATAATATTGAAAGAAAAAAATTAAAAAAAGTTTGAGCAATTTCTAATTAAATATTAATTTGTTACTTATATAACTATAAAAAAAATATTGTTATTTAGTTATACTTAATAAAAAAATTGAATAAAAAATTAATTTTATATTTATTTATTTATTTTTGCACTTTTTTCATGAACAAAAGGACATTAAAATATATTTTCTAAGTTACAAGACTAAACAACATATTTGACCTAAATAAAATGACATCTAAGACAAATTTTCTATTAATTTAACAATATTATATAGTATAATTAATTTTAAAAAAATTATAAATAATTTATATAAGAAATTGTTATTATCAGAATAAAAATATTAATGTTAAAAGTAATTTAAAATTTATATCATAATATAATAATGAGTAAACTAACAAATATTTCAACGAACTATCGCGAAAGTAATTACAAACATATTATTTAACTTTATCAAATGATAAAAATGACACTCAAGTATAATTTGTCTTAAAAATATACCAATGTTGTGACAAGTATACTACCGAACTCTTTATTATTAGTACCAATCTACCATCAAATTCATTATTAGTGGTATAAATTTACTGCCAAACTTCTTATTAATTATACAAATCTAACATAAAAAATATAATATAATAATATATTTGTACCAATAATTATACTTGAATATTATTTTTATTATCGATAAAGTTAGATGCTACTTTTGAAATTTTTGTAATAATTTAATGATATATTTATTAATTTATCCTATAATAATTTTGTGTTTTTAAAATTAAAAATATTAATTTAACACTATATTTTTTCCTTTAAAAATAAGTATACTCCTTATACATTATGATATTAAATAAACTTGTGGTGATTAGTTTTACAATGTGTACATTCAAAGGACGTCAATAAAACAAGTGCCTGTACCTATCGTGGGATATTTTAATTATTAAATGACGGCATGCAAGAGTATTGAAAGACTTGTGGACTGCAAAAATAGGTGGTTCACTTTATGGCGGCATGCTTCTAAGTGAAACGACTCTTCTTTCTATTATTAATAATAATAACACTTTAAAATAATATTATTTATATTTTTAATCATATAATTTTATAATTAAAAAAATAATTATTATATATTTTTTTAAACTTACCAAATTAAACTTTGTTTAAATTGAATATCAATAATTTAAATTAATTTAATTTTAAATATTATTTAATTAAATATTATTTAATATTTATTTATTATTATTTTTATTATTATAAATTTTAATTATATTATTTTCATAATTAAAAAAAACATAGACAAGTTCATGCACCTTTCATGAGATCCCATGATTCCCTCGTGCTGATAAGTAAGGGTGTTTATGGTTCGATCTGATTCTATTTGGTTCAATTTTTAATCAAAAAAATAATCAAAATGAATGAATCGAATATATTGCTTTAATTAAACTAAACTAAACTGTTGTCTAATAAAATTATTAAAATCGAACTGTCTAATACGATTTGGTTAACCGTTTTTTACGATTTTTATATTTTTTTCTCCAAACTTGTTAAAATTTAAAAATAACATAAAGAAAAAAAAAATCTTTTAAATCTAAACAAATAAATTAATATATATTACAAATATAAATTATATTAAATCCTACATAAATCATATAAACATCCTAAAAATAATCATAAAATTAATTACAATATAAAACTAAATAATTTTGTAAATTCTATAATAAAATACAATAATACATTAATTTATAAATAATATATTAAAATAAGTTATGGAGTTAGAATTTCATATTTTAATTATAAAAAGATATATATTAAAAATAATTATAAATAACTGTGAGATTCGATTTAAAAATTTATATAATTGAACCATTTATAAAATAATTTAAAAAAATAAAAATTAAATTAAATTATTTAATCTGGGCCGATCTTATTGAATTCTTTGATTTTGATCATTTAGTTTGATATTTAGACACCCTTATCCAGAAGTTATTGACCAAGAATGAGGCGAAAGAGTCGGTCCTAAATACGACGTACGTCATTTTCGGACAAAGCATATACGTCATCTGAAGTTTATCAAATCAAAGTATTATTCTTTGTACACTTTAACAATTTTATTAATTACTTTTTTATTAAATAATTATATTAATTTTATATTTTAATAGTTTAAAATATCACATCAAATTTATTTTTAAAATAATAAATAATTTTCCTACCAAATCTTTCTTCCTTTTTTATTTTTATATATAAAAAACATTTCACTTTCGTCATTCTTACGTTATTTTTTATTTTTATATTTTTGTTAATTTAAAAAAAATATCAAATATATATATATATATATGTTTTTATTTTTTTTATTTATATTCTAAAATAAATATACTTCTTATAAATAATTAATTAAATTTATTATGTATTATTTTAATTTTTATGTATATTTTTTAGTATATTAATAAATATAAAAAAGTACTTAAAATATATACTTTCTTATGAATTAATTTTTTTTATACATTAATAAATTCAAAAATATCTTTATAATAGACGCACTTTTTTTTGAATAGTTGTCTTCATAAATTTGAGTATGTTTTACTTCTTCTATTTTATATATAATTTTTAGTACAATTAAATGAATAGACTTTCTTATAAATTTTTTAATACAAATGAAAATACAAAAATGTTCTTATCATCTTTTTATGAATTGTTCTCTTCTAAATTTTTTTTACATAAATAACTATCAAAATGTCTATAACAAATACACTTATTTTAATTAGTTGTATTAATTATATTGTCTTTTAAATTTTATTACTTTTAATAAATTAATCAATATCAAATTCGTCTATAATAAACACTTTTTATCAATTAATTTTTCATGTATATTAATAAATAAATAAGTAAATTATAATAAATACATTTCTTATAAATAATTGTTGGGCAACATAAAAAATATTTTTGTTATTTTTATTTTTTTAATTTTTATTAGTTTATTGTGTATTAAATTTATATTAATATTGTACTTACATATTTTTTTTTAAGCAGATTTGGAGAGACATTTCATTAATTTATGCTTACATATTTAGTAAATGAAACAGATTAGGCTAATTTATTATAAGCGGATCATATTTATAAAAAACATGTCATATCTAATATCATTTATAAAATAATTAATTATTATACACAAGTATTAATTCAAAAATGTTGATATAAATGTTTATTTTGTTCGATCATGTTGCATGTTATTATCACACATATTTATCATAAAACTTATTTACAAAATTTCAAAATCAATTTTTCACCTTGTAAAACCAACTTTTAAAAAAAATAAAGAATTTTACAATACAAATTATTGCTCGATTATTAACACTCTTATTTATTTATCAAATTTAAATAATCGACTCTTATTTTTGCTATTTTTTAGAAATAATATCAATATTTTAAATCAAATATTAAAATCGAAACATTAACATAAAATATAAGATAAAAAATAAATGCATGACCTAATAAATTATATATTAATTTAAATAATTTTTGTAAAATAAATAATATTAATAATACAATTATATTTTACATGCACTGGTCTAAAATTAGTGGATACTGAAGAAGAGTAAAAAAGAAAGATTAAAGAATCAAATAATGGAATGTATTATTTATAAGTTGACTATTATATGAACGATTTTTTTTGAGATTTTTCGAAACTTCATTTTCGCTTATTTTTTACCCTCATATTTTCTTCATAATTTTCCTATGCAAAAGAATGCAATTCCGAGTGAATGTAGAGAAAAATCGTTCTTGTCTCTCTAGATTGCCTCAACTCCTCACCAACGGGCGCATCCCTTTGCTATCCAATCATAAACTATATAAAAATATTAATCATGGTAATAAAATTTAAACATTCAAATGATCTATAAATTGAATAAAATAAACTTGAATTCAATGAGCTATTATTTTATCACTTTGATACTTACCTTAAGTTAAATATTGTTGTTCATTTGATTATAGAAGAAATATAAATACTCTATATATAATGTACTTCAATTGAATTTTCTAATACTTCTATTCGGGTTTAGTACTTTTAAAGTATTTCAATTTTTACTTTAGTATTTCAAATAATTTTAATTTTTAACTTGAACATATTCAAATTTTAGTTTGTACCTTTTTGTTTAAGTGATACAATTTTTTCATTAATTAATGATTTTGAAATATTAATATCAATTTCTTATTTTTAAAAGGATATTTTTGTCTTTTCATATTTGAATTTTTTCATTTTTTTTTAATAATCTTCTTTTTAATTGTTTAAATTATTTAGGACATATTTTAAGCCATTTATATTAAGAATTGCTTTTTGTTTCTTATATTAAAATTTTGTATTAATTTTTTTTACAAACTATTTTCTTTTTAATTATTTAAATTATTTTAAGACATGTCTTAAGCTATCTATTTTAAGATTTTTTTTTTTTTGTTTCTTTTATGTCTAAAACTATTGTAATTTTTTCTTGTGCCAAACCAAAATACTTGAAAAACAAACAAATATCCCATTAGCCTGTTGAACATAAAGATGTACAATATATCAATTAGAGTATCAATCTTGAATTACCAAAAATGCCAATTTTCACAATTTTAAATCCAAAATAAATTTTGTATCAATTTTCACAAAAGATAAGCTCCAAAGTAGTCAGCTTGAATTAGATATAAACAAATCTTAACCTAAGTAACTTCTTAACATAATTAAAAGAAGATTATTAGTAAAAAAAAATTAATTATGAAAATACAAAAATACCCTTTTGAAAATGGTAAGTTAATATTAATATTTCAAAATTTATAATTAATTAAAAAAATTATATAACTTAGCCAAAAAAGTATCAGTTACTAAAATTTGAGTATTTGAAAGGTTATAGATGAAAATTATAGTTATTGTTATTTGAATAAATCCTACATTAAAAAAATATAAAGAGATAATTGGATATATAATTGGGATGATCTATTTCTAATATGTTAATTTTTTGGGTTGAAATTCTTGGCCCAACAATTGATATCAAAATTAGAGCCTAATTTATATTATGTGGGCGCACAAAGATGAATTCCTAATTTGAAAGTAGATCCATATAGGCAGAACACGTGACTCAAGTCTAAAAGAATAGTGTCCTCTATTAGATAGTGTTGAAAATTGTGCAATATTATTTTAAACTCAATTAGACTCTCGAAGTTTTGCGTGGGTTCTTTGGCCATTTCTTATCACGTGTTTGAACCCAATAAAGTATGGATTCTCATTTGATGGAAGCACCTTAATGGCTAGTCCTTAATATTAAGGTATATTTTGAGTCTAAGGGGAGCAAATAAGTTTTCGTTTGAGATATTAGATGTATGAACAAGTTCTACGTTAAAAAAATATAAAAAAAAAAAATTTAAATATATAATTGAGATTAATTATTTTTTTTAATAAATTAATCTTTTAAATTAAAACCCTAAGTCCAATAATTAGTTAGGATATCATAATGAAAAACTAGGATTAACCAAAGATACCGAACCTTTTATTCTATATGATCCAATTGAAAGGAAGATTATAACAGGCTTTCATTTTCCAATACCATGTCATTAAATACTAGTTTTCATGGATCCTAACCCACCTGACAATGAATGCATGGCCAAATTATTAATTTTTTTTAATATATAGGTTAACTTTATTGTAAAAATCTCAACATTACTAATACGATTTATTGTATCATAAATCTAATAATCTTTTATATTTTAATAAAATTTACTTACCAAAAACTTATCAATTTAAATGATTTTACTGCCTAGTAATACTATATGGAACTCTATAATTTGACCGGAACTATGTTTTTCTTTTTATTCTTTTTTATAAAGTCTTAATTTTTGCAATTATTTTCATGAAAAATATTAAGAATATATAAATTTACATCTATTTTTATACCTATATCAATTATATTATAATATATGATAAAATAATTTTAAAAAAACTTAATATTTTAAATGATTGTATCACTATAATGAGTATAAAAATAGATACATTAATTATAAAATTTCATGTTCTTTAATTTTTAGGAAAGAATCCTAGCTAGCTGTCTTCCAAGCCGAAAGGTCGTGGCAAATACCTGGAAATTCAGCTCAGGCTAAATTACTTAACTGCGCACACATCAACCGAACATCACTAACACAGAAGTGAGTCCAAATCAAGTGTCCAAGTCTCTTCCCTAGTCCTTATACCAATCACGACATTTGTACACATGTGATTCGCCTTTTTTTATAATTTTTTTTATAACAAAAATACAATTCTTTGGGACGAATTAAAGTCAAATTTTCTCAATTTATTCAAATTAACATTAATATTAAAAATATCAATAGTGATTAATATCTAAATTATCTCAAAAATATTTTTGTGCACAATTACGTTTTCATATAAATTAGGATCTAATTATCTTCCAAAAAAAATAAATAATAACATTTGTTTCCAATAGAAATTGTAAGGTAATATATTAATGTAAATAGAACCGATAATTTTTAACACGATCCATCCATGCAAAAATCAAGTCTAAGTTTAACTTATATAGGTTAGGTCGTAAATAGATTGACTTATTTAATTTATTTAAAAAATTAAGTTATAACGAGTTAATTCAGATAACTTGTAACTCGTATAAGTAACATAAATAAATAACTAAAATTATTAGGGTATGTAGGTAATTTTGTCTAATCTAATTATTTTGTAGGTTTGTCATTTGAAATATTATTAACATGATGTTTAAATTTATTTCATCTTTTATTTTCATGTTTTTATCAATTTATTGTAATGTATTGTTTAGTTTAATTTTATATGTTTTGATTATTGATCGTTTATAAAACATGTTTTTATTTATAAAATCTATTATATATACTTTTGTTGATTTTTGAGACTTTAGCACCTTGATTTTGATGTATCACAATATTTATGATTATTGAAATTATTTTTATTGAATTTTGGGTCTATTTAATTCGATAACTTTACTTAATTGACACATTAATCTTATAGCTATTAGGGTAGGTCTATTTAGTCCTATATTTTTAATTTTGAGTCAAGTTAGTCCAAATTTTTAAAAATTAGATTTTTTTTTAGGATAAAATTGAATTTCACATATTTTTTAAAACAAAAAATAATAACAAAAATTTCACTCTCATTTCCTAATGAACAAGTGATTTAATTGTTATTTTCTAATATGTATTGTAATTTTCTCTTATTTCTATTCCAATCTATTCATCTGTTTGGTTTTCTCTCTTTCTGCTATGAATTTTGTAGGATTGAAGTTACTTTGTGTATATTTTGATATTTTTATTCACTTATTAGAATTTGAATAATTATAGCAAATGTTTCATATTTTGAGAAATCTTAACAAACTTCTTTTACCATAAAAAAAAAAAAAAAAAACTTATTTTACTCTCAGTTATTATTAAGTTATCAACTATATTTTTGTTATTATTTTTTTGTTTAAAATAAAAAATATAAAATCTAATTTTACCCTTAATAAAAACATAATTAAAAAAAATTAGACTAATTTAACCTAAAATTAAAATTATATAACTAAATAGACTTATCTTAATAGTTACAGTACTAATATGTCAATTGAGTAAAGTTATAGAACTAAATGGACCCAAAATTCATTTTTATTTTATATTAGTTAATATTTTAACATTTTTTTTTTGTTGAAATAATGTTTAAATTAATTTCATTTTTAGAATCTAATTAGAATTTATCATTATGTTAATATGTTACATAGGTATATGTAAATACTTGATATAATATGTCAAATTTTCTTATATTATAAAGTGTAACATATATTATTTGATATATTTAAATGGATAAAATAGGTTAAGTTGGTCAACTTATTTATTAAATATGTTAGATTAAGGTTGTATTTTTTAACTTATTTAATAAATTGATTGAGTGTAGGTCAAACTTATATAGATTATGTTATAAACGGATTGATCATAATCTAACACGATTCATTTGTTTAACGCCTCTAAATATCAATAAATTTATATGTATGCTGAAACACTTAATAACAACAAATATATCATTATTCAATAAGATAAAAACTGATGATATTTAAAATTCAAAAATATATTTAGATAAAGGAAGAAAAATAACTAAAGGTCATAAAATGTAGTCTTTCCCTGTTTTTGTACAACTGCGAAGAAAAAGAACAATCATACCATAAAAAAGAAAAGAAACAATAAGATACGGTCTTTTTTTTATTTATTAAATTAAATATAACGTTTTCTCAAAATAACACCTAACTTGATATCTACCCTTTAATAACGGAGTTGAATTTTTGGCACACACATGTGCTATTTTTATGAGGGCAAAGTTAAAATTTTAATTTCTATTACATTTGCCCTAATTTCAGTCGCTCTTGCTTCTCCAAATTAGACGTTTTTCACAATCACCACCATTGATTCGATAAGGATCTTTGAAGATTTGCTTCCAGTTTCCTCAAATTTAGCCAAATGTTCACTCTGCAAGTTAGCAAAAGATGTAGTTACCAGTTTACTCTGCAAGTTCGTAGCAGTAACACTTGCAATTGTATGAGCTTCTTTAAGTATGGTTGATGGTTCATCTTTTCGATCGTATAGGTAGGGCAGCAAAAACAAGAATGGCTTGCCTTATATTAACTGCTAGAGAAACACTAAAAGGAGCGGGATGAATCAGCTGACGAAGGCAGAAGGTGGCAGAAGTGGGGGGTGCAAAGAAAATATTAACTGCAATCCTTGAGAACAATCAATTAGAAAAGCAAAAGCATTCAACAAGTTGAGAAACTGTTATTCATTTCACAACACATTACACCAGAACAGTCTGATATACTTGTATATGAGTATATATATTTTCAGAATTAACAAACTACACCTTCGTACTAAAACAGAAAGTTTAACAAACTAACAACTTTTGTGAATTAATCTTCTACGTCAGTTCTAACATCATTTAACGCAGCCACTTTTATACTTGCCTCGTAAGCTATCCTCGCCTTTGTTTCTGATTGATCTATTACACCAACAATCCTTATTGTAACTGGTGGTGCCATTCCACAGCAAGGTGTTCACATCTAACGGATAGGGACATACGGAATTGCTCCAACAATTTGAACCGGGTCTGGTGAGCGTAGCTCGGGCACTACTGGAGCGGGTTAGTGGTGAGCATTTTTTTTTTTCAAAAACCGACAAACTAATCTGAGTCTAGGTCCAAACCGAGCTTATATTTTTTCTTTTTGGAGGTTGGTTGGTCTGATAGGTCCAAAATATTATAAAACCGACCCTAATGGTTCAGTTGTAGGTCCGTTAAAAATAAAAACGACAAAACCGAACCGATTTACACTGTTATATATTAGTATATTTTTTAAATATTATATAATAAATGTTATAAAAAATAAATAAAATGAAGTATTAATTAATATTATACAAGTATACAATGTAAAAGTCTTAAACAAATATTTAGCTTTTGAAATCATGATTTTAAATTTAGGAGAGTGAGTAGTGGAGCATCAAACATGAAGTGCCAATAATAAGATATCATTCCCATATGGCACATAATATGAGCAAGGATAGTAGTTCTTATAACCGATAATAACACATCTGTATGCTCTAGTTTTTAAAAAAGTATTTATAGGGGTAAAATATTGTTTTTATTTTTTATTATGATGATAATTTTTAAATAAAATTATAGATCCAAAATCGCTAAGATAAAATAAGCTTATAAAATGACTTAATAGCAGACCTATCGGACCTACGCCTACCCCCTACGGGTTGCAAAGCGGGTTGGCACGTCAAATTTGGGAACATATCTTTAGGTGGCATATGAGGAAGCATGAGAGGCTATATGGTGGTGATTTTGGTGGCGTTGGATTCTTCTAGTTGAGACGAGTCTAATAACGGTATTTTGACTTAGATTTGATTAATATAAGTGATGTTTCGTGTGAACATAAGTTTATGGTGGTAATAGTTTATTGTGATAAATAAAGGCGAAATTTTAATAAAAATTTTAGAAGTGTTGAGAGACTCTGATACCATATTAATAATATAGAGGGATAATAAAGATAGAGAAAAATTGATATATTATATTGAATCTGTATGTTAAAAATGTATATAAGAGATCGTATTTATAGAATTATAACATGTGTACAGATATAATAATATAAGAAAAATACAACTTATATATTAACTAACATAAAATTTCTGAAGATGTAGTCCACGATATTCTGTAGGAGAAGGATGTCGTAATGTGGCAAAGCTCTCATTGACTGTGACCAGCGTCGTTTGAAGAAGAAAGAACGACTGCAGTTAGAAAAAATGCTGCGCACTCCATTGCTTGTCGGTAGCTTCCTTCCTCCCACTTCTGACAGTTGAATCACAAGTTTCTACCGGTTGATGTTTCTCTACGTCTTCGTTTCGTCCTTCACCAGCTGATTGATGCCTAGTCCGTACCTCATCTTAATTCCAAAATCTCACCAGACCATTAATACACCGTGTAGCAGAAAGAGTAAATGTATAGCACCATCGCAAGATTTGGCAATTGCTCTAGCAGGGTCTGTACTTGGCTGTTCTCCTGGATCTCCTCCTTACCCTGCTATACCACATTCCCACGCCACTTCTGAAGTAATTACATTTATGAATTTTCAGTAATCCTCCTCTGCAACTGGTATGATGTTAATTGCCCCAATTCTGAATATGATTTTTCAGTACTCTCCCTCTGCAATTCGGTAATCAAGACTGCAACCCATTCCACCTAATCATGACTTCAAACCACTCCAAATCGGCAATTAAATGTTTTCTCAGTAATCTCCTGAACTGATTTTCCTCAGATTGACGCATCAGTTCTCCATTTCTACAAGACTGCTCAATGGCTTCTGAAATGATTATTCATATAGCTCGGCACTCTTTCTCAGACAAGCAACGAGCATTTACTTTCCAGGTTATCACCATTATCCATCTTTTACTCTGGAAATTGCAATTCTATGCATCTCCCCAACACTATATAAGACATCAAGTTTCACTGAACTTATACCCATTGAAGTGTTTCAAAACAAGGAAAAAACATTGGTTATACACTTCTCACCTATCTTCGATCACCATGCCTTCCAACCTTCAACCAATCACTGCAAATGATATCACACAATTAGTTGAGGATACTAGAAACCTTACATGCCAGTTACCAGAGATAATCATCGATGAGGACCCAGACACTGCTCAGATATCTTCTTCACTCAAGCTGATGGGGAAAGTCATATCCAAATCAAACATTCGAAAGACACAGATGATTAGTGCCGCAAAAAAAGCATGGAACTTAAAAGGAGATGTTTTAATCTCAGTCATGGACTACCACAGGAACATCTTCTCGTTCACTTTCTCCATGGAAGGAGACCGGGATTACATTTGGGAACAGCGAATCTGGCATGTTAATAATTCCCTACTGGTACTTCGAACTTGGGACAACCAACTCACAATTCAGGAACTTGACTTCAGTACCACATGCTTCTGGATACAAGCCCATGGTCTGCATTTTGCTGGGATGAAGAATTCCAACATAGAAAAACTAGCCAAAGTGGCAGGTAAACTCATAGACAAGGATTCCGACGAGGAAGATTTAATACAAAAACATAAATACCTGCGCTTTCGTGTGGAACTTAATGTTCATGAACCACTTGCGGCTGGATGCCTTATTCCCAGGAAGACTGCTCAATATCCTCATGACAAACTGTGGGTGGAATTCAGGTATGAAAAACTACCTGAGTTTTGCTACAAATGTGGAATCCTAGATCATTTTACTAAAGAATGTGAACTGGAAGTTGCCACCACCTACATGATTAATGAGGAACTCTTCTCCCCTGTATTTGGCGAGTGGATGAAAGTCAGTGCTAACCAACCAGCCCCTCTAAACAAGTTTTGGCTTCTCAATCACTCTGTTGCACTACCACAACTCACCAGCTCCATCCCTTTCAAGTCTCAATGCCATGAAAAGTCCATTCCAAGGTTGAGCAAAAAGAAACTCTCTATTCCTTCTGAACCACCCATACTCAATTGTAATGTTGATCTGAGCTCTTCACAAGCAGTAACACAGAAGGAACCATTCTCTACAAAAATTGCTAGATTCCATGGGGACATACAGGACTTCCTCACTCAGACTCAAGACCTGGATCTCATCCATTTTGCCACAGTATATGATGATTGGTACTCGGCTGGTATATTCACTGATTCTGATCTTAATCTAAAATGCAGGTTATTAGCTCAGGCTATTGGCTTCCGTCTGGATTTTAATATGTAGGAACCCCCAAAGATGCTTACAACAACAAGAATTTTTCAGTTAGCTGAATATGTCCACAAGGGTATATCATTTCATGCCTCAGATCATATATCCAAAATTACTATTGCTCTCTTCCAATATCACCTGCTATTACAACGCGAGAGAGGCAATCCGCCCTTGTCTGACCAACATTCCCCAAAAGACAAGACTGCCAATGTTGCACAAATTGGTCCTTCTAAACGTAAAGCACCAGAAGACAGTCAACTAGCTAACAAAAAACCTTTTCCCAGCAACTCGGACCTTAACTTAGGTTCTGATTCTGTAATGTGTTTGAATGATTTGATATATCCTGGTTTTGGTAACTTACAGGATACTGGTTCTAGCATGCGAGGAGATAAATTTGGCTCTGGAAGAATTCCGATTGGTACTAGAAGTAATCCAACTCTGAACAATGCTGATGGTGGGGAGGCGACCTCAAACTTGCCCCTCGAGTTCCCATGAGAATACTTAGCTGGAATGGCCGAGGACTGGTCCGACCTCGTGCCAGGCGCGAGTTGCGCTTTTTGGTTAAAAAACAAAAACCGGACATTATCTGGCTAATGGAAACGAAAGCCCAGACTCTACAGGCTTCTCATTTACAAACCACTCTAGTAGGTTTTAACAATAGTCTTATTATTCCTGCAGTGGGAGTAAAAGGCGGCTATTGTTTATTTTGGACAGATTCTGTCAATATAACTGTGCATTTTGTGGGCAGTACCTTTGTAATTGTAGCTTTAAATGCTGCATTTGGAACTAATGAAATAATACACATGATATTTGCTTATATCCCACCTTATCATAGAGAAAAGAAACAAACTTGGATGGATATCTCTAATCAGATCCCAACTTTGAATGCTTACTGGTGTTTAATCGGAGATCTAAATGACATCACTCAGGGATCTGAAAAATTTGGTGGATTACCCTTTTACACTCAACCTGTGAATGAACTGGTACGCTTCATTGAAGAACAAGGGGCAATAGATTTGGGAAGTGTGGGCGGTCAATACACTTGGTGTAATAAGAGAAAGGATGATAACAGGATTCTTCAAAAGTTGGATAGAACTATTTCCTCAGTACATTGGCTAGATGCTTTCCCTAAAGCGATGGTCACCAATTTAATCTCTTATACTTCAGACCATCATCCAATCTTACTGAATGTTAATGGTATTCAAGAAACTTATCTAAAACGACCTTTCAGGTTTTATAAAATGTGGACACATGACTCTAGCTGTGAAACACTAATAAGGGAAACTTGGGAGTCTCAGACTCACAGTCATCTCAACACCACTGTGACTCTAAATTCTCTGGCAAGGAAATTTATCCGGTGGAACAAACAACATTTTGGATTTATACCGAAAAAAATAAAACGACTGGAATCTCAACTCAAAGATGTCCAACAAGGGCCGCCTACTACTGACACTGTGGCAAAGGAACGTTTGCTTTGTTCCTTACTTGAAGAACAACATGCTAGATGGGATTCAATGTGGAAACAAAAATCCAGAGAGCTATGGATACAGGAGGGGGATAGAAACACCCGGTTCTTTCATACTTCAACTTTACTCAGGAGGAAATCCAACTTTATTCACTGTTTAAAATTAAATGCTGGCAGAATAACTTGGGACCGACAAGAAATTGGTACTGAATTCTTACATCACTTTCAACATTCTTTCTCTACAGGCAATCCTACCTTCCATCCTGCACTCAACAACTTATTCTCTTCAGTAGTCACAACGGAGGAAAATTCTCTTCTCACAGACATACCATCTCATGCAGAAATCAAGAAAGCTTTATGGGAGATGGGGGATTATAAATCCCCCGGTCCAGATGGATTCCCTGCTGGTTTTTACAAGACGTACTGGCATATTGTAGGGGCACAGATCGTTCAAGAAATACAACAATTCTTCATCACTGGTACTTTAAATGCCAATTGGAACCATACTTTTCTGGCTTTAATTCCAAAAACTGCTGCTCCTATGCACTGCAAGGATTTTCGCCCCATCAGTCTGTGCAATGTTAATTACAAAATTATTTCTCGACTTTTGGTGAATAGATTGAGGGCAATACTACAAAAACATATATCTCCTTTTCAATCAGCCTTTCTCCCAGGACGTTGGATAGCGGAAAATACCATCCTGGCGCATGAGGTAGCCCAGACTATCTCTAGGAAAAATTCAGGTAAAGGTGGACTCATGGGGATCAAATTGGACATGGAAAAGGCCCATGATAGAGTGGAATGGAATTTTCTTATGCATATCATGGAACTGTGGGGCTTCTCCGACAAATTTAGACATTTAATCCTACAATGCATATCCACTTCTTCTCTCTCAATTCTGCTGAACGGCTCCCCTTTTGGTCGTTTTAAACCTTCAAGAGGACTTCGTCAGGGGGACCCGCTATCTCCTTACCTCTTTCTTATAATTTCAGAATGTCTATCAAGGTTGATCATAAAAGCAGAAGATCAAGGCTCTCTTCATGGTATCAAAATTGCAAGAAGAGCACCATCCATTTCTCACCTCATGTATGCTGATGATGTAGTAATTTTCCTGCAGGGCAATCTTTTGAATACCAACAGTATCAACACCATTTTACAGAATTATGGAAACTGGTCAGGACAACAAGTGAATATTTCCAAATCTGTCATCTTCTTCTCCAAAAATACTCACCCAACGCTTCAAACTACTATCTGCAATGTACTCCAAATTCAGAAAGCCGAAGGTAACATCAAATATTTGGGTAACTCACTTCCCCTCAGCAGATCAAAAAGAGAAAATTTTCAAGGCATAATCCAGAAACTTAAAGGTAAACTCCAAAGTTGGAAATCAAAACTACTTTCTCAAGCTGGTAAAGTCACACTAATCAGATCTGTCCTTCAAAACATACCCACTTATACTTTAAGCACTTTCAAACTCCCTTCTAGTATTTGGGCTGAGGCAGATTCCATAATCAGGAAATTCTGGTGGAATAAAGGTAATGAAGTCTCTCATTATTACACTCCTATAGCTTGGACACAACTTTGTCAACCCAAAGATGCTGGTGGTTTGGGATTCCGTCAACTTAAAGACTTTAATCAGGCAATGTTATCCAAACTTGCTTGGGATATGTTCAAGTGTCCAACCAAACCTTGGGTCAAGACTCTCAGTGCCAAATATGTGAAGGACATGGATTTCTCACACATCATCCCTCGCACCTCCGACTCCTATATTTGGAAAGGTATACTTTGGGGAAGAGATTTAATCATTAAAGGAAGTTATTGGCAATTAGGGCAAGGCACTTCTGTAAACATTTGGACTCAACCTTGGATTCCTGGATTACCTCAACAAAAACTCCCTACTTCAAATCACATCAATACGCAGCCAAATATTTCCACTCCGGCAGATCTATGCCACTGGAACCCTAATTTGCAATGGGACATTTCAAAGGTAAACAATTTCTTCCCTCCACACATTGCGAATTTCATCAAAGCACTTCCCCCACCTACACCAAATACACCGGATGTGCTTACTTGGTTCGGTACTGGTAAGAAGCATTTTTCAGTCAAGGATGCTTATCTTACACTCATCAGAAATAAAGGGGTCACTACTGGTATGAGCTTTTGGAAATTACTCTGGACAGCAAATCTACATGAAAGACATAAACTTTTTTTGTGGAAAATACTAAGAAACGCTTTTAGTACAAAGAAGAGACTCGCTCAGTTCATCCCTATCAATGATTTAACTTGCCCCCTTTGTCATCAAGAAGTGGAAGACGTTGCGCACCTTTTTATCCGTTGTGAGATCTTACAATCCTGGTGGAAACACTGGAATTGGAATATTATGTGGGAGTTCACACATAAACTTGATGTTTTCTCTTACATTAAGTTTCTTTTACAACCTCCCAAGTTCCTACTGCTTGCTGATTGCACTACTGACAATTTCACTTTGACAGCAGTCATTATGCTTGAACATATATGGTTTACTCGAAATCAAATTGTATTCGCAGCAGGACACATTGAAGGACCCACTTCGATCCAAGCCATAGTCAGAAGAGTTGAGGAATTCAAAAGGTTTTCACTTTCACCAAAACACTATGATCATACCCATTCTAACGAGGAGCCTTACATCCCTATCCCCAACCATTGGCAACCACCTCCTCAGAATGCGGTAAAATACAATTTTGATGCAGCCTGGAAACAAGGAAGAGCAACCATTGGTTTTACCATCTCTGACCCTCATGGGAACATTATCAACTCTTGGACAGATCACAGACATACTAATTGTGTAGATGTTGCAGAAACTTTAGCTCTTGAAGCAGCAATTACTCATGCATTAACAATCAAACATAAGGCAATCTACATAGAAGGGGATGCCAAATTTGTCATTCGCGCCTTGATGGAGAATGTTAAGGACGAGCTATCACTCACAGCAGCAGCAATCATTCAGCAACTTCAAAGTTGTCTCTCGCAGTTCTCAATGATTTCCATTCGATGGATTCCTAGACAATTGAACTATAGAGCCCATAACTTAGTCAAACCTAGTTCAGCAGTTGCCTTGAATACAGCCTCTTTACTGGATTCAATTATTATTCCCACCCCCATTCCTACCACCCCTACCCACAGTCACTAGGCTCCTGCCTATTGCCTTTAGCAAAAAAAAAAAAAAAAAAAACTCTTGTCATAAAATACATGTGACATATTTAAAATAAACATTAACATGTGAAATGAACTTCATCATATACACATGAAGTTCATTCCATATGAATGTACTAAAAATATTAAGTCATAAGAAATTCAAATTACTATATAAAGGAGGAAGTACTTCATTTCCATATGAAAAGTGAATGATATTTTAAAATAACTATATTATTTATATATTTATAATTATTAAAAAAAATGAATATTCAGAGCCACATTTGGGACAATAATCTCATATTTTTTAATATATTTACGTAAATTATATGTTGTTATGTCGTTAGTAAATGTGAAATATATTTATACTCTATCTATTATTATACTTCAACAACATAATTGATGCACCGTAACAAATATGTATTTGTATTAGACTGAACTATATTAAATTGTATTATAATTAATCTATACAGTATTTGGTAAAAAGTTATATAATATAATAAGATTAAATTGATTATATATTTTTTATTAAAATAATTTTTTATTTAAAATTTATTTAAATTAATATTTAATTCATTTTTATATTTTTATTACATTTTTAAAAATAAAAAAAATATTAATTTTAATTTGAGATAAAAAAAAAAAGTTAAGACATATAATTTTATAGTTAAAAATTCAGACAGACTAAGTTAATTATTCAGTATTATTTTAGATCCACACCTCTTGGTCGTACAAAATTTCTCCATAATTGTATTATTTTTATACTGTACGATACAGTCTAATTTTACTGCTAAATACATCATTGCATATAAATTATATAATTATAATATTTACTATAGTGTAACAAATATATCACAAGTGTAATGAGAGATTGACGTTATTTTAGATATTTTATTAAATTTGCTTCTTTCTAATTGTGTAATTATGTTATAAAAAAAATTGTTGTGCAGTTTTATAATTTATATGTATTGTTTTGAAAAATGATGTGTTATCCCAAAGTATATTGAATAATTAATTATCTATTTAGAATATGTCACTCGACAATTCATGAGATTATGTGCTATCAAATCTGCCTTGATAGGGTGTGAAATTACTTGCACAGAACTACAAAAGCACATTTGCTTTTCTTTTTTCTTTTTTGAAAAAATATTTTGTAGTCCTCTGTTTAATAAAAATTAGAAGTTAGTCATCAGTTTACTTTCATAGCAGTTTGAGTATATTTGTGTGTATTATTTATGCATCACTTTCATAATTATTTTACTAATTTTACCTATAATTTTTTATTTTTTCATAATTTAAATTATATTATATACTGTTTAAGTTTATTCATTTACAATATATTATAATTATAATTTAAATAATTATTTTAAATTTTAACTAATTATCTTGCAATATTCAAATTAAGTAATTTAATTATTATTCAAATTGAATATCATAACTTTTATAAATTATATGTATTAATTAAAAAAATTAATTTAAAAATATAAGTAATTAATTATTTTAATGTTTTATAAAATTCTATAAACAAATTCCTTAATTTTAATAGCTGCATTTCCATAAATTCCTAAAAAAAATTCAAAGTTTCTATCAACAGGGATATCTTCAACATTTTCATAATGTTTAAGTCTTGACATTTGGTTCAATATCCACATTTTAAACCTTTTTTACGCCCCTGTTTCTTCAGCTTTTATGCTAAGTATTACTCACGTGCAGCACAAGTGCAAATATTTTTATGGGTATTTTAGTTTTTTTTTTTTTGCTGAACTTGATGAGTATTTCGTTCAATTGACTTAAAGAAAGGAAAACAAAATTACGTTTCTTAAATAATTCAGTGTTTAAATAAATGATTTTATCCAATGTTCTGTTCAGTTGATCATGTACAAATGAACAAACGTTTTTTTTTTCCTTTTTAAAATAATATATCATTCGTGCATCTTTAACTAAAATTAATAAATTATATATAATTGAGTCACAACTTACTTATTGGCAAATAAAATACACATTAATTTGAAATTGTTAACGTCTTGAATAGGACACATGAATACTAGGAATGAGGGACCAGAAACACAGTTGGTCAAGTTAGTGCAATTAAACCTTAAAAAAGTTCAGGAGGTGCAACAAAACCCTTACTAGTTACTCTCTCTCTCTACACATGCTCTCTCATCTAGTCTTGTCTGTCTTTCCCTCTCTCATTCAACAAATACTTTTATCTATTCATGGAAGACCTACTAAGCAAGAAATTGGATCCTGGTGCACCCATTTTCACCTTTCTCTCTTCTCTCTTGCAAATTTGGGTTATGTGTTTCAAACCCTTCTGTTTGCTAGCAGAGGTTGGAAAATCTGGACTCAATGATATTTTTAGAAGAATTTGAGTTGTGTTTCAAACCCTTGTTCTTCATTTTTCTGAAAAACGCTTTAAAATAAGTCTTGTGAATCAAACCAATTATCATTTGATGTGGAAAAAAAAAATCTGCTATGAAATTCTAATGGTGCTTAAGAAAAGAATAGTAAAAGCTGGGCCAGATCAAAACATCGGGGAAATTTAGAAATAAAGAAGCCAATCCATCACCTGAAATGCCTCCACAGCCAAATCCATAATACCCGCAAGCACTTCTCCGCAGCTTAGCTTGTTAAAGACTGTAAAAATATGCTTCAGTGCAGAAACTCAGAAATCTAGCGAAACTTCATGTTATTCTTTCCCTTCTTTTTGTCTCTCTTGTTTAGGGACTTGGATTTAGATTTGTGTTTTGCAACCCTCTTGAAGGTTTTCTTCTTATTAACAGGTACACTTTGCTTTTTACGAGCAACATTTGATTGGCATAAGGGTGCCTGTAATATTTTTTCACTTGGATCAATTTCTTCATCACGAGAGATCTCACTGGTTGTTACCATGACTTTCATGTCACCATGGTCATAGGTGGTTGTCCCTATAAATAATAGCAAAAGCAGAACCCAAACATTCGTTACACGTAAGCACAAGCATTAGAAGATAAGAACTTCAAGTATAAAATTTTATATTGGATGAAAAATGTGCATCTTTTTTACTTTCTTTTCCCCTTTGGTTTTGGTTTAGTCAAAACTCAATTGAGAGTTCACGCACCCTGATATATGGTAGTCAGCAAGGTTTTACACCTCACTATGTAGATAAACAATCATAAAACTCAAATCATGCCTTGTTTTGGGGCTTAGCCATAAATTATCACTACTTTACAACTAGTCATATCAAATCAATGTGTTTCTTGCAGGCAAAAAAGAAAAGAATCTCGTAAATTCAATTCACTGACGTGTCTTGGGCATCTTTATCGTACCATGCCAGACGTATTGTCAATTTGCACCAATTGGTTTATGTTATGTGGATGGCAACTTGGCATCATAAATTGCATTCCATATAACTCTACAACATAATGACTCTAACACGTATATATGTCAAATATATGTTTGAATCCAGATACTGCATTCAAAGAAGTGAAGAACAAACCCGAAATTGATGCATGTGGCTCAGTATCCTCATCCTCCAACTCCTGCTCCTTCTCACTTCCATCAGATCCAGAACCAGTTGCCAGTGAATCTACACCATATACCATTGCTCTTTCTAGTTTCCTCTGCAGCAGAAATTGATCAATAAAAGAATGTAAGATATTCAGCACCTAGATTTTCTATTCTTTAAAATTATATAGAACAATCGAAGTCAACTCATCCATAGGATAACCCAGGAAAGGAAAAGAACAATTAGAGGTTAAAATGCAGGGGTTGAATATAGCGACCTACTCAACAGCAGAGAGTACAAACCCAAGGAAAATCCACTTGGGACATGACAGGTCACAAATTAACTATAAAAAGAGAGAGAGAGAGACAGGAGAAGATCGAACTGGGATGTCAATTGCTACGACTTCCTCCCTCCCACCATCCCCTTCCTGGTAACACAGAAATTGCATTGATGATTATTTTAAAACAAAATTGCAACTGACTAGCCATATTGCTGAAAGCAAATACCCTTGACAGTAGCAGTAGTAAATATCCTTTTCATTTGAAAAGGATACAATTCTTAGAATTAAAGAATCAGACATTAAAAAAATTAATTTTCTCAATCCTCCATGTCTATTCTGGAAGATATTAACAATCTTACCAGCGAGAAATTTGATATTGACACAAAAATTTCAGAGATTCAAGAAGGTTTATATGAAATATACAACATGTTCCCAGCAAAAGGCTCTCATGAATGCCATTTAGTTGCAGGAGAGAAAGAAACGGCAGAAACAAAACATACTTATTATTGGCAAATGACCTTCTCACTTCTATAGTTCAACCCTATAATTTTGGTGGCATTGGAAAGGACAGACATTAATGTTTCATGAATCCCTAGCACAACGAATATTACCCATGTTTAACAATTTGTTTGAGCTACATCATCTACAATAAGCTTTTACCATTGTAAAGGCGAAGTTAAGTTCACTTATGAAACAAATACCTATTACAACATGGGAAAGTGAGCCGCATATCCAACTCCACCAAACTATTGTTTAAATAATGACACCACGCAGACCAACAAGAATGTAGTGCTCCTTCTTTAAAACTTTACCTAGAGCATTAAACAGGAAAGAATCCGAAGGGGAAAAATCTACCTAGTATGAGCTATAGTTATTGACAAATCTAGTATGCTGCTAAAGTAGAAACTCTTTTAGCTAAGAAGGATAGGAATAACGTCAGTTTAATCTAGCTCCTCTAACAAAACCAGCAGTTGGAAACATCATGAGTTCCAAAAGAAATCAAGTTACTCATTGATATTGAACTAACCCATTAATTTCCAGAAGCAAAAAAAAAAAAAAACATGTTCCACTGAACTAAAAAAGAAAAAAAAAAAAAAGTATAATCAAGCACTGCCTAAAACTTCCAGAATCACCCTTTAGTTTTTGTATTTGTGGACAAACAATAAATCGGAGGAACACTCAAAACAACCAGCACCTATTCTACTCCCTTTGGTGATAATATTGATAAAAATAATAAGAGAAAAACAGTGGAAAAGAAGAGCAACAAAGAACAATTACCTTTTTACGCTCCTCAATACGCTTTCTTCTCAGTGCCTCTTCTTGTTTTTGTCGAGCTTCCTTTCTTCTCTTCTTCTTCCTCTTATGAAACCCAGTCACATAGTCCCTTCACAAACCAAATTCCACAAGTTAAAACCCCAACAAAATCTAGGGAGAGAATACATACCCTAAAAAACCCATCATGCGAAATAATGAAAGAAAAGTTTTAAGTGCAGTTGTGATTATAATGAAAGTGAAAACACCATACTTGAGATCTTTCTCATCGAAAGAGACAGAGAGAGACTTGTTCTTTAGAGCTCGCTTGTTTATATGGCGGAGACGGGACTGTGGAGCTGGAACTGGTTGTTCATCGACCCCGTCTTCCATGTCAGTCATATGACTTTGCTATCTCGTTAGGTTGCTGTCCTCTGATGGCGAATTGCTGGGGCTTATACAAACAGCTTTACTGTTTGGGTTCTTATGATGTTAGCCCATCTGGATCTATCAAATGGGTTAGGTTGGACCGTTGCAGCATGGCCCAACGTAGTAATGATATGGCAAATTCTATTAACATACCCCCTTTTTTCCAAACACATACCCCCACAATACATCCCCACATCCCACACACCCCTTGAGGGTATGTATTTAGGTAATATGGGGTATGCATTTAGAATTGGCCAATGATATTATTGTATGTCTGTTCTTCTTCTTTTTAAATAACAACTTGAACTTTTTTTTTTTTTCATTCATACGTAAAACTTATAAATATAAAAAAAATTCTATTATATTATTACTTTTATCAAATAGGACCCTTTAAAAAAAGTTTAGGCTATAATTTCACATTAAATTTCATTTAAGTTAAATTATGGCTATTTAAACTCAACCTTCATCTAATTAATTAATTGGTTAAACAAACAAATTTACAATAGAATTATTTTCATATAATTTATCGGGTAACAAAAATCCTACTAAAGTATAATTAGAGTTACAGATACAATACTTGTTTGATTAGCAGTCTAAAACTTACAAAAAAAAAAAAATTGACGGTAGATTTGTAAACCAATACTCTGATAGCAAAATTGTAAACTCAAAAACAAATTATTCATAGAAACACACAAAATCTTAAACAATTTCAAAGGAGTTTAATTATTTTTTCTATATAAATGATATAATTATTCACCTAATTTTATTTTTAACATTTATTAGTAAATAATATATATATATATTTTTTTAATACTGAAAAAATATATATATTTATTTATATTTATAGTTCCAACAAGTTTCTCACAGCAAGCAATACAACTAAAGTCAACTTTTATAAATTTGCATTTTAAACTTTCTATTTTGATACTTTGATTGTAATATCTGTTTTATTGCGTTGACATTTCCTTTCAAAACTATGCAGTAAAACAACTTTTGAATAATTCATTTCAAAATTCTGTCTTTCTGTTACTGAAAATCGTGGCGATATATAAGGACGGTTGTTGCCTTTCATGAATTTTTTGTTCTTTCTCACATGCGCTCCAGGTAAGCAAAATGGTGACAAGGTAGGCTAATAGCGTAATGGTTGCATAATTGTGATCCCTGTTTATTAATTAATTACCTCCGTAGAACTTTATATTTGTTTTTGTTCTTTTCTTCTAAACTAGTAGATAATACGTGCGTTGCACGCGACAATATGTACTACTTTTTTATTTATTAAAAATGATATTTTAAATTATTATTTTTATAAGTATTATAATTTATGCTATTAAAAAAAATATTAGTATTATAATTCATATTTTTTAAAATAAGTTTCGTAAAAAAAAAAAATACAAATTGAGAAAATATTGTAGTTAAGTAAATTCACATTATCAATCATTCAAACATTTTTTGTAAATTTAGAAATTGAAAGATAATTTTTGATTTTTAAGAAAATGTAAGATGAATCATTGATCTTAAAAAGTAATTATATTCTTTTGTCAAACATATTTTTTTAACGTTAAGGTAAATTTGTAGTAATTTTTTTTTTCTTAATGATTAATAAAATAGAATATTATTTCTTTCAATGATTGTGTGAGCGTGTTTGTTAGATGATAAGATAATATAATATAATCCAAATTATTAAAATGATAATTTGATAATATTAAGGAAATTGAATTAAAAGTAAATTCAATAAGGCAGGACAATAAAATTATAATTTACTTTTATCAAAGATTTAACAACATAATAATAAAAATTGTTTATCCAAATTCGAGTTAAAAATATTGAATACTATAAAAATGAAAAAAAAAAAATGGTGGAAAAATATCATACACAAATTTTTCAATCAAATTATTTTAATTATGAATAAACAAATTACAATCAGATTTAAAATTTTAACTTTTTTAAAAGAATGAAATAAAAAATTGATGTATATATGATCACCAAACGGAGCAATTGTAAATCATACTTTTGGTCTCAAGTATATGTTACTCAAGTTAGAAATATTAAGTACAATAAAAATGACAAAAATGGTGAAAAAATATCGAAATTTTAATTTATTTAAATATATTTACACAATTTTTTCAATCAAATTACATTAATTATGAATAAACAAATTACAATAAAATTTAAAATTTTAACTTAAAAAAAATAATAAAGAAAAAAATATATTAAAAAAATGATGTATATTTATGATACGAGCAATTGTGAATTATCCTTTTGGTCTTTGCATAATGCTCTAATCGATAACCATATGATATTTTTATTATTATTATTATTATTATTGTAAATAATTTAAAAATTATTTTTTTTCCTTTAAACTCTCTTTTAAGAGAATAGAAATATCATGATGACATAAATTAATACTCACTTTTATATTCACATTAATTATACCATAATATTGGATAAAAATATATAAAAAATTGAATTATTTATTTATTTTTCATAATAAATATATTAAATATCGCAATATAATTAATGCAGATATAAATTTATATATCCCTAACATTTATCTTATCTTATTTACTTAATTTGGAAAAACCAAAACCCCAACTCTTGCTATTCTTAAGCATCACCCTCTATTACACACACTCAATCTCTCTGCATAAATATATTAAGTGTCACATGCTTCTTCTATTTTTTTCATTCTCCTCACTTTACTCTTAAACATCTATATTAACGTTTTGATTTTATAGTCAGCCATGGTTGACCCAAATTCAAACATTCAACATTTTGTTTTGAAATTCTCAATATTGATGTGGCCATTGATCAAGTTAGGTATTCTTTTTCTCGTATTTCATTATGTGTTTATATACTTATTAAAAAAGAAGGAAATTTTTTATGATTAATTATTTGATTGAGATTCTTAATTATCCTCCAATCTTTTTATTCGGATATATTTGCTTAACTTTTTAATCGATTTTAGTTTTGAATTAATGTATTTATTAATATATAACATAATTTTTTTTTTAATTGTATTGCTTCTACTTTTCTTTTTCTCCAATATTTGAAAGGGTTCATCTTAAAGAATTTCCAATGTCCAAAGCATCTACAACGGAATATCATATAAGTACAAAAATTAAAAAGAGTGTACAAAATAAATATATTTCTTAAAAAGTAACGCTTATCTATATTTGAAATAAGGTACAAATTAATTATTTTTAATATTTATTAATTTTTTTTCTTAAGTGAGCAGTTTGCATTCAATTATAACTGACCCTAAAAAAACTTAAAAAGTTTTCTTTTAAATTATTTAAAAGGTTTATATTTATTTATCAATTTTTTTTTATTAATTATTTGTAGTTAGCAGTTTAATATTTAGCCCTTTGCATTTGATGCTAATTTTCAAAAAAATAAATTTTTTATTAAAGCTTGACATTACTATTATTTACATTGATGATTAGAATTTAAATTGACATTTTTTTTTACAGCAGTTTGCTCATTGTTGATCCTTAAGATTAAATCAAAAAAAGAACTTTAATTACTGAATTTAGAAGTACTTTAATTCATAAACAGAACGAGTATTTTAGTATGTTATACTTCATAGGGGTAAATTTGAGGTCATTTTTAGGTTTTTCTCTTCTAATACCCAAACTGACTCCGATATAGATTAGAGGGCATATTTGAAATTCATCACGTAATCTCACCTCCAACAGCTTACAGTTCTTGGATGAAAACATAGAATATTTATTACATATAAGAAATCAACCGGTTCAGAACAACAATTTTCAGATTTGAACATTACACATCATCCATTTCAAGCACACCCAAAATTTCCACTGAAAAATAAAAAGTATCCAGTGACAGAAAATTAAAGTAGAAACATTTTTTTTTTTTTTGTACCGAATCCTAATTACAAAACCAAACCAGATCTTCAAAATCTTTCATTTGAAAGCATTGAAAAAAAAATTGTCACTTTCACCTCCTGATGACAAGTCAATTCTCCATGGATGAGTAGTGAGCGCGACTTGGGCAGCTGCAAGTGGAGGAGAAAACAGAAGAGAAAGAGTGAAGCAGACACACCACAACAGCCAGCTTCACTTGACCACGCCTTGGGATCAGACGACCAGAAAGTTTGTGGGATAAATTATCACCATTTCTCACAACTCTTCTACCACAATCCATCTTTTCTCTTGTCTCTCTGATGGTATTCTTGTGGGATAAACTGGGTCGCTCTGTTTTCACACACAAGGTCAAAGAATTTAAAAACTTGTTTATAAGATTGGTTCTATCGTACTTGTGGTTGTGGGTTTGGTATTTATAGGACTATGGAGCAAAAGTAAGACACGTCTTTTTTTTTTAAAGAGTACTCCATTCAACATTTATCATTTATAAATTGGATATATTCATTATTTTACTAATTTTTTTCACTATTACTTTAATATCAACAAGTAATATTAAAATATTTATATGATTTAAATATTTAAAATAATTTAAATGTATCATTTTTTAAAAATTAAAATAATAAATATGTATTAATTTTAAATAAAATAATTAATATATTTAATTTATAAAAATAAGTTACACAAATGTCTGCTCGTTTTTTTTACTCATTTTTTCTAAGTGGCACTGGCTAGCACATTATTGCTCATTTGCTCATGGTTTTTGACTTGTTCGGCCTTCGGCGGAGTCTTGACGGACTTGACCATCCTAGGTTCGTTAGACCAGCACAAGATCTTATGATCTAACAAAAGCTTAAGATTTGTTTGGCCAAATAATCTAAAAATTATTTTTATTTTTAAAAAAAATTAATAATAAATTTTAATATTTAATCATTATTTTTAAGTTATTATTTTTTAAAATAATGTCGTTTTAAAAACAAAAAATTGATAACAGCTTACACTTATTTTCATTGTTCTTGAAAACAAAATGAAAACACGAAAAAAAATGTTGCTCTCGCATGAAAGATCATTATTTATGTATAATTCTTCTCGCATGAAAGATCATTTTTTCTTTGGTTTAATTATTGTCATCTCTCTCTTCATAAAGACTACGAGATGAAAGGTTTTAAGCCAATTGAAGTAATTAATTTTTAAAAAAAAAATAATTAAAAATAACATATTTAAATATGATGTACAATTTATATATTTTTATTATTAAATAAAATTTATCACATTATTTTATATTAAATTTCATTCAAAATAAATTACGATTACTTAAATTCGTTCAATTTTAAATTATGTTAAATTTAAACTCATTTAATATTATTGTAGAATTATTTTTTAATTTCTCAACTTTTTTTTCCTAATAAATAATCTACTTGTTAAATAGGTCAAACAAGAAATTATAACATGAACACGATACAATACAAGGTAACATAACACGAAATTCCATAACCTAGATAAAATGCAATAAGTAAAATTTTTTTTCGAAATTGTTGAATAGAAAAATTCACAAATACATGTGATACTACTTGATTGATCCGCATCAACTTTAAAAAATCGAATGCATATAATCAATATCTTTAATAAATTAATTTTAAAATAAATATTAATCAATTCATATCTATGAAGATCAATAATATACAAAATAGTTATATATTTTTGTTTTTAATTGTACAATTATATAATTATTGTAAAGCAATATAATTATATAAAAATGATGATTTGAAAGAGAAATTATTTTATATAATTTATTTATGTAATAATTCAATTTTTAACCCTTTAAAAAATATATATATTTTTTGAAGTTATAATAAAAGAAAATATATATATATATATATAACACAAATAACATATATTTTTTGTGTTACATAAAAAAAAAAAAGTACAAAATGTAAAGGAGTTAAAAAATAATAATTTTTAAAGGAATTATGGTACAAATTAAATAAAAAAAAGTGGCTAAACAAGCTCAATGTTATAATATTGTTTAATATATTTAAGTTTTCGAGGTTATTGATAAATGTATATATATTTTGAGAATGAAAATAATTTAACCTTGAAAATAAAATTTAAAAATAATTTGGCCATACACTTTAACAAACATATTTTAAGTTCTTTGTTATTAAAAAAAGTTATTAAAAATAATGGCCAAATAAACTAATTATTTTTTAAAATAAGTGAAAACTATTTTTTTAATACTGATATAAAAACAATTTTAAAAAATAATTTTCAAATTAAATGACCAAACACACCCTTATACTTGTATAAAAAATACTTATAAAATTTGACGCAATTATCAATTTTTTTAAGAGTTATAATCCTTTAATTATTTTTATTTTTATTCGTTAAATTCAAGACACAGTTTTTTTTATTTAAAATTAAGTATTATTTTTAATTAATAACTTTAAATTTTCCTAAAACGAACAATTAAAATTTAAAAACAAACATAAAACTTATTAATCTTTTTCGTTTTAAAATTTATACTAGTTTCATTGCACTTTATTTGAATGAAGTCTTCTTCCTTTTCATTTATTTATTTATTTATTTATTTTATGTATTATTTGAATGATTCGATGATGTCAATTTAGATAAAATCAACTTTTTATATATTAAACTTATTGAAGTCTACTCTGTATATTTACAACTAGGTACATTTAATATGCCATTCATTTGTGCTCAATGAATGGTTTATGGAATTATAGTTGACAGAAAATGCTAAGTTAATCTGAACACAACTAGTTGGCTACTAACATGTAACGTTAAAAAATCTATATATTAATTTGCTTTGGTGAAAATATAATTTTTGAACAATTAAAATGCTACTTTTTATACCATTTTTTAATATTTTAGTATATTATTTGTATAATTATATATTAAAAAAATTATACTATATATAAAATTCAGAATCATGCTTAATATTTTTTTGTCAAAATTATTCCTATATTTTAAACAATTGACATTAATTATTTTTATTTATTTATTATTATATTAAATAAAGATTAGTCTAAAATATGATAATTAAATAAATATCATATTCAAGAAGAACTTTATTTATAAGATAATTATTATATATAATAATGACATAAAATTATTTTACTTTCACAATTAATTTCAAATATATTATAAAAATTTACAAAAAAATTAAAATAAGTAAAATAATTCACTTACAACGCACGTATTTCTATGTTGTTTATTACATATAGAGTGATAATTATGAATTTTTCTAATTTAGGGCTTAGATTTTAGGGCATATGAGTTAAGGTTTAGATTTTAAAATTTAGATATTAGGGTTTAGGTTTATAAAATAATTAGTAAAATGCACGTACTTAACACATATTATATTTTATATTTATATTTTAATTTTTTTTGTTATATTTTTGTGATATTAAAGTATATATATCTAATAACTTTTTAATAAATAAAGTACTACATATTCAATGACTACTTAGTTCCAAAAACAAATAAATAAAATTTTTTTAATACTTTTTTATTAAATAAATAAAATTAATAATAACGATAATTTTAATAATTAAATTTCAATACTATTTTTCAATCGTTATTTTAATTATGTTGTTTTAAAAATAAATATATACTTTAGCTTATTTAGAACTTCTTGTTAAAAAAAATAGTAAATCATAAATAAAATTTTTATGATATTATTTTTACAATAAAATAATTCATATAATCATTATCATTAAATAAATAAAATTAATATTAATGAATTTTTTTAATTAAAGAAAATATTTGAGTACAAAATCATTTAAAATGATAAATAACATATAGGCAAATATATAATTTAAATAAGTAAAAACAATATAATGAAATTTTTTGTAATTAAATTTATGTATATTTTTTTTTTCTAATTTTTCATTTAATTACGAGTTTTATAATTATTTTAAGAATATATATATTTTTTAACTTATCTAATACTTCTTATAAAAAGAAGTAAATCATAAATAAAATTCTTATGATTTTATTTTTATAAAAAGATTGTTAATCTAATAATTAAATATATAAAATTAATAATAATGAAAAATTTATAATTAAATTAAAAATTTAAGAATAAAATTGTCTAAAATAATAAATTATACATAAACAAATGTAAGATATGTAGTTTTTGTCAAACATATTAATCACACACGCGTGTCTATATATATATTTGGCATTTTGAATAACTATTTTAAAATTTATATAAATTTAACAATTCATTCAAAGTCTATCAATATTTGCATCAAGTCATGGTTTACAAGTGGTCAACATGCTCAGCACCTAAAATGAACGACAAAATAAATATTGCCACCCAAAATGATATACATTCTTAAGTTGAAAGTGACCACAATAGTAAACTATCTTAATAATAAGGTTGTACTAATGGTTCAATTTTACACTAAAATTATAACCAAATTAATAATATTAATTTTTTAAAATTAAAAATTGATATGATTCAATAATTTGATACAATAAAATTTATAAAATCAATCCAAATCGAATCATTTGGATCGATTTGAATTAATTGATTCTTTAGTTTCTTCATCAAGTTTTATTCTTATTTTTAATAATAAAATAAATCAGCATTAATTTTTATGTTTTAAATGTCAATTAAGTTTAAACTTAAATGAATTTTAATTTTTTTCAAATAATAAATCAATAAAATATGTACTGTAATTTTAAATAGCATAAAATTAAAATCAAATTTAAGTATTTAATTTCACATCAATTATAAAGATTACATGCATAAATAAATATTTAATTAAATAGTAGTCATGTAATTAACTAAATACTAATATTATTTACATGTGTTTGTATATTTTTCTTCAAATCTAATTTAATTAATCATCTATTTAAATAAAATAATATATTCACACAAATAAGTTTTTGAATTTTTATTTAATAAAATTATATAATAAAAATTTAAAATAATATTACTAATAGATTTGATCAATTTTTATAAGATTTTTAATATCAATAATTGATGCAATACATTTTTGATGGATTTTGAAATTTTTGTATTCAATTCCACCTAATAAAAGAGAAAAAAATCAAACAATATAAATTAGATTTGTTTGATTTATATGGATTGGGTTGGATGCATAATTTTGAACATCCTACTTAAGTGTGTTAACTTGCTTGAAATATATAAACTAATAAAAGTAATTGGATTTGGCCATAAAGAAATTATTTTTGGTATTAAAAAAAAAAGGGAGAATTACTACGCATTGAAAATAAGTTATTATCTAATATTGAAGATAAGTAGTTTGATCTGAACTAAGATACCAATTATTGATTAAAGAACTTATTATCTTCAAAGTTTATATGAAAAAATTAGCAACTCAATTAAAAAAAAAAAAAAGTTGATCACCCTTAAAGTGCTAATCTTTCATTTAAAATATCATAAAGCCTGCTTTTTATTTAATTTAATGAGTACGATTTTTCAACCCATCTATCTTAAAATCGGTTCGGCCATAAAGAAATTGGATTGGGCATAATAGTGAAACAAACATGGTAATATTTGGGGTGATAATTCGTGGATATTGAAATAATTTTAATTGATTTAAATTTAATTCGTATTATAAATTATCAATTTAAATTTAAATTTAAATTTAATTTAATTTATGTCATAAATTATCAATTTTAACAAAAAAAAAAATTCAAATTAACCCAAACTAGCTCGAAATGACCCAAAATTTTATTTATGTATATTAATTAATTTTTTTAACCTTATTTAATTGAAAATATTATAAATTCTTTTATAATTTTTAATCTAATTAGAATAATAAAATATTTAAATCAAATTTAATGCATTATAATAACATTAAATATACAAATAAAAGTTTTGTTAGAAATTTTTACAAAATTAAAAATTAAAAATTTTAAAGTCATAATTATATTACAAAATAATTCAATAAATTACTACATAAACTTAAAGTAAATGAATATTTTAGACTTAAATTTCATATAATTATGATTAGTGATAACATAATATATTTATACATTATTAGTAAAAAAAAATGTAGCAAATTTTCTATAATATGAATTAACAAATTCAACTTATAAAAAAATTATAATTATAATTATTTTTTATTTTTGTATTATTGAATTGTTTTAATTTAATTCTAATTTTTTTTTTTAATTATTTTAACTAACTTAAATTTAATTTAAATTTAATTTTTTTTTTTTGTGTTCAGTTGGTAAATTTTAATATTAAATTTAAATAATTATATTATAACATAAATTACTATCCCTACATTGTATGCTTCACAGTTAATATTTTCCGTTCGATAAAAAGCGAAACTAAATATATTATAATTAGTTGAAGCCAGCTAATTAAAGTTGAAAAAAAAAAAAAAGCAGTTGTTATGTTGCATAAAAAACAAATGGCCATATTTTTCCCGATCGAAAGCCTAATAATAAAACAATGTTGCACAACAATAACATGGCCATATTAAGTAGCCAAAAGACACGATGATTTATTTATTAAATTACCCATTGGGCCATGGCGGCTTTAATTTGTCCTTTTGTGCCTTTTTTTTCTTTTTATTTTTCTTATAAAATAATCCTGAAAGCCACGTCAACATGTGGTCCTCCCAAGAACTTCACAGCTAGTCAGCTAAATCCGCCTAACTCTTCTTCTCATGAATGCATATGAATAAACAAGTCACCACTGTCTCTTTCTTTTGGACAAGGTGAATTTAATTGACCTTTACTTCATATCATATTTATATTATTAAAAAGACATTATGAACAACAATTACATTGCAATTTATTAGCCAAAAAAATCAATATTGCTATTCAGAAAGTAAGCTTGTAGTTTTAGAAGAAGATGAAAATTTAGATGAGGGCTCAACTTCCGCAATTTAATTTTACAAATTTTTGGGGAAAATTTTTAATTTTGGTTTTCATACTATCAAAATTTTGAATAAAATATGATCATTCATTTTTTAAAATTGAAAATTTTAAATTTTATGATCAAATATTTTAATTATTAATGCATCATTTATATTTATTTTCTAAATTAAATAATATATTATAAAAATATATGTAAAATATGAATGAGTTGTAAGACATTCGGGTAATAAAATAGTGCATAATGTAATATAAAATACTATATAAATCTTTTAGTTAATTACAAAATATAGCTTTAAAGTCCAAATCACACCAATACTAAATAATATAATTTGACATAAATAACATGTCAAATTATTAAAATACTTGGTAATTGATTTCGATCATTACAGAATGTGACGTGCTTTGGTCAATAAATTATAAATGGTTTGAAGATTTCTTTTAAGTGATTTAAGAAATATTTTATTTTGTAATATTATAATTAATTATAATTTATATAATTTGTAATTTAAATATTTGGTATGTTTACACGAAAAAAAAAACAACAAAATAAAATAGTCAAAATAAGATAAATATTTAAATAAATTAAGTCTATTAAAAAAAATAAATTATTATTAATTTTGATTAGTACCATAAAGTACTTCGACAATTAAATCAAAGAAAATAATTATCTGTTATTTCTTTTTCTTTGGCAATCCTGGTGAACTAAAATTTTAATATTATATAAAATTAAGTCCAAAAAATATCGAATAATACTAATATTTATTTATAAACTTGATATTAATATTTTTTTAAATAATATAGAACAATTCTTAAAAAAAAAAAATCACTTATTTTTGTTATAAGTTTAATTATTATTATTCCAACTTCAAAGCCAACTTGCTCTCAAAAGATAAGACTGCTATCAAAATTTTAATTAAGCTGGAACCTTAAAACAGCCCAGCTATTATTAAACTGATCTAAGAAGATTGATGGTGTTCATCACAAACACGAATATCATTTTTGTTACGAACAAATAAAGAAGCAAAACAATGAACCAGCATGACCACTATAGCTTGCTTCACACGACCTCTCTTTTGAATCAAACGGCCAGAATTTCTTCCAGACAAACTCCTACCGTTGATCATACTCCTCGTTGCACCTTCCATTTATACTTCTTTCTTCTTCGTTTTTTCCCCTCACAATGCTATAGAGAAGTTAACAAACTAATCTTAATTTGAAATGTTGATTGGATTAATTTGGAACGTGAGATTCGATGATTCGTAATATAAATAGATGTAGAGAAGTCTGAACTCTGAACACAGTAGTGAAAGACAGCAACGTTAATATCTTACCAATCTTGACCGTTGACCATATACTTGACCCGCCAGGCTAGCTCATGTAATAATATTTCATTTCATTCGTCTACAAAAGCCAGTCCTTTTCTGCTTTTGTTTTTACGTGAATAGTAAATACTAAGTGTTATATGTGACAGCACTCTTATATATATATATATATATATATATATATATAATTTAATGTATTACTAATAGTGAAGTACGAAGGATCACAAAAATTCAATGAAATTTTAATTTTTTAAAATAATTAAACAAAATAGTAATATAGATATAAAAATAATAAATTGATTGAGTTAGTTAGTTAAATTTTAGCAAGGTTTAAATAATTAAAAATTAAATTAATTTAATATTAATTAATTTTTTAAATTAAAGAATTAAAATAAACTAATAAAAATAGATTGAACATTTTGACTTACTTAATTTGGGAAGTTTTGGCTGGTTTCGAACAATTTTAAACATTCCTAATATTCAAAGATATCAGACAATTGATTTGTCATAATTTATTCAAAAATATCTTTTTGTTATAATTTGATGTATATAAAAATTTACATAATATAATTTAATTGATCTCTATTAATAAGAGATCTCACGTTCATATTTTTATCCCATATTTTAATTTTACATTAAATTAATAATTATCACATTATTTGATACATATAACATTACTTAATTTTATTTGATACAATTTTATTAGTTAAATTATATTATTCAATCAAATTTTATCACATTATTTAACATGTACAACAAATGTAGGATATTTAGACTTTTCCTACATATAATCCCAATAGAATTTAAATAAATTTTTGTATAATTTATATTATATATAAAATTATGAATTACATTAAATAATTTTGAGCAAATATTCTTATATTTTAAAATAATGGTATATTTTTTATATTTTATTTTAAATTTAATTAAAAATGTTGCTAAAAATTTAAATAAAAGAATTTGTAATCTTAAAAAGTTTCCTTTCTTAATATATTTCATACATATATTTTTTATAAGTTACTTAAATAAATTTATTACATGTTAAAAAAATTTCCAAACTCAAGTAATAATGCTTAATGGACATATAATTGAATAAAATTTGTACTAAAACATTAAAAAAATAAAAATTTACATGCAAATTATGCTTGTGATTGGATAAGATTTGAATATAATATATAAATACATGTAAGTTATGTTATTATTTATTTAATCGTATAACTATTACTTATATTAAATACTTATTTTTGTATACAATATATACTTAAATTCATGTGAAATTAGATAATTAAATTTAATTTTATGCTTTTTTAAAAAGAGAACTCCATCACATGAACTTGGTGGTTAATTTATGATTTGGGAAAACAATTCTTTTAACTCATAAACTTAATCAATATTTATAAAATAAAATTTAATATTAATTTAATTAATAGAAAATAAAAAAAAATTAACAATTGTCGTAAAAACACACAAACACAAAAACCAACCCAATCTAAAGCTTTGGTGTTGATTGATTTGTTTATTGAATTGAATCAGTTTTTATTTCTTTAGGAATTTTTTAGTTCAAATTCAAACTAGTACTGACCAATAGGAGTGTCAAAAAGGATGGGCTGGCCCGACTCAACCCGTTAAATTAAGGTGCCGTGCTAGCACGTGGCCCGTTAGTAAGCGTATCGTGCCAGCCCTTGGCCTTTATATGGGCCGTGTTGTGCCTCCATTCTTAGCCCGTGGGTTTTGACATGTCATGCCGTGCCCGGCTCATTGGGCAGTGCTTAACGGGCCGGCACGGCGCGTGACTCCTTTATTTCATTTTTTTTTATATATTTAGTTAAAATTATTATTAATACTTTAAAAAATTAAAAGTGAGAGTCAAACTCTCAACCTCTCATTTAATAAATTGTTAAAAATTTATTAAATTATGTCCAATTTTATTTAAATGTAAAAAAATTATTTATTTATTAGTATTTTTTTAAAATTAATTTTTAAAATAATAAAGCTTCGTGCCGTGAGGACCGTGGGCCGTGCCATGCTGAATATTTAGTGGGTCGTGCCGTGCAATGCCGTGTCTTATCGGTTCGGTGGGCCAACGGGCCAAGTATTTAACAGACCGTGCCATGCCGTGCTGGCCTGTTTGACATCCCTAGTGACCAATCTTGCTCACAGTTATCATTTGACCATGAAGATATATATACAATTTTATGAATTAAAATAGCACTGACTTAAAAAAAAAATTATTTGTCGTTTAAAATAATAATAATATTGAAACTCAACAAGTATAAAATCTTAAAATATTTCAAAAATAAAAATTATTAGAACGAACTTAAGAAAAGATTTACTCATTGAATCTTAATAAACAAATATTTCCTTGAACTTAGTCAAAAGTCAAAAAGCTGTTCATTTTTCTTCTAGGAATATTATTTAATTTATTTCCCGCAAGTGTTGTTATTTTGTTTGCAAAACTCCAATTGCTGGAATATCTACTTGTAAGTTTTAACTAATCTACTAATCTCATATATCTTTTTTAGGATATCTTAGTGCCTTTAATTCGAATTTTGATCCTCTATTTAATTCTTATTTTTATTTATCAAATTTAAAGTTATATATTTTTAATTCACCCTATTTTATAGACATATTTACATTTCTCCACTAAGACATTAATATTAGAAAATAGTATGAGTCTTGTGATCAATTACTAATATTTAGGAAAATTGTTTGTAATCTTCTCTAATCGGAGAGTTAGAGTTGTGAAATTTGACTTTTAAATTTCAAAATGCAAAAATAGTATAATTATTTTGAAAAAAAAGACGTTTGTCAAAATCTCACCATTTGCTCAATTTATAATTTTATTAGAAAATGATTACATAAATTTAACACGCAATATAATTCGTAAAGACATAGATTTTTATTATGAAATTTTTAGTTCTGATCTCCTTAAAAATAAATAAAGATGGAACACAACTATAATATTAGTTGGAGGACTTTAACAAAACATGAAACAAGTGTATAATACTTGTCGTATTCATACTTGTCATGTGATCGGTTTAATATGTGAACTTGACTTGTTGACTTCTCGTATTCATACTTGTCGGCAGTTGTTAGGAACAGTCCAAAACACACACACACACACATATATCTCAAAACGCTTGCAAAAAAGATGAAAGTCAAACTTTTACTATGCAAACTAAAAGAAAGTAAAAAATAAACGAAAGAGAAACATGCCTGATAATTATATATAATAACTTGGCCACTAGTTAATTAAATAAATAGCTTTGATACAAGAGGTATTAATTAAATTAAACTATTGACTGTGTTTGTTGGAAATAATCATTAAATTAAACTTAGGACTGTGTTAGGTTATATTATTTTGTGACGTAAGCAAAAGGTACTCCTACTCTGAAATTCCAAGTCTTCTTATTGGGAAGACCAAGCTACTACTCAGCTAAATCTAAGGAAGTATTGGTCTAATTGAAAACAAAAAAGTCCCACCAGAAAAACATTAACAAGACCTTGAAAATCTTACAGGCTTTCTAATGAACACTAAAAAAAACTTTTAGTAATAAAACTTAAAAACATAATTGATTATAAAAAAAAATATCAATTTTAAAATTTTGAGTTCGAACTTTGAAACTCAAATATGAAATCAGTTACAAAACATGCCCTAAAATATATGTGATAAAGTTATTTTTAACCAAATTTTTCTTAACAAAAGTAAGACAGACAATTAATAACAGAATTTTCTTCAAAAAATTATAAAAAATAACGTCTTAAATTTTTAAGAATAAAAATAGCATACAATAAAAATATTAAATGTGTCTTATTTGGACGGAGTTTAATATTGAATAAGTTTAAAATTGTCATCATTTAATTTAAACGACATTCAATATAAATGTTAAGTTTGATTTTTTTAATAGTAAAATGTATGAATTAGATATAAATGAACTATTTTTATGATTACAAACTTATAAGTTTTGAATTTTTTTTTTCAAAAAAAAATAATAATAATTACAAAACTGTAATTATTTAGAGCCTCTTCAACCACTTAACTTAAAAATTGTTCTTAAAAATTATTTCAAACCATTATTAAAAAATTATTTTCAATTGTTTTAAAAAATATTGAGCTTGTTTAGCCATTGTTTTTCAGAGAGTTATACCATTGTTTTTCAGAGAGTTAGATATGTAGAAACTAACAAAAAATTAAAGCCCATTAAATTAAATGAAAGTTTGTTCAAAATAATCTTAAAACAAATAAACAAGGAATAATTTAATTTAATAAGATTTTTTTCCCCTATTGAGTGGTACAAAATGAATTGTTATTTTTCAATTATAGGTATCTTTCATAAAATTTTATCACATTTTTCCTTTCTGTAACACGTATACTATATAATGTATAGAAGCTATTATTATATATAGTATGTATATATTAATGTTGTGCAAAGTATACAGTGAAATATTGTTCTATTATTTTTTATGTGTTTGAAAAATATAAGTAATATTTTTATTTTTTTTTTTGTATTTTCGTTGATGTAATAACTGCCTACTCTCAATTTACAATTTATGTTACTTGAAAATTTTTATTATTTCAATTCATTAAATCAAATATTAAAATGAGTTGTAATGTAGAGCTATTGAGGAAAAAGCTCGAGTTTATTCACTCACATATATAATGGGACTACAATTGTATGCTTGTCTTGACTATATTTTTAATGTTGTATTTTTTTAGAGTGATTGTTGCATGAGATTGTATTTAAAAATCGTATTTGATGAAAAAATTTATGTGAGTTTGTTATAAAAAAAATGTATTATTGTTAATCATGTGATTCACATCTAATTGTGAATTTTATATAGTGTATAAATAACATGAAATATTTACTCTTAAAAGGTTAACCTTCAAGAAAGTTAAGTTTCATGATTACTTATAAACCTTACATTAATATCATGTTTGAACAATATGTGATAATTTATCTTACATCATAGATGTAAGTGTGAGTATTTTTTTTTTACAAAGTCTATCACTTTATTTTTTCAACTTATTTTATTATATTCAATTTTATTTAAATTACTTGTGATTTTTTCTTTTATATGGCCATTTTTTTTTTTAAGGTGATGTACAAATTTTTTGACCCAAAAATTTATTAAAGTTTTGATATAATATAAATTTTATATAATATATAAATAATATAAAATATTTATTCTTAAAAAATTAACCACTAAAAAAACCTAAGTTTTATAATTATTTATAAAATTTATATTTATATCTTGAAATACTTCCTCCTACACTAACAGCCACTAAACATAATTTGAAAATATACCAGTCAATCATTTACTTTCCTGCCGTTCCTTCTTTTATTTCCTTGTTCCAATCTCAAGTTAATGTATAAGTGATTTTGGGTTTAATTGCTCAAAATACATCAAACATCTTAATAAAATAAAAAAAAAATATTTTTAAAACACCTCTTACAAATATTACAATATATTAAAGAAAAAGATAATTGATAATTTTATAAATTAGCTCAAATTTAAATAAATATTTTAAAATAAAAAAAATAGAGCTTAATTATTCAATAATAAATTTAACTTCAATAAATAATTTTAAATATTGTGATGTATTGCTAGTAAAGATATAAATATATAAGTGTAATATTATGTGTGATAATTATTATACATTAATTATAACTATATGAAATTACATACGTTTCTTTAAGTTTAATTAATTAGCATAATAATGTACCAAGAAATTAAATTATAATATAATATTTTATTTATAAAAATTATCAACACTCAAGTATCTTACATTTTAATTAATTATATTCAACCTGCTGATTTTAAAAGATGTTCCTAATCTTTGCCTTGACAATTGAGCTAATCTTGCATTTGTTGGATTAAATATTCGGAACTAAAGCAACAACCACAGGCAATAAATAAATAATAATAATAATTAGGAGCCAATAAACATCTAATTAATTCGTTAAATCACCACAATCTTTGTTGATTATGCTTTGGCTTTGAACTCTCCAACCAGAAGACAGCAGCCTTAATATTTAATATTATGCTCTCTCTCTCTCTCTAAAATTATTCGTACTTATCCAGCACAAAAGGTGTCTCTTAATTACAAAGTGAGTTCTGAATAAGGCATGAAATGGTGATATATATTAAGATTATTAAAAACTTTAAACCAATGGTTACAATAAAAATAATTAATTAAATATAAAATATATGTACTAATTTTATTAATTATATTTTTTAAAAAATTAATTACATTAATTTTATATTTTATTAATTTAAAATAATACATTATTATTATTATTATTTATTCTAGAAAGGATAAATAATTTCTTCTTGGTCTCCAACTTTACGACCAAAATTCTAAGGTAGTAAGGTGCAATGAATCTTATAATTAATGGAAGTAAGGTGCAATGAATCTTATTCATGCCAGATAGTGTCAGGGTTAGTGGATAACGTATTCCATATTTAATGAGCAAGATTACGATTCATGATCACACCACTTCTTCAGTGATTATTGTACGACATTTTAACTTTTAGCTTGAAAATAAATAAATAAGGTTAACATATATAGCTTGAAATTATTTAACTTTTTTTTTTTTTTTTTTATATATATATATATAAATATATGTTTTTAAAAGAAAAAAAAATACCATACGTATAAAAAATATGTATTTTAAAAAAAGAAGAAGAATATTTTACACTATAACATAAAAAATATATATCAATTGAGGGTTAAAAAATCCCACCCTTTTTATTTTTTTTCAGTCTCACCATTTATAATTTGTTTTACAAAAAAATTTGCATTTTTTATTTGTTACTCTTAGCATTTTATTTTACATTTGTTTATTCAAATTTTCCCTAATAGATAATACCACAAAAATATCATAATTTCTTACCTAACACAAAAATATAATTTAAATACAATATAATATATATTGTTTAATATAATAAAAAATAACACATAATATTTTTTAAATCGAACAAAAACAACTATTATAATATTATTTAATTTTAATTTACTTGCCCAATTCAACGTGCATTATATAAATGATAGAAATTACGTACACAAATTTAATGAGCCATTCTTTTTTTAAAAAATAATATATTTTGCATTGACAACAAACATGACATATAGAATACAAATATAATCTGTTAAGTAACTTAATTGACACAATTTGTACAAATTACCACCCACCCTAAATTTAGCTTATAACATAAAGTGTAAGTATCAAACTCTTAGTTACAAAAACTCACCTAAAAAGTTTTATGAATTTATTGAATTAATAGACATCCAAAGTTATAAAAAAAAAAAATGTATATACTATCTTGTTATATATCCTTCCTAACCAATTGTTTACTGTTTGCTAATGAATACGTAAAATTATCAAATTATCTATTATTTTAAAATTTTAATTTTGTAATCAAACTCAAAATCAAAACTAAAATAAGAATACAACACACACATTGTGTATGAACCTAGTACTATTGAATACACAGTTATAAATGGGCTAGCTATTTTAGTACCATCATAATTTAATTTTTAATATTTTTTTTTTTTACCTATGTTATTCAGATGATACTTAATGATATTCCTATTTGAAAATTAGCATGAAACTGGCACAGTTGGTACCATAGTGATACCCCTTAATGATATCCTATTTAGCTAAATAGAGGAACTCTAAGATAACAATTACAATTAGTGGTGGTGCCATAATTTTTTTTTAAAGAGGAGATGAAGTTTAAATTTTGATCATGTTATGACTAAAAAATAAAAAAATTAAGATAAACGAACACATAGTTCAATTAAAATGATTATTAAAATAAAAAATATAATATAATATAAAATTAAAATAGGAAAAAAAATTATTAAGAAAAACTTTTATCTATATTCCTAAAACTTGTTACCAAGTTTATTTATTTTTACTTTTGCAAATCAATGAAATATAATTATTATAAGTATTTAAAGATATGAGTTTGAGCCCAATTAATTAAATATGTGCATGTTTGCCTATTTTGTTGAACATAATTATTTATTTAAAAAATGTATATTATATTTTTAATTTTTATTAAATCTGTTCGATATATTTTTACAGTAATAAATTTAACAAAAATTAAATATTTAACTAATTTTGTACACAATATATAATAACTCAAGAGTTAAAAACTATGGTAATATATATTATCACAAATAAATTATGGGTGGGATATTGTTACATTTATTATTATCATAACAATATTTCATTAATTCTCACTTTATTTAATAATAGCGATACTTAAATATAATTAATAGTAAGAATATAATATATAATTTATACAATTTTGACTATAATAAAAATAATTATAACAATATTATTATTTTAGTATATATACATGTAGTTAATTTTTGTAAAATTTTTGATTGAGGCTATAATTTTATCTAGTCCATAAAATGTTCTGCCCATAATTATAATAAATAAGGATATTATTAAGTTACCAATTATTTTTAATTAATATTAATTTTTAAATAAAAATATGACTAAATATTACCTAAATAATATACTTAGAAAATGATATTATATAAAAATCAAATTGCGGAGTAAAATAGTTATTAGTACTTGCAAATATAACATCCCATACATACACTCATAACAGAATCTATGATGAATGGTCCATAAAAATTTTCCAATAACTATTAAGAATGAAATCAAACTTGTGTATGTCTTTTCATGTCTCCCACTGTTCATTGGGCCAGGTTGGAAATATGTCGTTTTAATCATTTTAATGGAATTGATTCTTTTCGAGTTTCCTCTTTGCATTAGCAGACAAAACAATCGAATAGAATGCCCCCCAATTTCATTTCATTTTTTCACAAATTCTTTTTTACTAATAATTTAATTAATATTTAAATTCTTATTATTGAGTAACTTTTTTTTTTTTTATTTCAAATCTAAAATTTTATATTTATTTAATAAATTGATACTTTATTTTTAATGCATACAAGTACCTATAATATTTATTATAATAAAAGTTAGATATCTAGTAAATGTAGTTTTTAAAATGTTGTTATTTAGGAAAATTTTCGAAAAATTCCAAAATTTACTACGAGACATCCCATTAAATTATTTAATATTTTAAATATAATAAAATGATAAATTTAACCTTTTACTTAAACTTAAAAAATACACCCCACATCTCCCACATCCCCCACACTCACACTCCACATCCCACTTTCTTAAACTAATTTCATACATCCCACTTTCTTAAATTAATTTCATACATCCCATCTCTTCTTCTCCACTTACCTCCACATCCATCTAGCAAAAAGTGAGATGTATGAAATTAGTATTTAGAGTGAATTTAGAGTTATTAATGAATATGAAGATAGAGGTGGAGGTGAGTGAGGAAGAAGAGGTAGGATGTATGAAATTAATTTAAGAAGGTGGGATGTGAGAGATGTGAGGTGTGGGGTGTGAGTGTGGGGATGTGAGGTGTATTTTTTAAGTTTAAGCAAAAGGTTAAATTTGTCATTTTATTATATTTAAAATATTAAATAATTTAACGGGATATCTCGTAGTAAATTTTGGAATTTTTCGAAAATTTTTCTATTATTTAAATGCTATTTTAGAGATTGATAAACCAACTTTTAAGTAATTATCTACCTAAATTATTTAAATAACTATGTCCGATAGTTATTTGTAGTTATTATCTTAATATAAATAAAATTATAAATAACAAAAAAAATTGTCCAATTTTAAGTAAAACAACTTCTGATAGCTGTATCACGGATTCACGGTAGCTTTTAAAAGCTGCTATATAATTGCTGACATTTTTAAAAACTTGTGATCAAAATTTGATTTATCAAAAGATTTAAATGATAAAAAAGTACTTTTTTAGTACTTTTTAAAAAAGTACTATCTATTTTTTTTAATACAATGTATTATATACATATATTAATAATAATTATTAATTTTATCTTCAAGTCTAACATTTAAAAATAAATAAATAAATAAACACATATGTATTTCATTATATGTGAGAATTATTCGTATTAAACTAAATCTTAAACCAGCTCTAAATATAGGACGATCACAACTTAAGTTTATATTTGACATTAAAAATTTATGCCATTAAACTATTAAGTTATTGGCTATTATTCAATTTCTTAAGAGTAAGATCCCAGTACATCTTATTTAGTATTTATTATTAATTCTTTTAAAGAAAGGAGTATATATAACTTTTTTTTTTTTTTTAGTATATATAACTTAATCTGGGTTGGCATAGTTTTGGATGATTGATAACGGGCTAAAGGCCCAATAACTAGAAAATTTATAACTGAACCAAAAGGAGTAATTTATTTAAATAATTTATATTTTAGTTAAAAATTAAATTTTTTAAAATTAGTAATAATAAAATTAAAATTGTGTATTTTAGTTATATTAAAATTAAATAAATTACATAAATATTCTTATATATATGATATCAGTATGTAACAAGTTACATATTGATGTTGCATGTATATAACTCGTATTATATACATAATATGTAATATGTAATATTTGTTACATACCTACATCTCAATATATACATCTCAGTACGTAACAAGTTGTTACATACCTACATGTAATAACTCAAAAATATATGTAACAACTAACAAACACGTAACTCATATTACATATATAATATGTAATATGTAACAAATTATATATTAATATTATAAGTATGTAATTCATATTATATATTTATATTTTAATATATAATTTCAATATATAATAAATTACATATAATTTAATATAATACTTATTATGTATGTAATTTTAATATATAATAAATTATATATAATTTCATATAATACTTATTATATATCTACGTTTCAATATATAATAAATTACATATTTGTATTTTAATATATAATTCATATTATGTACATAATATAATATATAACATGTAATTTATTATCGAACGCTTATTTATCTTCTTTTTATAATTAACCGGCACTAATCACAAAATACCCAATTAAACAAAATCAAAAACTAAGTATCATAACTAAGCTAATCTCTTCTCTCTCTACCTCGTCCTTATCTTCTTCATACTCTTTTTTTTCCAAACAAAATCAAAAATAAAAAAATAATCAAATGCACCAAGAATTTCTAGTAGAAAGACAACTTGCAGATAACTAAAATGAAAATTCATTCGTCTTTGGAGTAGAGCCGTAGAGGGCCATAATAGCCAGATAATTAAACAATACTACTTGGAATCTCCAAACAAAAGTGATGAAAAATAAGATAACTGATTAAAATGGCCAAAAGCTTTCCACGTCAGCATAGGGTGATCAGTGATGGACAAAAAGAAAAGAAATGACTAAACAAAGGGGAAATGAGAAGAAACAAAACTTGAAAGGTATCTCTAGCGTGGTGCTCACTTATCTCTGATCTAGCATTATCGCTGCCAGCAATGTACTTAACGAGGTAAAGAGAATACAAATGTTTTTGAGAATCTAGAACAGTCTGAAACATGATTAGGAAAAAGAATAGTACGGACAATATAGTAAATTTGCAAGTACAAAACGCACTCGCATTTCGATTTATGACAAAAATGTTGTATTGCTAAATTCGTTTCTATTTTTTGTTATTATTTCAACTAAAAAGTAGCAAATAGTAGCGCCAATTTGTGCAGGATGTGCTAGTTAAAACTAGCTCAAATTAATTCAATTTAAATTGTTCTAATTTTAGTTCGATTTAAACTTAATTCAAGTTAATAAATGTGAGTTTAAACTTAAACTAAATAGAAATAAACTAACTCAAATTGACTAAAACTAGCTGAAGTTGTTATATATATATATATATATATATATATTTAAGCAAGAAGTCAATTTTTAAATTAATTAAGTAATGGATAAATGTCATTAAAAACAGCAAATGCAAAAGTTAAAAACCGTCATTCCTCATAAAAACTTACATTTAAAATAGAATGCTCTCAAGTTTAAATAAAATTTATTCTAGCTATTAAATAAAATAAATAGAAATGAGTATATTAAATAAAGATACTTACAAAAAAAATGAAAAATTTAAAATAAATTAAAATGTTACACGAGATCATAACTTTTTTTTATATATACAAAAATAGAATATCGACTATTACATAATGCATAATTCTTAAGACAATGAACAAGTGAAAAAGAGAACGACATAACACAAGTTAATAAAAGATTTGAAATTTTTATTTCAAAAACTAATACCTAATAGATTTAAAAATAAAAACTTCATAATATTAATTGAAATTAAATATAAATATTCTTTTTTTGTTTAAAGAATTAGGTAGATTTAAATACTAAATACATTAATATCAAATAATGTAGCATAATATTGTAACAAAATGAATAAATTATAACTATTTATTCATTATCAACTTATTTTTTAAAAGAAAAAAAAAGAAAAATAACTAATATATCATAAAAGAGGAAGTATTGAAAGAGATGAAAGATTATTTTAATTTTAATATAATTTTTTCTTTTCTTTTTTAAATTTTTTTATTTAAAATTTAATTTAATTTTGGGCTGATGAGCTGACTCTAACCTAGTCCTAATCCAACTCATTTTTTTTTTCGTGTTATTCAAGCTAGGTTGAAACAATCCTAAATTTAATTCGATTCATTTTCGATTTAATTTTTTTATTCGAATTTGATTCGATCAATCGAGTTATGATACAAATTGTCACCCTAGTACCAAGTAGCTAAAGAGCTCACGAGTTCCCTGTGACACTGCAAGAGCAATTTCACAAGGAATAATTAATAGAAGAGAAAGTGAGAGATGCAAAGGAGTGTATAGGATAGATTAGACGTTATTTATTACCTTCATACAAAATAACAATTACACCTAAAACTAAAATGAGTACTCCCCTCAATCTCTTCTAGTACTACTACTTAGTTCTATTTGGATTTAGCTTTCTGCTTTGCTACAATATTTCAGCAATTAAGCCTTACGCCATCAACTAATCTCTTTGATCAACAATGAAGCTCTCTTTTGCTACTTTCCTAATTGTCTGCCTTGTCCTCACCTCCTCTTTCTTTGAGGCTTCAATGGCTGGTTCACGTAAGACCACAATATTTTTAATTAATTTGTATATTAATAGTTTTCTTAATTATAAATCAACTAATATTTTTAGTTTTTTAATAATTAATGACAGCATTTTGCGACTCCAAGTGTGCCCTGAGGTGTTCTAAAGCCGGACGTCAAAATCGATGCTTGAGGTATTGTGGAATTTGTTGTGAGAAGTGTCATTGCGTTCCATCTGGTACTTATGATCACAAAGACGAATGTCCTTGCTACAGAGACCTTAAGAACTCTAAGGGCAAACCTAAATGTCCTTAATTAATCAATTTCTATTACTTGCTACTGCTACTTAAGACTCATAACTCGTGTGTAGACCCTTTTTGAAATAAAATAAAATTTAGGATAATATCCTATCATCATTTTCGTATTAGTCAAAAATTAGATATGATATTCATCCGTCTTATTTGACTTTTTATATACTGTAACAAAAAATATTCGTTGTTATGGATTTTAACTAAATTTTTTTAAAATTTATAGTAACTGAATTGAACACATGTTAAATTAAATTGAAAAATTATTTAATTAGTTAAATTTTAATTATCTAGTGATTTGTTTGTCGGAGTTGAATTGAATATATATTCAAATAAATTGTACATATATCCGATTGATTGAATCTTGATAGGCTGTGGACTACACTAATTGGAGGCAAATTGAATGCATGCTCAACTCATTGTAACACAAGTAACCAACTCGCTGAATTTCATGCCGGATTCAACTTACATAACTTCAATCACAAAGGTTATCGACTAGTCGAATTTCATAGCAACTTGCCTAACTCGTCATTATCACAAGAACACACTCTACTAATTAATCAAACAATTACAGTCAATTATCTCATGAATTAATTAAAATACTACTTTTCATTTATTTTTATGAAATGAAATTATTAGAGAATGTTAATCAACTTTGCCTGCTTTGAAATGGTAGGAAATTAATCATTGTTATCATAATTTGTTTGTACTTAGCAGTATCGAGATATTTAATTGCTTTGTTGATCAGTTCCTATTAACTCGTGTAATTTCTGACCCTAATATTGCAATCTTTAGCCATGGAGACTCTAGTATCTCAGTTTCAACTTTAGCTTTGGATCACATTTAGAGCGGCTCCAGTATTCCATTTTCTTTCTTGGATTCAATTTATAACAATCCCCTGCTCTAGCCAGAACATATTAACGACAATTTTTCTCTCCTTCAATCTGGCCTCGGCACCATTAGTAGAGCTCGAACTCGCTGAAAGGCCTCCACACTTTTTTACACCAAGCAACAAGTTACGACAAATGCGATCGATCCGAGCCAAGTATCCATGCAGGATAATTGGAATACGTAGATGCAGTACGGGAGCTCTAGGATTTCTTAGCCGACAACATACTTTAGTGAGGCAGATTGTTACGCCGGCCATCGCTGATCATCGTCAGAGAGGTTGTTGCTGCCGTCTGCTTGGGAATAGAGAATCAGGAAGAGTGAAAGCAGCTAGCTAACAGAGACAAAATATAAGAAAACCCCAAAACTATTAATAAGGAGGGCAGATGCGGTATTTTAAAAGAAATGTCGAGTGGGGGTTAATTTAGATTAACAATAACAAATTGGGACCATTTCTAACTTATTACCCTAAAATTTACCATTTGTATGTTATTTCAGGTTACGTAGAAGAAAAAATAATGGTAATCCAAGTATATTATTTTTTATAAAAGTAAATTTTAGATTCATATTTATTTGTAGGAGTAGTATAAATTTATTATTTTAAATGTAATAATAATTTATTTTATAAAGATAACAGATTTTTTCTGTCTCTTACAAAAAGAGTTATAGAAATTCATTACCTTTATAAAATAAATTTTTGTAATGATTTATACTAATTCTTTAAATATATATGAGTCTATAGTGTTTTTGGTTTGTTTGTTAAAAGTAACGTAATTAGGCGTCCATTCATCGTAAATAGAATATCTCATGTGTGTTTTGTAAATTGTGATTGCAGATAGTCCTCATTCCCCGTATTGCATGGTATGCCTAATCAATTTAGTTGTTGGAGTCTTTACATGTTTTTCTTAAATATTAGTGTTGAATGCGGACGTGTTGATATCAAAATATACAAGTATATAGTTGTGTTAATTATAAAAAAATTATTATTATTGTTATTAAAATATTTATTTTAAAAACTCAAATAAAAAAAAATAGTTTTTAAATATAAATGTTTAATTTACTTTTATTATAACAAGGTGCAAATTTGAGATTAAAAAATGTTCTAAAATGGTCAGCATAAATACTATTAAAACAAATACAAATAGTTAATTAATTTTTTACTTTAATAATATTAATTATTTTAGAAAAATTACAAGTAATATGTCATAATTTTATTAATAATTACAATCAAAATTACATAATTATTTCCAATTAAAAACTGCAATATTATTTGTGGTTAAGATATCGTTGTGATAAATAGAAGTGTTCCTTATTTTATGTGCAATAGTTAGAAGCAAAACCTTAATTTAATTTTTAGGTGCCAAGTTAAAAAGTCAAAATTTTAAATAACATAAAATGTTAGTTGTTCATACTGTGAACTTGATTTCATTAATAGCAAGCATGTAGATGAATATATAAGTATGCAAACATTTATAAATTATATATTAAAGAATTCAAGTTTTATTTATATAATACTTAATTATTAACTAACATGTGATTTAATGTTACTAAAAATAAATAAATAAAATGCTGAAATAGCTTATCTATAAGAATTGTGTTAATATTGTACTAATCACTTTTAGTGCAAAGATATATGCTCCAAGTGAATGCTAAGTGGATATGAGTTTAAATCATGTCTAATTTAAATAGATGTGTGGGTATATAATATGTTATTTAAAAAAAAAAAATAGCCAAAAGAATTAGGGGTATTTTAGAAAGAATAAAGTAGGAAAATAACCATCAATTCTTTAATGTTTATGATATGAACTTGTTCATTAAATATATAAGTATAAATCATATAATTTGTTGCACTTATAGTGAAGGGTTAAAATTATAAAACTATTTATGTGATTAAGATAATTATTAAATAATAATAATGTAAAGATAATATACTATAAAATTATCAAATATAATTAAGAAAAAGTATAATATATTAGTATAGGGCATTTTGGTATTTAATAGTGTAAAAAAGACAACAATAATTAAATAATAATAAAAGTTGAAGCTAAAAATTAATTTAAAAAAAAAAAGGAAAATAAAGTGCAAAATAGAAATAAAATGTTGGATAATTTTATGCTCATTGAGGCTTTTTATATATAATAATAGGCTGAAAATTAATTTAAGAAAAAGGAAAATAAAGGGTAAAATGAAAAAAAAAATGTTGATAAATATTATTTTATTATTTATGTCTCATTGAAGCTTTTTATACATAACAATAGACATATTTATTTTTTAAACGTCACTTCAATATTTATTTTTTTAAAATTCTAAATTTTTTTTTTATGATTTAATAAATCCAAAATTACCAATAAAAATCTAGATTTTTCTATAATCAATAAATCTAAATTTTATTCCTTTTTTTACACCTTAAAATTTTAATTAACCTCAAATTTTAGATTAAAAGTGTAAAAATTGAAAAAATAAATTAACAAAATTATAAGAAAAAAATAAAGTACCAAAATAATTAAGAAAATAAAATGTTTAGTGTAGAAGACATTACACTAGTCACTCTAATTTTTCGAAGTGAAGATAATTGAGAATATATTGATGGGGTTCGTCTTAAATTGTCATGGCTTACATTATCAGCCTGATATTGAGGACTTTAAGCAATAACCAACATAGATGTGCATTTTTTTATTTCTTTTGTTGCATAGGAGACATATGCAATGATGTATACATCTACAAATATTTCTCTATAAATAGAGAAGAGCAAGGCACTAAACATTCATCTCAAAATCAATGTCAAAACTCACAACTGAGAGCAGAGAAGAGCTGATAAGAAAATCAGTTGAGAAAATACCACAGTAAAATTTAAACTGTGAGATAAAAATGAAGTGTTCATGCAGAGAGTGATAAATATCTGCATAGAGTGATAAATACTTGCATAGATAAAATAATGAAAGATTTACTACACATTTGTGAGTGTGAGAGATACACTTTGTGAGTGTGATATTGTAATACCTCAAGTTTGGGCATAAACTTGAGATAATTGTTGTACTCACCTTTTTGATATAGTAAAAGTTTTTCGGAATTGTCCCGTAATTATTTTTCTTCTCACAATTGAGTGAATTTTTTCACGTTAAATATTTTGTGTCTCTTTAATTACTCATGCACATTTATTATTCATTATTCTTAATCTATTCAATACTCTACTGCGCCACATATCCTAAGGTATCAGAACGCAAGGTTGTGAAGGTCTTGTACAAAACATCACATTGTGCAAAGGTTACTCTTCATCAAATAGTAACGGGTATGGTACAAATAGTGAAAATACTATTTACTAATAATTAAAAGAAAAGTTAATAGTAAAAGTCAAAAAGTGAATAGTAAATTTTACTATTCATGTTACTATTCATACATCATTATTTTAGAATAGTGATTTTGAAGTGATAAAGTGAGCAAGGTTGGTTCACGATAAATAAAAATATCTGGTGGTAAAATAAAGATTGAAAAGTTTACCGGCAACAACAATTTTACCCTTTGGCGAAGCAGAATGAAGGATGTTCTCATTCAACAGAAAGTTCGCAAGGTTTTATTCGTTAAAGACAAAAAAGCCAGAAGCAATGAAAAATGAAGATTGGGACAAGATAGACGAGATTGTCGCCAATACAATTCGTTTTAAAATTTTTGATAATGTTCTTCAGAACATTAATGTGAAAGGATGCAAAATAGCTTTAGATATTTGGAACAAGTTGGAGAGCCTATACATGACAAAGAACTTGTCAAACAAGTTCATGATATGGACAGATTTATATCGACTATGGATGCCGAAAAATAGTGACTTCATGCAACACTTGAGTACATTTAACGGTATGATTTTCTAACTTTAGAATTTTGATATCAGCTTCTCAAAAGAAGAAAAAACAATTTTACTATTGGTGTCATTACCTTCGTCGTACCACAATCTTAAGACGACTCTCATGTACGGAAAAGATAAATTGGTATTTGAAGAAATTTTCGGAGTATTTTTGTCTTACAGTAAAAATAAGACAAAAGATAGTGAGTCGCAAGCCCTTGTTATGGAGAACAGAGGGAGAAGTACAAAGGATGGAGGAGCCAGACTAACAAGTCAAGAGGAAGAGACAATAATTGCTTCCATTGTGGCAAGCAAGGCCATATAAAGAGAAATTGCCGTGTACGAAAACGGTTGCAAAAAAGAGGTCAAATAAAAGATGATAACCATACAACAACAGCAGTAGTACCAAGAGAAAATGAAGATATTGCGATAATTGTTGATGAATGTCTACATGTTGGTGATAACATGATTGAATGGGTCGTTGATATTAATGCCTCTTATCACGTCACACCTTATAAGAAGTTGTTCTTTACATGCAAAGCAGGAAACTTTGGTACTATGAAGATGGGAAACACCACATGTTCAAACATAGTGGGAATTAGAGACATTTGTATCAAGACAAATGTTGAGTTCTAATTAACATTGAAAAATGTGAGGCATGTTCCTGATTTACGCCTCAATTTGATGTCTGTCAATGCATTTGACAAAGAAGGCTTCCATAACCATTTTGGTAATGGAAAGTGGACTTTCTAAGGGATCCTTGGTTATTGCAAGAGGAGAAGCTTGTTGCACGTAGTACAAAACCTATGGGATAGTTTGTAATAATGAGTTGAATGTGGCAGTTGATTCTTCACCAAGTTTGTGGCATAAAAGAATGAGCTACATGAGTGAAAAAGGACTGCAGATTTTGACAAAAAAGAAACTTATTCCCTTTGTCAAAGGTAGCTCTCTTGACCCTTGTGATTACTACTTATTTAGAAAGCAACATAGAGTTTCATTTAGTAGTTTCTCTACAAAGAAGTCAACACTACTGGAACGAGTGTATTCTGATGTTTGTGGTCCCATTGAGCTTACATCACTTGGAGGAGCCAAGTATTTTCTGACCTTTATTGATGATGCTTCGAGAAAAGTATGGGTGTACCTGTTGAAGACAAAAGGCCAAGTGTTTGTTAATTTTCAACAATTTCATGCCATGGTGGAAAGAGTGACGGAAAAGCAACTAAAGTGCCTTTGAACAGATAACAGAGGTGAATATATTTCCCATGAGTTTAGAAATTATTGTTCTAAACATGCTATTCGGCATGAGAAGACGGTACATGGTACCCCACAGCACAACGGTGTAGCTGAAAGGATGAATCGCACAATTGTAGAACGAGTGCGATGCATGTTACGAGCAGTAAAGCTACCAAAAGAATTTTGGGGAGCAGCTGTTCAAACTGCTTGTTATCTCATCAACAGAACCCCCTCAGTTCCTTTGAATTTTGATATTTCATAGAGGGTTTGGACTGGAAAAAAATGTTTCTTACTCTCATTTGAAGGTGTTTGGGTGCAAAGCTTTTATGCATGTGTCATAGGAACATAGGTTGAAGCTGGATGACAAAGCCATTACATGTATTTTAATTGGTTATGGAGATAAAGAATTTGGCTGCAAATTTTGGGATCCTAAAACAGAGAAGGTTCTAAAAAGCAGAGACATGGTCTTTCAGGAAGACCAAACAATAGATCAACAACCAGAAAAAGCTTTTGTTGATCTCCCTCCCTTTCTTTCTCCAAAAGAACAGGATAATGGAGAAGAAGTGCAAGATGCTAGTGACAGTACAGAGTTGATACAGGAAGAAGAGGAAAGTGTTGAAGAAGATATGCCAGCACAAGAGGATAATAATCAGGGGGAGCAGAAAAGAGAACTGGAGAATGATAGACGAAAATTGAGAAGGTCAAACAGAGTCATGCAACCATCCAGACGATATCCATCAAATGAGTATATCCTAATTACTAAAAAGAGGGAGCCATAAAGCTTCCAAGAAGTCGAAACTTATAAGGAAAAGGAGCAGTGGATGAAAGCAATGGAGGAAGAGATGAATTCCCTCCATAAGAACCAAACTTATGAGTTAGTAGAGCTTCCAAAAGGCAAAAAAGCTCTAAGAAATAAGTGGGTATACAAATTGAAAGAGGATGGCATCACCAACCAAGTCAAATACAAAGCCCGCATGGTTGTGAAAGGATTTGAAAAAAAAAGGCAATGACGTTGATGAAATATTCTCTCCAGTTGTAAAGATATTCTCAATTAGAGTAATTTTGGGCTTAGCAGTTAGCCTAGATCTCGAGATTGAACAAATGGATGTGAAGACTGTATTTCTTCATGAAGATCTAGAAGAAGTCATATACATATAGCAACCAGAAGGGTTTGGAGTCAAAATAAAGGAGCACTTAGTCTGCAAGTTGAAGAAAAGCCTGTATGTATTGAAGCAGGCCCCACGCCAATGGTATAAGAAGTTCGACTTATTCGTGGTAAGTAATGAGTTTCGAAGAACAAATGTAGACGCCTGTATTTACATCAAACATTTACTTAGTGGAAAGTTTGTTATTCTGTTGCTATATGTGGATGACATGTTGATAGTCAGTCAAGACACTGAAGTAATCAATAAGCTGAAGAAGGAATCACTACGCCAAAAATGGCTTTTAAGGACGGTCGGCCTTTTTTTTTTTTTAAATGACCGTCATTAAAAATGTGTACATAAAGTAACGATGACGGTCATAAGTTTTAAAATTACGATGACCGTTGTTTTAAAAATGATCGTCATTAAAACTTCAAAATAATAAATAAATATTTTTTATGACGATCATTTAAATTACGATAGTCATAAACAAATTTAAAATTTAAAATAAATATATTCTATGACAATTAATAAAAACAACCGTCGTAAAAACTTTTTAAAATACAATACAAAAATTTTTCTCGCATTATTATAACACACGTAAACTGACTCCTAGGTACAATATTTTTCTTCCTCAGATTGATTCATTCTGTTTTTCACTCTCAAATTGCTCACCGCTCACTGCCCTTCTCTCACCGTTCGCCTCTCACCGTCATCCCTCGTCCCTCGCCTCTCACCGTCGCCGCTCGTCCCTCGCCTCTCGCCGTTGCTGCCTTTCCTCACTCGACGTTCGTCGCTTGACAGTTCGCTGCTCGATGTCATTCGTCGCTCGCAGTTCGTCGTTCCTCGCCGCTGGCCGCTCGCTACACAATCGTTGGCCGCCGTCGCTGCACAACTATTTAGCGCTCTACGTCTTGAGGTATGTCTGCATTTAATTCTTGTTACTAATCAAATAACACAATCTGTAAATTAATAATACAATCTGATATGTGTAAATTTTTTCAGAAAAATAAAATTTTCGATTGAGGTTTCATTGTTCATCCCATATATATATATCTATATGTATCTTCGAATTTGTTGTTGCTTGTCTGCTGCTTAAGTTTGCTACTGGTGGAATGGTAAGTAACATTGTTTTTGCTTTTGTCAAAAGTGGTTTCAATCAAATACAATTTCAGTGAAAATTGGTTTTGAAAAATTGTCTTTTGTTGTGGGTATGCATAAAATGTGTTTACTGAGTCATGGTAGTACTTTTAATAAAAAAATTTATTTGATTCAGAGCCACTTTTTTCTTAAAATTATTCTAATTAACCATAGTTTTGTAGTTTAGAGTATGTTTGCTTAGGTGCTTTTAGAACTCAAAAATATATATTTTGTGCTACTGACATAAGCACTAATTATGTGCTTTCTTCTAAAACTGTTCTTAACGAGAATTACTTTGAATAAAAGCACGAACCCACTCTTTTATATATATATATATATATATAACCTATTAACTCTATTAAACTGTGTGTTATAAATAAATGTTACAGGAAACATCAACATTTTCCCTATCATCAGGAGTGAGTGCATGGAATGCACTAGTATTTGAGATTGTGATGACCTTTGGATTGGTCTACATAGTATATGCAACAGCAGTGGATCCAAAGAAAGGAAATGTGGGCACAATTGCCCTAATTGTATTTCATTGTTGGAGCTAACATATTGGCTGGTGGTGCTTTATTGGTGCATCTATGGACCCAGCTGTGTCCTTTGGACCTGCTGTGGTTAACTGGTCATGGACTCACCATTGGGTCTATTAGGCTGGTCCTTTCATTGGAGCTGCCATTGCTGCTATAGTCTACAACACTATCTTTATTGGGGAAGGGTCTCATCAACCACTTGCCACATTATTAGGTATTTTATATAAAATTTTAAGTTTCTTAAATTTCAATGCTTGTTTGACAATATATTAGTACACATAAGTATATGTAATTTTTGGAGGGCAATTGTCAACTTTCAATGGGGGATCTTAAAAAAAATTCATTGATGAAAGCAAAAAAGATACCAAATGAGAAGCCAAAAGATGAAGTAGTTTTAATTAGCCAATTTAAGAGAAATTACTCGATATTTATATGAATATCAAGATTATTTAAATTTCATTTTTATTTAATAATATTTTAGTAGGTATAATTATATATGTTCTTTTTGTAGGTTAAAGCTCGACTTCTTTTAGTGGATCATAAAAAAATTTTACTAATGAAATCAAAAGAAAATCAAAGGAAAAGCCAAAAAATAAGGTATAATTTCAAATAGTCATCTAGTTATCAGTACTTTTAATTGGTAGTAGTATGAATTTTAATCAGTACTTTGTTTTGTATCTAATGTTTGTAGTGGAAGCACAAGTTGCGCTATGCAAACGAAGAACTATTTCAATTGAGGCAGAAGTGATGCATATATGTGACAATGCATATTCGTGGATATGAGAACATATAAATTTTTACTTTTATTTTAGCTAATGTATAATGAGATTATTTTAGATAACTATATTTTTTTTTATTTTGGGTATAGACCTACTTATGTACTACGGAAGCTTATATATATAGATTTATTAGCATTTATAGTCATGACTGTCAAAAATTTGGAGATTACAGATTTATTAATAAAGTCATTGATATTTTATTATTCATATGGTCAATATATATATATATATATATATATATATATAATATACTAGCTGTTTTTTCAAATTTTATTTAAGATTTTTTACGACGGTCAATGTCAGTTTACAATGATGATCATAAAATAGTGACCGTCATAGAATATATTTTTTATAACGGTCGCTAATTTTTCTACGATTTTTAATGACGGTCGTTTTTTATTTTTTATGACGGTCATGACCGTCGTTAAAAAGACTTATTTACAATGACGTCTGAATAGATGACGGTCACTATATTTTTTTTGAAGCATCATCGTAGCTTTACAATGACGGTTAATGACCGTCTTTAAAGCCATTTTTTAGCATAGTAAATTATCAAAAGTCTTTGAGATGAAAGAGGTCCAGCTAAACAAATATTGGATATGGAAATAATTCGTGACAAGAGATCGAGTAAATTATGGATGTCACAAGAAAGATATGTTGAACGAGTTCTTGAAAGGTTCAATGTGAAAGAATCGAAGCCAATCCAATTAGTTCGCCTCTTGGTGATCAATTTGAACTCACCAAAAAATCATGTCCATCTTCAGAGGAAGACAAGATGAAGATGGAAACCATTCATATTCTTTAGCTGTTGGCAGTCTTATGTATGCTATGATCTGTACTAGACTAGATATTGCTCATGTAGTAGGAGTTGTGAGTAGATTTTTGTCAAATCCTGGCAAAGAGCATTGGGAAGTAGTGTAGTGGATTTTCAGATATTTAAGGGGTATATCAAAGTTGTGCTTAAGCTTTGGAAAAGGAAAACCAATCTTGGAAGGATATACAGATGCAGACATGGTTGGTGACCTTGATGGTAGAAAGTCTATATTTGCATATATGTTTACTTTTGTAGGGGGAGCCGTATCTTAGCAATCTAAACTACAAAAATGTATTGCATTATCCACAATAGAAGCTGAATGTATTGCAGTCACAGAAGCTGGAAAAAAGTTGTTGTGGATAAAGATTTTTCTTCAAGAATTGAGTTTGAAGCAAGAAGAGTATGTGGTTAATTGTGATAGCCAGAGTACCATTGATTTAAGCAAAAATGTCACAAATCATTCTCGCACAAAACACATTGATGTAAGGTATCATTGGATAAGTCAAGCACTTGAAAAAAAGCTAATTCATGTAAAGAAGATTCATACAGACAAGAATGCTGCTGATATGCTGACAAAGATCGTTCTTAAATAAAAACTCGAGCTATGTTCCAAGATAGCTGGAATGAGCTCCAAATGAAAGAGCTAAATTGTGATTCCTCCCTTCATGAGGCAGATGGAGAGATTTGATAGGGTCCGCCTTAAATTATCATGGCTTGCATGATCAGCCTAATATTGAGGACTTCAAGCAACAACCACCAAAGATGTGCAATTTTTTCTTTCTTTTGCTACATAAGAGACATATGTAATGATGTATACATCTACAAATATTTCTCTATAAATAGAGAAGAGCAAGGCACTAAACACTCATCTCAAAATCAATGTCAGAACTCACAACTGAAAGCAAAGAAGAGCTGATAAGAAAATCAGTTGAGAAAATACCACAGTAAAATTTAAGCTGTAAGATAAAAGTGAGGTGTTCATGTAGAGAGTGATAAATACATGCATATATAAAATAGTGAGAGATTTACCACACATTTGTGAGTGTGAGAGATACAATTTGTGAGTGTAATATTGTAATATCTCAAGTTTGGGCATAAACTTAAGAAAATTGTTGTACCCACCTTTTTGATATAGTGGAAGTTTTTCGAAGTTGTTCCGTGGTTGTTTCCCTCTCACATTGAGTGAATTTTTCTGCATTAAATATTTTGTGTCACTTTAATTACTCATGCACATTTATTATTAACTATTTTAAATCTGTCCAACACTCCGCTACACTACATATCCCAACACATATGCACTAATGTCTAATTTTGTATTTAAATTTTTTGATTTGATATATTTACAATTCAGTACCAATTGTTTTAAATTGATAAATATAGTACTCAACTTTTTAAAATCGACAGATTTTGTACTTCAAGTTGGGTACAAAATTTTCTAAACGATTAAAATTGAAAGAGTATGTTATTGATCTGGTCGTTATTTTATAAGTTCATTTACATTAACAATTTGTAAAAACCAAACCTTAAGCTATGAGAACCAAATATTTACACCCTACCAATAAACCTATAATAGAAATTATCATTTGAAAAAAATGTGAAATAATAAAGTATAAAAGAAATTATGTTATATGTATAAATATTGTATATAAAATAAATTAAAATATGTGTTTTAAACATAATTTTTTTTATTAAAAATCAATTCACAATATAACTCATGAATTAAAGACTTATCAGCCAACCCATAATAGAAATTATAACTTTAGAAAAATAAAAAATTATAATATATGCATAAATAAAATAAAATTTAAATATGTATATAATATATCTGTTGTTCAGTTTAATTTTTACAGGTATTATAAAATTAAAATCTCTAACGATTAAGTCGTTTTTAAAAATTTCTGAATCAACACTTAACCAAAGTATCCTATAAATAAAATGTGTAGGCTCTATTATTGAATTCGGTCAGGTTAAGCAATTTTAGAAGAAAATAAAATGTCGACCTTACCTTTAAGGTGCAATGAAGTTAAACATTTAAAAAAAAAAAAAAAAAAACCACTAACTCGATTAAATTGGAAATATTGGCTAAGAAATTGGCCACTGTGCCTAAACTATATAATAGGGAAAAGCGTAAAGTAGAAATCATGAGAACTGAATAGCAATTGGACAAAATAAAGATAAAGCAACCAAAACCCGTCGTACAATGGTCAATGGAAGAATTTGATTCCAACATTGAATTGAGAAATATTTATGTATGTAGTGGGTATCTTTTTTTCTTCGCACAGGTAAATAATTTACTGCAAACACAGTAGTCTTTCAACTACAAATTTCTCGACATTCTTTGCGTTTTAATCTAATCGAATTCTGTGTGTTTTAATTGCCACCATACCTCCTTCAATTATGACCAGTCACTTTCTGTAATTTTCTTCAATACTAATCCTTCAACATCACTCACCAACCCACATAAATCCAATTAGAGGAATACCACAAAAGACAGAGATACTAAGAAATATTTTTCCCCACTTTTTTTTTTTTTTTTTATCGTTCATTGATGATATGCCTTTATATTGTTCAAGTCTGGTTATAAAAGTCCCACATAGCTTGGGACTGAGTAGAAGGAAAAACAACCACCTGTTCACACCCAATCATGTAGCAATCTTCTTAAGACCTTTCCTATATAACAAGAAACCCTGTAATTTCTCAGAAAACATGGGTTCTTTGTCAGAATTCAAACAAACCAGCGTTGCATCTTCCTCTGTAATGGAGGACCAGAAAAGGGATGGGCATTTATCTACAGAAACAGAAGAATATTCCCATGAATTGGATGTTGCTGTTAGAGCTGTACAAATGGCTTGCTGTCTCTGTCAAAGGGTCCAAGATAGTTTAATTTCTAAGAGCAGCAATATTGTTCAATCCAAAGATGACGACTCTCCTGTAACTATTGCAGGTTAGTTACTTTTCCTGAATTGGGTTTTTGTTAATGATGGTGATGATTGTGGGTTTGATTGGTGATTCAATTTTTCTTATAGTTGTGAATTGGGAGTTATTTGAATATTGTTCATGTGGGTAATTGGGTAGAGACTTGCAGGTTTTTTATTGTTTTTGCTCATTTTGGGTTATTTCTTGGTTAGCTTCATTTGGTAAAGGTATATGGAATTGACTAATGTCTAATAAATATGGAATTTTTCTGGGGATACTGACAATGAGCTAAACGGTATATGATTATTTAACTTTTTTTTTTTTTTAAACTGGAAGTGCTTTTGAATTTGATAGTGTTATTAGTTTTAAATACTTAAATGTTGAATGTGGTCAAATTATTTGCGACTCCATATGTTTAAATAGTTGTGTAGAGAAATGCTTCCATCATTTACGATTTCAAAATTATATTTGTTAAATGCTTATTAAAAGTATGTCTATATTTATTAAATTTCATGACCAATGATAAAACAATAATCTAATCCTAAGCAGGGATAACTTTATTTTATTTGTGGCAAAAATATGAATCAGTATCATTTTGAGTTGGTTTTAACAGTACAAACTCCTCAAGTTAAAATGTTGAGGTAACCAGCGGCATTCTAAGCACTACGCCCTATCCCAAATAGCATAGATATCTGAAGGACAGCTTACAATCAGCAGCCCTAACCTTTGTCTCTTGAATGCTACTGTCCAGCAACAACCCTTAGCGAAACAAAAGAGAAGTTACTAGCACATAGTTCATATTCAGGCCATACTACATACTAAACACAAACAAAGCAGAAAACTAGCAACAACACTGGCTACACAAAAATAAATATCAACAAAGGATCCTAACAAGAATAGGAAACAAGTACGATGGCAGGACTAGCCTAGCAATCCTCAGGCAAGCAAGACAAGCTGTCACACTGGCTAGAGCTTTTGAGCACAGCCACAATGTTGGTGATGGCCTGTGTAAATTGGAGACATCTTCCAGCTCCGATCTGACCCTCTTACAACAACTTGGTACCTTGATGAAATAATGGTTCAACAATATAACTAAGATTTTTGTCCACCAAGCAAATGTTTTTGGAGCTGATTCCTCTCTTGGTTGGTTGGTAAATCATCACAGCAACTGTTAAAGAAAAAACTTAATAGTTATCCAGTGTAATTATCTGGTTAATGTTCATTTAGTAAAGTGTTGTCCTAGTTTTTATCTTGTCATTCTTTGGTACTCTGTCAATAATTTTAGTATAAAAATTTTCAAACCACGTGAACAGATTGGAGCGTCCAAGCAATAGTGAGCTGGGTACTGTCTGAGTCCTTTGGGAGCAGCAATATATCCATTGTTGCAGAAGAAGATGTTCAAACTCTATCCAAGGCTAGTGCTGCTGGACTATTGGAAATTGTAACTGCAACTGTGAACAATACTCTAGCTGAAGCTCCCCGTTTCGGACTTAAAGCTCCAGAGGTTACCCTTGGATCTCCAGAAGTCCTTGAAGCAATTAACCGATGCAACTCAAAAGGAGGACGTGTGGGAAGGTTTTGGGTACTTGACCCTGTTGATGGCACATTAGGTTTTGTTCGAGGGGATCAATATGCTATAGCTCTAGCATTGGTACAGGATGGAGAAGTGAAGCTAGGAGTTCTTGGTTGTCCTAATTACCCTATGAGAAAGGAGTGGCTTAGTTATCAACACCGCTATCACAGGATTGTAGCAAAGTTGATCCCTCCAACGTCAGAATCATGGGATAAAGGCTGTGTTATTTATGCAAAGAAAGGTAATGGGAAGGCTTGGATGCAACCTCTGCTTCCCATAAATAAGACATTAGTTTGGCCAAACTTTGCAAGGCCAGTTCAAGTTTCCTCTATTGATGATCCCTCATTGGCAACCTTCTGTGAACCAGTAGAGAAGGCAAATTCTAGTCACTCATTCACAGCTGGACTAGCTCAGAGCGTAGGGCTCAGGTAGATATGTTTATCTTCAATCTTATTTGCCTTGTTTTTAACTGTAGCATGTTGTATTAACTTTAACATTCATATCAAACCTAATTAGATCCATTGGCGGATCTAGGACTTAAATACAGGAGGGGTATCAAATAAACCTTGAAAATAGTACTACTAACTTCTCAGTTACTACTTATTCCTCAGTGGGAAAAAAGAATGTAATATGAGATATATGCTATATTCAAATTATTGAATTTGTAGAAATTTCTCGAGTGGTAATAGCCTAAAAATATGGAGGCCTAAAAATATGGAGGCATAATTCCACTTAATGCATGTAATTTGTTTATAACTTCATCTATATTACATCTAAAATTTACTGTATAGAGGTGAGAAGTGACCATCCTTTTTCTGACTGCAGGAAGCAACCACTAAGAGTATATAGCATGGTGAAGTACGCAGCCATAGCTCGTGGGGATGCTGAGATTTTTATGAAGTTTGCAAGAGCTGGATACAAGGAGAAAATATGGGATCATGCTGCTGGTGCTATTATCATACAAGAGGCTGGTGGTATGGTAACTGATGCTGGAGGGAGTCCACTAGATTTTTCAAAAGGTATATACTTAGAAGGTCTCGATCGAGGTATAATTGCTAGTGCTGGACCAGCTTTACATGACAAGATCATCAGGGCTGTTGATGCTAGTTGGGACTCCTCAGGTCTTTAGTGATCTGCTCACTAACATCAATGAGAACACAGCATCAGATTTCTATACAGGTAAGAAAAATGTTATTTATATATATTAGTCTATTTTTTGCTTTAGTATAGAATGCATATAGGAGAAACTATAGAAACTGTTTTGGAAGAAGTACTTTTTCTTTGTTGATACAAATATAAGGATGGCTCTTGCCAGCGTTTTGAACTAGCTTTCTAAGCTATACAACACGCATTTTTCGGAATAAGGACTTTCCCGCTTATAATTATGTATGTTAAATGGACTAAATCTCACTCCCAAAAATTAGCTCAAAGGAGGAAGATGTCTAATTACATGTAAACATTGCAACAACCAAACAAATTGACAATGTGAAACACAAAGATAAATTTAATACACACTCTCACGCAGCGTGAGCCTGAGTCCATTTCCCACATTACCTGCAACAACCTAGATTTGATGCTATGTTAAATGATTTAAATCTCAAACCAAAAACTAGTTCAAAAAAAGAAGGTACTCAACTACATATAAATATTATAATAGCAAAAAAAAAATTAGTAATGTAATTCACAAATTCAAATTCAATAATGTATATGAGCAGGGAACTGGAACACTCGTTATTAATATGAGACTTTGTGGTTGTAGAGCTTTACTGTATGTTCAGAGAGTGGTTGGCTATATTGAACATGTTTCAACAATTTCTTTGTCTTTTTCACTTCAAAATCTAGACCCGTTTGCTTTTCCTATCTCTTCATAAAGGCACTATTATCTATTAAATGTTACCGTTTTTAATTGAATACAATTTTACAAGCTCGATTTTATTTATCGATAATAATCTATCCATAATTTGAGATATATCTCAAATTTATGATACATAACATTTCCCTATTCATAATTCTTCTTAGCAAATACAATAGATATAACTTGATAAATGAATATGTCAAAGGGAAGATAAGACATATGAGGATGCTTCAAATAAATACATTAATTAATTTGGTTGTTGAACTGGAAGATCAAATCTTTGAAAGAGTATTATTGTTAATAGAAACTAAAGTCTTATGTGTCTTTATTGTAATGTGATTTGAACTTTAACTTGAATGCTGAAATAACAAAAGAAGTTTTCCATTACAGATAAGAAAGGTCTTAATCAAATAGGTGGTTGTGATCATGTGAGAACAGTGAGACTATGTACAAGACCTCTCTGTTCCTTTTCCTTCTATAAACCTTGTCTTTGAAATTAAAGACATATCTACACGGACAATGATGTCAACGATAAACAGTGGGAGAGGTACTCTATTTTCAATATTTGGAAGTTACTTTTTTAAACAACTTACAAGGTGGGTGGGTCTGATCAAAGAGCGAATTATATTTGTGAATTTTCAATATTAATATTTTTTGGAAGTGGTATAATTAATTACAATTTTAGGTACAAGAGACTCTTTTTTATTTTGGACATAAAAAGAGGCTGTAGAGCCACCTCAAATTATTTTTTTTTTAGAGACCTCAACCGAGGTAACTATTGTGGCTTGTGTCCCTCTGAATTAGGGGTAGCAATTGTATCGTGTTATTTGTGTTAGATTTTCGTATTAGTTGACACATAAAAAAATTTACTTGAATTTTTTTTGTGTTGCCTATTTATAATAGAAAGAAATAACAAAACCTTTAACAACATGAAAAAATTATTAATTAATTCTTACTAAAAAAAATTGTATTGTATCGTATTCGAATAATGTCAGAAATTGTTACCCAATATGGTATATTGTACTATGGATATTTATATCTATCCGCAATAGTATTCACTCTTATGCTAAAAACTTAACCGATATGAATTAACAGAAAAATAATTCAATGGAGAATCCACAAATATCTAGTAACATTTTGATCGTAAAAAAAATCATAATTCATAACTAACAAATAAAACAAAACAAAACATATAAATGAACCAAGGATGAAGAACAATTGCCAAACGACACTGTTTTTCATTCTTGAAGTGCAAGTGTGCAACACCTTTTTGATAAAATGTCATCATTTTCTATTTTTCCATTTTCAAACCAGTTTGTCTTGTTTTTCCACCAAACCAAACCAATCAATCAATCCTAAACTTGTTTTAAATTATTTCAGATAACCTACTATATCCAAAAACATAAAACAACATTAATAAATTAAAAATAAATATTAAAATGTATGCCACACTTGTTGAATTTTCATTTCACCACCTTCTTCGTAATAAGTTGAACTTATATCCATATTTAAGACCATCTACATAGGTAGCTTTGCATCCTCACTAAGGCGCGTAAAAGTACACATTTAGCATTGACGATGGCATTCGGTCATTAGGCAACATAAGACCCCTCAGTCAGAAAAGAGTTAACAAAAAGTCTCCCAACTGAATGACTGCCCATCTGCCTCAATTGCACGTGGAGTACTATTCTTTAACAATAAATAAGGTTTAATCACTGCAGCTAACTCTCAAAATACATTAAAAAAAAAAAAAAAGGCCGGAGGGTTTTGGAAGAAATTTGCTTTCGTTGAGCGGATGTTTTAGTTATTTTATTTTTATAAAGAACACATAAGTTATCATTTTTACAAAAATAAAATATTTTAGTTACTATTTAAATAATAAAATATTATTTTATTAATAAATTTTTTGAAATAATAAAGATAATTTTATGGAAATAAATTTGTTATTTTATTTTAAAAATTTAAAACTTAATTTGAATAATACAATTTTTTATTTTTTATTTATTTAGTCAATTTTATTATAAATTTTACATTTTATGAAAATTTTTTGTAATTTTTAGAACTTTTTTATATATATTGTGTTTCGAGAAAAAATGTAGATTTTACAATATCAAAAATTCAAAAAGTTATAAGATATTAATTCTAATTCGTCTATTATTTTTCCATCATGTTTTACTACAATTGAGCTGACTAAACTCTTTTAGGTTCACCTTAGGTGAGCTTTATAAATCAACTCAACTCATATAAGTGATGTAATCTAAGTTTAGCTATGCTAATATTAATTTTTTTTCCCCCCTTTTTTTTATCCATCAAAATCTTGAATCTTAATTTGCTTATTATTTCTCCCTCATGTTCTACTACAATTGAGTTGACTGAATTCACTTAAGTTTAGTTTACCTTATGTGAGCTATATAAATAACCTTGTCTGAGAACTTGTATAGAGAAGAATTTTCCAAATAGCAATTCTTTCATACCAACTTAGCTGCCCATTGCTGCTATTCGCATAACAATCGGTACACCATAGGTTGGCCCAACCCAGTCCTCTCATATTAAGGTTGGCTCCTCGCAATTCTCCCTTTAACACCAACAATAGATAGAAATTGAACTGTCTCACGATATTCTAAACCTAACTTATTTAACTTGTATGATCTCTCATATATTCTTTGACAAAATAAAACAAAAAAAATTATTTGTAAACAAAATATTACATTTTTGTAAAATAAAAAAAGTATCTTTTAATTATGATATTTAATAATAATATTATTATAATTATAAAAATATTATCATTAAAATATTTTGTTTAATGAACTTGCTAACTGCTAATAAGTTAGATAGGTTAGTTCATTTGACATTAATTATATCTTATAAATTTTTCACAAATACAAGGGACATAATAGACTCTCATTTGAATCATTGAATGCAACCGCGTAAAGAAGAATTTACTATCAAATATTATCACCTTGACACAACATTTGAGATTCGTCATTTGAGATATTTGAACTTGTCCGTTTGAATGGGCATTGGGCAGCCTGGGATGGGATTTGGACAGTGGACATAAGATCCGTCAGAAAGTGACGAAACAGCAAAACCAAATGAAAAGCAATTCCATTCCCAAACTACAAAAGTCTAAATGGGGGACCCAATAAACGAGTATGTACCAATCACTTATTTGCAAAGAACATGACCTAGCAAATAAATAAGCTAGTACTTGTATATTAGAACCATAGTAAGCATTAAGAAAAGCAGCATAGTAATTGCACCCAACCTACTTTCTATTCGTAGAGCCCGCTCAACTGTCCTCAAACACTATCCATAAATGCCTTTTTTGTCCACTATCCCTTCACTAGTTTATTCACTCCTACAAAAACACTACCTTCTCTCCTCATCACAATCTCACACAAACACAAAAACCCTTGTTCCCCAAAATGAACCCAACTACAAGTTTTTTCTTACCCCTTTTGCTCCTCATCATCACTGTTTCAGTTTGTTCTTCTCCCCAACCCGACTCCACCGGAAAGGAATACTCTGCCAATGGCAAACCCAACAACCAAAACGACAAAGGTGGTGGCAATGAAGGTGGACCAGGTGGCTTCTTCGGTCCCGGAGGCGGGTTCAACATACCCGGTTTTGGCGGTGGCAATGGGATCATAGGTGGAGGATACGGATCCGGGTATGGCAGCCCTAATGGAGGGTACTCTAAAGGTGGTATAATTAGGCCTACTGTGGTTTGCAAAGAAAAGGGTCCATGTTACAAAAAGAAACTGACTTGTCCAGCCAAGTGCTTCAACTCCTATAGCCGGTCAGGGAAGGGATCTGGTGGCGGCGGTGGCGGTGGTGGGTGCACCATGGATTGCAAGAACAAGTGTACTGCTTATTGTTGAACGGTTGAGATGCGTTGCGTTGCTACTTGCTAGCAAAGCAGTTCATGGAGCCAGTAGCCGGTAATCGTTGTTACAAGCATTATGCGCAGTTGTATTATATGTAAAACCTATAATATATATACTATATATGTTTGTGAGTTTTTAAGAGTAAGGAGATGCATGTATCTCTCGTATGAGACGTTTTCTTAAGTATCAGTACTATCTCTTTTTTTAGGTGTGTGTACTATTGCTACCTATTTAGAAGGTAGTCGGAGAAATCTTAACTAGGTGTGTGAACTCTTTTTTTATTTACACAAAAATGAAATTATGTTTATGAATATACTAAGAGAAGTGTTTGTCATCAATTATGTTTATGCTTTTACTAAAACAAGTTTAATCTTAATAGTAGTGTTAAATATTACATATTTATAAATAGTCACATATTTGAATTTGATTGATCTTTAGATATAATACCCATATAATTTTTCTATTTATTAATATTTAAGTTTTAAAAAATTATTCACATAATTTAAGATCAACATCATTATAAATTTGTATAAAAAAGCATTTTTCTAACATATCATTTATACTTTTAAAACATACATATAAGGTCCAGAATAGCTTATAATACACCATTAATCTCAAATATATGCTTCCCAATGGAAGAAAACATGCATATCATTGCCCTATGGGCAGGTGGTACAGCAATCCAAACAAGTGTCAGCTTTTTAACAAAGCATAGCGCGCTGCATTTGATTGGGTTGTTATAAGTTTTTCTACTCCAAATCTGACGACGTCATTAACAATTACTGATATCTATCCTAAAAGAATGATCAAAATATTCAATGATGAATATGGAAGATCTTCGTTAAGAAACGAAAGAAAAAATAACAAAATTAATATTATTTAAAATTTATAATAATAAAATTAATATTTTTTATATTTGAATTTATATTTTTATAATTAAAAAAATTATTAATATGTTATTTTTTTTTAACACTCATTCAATTAGAATTGAACGATGACAATTTAAACTCGTTCAATATTTTACGTTCAAATTGAACGTTCAATACAACTAAGAGTGTTAGTTTTATTATTATAAATTTTAAGAATGTTATTTTTGATAAATTTTTGAAAAAAAATTGTATAAAATGGAAAAAATCGATCAAACTTAAAAGCACTGTCAATCCTACGAGACAAATAAAAGGAAGCATTTATATTGAAAGCATAACTACTAACTCAAATAAAAAACTTATTTGTATAAATAAACAAGATTCATTTCAAAATTGTAACAAGCTAAAGGAATTTATCATATATATCATATTAAATGAAAAATGATAATTCATCAAGACGTTACCTAAATAAATACTTTTGGTCTTACTGGAAGTCTCAAATTTTCACAATAGGCAATTTTAGACCTTTCTAAATAAAAAAAAAAGAGATTGAATTATCAGAAAATCATTACCTAAAAGCACGATAAAGAGGACGGTACCACAACACATAGGATCCAGGAACTCCAGATATGAAATAAATAACTGCGAGGTACCAGATTTTCACCCCTACAACCAATAATATAAAACAATCAACATAAAAAAAAAAAAAATTATATACCAAATAATGTATGAGAACACTGCCTATGCCCAAAAAAAAAAAAAAAAAAAGGACATGGAAATTACACTATGGGCACGGTTACTAACCCGTAATATAATTTGAAGTGAATCAAAATAAAGTGAATTGAATGAATTGGAAACAAAATGAATCAAAATTAAGTTACTATTTACTTATTTTATTTTAAAATTAAAAAAAAATGATTATTTTATTAACATATCTTTTTTAATGCCAGATTAAATATTTTAAAGAAGTTAATTTGGAAAGATAAGATTAAAAAAAATTATGATAATTCAATTCAGAAATTTTTCGATGTAATCAAGTTATTTAAAAATCAATAACTTAATTCCTTATATTTGTGTAGAGCCCATTACTTAAAAGTTTATTTTGCAAATAAACAAATGAAGCGTAATCATTACTCGTAACTTAATTCCCATTATAGGTAAGTAAACATGCTTACCTTCTCCTTACTTACCTTCTCCTTTAATCCATGCTAGAGTAACAGCAATCATATTCCAAAAAAGGCAAAGTACAAATCCTGCTTGAGCCAAATATTAAAAACACGGGTAAAGGTACTTTTTAATACTACAATTATATAAGGATATATTATTAATACCTGAGTTTATACAAGGGTACATTATTAATCCTTTTTGTTGAAATTAATAAAATTTGACCGATTTAAACTATTATAAAAAAAATATTTGTATTATTTTTACTTTTGGTGCTTACCTTATTAATTTTTTCGCTAAAAATAATTATATATGTGTTATTTCTTCCGGCACTTACCCTCCCTCACATATTTTTATCATTTTCTTCTCTCATACTATTCACTTTTTTTTTTTTTTCTTGTTTCTAAAATTGGTTTTTTCTTTACCATCAAAAAAATTCCAAAATATCAATAAAAAAAGTCATTAATTAACAACAAATTTATCTAATATTTGGAGAAAAATCTCAAACAAAACAAACCCCCACAAATCCAAAACTTCTTTTAATAACTAAAGAATTTGTGGAACCCTAATCTCAATTTTTAATCCCTTATTTCAATGTTGTGGCATTATTATTATTATTTTTAATATACTTCTCATTAATTATATTAATTTTTTTTCATTATTTATCGAATATTTATATATATTTTTAAAATATTCATACTAATTTTAATTTTAAATTTTATTGGTCTAAAATATCACATTATCACTTATTCTATTAATAATAAATAATTTCTCCAAAAACGTATCGAATTTGAGGTAAAATCATTAACTAGCTGTCTACCTTTAGAGGAGACTCGAGTAAATAATTAATTCTATAAAGTTTACACAAAATGCTTACAAATAAAAAAAAATTAAAATATTAGAGTATTTAACAATAAAAATTATTGAACAAATAAATATCAAAATGCATGACTCATTATAATTTTATTGAATTTTAATTTAAAAAATAACTAAATTTACTCATAAAATTTGAACTTTAAAAATTTTATGCTTGAAATATAAGTATAAATTTTAAGTTAAGAGAAAATATTACCTGTTAAATATAACCTAACTTTCATAAAAATTATAAAATTTTATATTAAAAAATTATATTTTTGATAAAGTGATCGATTATTATAATGGCCTCGAGCGTCATTTTACCAAGGGCTAACGTACATGCTGCTAAAGAGGGCACTTTTGCCTCCTTATTTGGAGAAATTCTCAGCCCTTAAAAAAACAAAACAAAAACCTTAGCCTCCAACTTAAAAAGGTGTTTTATACAAGACAAAGCCAGTATCTCCACGAATGCTATGTACAGTGTTACAGAATCAACACTAGCTCTAGTAGTAAAAAAGAAGACAATAGGGGAAAACTAAGATAAATAATCTAACCATCTTCCTCAGAAGTTAAGAATCGTAACTAGTTCTGGATTGATAACAAGCATGATTAAAATACACTACATTTAGGAAAGGAAAGAAAAAGAAAAAAAAACATTTTTCTCATGAGATTGTGCTTGTGGTGGAGTACGAGGAAGGAATAGGCATTGAAATGTTTTGATGTTGAGGCCATAAAATGTGTTCTGGAGGGCAAGCAACAGGTGCAGGATGTGCAATGAAGGTGGGAATGTTATCTCCGGGCATTAATACTGATACAGCACTGGCATAAACAGTCATCTGCATCAAGTAATAACGAATTGATAAAAAAGAACTTCACAAGTGAAATACTAATGAAGAAGAGGTTCACTTATAGCCCTTCTCCCAACATTGAACATATGTTCGTCTTCGACGGACTTTTTTCATCTTAAAAGATAAAAATCATCACATACTCATATCAGATAACAAATTCACATCATAGAAAGACGAACAAAAGTCAACAACGGAAGAGGGTAAGAGTGAAACTGGTAAATATGAAAGAGGATGTTGTATACACTCTGTAGAAATTTCAAGTAGATGTCAATAGCCACTGGTGACTAACAACTTACATATCAAACTAGAGAACAAAATTTCAGAATGAAACACAAATATAAAACAATAATATTATGCAAAACGCAGTCACAACTATGTGTTTCCATTTCCAGAGACCAAATCGTGGTTTACCAATATCAAATTCAGTATATCAGAATGCACTAGTGTCAGAAGTGTGACTCAAAGATGTGTATGATAGTACACCGAATGTGATGGTGACAACTCAGCATGCATTTTATAAAGTAGAGTAAAGAGATATGTTATTATATGTACTCACTGCATAGGATCAAGAAGTCACCTATGTAATCTTCTTGATGCCTATATATATATATATATAGAAAACAGTTTTGTGTGCATACTTATCTCTTTGTTGTACTGTGAGTTGTGTGATCAGCCTTGTTTGGTTGAGAATTGAGGGTGTACTTGTTGATCAATTCTAGTGGATTTTTGGTAGGGTGTGCTCCCCTCCCGTAGAGTAGGAAAGCATTTTATGTGAACCGAACCCCGTTAAATCTGCTGTGTGAATTCTGTTTGTTTCTTATTGCATTCCATAAGTCTTGTTGTTCAGTGCTCTTATAGCAATTGCAGTAAATTGTTCTAACAACTAGTATGATTATAGAAAATAATGGAGTGAATTTCAGGTCAGCAAGCTAAGTTAATACATCTAAACGATTGTTTTGCTTTATCTTCCCAACAACAATATTTTGGCAACCATCATACATGATGTTTTATTAATTAATGGACGACATCCATAGTTTGAATTAGAAGCTGTCATTTTTTATATAGTATGCATGTAAAACGAACACAACACGGACATATGTGGGTACCCCACATTCCAAATTGGACGAAATTTACAGAAAAATTTGTGTAGATGGGCATGTTAGACACCTAAATTCTCATCCAAAAATTTTACCCTGATTCAAAAAGAGTCCGTGTAATATAAATGCAAACTGTGTTGATAAATTCCCAAATCCCATTTCAGTTACAAGAAGCTTATATGAACACCACTCCTTTACATGATTGAAAATCAAAGCATATCAATAAATTGGATATCTACAAAATGGAATCGTGTGTCAAGTGTAAGATACATCATTCAGATATAGTTTAAATTAGGACCATATTTAAGCATGTGAATCCAACATATCTAAATTATAAATATCCTTAGCTACATATGAATCCCATAAGACAAAACTGGAGCCTTAAATAAGAAAGATAAGAAACGAAGACATGCTTAGAAATTAGAATGAAATGTTGACCACCTGTCCCCAAGCGAGGGTTATGAGTTATAACCATGCAGGGGTATCATAAAACAATGGTAGTGATGGGTCTTCTGACAAACAAACAGATGGTGAGTGCAAATATCTGACCTAGTACGTAGAGTCCCAAGACAAGCATTAACTTGAGACAAAGTATACACCAACCAGTAGACAGAGAACTAGTTAGATGGGCCCTTGCCCAACATAGTCATAATTAGAAAACAACAGGGCTATCCGAAAGTCTGATTTTGACACCAATGGAGAATGCTCGTGAAGAACAGGGAGGTGTTGGAAATTATCTTCCCCACCCTGCCTATTCCCCATTTTATTATGATTTATTTTAAAATATATTATATGTTTGTAAAATTTTAGAATTAAATAAAATGAATGTTGATAAAAATAATTTTTTCTTATATTTTTGAAAATTTAGTATTATGATATATGAAACAACAATTACTATAATGATCGTTAAACTAATAATATAAATAAGTTAATTGTAGTTATATTTGTACTTTAAATTTAGACTTATCATATTCAATTATATAACAAATAAATATATCTGAGATTGTATGAGTGCTTAGGATATTAAAAATTTAATTAATTTTAATTTATTTATAAGTGGGGAAACTGATATCCATAAAAATAAAAAATAAAAAATAAAAAAAAAAAAAAACACGAAACTTCGATAGAAAACTGTCTCGTCACCTACAATATTTAAATGGGGATGAGATAGGCACCCTATGCTCGCATCCTTATGCAGAAGATACCAAGTATTTTACTTTTACCCACAATATTTAAAGGGATGAGATGGCGACCCTGCCCTCACTCCATCCCCATTGACATCCCTATGCAGAAGATACAAAGGATTTTACTTTTACTCATTAAGCAATTAAGCTTTAGGCTCTGGCTTACAGTTTTAGCTATATGTGAAAACTTTAATTTGGTATTTGCTATAAAATGAGAATGGAGTTCTACTCAAAGGAACATATGAAGTGGAAGATGTGTTTGAGCCTAAGGGATGGCAACAGAGAAAAGTGAAAAAGTGCAGGAGGAATGGGCCATAAGTTGATATCTTCACGTATTTAACTGATTATATAGTAAATGAGGATTTGGTGACACCAAAGGCTATTAAAATTAATGAAACAAGGAACCAATCGGACAAGAAAAAATTATTGAAAAAATAACATATCTAACGCCACTAAAAATTATTTCACAAACTTTTAAAGGAATGGGGAAAATAAGAATTTGTTAAAATGAAAACGTCACAGCTCAAAGCAGAAACAATAAACCACATAAACTTACAATTAAGAGCTCATAATGCAAATTTGAGAGCAAAACATAATAAAAAAATCATAAGAAGGAAAATAGAAGAGGCAGAGAAACTCTATGTCAAAGAAACAATCATCACTGTAGTGTATATTCAAAGCTAGCACCTAAAATGTAAAGGGAAAAAGAAAACCCAGTAAAAAGCAACAAACTTCACAATCCTCAGAAAAACCACCAATTTGTCTTTTGGCGTTTCTGGGAAGTAGAATCTTTCCGAGAATCAAAAGGAGCTCAAACAAGTAATGCAAGAACTAGAATGAAATTCGAAAAAGTACCCAGAATTGTTTTTAAAGAAAGAAGACATCGGAAGCTTACTTTAGGTGATGGGTAACCAAGTTTGGGATTGAAACCCAATTGACCCTCAAGATCTCCATGGTTGCGGCTATCGGAGGAGTTGGGTCTGAGAAATCTTTCAAAGATAGCCATGACTAAGAACATTGAAATAAGAATGGCCGTGGCTACAAACCCAAAAGACACCGCGTTTACAGAGTCATCAAAATGTGTGCTGTGCTCGTCTGTAGTCTGCACATTTAAAGGAGCTCCAATAGGTGTCCAACCAAAGCTGGGTTCTTCCAACATTTTCACCATGTAACCTAAACTTAGTCCCAAATCCACGCCATTTGTACGAAACTTTATATTAGAAAGGGAAAAGTTGTGACTATTTTGAGAGCTATAGTTTTTTTTTTTAAGAACAAATTTTGAGAGCTATAGTTGCAATTAAAGCTTTCACACCATTATCAAGGCTTGTTGTACTTGAATTAGTAACTCAGCTCAGGTTGTGTGTGACTGTGAAGACTGAAGAGAGACCATACGGGACATCTTTGCAGTGAGGTGACCCCAGGTTAAAAAAAAGAGAGAGCTTTGGAATTTGGATAGCTTCTTGACATATACTAAGGCTAAGCACTGACGTTTTATAATAATATATTAAAAAAAAAAAAAAAGTTATAGTTAAATCCCAATATAGCTCAAGATTAAATTTCGGACGGTGAATATTCTAAACTCGTATAATTTTAAGGTTAGGTCTCAAAGACAAATGTCAAATACAATTATACGTATTGCACTCACACTATAAATATAATAAAATTTTCTTTTTTTAAAATTATTTTACTACGTGATCTTATAAAGTTATAATTAATACAAATATAAAGTAATGTTTCCTTAGCCTTTTTCATTAAACAAATTATTACTCAAACTCATAATTATTTCTTTACAATAAAAAGTGTGCATCACTGTATAAAAACAAAGACATACTAACATTATATAATTGTTTCGATAGCCAGTTGTAACTTGTAATTATGTTTAGACTTTAGAAAACATAATAACGAATATTAGCTGTTTTTTTTATTTAATAATATTATTATAATTATTTTTATTATTATCATAATAAAACTTTATAAATAATTCACCTTACTTTATTATTAATTATACTTTAATAAGATTATTATTATTATTATTAATTATACCTTTGCATAGCTCTTGTTAATTTTTCTAATCTTTTTGCTCCTTGTTTGTTTTCATGCTATCATTTTGAGTATTGGTTTGGTTTTGGTCTCCTTCTACGTTTATTATGGAATATGGTCTACTTATTTTTGTTTCATTCTGGATAACGCTGGTGAGATATGAATTTTTTTATGTACACTGTCTACTAGCTTTACTGCTAGAAATTCTAAATTAAGGTCTCCTTAGGCAGTCGGCTGACTTGTTGAAGATGGAGTCTCCTACTTTAGTGTCTCTGTTGTTTTAGTTGTTAGCTTGATTTTACATATTAATCTTTTTTGGAATTTCTTGTGGTTCAGTGGTAAGACTCTCCCTCTCCCACTAGAAACCCAAGTTCGAATCCCACCATGGATGTGTGAGTTGTTTTCTCTTTATTAATAAAAAAAAAGGGCCTTTAGAGCCCTTTATAAAAAAAAAGTTGTTAGCTTGATCTAGTGTGATTACTTTACTTGTTAGGCTTGTAATGCTTTTTCTTAATTAATGATTTTTTTTTTACTATTTTAACAAACAAACAAAAAATTAAATAATATTTATATATTCACCCTACAAACATTCGCGAACTCTTGCGCTCACGATGCCTATAAAGATTATATAATATTGTACTAAAAGAAAAAAAAACAAATGCACAAACCATATGATACAAATAAAGGTCGTAACAAAGTTTACAAAATGAAAAATGCTCATTTAGAACTTTCATCAAACAATTTATGAGCACTAACAATATCAGGCAGTCCAACCTAACCTTACAGGAATGTTGCACCCAAATTGTAACAGTTAACTAAAAGCCGACCATAGATGGAAGAAGATAAAGGAAAATAATTTTACTACAAAATATAATTAATATAAATAAAAAATAAGTATAAATTTATTTAACTATACATTCTTCGTCAATATGAATTTATTTTTTTTATTTTTTTTCCTTTGAACAAACAATTTGAAAAAATAATGGCATCACCGCCTCAGTACGACAATTCCCGAAAAATTTATGTCAATTATTAAGGTGGCTTTTTTATCTAAATAGAATAATGTTCTTGCTTTATGTAATTTTCGGTGGAAATCTTGACAATCATGATCAATGACAATCTACTTTTCTCTCTTGGAAAGATTGAGGAAAACAAAAATACAAAAAATAAAGAAAAGGTAAGGAGCTTCAACTCCAAACCACAAGTGCAAAGTATACAAATAGAATCCATGGATCATCAGTCTTTTTCCCACAAAATGATTCATGATCATCATTATTCATTTTAAAGTAAGCACCAAATTAACAATAATTCTCATCTTAATGACCAAAATATTTTATAAAAAATTAATAAATATTATACTCTATATAAAATATATAATCCTTGGTAATAAAATCCAAACCCTAAAACATTAAAACTAAATCATAAACCGAATATAAATTAACTTAATTTAAGTGAGTAACTATTTTGCCATTTTGATGATCATTTGGTTATTTTTATATAACGTACATATGTTATATAGACGACTTTCTTAATACAAATAATTAAATAAATCATCTTTAACTATTAAATTAAATTCATTTATTTTATGATTACGATCATTTGTTATTATTTTCATTATATCCAATCTGTCGGTGTATATTGTTTTTATCATATAATGCCCCCAACTCCTAGCATAAATAGTAAATAAAAATACTTATATTTAAAAAATTGTGAGTTTAAATTTCCATAAAGGTGAATTTATTAAGCTCCTACAAATGAAGTGATATCAACAGGCATCATTATTTCTAAATAATAATAATAATAATTTGGTCTAAGATTGTTAATTTAAAAAATAAAAAAGTACCAAGTAATACTTTTTGAGATTTACTTTTCGTGAGAGAATGAGAAGATGTGTTGCTTGTGAACGCAAAAGACTTTCCGATGCAAGGATATGCAAATATTCAATTTGGTGTTTTTCAAAAATCCTCTTTTTTTTTTTAAACAAAACTAACACTCCCTATATTTAATTGAATCCATTTAGAAATCATGCATTGTAGTATTATTTTGAAGAAATTTTTGCATATAATATGTTGGAAATTTTTTTATAAATTTAAATTATTAATATTATTTATTTATTTAATATTAATTCTTTTTTTATAAAAATAAACAGTTAAAATTGATCTATTTTATCACGTAATAAATATAACAATTATATATAAATATTGTTGTATTAGATTTTTTGAGTTTTACCAAAAAAAAAATTGTTTTGGCTTATGACTTTTTTGGTCTTCAATTTAAATTAATTAATCAGTCACGTTTAAATTAAACACCAAAACGAACTCAAAAATTGGAAAAGTAAAAAAGATAAACAAAAGCAAATAATCAATTTAACATGATTTAGTTACCATACAACACAAAAGCAAGAACAACTTCACTATTTATTTATTTTTTTGTCGAAATTTTACGAAATGGAGACCATATAATGCCAATATTTTTCATTTATTTAGTTCAGTATTTATATTTAAATGTACCAATGTGAGTTAGTATTAAAAATTATTGTCAAATAAATCTTAATAATCATTGCGTACATTTTTATCCCATAAATCATGACCTCATGTATATAATTCAATTGTATTACCAACTGAGCTATCAAATTTTGAAAAGAATAACTTTACTATGAACAATCATAAATTACAAGAAGTTTTCTCAAAATAAACAAAAATTTGTTTGGTAAAAAAAAAATTATTTCATTTTCTCATAAATTACAACCAAGAAAAAGTAAATATAATTAATAAAGAGAAAAATGAGCTTGAAATATGGTTTTCAAATTTTTTTTTTTTTAACTTTCAAAAACAATAGAAAATGTGTAAAAATAAAATTGAGTTCCAAATTAATTTTAAATTTTAAAATAAAATTAATTATCAAACAATAATTATTTTAAAATCTTAAGTTCAAAAACTGAAACTTGACTAGCCAAGATGCTTTTAACCTATAATATTGCCTATTACTATTATTATTATTTAAAAATTAATTTTAATTACTTTTTTTTTTTTACATGTAATTAAGTCTTCGTGTCATGATAATTTTCAATCTTATTATTAACTTAAGGATATGTCTACGTGATTTTTTGAATGTACAAATATATGTTAGACACAATGCCAATATATAACTGATTGAGTTGCTCGAATTTCAAAACTAAGTCATTGTCACTTGGTTGGGTTATTGCCTTCTTAACTTATATTTCTATTACTATTGAAAATACATTTTTTTTTTTTTTGTATATTATGCTTGTGCAAAAATTTCCCTTTATCATCAATAAAAATATTTTTGTATTTTGAAAAGAAAAAAAAATTGAAACTTGAAAACAAAATTTAAATACAAAACATACCCCGAGTAAAAGAATGATACAAACGAGAACAAAAACTGAAACCATTAAAGGCATACCCACATGGCTTGTATGCGTACTACAAACGTGTTTGACTAGTTTGGGCCCAAGGAATCAACAAAACGATAGCTCTAACAAACTTGATTAATATCACTAGGTTATACGAAATCAATTGTTAATAAAACTGTTACTTTTTAGAGGTCTTTCTATAATATTCTTGGTGGCAAAATTTTACAGTTTTTTTATTTTATTTTAAAAAAGGCACTAAAACTCTAATTTTTTTTTTTATTAATAAGAGAAAACATACTTACATACACGGTGGGATTAAAACTTAAATTTTTTGTAAAAGAATTAAAAGATTTACCAACTAAACTACAAAAAATTCTACAATTTTTTAATTCTTTATGTAAGGAATTTACTAAAAAAAAATTCCAATAGAGAAGGATTGGTCATCACTACAATTAGAAATAGTAAGATTAGAACTCACTACGCCAAAATTATAAAACAATAAACACTAGACAAAAGACTAGCAAAGAAATTAAGATATTAATATTTTGCATGGAGTGTCAGGAATCAAAATGGGACATTGTGGGTCATGAGACTGGGACATGCGTCAAATATCGGCCCGGAAGGCTTTTTGGTGGGTCTTGGCTCGTGCTTGAGAGACTGAGCTAGTGACTCACGTGAATGATGTATCTTTTCTTTCGGGCTTTCTCTTCTTTTAAGAAAATGACAAAAAAATTATTATTTAAATGAAATGACATATCTTAAATTATAGCTTTTTTTTAATTTTATTTTTAAATTTTTTTAATATGTTTTTGTTTTCTCTTTTCACTTTTTTTTTTTCTTTAAACATTTTTATCTCTATATCTATATATAAAAAGCCTATTAAATTATAGCTTTTTTTTTTTTTTTTTTTGACTTTTTTATTATCTTTTTTTTTTTTAAATATTCTTAGCCACATTATTTTATAACAACAATTTTTTGTTGCGTTTTTGTCTCTCTTTTTGCTTTTTACCTTCTTCTTCTTTTTTTTCAATTTTTTATTATCTTTTACCTCTCTCTTTTTTTCATCCTTTTTTTTTTTTTTTACATTATTAGCCACATAATTTTAAAATACATTAATAATATATATCATTAAATCACATGATAATTAACAAATATTTTTATATTATAAATATAATAATTTATGCATCCATTAAATATTTTATCTCATATAATTTTTTATATACAAATTAAAGATCAATACATGTAATAAAATATAAAAAAAAAATAGTTAAAATTACACATATTATAATAATAACAATAATGATAATAATAATTATCATACATCCATTAATTATTTTAACTCAAATAATTTCTTATATACAAATTAAATATCAATATGTGTAAAAAAAAAAATGAAACAAAAAATATTTAAAGTTATACATATAACAATAACAATAATAAATAAGATAATAACAATTTATTATTATAGATCATGTATGAAATAACATATTATTAGTGATACACAAAAATATGGTCTTACAATTTTTCTTTTTAATTATAAACACACAACTAAAATAAAAGTGCAAATGTCATGACATTTTATATAACATGCATCATTTTACTTTGAATTTATATATCATTTAATACTATAATTTTAAAATTACTTATTTCTATTTTTCATTTTAACTAACATTTTAAAAATTATTATTATTGCATTAACACAACATTTTATTAAAAATAATCACTTTTATTTAATTCCATAATATTATAAGTAAGACTATAAAAAAAATTCAATTATTTTGGTTTAACCTTAACTATTCCTAATTTATTATTTTAATATTCATTTCATATTTTATTAAATATTAACAAAAATTCCTATAATTATTAATACATTTTAACATTTTTAAACATGAATTTAAACTAACACCACCAAAAACTTTCAATTATTTAGAATAAATTTTATTTAGATTATGTTAATTATAACTAACAAATATTGTGAAATTATTTTTTTAATTAAATAGATAGAGATATAGTAAAAATTTATATTATTATTTCAACAATTATTTTTTATTAATGATAAATTTATTAATAATAACACTAAAATGTAATTAATTATATAAATGCAATATACAATTTATACACACACATATATTCCTTTTATCTTCTTTTACTCTTTTTCTTGGTTTTTTTTTTTTTTTAATCCCAAGCTATTAATTTGATTACTAATTTTATTTTTATCTATAGACACTAATATATATTCTTTAAATGGCTCATTTTTATGATTTTATAATTTTTACTATTATTTTTATTTTATTTATTATTTTTCTATTATTAGTATATATATAAAGGAGAATTAATAATTATGTATTTATTTGATAATTTTTATTTAACAATTTATAAAAAGAGTGATAATTCTAGTATACATTTTTTTGTTTTGCTATTTTTTTTTCTTTTTTGTGTTGCCTTTTTTATTTTCCTTTTATGTTCTTTTACTATTTTTTCAAGTTTTTTTTTTTTTTTTTTTAATCTCAAGCTATTAATTTTATTACTCATTTTATTTATATATAAAAACTTATAGTCTTTAAATTGTTCATTTTTTATGCTTTTATATTTTTTACTTTTATTTTTATTTTATTTCTTACCTATCCAATATTATTAGTATATATATAAATAAGAGTTAATGATTATGCATTTATTTGATAATTTTTGTTTGAAAATTTATAATTTTCTATTTTTATTCATTTGATATATTTTATTTGGTAATTTATATTTCTTTTAGTAGATAATTGGTGTATTTATATTTATTTCATACTTTTAATTTATTTGATAATTTTATATTTATTTTAAGAAAAATAATATTTTTTATTTTTTATACTTTCTATTTATATGATATATTTTGTTTTATAATTTTTATATGTTAAATTCCATATCAATCTTCATAAGATAAAACAAGTTATTGGAGAAAATTTTTTGTATATAATATATTATATATTTCTTATAAATTTGAATTGTTTATATTATTTATGTGTCTCATATTAATTCCTATTTTATAAAAAATAGTCAAAATATATCTATTTTACTACGTAACATATGCAACAATTATATACAAAATTTTCTCGTTATGGGGAGGAAAGTTGTTCACTTATAACAATCAAGTAACTTACTTTATCCAAATTTAACACTAATATTAACTAAAATATTTTATTAATATATAAATGAATACATAAAGTATTAAATTAATAAATAAATAAAAAACAACAGATTGAAAATAAAATAAAATTTTTATTTTGCCATTCCTATTTCAATGAACATCTTAAACATCTTCTGTCCCCTGTTTCTAAATCTACGGCTTAGAAGTTGAATAACTAGGCTGTTGTTTCAACAATTACCATCGTTCAACAATGACAACAAATGGTCAAAAGTCACACAAACAGAATTTTTGTTTGTAACCAAATTTAAAGACATCATTCTAGTTGAATTTGTGATCAAAGATGCGCCTGTCAAATAGCAACGTAGTTAATTTGTACGATCTGTGTCTAAAAGAAACACACATTTAAAAGTAGCTTGTAAAAAATTTGTCCAGTTAATCTATCACCCAAGAATGAATGTAGACTCGCATGCTCAACAGTCAACGACATTTGTTAAGGGCGAGGCATCTCAACATAAATGAAACCCACATGTTAAATTGACAGAGACTAATGCAACAGAAAAAGGACAATACATATTGAATCATAACCTAAGCACAATGACATGCACATGACTAACTAGTCTAGGGGTAAAGTGTGTGCCCATTGACAAAAACCCAAGGTTCAAACCACCACATCAAACCTGAAACGGGTTCTTATTGTTTGATAAAAAGAGAAGGAAAAAAAAAAAAAGCATAATGATATTCAAGAAGAAAAGGTAGGATACGATTGTCTTGAACTAAAAGTACATTTTTTTTTTTTCATATTACGTAACGCCTTCACAAATGTAAATCCCCTGTACTGGGAGGTCACACCGCAGGGTCTTCTAGAACGGCTGTGGATAAATTGTTTATTCTGGGATATGCAGCTTTCTCATCAAGCTGATTCTGAGCCCATATTAGCATCTTCAGCATACTAGGAAGCTTTGGATCTGTGTTCAAAAAGCAATACATATCATCTTCATGGATATTCTAATAAATAACTTTCAAGCAACTCCATAGGTATTATGTCCGCGAGAACAAAGAAACTTACAAGACTATCATACATTCTGATATAAATGTTAACCCAATTGATTTGGATGATTTCCAAACCATACAAAAAAGTTGAACTTGCTTATGTGTTCAGTGATGTAATAGAAGCAATTCAAGTATAAGTACTTAAATTGAAGCATTTCAAGAGCTAAAAGCTTTAATATGGACTTTTAACTTGAAGACCCAAGTGATAGAAGTGTAGTTCCTAGATTTTCTCAAGATTATAACAAGTAATCGTGCCTTGGAATTTTTGTTATTAGATAAATTTTGGAGTTTAATATTAATGGACCTAAGGTATATCAGCAAATGGTGGTGCCTAAGTGTTAAATTTAATTCCACCGATGATTGGAAACTTTTCAAAAAGAATAACACTATCCCTTGTGAGTTAAATGTACTTGATACGCCAACCTCACTTCTAGATTACGATAACGATTATTACATCATATCATCGCATCCACAAATTCCCACAAAAGGTCACAAGAAGTAGGCCACCTACATGTATATCTTTATGATGGAGAGTGTTAACAAGCAAGTTATTTAATATTTGTTGTCTATTCTTCCGTCATCTCATCCATGTATAAGAAACAAAGAATAGTGCATTGCCATATTGAACTTACTTTATAAGGATTTCAGAATATTTTTGTGTTCCTTTGGAACTCCAAGCACAATGATCAATCCCTTGCTCCTGCCGATACATACCCCACTCTCTTAAAAGGATGAGCCTTAAGAACAACAATGGACTATGGGATGATGGTTATGGTGCAGTTCCCATCCCCATGGCTACTCGTATGGAGTATTTGGGTGTATGGAGAAGATGAAGAAAGCAAACATGAAGAGGAAGGAGTTTGTTTTCACATGACTAGGGATCAATATAATGACTTAGTGGGTAAAGTTGACAGAGTTTGCCAAGAAGTTCAAGGCCTTTGGAATGAATTGGAACGAAATGAGGAATGAAATGCCTCAACGTCACAAAAGCATGATGGATTACCTTCAAGTCAAGCTCCAACATATGGATCTCACTCCTCCTAGCAATCCACCACCTTACTCTTGATCCGAAACTTGGCCTACATATTCATGTTTTTAATCTTCAAATTTCAAGATATGGATAGATTAAGGTTTGTCTTTAGTTATTGTTTCAATTGTCTTATGATCTAGCCATTATTGGCTTATGGACCTATTTAGTTTTAAGCTTGTGCTTGATGATTGCAACTGTTATGAGATGTGTTGATTGGCTTCTTAGTTCAATTTAATGATATTATTAATCATTGTTGGTTTGTTGGCTTTTTGATGACAAATAGTTATTGTTGGTGTTGTTCTTATTTTTAGTGAAATGAATGGTGATTTTGTTTATTGAAGAAGTCTTTACGTTTATGAGCTGCTTATACACCATTTTTTTCCTTTTTTTGTTTGAAGAAAATACACTATTGTTCATATGTTTATAGGAAAGCTTTTATTAGTTTACCTTAAGAAAGCATTGATGCTCAAACTAAGGAGGCTTACATGTTTTTAAATTGTTAATTTTGTTGCTCCTATTATTATTTTAACTTTCTAAGGGGAGATATGTCTATTTATTTTTTTAACTACGACAAAGGGGGAGAAATAGGCATACTCTCAAATGCAAATTTACATGCTTTACATGATTACACTTGGTTTACGTATATTTCTTCTCCAATTTTAATTCATAGTTTATCATCATCAAAAAGCCCAATTAATTTTGATGATTTCCAAGCTACAGAATTAAAACGGATTTGTTGATGTGTCAAAGTGTTGCCATAGAAGCAATTCAGATACAAGTACATCACTTTACATATCGTTTGCCTTTCTCTCTTTCCCTATACTCTCTACTTTGCTAGCAATTTCTTTGCTTGTCAGTCATTTATTTGTTTGACTATGGAATTGCTAGTAAGTTCTTAACTGAAAAAGAACCGTTGTTATTTGAAACACAATTAAACCCTCTGAATTGCCTTAGTCCTTCCAATTTACAGTAACTGCCCGCAGAGTAGCAAGCAAATTATTGTTGATTAATATATTACAGATGAACATACTAATAGGCTCATGCGTGAAGTGGAAATTGCAAAATTAAAGAGGAATGCTTTATATAATATGATACTTAACATAAATGCAATTATACTAACCTTTTTCATGACTCTGGCTAGTAAGTATGGCTGCATTTACTTCACTTGCTGTTTTTAGGCGCTGTGAGATATCGAGGAGCTCACGAACAGGACAGTTAGAGACATCTTCAAAAGCTAGAAGAGCAACAGTTCTCTCCAACTCTTCTAAAAAGCCTTGCTGCCAACATCGGCAGGGGAAGACCATTGTTAGCAATGATATGAAGCAACACATTTTACTAGACTACAATTATTAGACAAAAAAATTGGAAGAAACAAATCCTATGAAGATTTTCATCCTGATATAACTATTTTTCAATACGTCATTGATGTGAAACAAGGAAACCTATATAAAATGGTTGAAAAAACAAATGGTATTACACAATGATCATACAACGATAATCAATGAAAAGAATTTCATGAGAAGCTGAGTCACACATTTTCTTCTCCCCTTGGTGCTAGCTCCTCCTGAGCAAATTCAAGAGCTTCTTCAACTTTTCCATTCCGTATTAATTCAATCAGTCTTTGCTGCTGAAGATGGAAAAACAATTGTGGATTTGTATCTAGTATCTGCATCACAATTTGTATAGAATTTAGATGTGAAATACATTATAAAAGCATCATTGTCATCTATATTCAAAAAGCTTGCAAATAGGAAAAAATATATAGGAGGTTGTAAAGGCATGCATCTGTGAAAAAGAAAACAGCATTAAAGGAAAGGAAAACAGGATTTATATATTTTGAGCTAAAACAGTCCAATGATAAGTTGTTGATCTTAAATAATCAAAATACATGTATTTCTTCAAACATATACAAGCACAGAGCATTTAAACAACCAATATCCCCTTCCCCCAAAAAGAAATTAAAATTAGAAAAAAACTAGTACACGCTTGATTTTATATCCTCACTCCTTTTTCTTCTTTTCTTTTCCCACTCTTTTTTTGCTCTGAATTGATTGTATCCTCTTAATTGATTATTAATACGTAAATTTCCCAAGTTTATATTGAAGACATAATCTGGATACTATTGATTATGTGCTAGGTGATTCACCACCTTAAATTGCAAGCCACTATAGAAAACATCTTGACTTGTCAATTTCTAATACTGCCATGGTGCCTCCTGCTCAACTACCAAATATATAATCCTTGGTCCACAAAAAAAGAAGAGAAAGAAAAAAGAAAGACCCAAAGCTGGGAAGCATTCCACTCCATGAAACCAGTGCTACTAAAGGGGAAATAGAAGTCTCCCAAATATTACAAATGGAATGTTAACAAGAATTTCAATCTTAAGTAAATTGACAGTAAATGCAAAAGATACCATTTTTCTCATGAGTCAGACCATTGGGTCATGGTTTCTGTTACACAAAAATCGACAAGGAAAACAGAAAGAAGGGAAAGATAAAACAACAATGAACAAATAACCCTCAAAGAAAGGTTGTTGAAATATGGTGTTCACATGCCACTTGATAAATATAACAGAGTTCAAGACAGATAGATAATAGGAAAACCACAGAACTTGAGCAAAACATTGGTGATGTATCAATTCCTTAATCAACATGACAAACATTAACTTGTTATCCTACCTCAGGGTTTAAATCATTGACTTTTTCAATTGCATCCTCAACATTACCGCATTGCACGGCCTTCTTAACAGCCATGCGATCCATGATGGTCGCAAGATCTATATCTGCTGTTTATCTGTTAGGATGAACACTACAGTATCTAAAGAAAAAAAAAGCATCAAGGCAATATGATAAACCAACAAAAGGATAGGCAACTTAATAATTATGGATACGATCAGTTCCAGATTCCATCTTAAATTTCTCAGCAGCCTCAACGTAGCCTTCAGTCACGAGAAAATTCATCACTAATTTATTCATGTCTTCTTTTCTAATATTTACATCTTTGAGCTTTTTTTCCCATTCATCCCTTGTTATGATTTTCTTTGATGTAGCCTGCATTCAAACAATTTTCAACACTAATAAACACTTCAGCATTTACTGTTGAACATTATGGACAAATAGGTTGGCTCCAAATAGGCTAAGGGAGGACAGACTAAATGCTACATCGCAAAGAAGAAACATTGTACAAAATGCTAAAACCAATAACAGGATATATATTCAGAAGCATATTTGCTTTTATCAAATTCTATGATTTCCATTACTTCTTGTGAAGTCAGCGATACTATTAAATAAGCTTAAAACATCCAAATTTAAAACACGAAATAAAGGGCAATTACCATTGCTTCAACCTCGGCGAGCTGACGAATCACAATCCAGAAAAGTGACATTAGTTCACCGTCTTCAAATCCATTTGCAATCCCAGGTCAACTAAAATCTTCCTGCACATTCCAAACCAATAATGAATTCGAAAAAAGAAAACCACCATTTCTGCCAGGAAAGACCCAAGTCGAGACCTATCTATCCAAAGCCCGTATCTTTCACCGAAAAAAATCTACAACGAACCCAGCAAACCCTCACGCTCAAGACTAACATTTATAGAATTCAAACCCTATCTTCCAGAAAGATTGTAACTGCAAAGTTTAATAACTCAAATTTCGCGAATACAATATTGAAGGAAAATAGTTACCAAAAAAAAAAAAACAAGCCGAGTCCGAAGAGAGTCGGATATAGCGGCTCAGCGATTCGTGAGTCTCCGGTAATCCGTTTTCTGGGTTACCAATTTGCTGGTCACTTTTACGGTTGATGTATTCGGATTTCCTATTCGGGCATAAAATTCTAAACAGGTTTCGTTTCATTCGGACCGCGCTCCATTTTTCAAGTATAATTACCGGGCTCAATTTCATAAATTTTTAATCTCTAGTAAAAAAAATATATATTTATTTTCTTGCTAAAAAAATATATATTTATTTATATTATAAAAAAATAAATATATATTTTCTTTTTTTGAAAAGGTTAAAAATAAAATTTTATACATAAAAAAAAAATTATATCATACAATTAAATACAATTTTATTAGGTTAATTATACAAATTTATTATGTTTATAAAATTATAATATGCTCGTAATATATTTAAAATTATAGATATTTTTAGTATAAATATATTAAAATTTAGAAATATTATAAACATATTTAAAACAAATATATTTAAATTTTATAATTTTAAATATGTTATGTACGTATTAAACACAATAACTATATTAAATTTCCAAAAATCGAACAACTAAAGTCAACTTTGTGGTTTAATTTGTGACATATTTGTTGGCGATAATCCTGTTTGTGAAACTTTTCAACACTAGTAGTTTAATGGTTGTTGGTTTTCAAAGATAACAAACAAAATCTATTAGCAGTGGCAACGATTGATTGTCACCCTCAATTTAATTTCTCAAAACCTCTCATGTTTGCAAATCGACTACAATGAACCTCCTCTTTTCAAAAGTTTTTGAACGCTACTTGCTACTTATAATGTTGATATCGAAAATTTTGTTCAAAAGTGAACGCTGACAAACTCACTTAATAGATTTGGCAAAGAAGCTTCCTCATGACGAGCAAAAACATCTTCTAAGTTGTTTGGAAGTGAAAGACAAGTGTGAAGCCATTTTCAACTTCTTAAACAATGTCAAGAAGGATGGCTTAATTGATGGAATATTATTGCAATTTCAAAGGATGAGCTAAGCGCTTGCATCATCAAAGTGATGAGCTAAGCGCTTGCATCATCAAAGTGATGACCTAAGCGCATGTGTCATCTCTCCAAATAGTAACATTTTTCTCTCTATAAATAGAGAGCTCATTTGCTCATTTTCATCATCCCAAAATCTCAAACATCCTAAGCATTCCAAGCTTCTCTACTTAGAAAAGTTCTTTCCTCATTGTGAGAGAGATGTTAATTGTATTCTCCTAGTATAAGAGAGAGAGGTATCTTGTTCTCTCCTTGTATTTAGAGAGAGGTTGTAAATCTTTCAGTATAGTGAATTCCTTCTGGCCTTTGCCCGTGGAGTAGCCCGTAATCATTTTGGGTGAACCACGTAAATACTTGTGTTCATTTTATCTTCATTCTCTCAGTTTTACTTTGATTGTGTGTTAGCTTCGACTCATATATTTCCTAACAGTGGTATCAGAGCTTTGGTTGTGGGTACTGTTCACGGTTCACGTATATAGTTACTATTCAAGTATACGGTTACTGTTCACGTGTAATAGTGGGAGCCGGTTCAAGTAAGAAGCATATCAAAAAGGACAACAACAACAAAGTTCGATGTTGAGAAGTTCAACGGAAGTAATTTTTCGTTGTGGAAAATGAAGATTAAAGCAATTTTGAGGAAGGATAATTGCTTGGAAGCAATTGGAGAAAGGCCAGCTGAGATCATTGATGATCAAAAATGGAATGAAAAGGATGGGAATGCAATTGCTGATTTACACTTAGCGCTAGCCGATGGAGTTTTATCCAGTGTGGCAGAAAAGAAGACAGCAAAGGAGATTTGGGATACTCTAACAAGACTGTACGAGGCCAAATCACTTCACAACAAGATCTTCTTAAAAAGGAGACTTCACACTCTTCGAATGGCGGAATCCACATCGGTGACCGAGCACATCAACACCTTGAATACTCTATTTTCGCAACTTACATCAATGGGTTACAAAATAGAGACGGCTGAACGTGCGGAGCTTCTACTTCAAAGTCTACCTGACTCGTATGATCAACTCATCATCAACCTGACGAACAACATCCTTTCGGATTATCTAGTCTTTGACGAAATTACAGCTGCTGTTTTGGAAGAAGAAACTAGGCCTAAAAACAAAGAAGATAGACAAGTAAGTTCGCAGCAAGCGGAAGCTTTGACGGTGATGAGAGGAAGATCAACAGAACGTGGCTCTAGTGGGAGTCAAAATCATGGTAGATCGAAATTAAGAAGTAAGAAGAATTTCAAGTGCTACAATTGTGGCAAGAAAGGGCATGTCAAAAAGGATTGTTGGAGTAGAAGGAGGAATGGAGACCTTGAGCTACCAAATGCTCAAGGGAATGTAGCAAGTACCCCTGATAATGGTGAAGTTCTATACAGCGAAGCTACAATAGTAGCTGAAGTAAAAAAGCAGTTCTCTGACGTCTGGTTATTAGACTCAGGAGCAACATGGCACATGACATCTCGAAGAGAGTGGTTCCACAAATATGAACCAATCTCAGGAGGTTATATACACATGGGGGATGATCATGCTTTAGAAATCGCTGGTACTGGTACTATCAAAATAAAAATGTTTGATGGTACAGTTCGCACTATTCAGGAGGTAAGACACGTGAAGGGCCTGAAGAAGAATCTATTGTCTTTGGGGCAGATAGATAGTCTTGGATGCAAGACCCATGTTGAAAATGGGATTATGAAAATTGTCAGAGGTGCGCTTGTGGTTTTGAAAGCAGAAAAGATTGCAACGAATCTATTCATGCTTAAGGGAGAAACACTACAGGAAGCTGATGCATGTGTCGCGTCAACCAGTAAGGGAGAAGAATCAATGATGATGTGGCATCTCAAATTAGGCCATATGTCAGAACGAGGTTTGAAGATTCTCTCCGACAGAAACCTGCTTCCAGGGCTCAAATCGGTAAATCTACCTTTTTGTGAGCATTGTGTTACAAGTAAGCAGCATAGATTGAAGTTTAGCAGATCTGATGCAAGGAGTAAAGGCATTTTAGACTTGATTCATTCTGATGTATGGGAATCACCAGAAATGTCACTAGGAGGTGCAAAGTACTTAGTGTCATTCATTGATGATTACTCTAGGAGATGTTGGGTATATCCAATCAAGAAGAAGTCAGATGTGTTTCAAGTGTTCAAAGACTTCAAAGCGCAGGTAGAACTTGAATCTGGGAAGAAGATCAAGTGCTTGAGGATGGATAATGGAAGAGAGTATATTGATGGCGAGTTTCTTGCACTTTGTAAGCAAGAAGGTATTAAAAGACAGTTCACAGTCACATACACGCCTCAACAAAATAGAGTGGCAGAGCGGATGAACAGAACTCTTGCAGAAAAAATAAGAGCTATGTTGAGGTCTGCAGGTCAATCTAACTCCTTTTGGGCAGAAGCAGCCAAAACTGCATGTTATGTGGTAAATAGGTCGCCATCAACGACAATTGAGTTAAAGACATCGATGGAGATGTGGACTGGTAAGCCAGCAGATTACTCTACTTTACATTCATTTGGATGTCCTGTGTACGTAATGTACAACGCCCAAGAAAGATCGAAGTTGGATCCAAAATCCAAAAGGTGTATCTTCTTGGGATATGCTGATGGTGTTAAGGGGTATCGCTTGTGGGATCCCACTACCTGCAAGCTCATAATCAGCAGGGATGTGATCTTTGCAGAAGATCAATTACAAAGAAAAGATGGAGTCGATAGCACATCAAATGAGAATTTAGAGACTACAATAGTTCAAGTGGAAAATAATTCAATACAAGAAATTCAAGATTCTACTGAAGCAGCACCACAACACGATGTACAAGAACCAGTTGAGTCCGAGACTCCAGAAGTTTGTCAGTCAACTCGTGAAAGAAGGCCACCAACTTGGCACTCGGAGTATGTTACTGAAAGTAATGTTGCATACTGTCTTTTAACAGAGGATGGAGAGCCATCAACTTTCCATGAAGCTACAAGTAGTTCAGATGCATCTTTGTGGATGACAGCAATGTAGGAAGAAATTGAAGCTTTACATAAGAACACGACTTGGAAACTAGTACCATTACCACATGGAAGAAAAGCCATTGGTAACAAATGGGTCTACAAGATCAAGCGAGATAGCAATGATCAAGTGGAACGATATCGTGCAAGATTGGTGGTAAAAGGATACGCTCAGAAAGAAGGTATTGATTTAAATGAAATATTTTCCCTAGTAGTCCGACTTACAACAGTCAAAGTAGTCTTGGCAATGTGTGCAACATTTGACTTACATCTAGAGCAGTTGGATGTAAAAACTGCATTTCTTCATGGAGAACTTGAAGAAGAAATTTATATGCTTCAACCAGAAGGTTTTGCTGAAACAGGCAAGGAGGACTTGGTTTGCAGGTTGAACAAATCTCTGTACGGTCTCAAACAGGCGCCAAGGTGTTGGTATAAGAGATTTGATTCCTTCATTATTAGCCATGGATACAACAGACTTAGTTCAGACCATTGTACATACTACAAAAGGTTTGATGGTGATAATGACTTTATTATCTTATTGTTGTATGTGGACGACATGTTGGTAGCAGGACCCAACAAAGATCAAATCCAAGAATTAAAGGTTCAATTGGCTAGGGAGTTTGATATGAAGGACTTGGGACCAGCAAACAAGATTCTAGGGATGCAGATTCACCGAGACAGAAATAACAGAAAGATTTGGCTTTCACAGAAGAACTACTTCAACAAGATCTTGCGACGCTTCAACATGCAAGATTGTAAGCCAATATCTACCCCACTTCCTGTTAATTTCAAGTTATCCTCAAGTATGTCTCATAGCAATGAAGCAGAGAGGAGGGAAATGTCTCGAGTACCGTATGCATCAGCAGTGGGAAGTTTGATGTTTGCTATGATATGTACAAGACCAGACATTGCACAAGCAGTGGGAGCAGTTAGTCGATTTATGGCAAATCCTGGTGGAGAGCATTGGAACACTGTGAAGAGGATCCTTAGATACATCAAAGGAACCTCAAGTGCTGCATTATGTTATAGAGGATCAAATTTTATTGTCAAAGGATATGTTGATTCAGATTTTGCAGGAGATCTCGACAAAAGAAAATCCACTACTGGCTATGTGTTCACACTTGCAGGTGGAGCTGTAAGCTGGGTTTCAAAACTGCAAACAGTTGTAGCATTATCTACAACAGAAGCAGAATACATGGCAGCTACACAAGCTTGCAAGGAAGCAATCTGGATAAGAAGATTAATGGAGGAGCTCGGGCACAAACAAGAGAAGATTCTTGTGTATTGTGACAGTCATAGTGCCTTGCACATTGCAAGGAATCTAGCATTTCATTCCAGAACTAAGCACATAGGAGTACAATATCATTTTGTTCGAGAAGTAGTGGAAGAAGGAAGTGTGGATATGTTAAAAATTCACACAAAAGAGAACCTAGCAGATGTAATGACAAAACCTATCAACACTGACAAGTTTGTATGGTGTCGATCCTCGTACGGCATAGCAGAGACGTAAGCAGCAGGGTTTGAGCAAAGGCTAGTTGGAAGAGATAATCCTGAAAGATGACTTCAAGTGGGAGATTGAAAGACAAGTGTGAAGCCATTTTCAACTTCTTAAACAATTTCAAGAAGGATGGCTTAATTGATGGAATATTATTGCAATTTCAAAGGATGACCTAAGCGCTTGTATCATCAAAGTGATGAGCTAAGCGCTTGCATCATCAAAGTGATGAGCTAAGTGCTTGCATCATCAAAGTGATGACCTAAGCGCTTGCATCATCAAAATGATGACCTAAGCGCATGTGTCATCTCTCCAAATAGTAACATTTTTCTCTCTATAAATAGAGAGCTCATTTGCTCATTTTCATCATCCCAAAATCTCAAACATCCTAAGCATTCCAAGCTTCTCCACTTAGAAAAGTTCTTTCCTCATTGTGAGAGAGAGGTTAATTGTATTCTCCTAGTATAAGAGAGAGAGGTATCTTGTTCTCTCCTTGTATTTAGAGAGAGGTTGTAAATCTTTCAGTATAGTGAATTCCTTCTGGCCTTTGCCCGTGGAGTAGCCCGTAATCATTTTGGGTGAAGCTTGTGTTCATTTTATCTTCATTCTCACTTTGATTGTATGTTAGCTTCGACTCATATATTTCCTAACAGGAAGCTTCTCTGGCAATCTGTGACATCTGCAATGTATGTGTTTAACTTTTTGCACTTCTAATTTAGATGAAATGGAGTTTTCTGTCTTTTTTTTTTTTTTTTTTGACAAGTGTCACCATTATGGCCTATTGGGAGTTCCCTCCATCACTTAACATCGAGCTACTACGATACCCTCTAAATCATCTGCATTTATTTAATTTTTTATTAATTATAAAAGTGTCTAAAGTCATGTTCAGACTCAACATTGAAACATAAATCTTAATTTTCGAACCCACAACTTTACACACAATCACCCAACTATTTGAGCTACCTATTTATGACTAATATGCTTGAAATTGCTCACATAAAAAAAAAAAAAAAAAAAATTCTTACCAAAATGGCAAAAATGAGAGAAGAGTTAAATGATGAGATTTTTTTTTTAAGCATGAGTCATCTTGGGAATTGAGTCAATGGCAACAATTTGGGCATGATTAGGCACATTATGATATAATTATTTTTTTAGGTAAATCTTTTTTTGTGCTCGTAAAACATTGAATTTTCTTATAATAAATTGACTAAATTCTTTTATAATATTAATAAATATGTAAATTTACTTAGAAAAATAAGAACTTAAATATGCACAATATAAGCAAAGACAACACAAATATGTGCTACACTCTGTAATATAAAAAAATCTTATATATTTTCCCAGTAATAAATCTATTTCCACTTTTTAATTCAGTTTTTGCAAAAGTGAAAGGTTAAATGAATTTATTTCACCAATGTCAATGGTTATGGTATGCAAGACTTGAGTTACTAGTATATCATTATTTTCGCAAATAATACATGTGCAGTTTTTGGTAAGCTGAAGGCTGAAGCTCCTACTCCACGTTTGGATAATATCAAAACCAGGCCAAGAACGAAATTTCTTAGATTTATTCGACCTCGACGTCAAAAATGTCTGAGACTTTCAGAAGACCATCAAACTGAGCAGCCGACAAATATTATCTAAATTCAACATCAGGTCCCATGGTTCCAGAGATTAGCGAGTAAATATGTAATCATAGGGAATTTTATCGATCGAAAAAAAGGGGAAAAGATTAGGACTTGCAAAAAGCAAATCAAACTTCTGATTTGGGATGGACATAAAAATTTTAAAATCATCTAATTTTATAAATCCATGGTTGGGTAAAATCTAAAAAAGTGAAAGAGGTAGATGTAACAGAAAACTAACAGAGAAAAAACCAAAACAGAGGAATTGAAATAAATAATCTCGATGAATTTTCAGCACCCATCACAAAGTATAGTAAGTTCTATGTAGACACAACAAACTAACTAATCTGAAAAGACAATTCTCTGCTACATCACTTGCAGTAGCTGTACAACCACTCGAGTACAATTTATGATAGTAGTTACAAATTGTAATGTTGTCCATAACATGTCAAATACAAACTCAAGCTTCTGGGCTGTCCAGTGCACCAGTCTTGATTTCTGGCTACAAAATTGCCTGGCCACTACGGCTGTTGGGCAAACATTAGGCAAATTCCACACCTTTTCACAAACAGGTGTCCTAAAATCCCGAAACTAAACGAGACTTTTGTTGAATTATACAAAGTATTGCACAAGTTTCCACTTTCTCTTGGTGAATCAGGATGAAGGTGCTTCAAATCATAGTATTGGAGTACATGGGGGGAACGAACACAAAGCAATGCATGAAGATTGTCGTACATACTAACTTTGAGTATATAGCTTTCACCAGAATTGGTTTGGAAATGAATATCACAAATCATGCAGGGAAAAGAGATTTTATCATGTTTTTTCTCCACATGGCTTCTGATAAAATCAAGAGCAGGACCTGATAAAGGTTGATCTTCACCAGGCCAGGCATACCAACAACAGCTAAGGCAATGCCTAAAAAGTTGGTGTTGTACCAATTTGGAGGAAGCTTCAACTCTATTGTTGATCCCTGGATTTGATTAGTGAACCATTTTGGAATCTCGTTTCCGGGATAACAAAATGAGATAGGTGGTAGCTCACCTTCAAAATCCTACACCATAGAACAGAGTCAGAGATTATGAAATATAGTGAAAATCCGGACAAAAAATGTCAAGGAGAGAAGAGTTTACCATACCATACCTCTCTTTGACCATACTTTGATAATGTAGTTGCCATGCGAAAACATTCTAGATTGCGCATTAGTTGAAATATCAGTGACTGCATTTTGACCCAAGTTCAAACATTGTAAGAAGCCAAACCTCTCTCGGATATGTGGAACTTTATGTAAAACTTGTGGAAGCACAATCTTTGGACTTGAAATCATTTCTAATGACTTACAGTTATCTACTTTTAACTCTTTTAAATATGAAGGGAATCTAGGTAAGGATTTCAAGCTCCAACAGCAAGATAAAACCAAGGAGAGAAGGCCATCTGGAAGTGGAGGCAAGGCTTTGATTTTTATACACTGGGAAAGGCATAGTTACTCAAGGCATTTTAAATTGCAGATACTACTAGCATGAAATTCAAGCTTTTTGCATCTGCACGTACACATTTCAGTAAGCCTAATTAAATTTCCAATTGACTTAGGAATCTCTTTAATTTTTGCCCAACATGAATCGAGAACCTCTAAACATTCCATAGGCTCCAAAATTTCTGGAAATGTTTCCAAACTCGAGCACCCATAAAGGCTAAGATACTGAAGAGATTGTAAGGCCTCAAGTGCATTTTACGTATTCTAGAAGAAAGGGTAATAGGGTCAATTAGTCAGCAAGTTAGTTACAAGAGCGTTATTAGAAATCCACGTAGGATTTCTGTTAGCAAGTGGAATGATTGAATAAGTATTGGAACAGAGAGTGAGTGAGGCATGTGAATTGTGAGAAAGAGCTCAGCTCTGTGGAGAGTATCAGGCCTCTCGAATGCTTGGCTTTTGTTTCTCTTTTCCTATTATCCAATTAATGATATAATTCTCCATTTTTGAATCAGTTAACTGTTTTTCTCTAACTAATCTATGACAAAATTGGTATCAGAGCAGTCGAGATTGGGGAAATGGCCAAAAACACAAATCAAAGAGTGGATGCGATGGAAGGGGTGTTGGAGCATATGCATGAAGAGCAAGAAAAATTGGGCAAGGAAGTAGGTAGACTGAAGGAAGAGATACTAACCTTAACGCAGCACTTGAACTCGAGGTTTGAACAGCTCTTTAAGCTCCACGAAGAAACTTCGAGACAGACTTCATCGTCCACTGGAAAAGCAAAAGAAACTCTAGCGATGAGTCCAACTGGAGTGGGCTTCCAAGGTAATTTGAGGGAAGTCGCAGAAACTAGTTACAACGGAGTTCCTCGTCATGATTTTCGTTTTCGAAAATTAGACATGCCGTTGTTTGATGGAAATAATCCAGATGGTTGGGTTATGAGAGCAGAAAGGTATTTTGCTTTCCATCGAATGAACAACGATGAGAAGTTGGAGGCGGCGGTGATAAGCTTTGAAGGCGATGTTCTACTCTGGTATCAATGGGAAAGTAAGAAGAGGATTTTTGTGACTTGGGAAGAGATGAAGCTAATTTTGCTAAGACAGTTTCGTTCGAACCAAGGAGGAACACTGTACGAACATTGGTTATCACTGGAACAGGGTGGGTCGGTACGAGATTATCGTCGGAGGTTCATCGAGCTATCAGCTCCTCTGGAGAACATTTCAGAAGAGATCGCGATGGGAACGTTTATCAATGGGCTGAAGGCGGACATACGAGCTGAGCTCAGGATCTTGGGCCCCCAAAATTTGGGCCGAGCCATGGAACTGGCCCAAATGATAGAAGAAAAGATAACACTCTCAGCCCGGCCTTATCACCAACGAACCCAAACCATAGTCAACAAAACCCAATTCGGTGGACGTTATTCTCCCACGCCCATCCACTCTTTTCGAGCTAACTCAGATGGAATCAATCAAACGAGTAAACCAGTAACAGAAGTTAGACGACTCACCGATTCAGAGCTACAACTGAAGAGGGAGAAGGGAATTTGTTATCGTTGTGACGACAAATGGGTACCGGGCCACCGTTGTAAGAAGAAGGAGCTAAGGGTAATGATCATCGGTGATGAAGACGATGACGAAGACAACAAAGAAGAGATCCTAGAAACTGAGCTGGAAATGACAGAGCTAACCCCTGAGATTGAAGTATCGCTCAATTCGGTAGTGGGATTCACTACTCCGAAGACCATGAAATTAGTGGGTTATCTAGGAGATCAGAAGGTGATTACCCTGATTGACCCTGGTGCCACGCACAACTTCATCTCTCTGCCACTGGTAACAAGGCTCAACTTACCAATCACGAAGACTCGAGGATATGGGGTAACTATGGGATCAGGGAGTTCTGTAAAAGGAGAAGGAGTCTGTAAGGGGGTGCAGTTACAATTACAAGAGCTCACTATAATTGATGACTTCCTACCACTCAACCTGGGCAGCGCTGATATTATATTGGGTATCCAATGGTTGGAGACGTTGGGAATGACACACACCAACTGGAAATTACAGATCATGAAGTTTACATTGGGAGATCAGAATATAACCTTGAGGGGTGATCCTTCTTTGGGAACCTCCAAGATTTCGTAGAGGGCTATGGTGAAAACTTTGAAACAAGAAGGCAAGGGAATTCTGATTGAGTTCAATCATTTGGATCAAGGAGGGGGTGAGCAAGATATTCCTGCATTTGTCCAAACTATCCTACAAGAGTATAACACCGTGTTTAATATGCCAGAAGGTCTTCTCCCAACAAGGCACAAGGAACACAGAATTTTACTCAAAGATGGACAGGAACCAGTTAGTGTTCGACCATATAGATACCCTCATATCCAAAAGGATGAAATAGAGCGGCTCATAAAAGAAATGCTGCAAGCTGGAGTCATCAGAACTAGTACAAGTCCATTTTCCAGCCCTGTGATTCTAGTGAAAAAGAAGGATGGCTCGTGGAGGTTTTGTGTTGACTATAGGGCACTCAATAAGGCAACAGTGTTGGATAAATTTCCTATACCAGTGATAGAAGAGCTCTTGGACGAGTTACATGGAGCTCAGTTCTTCTCAAAGTTGGATTTAAAATCCGGCCATCACCAAATCAGAGTCAAAGAGGAGGATGTGCACAAAACTGCATTCAAAACTCATGAGGGCCATTATGAGTTTCTGGTTATGCCTTTCGGCCTCACAAATGCACCCTCCACTTTTCAGTCCCTCATGAATGAGGTATTTAAACCCCACCTCAGGAAATTTGTCTTAGTCTTCTTCGATGACATACTCATCTACAGTCCAGACAAGATCACCCATGCACAACACTTAAGGTTGGTGTTAAAACTCCTAAACGACCATCAGTTGTATGCTAACAGCAAGAAATGTGAGTTTGGGAAGCAAGAGATTGCCTACTTAGGACACATAATTTCTGCACAAGGAGTATCTGCAGACCCCAGTAAAGTGCAGGCAATGCTGGAATGGACAGAACCTCAGAACATTAAAGAGTTAAGGGGATTTCTTGGTCTCACTGGATATTATAGGAAGTTTGTAGCTGGCTACGCTCAGTTAGCTCAACCACTTACTGACCAATTGAGGAAGGATCAATATAATTGGAATGCAGCAGCCTCTCAAGCGTTTGCTTCACTCAAGACGGCCATGTCTCATGTACCAGTACTAGCCATGCCCGATTTTTCCCAAACCTTTGTGGTAGAGACAGATGCCTCAGGATTTGGTTTGGGAGCTGTGCTAACTCAAAATCAAAAACCCATAGCCTACTATAGTCATTCATTGGGACAGAGAGCAAGGATGAAATCCATCTAAGAAAAGGAGCTTATGGCTATTGTATTTGCAGTGGGAAAATGGAGACCATATCTGTTGGGTCGACATTTTGTGGTCAAAACCGATCAACAAAGTTTGAAGTATCTGCTGGAACAAAGGATAGTGAGCCCCAATTTTCAGAAATGGATCTCCAAGCTCATGGGTTACAACTTTGATATTCACTACCGCACAGGGGCCAGTAATAAGGTAGCAGATGCTTTGTCTCGCATGCCTACCTCTATCGAGTTATTGGAAATGATGGTTCCTCAATGGCAATTTTGGCCTTCCTTATTACAGGAGATTGAGGCCGATGATTTTCTGCAGAAAATCAAATGTAATCTCAAAGAAGGACATCCTCCAGCAACAGGTTTTACACTTTCTAATGAATTGTTACATTACAAGGGTCGGTTAGTAATTCCCAAAGCTTCTAAATTTCTACCCAACATTCTTGAAGAATTTCATTCCTCTCTCAGTGGGGGACACTCTGGAGAAAATAAAACTTACCAAAGAATATCATCTGAGTTGTATTGGGAGGGCATGCGAAAAGATGTTATCAGCTTTGTGCAGCATTGCCTCGTTTGCCAGCAATGTAAACATCAAAACTGTACCCCTGTCGGGCTGTTACAACCCATTTCCCTGCCCAACCACATTTGGGAGGATGTCACGATGGACTTTATTGAAGGACTGCCCAAATCAGAGGGCATTGATACCATACTGGTGATTGTTGACAGGCTGAGTAAGTATGCACACTTTGTGGGACTGTCACACCCTTTCACAGCCGTCACAATTGCCAAAATTTTCATTCAAGAGGTGGTCAGACTTCATGGAATACCTAATTCCATCATTTCCGATAGGGATCGCATCTTTTTGAGCAATTTTTGGAGAGAATTGTTTAAACTACAGGGAACAACACTAAAGAGAAGCACTGCATATCATCCTCAGTCAGATGGACAAACTGAGGTGGTAAACAAATGCCTGGAAACCTACCTACGATGCTTTGCCACAGAGAAACCACGCCAATGGGCCAAATGGTTACAATGGGCAGAGTACTGGTACAACACTTGCTATCATGCATCCACTGGCACTACTCCATTTCAGATCGTTTATGGACGTCCTCCACCCAAGTTGATCAGATATGAAACAGGGGTCGCAGTGGTCTCTGAGGTTGACAGATTATTACTTGATAGGGATGCCAATTTGGATGACTTAAAGATGCATTTGTTGCGTGCACAACAGCGTATGAAAGTTTATGCTGATAAAAAAAGACATCCTGCAGCCTTTGCCGAAGGCGATTGGGTTTTCCTTAAGCTTCGTCCCTATAGGCAGCAATCCCTTGCTAAACGACCCTATGAAAAACTTGCAGCACGCTACTATGGACCTTATCAAGTTATTCAACAGATTGGTGTCGTGGCCTACAAACTAGCCCTACCCCAATCAACGTCCATCCATCCAGTTTTTCATGTCTCACAGCTCAGGGCTGCTAAGGGGGTTAATCACTCCTCTCCCACTCTACCTCTTCAAATCAATACTGATTTGGAACTCATTGTTGAGCCTGAATTGGTCCTCAATGTCAGGCCTAAGGTAGCGGGTCAAACAAAGGATTTAGAGGTTCTCATGAAATGGAAGCACCTTCCCGACTTTGAAGCTACATGGGAGGATTTTTATGCTATCCAGAATCAATTCCCTCATTTTCACCTTGAAGGGGGTTAATCACTCCTCTCCCACTCTACCTCTTCAAATCAATACTGATTTGGAACTCATTGTTGAGCCTGAATTGGTCCTCAATGTCAGGCCTAAGGTAGCGGGTCAAACAAAGGATTTAGAGGTTCTCATGAAATGGAAGCACCTTCCCGACTTTGAAGCTACGTGGGAGGATTTTTATGCTATCCAGAATCAATTCCCTCATTTCCACCTTGAGGACAAGGTGAATGTGTTAGAGGGGGGTATTGTAAGGCCTCAAGTGCATTTTACGTATTCTAGAAGAAAGGGTAATAGGGTCAATTAGTCAGCAAGTTAGTTACAAGAGCGTTATTAGAAATCCACGTAGGATTTCTGTTAGCAAGTGGAATGATTGAATAAGTATTGGAACAGAGAGTGAGTGAGGCATGTGAATTGTGAGAAAGAGCTCAGCTCTGTGGAGAGTACCAGGCCTCTCGAATGCTTGGCTTTTGTTTCTCTTTTCCTATTATCCAATTAATGATATAATTCTCCATTTTTGAATCGGTTAACTGTTTTTCTCTAACTAATTTGTGACAGAGATTTCAACTTACAAATGCTAGTTGGGAGACTCTTTAGTCCTCTACATTGTCTCAAATCAAGTTTAAGAGAAAGACACCCAATTGACGATGGCACTGCTTCTATCTCAGTTCCATATAAGCTTAACTCTCTCATATTCAATAAAAGCTTTGGAAAGTTGTCATGAAGAGATCCAGATCCACCCCCTATAAATTTTCTGATATTGATCAACGGTTTATGGAAGAGATAATGGCAATCCCTTAGATCCAAGTGGGCAAGTCTGCTCAAATTTTTCAGAGATGGATGAAGTCCACGCAAACACCTACATCCACTGAGAATTATGCTCTGAAGATTTGGAGCTTGAGAAAGATATGGGATTTCAGTCAAAACATCACTGTGGCTCAAATCAATCTTTCTTAAACTCCCAAGAGTCTGTTGAAAAGAATAAAGAAAAGTTTTTAGAATATATCATCTACTTTCTGCATTATGCTACAATTATAATTTAGGCTTAACTACTCCCGTTCTCCAAACTTTATCTTCAATTTAGTTCCAAATTTTTTTAAATTTTACATATAGATCCTAAACTTTTGAATCTACAAATTAGTTCTTAAATTTTTAAAATTTACACATAGATTCTATCTTGTGTACTAAAATACATGTTTTTTAATCAAAATTTTAAGAGTTATGTGTAAATTTTTAAAAATTTTGGAACTAAATTATAAGATTTAAAAGTTTAGGGATCTATGTGTAAAATTTTAAAGATTTGAGGACTAAATTATAGAATTTAAAAATTTAAAAACTTAGGTGCAAATTTAGTTAAAGTTTAAGGTTTAATGATATAATTTAACTTATAATTTAAATTGAAATATACCTTGATTCCTTCCCAAAGCCGCACTAGTCCACTATAACACATATAAGTTCAACAAGATTTTGTGGGTTGAAATTAGATGGCAAGGACTTAAACTTATATCCATCTAAGTGAAGATATCTTAGTGCATTTGGAAGAGTCAAAGAATGAAGAGAAACACCAAGTGTAAGGCATGGCACTCTTTTCCAACCTGGTAGTAAGCTTTAAGCAATCTTAGATTATACATCTTATCAAAAGATGTAGAATTCAAGATTACATCACTATTAACCAGAGAAAGGTTCAAGATAATGCCTTCAACAACTACAGATCCCTAACAAAAAATAACAATGAACATATATACATATACTTGAATACATAAACAAAAAATATATATAGTTCTATATTTTAATCTTTTTATTCTCCTGTTATTTTCACAAAGGAAACTTAAGAAAATTTCAACAAAATAACTGTATTTAACTCTTACTTCATTTCTTTCAAGTACATTACGGACATCCTCAGCAAACCACAATCTACTTCGTCTTTTAAGCTTTCTTGATTCTTCCTTAACTCTCTTCCAACCCATTTCTTGCACCAAATCGTGCATATGTACCTTGTTGTCTATGATACCAATCAAGGACTTGTCAATTATAGCTTTTATTCCTATTTTTCCAAATAAACCACAACCATCTAAAATCCTTTCTAACCAATCTTTATCTTCCCCTTTAAAGAAGCATGCAATATCTAAAAATATTGCCTTTTCACTTTTATCTAGTCCATCATAACTTATTCTTAATGCATTATGAATTTTCCCTTTGGATATGCCTTAAGTTTCTTCAATTCAACTTCCCATTCTTCTATGCTTTTTTTTTTTTAAATTGAGGGAGCAAACCAAAATTGTAAGCAACAAAGAAATACCTTTAGTATAACCTAACACCCTTTCAAACAGTTTTATGTAATCTGCGGTGGGAGTGAGTTCTCTAATCTTGATTGAATGAGCAGCATAGCTTCATGATGATTTAATCCCTTAATCTCATATATTCTATCAACCTCAAGACCTTCAAAAATTTGCTTATTTCTCGTTGTTATGATCATTCTACTTCCTAATCTAAATTTTTCATGGAAATTTTGTCCTACAACTTTTAATTGACTTGAACTGTTCAGATCATCAAGAGCAACGAGGACCCTCATACGACGGAGTCTGATTTCAACATATTGGTACTGCAAATTTAAAATAAAGGTGAAATACTTTCCATATAAGAAATTGCATAAGGTCACGCATAATACCTTCTCTTGCAATTTCTCCCAAAGATACTAGCCAAACAAACTTGGAGGTTGTGCATCAGTTCTACTTCATTATTTTCCAGGTTATGAGAGGAAAATATTTTCCATGTGGTTCTTTTTTGGAAGCAAATTTGGCCTTCAGGCCATCATGGGGTTCGGAGGGGCATTTGAGAGGCAAGAAAATTGCTCATAGAAGTTTTGAGGTGGGGTATTGGTGTGAACAACTGTGAAGGTTTGTGAAGAGCCTTGGTTAACATATTCTTTCCTTTCAAGACTGATTACAAAACCAAATAGCTCATGCCTACAGCCTACTAGTGCTTATAACCTTATTTATTCAGATGGGAATAGTTGGGATGTTGATAAAATCAATGCAACATTTTAGCCTGTGGAAATTGCTTCAGTGTTGAAAAGCTCTATATCTAATGGGCGAGATGAACTTGTGTGGAGGTTTGAATCTCATGGTCGTTACATTGTCATATCAAGTTATAACTTTGCTTGTGAGATGAAGAAAAATATATTTATTTATGGCTGCAAGGCTTTCTTGCTACCATCATTGGGGACAACAATCTAGACAGGAAGCAAAATTGGTGAAAGGTTGAAACTCAAACTCAATACCAAAATCAAATCTTTTGAGTGGCAATGTATGCATGATATTTTGCCCGTTGGGAGTAAACTGGTTAGGAGAGGGCTTCATGCCCCTTTAATTTGCCCTTTATGTTTAAGGAAGAATGAAACTATCTAACACTTTGGTCATGTTTGGTTCGTAAAATGAAAATGTAATGAGAAAGTGAATGATAACAAGAATTAAATTGAATAAAAACAACATTATTATTACAATGTTTGTTTGAACAGTATAATCAAAATGAATAATAATGTTGAAATAAAATTCATAAAATTATTAATGAAACAAAACTAAAAAACAAACTATTTTTTATTTTCAAATGAGATAAAATAAGTAAAAAAAAATCATAAATAATTATACAATTGTGATAAAGAGCATTACAACATATTCTTGATAAATGAAGATTACTACTATTGTTATTATGCTTTTATATTTTTTTTATAGATTAACAGTCAAATAAAGCACATAATTATTCTAAATAGTTGTCATTATAATTCTTATTATTGTAAATCAAACATGATTTGATTGTATAATGCAAACACAATTATAAAGTGCAAGTAAGATCTTCTCAGATTCTCATTTGTCTTTGTTGATAAAGGATTTCTGTTGTGATAGTTTTTGTACTAGTTTCTACGCATGGTTGGAACATTTGGATGGAAAGGAAGGGCCTTGCTTGTCCTTGATTAATCTTGTTTGGTAGTAGATGTGGAGGATACACAATGCTATCATTTTTCGAGAGAAGAAAATTAACATCCATTAGTTAATTCGTCGGGCATTGGTTCTCCATGCTCTAAATCAAGAAGCTTTCACTGCTGGTGATGTTATTTTCTATTTATTTTGATGACTTTTGTTTACTCCTAACTTTTGGCCTTTGTTAGTCCTTAGCTTTTGGCTTTTGATGTATCAAATTTATTATCGTACCAATCTTATAATGATTTTAATTAATGTATAACTTGATTCATAAAGTAAAAAAAAAAAGGCTCCAAGACCAATGAATAAATTCATCACAGCTGACAGAGATGTTGGACAGAGAGAGCCTAACCTAAATATGCAAGTGGAGAATAAACTTACTAATTGAAGAAAAATTGAAAGAAAATCCATAAAGACAAGAGCAACGAAAACAAAATGATTAAACTGGAAAACAACATTAGAGCATGAGATTAGGTGTATCACAAATACCTAAATTCTGCTGAGTGAAAACCAGGTAGATTGGCTCACTACTGTAAAATTGCCTTTATAGGACAGCCACTAATCGTCCTATAAGTCTATAAAATCTCGTCCTAAAAGAATCGAAAAAAATAGGACGTTCGCGGAGCGTCGTAAAAAAATTTTTATAGGACGGCCACTGACCGTTCTATAAATTTTTTTTAAGACAGCCACTGACCGTCTTATAAATTGTTTATAGGACGGCCAAAAAAAAATTATATAAGACAGCTTTTGACCGTCCTAAAAAAACAATATAGGACGGCTTAAAAACAATAAGCAAGTAGCCCATCACTTTTATGATCTCTTTTGCCGTTATACTTTATTAATCCATAAGTTTTTAAAGTCTCCTTTTTCACTTTAAATCTGCACAAACAAGGCCACCACAGCATAGACATTATACAATTTCTTTGTCACATCATTCATATACATCCACCATATAATTTCCACTCTCAGACAAAAAGAAAGTAACTGCATCAAAAGGTAACAACAATCCCCAAATACAATACCATAGTGCAAATTAAAAAATCATTTAATCATAAAACACAAACCTTGAGTCATGCCTCACAGGTGAAGGGGATCGCGAATAAGCTGTAAACAGAGATTTCATGAATATTCAGCAAAAGATTAAGCAGGATGGGACATACAAGTTTAATGAATCACTCAAATACACAAGTTCAACTATAAATATAGTAAATAAAAAAAAACATTAACTAACAATGATATCGACGTCTCGAGGATCTTGGTGGAGTTCTCCTGAAGCTTTCTCCATATCGGCCACTTAAACTTTAACAAAAAAGAACAAGTACTTAGAAAACAAATTTTCTAGAGGAAAATCTAAGATGCAAAAAATAAAGGGCGGGAAAAAGTTTCTGTTCAACCTTAAAGCATTTTTTCTACTTGAAAATCTAAGATGCAAAAAATAAAGGGGATGAAAAAGGCGTTGTTCAACCTTAAAAAAAATTTCTACTTGAAAACCCAAGATGCAAAGAAAAGGGGATGAAAAAGTCGTTGTTCAACCTTATGCGAGTACTCTTGCTCATTTCTTGAGGAGTTTTCCTATTCTCTTCGGCGGTGGCGACGGTGGGTGTTTTCTGATCTAAAATGAAAGCAGATCTAGCTCTCTTAGTGGGAAGAATCGAGTACCAGCTCCTGATATTAATTAGCTTGTTTGTAAAAAAAGTACTGTACGTGTGAAAGGGGATCGAGAGTATAAGTAAAAAAAAAAATTGAAAGCTTTCTTTTAGGACGACTATTAACTGTCCTATATGTGGGAATATAAGACGGCTAATAGCCGCCTTAAAAGAAAGCTTACAATTTTTTTTTAAGACGGCTATAAGCCGTCCTATAAAGTAACGCTCATCTTTTTCCGTAATAGCCATCCTATATTTCTTAAACGACGGTCATATACATGTGATCGTCCTATTTATTTCTCACTCTAAATTTAAAGCCGTCCTATATTGCTTATATTGTAGTAGTGGCTGCTTCGGTCAAGGCAGTCCTCCAAGCATTGACCTTTGACATATAGTCTTTGTAACGGTCTTCGTGCTTTGCAAATGCAGTTTCATAACTCCCCTTTTGCCGTCGTACGAATGTAGGATCAGTTCGATAAAAAACAGGCACAACAAAGTAATCATGAGTTGATGATTTCTGTTCGATTGCTGTTACAAGTGCCTCAGAAATCTCATCGCCTCTCACAAGTCTATCATCAATAAAAGTGTTGATTTTCTTCCTACATAATGCAGCATGAAGAAGGCTTGTAAAAGGTTCACGAGTGTCTGAACCTCTGAAGCTTATAAAAACATCATTCTTTTGTTGATAAGAAACAATAGAAGAAGAAGAATATGCCATATTGGTAAGGATGATGGAAAAATACAGAAGAGAAATAACTTTGCTAGTAAAGATAAAAAGTGAAGAACAGAAGAGAAATTACAGTTTAAGCTCCGGAACCATTGCCATAGTTAAGATAAAGCTAACGGTCTGATAGCCAACCAATAAACGGGCTAACAGTCTCATTGGAAGATCCACACATTGTACAATAAAGTCTCAACAGGATAATGTCTCTATCAGAGAGAGTGGCGAACCGCGATAGTACTGTAGAGCCATCGCCAAAATAAATGACGAATCTTTCGGGTTGCCTTTATTTTTCGCAAAGCATGAATCGACCAACCAGTAACACCACAAGCAAGACCATAGGCTGATTTCACATATAAAATTCTACCAGGTGTAAAATGTCAAATCAACTGATCACGTTCCTATGGACCCGTTGTTGGGATTGAAAGAATCCAAGAAGTCTCAAGTTCCTATGAACTTAGACTGATTTCACATATAAAATCCTGTCAATAAATGTCAAATCAACTGATTACGTTCCTATGAACCCTTGTTGGGAAAGAAAGAATACAAGAAGTATCATATGAATTTATTTATATATAAAATTCTAATAAAAAGCATTTTTAAAAATTCTATTTTTTCAAAATGTAGTTATTAAACTCCTCTTACTTTTAGTTCTTAAAAAAAATATAAAATATTTTTTCACTGTATCGAGGGAACTAAAAATAAAATTTCAACAGTAAAAAGTTGTGTTAAATTAAATCAATTTTATGTTAGTATAACTATTGCATGAAAGCTTATTCCTAAGAAGTGCTAAAACTTAGTATAATGAACAGTATTTACACCAAGTTTTTAAATATATCTAAAAAGTTTATAATAATTATCCATTAGAAATGTTTTCATTTTTCAAGAGATTCTAGACCACATTAAAATTTTAATGAGTGAGAAGGTGAATGTGTGCTTATGTAAAGACCTCAAGTATTTAAGTGATTTGTAAAGCATTCAAGAGCGAAGCAAAAAGGAAAAACCAAGAAGCCCTCTGACATTCGCTTGTTTACTCTTGTTTAAGAGCATCAACTTGGCAGTAGTATATCTTGTTTAGCTTGAAACAATTATTGGAATAAAAGATAAATTTAAACTAAAGTTCATAGAGCATAATTCCAAAATAATTTAGATCTGAATAAATGACAAAAGGTCTTTCTTTTTCCATCAATGATTCAATATGTTCATTCATCTTTTTCCTTCAATTATGCTTTATGCTTAAGAACATGTACCCAAAAAATAATTCTTTGAAGAAAAGAGGCCAATTAAAAGAAGGAAAAAAACTAATGAATTTGAAGTATATGACTATCAACTCACCTGTGTTAATATTTTGTGTTGCATTATCTAGATACACTTAGTGAGATCTATAATCACTAAAGTAACTGTAACTATATGAAATCAATATTAAATCCAAAAAAATAAACTAATCGGACCCATCATCTAAAACAAAACTAAGAGTTCCAATTCATGTTTGGAATTTGAAACTGTGAACGCAAAACTCCATCAGCAACACCCAGAGACCCGAGAAGTAGTGTAGTACTGTTTGGGTGGAATTGCATACTCTGTGGAAGTTGATTGAGCATAGAAATAAAGGAATTGTTTTCCTGATCATTCCCACTTCCATTTCCAACACTATAATTCAGATCACCATGGAACCGCTTTCCTGTTGAGTTCCCTATCGATCCCATTTCATTCCAATACTGTGATTGAAATTGGCGTTTCATATTATTAGCCTCAAGGTTGTTGTTATTGCCTTTGGAGCTTGAATTTGTTCCAAACTGATGAGAAACGGAGCTGTTCTGCATTCCTTGCTCTGTTGATAATATTCCATCTAAAAAGCTCTCGTCATTTTCCAACAAACAAGTGTAATTGGCTGGTTTTGGATTGTTCCGCATATTATGAATGGCTTCTATAGGTTCGTCTTTTTCCCTCTCCATCATTGGCCTTTGCCCATGGTTTTTCTTATAAATTCGGCACAAAACCCAATCATCAAGCTACACAAACATAAATACAAACACCTTGAATACAAATGAAAACAAAAAAAAAAAAATTAAATGGAATTGATATTTTTAATGAAGGATTAACTAATTTTCGAGTAATTGAAAATTTCACTTTACAATTTAATACTTTTAAGAGTTTTTATAAATATAAACTTTGCTATGAAATTTGTGTGCAAAATTTGTAAGTCACTCTTGTAAATACAAAATTTGTGTGTATTTAACATTTTTCTCTTGGTTTGTTTAGGTACCCGCAGAGAGTTTTTCTTATTAGCAGCATGATCATTAGGAGTACTACTCTTGGAGCTTGAAATGTTTCCTTCAAGCAAACGGTACTCATGCATAATCCAATTAGTTTTGACCCCTTTTGGGGGCTTTCCACCATAAAAAACCAGAGCCTTCTTGACACCAACTTTTTGGGTTCCATTAGAGGTGAGTATAGGCTTATCAGTTCCAGTAGCTTTCCAATACCCAGAAGTTGCTGCTCTGTTTGGCCTAGCTCCATTTGGGTACTTCCTGTCTCTTGGACTGAAAAAGTACCATTCTTGCTCTCCAAAAGTTGCTTTACCTGTAAAATAATCAAAGATAGAATAGTTAATTTTCTTTAATATAAATTTTTGGGTTTTCCAAATTTGAAATATTTGCACCAAAAATAAAAAGGGTTGGTAACAAAAACATTACTTGGAAGCTCCCAAGGGTCATACTTGTACAAATCAATCTCAGCTATAATGGCAACAGGAAGTGGAAGAGAAGCAAGCTTTTTCTTGAGATAGTGAACCACAAGCTCTGCGTCAGTTGGGTGGAATCTAAAGCCTGGTGGGAGTTGTGGATGTTGTGATCCTGATGATGAATCTGTACTCTCCATGAAAACACTTGCACTACAATATCTATTATCAATTGTGCTATATTTTGAAGGTATTTTTTAAAATTCCATCAAGGTAGATCAGGTAAGAGTTGAATTGAATTGAAAAAGACTAGCAGCTAAAGATCTTAGGAAAGATAAAGATAGTAAATATCATTGGTTCGAGGGAGGAGAGCTGAAGAGAAGTCGCAGCTACGTACTAATTATAAGTAAAATGGAAAGTGCACATTGCTTGAGTGGCATGAGTCATACGGAGTTTGACACGTGGGTTAAGAGGATATGTATAAAGAAATTATGTGACAAATAATAAAAAATCATCATTAATATAATTGTGATATATTTTTGATACATAATAACGTTATTGTGTTAATAGGTCAGGTACATTTGGGGTGGGGACCAAATGTTAGGAGATGCGAGTACGCATTGTATTTGTATGTCATGCTTTTGTGATCGGAAGGCCATAGCAGTCAAAGAGCCAACAAGAAAAGTACCAAAAACCAGATTTTGTGCGCGTGCTCACGCGGGGCAGAGAGGGTTGGTAGTTGGCAAATTTGCTCTCGTGTATTCGTGCGTTCACGTGTGTGATCCTCAATTTTGTTGTGGGTTAATGCAATTCTCTTTCTAGTTTCCACTTTGCTTGTCTTTCTTTACAGAATAACATGTTCGTTTTTTCTTCTCAAATAAGATACAAATTTTAAGTTCGGTGGCGTGCCATAATATAACAAAATAAAACAATGATAAGTCAAACAATTGATCCTGTTATTGTTATCAAATCATATCAAGCCAGGTAAGTTATAATGCAAATTTGTTAATCCAAACTAACAAAAATTGAATAATGTAAATTTTAATGAAGAAAATAGGAAAAAAAAAAAAAATTGAATCATGTTTAACTCTTTTCATTATTTCATCTCCATAATAATATCAGTTGAAACTATTGATCACAGACCTATAAACTAGAATTTGTCATAGACCAATTTGTTAATCCAAATTCATTGGTCTATTGGTCATAGAGCAATGAATAATTCATTTTGCCTTATATATGAGTGCTATAAGTGTAATGAATTGATTTAAGGCATCTTAAAAAAAATCAAAGACATTATTTGAATACCCATTTATGATTTTAATAGTTATTGCTTTTTAAAAATAGGATACCAATAGTTATATTTAAAAAGTTTTCATTCGTATCTAATTTTTTTTAAATATAACTATATTTTATTTTAAATATATAAAAATAATAAATGCACTTAAGGATCGAAACTCTTATTCAAACTCCCACACAATTTGTGCTACTTATCACTGTTCTACATATTATAACTTTTTAATTTTTAATTTGGATAAAAATATTTAGTTCTTAATTTAAAAAATTAAGAGGACTAAATTTTAACCCAAAAAAAAAAAAGAGTAAAAGATTAAAAGGGTGTAATCATTAAAAATTAGGTACCAATTCGGCTAGTACCTAGTAAATGTTCAGGGATGGTTTTATCAATATTTTGAAAATGGGGTGGGAATAATTATCCTTAAAATTGTTTCAATTCATATCTAAAATTAGTATATTTATACTTTATTTTAACTATTATTTGTCTTACTTATCACTGTTCTAACTATTATTTGTTACAATTATAATCAATACAAACATAAATAAATATTATTCGATGAAAAATAAGAACACTTAACTTAAACTTAACTTTTGAGGAAAAATATCTAGAATTCAATATATTAAATTAAATATATACTATAATTTACTATATTTTAGATGGTATTTTAGAAGTTTACTAACTTTAAAATTTAACATACAATTAATCCATCTTAATTATTTATGTTAACTTTTAACACTTTGATAAAGAGGAAGCCAAATTTAAAGTTTGAAAGGGCCAAATAATAACATATAATTTTTTTAAAGATTGTAACTTAACGACATGTAATTCATTTGAACATGTAAAAGATTTGAAATTATACTTTCAATAATATCTATGAGTGGTGTAAATATATATTATAAAAAAAATTATATATAAATTTAACACAAAGTATTAAATGAATATAATAATGATGTTAATAAAAAAAATTTATTATTATGAATATATAAATGAAAAATGACACATTTTTATTATTTAGATATCTTTCTAATTTGTGAATTATAGAAAAAAAAATATTTAAGTTTTTCATTTTTTATTTTGCAAAATCATCGATTATAATTACATAAAAAAAATATACTTTAAAGCTTTTAATATTGAATAAAATACTTAATCCAATATATTATTCAATTGTTAAAAGACCAATAAGAAAAAAAAAGGAAAAAAATTTGTTGGAGCTAAACTTAAAGATGAGTTATAACATTGGCAAAAAAAAAAAAAAAGAAAGATAAATAAGGGAAATAAAGAAAATTAAATAATTAAAAATACTATTTTAATTTTGATATAAATGAATATTATATAAAATATTTATACAAACATTTCACATATTATTAAAAAAAAAAAAGTAATTATCACAAGTGGGTGAGGAGGGGAGGAGGTGAAGGCCATTCTACGGCTCCATGCATGCACTAAAGCACTTGCAACTACTATCTTTTTAGCTATCTAAAAAAATTCCCACCATTGATAGAATTTAGCTTTTCAAAATTTTGTTGGGTTTTTATATTTCTTTTATATCGAAACTTAATATTTGATCTAATTTTTATATTATTTATACATATTATTTTATATCTTTATATAGTAATATATATTATATCTATATATAGAAAAAAAAAAAACTTTTTATTTTATTTTATCCCATGAGACTCTTTCATTTCCACGGCTTGGCTTGGGTAGGCTCTATTAAGCTTGGTTTGTTTTAATCAATCATAATAAAAAAAAGTACAAAAAAAAAAAAATAATTTTTATATATTTTTATTATTTAATTGCTATTCTATTTAACGATAGAGTTATACAGGATTGACCAAATTTTTTTGCAAGTTTAAATCGTTGCTTTGGATCTATTTCTCAAATTTTAACAATTTATTTTAGTTAAAAAAAAGAGAGGATAAATTCTAATTGTTAAATAATCTTCTAATACATTTCACAATTTTATCTACCCCTGTAAAGCAAGTTTTGGATACCTCAAAAAAGATTGAACCTCTTTTTTGAAGACGAAGCTCAGTTTTTTTTATTTTATTTAATTTTTAATTTATAAATCACATTGATTGACTAAAATAAATTTATTCCTTTTAAAAAAATAAAATAACTTATAGTCAAAAGTCAGCTACTAAAAAAAACTAAAATATAAAAAAAATTAAATAAAAGTAATTTTTAATACACTTTATCTTAAATTAATTATAATATAATTTAATACAATTATACATTTTATATATCGGTATACCAAGCCGTTACTGTGTCGATTCAAACTCTCAAATTTCTATGTCAGCAATCAGCAGCCTCTCTCTATTCTCTCCCATCTCCACGACTCCCTCCCTGCCGAACAAGAACACCCTAGCAGCTCAGGCGCCGTATTCAGCAATTCCCAGCCCTGGGCAACAATGGACACCATAACCCGTAGAAGTTGTTTGGCTGCAACTGAAACCCCCAATCATGAAACTCATAAATCAAATTGGACTCAGAAATCGAATACCCCAGTTCCTCAAAGCCCATTTATGTCGCCCATTACCACAGCTGCCACAGCCTTAGTCGACTCTGTAATAAACCAGCACCTTTATTTTTCTTCTAATTTCTGTGTCCTATTTTTCTTCTTAACTTTTGTTATATTCTTATTCATAGGTGATTTTACATGATTGGTGGATGGAAAAGCCTAATGCTGGCAAGGGTTTGGCTGTTGGAGGCTTTTCTTCTCTAGGGTAAAGAGAGCGGGGAGGAAGATCTCTCTTTGCCACTTGCATTCTGTTTATATCTCATATTTTGAATATAAATTTCCAAGTTATTTTTCCTGGCCAATTTCAATATTTTAGGACATTTAGAAGGAACCCATATGAAAGTTTGAAAGATTTATTGGTTTGGTTTGATATTTGGTCAGCATTAAGCATAGGAATGTTAACTGCTGCTTCTTTAGATGCGTTAAGGACATGTCTGGAAGTGTATTTTGTTCTTTGAAAGCATATAGTGAATGGAAGACAACACCCTTTGCTTCCCTGAGATCTTTGAACTTTCGTTTTAATATTTCGATTTATTTTTTTCCTACATTTATTTTAGTTTATATTATGATTTTTTTTTCTTTTTGTTTAATCACTTCTTCTTTGGAGTAGTTTGGAAGCAGCGTTTGGGTTTCTCTCATATTCTGCATATTAATTCTGATATCTTTCTCCAAGTAATATCCATTATCTTTTCTTTTCAATCCAGAATAACTAGTTTCACCATATTTGTGAACAATCTTCCAAATGCCATTGATGTTATAAAATTGAATTTAGTTCTAGGATAGGAGTTTCTGTCCTGACATATGCAATTCTTGTTTAAAGTATATGCAGCTTGTAAACACTTCCATTTAGTGCCTTCTATTCCTTGCGGATATTAGCAGTTCTATAATGTTTTCTGCTTCATGTGTTTTAAGCATGTTTCATCATGGACAACCTGCTTGAAATTTAGTTATAGATTAGTGCTTAATCATATTTTACCTTTTATTCATTATTTTAGAATTCAACATTACAGGATGTCAGGCGATAGAGTTTTTAAATCCGCAGCAATTACCAAGAGACACGCTCCCAATATTCTCAAGACAGAAGATGGCATTACTGTTACAGTTACCGGTCTCCTTAATAGATCTCGCACATGTCAAAATGGTTTTCCATCTCAGGTATGCATTTCCTCACAGTTTATGTAGTTTGCTTCACATATTGTGTAGGTATAGTATGCCTTTTACCCATGTTGCTATTTCTCCACTTTCATTAGACTTCAGACATCTTAATTACACAAATCCCCATCTTATATGGATATTGATACATATTTATGTGCTAATTTTCTTCGATTAAATTTACATTTTGTTCCTTAATCTGATAGGTATGCAACAAGTTTCTGATTGGTTTTCCATTTGACTGGGAGGAGTATATTGCTTGTCTGGATGAAGAATCTACTGATGGAGATACCCAGACTAGGCGCTCTTCTTTTGAAATTTCGTTACCATTTTCTTTGGACAGCTTACCTGTTGTTAGGGCACGTGATATTTTATTGTCATGTTATGAGGATTTTGATTATAGTTTGCTCACAAGAAATCTTTCCAATGATGTACTAAGAACTTCAAGGAGCAATGATTTGGTAAATGCTAATGCCGCAACGAGATTAAACATGGAAGGCAGTAGTCCTGAGGCAAATAGAAAATGTGCACCAAATGATACTCCAATTGAGCATGCAGCCAGCCAGAAGAACAACGAAGTTAGTGATTGTTGGGAGCCAGTGAATATGAGGAGAAAAAAGTATGGCAAGCCTGGGAGTCGACCTAATAGGAATGCCCCTTCCTTGAAAGTTGGCGTTTTAACAAGAAGTATGAGGAAAAGGTTAGAAGGAACTCACACATGAGTCGCTGGTTTGATAAACTGGGATTTTGGGTTTCCAGCTGAAACTACTGGGAACGACATAGCTTGGCTGGTAAATATTACTAATGCGAGCAGTATTGTCAATTAGGGCTTTTATTACCTGTTTGTTTCAATGCTGGATAATATAAACCCCATAAACTTGTAATGACCCATTAGTATTAATACAGAGGTATATTTTAGTATTTAACCAAAACTTTGAGTAATATTTTCCCATCAATGATGCTATGATTTGGGAACAATTGTTTTCTGACATTTCCCTCACAGACCTTCTTATTCATTTTCTCTATTAATTGTTGCTATCACCTCATTAATCTTCTACATAGTAACTGCTTTGAAACTGAGCTATGCAAATCCATGACAAGAGGAGATGAGGTGAAATCGAAGACTAAATAATTTCAACTGTTTACAAGAACCAAAACTGATATACAGTAAGATGGATCACATCAGACTCTGTATTCTATAATTGGTTCATTGGTTTACTGATATAGATGAATCTCATTTTTTATATTCTTGGGGAAAAAGTTGGATCTCGTTTTTGTTAAACGTAGTTCACGTTCTGTTGGTTGCAATTTTGCTGGAAATTTTTCTAGGATGTAATAACATACGAGTGCTACTTAGCGATATAACCGAATGCAAACAACATATTTAAAAAAATACATGTTAAAAATGATCGAATAAACATACGTTAAGAAATATTTGTAAAAAAAAGTAAAATTGTATTTTTTTTTTATGTTATATAAACATTCAAACGTATTTATTTAATTGAAGTATCATACTCATTTAAATACATTGGAAGCAATTTATGCGTAAGTTTAAAATTGAAATACGTTACAGTTTATCTGGTCGGTTCAGGTCTGATATAGTTTGAATTTTTTTCTTTTTGAAGCTAGACCCTACCATTGAGGACCGCCACAACACTGTACAAAAAGATATACATAGTAACTGAGCCACAAAATTGGAAGATAGCTCCTTTCTCAGGTCAGCTTCGCCCCACTTCAATAAAGTGAATTAATTTTTTTAGTGTTTCAGTGTACTGGTGCCAAATATATTTTGAACTCTGAACAAACTGACAAATCCTAAGTAACATGCAGATTAAACGAGAAATGCAAGCAATGGAACGAACTAAAGAAGAGGAATCTAAAAAACTTGAGAGTCATAATATATATTCATTTTAATTTCAACATCCTCATAAAAATGAAGGAATTTATGGTAGACTTTTCCTCAAGCTGCATGGAGCTTGCATTCAAGGATTTTATTTAACATTTGTTGCAAATCTATTTACTTAATATTAGAGGTATACAATAGCCTCATGTTTATAGTTAGGAACACTTCCATAGGAGAAAAAAGAAGATGGGAACACTTAAGAACCTTACTTTTTAAACTTATGGATACTTTAGTGTCAAGTTTAAGCATTAATTTATTTTAAAAGTTAAGAACTCAAGATTAAAGTATCCATCTCTCACAAAAGCTAAGCTAATGATTAGGGATGGACACCAGGATAGATAAGAGCGATTTTTATCATATTTATTTTTAAAATTGAACAAGTAAAATTGTCTGAAAATTATTTGGATTCGAAGATGGGTGTAATTGGACAGAGATGGGTACATAAAAATAACTACTCTACACTCAATTTTTTTAATAAAAAAATTAATTCATCATAATTTTCTATTTCAATAGATACATATTTCAGCATCCAAAAAATAGCTGCATATCTTAATTTTTTTTAAATATATATATATATTGAAAAACATATTTCAGATACGAGTGGGCACGGTCTTACATATAATCGTCAACGCCCAGTCTCCGATAATTTATATTTGATTATTCCCTAAAATCGTCCCTGTCTTCAAAAATAGCGGGTATTAATTGATTTGTCGGATCAAGTATCTGTAGATACCCAAAATCGCAGATAAAATGTCCATTTCTACTCAAAATAAAATTTAAATATTATAGAAAGGGGTATAAAGTTAAATTAGCCTTGTAATTTTACTAAAAATATAATTTAGTCATATAATTTTTTGGTTAAATAGAACAAAGATATTATGTTTATAAAAGTTTTAAATAAGCTCAAAAATTTATATTTAGACCATATATTTTGTACATGTATTTTTATAAGGGTAGTTTGACACTGTAAAAATTTAAATTAAAAAGAAAACACTAAAAAAATGTAATAGGATGATTTTACAACAAGGTGAGGTGGTGGCAAGCTTGGGACAGAAACTGATGGTGGTCACAAAGTTTGGGTTGTCCAAAAAGGACAATGGTAACAGGTGGGGTGGGGTCAGGTGGGGTGGGGTATATTAAAGGCGATGTAAGTGGGCTGAGTACATGTTATTTTGCCAAAATTTTTCTTATAAAAATACGACATGTATTTAATATATATTATTTTTTATTATTTTTAATCTTTATTATAATTAGTGTATATATTCATGTTATATGCACATGTATTAAATAGACATTACATAAAAATGAATATTTTTTTTCTAAATCATTATTTATTTTTATATTAATCTATACCACATATAAAGGTGTAAATCTCAGTTTGATTTTTTTTTTTTATAAAACTATCCTTAGATTTTAAGATAATGATAATATTTTTTCGTTCATATTTTATCTTAGTTGGGGAAAAAAGGGTTAGACAAGCACGTTAAAAAGTATTCTTAAATCTTAAGGAATTTAATTATCTTAATTAAAAAAATAATTTAATTATCTAAAAATAATTTTAAAGAATTTAATCTCTCATAAATATATCATGAGTCATAATTCTCAATTCTATGATAAATACTTTTTCCTTCATCTTCTTCTTTTTTTTTTTTTTTTTTTTTTTTTTTTCTTTTTCAAAACTTAAGTTTTAAAAGGTAAGAATATTGTGTTTGTGTGTGTATATATATATATATATATTTGAAATGAAAATGTTTAATTTCTAAGATTTTTTTTTATGAACAATTTTAATATTTTTTTATTAATAATTTTAAGACTTTTTTCTTCAAATATTTTTAAGATTAATTAGAAATTAACATAATAAAATTCTTAAATAATAATAACATAAAGAATGTAGTAACCTTTGACAAAAAAGTATAATCATCAAGGAATTAAATTAGTCAATAAAATGTTATTAATGATTACATGGTTATAAATGCGTAAGTTTGATTCACTAATATCATTGGATTAAAAAAACAGTTATTGTTAATTAGAATTGAAGAAGAGTTCATCAATATTTTACAGAACAATATTTGTATTTCAAATTTGTGTGTATATATATGATTACTTAATATTAGTAATCAGCTTAATTTGTATAATAACATCTATTAGTATAATAACAAATATAATATTAGTATATGATTACTTTTTGTAATTCTGACTTTAACTTGGTTTATTTTATTATTAAAAAAAAAAGTAAAATTAGCTTATATAATTAATATTTTTATTTTAATATAAAATTTATATATATTATTTATTTGCTTATTTATATATAACATATATTTAAAATATGATGAATAAATTATTTAAAAATATATATAAAATTAGAATAAAAAGTGAAGCGTTGGAATAATCATACGTTGTGTTTACTGTTTGAGATATTCAAATCACATGGCACATTTAAATTTATAAAAGTTGGAATAATCATATACGTTGTGTTTACTGTTTTAGATCACGTGTCACATTTAATTTTATAAGAGTTGGAATAATCATAAGTTGTGTTTAATGCACGACATTATATTAATGCAAAGAGTTGTGTTAAGTTGTGTCATTATGATTAGGAACATGCACGAGACTTTAGAAAAAAATTGAAGTTAAATATGTAGTTAATATACGTAATTATATTGATGTAAATATGCTAAATATATGATATTATAATATGTTATTATGTATTTGGATTATTGTACCACTTATGAGTGTATTGGGCTGTTCTTTGAACAAGTTTTTGCAGGCTATAAACGCTGCTTAATTTGTTGGGCCAAAGGGACAAGATCATTATTTTACCTGTAATGTATTTATACCCTTGTCAGGGGTGGATTTTTTTTTGTTTCAAAAACCTACCAACACAAATTCAAGTTTTGAGCTTTTTTTTTTTTTTTTTTTATTTATTTTTTTTTATTAGTTGGTTCGATAGGTCTAAAATATTACAAAATTAATCTTATCAGTTAGATTGTAAGTCCGTAAAAAATAAAAACTGATAAAATCAAATCAAACACTTTTATATATAAATATATATTTTTAAATATTATATAATAATTATTATAAAAAATAAATAAAATAAAGTATTAATTAATATTATACAAATATATAATGTAAAAGTCTTAAACAAATATGCAGTGTGTAGAATCACGATTTTAAATTTAAGAGAGTGAGTAGTGGAGCATCGAACATAAAGAAGTGTCAATAATGGGATATCATTCCCATATGACACATATTAATAGCTTTAAATTTATCAAGCATTAGATACGAGCAAGGATAATAACTCTTATAAACGATAGTAGCATACTTGTATATTCTAGCTTTAAAAAAAAGTATTTGTAGGAGTAAAATATTATTTGCACTTTTTATTGTATTTTTATTATGATAATAACTAAGTAAAATTATAAGTTAAAAACTGTCAAACCAACTTCCCTTAAACCGACATTGTAGATTTGTTTGAAGGTTTGTTTTTTAGGAGGTTATAGGTCAACTAATGTTTTAAATTTTTTAAAATTGCTAAGATAAGATCAGCTTGTAAAATGACTTAATAGCATACATATCGGACCTATACTCACCCCTATCCTACATTAGGATTTTTTGATGCTATCTAGTTCATTTCTCTTCATCTTCTCAGCGTTGTGTCTTTTTGCTTCTTCTCCATTTCTTGTTACTGTATTCATATGATTTCATGTATATTCATGGATGTTTTTGAGAGTTTGTGTTAGGATTTAATATCTTCCGTATGTATTAGGTTGTATGTTTGTAATTGTTTTCAAGTTGTTTTCTCTTTACAAACATTTTTTATATATAGTGGATACGTTTTAATTTTTCCAGTAGATTAGGCCATAGTTTAAGGATCAAATTACTTAAATTTGATGTTTTTTTGTTTCTATGCTTTCTGATTTATTTTTCATTATCTCGTTGATAGAAATAGATCAAAATTTTGTGTGTGGTTTTGAGAAATAAAGTGTATGAAATCGTTACAAGTTGGAACATTATTACTTTTAATACATAACATTATATTAATGATTATTTCTTAATTAGCAGGTACTATTTTTTTTTTTTATAATGTTATGATATTACCATTTTTAAATATGTAACTTTTGTACTTCTATTATATAACTAATAAATTTGTTTAAATAATCTAAGTGTATAATTATTTATATTACAATAATTTTATAATTATCTTACAATTAATCACAATATTTTAATATTTATTCATAAGAACTAGTTTACATAACTTGTAACTTAAGTTTAAGTCACAAATTAAAAATTTTAAAATTTCATTATGTAAATTAGATATAATTTGAAATTCTCACGTGCAATTCACTTAATATTGACTAGTCTATTATTAAAAAAAAAAAAAAAAAAACTTGTATTAATTATTTAAGATTTTTTTTTTTTAAATTGTTATCGGAAGCAAGCTGTGAGAGTGGATACAACAAATTCTTTAATTTAACTGATCACATGCATCACTTCAACTACAATAATAAAATATTTCTTGTTTGACCCAAAAATAAAATAAAATTCAATAATAGAATACTTGAGAGTTTGACTAGGAGAAAATAAAATAGCTGTTCAATTCAGGAGCATGAACCTACATCTTAATTGGTTAACTTCATCATTCATCAACCTCAAATAAGTTGCAATCTCATGCTTTCTAACGGGAAATAAGGCTCAATCTCTCTCTACTGCTCTAATAAGAAGAGCCTAGAGAATATTCATTTCTTATGATTAAGTCAATTCCGTGTTAGTCTAGTTTAACTATATTTAATTGTCTTTGAAAAGATCTATGTATTAATAAACAAATAAAAAAAGTATTAGATAAGTACATAGATAACTTGTAATTGGGAAAATGTACTATTAATAATAAAATACATATCAATTTTATAATTATTAAATAAGTACTTAAAATATTATAATTTAAATAAATTAATTAAATTAAACCAATTATTATTAAAATATTAGAATATTGAGGTTAAAATTAATTAAATTAAAATGTGAGTTACGTTATTTTTATAAGTTAATCTAGTAAGAGCATTTTCATATAATTTTCAAACTTTATAGTTTAAAATTGTTGCCAAAAAAACTAAATTGAAAAAATAAAAAATATGCGGGAGGAAAAACAGGCAGTTGAAAAAGTAAATTCTCCCAAAATTAAGAATATGCTTATATTAAATTTTGACATAATAATATAAATTGGATTAAATTGACTATCTTTCATAAATTATAAGAACTAATATACATAATTTAAAATTTTCAAAATAAGCATATTTTTTTTTTTTTAGGCTAGGCCACTTACATAAAAATATACAAAACAATAATATTGCTAAATAAAATCTTATAAATAGTCATAATTTACCCTTACATAATTAAAGATTTATAAAAATAAATATGTACGCACCAACTTTGTAAGTAAACCTACATATTTATACAAAATTTAAAATTTTATTATTTAAACTCACATTGCTTATATTTTCTTCTACGAACAACATTATTGAATACAAAAATAACATGACATATTTAAATTGTACTTTATAATTATGATTATCAGATATAATTCTACAATAATTTTAATTAGTGTATGTTATTTAAAATAGACAACTAGAAACTAGTTGTTATAAGAAATAATTGAATAAAATATAACTCAATCATGTGTTGTACGTGTTAGGGTATTGTGTGAAGACTGTAACCCTTTAGTCTCACATCTATTATAAACTGCTCTATGATGCAATCTATATATACCCATTCTTAACAATTTAAAAATGGATCAGCACATAGTACTAAATATTAATGTATTAATCAACGTTTTAAAAGCTAATGTATTAATTTTTTTTTTGTTAAATATTAATTTAAAATAAATTATGATGTTATATAAATAAACTAAAACCATAAACAATAATAATAAGATTCAATTTTTAAAAATTATTTTTTAAAAAAAGAATTAGTTTATAATTAAGCTAAAAATACCTAATTATATACAATAAAAAAAAAAAAAAATTGGCACTACAAAGTATTTTCGATGTATTGTTAATTGCAAACGTGTAAGCTTATTTGCAATGAAATATTTATCGGAATAGCAATCAAGAAAAAAAATGTGTTGCAAAAATATTTGCAGATTAATTAAATGTTTCCTACTCTTAATTTGCCACAAATAAGTCATTGCAAATAAATGAAATGTTATTTGTAGCAAAGTATTCTTCGCAATTATATGTTATTATAATTCGATACAAATTTCACATACATCACATTTCTTGTGTTGAGTACAAATACCTGCAGACACTACAAATTTTGACATTTTGTTGACCAAAATAAATTAACATACATGATCCGGTTAACAACCAAAATGTCCTAATTTTGACTTTTACATTTTTCACTTTCTTACTTCATTATATAATATATAATATAAGAAACATTAAAAAATTAAAACCAAACTTAATTGGTCAATGAAACTCAATTTTGATCGCACCAATACTAACAAGCCCTATACCAATCTTAGGCACCAAACTCACAATCACAGTTTCATCATCTTCAGCATCCAAATCTTCCAACAAATCAGTAATCCCTAATCTCAAACAAGTATTAACCTTCTTCTTATGTTTATGCTTATGTGGAACGTTCACAAAACTCCCAGCAAATTCACTCTTATCAGGTCTAGTACTAGTAGTCCGCTCATCTTCTTCATCATTCACATACACATCAAATTTCAAAGCCACATGTCTGTCAAACTCAATCCCATCAATTACCAAAATCTCCTCCTCTTCTTCCTTCTCCTTTCTATTCCTCTTCTTTTTCTTCGGCCTCTCCACCGCTATTCTCACTGCTGAATCCAACCGTATCGGAAAATCACTTCTCTTCAACACCTTAGTCTCCGCTGCTTTTGCCACTCCAATTTTGTTCGCAATCTTGGCTAATTTTGATCTTCTTGGTGTTGGCTTTGTTTTAACCCAAGGAATATCAACATCTTGATAAACATAGCCAAGTTTTGTAGTATCAAGACAATCTTTGACTTTCACTCTCACAAGATCAGCATTTTCATCATAAAATATAAACCCAGATTCAAGCCAATCTGGGTCCGTCAAATCTGTTCTCCTTCCTCCCAAATTTTTCCAAACTGCCCACATTCGATCTACATTCGAATGATGGGCATAAAAAATTGGATCTCTAGCAGCCGAATAAAAATTTCCCATATCTTCTAAATTAGGTTGAGTGTTATCGCCAGACCATATGTGAACCGGACCATGTGGTATGTTCTCTATAGAACCACCACCTGGGTCTGCATCGTCCCCAGCGCGATAAGGCCTCCCGAAAAATAGCGCCGGGGTCTTCCCATTAGACACCATTTGTCTATACATGATTTTAAGATTGCTAGAGAGTTTATCTTCATTCGTTTCAGTTGTATCATCCGTACCATTGTAATCAAGATCTAGAAAAAATGGTGGTTGGTGATTGGCGTTTCGAAATCTATCGTAGAGAGGTGAGTTGGGATTGGTATACATGGTTGGTAATTGCATTCCAAGTGGTGAATCCCAATTCCAAAATGGCATAGCAAAAGTTGGGTCATCAATAAGTTTGCCTAATATTTTCTCAAAAAAGTGTAAATAGTAACGATGGAATGGAAAAAAAAGCCATGAGTTATGGACTTGGAGTTCAAGATTTGGAAACCCAACTTGATGATAAGCACCATCACAATAAGCACAATGAACATTAGCTTGATGTGTGAAGTTACGTGGATCTTCAGGAGGAAGTGCTTTCATGAGTTCTATTGCTTTGGAGTATTTGGCTATGTATTCATTGTCAGCTAAATGAGCCGCTGGTCTAACTCGGAGTGAGTTAGATGAAGTAAGAAGCGGGGGCTTGAAATCTAAGATCTTAGTAGATGGTGGTGGGCAGCAATTGGTTGGACTAGCACCGGGAGGAAGGTCAGCAGGGCCGCACCCGGATAGGTCAGGGGAGGACACTGGTGCAGCTAATGCAAAAGGGTTGGAGGTGAGACCGGCAACACCGTATAACCCTCCAAGACCAATGAGCATATTTCTTCTATCAAGCTTTGGGTGTTTATTGTTTTGGTCATTATTGTTTGTGGCTTTGCATGAGATTCCATAACCAGCAAAGTAGGGTTTGTTGAGGTTGTTAAAGGTGGAAATTGGTGATTTGGTTTGAAAGAAGGGACAGAAAGGAGAGGTAAGGGTTGGGGTGTGTGGAATTGTAGGAGGGAGAGAAGCCATGGTTAGCTGAATGTGGGTTTAGGTTTAGGGTATTATATTAGATAGAGAGGGTGCTGTTTTTATAATGAAATTTTTTCTAAGATTTATGATAAAATTAATAGCAATTAATCTTTCTTTCTTTTTTTGTAAAAAAAAGAAATTATTGATTGCTTTTCTTGGAGTAACTAATGATGTGATATTCCAAACCAATGAAATAAAATATTAATAAAATATATCTATTTAATTCTTAATAAAGAAAATAATTAACTAATGAAATTAATAGGAGTATACTTCAGAAATAATCATTAGCACCTCGTCAAAAAGTAGATGTTATAATTTGATCAATGCATTAAAATAAGAAAAGTGAATCTTAACATTGAAGTTGTAATAGCAACTCGTGTGAATCAATGAGAACAAAAATAATTAGTTAAAACTATATAAGGTTGAATCAATGAATTAAAACAAGAAAATTGAATCTTAATATTGAAGTTATAATAGCGACTCGTATGAATCAATGAGTTAAAATGATAAAAATAATTACTATAGTTTGAATCAATCAATTAAAACGAAAAAATTGAATCTTAAAATTGACAGCATTGAAGTTGTATGTATTGTACAATGTTTGTACGTATTAAATTAGATGGTAGATTGTAGCCGCCTAATCCAAGTTGACGAAGCAATTTTTAAAATAATAACCACAACGTGTGGAGTCTGGATATATACTACAATATAAGAAACTGGGGCATGAAATATATATTAGAGAAACAATTTGGGCCAGATTTCTTATATATATATATATATATATATATAAAAATGGACCAGATTTATTTCCGTAGATCAAGAAATTAAACTTGGGAAGTACATTAATGTTTCCTTTGACAATTTCAATATAATAGATCCCTTTGATAATATTGATTTTTCTAAAAGTTTTCTTTCATAATACGCAATTAATGTTAATATATATATATATATATTGTTGGCTTCCTCTGATTTTCTGAATAGGTAATTTAATTATGCAAATTAGCTCTACCTAATTCATTAGTAGTCTTAATAGTTAAATATTAGATTAATAATTAATTTTTTTTAATAGTAAAAATTATTATAATTAAAATATTAAATAATTATTTTAATATTTTTTTATTAGTTTAAGAGTCTTATTTAAATATCTATTAGAATTAAAATTTTGATTTATTATCACTATAAATATCAACGTAGTCCTTCAATATTATATATGAATGAGAATTAGAATGTCTTTATTTGACTTTTTGGTTCTCTTCTCAACCTACTTTGATTATCTATTATTTTAACTTCTACACTTGTTCTTTCATATATTTTATATCTTTATTTCTTCCGTTTCATATTTAACATGATATCAGAGCAGTGTTCAATCTTGAACATATTTTTCTATTTTCTATCATCTGCCATACATACACCCCTAATTCGGTTGCTAATACTCCTCATCTTCAGTTCGATTTCTTCTAAAGGTTGCTGGTTGGTTCTTTAATTTTGTCATTCATCAAACTGTCACCGACGTCGTTCACGTCAACCTCATGGCTTCACGACTGTTGGTATCATCTATTTTCACTGCGGTCGTTGCCGTCGTTCACGTCAACTATACGGCCTCACAACTGTTGGTATCAATCTCTACCTTACGACTTCGTAGCCTTGTTTTCTAGAATGATCAACTCACCCACCGTCGTTTTCTAGAAAAATCAACCAGTTTACTATCGTGCGCTATCATCACCAATTTTAAATCCCACCAATACTAAAGCACATTTGAGATTTATCATCAAGTACAAATATTTATGTTGTAATTGTCTAAGCTGAACATAGATTGGGAGGAGAGTTGAATATTAGATTAATAATTAGTTTCCTTGTTACTGTTGGAGACTATTATGATTATGATATTAGATAATTATTCTCCTATTAGTTTAAGAGTCTTATTTAGAGTTCTATTAGGATTAGAATTTTAGTTTATTATCACTATAAATATCAATATGTTCCTTCAATATTATATATGAATGAGAATTAAAATATCTTTATTTAACTTTTTGATTCTCTTCTCAATCTATTTTGATTATCTATTATTTTAACTTCCATACTTATTTTTTAGTATATTTTATATCTATATTTCTTTCGCTTCATATTTTAACACTAGTAGCATTTGTGAAATCAATAGTTAAATTAAAGAATACAATTTGCAAATGACTAGAATATCGATGCCATTGACAGATTGTTCAACCCAACATGTAAAATGATACACGACATTTCGGTTGTTACGTGCATGAACTCAATACTAATTAATACATAACAAGACTTGACAAAAAATAAGAAAACTTGCCCAAGGTTTTTGTTCATCACGTTCTTCGAAGTTTAGTTATTTATATATCATGAACAGTGTCAAATATTATAGTTGAAAATTCGTATATAATTATATGTTTACTTTATAAAATTGGTTATTGTTATAAATATATATACCCACTTATATTAAAGGAGTTACAAAACTAAAGAAAATGTTTGTATTTGTTCAATAGCTATAAAATATTTAAGGTTATATTTAGATCTCAAATTTGCATGAAATAAATTATGAGGGGTCAAATCTTCTCTTCATAAATAATATTTGCAATTTTTATTCTTTCCCTTTTCTTTTGTACTCTTTATATTTTGATCACCAATTTTTTTTTTTTATATACAAACGCAAAATCCAAACATAACCTGACAAAACTTAATTGAGAAATAAAATCGATCACTCAACAACAGAAACAAATATCAAAAGCCAATTAAAAAAAGCCACTCTCTTGTCCTATATATAATCTATAAAATAAATAGAGCAATTTTTGTTTTTAACTCCTTGTGTAATGTTTTTTTATTTTCTTATTCCAAAATCACTTTATGCTTAAATTTAAGCATGTGTTTAAAAATAAATCTCATTAAAACACATGCTCAGAAGTTGTGTTAATAGATAAACATTTATTTTTTGAGTTCTGTTCATTTATTCGAAAATCATTCATCGTCAAATTTGCTGAAGTCTCAAATGAGACTTTTAATAAATAATAAATTTGAACAATCAAAATCGGTCTAATAGATTGAGTGTAGATATGTGCGCAAGCTTTTATTTATAAAGTTGTTATATATATATATATATATATTAAAATATGTTACTTATTAATTAAATATAAAAATTATAACTAATCGAAGATAATCAAGAGCTTATTTGATAAAAAAATTTATTCTTGAATTTTGATTTTTTTAAGTCATTTTTTAATGAAGTATGTTTGGTAATGTTTTTTTTATTTTGATTTTTATATTTTTAAGGAATTATTATTGGATAATTCATAAATTTTTAAAAAGAAGATTTTTGAATCAGGGATTTTATTTTTGATGTTTTTCAATTTGACTTTTTTTTTTAGATAGTAAATCAAATTTAATAACTTTTGTGTGTGTGTATATATATCAGATTTTTCTTTATTTTTAATTTTTTTTAAATCAAAAAATAAAAAGCAATATCAAACATGAAGATGGTTTTTTATTAAGTAGAAATTGTTAACAAATACGTTAGTGATTATTTTTATAAAAGAATTAAAAATTATAAAATTAATTATTTATTCATAAATTAAAAATTAGATTTGTTATCAAATATGGTTTAAATAATTATGAGATAATTTAATAAATATTAATTGAATTATATTATATAAATGCATAAATTATGATAAAAATTATTTTTGTTATTTTATGTAAAAGTTTTTTTTGCCAAATAATTTTCAATATTCAACGTAATATATCAATGCCAAGTTGTTGGTCAGGAAACATATATTATAATATAATGTCAAGAATTTTCTCTCAGTAATTCTCTGCCCTCCTTTAGAAAATGATCACGTCAGGTCGATTCTCATTTTCCTAATTAAAAATTAGTTTCTAAATTAAGTATTAACATAACATGTAGTCATGCACATACCAAAATTATATTAATAACCTTGAAGAAAAGAGCGCATATATAACGGCTTTAATTCAAAGTCTCCAACGTTTCCCCAAATTCAGAGGTATATAAACAGAAAAAGTCAAGTATTGCAACCCAACGATTAATTCCTTTGAAAATTCAAGTTGCAACACTTCAAATTAATTAAACTTTAAAAAACTAGGGTAAACTATCATCATCAAATAATATTTCCTTCTCTGTATATCAAAGCTACTACAACAAAACAAAACTTAGAGATGAATTGAGGTGGATAGGGAATTATTTAAATATTTAACAAAACTTATATGTCTATCTTTTAATTAAATATTTAATATAAATTTTTTTTTTTTTTGTCTTAATAGTTAAAATAAAATTTTATTTCATTTTTTTGGCATATATTTAAACCATTTTTGAATTTGTTAAAAATTTTGAATCATAAAATAAGCCTACATTTTTTTCACGCGTATGCTATTATATACCTTACTCCTTATGTATCCATATTATATACTATTTTGTTTTAATTATATTTCAACTTGAGTTAATTTACGTTGATTTGAGTTTTGAATTTAAAAAAATTAAATTTTTAAAATTTATATTAAATATTTTTATCTTAATTATTATGGAGAAAATCAAATAAACGAAAGACAAGTAACTCATTCATTAATACCCAGCTTAAAAAATAATAGAAATAATACTATTTAAAATTTATAATAATAAAAATAATATTTTTGTATTTAAATTTATATTTTTATAATTAATCATTCAATTGAAATTGAACGACGATAATTTAGATATGTTCAATATTAAACGTTCAATATTATACATTCAAATTAAACATTCAATATTATTAAAGTACTAATTTTATTATTATAAATTTTAGAAGTATTATTTTTTATAAATTCCCAAAAATATTTCTGGATTTGTCTGCTTTTAAATTACAATCACACATCATATTTATAGGATTATTATGACAACAAAATAAATGCTAATCACTAATTCAAAATTAAATTTGAAAATGAAATAAATAAAATCCTATCAGTATTTTAAAGGATAAAGGGTACTTTGATTAAACTTTAGGTGTTATTTATTATATTTATTTTTAAATGATGTTATTTAGTTTTATTAATTGTTAAAAAAATATTATTTAATTCTTTTGACTATTAAAAAGGTACTGATGAAGAACAAATACGAATATTTTATTATTAAATTTGAGTTTAGATCAGTCATATTAGAAAAATGTGTCTTTTAAGAGTTAAATTTGGAAATTAAAATTTAATTTTTTTAGGAAAAAAAATAGAGAGACGGCTAACTTGGTGTGTTAGGAGGAATATACATAAAATAATCAAAATATCAATTTAGTAAATCCAAAAATTTGTTGAATAATTATAAAAAATATTAAATATTGGTACTTAAGTAAAATTTGTTTTTCTATAACTCTTTTTTTATAACTAAAAGAATTAAATAATATATTTTATAAATAAAAGGACCAAACAATTCTAAAACTATAAGTTAGACATCTTGATACCCCATAACCCCAAAACTATTTTAAATTTTAGACTCGATCGTGAATTAAAATTAAAAATCCCATAGAAATTCACTTCTCTGTACATTCGTAGACACATGAAACAGCAATTTTTTTTTTTTTTGTAAAGTTGCAACAATCAAACTATACTATTAATCAAATTCGATCAAGATTGCAATACACCTATAGTGAGATCACCATATATCTCACAAATAAGTTTATGAAAGTGTTGTCAACGAGTTTAACATCTCCGCAAGAATTGGGTATTTTCCACTTAAAAAAATAATATATATGATAATTATATATTTTATGTTCCTAAATAATTAACAAAATTTATGTTAAAATATAAAATAAATTTGTAATTATGTTTAATAGATATTAAATATAATGTATAATTTATAGATATAATTAAATTGTTTGATATAATGATTGTTAAAAAATAAAAATAAAATCTCTTTATAATTATAATGTTGCATTTTTTAAAATAAATGTATGAAAAATTGTTCAAAATTTTGTAAAAAATTTGGATTGGGAATTAGATATGGCATGGCGGCCAAGGAGTGTAATTCCTAACTCACCTTATAAAGACATTTTCACCGTTGAATTATCATATCAATAAAAATTTTGAATTTTCTTCACAATTACCCACGTTCCTTTTTTTTTTTTTTTTTAATAAAAGGTTGTGGCTAATTGTTTTCAGTGGGTGCACCAGGACATCCCAACTAAGTTGGCACCTCCTTCATTAAACCAATCAACCACTAATATTATTAAATATTAATAAAATTACACATACAAATAAAAATTCTCAACAAAACCTGTAATTAGGTTTGTTGTTAGCATCTGAATAAATAAAAGAGCTAGTGAAATGTGGGACATTCTACCACCAAGTCGCTGTACATAAACTAGGAGCCCTAGAAGCTAAGCTATCAGCTGCAGCATTACCTTCCCTATAAATATGTGAACAGTGAAACTCCATATGAGTAATTTTATCTAAGCAATCAGTCCAAGCAGAATGCCACCTCCAAGGAACCGAAGAATGCCACCTCCAAGCAGAATGCCACCTCCAAGGAACCGAAGAAGACCGGGTCTGAAAAAGAGCAACAACATATAGTGAGTCTGATTCCAACCAGAGACGCCTCCACCGAAATGTATATGCATACTTCACCGCATAAATGGCTGCCGCTAGTTCTGCTTCATAAGCATATGATATTCCAAGCGGAATACAGAAACAACCCTTAACAAATGATCTGGAAGTTCTAAAAACACCTGCACAACCAGATAATCCTGGAGCTCCAAATGTTGCACCATCTGTATTAACCTTTATCCATCCCGAGGGTGGAGCCTTCCAATTAACCTCTATAATCTTTGGAGCCCGTCTTGGGATGCCTGTTATTCGAAGCAGCCTAAGTACCTGTAAATCATCCACAGTATTTTGCATGCAACCACTTTTTGAGAGACTCGCCTCGCGGATAAAACTCCATACTGTGGCAAAAGCCGATCTCAGCGTCGTCCTCTTATTGTTAAAGCGATACTCATTTCTAGTAGTCCAAATCACCCAAATGACTGAAACAATTCCTGCTTTCCATAAGTTGGCGAGCTGTGATCCAAATTCCATTGCCATTGCCGTCTTCCATAGGTTTAGGATCGAAGAGTCTGTACTTGGTCGTTTTCCAAAGAAGAAGCATATGAAGTCCCAAAGCGCACCTGCAAAATGACAACTTAAAAAAAGATGTGACAGAGTTTCTTCCTTGGAACCACATAACGAGCAACGGCAAGGAAGCGATTGTCCCATCCTTTTTAATTGACAATCTGTTGGAAGTTTATTCTGAATAGCACGCCATAGCAAAATAGATCGTGAGGGCGGTATATAATGAGCCCATATGTTCTTACCCCAAATCTTCCGTTCTCCAACCACACGTAGTGAATCATAAGCTTCACTGGTTGTAACATCTCCCTTGATTGACTGTGTCCAAACTCTGATATCCGAACCAATGCCAACAACTGTTGATTGAATTTCTGAGGCAATATCTGGATATGAGTCTTTGAAAGATTGCGGCAAAATCCAACAATCTTCACGGATGTAGTCCCCCACTAGTGAATGTATCGGTGGGTTTATTGGAGGATTGTCTACCCTATCTATTAGTGGAATTCCTAACCAATTATCTGTCCAAAACTTAACTGTAGAATTCCTTCCAACTAACCACCTGGACTCTTCCAATAGGGTTAAATAGTGAGGTCGCAAACCAGGCCAGACTGATGAGCAGATATAATAGTTCCGTGGAGAGCCATTTTTTGTTAGATATCTGCTAAGTAAGTAAAGCAGAGTGTTAGAGCTCCCTGTGATTACCCTCCATGCGAACTTTCTTAACATGGCCTCATTTTGGAGACGAATATCCCGCAAACCAAGACCTCCTTCATCAATTGGACGGCAACAGTCTTTCCAAGCCACTTGTATTTGTTTGATTGTATCAGTCTTTCCCGACCAAAAGAAATTGCGAATGATTTTTGTTAGATCCTGAAGGACCATTTTTGGCCATTTATATATCTGAAATGAGTGAAGAAGTGTACCCTGAATGATCGAAGAAATTAAGCAACGCCGTCCTGCCAAAGAAATGGTCAGCCCATTCCAGGCCTCAATTTTTGCATGAATTTTATCTGCTAAACTTTGAAACCAACACTTTTTTGGAGCCCCCTGGAAGAGATTGATGCCCAAGTAAGACAAGAATGATCTTCCAGTACGCATTCCAGATAAATTTCGAAGTGATGAAATGTTGTTCTGTGTAACACTTTTACCAAAGTAGATAAAAGATTTTTCTAAATTTACCATTTGACCAGAAAGGCGACTATACAAGGAAAAAGCTTCAGTTAGCACTTGAATGTTCGTCTCACTTGCATGGCCAAAAATAAGAAGATCATCTGCATATAAAAAGTGCGTTGGCGTATGGGTTCCTCTAGGTGAAGAGATTGGAAGTAAATGCCCTGTATCAACCAATTTTTGAATGTATCTGCTGAGGAAATCTTCAGCTATGCAAAATAATAATGGGGACAAAGGATCCCCCTGTCGGACACCTCTAGAACAAGAAAAATAGCCCCTAGGTGAACCATTAACTATAATTGAGATTCTTGCTGATGTGAATATATCTCGAATCCAACCCAGGAAAATGTTGTCGAAACCAAAGCATTTCATCACTTTTAAAATAAAATCCCAACGCATCGTGTCAAAAGCTTTGTGAATGTCAATTTTCAGAGCAATGTTACCTTTTCGGCTGGGAAGCTGCATAGCGTTAAAACATTCAGAAGCACCTGCTATGCAGTCGCCAATGTTTCGGCCTGGAATGAATCCAAATTAATTTTGAGATAGAATACGAGCGCATATATGTCCTAATCTGCCAGCAATAATTTTTGTTATTAGCTTGTACATAAAATTGCCTAAAACAATAGGCCTATACTGATCAATAGAGCTTGCTTGTTGGTGTTTGGGTATAAGAATTAAGAAATTAGAGTTTAGTCCCGGGTGTATTCGACCAGTTTTAAAATAATCTTGAACCGCTCGTACAATATCTGTACTGATAATATCCCAGCACTGCTGAAAAAATTTACCAGTAAACCCATCTGGTCCTGGTGCACTCATTGGATCCATTTCAAAAATTGTAGCTCGTATGTCTTCTGATGATGGTATACGTCGTAAACTTTTATTGTCCACAGAGGTGACCAGTGATGGCACCACTGACTCTATGGGAGCAGAATCTATCATTCCACCTGTCTGACTTGAGAAAAGATTTTCATAGTAGTTCAAAATATGAGTGGCTATTACCTCTGGATCATTAGTTATTTCTCCATTAATATCCAAGTGTGTCAAAGGTTTTTGTGCTTTTAAACGACAAAGTATTGAGTGGAAAAAAGTGGAGTTTCGATCGCCACCTTTCAGCCATTTTAGTCTGATCTTTTCTCTTAAAAAGATATCTTGTTGGCGCAACAATCTGTTTAAGTCAGCGTGAGCATCAGACTCCATTTGCAAAAGTTCTTCAGAGAAAGAATCATCATTATAACGCTGTTGAATGTCAGCAAGTGTATTTGTTGCAGTTGCAATATTTTGATTTAAATTACCAAAGACAGTTTTGTTCCAAGTTTTGAGGACCAGTTTAAGAGCCTTAAGTTTGCCAATAACAATACCCATAGCGCTAGCCTGGATAGGCACTGACCAAGTGGCACGCACTAAATCCATAAATCCAGGGTGTTCGAGCCACATACCATGAAATCTGAACGGTCTTGGACCACCATTCCATGTTGTAGAAGCCGTGAGTAAAAGCGGATGGTGATCTGAGCAGTGTCTAGGAAGGGTATGACAGGAAACCGTAGACCAAGAGTCTAGAAAGGATTCTGAACACAACCCACGATCTAATCTTGATCGTATTTGAGATAGTCCACCTTTACAGTAAGTGGAGAAGGCCCCTTTAGTGTCAATATCAACCAAGTTACAAGAAGAGATCATAGCACTAAAATCTTCTATAGAGGTATTGCTACGAGTTAAGCCAATAGTTTCATGGGATCCAAGAACAGCATTAAAGTCCCCTATCACTAGCCAAGGGGCTTGAGTATCTGAAATCGTCCTTAGTGAGTCCCAGAGGTCTCTTCTTCTAACATATGTTCCCTTACCATAAATAAATGTTAAAAGAAACATTTTTGAGTTTGCTGTGTAAGTGACCGTTATATGTTGTTGGTGTTGTATAACAATTGTTGAATCACCTGCCACTGCAGGAGCTGCAAAGAGCCAAAGTTTGCTAACCCTTGTGGAGTTTGCTCCGATGAAGGTATAACCCAAATTTTTCCAAAAACGATCATGAATGGTTTTAGGATCAGACATAGGTTCTGCTATGCAAAGAAAGTCTAGTTTTTCCTTTTTGCAAAAACTTCGTAGGGTATTTCGTGTGTTCTTATTGGACTTGAATTGAAGAAAGGTTTCATGATACATTGATACGTGTGGAACTGTTTGAGTTAAAGTTTAATTGGACAGTAATTCTTGCTTGGAAACAACTAAATAGTGGACTTTGTGTATGGGATGCAAAAGCCAACATTTTGTGTTACATTAATTACCAGGGAGCATATATATGCTTGATCTTGAAAGTTACCTTACTAATAATTTAGCCAAATCAAACCTTATTTAAGTTTTATAGGTTTAAATATGTTAATTTTAATTTTAAAAACGTAAAAATTAACTTATATTAAATCGATTAAGATTTTAAAGTTTTCAAACCGACACTTAAATGAACTAATCTATATTTTACTAACATATACTCATATATATATTTTTTAATTTTATATATTTATTGTATATATATCATCTAATTTTAGTTACAAATTTGTGTCAATTGAGAAGTTGAAACAAAATGTTCATTTTTATAAATATTTACGATAGCCCAAGTTTGCAATATTGATATCGGTTAAAATATTAAAATATAAATTTTATGAAAATATTGTAGATATTATCTTTTTTAACGAAAATTTTGTAAAAAAATACAAAAACTTTGAAAACTCTATCAAAATTATGAAAGAAAAATTTTATAAATTTTATAAAACATCAAAACAATTAATTACTTATATTTTAAATTAATTTTGTATTTAATACACATATATCGACATTCTTGCGAAAATATCTACATTATTTAGAGTATTTAGCCAAAAGAGGTTTTTTTTTTTTTTTTTTTTTACAATTTAACGATAATGACAATTAAACGGCGACTATCCATATTATTGAAAATTTAACAACAATTTAACCAAATATTATGGATATTATATTTGATAACGGCAAGTAAAATGGCTACAATATCAAGATATTGTTGCCAAAATTGGTGGTTTTTCAAACCTGGACTATATAACTAACAAAAAAAAAATTAAATTATTTTTTGAGTCCAATTCTTAATAATTTAATAATTTTCAAGATTATTCTCTTCTTGAAAATTAGTGCATAATTTTAGTTTAAATTAAAATATATTTTTTTAGTTTATTAATTTAATATTAACACAAAATTAAAATAATTTTAATTCACTTTAAAAAGTAGATGTAATCTGTAAATCAAACCTATTAAACCGTTAAAATTAACTTAATATAGTATTTTTTTAATTAATATTTTAAATGCTGAACTCGATTTTTAATTTAAAAATTAATATAAGCATTTTAGACAAAATTGATCAAAATCGAATCAGGCCCATCGTTAATCGAGACTGCTAGAATTGGTTATGCTGCCAAGTTATGAGATCATCTTGGAAAGTGACAATCTTAATGTTATTAAATATTTAAATGGAATTTTATGTTCAATTTTCATTGAAGCTCAAAAGATCATTGAAGAGGTCCAAACAACTAGTGAATTTGAATTCAAGATGAATGTTAAATGGTCATGGAGTGGATACAAAGAGATTATAACAAGGTTATTGATGAAGTGCCTAAATGGTCATGGAGTACAAACAATTTACGAACATTTTTGAAACAAGACCTTATTCATATGTGTACTTTGTTAAATTCTTATCGAATCAACTCTATGTAATAGTTATATTAGAAAAATGCTACAAAAATTTCTTAGAATATAAACGGTATCATTTAGTTATTAACTTTTTTAAAAGGACTAATGAAGGATGAAATATATTTATTTTAATATTTTTTTATTAAAATATTATTAATTTTTTGTTAGATGAATAAATGCAATTAAAATACTAATCATTAGTAATGATAAAGTCACAATTAATATAAAAAAATCAAAAAATATTTGTTTTTGATATTTATTAAAAATTAAAATATATATTTAAGTATATTATTTTTTATTTTTTTCTTAAATAATTTATATTAAATTTCACTTTTATTCTTGTTAAAACTCATATTTAATCGTGTTTTAATCATTTGAAATAAAATAATAATATTTTAATAGAAAAAATTATTAAAATAATATAATTTTTTTTAATTAGCATTTTTTACAAAGCTAAAAGACTAAATAAGCAATTTCTAATTTATAAGAGACTAAACAACACATTGTACATATATCATATTATATACATAATTTACAAAGCGTTAGGGATGCAAATCTAGCTTGGCTAGACCAAAATCTGAATGACACGACTTGATTATAAACTTGTTTAGGCTTGAGTAAGTTCAACTCGAATTTATACAAAATTAAACAATACAAATAACTTAATCTGCTAGACTTTCGTGGCACCTCATCTCTAATTATATAATTATATATCGAACATTATACATATAATATATTATATACATAATTTACAAAGTCTTAAAGATGCAAATTTAGCTTGGCCAGACCAAAACTTGAATGATCCAACTCAATTCAAAACCTATTTAAGCTCGAGTAAGTCAAATCTGATCCTACTTGAATAATTTTAAGGTCAGACTTAGGACAAAAAATTTATATTACAAGCTCAGTCCTAGCTCGATGTGTGAGTTAAGTTTAAATTTTATAAAATATATATATATTTAAATATGTTATGTTATTATTTATAATTTTTTTGCATAATTTAATCTCGAGCACTAATTCAAGTTAATTCAAAAATTAAAAAAGTCAGGCTCGAATTTGTCTAAATGTTTTAAGATTGAACTTTGGCCTTGCATTAAATTTTAAAAATTTCATCTGACTCAATCAAAAAACATACATGACTCGACAATAATTAACCTAATTTGGTACAAATCCAAAATTTTGAGCTTGAACTAACCCAACTTGCTTTAATTTACATTCTTATAGTATACAGTGGTAAAACATTCCAGGGTTGTCCTCAATATTCAAAAAAATAAAATATTAATTTAAAAATATATTTTTTATTATAATTTGATACATTTATTTATTCACACGTTATAATATAATTAATTATTATTTGTAAGTAATATCAAAATTATTAGAACATATCACATTTTCAATTTAACATACAATTTTAATACTAATAAGTTATTAGAAATATGTAGCATTTTTCATTAATTTAAGTAAATTTATCTAATAATTTAATACATATGATATTGTTCACTAATTTAAGTAAAATATGCAATAGTCCATAAACATTGTGCACCTTGATTTTAAAATTTCTTTTAAGTATTCATTGGTTTTGAATTAATGTATTGTTTGACTTTTTTTAATACGTATTATGTGGTTTTTATTTTTCTAATTGAATAAATATGTCAATTTATTTCTCTCTTTAATTTTATTTTTTTAGTAAAATGAGATTAAAATATCATATTTTCTAGCTAGCAAAGACAAGTGGATTTAAATTACTTCTATTTAACAAGATAGACTTGTAGTTAACAATCTCAATTAAAGGATTACTAAAATTATTAATATTATTGAATGGTTGGACATATTAGATTTTTGGGAAAATAACAAAACTAACACCCCCTAAAAATTATAATAACAAAACTAGCACCCCTGTGTTCAATTAAAATTGAACGACGATAATTTGGACTCGTTCAATATTGAACGTTCAATATTATCCGTTCAATTAGAATTGAATGACGATAATTAGACCTATTTAATATTGAAAGTTCAATATTTTACGTTCAAATTAAATATTGAACGTTCAATATTAAACGTTCAATTTTAATTGAACACAGGGGTGCTAGTTTTGTTATTATAATTTTTAGGGGTGCTATTTTTGGTAATTTTCCTAGATTTTTATTAGCTCCTTTATGTTTAATTTATATGATTGAAAGATACTTAAGTATCTTAACATAACTAAAATATTCTCAATTAATTAAATTATATGTATATTAATTAGTAATACAAATATGTTAAAAACTTTTAAATAACTAAAATATATATTATCTCCTTTTGTGTCATTTATGTGTATTTTTTATTGCTATTAAATGATAAGTAATTAAAAACTATGTAACTTCAACTCCACCAAATTAATATAATATTTTAAAACAAATTTAATTATGTACAGATATTATAGTCTCCTATTATTGTTTTTATTTCAATAATATTTTGATTACATCGGTTTGGCAATAACAAATTAAGTTGCAATAATATTATAACATTTTTATTTTTCTTTGAAACTGTTTTCTGTTTATTATACTTTCTAGAATCTCAAAGTTATTTATAGAAATTTGGAAACTATGGCTGCAAATTTCAAATTTTCATATTGATGATCAATGAAACTAGAAACTTATATAATAATAATAATAATAATAGTTACTATTATGAGGACGAAATTATACTAAGGAACTCACCGTCACCGATCGACCTTCATTCTATCTGCGTTAAGATTTAAGCACATGCCTAAGGCATAGCTAGTGCCTAAACTAATTATTTTTAAAACTGAAATTCAGAGCCGGTTACGATTTGCACTCTCAATCTTACCAGAATTCACTCAAAAAATAAATTATTAAACCAAACAATAGAAAGTTAACAAAAGAGCAAGCATGAAGCCTAATCTACTGAGAAAGAAGTATTATTAAAATGAGTTTCTACAGTGAGCATAAACCATAAGAACAATAACAGAGAAGAGAAACAAGACCTAGCTAGCACAAGTTCTCGAGCCCTCACAATCACTCGTGAATGCACAAAAGAAACGAAACAAGTCGAAGAATGAAGTATACTTTTTGTTTTTTTTGTTTTTACTTCCAAAGAATGAAGTATACCTTAAACCGTTGATAAAATAAATCCTAGCAAAGGTAAACATACTTTCCAGGTGAAATATTGATCTTGTCCTGCAGCCTTTAATCAAACTCAGCGTATCCACGGGATTGAAAAAACACTTAAGAAAACAGCCCAATTATCCAAAACACAATGTAATTGAACAATTATGTATTAAACACATTACACCAATCTATACGTATATGCATGCTACATACCAATTAATAATTGCATTTCATTATTTATAGTTATTTAATAAATATAAATAATACATTCTTTTTTCTCTCTATTTCGACTCATGTTAATTCTTATTCTAATTTATTCTCATCTCAAGTCTCAAAGCATTTTATTTTATTTTCTATCAAAGAGGATCTCCTTCTACAGGAGTCTCTCTTCGATAAATTAATTTTTCTCATCTTCTTGTTTTAATTGCTTTAAATAAAAGAATATTTATTTGTGTTTCTTCTACTAGATCTTGTTTTAGGGTGATATTTTCTCAACTAGATTTTAATTTAAAATGATTTATGTTAGGTTATTGCTCGTTTTGTTTGTGTTTCGTTGGAAGTTTACATCTTTATCTAAATGTCTTATATTCAAGATCTTAAAGATTACAAGATGGTACAATAACTTTTAAAGAATACAAATATATTAATTGAAACAATCAAACACTCAGTTTTTGCAACAAAACAAATGACATATAAAAAAATAAGATTTTTCTTCATATAGTAATGAATGTTAATAGTTTTGGTTTATTAAATTTGATTATTATTATATTTAGATTAACGAGATTTGATCTAGATTATATCTTTCTTTATTAATGAAATTTGATTTTATCTGTAAAAAAAAAATAATTAAAAAAAAGTTCAAAAGAGCTTTGGGCCTATACATGAAGAAACTGGATTCAATTTCTTAAGTTTTTAAAGATATGTTATTTTGCACTTATGTACCACTTTTTCGAAAGCAAATAACTTGTTCATTTTTAAAACAAAGAGAATCAAATGTATTGATTTACAAAACAAAGGGACCATTTGGGTAATTCACCTGAACTTTCAAGTATGCACTACGAATCCATTTGTTAGTTTCAATTTAAAAAGACAGCATTGACCAGTGAATCCAGATATCAATTATTGTTAAAGCAATCTTCATTTCAAGTAGTACTTCACTCTTTACTTCCAAATGCTTAAGTGAGTTGTTACACACAAAATTTCATGGTATGCTATGCTATGTTATTGATGTGTTATGTCTGCTTCGACCTTCATTCAATAATGAGTACCATACAAAATGTAGGAACTACTTACCAAACTCACATATTTAAAAGGCACCTTATGCCAGGGACACTGGTATCAGGTTGGACAAGGACAACCCATAGCGCAGCTCGGGTGCGGAAAAGGTGAGTAATCTAACGTATTGAGGCCCTAATTAAAATAACGGTTGTTTTGATTTAGGTGAAAATTGTTTCAAAATTGAATTTTTTTTGCTATGTACGGATTCATATACAGATTATGTAAGCCTATGTACATAGATTTTACAGACGATTTTGCAACACTTTTCGGCTCAATCCAAGGGTGGTTAATCCCTTAGGCAAATGAGGTGGCTGCTTGAGGCCCTTAACATGATAGGGCTCCCAATTTTTTTTAACACTTATTGTATTTTTTAAAAATAAATAATTTATCTCAAAATATATCCACAATATCTAAAAAAATTAATTTATTAAAACAAAATTTAAAAAGATATTAATTTTAAAAAAATATTGCATTTAATTTAGTATTATTAGAATGTAAATATTGACACACAATTTTTTATTTCTATAAAAATAATACATGTATTGTTTATTTTATATTTAAAAATAATTATTTTTTAGTGATATTATTGTTGGCTTCATTTGTTAGTAATTAATAATATAAATTTTATTAAATAATAATAAGAAAGATGAACAATTATTCACTCTTAACTTTATTATATAAAAAATAAAATTACATTTCTTAAATCACTACATGTATTTGAATTTCTTAATAATCTTTAATTTTTTCTCAATTAATTGAGATTATACAAAACAAGAATAAATATACAATGTAAAAACCTCTCTTTCTCTCTTTTATAATTGTTGTATATGGATGTATTTTTTTCTTTCTTATGTGTTTTTTATTGTTCTTAAAGTTCAAAACTTATATTCTTTATTGTTTGTTCTGCTCAAGTTTCAAATATAAATGTTCAATTTTATAGACAATTTTAAACCTTTTATTTTATTCCAAAATTTCCTTAAAAAAATCACAATTTTATTATTTCATAATTAAAATAACTACAAAAGAAAAGTAAATTTTATATAATATTTATTAATTTAAGTTTCATTATTTTTTATTTATATTTAACATAAAAATATATGTACCAATATTATTAATTAATTTTTATCAACCCATAAAAAATTGATTTATAAAAATTATTTGAGGCCTCATTTGTATGTTTTATGCCACAAAAACTCTTGAGTTTCCCATGGCCCAATCTTTAAAAACGCATTATTCAGGGCCAAAATTAAGTTCTAATTAGTTGATTTAATGACCTATTCTAGCAACAATTTAAATAGTAAGTTCAATTTTACGTAAATCGCTGTGTCACAGTGTTTTAATCCAATAAATTTACATTTTTGTCCTTTTTTATTAATTCAATTCTTCGTGTATTCCATATTCGAAAAGATTTCATAAACTCCAATACAATCACCATCTCCCATCTTCTTCTCTCTTTGCTTTCTCAGTTTTCATAATTGCCGGCAATTAGTTCCAGTTCTTTTGCATGTTATATAATATATATGATCATTATTCTGAGAAATTTAAAGTCAATGATGTACCAAAGAGTTTGTCCAAGAAATGTTTAGTTTTTATCTTAAAACTATGAAGAATCGTTCACTGATGGATTAGAAATTGTGTTAACAATTTTTCTATCAATGACACTATTTTCATTTTCACAGGCATTTAAATTTATTTATTTGACAATCTGGAAAAAAAATCATTCTTTTGTAAATCATATGAATACTTCTTGGTGCAGACAATTGTTCAGTTTTTTGCTTTAAATCATATTGGGCATTAACAATTTGGAAGGAATTGATTATACTCTGTTTTTGCTAGGTAAAATAGAGTATACATACAAGTATGTAAACTGTGTTACATACTATATAAACTGTTTACATACTATGTAAATTGTGTTACATACTCAAATTTCTTATATACTTGTACAAAATCCTTCTACTCCAAAATGCATTTGACTGAAAATTGCAGCTTTTATGTTATTTAGATTGGATTTGATACCTTATGCTATGCTAGTTTGACTTAGATCAAGAACATATGTAATATTTTCTTCCTTGATGACTATTTGAATTTATTTTATGTATGCATCACCAGCTATGACAATCTTAGAGCTTGTGCTTTGACTACTTTGACATTATTCTATTTTTATATTTTGTAAGTGAGATTATCCATCTAGTATTTGGAACAACATTGATTGTGGTTTAACTTGGTTTCTCAAAACATCCTTTTAGTTATCTTAAATTTTGTTGCTGCTTAATTTCTTTAGTTAGAGACTTCTTTTTAGTTTGATGTTTTATGTATATGCTTAACTTTTTATTTTTTGTTTCTCATGAACACTTGAAGCTATTACTTGTTGTATGTAAATCAGTTTACATAGTATGTAAATTGATTTACATAGTATATAATACAGTTTACATACTATGTAAACTCGTTTATATACTGTGTAAACCATTACCTGTTGTATATAAACTCTATAATAGAGTATGTAACAGGGTTTACATACTATGTACATTCTGTTAGATACTATGTAAATGGGTTTACACAGAATTCATGCTATTTGAAGATGTCTCTTCCAGATTTTGGATCATAATTCCTGCAAGAATTGTAGAATCTGATTTTCTTTCTGTTTACGAAATCAATCTTTTGTTGCGAGACAGTATCGTGTGAAAATCAATCTTTTTATATGTTAATTCTGTATATCACGTAAAAAAGAGCGATGGTGAAAGCATAATAGCGCGGCAGATCTGTTTTCTAGTTTGTTTGTAGTTTATTAGACCTAAAGGGTATTAATGTAATCTACATAAATTATGGGTAACAAAAATGCACAGTTTTGTTACTGATTTTGCTAATTATGGAAATACTAATTTGTAATCAGAATTCATGCTATTTTTACCGAAAGCTCTAATTAGTTCTAACAAACATATGGGTATCCTATCTGCACGAATAGGGTTTGTGATACATATGCACAATTATGTATAATGTAGTGTTTAACAGGGTTGATATAAAACTTAATAGTAGTTAAGTAATTTAAATTAGAAATTTTGTATTTTGGTTTTTTTTTTTTTTACTAAATATTATGCTTATGTGTAATGGAAGCCTTGAAGGAAGAGATCAGTGAAGTATATCTGTTTGTGGATATATTGTGAATCTATCTTACATTAATACAGAGATATGTACATAGCATGTATATATAATATATGCATACAATATACATATTGTAATATTTATTTATACGTAAAAGAACATATTGTGTACATAAGTATATATGCAAGCTAACAATATCAACCAGCTTCAATACTTCAACTTTGGATTACTTAAATTCATGTGTAAAAAGGGAATTGTTTGCCAGCACTCAGAAAGAACAAAACTTCTTAGTTGTAATATTTTTGTTAGGTGTCGTTTTGAAAAATATCAAACTGATTGATCTCACTGTTTAATTAAGGCGTACATTGACAGAGAATCGGTCCCTAATTGGCCGTACTACTGTTTCAACAATATCTTTGATGCACTACTCTTCTATTTCTTCAATGTTTTGTATTATTGAGACATTGAGTTTATTACTACAGTCCTTTCTAAGAATTGGGCGGTTTGCCTTGTAGCTCCCACAATTATCGCTGCTTACTGTTTTATTATGCTGAGGTTAAGACAGCAAAATCGATATAATTTAGTCAGTCTCCCTCTTTGGTCCCATTGGTGATCAGTTAACTCCATCCTATCACCACGAAAGTGTCCTCTTCCTACATGAGAAGAAAGCCATACACTTTCTTTTTTATAAATGGGTAAATCGTAAACCTAATTAACCTAAATTTAAGTTCATTAAAAAGCTTGGCATGCATGTTATTTACCGATTGGATCTTAGCATTAATATTAATCTCCATCGATACACAGGCTCTATTGTAAGGTTCCTCGTCTTCAAAACTCACGTCGCCCAACTATCCACCTAACCTTGCAAATACTACACGTTGATAACAAGCATGTGCCAAGATTTAGTTGGCTTCCCTTTCTTCGTGTTTGGTATTATTAAGTATACGAATAAGTTTCACTGTAAAAAATATATATATATGAATAACAAATTAGATATATAGTTATAATAGAATACTTCACCTAATAGATTAACATTTTGGATTTGAGCCTTAAGTCCAACAAGTGGTATTTGAGCTAGAGCCCAATTTGTATTATGTAGGCGCATAAAGGTGGATTCCCAATTTAAAAGTAAACTTGTGTAGGTGGAGTACGTGGCCTAAGTCTGAACCCTTATTGGATCAAATTAAAAATTTTGCGATATTGTTCTAAACTCATATGAACTCTTGAGATTTGGCATGATGTCTTTGGCCCTTTCTTATCATGAGTTTGAACTTGATGAAGTATGAATGTTCGTTTGGTAGATGCTACTTAATGCTTGGTCTTTGGTACTAGGACATGCATTAAAAAATTATGAATAACAAATCAAGAATATAGTTGAATAGACTACTCTTTCTAATAAGTTATCATTTTAGATTGGAACTCCAAACTCAACAAGTCTCTTCTTCACATTCTCGAATAGCCAAGTTGACACAATAAGGTAACTCCTTCCCAATAGACCAATGTCATCTTGTAACCCGTGTACATATATGCTTCATTCCTTTTTATGTACTTTCTCAAGCTAACGCACATGTATACTTGATTACCTTTTATGTACTTGCTCAAGTAAATGCACATACCAACGTATCTTTAAGTTCTTCAAACTCGCATATCGCCAAAGTGAGTAACATTTTGACTTGAAGCCTACATACAATGTCTTTAATCTCTGTCCACCCGGTCTATGCCAACAAGCATACAGACCTCTAGTGCTTGAATGAACTCGTAGACAATACAATTGTCACACAATATCACTGCCATGATTATTGCCACTCACATTATGCCTTTCATAGATCAACGAAGCCTCCTTAGCTTATTGTTATTTGTTGATGCACTATCACTTGTGCAATGCTACCTACAAGGCTTGCCTCTTTCCCACAAGTCTACTTATACTTGCCCATCACATAAACCATCAAGCATAATCATTCCCTCTCTGTGGGATTAAAGTGCAATATCATACCTTTTGCTAAATTTGTTTATACTGTTTGTAGGACTCCCTACCTTAGAAAGGCATTGTTGCGTGGTTGTGGCCCAATACATGCCCACCTCATAGGCATTTTCTAGCTTACTTAATACACTATGTCCCAAGTGCTTGGGTGGTGACTCCATAGAGAAAATGCCACTATGAGACATAAAGATCATATTCACTTGTCAAATTGTCACCACATGCAAATCGTGAAATACTTACATTTAGTCGAAATTTATTATTATGCTAATCCTTACTCTATATTGGAAATTCAAATCACATCACATCAATTTGCCATTTGAACAGTCATAATTCATAAGAAGTCTCTTCCTTTTATAATTTAGTTCAAATATTGTGGGGGTATCTGTCCCAATAAAAAAAAATGTATAAAAGAATATAGTGCATCATGTCTTCACAAAGATTTTAATTCATGAACCACAATACACAACTTGAAGTACGTAGATTTGTATTTATTTATTTTTTCTTTTTACGGTATCAATCATATTGCTTCCCCAATTAGAAAATTGAATTTAGGAATTATCTACAAATTAATTGGACATATTCAGTAGACCCAATTTCTTTAAGAAGTATCATCTTTTCAGTGTAATAATAGAATCATAGATTATAACAACTTGTGGCCCCGAACAGTCACATGCACAGTAGTTGGCCTGGAAAGGAATTAGAGGATAAGAAAACACCACGCAGCTGCCAGAGAATGAAGATTCTTTTACTGAAAAAAAGCTTAGCTTTACTTTATAAATAACTATTACATCACACTATATATCACCATTAATCATCAATATCTTATAGAATATAAATTGAATGGTGCTTAATTTAGAGAACTACTTTACAACCTAATTCTGTTGGGATAATACTAGGACTAAAAGCATGGTTGGTTCTGAACATGTGGTAGGCAAACAAAACCCAGCACTATCCTATCATTTCAGATCATCAAAAATTGTATACATCTACAGGAGAATCTCCCATCACATTCTGTCAGTCAAGTTTGTTTGGGAGAGACCCATCTACAGTGTCGTCCTAGTCACAGTCCACACCCATCAAATTATCAAAACTTAGTTGTATAAAAAGAGTAATTTTGTAACTTTATTATTTTTTTTATAGCAATTTCTTCTTTTGTTTTGAAAAAATAATAACAAAAGAACAAATAATTAAAGAATTAAACCCATGCAAAAAATAAAAAAATAAAACTAAACAATCCTAAGAAAATCGTCTGTTTTAGAATTCAAAATTTCAAAAATTCATTATTTATCAAAAATATCGTACTTTCATATATATTGGGTAACAATACCCTTAAGAAATTTTAAAAAAAAAAAAAAATGCCTTCAAATCACGTGTTATTTTTTTATATTAATATATACCATTAATAAAAAAAAATCTTCATTAATAAAAAAACTACTTGTTACTTAAAGTTATTTGGCTCCTGATTTTAGCCATTCATGTCGGTTTACTAGTATATGTAACACGAAAAATGTATCAGAAGATTTTAACTCACAAAATATCTAATTTGACATTTTGTTACATTATAATATGATAGAATTGTTTTACATAATCAATCTAGCGTCTTCTGTTATATGTCAATATGCAATAGCTACATAAAATTAATTTACATGATAGTACAATTATGATATAAATTAATTACATGAGTTTGCAAATGGTTGTTGAGCGATGACAAAAATGACCCAAAATGTTCGATTTATATGACACAAAATACGAAAATACATTATTTTTAGGTCTAAATAAGAATTTTTCCTGACTTAAAAGTTAAAACTGTTCACAAACACACATTTTCAATTTGTAAACAAAATCCAAGAAATATATAATTATATAACAAGAGTTTACAAATTAATGAAACCTTAAATTGAAGCAACAAAAAAAAAAAAGGACAGCTTCAAAACGGTTCAAAATTCTCTCTCAAAAACAGCTACAGAATTGAGAGACATATAATTAATTATATCAACTCAACATCATCATCATCATCAAATTTAACAATATGAACAATTAAAAATGAATATAGGATCATTGTACCTGCATCGATCAAACACACCCAATTTATCAATCACATGGGGAAATCTAGAGTTTAAAAGCCGATTTCATGGTTTGATATCAGAATCATCCCAAGCCAAATTGATATGATCAGTAGAGACAAGAGAATCAATATCTTCCCAATTCCAGTTATTTGAAACATCCGTACCACTATTGCTTGTAATGGGTACTTGCCAAATTGGCTGCTCTGTCACTGTGTTGTTGATCATACTTGTAGTGGGTATATCAATACTTGACTCCCCAATGATCTTAAACTCTTCAGGATTATAAAAACATGAAGACGAATTTTGAAATGGGATTGTAACTGAAACCAAATTTGAGTCAAAAGAGGTTACGCTAGGAAAAGGAAAGTTCATGCTCTGTTTTTGAGCAAAAGGCTCTGCTGTAGTTATCAAACTCTGCTGTGGACTTACACTAACCATTGCTTGGTAGAGAAGAGGAAGACCCTGGGTTTGATTTTGAGGCTGAAATATCATCTGGGTACTCACCCGATTATCAAGTTTTACAATATTGACATTCATTTGGGATGTGGCAGAGACAGAGTTAGATGTAGGTGGTTTTTTGGTCTTTTTGTTTTTGCGGCCACCACCAACAGGAACGTTGCGAAGAGTACCACCTTTAGTCCAATGTCTTTTACAAGTTCTGCAAAAATGTCTAGGCTGTGTTTTGTTATAATTGTTGTAGTAACAGAACTTTGTGTTTGTTGAATCACATCTTGGACACTTCAACACCTCTGAGTTTTGCTGATTATTTTGATTTTGTTGTTGCTGTTGTATTCTTCTCATTGATGATGGCTTTGAAATCTCCAAATTAGCTTGAGTCTGCAACAAAGTTCGACTCCAGTCAAGATCATGATCAGTACTAGTATTACCGTTAACTTGCTTAGAACTCAAACCCATATTCTTATGAAGTTTTCCCTTTTAATTTATAAACTGAAATTACTTACAATTGAACTAACTATAAGCAATTTTCAACCTGACCCAGATGAACAAAGTTGTTCAAATTTAGTCTTTTGATTGAGGAACAAACAGAGAGAGCAATCTGAATAAGAATAAGAAGAAAAGGATGAGATTTTCGCTTATAAACCAAACTGTGGGGAATTTCTCATGGGAGTTTAATGATGGGTTGGTTTCTAATGGAAGGAAAAGGCTAGGAAACTTATGAGAAGCAAGCATATTATGATCTTTATCTAATCTATTAATATCAAAACAACAATCTATTAATATGTAAAAGAATAATAAATAATAATTATTATTACCAAGAAATTGTTGGTCCTATGAGAGATTTGATTGATATCTGTGGGGTTTAGTAGTAGCGGTGGTGGTGGTGGTGGTGGAACCAAGTAGCTAAGAAATTAAAAGGCCTATGAAATTATGGAGCTTAGGTAAACCAATCTAATATATAGTTTAATTAAGATTTTCTTCTTATAGAGAGCAACTGAAGTACTTGAAGAGATTTAGACGAAGAGTAATGGTGTATATCACATACAACTGGTTGTTTTTGTATGTATTGTAGTGTAGCGCATAATGATTTAAAATAATAAAATATTTGTAAAATTACTTATTAAAATAATTGAATTAAGAAGTGAATTCAAGTTGGAAAAACTCAATACATCTTACATATTTATTAGAGAAAAAGCATAGTAAAGACCTCTCAGTTTAAATTATTTATATCATTTTGATTATAAATAATGTCACTTAATATCTTAATTTTAGAAAAATTGATCAATTAAGGAAAAAATACATAATTTTAATTTAAATATTATTTTTTAAGTGGTCAACTAAGAACAAATTATATTATTTTAATATTTTTTATATTAAAATATTAATTTTAAAAAAAATCGATAAAATCATATGTTTTGTTCTTAATTTACTTCTTTTTGCTCCTTATTTATTACTAATTTAGTCATTTAGATTACATCTTAGTCCAAGTAAATAAATGATTTATTATTTATTGTGAATTTGCAAGGTTTTATAACTAAGGATTTTAATATATTTAATGTCCGTAACGTTTACGATCAATAGCAGAACTATACCCAATATTTGAGTTATTGTAAATATACTTCTAATGTTTTATTTTGTGATACATAAATGCCATTTTACACATTTTTGTTTCTAGATTCTGGGTCACAAATAACATAAACATGTATTTTTTAGAGGACAAAGTTAGTATTTTGAAATATAAAAAAAAAAAAACTAAGAAAAAAGGTAACAATGATGGACGTTGGTTGGCTGGCAAATTACAAAATTGATCAACGCTAATGAAATCTCACGCCAAGGCAAAGCTAGGGATGGCGATTCGAGCTTACGGAGATCGTAGAACATGAAGTGTAATGATAGAAGAGGCATGGAAACATGTTTGGAGGTTTACCATTCATCGATTATGTGCATGAAGGAAATGGGAGTATTGCTAGTGTTAGTGCCAGTTCCATGGGATTTTGTTGGTGGCCCTCGTCTGATCACGATTGTGGCTTTCATTGCCAATGGCGTGAGCATAGGTGGTTTTATGGTGGAACGTGAGGCATCGCGAAGGTAGGGGCACAAGGACAGGTTTGGATCTTTTTTAGTCATTGATTGTGTGTGCAAAGGAAATGGGAGTAATGTTAGTGCTAGTGAGGTTTTGTTGGTGGCTTTCGTCTATCACAATGGTAGCTTCCATTGTTAGTGATTTTTTGGTAGTTTCCATCAACAATCCTTCTTCTTTTTTCGCAATTTTTAAAATATCAATTTTGTCTTCTAAAAATACATGTGTGTCTCAAATTCTAACTTTATTAGTAAAAATATATAAAAAAAGATATTTATATAATATAGAATAAAATCTTTAGAATATATTTATAACAACTCAAAGTTAAAATGGATTTACAATAGATCCTAAATATTAGAAACATAAATATTTAAAGCAATATAACTAATAGAAATTAACATATTGGTGAAGATGCAATACCAATAGAATTAGTAGTGAAAAACATTTCTCTTAATTTAAATAGAGTAACTGAGAGAATTACTTAGTCCCTAAGGCGTGCAGGTGGGTTGGTGACACGTGGATGGTTGAAGTCCATTGATAGTGCGTTTCTATGTTTGTGATGTAAAGAACGTGAGATATGCATGCTCATCGCTGAGGTATAATAATCAAAGAAGACTTAACAAAGGGGACTACAACGGTTGGCACAGTGACAGAGCTTATGAAAGTACATTAACGTCCACTTCATCTTTATTTAGAAGATTATTTAGATTATATTATTTATTTTTTTAAATTATAAGTCGTATTATATAATTTTTTTTATTTTAAAAAAATAAATTAATTAAAGATAAAAATATATAATTTTAATATTTTTTATTAAAATATTATTTTTTAAATTTATATTTTAATATTAAAAATATTAAAATAATATAATTTATTCTTAATTGACTTCTTAAAAATAATATTTTAATTAAAAATTTATTAAAATTATACATTTTATTTTAAATTGACATATTTTTAAAAAAAAATTAAGATACTAAATATTATTATTTATAATTTAAAACATTAAATAATATAAATAATTAAATTTGATAAATTTTTATGATATTTTTATATTCTTAGAGAGTAATACTAGCTTGGAACTATTCTGTAGGGTTTTAAACAGCTTGTCATCACGTGAATGCTAGAGGGTTTGATCATGATCCTATAGCAAGTGGGGAACTATCAACTATGTACATGTCACTATGTGTTATGATTCAGTAAGATCCGTTCATGATTCAACTGTTTATCGCAAACATTTAATTGATTTAATATTAATGTTAAATACTAATTAATTAAGTCACTACGAATATTTGAGCTTTAAGATGAATTTTTATCGAATTTGAAGAAAGGTTATTGTTAGTCTCAAGTTCTCAATAATAGTCTCGTCGCTTCGTCTACGATTAACACTATAATCAAATATATTTAAATAAATCAAGTATCAAATTATAGTTAAAAAAAACTTAAGACATTAAATTAAAAAAAATTAGTAGAAGCCAAACTTTTTTCTCTCTATAAAAGCACTTAGTGTGCAAGTATATAACAGAGAATTTATATCATAAATATATTTATTTATTTTTTTGTTATAAAACTAAAGAAAAAAAAATAAAAAATAAAAAGTAAAATGAAAGCAAATAGAACAAATAATTATTATTGATTGTTGTATTTATAATATCTTATTAAATTTCATATTTATAGGATTTATAATCTAAAATAAGATAAAGATTAAATTTATAATTAAATGCAAATTTATGATAAAATATAGATAAATTTTTATTTAAAATAAATTTAATCATAAAAAATATAATATCATATTTAAGATTTAACAACTAAATTATAACAATTTTCTTATAATGTCACTGACTTACCTCTTTGCAAATTATGAGGAAAACTCATGTGTTATCTTTTAGAGCTAAATATAACGGAAATAATTTATATAAACGTAAATACTTGAATTTACTGTATTTTTATTTTAAAAATTAAGAATAAATCTTTGTAATATGATAACCAACCCTATTTCTCTCCCTTATAAACTCAAATTCTTTCCGCAAAACACTTTCTTCCATATATTTTTTTATATAATAACTGAAAAAAAAATATTTTTCATAATTATTATATATTTAAAATATATATTATAAAATAATTTTACGAATACACCCTCAAGAATACTAATGTTAAGGAAATTTTATAATGTTTTCAGATTAATGTACAAGGGTATTTGTAATAATGTACCCTATTTCAAAGTAAATTTATGATATAATTCAAACCTAGAGGGTATATGTGATATAATGAAAAATCGAGTGGTGATAATGAAATTTACCCATTAAACAAATCTAGTTCACTTGTCTGATTTTCATGCGCATTCAATTATAAATCCTAATAAAATCGTGTCAAAGTTATCTTTGTCTATGCAAAAAATTGTCTCAATTTTAGTTATAGAATATTGCAAGAACAAGTAATGCTTTTGATGCAAAAGTTGTGTCAAATTGGAATATTTTTCTTAATTGAAAAATGTTTTCTATACTAAGTGCACTCCAGGCTTATGCCACCCAATTATTTTTGAGAAAATAAAAAAAAAATAGCATTCTTTAAAATTTATAATAATAAAAATATATAGTATTCATTGTGTTCAAACTTATATTTTCATAATTAAAAAAATGATTAATATATCATTTTTCTTTAAACGTTCGTCCAATTAAAATTGAAAGATGAAACTTTAAATTCGTTCAATGTTGAACATTTAATTTTGTACGTTCAAATTGAACATTCAATGTTATTAGAATGTTAATTTTGTTATTATAAATTTTAAGAGTATTATTTTTTATATATTTTTTTTTTATAAAATTGGACTAATATATATCTTGGTTTCAAACCTAGCATGTTTGGAGGCTCTAGGTGAAAGCACTTTTATAAACAAAGGCATTTTAAGAGTCATGACCCCACATTTAAGCATTTTAAAGTGTTTCTATAAATAAATCTTCTTACTTTTCGGGGAAAAAAAAAACATTACATCTACAACAACATACAATATTAGGATCCACCATTTCACTACTCTTACCAAAATCACATTACACTTGTATTCAACCTCTTTAAGTAATTACAACAAACAAAGGTGCTTTTCATAGTTCTTTTGCAAAATGCATAACTACTTTTCTATAAAACTGCTTTTTAGTTTATATTGGCCATAAAATATTTTGACTTTATTAATGAAAATAAAAATTTTAAAAATGAAATAAGAATTAAATTTGTGGAGAAAATGACGCCATTCAAATTTTTTTTTAGGAAAGGTGCTTTGTAAGATTCGAAGAAATTAAGAATATTAATTTTCCTTTATTTTATTTTTTTTTCTAAGAGAAAGAATATTAATTAGAATAGAGCATAGATATGCAAATTATAGTACTTGGATGTATATAAATCACTTGTAACAAGCAATAAACAAACAATCAATGTCGATTTATCAAAGAATTACAATTGTTTTAAATATCATTTTTACACTTTTCTAGAATCATATAACAACTAAAATACTAAATAGTTAGAATCTTAGTACAACTAAAATGCTAATTAATTAGACTCGTAATGTTATTTAAATACTAATTAGTTAGAATCCTAAAACTATTGAAATATTAACTAATTAGAATCCTAAAACTATAAAATAAAAAAAAATAATAAATCAAATCACAAAGAGCAAGAACAATAACGAAGACGGAAAACAAACAAGTTTCAAAATTATATTTCAATTTTAAACTAATTTCAATAAGTTTTCAATAATCAATGGAGAATTTATAGATGTTTAGCTTAGTTGATCATGTTTGCATCGAAATATTATGGTGAATTAACATAAACGATCTAATAAATCAAGATTAACAACTTTCCTTTTATTTAAGAAATTTTTTATGGATTGGATAATTTATTTTAGTAATTAACTAATCAATATCTTACGAATCAGATATATTAATTATCAATCAAATTATGAACAAGGAAAAATATGTCAATCAAACCCCTAGGACTAGATCATCAATTTAAATCTTTGATTAAGTTTATTAAAATATAGTTAAGATGATATTCCTAAAACTAAATTATCAGATTTTTCAATATATTTATGAATATTAAATTGGCACATAAAATTCAAAAATAAATATCTAAACAAAATCTTAATCAAAAAGCAATTTTTACTTATTTTGTTATTAAAACATTCACTAAAATAATTATAGTAAACATGATAACAAAAGCTAAACATTCATAATTAAATTTAGCCAAATATATTTAAATCAATATTAATAGATAAATATAATTTAACATACATTTTAGAGAGAAAAGAAGAAGAAGAAGAAATATTTAACAATAAGAAATAACCTAAATCTAGATATCACAATTGACTTTGATGATATTTCATCCCCTAAAAGCTTAATCTTTGATCTTTAACAGCTTATTATGATGCGAACCTCGCAACACGATTCCTATCGACCCGCCTAGCTACGAGGCTAGAGAACCGAAAGCAACGGTCCAAGACCCAACAACAATATTGGGAGGAGAAATCCAAGCAAAACAACAGATTGGCTGCAGAAAACTCACCGACACACATGGATATTACGCACCACGCACGGAGGAGAGGGCGAACGCCACAAAGGGGTGCAAAGACCTTTGATAAGTTCTTGGGTTGGCTTGAAATCAAGCAAGGAGCTCAAGGGCTCTCAATTTGTTTTTCTAACAAATTTCATTAATTTGAACAAAGTTACAAACAAGAGCTGCCCAAATGTCTTTAAATAGGGCTCACACAAAACCTAAAAAGAAAAGACAAGATTTGAGCCATTGGATTTGATCCAAGGGTCATAATTACAAATTTTACACTTGCGCCGCGGCGGTCAATTATTCATGCCGCGGCGAGGAGGCTCGGATCACAAAAGCATTAGTAGGCGGGCCGCGGCGGACAAATTCCATGCCGCGGCGAGGAACCTTGCACTTCAACCCGAGAGGTTTGTGCCGCGGCGCCCAAAAGCCATGCCGCGGCGCGCACGTCCCTGGTCCTCTGCGCGCACCTCTGCCCACACTTGCGCGCGCGTCTGCTCGTCCTGCGCGCACGTCTCCCAGCCTGCATGCCCAAAACAGAAACACCCGCGCCGCGGCGCACATATTTCATGTCGCGGCGAGCATGCCTCGTCCAAAATACCAGTAAAACAGAAACTTGGTCGCCGCGGCGGGGAATTGTCATGCCGCGGCGCAGCTCCTAAATCCTGAAAATCCACAAATTAGCTTGGCACCTCATGGCTAACATGCTTGCGCCCTAGCTCGTGTTTGTGGGGCGCCTTTCTACGCCATTATTTCACCCCTTCTCGGCTTGGTCCATGATACGAGTCGGGCCTTGTTAGTGGCGCGATTCGGTTCGTATCATTCCCTCCCTCTTCAAGAGAATTCAACCTCGAATTCGGACCTTCATCATGGGGTAAGTGTAGGAGTCCATCTCGGTTTTGCTCCTCATCATAATAGCCCTGCAAGAAAGAAAAGTAAGAAAATAGACATTCTTTCATTTTTTTCTTTTCTTCCTTTTTTTTTGTTTGCCCACTTTTCTCCTTGGGCATTTCTTCTTTTTCTTTTCCCTTTCCCTTTTCTTGTTCTCCCTCGTTCTTGAGCTTCAATTGATCTTCAACCACTTCTTTCGGGGTAAGGGGGACAAGGGTTATCTTACATCCATCCTTGTCGAACGACTACTTATTTTTATATCCGTCATAAGTCACCCGTCGATCATATTGCCAAGGCCGGCCCAAAATCATATGCCCAACCTGCATCGCTACCACATCACACAATACAACATCTTGATAATTTGCCATAGCAAAGGGTACCAAGACTTGATGTTCCACTTTCACCTCACCCTGATCATTCAACCATTGAAGTTTGTAAGGAGTGGGATGTTTGGTTGTGGGTAGCCCTAACTTCTCAACTAGGGTAGTACTAGCTATGTTGGTACAACAACCCCCATCGATAATTAGGCTGCAAACTTTGCCATTCACGTGACACCGAGTATGGAAAATGTTTCCTCGTTGCGAATCCATGTCACTTTCCTTGGAGCAATCCTTGGGCACTCGTCCTATCATAAGCAAGTCTCCTTTCACCGGAATTATCTCTTCCACACTTGCTTCTTCCAATGGTGGCATCTCCTCACCATCACTCTCTTCATCAGTCTCCACCTCCCCATTTGCTTGTATGATCATTGCTTTCTTGTTCGGACATTGGGACGCATAATGACCTTTTCCAAGACAACGAAAACAACTCACATCCCGATTTCGGGGAAAGGTTTCAACCTTACCTTTTCCTTTATCTTTACTAGCCTCCATCTCTTTGCCATTGTTGACTTCAAAGCGGGGCTTGGAGCTAGTTCCTTCTTCTCTCCTAAAATCTTGTACCCAAGGTGTTGGAGAAATTGGCCTTGGTGGTTGCATCCGGTTACTTCTTCTCTTGAATTGTGCTTCCACTTTAATTGCCATGTGGACCATGTCTTCCAACTCCACATAATGATGAAGCTCAACAACATTAGCAATTTCTGGATTTAGTCCACTCAGAAACCGAGCCATAGTGGCCTCTCTATCCTCCTCAAGGCTAGCCCTGACCATGGCTACCTCCATTTCCTTGTAATACTCATCAACCGATCGAAAGCCTTGATGAAGTCGTTGCAATTTCTGATAAAGCTCTCGGTAGTAGTGGCTCGGAACAAATCTCTTCCGCATGATGGCTTTCATGTCTTCCCAACCACTTATCGGTCTTTCTCCATTTCTCCTTCTCCCAACTACCAACTGATCCCACCAGTTCAAAGCGTAGTCAGTAAACTCGATCACCGCCAATTTGACCTTCTTTTCTTCGGAGTAGTTGTGGCATTCAAATATATGCTCCACCTTCTTCTCCCACTCCAAATAAAGTTCCGGGTCATTCTTTCCTTGGAACGCCGGCATTTTGATCTTAATACTTCCTAAACTCCGATCAACCCCATCAAAAGGTTGGTGTGGGGGTCTCCTCATTCCTCCCCGATCATGGCCACCTCTAGGCCCATGTCGTCTTCCAAAGGGCATCCTCCCTTCATCTTCATTATAGTTCTCTCCAAAACTATCTTCATCCAACTCTTCCACAAAATGGGCTCTCCTATTAGGTCTTCCTACATTAGGAGCGACTTGTGGAGCCTCTTGCCCTAAGTTGGCGATAGTTGCTTCTTGACGTTCCATTCGTTCATTTATGTTAACCATGACGGCATTCATCGTTCCTTGTTTGTTTGCGTTTTTCGGATTGGATTTGCTAAACCGAACTTCTTTCCAAACTCATAGAGTTAGGATTTCAAAACACATTGAGTTAGTTTCCTTTGTTCCATACATTTGGATATTGCAAGCTACACTTGTTGAGTGTGAAATTCTACATTGGTGTGGAAGACTTGGACGGTTTGGTTTGTCATAAGGCTTCGAGCGCTACGGCAATCAAAATTCGAGTGTAAACACGTGAGGTAACGAGTAAAAGTTTCAATTTTGTTGATTGTTAATTGTTTGTTTGTGTTAGTTGTTGTAAACATGTCTGACAGGAATAGCTCAGAGGAAAGGCCCTCATCACTTTGTTGCTCAATGGATGATAGCACTCCCTGCTATCAAAGCCATCAGGGGTTCGAAACCTGGTGAGAACATCCACACCCTAAGACGGGCTGGGCCGGCAAAGCCGGGCTCCCGGGGACCCGTACATGGGAGAGGTGGTTGGGGGGAGCGCGCTGCAGCGCTGGCGTGAGTAGAGGCACTGTTGCCTGCGCCTGCCACTGTTTCCGACGGAGGAGGTGGTAGTGTGTAGGAGGTGGTGTCGGCGCGCCAAAAGAGCATCCTTTTTATGATGCGAGCTAAGTACACCACCTCCGGCACCACCGCCAATGGCCAATCGCTGAAACCAAAGGCTAGGCCGGCAACAGTGCCCATGGGCCCGCAACAGTGCTGCAGCACGTCACTCCCCAACCAAATCGCCTACACCACCTCCTACCCACTACCTCCGGCCAATCGCTGAAACCGGGGCAGGTGCAGGCAACAGTGTAGGAAGGTTGTTTACTCCAAGGTTCGAACCCTTGAAGTACTTGATACCCATGGGCACTGTTGCCGGCCTAGTTTTTAGTTTCAGCGATTGGCCATTGGCGGTGGTGCCGGAGGTGGTGTACTTAGCTCGCATCATATTATCTCCTTAAAAGTGCCTCTCTAGAATATGACAAAACTCTAAAAAAAATTCAAATGTCGTGTAAAAATTGGCTAAAGATTGTGTATTTTTGTGTATATAATGCTGAAAACAAAAAAAAAATTATAAATTGTAAGGTTTATTTTGTATTGACAATTTTCGTGGACAAAATGTTTGATTGTAATCTAGAATAGGAATTCACCGATTAATCAGACGATACATGGTGATGGAGTCATCAAGCTTGGAACGCTCATATGACAGGTATAATATTATATCATGCATACATCTTCACACAATTAAGCACGACACTTAGTATGGATCGTAACGAAAAATGTAATTGTGCACATGTTGGTCGATCGATCGAGAGTATTGATCGATCGATCGAGTGGTCGATCGATCGAGACTGAGACAACTTCGATCTAGGTGCTCTCTGTTTGGACTGGATCAATCGAGCAATTGGATCGATCGATCGAACCCTTGTCGATCGATCGAGTATAGAACAACTTCGATCCAGGTTCTCTCTGTTTGAGTTAGATCGATCGAGTTTTGTGTATCGATCGATCGAGACCTTCTCGATCGATCAAGACGGTCTGTCGATCGATCGAGCCAGTATTATATTCCTACTCAAACTCTTTTTGTGTATTCGACCCATGTGTTACTTTTATCATTTTGACTCATTTAATGAGAAAGCAAAATTCTAGTATGAGTAGAAGTGTTAAGAAAGTAGAATCCTTGTGTGAATAAAAGTGTTGTGGAAATAGAGTCCTTATTTGCGTAGGATTGTTTTAATTGTGGAATCCTTGTATGAGTAGAATCCTTGTGTGAATAAAAGTGTTTTGAAAATAGAGTCCTTATTTGCGTAGGATTATTTTAATTGTGGAATCCTTGTATGAGTAGAATTCTTGTGAGAAATAAATGCTGATGTGAATAGAATCATTGTATGAGAAGAATTCTTTTGAGAACTAAATCCTGATATGAGTAGAGTTATAGTGAATTACAAATCCTATTTGAGCTAGGATTGGACTCTATATAAGTGAAGGGATGTTTGTGCATAATCAATCAACTTGAGCATTTAGAATTATATAGCACTAATACTTTCTAGCATCTGAATTGTGCTTATTCTCTTCATCTATTGTTCTTAGGCTTTCTTATGTTATATTCATATGCCTAATTGATTTGCATGATATTGAGCTTAATTGAATGTTCTAGGGTTTGCTAGCTGATATTGTTTTTACATCGCATGTTAGTATATTTGCTAGTTAGGATTATTCATTGTTTGAATCCGCTTTAGGACACGCATTGCACTTGTGTTATTGTGCTAACGTTACAGGTGACGGCTTCAGTATTTCGTGTGACTCGAAATTACTGAAGGTGACGGGTTCGGTTGATCTTGTGTGACTCAAGTAGATCGGAACGTTGGTCCGGATCCAGACATCTAACTATTGGAGGCTGTGAAAGGAGCAAGCGGCTCGTAAGTAAATTACAGAAAGGGGGATCTATCTGCGACGGGTAGTTCTGGACTCTATGGTTGTAATTGAACATTATTTTCATAGTGGATAGTTAGGTGGTCCGGTGGACCGGTGGTTTTTCTCTTAGGTCATTGTTGTGGCCTAGGTTGTTTCCACCTAAAAATATCGTGTGTTGTTTTATTATTCCGCATTTATCTTTACACGCGATTGCATGTCTGGCCGTTGTGATTAGATTATATAATATTTGTTGAAAATTAAAAATAACCTATTCACCCCCCTCTAGGCTTATTAGATCCGTAATTAAAAACTTTTTCATAAATATAGGAATTATACAGAATTAAAACTCTCTAAAAATAAACACGCACTGTGGTACAACTTTTTATCCACTGTAGTATAAGTCTATAAATTGTCTCATACAAAAATTTGAGAGCAGTGCTCCACGTCACACAAAAATATTTGCCATTATATAAGTTAATTTTCTTGACCTTTATGTACCGATTGATTTCTAATATACATATATTAGTCTTTTTTGCTCTTGGTTGGTTATTATTGATGTTTCAAGTGTTTTATCTTCTTGTATATATATTATTTATTTTTTTTAAAGTTAAAAATACTTAAAATATGATAAAACATATCCATAATTTTAAAATAATAAATTTATATAAATAATTAAATAAAAATATTATAATTAAATTTATTTATTATATTTAAGTATAATAAATTATAAAATATTACTTATTTTTTTTTTTTTTTTAGCACTTATCAAGCATGAAATGAAACATGGTCGGTTTGGTTAGGTAAAGTTTTTCGCTTTCTTTTAAAAGGTCGCAATCCTACAACATTCTTCAAAACGACAAAACAGATCAGTATCACTCTTTACACTTGAAAATTTGACTATTTGCATTTGTTAATAATAAATTGATTTAATAGAATCAAACCAAATTCAGATTGAACAAATTAACAAAAGGAAATAGTCTATTATATCCAACTCATGCATAGCAGCATAAGCAAATCAAATTCCACATGGATACATTCATATATTAATTAAAAGAATATATTTGGAACAGCTCTGACCGATCGTATTGAAGAGCTTTAACAACTGAAGTATATGCTATGCTAGTGCTTGTTGTCAATTCGTGTAAATTATGAATCTTTGTGTCATGTCTTCGTGTTTATGTTGATTTTTTTACCCCAATTTTTGAGCAATTTATTATTCATAATAATAATAATAAATACAATATACTTTTACAACCACAAAATTAATATTTAATTTTAACAAAAATATAATGCTCGAGGCCAGCTCCTCTTTCTAATTATTTTCTCTTTATTAGAAAAATATCAAAAATAGTATTTTTAAAATTTTTAAAAACAACAATACTTCTTATATTTAATTCATATGTTTTTATTTTTTAAAAAATCTAGCTCATAATATAGTTGAACTGCGATTATTTAAATATGTTGAACACCGTTGGTACTATTTTTGTTATAGGTGTGTTATTGTTTCATTTTTTATTTATTTATTATTATTATTTTTTTTTTTTGGCTATTACTTCTTTTTAGTTTGTTGATTTTGCTAGAGAGCAGCGTTGTGTGGTCTTTTCTTTTCGACAGCAGCCTTGAGATATTAATTAATTGAATGTTTAATTAATAATATATGAGTTTTATTATTCTAATTATTGTTATCCAATATGAGAGGGAATGGTCCATAAACAGATTAATCTCACATGTCGTCACATCTCGGCATTTTTATGCTTCCAGATAGGAACTTAGAGCAAAGCGTGTTTAAGTTGGTGCACATTCAACCTTTGTCCGTATTGGTTTTTTGGATTAAGTTGTTATACTTAATTTAAGAATGAAGTCTAGATAATTATCAAGTTTAAAATGATGTCGTTCGTTTTTTATTTAGAAAATTAAAATACTTTAGTCTTCTTATTTTTTTTTTTTTTTTTAAATCAAGAAACTTTGATTTTTATACAACATAGATATTCATATAGTTTTATTTTTAAGAATAACTCTTTTTCTCGTAATTTAATACATATTATAATTTACATGACACAATTTAATTAGTTCTCTGTTAGTAAGGAGTTTCACAAACACTTCTTTATAATACTTCCCCAACTTTTAAAAAAAATTTAAAAATTTATATAAAGTTCTAATTAAATATACCTAAATTTTTAAAGATTTTATAAAATTCTAATTAAATATACCTAAATTTTTATAATCTTTAAAAATTTTAATTTAATAGACTCATGTAAGTCATAGCATAGAAGAGTTAAAAATAAAAATATATTTATAAAAAGATTATATTTCTTAAAATATATTTTAAAGTTTCTAAAAACCTTGAATAATCAAAATAGCTAAAAAGTAACTATCAACATTTTCTAAGATGATCCCTTTTCGCCCACATTCAATGGACGCTGTACTTAGAAAAAAAAAAAAACTGAAACGATAAGGTGGGCATATATATATATATACTAAATTGCCCAACCGATTAAATTTAATTTTAAATTAAGCTTACATTTTTTTTTTTTTTTAACTTGTTGATCTTTAGTATAAATTTTGATTTTATAAAATCGAAAAAAAAATAAATAAACCTACCTACTTATATTATAAATACATCTTTATTTTATTTTATTTTATTTATAATATTTATATATAATTTATCATTTTTCATAAATTTTATTTTTTAAACCTAATCACGTGCTTGTAAAATAAACTTTTTTGTTTTCTTTTTGCGAGAAAGAGATAAACATATTTTGGTAAATTTTTCCTTATTTGTTTCCAAATTTCAACCAACAATCTTTATTCTCGTATATCATTCTATATTAATTTGCGATATAGCTGTACATTTTAAAACCTTAAACAATTTTAATTTTTAAAAAAGTTGAACATTTCGCAATATATAAGAGATATATCATGGTAATAATTCTTCTTAGTTTTTGCAAAAAATAAAATTTTAAAACTATAGGTCCAAAATCATTAAACCATTGCTCTTAAAAGATTTTGTAAATAAGCTTGAATATTAGTTTTTGAGAGTTTGTATAAGTCTACTAAGGTTTTAGTTTTTCCAAAACTATCATAGTTAGCTTGTAAAATAAGTAAATAGTCGACTAAGCTTATCCTGCTCACTCTTACGATAAATATTTATTTCAAGTGTAGGAAGAAGGGGTTCGATGATACAGCCCATTTACATAAATAATATTTATAATTATTTTTAAAATATTTAAATAATTATATTTATACATGAAAAATTAGTAAAATTACTTGTATTTAGAGAATAAGTAAAGTTATTAGAGCAAGTAAGATTACGTTTACTTTATTTTATTTGCCTTATTTTTAATATAGATAGTTATAAGATAAAGGTCAAGTTATTCAACTTTTGAATAAATTTCTTAATATTGTTAATTAAAAAAATTGAGAATTCTATTTTTTATTTTTTTAGACGCTCCAAACAACATCTCACAATCTACTACAAGATGATAATTTAAATCTTAAACCTTTTGGTCAACAATACCAGATTCTTACCAACTTGAGTATTATCTGTTTCTGTTTTGCTTTACTCTTAATTTAATTAGTAACTATATGTACATTCATAATGATAATGATGAATGTACGATATGCATGAACTTATCGACCGTAAAAATAAAAAATAAAAAAAAGAAATAAAGAAGGCTACACATGCTCATGATATCACCATAATGGTAGAAAAATACTTGGATATAATATATTAAATATTTTTTATAAATTTAAATCATTAATATTGTTTAAATGTTTAATATCGATTTTTATTTTATAAAAATTAATTATTAAAATTCATTTACTACAATATATATAACAATTGTATATAAAATTTTCTTATAATTGAGCCATTGGAGTTCTCTTCTTTCTTATTTATATTGATTATTGAGTTACACTTTGAAAAACTAAGAAATTACACTTTTAAAACTAATAAAAACAAACATAACAACATTCATATTAGCTATTTTCCCTCGTAAGTCAAAGAAAGGCTTAAATTTGAAACTTCGAAGGAAAAAAAATCAGGTTTCCAGGGGTGGATCTACTTTTTATTTAAAGAAGACATGTATACTTTCTTACTTTATTAAAAATATAATTTTATACAAAAAATTTTATGAAAATTATATTGTAATTAATATATAATTTCTCCTCCAAAATTTTAATTTTAAAGCCCATATTATAAGTATAAATGTTATAAAATTCAAACTTTATGAATACACTCCATTATTTTTTAATTAAATTCAATAAAATTGCAATAAGTCTCATATTTTGATATTTCTTTGCTCAAAAAATTTTATTGCTAAATATTTGGCTCTAATATTTAATTGATTAGTGTCTTCTTTGCAAATAAATTTATCACTAAATTAAAAAATTTGATTCGATTCGTTGAATTTGGATTAGATTAGATTGACATATTTTATAATCGGATCATATTCGGATTAAAAAATATACAATCTGTTCGGATTCATATCAGATTCAAATTGACATATTTTATAATCTGCTGTAATCTAATTTGGACTGAATTACTATTAAAATTATAAATAAATGCATATTTATTTTTAATGTGTTATATTTAAATATTATGCATATTAAAACTATATTAAATGATTATTTTAGTTTTAAAAATAAATAGAAATGTTAAATTATCTATAATAATTTAATAATATTCAACAGTATATTTTTTATTATTTTTATTATCTAAGTTGTGACTATAAGTAAATAAATTTTACTAAAAAAGTACACATTTAAAATTTAAATGTTAGTGTATATTGTATTTTATATATGACAATAATAAAATAAATAAATTATAATCTCAATTCAACCATATCTGATCCAAAAAATTTGATATGTTCGAATTCGGATTCGTTCGAATTGATTACATTATCAAATCAAATTTAAATTAAAAATCTTTAAATTTACTTCGGATCAAATTATATTCAAATTAATAAAAAAAAAATAATAATTTCGATCCAATGCTCACCCCCCTATCTTTAACAATCAAATTTCAAACCATTCCCTAACACAACCTTTTCACCAAAGACCTCGAGCTCAACTCTTATTTATTGTTGTTCTCAATAAAATTTAATTAAAATTGAGAATATAAAGAGAGAGAAAAAATGACTATGTGCAATAAAAAATGAGTATTGAATAAATAAATAAAAAACATGAAACACAGTTAATTTTACCAAACCCTAAATAATTTCATAATTTATTTAGAAACATTTTATTTTTTAGAGTGGTAAAGCTAGTTCCTTACTAATATTAAAAACATTTTATTTTTTTAAATAACACATTTATTTAACTTATTTTTAAAATAATCTCTATCTCCATAAACAACATACGTTTAAAAGAAATACATGTACATATTTTCAAAATAGGAAGGAAAAAAAAAACTTTAAATCATGCCAATAATTTTGAGTACACTTGGCCTCTTTATGCCTTCTATAATTAAGACTAAGAAAAATGTATGTTACGACTTCATTTTGAAAAGAGCATTTTTATATTGCACACACAATTGATATAATAAAATTTTATTGAATACAATTCTATTAACCAAATTTTAATATACAACCATAATTTGCCACGTATTTGATATACATTGTGAAATTTAAAAAATTTCTTTTTAAAATAGAATTAGCCCTAGCGAAAAATTTGTCAATAATGTTACGCTATAATTTCTGATTATTAATTCAAAATTAATAGGTTGAAAATGATGGAGTTAAATTCTTAAATAGCATTTATAGTATGTATATAATTGAATTGATCTTAAAATAATATGTTAGTTGTATACAAAATATATCATATAATATATGTATATGCGAAACATATTTATATCATATATATAAATTAAATATATATTTATTTTAAAATTAATTTAATTATTTGTAAATTAGTATATTATTATTATTATTATGAGTCTTCAAATGTAAATTATGATTGAGTAACAGGAAAAAGTACGAAATCTTTATTAAACAAAGACTTAGTTATATAAAATTATCTCAACTTAGAATAATTTTTTTAATTATATATACTCAAGGCTAGCTAAGAATACGTAGAGCACTTATGCATAAATTGTACATATAATATAGACGGACATACCATATAAGGTAAAAAGTCATCAGACACAAGCAATGCCTTAATCTCTTAACGAGGAAGAAGGCGGTAAAGGATAAAACTATAGAGCAATATATTTGAATCATTTGATTACTAATTAAGTACCTTTCTTCTTCTTCTTTTCTTTTCTTTTGTTTTTTTTTTTTAGATACTATGTACCTTTCTTCATTCTTTGATTTTGCATGAGATTCTTGCTTTACAACTTTTGGAAAAAAGTAGTAATGTTGCTGAATTAATTGGAAAATTAGATAAAATAACAACAAAAATAGCAACCTATTAATATTAAATGAGCCCAATTAAACAAAGTTTAATATTAAATGAATTTAAATTATCGTAGTTTAACTTAAATGATGGATTAGATTTTTTTAATAATAAAAATATATAAGTTGGGCATAAATAATGCTATTTTTTATTACAAATTTTAAGAATACTATTTTAATCGTTTTCCAAGTTATTTTTGTTTCACAATGTTGTAGACATGGATGACCATTCTTAGTTCCAGTTTAAGCAGACGTGCTTATCTTCTTCCCTTGTAGGCATTAACAAGTAAGTTTGCAGTGTCAATATTCATGACTCCGAGAACACCAGTGAGCTAATTGATAAACCCAATATAGCTAGCAGTTGTAGCAACAACAAAAAGTGAGAATATTTGAGTCATCCAGCTTGCTCTACGTTTCTTTTTACCTTGATGTTTGTTTGAGTCAAAGTTCTTCTGAAAGATTGAATTGGTCATCTTATCAACAATTTAATTGGTACAGTTTCAGTTAAGATTGAATTTTCTGTTTATCACCAGACCGAAAAGGCGCGAGTGTAAAACAGAGGCGTGGGTTACTTGATCAACAACAACAAAAAAAGGAGTGAGCTTGCGTTTGCAGACTGTTTTTAACAAAATGATGTGACACGTGCAAATTTTGTGTCATTAATATTCCACAAATCAGAAATTAATGACCGAAAGATGAAGGTCAAATTATGAAATGAACAGCCAAAAATATTTAGAAATAAGAACACGAAGACTAAAGAGGCTATAACTTCATAAATAACATCTCCTAACATTTATTTAATTGTGCTTGTTTCTCTCACTAATCTACTTATTCTTTTCTAAGTGAACGTATTTAGCAATAATTTTTTGAAATATTATAATTGTGCCTATTGTTGGTATTCTAGTACTCCCAATAATAACTACTAATTAAGCATCTTGGCCAGACATATTACTTCACAATAAAAAAGGAATAATAAAGCCATGTAACAACAACTTGATATTATAATCATCTCATGCTTGTTCTTACATTACAAATATAGATCACTGCTTCTGTATGACAATCACAATAAAAACAACACGGATACAGCTCTGCAATCCACTTGAGAAAGTCACATCTATTTATGAAGATAGGTACCATCATAAACAGAGAATCATTTAGGCTAAAGAAAAACTTTTAGCGTAACGCATGACTCCTACACCAAAGTTGCTAACCATAACTTGTGCAACATCTCATAAGGCTAACTTGTGCAAGATAGGTACCATCATAAACAGAGAATCATTTAGGCTAAAGAAAAACTATTAGCGTAACGCATAACTCCTACACCAAAGTTGCTAACCATAACTTGTGCAACATCTCATAAGGCTAATTTTCAAACCCATTGGCATTGGCAACTAACTCTTGGAAGCATACCAGTAAAATGAAGCTGGCTTTCGCTAAAACATGCTCTGAGCCTTCCACTCTCTCCATTTTATACACCTCTCTAAAATTTGAAATCTTTCTTTTTAGATTTGCCCTCCTTCTCCTGCATCTTACGCTTCCTCTTCTTCTCATTCTGCATCCATAATACACAATTAGAATTCTCCAAGAAAATCACTTTCCAGCATGAAAGAGTTCTCATTCTCCAAATTCACCCTGGTTTTTATTGTGAAAAGTGAAAACACAGCAGTGAAGACTCACCTCAGCAACCATATCACTGAAATCCTCCCGCTGGCTCCGCAGCTTCTCTTCTTCCCTTGCTTCCTCGTACCTGTAAATACACCAATATTACAAATCCGAACTGCTTCAGATAAAACTCAGAATTCAATACATTAGGGTCTGACTTACTTGGCAGGCAAAACATTCTCCATAGCATCCAGTTCTTCAGGTAGCAGAGTAACATCCACTTTATCTGATTTCTGACCTTTAAGCAGATCAACCTAAAGTTGCCCAATATACCAGGATTAGTCTTTAACAACTGAACAAAAAAATCAAACTAAAGAGATGAGCACCATGACTAAATTGTTTTATTCAGATAAAACAATATGACATTTAGAAAGTGTTAGGAATGGGAATTGTGATTAGTAACACATCAAGGTTTTATAGAATCCCTAACTTGTAAATCGCATACAATAGGTGCGTGCTCAATGTAATACACTGTCATGGTTGGGGCATTCCCAATATCTTGTTTGGTCCTTTATCTGTGTAATCCCCTATATTGATGTTATGGAAATCAGGAAATAGGATTTTACCATTATGTCATTATAGTTGTAACTCAGGTTTTTAGAATAGCTATTTATTTTATAGTTCTTTATCTAATTAAGATTAGAGATTGAGATGAACTTTGAGATTAGGTTCAGGTGTAAAACCTATGCTTCACTGTGGGATTCTCCAATGCTTTCTACATCATTATCTCAACAACCACTTTTAAGACCTCTATTGCCAGCCATAATTTGCATTCCTACCTTGACAACCATATATGTCTGATCCAACAAATCTCAACAAAAATTACTAGAGTAAAAACACGTACGCCTACCAATACTGGCAAGTTTACAGAATCCTTTCAATAAAAAAAAAAAAAAAAACACGCATATAAAGTTAGTAATCCTGTCCTCAATCCCAACAAAATAAAATATTAAGATAGGATCAATGATGAGAAGTTAAAGGTACCAATAAGAAATATTTACGCTTTTCACCCAATTTTTAATATTGTGCCCTTTTCCTCGTCACTCAATGCAATATTCGTGTTAAAATGTTAAAAGGTGAAAATTCCAGCAATTTGCTTCTATAAAAGGAGACATAGCCATCTATACTTATTGACTAGGATGCTTGCCTCTAACTTAAACATATAACAATGAAAATGGGCATAAAAGTAATACAACTCCTAAAAATACACAATAACTAAAACAGCATAGAAACGCTCAATAAGTTGTCTTACTCTTTTAGCAGCTGATTTGTCTTGGGTGCCAGTATTGACCACATATCTGCAAGCAAAAAAGATGTATAACAATATGCTAAAAGGCAAAAAAGATGTATAACAATATGCTAAAAGGAAACTATCAGGAAAATAATTTGAAAAGAATCAGCAAACTTCTCCAGAAGAAAAAGAATTCATACGTGTGAGTTGTTCCAAGTAATTGCCCTGGCATGATTCTCTCCTCTTTCTCTTCAAGTACCTTTTTAAATGCAAGAAAGATCATATAGCCATATCAACCACATATGAAAAGAAAAAAATTCAGGACAGAAAATCTCAAGTAGCAGACTCACTTGATAAAGTGGCCTCTCTGGTTCTTTTCTTTGCTGCTTACGCAGGTCAATAACATCAGGTGTCTCCACACCGGTAGGAGTGCTAGAGGGGGAAAAAATGAAAAAGAATATGGCGTGAGAAAGAGAGACCTCAAAACATTAGATAAGATATAACTGTGACACAAAAAACTGGCATGTTTTTGAAACACAACCATTATGACATACATACCTTGAGAGACTATCAACAGATTGAATGCCATCCTCCAACTCCTCTTCCTCAATTTCTTCTTCCTCTTCCTCTTCTTCCTCCTCTTCCTCTTCCTCCAAATCGCCCCAATGCTTCGACTTATCAACAGGCTCTTCCTAAAATCGAGAGAAAATTTATGCTGAAGAAGTTATATACATGATAATTGGTCACGTTCTACATAGGATGCAAAACCAAGAGGAACTTTAAGCTTAAGAAATTATATACATGATATTTGGTCATACTGTTCTACATAGCACACAAAATCATCTCCACAAGTTCTGATTCAGTCTAACTGCTGGAGCTCTAACTAGTGATTGACAGCAACTTTTAACACCAACCTGAAAAGCTCTATCCGTAATCATAACACTCAAAAATGTAGGATCACTACGAAACCAGATGTCTAGTTTCTAATGGAATCAGCAGAATAATGGCTTGGCAGCAATCCACTTGCCTGTGTAATTATTCATGGCCTACACTTAATGCAGACCGGCAAGTGGAATACCTAGGCTTGTCTGGCTCAGTAAGAGAACAAACATCTATCTTTTAAGCAATCATCCTCAAAAAAACAGCTTCAGAACACTTTCCATTACTTGATCAAGAGGCCAAATGAAAAAGGTACCTCGTAGTTGGGCTGTTCTTGTTGATGGACACCAAAAACATCTCCATATAATGGATTTCCATACTGATTCAGAATCAAACAAGAAAAGTTAGCTACATAAAGACAAACTTTAAGAGCAATTAAATAACTAGAATCAGAACAAAACAACAATCTAATAGGACAGCAAGCACTTAGAACTGACTTCATCAACAGGAGGTTTTCCCCAGCCACCAGGATGGTACCCAAAGCTAGCACCAGGAGGGATGGGAGCATTAAGACCAGGAATCTTTAGATGTGGATATGATGGTGGAGGGCCATATCTCTGGAGAAAGATGATACACAGTTCCGAATATATAAAATGAAAATACACAATTCAGAACATATAAAATGAAAAGAAAAAAGAACGCAATCATGAGCAGATGACCATAACACACAAATTAGATATGAAGTATCTTACCTGCATATTAATGAGCCATGGGGGCGGAGCACCCTCTGGCATACCAAGAGCTTCTTTTAATTCATGTGAAAGCATTCCTGGCTTCATCTCCCTCAATTTTACCTGCATATTTACACACACACACACACACAAAAAAGCAAATTATGTGTCTTGCAAAATGCCTACAGCAGGTAATGACTTCGGAACACAGCAAAATTGACAGGAAATTATGACTGATAACATCCTTTTTGTTGCATATGGAAGAACATGTATAAGAAATTGACCAAATGGTAGACCAAGAATCATTAATCGACAATTAGTAAAGTCAATGTTCAAAGACAGGCTAGAAACATTCTATAACATTCTAGTTAATTAGCAGCCTTTTCTGTTAGCAACTAGCTCGACCATGGGTTCTCCAACAAATTCTTGAAAACCTCTTGTGAGACCCTTAATTTTTGTACTTCAATTTTGAGAATTTTATAAATAAAAATGGGTATTTATCTATAAAAAAATAAGTATAATTGGTAAAATCTACACAAGAGACTAGGTTTAAGAAATTTTGGAAAAAGCCTGTTGTAACTCACTGGGGGTCATTCGTTGAGGGTTCACTAAGACCTCAACAAGACCTAGGCGGGGTCATCAAAAGCCTATAAATAGGAGATTTGGCCATTTTTAGCAAATACTTTCCTCTTCGTTTCTCTCTCTAAAAATTCACTTTTTTGAATATTTTTTCTGAATGATTGCTTTGAATACGAGAAAATTTATCAAAAGTACAAGTAGGGTTGAGCATTTTATCCTCAGGTTCGAGTATCCGCGAATATCCGACCCGACGGATCGGTCATTACCAGCTAGGGGTGAACAAAAAAATACAGAACCAAACCAACCCACCCAACCCAACCCAAACTAATCCAGAAAAATCAGTTTTTAAGTTTTATTGGTTTGGTTCGATTCTTTATAATAAAAAACCGATTAATATTGGGTTGGTTTGGTTTTCATTTATTAAAATCTTAAAAAAACCGAACCAACCCATATATATATATATATATATATATATTTAAATATTTATATAATCATTACAATTTAATTTATTTAATTCATAGTTTACACTTAATTTTCTATTTTTGTAGACATGTTTGGAAAATAACACACCTCAATAAACTCAATGGCTAGTTAGCAAAATCAATGATTTCAATATAATATTTATGTTTTATTAATATATTAGAATATGGGAGCTTGGAACATGTTTGAAATTTTATTTTATTTTTATGTTTTTTTTTAGATAATTTAAGTATTTTATTTCTATTCTCTATTTTGTAATGTACTGTAGTCTATATGTACTAAAGATTTGAATTTATATGTTTGGATTTGTTATTTGTTGCTAATTAGTTATGTTTATGAGGGCAACCTTTTTTATTTTCTATAATATTTTAGAAAAATTTGTCCTCTACTTTGTTAATGAGAGATAAACAAATTTTGTCCATTTTTGTCATTACAATTTAAATATTTAAACGGAATTCGTGCAGGCACTTCTCTACCAAGTACTCTCATTTATTTTATCTTTTATTCACATGATACACGAATTTGATATTATTTAATTATTTATCCATTATAAATTTATAATTACATCATCTTTCATATTTTTGTCGGTAAAGTTTTCATTGCATGAATAACATTGGTGAACAATATTATTAGATATGAAAGTTAGTAAATTTTATCAAGTATGTGATTACTATTCCTTATTGCTTATTTGTCTTAATTTTAAATTTTTCTTGCACTTTGTATTTGATATGAATAATGGTATTAGATAAGTAATCGATATCTATAATTCTAAATTTATGTATTATAATAAAATTAACATTAAAAATGTTAGAAATTATATATAATACAAGAGTTTTAAAAAAATTTAATAAACAAAATTCATTACCGTAAAAAGAGGAAGAAATTTCCTTTAACCAACCCAAACCAAATCAAAAAATTTGGTTCGGATTGGATTGGTTTTTCAAATTTTTTGGTTCGGTTCGGTTCTTATTTTAAAAAAACCGATCATATTGGGTTGGTTCCAATTTTAGTCTAAATCCAAACCAACCCATATTTGTTCACCCCTATTACCAGCTACTTTTTGGGACGAGTACGGTTTCAAGGAATATTCAGGTATAAATTTTCGATGATGGTTATATGTAAAACCTTACCCACCCGTACCCAAAATATTTTTTTCAATTTAATTTAATCTAAATATATAAAAAATTATTTAAATTATAACATATATAAATATATTTATCTATTAAAATTATTTATTAATTAAAACACTATTTATTAAAAAATATTATTAATTAATTTTTTAATAAAAAATCAGGTATGGAGTGGTTATTTTTTTGTACCCGTCCCCACCCAGTTATACATGTCCCAAAATCCAAGCAATTTTTGAACAGTTTCGAGTACACAATTCCTTGTTCGGTTTCAAGGATGTATATGGAAAAAATTGTCCCGCCCGTCACCGTGCCCATTCCTAAATACAATTGTATACAAGCGAAATATCGAGCCAAAGAGTTAGTGTGTATGCAAACGAAGTTGTTAAGATAAAACATTTTTAATTGGGTACTTTTTTTTAAGATAAATAATTTATAATATTTGTATTATACTAATTGGATATAATATTGAATTAGTTTTCGCACAAAAAAAGAGTTGGCGGTAAGACTAGGAGTGATAACATACTAAATTTAAGGTAGAGTTTTACTCTACTTTTTTATCATACATTGTTTTAAATAAATGCACACATCATGGATAATATAAATTGTAAAATTGATATCATATTTTATGAGAAATAATTTTTAAAATGATGATATATCCGATAAAATAATTTTATGCATACATGAAATGATATATTCGATAAAATAATTTTATGCATACATGAAAAACTTTATTATTAAGATAACAAGTATTTAAAAGTAGTATATAGCATCAAATATTTTATGCAAGCATCATGTTATTGTTTTATGTGAGGAATGTTGTTTGTATTAATCTTGCAGAGATATGGTACCCAGGAATACTAGATGCAGCAAACATATTTTTACACTGACCACAAGTACTCATTTTACAAATGCATTTCAAAGTTTGTCCACACATAGATCTCAGAATTTGTCCCCACATGTTGGAGTTGGATCCCCATGTGCCTCTAAGTTTACTGCCCATGTGCCTCAAAGTTGATCAATACATGTGCTATACGTATCTCGAATTATAACCGTACATGAAATTTCGGAGGTGGTCCCACATGCGTCTCGAAATTGACCACACATAAGCCTCAAAATTGGACCCTCATGTGCCTCGAGTTTGACCACACATGTGCCCATATATTTCGAAGTTGACCAATATATATGGATTTGGCATAGCATGCATATGAGTTTTATACAGACATTACATATTTTAATTCATTGTATGAGCATGCACTCTATTCGGTTTCGAAAGTGAAGAAGTACAGGTATGCTCGAATTTTAAAATAAAATCTTACCACTATTAATGTATCATTGATAGTTTACTGGTAGACATGCATTATAAATTTGAAATATAGCATGCACACAGACTTAGATTAAAAACTATGCATATAATATACTCCTATTGAACTAACATAACTCGCCCCTTCTATTTCATGTTTTCCGAATTAGACGATGTGTGAAAGGTCCTGTAGATGAAGTTACTTTGAAAGACTAAAGGTTTCACTTAAAATCTTAATTTTCATTTATCCTCTGGTTATTTATGTTTGGAAAATTCTTGAGATATGTGTAATTTTTTGTCTTTTGCTATAATTTATACTATTTTTATGAATTTCTATTGCAAGAGTTAAATTTTTATGGGAAATCATGATTGTTTTAAATATTTAATTGTTTTCAAATAATATTTATTTTTCAAAATATTATCTTCCTATCTATTTTCACGGACCCATTTTTCTGGGGGCGTGAAACTAATAAAACCAAATGCAACCATTTAATGTACAAAAAGCTCCATATTCCAATACTGTGGTAGTAACTCTTGGATAGTTACCACCCATATGAAACATCATTTACTTTCTTTTTTTAATAAGAGAAATATCATTTACTAATGATTCTAAGATGAATTGTAAACACATAATATATATACCTTCAAAAAAGTAAATGTTAAACAATAAGAAAATAACAAAAAGTTATCCAATTTGCAAAATTAAAATAAGATAAATTACCATTTAGAACTCAAAAAATCCAAGATTTATCATGGGAGTATAAGGCCTCACAAATCCTCTCATTCGAGGAAAGGAAACACTTAATTTCATTTGTTTTCCTCTGGTTTCTTATAAAGTGGACATAAGTCCCATTTCAGTTATGATTTGAGATTGAGAATTATCATTTTTTTGAAGTGCAGACCATGTTATCTAATTGGGAGATAATACATGTCATGTCCTTAGTTTCACACCATGTGTGCAGTACACCAGACTTTTTTCAGCCATTTAACTAATTTAGTAAATTTCTTCATTTTCACCTAGATTGAACTCAAACGTACTTTTAATTAATGAAGGGACTGGAGAGGTGTACTAATAAATAATGAAGAGACCCTTTGAATTTTTTTATTTTTTTTTTTATCATCCTGGTCACAATATGGGCCTCCACAAAAACATGACAAGTACACTAAATAACATCCAGCCACATAAGATGCACAACAGGATAGCATTGATTAAAGCATGAATTAATACCTCAAATTCTTTCCCTTCATGGTATAGATCGCCAAGAGTAGTCAACTTTGGCTTAGTTTGGTATTTGAAAAATGCATCATGGAGAACCTAACAATCAGGAATGATAGCCATATTATCTTAAAAATATATACCCAACCCAGAGAAATGCCCATAGAGCTATAATGCACAGACTGGAGGAATTACAACAAATAAAAACCTGATAATCAATATCCATTTTCCCCATCTTTGGCTGCATGCGTTCTCTTTGTTTTTGCTTCAGCTTCTTGCTATCTTCTTTTTCAATGTAAGCCTACAAAGTACTCGTAATAATGCCAAAATATTATAATCTTGCTGAAACATTCTGCCAATAGAAACGGAAAGGAAAAAAAAAATTATGCTGGACACAGGAGTAGAACATTAAATTAAAAAAATAGTTCTTACATCTATTTTGCCTTTTTTTTTTTTTTTTACTTTTGAGAGTTTTCATATTGACTTATTGAGAAAAGATACTACAAGAACATTAATGACAACTAAAAATATGATATACAAAAGATTACGATAAGATTTGAGAGTTGTCTATCTAGACTTAGATGACTATATGATTGTTATGTCTAAATTGCAGGTCACCCAAGTTAAGGACTATCCAACTGGGTGCACAAAGCTAAATAATCTCAATATAGAAGAAAACAAAAACTGAGAGCATCACAGGTAAATAAGAATGAGATAATTCTCCATCTACATCACAGAGTGATTTAAAGGTTGACAAATGAAAATTATGATGATTGCACAAATAATAATAACACCAACAATCAACAACAGAAACATAATTAAATAAATAATTAGAAATGGATAGGGAAAAAACGCATACTCAAACATTTGTAATTTAAATCAACCAATACTTCACCTGTCTAATTTTCTCAATTCCAGTTGCAGCAATGAAATCAGGTAACTGGAAAGGTTGTTTTTCAATACCGCGCTTCCCCTACATAACAAAATCAGCAAACGTTGAGATACAAAAATAACATTCACATTAAACCATAATAACAAAACCATATTCAAGTCAACCAGTCAAAAGAAATATAAAGATAATAGAGGAATTCAGCCTGAGCATTAGGCAGAATGGAGAGGCATCTGAAAATTCAAAGCAGATAAATTAGCATCTTAGAAAGAAAATAAGTTCCTAACACTAGCAATATAAACACATTATCTTCCATTACTGCCCCAGCAATAAATAAGTAAGATTCCTAATTCCCCATTGTTACTAGCATTCATGTACATAAACAAATCATTAAGGATGCCCTTTGCCAAAACACCTACTAGTCCAGGCTCCAAGTGTGTCACAGCAGCCCCCCTGCAAGAATCACATACATACATATAAGAGAAACCTTACTCGAGGTTATTTTCCCTTACTGTAATCCTCAACCCTCTCAAGTTAACTACAGCCAACAATCATGCATGCACATTTTAGACCACTGTACACGAGGCAATTGCTAACCTGCAAAAACTTCCTTTTCTGACACCAATGCCTTGGTACAGGTACAGTATTTCGATATGATTTCAAAAAAACTAGCAACTTAGGATCAGCTGCAGTTGCATCCCACACCTGACAAGAACAAGATAGTAACAGTAATTAAGTCAAAAGCATTACAAAAGATCACCACACGAAAACTTAGAGCAGAAAATGAACTTTTTATATTCAAATTATCCATACCTCAACAACATCAGGCCTTGACGAAACCTGTTTGAGTTCAGCAATCTTCATCCTCCTTTGAAGCTAAAATACGATAAAGTGTTAGTTATGTAGTTCACATTGCATGAAAAAAAGGTCTTATAAGACTGCAGAAAACTTCAACCATCAAAATAAGGCACTATTACCTTTTTCTTCTTGTTTGAGACGCCTTTCTCTTTTTGTTGGTTATCCTGTTCTTCCTCTTCTGAATCTGAGTCAGCTTTTTTATTTGATGTTGCATTTTCAACAGATTCATCCTTTTCATCCTCCTACATGGTAACAAGGTATTACATATGATATAAATTCCAAGAAAACAAAAAATATAAAAGCATTATACTTTTTTTACCTCGGCACCAGCAGTTTCCCAGAAACAAAATTTTTCAAATACTTTTCTAAATTCCTCATCAATTCCATCTTCTAACTCTGCTTTCTCTGGGACATACTCTATTTCAACTTGCTCCATGACCTTAAAGTTAAAAAAATAAGATTACTAAGTGCATCAATTTATGAGAACAATCATGCTTAGAGAAAATAAAGGCGCTAAAATGTGGAGCTGTAGGCTGTTGTGTTGAAACCTCGAGATTTTAGGAATATTTGAAATTCAAAAATTAGTTTAGATAGGATATATTTTGTTATTATTTGTAAATATCAGTTAGGATTTTATTCTTGATTTTATTTCTTTTTATGATCTTGTAAAACTCTATTTAAGTTGTGCTTTGTACGTATCATATACAACTTAGAAAAATACAATAAAACAAATTGTTTTATTCCATATGGTATCAGAGCAGACAAAAAAAAAAAAAAAAACAACAAAAAAAACATATTACCATCTCTCAGATCCACGGCCATCGCCGTTCTCAGTCGACCGTGCGCACTCACCGGCGCTGTCCAGTCATCGCGCCTCTCTCCGTCGCGCCTCGCCTTCCGTCAGCGCTCTGCCCTACGCGCCGCTGCCAGTCTCTCCGCGCTGCTGCCTGTCGCACCGCGCACCGCCTGTTCAGATCCGCAGCCCAGTCACGCGGCCTAGCGTCTTCAGCAGCTCCAGCCTCCGCGTCTTTCATTTCCGTCCAGGGGTATCACCAGCGCCGTCCGCGCCCTTCCGCGCCTGTCTCTCCACATCAGCAGCGCCTCACGCCGTCCGTTCGGGCTCTGTCCCTCCTCACGCCGTCAGCGCCGTCTCTGCTCCGCACCGGCCGCCTCCCACCTATCTGCTCTCCAGTCAGTCGGCTGCCTTCACAGGGTAACACCAAACCCTAACACTAGCCTATTAATTCCCAATATTCCAATTGGATCAGCCTCCCTTTTAGTTTAACCAAACCCTAGCCCATCTAAGGTATCAAAGCCCATTTGCAGTCCTAAGCCCACATCCAACAACAACAAAAAAAAAATAAAAAAAAAAAAACCCACTTCTCAGCCCACTTCTAAGCCCATGAGCCCAAACCTTACAGCTCAATAAAAAAAAAAAACAAAAAGCCCACTTCTAAGCCCATTCTATATAAAAAAAAAAAAAACTTAACAGAATGTTTACGCAACTTCAGGTGACCGGTCAGTCCTCTTATGTTTCTTTTGGCTCATTAGCTCATAAAGGTATTTTTTCAACCGCTCTCCTTACTACATCCAAAACCTCTTGGATTATTGACTCTGGTGCGTCAGATCACATGACTGACAATTATTTTCTTTTTTCGTCATATACACCCTGTGCTGGAAATTTAAAAGTCAAAATTGCAGATGGTACCCTTTCTCCAATTGCTGGAAAAGGGAGTATTAAGATATCTGACTCTATCACTCTTGATTCCGTCTTGCATGTCCCAAAGTTATCTTGTAACTTATTATCTATCAGCAAATTGACAGCTCATACAAACTGTTCTGCTAATTTTACTTCTTCCTCTTGTGTCTTTCAGGACCTATCATCGGGGAAGACGATTGGCAGTGCTAGAGAAAGTGATGGCCTTTATTACTTTGAGCCGGCCAATGTGAGTGTTCCTTATCAAATTGCAACTTGTAATTCTACTTTTCTCCCTAGGGATAATAATTATCTGTTATGGCACTTTAGAATGGGACACCCAAATTTTCAATATTTGAAACAGTTGTTTCCTTCACTTATTCCAAATAAAGAATTATTTCCTTTGCAATGTGAAGTGTGTGAACTTGCTAAACATCATCGTACCTCTTTTTCAAAACCGAAATACACGCCTTCTAAACCATTCTCCCTTATCCACAGTGACTTATGGGGGCCATCCCGATCTCCAAACCGCACTCATACAAAATGGTTTATTACTTTTATTGATGACCACACTCGTGTATGCTGGGTATATCTCTTAAAAGATAAAACTGAGGTTCAATCCATATTTGTTAATTTTCATTCTATGATTCGCACACAATTTCAGACACATATTCAAATTCTACGTACTGATAATGGTACTGAATACCTTAACCAACCTTTCCGAAATTACCTTCAAACCAATGGTATTATTCACCAAACCTCTTGTGTCTACACTCCTCAACAGAATGGAGTTGCTGAAAGAAAAAATAGGCACTTATTGGAAGTTGCCCGTGCACTCATGTTTACTACTAATATGCCTAAGCTGTTTTGGGGAGATGCAGTCCTTACATCTGCTTTTCTTATTAACCGAATGCCAAGTCGGGTTATCTCTTTTGAGACACCAATACAAAAGCTGAAAGGTTGTTTTCCAACTTCTCGTCTTGTGTCTGACCTTCCTCTTAAAATATTTGGATGTACAGCCTTTGTCCATATCCACCCCCATGATCGGAGTAAATTAGATCCAAGGGCTCGTAAGTGTGTCTTTATCGGCTATTCACCTACTCAAAAAGGTTACAAATGCTATGATCCCACTAGCAAAACTGTTTTTACAAGCCTCGATGTCACCTTTTTTGAATCCACCCCATTTTATCCTTCTAAACCTTCTCTTCAGGGGGAGCAACATGTCAATCTTGAAGAGAAGTTTTGTTCTTTTGACCTTGTTTTTCCAAACGATATCTCCAATCAGCCTATTATTTCCCAGCCTGAGCCTGAACCTATCACACCACCTCACTCTAAAGAATCTATCACAGATGAACATTTAAACCTAGGGGGAGATGAATTACAGGTTAGCAAGGAGATACAGGTATACTCAAGAAAGCCAAAATCAAAATACAAAGGTAGATTTACTCTCGACACACTGCGAGAGTCTAATCCGATGAATGGTCCAGAGTTTGTTGAGCCCTCATTTGATTCAGGTACCTCTAGTTCTACTGATGATTTACCTATTGCACTCAGAAAACAACGTCGATCTTGTACTTCTCATCCTATATCTAAATTTGTGTCGTATAACACTTTGTCTCCCAAATTCCATGCGTTTACTACTAACCTTGACAGGGTCATAGTTCCAAAAGATATTGATGAGGCTTGGAAAATTCCTGAATGGAAAGAGGCTGTTATGGAAGAAATACGAGCTCTAGAAAAAAATGGAACTTGGGATGTGGTAGATTTACCAAGAGACAAAAAGCCAATTGGGTGCAAATGGGTCTTCACTGTTAAGTATAAAGCCGATGGGACTATTGAACGATACAAGGCTCGCCTAGTTGCAAAAGGATTTACTCAGACATATGGGGTTGACTACACCGAGACCTTTGCTCCAGTTGCAAAATTAAATATTATTCGAGTATTATTGTCATTAGCAGTAAATCTTGAATGGCCTCTTCAACAACTGGACATCAAAAATGCATTTCTCAATGGAGTATTAGACGAAGAGATTTTCATGACATTACCACCAGGTTTTTATGAAAGAGGAAAACAGAACATAGCATGCAAACTGAACAAATCACTTTATGGACTCAAACAGTCACCCCGAGCATGGTTTGATCGATTTGCAAGAGTGATAAAAGGACAAGGCTATCAGCAGGGTCAGTCAGATCACACAATATTTTTTAATCATTCCCAAGAAGGATTAAAAACAATTTTAATTGTTTATGTGGATGACATCATTTTGACAGGAGATAATTTGGTTGAGATTGAAAGATTGAAAAAGGTCATTGCTACGGAGTTTGAAGTAAGAGATTTGGGGCAGGTGCGTTATTTTTTAGGGATGGAAATTGCCAGATCAAAAGAAGGTATAAGCGTTTCACAAAGAAAGTATGTTCTAGACCTTCTAAAAGAAACTGGTATGCTCGGGTGCAAACCGAGTGACACTCCAATCGAAACTGGAAAGAAAACAAGAGTTGAGGAGAAACCAGTAGAAAAGGAGAGGTATCAAAGATTGGTGGGAAGATTAATTTATTTATCTCATACAAGGCCTGATATTGCGTTTGCTGTAAGTGTGGTGAGTCAATATATGCATGCTCCAAAAGAAAACCACTTAGAAGCAGTATACAGGATTCTTAGATATTTAAAAGGGTCTCCTGGCAAAGGACTCTTCTTTAAAAAAACAAGACATAGAAGAATAGAAGTTTTTTCAGATGCTGATTGGGCAGGTTCGATTGACGACAGAAAGTCTACTACTGGGTATTGTACCTTCATTTGGGGCAACCTTGTTACATGGAGAAGTAAAAAACAAAATGTAGTAGCCAGAAGTAGTGCTGAGGCAGAATTTCGGGCAGTTGCACAAGGTATTTGTGAAGGGTTGTGGTTAAAGAAACTTTTAGAAGAACTACGGGTAGAAACTGAGACCCCGCTCAAGGTATATTGTGACAACAAGGCTGCTATTAGTATTTCTCTTAATCCAGTTCAACATGATCGAACCAAGCATGTCGAAGTTGACAGACATTTTATAAAAGAGAAGGTTGAGAATGGCATTATATGTATGACCTATGTTCCTACACAAGAGCAGATTGCAGATATATTCACCAAAGGACTTTCACGTCAGAGTTTCGAGGATTTTATAAGCAAGTTGGACATGATTAACATCTATGAACCAACTTGAGGGGGAGTGTTGAAACCTCGAGATTTTAGGAATATTTGAAATTCAAAAATTAGTTTAGATAGGATATATTTTGTTATTATTTGTAAATATCAGTTAGGATTTTATTCTTGATTTTATTTCTTTTTATGATCTTGTAAAACTCTATTTAAGTTGTGCTTTGTACGTATCATATACAACTTAGAAAAATACAATAAAACAAATTGTTTTATTCCATATGTTGCCATCCAACAACTGAAGGTATAAACATATGATATATCACATGACTACTACTTCTACTTTGAGGGTAAAAAAAATCATACATCAATAAATTTTCCCATCAGCAGTGGATGCACACATGAGAAGAAGAAGAAATATGACATTAAAAAATGTAATAGCTCTTTTCATGCCACCATTTTGTTTGAAACAATAGTAGAAACCAACAAAAGGATTCAATAAATGCTCCACTTGATTAAATTTCTCAAAGTATCTCGCAAGGTAAGGGTCATCTATAATATATAAAAATCTGAATCACGCCCAATATTTTTATACAAAATTATCCATATATTTTAAACTATTGACATGAGTTGTCCCTTTTAGAATATATTATTACATTAAATAATGATTCTATATATGATAATAGAATAAAGATCACATTCAATAAAAACTTTAATCATTTAATGATTACCACATCCAGTAAAAACTCTAAATAATATTTTACTATCACAATTAATTTGGAAGTATAAGAAAATTAATTTCGTATTTATTTCAAATATTGTAGAATTAACTAAAGAGAATAATTAAAATAAGTAAAACAATTCAAGTGCACGTGTTTTTATCCGGTGTAATAAAATGTGAATTAAATAACGTTTCACAAGCACTTGAAGTTCGAGGAAGTTGAACAGTATCCCGTGTAAGATGAAAAAAAATGTTAATATAATACACACATATATAAATAAGAAGAAAGCAAGAACAAGATAACACATAGAAGCAGCAGTTAATCAGAAATACAAGCCACACAGGCAGGTAGGTGCTAAAGAAATATGAGAAAATACCAGGGCAACGAAGCAACTTTTACATTATGTATTTCCCATCCAGATCTCAAATTCGAGCAAAGCTAAATGCTCGGAAATTTAGAGGACTTCCCTAATGTTAACATTGTTTCCCTCTTTATTACCCTGATTCACCAATTCTCTAAACAACTAAACATAAAATATATAGTCCACAGGGTTCAGACATTACTTGGCAACAAACGATTCAAATAATTAAAACTTGATGGCACAAGTTCATCTCTCTTTCTTCACTATTCCTCTCAAGTTCAATAAACCTTCTAGAAACCAGGAAAAGCCTAAACATAACTCAAACTACTTTAAATTAAAACTGCAAACCCTATAGTTCAGTCGCTCCCCAGTTATAAAAAGAGACGTCAAAACAAATCGTACCTGCTCTCACACTTTATACAACAGGAAAAACTCCTAATTCTAAAAAAAAAAAAAAAAAAAAACAAATTCCTAAAATTCACAAGCAAAAACTACCAGGAAAAAAGTATGGAAAAAACCTGCTGAGGGTCGTTGTTCTCCTTGGCATCATCATCAGCCGGAGCATCGCTGTCTTCACCAGCGGTGGAATCAGCTGGGGCTTGAGAGGACTTGTTCTTTTTCTGCTTTCGCCTGCGACGATGCCGTTCGCTCTCCTTGGACTTCTTGGAAACATTAGGGTTAGGGTTAGGGTTTATGTGGAGATCGCCATTGGCAACGAGGCCATTTGGTTGGGAAAGCGTCTCTGCGGTCATTTTTGGGTTGATTGGACGCAGAGGAGACTCAAGAGTTTGTGAGGCCCTCCTCCCTAAGCCACAGTAATAAATGAAATCCAACTTCAAAGAATCAAATGTATTGAAAAGTTGACAATAACACCATTGAATGATTAAAATCAGATCACTACACTAGCTCATATCACAGTGACAACATACATACAAGATCTGCAATTCTAAGCATAAAACCCATTAAATCACGACGGTACGACAGCCCAGTTACATAGATGGATTGTTGTCGGGGCAATCTCTATATAATACTTCGTTTAAGTTTTAGCGTAAAAATCGATAATTTTTTATTTAAATTTAAAACTTTTAAGTTACCAGATTTTCTCTTCTTCTTTTTCTCTCCTCTTCGTCTTCAACGAAGACTATCTAACATCAAAAATCAATGAAGAGAAAGAATAAAATTATATAAAAGAACTGTCAATTGCAAACTATTCTCCAACTAATTTACTATTTAATTAGAATTTATATTATTCAAATTATACGTGTTACTTAAACAATATAAATATTTATCGAATTTAGACCAAAAATATACCAGATATATCACAGATATATCATATATAGACGAGATATACCAAATATATTTCAGATATACTAGATATACCAGAGATATATCATATATACCACAGATATACCACAAATATAACACAGATATACCAGAGATATACCACAGATATACCAGATATACCACAAATATACCAGAGATATACCACAAATATACGAGATATACCACAGATATACCATAGATATACGAGATATATCACAGATATACCAGAGATATATCACAGATATACCAGATATATCAGAGATATACCACAGATATACCAGATATACTAGAGATATATCACATATGTACTAGATATATCAGAGAAATACCAGAGATATACACATATATACCAGATATACCACAGATATATCACAGATATACTCCAGATATACCATAGATAGATCACAGTGCAATGCAACTTGAAAAAGATGACGAACAATGCAATGCTGGTTAAATTTGATTAGCTCCAACTTGTGCAAGAAATGTGAGACGTTATTTTTGTTAGATTACCGATGTGTTTTCTGATTGTAATCAGGAAGAGTAAGAGGAAGAAGATAAAGAAAGAGGAAGATGAAGAAGATGAGAGAAAAAAGATGAAGAAAGAGGAAGATGACGAAGAGGAAGAAAAAGGAAGAAAAAGAGGAAGAATAACCGACAACTTGTTGATGAAGGAAAAAATTGCCTCTTTTTAAAATTTAACATAAAATAACATTTTTTTAAACTATAATATAAAATTTGGCCATTTTAGACAAAAATCCTATATAGATTACCTACCTATTACTAAAAGCCAACCAAGCAGAATATTCGACAGGCAAGAAGAGAGTGGACTGTGGATACTAATTTTTTTTTATTTATTGTTGACACTAATAGAATGGCCGCTATGGAGCTGGAGGATAATTGACGACTGACGTTAGTTTATAATGGTGAGAAGTTGAAATTAGAATTGACGGTGCCGTGGAAAAGAATGAATTTGGGCGTTATCGGTTTCCTTTCATCGTTCATATATGTTTCATTTTTATTTTTATTTTTACTCTTAAAAAAATATTTTTTATATTATAATAAATTTAATTAAGTTTTATACCCAAATAATTTATCATCCATGATGTTTATAAAATTAAAAACATATTTATAAAATATTTAATTATCAAATTATTAACATATTTATTACAAATATATTCATAATATTTATAATTTTAATAGTTTAAATTCTAAGATATTTTATCAAAAATATCTATAATTTTAATAATTTAAATACAGTACAAATATGTAAACGTTATATGTATATTTGCAACAAACTAAATAAGTTAGAAGTAAGCGTATCTATAATTTGTTCCAATTTTTAGCCAAAAAATCAAATTTGATTATTTATACGAGTTTAACTAAATTGAATCGAACCGTTTGGTTTATAAAATTGTTGAAATCGGACAATCTGGTTCAATTTAATTAAAAAAAATTCATGATTTCTTATTTTTAAATTTTTCTTCAAAATCATGTTATTAACATTAAATATAAGTTTAAATATAATCAACTTATTTTAAATATACTATAAATATAAATCATATAATATCTCACATAAATAAACAATTAAACTGATAAAATTTATAAAAAATAAAATCATCATAATATACATGCAATTAAAAATTACAAATTGTATGTTAAAGAGTTAAAACTGTAAAAAAGAATTTAAATATAATATTTAATTTTTAATAACAAAATTTTTTTTCAAAATAAATACTAATATATTATATTTAAAAATAATTTTTTATATATAATATATAATTATTCGATTTGGTTTTAATGGTTAAAAAATTTATAAAATTAAATCGAATTATTTAAAAAATGTTTTGAAAAAACATAAATCGGACTAGACTATTTGACTTAAATAATTGTACGACCTGATTTAGTCTGATCTAATTTTCGATTTAATTTAATTCGGTCAAGTTTTTAAACACCCCTAATTAAGAGATAAAATATAATTAACCCTATTATAATACATATCTATATTTATATTATACTATGTCTATAAAAGTCTGAATCACACTTAATATTATTGTAGATAAAATTATCCTAATATTTTAAGCTATTTATATTAGTTATCTTTTTAAAATCTATTATCACGTTAAATAAGAAATTTATTCATGATAATGAAATAAAATTCACATTTAATAGACTCTAATTACATAATAATTATCACATTTAATTAGAACTCTAAGTATTATTTTATTTTTACAATTAATTTAATGATTATCACATTTAATTAGAACTCTAAGTATTATTTTATTTTTACAATTAATTTAAAACTATGAAAAAACTAATATTATGTTTATTTCAAATATATTGTAAAAATTAAATAATAAAAATTAATAAAAGATGCATATTTTTAACTAATATATATATATGCACCATATTTATAAATGCGTAGAAAAAAAAAATATTACCAAGATATATAAAAAATATAGGAAAAATGTACCAAAAATATTGTGATAAAAGTACACAAAATTACTATAAATTCAATAATTATTAAAATTGATTCATTTATTTACGTAAAATATGTTGTTTAGTACCCTTATTTAAAAAAAGTGTTTTTAAGACATTTATTTGTGAAAAAATTGTCGTGCAAGAAAAAATTAAATTTTTATTCAATTTTTTAAATATAACAAAATAGTATATATATCGCATACATATTTATATTTTTAGATAAATATATATGTACAAAATTAATATTATTTACAAAAATTACCCAAACTATTTAAGAAAATTTTTCTTTCAACGTTAAACAAAATTTTATTGTCTAATAACCAAAATCACATATTAAATAATTCAAATTTGATCAAAAAATTAAGTAATATTTTAATTTAAAAATATTATATTAGATATATGTCTATAAAAAAAATATAAATATATATGTGTTAAATATTATATTTCGTTATTTAACGAAAAATTGTGTAAAAAATTAATTGTTTCCTTACCTAATACACCTTTTTACAAAAAAGGAAATTAAAATACATTTTTACTATCAAAAGAATTTAAAAATACATTTTTAAAATAAAAATATTAAATAACATATTTTGCTTAAATAGATGGACTCCCTCTATACTTTTCTCTATTTTTAATTAAATTAAATTTGATTTAAAATCTTCATATTATTTATATTTTTATTTAGACTTTTCGATTTCATATTTCAAAATATTAATGAGTGAGAAAATGTGTTATAAACTGTTAGCTCAATTGATAAGACAAAAGGGCTTAAGGTCATGACCTTTTAGACAACGGAATGCAGGTTCGAAGCTTGGGACATGTTTTCTAATATTGAGCTTGACAACGGCCTTGGCTCCTCAATGTTTAGCAAAAAATCAATAACATTTCAATGATTAGGGTGATAATCGTATTTTATTAGTCGTATTTGTATCGTGTTATTCGTATTATTCGTGTTCGTATCGTATTATTTATGTTAAGTTTTCATGTTAGTTGACACATAAAAAATTTTACTCAATTTTTTTTTCGTGTTGCCTATTTATAATAGTAAGAAATAACAAAATTTTTAAGAATATGAAAAATTATTGATCAATTCTTACAAAAAAAAAAAAAAGATTATTCGTGTTGTGTTTAAGCATTGTTATCGGGTCGTGTTAAAATTGTCATCTTACTCATTCGTGGGTGTTGGTGGAGCTTAATTTGAAAAGTTTTTTTTTTTTTTTTTTGTAAAAAAGAAAAAGGTAAGAAAATGTATAAAAGTAAAAAAAATTAAGAAAGGAGGATGTTTTAGTAGAAGTATTTTACTGGCGAGTATTTAATAAAGTAAAGTAATTAATAAGGAGTGGGATGGGTGTAATGAGTTGAAAGAAGAGTAGGATAGAATGATTTAATTGAAAATGAGTCTAATTTTCAATAAATAAATAAAAAAAGAAAATGAGTCAATTTTTGGTGTCACTTTTAATATAAATTGTACATGCCAATATAATTTTCGTTACATAAAATGTAATATATATACATACTATATATATATATATATATATATATATATATATATATATATATATATATATATATACTTATGGCTTATAAAGTAAAACAAGACATTTCAATCCATTTAAAATTAGGAATTAAAAATTTTCATTAAGTCAACAAGCTTGTAGTTATTTCCACTAAAACGCGCCTGCTTCAAACAAAATTTCAAAATGTATGTAATACCCTCACCGACGCAGTATATATAAGGTCCACGATTGAACCATTCAACCCAACTCCCTCCCTTCCAGATAAAGCAAAGTACTTTTATTTTTCTTCTGTCTGATGGGACCAAGTCGTTAATAACCTAGGGTCATTAGAGTAATTTCACAATACGTGATCTCTACGTATATTCTCCTAAGTATTCCGTACAATGACGTGGAAAAGTTCCATTGAATGGATACAACATAGAAAGCACATTAATCTACATAGGCTTTTGCCGGTAGGCCATATTTTGTTGCGAGTTTTACAAGTTGGACCAGTCAGCAAAAGATGACAAAAAAAATCAAAGAAAATAAATTGAGAAAGAAAAAATTTCCATGATATGAGGAGAGGTAGATTGTGGTCCAACTGGACATGTCCGTACCAGATTCCACCTCCAACACCACTTTTCTTTCCCTCGGTCTCTGTTTTAGTTGAGACCAATTTCCTTTGTTTGCTATTACTCGTTTTAGATCTGAGAAAATCCAGAGTATTTTATTTCACATTCGATAAAGTCTGTATAGCTGACGCCTGACAACAATTTACAGTCAATTTTTTTTTTGAGAAGAACTCAGGAAAAAAATTGATTTTTTATTTTGTAGATATTGAGATAGAGTCAAATTTTGGAGGGGGAGGCTATGGGTTTGATGCGAAGTGAAGAAAACGGACATGGGAAGATGGAGGGTGTGTCGGACTTTCAACTGGGTAGCAAGAACAAGTACCAGAGGATGGATTCTCAGATTACAGAGGAAGATGGTGATGCATTGACAAATAGGGCAAGTAATACGAGGAAATTTGTGTTTGCTTGTGCCGTTTTTGCATCTCTCAATTCTGTGCTTCTTGGATACGGTTGGTAATTTATTCTCTTCTTAGTCCAATTTTTGTTGTGCAATATTATTTTTTTTTGGGGTCTGATCTACCTGATTCTGTAGATCCTTTTTCCCCCCCTCTCTTTATCATTTTTTTTTTGCACGTTTTAATTTATATTGCTGTGTTATTATCTTATGCTTTCCTGTAGATTGTGTTTATTTGGCAAAGTTTAATTTGAGTTTGATCCGCGACTCATACTTTTGACTCTTTCTATTTTATGGGATCGTTGCAGGTCATTTGTTCAACTTGGATCTTTTATCCATTCCGATTGACGAGTAGAATTTGTTTTAGAGTTGAAGTAGAAAGCTGAATTGGGTAACACTTCAAACAATGTTTTGGGAAAAAGTTAATGCTAATAACTTTTAAAAACAAATTACGAGTTTGTGATGACGGTTGTCTTATCTACTAGTGGTTGACCTCTTTAGTTTGGTCCAGTGGTGCCTAATGAAGGTCCATTTGGATGAAAGTAAATTCACGAGGGGACCTCTTTAGCTAATACAGGAAGATTACAGAGCTAGAAAATTAACTTATTTAAGTAGTAAACTATCGTTGAGAGGATTTTTCATGGTAAAAATCAGGTATCATTATGCATTGTCATTGTCCATGGCTGCGATTTGTTTACATAAGGTTTTAGGCTCAATTCTAAACAATTGGTACTACTAGTCTGTGTATATTTACGTGCTTTTGGTGGCATTGATTACTTTTTATGTAGTCAAGCTACATGAATAAGATATGTGTTTTTATTGTTGCAGATGTGGGTGTTATGAGTGGTGCAATTATATTCATCAAGGAAGATCTTATGATATCTGATGTACAAGAAGAAGTTCTTGTTGGAATTTTGAGTATAATCTCCCTGCTGGGTAGTTTAGCCGGTGGAAAGACATCAGATGCTATTGGTAGAAAATGGACAATTGCATTTGCTGCCATTGTTTTCCAGACAGGTGCTGCTATAATGGCTTTTGCCCCTTCCTTTCGGATATTAATGATTGGTAGACTTTTTGCTGGAATTGGAATTGGCTTTGGTGTTATGATTGCACCTGTATACATTGCTGAGATATCTCCTGCCATTTCCAGGGGTTCCCTTACATCTTTCCCTGAGATTTTTGTTAATTTTGGAATTCTTCTCGGGTATATATCGAACTATGCTTTCTCTGGACTTCCGGCACATATAAGTTGGAGGGTCATGCTTGGCGTGGGCATCCTTCCTTCAGTATTTATGGGGTTGGCCCTTTTTGTGATTCCGGAATCTCCTAGGTGGTTAATAATTAAGAACAGGATGGATGAAGCAAGAATAGTGCTGTCTAAGATAAATGAGAGTGAAAGTGAGGTGGAAGAAAGATTGAAAGAAATAGAGGTAGCTGCTAGGATGACCACTGCTGAGCAATATGAAGCAAAAGCTGTGTGGCTTGAAATGTTGAAACCATCCCCTCCTGTTAAACGAATGTTGATTACTGGTTGTGGAATCCAGTGCTTTCAACAGATTACAGGTATTGATGCAACAGTGTATTATAGTCCTACCATCTTCAAAGATGCAGGGATTCGAGGCAATACTCAGCTTCTTGCAGCTACTGTTGCAGTTGGGTTCACTAAGACATTGTTCATCTTGGTTGCTATCTTTCTCATTGATAAATTGGGGCGAAAGCCTTTACTTTATGTGAGCACAATTGGTATGACAGTTTGTTTATTAGGTCTGAGCTTCACTCTTGCTGTACTTGGAGATGGAAAAGTAGGGGTTGCTTTGGCAATTTTAGCAGTCTGTGGTAATGTAGCTTTTTTCTCTATAGGAATTGGTCCAGTTTGTTGGGTTGTATCATCAGAAATATTCCCTCTAAGACTTCGAGCTCAAGCTTCAGCTCTTGGGGCTGTAGGTGCTAGGGTCAGTAGTGGCGTGGTTGCAATGTCCTTCCTATCAGTCTCTCGTGCAATCACTGTTGCAGGAACCTTCTTCGTTTTCTCTGTGATTTCAGCCCTTGCTGTTGTTTTTGTGCATAAGTGTGTGCCAGAAACAAAAGGAAAAACTTTGGAACAAATTGAGGTGATGTTTCAAAACGAAGAACAATGGAATGGAACTGAAATAGAAATGGGAGACGTGGAGCAACTAGTGCAGAAATAGCAAGGAAGCAACATGCTTCAGTTTCAAACCACAAATTTCCAGCCTGCGATTAAACTTGTACCTTTAAACAAGGTTGAACCGGATTTATAAAGGATATTTAGGATTTACTTCTAAAATGTACCAAGTTTGTGTCCTACCGGATCGCTCTAAAAGTTCTTGCTGCATGTACAAGAGTTATAGGCTAAACAGAACCAGAAGCAGCAAGAATTTACCTATTGGTAGTTCTAGGAACCGTTGTATGTGCACCTATTTGGAGTTTGTTGTGAGCCATTGCTCTTTAACTAATGATTCTTTGACTCAAATCTCTTGTAGATTGGATACAAATTACATTAATTTTAATAAATTAAGGTACTTTTGCCCATTGTGTTTTAGACTTTCTAGTTCTGTTAAAAAATTTCCATGGATTATTATTCAAGATTATGTGCGAAGAAATATAAAGTAGAACCGTAAATCTTTTTGGTTAGCCTCAGCCCTCAGGGGTGTGGTTCGATTTTAATCTTTTTCTTTTTTTCCTAAAATGCTAACCGAATCTACATATATCTTAAACGAAGAATTGAAATTGTTCTATAAAATGTCGGTTAAAGAATATTAGATCAACTTATTTATATCGATTAGATAGGTTGGATTTACCGTTTAGACTTATTTATTTTTAATTTGAATTTAAATTATAACGATTACATATTAATGTTCAATTAACAATTTAATTTAAAAAAATTAATACATTAGCTTTTAAATTATAATTATGTACCAATTTTAAGTGAAGAATAACTCTTTAAAATTTGATAACAAAATATAATTTAGATTTTATTAATTATATTAAACATTTATAAAAATAAACATTAGAGAAAAATAATACAAGTTGCTTCACTTTCTAAATTAACATAAAAGATTAATTTAATTACCATAAATATATATGATATATGTAGTATAAAATTAAAAAATAACTACTTGTATTGATAATATATAGATCAATTACGTTAAATGTTGGTTTAAAAATTTTAAAATCTTAACCGATTCGACACAAATTAATTTTAACATTTTTAAAATCAAAACTTACTATTTAAACGTATAAAACATAAAAATTTAGTTAGCCTTAACTGGATTTTAGTCTGATAGATTAATTTATTAGTTATTATGTGCACAACCTTGTTGATTAGATTTTATGTGCAAGAAAATACACTAAAGAGGGGACTGAGGAGTTTATAAGCTGAGTTCAGGGTCTTATCCTCATCTCATCTCTCTATCTGAAAAACCTTGTTCTGAACAAGTAAAGCAAAATTAGTTTATTTAGTATTCTGGTGGTAATATTTATTCTCTTCTCATTTAAATCATATATTCAAAATCAAATATTATTTGATCTTAAAATAAATATATAAAATTAAAAAATTATAAAACATCATATTTAAAAAATGATTGTGCAAAAAATAATTTATCATGCAAATAAATAAATAAAATAAAATTCTATAAGCATATATGTATTGGATCATATTCAGCCACTTTCAAAGTATGTGAATTCATAATCCAATTCAAACCCCTCGAATATTTTACTTATTCATTCAAGTTAATCTAAATAATGGCTCGAAACCAACGTGTATAAGAAGAAGAAGAAGAAGAAGATAGGTCATCACTCATCAAAGCTGCTTGAGATTGTGATAAGGCTCTCTCTTTATATTTCTTCCGACAAAACTTGTGTTAAACAAATATAAATTAGACAAAATATCACAAATATTTTATGTTCAAATTTAAGGTTTAATATTATTAGAAGTGCTAATTTTGTTACTATAAATTTTAAGGGTGTTATTTTTAGTAAATTTTCAAAAATATTTGGTACACCTTGTCGAGAATATAGATTGAATTTAAAGGAGCACTAGTCAATAATTAATAATATAAAATTTGTTAAAAAATTTATAAATTAAATATTATAGCTAAAATTTTGCAACGAATTTTTTTGAACAAATATGTATTAAATTGTGAAATTTGTTATACTTTTACTGCTTTTAATTAAAAAAGTAATTAAATTTACACTTAAAATTTAAAAGATTTTACATTGGAATGTGAGCTTAAATTTAAATAGGAGGGAACGTATTAAATATGATCTAATTTTTACAAAATTTATAAAATTTTACATAAAAAAATGAGAAGAGACATGTATCCTCACAGTACATAGATGCCCCTGATTCAACTATACCATACATGGAACATTACATGTAAATTATAATAAATTTGTGATAAAAAACTTAATGATAGTTTGCAAAATTGGCCTACAGGCTAAGAATTTTTATTATTTAATAAAGCTTGAAAGGTGAATTAGCCAAAAAGGTGAAAATTTTGGCATATTCTAAAGAAACTAAGCCAATAAAACTCACACGAAGACCACAAAGTAGGTGTCAAAATTTATTACAAGTTGATGGGTCACTCTCGTAATTTTCCATACAAGAAAATAAAATGTTTATTGTTATTCATTTCTTTCTCATTTAAATTCAAACAAAAGACAAAGGGAAAAAAAAAAATGTTCAGAAGCCTAGAAATCAAACAATTATTGAACTGTTACCAACTTATGGATTACATATAGTAAGGAAAGAAGAAAAAAAAGTCCTATTTTATTAACATTTTTTTGTTCCTCAGTGTAGTTTTGAAATGAATTGAGTTGACTATTAGTTATTTATTTTTCATAAATTAGAGACTGAAGATGATTTGCCAAAGAGTAACTGTAACTGATCAAATAATGCTCCCATTTTTACCCTTTAGTCTCCTACTCAGCTTGTTCCATAAATAAAGAGCAAAGCTTTGAGATTGAGTACACACCCACTCTTGAAACCAAATAAGGACCATTATGCCCATTTGTTCCCATCAAATGTGAGTACAAATTCTTATCAAAAATCAAAAACTGCATTATTCAATCTTGTCCAATTCCCAGTTTCATGATTCAAAGTTTGAGCACCAATCACATTTCTCAAATTTGATAAAATTTTCAAGACTATAACATCCGTGTCTATATAAATACCACCAAATTTATACAACAAAGCAAGTCTAAGTAAATTAGAGAGGTTTTGACCTAAAGAAACCTCACCAGGATCAACATTCCTTCTCTTTAATCGATTAAACCATGATTCTGCTTCAGTGTTCTTGAACAAGTAAATAAAATCAGGGGAAATTTACATTACCTTGAAACCCATTTTAATGGTCTCAGGATTTGATTTCCTTTATTGGAATTCATTAAATTGAGAGTATGACCAAACAACCATTTGGGTTTGACTTGAAAAAGCTTTGTAATACAGTCAATTCCCTTTCACCAAAGCACTTGTGAGAAGAAATCCAAGTCATGAAGAAGTGGACTTCACAGTTCTCAAAAAAAAAAAAAAAAAAATTCTTATTTTTAAAATTTAAAATTTATGTTTAAAAATTCTTGTGAGAAGAAATCTAAGTCATGAAGAAGCGTTTGAGTCTATGTTTTAACCTTTACAAATAAGTTTTAAACTTTAAAATTTATTTTTAAAATTTTTTCTGAAATTTTGAATCTTAAATATATATTTTAGTAATTAATCTAAAACTTTATTTATTATCCACTTGCTAGTTGCTACTATAAGACATTATGGACTCATATTGCGTACGCGTATATGCTTTGTGTAAGAAACCAACCCTCAAAACTCAAAAGTTCGACAATTATTTGATTATTGCTTTTGCAATTATCAGAGTTTGAACTTATGGTATCAAGCCAAAGAAAATTATTTATTTTGATCATTGTGGGAGTGGACTTTTGCTGAATATATAAGCATGAGTACCCTCATTACTATGATTAATTATTAAACCAAGTTAGCTACCTATATCAACTATTTATAGGAATATTCTCCCCCAATATATTAATTAATTATTTTTGAATTAGTTCACATTAACCAACTACTATTAAAGGTGGATATTTTAATTATTTTAATCATTTCATTTTTTATTTTTTTTTTCAACTTTTTGAGATATTTTTCATTTAAAACATCTACTAATCCCCAATTAATAAGGTTTTATTCTATCCAATTTAAATTTTTTAACAAAAAAAAAATCCAAAAAAATTAAAATTGACAAAAAATGACTAATCATATTTGTAATAATTATGTGATCAATGTATTCAATTTATAAAAAAAAAAAAAAGTGACCAAGCATGAGCATAGTGTATAAATAACCAATATTGTGATTATTCATAAAAATATTTAGATTTTTTTCTTTTCCAAATTAATAGGGATTGAATAGGCATTAGCTGAGATAATGTTTGCAAATCCGTTAACCAAAATTGAACATACATACATACATACATAAAATTACATATTTAGTACTAAAAAAAAAAAAAACGCTTTAAATGATCAAATTGAATTTTCTTTCTTTTTACTTATATATATTTTTTATCTTATTTTAAAATTTTCCAAATGGCTAATAGATGAAAAATAATACAAGTATCATAAAACTAATAATAATTTAGTAGAGTTAATATTATATTTTTATAATTTTTTAAAACTAATGATATAAATATTATAAAAACAAAAATCATAGTAAAATTTTGGGGAAATAGTCATGTGTGACGGTTATATTTATTTACACCCCCCTCCCCTAGACACCCAATTAATACACTTTGGAATACAACTTAACAAATATTTTTTATTTTGTTTTGTTTTGAGAAACAAATAGAATTTCATTTATTCACATACAATAGAAGTACATTAACAATAAAGAATCAAAACAACACAACTAACATAGAAAACTTACCGACAAACAAAACAAAACGGTAATTTCAAAAAACCTATAAAAAAAAAAACAGATAAACGCACAAAAATCATTAGTTTTCACACGAAATACAATCAAAGTAAATAAGCTAATTCTCAACTTCCTCAGTAAGCACTTTTAAGTGCTAAGTTACCCTAAGTGAATTATTATGCGTAGTCTAAGCATGAGCAATGCTTGATGGAAAAGAAAAGGAGAAAAAAAGAGAGGCAAGATGAACCTATTTGTATTGTCTGCAATGTACTGCATATTTCTGAATACTGAATTAACTCAAGGAAAAGCTTCAAATCTCCTGGCTGGTCGATCCAATTTATTTGGCGTAATGATTATTACACGAGTTGAGGTCTTGATACTTACACTTGTACTTGGATGTTGGAAGCGTCAAACTTTTTATTTCTTGATCAATTAGTTGAGCTAGAGAGGATACTGGAAAGACATATAAAGACAGATTATCCTCGCTTTTTCGAAAACGATAAATTTCTACTGGAGCAGGTGTTATCCGAAAACAATTAGCCGACTTGGATTTGCAAATTATTATGCATGTTACAACAACCCATAGAATCTCCAAATACACACTTTACTACAAGAAGTTAACTCCAACTGATTGGACGATTGGTCTATAAAATAAAACAAACCAAAATGTGGATGAGATGTGCTTCTTTTGGAGAACATTACAATTCTAACAATAAACAAGAAGACAACTCATGCCAAATATACTATGACAGTACACTATGCTAAATATTTTCATTTCACTATCGTTTCTGTATACAGGCATCTGAGCACCAAGACAGTGCAAAACATAGAAAAGAATAACATAGAAATGGAAAACGTAGACCAAAGAATTTATAAAGATTCAAAGAAGAAACAAAACTCAACCTGAATACGACTGCGGTCAGATTGACCTTGTAATACCAAATCAAACTTGTAAAAGTGCGTCACTGCAAGAACAAAGCGTGTGTCTGAATTCTGGGGCTGAAACTGTACAGGATGATCTAACAAGCTCTCTTAAGGTATCCTACATGATTCAATTACTTCACTCACAGCTTTGTGAGTCTCCGGGGAGATCATGTTTAATGTCAAATGAAATGCCTGAACATAGATGATATGAACAATTAAATACTACAAGGCATTCATGGATTATACTCGCATTAAAAAGCCTATTCAGTAATCAAAAGATATACATACCACAAATCTGTCCAATACGGGAACTAGAATTGCCAGGTTGCAATTTGGAAGACAGTCGGTGATTGAATCCCGTATTGTCTTGCTGTGGATAGAGAAGAAACTCTGTCTTCAGAATATTCACATGGGAACTTGATATACATCAAGATTTCAACAGTACTAGTAACTGTAGTAATGACATGATCAAAAGAGCGCAAAGTAATAACAAACGAAGAAGAAAAAACCTTTCAGTTGAAAGAAACGCTAGAAGCAATGCAGCATAAGCTTCTAAGATCATTTTTTCGGCTTCCTTCTCTCCTTGCACTAAGGCATCCTCATCGTCCTGCATAGTTATGGTTTGACAAAATGAGAATTACAATAATGATCAGTTCACTGTTTGCTTTAGCTCAAGAAAGTACAGAACAATGAATTAGAGTTGAAAAGAACAAATAAAAATCACCATTGAACAATTATAGGCATCAACTATATAATACAAAAGCATCAATTATAGGCATCAACTATAATTATTGATGGCATCAGGTACATTCAAGCTCCCTAGCAGTATCAAATGCTTTTTCCGCAATCAAGCATCATGTTTTTAGGAATTAATTTTCCTTTTTCTTCAAATGTTGTCCGTAAAGGTTCAAAGAGAATGCAAAACATTATTCAAAGATGAGACTCACCAATGACAAAGCTTTTCCTTCTTGGGCCGCCTCACCTGCTCCGTGATTGGCCAAAAAGATTGAGCACAATAATGGAATCACATCCTTCTGACTCTTGTCTTGCAACCCTTGCACACAAGGTAATTGAACACTAGCTGCGGCAAGTCGTGATCTGCAGATAACGTAATCATAATGCAAATAAAAAAGGTAGGGGGAAAGGCCTCCAACAGTAATCTGTGGGTCGCCAAGTATAATATGAATCAAGGTAAACATGAACAAAAACAATTATGGGGGCACACAAACAAGCAGAAATAAAATCAGGAGTTATTAGGATCCGTAATCACGAACGTAAAGCTGTCAGAAGTGACTAAACCATTCATTAATTCGAACATAAATGCTCCAAAAACAACATTATAAGTATAAATTAAACCTAGAAGAAAATTTCACCTGTTCCGACCATCCTTCTCTACCAAGTTCACAAGTAGGCCCAATATAGCTACAAGAAAGTCAAGCTCATGGTCAGTTAAAGGTCTATCACTCTGATGGTTGGTTTCAGCATGTACTGTATCCTCTTTTATTTCACTAGAGGGAGATGAAGTGAACGAAGGAAAATGGCCAGCAATCAAGGAAGACATAGTCTCCAGCCCTCCAAATGCAGCAATTTGCCAACAACCAACAGGGTTGTCATTAGTTAAATTCATTAGAACCTGCCAACATGCCACCATAATATGCTTGTTAGAAATTTGAAATGTTTTCAATCTTGTAACATGTAACTGCCATATATCAGAAAAAAGTGTCACCATTTACTCAATTGTATGAAGTTTATGATTGCAATAACTTTAATATTAAGCAATAAAATTTTCTTAACCAAATGAGGAAAAAAAAACATAATAAAACGAAGTAAACAGCATTACCTTAACAGCAGTAAGAAGGCAGTCAGATAAGAGACTGAAGCCTTCATTAGTATTAGTAGAACAGGAAGCTATTTTCTGGTGGTGATTTTTGACATTACTTGATTCTTGTTGGCTCATTGTCATCAAAGACTGAAAACCATCTTCAAGATCTCTATTCATCATCACACGTTTCTTAACCCTAGGTAAGTTTTGCTTTCCTGACAGTACATCCCACTTGGAGAGTTCATAATCATCTTCATCAAATGCAAAAGGATCTAGGTTCTCCTCTAAATTCTCAGGTTTTGCCTCTTGATTTCGCAGATGGAAATCCTGAATAAGATCCACATTCACACTAGAGCCATTATTCAGCATATCTGTTCCACTACTTAAACTTCGTGATGCCCCACTACAAGAACCAGATGTTGAAGAATCAAGTATTGTCTTCAAAGAACATGTATCAGTCGTCGAAGTACTGAGTTCAGAACTAGATATATAATGGACCAACTGTGCAGTGGAAGACAATTGGTTGCTAAGACGTACACCGAAGCTTTTATCAGAGGACCTCTTCTCTGAATTGGAACATTTCTTAGAAGAACTAATGAATGAGCACTCATTGTTATCCCCTGCCCATACAAGTAGGAAAAAAAATTTAAAATCCTAAATGACAATCATGATGAACTAGTACACTCGTTATTCATCTAATCTGAAGCCCAAAGGTAAGCAATAGCCTAAAACAGAAAGAGCAGCAGCTAGCAATCAGATACCTTTGCAGTCTTCATTTAAAGACAACTCAGAAGCATGACCAGAGCCACCAGAAAGATTGCAAGACTTCTCATTATTGGAGGCAGCAAACAAATTTTTGAGTAAGTAAAGAGCTGAAAAACTAAGATAGATTGTTAGATTGCATACCAAAATAAATTTTAATGCCATAAATTGTTGGACGACAAAAACCACAATTTAAAAAAAGAATAAGCATTTGATATCCTTAGCAACCTGAGAGCATCTTAATGACACTTATGACAAGTTCTACGAAAGATATGTGTGTTCCTGAAGGTATCTTTCCTTTCATTCCAAGTAAATGACACTGTTAGAAGAGGGTAAATATGACAGTTAATTTGCTTGCATTTGATTAAAATTTTAATTTCAGAAAGAATTATCAAGATTTCCACACAAGACGAAGAACGAAAAAAAAAAAAACCTGATTATCATTGCTAAGGAACGTGGCATTTTCCATGATCTTCAAGCATCTCAAAAGCAAGGCTAGACTCTGCATGTCCATACTGCCTTTTGAATCTGAAGATAGCCTACCTTCCAGCCAACCCTGCAAATGAATGTTAACATTTGAAAAAAAAAAAAATCATCCTAGATAAGATTTGAGAACAATATATTTTAAATCTCAGTTAGAAACAGGAGCGACAACAAAAAAATAAATAGAAACAGGAGTAGAGAACACATCACATACTAACATAAATGAATTGCAGTACTTGGTAGTTGGTACCAGCTTATAATATAAGATGCACATAATTCATTAACTGCTTAAGCAATGTTAAGGCAGAAAGTTAATAAATCCATAGCTGAAAGTGTGTTTAAACAATTTTAACCATGTTGACTCCAACCAAATTTTAAAAACGATGTCTAACTAATATAATTATCTATATCATGATCATCCAAGAGATGGACATATGCTGCTCTTTCCAGTTATCACTCACTATATAATGAAAATAAAAATGTCATCAACTTATATACCAACTTTCTTCTAATATTCCTATCTTCTCCACCTGCGGTCACTTTGAACCCAGCTGTAGTTTTATAACTAGAGTATACATATGGGTAGAAACAGGGGCGGATGTATGTGTTAATTAGGGGGGCACCACCTCACTTAATGAAAATATAATTTTACGTGTAAAATTTTATAAATTTTATGAACAATTGATCATATTTAACACATAGTGCCCCCTTTCAACTTTACTTTTGAATACATATTCTAAATTAAAAATATTTTATGCTCAAATTTTATGTTCAAGCTCAATTTTTCTAATTAAAATAAAATTAAATTAAAAAAAACCACATATTTTGATATTTCTTTGGTCAAAAAATTTATTTTTAATTTATTTAGCTCTAATGTTTAGTTTATTTTTTATATAAGATTTTTCTTAAAAATTTTGTTATTTAATAGTGCCCCTCCTTATTGAGAATCCTAAATCCGCCACTGGGTAGAAAGTGAGCATATAATAAAGAAAAATGATTAAATTTGAGCATGAAGGGCAATTTTCTCAAAATAAAATGTTTATGTATGACTCAATGCAAAAGGACACTAGCAAATCAGGAATACAGGGAATATTGTTCCATGATATCATCAATAATATTCTACCGCAGTTACACTTAAAATTTCTACTTTCTGTAATTAAAAAATCATATTTGTTTGAGCCATTGGCATCTCCTCTAGTGATACAAATTATTAGATCGTACTAACATACAAGTTCACACCTCCATTTTGGAATGACAGTTCATGGCAACCTCAAATACAGCATCAAGACCTCCAATCTCTCGCAATTTTTCTTTGAAGTTGCCCCCTGCTTTCCTTATTGTACCGGAGGTTTCTGAAGAAACATAATTGTAAAGAGAAAGCAATAAAGTCAGAAACAGGCTCAAAGGAAAGCAACTACTGCATCCATATTCACCCAAAAATCCATTTATGTATATAAATCCACATGCATACATGTATGCATCAACATGGATATACGTGCACACAAGTTGATACAAATGACAGAATTACTTGGACCTGAAACTAGGCAAACCATTCAAAGACCACCTTCCAACAAATGCTCATAATTTCATCCATAGATAATGCTTCACTCAACAATGTGTACAAGTCTACAAACATAAAACTAAGAATATTAAATAGCAGTTCACAAGCTCTACATTTAGTCATTTACTATAAGTGGCCTAAATATCTAACTTGAGCACTTAAACAACTATGTTTTGAACGTTGGATTACATATACTGTTAAGGTATCATCACCAACTCTCTTCACCTTACTAGTATCTTCTATTGAATTGCTCTAGTAAAATTCAGCTAGAAAGCTCTTAAGAATTATCTAAGCTAAAGTTATCTAAATATTATTAAGTGCCACCTTATAGACAAAAAAAATTTAAAAGCTTATAGTCGGCTAACCAAACCAATTTTGCTCGACCATATATATACCATTAGGTGTATTGTAAGTGAGAAGTGTTGGAAGATAGAGTGAGAGCCACACAAGGGTGGCATGAGAATGGTGAAAATAAGTGAGGGAGTCTAACTTAGTAACTATATATGAGGGCGTGTAGTGAATGTGTGAAGTGAGAGTGTTGTAATGGCTTTGGGATTTGTGCATGAAGAAAGAGAGTGTGTCTAGAGTGCAATACTGGTATAAGAATTGTTCTACAAAGCATCTTTGTATCAATAAATAGAAATCTACTCAGCTTCACAAATTCAACATATATAACACTAACTGTAAAATTGTTTGCACCATTAAATTAAGATCTACAAAATAACTATTTGTTTCATGGATAGATTTTTTATAGAAACAAAGATCTGATAGTGCCAGTCCTTAATAAATGGAATGCCGTGATGTACCCTACAGGCTACAGCTAAAAATCCATCAGCTTAATGCAGAATTCGGACCTTCAAGAGAAATAGTAGAAAAGCAAGCTTTTTCTATAGCGAGCAAAGCAATCCATTTTGGGCATAACTCTAGCTTTTCCATTCCACCAGTATTCTCACAGCTTGATTTAATTTCCTTGCAACTCAAAAGAACTCCATGAACTTTTGAAAAAATTTCATCAGAGCAGGAATCTAATTTTTTTGTAGTGTTATGAAAGATGTCAGCACCAGTGCGTAATGCCAATAACTTGGAACCTATTTTTGGCAACTTGTCTTCGGTGGTAGGAGATAGAATTGGTTTCAACAACCTAATAAGAAAACGGATGCAGCTGGGCGATTCCAAAAGGTGATCATCTTGACCCTGACATAAAAGTAGACCCTTCAGGACTATTATTGTGAAAAATAGAAGATTTCGACAGCATGAAGCAATTATGTTTGGCAAACAAATGAACAATGTGGAAGCATAAGATAGAAATAAAGAGATACAACATCATCAGTACAAGTATAATAACAAATCGAAGGAAAATTCACATATCCACAAAAGATGGAGAGAGAATATCCAGATATCAGAACTGTATGGCCAAAGAAAATCTTAAATGGGTAATGTGACATACTAACTACAAGATGATGGTTGGAAGCTTTTACAAATAAGGCAATATCACAAAAATATAGAATTTACAAAAACACATCAAGTCATTAGAAGGATAGAACTAGCATGATTACGAGGATTATTACCTCACGGCCATATTTGGTTGGCATAATGGGCAATAATGTGAATGCTCATGTTAATATCAATGTAATTGAATTGAATGAAAACTACCTAACCATTCCATGATTGTTTTGAACAATGGAATGGGAAAATAACTATAATTTTAATATTCTATTTAGGACTGAAATTGAATAGAATGCAACAAAATCTACAACCCTAATCAATAAGATAAATTTGAAAAAATAAAATTATTGTTGTGTTCTAAATGAAGTACTAAACTAGATTTTTTTTTTTTTTTATTATTATGTTTTAAATTAGGAAAAAACTGAAAAAAGAAATAGTGGCCATGTTTAGGATAAAATTGGAAAAATAATTTATTGTGCTTCAAATAAACAAAAATGAGAGAAAAAATGTATGATACAAATGAGTAAAGAAAATAATATTATTGGAAAGGGGTTTTCCTTTGAAGAATGAATGAAAAGAGTTTTCATCCTCTTGGTAGAAATATTACCTTTTCCCTCCATGTTAAAGATCAAAACAAGAAAAGGAATACCAAAAATTTCATTCCATTATCTCCAACCAAACATGACCCAAAGGTACCAAAATATATTGCTGACTTCAAATGCAACTCATTAGTCTTCATCATGTTACAAGGCCAAACTCTATATTGCTGACTCAATTGTCATTAGCTTGCAAACATAACAGTCAGTCAAAAAGAAATTACGAATAAAAACTGAAAAGTATTCATACTCAGTAGCACTGCAGCAGTGTATTGCTTGCACGGTTACATGTGTGGTCCCAATTCGAACACAAATGTGAATTGACAGAACATTCGAAAAAATTTAGAATTGACATTTTTTATCATAGGGGACAAAAACATTGGGAAAGAAGATTGTGAATGTGTGTGTTCATTTTGACAAATATATTATATTATTCTATCTTATCATACTAAGCTCTAATCTTTCCTTCCTGGAATACAATATTTTAACTATAATACGGCAAAAATAGAAGATAATTGAGTTATATCTGCTAGCAAATAAGTAAAAGCAACTGATACACAAGAAATAAAGCTATCTTTTTATATACTACGGATTGTAGGGAAGCTATTTAAATATCAAAACAAAAAAAGGATATTGCAGATCTTATTTGTGCAATATGTTTTGCATGCATAAAACCATATATCCCATTTCAGACACGGTTACATCACTTCAAATGTGAATAGATGGAATTCTACTACTGTGTGCTTGTGCTAGTGCTAGTATTAGCAGACGTTCAGCTTTAAATTATGTGATTAATTTAAAAGATGACATTTAATCAATATCGTTAAATGTTATAACAAGGAAGAAATACATCTCATCCAATATTAGAGTGAATTGAAATTGATAACTTTGTTGACCATTCTACACAAATTTCTAGAATTGTAAGCAAAATGTTCCAGGACTTACATCTCTGGTCAAAACATAGAATAGAGCAGCAGCAGCCAAATTGCTGGGAGGATCATCAAAGTTAAGACCCAAAATAGCATCAAGTATTGTCTTTGCCATCCTGAGAACAAAGTAGTTACGAGAAATTATAGCCATTCCTTTCAAGTTTATATCATGGTAAAGACAAAGATCCTTACAAAAAAAAAAAATCCTTCAGGCAAAAGCAGGCACTCTGATAATTTCAAAAATTCGAGTTGAACACAAAATTCCAGATAACCAAACATATCTGAAAGTGAATTCTAAAAATTTAAAAAAATTCAATTGCAAGCTTATGCTCAGACGATTCTGGTTCCTCCACATTAGTGCATAGAAATAACTTTTTCCCCAAAAAAATTAGAGGTCAATCAACGAAGACAGCAATATTGAATACACATATATGGACCAAACAAAATTTCATAACCAAAACAATGATATTGCCAATGTTCGTGTTTTTAATTTCTTATATCAAGATACTTTCCTCTTTCTCTAAGTAAGCCTCTAAAAAATACATTTTGAATTCATGTCCCACCATAACTCCTCAAACTTGCTCAAAAAAATAGGCCAATCCAGAACTACCAGAACACCATTCAATAATATTCAGAAAGATTCATAACCACCAAGAAAATCCTCACGAATTCAATACCCAAATGTCCAAAATCAAACTTCAAATTTAAAATTCATCAGGAATTCAATCTGAATTAACTTACCCTTGAGCCCGCAAAAGCCGTCTCTGTTGGGCAGTAAAACACACAGACAACAAAGATAACAAGCTAGCCCTTCTGATGCGGACCGGCTGGTTCTTCCTCAGACCATCTAAAGCAAAATTCACCTCGTCCACGTGCTCCATCATCTCACCAAACTCCTGAGTTTCCATCAAAGTCGAAGTTACAGGTATTGACAGCCTCGAGTTCTTATTGGACACCTTCAGTTCTTTATTCGCAATTCGTGCTTTCTTTAACTTCCTAACGACGCCGTTCCCTAAATCGTCTGAAGGGGCTCTTGGGGGCAGACCCAGAAACGAGTCCTGATGCGAATCGAATTTGAACGGGTCCGATTCGAAGGCGGACCAGTGGGAAGAGGAGTCTTGAGACGAGAAAGCGACGCCGTATAGAGGGTCTTGGGAACTTTCTTGGGACAAAGAGTCACCGAAAGGGTCAACGAGAACGTCGTCGTTTAACGGATCTGAATAAGTTCTGGGAATAATACCTCTGTTGCGACGACCGTACTTTCTAACCATCATGGTTCACGCTCTATGGTGGATGTTTTTTTTTTCCTTCTTTCTTATCTCAAAGGTGTTGGACCGGGCATTTGTTGGAAAAGACAAGGACTTTTTGGGAAACTAAATTTAATTTCAATAACGAAATGGGGAGTATTGAAGCCTTCTTCAGCTCTGCTAACTTGTCTATGGTAATGCTGCAAAAATGCAAAGACGACGGAGGTGAAAAGGTGTTTAAGAAATCCGAGAGGTATAGAGAGAGAAATGGTTTATTTTTAGAGTTGGATTTGAATTGATAGGGTCCAGTTCGTTCTCGTAAAATTCAGTGTGATTCTAATTCTAACTATTTTTCAAAAATTGCAAATTGAATTATTTTCTTTTTTTTCAAATCCTTTTTCACTGACAATATAGCAAAAAATAAAAATAAATAATCAAAACAAAGGTAGCAATTGAATTTGTATTTTCAGACTTTGAATTCTTAGCTATCTATTTAAGCGGGTTAACATGAAAAGTGTTGTATATTGGTATCTAAAGGGAGTTTTTTTCCGTATTTTTTTTACATTTATTTTTGTTTAATATTTCTTATTATTTTATTATATCTTATACATATATACATATATATATATATATATATATATATATCATTTTTATTATTTTATTATCTCATACCTCTTTATAGAAAAAATTATCCATAATATTTATTTAATATTTTTTAATCTAATATTTTTTGTATTATTACTTTTTAAGAGAGAAAAATTGCCCATAATATTTGTTTGATATTTTTTAGTTTGATGATTATTTATATTTTTATCTATCTATATAAAAGAGGGAGTTTTTTTCCATATTTATTTAACATTTTTTTTTGTTTGATATTTTTTAATATTTTATTATATCTTATATATCTAAAAAAATTATTATTTTATTTTTCTTTTAAGAGAAAAAAAAATTCATAATATTTGTTTGATATTTTTTAGTTTAATAATCTTTTATATTTCTATCTATCTATATAAAAGAGGAAATTTTTTTCCATATTTATATGACATTTTTTTTATATTTTTTATTATTTTATTATATCTTATATATTTAAAAAATTATTATTTTATTATATCTTGGCTCTTGTTATTATTCTTTTAAGAAGGAAAAAATAATCCATAATATTTATTGATATTTTTGAATTTGATGATTTTTTATATTATTACTATTTTAAGAGAAAAAAAAGTGCCCATAATATTTGTTTGAAATTTTTTAGTTTGATAATTTTTTATATTTTATTTTTATATATTTATTAGTCAATAATAAAAAGGAGAGTTGTCCTCCTTATTAGTTGCCTCATTAATTTGAATTATTTTTGTTTAATATTTTTATAAAATAAAAAAAAATTAGTTATTGTTTCAATAGTCTGCATAAAATCTATATATATATTTCTATATACTATACATAAAAAGGAGAATTACCCCTTTTTTATTTATTTGATAAGATTTTATTTGACATTTTTTTTTTCTTCTTCTTTTATTCTTCATGACTTCCTTTCTCTTTTTTCCTTTTTTTTTTTTTTTTGTTATAGCTTTTTTGATATTTTTTGTTTTTAAAAATAAATAATAAATATATAAAAGAGGGAGTTTGTTAACATTTTTTTTCTTCTTCTTTTATTCTTCATGACTTCCTCTCTCTTTTTTCCTTTTTTTTTTTTTGCCATAATTTTTTTGGTATTTTTTATTTTTAAATATAAATAATAAATATATAAAAAGAGTAGTTTGTTCTTTCATATAAATAGCTATTTTATTTATTTTTTAACATATAAAAATATTGAGTGGTCCATAATTAATCATATTTATATATCTCTTACTTTTAATTTTTAATTTTTATTTTAAATATTTATAAAAAATGTTATTTTTTATCTATTAATTTATTTATTTTATTTATTTGTGTTTGGTATTTCTATTTATTTTATTTTATTTTCTATTTATTTGTATTTGATATTTATTTTTTTTTAATTTATTTGAAATAAAAAGTAGAGGGCTAAAAAAAAAAGTAGTTCATAACCTATATAATATGTCACTATATTGGTAGACAAGTGTTATTTTCTTAATAGTGTATATGTATTAAGTTGTTGTATATATTAAGTAACATATAATAAAAAAGGAATTAAATTATACTAATTTAAAAAATGATTATTATATCTAATTTATAGAAAGAAAAAAATTAAATATCATGTTATCTTCAAGAAAGAATAGCACATATGTGAGTATTAGTTAAATATTTTTTTATTATTCAATTTGAAATGATATATAATAGTTTAATTAGTTATTTTTATGATGATATTATCTATTTTAGAAATAATTTATTGAATAGTATAATTTGTTTGACATTAAAAGACGAACAATTTAACTAGAAGAAGTCTTTGATTATCTTTAATTTATTATGCATAATCTATTACATTTAAATATATATATATATATATATGATATAAATTCTGCTTAAAAATAAAAAATATATATAATTCAAGTTTTAATAACAATTATGTGAATATAAATTATATACAAAAAGCATGTGCCTTGCACGTGTCTCAAAATTAGTATCTATATATAAAAAGAGTTTACTTTCTCTTATTTATTTGTGTTTGGTATTTATATTTCTTTTATTTTATTTCATATATATATATATATATATATATATATAAATGAGAGTTTGCTTTCTCTTATTTATTTGTGTTTGATATTTATATTTCTTTTATTTTATTTCATATTTATTTGTATTTAATATTTATATATTTTTTATTTTGTTTGAAATAAAAAGTAGAAGACTAAAAGAAAATAGTTAATAACCTGTACAATCTAACAACTATTGGTGGATAAATGGTAGTTTTTTAGTAATGTTATATGTATTAAATTATTGTATATATTAATTAACATATAATAATAAGGTTACTAAGTTATATCAATTTAAAAAACGATTATTATATCTAATTTGTAAAAAATAAAAATAAAAAATAAGCATCATGTTACCTTCAATAAAATACTCTTTATAAAAATATAATAAGCTTTCCTTATAAAAAAAATTATGCATTTATGGGATAATTAGATGTTGAAATAATTTTTATTGTCATTTTATTTTTTTAACAATTATATATTTTTATGATTCTTTGAATAGTAAAAAAAATTAAAGGAAAAATTGTGAATTTTTTTTATTAAAAAAATATAATTTACAAATAAATAATAACAGAAGTAGACGAACTGAAGAGACAATAAATAAGTTAAAAACTATCAAAAAATATTTAATTATTATGTACTAACTTCCTACATTATTATTAAAAATAAGTAAACTCCCTGACAAGCACGATAAGATGAAAAGTGAGAAATATATATCCTATTTATTTCATTGTACTCCATACAAATAGCATTTATTTAATTTTATTTTATTTTAAATTTTTTATTTGATAAAATTATTTAGGAGTTGATATCAAGAAATTCTTAAACAAATTTATTTGATTTAAAAAAAAATTGTTTGATAATTTTTTTGGTATTGTTGTTATTTTGTTTGACAATATTATTTTAGATGTGATGTTAAAATAATATACTTCTAATTATATAAGAAAACAATATCAGACATTATGCATTTTATTTGTTCTCTAGATATGATTAAATTGGTTCATTTTCTACTAAAAAAATGCTAAGGTAATATAAATTTGTACTTAGAATCTTACCCATATTAATTATAATATGACATATGTCTAAATTTTCTTTAAAATGAAATAACTTTTTTCATTTTCAAAATTACTTGACTATTTATCATACCATAATTAATATGAGTGAAAATTTAGGTACAAATTTATGTGTCATCATAGCATTACACTTTTATCTCTAACTTAAAAAAAAAAACATTTACCTTCTAATAGATCATTCTTTGATGCATTAAAAATAGGTATATATATGAGCTTTAGTTCAAAAAAATTTATTGTTTAATTAATTAATTTTAAATGATATATAATAGTTTATTTAGCTATTTTTATGATAAAATTATGTATTTTAGGAATAGTTTGTGGAATAATAAAACTTATTTGACATTAGAAGTTGGATAATTTAAATAAAATATATCTTTTAATATCTTTAATTTATTATGTATAATCTATTGCATTTAAAAAAATACATATAACATAAATTTCACTTAAAAATATAGAAATTTTATGATTTAATTTTTAATAATAATTATGTAAATATAAATTATATAAAAAAAAATACAAAGATGCATAAATTAGTATTATTTATATAGACTTATTAAAAACTCATTATTATTTTATTTTATTTTTTTAAAATTTAACTTTTATTTAAATTAATATATTAAAAAAAAATATCGCACAGATCTCTTCCATTAAGTCAAAGGGTCATTTAGTCCCTATTTCCTTAGAAAAAATGTTTCATTTTTCTTTTATGTTTTAAAAAAGATTAAAGAATAACAAACATATTTTTCTATCAAAACTCATAGAATACGTTTGGTTCACTGAATGTAATCGTAATTGTAATAAAATATAATATAAATGAATCAGTATTACATTATAGTGTTTGATTTAGTCACTGTAATCAAAAAATAAATCAGTATTACAATGTTTGGTTGACCACTGTAATGTAATGGAATGAAAAAAAAAATTATATAATTATTTTAAATTTAATAATTTAACAAAAAAAAAAGCAATTGTAGGAAAAAAAAAGTAATTGCAGAAAAAAAAATTTCAGAAAGAAAAAAAATACAATTTCAATTTCATCGCGTCGGGAGCGCAGAGGGAAGGAGACTGGAAGCACGACGGCTGGACGAGATGACGCGATGCTGGACGATACGACGCGATTGTAAGGAGGACGCGATGGTAGGGATGACGCGATGGCAAGGACGACGCTAGATGGCCAGGACGACAACGCAAGCTGGCCTAGACAACGACGCGATGCTGGCCGAGACGGGACGATGCGATGTTGGCCGAGACGGGACGATGCGATGCTGGCCGAGACGGGATGACGAGATGCTGGCCGTGACGGGACGACGCTATGTTGGCCGGGATGGGACTACGCGATGATAGAATTGTTCAAACACATGTAATGTAATCCCCATTCCTTATGTTAGGATGTGTAATCCTTTTTCCTTCTACACATGTAATTGATTATATTATATTACATGTGTTTGGTTTCAACCAAACAATATAATGTGTAAAATTAATTATATTACTTATTCCATTATATCCAACCAAATATCACCCTAATAAAATAATATATCCTACTTGCCTTTTATTTTACTTCTAAAAAGACGATATAAACATTTTGTAAGGGCTTTCTAACAAAAAAAAAAAAAGCATAAGAAGCGAGTTGTGGCAACAGAGGGTGGGGACTTGTGACCGAAGAGTTGTGGAGTGGCAGTGGGTGGCAACGAAGTAGCGACGAATGGTGGCTAAATGGTTATGGAGTAGACTTACTAGAGAGAAAAAAAATTAGGGGAAAAAATGTCCCTCTTCTTCCTAAGACAGACTTCATTTTTGTGCCAAAATAATAAGAAAAGGGAAAAAACTAAATGACACTAGCTACTCCTTATTAATAAAATATAAGCAATACACATGATACTTTTATAATAAAAACTATTAAAATATTGAGTTAATAGTAAAATTTGTCCACTTTTAATATATTTTTAAAAAGTAATAAATTAAGTGATACATTTTATAAAATAAGAAATTAATTGACACAAATCTAATCTTATCTTATAATATAATAATAAAAAAATAAATAATAAAATTTAACATTTCAATTAATCTAGAAAGTAATTTATCAAGTATAAAAAATTAATAAGTAATATGTTTTTAATATTTTAATTTAAAATTTATTAAATAAATGAAACTTACCTTTCTAAAAATAGTACGACAAAATTTTCAATTATTGTAAAATTATCTTCTTCTTATATATAGTAAAAATTTTACTTGGGTAGAAAAAATAAGATAAATGTCGCATACCATCATATACTAAGATTATTAGTAATTTGTTGTTTTTACCAATCGCAGGCTAGCTAGAGGCAACGAGGGACTAGAGCACGACTGACAGAACGACGTGTTCGAAGAGCGAAAAAACTACACCCATTCTCAAAAGACAAACAGTGCGCTTCACAAGCTTCGAACCTACGTTCTGCAGTGTGAGGACAGAGACCTATTGCTTAATTATAGGAATTCGACCACTGGATTACTCAACAATTGATTTTCTAAAATTATCTTAATTAAAAGCAAACGTGCATATTAAAAATAAATATGATAATAATTATTAATTAAACTTATTGATTTTAAAATTATTTTTAATGTCTCAAAGACTTTGTAGCTAAAACAAAATATGTAATTTGTTTAATTGTATTAAAAAAATTTAAGATTTAAGATTCAATTACGAATATATTAACATTGTATTTATTTATAAAAAAAAAAAAAAAACTATTTTCAACATGTGCTTACTTTTATAAAAGTTATTTGACCTTTGCTCCCAAAAATAAACTTTTAAAATAAGATTTCATATCTATGAAAAAAAAAACAAATAACTTATATAAAAGTGTTTTTATAAGATGGTCAACTTAAAAAAAATTGAAATGTAAAATGTATAATATATAATTATTTTAAAATATAATAGCATTTTTGTATAAAATTATTTTAAAAATGATTTAAAGTTTTATATATTATAAATAGATATAAATAAATAGTTTATGAGTTCATATTCTACACCAAAAATACATTTTTGTTCTTTTTTAATCATACACTTAGATTTCATAAATGATGTTTAAAAAGGGTAATAATATTATTATAGCTAAAATTGTTATTATTACAATAATTTTTTATTAATGACAAATTTATCTAATAATAATGACATTAAATATAATTAATTATAGAAATATAATAAACAATTAATACACTTTTGTTATAATAATAATAAACATAATTGTCACAATATCACAATTTTTGTTAAAAAAAACTAGATAATAAAATTATTTATGTATATTACAATTCAGCATTGGATAAAAAAGAAAATGGATTGAAATATCCTCTTTTTTTTTTTTTTTTTTCCAATTTTTACAATCAAATAATGGACGGTGTTGCACGAAATCCGCAAGCGCACGGATCGTGTACAAGTGATAAGTATTTTTAAGAATCGGGTTGTCGTACCCACGAGGAACTTATTATGGCGTGTATTAGAATTAAGTACCGAAATATGTACTCTCCCTTTCTATTTGAACTATCGAAAATTTGGAGATAAATTAAACTAAATAAACTAAACTAATTAAATAAATAAAAATCTAGGAATTCAATTTCCCCCATTCTATTTCCATGATTGTTTTTATATCGCATTAATATTGAATTAAAATGCACAAATTATTAATCAACTCTACTCAATTAATTACACCCACATGTCTATGGTCATGAAATTCTAATCCATATAAACCTAGCCCACATATCTATGGTCATCTAAGCATACATGGGTCATTAAGTACCTAGAGTTTAAAAATGATCACATACAAAATAATGGAAATTTCTTCCTCATTACATATATGCCAATTCAATGCATGTTCATAATTTCATATCAATCTTTCAATTGCACACAAAATTAACATATCACCTAATTAAATGGCCAATTTAATTAAGAGCATTAAGCACATCAAATCAGATAATTCAAGCATAATAATAATATTAACTAAAAATTACACAATCATGTTCATAGAATGGGTTCCATTAAAATCCCTAGAACAAAATACTACTCCATAATATACATTTTAGAAACTAGAAATTCAAGAATAAAAACAAAATCAAAACATAAAGAAATACAATTAAGAGAGAAATTTATTACACCCTTGAGAGAATTCCTCCAAAAATTGCTTCTTGATGCTCCAAAAATTGCTTCCTCCTTGCTCCTAGCTCCCAAAATGGAGAGAGCTCCAAAGAAGACCAAAAACTGCCTAAAATTGTTGTATGCTCGGGTAATGTGGTGTTTTAGGGTTAAAATTGGTTCAGAATAGATCTGGACCGTTCGATCGGATCAAAAACTCAACGGATGGGATGAAAAACAGCGCTGGCCAATGAAATCATGACATTTGGCAAGTCAGAGAGGCGGAACGAATGGGGACGCGCCACGTGGCACGTTGAAGATGCGGGATTGATGCGCGCGCGACATGTGGCACTCGCTGGGAAGTGACGCGGCGTTTTCGGCTGAGCTGCGCGACGTGATTCGAGGATACGGCTTGGGTGGCGCTTCGATGACGCGATTAGGCGAACCAGGGGACACCGCGTGGCACGCGGCTTGGAATTTCCGAAACGCACGCCGTGCTGACACGTGGCCATGACCGTTGGAGCGCGAGTGACACACTTCGACACGTGGCTCCCATTGATTCGTCCGTTCTGCTTGCGTGGCGCTTGCGTGGCATGCTGGCGTGGACTGGGCTTCTAAGTACATCCCGAATAGTTCTAAGTACATCCACCTGCACGAAAATAATTGATAAAAAATCCAGAAAAATCCCAGAAAATTTCCAAAAATTCTATTTTCATCCCTTTTTATCAATTTAACCATAAAATAATTTTATTTTAATATTTTAACCCCAAAACATTAATTTATTAAATTAAACAAGAAATATTAAGCATAAAAATGATATAATAACTCTATTTTCATAGAGTTATCACACCCCCAAACTTAATATTTTGCTTGTCCCAAGCAAAACATTCACACAAAATAAACAAATTAAAATTAAAATCTAAACATGGTATAAATAACAAATTTATAATTATAAGTGATATTAGTTTCAAGTATGCTCAATAAATTTAAGGATCCTCAAAAATCAACAAATACACTTAACTTAGAAATTTTTATGGTTATCAATCTATAATGTATTCATTCAAGTGTATGACCAAAATTTTTTAATGATATGCTCCATGTGTGTGTGTGTGTTATGCCAAATTAGTTTATATTATATGCCATTAAAATAAATTCATATGAACCATGTAATTATAAGAATAGTCTACAATAGTACCAAACTTCATAAGTCCACATTTAGTCTCTCTCTCCACTAATATAAATGCAAGCTTAGATTGAAATCAATTGGTCTTTTAAGTTTGTAATGATAGGTTAAGGTATGGGTAGGTGAGATAGAAAATATTTAGGCTCAAATACACCCTTAGCAAACCAAATACATACAATAAACCAATGAGCTCAACCAATGTACACTCAAACTAAGCCTCTTTTTTTTTTTTTTTTTCAAATTTTTTTTTTTTTTTTAGCTAGATCGATCGAGATAGATCGAGGTGCTCTCGGGTTGAGCTAGATCGATCGAAAAATTTAGTCGATCGATCGAGAAATTTTTTTTTTTTTTTTTTTTTTTAATTTTTTTTTTAATTTTTTTTTTTTTTGTAGATAGCACAATACATAATTAACTAAGGATGTTATGGGTAAGTAAAATTTATTATTTGGGCTAGGCTAATCACATAGGTAAAATGAAATGAAATGTTAATATAAAGGCTCAAAATGAGGCAACTAAGGACATAAAAAATCATGGTGGCTAGAAAAGCTCAAACGGTCCAAATAAGGCCTAAATCATTTTTCAACCTAAGTAGCACATGTAATTTCGCCTCAAGAGACATCAAAGTGGATTCTAAAGTTGATTATAGACACATAAATCATCAATGCATGAAATTCATATAAACTTCTCAAAATAAGCATACATATTCACTAATTTATGACATGTGCATATAAAATGGAGCATTCTCAAATCAAAAATGTTTAGCCATACATACCTAAATGAATACACATGTTCATAACTACCACATTTCAATCCAAGTCTAATGCATGTCAATCCAAAAATCATCATCGGATTCCTATTAAATTTATTTCACAAACAATTCACCAACATAACTATAATCAAAATTAGTCATTCATACCACAAATTAAAATCACACCCAAAGAAACAAAAGTTTCCCACCCCCAAACTTAACATGCATATTGTCCCCAATATGCAATAAAGGAAACAAAGGATGAGAAAACTCCCTTAAAACTTGAAGCTTTAACATTTTGATTTGTGTCACCTCCAAGCTCCAAGGCTCCTTATTATTACCCTACAAAAATCAAACAAAATTATTCATTAGTACTTTAAAAACTTGGGTTGCCTCCCAAGAAGCGTCACGTTTTAGGTCCTTGACTAGACCTTCCTTGAACATATCAAGGTGGATGGTATAAAAAATATTCCATGAATAACCGCTTAACGGTTTTCATGTTGGTTGGATCAAGGTCATCAATGTTACTCTTAGGGTCCCATGCCCTCTTCCTCTTTTTCGAGGCACCTCGACCCATGAAGAAGTGGAAGTTTCCAATACCCAAGTCTTGAACAAAATCCAAATAAAAGGGGTCGGTTGGAACTTCCATTGTGAACTTGCACTCCTCAAGCTCATCTTCCATTGGAGTCTCATTTTGCTTCTCTTGAGCTACTTCATGATTTTCAATGTCATTATTCAGATTTTCTTCAACTTCGTGACCAAATTCCTTTTCAACTTCATGATTCCCACACACCTCTTCTTCATCCTTCCTAACAAAAATCTCATAGCCATGCTCGGCTATGTAGTTCTTGATTAACTCCTTCATAGAAGGCTTCTTTTCTTGTGGAGGAGGTGATGGTGGTGGTGGTGTATATGTATTCATGGAATTCGACGACCAAGTAGAATAATCATCCTCTTGATTATAGCTCCAAGAGTAACTATGTTGACTCCCCCAATCCGGATATTGGTGGTAGGAGTGTGACGGCTCCGGATTGGTGTAAAAGTTATTGTAGGTGTGTCCCTCTTCATTCCATCCGTAAGTTTGCAACGGACTTTGTACGGCTCTAGCATCTATGAAAGACCTCAACAACGAAAGATGGTAATGTTCTTGTATTGTGAGATCCCTCAAGGTACTATTCCGATCAATGCAAGCTATGAGGTTTGTAGCCTCCTCAAATGTCATCCGTGCATCCTTAAGACTTTGATATTCAAATGGGTCCATCACCTAACAAACAAAACTCAAGAAAAACAAAACATAAAATGCAAAAAGTAAAAGAAAATATAGACAAACCTAACTAAACAATAATCAATAAAAAAAATTTTTGTTCAAATTAGAGGAGAAAGCCTTGTATCAATATTAATCCTAATACACTATCAAGTTCCCCGGCAACGGCGCCAAAAACTTGTTGCACGAAATCCGCAAGCGCACGGATCGTGTACAAGTGATAAGTATTTTTAAGAATCGGGTTGTCGTACCCACGAGGAACTTATTATGGCGTGTATTAGAATTAAGTACCGAAATATGTACTCTCCCTTTCTATTTGAACTATCGAAAATTTGGAGATAAATTAAACTAAATAAACTAAACTAATTAAATAAATAAAAATCTAGGAATTCAATTTCCCCCATTCTATTTCCATGATTGTTTTTATATCGCATTAATATTGAATTAAAATGCACAAATTATTAATCAACTCTACTCAATTAATTACACCCACATGTCTATGGTCATGAAATTCTAATCCATATAAACCTAGCCCACATGTCTATGGTCATCTAAGCATACATGGGTCATTAAGTACCTAGAGTTTAAAAATGATCACATACAAAATAATGGAAATTTCTTCCTCATTACATATATGCCAATTCAATGCATGTTCATAATTTCATATCAATCTTTCAATTGCACACAAAATTAACATATCACCTAATTAAATGGCCAATTTAATTAAGAGCATTAAGCACATCAAATCAGATAATTCAAGCATAATAATAATATTAACTAAAAATTACACAATCATGTTCATAGAATGGGTTCCATTAAAATCCCTAGAACAAAATACTACTCCATAATATACATTTTAGAAACTAGAAATTCAAGAATAAAAACAAAATCAAAACATAAAGAAATACAATTAAGAGAGAAATTTATTACACCCTTGAGAGAATTCCTCCAAAAATTGCTTCTTTATGCTCCAAAAATTGCTTCCTCCTTGCTCCTAGCTCCCAAAATGGAGAGAGCTCCAAAGAAGACCAAAAACTGCCTAAAATTGTTGTATGCTCGGGTAATGTGGTGTTTTAGGGTTAAAATTGGTTCAGAATAGATCTGGACCGTTCGATCGGATCAAAAACTCAACGGATGGGATGAAAAACAGCGCTGGCCAATGAAATCATGACATTTGGCAAGTCAGAGAGGCGGAACGAATGGGGACGCGCCACGTGGCACGTTGAAGATGCGGGATTGATGCGCGCGCGACATGTGGCACTCGCTGGGAAGTGACGCGGCGTTTTCGGCTGAGCTGCGCGACGTGATTCGAGGATACGGCTTGGGTGGCGCTTCGATGACGCGATTAGGCGAACCAGGGGACACCGCGTGGCACGCGGCTTGGAATTTCCGAAACGCACGCCGTGCTGACACGTGGCCATGACCGTTGGAGCGCGAGTGACACACTTCGACACGTGGCTCCCATTGATTCGTCCGTTCTGCTTGCGTGGCGCTTGCGTGGCATGCTGGCGTGGACTGGGCTTCTAAGTACATCCCGAATAGTTCTAAGTACATCCACCTGCACGAAAATAATTGATAAAAAATCCAGAAAAATCCCAGAAAATTTCCAAAAATTCTATTTTCATCCCTTTTTATCAATTTAACCATAAAATAATTTTATTTTAATATTTTAACCCCAAAACATTAATTTATTAAATTAAACAAGAAATATTAAGCATAAAAATGATATAATAACTCTATTTTCATAGAGTTATCAGACGGCTTCAAATTAAATTTTTTTTTTTTATCAACATGAGTGTTTTATATTGAAAAAATTGTAACTCTTCATTTTTGAAATCATTTACGTATTATGATACTCATATGCACATATTTAAAGATAACAATTAAATTACACTTTTTTGTGAAACTTATGAACGGTAAATATAATAAGATGTACATAAGAAACATATAAGAAAGTTTAAAAAAACTACAAGTCATAAATTATGTGCAAATGATGTTAAGCAAATTGATTGTGGAAGTAGATAGTTATAAGCATTGTTTTGGAGGAAGAGCATTAATTTTTTTTTTTTTAATACTAATAGAGCAATTTAGTAAAAAAAAAATAGTGGCTTATCATTGATTACTTTATTTTAAAAATGAATAAATTTATTTTAATTTATATTATTATATTTAAATTAAAAAAAAATTATAAACATGATAAGAAGCATTGTTAAAAATAAACTAATATTTTTTTACTTATTTTCATTTTTTAACAAAGCGATCTCATGCTAGCAAATATATTATATTATATGCAAATTTTTTTTAAATAATAAACCAACTTTCTAAAATTACATAATTTCATCTTTTGACTTTTAAAGATATAACTTTTTTTTTAAAATGTATAGCTATTTATTATTAATTATATCAATATTTATTAGAATTAAAACAAAAAATTTAGTCAACAATATGTCTAATTAATCAATTATTTTTGTTTAATTATAATAATTATTGACAAATTATATAATAAATAAACACTACTATTATCTATATAAATATATTATCATCTATTTTAATAAAAAAAAATATATCATCATCTCAACTGGTACGATAGTTTCTCATTTGTTATGGTCTAATGGGTCTGGTTGTACTTACCGATAATATCGGCCACATTATTAATGATACATATCAAATTTATAGCATTTTTCATAATAAATAATTATATTATCTCTTGTAAAAAAAATATTTAATTGCATAACATAACCTCTTTTATACATGGAGTTTTATTTTTAACCCCCTTAAAAAAAATTTGTCTATTTTTCTTATAAAGTAAATGAACATATATTTTTTAACATTTTAAAAAAAATAACCATATATTTTTAATATTGTAAGAAAATGAGCACATATATATATACTTTTATTAAGAGAATTTAAAGTAAAATCAATTAAATAAATGAGTTATTTATGTATCAAAGACAAACAAAAATAATTATATGCTCATAAATTAAAAGGTGAATTCATGTAGCATTATGCTGTTTATTCTTTATTTAAAAAAAAACTTACTTAGAGTTATTTGTGAGGATAAGATTGTGTGTTAAAAATAGTAATAAATGAAATGAATTAATTAATTTTTCACAATATCCTTTATCATATTGGTATTTTTCTAATATATAATTGGAAGTTAATTTACTAAATGTTAAAAGTAAAGTAATTCCAGCAAACCACTATTAAAAAATAAAATTAAATTAAAATGCTACAATTGAAAAGTAAAAAAAAGAACTTAGAATACTCTTCATTCCATTATTTTAGTCATCTACGATTGGTCATATTCTAACAGTCTCCTCTAATATAAGTTACTTTGTTTTTTAAAGCCTATATACTAGTATTTTCTTTTATAGAAAAATCTAAATAAAATCCATTTTAGAGTCTTATACATCCATTTTTTTTTTAAAATGTCAAAATACCCTCACGTCCACTTTTCCCAACAGTAATTTAGTAGAACCCTATTGAGCCTTTATTCCTTACCAAACCTATTAAAAAGAATTTATATTAGTTCGGTAAAATGCTTAGGGTTTTTTCGGTTCCTTTTTTTATTGTACATAATCAAATATAGACACAAAGAAAATCACATCTTAAAGAGTATCTAAGATTTGAACCTGAAGAGAGAGAAAAAAAATAAAAAAAATACAAATATGACGTCCATATTATAATAAAATTAGTAAAAGGAATTATGTTAAAGTATTTTCCAAAAACAAAACACTAAAATAGGGATAGATTATTTATATATAAAAAAAAATAATAACTCAATTAAAACCAACCGGAGAGAACTTTCTAGGTAGAAAAACAATCTCTGGTAGGTGAGAGTTGATGGAAAACAGAAGAAAAAAAGAGGGAAAAGAAGAGTCTAGAAAGAGAGATAAGCATATATCTCAGCCATAAGCATCATAAGTTTTGCATTCAAAGTTGGCATAATGAATGGTAGAAGCATGATAGTTATGAAGGCTACTTAACATGGTATTCTCATGGCTCCATTGACACACATCTATCTCACAACTAATGAACAAGCCTTGCTAAGAGAAAAGAAGCAAGATCGTTTGATTCAATATATATTGCTTTCTCCATATTTCTAATCGTTCCCAATCGCATGAGACCACCTGCCATCTCTTACCCTCTTTGTTATATGGTGTTGTGTTGTTAGTTTTTTGGTGGAAGCCATTTTGGACATTGGTTTTGCAATATGTGATACTTGGTAACAACTAGTTTGAATTTTAGATAGCATGTAAAACTGTAAATTGAGATGAATTGTTAATGAGACTCGTGTCCATCAATTTTGAAAGTACATATCATCTCACCTCATCTCTTCTTATTTAATTTGAAGATTGCAAGAAACCAGAGAAACTGCATAGCATCTTGATGAGAAAATGCATCGACATTGTTAAGTAAAGCAAGTGTCTTAACATACGGACAGACAAATTCGTAAGTCAGATGAGAACGATTCATATATTTTTTTTGTTGTCAAGATCTACTGAAACCATCTTGGCTTCATAAAAAAGCACCATGATCTATGTTGAAGCAGATATGTAAAAATAGTTAGGAACAAAATTACCAAAATATTGAAATTACTGATTGGGTTAAGTCGCTCTCTTTAAGACACTTGGTGATTCTGCCTAAATTTGTGTAAGCAAATACAGCCTCGTTGTCTTTAAGATAAAATAACCCATAATCTTTTTTCTGTCTTGGAACTATACTGCACTGATGGAGTCTGAAATGCTACACCTCTAAAATATTTATGTTGCTCGGAAACTAAGAATTAATTTTTGTAATAATTTCTATAATGAAAAAGTATTTCTTTATAGAAGGGAATTTGTTTCTGAAAAAGGTAATACAAAGAACTGTAGAGAGGAAAGTGAGCTCGAGAGAGAAATAATGTTGTTTTTCTGAGTTGTGTTGAACTAACAGCTTTATTGCTCTATTTATTGGCTGCGAACTAAGCTAGTTGCACAGGAAAAACAAAGAATGTCCAATGTTCAGAATTGAAACGGTCATGGAGAACATGCAACGTTAAGAGTGAAATGGTCATGAGTTCTGTAAGACTCGTTCAAGTAAAATGGAACGGTTAGAGAAATAACAATTACAAAGTAGATACGAACGAAAATTTTAACTATTGGAAAAATAATTTAAATAATAAAAAAATTATTTTTTTCAAAAAATAAATTACCACCTCACCTCACACATATGCACTCGGCACGGTCGGTCGGAAGAACGGCGGCTGCGGCACCTGCGTGTGTGGATGGACCCATAGTTGCTTAGGTGGCTAAGTCCTCTCTCCTTCCACAAAATGGATACTCCTTGAGGCCCAATACCAATTATAAATCATTTTTTTATATAAATACCTCTTAAGAGATGTAGAAAAATAATTTAGGACAAAAGGTTTTTAAGAGAGTACTTTTGACATTCCTTTTTCTTTTTATTTAAATTTACAACATAATTTTCAACAATCTCCTACTTGAATTTTATATAAAAATAGTTTTCATCAAACAACCGATCAATCAAAGATATAAGATTGTGCATAAGCAGAAGATATATGTCGATTTGAACCTTTGCATAATATTAATGCTTTAGAATATACTAGAGTAACTTATAGTTTTGAACTCTATCTCTAACAACATTACACACACAACATTTCCAAGGTGTAGTTCGAAAAGCTCGTGCCTTACGGCCATACACGTGTATCCCAGTGTAGTGAATGCTTAAGTAAATTTTGCCCAAAAAATTCATAGGAAACGGCCACACTTTCACATTCACATAAATGAGTCTATCAAGAATACTCATGTAGCTATGTGCTCCACTCCACATAGAATAGAGAACTCATTAAGAGTTAATAATTAACTCATCCTTTATGTCGCTTCAGAACTTCATGCTTCTAACAATATAGAATTAAACTTATAATAGCATGATTCAACTCATATTATTTCATGACTTGTTATTACCCATTGAACTTATTTCTTGGGATCTCCAGTCTATAAGTTGGGTTACCATCATGAGAATTCTTCATTCTAAGGGCATTAGTCTCATTCTTTTTGAGGTTTTAAAAACATTCTCTCTTATTAATCCTTTCGTCAAAGAATCAGCCAAATTATCATCAATAAGTACATGATCCACTTTAACAGCTCCTGTAGAGAGAAATTCTTTAATAGTACTGTACTTATGACGTATCTATCGGCTCTTACCGTTGTAATAACAGTTCTAAATCTTTGCAATAGGCGCGATATTATCGCAGTGGATCAAGACAGTTAGTATCGGTCTTTCCTCTAAAGGGATCTCAGCTAACGGACTTCTTAACCAGCCTGCTTCTTCACTAGCAGTAGCTAGTGCTATCATTTCAGACTCCATCGTAGATTGAGCCAAAATTATCTATTTTTTAGACTTCTAAGAAACAGCTCCACCAACAATGCTAAATATATAGCCGCTAGTTGCTTTGGAGTCTTCTGAAAGGGTATTCCAATCAGCATCGATGTATCATTCTAAAACAGAGGAAAACTTCTTATAATGTAATCCAAGGTCCATAGTTCTCTTAAGGTATCTCATGACTCTTTCAATTGCATTCCAATGCTCTATACTAGGTCTATTGGCAAATCTACACAGTAGTCCCACAACATAAGCTATGTCTGGCCTAATACAGTTAGTAGCATAACATAAGCTATCAATGATGCTCGCATACTCAGTTTGTCTAACACCGTCTCTGGGTTCTTGAATAACTTCACACTAGGATCATAAGGAATACATGTAGGTTTGCAGTTAAAGTAATTATATTTTTTTAAGATCTTCTCAATGTAATGAGATTGATCTAAAAAAAATTCCTTTTCAGACCTAGTAATCTTTATACCAAGGATTACACTCGCTTCTCAGACGTCTTTCATATCAAAGTTAGCATATAACAAATTTTTCACATTATTCACAATATGAATATTTGACCCAAATATAAGTAAGTCATCCACATATAAGCATATATTAGTACAAATGCCATTTTTTACTTTATAATAAATGCATTTGTCACTTTCATTCATTTTGAATCCATGTGAGATAAGTAGATTATCAAATTTTTTATGTCATTGCTTAAGTACTTGTTTTAGATCATAAAAGGGATTTATCTAGTTTATAAACTTTATTTTCTTGACTAGGGACAACAAGCCTTCAAGTTGGTCCATATAAATCTATTCTTCTAAATTACCATTTAAAATTGCAGTTTTAACATCCATTTGGTGCACTACTAAATTATGGATAGCAGCAAGGGAGAAAAGGTATCAAAAAAATCTACATTTTCTCTTTGCCTATACCATTTGGCTACAAGACGAGCATTGCACTTTTCAATAGTACCATCTGGTTTTAATTTCTTTTTTAGTATCTATTTAGATCTTATGGTTTTGCAACCATGAGGTAAGTCAACTAAAGGCCAAGTTCTATTAGACTCAAGAGAGTCCATTTCATCATTTATGCCTTCTTTCCATAACTTGGCATCTAAAGAAGATAAGACTTATTGAAGAATTTGGGGATCTTCCTCTATGGTATAAACATAAAAATCAGACCTAAAATTTTTAAAGGTTCGAGCTTGTTTATTCCTCTTAAGTTCAGTGTCTAATTCTTAATTTTGTTCACTAGTTCTAGCTATGGGTAAACTACTAGAAGACGAGCCACAACTATTCTTTAATTTAAAGGGAAACCTATATTCATAGAAGTCTGTATCATTTGATTTTATAACTACATGATCATTTAAGTTAAAGAATTTATAAGCTTTACTATTCATAGCATATCCTATGAAGACACATTCATACGCTCTACTAGCAAGTTTATTTCTTTTAAGATCAGGGATCCTAACATAGGTTAAACAGCCACATGTTTTAAAATAAGTTAAGTTAGGTTTCTTATTTTTCAAAATTTCATATGGTGGAATTTGACTAGTAGATTTAGGCACTTTGTTTAGCATATAGCAAACAGTTAATAAAATTTCTATCTACTAATAGAAAGCAGCACCAGAGTTTAATAAAATAGCAACAACTGATTCAATAAAAGTTCTATTTTTCCTTTCAACTTTGCCATTTATTTCAGAAGAATAAGGTGTAGTTTTTTCATGAATGATTCCATGAGTTTTACAAAAGAAGAGGCTTTATTAATTTCAACATTCAACTTAAACATGTCATCAGTGACGTATCCTTTCCCAACAAATATATTATTTTTTGTTATTGTATACAAATCAGTCCCTATAGTTTGAGTAAACCCAGTCATGTTGGGAAGATACCCGAAACTAAGTTTTTACTCATCTCTAGAGTATGCAGGACGTCCTTCAAGATGACAGTTTTTTCATAGGTAAACTTCAATTCCACCTCACCTCACACACACGCTCTCAGCTAGGCACGGGCAGGCCGGTCGGACTGTAGAGGCAACGTGAGCGTGTGTGGGTGGACCCATAATTGCCTAGGTCATCTCTCCTTCCACAAAAGTGAGTACCCCTTAGGGCTCAATCCCAATTGTAAATCATTTTTTATATAAATACCTCTTAAGAGATGTATAAAAACAATGTAGGACAAAAGGTGTTTGATAGAGTAACTTTTAGCATTCTTATTTTCATTCCTTTTTCTTTTTATTTAAATTTACAACACAATTTCCAACAATCTAGTTAAACAACAATGTCCAACACTCATTCATACCATACTCTTCCATAACCCACACACGAAGATTATCACGACCATGGCTAAATATAGCAAGTGACTCCCTAAATGTAAATAGTGAGATACTCTACCTCGTGTCAATTGGTAAAAGTCCCTCCATTTCTATCATCATGGCTTTTGGCAACTGTAACATCCGCACGTGACTCCCTTTGAGCTTTTGTCTTTGCCCTTTGATTCACGAACTGCCACCCAATGCAGAACACCACTCACAAAAATTCCATGAGTTGTTTTCAGATAATCAACTTCAAGAAACTGCAACATCAGTTGTATTCCATAAACCCTAAATTGACGAGTATAAATACAGCAACCTCATTAGCCAACGGATTCAATCTATTGGGACGACCAAATGTGAAAATTCTCACAACCTTATAGTCGTTCTTCTGACAATTGAAACCAAATCCATATTTAACATAACCTTGTTTTGCAAAATAGTTTTCACGGATTAATGACCAAGGAAGGATCACAAACTTTCTAATATATACAAGGATTCCAAAGAATGAGAGAGAAGTGTTCAACTTCCCAAAGAGCAGCAAGACAAACCACAACATTACAAGTGCCCACCACTGAAGACCACATGTATTGTGTCTCTAATATGCCAGGGCATTGGGATTGTCCTAATGCAGTAGGCTTCTCAGATAAAGGATCATCAGAACTCAATAAGAAAAGATCACGGACTGAATTATAATTTCGAGTCCCGTCGATTAATCTAACAATGTGTAGGACACTATAAGGGTTCTGAGAATCATACATGGAATGAGCCAATGAGAAAATGCTGCTACGAGACTTAAGAAGGAGACTGTGTTGTGTTTCCCTACCGATAATGAGAGTCGTAGAGGGAAATATTACAATTTCTATTTTCTTAACAAATACTCAGATCTTTTCCTTTTTATTTACAAAATACGCTTTCTTTTAAAAATGTCAAAAGAAGTTAATAACAATTATCAAATATAACTTTAAAAAAATATATCTAAATTACTAAATTATAATAAATAAGTTTGTGGATTAATTAGCATGGGTTAAATTATAACTGTTATTTTAAAATAAACTTTGTTTGAGTTTCACTTTTTACCCCTAAAAGAATTATACATGTTATTTTTTTATAATGTTAATATATATATATATATATATATATATATATATATATATATATATATGTTTTATCATATTTTTTTACATAACGCAAAAGACAATTTTTTAAGTTAAAAATAAAATTATATATGAATAGGAGTGAATGAAATTTTTTATTATTATAAACTTGTTATATTGGTGAACATGAGTAAGTAATTTTTTTAAGGATAAAATGGCAAAATTATCACCAAAATTTTATTTTTTTTCTTAGAAATTTACAACTTAATTTTTAGGCGTGATTTACCAATAACATCCTTATAAATATTACATAAATATTATTATTTAGATAAAATTAATGTCAAATGAACTAAATGAACTCTATGTGAGCAATTTTAGTTAATTTAGATAAATTATAAAAGTTTAATGGTAATTTTGTTAAGCATGCTCATTTAACAAAGAACAATAACTTTATTACATGAAAGATTGATAGGCACGGTTAAAATTTAATTAATAGATTTCATTAATAAACCTCAACAAATTTACAAATAATTTGTTAGTTTACTTCTCTGTTCTCTTTTTTTTTATAATTATTTTAAGCGTATCAAAGAGTAGAGTTTCAATTTTTTATAAGACAATGTTAAAATATTTAAAATTACTTTTTTTTATCTATCAAATTAATTACTTAATTTTTCATCAATAAATGTCAACATTGAGATAATAAAAAAATTATAATATATCCAAATAATAACAATATTTTTTAAAAACTAACATGGAGAGGGTGGAAAGTATACAATGAAATCAAAAATATTTGATTAGTAATTTTAGGACCTATTTTTTAAATAAACTTTTAATTATATTTATTTTTAACATAAGAACACAATAAGTAAATAATTATTTTTACTTTGTTACGAGTATTTTAGTTATTTATCAAAAAAATTGAAAAAATATGCAAGACGCCATTATTGAATTGCTACCTAGCAGGCCAACAAAGAAATCCTAACAGCATGTTCGGTGCCATTTTACAGTTTTAGACCCGCTCTCTATATAATTGTATTATTTTTATATCATACAATATTATCTAATTTTAAAGTCAAACATATAAATATAAATGTAGAAATTATATAACCATAAATGGGCTACTGACACGACACATTTAAGTTTCCTCTGTTATTAATCAGATTATCCTAGAGTTCTAACCCTAACAAGGCAACAAAGAGGACCAAAGAAAGCACTTAACATACAAGTTGATGTTATCGTGACAACATAGATTTATATTCTGAGTTTAAAATATTTTAAATATACAAGACAATTCCTGCAGCTGGTGCAGAAAACATGGTACCTAATATTATCATGCGCTATAGTCCCTGCTATAATATCTGTCTTCTGGATAAAATGTGGCATTCACAGTATTCCCCCCAAATCTCCTTCCATTCAGTATGCTCCTTGCGTTGGAACAACCGGTAGTATCAGAATATTCCAAGAACACCTGCAAATAATCCATAAGAGAGGACTACTATTAACACGCACATTGGTACACCCATTAATTATGGTGTGACACATTGCAAAATAACTTTAAAAATAATGAAGTTAATTCATTTTTAAAGAAAAATATACCATGAGTCACACACCAGAGTTAATACAAGTGCAATTTTTTGTGCATTTAACATTTCTTATCCATCAAATTTCTTTCTACTAGTATTTTTATCCGTATTCATGGTCAGTTTCTTTCTTTCTTCATAGAAAACCAATGACTGAATTGTATGTACATTTACCTTTCCAATGCCTGAGATCTGATCTCCATTATGATTTGGGCGAGGGATGATGACGTTAACCACAGACCCTAAAACCACGCAATCAAGGACATTAAGCAATGTCAATGAAGAGATAAATTTATGTGGACATAGTTTTTGCACGCAGGATGAATGAAGACTGTCCAAATAAATGTTAAACATCATAGTCCCACCACAACCATGATGATGCTTACATTGTTTTAGTCCGTTAAAGATTTAAATAAGACAATGTAATCATGTTCAACCATTTTCATCAATGTAATCATTATCTGATTCTCTAGTGTAATAATTATGTTGATCTAAAGCGGGAAATCTGGTCGACTGATAATTATATTGTTCTAGACACTAAATAAGACAAATTTTTTATTCATCCTTGATTCATTAAACAAGTTTAAACCATTAGAGTCAAAGTAATTGATTTCTGTCACAAGAATGCATCAGACAAACTCCATATTATATTTCCGGCAATACATGCATAACTCATATACATAGCGCACAAGCCACACATAAAAATTGCTCAAGAAATGCAGAAATCAAATCAATTAAATACCAAATTTGCCGCATTCATCCTTCATGTCCTCCAAAATTTCTTCATACTCCTCATCATCCCGAAGTTGATCAACAGTAATTGCCTTCATTGGAAAGAAGTAAACAAAAAGTGTTTACACACTGAAGGTAGGAAAGGGGTAAAAATAAAGGAAATATAAAAAGGCAGGAAAATCCCCTTCCATTAGGCAAGATGGTGGGCATAAGCCTCAATTTTAGAGAAATTATATGAATGACAAATAAACTATAGCATGATATAAAGTATTCAGAGAATAACAAAAAAATCATATTACCACACTTTTTGTGGAAATAACTAAATCATTATAACAAAACAAATACAAAATTTAAATAAAATTATTTTAACATATTGATACAAATATTTCAAGCCTAGCTCACTCTGGAAAACAAACACAAAATCCAAAGAGTACAAGCGCAAGAAAATTATAGCCTAGCCAAGCCCATAACAGAAACTGAAAATAGAAATAGAACTAAAGCTTTGAAACATGAAGTATCAAACTTTGAAATAGCAGTAAAGTCAGCAAAAAAAAAAAAAACTGAGTAATAATCTCGTAATAACATATGAGAAAACAAGGACGGAAGACCCAGCATGGATGGTAGACGTCAAAAGCACACATGGTAAAGGAGTGCTTTGGGTTACCAAAGACAGCAAAAACATATGGAAAAAACCCAACTCTCGGGCTAAATTCTCCTAGAACCCTTCTGCTCTCTTATATCTTGTCTCTTTTTTTCTTTTCTTTTTTATTTATGAAACATCCTATTTTATAATCAACGAATCTTCAAGGTGGGTTATCCCTTACGTGTTCAAGAAAAATGGATAATTAAAAGCCAAAATCAGAGACACGACCCTCATGCACCTCATGGTGCACCGCTTCAGACTCAGAAGCACACACGGATACACCTCAACAAAGAAAGGTAAGTAGTGAGTCTTGCCTCAAGACACCCTCATAACCACTTTTAGAACCATAATATACAGAAATTTAAAATAAAATAAAAAAATCAGTTAACAAATGCAAAATGTCACATTTTACTGCAAGGTTATCCTATATCCAAAGTTTAAAATGTCGATGTCGAGACTTAAATTTTATGAAAATAATTTTAAAAGAAAACTATTGTAACTCTATCAAAATCATGGAATTTGTTTATAAAACATTAAAATAATTACTAATATTTTTAAACTAGTTTCTTATATAATACATTTATTTATAAAAGTTATAGTATTTAATTTGATCAATTAAATCAATTAATTAATCAGAATATTGTAAAATGATTAGTTAAAATAAGAAATAATTATTTATATTATAAATGGATAAACATCGACGGCACATAATAGAATTTAAATTATAAAAAAACAAAAACTATAGGTAAAACTAGTAAATTAAATGTAAAAATCAAGTATAAATAAAAAATATATATGGAAAGAAGTAAAAAATATTGTCTTAAATTCAAATAAATAATCTTTTAACTGAAGATAAAAAAACTATAAATAGATAAATTTAAAAGTAAATCATTTAAAAAAGAAAAAAAATTAATGAGAAACAACATTTTGTCGATATTTTATCGAAAATTTCACAACAATATCCATAGTATCCAAGATATTTTGGCAAAAAAACATCTCGACAATATCGTGACATTCTCAAAATTTTAGCAAAAAGACATGAATATCATGTTTCAATGTCAGGAAGAGCAAAAAAGCAACAATGTCGACGATATCATCGATTTTTCAGTCCTTGCCTATATCAAAGACTGATACTACCTCAGTCAGGCACAAAACTTTAGTTGGATTTTCTGCATTTGCTGCAAGCGCCATTCCCATTCCGGCATGATTTACATTACCAACTTGCGAGGCCATTTTCTGAAACTCCAAAAATAACACTAGGTCAGTGGTGTATTTAGATGACAACACCAAATAGGTATAGAAAAGCAGGCAAAAGACATGTATAAGTGTTCAGTTTACCTGCATTATATGCTGTTGTGCCTGTTCTAAAAGATTCTCCTGTTCTGATTTGTACTGCCCATTGCTGCAGAGATAATTACAAGCAAGCAGTGCCGTAACAGTAAAAAATAATATTAGTTGTCTTTTAGTTACTACTTGTTTTTTTGTTGATTAATATATAATATTATTTGTTTTCAAGTTGCTATTAATTTTTGTCGAAAAATATTATATGTGTCTTATTTGAGTATAAATATGTTCAAATTATTAAGTTTTAATGTGCTTTTAAACGATAAAACCTCAAAAATGAAGCTTCAGAGGAAACACATGCCTATTTTATACATGTAATTTGCCTACGATTTCATAAATATTACACATAAAATGCACACCACCAAAAGTTGAGAGGAGGCATTGCCTCTCTTAGCCCTAGATAATTCCGCTAGTTCAAATAGGCATACATGATGTAGATGGCTTGAAATATTCCAATGATATAGATGGTTTGAAATATTCCAAACTTATATAAATAAATAAAAATACTGACGTGACTCGGGTTTGATATTAATAGAAAAGGCATGAAAAAAATTAATCATACATTAAAAAATAGCACATAACTTCTTATTTAGAAAATAAATGAAATCTATTAAACCGATGTCCTAAAGACCAAACAGATGGACCATGTATCCAACCTAACATGAATAGCAAGAGGTGCAAAAGTCTACAACAAGATAAGAGAACAAAACAACCAGATAAAACAAAAACATTAGGTACGAAAAAACCAATCCCTCAATAATATCCCTTTTGTACAATCATACTGAAATTTCTCACATCCTCTGCATTTAAGTAATTAAAGATTTGATACTGTAAATTAATTAAAATATTAATATTTAATGTGTGCTATATTAGAAAAGTATATTAGGTTTAATGGAAAATATTTGTATTTAATTAAAAGATTCAATATTTGTATTTAATTAGAAGTTTTTATTATAAATATGTAATAGCATTAGTTGTAATTCATTAAATAATACAGAAAATAAAAACTTTAGCTCAGAATTTCCACATGGTATCAGAGCAAGGTTCACATTGACCTACCTTTTTCTTTTTTTTTTCTTTTTTCCTTCCTAGCTGAAAAATGTCCAACCCAGATTCAAAGACAATCTCTGAAACACCCAAAAATTCAAAATTCATCCCCACTTTGAATTATGGTGGATTGAAAAGCTCCTCATTGCAATTCATTGTTAAAAAATTCAACGGAAAAAATTACAGAGAATGGCCACAATCAGTTAAACTAATTCTCAATGGAAAAGGAAAAATGAGGTATGTAACCGGAGAGACGAGAAAACTCGACTCAATCAACACAGGTGCTCTACAAAGGTGGAGCTCAGAGAATCAATGGTGACTATGTGGCTCGTCAACTCCATGTTACCGGCGATAGGAAAAACATCTTTTTTTACCGACAGCAAGAGAGGTTTGGGAGACCATACGAGAGACATACTCCGACGGCGAGGATGCTTATCAAATTTGAGTTAAAAACTCGATTGTGGCATATAAAACAAGGTGATAGAGAATTGACGGACTATTACATGGAGATGGTGTCCCTCTGGCAAGAAATTGACTTGTGTTCAGAGGAGAAATGGGACGAAATGAAGTAATAGGCTCAATTTCAAGCGTACTATTATGGGTGGATTCAAATGAGTTACGTGACTCTAGAAAAGTAACACTTAAGTCCAAGTATTGATCAAAACAACTATCTTCTTGTATGTTCTCCCCCTGAAGAGAGGTTTATTGGTAGTAGGAAGTATTCTCAAAAAAGGTAACATCGAGGCTAACAACTATTTTATTTGTAGAAGGGTCATAACATTTGTAACTTTTTTGAGCATGAGAGTATCCAATAAAGACACATTTAATAGCTCTTGGATCTAACTTGGAGTTGGAATGCACATGAACGAAAGCAATACAATCAAAGACTCGAAGAGATAGGTTTGACTGAAGGTGGAAAATTGGGAAGGTTTGTTGGAGTTTGTGAAGTGGTGTCTCAAACGAAAGAACTCGGTTGGGCATTCGATTGATGAGATAGGTTGAAGTTAAAATAGCATCTCCACAGAATTGTTTAGGCATGTTCATAGTGAACATTAACACTAGAGCAACTTCGAGAAGATGTCTATTTTTACTTCCAGCAACCCATTTTGTTGAGGTGTATCAACACATTAACTCTGGTGTACTATCCCATTATTCTGAACATAGTTCCCTAAAGATTTGTTAAAATATTCGGTCTCATTATCCGTTCGGAGTATTTGAATTTGTGTTTAAAATTGTGTTTAAATGAAAGTTAATGAAAACATCACGAACTTCACCCTTTTCTTTTAGTAAATAGACCCAACAAACGCGAGTATAATCATCAATAAATGTGACAAACCACTTAGTATGAGACCCATTATGGAAACGAAATGGTCCCCATACGTCACTGTGAATGAGAGTAAAATGTTTTGATGGTGTATTGATTTTTTGAAAATGAAGTACGATAATGTTTTGCAAGTTCACAGACTTTACACTATAAATTGATTGTTTTATTTCAAAAGATAGACAGAAGTAAATTTTTCAAATAATGAAAATTTGGATGGCCCATTCTATAATGCCATAACAATACTTCCCTATCCTTACATAAAGATGCAGAATCACAACTTGTACATTGATGACATTTACTAACATTGGCGTCATCAAAGTAATAGTCATTCACATTTCTCCTCCCAACGGACCTCTAAGAACACTTCACGAACAGAAGGTAAGGATTTTCTGCCCAATATCCTCCCTCGCACTTCTACAAATGTTATGACCCTTCTACAAATAAAGTAATTGTTAGCCTCGATGCTACCTTTTTTGAGAATACTCCCTACTACCAAAAAACCTCTCTTTAGGGGGAGAACATACAAGAAGATAGCTCTTTTGATCAATACTTGGACTTAAGTGTTGCTCTTCCAAAGTCACGTAACTCATTTGAATCCACTCATAATAGTATGCCTGAAATTGAGCCTATTACTCCCTTCCATCTCACTCTGCCATCAACTACGGAATACTTGAACACAAAAGAAGATGTAGATAATTCAAAAGGAACAATTGTTTATTCACGAATGCCGAAATCAAAAAGTAGAGAGAACTTCACACTTGAGGCACCAAGAGAATCAAAACCGATGATAGATCCAACTTTCCATGAATCTACCTATATACCAGGTAATCTTGAGTCACAAAATACTTTTAAATTATCTATTGCACTTAGAAAGGCAACTCGATCCTATCTCTCAGTTTGTCACATATAATAATGTCTCCAAGATTTTATGCTTTTACAACCTTGATAAAACAAAGATTTCTAGAGATGTCCATAAAGGAGAGAAGCCGTTATGGAAGAAATAAGAACTCTAGAAAAAAAAAAAATGGAACATGGGATATAATAGAACTACCAAAAGGGAAAGTCCAGTAGGCTGCAAGTGGGTCTTTATGATAAAATACAAAGCTGATGGGACATTAGAGAGGTACAAAGCCCGTTGAGTAGCGAAAGGGTTTACACAAATCTATGAAATTGACTACACTGAAACTTTTGCACTTGTGACAAAACTAAATACAATGAGGGTTCTCCTGTCACTAGCAACAAACTTAGACTGGTCTCTCCAACATTTAGACATTAAAAATGCCTTCTTAAATGGATACTTAAAAGAATAAGTTTACATGACCATGCCACCTGGATTTGACAAAGGGAAGAATGAGGTGTGTAAATTGAAGAAATCATTATATAATCTCAAACAATCACCAAGAGCTTGATTAGATAGATTTGCAAAGGTGACAAAGAAACAAGGATACCAACAAGGACAATCACATCACACTGTTTTTCCGACACATTGATGATGGAAAAAAAAAATCTTGATAGTGTATGTTGATGACATAATCTTAACTGGAGACAATTTAGAAAAAATTAAGAGACTAAAGGAAAACTTAGCGACAGAGTTTAAAGTCAAGGATTTAGGACAAATGCGATACTTCTTAAGAATGAAAGTTGCAAGGTCAAAAAGAAGAATAAGTGTGTCTCAGAGAAAGTATATTCTCGATCTCTCACTGACAATGAAATGCTTGGATGTAAAACAAGTGACACTCCAATTGAAGCCAAAAAAATGTCAGAAGAATTAGGAAAGCCAGTGGATAGAGACAAATATTAAAGATTAGTGGGAAAGCTAATATATCTATCTCACATTATACCTGACATTGCATTTGCAGTTAATCTAGTAAGCTAACACATGCATTCTCCAAAGAAAGCTCATTTTGAAGCTGTTTACAAAATTCTTCGATATCTAAAGGGATATCCAGGCAGAGGTTTGTTCTTTAAGAAAAATAAAAACAAAAGAATAAAAGCCTTTACAGATGATGGCTGGGCTGGATCGGTAGAAGATAAAAAATCCACTACCGGATATTGTACCTTTATATTCGAGAATTTAGTAACACGGAGAAGAAACAAAATGTGGTAGCTAGAAGCAGTGCGGAAGTATAATTTAAAGCTGTGGCACAAGGGATATGCAAAATATTATGGCTAAGAAAACTCTTAAATGAACTTCATGTTGTAGTAAAGTCTCTAGCCAAGTTTTATTGCGATAACAAAGCAGCCATCAATATTTCTCTTAATTTAATCCAACATGATCGAATTAAGCATGTAAAAATTGACAGACACTTCATCAAAGAAAAAATTGAAGATGGGACTATTTGCATGGCTAATGTTCCAACAAAATACCAAACAACTGACATCTTCACCAAAGGACTTCACCGACCATTTTGTGGTGATTTCATTCGCAAGTTGGATATGATTAACATTTATGATCCAACTTGAGAGAGAATGTTGAAATCCCAAGTAATTAAGGATTTGATATTGTGAATTAATTAAAATATCAATATTTAATGTGTGCCATATTAGAAAATTATATTAATTTTAATGGAAAATATTTGTATTTAATTAGAAGATTCAATTTCTTTTTTTTAACCTAGTCTAGTTTTATTTTAAAAATGTAATAGCATTAGTTGTAATTCATTGAATAATACAGAAAAGAAAAACTTCAGCTTAGAATTTCCACATATTCTTTTATGAAAACAAGCAACAAAGATAAAACAAATTGAAATACGTCAAATGCAATAATAAATTCTAGGTAAGTGGTAATTCCAATAAAAATAAGCTTTTTGGGTGACAATATTTCAACTTAGCTCCTATAGGTATATTAACTTGAATAACAACTTTTAACAAACAAAAATCTTAAAATGGCTTCTATTGCTGTACGTGTGCATGACAAATAAATTTAACAAAATGGTAAATCATGCTAACGTTTAGATAACTTTATTTAAAGATATAGATTTATCACATTCACATTTGGAAATTTAAATTAATGAGTAATTCCTAAAATCAAGGGCCAAGATGATCATGTAAATATATTAGTATTGGGAACGCTAATCAAAACTAGGTAGAAATATACTAAACATACAGACCTTACAGTGGCACGCCGAACAGTTAGAGTTTTATCACCCATTTTCAAGCCATTAAGAGCATCACAAGCAATGTCTGTCACTGCTGGATCCTGAAGTTTATGGCAACATACATTAATTTTGATATATGGGAAGAAGCTTGTAGAACAACAAACCAACCTACGCAAATTCAAAGGGACCAAGATCTCATTTCTTTGTCATATGACCAACTCATAAAAAAGATGAACAATAATTTAGAAAGTTGAAATCAATTTAAAGCAAAATTTGAAATTTCTAAAACATGACTATACACCTGATAGTAGCAAAAACCATATCCCTTAGAGTTTCCTGTGTCTTTATCCTTTACTAAGTCAAACCTTTGAAGAGGCCTGCATGGGTCAAGTGTAAAGTTAGAATGTTTAATTCTTAGTCAATGTAAAATGCAGCATGGATATAAGCCTGAAATTAGTGAGGGTCAACACCACAACTGAAAACAATTTGAACAAAAAACATGGATATTGAAAAAAGTGAAAATTGGTGAACACTGTTATAAGCCCCTACCCAAAAGATTGTAGCAACTCTGTAATCTGTATTTCACTGAAGTAATACGGGATTCCACCTACAAATATACGGTCAGCTCCCCCTATTTCACCAATTCCACTGTCAATCAAAATCCATAATTAGTGAACATGATTTTTCAATGAACATGTACAGCAATGCTCAGCCAAAAAATATATATATATTCCAAACAGACAAAGTGAACGGGGCCAACTTACCCTGGGGCAACCTGAACAGCAGCTAAATTAAGATGAGGACTTGGTTGGCTAGGACCAAGAGTGGCAGCTAATGCAGGATTGTAATCAGTTGGCCTTCGTACTCTCACAGAAACTCCCTGTCAAATGAACAGTGTAAATGACATAGAGTTCAAAAAAGATGTCCACGACACCATGTGCCTCAGCATTATTCCAGCTAGCCATTGATACATACAGTGAACTGGAATTTCACATTTTAAGCAAATGCAAGGCAATTTAGAACAAGTAAAACTGAGTGCTAAGATATAAGCAACTAAAAACTTTTGCATAAACAAAAAAAGAAGCAGAGTAATACATGCATCAGTATCTACTCTCATTTTGATGCATCAAAACTTTGCATTTTAGAACAATTATGAATAAGCTGGTAGAATAAGTTAACAAATCCTTTCTTATCTTCGATGCATCGACCACAACAGTGTATTTCAGTTGCTTTAATCAGCAAGGAGCATGCAACTGCCAATAACATCATGCCAGAGCAATCATAGTTTAAAAGCTATTTTGAGGCTGTCATTGAAGTTAAAACCTCAGAAAACAACTTTTAGGCTTACACCTCTTTAGGGTGAGATGTAGACCTACAGGCACACAAAGCCTACCCCCGTAGATGGTAACTTGACTAGCATTTTCATCTTGTTGAGTTCTAACCCAGCCAAAAGAACATAAGTTTATGGAAGAAGCCATACAATGCAAAATAGACTAAAGAAATTTTAGAGAAAGAAATGCCGAAGAAAAGAACAAGCTAAGAATTGCTGCTATGTTGAAGATCATCTATCAATAGTAATAACCCTCAAGCATAGGGAGAAAAACTAGCAATTGGTAAGAGGCATCAGAAGACTATTGTAAGAGCTAAGTGACTCTTATGAATATTGTGACCACAAACTATGGATTTTCATATAATTTTTTTAATCGTACATTTAATATGTAAAATTGGCACCTTTGCTCATCTAGGATAAGTCTGAATTTATTCACGCATTTTAGGAACTGGCTAGAAAGGAAGTTTCTATGCAATTCATTTGAAAGAATAATAATGCAATACTTGAACAGCTCCAGCACAAGACAACCTTCCATGGAGGCTATGAAATATTGGGATTGAAGAAATATTGTCCTCTGATCATGATATTAGTATATTACATGAAAAGTTCACATTTTCCATTACTAACATTTATCAAAGTTGAGTAATTGCCCTGAACATTATTCAGAACATTTTTAACAAGGAATGCCAGTATTTCCATATGCAACATTCATTACTGAAAGTTAATGCATTCCATTACACAAAAGATATATATATATATAGAGAGAGAGAGAGAGAGAGTAAACTAATCATGGGTACATAACAATTTGCTTTAGTTTACCAATTAAGATATATTATTAATAAGAGTATGGCGGCCATCACTTCAACTTGAAATACTTAAGGAAAGAAACAAGCTGAACAAATGAATGTACATGCCCATAATATGCAAGTTCTGGAAATGCCAATCAGATGAACACCATCAATATGATATCTCTCTACAAATTATGTTTTAGTTTCATTTTCTGCTTATAAATACTTGAGTGTAATGTTCAAATTCAAATGTCACCATTAACACATGAGATCTAAAAATAAAAAGGTAAGTTTAGTTAAAGACTCATGATATGCATACTTCAAATATGATTCCGTCTAAGGCCATAGCATTACTAGCTTCTTCAACAGTTCTCATCTCCACAAATGCAAACTTCTTCTCGTGATTAATATAGACATTGACAACTGCATCACCTGCAAGTTCAAATAATTGGTAATGCAGCACTCTCGACATATGAATTACAGATTTACAAGAAGGGTATTGGACTACAAGAGGGTGACTGTTAACTAACATGTTTAAAGTAGATCATGATTACCTGGACCAGCAGAATTTCCTCCAATAGCAGCCATAACACCACTAAAGAATGTAGCTATTGCCTGTTTTGGAAAAATAATCATACTTTGAAGCATTTAAATGTCTAAACAAAACAAAAATAATAAAACAGTATAAGCAATAAATACGATCTAAGTTTTAAATAAAAAAATCCTCACAGTTTGATACCATTAACATAACAAATCGCTTCAAGCAAAATTAGTAACAACATAGATACAAAAAACATTAGATAAATCGGTAAACTGGCTTTCTATGGGTAAGCAACAAATGGCAAGGCAATATCACACAGTGTTTGCAATTGAAAAACAACACAGCATAAATAACTTTAATAAAAACTTTGCATTTGACCCAAATTGCTTCACTTGGAATTGTCAAATGGATTACAAGTTACAACTAGAAAACAAGCACTAAAATTCTCTAATAGAATACAAAGAATATTATTGAAATCAAATTTAAAATAATAATAAAATAAAATAAAAACTTGATATTTTATTGAGTCTTATGCACCATCTTAATCTGGACCTCTGGTCCACTGTACTCACTTTTCTTTTTATTGAATGAAATGTTTTTTCTTTCCTATAAAAAATATCAAATAAAAAATTCACAGACTACCAAAACAAAGCAAAATATATATAGATATATAAAGCATCCTCCTAGGGGACCAATCAGAAGATTCCAGATCCTATTCAAAAGTTTACAGGAAGAAGAACACGAAGCCTCTTTTATTGCAATTAAGGCATATTATTAAAAAATACACAAATTCCAGAGAATAACCTGCTCATTGACCATGTTAGGTAGACCACCAACATAAACCCTTCTTGCATGCCTAGTAGCCTGTAGGATAGAATTTAAAGGAAATTTTCCGGTAAAGATAAAAAAGCTACTTTCATCACATTTAGAATACAAACTACAGGGTACTTCCAATCTTACCTGCTGAGTAATAGCTTGGGTTGGTATCATAGGAAGTGAAAGCTGTTCATATAAAAGCTTTAACATTACTATAAAATCATAATGATGCACTAGAGAGTAGGGGGAAGTATAACCAACAAAAATTTATGCCAATAGATGATACAGACTTGTGTCGTCCCAAAAGATAATATGTTTTGGACCACACCATGCGTCAATTGAGGTATTCCAGGCTGCTGGCCTGTATTGTTATTATTAATAGAAAAAAACAGTTAAAGGTTGAGGGACAAGCTTTACAATTATAAGATTTAAATGTCTTGCCTCTTCAAGTAGCCTAATAGCCTATAAATACCAGCTTTTAATTAAAATGAAAATGAAAGAAACTAACTACTTCATACGTAGTTAATGCCATAAAAAATAAAGAAATGAGTTCCACCATTGCAAATGCTAGGAAAATATTAGTAAATCTACCAGATAGCGCTGGTAGTCGGTTGATGGCGAACAAGATCCAGCTAATTGTCGCTTTCCTCGATGAACATTAAAGCTATATTGTCACGCCTACCAAAAATTGCCTTCTTACCCAAACCATCAACACAAACACAAACAAACAACCACACACAACAACCAAACAACACAAGGGCGCTCAGTTTCCATGGTAAACAAAAAAAATTCCAAGCATAAACAATAAAATGACAGCATAATGCTCAACTGTTAACACCATATATGAAATAAAATTTCTGACATAAAGTTTAGTTTACTGTAGTCTCTATGTCTATGAGAGTGAAAGTTTAGTGTTGAAACCTCAAGATTTTAGGAATATTTGAAATTCAAAAATTAGTTTAGATAGGATATATTTTGTTATTATTTGTAAATATCAGTTAGGATTTTATTCTTGATTTTATTTCTTTTTCTGATCTTGTAAAACTCTATTTAAGTTGTGCTTTGTACGTATCATATACGACTAAGAAAAATACAATAAAATAAATTGTTTTATTCCATATGGTATCAGAGCCAGACAAAAAAAAAAAATACCATCTCTCAGATCCACGGCCATCGCCGTTCTCAGTCGACCGTGCGCACTCACTGGCTCTGTCCAGTCATCGCGCCTCTCTCCGTCGCGCACCGCTCGCCTGTCCAGATCTGTCCACTAGTCCACCAGCGCTCAGTCGCCACTGTCAGCCCAGCCCAGTCCTTCCATCGCAGATCCAGCCGCACCACCAGTCGCACAGCCGGATCTTTCACCGCCTGTTGCGCTCGCCCAGTCACCCTTCCGCTGCCGCTGTCACCGCCGTCCTTTGCATCAGCCACTAGCTCGCGTGCTGTCCGCGCGCCGCCTGTCTCTCCGCGTGCTGTCTGCGGGCCGCCTGTCTCTCCGCGTGCTGTCCGCGCGCCGCCTGTCTCTCCGCGTTTCCAGATCGGCGCCTCTGCTCAGCGCGCCACCAGCGCCTCACTCGTGATCAGCCCAGCCGCACTCCGCTCAGTCCAGGCTCCGCCTATCCGCGCATCGCCTGCGCCTGTGCCTGCGCCGGCTCCGGCTCCGGCTCGCCCGTTGATCTGCCGCTGCCTCCATTGTATTTCTGCGCCTGTCTGTCTATCTATCTGCGCCTGCTCCTTATTTTGTAAAACCCTAGCCCACTCCCATCAGCCCAAACCTCCAAACCCAGCCCATTAATAGTACCCAAAAAAAAAAACCAGCCCACTAATAGTACCAAAAAAACACAAAAAAAAAAAAAAAAATTAGCCCATATTCCATCTCAACTCAAGCCCTACAACTCAAAAAAAAAAGGCCCACTTTTAAGCCCATTCCACAAAAAAAAAAAAAAAAAAGACTTAAAAGAATGTTTTCGCATCTTCCGGTGACCGGTCAGTCATCTTATGTTTCTTTTAGTTCTTTAGCTCATAAAGGTACTTTTTCAACCGCTCTCCTTACTACATCCAAAACCTCTTGGATTATTGACTCTGGTGCGTCGGATCACATGACTGACAATTATTTACTTTTTTCGTCATATACACCCTGTGCTGGAAATTTAAAAGTCAAAATTGCAGATGGTACCCTTTCTCCAATTGCTGGAAAAGGGAGTATTAAGATATCTGACTCTATTAAGATATCACTCTTGATTCTGTCTTGCATGTCCCAAAATTATCTTGTAATTTATTATCTATCAGCAAATTGACAGCTCATACAAACTGTTCTGCTAATTTTACTTCTTCCTCTTGTGTCTTTCAGGACCTATCATCGGGGAAGACGATTGGCAGTGCTAGAGAAAGTGATGGCCTTTATTACTTTGAGCCGGCCAATGTGAGTGTTCCTTATCAAATTGCAACTTGTACTTCTACTTTTCTCCCTAGGGATAATAATTATCTGTTATGGCACTTTAGAATGGGACACCCAAATTTTCAATATTTGAAACAGTTGTTTCCTTCACTTATTCCAAATAAAGAATCATTTCCTTTGCAATGTGAAGTGTGTGAACTTGCTAAACATCATCGTACCTCTTTTTCAAAACCGAAATACACGCCTTCTAAACCATTCTCCCTTATCCACAGTGACTTATGGGGGCCATCCCGATCTCCAAACCGCACTCATACAAAATGGTTTATTACTTTTATTGATGACCACACTCGTGTATGCTGGGTATATCTCTTAAAGGATAAAACTGAGGTTCAATCCATATTTGTTAATTTTCATTCTATGATTCGCACACAATTTCAGACACATATTCAAATTCTACGTACTGAATACCTTAACCAACCTTTCCAAAATTATCTTCAAACCAATGGTATTATTCACCAAACCTCTTGTGTCTACACTCCTCAACAGAATGGAGTTGCTGAAAGAAAAAATAGGCACTTATTGGCAGTTGCCCGTGCACTCATGTTTACTACCAATATGCCTAAGCTGTTTTGGGGAGATGCGGTCCTTACATCTGCTTTTCTTATTAACCGAATGCCAAGTCGGGTTATCTCTTTTGAGACACCAATACAAAAGCTGAAAGGTTGTTTTCCTACTTCTCGTCTTGTGTCTGACCTTCCTCTTAAAATATTTGGATGTACAGCCTTTGTCCATATCCACCCCCATGATCGTAGTAAATTGGATCCAAGGGCTCGTAAGTGTGTCTTTATCGGCTATTCACCTACTCAAAAAGGTTACAAATGCTATGATCCCACTAGCAAAACTGTTTTTACAAGCCTCGATGTCACCTTTTTTGAATCCACCCCATTTTATCCTTCTAAACCTTCTCTTCAGGGGGAGCCACATGTCAATCTTGAAGAGAAGTTTTGTTCTTTTGACCTTGTTTTTCCAAACGATATCTCCAATCAGCCTATTATTTCCCATCCTGAGCCTGAACCTATCACACCACCTCGCTCTAAAGAACCTATCACAGATGAACATTTAAACCTAGGGGGAGATGAATTACAGGTTAGCAAGGAGATACAGGTATACTCAAGAAAGCCAAAATCAAAATACAAAGGTAGATTTACTCTCGACACACTGCGAGAGTCTAATCCGATGAATGGTCCAGAGTTTGTTGAGCCCTCCTTTGATTCAGGTACCTCTAGTTCTACTGATGATTTACCTATTGCACTCAGAAAACAACGTCGATCTTGTACTTCTCATCCTATATCTAAATTTGTGTCGTATAACACTTTGTCTCCCAAATTCCATGCTTTCACTACTAACCTTGACAGGGTCGTAGTTCCAAAATATATTGATGAGGCTTGGAAAATTCCTGAATGGAAAGAGGCTGTAATGGAAGAAATACGAGCTCTAAAAAACAATGGAACTTGGGATGTGGTAGATTTACCAAGAGACAAGAAGTCAATTGGGTGCAAATGGGTCTTTACTGTTAAGTATAAAGCCGATGGGACTATTGAACGATACAAGGCTCGCCTAGTTGCAAAAGGATTTACCCAGACATATGGGGTTGACTACACCGAGACATTTGCTCCAGTTGCAAAATTAAATACTATTCGAGTATTATTGTCATTAGCAGTAAATCTTGAATGGCCTCTCCAACAACTGGACATCAAAAATGCATTTCTCAATGGAGTATTAGACGAAGAGATTTTCATGACATTACCACCAGGTTTTTATGAAAGAGGAAAACAGAACATAGCATGCAAACTGAACAAATCACTTTATGGACTCAAACAGTCACCCCGAGCATGGTTTGATCGATTTGCGAGAGTGATAAAAGGACAAGGCTATCAGCAGGGTCAGTCAGATCACACAATATTTTTTAATCATTCCCAAGAAGGATTAAAAACAATTTTAATTGTTTATGTGGATGACATCATTTTGACAGGAGACAATTTGGTTGAGATTGAAAGATTGAAAAAGGTCATTGCTACGGAGTTTGAAGTTAGAGATTTGGGGCAGGTGCATTATTTTTTAGGGATGGAAATTGCCAGATCAAAAGAAGGTATAAGCGTTTCACAAAGAAAGTATGTTCTAGACCTTCTAAAAGAAACTGGTATGCTCGGGTGCAAACCGAGTGACACTCCAATTGAAACTGGAAAGAAAACAAGAGTTGAGGAGAAACCAGTAGAAAAGGAGAGGTATCAAAGATTGGTGGGAAGATTAATTTATTTATCTCATACAAGGCCTGATATTGCGTTTGCTGTAAGTGTGGTGAGTCAATATATGCATGCTCCAAAAGAAAACCACTTAGAAGCAGTATACAGGATTCTTAGATATTTAAAAGGGTCTCCTGGCAAAGGACTCTTCTTTAAAAAAACAAGACATAGAAGAATAGAAGTTTTTTCAGATGCTGATTGGGCAGGTTCGATTGACGACAGAAAGTCTACTACTGGGTATTGTACCTTCATTTGGGGCAACCTTGTTACATGGAGAAGTAAAAAACAAAATGTAGTAGCCAGAAGTAGTGCTGAGGCAGAATTTCGGGCAGTTGCACAAGGTATTTGTGAAGGGTTGTGGTTAAAGAAACTTTTAGAAGAACTACGGGTAGAAACTGAGACCCCTCTCAAGGTATACTGTGACAACAAGGCTGCTATTAGTATTTCTCTTAATCCAGTTCAACATGATCGAACCAAGCATGTCGAAGTTGACAGACATTTTATAAAAGAGAAGGTTGAGAATGGCATTATATGTATGACCTATGTTCCTACACAAGAGCAGATTGCAGATATATTCACCAAAGGACTTTCACGTAAGAGTTTCGAGGATTTTATAAGCAAGTTGGACATGATTAACATCTATGAACCAACTTGAGGGGGAGTGTTGAAACCTCAAGATTTTAGGAATATTTGAAATTCAAAAATTAGTTTAGATAGGATATATTTTGTTATTATTTGTAAATATCAGTTAGGATTTTATTCTTGATTTTATTTCTTTTTCTGATCTTGTAAAACTCTATTTAAGTTGTGCTTTGTACGTATCATATACGACTAAGAAAAATACAATAAAATAAATTGTTTTATTCCATATTTAGGCACAAACCTGGAACACCAGTAGAAGGCAGGGTGGCCATTCCAGGTGGTGCCATGTCAAAACCACTTGTCCGCTTGCTGTACAAATATATAAAGTTTCAGCAAGATTATAAGAGATACATGCTGCTTTCAAAAAAACATATCAAGCAGAGCATATCATTCATTACCAGCATACCATATCTCAAGAGTAAAACTACTTGATGTAGTAGATTAACCTTATGAGTTTTACAGTTTAGAGTAGTTATTGTTTGAGGTTGTTTATTAGCATCATTTAGGAGAGTTTAAGTTGTTTACTATCGTTTCTTTCCTATTCTGTTATTTCTTATTTTGCTGTTTAGTGTGATGTGTCTAGTTGGCCACAAAACTCGTGTTTTGAGTTACAACCTTTTGGTGTGTAAAGAAACAGGCTAATGAAAGATAATTTGGTGTGAGCTTCTGCTCAGTTATTTTCCTTTATTTTCTCACTGGATTGGACCGAAGTTGTCCATTTCCATTCAAGAGTTCACAAGCTCTTGATTCTTCTCTGTGCTCCTACACCACTGCGTGATATAAAACAAGAAAATACAGACTGAAACATAGGATCCAACCTCACCAAATTGAGGTTGAAATGCAAAAGATCAACACCCCGACAAAAATGGGTGGGTTGGGGCAAGCTGGTAACGTGATTCAAAAAGAAAGAGTAAAAAATTGTTCTTGATTAAATGTGGCAATGAGGATTTTTTATTATTTTATTTGATATGTGGCATGAAGATATACATATATATATATATACACACGCATACATACATACATATTGGAAATACTTGTGTAGTGAAAATCCAAGACTTAGCAAAACGTGTGGCATGAAGATATATATATGGGAAATACTTGTGTAGTGAAAATCCAAGACTTAGCAAAACATTTTCTTCTTATGTCACCTTTTAGTACGGGCATGGGAAGGAGAGGGTGATCTAGACTGGTTACTAGATCTGTGCCCCGGGGGAGAAAGGGATCTTTGTCTATGTCTTCTTTCTCTATCTTGCTTATAATCACCATGCCTGAAAAATAAAATAATAGGAGGGGGAAATTCACAATAAACACACATAAAAAAAATATAAAAATAATAATTTACAGACCAAAATGGAGATAAAAATAGGCTCATGGATAACAAAAACAGTAAAGAAACACAATCCAACATTTTGAAAACTTTAAGGGCAAGAACCTGCTTCAAAAGTAAAAGGATATGCGACGAACCTATCTCGGCCTTGATGACGCTCATAGACCTCAGGTTTATCCCTTTCTCTTTCAACTCTTGAACTTCTTCCGTTGTAACCCCTTTGATAAAGGCCTCTATTATATCCTCTATCTTTGTCTGCGTCCCTAGTCCTTGAACTCTTGTGGTATGATCCGTGCAAATTGTGCTAGGACGATTAGAAAGCACTCAGTAATTTGACCACTTCCAAGATTCACAAACAAACTACTTCAACGAAAACGTCAACCAATTACGACAATCCACCGTCGTATCAACATGCAATACTAATTATGAAATGGAAACTCATTTTATATTTTGTTCCAATCACAGTCTCGCTGTAAATATAAGATGGCCTTAAAAAAGCCTCAATGACTAGAAGTACAGTGACATCATTCCCACAAAAAACTGCATTAACATTAATCCAAAGAGAATCATCATAAATTCAAAAAATACAATAAAATAGTTTTAAAAAAAATGTAGAATATAATATCATAAAAGGGCAAAAAAAGAGTCAAACTTAACCAACAAAACTGTCAAAAATGTTGAATTATATATTTGTGCAAAATGATTGAAACCTTGCGGTGCGAGTCACGATCATCGAGGGCGTCATCGGGAGATGAGCCGCCTCCATTATCAGCTAATTTACTCCGACGAGAGGCGTATTCATCGCGCTTGCTATCATAATCTGACATCGAGCTTGAAGTAAAACCCTAACCCTGTTTGCGAAGGAGGAAGCTGACTGAGGAATTACAAGCTCCGATGCGTGTAAAAAAGTGAGCTCGTTGCGTCTTGGCTGAAAATATATTTTGTTATTTCTCTCGATGGTGGGTAAAGTGGATTTTTATTTATTTATTTATTGAAATGGTAGGAAGAGTAAGATGGTGATAAATACATATAATAAACTAATATATAAAAAATAAAAAATAATCATGCCATTTTTAATAAAATTGTATTTTAAGACTGTATTTATTTTTAAAAATACCATGAATTCGTTACTGATAAAAAAATTGTAAAAATTTATTTTATAAAAATACTGAATTTTTGTTACTTTTATTACAGGGACAATAAAAATTTAATATTTTTACGAAATAAATTTTTACTATCTTGTTTTTTTTTTCTTTTTAAAACTCTAAAATCTCCTAATTTTTATTAATAAAAATAAAACAACTCACACACTCGAATTTCTGATAGAGAAATTTAAAATTTTATCACTTAAATTACAAAAGATTTTTAAAAATGATGAACCTAAATAAATATAAATTTAGAGTATATTTTGTCAAAAATATTGTATTTTACCGTCCTTTCACTTATGAAAAAAAAAAGTTTAAAAATTAAAAGAAAAAAATACAGAGTTTTCGATATTTAAAATTAACTCTTTCATAAAATATATCCCTCCTTATACTATTAATTAGTTAAATGTACGTGCAAAACAGTATTATATTTTCCTTATTTTTATTTAATTTTTTGGTTTAATATTTTAATGAATAAAATATTATAAAATAATTGACTAAAAAATGAGTTATATTATATATTTAAATGTTAGTGTTTCAATTAAAATAACTATTTATTATTATTTTAATAAATAATATACTAAAAATTAACTAAGTAAAAAAAGAAAAATTAATAAAATAAGAAAATATATTGAATGTTTTTAACTTGTTATAAAAATACATATAAATTAAAAATAACATAAATTTGATATAATTAAAGATCGATATATAAATTAATTAAAATAACTAAAATATAATTTTATAAATTTAATTATTTAAAAAAATTTAAATTCCATCAAACTAAAATTAAAAAAAAAAAAATTGATTTAGGTGTTTGGTACTTCATAAATCCTAATAATTCTCATAATTTTTCAAAAAATAGGCTTAAATTTAATTTATTCTTACCAAACAAATAATTGAATTTTTTTTTTGTTTCCAGGTGCAACATTTAAGGATTTGCAAAAATTGAAAATTTTAATCTACGTTCAATGGATTACACATACCAAGAAAAATATTTTATTTTGGTTCGACCCGTAATTATATATGAAATAGTTGATGGTATAAATTTAGAAATATTTTTTTTTTTATCCGTTGGAATGAAGAGATAATTTAGAGCTTATAATTGTAAATTATATCTTTTATGGTAATGGTAAACCAATTCGGGGAATTACTGACACAAATATTTAATTAATTTGGACTTGTTTAATGTTGAATTGGAACTAAAACAAAAAAAAAAAAGTCCACGTGACTCATTTTAAAAAGAGTAAATTAATTATTTTAGTGTTTAATGAAATAAAATTATTTTAATCTCTAAGAAAAAAGTTATTTTGAAAAAATAAATTTTACAAAAAAATGATTTTAGTATAAAAATATTTTTATTATATGAGATAAAAATGATTTTGTAAAAAGGTAGTTTTGGGGTTATAGTAATTTGTATAAATAAATTGAATGAAATTTTTTGCAAATTAAATTAAATAATTTTGTTATATTTAATATTATAAATAAATAAATTGTACAATATGTTAAATGTCAAATTTTTAATTTTGATTTGCTGATAAAAGACTTTAAAAAAAATATAACTCTGTTAAAAGACAAATTTTAATTTTATTAAAGTATGATTATAAATGTATATTAATAGAATAATATATACTTATTTATAATTAAAATAAGTTGTTGAATAATATTGTAATAAATTTATTATCTGCATATTTGTATTTATATAATAGGAATAAGATGCATAGAAATAAATTCATGTTAAATGATTTGTTTAGCTAATTTTAATTTTAATATTACAAAAATTTATTTTTTCTATATTATAAAAAAAATTATATGTAGACTATATAAAAAATATATATAATTTTTATATTATAAAAAATATATATGTACATCAACTAAAAAAGTTTTAAAAAAAATCTATATCATATAATTAATTAAAAAAAAACATTTTTATCATAGTTTAAGTGGTCCATCCTATTAGATAGACTCATACATTTAATATTTAGAATAAATTATAAATGACATTCTTAATCTGCAAACATTTTTATAAGTTAGCTCGCATGCTATATGATAGGCTTGTTGCCTCTCATATCTCAATTTTATTTGTTGTATACTTTTTATATTGCTTGCAACCAAAAAAAAAAAATAAACAAACCTAGTTTTATTTAAAAAGAAGCTTGTTGCCTCTCTAGCCCAATTTTATTTATTTTGTAATTTTTTATTTGCTTTTTATATTGCTTTCAACCAATTTTTTTCTTTTCAAGAGTTTTATTTAAATTTACTCACCCATTATTATTTTTTATTTCAAAGAAAATAAGTTAGAGAGTAAAACTAATCTACAGAGAATTAAACACATGAAAGCAACAGATGCACTGTGATGAGGGCGAAGTCGGCACTATTATTAGCGATTTTTGTCTCCGGTATTACCTTAACGTCGATTGATTTATCCACGTACAACATTAATTCTTTCGTCATTATTGACTCCCGGTGTCATGAACGAGGGTGGAAAAAACAATACTGCTTCATCAACGATTTTTGTCCTCAGCATCTTCATTATCGTTGATAGTTAAGTCTATAACATGAGCAACTTTATTGACTGTCGATGTCAAAAACTTAGAAGAAAAGCTACAAAATTGATAAATCCATGGAAGTCAAACTTTGCTACTTCATCAGCAACAACCAAAGCTCCTGACCCATGAGATGATAAAATGAAAATTAAGGGAGAGAGGGTGGGAGGGAGGAATGAAGGGAGCAGGAGATGAAGCAGCTATGCATTACAACTCAACTAAGAATCAAAAAGAGGATGAAGCATTACAAACTTATCTTATCGATTGGTAAAATTGAAAATTTGGAATTAAATACAAATTGTGGGTCATAATAAAATGTAAACAATACATAGGGTCTTTATCAACCTATTTTCCTTTAATTTATGAAATTTTATATTGCATATATATTGTAAAATATATCTAAATTATTGGTTTATATATTGTTGAATGGTTCCTTATCAAAATATTTATTTTGTTTTTAAATAATATATAGATGAGATTATTTTTTCTAAAAGATCTAATAGTCCAAAAAATAAAGGTGTTAATTCACACCTAATTACATGGTTAAATTAAGACTCAAGTGAGTTCTTAGGTGTTCGTTATTGATATGTATGTTTGAAAATTAAATAAAAAATTATGAGTTTTGAGTAAAATTAAAAGGAAAAAGCATTTACGTGGTTGTTGAATTTAAGTTTTTAAGATACTTTAGTTCATAAATTTTCAACTTATACATTTTAGTTCTTATATTTTACTAATTTATAATTTTTTATGCAAAAAAAAGGGACACTTTAATTATTTTAAGAACTAAAATGTAACACTTTAGTTCTTAAATTTTAAAAATTTTGGACTAAAGTATCTCATATTAATAAACTTTAAAGATTAAAATTTATTAATTAAAAATTTAGATATTGAAGTGTCTACATACTCAATAACTTTGTTGTCACCCCACCTATTTGATTTTTTTTTCAAAAGATGTAAAACTTTGGACAAAATAAATACTTTTAAAATTTGTAATCACCTATATTTTTGTTAAAAATAGACTATAAGCTCAAAATTTTCATATTAAATATTATTTAAATTAAACTACAATTAATTAATCTAATTTAATATTAAGTTTTAATTAATTAAATCTCATTGGTATTATTAAGGTTTTTTTTTTTTTAAATAAAACATTATTTTATGTAATTTTTCATATTTGAAACTAGCAATCTACTTAAGCGTATGAAAGACACTAATAGTCAATACCTTTGAGAAAAATAATAGATTAATTTTATAGCTTTTAATTTGAGCTCTTTAAGGCCATATATTTATAAAATATGCATTTTAATATTATATATTTATAAAAAATATATTTTAATTTTATACTTTTATTGTAAAATGTGCTTTTTAGTAGTAGTTTTTTTATAACAAAAGTATACTATTATAAAATTATTGAATTAAATTATTATAGTTGAAAATAATATGATTAAATTGTTCGTTAAAGCTATAAAATTGCTAGTAACTTACAAGTTGTTAAATATTACATAATTGCATGAGAAAATTGATTTTTAAACTTGTAAGATGTTACACAATTGCATTAAAAAATTGATTTTTAATTGAAGCTCATTATAATTGAACTTGTATATATATTAAAAATTTATTATCAACAATGGTAAAATTAAATAAAAAATTTAGCAAAAAACATTTTAAGCAAAACTTTATAACAAAGTATATTAATTGATATTTATTAACAATTAAATTAATTAATCAATATTCATTAAATAATAAATAAATTATTCTTTTAATTATTCAATATTTTATTATACTCAAAAGAATAACTCTGTTGCTTGTCAGTTGCATACAAAAGGTAAAAGCTTGAAATTTTATCAAATATTATTTGATAAACAAAAATGATAGTATGAAGCCTCTGTGCTTCACATAATTTTTTTATAAAAAAAACAATATGCTAAATTAGAAAAGAATAATGTTATTTGCAATAAACTATTTACACTAAAATTGAATTTATTGTGAAATTGAAGATGATGAATATTAAAATAATTGTAGAATACTCATTAATAAATATTTAATTATATCATAACCTGTACAATATATTGATGCATGCATATAAAAATTATTTATATTAAACAAAATCTTTATCAATTTATTGTTTTATTCATCTTTCTTTTTCACCTAGAGGTTGTCATAAATACAAATCGCTTAATATCTTCCAAGAAAATAAGCTGAAAATCTCCACTCTAGTTATAGTTTAATACAAAAATCCATATATAAATAACTAATTGAGAATCATAATATATCCGGGGCCGGATCTGTTCACGTTGGATGAGTAGCACGTGCCCCATCTCAATTTTCGATAAATAAAATTTTAGATATAATATTTATAAAATTATAGATAATTATATATACAAAATATTATTATGCCCCACCTAACTTTCAAATTTTAGATTTAATATTCAATAACTCAATATAAACTTAATAATTTGCACATATTTTTACTAAAATAAGATACATATAATATATATTTTTAATTAAAAATAATTAATTATTAAAAAGTGTCAAATATTATTTTTTATTGCATATGTGGTGCCCCTCCTGAATATAAATTCTAAATCCGCCACTGAATATATCGAGATCATTTTGGAAAAAAAAAAAATCATACGATCATCTCATATAAAACATGTATCATATGAGAAGAAGATTTACCAAAAAAATGAGAAGACAAAATTGAAAGAAGAAAAAAATATACATCTAGTTAATTTAAAATAACAAAAATATCACATTTGTATTTGAACTAAGCGTGTGTAGGCTAGTATTTGGGTGATATTTTTGTGTGTTTTGGGGAGTTCGTTTTGTTGTTTTTCTTCTATAAAGAGAGAGAGAGATAAAAAAGAAGGAAAAATAATGCTATGGCACTGGGGACATTGAAAGTCACTATCACCTATGCAATTCAGATCAAGAAAGGAAGATGTACTTGTCTTTCAAATGTCCTAATGCTAGTCAAGTTGTTGTTGCTACTCAACTGACCTATTTATTATTGCTAGTTAACTGGCCATTGAAAGCACTTGTTTTCCAACGTAGTTAGCAACTACATATCAGCCAATCTAACTGAATTTCAATTATGGAAAGCTTTCATATTTTACAACAATAATTTTGCAATTACTAATAAAAAATTTGATTTTATTTTTTCGAAGTATTCATCACACGTCAATACATATATTTTAAAGCATATGATAACTGTTGGTTCAAAAAATGAAGTGAACGTCCCCTAAGTAGTCATCACACATGTTGCATATAAGAAGACGCAATGTAAAGAGTGGACTTTAAGATGTAATGTCCAGTGGACTACACATGATGTGTGGATATTAACAAGCTTTTTATAACTAATCAATTTTTCCAAATCTGGAATGTTTCGACAATAAATGGTAAGGTTTAAAATTAATAAATACATGTAAGTGTCACAATTTAATTTTTTTTATATTGACAGAAATAATTTACTTTATAATTATAATTTTATTTAATAATAATAATAATAAAAATATAAAAAATAATTTATATACTTAGTAAGTGATCATTCAAATTTATAATTTAATTAAGAAAAATATCGTAAGATTATTAGATGAATTATATATAAAAATTATTCATATATTTTTATTGTATTAATAATAAAAATAATTGTAATAATATGTATAAAAATACTTTATTATTATAATACATAATTGGCACTGATAATATCTATGATTTTTAATTTTAATTATTTTTAAAAATTTATTAATTGTTCAAAGATCATTGTTACAAAAAATATATGTGAATTATTTATTAAATATAAAATTATTAGGTAGAATAATAAAGTAATTATAGTAATAGAGAGTAAGATAATTGCTAGCAAACTTTTTCATATAATTTCTCACTTTTTTATTGCAGTTTATTATTTATTTAAAAAAAAAATTAAATTAAATATATTTGAATATACATTAATAAATAAAGTGGAAGTTTATGGAGGGGGTGTGTGTATATATATATATAACTCATACAGCATTGAACAATGCATTGTTACATTTTAGATTGATGTAAGAGTTTCCGTTAAAAAAGTAACAGAAAAAAGTCTATAAATACTTTCACTTAATTTGCCAAATTATTCAGATCCCAAAGATATCTAACTCTGTAAAAAAAAAAAAAAGGTATCTAACTTTTCCCTAATTTTCTGAATTCGAATTCATCCGGTGCATGGCAGTGAGGAGTTTGTTGGAGCATGAAGTATCTGACCTATGCCTTGGAAAGCCGGCGCTTAAGTCAATTCCCGTTTCTGCCACCGTCGGCCAAGCCTTATCGGCGCTGAAGAGGCTCGGCAAGAGCTGTTTGAGCGTGTGGCACTGTGACCACTTGAAGGATATTGCTATTGATTTTGATGATTGTCGATGTGTAGGAAAGGTTTGCATGGTCGATGTGATCTGTTTTCTTTGCAAAGAAGATAATCTTGCTTGTCCTGCTACTGCTCTTCAAGCTCCGGTTACTGTTCTGATCTCGAAATTTCCTGGGCTTGTTAGGCATTTGGAGCCTAACTCGAGGTTAGTTTACATTTATGAGAATTATAGTGGTTTCGGAGCACAGTTGTGTTGATTTTACATTGTATTTATTTGATTTGATTTGTTTTTATATTCTTCTCATATATATGTTTTTAATTTAGAATTTTCTTTTAAATTTGAGTTGCTTTCGAGGCTGCTGTCTTGATTCTTGATTTTCCTGATTTTTTTCTTCAAGAAATGATATATTCTGTTGCTACAATATGAGGTTTTCTAGGGTGGATTGAATTTGAATTCATGATTATTGTTTCTAACCTGCTTTGAGGATGAACTTTTCCCCATCTCTGAAATGAATTTTATCGAAACACACAACTTTGATTCGTCTTCATCTAATACAATTTATGGATTTTAAATTTTCTTAGGCCAAAAATACTAAGAAAACATAAATTTGAACTCACTTTTACACTCTCATTAATAAACATGGCAAAATTATTTTAAAAAATATAAAATTTTAATTTTCTAGATAATTTTGAAATGTGCCGTAGTATGTTAAAGCGGGTGCGTGTAAATTTATGTAAGTAGCATTCCTCTTAGAACTTTTATCGGAAAACAAAATCCGACGTTGAATTGAAGCAAATTTTTTTTTTTTTTTTTGGAAAATTGCCCGAGATGATCTCGAAGGCTTCTACTCTAACGCCCGAGGGCACAGGTTATTTAAGAACCCCAAGCATAGAGCTCTCCCGATCTTCGAGCAACCAGAGGCGTCAAGATTGCTTTAATTTTTTTGACAACTTTACTACTTTTAAACACATTAAAAAAAATAATTTTTGAACACACCTTCAAAAGCACCCGATGGCAGAGAATAGATGCTACGCCCCCAAGTAAATTTTACTCCCGAACATTTTGAATCCCTGTGAAGTTTTCCAAAAGCACAAAAGTCAACTTGCTTCGGGGAAGTATGCTAAGTTTTCAATACTCAAATGAATTTCATCATTCAACATGTTTTCTGATTTAAGTATAAATTAACTAGTGGTCCAACATGGAAAGTAGTGTAGCACGGTGTAAAAAGAAAATTGTTCTTTATTTCTAAGAATTGAATTGCATTTGATATGAATTATTTTATAATGGGTTAATTATAAATTTGTCCCTCAAGATTTTCTGAAACCACAAACAGAAACCTCACATGTTTTAAAAATAACAACTATTTTCTTGTCACTGCTTTTTCATTTTATAAGTATTTGCAAGAAAATCAACAAAGATAATTAAATTCAAGAGAGTATATTGTAATAAGACAATAATAAAAGGGGTGCAATTGCCTATTTTTCATACTTGGGAAGGTGGTTTTGCAATTTTTGAAAACATCATGGTGTTTTGTAGTACCTTTCCAGGTCCAATTGAGGGTTGGCCTTGATGGTTATATATTCATAAACCTCAAAATCCTTTTATTATCTTTATTGAAACAAAATACTCCATCATTTTTAATTGTTTTATTTTGTTCGGTTAATTTCATACCTGGTGATGACTGCATCTAGAATTTGTGTTTTTATTGCGATTTTGCAGATTAGTGGATGCCATAGACGTCATTCTGGAAGGAGCACATAATGTTGTGATCCCAATTCAAACACGAAACTCTACAATTCCACGAAAGAGGCTCCTTCAGAAAGATCCCTCCTCAAACTCCACACTGCACAAAAACAACCTCGAGTACTGCTGGCTCACTCGAGAAGACATTATCCGTTACCTCCTCAATTGCATTGGTCTCTTCTCTCCCACTCCAGTCAGCCCCATCAACTCTCTCAACATCATTGACTCGCGTAACATCCTTGCTGTCCACTTTTACGATCCTGCATCCTCTGCTTTGCCTCTTGTCTCTCAGTCTCTCATTGATCAATCCTCAGTTGCCATTGTTGATGCCGAGGGCAAGTTAGTTGGAGAAATCTCACCCGTCATACTCAGTTCTTGCGATGAGACAGTGGCTGCAGCAATATCAACACTGTCAGCTGGTGATCTCATGACCTACATTGACTGTGGTGATCCACCAGAGGAACTATTGCAGCTTGTGAAAGACAATTTGGAAAAGCAAAATCATGGGGCTTTTCTGGATTTGATGGAAGAAGACACCTCAATGGTGACTTCTTCCCCTTCCTCATGCTCAACTTCATCAGATGAAGAGTTTGGTTTTGGAAGGAATGCTAAGTTTGGTGGGTATTCTGCTAGGTTTACAAGGAGGCTATCAGAGCCCATTGTGTGCTATCCATGGAGCTCGTTGGTGGCTGTCATGGTTCAAGCCCTTGCACACCGTGTGAGTTATGTGTGGGTAGTTGAAGCAGATGGGACTTTGTCTGGCATTGTTACATATGCTGCTATGTTGGAAGTTTTCCGGGATCGCATGAGATCAATGGCATAGACATTAAGGAATCAAGTTCCTAAGAGGAGCCTTACCAAGCAAATGCCAAAGTCGGAGGAAATGTGTACTCACAAAATTGTACTGTTTAGTATTATTTTCTTTTTTCTTTTTTCGTTTTTGCTTGAGAACAATTTTGTCCACAAAATATGGTCTAATGATGATAACATGCTGAAGGGAAGGTTTGCTCGATTCATATTAGTCTATAACTATGAAAGTCAAACGTGTCTCGTGTGTGTGAATGCACATAAATTTTTTGACGACAATTTATGTGAAGAGTGGTACTAGAAAATTGAAACACAATTCAAACCTTAAACAGAACTGGTGGAACTGGAAACCATAGTGAAAGGCTTAGCTCCCTTCCTGCTCTGAGGTGGTGGAAAAAAGTATGGTCCCTCTATATGTACACTACTTTTTATTTTTTATCCTTAATTTATATTCAAAACTGAACTTGTAGGTATTAAAAAATGAAACTTATTTTAACACATGTTCAATAGTATATTCACGATCCAAAATTTTATTGGAGACATAGGTTTCTCGGTGGTTCAGCAGCCTTTGACGGCTGCAACTATTAAAATAATATTTTTGAACATGTATTTAAAAGTAGTGAGAGGACAATGAAAACTTCATTTTAAGGTTCCTTTCATGCAATTATAAAAATAATATTTTTGAACATGTATTTAAAAGTAGTGAGAGGACAATGAAAACTTCATTTTAAGGTTCATTTCATGCAATATTTCGTTCGGAGTGTTAACACTGATGTTTTATTGTCTCTAGGCAAATAAGGCCTCAGTACCATATCTATTATCCAGGAATGCCACTGGTAATATTGTAGCAATAATGGTTCGCCTAAGTTGGGCAATGTATCCCCTCTCTGTGCAGAACTCTTGGAGGTTTTTAACGGAATAAAAAAGTCAATTTTTTTTTTTAACCAAGCAATTAGCATTCTATACCATACAATGACATTTTCCCCTTTCTTTATTGAAAATACAGAGAGGCCAAAATAGTGAAACAGTTAAGCAATAAAAGGGTAATGGAATTCCCAATACAAACTTATTAATAGTTACAGGGACTTAAGAGGAGGGAAGCAAAAGAAACAGAATAAGATATATTAACTTTTGTTGTGCCTTCACCATTACATGTCAGTTTTGGTAATCTTGGAAGCAAATGGTTGGTTAGCTCCAACAAATAGTTAGTGTTGTATTTGATGCTTTGGAAGTGGAAGCCTAACTTCGGCATATTCATCATCACTATCATAGTCTTGGTTTGGCAATAAAGACCTTAATACCATTGCCACTATGATTGAAAGTCCCTGCAATAAAGTTTAGCCATTGTAACTTGGGTGGGTCTATATGTGTAGACTTTGTAAAAGCTTGACGGGGAACTTACGTATTTTTCAGGTATCTAACACTATTGTTGTCCGGATCCTAAGGTCTTATTGTGTTTATGTCGAAAGCTGTTTTAGTCAAAAGTGATTTGAAAATAAACTACTTTGAGAATGAAGCACATATTCTTTGCCACAGGAAACATAAAATGTATTTTTTCATGATAATAACAAGGGGGTGCTATAGAAGAAGTACCCGTGCTAAAACGATCAATAAGCATTCCATTTAAACGTCTCACTATTGGACTTCACATAATCTTCAAAATCCTTGAACCTCCCAGTTGGATCATTAGGCAAAAAAATTGAATGTGAAATAAGAAGATTGAGCTTTTAAAGGCAATTATATTATACATATAATATATACCTTCTCCCAATCAGAATTTAAGAGTATATCTGCAGCAATTACAGCCTCCAATAGAAGAAGGGAAAATAAGCAATGTTTTAAAATCACTTTTGAGACTTTATTGAAAACTCCTTTTAAGAGAAAAAACAATTAAACAAACCATAATAATAACAACAACAACAAACAACTGAGGATAGCAGCAACCATTGGCAACAGTTGCAGCTATATGGCCCAGACATCTTATTGCACAGAAGATAACATCAGTTCCAAGGAAAGTAAATATGAACCAGAGATTTTTAATATGAAATTTTATATTTTATATTTTATTTTTTTATTTCTTTCTTTCTTTCTTTCTTTTTTTCTTTTCTGAATATTAATATTTAATAATACCAAGATGGAGGAAATTGTAGTTCATATTATTATGAAAAGTGACAGGTTTAATTTAAGGAAATTAAAAAAAAAAAAAATTTGTTACCAAGGAGTAGTAGAGTTTAAAACCATGAAATGAAGAGTCATCCAAATCCCTGAGCCAAACTCTGAGCATTCAAAGACCATAGAAAAATCATTGAAATGCCAAATGTCAAGTTCACAACTTTGAGAAATAATTTTAAGCAGGTTCTACAAACAGAGGCCATTGATTCCAAACCTATGATACATGGACTAACAATACATCATCGAAGGTATCTGAGCCGGTATAGAAATTAAATAAATTTTAAAATTAAATTTATTTAATTTAATACAACAAAATAAATAAATTATTTTAAATATTATTAAAAATAATAACATAATTAATACTCTAATTAAAAAAAATTAAAAAAATTAATATGAAAAAGGTAAAATGAATCTAACAATTAAAATAAATTATAATTAAACTAATAAAATTTTATAAATAATAAATTATTTTTGTAAAATCTTACAAATATTTAATAAAGATTTATAAAATCTTACATAGTTAAAAAAAAATAAAATAGGGGATTAATAGTGTTACTTTTACAAAAAAAAAAAAAAAAAAAGACTAAAATAATGCAAAATACAAGTAACAAACTACAATGCCCATTTTTATATATAAAAAAGGGACTATTATAATCCCCTAAAAAAATACCATGCAAAGATATCGGATGTGTTATTTAAGTATAGACATTTTTTTTTAAATATTGCACATTTTATTAATTTAAAATATCATATAATCACTTATTTTAATAATAATAAATAATTTATTTCTTGATTCGATGAAGAAGCACAACTAAATGATATACATAAAGAAAATATATGTTAATAAAGTTTAATTTAATTTAATTTATTATTATTTAAAAAACGAAAATTTGTAATAAAGTATGATACTACTTGCAAGATATACCAGCTGATAATACACTCATTCCACTCGAGTTTTTCTCATTGTCTCGAAAGTAAAATTAAATAAACGTCCCAAAAGGCGTGACCTATAGGGAAAAACATGTTGGTTGCTTGTGAAACTCGGTTAATATACAACATTTCAACCGTTTGACTTTGGAGTCGTCACCCTTTTATCGAACCGTAAGACCCCCACTAAATGTTCCCAAAGCTGGTCCTTTTTTTACTTTGCAAGAGTGGACTCTAATAGAATGGTTATAGATCAAAATTTTTTTGGTACATTTAATGAATAACTTTACCAATATGACATTATTTAAATAATAATAATAATAATAAATAAATAAATAAGTTAATGTTTACACTATCAACCTGAATAATAGAAGACATTAAGTACTAATGCAATTATAGAGTAAGAAGATTGAAAATCAAACAATGAAGCTATAATCAAAAGCATGTAATTAAACAGAAAGGCAAGAATAAAAACCAGCACTTCTCGTATCTATGTTTGTATGTTAATGACTATTTAACATTCCATTTAAATCATCCTAAGCTTTCTCCTTTCAAGAGGTCCATGTATCAAAAATTTGAAAATGACGAAAAATAAAATGATTAAAATTTATTTAAAATAACTAAAGTATTCATAAATATAACAATAAGATTATTAAATTGTACTAGTTTAAAACAATGTGACTAACGTTTGTAAAAGTAAAATGAGTTCATGTACATTTTATCTTAGAGAAATGTTATTATCATATAAATTTGCACTTGTATTAATTATAGTGTGATATATAGTTAAATTATATTAAAAAAAATGATTAATTTTTTTATTTTTAAAATTATTTAACCAAGGTGAGTTCAAATTTAAATGGAAAATTTATATATTTTTAATATTATTCCTTTTAACATGTAAGGTCAATCCACCTGTGGTATATGAATGTTTGCTCAGGGTAACAGTAAAAAGTCATCTTTTGGGACTTCATCTACTGTGTGATTGAAAATATAAACCTTCGTAATACTTTTCGGTATGATTCTTAACAGTATCCAAAATCTTTTTATAATAATAATTATATATTTTATTTTTCAAAAATAATACAATATCTCAGATGAAGTGCACTTGATTGTTTAGACAATGGGTGTTGAAAGGCAGGTCAATCTCAAATTCTCAACCAATGACCCATAAACCTTGGACAACTAATGATCAACTGTGATTCTGACGGGTCAATCTTGGCTAACTCTAAGCTATGTTAAGGAAAAATCTTAATTTCTGTTAAATTCTAAATAATCAGAATACAAAAAAGAATGAATGAGAGAGCTAAACTAAGCTCTTGAATGGTTATTATTTCTCTTGTATGTTAAACACTATATTCACACTCTATTTATACAAATACAACACCTAATACAACAAGAATAGTAAGCATAAATTAAGGAATAAAACAAGGCATAAAACAAGGAGTAAAAGGAGGAGTAAATGGAGGAGGAAAAGATTGAAAAGTAGGTTTGCCACTTTTATTTTCAACACTCCCCCTCAAGTTGGAGAGTGGATATCATGAACTCCTAACTTGGATCGTAGTATTTCAAATTGGTCTTTTCCCAATGCCTTTGTAAACACATCTGCCAATTGTGATCGAGTAGAAATATATGTAGGACGAATCATCCCTGTTTGTAATTTCTCTCGTACGATATGACAATCAATTTCAATGTGTTTTGTGCGCTCATGGAATACTGGATTTGCTGAGATGTACAAGGCTGCTTGATTATCACAAAATAGTGGCGTTGGTGCATTTTGTGGAACCTTTAGATCTTGCAATATATAGCGTAACCAAGTCAGTTCCAAACATGTGTTTGCCATGGATCGATACTCAGCTTCTGCGGATGATCTAGAAACATTGGTTTGTTTCTTAGATTTCCAAGATATGATAAAATCACCAAGAAAGATACAATACCCTGTAACTGATCTTCTTGTGGTAGGACAGCCTGCCCAATCTGAATCACAATAGGCTTTCAAGGAAAGATTGTTATTGCAAGAGAAGAACAAACCCTGACCAGGAGTGCTTTTGATGTATTTGAGTATTCGTAATGCAGCATTCCAATGAGGAATCCGAGGCTCATGTATAAACTGACTCAATGTTCAAACAGAATAGGTAATGTCGGGTCTTGTGACTGTGAGGTAAATCAACCTGCCAAGTAATCTTCTGTATTTAGTTGGATCGTTCAGTAGTTCTCCTTCTGTTGTGGTAAGCTTCAAGTTTTGTTCCATTGGAAATTCTACTGGGCGTGCACCAAGAAGCCCTGAGTCTTCTAAGATATCTAGGGCATATTTTCTTTGAGACATGAAGATACCTTTCTTTGTACGAGAGAATTCAATGCCTAAGAAATATTTCAAGTCTCCAAGATCTTTGATGCGGGAGCTTTTGAGGAGAAACTTTTTCAGATGTTCCATTTCTTGTAAATTGTTGCCTGTGAGAAGTATGTCATCAACATAAATAAGAATAGCAGTGAATGAATTACCACAAGCTTTGGTAAAAAGTGAATAATCTGCTTTGGATTGTTGATAACCAGCTTGCTGAATGGTATCTGAAAAAGTGGAAAACCAATTCCTGGAGGCTTGCTTGAGTCCGTAAAAAGATTTGTTGAGCCGACACACAGTATTCTCCCCCTGTCGGCGAAGACCGGGAGGTGGAGTCATATAGACCACTTCATTCAGATCACCATGGAGGAAAGCATTTTGCACATCAAGCTGGTGAATGTGCCAATGTCAGGAGGCAGCAACAGCCATCAAACATCGGAGAGTGGTCAATTTGGCTGTTGGAGAAAAGGTCTCGGTATAGTCAATACCTTCAACTTGAGTATAGCCTTTTGCGACAAGACGAGCTTTGTACCGCTCGATAGTGCCATCAGATTGATATTTAATTTTGTAAACCCATTTGCAACCAATGGGTTTATGACCAGCAGGAAGAGGGACCAGGCTCCAGGTGTTGTTTTGTTGTAATGCTTCTAATTCTGTGTTCATTGCTTGTTGCCAATGTGGATCGAGGATAGCTTGAGCATAAGAGGTAGGCTCAGTGTGGATTGAAATGTTAGCTAAAAATGCACAATGGGCAGAAGAAATGCGAGAGTATGAAATAAATTTGGAAATAGGGTATCGAGTACCTGATGTAGAACTTGAAGACAAGGCTGATTGATTGGCTTGCGCAAGTATGTAGTCTTTATGCCATGTCGGAGGTTTCTTCGGCCGAGTGGATTGTCGAACAGGCTGGATAGGAGAGGATGAAGAATCGGTAGGGTCTGATGTATGTGATTCAGTTGGTAACAAGGTATGAGGATTGGCCGGGTCAGAAGAGGAAGTAGAGGTAGGGGTGTTATGGGAGAAAGATGGAGATATGTCGGGATGTGACGGAGAGGGATGAGAGGAAGGTGTATTATGGGAAGTGGTAGAAGGGGTGGCACAGTGTAATCCCAATGACGAATCTCAGGAGGCGGAGGAAGAGATGTAGGAGGTGACAGTGAAGGAAAAGTAGTTTCATGAAATTTGACATCACGGCTAACAAAAAAAGAACCAGTTTCTAAGTCGTAAAGCTTGTAACCTTTTTGATCGCTGTGGTAGCCAACAAAGAGACAACGTTTAGCACGGGGGTCAAATTTGTGTGTAGGGTGAACAATGGTGGCATAACAAAGACAACCAAAAACCCTCAAATGAGCAAGAGATGGGGGGTGATTGTATAATCGTTCAAAAGGTGATTTGTTTGATAATAGTGGCGAAGGTAATCTGTTTATGAGGTAGGTTGCAGTGAGTATACATTCACCCCAAAATTGCAGTGGTAATTGAGATTGAAAAAGTAACCCCCGAGCTACAATGAGCAGATGACGATGCTTACGTTCAACAACTCCATTTTGTTGTGGAGTGTAAACACAAGTACGTTGATATTGAATGCCATGAGTTTGAAAGAAAGATTTTAAAGGGAAAAATTCTACACCATTGTCTACCCTGATGATTTTAACTGTGGCATGGAATTGTGTATGGGCATATGTAATAAAGGTTCGTAACAAGTGTTGGGTGTCAGATTTGTGTTGCATAAGAAATACCCAAGTACATCTGGTAAAATCATCTACTATGGTAAGAAAAAAACGTGCCCCTGAATGTGTTGAGACTTTGTGTGGACCCCAAATATCACAATGCAATAATTCAAAAGGAGCATGAGTTGACATAGAACTTGAAGGAAAAGGCAATCTAGTTTGTTTAGCTATGAGACAAATAGTACAATGATTGTCAAATGAAACATTAGGGGTAGGTAATAAAGGAGAAATTAACTTAAAACGAAGAGGTGATGGATGTCCAAGGCGCATGTGCCACAGATTGGATGAATGGGAAACTTGATGGGAAGCAGGCTTTTGAAGTGGTGACATGTAATAAAGACCGCCATGTTGCTTACCCGAGCCAATCATCTTCCCTGTCGCCAAGTCCTGCAAGATACAAAAGTTTGGAAATAAAAGAACACAACAGTTTAGAGTAGTGGTAAGCTTGCTTACAGACATTAAATTTAATTGAAAAGATGGAACACACAAAACATCGGTCAAGGTAATATCTTTGCTAAAAGGCATAGTGCCAGTGGAGGTGATAAGTGCGGAAGAACCAGTGGGCAAATTTACAGATGAAAGTGGAGTGGGCTTAGTGTGAGTGAAAAAAGTGGATTCTGATGTGATATGGTCTGTAGCTCCGCTATCCAAGATCCAAGGCTTAGTAAAAGCAGAATTAACTGAAACATTTGAAAATTCGGACAAACCTGCAGTATTTGCATAATGAGTGTCATTACCAGAGGTTGGGTTCATCATAGATAATACTTGAGCAAGCTGCTGAAGCTGATTGGTAGAAAATTCAGTTTGAGTGTGAGCTTGTGAAGAATCTGATGTAGAGGAGTTGTGCTGAGGTTGATTCTTTGGTTCCATTGCATTGGCAGCATGGTAGGAACTTGAGTAAGGAAAGTTGCATTGAGGTTGGTTCGATGAATTCCCTTGAGGTGGAAAGATGCTATTGCTCCCATTTTTGAACCTGCAACGATTTTCAAGATGCCCTCGTTTGTTACAATACTTACAATGAAATTTCAGAGTTCGACAATTGTCGATGGTATGTCCTTCTCTGTTGCAGTGCTCGCACCACTTGTTCTTCGGTTTGTGGGATGAATTTTGATGGCGACTTTGTAATGCAGCAGCAATGGAGAAATTTTCTGTGGGCTCTTGCATCATTCTTCTCTGAGTCTCGTCTTGGATGACCAGAGAGTAAGCCTGGCGAACATTTGGCAATGGTGACATCATGAGGATATTGGTACGAACAGTATTGAAGGTGTCATTGAGACCCATGAGAAACTGCATCATTCGAAATTCTTGTTTCCGCTCTTCATGAGCTTTCATCTGATTGCAAGTGGGTTCAGCTTCGTAGTTGTCTAGTTCATCCCAAAGGCCTTTGAGTTTGGTGAAGTAGGTTGTGACCGTCATGGTGCTTTGTGAAGTGGAAGCCAATGTTTTATGAATATGGTAGATTGCTGGTGCATTCTTTTGTGCAAATTGATCTCTGAAATCCTCCCACACTTGTTGAGCGGTCTTAGCGTGAGCAACTCCTTTGGCTAGGTCGTTTTCTACGGAGTAAGTGAACCATGATAGGATCAGACTGTTGCATTGATTCCATTGAGCAAACTCTAGTGGGTGAGTTGTTGGTGATGGTGCCTGGATGGAACCATCAATGAAGCCGATTTTGTTCTTGGCTGTAAGGGCATAAACGACGGATTTGCTCCATGATGAATAATTGTCGCCATTTAGCTTCATCGGAACGAGCATGTGGCCTGTGTGATTGGAATGATGAATGAAATATGGACTTGATGGATCCATGGTTGGACTTGTGGACTTGTGGACTTGTGGGCGTGTGGGCTTGTAAGGGTTTGTGGGCTTGGAAGAGCTGGTGGGCTTGTGGGTAATGGGCTTGATGGATCCATGGGTTTGAGTTTAAATGTGGTCTTGAAATAATGGGCTTGGGCTTAAATGTGGTTTTTTTTTTTTTTTTTTTGGGGCTGGATTTGGGCTTGTGGGTAATGGACTTGGGTTAGGGTAATAATGGGTGGGATGGGTTAGGTTTGTTTTTTTTTGTTATGATATATATATATATATATATATATATATATATATATATATATATATATATATATATATATATATATATATATATATATATAATGGAACTTAACAAATCAGAGAAGACACAAAGGTTGGAGGCGCGCGGCTTGGAGCGAAGCAAGGGGCTGGCGGCTGGAGCGAAGCAGGCGCGCTGGTGGCTGGCGGTTCGCGGCTGGAGCGAGTGGTGCTGGGCAGAGGACGGCGCTGATGGGTGGCGACAGCTGGTGTGTCGTTGACTGACGTTGGCTGTTCGTTGACGGCGCTGATGGGTGGCGTGGCTGGTGTGGCGCAGCTGCTGGTGGCGCTGGTGCGTCTGCTGGACGGCTGCTGATGGTAGCGCTGCTGGTGGCGCTTCTGGTCACGGCGGCGGTGGAGGCAGACTTCGAATGAATCTGGTATTTTTTTTTTTTGAAAAAAAAAAAAATTGATCTGATATTTAATCAAATGGAAATGGAATTATGGATTCTCTGAATTATGGATTTGAAGCAAATGGAATTGATGAAATGAAACTCTGAATTATGGATTTATGATCAAACAGAATAGATGAAATGAAACTCTGAATTATGGAATTGGAATGGAGAAATAAGTGTTTGTTTGTGTTTAGGATTGAAGCTGCTTTGATACCATGTTAAATTCTAAATAATCAGAATACAAAAAAGAATGAATGAGAGAGCTAAACTAAGCTCTTGAATGGTTATTATTTCTCTTGTATGGTAAACATTATATTCACACTCTATTTATACAAATACAACAAGAATAGTAAGCATAAATTAAGAAATAAAACAAGGCATAAAACAAGGAGTAAAAGGAGGAGTAAATGGAGGAAGAAAAGAGGGAAAAGTAGGTTTGCCACTTTTATTTTCAACAATTTCTTTCATAACTCAAGCAATTTTAATTGAAACCTATTTTCATAATCTAATGATATTTTTCTAACATAATCACAACTTATAATTACTCTAAAATTAAAGAGAAAATATAAAAATAACATAATTTTTTGATTTTTTTAGAATTAAACTTTTAATTATTAAAATATTTTATTTATATGGAAAAGGTTTATATGTTTTTTGTTTTATTATTTCAATAACAATATAATATTTTTAAAAAAAATTTAGAGTTATATAATAATACATTATTTTGTAAATAATTAAACTAATGTAAAAATAACATGTTAGTTAGTATATAAAATATATATATACTTTATAAGTTATGTATATATATTATATGTATATATTATGAATAATTAATATATTATTTTATAATAAATTTAATTATATATATAATGTAAATGTTATTTGAAGTTGGGAATAGAAAAACATTGCATTCAAAGAGGTTCATTATTTAAAGAGAGTCAAGCCAGAATATCCTTTATCATTAAAAAAATATATAAACCCTTGAAATAAAATATATTGTTATTTTATTGGAAAAGAAGAGTATCTTTTTTTTATTCAATCGGTTAAAGATTGAGATTCCTTTTCTTTGTAGATAGATTCGAAGAACTTGAAGAGGTTACCATAATGATTCCTTTTTTTATGGACAGATTCATCCAACTCTCAGCATCACAGCTCACGCATGTAACATCATTGATTGAGACATTATCCGGGTGAAATTAATTCAAAACTCAAAACAATATTATCAAATCGGTTAATTGAATAAAATTAAAAAATATATATGATGATGAAATAATTTTTTTTTGTGACTATTTATTAAAAAAAATTAATTAAATTATAATTTATTAGTTTATATATGCATTAAATTATAATAATTTTTTTTTATCAAATCACATATTAATATAATAGAAATCAAAAAAAAAAATCACATATATTAAAACCATATAATAACAATTTTAATTTTTAATTAAATAATTAATTTTATAATTTTTAATTTTTTATAAAAATAATAATAAATATGTTTGATAATAATTTATAAGAAAAAAATCAAAATTATTTCTAAGCTATTTAGTAATTTTTTTTATTTTTTGATATTTTTTAAAAATTTAAAAAATATTTTTTTAATAAATCTTAAACTTTTAATCATTTTTTACTAATTATACATTAAAAAAATGTAAGATTGATTTATTCGTTAAGAAAAAAAGTTCGTTCAAAATGAAAAAAAAAAAAAAAAAAAACTAGAAGCATCGCAATCGAATTCTCGACACTTGTTCGTCAAAAGATTGGATTGTGATCTGCTGTAGGAAACAAACAAGTTGTATTATCATTTCCCATCCGAGACAAATTTGCCAAATTGTAGAGGAACACTACAGATCCAATAAGACAGGAGAGCCCATTCATATTACAATTTACCTAATATAAGTGGTCCAGATGTAAACATGATTGGCTGTAATGTGGGTTCCATTTTCCACTTGTAGAGTTGTAGTCTAGAGTAGACCAGACCCTCATGAAATTTTATGAACCTCGTCGACCTCACACTAACATTTGTCAGCCTCCTTAAACTCAAGTCTCAGACTCAGAGAGTTACAGAGAGAGCAGTGAAGTATGGAGAATCTGATTCAATGGAGAATACTTCCTCTGTTTTCAATAGTAGCTTCTTTTCTGGTTTTTCTCTATGCTCGTGATTATTCCAAGGTCTCTCGCTGGACTTTTCCATCAATCTGAATTAATATTTATTGAGTTTTTTTTTTCACTCATAAAACTATTTTTTTTTTCTCAATTTCTTTGGCTAAACTCTAACCTCGGTCTGTTACTTTCTTGATGCTTTTAAGTTTTTTTTTTTAATATATATTTTATTATTATTATTTTAGGACTCTTAACTTATTATTGATTTTTTGTTTTCTTTCCTTTCTATGCAACAAAATAGAGAGGATAGATTGAAAATTTTAGAAAAAATAACAAAAATAACACCACTTAAAATATTTTCATAATTAAAAAAATAATTTATATATTATTTTTCTTTAAACATCCTTTCAATTGTTGAATATTATTTGGATGCTAGATTTATTATTATAAGTTTTTTGGGCATTAATTTTGGTAATTTTCCAAAATTTTATTCAGAGAGTAATCTGCATGTTGCTGCAATTTCGTTATGTACTGATTATTCCCCTTATTTTTCTATAAATATGATTATTTCTTTTTTATTTATTTCATAATTTAGTCTAATTAAGTGTGACGATTGAATTTGAAGTTCCAAAAAACTATCATTATATCATATGTAGGAAATTTGGCATTTCAGGGGAAAAAAAATTTATAATACATATATAAAGGGAAATTTGATAAAGAAATATAACAGCTTGATTTTCATGAAACCAATTTGCTCAAAGTCTTTATGATAAGTTGTTATTTCAAAAGACTATGTTATTGGTATTAAGAAGAATGGAACTCAAGAGACAATTAACTTTTTCATGCTGGAGTATTATATAAAAATTAGGAAAGTATCTGGTTTATTGCCATTGATTTTGGTCTCGAACTTGTTTATTATTATTAATTTTTTGTCTCTTACAGTTCTATGAGAAGAGTTGTAGTCTGTTACGATACCAACATTATTGGATAACCAGCAAGCGCATCGTGACGCCAGAAGGAGTTATTGCTGGTTCAGGCATGTTTTATAGCATTTCAATGCAAACTTATTGAAATCTTAGCAAAGAAAAAAAAAATTCAAACTTAATGTATGACGTGCTCAAGTGGATGTGCTTCTCCTATAACTGGCTTAAAGGGAAATGGTTTAGTCAAAAGTAATTTTGAAAGAATTTGTTGTCTAATAAACAGCTCTAATGTAATTTTGGTTATTGTTCTAGGGATTAAGAATTATGCAAAACTACTTTTTTCCAAACATAAAGTACTAAGCACTGATTATTAAAATTTTGAAATCATTTCTCCTAGAACAACTGAAGTATTATGACACAATTGAGATTGGGTTTGTGCTGAATGCTGACACATACAAATTGGCATATAAAGGAAGCTAGTAGTTCTCCCTAAACATTATTGAACTCCTTAACTTATTTATGGGTTCCCACTTCCCAATGAACTTATAATATTCTTTCATGAAACGCATGACAAAGCAGTTGAGGTAATGGACGGGAAGATTTTTTCCATTCTTAAGGAGGAAGGAGAGCAGAAGATCTCCAAGTTTGGCAAAGTAATTGATTATGGAGAGGCTGTTGTTATGCCTGGCTTGATTGATGTGTAAGATAACTAAGATTCAATCCAAAAACTTCTCATTTTTGTATATATCTTTATAGCCTCATATGTTATTGGTAGTTATATCTGTTCCAGATTAAACTGTATAACTACTGAAGTTGGAATTTCTCTTAAAGGACTTGTGCATTTTGTAGATTTTTTAATTTTTTTTTTATGTTGTATGAAATTTCAACTCTGTTTCATTTTTCTAAGAGGCAAAATGTACTATCTATGGTTGTTTTGAATGATTCTGATTTGACTAAGGGCAGACATTCCCATCTTGACGAGCCTGGAAGAACCGAATGGGAAGGATTTTCTTCAGGAACCAAAGCAGCTGCTGCTGGTATATTTCCCAAGTTTTCTTCTTTATTCTTGTATTTGATTGGTTTTCCAAATTTCTATATCGTCTCCTACTTTATATCATATCTCTTTTTCTTCCTTAATGTATGTCAGATAATTCTTATTCCCCAAATGATTGCCGTCATTATACTATGTTGTTGCTTATTTATTGAGATATGTGATGTATCCTTACCATTTGATCTTCTTTGAGTTTCTACAGGTGGAATTACAACATTGGTTGATATGCCTCTAAATAGTTTTCCTTCAACTGTTTCTAGGGACACTTTGGAACTTAAGGTATATTACATTCATTAAAGTGAACTCTGTTTTTGTGCTATATTACTGGACGTTTTTTCTTTTCACTGAATAAATGTTCAAGTTACTTGTGTCTCTTATCAACAATTTATCTGCATACTGCCCCTTCTCATATATTTTTCATGGATCTGATTAATAGATTAAGTCTGCAGAGGAAAGTATTTATGTAGATGTTGGTATGTCATTAGACCAATCTCTTTGCATACTTTTAGATATACTGATTTCCAACCGTGAGATGTATTGCTTATGACTATCCATCTTCAACAGGATTCTGGGGAGGTCTTGTTCCTGAAAATGCATTCAATTCTTCTGCTCTTGAGGATTTTCTAAAAGCCGGTGTTCTTGGCTTGAAGGTAGTAACTACTTAAAAAGTAGGTCCTTTATAATTCTTTGATTATGGGATAAAACTTTTGGTGACACCATACCAGGTTTGGGACCTCTTTAGTTTAGAAAAGTGTTTTTTTTCTTTCCTATGAAATGATAGTTGATATCCTTGAAAGTTTAAACTTTGGTTATTGACAAAATCCTAACATGACAAAAATGCTAGACAAGCGGTTTGTGCTGTTGAATAATAATTACTATAGCAATCAATATGCAGATTAAGGATTGCAAATTAAACAGTAATGTTAAAGTGAAAATTAGCTGTCCTACTCTTTTGCTTTCCTATTTTACAGATGCTTTTTTTTATTAGAAATATATTACAAATGTATTGCCAACGTTCATCTGATAAATCTTACTGATCTGTTTTTGTAGTCCTTTATGTGTCCCTCGGGGATCAATGACTTTCCCTTGACTAATGTCAGCCATATTAAGGTTCGTTTCCTGATACTCAGTCCTAGATATTCGTACAAAATGAAACTAGTTTTCAATATAAATTAATTAATGTCTGCTGGTGTTTGATTGAAATAACTTATTTCTCATGAAAAACAAAGTTACTGGTTTGATAGTTCTGAAATATTTGATGCGGTGCTGACGAGTTTTAGAATACATGCTCATGATTTTCAACTATGTGTTCCTTAGGAGGGTCTGTCTGTAATGGCAAAATATAGAAGACCTTTACTTGTACATGCAGAGATGCAACAAGATACTGAAAGCGACTTGGATCTTGAAGATAGTATTAATTTCGCTAGTTCTTATTCAACCTATCTCAAGACTAGGCCGCCTTCATGGTAAGAGATTTGCTTATGACTGTTTGTTTGTGAAGAAGTGACCTAGTCATTTAGTTTTCCTACTTTCGTTGCCCAAACACTAGTAAAAATTATTCATATTTCTTCCAAAATCCGCCTCAAGAAAGCTCCACAAATTTCAGTTACATTATAGTTTCTCAAATTCTTTAACAGGGAGGAAGCAGCTATAAGAGCGTTGTTGACAGTGACAAAGGATACCAGGACTGGTGGCCCTGCAGCAGGAGCTCATGTTCATATTGTTCACTTGTCTGATTCAAGTACTTCCTTGGATCTAATCAAGGTAGTCTTTATATGTCTTTGGTTTTATGCTTTTTTTTGGTGTCATATAAAAAATCCATTTCATTTAATCATACTCAGTCTAGACTCCTGGTAATAATAATTTTAGTTATGGGTATTGAAGTAAATAAGCCAATAAGCCATGCCAACATTTGACAATATGTGCCTCAATTATACAAGTTGTTACTTAAGTCATATTTGAGAATTTTCTTCTGTTTAACAGACACCTAACTAACTTCATTATGCTGTACCTTTGTTAATCCCCTTATTATAGTTTCAATAAATTTCAACAAGCATCCTAATCCAATTTTTAATTTCTAAAGGAGGCAAAAAGTGGTGGTGACAGTGTAACTGTTGAGACTTGCCCGCACTACTTAGCTTTCTCTGCAGAAGAAATTAAGGACGGAGATACTCGTTTTAAGTGTGCTCCACCCATTCGTGACGCAGCCAATAAAGAAAAACTATGGAAGGCTTTAATGGTAATCATACATTTACCCCTACATTCATGTGGATTCCATTGCGGTCACAACCTACCATGAATTCAATTCCTTGATTTCAACTGGTTTCAGGAAGGACATATTGACATGTTGAGTTCTGATCATTCACCAACTGAACCGAAACTTAAACTCCTTGATCATGGTGACTTTTTGAAAGCCTGGGGTGGAATATCATCTTTGCAGGTTTTGATCTCTGAAACTCTCTTGTATATATTCAGATTTCGCATTCTATTCAGAAATAAGCGGAGAAGCTTGGATCTTCCTTCACTACAACACAAAATCTATAAACCTTCACTATTACAATAAAATATCAAAACTAATTGGCATCTTTTGGAGGTGTGTTCTGTAGTTTGTTCTTCCGGTAACATGGTCATATGGACTGAAATATGGAATAACTTTAGAACAATTAGCTCTATGGTGGAGTGAGAGACCTGCCAAGCTTGCTGGGCTAGAATCAAAGGTGAAAATTTCCTGGCTTAATTTTAAAATACTATGCTAGAGGGTTTACATATTAAATTCTGCTTGGTATAAATTTCGCTGCCCTACATTTGCAGGGTGCAATAGTAGTTGGAAACCATGCAGATATCGTTGTATGGGAACCCGAAGAGGAATTCAATCTCGACAATGACCATCATGTGTATATTAAGCATCCTGTATGTTATATCTTCTTCTATTCCTTGAGTTGTGTTTGCTCATATGTTTCTTTTGTTCGAAGTAATGTTCTCATCCTATCATTGTACAGAGGGGGAAGATCTTCAAGTTGAATAGTTGTGCTTTTGGGTTTTGTTTCTAAAGTTCTTTTCTTAGCTCATAGTTCTTATTTTTTATTCTTTTAACTGTACTATATTTCCATAAATATATAGACCTTCTTATCAAATTTCTTTCTCGTTGGAATGTCTGTTTATCACAAATGGTTAGTTTCACTGAAATTCTACACATGAATTTTCTTTAATGTAACTATTATCCTTCTGAAACACATTTTTGTTCGTCGATAGAATATAAGTGACATTTCAATCCAAACTATAAGGGGTTTCAATAAAAGTTCCTGTTTGGTTTCCTACAGTGTTTGAGCCATTAAAACAATACTTCTTTTGTGCTTTGTCTCTAAAGAGTATCTCAGCCTACATGGGGAAGAAGCTGTATGGAAGAGTTTCGGCAACTTTTGTGAGAGGAAATCTTGTGTATGAAGTTGGAAAACATGCTCCAGCTGCCTGTGGTGTTCCAATACTTGCAAAATAAAGGTTCAACTGCAGTAAGTTTTATTTCACCTAGTTTACGGTTTTTAACAATGACATAGATCTATGGCTACGGTTAACTGGGACCATGAACCATTATTTTATTTTTTGTAGTAGTGGCTGAAGCATCAGTTCAAATTATATATATTTTTTAACCTTCTTTGATATGCTTTAACTTGGTTTTTATCTATTGAGCAGGTTGAATTTTATGATGGCTGAAAGCCTAATGTTTGGGGTTGGGGACAATGTTGCAGTCAGCTTATTTTTGGCCCTAGAGATTACAAGTCACAATATATGTATGCATATATTTATTTTCCATTGAAGTAATCTCTAGACCAGGACTATGTGCTCTGTACATTAAATGTTCTTTTAGGATAATTCATCAATATGAAAGCAATCAAACCATTACCATAAAATCCAAAATCCAGATTGTACAGTTGTATTCTAGTTCTGTATAAATAATGTATTATAAGCTGTGAACAATAATCTAACTTGGCCAAACATAATTCAAATCAATGAGTATAATTCTCCTGTTCTAAATTTCATGTATCATTTTGTGTATTACTAATACGGGGCAACGTGGAAATGAGTGGTTGAAGAGGTTGGCAAGGTGGCTTATAAAGTGGAGATTTTTGCCCACGTGTTTGCCATTTATTGGTGGCACGCTAAAGGTGTGGCATAGATGATTTGAATTCTAAATCAATCAAGGTGCTAATTAAGCATGCCTAACTCCATACTCCCTTCATTAGGTTTGGACATCTCCCTTCGGTGGGAATTCCAAAACAGAAAATTTTAGTTTATAAATCCATTTTCTGGAGTTTGTTTGTTTATAGGTCTTTGTTTCCTTGTTCATGATTGAATGGTTTGTTTGAACTTAAAGAACTTTTTTGCCTTCTTGTATATGAAATACCTCGTTAGTATTGTTTATCAAGAGCAAATTACTCTGATTTTCATTTATTCATATAGTCTGCACTTACAATAATGCATCACAGAAAACAGAAGCACCTGTTGCTTTCAGCTAATACATTCATATGCTTCCCAATCCGCCAATCTAGGCGGAGTCCGGGGCTATTTCTGGGGACATTTCAGTTACTTGGGCACTCACACCATGAACATTTTTCTTACTACTATCTAAGTGCTCGGTATTGTATAAAGTACCAACGAACTGTATTACAGTTGTCATTTGCAGAACAATCAGTAGGTTTGGATTCTAGTCCTCACATATAAGTATACCAATTTGTGAATTTGGGAGGAGCATTATTGCAACCTTGGCCTTTATTACAGTTGTCTTTTTCTTGTACAAAATCAATATCGAATCCTTCACGGATGCTGAAGTTCTCTGCAGGCTTTGCTTCATCACCTGGTTCCGTTGCTTGTCTTTGTGGATAGTGACCCTGTGAGAGAAGCAAACTTCAAAGGCGTTTGACAAGAAGAAAGCTGGGAAAGCCCATTTCATTGAAGCCATTGTTAAGTACTAGGTTTTTTGTTTTGTGTTGTGTTGCTTTCCATTTAGTTTTGAAGTTTGTGTGGCTTTATATAGAGAAAGGTGTTCAAAGTTGGTTTTGTTTTGTGAATTGAAATTGGCTTAAAACCAGGGAAGTTTATTGACGTAAACTTTAAAGTAAGAAGTTTATTTATTTCCTGCATTTTGTTAGGGAAACTAAATGTCTAAATGTCATGGTAGTTGTGTGATCAATACACAAATGAAATTCTTTTGCACTTACTTCATTGTTCTCTAGAACATGCAATTGTAAAACAAAGTGTGAGATATTCAGTATTACAAATATTCTGGCATTCTGATGCTAGCTTTATTCGGAATCACTAGTTCATTTGATTGAGTCTATCTCCACTAGTTTCGTACTGCCCCAACACACAAAGAGTACTTATGATTTATGAGTTGAATCCCAAACAAGTATAATATTATTTCAACTACTTGCCAAACTAAATAACAATAACTTCTTTAAATTCCAGATTTCGAAGCTATTGATTCAAAAAATAAGAAAATAAAGTCCACATCAAAATTTATTCTTTAAACGTATTACATCATCTAAATAACACTCCCTGATTTTTCTTTTTGTCATATAAAGATGAAAAGAAGACCTGAATTATCTTCTTATTTGCAATCGTGTCAGTTTAATATTATTATGTGCAAAATTGTTTGAGCAGACTAACAACTATCAAATTAGGCTCAAATGTGTGAGTATTTCAGAGTGTTAGCAATTTAAACAATAAATTTTACGTGACCAAAATACCCTCATAACATGGCGTGTGTAATATATACATCGTCGTATCACGTATGGACAATTTCAGTGCTAAATTTTAAGATATTTTTGTCCATTTTAGACATTTTAAATTATTCTTTTGCTAATACTTTCTCTAACTGATAAGTTCTATTTTTCTCCCAAATGTATTATCATTCTTGGTTGTATAGCGTTATAAATAAACACTATTAGTTAATTAAAACAGAGATTTCTGGTAAATGTAGACGCTTTATTCTTCTCTTTATTTTGTTCAACTTTATTAGAACACAACAGAACAAACAACCAAACCATAGCTGAAGCTTTTAGCTCATCATGTTCCTCATTGTATTAAATTAGACGAACATTGGCGGCATGGCATCTAAAATCTGGTAGACCGGCTTGTTGGGATCTTTATTTACATCATTAAAGGTAAAGTCAACATTGTTGTTCTCAGCTCCATCCAAACTGGGCACTATTGGTCCACCAGCATCGATTCCATCCTGCTTTATGATACCATCACCTTGAAAATTGAAACTCTCTATGGACATATCACCTGGTTTAAAGTACAAATGAACCACATTATTATAATAAAATAAAGTTCACGGGGCAACTTTACTTTTACAAATTTGATATATTAGTCGCATTGCTTTATACTGATGCACTTAAATCACCTTATTATTGCACTATTAGATAGTTTGGTCAAATTTTTGTTTGTATTTTTTGTCATTTTAGTTAAATTTTCTGTTTTTCCCATATTTTGGGCCATTTTTCTCGTCAAACATCAACCGATTCTATACAAGATTACAACAATAAAGTGACTAAAGTGAAATTTGTAAAAGTGACCACACTCTTATGCTACCTTATCATCACAAACATTATCAGATTGATTTGTTGTGCACTTTAGGCCAGAAAGAGAGTTATTACCATAATTTGCAGAATTTGGAGCCAAAGCAAATGATGGGTAATTCTCATAGTTGACGTCAGGATCCTCTTTCACAATCACAGGTGGCGTTTGAGAAAAGCAAACTCCAAAGCTAAGTGTGACCAAGAAAGCTACATAAGCCCATCGAAGTGCTGCCATATTTATTAAGACGATTTTTCTTGCTCTGCAGGTGGATTGTGGATTGTGATTTGTGAAGTAAAAGAATTTATTTATATATAAAGAGAAGGACTCGAATCTTAAATGCCATGGTTGGTTTGTATGAAGAGTGAAACTGGGGAGTTGGGTAAAGAAAAACTTGAAGCAAGAAAATGGTTTCCTATATTTGTGAATAGAACTTCGTTGACATGGGGTTCATGTGATATGAGAATTGCGCATGCTTGATATCCAAATTTATGGAGTTCACTCCAATTAAGATTAATTATGTTGAACTCTAAATTCATTTCTGTGTTATTTTAAAAACTATGTGTAGATGTGCCGAACTCTAGTTTAACTTATAATCTTTCTTTTTTTTTTGTTGTTGCTAGGAATGTTTTTTTTTTTTTTTGGGGACAAAGCTCTACTTGACTACTGCATGAACAATATTTTGTAATAATTCTCAGCTTCGATCATGGACGCTAAAAAACTAATAAGATATTAAGGAAAATGTAATAGTGAAGGTGTATTGAATTAAGATTTTCAAAGAATGCATAAAAATTTATACTTAAAAATCATCACGAATAATTCATTATAAAATTCATCATGGATAAGTCATTATTATATTATTAAAATATTTATTTATGATTTAAAAATTTAGCACGTGCTAAGAATTCAATGACATTTACAAAAGTAATTTGTAATTTGACTATTTTCTTTTTTATAGGATTAAACGTCCTAATATTTTGTACTTAGGTTAGTAATATAATAGTAAAATTTATAGATTCAAAGCACAGTAAATATTGCTTTATCTATTAAAAAACGTCCACTACTTTTGATATAGTTTTCTAGCACTATTTTTTATGAAAATTTTTATCCTTTTGGATCCTCTATTCTATAATCACAAGTAATATATTTTAAACTGATAAAGCGGTAGTTTATTGGGCATCCGAGTTAATATATTGGGTCTCTGTTCTCATACGATAGAATGCATGTTCGAACCTTTAATGTGCTGCAGTTGTTTTTAAAGGGCAGTTGAACACAGGTACCTCTCGTACTCTATCATTGGGTTCAAATTTTTCAACGTCTTTTGGCCTGCCTCTAGTTGGTATTAAAAACAAAAATGACCGTAATTTTTTATAGTGTAATGGTGTGTAATAATAGCCTTATATTCCTTAAATTGAGGGGAGCTTATTTTTTTTAATAAAAAAAAGTAATATATTTTAATTTTCACCTTGGTACTTTGTAATTTTAAAAATATGCACACTTGTTGTGTAAATAATAATAATAATAATAATAATATTTGGTTGATGTTGAGTTGATAAGTAGTTTAAAGATATTTATGGTCACATAAAATATAAAAATAAGGTCTTAAATATTTTTATAAATTAAATTTTTATTAGTCGATAAAAATTGATTAATGATATTAAAATATTTTTTGTATCAAATATAAATAATAAACAATAAAAATTAAATTAATAAATATGTATGTAAAAATTATTTTTTATGTGTGTTAATTTGACGATTAATTAAATTTATTTTGATTATGATAGAATATAATTGAAAGTTTTGAAACTTTGAAATAAAATAAAACGTTTAAAATTATCTATAAAATTAAACATTTATATATAAAATATGAATCAAACAAACATATAAATAATATAAATTTTAAAATTTAAGAATAAGAAATATATGTAAGAAAAAAAGACAACGGCGATATTTTTATAATGTTTATTTATTCTTATTTTACATAATTTTAATTAATTGAGAAAAAATTAAAAATTATCAAAAAACTTGAATACATGTAGTGATTTAAGAAATATAATATTTTTATTTTTTACACAATAAAATTAAGAGTAAACAATTGTTCATCTTTCTTATTATTAGTTAATAACTTATATATTATTCATTAATGATAAAATTATCTAATAACAATATTATAAAAAGTAACTATTTATAAACATAAAATAAATAATTTAAGTATTATTTTATAGGAATGAAAAATTGTGTGTCAATATGTCCATCCTAATGATATTGAATTAAATACAATATATGTTAAATTAGAATTAATTTTTTAAATTATATTTAATATAAAATTAATTAATTATATGTATTAATTATTTTTAGTGAAAAAATTAAAAGGGAAAACTAAATGACTTCTTAAATATTTGTTTCTGGGTTTAAAAATATGAAGACAATTAGTTTCTTATTTTTAAACTTTCCTATTATTAGATACAATTATAATGCGTAAATATGTATTTGGGCAATAAATCAAAATTTTATACAATTGGTAATTCAATTTTTTTTAAATATTTATATAAAATTTTATTGATAATTTATATATATATATATATATATATATATAAATAAATAAATAAAAACTAAATAAAGTTATTTCCTATTTTTGTGTCTCACTCCATGTTATGTAGTGACATGTAAGTATTTAAGAATATAAATTTAACAATATAAAGGTTTAGATGAGTGGAAGGAAGGGGTGGTTAAATTTTTACGTACACTTATGCAATATCATGGGATTGGTGGTAGATGCATGTAGAGCTACAATTAGAGTGTGATTGATGAATTAGTTCCATAAAATGTTCTAATTTCATATAAATAATGTAAAATATATATATATATATATATATATATATAATTTATTATTTAAAGATATAGAAAAATTTTATTTATAAACAATATTTTATAAATATTATTTGATATTAATATATTTTTTCAATATTAATATTATTATATACGTGAATTAATATCTAAATTTTTAAAAATTGAGAATATTGACCAAGTTTTAAATCGATCTATTTTGTAAGATATAGATCATTAGTTTTATTTTGGCATTAAAATAGTGCACTTCAATTATGATGATCGTAAATTTATTACTGGTAGTATTTTTCATTGCAAACTAAAATAAAGATGGCACAAATTAGGTCTAATTTTTATTTACATGCTTATGTAGCAACCAATTTCCTCTTAAAATAATGTAGCAAGCAATTAGTGGCAAAATTATTGGTGGAAAGTGGGGTCCAGTTTTTAATAAGTAGCCCTGGTGGTAGGTAATATCTCTAAATATGTGCTGTTAAAATATTCATATTCATATTATATTAATATGGCACACTACACAACACAGTTTTTCTTATAAAAAAAAAAAAAATATTGTTAGTTTTAGTTAAGTCTAAAGTAAAGTAGTACATCATGAAAAAACGCAGTTCAAATTCTTATAGCCCTGCCTATAGTTTTAGGATTTTTACTTTTCTTTATTCCATATTAGTTCACTCATATATATCATTTAAGTATTACATATTGCAAAATATATATTCATTTTTTATGACCTATCTTTTTAAAGAAGGTGAAAAAAAAAAAATTATTTTGTCTTATAAAATAAAAGTGATTTTGCAAAAAAAAAAAAAAAAAAAAAAATTTAAGAATAAAACTAATTTTGCAAAAAAGTTTATTTATTTTTTTTAATAAATTTGTTTTTCCTTGAGATAAAAGTGATTTAGCATAATATGATTTCGACGTAAAAATAATTTCTCAAAAAGTCTATTTATATAATCAAAATGTTTTGAAATTTCAGATAAATATGATTTTGAGATAAAAGTAATTTTGTAAGAAAAATATTTTTTCCTTTTGTTAAACACCAAACTGCCCCAAAACTTATCATAAAAAAATTCATTTGTACACGAAAAATGTTTTTTTTTTTTTGAACACATAAAATTAAACTAAATTATATTTTTTTAATGTACCACTTCAAAGCAGATATTTTAAGTGTATTTTTTATGAAACTAAAAGATTTATGAAGTAATAGATGCCAACAATATTTAGTAGGATTGGATTTGATGTTTATAATAATTTATACAATATAATTTAATCGATTAAATATTAATAGTAATTTAATAATTACTCAAACATCTTATATAAGTCATGATAGTTTTAAAGGTAATTTCATAATTATTCAAACATCTTACATAGACATAATTTAATTGATGTCTTTTTCAATCAATAGTTAATTTTAAAGGTAAAATGCCCTAGAGATCATGTGACTTATACAAGTGGAGTATAAAAATTTCATAGTGTTTTAGCAAATTATATAAGTCATGTTGTTTTTATAAAATTAATATTAAAATTTTATTTTAATCATTAATAAAAAAATTTAATCATATTTTATCATTTGTTGACTGTTGATCATATAACCAAATTTGTAAGGATCATTTTTAATTATTTATCATTGCTTAATAATTTCAATAAAATTTTTATTTTAAAAATAGCCAAATAAATTTAGTAGCATGGCTAACAAATGATAGAATTTGATCCAATATTTCATTTAACAGTCAAAATAAAACATTAATAATTAATTTTATAAATGCAACAAGATATATATATATATATATAATTCACATTCCATTCCTATAAATTAAACTACATGATTCATAATTCTCCTCACCCAATTTTAAACGTACGTTCTTCGTTCAAAATAAATACTAAAATACCACTTAAAATTACTTAAATCAATATATGATATATCTTAATCTTTTATCCAAATTAACATTGGCACTTTAAATCTTAATTGTAAAATATTAAAATATGTATGATAGTCAAATTTTGGGACAAGCCGAATAGTAAAGATTTTTGTTCTCTAATACAATCAAGTCGTCGTACTTAATTTGACAAAACCCTATTAACAAGGAAAAAAAAGAGAGTAGTTAAGGGACACCCAAGATCTTAAACTTTTTTTTTAAATAGTAAATACAAGCATACAACTCTATCATTTCTAATTATTTTATAATCTATTACAACCTCCTAGATTTGTTATGATCATGGTCACAACCAATATAGTGAGCAAGACAATTCAACAAATTATCTTCAAGTGCTTTGAATTGAGCAATTTGCATCTGCAACTCCATATTCTCTCTTCTTAGGTTCCTATTCTCTTTCATCAATAGCAAACTATTATGTCTTGATGCTACTTTATTATTATTATTAATGTCTTGAGAAGAAGCCTTTAGATAAGCTGGAAAAACACTTGGTTCACACTTTTTTCTTGTGATCTCTATTAGCATATCCCTGCAACCTTTCTTAAACTTCTCGTGTTTGAATTCCCACCTTTTCGACGACGTTTTCTTGAATCCCTGCTTTATATAATCGATCAATTAGTAACAATACTAATCTTAATTACTAAATCTCAGTATCGGCATGTTCTTGATATCTATGTTGTTATAACCAATCATGAATAATTTAAATCAATGCTACATATACTATCACAATTTGAAATTGAAATTGGTTAATAACTTCTAAATTCAAGGCAAAAATCAAGTAAAACAAACACATACTCACCATTAATTGTAAGCAATTCAATCATATGATATGATTAGTTAGATTTATCATTCATTTTTGGATCCTAACCAATTTATAATCTATTAATTAGTAAATAGTTTGTCAAAAACCTTCTTCAAATCTAAAGTATTATTTATCATGACATGCACTAGACATGAAATAAAGTTTAAAAAAAAAATGAAATAAAAGTGAATCTAAAGCATTACTAATTATCTTCTGTTGAATATGCATATGTAGCTCAATAATGCTTAGAATTTTCCGTGTTTTTCAAAGGTTGTAGTATAATTTTTTTTTTAAATGGGCTTTAAAGTTTCATTCTTTTTATTAATAAAGAGAAAATACACTCACACACTTGGATGATACTCGAACTTGAATTCGGGGATTAAGAGCCTTACTACCTGAATTACAAGATATTTCCAAAATTGCACTATAAAAATATATTTGATATATTCACAATATTTTCATGTTTATAAGAACTGATATAAGAAATTTCTGTCCATAAATTTAATATATTTTTAAATCATTAAAGTTTTTATACAAAAATTCCCATTAATATCGTATATGTTCAATATTTTTTGTTGCTGATATTTTAGTAAAATTTAATTGTAGATACATTCATAAATTTTCCGATATTTTAATCGCACATGTCAATTTACATGAATATATAGGGTTTAATAATGGAGACACCTTTTGAGAGAACAATAAAAAAAGGGTGAATTTGAATCGACTGACATGAGCCCACAAGGTTTTACTAATCTTATTCTTGTATATGAAGGGGTCAATGAACACCGTAATATTGAATCAAACTAATGACGTTTATAAAATACTGTTTCATCTTTCACGACTAATGTTATAGTATAGGCCCGTACCTACCAAGCATGACTATATTGACTGTTGCTTCAATTTTTGACTACATGAAGCAAAATAATGTTTTGTTCTAATTTGACAACTGTAGTGATCATCATAAAGAATCAAGATACTTAAAAAGTTAAAAGATCATACAACAATACACGCAAATATCTTAAAACATACAATTCTATGATACTGATGTTTCAGATTAGCTCAAGCCTTCATGGAATGTTTAGCCAATGATCCAATTATTTTTTTAAATAATTATATATATATATTATATATATCTAATTAAATTATATGTTAATGAGATACAACTAGTTAGTTCAAATGAAATATATTATTTTTTAAAAAAATTATCAAAAATAGCACCCTAAAATTTATAGTAACAAAACTAACACTCCAATAATATTGAACGTTCAATATTCAATTTGAACGTTTAATATTAAACGAGTCTAAATTATCGTCGTTCAATTCTAATTTAATGGATGTTAAAAAAAAATGATATATTAGTCATTTTTTAATTGTGAAAATATAAATTTGAACACAAGGAGTTATAGTTTTATTATTAAAAAATTTAAGGGGTGTTACTTTTATTATTCTCCCTTTTTTTTTTTAATAATTGCTTAATTTTGTGATCTTGTAATTAGTAGATACATTATAAAGATCTACTCATAAACTATCCTATCATCATGATTTCTACATCCACATGAAACGTACGCACTTTTGAATGCAATAGGTGGCCTCAAAATCAAAATGATATCCCTCGTATGATTAATTAATCCAACAGCTTTTTAATTGGATAACTGTTTTTATGCTACAAAACTATCTCTTAATTCTTTGAAGGTTGGTTCTTAACTAATTTGAAATGTAATTATTACTAAGTATATATTATGTCATTTCATACATAGTCTCAGATCACATATGTACAAAAATATTAAGATCTAGAACAATTTGATATGAAATGAAATTAATAAACTTTAAGGGCTTCTTTGTTGTATGGCATTGTTGCCAGTCATGTTCATACCAAAATCGTTCAGACTTATGATAGTTTAATTCAATATGATCCAACTACACTTATAATTCCATCTAATACGAAGGATCAAATATATTGTAATAAAACTTACATAAGTATTAAGTTGACGAATGAAGCTAGAGAAATTGTTGTGCTTGAAATACTTGGGCAACATCAACTCTGAAAACTCTGCTGGAGACCATACAATAAATCCACTCCCTTCTTCATTCCAAGACACAATTGATGATCTCTTTTTATAATTATCTCCCTCGTGATTTGTTCCTAATAATAATTCTATATAATTATCTTCCTCTAGCAAATCATAAGTCTTTAACAAAAATGGTGCAGGCCCTTTTGTTCTTGGAGACTGGCCTGAGCTCTGGCTCATCATCATCATATTATTCTCAGTAGGGTACTTCAGCTCAACTACTTGTTCGTCGGTTAACCATGCCTATACTAATAAGACCTTTTAAGAAATGATATGATCGATCTAAAGTTTCTTCTTTTATATAGAAAGAAACAATATACTAGTCGTGCCTTGGAAGGCGTCTGGTGGACTGTTCCTAATTTTTGCCTTTTCTTTTTATTATTTAATTATTATTTTATTTCTTGCATTGCATGCAACAACTTTGTTTAATTAAAGCGGTTATTACTATAAAAAAAATAATAATAATAATTTAAAGCTATTATTATAAGGATAGAAGTCTTTTAAATAATTAATTAACAATATTAGCATATTGGATGTATACGATGTAACATCATTATAGTCAAGGACTGAACGTGGGGTTGTATTGAAGTTTCGTGGTTTAGCATTTGTAAAAAGACAAGTGTGTGTATCTTATTCAGAAAGTGTGTAATATTGTTAGAATTATATGTTAGTCTTTGAATAGTCAATGATTAGGTGTCATTTGTAGTACATATCATGTGCTAGCAGCAGTAAAAGCTATACTAGGTGTAGTTTGAGCCTTCATTCTTGGCACTGCTATAAAAATTATATATTAAAAAATTTCATAAGCACTCTTATATATTACAAGTAAAATTAAGTTAACGCAATTTTTTTAATTATATTATTCAATTAAATTATATTATATTATTTAATATTTTTCATAAATTTATGATATTAAAACTTTTTTACATTATAAGTATAATTGATTTAATACAATCTCATTTAATAAAGTTTTGTAGCCTAACTGTACCAGTTGTACAAAAATTCTAACTTTCAATTCCATCGTACCCTTCTAAACTTTCAATTCCATCATACCCTTCTAATTCACTACCTATGGTTGTTTCACTTATCTACCAGTAACTTAACATTAAATGTTGTACTAATAATGCCTTTTTGTCAAATTAAAACATTTAACATACACATAGCGGGATAAAATACCTATATGTCTGTTTTAGGCCATATATATGAATAAGTTTGCAAGCACTTTTGACCTTTTACCACAGTCCTCTCTAATTGATCCATATGTTTCCTTATCTGGTGCAATCTTAACATCTCTTTATCCGGTGCAATCTTAACATCTATCTATAATGCTTTTCTAGATCAAAGTGCACATCAATAGCCAACATAAGGCAAATTGAGGAAAATTTAAGCACCGGTAAAAACACTTCTTCATAGTCCACTTATTTCCCTTAAGTATAACATTTTTTCCACAAGTTCAGCTTTATGCCTATCAATGGAGTGGTCCATCATGTGTTTAATTGTGTATAATCTATTTGTGGGGATTACGGCACCTTGATGATTCTTCCACTTATTTTTCCAGTTTGTTTTTGTTTCTCCTTTGCAGTGTATTGTGGTTGATGGGATGATTTTTTCCTTAGAGTGGTATGCTAGTAGATGAGTGACCCTTCCTTTTATATCAAAATTATTACTCTCTTATAGATAGTTTTAAACAGGACTTAGTAAGGAATAAAAACCAAAATGCCAAAAAAGAATCACGTCCAGTTATGACAAATACACAATTATCAAATAAATTACAAGGATGAGAGCTATCATAAGATTAAATTGCAGGTTATTACATTCCACACAATATAATTAATCCACAAAAAGTACAGGAACGAAAATAAAAAACCTCTCTTATACAATGCTTAGCATACAACATAAAACTGTGGTCAGAAAAATAAACTTACTTTGCAATGTTAGGCTGGGCTAATTGCTGCAACTGATGGACAACATGAGACATTCTGGGGCGTATTGATGGCACATGTTGTGTACATGCATAGACAAGATCCACTACCTTCTGGATTACACAAGCCTCTGGAATATCGGAAGTTATGAGAGGATCTAAGAGATCCAGGTAGCGATGAGCTTGTACAAGAGGTGTAGCCCATTCAAATATACTCTGCCAACCTACAGAATCAACAGCCTGTGCAGGCCTACGGCCACTCACAATTTCTAGTAGTAACACACCAAAACTGTAAACATCACTCTTTGTCGTGAGCTCATTTCTGTATACAAATTCTGGAGCAAGGTACCCGTATGTACCACCAGCCATCACTGTTCTTTCGTGTATCGCTTCATAGGGTACAAATTTTGAGAGGCCAACCCCCATAAGATGAGCCCCAAACTCTTCATCAAGCAACACATTACTGGATCGGATATCACGATGCACAACCTGGGGTTTAACCTTATCATGCAAGAATCTGTTTCCAGAAAACAAAAAATGATTAAAACCAGTTGAACGTGTTATCTGCAGCATACAAAAAATAGAATGAAGAAAACCTAAAATAATATTTAAAATTGGTTTTCACTATTATCTGGCTAGTAGAAGTTTTTTTTTTTATAGCTGACGATCAACAAGCAATAATCCAAAGATAAAAGGTGATTATGCAGAAGAGTAACTTTTCATACAAAATAATAGATACAAATTTAGTTCCCCCTTCAAATTAGTCCTACTCTTTCATTAGGCTCCATGTATACCATATCAGAAGTTCAGAACCTCCTCTTACAAATTTGAAAAGATATCATTTGAAAAGTAATTTGGCAAAGGTTTAAAGACAACTGAAACATATCAATTCAACAAGCAAAAGAACAATCAACAAATGAATGAATGAACAAAATATCACATTTATGGCTCAACAATTTTCTTTCAAAAGAAAAGCGTGACTTACGCAATTCCTTGAGCAAGAGTTGTAGCAATTTTCATTCTCATGGGCCAACTTAAACTCCGACCACCCCTTGCCCTTGGTATGTGATATAGCCATTTCTCTAAAAGTCCACAAGCTACAAACTCATAAACAATATAGCGGTCCCCATGATCATAGCAACATCCTTTTACAGTCACCAAATTTTCATGCTGTAGCCTCGCAACTCTTCCTATCTCTGAATAGAACTCCTTTTTCCGCTGAAAACTAGACTTCTTTAATCTCTTGACAGCCACCCTTGAACCATCAGGTAGAACCCCAGTATATGTGCCACCAGTCTTAGCATCACCTAAAAGACGGTTTCCTTCACTAAAGTTCTTTGTAATTGACTTAAGCTCCTCTTTTGTGAAAACTTTCCACAATGGAGGAACTAATGCTGAAGTAGCTGGATTAGACATCTTGCGAGAACGTCTACGCTTCTTGCTCCGCTTGTACACAAGGAGCCATATCACTACAGCTAACATCGTAAAAATGATCAACCCGCTTACTACTTCAAGAATTATAAGATACTCTCGATGGCAACGTATGAGGGAGCATTTATGACCTGCAAGAAAAAGTATCCGAGTGAAGAATCCTAGCAAGCAAAAGAAAAGTTTTATGCTAATAATAATATGCTCAGAGTGTAGTACACCTACCTACTTCAACCATGCATATAAACGAATGAGACATTGGACATCTCTCCGCTGAGAGAGCTGCAGATCCATTAATAATCAATGTGCATAAATCAGAGGAAGCATTGGCACGACAAGATAAGTTCCTGCAACTGGACAGAATTGCTACCCTATTGAAGATGGAACCATTCCAATAAGATGTGTTGTCAGACCACTTCCAATTAAGACCAAAAGTAGCATTGATGCCCCTTCCACCAACCCAGCAGCCACCGTTGTTATGCAGACATATATTTTTAGCAAAACTAATTTCTTCAAACGTCGTCAGTGCTGCTAAGTGTCCACCGTACCTTTTACAATAAATTTCTGACTCATTCCATGATAGGTGGCTTTGCATATAGCCAAAGCACTTTCTTTCCTTAGGGCCCAAAGTCCAACCAGTTGGGCATAGTTCTAATAAGAGAAATCAAAACCTTAAGCATTTCATCAAAATAATAATAATCATAAACTCCTTAATCATGATTACCAGGTAGCACTGAAGAAAACATAATTATATATCCTAACAGGTAACATAAATATGCAAAAACTTATTTATAAGTACTTTCAGTACTAGTAAACAATGTGTTGATGCCATTTTTCGTCAGCATCAGAAAGAGGTATACTTCTTGTTGTAGTCCTGAAAGCAGAGTAACACTCGTTATGACCTCGGACTACCACAAGATAGTGTGATTTTTAGCCCTCCTATACTTAAGTTAATTCAAGTAATTTGCATAATAGAGAATACCAAAGTTTATCTGTGATTTAGGAAGAAAAAGTGAAGACGAAGAAATATTGTGAATTTGTTGTGTTTATGTCAATTAATGAACATGTTTGTGAAGTGTACAATGTGAGTATATATAAAGGAAACAATTTACTTGATATTGATCACTTAATCGTGTAGATAGACTTAATCTAAGATCGGGACTATCTTTCTGTAATTATCTCTTTTGGATAATTAGGGAATACTTATTAATTACTTATATCTTTGGTTGTTTATCTAGCAATTGTGCTCATCTGCTACTCGGTGATCATTGGACTAGCTGGTGAGTCACACTGCTAAATATGACGAGTCATATTGTACCATGTGACATGAATTTATTTTACACTTAAAATTAGCCCCTAGACCTCTTAGGTCTAGATACATAGCGTAGGAGGTCTGTTTATAATCTTGTCAATATTAGGGCATTCGACCCTTTCAGTCACGCCAATGGCTCTTGGTTCACTTTTGCATCATGTTTCGTCTATGTGTTTGGCGAAACTTAAACTTTGCACGACTGTTAAAACATGAGCAACAATTTTTTGTCTATGGCAATATTATCAGATTTTCAGTGAGGGAGTTATGTCAAAGTTAAAGTTGATATTTTGAAAGTCAACTCTCTTAATTAATGGGTTGAAATTTTGAATTTCAAATATGAAACTTAGAACCCATGGGCTTCCACACAATCTCATCCCTTGGATGGATTTTTGGGTGGACTGATAGGATCGAGTTCCCATCTTTATATATACTAGCTCTCCCAACTTTTATTCCATACTTTGGATGAGAGCTCTTAACTTTTTAAGGTAGCCCATGGACTCCACTCGGCTACGTTCGTCTGCATGTCATCCAAGTCCGCCCTAGTGCATTCCTATAGTTGCCAAACCTGACCATGTCTGTCCTTCATTCCATTGTCCATAAAATCACTTCTTGGATAGGAAGCGTGGGTGTAAGTGCAAGTGGGGCGCATTATGTCTGGTTGACAAGGAAATAATAAAACTATGCTTCATGTGCACACCAAGAGAAAATGGAAAGAAAAATTACCTTGAAAATCCACCATCTCCCTCTCTACAAAGAGTGGAATGAAATGTGGGAGAGCTAGTATATGTATAGAAATGAGAACGTGATCTTATCCATCTGCCAAGAAATCCATCCAAGGTATAAGATTTTGTGGAGAGCCCATGGACTTTAAGCTTAATATTTGAAATTGAAAATTTGCCACTTAAAATGAAAAGAGTTGACTTTTCAAGAGCAACTTTGATTTCAACGCAACTCTCTCCCCAGAAGTCCGATTGGAAATCCCAAAATATCGCCAACGACATAAAACTACCTCGCACGTCTTAACGATAGGGTAGAGTTTAAATTTTGCCAACTGCATAGATGGAACAGCATGCGAAAGTAGGACAAGAGCCATTGGCATGACTAAAAGGACTAAAGGCCCCAATATCGACAAGACTACAAACAAAGTTCTTAAGCCATGGATGTATTCAGGCCTCCTGAACTTGGGAGCTGATGTTAGGTGTAAAATAACTAATGCTACGCACGATATTATTGATCTTACTTAGTAGTGTGACTCACAGTTCAGCCCAATAAGCGCTTAGTCAGCATATGAGCATAACTATTAGATAGATGACCGAAGCGATAAATAACCAATAAATATCTCCTAATTATTCGAAAGAAATATTTACGAAAAGATAACTTCGATTCTAGATTAAGTTTATCTTTATGGGTAAGTGATTGATATCAAGTTAATCTTATTTCCTATGTATACTCACATTTGTACTCTTCACATAACCCAGATTGAATATCTCCAATTATTCACATAAACACAACAAATCCACAATAATCAATAAATATCCCCTCCTTATCTAAAAGAGATAATTATAAAAAGATAACTTCAATCCTAGATTAAGTTTATCTCTACCAGTAATTGATTAACATCAGATAAATCTTCTTCCCTATATATAATCACATTTGTACACTTCACATAACTCAAATTGAATATCTCCAACTATTCACATAAACACAACTAATTCTCAATATCTATTTGTTTTTACTTCTCCTTGAATCATAGAGATAGACTTTGGCATCCTTTATTATCGTCATTACTTGAATTGACTTAAGCATCGGAGGGCTAAAGATGGTCCGAGGTCCTAACGAATGTTTTCTATTCGCAGCATTATAGCAATGAGAAGTACACTCCTATTTGATGCTGATGAAAACTGGGTCAACAATTGGTAAATCTAATTAGCACCAATAAGAATAAATGTAAGACAATACTTAAAGATGGCTTCGATTTCACCAGTACACTTTGCTGTAAACCTTTGAACTCATGTGCAATTTGGCCTTTCTAACCCATGTCAGGTAATATAGATTGTATTGGCCAGAATAAATGTCTATCTATCTACCCTTTCACATGCAAAGAAATTTCGTTGCATTTAATCCCTGAGATGTTAAACCATCCAATAAAAAAACTGGTAAATTTCATAAATTAGCATACCCGGATAACTGAACTGATATATATTATACCAAAAATAATATTAACATAAACAAATACAGCAACCTATAAAAGTGGAAAAAGGAAAAAGCTACTCACACCTTTACTTTCTTCAATCCCAGAAGTATTTAATTGCCCAGAAGCATTCAAGTATCCATGAGTTGACTGAAAAGAAAAGGACTTGTTAACATTGAAATGATTAATATGAGAAGCTAAATAAATTACCAGTTAACTTCTTACCCTTTCCAAAGCTCGTACATTATACAGCAAACAAAAAACCAGAAGAAACATGAATTTTTGAGGAATATGTTCCATTTTTATCGCAACCATCGCACAAGACCTGGTTTAAAAATTAAAAAAAAAATGATAAGTGTATCTCAAAGAAGAAACTGAAGTGCATACACTTTTATTTCTTGTAGGTGTTTTATTTCCCTTTTTCTATTTTCTTAGCAAACGCTTTAACATCCAACAATTAATAGAATGTATACACACAAACACACTCTGTTCTTCCCACTGTTGGCGAAGCTGCTCAATATTGCTAGTGGCAAAATGACATTTCTTCAATTCTGCAATTATCCTTTCAAGTTCACCTAAATAAGTACTTAAGGACCCACCATTTAGAATGCAGAATTCATAAACACCAGAGACATTTTATCTTCTATGATAAACGCGTAGGCAGAGCTTCCCAAAGCTCCTTGGCAAAACCATAGAAAGCAAAGGTGTAATACACTAGAGTTCTCAACAATAGGAGGATCATCAAACAACTAATTTAACTTTTCTTTTGCTTTTAAATAATGAGTAACAATCTTTCTCCATGACAAGTAATTGGAATTATTAAGTTTCATAGATCATGAATATTGTCATTAGTAGCACCACAACTTACAATTTGGTGTCTCCAGACATAGGATCCCTAATGGAAACAATGGAAGAAGCAATCAATCACCAATATTTGAAATATCAGTACAAAGAAAAGCTAAAGTTCAGCAAAGAAAAATACTCAGCTACAGTGTATAGAGACAAATAGAATCCTTGTTTGTTGATTTACTTGGTTAACCCATATCAAACAGTAACACTAGAATAAGTAGCGGCAACAAAACTTCACCAAACCAGTATAACAGAAATTACCGTAAGTACTTCAGACCCAGTAATGAGTAGAGAGAAGACATCCAATTTATCACACAAAAATATACTTTTTCGGAAAGGTATCGCAAGAGATATAGTAGACCAGGAGTTGCTGACGACTTGTGTGGTGGTGACTGAGGCCTGCGACTCAGGCTGCTGATGACTAGGGCGGCGCGACAGCAGGTTGGGTGGTATTGGTAGGCGACGGTTGAATCTAGACGGTTTAATGGAGAGGCAATCTTAGGTTAAGGCAACAATGAAACCTTCAATAACTTGAATTGGGTGAGTAAGTAGAAATTTAAGAAGAGATCACAAACCCACCAACCCTAGTAATGCAGATTAATTACTAAACAAATAGGAAGGGCCTCATCGTCGAAAAAATAACACACTTCACAGCGGTTGTCGCTGGCGATAATGGAGTCAGAAATAAACTCTCTATGGCGTAGAATGACTCAAGTCAAGTAGTCTCTACTCCACCATCACTGCCTTCTCAATCAGTACTGCGACCTCCGGTTAACTGCCCACATTAAGGTTTTTTTATTTTTATTTTTATACAATACATTTTATTTTTCTATAAAAAAAAACTCTGGTTATATAACCAACATTACCTGGATATTCTGGTTATATAATACATCTATAATAGAATGTTTTTAACACACATCCCTTACATTTCACCGAGAGCAATGACACTAACCACATTAGAATCGGTACACACGTAACTTCAATTGAAATCAAAATTTGTTTCATTAAATGGTTTTTTTTTTTTAATGAAAATCAACAGTAATGTTACGTTGCTGTTAGTTAGTTATTTTTATCGTGGAGCTGGTGAGTATATTTTATACCAATTTAGTATTTCATTAGTTTTTTACATTAAAAAAAAGAGAGAGTACATTTTAAGTTTTTTTTAAGTAGTATATTATAAATTAGTTTTTCAAAAAACAATTGTCACAAAATTCTGATGTAACTTTTTAAGGAAATAAATTTTGAATTTTAAATTTTTTTAAGAGAATTAAAAAAAAATTATAAGAGAGAAATTTTATTTAAAAAAAGAAAATACCAATTTTTTTTTATCAAAAATTTATTTTTTTAATTATTTTAGTAAAAATTTGAATTTTCAAAATTACCTTTTTAAAAGTCAAATAAAAATTATGTGCCAAAAAATTTATAATTTTTTTGAAATATTAAACATAAATATACTTTTGAAAAGTTAAAAGATCAAGATGTAACTCTTAAAAAAAAAAAAATTAAAGTATATCTTTAAAAAAGTAAGAGATTAATAAATTACCAAACTCATTTTATACTATCCTTCTTGCTGTCAATTTTATACCAATTTAAAAATGTATTTGTGACTTATATATATGAATATATTTCATATTTTTCGACATTTGAAAAATAAAGCATTTGAATCAAAATCAACATATGATTAGAGCAGACAATTTTTGACACAACTTACCAACAAAATAATTAAGTCTGTATTAAGCTTGTATGAATTGAATTGTAAATAAATCGACCATTTTAATCCATTTAAAATATCAAGTTGTAATAGGTTAATTTAGCAACTCGTAACTTGTATAAGCAACTCAAATAAATAACTAAAATCATTAGGGTATGTAAGTAATTGTTTCTTATTTAATTATTTTGTAGGCTTGTACTTTGAAATATTATTTGGATGATGTTTAAATTCATTTCATTTTTTATTTTTGTATTTTTATTAATTTATAATAATATGTTGTTTAATTTAATTTTGTATGTTTTGATTATTTATTATTTATTTTAGACTTAAAATAAGTTTTTACTTACAAAGAATTTTATGATATATATTTTTGTTAGATTTTTTTTATTACTGTTTGAGATATTAACACTTTAACTTTGATGTATCACAATATTTATGATTATTAATATTGTTTTTATTTTATATAAGTTAATACTTTAACATTTTTAGTTAAAATAATGCTTAAATTAATTTAATTTTTGAAGTTTAATTAAAATTGATTATGTTAATAGATTACATAAGTATATGTTAATACTTAATACAATGTCTCAAATTTTTTTACATTATAAAATGTAATATATGTTATTCGATATATTTAAACGGATTAACTCATTTATTAAATAAGTTGGATTAGGGTATCACTTTTTAATTTGTTTAATAAATAAGTTGAGTCTAAATCAAGTTTACCCATGTCAAATTGTAAATGGGTCAACTCGAATTCGACACAACCCACTTGTTTTGACAATTCTAAATTCATGATATTCATATCAATATTTTCACTAATATTTCTAGATTTTACATATATTTTTTAAGAAAATTACTTCTATTGTATTTTGATATACATATCTTTAATTTACCAATACATTAATCGATATATCAAGGAATGTAGTGAGACTTTTAGACTAGTATAGGATGATAATATAAACTAACAAAAGACATAAATAACAATAATTATTATGTATGGGAAAAATTGAAATCAACTAAGGAGTCTCAATTTATTTCCATTATCGTTTATTTAGTTATTATTGTTGTTTATTTGTTTTCTTTTTTTCATTTATTAATCACTTTTTGTTTTACTTCTTATTTACCAAAAGTAGTAGTTGATTTGATCATCAAGTTGTTAATGAACACAATATGTATGAAAAATAGGTGGTTGTTAATCAAAAATACTTTGACAATTTTCTCTTTTTACTTTGTTATTTCTCCTTTTTCGAAAACAAGACCAACGTAGCTCATTTTCTCCTTTAAGAATTCAGTAAGTTCTTGAATTTTAATCATATTTGTAAACCATTTGGTATAAAAGCATAGGTATTTCTTGTAGGATATCAATGGCAAATTCTGGAGATGAGAACTTGCAAGCTTCCAAAGAGAATCTTATGTGATTGCTTTGTATACTACCTTTGCGAAAATGGTAAGAAAACAAAAAATTGTCATCAAATCTATGACAAAACTCCATAAACTATTGTCGCAATTCAATGTGGAGATTGTTATTGAAATTAGAACCCAACCTCAAAATCATCCACAACGAGCTTTGTGATCCTCTTAGCCATATCTAGCATCTAAAACCTCTTGACCCTCCTAACTCGAGTAACCATTCCCACACAGTTCTCCATCCAACTTATTCTCTATTGCTACACTTCCTTTTAAATAACTCAGTCCTTGACTTCCCAAATTTGAATACTGAAGGGGATTTCTCACCTAAAGAACATCTTATAGCCTCATTTTGTCATTGTTGGAAATGGAAAAATGAGTATTTAGACTCATGGTTAAATACTATTTTGACGCATCATTTTGAGTGGGACCTACTTGGTATAAGTTTAGGGTCGTGATTGATTTGAGTTATCCTCCGCGAGAGCTTCGAAATCATATATTTATACACTCAAAATGGGATTGAGATGAATGAGAAATTGTGCCTCAAAGTTTGCTCATTGAGATAGAAAAAATGTTGTGTTTTTGGTTTGTCCCACATGGAAAAAACACTAACACATGAAATGCTTTATATAACATTACTTTCCTATGGGAGGTAAGCTTGTGTAGCATAAATGCTCTCTCCACGTGCGTGCTCAGGGGGGTGCAAATCCTAGGATTTTTAGCCCAAAAATTCAAAATTTCAATCGCGAGCTCAAACGACCTGCGGACACGAATGTTGTCCAATTTCGATGGGCCTTGTGCGGTTTAGGTTTTGTTGCAGCTGAGGAAAAATACACAACAACAACCTTTCTCTTCTCATTTTTCCTGCAGCAAACATTTACCATATTCCAGAAATATTATTCTAAAACTAAGTTTTGTGTCATAGAGAGCAGATAGCAATTCAGTTCGTATAAACAGTTTCGGTTTGATGTTCTTAAACTGTTTTAGATCGTTGTATCTTGGGAAGTATTTTTTCCTTAATCTCAAATGAAAAATTTATCTTAAGTAAACCGTTTACGGGCCTCGATATTCCTTTTTCATTTTCATTATTGTAATTTATAGTTTCTTTTATTTATTCTGTAATTTTAATTCATTTTAATAAATTATAATATTTAATTTTTTGTTTGTCCAACATATTATTTTCCTACAGTCCTACCCAGAATAATACCCATACTCCCCAAACTTAAACAGGTTCTACTTTGTTGAACCAAGGCCTCCACAATTTACACCCACCATCCATCGATTAGACCCTTAGAATATTTACATTTTATAGCAATACACCATGTTATGGTGGCCAGATAAGTATTGATGAATTTATGTATTAGGTCAAGTCTGTATATAACAACTTCGATTATATGGAGGTGCCCAAAGATAAGAGGGTTAAAATGGTTGCTTATAAATTAAGGGTGGTTTCATCGCTGGTGGAATCAAATTCAAACCAATTGACGAAACACTGAAGAATTGCGTACTAATTCGTGGGATTGGATGAAATAGTTAATTTTCACTCGTTTTCTTGTACGAGATTATCAGTAAACTTTGTATTGATAGTATCACCACTATCAACAAGGTAATAAAAGTGTGACATAATACACAAAGGAGTTTCAAGAGCTTCAAGCTAGAAACAACCTTCAAGAATCTAGCTCAGATGGTAATTGGTATTGAGGTATATTACTAGACTTAAAGAATCACTCCATAGTTAGGTTTAGGGGTGTTCAAAAAATCCGTTCATCCGATCAATCTGATCCGATCCGTTAATTTTTGAACGGTTTCGATCCGATGATCGGATCGGATTGAAATTTTTTCAATTCGATCGGTTCGGATCGGATGGCGGATTGAAATTTTTTCAATCCGATTCCATCCGATCCGACCAAAAAAAGTAAATATATTTTAAATTTATACACATGTCATGTTTTTATTGATCACTTTTATTTATATTATACACCACATTATATACAATAATAAAATTTAAAATATTTTTTATAACAAAATTTAAAATACACCACATTTTAAGGTTTATTTTAGCTTAAATATGTTTATGTTACATAAAAAATTTAGTTTTTTATTCAAAAATATTAAAATAGAGTTAATTAAATTTATTGATCGGATTCAATCCGAATAGTTGCGGATCGGATAGGATCGGATTTGAAACATGATCGGATCGGATGTGGATTAGGATATTTCAATCCGATCGGATGGTCGGATCGGATCGGATGAGCATAAAATCAGCGGTTTCGATCCGATGAACACCCCTAGTTAGGTTGATATGAGAAATGTTCTTAATTTTTCAGAAGCAATTACTTTAGCTACTAAGTATGAGTCACAGTTCACTAGACAACCGGTGAGTCCTTTTATAAGATCTCCATCTAAAATTCATCCTAACAAGCCTACATACTCACTTAATCCTTCCACCAACAATTCTACCTCACCAAAAACAATACTTAAACCAAACTTTTACCCCAAATGCCTAGGGGACAACCTATTAATCTACAAAAACCCAATCTAATTTTAAACCAACTACTCTTAAATGCTACTAGTGTAACTAAATGAGGCACTGTTCTAGTGAATGTCCACTACGAAAATCAGTGCACATAATTGAGGGCATGGAAGGAATGGATGAAGGAATTGAGGATGAGGAAAACTTTGATGAAGTTGAATTTGTTGATTGGGAGAATGATAAGAAATTCCTTGGTATCATGTAGAGAGTATTGTTGACTCCTAGAAAGCCTATAATCTTACAAAAACACATTATCTTTCAAACCAAATGCACAATTAACATACAAGTGTGTGAGGTTAATGTTGATAGTGGAGATAGTGATAATATCATTTCTAAAGTCAATATTCTTTGCTTACAAACTCAAAAACATCCTAGGCCCTATATGGTAGGTGGATTAAAAGAGGTATAGAGTACAAGGTGACTAAGATTTGTAGGGTACCTATGTCTATTCATAAAAATTATCAAGATAAAGTTTGCTGTGATGTACTGAAAATGGATGCTTTCCATGTCTTATAAGTTGGCAATATTTTAGAAATACAATACATAAGGGCAAGAAGAACACCTACTCTTTAATCCAATATAACAAGAAAATAGCGTTAATTCCTCAACTTGAGAAGCTTTAAGTTACAGATTTTCCTGTTGGAATTAAGTGCAACTGGTTCTGAAATTCAAGGGAAGATTAAAGGCAATAAGTGATAATGTTCATTGCCAAGGAATTTCATAAAATGGTTGTAACTATTCTTGATCGGTTAGAATTGTTGTTGCAGGAGTACCAAGACATCACTGGGGATGAATTGCCTACTAGTTTACCTCCCATGAGAAGCATCCAGCACCATATAGATGTACCTCCCAAGGAACATGAGATTTTACAAGGTATAGTTGACGATTTATTTAAAAAATGACTTGTCCAAGAGTTCCTTAACCCACTTGTAGTGCCAGCTCACTTAGTGTCCAAAAAATATGAAAATTGGATGATATGTATTAATAGCAAAGCAATTAACAAAATTATTGTCAAGTATAGGTTCCTTATACTTAGGCTTGAGGATATGATTGACAAATTGAAAGTTTATTATTTGTTTTTTAATCCAAATTTACATAATGGATTTCACCAGATCCGTATTAAACATAGTGATGAGTGAAAAATGACTTTTAAGACCAAAGAAAAGCCAAATGAGTGAAAGGTTATGACATTTAGCCTTTGCAATGCCCCCAAATATTTTTATGCATTTGATGAACCAAGTTTTAAAGCCATTTATAGATAAGTTTGTGGTGGTTTACTTTATTGACATCCTTATATTCAGTAATGAAGAACAATAATATTTGCAATATTGAAAGAGAATAAGCTCTATGTAAATTTGAAGAAGTGTGACTTCCTTACCAAGAGCCTAATTTTTTTTTTTTTTTTTTAAGTTTTGTAATTAGTGAACATGGAGTGTTTGTGAAAGAAAAGAAAGTCCAAGCAGGAAAGGAATGGGCTCCTCTTACCAATATTTACAAAGTTAGGAGCTTCCATGATTTTGCAACCTTTTAACAGGAGGTTCATAAAAAATTTTAACTAATTGATTTTCTCCAATAATTGATTGTATGAAAAAAGGTAAGTTTCATTGAGGATCTCCTAAACAAGACAGCTTTGAGTTGATATAACTCAAGTTTACTGCAGCCCCAATCCTAACAATTCCAAACTTTGACAAATTGTTTGAAGTGAAATCTCATTCTTCTGGCATTGGCATTGGCATTATAGTAGTGCTTATAAGGAAGGCTTATAATTTTTTTTTAGTGAAATGTTGAATGAAGCTAGGAAAAAGTTGTCCACTTATGAATATTAGCTTTATGCCATTTTAAGGGCTTTTAAACACTAAGAATACTAATTTATTTAAAATGAGTTTGTGTTACATTTTGATCATCAAGTCATTCAATATATCAACTCTCAAAAAAGCCTCAACATAATGCATACAAGGTGGACTATTTTATTACAAAAGTTTAATTATGTGTTTTAGCATAGAAATTGCAAGAACAACTTGGTAGCTAATGCATTGAGCATGGGGTATCAATTCCTAACAGTTTTGAAGATAGAGAATCCTAGCTAGGGGTGGCAATTTGTAATATAATTTGATTAATTGAATCGAATCGAATCTGAATTAAAAAACTTGAATTGAATTAAATTTGGACTTGTTTTGACCCAGTTCGAATAACCCAAAAAAACTTAAGCTGGATTAGGGCTAGCCCATTAGTTCGAAATGAAATAAAATTAAATTAAATTTTAAATAAACAAAATTAAAAAGAAAAGAAAAGACTATATGAAAATTAAAATAATCTTTCATCTCTTTCAGTAGTTATCTTTTATGATATATTAATTATTTTTCTTCATTTTTTTTTGAAAAATAAGGTGATAATTATTAAATAGTTATAATATATTTATTTTGTCACAATATTGTGTCACATTATTTAATATTAATGCATTTAGCGTTTAAATCTACCTAATTATTTAAACAAAAAAATAATATTTATATTTAATTCTAATTAGTATTATAAAGTTTCAATTTTTAAACTGATCAAGTATTAGTTTTTGAAGTAAAAATTTCAAACCTTTTGTGAACCTCTATCATGTTATTCTCTTTTTCACTTGTTTATTGCCTTAAAAATTATGTATTATGTAATAGTCAAAGTTCTATTATCGTGTATATAAAAAAGTTATATTATTGTGTGATATTATAAGTTACTTTATCTTTTCATTTTTTGGTAATTATCTTTATTTAATTTGCTTATCTCTATTTATTTTGTTTATAGCTAAAATAAATTTTATTTGAACTTGAGAGCTTTTTATTATAAATGTGAGTTTTCTTGAGAGCATGAAAATTTTTAATTTTTGCATGGGTGGAGTTTAATGACATTTATCCATTTCTTAATTAATTTAGAAACTAATTTATTGTTTTGATAATTAATTTTTTTCTTATATTTATATTATTTTATGTTATAATGCTTGAGTTTTAACTATTAAATATATTTTTTTAATAAAAAAAAATCATATTAACTAAAAAATATATGTAATTAACAATTTGGGCTATTTTGAGCCAACTTATTGGTATTTAGTTTGGGTTCGGGCTCATTTTTGTTGGACCGAATTAAATTTGAATTGAGCTACGGTTTGATTGATTTGAACTGGGCTAGTTTCAGCTAACTCAAATTAACCCAATTCGCACAAATTGACACCCTTAATCCTAGCTTTGTAATATTGCCTAACTTATATGCAAGAGATGAAGACTTTGTGCCAATTTGGAAATAGGGTTGTCAACAATTACCCATTAAGGACTATCATCTTAAGGATGAATATCTATTCAAAGGAAATCAATTATGTATCCCTAATTCATCTTTAAGGGAGCATTTGATTTAAGAACTTCATCATGAAAATATGGTAACTCATAATGAAAGAGACAAAACCACAACTCTCTTTAAAGAGAGGTTTTTTTTTTTTGTTACTAGAAAAGAGACGTGTTAAGATTTGTGCAAAGGTGTGGAATATGCCAAGCTTTTAAAGGAACTTCATAGAATTCAAGGTTGTATACCCCTTTTCTTGTTCCTAAGCATATTTGAGAAGACGTATGGATTTTATCCTAGGGTTACCTAAAACTCAAAGGCATTTGGATTCAATTATGGTAGGAGTAGATAAGTTTTAAAAAATGGCACACTTTGTTCGTTGCAAAAGAACCTCTAATGCTATTTATATTGTTAATCTCTTATTTAGAGAGATTGTGAAGTTACATGGTGTTCTTAAGTCCTTCACCTTTGATAAAAATGTCAAAATTTTCAGTTATTTTTAGAAGGAATTTTGAAAAAAATTTAGTATTATTTTACAATTCAGTACTACTTGTTATTCTTAAATTGATGGATGTACGACAATGGTAAATAAGACCTTAGGCAATATGCTAAGATGTTTAGTTGGTGATAAACAAAAATAATGAGATATCGTGTTGGCTTAGGATAAATTTGCATTTAACAACATGTTGAACATGTCCACTAGAAAGACACCTTTTGCTATTGTGTACTCTAAATTTCCTCAATTCTATTAGATTAGGTTGATGTACAGATTTCAACTAACTAATAACCATTAACAACAATAGAAGCCATTCAAGAAATGGTAGAGTGGGTAAGACAAAATTTGATGGAGATCAATGTTAAGCATAAAAACTATGCTTATAAGAAAGGCATATTAAAAACATTTAAAGAAGGTGATTTAGTGATTGCTCATGTTAGCAAAGGTAAGATACTTGCTGAGACATATTCTAAGTTGCTGGATAAAAAATTGGTCCATAAGATAAATGACAATGCCTATGTCTTGGATTTGCCATCTCGTCTTCATTTTTCTCCAACTTTTAATGTGTAAGATTTGTTGCCTACCATTCGTCTAATGATTCTCCCACATTCTCATCAACACTTGATTCGAATGCTTTTCAAGAAGGAAGGACTGATGCAGGGGCATAATCATAATTAGCTAGAGAGTCTCACTATATTCCAATTGTTATTTATTTTTTTCTTTTTTATAATAAAAACCTCACATGGATAGGAAGAATATGACAAATTTTGCATACCATCACATACCATGATCATTGACAATTTGTTGTTTTTACAGATTGCAGGCTAATTAGAAGCATAAAGGGAACTGAAGCATGACTGACAGAGTGACGTGTTTGAAAATTGAATAAATTATGCCCATTCTCGAAGGACAAATAGCATACCCCACAAGCTTTAAACCCACATCTTATTATGTAAGTACAGAGACTCGATACTTAGCTACGGAGTCCGACCACTGGATCACCCAATTATTAGTTTTTTTCCCTCTTTATTAATCACATTTTACTTTACTTCTTATTTGCCAAAAGCCGTAACTGAGTTGGCTTGTAAGTTAAATTTTTTCTCTCTTGTTTTTTATTTCTCTTTTTTTAAAAACAGGATCGACGAGTCCTTTTTTCTCTCGAAGAATTCAACAAATTCTTGAATTTTAATCACATTATTATACTTTATATTTTATTTCCTTAAACTCAAATTTTCATCCATGTGTAGGCCGACTCCCCTATGAGTCGGTAAAATAATGTATTGGGCTCTCATCTGGGCCTAAATTTCTAATTCAGGCTTTACTTTCTTCAAAGTTCAAAGCGGGTCCCTCCTCGAGTCAAACCCGACGCCAATTTCCCGACCCAGAACCCCACAAAATTCAAAGTTTTCCAATTTCCTTCACCTCAAAGCAAAAACCAGAATAAACCATCCCAACGCCATAGCCAGATCTCTATGTCCTTTGAAAACAAACAAACAAAGGAGAAGAAGAATTCCTAATCCAGAATGGCAGGAAGGTTTGGGTTCTCACCTTCGTCGTCTCCGACGATGATGACGGTGACGAGCACTCCAGCTGCGGATCTCGCTTATACAAACTTTGCTTACTGTTCCTCCTCCGATCTTCACAGTTTTGCTGTTCCTGGAACGAACTTCTATCTCGCTTTGATCAGCGACTCATTCGTCCTGTCCCTTTCATATCCTTTCTTTTGTCTTCCTCATTTGCTGCTTGCATATTATTCTTTAACCTCTAAGAATTATCATCAAACTATAATTTAGCGACTTATGCTTCCATTTTTTTTATTTAATTTATATGGCGTTTTCTCTTTGTATTTCAAACATTTGAAGTAATTGAACCGTACATTTTTACAATTTTTTGTAAAATTTCTGTTGATTTTTCTTAACTAAGAGAAACTTCTCACGATAGCATCCGCAACGGCCACATAGCTCTAAATGCAATCCATCGTCGATATGCCAAAGTTTCTACTGGCGATTCAGTCTCTTTGATCAGGTTATCCTATCTCAGCTTAGTTGCTTTATTTATTCTTTTGTTTTTTTCATTTCTTTTAAGTTTCTTTGTAATTTGTGATTTTTAATTTCCAGTGTTGCTTATATCGATTAATTGTACCATAATGCAGCGCTAGTGTTAACTTGGTAATTTGTGTAGGTTCATCCCTCCTGAGAACTTTGATCTTGCATTGCTCTCAGTGGAGTTGGAGTTTGTGAAGAAGGGGACTAAAAATGAACAGGTCTTGAATTTTTTCACACTTTGAAAATAGACTTTTTGTTGAGTTTATCTTAGCGCGTTATGCTCTGCCCCTTGATTATTGGAGACTCTCCACTCAAAGCTTTGCATTTGTGTTCGTAGGTCGATGCTGTTCTCCTGGCTGATCAGCTTCGGAAGAGATATAACAATCAGGTAGGGTTTTCTTTTGTCTCTGTGATATACTCTGTCTCTTATAGTTTGGCTTTATGGCAGCCAAACAGATATCTTCCAAAATATATTAATAATTAAGTAGACATGATCTGCCATGAACCCATAGTCGTAACGCTTTCTTTTTCTTATGTTTACTTCGACTAGATGCTAGCTAATATTTGTTGCAGCTAAAGTTGCTTGTACTTTTTTGCATTTCTAAAATTTTGTCACCTTTTATTTAGGTTATGACTGCAGGACAGAGAGTAACGTTTGAGTATCATGGGAACAACTACATTTTTACAGTCAATCAGGCTGTTGTTGAGGGACAAGAAATGTCTGGTTCTATTGAAAGAGGGATGATAACTAGTGACACATACTTTGTTTTTGAAGCATCAAATGCAAGTGGAATAAAGGTCAGGAGTGCATTTATTTTGGAACTAGTGGAAATTTTGATTTATTATACTGTAGTAGACTAGTAGTGCAGATATATCTTTATATTCTTTTGACAATGGAATAAATAATTTAAAACTTTGTAGCATAATGCCTGAAATGTATAATGCATGTCTGTTGATTATTTTTATTAAACTTATGACCCGTGTGTGTCCCACAGATAGTTAATCAACGTGAAGCTGCCAGTAGTAACATCTTTAGGCAAAAGGAGTTCAACCTTCAGGCACTTGGCATTGGTGGTTTGAGTGCAGAGTTTGCAGACATATTTCGAAGAGCTTTTGCCTCACGTGTATTCCCTCCACATGTGACAAATAAGTAATATTACTAATTTTGAACTTTAAATTTGAAGTTTGCTCTTTCTAGGATGCCTTACTTTTAAAAGCATTTGATGTTCCAGATTGGGGATAAAGCATGTAAAAGGAATGCTGCTGTATGGACCTCCTGGAACAGGAAAAACTCTTATGGCTCGTCAAATTGGAAAGATGTTGAACGGGAAGGAACCAAAGGTTTGGAAATGGATTCGCTTATTCTTCTAAATTTTGTGAATATTGGTGATTCAACATTTTAGGTTCAAGATAAATGGTAGGGATAGTTGAGTTTGGGGGAATGTTTTTATTTTATTTTGTTGTACTACAGAACAGGTTGTAAATATCCAGTAAGATTACTGTTTAACTGGTTTAGAGTCTGAAAGCATCACATTCTTATCGCATTTTATGTACTTTAGTAATTTATTCAAAAAGTGACTCCATTTTTGAATTAATGAAAAGAGACTTCATTTGAATGGATATTGACAGTATTTGGATTTCAATACAATGTAATCGTTGAAAGAAGAGGGAAAAAAAACAAAGACTTAGCTCCTGCTGTTGTTTAGATAACTCCATTTTGCGAGGATAAAAAGTTGGGTAGATTCCCTTAAACCTTTTTATTTTGCAATTTCCATCATCTTTCAGGTTCCTCTGCTATGAAAAATTGCAAGTCTTGTAGACTTTTGTTTGTCACGGTTGATTTTTCTTTGCATGCTTCCTACCATAGATGTGGGGACCTTCAAGGCTTTTTGTAACACATCTGCTTCAATGCCATGATTTTCTTTACAGTTAGGAAGCACTTTAAACATATCTCAAGCGCAAATTATTTACTATTGTCGCTGCTCTTAATATTCTGTTAGTTATTAACTTTCCCCTTTATGATTGATTGATTGACATATTTTTCTTTGTTCCAGATTGTTAATGGTCCTGAAGTTCTGAGTAAATTTGTTGGTGAAACAGAAAAAAACGTGAGGGACCTATTTGCCGATGCGGAGAATGATCAGAGGACTCTTGGTAAGAAAAATAAATGTTCTTAATCTACTAGGTTGAAGTCTTGATGCACACTAATTCCATTTATTTTCCTCTTCAGGAGATCAAAGTGATTTGCATGTCATAATCTTTGATGAAATTGATGCTATCTGCAAGGTATTGATATTTTAAGCTTAACCACGTTCTTTGAAGTGGGTTGACAGTGCATTCTGTTGATGTACACCAGTTTCACCATATCCCTGTACTTCTGCATTTCAGAATGCAGCATGCTAGCTTTTTTGTACTATTGCTACTTGTTAGAACTTTGTAGAAAGATATGTTGGCCGTATTCCTTTTAGCTTAAGCTTTTAGGATAAGTGTGTTCTAAACAGCAGTCCAAAATTCAAATCCTTACAACCTTCATTTCATCAAATGCATAAAGTTCCATTTTGTAGGCCTTTTAGAATGTGTATAGCCTAATAGTGGGGGAGTGGTAGAACAATATTAGAAGAAATATAATCAGCTTAGTATCCTTAGTTGAAGTGTTACATATTTTTAATGCTTATAAATATATCTTGGCTTTTAGTAATATCCTGATGATGAAAGTTTTAGGATCAATGTATATTTGGGCTTGTTTTGGATCTTTCTGTTTTGTGGAATACTCGTACTTATTAAGTAGCAAGGTTATAAATAATTGAAGTATTATTGTGGATCATTTTGTTATTGGGAAAACTTGCACTTGCAAAGGTGCTGCTGCCCAAGTTCTATCCTGCTTCAAATTTCCATTTAGTAATATTTCTTTATTTAAGTGTATGAAGAATTTAATGCGTGCATATATTGCTAGTGGTGGGCCATTTTGACTTATTTAGTCTTCTTTTGATGTTCTTAGTTTTTTCTTGTACTGGGTTTAAGTTTTGCATGTAGTTGAGTGGATTGCTAGTCCACTCTTGTTTTGATTTTTCCTGATTTAAGAAAGTGACTTCTGTGTTCTATAAAAAAACTGTTCACATGCTCTCAGGCACGAGTGTTCTATTTGTCAAATAATAATGTTTGTATTAATTATCATTTTTAATTTTTAAGGTTTTGTGCTTCTTTAACTGTATTAACATGCTTCAACTTGTGAATGCAGTCTAGAGGATCAACTCGAGATGGTACAGGAGTTCATGATAGTATTGTAAACCAGCTACTTACGAAGGTTAGTTAATGCTTCCCCCTGTTTTGTAAATCATTCAACATTTGCATATGTTCTTCTCTGGCCATAATCAAGATTATTCTCTGTGGGTACTTTTCTAAGCAATATTAATGTAATGGCTAAAACTACGGTTTTGCAGATAGATGGGGTAGAGTCTTTAAATAATGTTTTGCTTATTGGAATGACCAACAGAAAGGATATGCTTGACGAAGCTCTTTTGAGGTACTTTCTTTTGTTAGCTGAGCTTCTTTTTATCTCACTGTAGTTTCAGTTTAGATTATAATGTCTTGAAACAATGGTAATTTGTAGTCAGTGATTGTGTAGTTTTGATCATCGTAGGCTGTAATTATATACCATATTTAAAGACCACTCTGTACGCAAGGAACATATGTTTCAAACGGTGATTACTGAATCTTATCATGAAGACATATATGAGGAGCATAAGCAGTTATTACTGAATTGTTTAAGATTTTTCATCTTTCATTTGGCTCTTGATCAAGGAATAAGATTGCTCAGTATGAATAGATCATTATGTACACATATCTTAAGCAAACCTCTTTCATTTTGCTTTTCTGCATTGTAGACCTGGACGATTGGAGGTTCAGATTGAGATAAGTCTTCCAGATGAACATGGGCGGTTACAGATTCTTCAAATTCATACAAACAAGATGAAGGAAAGTTCTTTTCTTGCTCCTGATGTGAACCTCCAAGAGCTTGGTAAATTAATTTACTGATTTAGATGTATATTTTTAAAGTTACTATGTGAATCTTCCCCCTCCCCCCCCCTCAAGTTTGCAACTAGTGTTTCACTTTTTAAATGTTGACAATAGGTTAGATTGTGCATTGGGGAATGTTGTTGATGGCTTAGTTTTATACTTCTGCTTTGTATATGCAGCTGCTCGTACGAAAAATTACAGTGGTGCAGAACTTGAAGGTGTTGTGAAAAGTGCAGTTTCTTATGCTTTGAATAGACAACTAAGTATGGATGATCTCACAAAACCGGTGGAGGAAGAGAACATAAAGGTGACTATGGATGACTTTTTGAACGCGCTTAGTGAAGTTCGTTCTGCATTCGGAGCCTCGACTGATGACCTTGAACGATGCAGGTATTACTTGTGGTAGAACTATTTGGAAATACAAGGACATGGTAGCTTTTAATCTAGATAGAGTTTCCTCGGCATATAGTCTAGAGGGTATAAGCGAGATAATCGTCTTTGGCTTGGCCTATTGAATCTTGATTATAGATGTATACTTTCAGTTCTTCTAAAAATTTATTCCTAAGCAGTCAATTTAATTCTTTAATGATGAACAAAGTCCATCAGAACGTACCTACTATATAAGAGACTTAGTCATAGTGAAACTAGTTAGAAACCATGTTGCATTTTTGGGTTATGCGCCGATTACATTAACAGTGGTAGTAAGCAGTCTATGGATCATGTAGCATTATAGTTAAATATGTTTTACTTTTAATAATGGTCAATTAGATGATTAATTTATTCAAAGTCGGGTCGCTTCTTTAATGTGACTAGTTATGCCTAAAATAGGGTTTGATGATGGTTGCAGATATCTGTCTTATCTTTCCTCTGGAACGGTAGAGGAGGTTTTAAATTTATCGTGCACACGGTTCATAAAATTTTGAAAATGTTGATTCTGTTTCCTAAAATTTTGTTTCTCTTTCTTCTTTTTTTTATTTTTAATATTTCACCATTATTTCTTCCCAATGATATGAATTAGCACGAGTTCTTGGGTGGAATCAGCATATATTATTGTGTTTCTTTAGTAGACAAAACTGTACCCAAAATAATGCCATGACTTGGTTTGTAGACTGAATGGCATGGTGGAGTGTGGTGACCGAAATAAGCACATTTATCAAAGGACTATGTTGCTTGTGGAGCAAGTTAAAGTTAGCAAAGGAAGTCCACTTGTTACAAGTCTTTTGGAAGGATCTAGTGGAAGGTGTGCATGGTTTTTATTTTTAATGTATCTCATTAAAGTTGGAATTATTCTGAACCTTTCCCATTTTGGACAGTGGTAAAACTGCTTTAGCAGCTACAGTTGGCATTGACAGTGATTTTCCCTATGTCAAGATAGTAAGCTCCTGTGTCATATGGCTCCCTTGGTTATTTATATATTTTATGGTTCAAACTCATACGCTTTTATTATGTTCTCTTTTTCTTTGTATAGGTCTCGGCTGAGTCTATGATTGGTCTTCATGAGAGCACCAAGTGTGCACAAATTGTCAAGGTTTGTCAATGCTTAGATTTCAGTGTTTTAAATTCTTTTGGGTAATTGTAACACTATAAAAAGTAAGAAATAGTTATTCTAACCTGGATGAAGTACGTCCATTTATCTCCTATAGTCATACTGTAACTCTATTTTAACAATTTCAGGACAAATTATAATTTGTTGAAATTTAACTTTTGTAAACCTAATATAGTTGTTTTGAAGGAAATATTTTTAATATATATTTATATTTGTATGTTTGTTTGTCAAAGGTCTTTGAAGATGCATACAAGTCACCATTGAGCATAATTATTCTTGACAACATTGAAAGGTACCAACAATTTTTTAAATGATTGCAAACTCTGTAACTATTGTTGGGATCTGTATCCTTTTCTTTCATTCTTCTCTTCATTTTTTTTTATCCCTCTTTGTCTTTTTTTCTTCCTGATATTTTGACATCATGGCTTGTCTGATTCTCATTACAGGTTACTCGAGTATGTTGCTATTGGGCCTCGCTTCTCAAATTTAATATCTCAGACCCTTCTTGTTCTTCTTAAGCGACTGCCTCCTAAGGTTTTTAAGCTTCCCATTTTTGTCATTGGCTAGGTCAATTTCAAAATAAATTTTCTTACCTGTTGCACACTGATCAGATGAAAACTAAAAAGACCTGCATTTCACTGATTTATAATTTTTTTTATAAGACTAACTAAATCTTGATGATAGTGGAGATAACAGTAGCGGTTGTTTTCTCTGTGGTGGGTTGATGATTAATCTCCAGATCAATAGACTAGCCATATATTATGCGCAAGAAACTTCATATAAGTTATACTGTTCCCCCTGTTATCTGAAGTGCTCTAATGTATTTGATCTGTCCATACTGCTCAGGGGAAAAAGCTTCTCGTGTTTGGGACCACTAGTGAATTGGGATTTCTGGATTCAATTGGCTTCTGTGATGCTTTCTCTGTCACCTACCATGTTCCCACACTAAAGACTACTGATGCTAAGAAGGTAATTATCAATTCTGCACTTTTTGCTCAATTTTTTTTCTTCTGCATTTTGTCCGGATCTTCAGGTTATAGTTAAGCTCATAGAGCCTGGCTTTCTGATGGTCTATGCTTTAAGGATCAGCTATAATTACTAAGGGATTGACATTTTTTTACAAATCACGAGTGGAGTCTGAATTGTTATTTTTCTCCAAGGTTTTTAGAGCTTATGGTATGTTTTGTGTATTATGTTTTGCGGGAGTTTAATTAATATTGTGGGGACTGCGGTTCACACTTCAATTTTCCTGTCAGAGAGCAATTTTCATTCAAACAATTACATAAATTTGGTTAAGTGCAGTTTGTTTTTCACTCTATGATGCATGCTTCCATCCATTAATTATTAGGCCTGTGCAACTTTCATTCAGATTGGTGTTACAGAATGTGAGGAAAATTGTATTTTACTGTTTCAACATTTTCAAAACTTGAAAACGTTGAACTTTTACTTGTATAATGTTATTGATGTTTCTTGTCAAAATCTGGTTTGGACAAATCAGCTAGCTTAAAACTTGTCCCCTTTCTATTCTTTACTTGTTTTTATGAAGCTGCCAGTTCATTTATAGTACACCATGTTCTTTTGTGAAACTTTTTCTTCCTACAGCTGTAAGGTTTGTAATACATCAATAATACGTGTCTCTTGTCCAGGTACTTGAGCAATTGGATGTCTTTGCCGAGGAAGACATTGATGCGGCTGCAGAGGCACTGAATGATGTAAGTTTATACTTTACCTTCCAATTATTACTTTGGTTAGCCAGACTAATGTAAATTTATACCTTGTCTGTTCTATATGAATTTTTGATTTTTGTGTACACTGTATCACTGCATGTCCCTCATGAACTTAGAAATCATGGCAAAAAGATAAGAGTGAGTAACTTCGAAACAGTGAAAGTCAGTTAATGTAAGAAGTGACTTACATTTTGTAGATAGATCTGTGATTTTTTAAGAAATTTGATTATTGTGGTTGCTTTGATGTAAATATTTGCTACAAAAACTGATCAATAGTTTGTGTTTCTGACGCTCCTTTGTTTTTATTTTGTTTAGATGCCAATCAAGAAGCTTTATATGTTGATTGAGATGGCGGCACAGGGTGAGACAGGTGGATCTGCCGAGGCAATATACTCGGGTAAAGATAAAATTAAAATTGCTCACTTCTATGATTGCCTTCAGGATGTTGTAAGATACTAGTTTGTCTCTACTTTCATTGGATTTGAAAACTTTGCCGTTATGCTACATCTGATATCATTTTTCTCAGATCCTTATACATTTCAAACTTTTTTTATTATTTGATTTTTCATTTTTATTGAACAATGTATGGAATTGGCGTCTATTTTGGCCTGTTTATGCTCTTGTTTATCTTGGAGTAGGAAGAGGACTTTGAGGGTGGGAATAGATTGTAATATTTCATTTTGAAGCTGGTGCTTTGTTATTAGGCCTCTACATTATATGAAGTAATTTATGCTATTTTTTTATTAGTGTTTTCGTAATGATCTTTTAGAATGTAGTCTGTTTTTTATCTTTGCAATGTATAGAATTACAATATTATAAGAATGTAGTATCCTTACCCCGTTGGCCATTGTACGTTTTTTGTTGTTATAATTTTAGTACTGTTTGTTGGCCAATGTTTGGTTGTGAGTTGTCACATTAATGGCATATTTGTTTGTACTGCATAATTTATATATAATATAAAAATTGTACGGTAATGTAAAAATTTTGTACGATTAAGAGTGAGTTTAAACTGTACTGGATACTTAACTTAATTTAGGCTGAATTTTTAATTATAAAATGTTTTTTAATTTTATTATCTCAAATTAAAAATATATATTTTTATTTTTTAAAATGAATTGAAAATATAAAAATGAATTAAATATTGATTTAAATAAATTTAAAAAATATATATTTAATTATAAATTTTTTTATTAAAAAATATTTGCAATTAATTTTATGAGATTATATTATACGATTTATTATAAAAATTATTTTAATATAATGTACTTAATTTATTTAATATAATAATTATTTATTACAGTGCTTAGTTGCTGCAAAACTTTGTGATAAACTACACGAGGCCAGTGTCTCTGAATATATATATATAAAATGGTTAGAGCTAATGTGGTACATTAGCATATATATATATATATATATATATATATAAAAGAGTTAGTGGTGAAGTAAAATATTTTAACTATGTTGAGGAATTACGTGTCAGTGTCAGTATTACTGTAGTAAATTTATGTTGTACGTGGTTTTTACCGATACTTGAAAAGGTGGATTCGGTATTTCTGTGATGTTCATATATTACATAAATTATTATGAATTGATTTTTTTTTTTTTTGCTATTTTCAAATTTTGAACTCGAGAACTCCACCTTATTTTAGTGATTTCAATGCCGCTGGGCTACTAAAACCTTGACAAATTATTATGAATTGATTATATCATTAACAAGTTTCAATTTAATATTTTTATTGTTTTAAAAAGTTTTGATCTACTTCTTTTTAGTATTTATATTATCAAATTTTGTATTCTTATTTTTGTCATTTATTATTATAAAAAGACTAGATTAAATTTTTTAAAAACAATATTAGTATTAAATTTGAACTATAATATAGTTAATTTAAGGCAAAATTACTAATTTTATTTCCCTTCAAAATTCAAGAGGCTACAAAATTACCGATTCCTGAAAAGGTAAAATTATATTTTCATTGAGCTTATATTAGATTCAACTAAAAAGATAAAATTTACTATATGTTTGTCATTGGTGTACCATAGGAGGTTAAATATAATTATATTAGATTAAATTATATTAAATTATATTATTATTAATTTATATAGTGTTTGGTGACAAACTGTATAATATAGTCGGATAAAATTAATTATAAATATTTTAATAAGATAATTTATATTTAAAATAATTTTCTGTTATAAAATTTATTTAAATTAATATTTAGTTTAATTTTATATTTTTATTATATTTTTAAAAATAAAATAAAATTATTTTTGATTTGAGATAAAATAAAAGGTTAACATACATATTTTATAATTAAAAATTCAGATGAATTATGTTAAGTGTCTAGTATTGTTTAAACTCATACTCTCTGGTCTTATAAATTTTTTACATAATCTTACTATTTTTATATCCTACGATACGATCTGATTTCACAATCAAATACGCAACTGTATAAAAATTATACAATTCTGATATTTAGTAATGTGTAACAAACATGCAGATAAGATAGGCGTTTCACTTTTTTTTAGGTGTACATTTTAAAACATATGCCTTCTATTTTTGTGATTTGTGTAAAAAAAAAAAAAAATACAATCCAAAATTGAGACTAGAGAAGTGTTTTCCATTAGAAAGCGATGCAAGCATACTCCGAATTATAAGTAGCAAAGTTGTCCAAAAAAAAAAAAAAAGCTTATATCCATCGCTTTACTCTTTTAAATTGATAAGTCTTGAATAGGGTTTACCCAGTTTTCTGCCCGTTCAAAAGTTCGAAGCAATCTACTACAATAGTAAATTATGTTTTATGTCCAAAATCTATCAGATTGGTCCGTAGATTTGCCACAAACTTTTAATTTATTAAAAAAAAAAAAAAAAATCCTAACCTATTAGTCTCAGTAGCATTTAAGAATTTTCTTCTAATTTTTGTTTATTATGTTAATAAATATGTGTCACGTGAAATTGAATGTTATATACCATTTTTATTAGATTTATTGTCAAAATAGATGAAAATTCTTAAATGTAATTGGAGCATTAGGTTAGTGACAATTTTTTTTAACAAATTAAAAGTTAAAAGAAAATTTGCAATTATTCTAATAAGTTGAGATATAAATTTCTTTTTTTCATTCTATTATAATACACCTCGGAATTATTTAATCATATAATCTACTTCTAACACGAATATAGATGCTACACAAGGTACTTTTTAGTTGCATTAAGTTAATTTTTTTTATTAATAAGATATTAACTTTTTTTGTCATTATAAATGAAAATTTTGATTAAAAATAATTTAAATATCTTATTATATAAAAAATATGTAAATTTAAATTGGAATACACACATTGCAATTTATACCTCAATAATAATAATAATATTATTATTATTTTAACTTAGAACGAAGCTAAATTTCGAGGAGATTTTATATAGACGAAGGAAAGAAAGCGAAGCTAACTGAGATAAATCTATTCATAATTAAGATGAGCCGGGAGCACTGGCCCTGGTTAGGTAGCTTTTCGAGGGAGGGTGGGGGCATCCCTAAGAAATTTTTAATAACTTATAAGTAGCCGTTTTGATAGTCTATGTTATACGATTAAAGAACGTATTTGATACAAAGCATTTTTTATAGAGGTTTAAAAAAATAATCTTTTTAAGAATATTTTTGAAAAAAAGCATTTTTATATTATAAAATGTGACACTCGTTAAAATGTATTATATTTTATTCTCATATATATAAAGAAGTGTCTATAAAATAAAAAATCTTTATATGAATTAGGTTTATAAATAAAGTAAGAATCTTATTACTCATTATTTTATATGGATAAATTTATTTGAATATAAATGGCCCATTTTCATATAAATATTAATTATTTTTTTTTTAAATTAGCAAATTATACTCTATATTCATGTACACAATTTATACATACTTTTTTCCTATAAAACGTATAATTTTTTTTGAAATACCATAGAAACCATGCAAGATAAGCCCCAACTTTGCGATGAAGTTTTTATGAACTTCTTCTCGGCTGACACAGCACATATTCTATCATGTATTACTTAACCCTGTCATGCGTGAAAAAGAAAAAAAATCTGTCCAACTTTGACCTTAGCAACCATCATGAACTTTTACTATAATTTGAACACGGATATAAATCAAGGAAAAAATTGATTTAACTGCGTTATATAATTTTTTATAAATAAAATTTAATTTTTATGACTTAATTATATTATTAATTTATAAATTTTAATTAAATTTATATTTAAATTTTATAATTTAATTTCTAAATTTTTTAAAAATTTAAATTCTATAATTTACTCTTAAAATTTTACACATATATCAAATTTTAAATATTAAAATACATATTTTAAAATTAAAATTTTAAAACTTAAGCATAAATTTTTAAAAATTTAATTAAAATATATGAATTAATAATATAATTTAACCTATTTTTTATAACATAAAACATATATTTTATATTAAAAAATAAAATAAATTTATATTTTTCATGATATAAAAAAATGACTATACAAATTTTATATAGAACATTTAAATCTTATACTTATTTATTTTTTTTACAATTTAATTATATAGTCATTAAAAAGTCATTGCATAAATAAAAATGAATATATATATATATATTTTCAATTATTTCGGTTACATTATTGAAGTTAAAATAATGAAAAACAGTAGCAAAAAAAATATTCAACACGAAATAAAGAAAAAGAAACGAATAAAATAATAAACAAGAGCAGCAAAAATCCCAATAAACAATTCTACCAGAAATCTAAGCTGCCCAGTTTGGCATTTCTGAATACTTTTAACTCCACTCCACTCCACTCTTCACCCAACCTAAATGTTTTAATTTCCGGAAAATAACTTCAGGCTTATTTGACTAACATCGTAATTTTCACAAAAACAACGAAGAGATGGATTATTAAAAACATAAACATAAGCATAATCGAAGCACACACCAAAAAAAAAGTTTTTTTTTTTCTTTCTATAATCAATCGTACTTTTCTCTCCAGGAATAAACAAGAAAGAAAACCCAGGAAAGAGCCAACAGAAAATCGCCGACAGTCTGGCGAAGCCAATCCCAAGCGAGGTCCTCAACCCTCCGTTCAAAGTAAATCCTCCAGAGAGCCATAAAAACGTGAAGAACCACACACCCTTTGGCGAAGAAAGCCTGAAAATCCCTATCTTTCACGAACGAAGCCATAAAAATTAGGAACCCAATTGCGAAAAGGAGCAATCCGGAAAAGGAATCGGAGGTCCGAATCAATAGCTGGTCGTGTGGTGTCGAACCCAGAAGCTTTGTGGCGATCTCTCTTCCATGGCCAAATGCGTAGATTTCGTTCATGTAGAACATCATCAGACTCCCACAAGTTATCGCGATCAGAGAGTGAAGCATGCAGATCACAAAGAACGCCGACGAAGGGGACGAAGAAGTGGTTGGTCCCATTTGATCCGACGGTTGTACTTTTTTTTATGAAATACGAACACTAGACATGGCGTATCAGATTGTAAAACCTGAGAATAACAACAAAAACGATTGAGATGAGGAAAGAAGAATACGAGCACTGGTTTTAATTTTCAATTATTTTATTACATTTTTTTTTAAAATAAAAAAGATATTTATTTCTGAGAGAATAAAAAAGTGAGGGGCCCGCCTTGAGATTCAGGATAAGGGTCCAGTGAGAGTGTGGGACCCACACGTCCATGCGGACAGATGAAATTGTATTTTAAGTTGAACACGTGGCAGGAGTCTAATAGTGCTGCCGACATATCAGCTCTCTGGCAGCTGAACTATGTGATTACCACTCTCCTTCGTAATGATATATATATATATATATATATATATATATATATATAAGTATATTAAATAATATATTAATTATTAATTAAGAATATATAATTAAAAAATAATTAAATTTTTATTAATAAAAATTAATTAAATTATATTATATATTAAATTATAATAAAAATTATTCAATTTATTTACTTATTTTTAAAAAATAATTTTTTAATACAAATCAAACGCATTAGTCAATAACTATGAGGCTAAACTTGACTTGTTAGTAAGTGTCAAACTAATTTTATTGGATTGGATCAAGATTTTTTTTTATAAATAAATTTTGTTTATTATTTTTTTAAAATTTTATATTAGTAAAATAATCAAATAAAAAGATGATTTGATATTAAAGGAATTATATTTAAATGAGCTATTTTAATAAAATAGTTTATAAAATACTATTAAATTTTAATTATTTTATTCTATAAGAAGTAAAAATAATAAAATTTTTAAATATAAAATATCATTTAATATTAATAAATAAATTAGTATTAATTCGAATATAACTACCAATTCTATCTAAGAGTGTCCTAAAAAAGTTCACTAATTTTAATTAAGATTTAACAATCTATTTTTTTTTTATAACAGTTATGAATATTTGATACGAGGGATAAAGGAAACTTAATAAATTATTAAAAATAATTATAAAAATATTAATAAAATATTAAATAAATTAAGTTGGTTAGATTTTGGGAAGGTTTTAAGAAATAAAAATTAAATTAATTTAATGTTAATTAATTTTTTTAAATTAAAAATTAATTTAAATTAATATAATTTTAAAATTAAATATTTTTAATTAATATAATTTTAACACCCTACTGTTGGGCCACAATTTATTGGTACAAAATACAAACTTTATTTAAAAAGAAAAGTTTTAATATAATTGTAGAGAATTATATCCCATCTAAAGGAGCTCCATTCATTATTATTATTTTTAATTCTTTTTTATTTTTCAATAATTATTAATTGCAATAGTATACACACCCAAAAAAAACCCGTGCTCTAAACGAGCTGAGTTAAATGAATTTTTTTATACAGTAAATATATTAAAAAATAATATATTTTAAAAGAGCATAGATTTAAATTTTTTGATTCTTATTTTTTAAGATTCAACACTTTTATTTTTTCAATATTTAACTTTTAATTTATTTTTTTTTATTATATTTACAATTTTTATAAATTCATAATATATAAAAAATTATCGTGCTAAATAGCATGATTTCACTCAAAATGGTTGTTATAATTTTTTTTTTAAAAGTCAAAGTATATCATTAATTTTCATACTTTAATTAAAATAATTTATTGGTTCTCAAATTTTTAAAATTTTACATATAAATCTTTAATTTTAAATCATATAGTTTAGTTCCTAAATTTTTAAAATTTTATACATAGATCAAAAAATTTTAATTCATAACTATATATTTTAGTAATCAAGTTAGGATCTATGTGTTAACTTTTAAAAGTTTTATAACTAAATTATAAAATTAAGAATTTAGGAATTTATGTATGAAACTTTAGAAATTTGAGGATTAAATTTTATGATTTAAAATTTAGTAACCTATGTATAAATTTGATCAAAGATTAGAGACTAATGAAATTGTTAAGCTTTTGTGAATGGTGATATTTTGTGGTTTTTTATTCGAAAAATTATAAAAAAATAACACTTTTAAAACTTATAATAATAAAAATAGCACCTTAATAACATTAAACGTGTAATATTGAACGTTCAATATTAAACATGTTTAAATTGTCGTCGTTCAAAGAAAAATAATGTATCAATTATTTTTTTAATAGTAAAAATATAAGTTTGAACATAAGGGGTGCTATTTTTGTTATTATAAATTTTGAAGAATATTATTTTTATTTTTTTCCTTTTTATTTTTCAATTAGAGATCTTATAACAATTTATTTCATTTTACAATGTTTGCATTGTAATCTCTGCCTAGGTGTACAATGAATTGTTATCGTTCATTTGTTTGTTCAGATATTTTGTGATGTGAATTAGGGGAAAAATATAATTCTTATTAGGGTTATATAAATTATTATTGTTATTATTTAGGATATATTTAATAATATTATAAATAGTTAAATTTATCATTTAAATTATTAGATAAGTTATTTGATATTTATGTTAATTATCATTTAGTATTATAAATTTATACTATGTATATAAAAGTTTGAATTATACATAATATTTTTTTGATAAAATTATGCATATATTTTAAGCTATTGACATTAATTTATCTTTTTAATAATTATTATTACATTAAATAAGAACTCTATTTATTTTACTTTTATAATTAATTTGGTAATATAAGCAAATTATTATTTTTATTTATTTTAAATATGTTGTAAAAAATTTACCAAAAAAATAAAATATGTAAAATAATTTATATGCAAGACAGTATTTTTAATTAATATGATATAAAGTTGTAATTGCTTATCATACCTAAATTATTTAATTCAATTATCTATTATTTCTATCGTTTATTCTATTTCTCTTTCATACCTGAACCATCAAAGATCCTAAAAACATCCATGAAACGCTCCCCAAGTATCCTCAAGGTACAAACCCCTAATGGTTTTACTCACTCATTGAGGAATGTACTTTGAGATTTGAAATGATGTAACTAGAATTGTACAAACAAAATCAATAAAAAAATTTAACTGAAAAGAGTAATGTGGAAATACTTCTAGCAACCTTTCGACACCTTGAATAATTTATGACTAAATTAGTTTACTTAATTTATTTTTAATATTTTAAGTAAAATTTTTTTTTTGAATACTAAAAAATATATATTCATTTATATTATAAAAATAATATATATATATATATATATATATATATATATATATATTTTTTTTTTTTTCTTCTATAGAGATTAAAATTGAAACTTTATGTACGAAAAAAAAAGTTATGCTATATAATTAATTAATATTTTTCAAGAAAAACACGAACAAAATGGCTATGCTATAATTGAGTTAAAGTACATTACCATTGCGAGAAACGATTATGGAGACTTAACTGGATCGGAAGGAAAATTGCTTATAAAGGCATCACAGCGGAGTAAGCAGAATCAAACTGCTTTTTAACTCTGGCAAAAGCAATTGGCTTACATAATGTAACTGTTGAAGGCGATTGCTTTGATGTCATCAACTACATCTTAAATCAAGTCATGACAAGCTGAAAAATTATTCTTGGGATGAAATTATTCCATTATTAAAAGAATTTTCATGCATAATTACAAAATGGATTCCAAGAATCGTAATACAATTGCAATGCTTTGGCGACTTTAATCAACTCCTCAATATATGTAAAGAGATCATTTTTGAATCCTCATATGTAATATACTTTCTTTTTTTTATGCTAAAACAATATGTGATATAGCATATTATTGAGAAGATGGCGATATTGCCAAAATAATAATTTATTAGTGATAATGGCAATAATAGTATAAGAGTGTAAATAATAATACGAATATGCCATGCACTTTATTACGACAACAAAGGATTTGTGACATTTCATAATCCTATTAATATAACATAGACTTTTTATTGTAAAAAAAAAAAATACTATTGGAATTGATAAAGATGGTCTATCACTGTATCACATTTGAGCACTCTTAGCAACCCATGTCATGAATTATTGGAAATTATATACAATAAAAAAATGTGTAAATTTCAGAAAATTCAAAGAGTAGCAAAAAATGAGACTTTGTTCTCCGTGGAAGCAGAACTACAACACTCATCTTTCATAAATCCTCCAGCCTTCATAAATCCTCCAGCCCCCCACCCCCCCCCCGATAAATAATTATTTTAAAGGGGGAGGGAAAAGAATGATATAAATGGTTTCAACAAAACTTTAACTCTACTCATTGTCTCGACCACCAGCAACAACTTTGCGATGCCTTCTCGAGCCGGATCTCCTATCTCTACCACGCCTTTGAGGAATCCTTTTGAGTGGGGCTACAATAACTTTTGCTGGTGGTAATAGCCTTTGTGGTGGTGGTGGTGGTGGTGGTGGGGGAGGTGGAGGAGAAACAACAGCAGCAATGTGAGGAGCCTGGCGCTCAAGTAAATCTCTGTGGTATTTCTGTAAGTAGGTGCGGAGGCAGGAAAAGTGAGATATATTAAGCAGAATAGCAGATAGATCAAAAGGACAGGCAATAAGTACAAAACTTAAAACTGCTTTCTATTTGTGTCAAATATACTCTGTGGTTCAAGAAGGGAATCATTACCCGCACCACAAGGTGAACCACAAAATAAAATTGAATTGGTTCCTTAGAAAACAGAAAGGGTAAAGGACGCCAATAGTCCTTAATCTAGGTCAGTGGAGCACATTAGTAATGGACTACAGTGCTCTACTGGTCATAAGCAAGTGACAAGTGACACCCTTTACCCAAGCAAAAATATCTTCTTTTTCTCAATCATACCCGATGGCCACAAGTACCATACCCACACGAACAACTTGCACTATAATGTTGTCAAAGGAAAAAGAAGAGATCTTTGAGAGAGGGAAAAGACTTTCAATCTTGAGAAATTTAGGACGTTATTTACATTTGAAATTCCCCATACGGTGAACGAAATTAGACAATGTACAACTTGAAAAAAAAAAAAAAAATTACTACTTCAAGATCCTGTTAATTACCTGGGAGAAACATCAAAATTATCCAAAATGCATGCGCATGCACAAACGTGCTTTTGCTTTTGCATGTGTAAGAAATGCGTATGCATATTTGATGTGTATAAGGATATTAGTACTATAAATTATTAATATTTATCTAGTTGGAATTTTAATATTTTAAAGTCTCTGAGGTCGCAATTTACCATCATTTGAATTTCAATTTATATTAGTTAGGTTTAAATATGTTGTCTCGTTCAAGAATAACATCTATTTATAGGTGTATAAGCAATTCAATTCAGACTTGAATATTGATTTAGTATCTTATTTCCCAGTTATTTTTGTTCTCCACATTCTATTTTTTCCCCAATTATTTTCTCTAATCCTTAACCTAATTTCTACATCGCTTCTTCCCACTTCTATTTATCTATCTTTATTTCTTGCTCCAAATCTACATCGATATTTGCATGTGTATGTATGCACTAACATATATGCATATTACACAAATTTTTCCTTCAAGTCCGAGATGATCAATAATCTACTATAGTGTGTAGTAACTAGGGGCAGAGCCAAAAAAAAATATTGGAGGGGCTGAATTTTTTTTTATACAATGTAAAAATTAGTAAGAATTACAGGAAATTATACTCAATTCAATACTAAATTTTTTATGTCATATTATAATAGAGACATAGAGTAATTACTAAAAAAAATATAGAGTTAACGCATTATAATTAACTTATAAAGAAAATTAAACAAAAATATAATCAATTAATAAATATTAGTATTATTTATGAATAAAATAAATTTATTAACTAAATTTTTTTGGCAAATACATGTATAATTTAGAATGTAAAAAGTAAATATAATTTAGAATTTTAAGCTTGAGGTTATATTTAAAAATATATGTTTATAAACAATGTAAGACTGACTAATAATTATAAAAATAATAAAATTTTGATATAAAAACTTTTTAAAATAAAAAGGTTAAATAATATAATATTAGATAAAGTTAAAATTTGGGTTAAAATAAAATATGATAAACATAAACTTAAAAACTTTAATATGAAGCTTATCATATCTTTATTTTTTTAATTTTATTTTTATAATATATTGAGTTTAAAGTTAAATATTTAAATTTTTTTGAAATTATCACATTTAAGAATAATTTTTACATAATATATGATTACAATTTTATTTATGTTACTAATAGTTACCAAATATATTAAAAAAAAGTATATATTGAACCACTTTATTTATAATTCATATAATTTTTATATATGTATTTGTTAAATATTATTAATATATACAAAAATAGCTACATAAAAATTAGATACAATATATTACTACAAATAAAATATTTATTTAATGCTAAAAATATACAAGTAATTAATTTTTTGTAAAAAAATTAGTCGAAACTGCATCCTCACTCAGCCTCCAAGATGCTCTATCCCTGGTACTAACCAAGTAAATTCCAGCTGACGTACATTCCCTCATAAAGTCTTAAATTTGAAAACATTATTAAATTCTCCTATTACCATTTTGATCAGCCAACTAGTAGTATGGTAAATGCTTAGTACCTCTTCAGTAATAACCTGTTTAAATTATCTTTTGATCTATAAATTTTTTTTTGGTAAATTACACAAAGACTCACCCCAAAACATTTAGTTACTTCATTTGCCATCAATCAGTTACTAGCTTGCACAACTCTAGTAACAAAACCGAATCAAACACTTTGTGCACATTTAGTAATTAAATCTTACCAGCCATGGCAGGCCAACACCCACCCACAATATAGGCTCTGCATAATTACATGCTTTCTTAGCTAAGTGATGTGCCACACCATTGGCTTCCCTATGCACATAAAGGTGGGTGATATGCTTGAATTGCAGAGGAATATGAGCTGGTTTAAGATGGGTGATATATATCTATATATATTTTTTAATTTTGGGTGTTAGATACGTTACTTTTGCAAAATATTATAAAAGTCCGTGCCGACATCAAACCAACATATGTATCCACAAAATTACCTGAACCACAAAGTTGCGCCTTTCACAATCTAGGAACATATTGATTGTATAATTCGTCCTTGCCCTGATCCTGTCCCTGACAGTGGAAAAACTAATTTGGTCCCTCGAGGTAAAGCGATCAACTTCATTGAACCAAAGACAAGCAAACAAATTGCTGATAGGAACATGCTCCCTTATTATTACACATCCTTCAGGAACATCTGCAGAGACAGCCATAGAACATAAAAGTCAAAACAAAACATACATGAATTATTAATATAATATATAGAGTGAGGTCCTACAGAAGTCTTTTTAGATTAGGACATTTGTCGTTTAGTCCTTTAAATTAAAAACGGTATTATTTAGTTCCTTAACTTTGTAAAAAGAGCTCATTAAAGACAAACTATATTATTTTAATAATTTTTCAATTAAAATATTATTATTTTTTATCAAGCAGATTAAAATATGAGTTTTATATGAAATTGGTTTAAGAAAAAAAATCAAGAATAATAATATTCAAAGAAAAAGTTATTTAAATATATATCTTAATTTTTAATAAAAATTAAAAAATAATAAAACATTAAAATAAAATAGTGACAATTAACAAATATTCAAAACGAATATTTTGTGAATTTTTTTCAAATTAATTGTGACTTTACCATTATTAAAGATTTGTGTTTTAATCGTATTTAATCACTTGACAAAAAAATAATAATATTTTAATACAAAAATCATTAAAATAATATAATTTGTCATTAATCGGCCTTTTTTTACAAAATTGAAGTACTAAATGACACCATTTATAATCTAAGAAACTAAAATACATAACCTAATATAAGAGTTTTGTGTCATTTTTCTCTATAATATAATGTTTCTTACAAATAAAAAAAACATAAATGACTTATCAAGAAAGATACAAATAAAGTTTCACTCACCACTTGTAATGGGAAGCTTTTCTTCAGAATATGGGGTTAAACCCTCCCGTTTGTAGAACTCAACCTGAAAATCGATAGAGGCATTGTTATATTTTCCAGCAGCTTTGTTTGCTTCGGCTTCTATAAACACGTCAAAGCGTCTGTAATGTCTAGAAATTGCAAAAGTAGCATTTTTCCTCCACAAAAACCTGAAAGAGGGAAGTAAAAAGATCCCAGTTAAGCTGCCTAGAGAGAGTGATTAAGAAACAGAAGGTAGATAATAATAGCTAGCTCCACCACATCAACATGACGCATACATTCATTTTGTGTCCCTATCTAAGGGAAAAAAAACTGATGTAGGAAAAGGGTTAATTAAGAATTGTCCCTTTTCCCACATTAACTGTTTACAAATGTGAGATAGGCCTATAGAGTACTAATCTATGTCATATAGTACAAGATAATTTCCACAGGCACAGAAAATAATGAGAAAAGCATGTGTAACTTTTTGCTTTTAAGGATAAAGAGTCTCATAATCAGCTAAAAAAATCAAGTTGACCTGCAATAAGAAAGACAAAAAATGATTATCCGTCTAAAACAAGAACCACAATGCTGGACTTAATGTTATAGAAGCCATGAAGGACAAAGAGAATACAACTTATCTATGAAAGATTTACCTTTCACAGAAAATGATATGAGAAAATCAATTATACCTTTCAAGAATTTGATATGGATCCACAACAAGCTCAAGTTTCCCATCAATCCACAAAGAAAAGCGAGCATTAGGAAACATCCTATGCAATAGAAGTTTCGGAATCTGTAAACATATTGATTACACAGAAAAAAAAAAAAAGTTAACATTATTACCCTATTGCTTTTATTTATTCACTCGCACATAGAAAAGTGCTTACACAACATTCACATGACAAGGGTCACCCCAAAGTTTATTTTAGGATAAAACATGAAAAGAGTAATAAATAACCCATTTTATGTGCAGGTGTTTGAAAATTTGTTGTAATTAGTATTAGGTCAATCAACCCTCTTTTCATTTTCAACTCTTCTTTCATGTATTAGTTAACCAAAAGAAATAAGAAACTATTGCTATCAAATATTTTGACTCCTACCTTCCCTGACCGCCTGGCATCCTTGTAAGGAAGGTTTCGCACTACAACTATTCTCCATATCCCAACTTTTTTATTGCCATCCAACTTTTCAGATTTCTTCAAAAATGCTTCCGTCTCTTGATCTATAAACATGAAGAAGCAAACTGTCTGCTTCGAATGTTCACTAATGTTTCTCGGCTGGTTGATCTCATCAAAATTCCCTGAATATAATGATTTATTTGGTAAGAAACCACAGCGCTGGTCTACTTAAAAAGTACAAAGCTAAGGATGCTAACATTACCAAATATGGCTGACGCAACGACCACATCATGACAATGTTCCATATCAAGGAGGTCATCTTCGTCCATATCATATCCTGTATTCCTTCCAGGTTTAGTCCCCCTGACAAATCTGAATCATGTAGCAAGCAAATGCATCGAAGCAGACATGAGTAGAGTGACGAGAAAGAAAAGGATTTCTCAATTGATTGTTTTATCCCTACAATATGATTAGCATTTTGGGAAAACTCATGCAAATTCAATAAAGAAAACTAAAAATATGATAAAGAAAACATACCCGCAGTGCACACTCATTGATTCTCTAATGTCATAAGAATCCTCCCTTTGCTTCAAAGTTGGATATCCACCAAAATCTGAGCCTCCAAATTCTGTTTCTCTTGATAAATTTTCTTCGTAAATGTACGTTAAATTTTCAAGAATTGGAGAAGGTGATGGAACTTTTGGCGTCAAAGCTATGGTTTCTTCGACAGGAAGATAACATACTGGGCAAGCTAAAACATAAAGAAAGAACAATGCTCAGTAGTGTCATTAATGTCATGGCATCTTAACCATATCTTGGTGCCCATATTTCCTTGTAGACTTGGAACAAACTTAAAAACTGATTGAAAGGAAACTGATAATAATGTACCAACTATAGCATTTTCAAAAATGAAATATACAAAGCATGGATCCTAGAGTTACAAGACAAGTTTTTGTAGAACTTACGTCGTGGTCCAATTCTCTTTTTATCAGCTGGTGGAGGAGGCAAAGTGAAACTATTACAAGGATGCCCAGGAGGGAGAGTGTATCCTAGAAAAAAAGCAGGAGGTGGAGGAGGCATAGGAATATTTGGAGTTACTCCCTGGAAATTAAGTGAAACGTTGTTTTTACTCTGTACTCCGCTTGTTGGTAAAAATTCAAGATTAGTTGCAGAAAAGCTGTCATTCAGGCTGATGTTTTGTACATGAATTCCTTGTGTATGTTCACCTGAAGGTGAGATAAAATGCAAACATCATTTCTAAGCTTCTGTGCAGGAAATAAGAAATTCTCAAACGTTATAATCAACGGTGGCACAATGAATCAAGAGCAATGATTGAGTAAACTTTGCTCATGTATTTCATTTGAGCATCTTCAAGCTTTAGAGCAGAACTTAAAATGTAAAGTTTTAACTTTCAGAATCTATAACAGAAATAGATCACTTTCACTGACAAAAGCCAATATCAACAATTCATTTCAAAACATTTGCCTAAAAAAGAGCACCTCCTGATACTCCAAAAAGGTAATACACTACCAATGTAAAATCACATATCTAATGAACCAATGCAAAGTTTGCAACATTTAAAAGAATTTTGAGACATTTGTATCAACTACTGAAGAATGACCGAACTTTCATTCTTCTAATCCAACTTAATCCCACTGAGAGAAACCAAGAATCAATCACAAGTTAATGGGCATAACAGAAAAGTGAAACTAACTGATAAGATTGAAATGAACTTAAAAAAATCCAAAGCCCAAAAAGCAAAAAATGCCATTTATAGAATGACAAACCTTTTCCAACGTATAAAACCCAGAAGAAAACCGCAGCAGAGATGACACAAAGAAGCAGCATTCCGACCTTTTTCCGCCCAGCGAACTTGAAGATCCAATGCAACAACCTCTCCTTTTCCTTGAACATCTTTGAAGGCTTACGTGCAGTTTGAACAGGCGACACTCCGTTTTGTAGCTGTTTATCCAAAGACCCATAACTTCCTGAACGAATGCCCAATGACCCTCCAGTCATTGTTTCCACATGCCCTTGTGTACCTCCCTCATCTCCCTCCTCACCCTCCCATTCAGAAAATATATATAGATATTGAAACTCCACAAGTGAATTCAAATCAAACCACGAACTAAATACCAGCAAATCGAAGATCCCACTTCACCAAATCAGCCCGAAACTTGAAAAGGCAATGTAATTCCACTGAATCTAAAGCTCCCTATGAGCAATGTACTCCACAAGAACAACCCCAACTTGCACTGCAACTCAATCCAACAATTACCACTTCCTTTGATTCGAAAGAAAATCAGAAAATAAGAGGCCAATAGAGAAAGCAAAGCTGAGCAAAATCATGACGCAATTGGAATCTGGGATATAACAAATATGGAAATCCCACTAGTAACAGAATTCTGTGTATCCAGTCACTGGAAAGAAAAACAATTGTTAGAAAAAATGGATAAACTAAAAGAAGGAAATGCGGGGTTTGTGAATGGAGTTTCAGGGTTTTTAGCACGAATCTAGGTTTGTATGAAATCGGAGAAATCTTGGATCACAATTTTACGACAAGTAGTTTTTGCATAGTTTTTATTTTTTACTATCATTATTGTTTTTTCTAAACAAAATCACACATATATATTAAGCATGACAAAGTTAGCATCCAAAGATTTAGCCCAATTATCAAGAACATGAGCAAAAAGCTGAAATCTGGCTCAAGAGTCAAGAAGGCCGGGCAAAAAGCAAAAATTATAAAAGGTTCATTCATATATTAAAACTTATTCCAATTATAAAGAGTTGGGTAAATTAATAAATATATCATGTAACTATCCAAACATATTATTTAATTTTATTTAATAATAAAAACAATATTTAAGTATAATTAATGTGAAAAATTTATTACTAAATTCCTTTTTATTCTTTTTTTCTTTTTTAAATATTAAATTTTTTATTACATTACCAAATTTTTTATTAATCGACAAATCTATCATAAAATAATATAACATAATAATATTTTTATATTACTAATTTATTAATTAATAATTCTATCATAAAATAATTTTAACGTAGCAATATTTTTATATTATTAATTATATTTGAAAATTATTTTTATCACTTATAAAATTTAATAATATATTTGTAACTTTCATAATAATTTAATAATTTATTTGTAAATTTATCTTAAAGAAAATGAGCAATTGCATTAGAACTACAAATGCACCCTATGTTTCTTTGTTATGTCACGAATTTAGTTTTTTTATTATTTATTGTAATAATTTAGTTTTTTTTGTTATGAAAAGTAAAAGCATAATGATATATTATCAAATTTAAATGTTTTTTTTTATTATTAATTTTGTAGTAATTGTTGTCTAAATTTAAATACAAATTATGAAAATAATAACAAAATAATAGTTATAAAAAAGAAGGAAAAAAATAAAATGAAAAAATTGATTATTTGTTTTTATTATTATTATTACTTTTTCAAAACAAAATTATTAAACTACTAAAAAAAATAATAAATAAATAAATAACATTATTTTTTTTTTGACATAACTAACAGACCTGTACATTATTATTGCTGTGACACCATTACACATTTACACTAAAACGAAAAAAAAAGAAGCATTATTTAGCTTTTTATTTTATGAAGTGTGCATTATTTAATTAAATTCATAATATATTTATTATATAATTATAATCAGAATCGTGTAGTTTTATAAAAAATTTCACAATAATAAAGTACGTATTATTAACAGGATTGAAGAATTTAATCACATATTTTTTGTATTAATTTATAGGGTTATATGCTGTCATGACCCCCTATTTATTAAAAATCTGATATGACCCCCTCCACTTGATTTTTTTACATATTATGACAAAAATGCCCTTAATAACCCATCAGTTGGACGACTGTCCAACTCACCTCAACAGAGTTGGACATGTGTCCAACTGAAAACCAGAGGAGTATATTTTAGAGGACACATATGTCCACTCGCCGGAGCTCAGTTGGACGACTGTCCGGCCGGCGACCTCACTCGCCGGAGTTCAGTTGGACACATGTCCAACTAGACTGCTCAGAATTGGACGACTGTCCAACTAGCAGAATTTTGATTGGCCGACAACCCCACTCGCCGAAGCTTAGTTGGACACATGTCCAACTGAGTTGGACGTATGTCCAACTGATCGAATTTTGATTGGGCGATGACCCCACTCGCCGGAGCTCAGTTGGACGCATGTCCAACTAAAAACTACAGAGTTGGACGTATGTCCAACTAAAAACCAACGAGCTTATTTCAACAGAGTTGGACATTTTTTCAACAGAGTTGGACGTACGTCCAACTAAAAACCAATGAACTTATTTCACTCGCCGGAGGTCAGTTGGACGACTGTCCAACTGATCAAATTTGTTATACGAGCTCCAGTACACCACAAATTCTGAGCATCATAATTTAATTATATGATACTAAGAAAGTAGAGCAGACAAATTGCATAAACAAGCAATCAAACGAGAAAATACAAATACAAACTTTGACCACTCAAATTGCAGACAGTGACTTTACCAGATGTTCAAATTCTCGAACTAAATCCAGCAATCAATACTACATCTTCTATGGAGGAAAATCAACACTTAAGGAGGTGGAAAAACACATCTGCCTTGCCGTAGTGAACCCCCAAAATTCTCACGCCTGGCCTGGACTTGAAACTCCCAAATTTGGGTGTTCTCTGCACTGGAAGAAGGTGCATCAGAGACAGCAACAACAAAAATATCAGCTCCTGCGATAATAAGCGGTGCAATAACAAGAAGAGAAAGCAATCGCCGGAGGAAAAACGAGATCGATTCGTCGGAGAGACGGTTCGACTTCTTCTCTACTGCCGGTTTCCCCAGTGCTGTCGGGATAGTAGCCGAAAGAGAAGTAGCAGATGACGCTGGTGCTGGAGTTGATACAGCCGGAGTATAAGAAGATGTAGTGGATGAGGTCACCGCCGGGTCCGCCGTGATCAGATCCATGAGCGTCGTCCCCGATGAATCCTGTCTCAACATTTAGCACAGTAACATTAAATCAAATTTAAACAACAAAATGAAATGAATTGAATTGAAAACTCAAATCATAGCTTAACAAAATGTCGTTGAAAACAGACGAAATCGAAATTTGAGCCATAGTCGAAAAACAAAATCTCTCAAATTTTCGAAGGCTGGACTTGGACTTACATAGGCTTATTATGACAACGGCAATGGTGGTGAGGTCGCAATTGAAAAATGATGCAGTGGGGGGTAAATTTGGAATATATAATTTGGTGTCCATCTTAGATTAAAAGTATCAAAAGGGGGTCATATGAGCCTATTTCCCTAATTTATATCATAGGAGAATGATACGTGACATCAAAAAGTGTTACTATTAAAATGAAAAAAATAATAATAATATTATAATAATAAATAATTTTATTATAATAAAATAAACCAAATGTCTTATTTTATCTTTATAAAAATAAAAAAAAATTATATAATTCATAACTTATCAATAGAATAATTTAATGAAATGAACTGTAGCCCTCTCTCTCCCCTCGCTCCACCTTGGGCAAAAATTTTAAAAGGTCTGTCTCTAAGTGAAAAGTTTACTTAGGGACCATCAGCTATTACAAAAGAGACAAAAGGCTTGTAAGGCCTTACAACACAATACAAAAAGTTTAAAAAATTACAATGTCAGAAATAACAGAAACAATAGAAAATCAGGAAATATTAGAAGTACAAACACAGGACATATCAGGATGTTTTTCATAGGAAATGATATTCAGCAAAAAGAAATTTGAAGAAATTCAAAAATCTAAGTTAAATCTTAAAGAAAAGGATGGATTTAGAGAAAAATCATTTTCCACAATTAGAAAACTATTTCCAAGAAAAGATATAGTATACTATGGAATAAGCAATAAAGAAATGAGTATAACTATAAAAGATGCAAAAGGAAGGTTTAATATACCATTGATTAATAAGGAAACAATTATAGAAAAATTATCAAAAATTCCAGAAAAAGATAGAGAAAAAATTGGATACATCCATTTAGGAGGAATACAAATTTTAATAAAAGCACATTTTAGAGAAGGAATAGATACACCAATCAAGTTAACCTTATTGGATAATAGGATAACAAATAGGAAAGATGCCCTACTAGGAATGATAAATGAAAATCTAGGATACCAAAAATTAAAATTCACAGCTTATCCAAGGTTTGCTGTTAATATTCAGGACAAAAATTTAAATCAAGTACTCAGTTTAGCTTATGATTTCGAAAGAGGAAATCTAATGAAAGAAGGTAATCACCCATTTTCAATACACTATTTGGTAGGATATTCTCTAACAAATAGTCATAATAGTTCTATATATGAACAGCATGAATACATTGAAATAGATAAAACCTTTAAAGATATAGGACAAATAATAAAGAACCCAGAAAACTATCAGAATATGAAGTACCAGATGAATGGAATTTGGATATTAAAGAAAAACCACTAATAACATCAAGAAGAAGCAATGTACAAAGAATAACATTCGTAGATACACAACCAAAAGTTACAAATAGAGAAATAGAGGAGTTGAAAGAAGAAATAGAAGAAATGAAAGAATTGGTTTATACAATGAAATAATGTTAAAAGAAAAATTATTAAGGATACAATTAGAAGCTAATAACAGTTTAACAAGTATAAATAAAAATCAAATATCTATAATGAAAGCTTTAATTTATATAGCAGAACAGATAGATAGTACAGAAAAAGAAATTATAGAAATAAAAAAGAATATTAATAACTCAGGAAATGGATTAAAGATTGATCCATTAAAAGGACTAAAAGAAGAACCTCCAAGAAGATCTGATGCATTAATTCCTATAAATGAAAAAAGAAAAGCAGAAGAATCTAAACAGATAATAACAGTCTAATGGATTTAACAGAATATAGGAAAAAAATTAGAAGAACAATTTATGAATCCTGAAAATAAGGACATAGAAAAATTGGTCAGTCTATTAACATTAATAGATGAGGAATTGGAAAAATATTATGAACAAAAATCTTACATAAATAAAGAAGAAGATGATATGACAATAATAAGTGAAAGTGAAAATGAATCTGAAGAAGACACAACTCAAAGAATTAATATGGAACCAGTACTAATACCCAGAACAAACCCAGAAAGATCAATTCCAGAAAGAGGAGAAACATCTGACCCACATAGAGAAGATAGATATAGGCCAGAAGAACCTGGTTCAACATATAGGAGAAGACAACCACCTAAAATGGAAGAAGGATTACATTGGGGTACTAGAGGAAGTATTCCATTAGAATATAGACCACATGACAACTATAAAACAGATATCTTAGATCTAGATTGTATAAGAGATAGAAAGAAAGCCTTAGATGAATGGGCTAGTGGAATGAGCGTAATTATACAAACATCATCAACTACAAGTACAAACCCTTCAGTCTGTAGGGTTTTAGTAGCACACAAAATGACAGGAAATGTAAAGGTATGGTTTTCAAACCTAACTGATCAACAACATTTAGGAATGACAGGAAATTCTACAACAGGAAGAGATTATTTAGACAGAGTAGTAAATGAAATATATAAAGAATTTATAGGAGAAGATAAAGGAAGGAATATAACAGAATCTAGTGAAAATGAAATAAGTGAAGCCAAATGGCATTTAACAAACATGAAAATATGTGATATGTGTTATATAGACTCTTTTATATGTGAATATGAAATGTACTATCATAAACTTCCACCATCTATGCAAGAAACCTATAAAGAAATGTTTTACCAGAAATTACCAGGAACATTACACAAAACTATGACAGAAAAATGGAACAATAGAAATACACAAGCTATACCTGATACCCTAGGAGGTAGGATAAGAGGACTTAAAAACTGGATAATAATAAAATGCCAAGAAAGAAAAGAATTTAAACAAATAAGAGGAAATGATAAAATTTGTTGTGATTCAAGAGATTTTAAACTTCTAGAAAAATATGGATGTAATATAAAACCATATAATAAATACAAAAAATATAAAAAATATAAGAAATTCAGAAAAATTAAAAGATTTAAGTTTAGGAAACAAGACTTTCAAAGATACAAAAGAAGATACAATAGAGAACCTTATAGGAAAAGATATTTTAGAAGAAATAGATATAATTCAATACAAAAGAAAAATTATTGTCCATCAGGCAAAAAAAATGTAGATGTTGGATTTGTAATGAAGAAGGACACTATGCAAATGAATGCCCAAGTAGGCTCCAAGATAAAAAGAAATTTAAAAGGGAATTTCCCCAGAAAGCAAAGATTTTAGAAGAAGCCTTTAAAATGGAATTAGAACCAATAGATGAATCTGATATAGATGATACGTGTAGTATTTATCTATTAGAAGAAACTGAGGAAGAAATAACAGACTCAGAAACATCTGACTCTGATTATGATCCTGAACAATGGATGGAATATTAAGTATAACAAACCCAAATAGTACCTATATAAAAATTAGATTGAAATTCAAAGGATATAAAAACTACCATTTACATACATATATAGATACAGGAGCTAGTATGTGTGTAGCTAGTAAAAATGTATTTCCAGAAGAACTTTGGAAACAATCCCCAAAAGAATTAATAGTAAGAATTGCAAATAATACCACAATAAACTTGAATAAAGTCTTAACAGATACAGATATAAGTATAGGAGGAGAAATCTTTCATATACCTACAATTTACCAACAGGAAACAAGAGTTGATATTTTATTAGGAAACAACTTTCTTAATTTGTATCAACCATTTACTCAATACCTAGATAAAATAAGTTTAACAACTTTGGATGGAGAAACAATTTATGTTTCAAAAATCAGGAAAGCTTTAGCAGTCTCATCACCAACATTTATGCAGCAACACAAAAAGCGAAAACGTGGTGAGGATAAAACACATCAAAATCAAAAACCATATTTAGAGAACATTTCTTTAGACATAGAGATTAACCAAAACCCCTTTCTCAATGAAATTCAAGAAGATAAAGCTTTAACAGGAATAAGAAAATTGTTAAGGACTGTATGTTCTGAAAACCCTTTAGACCCAAATATAAATAGGTCTAATGAAATAGCAAAAATTGAATTAAAAGATCCCTCAAAAGTCATAAGAGTAAAACCAATGATTTATACTCCAGAAGACAGAGAGAAATTTGGAAAACAAATACAAGAACTTTTAGAATTAAAAGTAATTATCCCAAGTAATTCACCTCATTCTAGTCCAGCATTTTTAGTAGAAAAAGAAGCTGAAAAAAGAAGAGGAAAGAAAAGAATGGTAATAAACTTTAAATCTTTAAATAAAGAAACAATTGATGATGAATATTTTATACCAAAGAAAGAAGAGTTATTATCTCTCATAAAAGGAAAGAAATATTTTTCAAGTTTTGATTGCAAAAGTGGATTTTGGCAAATAAGACTTGATGAGGAATCACAGAAATTAACAGCATTTAGTTGCCCTCAAGGACAATTCCAATGGACAGTTGTTCCATTTGGACTTAAACAAGCACCAGGTATTTTTCAAAGACATATGGACAATATCTTCAAGAAATACTATAATTTATGTTGTGTTTATATAGATGACATACTAATATTTAGTAATGATTTACCAAAACATTATCTGGATATTATTAATGTCTTACAAGAATGCAGGAAAACTGGAATTGTATTATCAGAAAAGAAAACAGTTTTAGCTCAACAGAAAATAAAATATTTAGGGTTAGAAATAGAAGATGGAAAACATCATCTACAACCCCATATTTTAAACAATATACAAAACTTTCCTAGTATAATCAAGGACAAGAATCAATTACAAAGATTTCTAGAATGTTTAACATATGCAGAAGCATACATAAACAAACTAGCAGAAATGAGAAAACCTTTACAAATAAAACTTAAAAAAGATCATGTCGGGCAATGGACTGATGGAAATACTAGATACATGGATAAGGTAAAAGCACAAATAAAAAATTTACCAACTTTATACCATCCAGGACCAGATGATAAAATGATAATAGAAACAGATGCTTCACATGAATATTGGGGAGCAGTGTTAAAAGCAAAAGCGGATGACAATAACGAATATCTTTGCAGGTATACTTCAGGCTCTTTTCAAGGACCAGAGTTAAACTATCATAGTAATGAAAAAGAATATTTACCTGTAAAAAAGGCTATTAAAAAATTTGCAATTTATGTTATAAGTTCACGATTTATTGTCAGGACAGATAATAAAAATTTTGGACATTTTTTAAGAACTAACATTGCAGGTGACTATAAGCAAGGAAGGCTTATCAGATGGCAGCAATGGTTTAATTATTACAAATTTGATGTAGAACATTTACCAGGAATAAAAAATAGTTTATCTGATGCTTTAACTAGAGAGTTAGCACCACTAACTATTTTTATGATTACAGGAATGGACAAGATAGATCTAAAAATCAAAATAAAGGAAAAGGAGATAAAAATTCTTGAAGAACAACTTGAACTTTTAAGGCTTGAGAAAGCCCTTATGGAATCAGAAAACGAACCTAGCGGTTCAGAAAAGGACGAACCTAACAGTTCAAAAAAGTAAGAACCTAGTTCACAAAAAGACGAACCTAACAGTTCAAAAAAGCAAGAACTTAGTTCAAAAAAGGAAGAACTTGATAGTTCAAAAGCCTCTGACAAAGGAAAAGGAAAGCTCAACTGGGCAGATGAAGCAGAAAAATATGAACAAAGAAAGGTCTATGTTGTCTACAATGGACCAAACCCAGGAATCTATAACAATTGGGCAGATGCCAACAAAGCCATTATGGGAATCAGTGGAGTAACCCATAAGTCCTTCACCAATCGAGTTGAAGCAGAAGGTAGCTATGCTAATTACAGGACACCTAAGCTTATCAATCCAGAAGGAATCATAAAAAATTATTCTACAGTACTCCAACAAACATCCCCTCTCAATAGAATGAGAAATTTAGGAAAAGTGGTCAGACCACCTATAATATTCAGGAACACATCACCAGAAAGAAGTCCAGAAATTGAAGAAAGAGGACAGCACAGGAATCTCAGCAGAGTTCAATGGTTGAATTTGTATAATCTAGCTCGAAAGTCTACTCAAGAACACATAGAGGACATGAAGTTCTATACAGTAGAAAAAGAATACCTAGCTGGAAGTAAGTTCAATATTCTTGAAGGAGCTGACCCTATATTTGTGTACAAGGCATATCATGCAGGACTAATCGAAAATCTCTATCCAGGAATCAATTTAAATGAATTAAATTTCTTCCCTGAAAATTTCAAAAAAGTCATTAAGAATTTTAGAAAGAAAATTAGAGCAGGAGATAAACCTGTCTATCTAAGATTTTTCAGTTCTTTAATGGATTGGAATGGTGAGGAATGTATTAATCCTTATCATTTTGTCAAATTAGGTATTGCCAATACGAACAGGGAGGTACCCAAACCAAGAGCTTTGCCAGAAAAAGAGTTCAATACAGAAGAACTTTGTATTTCAAGAGGACAGATGCTAGGACAGATCTACTACGAGATCAGAAAGATTGATAACTCTTCTGAGATCAAAGTAACCTATTCTACCAGCAAAGTACTCATCACTTCACACAACAGTATGTCCATTACTGAAGAAGATGGTGAAAAAGTTAGCAAGTTTGAAGCTAATTTCAATTCTAACAATCTTGAAGCTAGCCAAGAGACGAAGAAGATATTTTGTTTCTATGCTAGGAAGGTCAGTAATGACCATAAATGTATTTACTGTATAAGAGACAGAGAAGATGAAATGTCATCATAGACATCATCCAAAGTGTCGGCAGAAGACGACGAAGAACAGTAAAAGAAGCCAGAAAGTGTCGGTAGAAGACGACAAAAGAAGCCAGTTGGTAAAAGAAGCCAAGATGAAGGACCCATAAACAGTAACAGCACAACTCACGGACAGTAGAAGTTGTCGAAAAAATTATTGTAAAAGGGATTCCTTCTTTATTATAAAAGGAACTCTTATCTCGACAACTCTCACAACGGAGAGAACCTCCACAACTTTCAACTCACACAACCTTCAACCTTTGAAGAAACTCTTAATTGAGAAAAAAATATTTCAAACTTATAGGACCTCTTCTAAAGATGTATTTAGAAGATATGTATGTTAGAATAATGAGCGGCTAAGCTCCTTTCTTCAAGGTTCTTAGTTGGCTTTAAACTGTAATAATTATATACCTTGAATAAGATGGAGTGACTACACTCTTTCCATTTTCTTTGTAAGTAAAATTTTGTTTCCATAAATATGTACGGATGCAGGTGCTTCTCAAATAACCAGGTGGGTTGAGAATTGAAGCAAGCTGAGGCATATAACAGGAAACAAAAGAAGACGAACAGAGGACGGGAAGACTGTGGTGGACCCATTAAGTTCAGGTATGGTAATTATAGACAGTAGCCATTTAAGAATCTTGAATGATTAAATATTTGATTATCTCTTTAAAATAAACATTTTTATAAAAGCATGGCCAGTATAGAATTGTTTGAAAGAAAATTCATGGAAAATTTAGAAGAATATTTTGATAATGAATGTTATGAAACCTGTTTAGAAAATTTTCAAAGATTTGATAATATATTAGACTTTTACACTGATTATATTTCAAGTATTTTATATCTGATTGATCACCCTGTAAGACAGATTTTAAAAAATTATTTCAATGAATATTTTGTTCGTGTAACTGATTCAGAATTTGACAATCTGATTTTTGGATTTTATTTGTTTAAAGAACATATAGGAAGATAAAATGTCTAGAAAAAATATTGAAAAATTTGTAGAAAAATTGGAGCTTATAGATTTAACAAGTTTACAGGAAATTCAGTACCTTAAAGAACAGCTTTTAGCTTCAGGAATTGAACAGAATAAAATACACGATGAAAATCATAATCAAGACTGTAATTGTTTGGAATATACCTATAAAATTGACTTGATACTTAAAATAATAAAATGTTTAGAAGAACTTCCACAAAATATATAAATAAATCAAGCAAGGAATTAATACATAATAGATCCCCCTTAAACTGTAAAAGTAACTGAAACTTCAAATTCAGCCTTCTACCTTGGTATCAGAGCCATTTTTCAAAAGAAAGTTACAAATTATTGTAATAAAATGCTTACTGAAATACAGATAAATAATTTGAAAGAATTAATAAATCTAATCATAAATACAAACAACAACAAAGAATTTAATAAAGATTTTATAGGGTTATTTTTAGCCTGTATAGAAATAAAAATGAGTCATATAAATTTATCTCTTCAACAGACAGAAATATTAAAAGAAAAATTAAAATATTTAGAACAAATAAAAACAAAAGAAATCTTCTTAAAAGAATATAAATACTTTATGATATTTATTCTAAAAAATATCATTGAAAATATTTAATGAAAAACAAAAACAAAAAAAACAAAAACAGAACAAGTTTTGTTATAAAAATCCTTATGTGCAGATTTTTCCTCTGTAAGGACCCTTTTAGACAAATGTCCGCTCCACCTTAGTTAAAGCTAAGGATGACAATTTTTTTTTTTTACTTTTTTGCTAATAATTTGGGTAGTAAACTAGTAATGTGGATTGTCAATACCAAACGAGAGCCAAAAGCAAATAGTACCGTAAGTTAGATATGGTGCGTAAGTTTATGATTTTATTAAATAATAAGATGTAGATTTAAGACTTAAAATTTAAGTTTTAATTTTGAATTTAAATACGATTTTAGATATTATTAAAACTAATTTTAATGATAAAAAATTATAAAATAAATATAAATTAAATTAAAATTAAAATTTATTATATAATATAAAAAAAAATTAATATGAGTGAAGTTGGGTTAGTATCCATCAGAATAAAACAAATAAAAATAATCGTAATTAATAATTCAAATTCTTGATATAATTTTTATTTTTTATTTATGCTATGAATTTTTATATTAATTTTAGATCCATATATATAATATAATTATATTGTTTAAATTAATATATATTTTATAAATAATTTTTTTTAAACTAACACACTATATACACACCTATAATTGAAAGTTGTTTAATTAATATTTTTATCATTGTTTAAGAAAATAATCCAACATGAATATAATATGTCAACATGATCGAATTTAATTTAATAAGCGTTTTTCATAAACTATGTTTTCTTGCTTAAAAATAATGTATATTAATAAATTATTTTTTAAATTAATTTGAAATATGACGCACAAAAATAATTAATTCAATACAAATATTATCTGCTTATAAATAAATTGATTGTGCTTGATTCATTCATTAAATATGTAAGAATAAGTTATATAATTTTGGGAAAATAACAAAACTAACACCCCCTAAAAATTATAATAACAAAACTAGCACCCCTGTGTTCAATTAAAATTGAACGACAATAATTTGGACTCGTTCAATATTGAACGTTCAATATTATCCGTTCAATTAGAATTGAATGACGATAATTAGACCTATTTAATATTGAACGTTCAATATTTTACGTTCAAATTGAATATTGAACGTTCAATATTAAACGTTCAATTCTAATTGAACACAAGGGGGTGCTAGTTTTGTTATTATAATTTTTAGGGGGTGCTATTTTTGGTAATTTCCCTATAATTTTTTACCCTTAATGTGATTGAAACAGTTATTTAATAGCAACAATATAAAGATAATATACTATAAAACTATCAAAATAATTATTTATAAAAAGTGTATTTATTGTAAAGATTTTTTTTTTTTTTTATAAAAAAGTTATCCATCGTTAACAATGTAATGTTAGTATATAATAAAACTATCAAAATTATTTATAAAAAATGTATTTATTATAAAAATATTTTGATATTTATTAATGTACTAAAAAATAAAATTAATTTGTAGGATAACCAAAAGACCTCTTACTTTTTACATTGAAGATAAAATAATTATCCATCAATAATAATAAAAATTAATACACAATAAAAATATCAAAATAATTATTTATAATAAATGTATTTATTATATTAGTATTTTAATATTTATTAGTGTATAATAATTAATATAGATAATAATGTAAAATTAATACATAATATAATTATCAGAATAATTATTCATAATAGGTATATTTATTATATGAACCAATTGATATTTATTGATATATTAAAAAAAATAACAAAAATAAAAAAAATTGAGAATTACCAAAACAATACATAAATTAATAAAATAATTATTTATAAAAATTGTATTTATTATAAAAATATTTTAATATAAAATAATTACTTATGTGTATAAAGTAAAACAATTAGTCATAGGTTATAGGATCATTTTGTTGTAAAACAATCATAGAAAATAAATAATATAAAATTAATACATAATAAAACCACAAAAATAACTATTCATAAAAGAACTATTTATTAGAGACATTTTGTTATTAATTTTTATGTAATAATATAAAGTAAAACAATAATCTTTAGATTATAGGAGTAATTTGGTATAAAATAACTATCCTTATATAATAATATAAAGTTAATATATAATAAAATTACTAAACTAGCTATTTGTGAAAAAATATATAATAAAATTACACAAACGAAACAATTATTTATAAAAATATTTTTATAATAAAAATATTTTAATATATAAAAATTAATAAAAAGTAAAAAAATAAATAAATAAGACGAACCCCCAAAAACAATCACAAACCGATTTTATATGTAGAGAAGATGTGCTACTCATTAATGCGAATGACCAAAAAAAAAAAAAATTTAATGCGAATGGAAACTTTTTCCATTTCTCTCACTTTTTGTTACAACTTTTTCCTTATTATTATTATTATTATTATTTTTTATAAAAAATTTTAACGTATTATTAGGTTAGTGCCACACTTCTAAATTTAATTTAGATATATCAATTACAAAAATGCATAAAATAATCACAAAAATGTATAAAGCAATGTTTAAACCTGCATTCTACTATATAGTAAAATTATGAACTTATTCTACTATATAATAAAATTATGAACTTACGTACAATACTTAACCAACTAAGCTACCTAAGCTTTAAACATACATCCCACTATATAGTAAATTTATGAACTTACGTACAATACTTAACCAACTAAACTACCTAAGCTTTAACCCTGCATCCCACTATATAGTAAAATTATAAACTTATGTACAATACTTAATCAACTAAGCTACCTACCTACTTATGACACATATTTATTATTATAATATTAACAATTTATTAGTAATAAATTTATTCAATAATAATAATATTTTAGTATAATTAATTATACAAATATAATAATTAATTTGTATAATTTTATTATAATAAATAATAAAATAATTATGATAATATTATTATCTTTATTATTAATTTTTATCTAATATTATAATTATTTTGTATTTCATAAAATGTTGTTGTAATGATTTTAATGTTTCATATTTTAAATTTGGATAATTAGATTATAATTTTATTATTTTTAATTGTTTTTAAATATTATATATTATCATTAATTACAATTATATAATATCATATTTAAAAAAATATTAATTGATTTTAATTTTATGCCGTGGTCCTTTGAAAGATATTAGAACATGTGACTTTAAAACTTTAATTTTGTAAAAATTGTAACAAATTTTATATTATTATTATTATGTAGGAGTTCACATGGTTCAATTTTGATTAAAAAATTATATTATTCTCATTTCATAAAATTTATAATATTTGATATTTGTTAGAAAGGTTAAAAAAAAAAAAAACACACTAATTAATACATGCATGCAAACATTTGGATTAATTTGTACTAATTAGACTAGCTTAAATTATTTTGTTCATGCAAGAAATGGCAATTAGACACAAATTAAATTTTTGTTAAGTTTGAGTTGTGCCAATTCAAGCTTGTCTAATTAGTGTCTTGGGCAACTCATACCAACTTACCAAGTGCCACCTCTAGTAAGGAGATGCAGAGTGCAAAATAAAGTATATAAAAAAAAAAAAAACATAAAATTAAGGTATTCAATTACATCGAGGACTTGATTGAAAAATTAAGAATGAATGGTAGTTTTCTCTTGGTGCTGTGATTTTTTTCTCTCTCTCTTATAAGTACAATTCAAAATTTTATTTATTTACCCTTATATGTCTACTAACTAAACATTTTTATTTTTAATGATTATAATACTCTTATTTATAATTGATAGTCGAATTTTAGATACTTAAATTACTTTATACTATTGAGCCACAATTTATTAATTTTTTTTTTTCAAATAATTATACACTCACAAACGTAGACGTATACATTTATGGGTTCAAATCTAAACATTCACTCAACACCCACAAAATTTTTAAAAATAATTAAGTTTAATCGTTGTAATTATATTTGTGTTGGTTATAAGTTATTTTAAAATCATATTCTTACTTAGGCACTTATTTTTCTTTTAATAATTTGTTAAGTTATTTATTTTTTGTTAAAATGTCTTGTTTGTTTTTAATCCATATTGCTTGCACATTTATCTTAAATTAATAAAATAAGCTAGTAGGTTAAGGTAATCGTGCTCATGCGAGATATAGTTCAGAATAATAAAATTATATTTTATAAGTTGCACGGAGAATATTTCTAGAACTTTAAAAACATTGCCAAAGCTTTAAATTGTCCTTAATTAATTTACTTCAATCACCTCTCTGTTGAGGAGTCCCACATCGGCTAGGGATGGTGGGCTCACCTTTAACCCATAAGCTGGCTTTTGGATTATAATTTGGGTGGCCCGGTGGTTCAACCTGGTATCAGAGCGGGTTCCTGGGTTAAGCGATGTGCCCAACATGGCTGCCCTCAACGGTGTGTCCAACATCGGTGTCTGCCGATGTGAGGGGGAGTGTTGAGGAGTCCCACATCGGCCAGGGACGGTGGGCTCACCTTTAACCCATAAGCTGACTTTTGGGTTATAATCTGGGTGGCCCGGTGGTTCAACCTGGTATCAGAGCGGGTTCCTGGGTTCAGCGATGTGCCCAACATGGCCGCCCTCAGCGGTGTGTCCAACATCGGTGTCTGCCGATGTGAGGGGGAGTGTTGAGGAGTCCCACATCGGCCAGGGACGGTGGGCTCACCTTTAACCCATAAGCTGGCTTTTGGGTTATAATCTGGGTGGCCCGGTGGTTCAACCTGGTATCAGAGCGGGTTCCTGAGTTCAGCGATGTGCCCAACATGGCCGCCCTCAGCGGTGTGTCCAACATCGGTGTCTGCCGATGTGAGAGGGAGTGTTGAGGAGTCCCATATCGGCCAGGGACGGTGGGCTCACCTTTAACCCATAAGCTGACTTTTGGGTTATAATCTGGGTGGCCCGGTGGTTCGACCATACTCTCTAATATTTTTATTTGGTTATATAATGGTTATATATAATTTAGAAAAAATGTCATAATTTTTTTTAAATTAATTTATTTATATTATTTAATCACTTAAATTAAAAATAATCTCATTTTATCTCTTACACCGCAACAAATTTTACCTCTTGTTACACTAAAAAATGTATTTTTTAAGGTGTAAGCAAAAAGCACATTTATTAAATATAATAATATATAATGTACATAAATTATGAATAATATTTTACATTTTTAAGTTATGATTTGTTAGAATCATTAAAAAAAAGAAAAAGAAAGACATCTAGAGGTATCATAAATAAGTCACTTATTATTTGTTGTATTGTTAAATACAACATCCTCCGATGCCTCAAAAAACTAAATTCTTTTAATGTTAGCTTTAAAAAAAGAAGGGTTAATTAATCATAAATTATATTATTTTAATATTTTTTTATTAAAATATTATTATTTTTATGTTAAGTGATTAAATGCTATTAAAATATAAATATTTAACAATAATAAAATTATAATTAATATAAAAATTTTATAAAATATTTATTAATTGTCTATTTTATTTAATATTTTATTATATATATGTAACTTTATGATTTAATATTTTTATTGTTGATTTATTTTTAAAAAATTTCATATTAAATATTATTTTTATTACTCATATTTTAATCACTTAATATAAAAATAATAATATTTTAATAAAATAATTATTAAAATAAAATAATTTTTTATAATTAATTCCTTCTTTATAATTAAATAATATTATGTATAATTTAAAAAAATTAAATAATATAATTAATTTTTTTATAATAAAAATTTCACATAAATATAAAAGATATGACATACGAATCACACATTATTACACATCAAAATTATTGACTCTTTATTATTTATATAAATTGTAGGTTAGTCATAGACACTTGAAGGAGTAGGACCCAACTTAACTTAACAGAGTGCTGTGTTTGAGTAGTGGAAAAATTACGTCTATTTTTGAAAGATAAATAATACGTCTTACAAATTTTAAATCTACACCACGTAAAGACAAAGACTCAATACTTAGCAATTAAAAGTCCAAAAATTGGACTATTCGACGGCTGGTAACGATATAAATAACTTAAGTTAAAATATTTTTACCTTGATTGGTGCGGTGGCGGGGAAGATCTGTGTACGGTAGAATATTAAATTCAATATAAAACTGGTTTGGGTAGAAAGTCTAATTTCGACGCAGTATAAGGTTTTGTTAAAAACCTTGTTGGCCCTTTAATATATACAAATATGTTTTATATACATATAATAATTCACAATTTAATTAATTTTTAATAAATAATTTTACAATTATAATTATTTTTTATTTTATATTAAATTAATAATTAATATATATTATACCTTGATTATATATCAACTCTGTTTTCATAAATGCCATTGGAATTATTTGGAAGTCTTAGTCAACTTGACCGATAGCAATACAAACAGATCATTTATTTAGTTGATTAGGCGTTGATGTGACTAGGTTAAAGAAAAAATCCTTTGTAGATATATCTCGATTAAGAGTGATTTTTTTTTGCTGTGAAATTTAATTGATGGAACAAAATTTGAATTAAAGAAATTAAATTAAATTTAAGTTATTTTTAAATCATTTAAATAATTCAAAAAACTTAAGCCAGATTAAAACTAAATTAAAGCCAGCCCACTAAGTTAATATAAAATTAAATAAAATTAAATTTTAACTAAAAAATTAAATAAAAATTTTTATTTAAAATTAAAATATTTTTTTTTATCTTTTTCAGTATTTTTTTAATAATATATTTTTTTTCTTTTAAAAAATATAATAATAATAAATAAATAATTATAATTTATTTATTTTATTACATTATTATATTATATTTTTTAATATAAATACTTTTAACATTTAAAAATAACCAATTTTTTTAAAACAAAACATAAATATATATTTATCTTTAATTTTAATTAATATTATAAAATTTATATTTTTAAATTGATTAGATATTAATCTTTGCAGTTAAACTTTAAACTTTTTATCGACCTATGTTGTATTATTCTTTTTTTAACTAGTCTATATTTCTAATAATCATATATTATGTAATAGTCAAAATTCTATTCTCGTGTGACATTTTAAGTTACTTGAATTTTTCATTTTTTCATAAATATTTTTGTTTAATCTTACTCATCTTTATTATTATTTTTTCTTTAGTGGCTAGAATAAATTATAATTGAATTTTGAGAACTCTTTATTTTAATTGAGAGTTTTTATAAAGACAAGACGACCTCTAACTTTTACATAAATAAAATTTGATGGCATTTACCCTTTACTTAACTAATTTATAAATGGACTCCTTGTTTAAGAATTTTTTTTTTTTCTCTTATGTTTATAGTTTATTTTTTTATTTTTATATAATGTTGTTTGAATTTTAATTATTAAATATAATTTTTTTAAATAAAAAAAATTCTATTAACTAAAAAAAATATTTAATTAATAATTTGGATAAGTTTAGACTAATTTATTTGTATTTAATATAAATTTATTTTTATTTTTATTAATTTAAATTAAAGTAATTTAAATTTAACTAATTTTACGAAAACTCAAATTTACCTAATCAACACAAAATATTAACCCTATAATTAAATACAACACGCACAAAGACTAGGGTCGCAATTATGTCCTACTTACTTGTGAACAGGAAAAGAAATTATGATCCAGCTAATCGGAATTAACTCAATAATAGTTGATCTAATCTTTAAGTAAATTTAATTCAAAATAATAAAAATGAGTTTGAATACAAATTAATCTAAAAATTATTAATTATATATATATATTTTGTTAATTAGTCTTTTTATATGTAAGAAAATTTGTTTAATATTACTAAAGTTTAATAAGCAAATATTACATATTAATAAAATTTTATAAAATTATTTACATAGAATGTACAGATACTAATAAAATAATATTTTTGTGTATATTTTTATACAAAATTAAATTTATTTGTACTATTAACAACTTACGATAGAAAGTTAAATACAAAAAAAAAAAAAAAAAAAGTTATAATAGTAAAATTTATATGAAAGCAAGAAAACATTTGACATCAATCAAAACAGTGTAAAGAAAGAGAGAAGCAAAAACTGACTGTCATTGCATACAGTACATGTATTTATACAATAAATGAGATCTGTCATAAGATCTTTACACTTGAGTACACACTAATAGCTCCCATACAACTCTTGAACACTACGGTAACTAATTGACAGTTTTACTATAAAGAAGGAAAAAAGCAATATATATTAATAGTTTTCAATTTTACCTATGTTGTGTTCTGGTAATTTGGCTCAAATTGCTCTATTTTGAAAACTACTTATAATTCAAGGAGTAAGATTCATAATTTTCTTATCAAGAATTTAAGTTCGAATCGCTCATTTTTAAAAATTACTTGTATGTGGATACATTTTCTCTTATTAATAAAAAAAAATGGGACGTTAGAACCCATTTAAAAAAAAAATTAACAGTTTTGCTAACAATAGCAACTACATATGCTACATCACTTTTACAACAAACTCAGCTTTACAACAAGCTTGTGCAGCAAAATTTGGCTTGGTTCAGTGACCTTCACAGCTTCATCAGCTCTTCTAATACCTCCCCTCAAACTCAGTGGCTAGATCATGACATTGAGTTTGCTTCGAAAAAAGTTCAATAGAGAAGCAGGCAAAGGCTTTGTAAACAAATCTACAGGTTGCTCAATTGAGGGTATGTGATTATGATTAACAAGAAGCTGCTTACCAGCACAAGTTCTCTTACAAAATAAATATATAACTCAATATGCTTTATCTTAGAATAAAGCATAGGGTTAATTGCCAATGAGACATTGCTCAAATGATCACACTACACAATAGGGAGATTTCGCAAAACAACACCCCATTCAACTAATAAGGACATAACCCAAGCTATTTTTGCAGTTGTATTGACTAGAGAGTGATATTCAACTTCTGCACTAGAACGTGATATAGAAGTTTGCTTCCTAAATGACCATGCGAGATTAGCTTCCAAGTACAAAATAACACTAGAAGTGGACCTTATGTCATCAAGATAAGAACCTCAATATACATCTGCAAATCCTCGCAACACAAGATGAGAGGGAAGTTTAAACACCAGTCCATGACAAAATGTGCCTTTCAAATAACGAAGGATACGTTTTAATGCAAACCAATGCCCTCGCTGTGGAGCACTCATAAATTGTGAGACCTCATTGATTGCAAAAGTCAAACCAGACCTAGTAATTGTCACATACTATAAGATCCCTAGCACACTTCAATAAAAGTAGGATTATCAAACAATTCATCATCGTTGGCAAATAATGAGACACATGCATGCATTGGTGTTGCAATAGGCTTAGTATCCTCCATTTTAACTTTGTGCAGAAGCTCCATGTTATACTTATATTAAGTAACATCATATTTCCATTATTTAAAGAATTCACCTCTATTCCTAAAAAATAACTCAATAGGCTTAGATACTTTAGAGAAAATTTTGCACTAAGTAGCAATTAATTGCTTGATGGCAAATTTGCAACTTTCAGTGAAAATAATATCATCAATGTATACCAAAAGGTAGATTACAATAGTATAGTTATGAATGAAGAAGTGGGAATGATCTGCCTTAGATTGAGTAAAACCTAACACAAGTAAAAATGAACTCAAAGTATTAAATCAAGTTCTTGGAGCTTGTCTCAAGACATAAATGACTTTATTGATCTTGCAAACATACTGAGGGAACTAAGCATATTCAAACCCCTTGCATGTAGACTTCCTCCTACAACTTACCATTAAGAAATGCATTATTAATTTCCAACTGGTGCATTTTCCACCATGAGAGAAGGTTAGAGTCATGAAAATTTGAATTGTTATTTGTTTAGCCATAGGACTAAAAGTATCAGAAAAATCAAGTCCATGCTTCTGAGCAAACCCTTTAGCAACCACCCTAGACTTCTTCTTATCAATTTGACCATTTGGTAACCGTTTAATACAAAACACTCACTTATACCAACTATGTTCTTGTCCTTAGGTAGGGGAACCAAAGTTCAAGTGTTATTCTTAAGAAAAGCATCAAACTCCAACTACATGGATGCCTTCCGATATGAATTAGCCAATGCTTGCTTAACAGTTGTTGGTTCATATAAAAATAAATCAACAACAACTGAAACAAATGCTTTAGGCTTAAACACACCAGCTTTAGCTCTAGTTTTCATACGATGCACATTGGTGGTGACAAGAGAATAATTCTTAGAAGGTGTTTAAATAAGTACAGATGGTAAGGATGGACTTTCAAAAATTGATGAAGTAATAGGAGACATGGGAGATGAATTAGAAGCATCATTGGGTGAATAAGAAACAAATTGATTTAGATGACATGAGATTTATACCTATTCTTAAGTTCAAAATAACTTTGAACACCCTTAACCAAAAATACTAAAAAAGAAGGAAAAATTGATTTAGTTTAAAGTAGCTTTTTTTATTTTAATTTTTGACTTAAATTTTATTTTATTTCATTTAGAGTTAATGAGCTAGCTCAAATCCAATCCTAACTCAATACTATTTTTTAAGTTATTTGAGCTGACTCAAATTTAATTCGATTCTTGTTCTTCGATTCAGTCAATCGAGTTACGACACAAATTACCAACCCTAACAAATATTACCAAGTTTTGTGTCTATTAAAAAAATTTAACTAATCCATTAGTAATCCTCAAACTTTGAGCAAATTGTTACGTATATAATTTTCTAAAATTTTAAATCATATAATTTAATAATCATTTTTCAACCAAAAATAACCTAGGATGATGTTCTAAGTACACATAGTAAGATTTTATTGGTTCACGTCATCAATTGACTCATCAATGATCTGAGTAAGCTCACAACCATTATTTGGTTTGAATTTAAACAAGTTATATTAAAAAAAAAAATCTATTTATTCATAATTTATTAATTATAAATGTATATATCTTCATAAATATTGTTCAAAATATATGTAATATTCTAAAGAAAAAATATCTCCAGATATATCTGCAAAGATGAAGACAAATATCAGCTTATAAATGGGCCTCATTAATCAATAATCATCTTCTTGTGTATGCAAAATCTCTCTTAAGAAAGCGATGAAATGTTTTTTTTTTCATTATTGATATAAAACTAACTTAAGTATCCAAGTAAACATGCTGAACAAAATTTGGCTTTAACACATCAACAACGTTCACTTTGATATTTTTGAAATGTTTGAAATCTGAACAAGAATCAAATTGTAATCTAAACTAGAATTGTAACCAACCTATAAAAATTTTATACTAGGTTTTGACTTCATTTTGGTTGATATAAGAGACTTCCAAAAAAAAAAACAAAAAACAAATAATCACCCCTTTAAAACTAAGACAACAAAATAACAATTATTTGAAGGATGAGGTACCATAATGGTCCTTATATTTGAAGATTTACGTTAGTTAATTTCTTACATTTTAAAGAATGACAAAATTCACAATTGACTCAATACTCTAATAATTTTTATTATAAAAGAACAATGTGTATTGCACGTGTTTTATTAATAAGAGGTAATTAGGGTTATTTAATTTTTTTCCTTCTCACTTATTTTTTTTGGCACCAAAATGAAGTCTTTATTAAGAGGAAAAATGGTTGTTTTTTAATTAATTAATTTATTTACTTTTTTCACTGGTAGCAACAGTCAAGTCGCCAGTTCTTGCCACCACTCCATAGCCATCCAGCCGCAACTCGGCAGCCCTCTAACTACCAATGTCCATCCTCTATTGTCACAACTAGCCCCTGTTATCTTTTTGTTGTTGTTAAAAGCCCTTGCAAAAAGTCTATTTTATCATCTTCATTTTTACAAGTAAAATAAAAAGTAAATAAATAACATTATTGTTAGGAGATTTAATAAAGAAAAATTGTTTTTTTTTTTCTGGCCTTTTTTTATTTTATATAGAAATAAAGAACCACATGACCTCTTTTTAGTGTCTAAATTCCTTTAATCTAATATAAGAGATATGTGCGATATTTTTTTCTATTTTGATTTTTGAATTAGGTAGATATTGGTCTATCTAATGGAGAAATGTTTTTTCAAAGAATTTTAAAGGTGTTAATTTGTTGTTAAAAAAAAAAAAAACAGAGTAATATCTCCTTTTATCAAATTATGAGCTCTTGGCGTAAATAGATACATTTTAGTTAAAAAATTAATTTTTTTAAAATTAATAATAATAGGATCAAAACTATAAATTTTGATTACATTAAAATTATATAAATTATAAAAATATTCTTTTTCATGTGATATGTGATATTAATATATAAATTATTTACATACTATGTAAACTGTGTTACATACTAATATGACAGTATGTAAATAAGTTTACATATTAATATGGCAGTATGTAAATGAATTTACATACAAATATGGCAGTATGTAAATAAGTTTACATATTAATGTAGCAGTGTATAAATGAGTTTATATACTATGTAACACAGTTTACATACCTATTTACATACTAATATGACAGTAAGTAAATAGGTTTACATACTAATATGACAATTTACATAATATGTAATATAGTTTACAATTTACATAGTATGTAATATAGTTTACATACTAATATGACAATTTACATAATTTTCTATATGTAAATAGTTTTCTTCTCTGGATTATCATCAGTCATCATCCAACATACAAAACCTTACGAAACGAAATGTGAGGGTTGTTTCCCCTTATTTTGCAAGTAGTATCAAATCTGCAAAAACTCCCAACAACTTGTGAGGGTTGCTTCCCCTTATTTTGCAAGTAGCATCAAATCTGCAGAAACTCCCAACAACTCGAAAATCGTTATTGTGGCATGGAAGAATAAGAAAAACGAAATAGTGAAACATGTTTCAGTTTGTGAAAAAAGAGATGACAGCGTGAAGAGAAAGAAAAAGAGGAACACCCACCAAACCCACTAGTTCGCCAACCTACTCCCCCAAATGAATTGAGGATAAAAAAGTAAAATAACTAACATAAAATGATATCATAAAATGAAAAAGGGAAAAAATGATTATGGATAAAAAACTGTGCTATATCAGGGCTATAAATCTCAAATTATGGATGCTATATAGGAGTGTCAATTTGTGCGGGACTAGTTTGAACTGGTCCAAACTAACACAGCTTAAATTGGTTCAATCCTAGCTCAATTCAAATTTAATTCGAGCTAGCAAAGGTGAGCCCGAACTCAAACCCAAACCCAAATCCAAACCCAAACCAACACAAACGAGCTGGCTCAAATTAGTCCGAATTGTTTATTATATATATTTTTTAGTTAATATGACTTTTTTTTATTAAAATTTTTTTATTAAAAAATATGTTTAATAATTAAAACTCAAACAATATTACATAAAGTAAAAAGTCAATTACTAAATTAATTAAACAATGAGTAAATGCATTAGACTCCACACATGCAAAAGTTAGAAGCCGTCATGACCTCGTGAAAACTCATATTTAGAATAAAAAGTTCTAAAGTTCAAATAAAATTTCTTCTAGCTATTAAACAAAATAAATAGAGATGAGTAGATTAAATAAATATACTTACTAAAAATGAATAGTTAAAATAAATTAAAATGTTACACGATAATATAATTTTTTTTATATATATAAGAATAAAACTTTGACTATTATATAATATATAATTCTCAAGACAATAAACAAGTGAAAAATAAAATAGCATAACACAAGTTGATAAAAAAATTAAAATTTTTACTTCAAAAACTAATATTTAATCGATTTGAAAATAAAAAATTTATAATACTAATTTAAATTAAATATAAATATTATTTTTTTGTTTAAAAAGTTAGGTAGATTTAAACGTTAAATACATTAACATCAAAGAATGTAGCATAATATTGTAACAAAATGAATAAATTATAACTATTTATTCATTATCAGCTTATTTTTTAAAAGAAAAGGAAAAAAATAACTAACATATCATAAAAGATAAGTACGGAAAGAAATAAAAAATTATTTTAATTTTGATATAGTCTTTTTTATTTAAAATTTTATTTTATTTTATTTTATTTCGTGCTAATAGACTGGCTTAATCTAACTCAAATTTTTTCGAATTAATCAAGCTGGGTCGAAACAAGTTCAAGTTTAATTCGATTCAAATCGATTCGATCAATCGAATTATAGTATAAATCGTCACCTCTAATGCCATATTGCTATTCATGGCAAGGCCGAACTTATCTTATCTATCGTGGGGGCTACGGTTACCCCTAGCTTAAGAAAAAAGTTAATAATTGTTTGTTGGTGCCATTTTAAGACCTTTTATCATGCATTATCATCAAAAGTTTTCATACAGATTTCTAGATATGTTTTTCTGTTAAAAAAAATATCTACTTATGTTGAGTGTCTATGTCAATCACAAAATCACAATACATTCTTTAAAAAAAAAAAAACGTTTATCTATGTTTCTATATATTCACGATTGATCTTCCTCGTGAAGTTCAAACTGTCTACGAAGCTTGGAGAGAGTGACAGAGTCAAATTAAGGAGTATAGGTCACTCATCATCGCAACCATAATTGAAAATGAAGAGAAAAAAAATTAAATTGTCAAAATTTAATGCTCATAATTACTAATAAATCTCATATAATATTATTATTAAATGAAATATAATCTTTTTTACCCTAACGTTATTTTAAAATGTGGTTTAGTAACATGAATCATTTCTAATATCAATAAGTTAATCTGAGAAATAGATAAAAATATTCATTTTTTTTATAAATTTTATCATAATATTTTTTTAATCAATGTGAAATATTACATGTAACATACCTAAAATATAAATCATTGTCTCTTGTAAATATTATTTTTAATCTATTTTATTATATTATTGAATCTTTTTTTCTTTCTTTTACAAAACCCATTTAATTAATTTGTGAAAGGAGGCCCATGAAGCTACTAAAACAATAATATAATGTCAAATTCCATAACAAATGAGTCATCAAATCTTAATAAACTAACCCTAAAGATATATCATTGTTCATGCTTACATAAACACCATGTTAATATCAGTTAAAAATAAGGACGCTCTTTTTAATAATCACTAACATATCTTCAAAGTATGATTCTTTTAGACCAATATTTTGTATTTTTAAATAATTATATTATATTTTAATTCTATTTAAGCTATTGCTCACTTGGGTCAAAATTCATAAGAATCATATGCTTTCCCATTCTAAAAGATTTACTGATGCAGGAGAAGTTTCAACAGTCTAAAGAACTACTCTCAGCTCTATTATAACTATCTTATAGCTCATAGTTTCTTAATGTTTGTTTTCCTTTTTTACTACTTGTCGTTTCCAGGAGATGAACTGTCGTTTGCTATTGTTTGTTTTATTGTGCTTGTCGTGTAGTGTCTTAGAAGAGCATGTGCTTGCGTGGCGTTAGTGCCGTAGGTAACTAATCATTTTGTTAAGAGGAAGGAGAGATAGCGTGGGAATTCACTTTTGGAAAATTTCTGCTTGTAATTTGTTTCTTTGAAACTTGAGTGTTAATAGAGGAATTGAGCCGAAGAGCTACTCTTCCATTCTTCTTTCATATTTCATTTACAATCCATCAATCCTTTATAGACTTCCTACGTCAAATTGGTATCAGAGCTTGTGGAATCTCCTAAAGCTAAGATGTCTGGTGAAGGTGAAGGTCGTCATCGAGTGGGTACTGGAGTTGCTAACTCGAATGTTACACAAGAAGAGATTCGCGAAATGGAACAATGATGGGAACTGCGATTCAATGGGATTCAACAAACGTTGGACCTCATTACTCAACAGCTCACCGAGTTGAGACAAGGGCAAAATCACGAAGAACGCGTAGTAGTTCTACCCCAACCGTTTGTTCAACCAGATGTGTTACCACCACCACGTCGTGCTTACCCACCTCCACGCAGAGGTTCTGAAACTGAGGAAGATTTAGCACCCATTCAACAGTTAGCACCATTGAATCCCATAGCTGGGAATGGCCACCAGTGGCCTTTACAAGTGCAAAGATATGATCGATTACCTCCACCTAATAGACCATTTGAAAGAAGTGATTATAGACTGAATGTTGATCTACCACATTTCTCTGGACATATGCACATAGAGGATTTCTTTGATTGGCTTCAGGCTGTTGAAAAATTCTTTGATTATTCTGAGATTCCTGATGAAAAGAAAGTGAAATTAATAGCTTACAAGCTCACTGGAGGAGCATCAGCCTGGTGGGATCAGGTACAACATGAATGCAGAATGGCCAATCAATTACCAATTACCTCGTGGGACAGAATGAAGAGAAAGCTCATTAAGCAATTCCTTCCTAGTGATTACGAACAATTATTATATCAAAAGTACCACCAATGTCAACAAGGGGCTAAGTCTGTCACTGATTATACTGAAGAGTTTTTCAGATTGGGAATAAGGGCAAATATGACTGAACGAGAATTTCAGAAGGTTTCCAGGTATATGCAGGGCCTCAATTCCCCAATTAGAGAGAGGCTAGAGCTTGGGCAAGTCTGTTGGACTATTCATGAAGCTAGTAGCAGGGCTATTAAAGCTGAGTCTCAAATAGCTCGAGCTAAGAAAAATGCTCTCTCCAAGAAACCCGTTTATGACCCATACTATGACAAACCAAAACCACAGCAGTTACCTATAACCCAAAAACCTTACGGTGAGCCACAAAACAATGCCAAACCAATTCCTAAAAATTCAACCCCAACCCAAAAGCTGAACCCCTATGCCAAACCTTTTCCATCAAAATGTTTTAGATGTCAACAACCTGGCCATAGATCCAATGAATGCCCTCAGAGGCGTACTGCCAACCTTGTTGAGGGTTGTGACAGCGAAGTGGAGGATGAAATTGAATCACCAGAGTTGTATGAAGGAGCAGAAGCTACTTATGGAGATGAAGGAGAATTGGCCTATTCATTTATTGTGCAGAAACTATTATTGTCCCCAAGACAACCAGACGCTACTCAAAGAAATGCTATCTTCAGAACTAGGTGTACTGTGAAGGGCAAAGTATGCGAAGTTATCATTGATAGTGGCTCCACAGAGAACATAGTTTCCAAAACCTTGGTTAAAACATTGGGACTTAGCACTAGTAAACACCCTAAACCCTATAGAATTGGATGGATAAAGAAGGGTGCTGAAGTTAAAGTGCAAGAGCTTTGTGAAATCCCATTTTCTATTGGAAGACATTATCAAGATGTTGCAATCTGTGATGTGATTGAGATGGACGCATGCCATATTTTACTTGGAAGACCTTGGCAGCATGATGTAAATGCCATACATAAATGCAAGCAGAATGTATACTTATTTGACTGGAAAGACAGAAAGATAGCACTAATTCCAACTCCCTCAATACAACCACAACCAGATTCCCAAATTGACACATCCAAGCCTAAAGTTTTGTTCATTTCCATAATGCAAGAATTTATCAAAGAGGCTCGCACCAGCAAACTAATTTTAGCCCTCATAACGAAAGACCAAAATCCTCCCCAACTTGCACCACCTGCTTTCATACAACCATTACTAGAGGAATTTGTTGATCTCTCGCCAGAAGAACTACCTTCAGAATTGCCTCCTATAAGAGACATACAACATCAGATAGACTTCATTCCAGGTTCTAGTTTGCCTAATCTTCCTCATTATAGACTCAGTCCACATGAGCATGACATTTTACAAGGCATGGTGGAAGATTTATTACAAAAGAAATTAATTCAAGAGAGCATCAGTCCTTGTGCGGTTCCAGCTCTCTTAGTACCTAAGAAGGATGGATCTATGAGAATGTGTGTGGATAGACGTGCTATCAACAAAATTACCATTAAGTGCAGATTTCCTATACCTAGAATGGAAGATATGATTGATAGACTCCACGGAGCAGTGATGTTTTCTAGGTTGGATTTGAGGAGTGGCTACCATCAAATTCGTCTTAGGTCAGGAGACGAATGGAAAACAGCATTCAAAACTAAAGAAGGATTATATGAATGGTTGGTGATGCCTTTCGGGCTATGCAATGCACCTAGTACCTTCATGAGGCTTATGAACCAAATTTTGAAGCCTTTTACTAATAGTTTTGTGGTTGTGTATTTTGATGATATACTCATCCATAGCAAGAGTGAAGATGACCACTTAGAGCATGTTAAAGTTGTCTTGCAAACGCTCAGGGATAACAAGCTGTTCTTAAATTTAAAAAAATGTGAATTTGCCACTGAAAGACTATTGTTCTTGGGATTCATCATCAGCTCTAAAGGTATAGCTGTTGATGAGAAGAAGGTTGAGGCAATCAAGAACTGGCCAACACCTTCTAACATTCATGAGGTTAGAAGCTTCCATGGTCTTGCAACTTTTTACAGGAGATTTATAAGGGGCTTCAGTTCAATCGCTGCACCTGTGACTAATTGTTTGAAGAAAGGAAAATTTACTTGGGGAGAAGAGCAGGAAATCAGTTTCCAAACGCTTAAAGAAAAACTAAGCTCCGCTCCTTTATTAGCTTTGCCTAATTTTCACAAGGTTTTTGAGGTGGAAACTGATGCATCCATGGTTGGAATAGGTACTGTATTATCTCAAGATGGTAGGCCCGTTGAATTCTTTAGTGAAAAACTTAATGAGTCAAGGCAAAAATGGACATTTTATGAGCAAGAATTTTATGCTATTGTTAGAGCTCTAAAACATTGGGAGCACTATCTTATTCCTAAAGAATTTGTATTACACAATGACCACCAAGCCTTAAAGTGCATTAACTCTCAAAGGAGCATCTCAAGAGCACATGCCCGTTGGGTAATCTTCCTCCAGAAATTCACTTTTGTTTTTCGACATAAAGCTGGCCATCAAAACAAAGCTGCTGATGCTCTAAGCAGGAGACATTCTCTGCTGATTCTTTTAAAAACTGAACTTAATAGCTTTGATCATCTACCTGACCAATATAAAGATGATGAGGATTTTGGAATCATTTGGGAAAAATGTTCTAACTTCTTTTCTGCTGGTGACTTCCATATTCAAGAAGGATATCTTTTCAAAGGGAATCAACTTTGCATTCCTAAAACTTCTTTGAGGTTACATCTCATTAAAGAACTACATGAAGGAGGATTGGCTGCCCATGCAGGCAGGGATAAAACCATAGCACTTCTTGAAGAAAAGTACTATTGGCCTCAGTTAAAAAAAGAGGTAGCTAAGTTTATTCAACGCTGCTCTATCTGTCAATGTGCCAAAGGTGGTACCCAAAACACTGGATTATACACTCCACTTCCAGTTCCTAATTCAATCTGGGAGGACATTAGCATGGATTTCATTATGGGATTACCTCTTACACAGAGAAGGTTTGATTCCATTCTAGTTATTGTTGATCGATTCTCTAAAATGGTACATCTCCTAGCTTGTAAAAAGGTCAATGATGCTAGCCATATTGCCTCTTTATTTTTCAAAGAAATAGTACGGCTCCATGGGGTTCCTCAATCCATCACTTCCGACAGAGATGTTAAATTCCTCAGCCATTTTTGGAGGGAATTATGGAAGAGATTCAGCACAAATCTACATTTCAGCAGTGCTTACCATCCTCAAACAGATGATCAGACTGAGGCTTTGAACAGGACAGTAGGGAGTATGTTACGGTGTTTAGCTCATGATAAACCTAAGCAATGGGATTTGGTTTTGCCCCAGGTGGAATTTGCAATGAATAGCATGCCAAATAGGTCCACTAACCTCTCTCTATTCTCTATCGTATATACTAAGTCACCTATGCTTACTGTTGATTTAAATTCACTCCCTGATCCTAAGAGTAAGCAATCACACTTGTGGGCTAAGGACTATGTTCAATTTCATCAGGACATCAAAGCCCATATTGAGAAAATGAATAATCAGTACAAAGAATATGCAGATAAGAGGCGCAGATTCAAAGAATTTGAGGAGGGTGATCTGGTCATGGTTTATTTGAACAAACATCGGCTGCCTCCTGGTTGTCATAAACTACAGAACAAGAAGTATGGGCCATTTCCAATTTTGAAGAAGATTAATAGCAACTCTTACATTATTGCACTTCCCTCAGATTGGCGTATCTCCTCTACTTTTAACGTTGCTGATATACATACATACTACCCTCCTGATGAAGCACACACCTCAGTTTTGAATTCTGAGTCGAATTCATTTAAAGAGTGGGGAAATGATGCAGGAGAAGTTTCAACAGTCTAAAGAACTACTCTCAGCTCTATTATAACTATCTTATAGCTCATAGTTTCTTAATGTTTGTTTTCCTTTTTTACTACTTGTCGTTTCCAGGAGATGAACTGTCGTTTGCTATTGTTTGTTTTATTGTGCTTGTCGTGTAGTGTCTTAGAAGAGCATGTGCTTGCGTGGCGTTAGTGCCGTAGGTAACTAATCACTTTGTTAAGAGGAAGGAGAGGTAGCGTGGGAATTCACTTTTGGAAAATTTCTGCTTGTAATTTGTTTCTTTGAAACTTGAGTGTTAATAGAGGAATTGAGCCGAAGAGCTACTCTTCCATTCTTCTTTCATATTTCATTTACAATCCATCAATCCTTTATAGACTTCCTACGTCATTTACTCAATAGGTAAAGGGACTCATCATGATTTTTATAAATTGAACTTAGTATTATATTTTATCAACTTCTTATATCTTTTAATGTGTGAGTCTTAATCTCTTATAAAATTATCACTTTATATTTTTAACTTAATTATTTTATATTTTATTTATTAGATCACTTTTATATATATATATATATATATACATACCATTCAATCTCAAAAGATTAACCCATAAAAAAAAATTATATTATTTATAAATATTACATCAGTATTATTTTTAGGTAATATAAGACTTTTTTTATTACTAACAAAATTGGTAAAGATCAAATTTTTTTTTTAAAACAGTGATGCAGATCTTTGATCATTAATAATGTTTTTTTTTTTTAATTCTTCGTGTTGATTGTTTGTACAGTGAAATGTGATGTAAATATTAATAGTAATAAGAATTAAATTTAATGTAAATAATAATATTATTATTATTTTTATGTTTGTTTGAATAGTGATGAGTGCTCAAAAAGCACTAATATTTCGTGATTAATTATGCTTGGTTGATTGATATATAGATTTATTATGGCTATTATTTCGATTATTTTCATAAATCTATCCATTCGGAATCACGGGTATATTTTAGTGTATTTCAGGTGTTTTTAGCGTCAAATGATTCAAATGATAAAAACACGCGAAGACGGAACACCTACGGCGCTCGGATCACGAGTCACGGGCAAAACGAGTCAAATATGTAAGCCGTACATGTCAAGCCATCACATATGTAAGGGGGTAAGCATGAAGAGCAGGAAAGCAATGTGCGCCGCGGCGAAGAAATTATGCGCCGCGGCGAGGGTCTCGACAATACATGTAAAGCCATGTACATTCCATGAACACTGTTACATGCAAGGCGCGCCGCGGCGAGAGAATTGCATGCCGCGGCGTGAGGCTCTCGGGTTTGGTCCTGAAAACATAGAAACATTGCGCGCCGCGGCGAGGGAATTGTATGCCGCGGTGGGGAGCTCTCGGGTTTTTACATAATTTCCAGAATTTGTGTTGCACCGCGGCGGGGAAAATGCATGCCGCGGCGCGCCTATTCCTATTGCAATCAGGAATCCCTTACATCTATAAATACCCCCTTAGAACCCCCTTACAAGGACAACTCGAAATAACTTGACCAACTCATACACAACTCTTCCTCTTCTCAATTTTGCGACCCAAACACGACATTCAATCAGCTTTGAGAGCGTTGCCACACTATAACGAAGCGAGAGATACCATTCTAAGGATTCAAGGAAGCCAATGACGATCGAAGATAAAGCTTACGGAGGAGTACGTCAACCGATCCATAAGCGGTATTTAGATTTAGGTTTTCCTTGTTGTTATAGAATTAATTTATCTTCTCCATTTGTTAAAGTGTATGATCATATTTTATTTGTCTATGAATAACAATATGAACATGAGCGGCTAGTTTCATTATGGATGTTTAGTTTGTGTTACCATGTTTGCTAGGATTGTGTATGGTGTATTTAATTGATTTATGAATGAATTACTTTTTGATTAAGAGCATGTTTAAATGTTTGATTATGAATAATCATGGGCCAATTTGGTGTTCGTAGTTAGACTGAAAAATCTGAGATTTTAGTTAGAGGAACGTCACCTTAACTCTTTTCCGAAACACTTAATCAAAGCTTCAAGTTAGTGACTTAGTCATAGCATTAATTTGATTGGCATGTTTTCCTTGCGCATAATTTGATTGCTATTTAATTTACCCCCGCCAAAGGCAGTTAATTAGTTAATCAACAAAGAGACCTACCCCCGCCAAAAGGAGTTTCGTAATTAAAAGGAAAGCCGGTAGTTTTATTCATATAGGACGTTCATGCATATCACCATACCTTTTCGATGCAAACATGGTTAACCAAGCTAAACGTCCATACATCCTCTATTGATATTTGATTTGATTGAATTCATTGTTTGATTGCAATTTCGTGTGATTTTCGTATAATTGTTTCCGTTACCAAAACCAAACAAACTCTTTTTACAGTTTTATTAGCATTAGGATTCTAGTTACTTAGAGTTTTAGTTTCACTAGAACTCTATTTAATTAGTGTTTTATTTTCATTAGAACTCCATTTAGATTAAAAAGCTAGTTATTTAAGACCACTGCAATTCCTTGAGAGACCGACCTTGGAAGTTGCTTATCACTTTACTACGAGTGATTCGTACACTTGCGAGTACACATTTTAACACATCAAATAGTAAAATTAAAATAATAAAAATTGAAAATGAAATTTATAAAATCATAAATAAACAATAATAATAAGTTAAAATATAAAATATATGAAGAAAATATAATATTTAATACATTCTTGAAAGAGGAGGAGAAATGAGCTTTACTGTTAGGGGTAGAATAATTTTTACAGACCAACCATCAAACTAATTAGAATTCTTTCCTACGATCATTGTAAACCGTCAGTAATAAAGAACAAATCAAGACGTGTTTCGATGAACAACTCTTAACATCACCATGTGTTGCTCGAGTAATTTAAAAATTATAGTATAGTCAAACTTAATCAGTTAATTGTACAATTTTAATTTTTTTTATTATAAAAACACAAAAGAAAAATGCAACACAATAACATGTTCAACGTGATGATTATATTGATAAAATTACTAATTAAGAGAAGGGGTCAAAATCTGGCTGTTCACATCAAGAGGAAAAATAAAACAAAATATTCTGTAAGGCTCATCCCAAAAAAAAAAAAACGCAGTTCTCATCTCCTAGTAAAATATGGTTTTTCAGTTATATGTATATATATATTTTTCCCAACACTTGGTCTACTATTTTATCTAAACAATAGTATGACAAACTAGGTCATGAGGATCATATATTATTTTACACAATTTACGGAAAAAATTGTGTGACTAACAAATTCAAACACATACCAATAATAGATAGCTATTTATTAGGCTACATACATTAAGTTATGGATTCGAGGGATGAAAAAATCGTAACTGTGCATAAAGATCCCTCTAACGACAGCCTGAAGTGCTAGCTACTGTTAGTACTCTCAAAACAAGGCATTAATCTAAATAAATGAAACATAATTGATGTTACTCCGTCTTTTCTAGAGGGTTTTTTTTTTTTTTTAAATTCATACACGTGCAGTAAAATTATATGGAGCGGTGACATTTAAAAACAAAGCAACTAATCAAGTCTTTATCACATGAGTTTTTTTATTATTATTATTTTTTTGACTAAAGGCACTTGATTCTTTTCATCTAGTCTTTAAGTTTTTTTTTTTTTTTTTTCTTCACTTTTATGTCAATCGAATCACGTGTTAGTTGAGTATTATTATATAAAACTTGGATCGGATTTTTTAATATATAATTGATGTTTGTTTTTTTTAAATAAATGTTAGTACTCATGTACATACTTGCCATTAATAAACTTGAATTCATGCAGTTAAGTATTTAGCAAATGTTAACACAATTAATATTTTATTTTATTTAAAATTTTGACTTTTTTTACCTCGTAAATATATATTTTTACTTGTATTTTATTTAATATTTGTACTATTAATCATATAAATATTTTTCATAATTTAATACATATTATAATTTATATAGCACAATATAATTAACTCTTTATTAATAAGAGATTTTACAATATTTTTTTATCTCATATTTAATAAATAATTAATATATTATTTAATATATATTATAATTTAATACTTATAGTATTACTCTATAAAAAAAAAAAAAAAAACAAGCCGATAGTCCTATTCCATAAGTAAAAACAAGTCGCACTTTGAAAATAAGTGCTCATTTTGTGTCACATATTTAAATATCATTTAGTTAAAATATATTTTTTTTTCACCAACACTACAAGATTTAATCATGAAGATGTCTACTCTCATCATCTTGAAGTTTATGCATCCATCTTTCTAATTTCCTCATACTTATCCTTTCTTTTTGTTTTGGCCTTCCTATAGAGATGTGGTTGTATTTATATTTCTGTAGATAAGATGTTGAAAACTTGTAAATGTTTTCAACATGTGTTAGATATAAAAATGAACATGTGATCAACATCATGCACGAGGATCAAAATTAATGAAGTCAAATAGTTTTATAAGCTTTTATAATATGCATAGTATTATACATTGTTTAAAGTTTAAAAGCTCGAAAGCTAATTCGATTTCGTCAAAAATAGTGTACATTAAATTAGCAGGCTAATTCAATCGAGTCAGAAAAAATACATCAGATTGGTATACGTCTAATGTAAACATTTAATGTTCATATCTTTCACCTTTTTCTTATCTATATATTAAATGTAAAGAGAGAGATATAAATCTTTATACTAAATCTAGAGTTGACTTGGGTCTTCCATGAATCACATGCTTTTATTTTTTTTATTTTTAAATTTGTTGATATACGTCTGAATCAAACTGGGGTTGGAAGGATTAGATCTTGAAGTGTTGATTTTTTGTGTTCATGCTTTCACATTTAAAGATATCATAAAACAATATATGGATGGATAGGGCCAAATACTGAATTTGCATGTGAGAAGAATGTGAGTTTGGTTTAAAAAATTATTTTTTTCATTATAATTTAATATATACGATAATTCATATATAATATAATTTTTATAATAATTTTTTTTATCTCAAATATTTAATTTTATATTTAATTAATAAATAATATATATAATAAATTAATACATAAAATATTGTACTTTGATTTAATACGAAGGAGCCGATGTTATTATTAATATACTACTTATTTTGAAAAGAAAAAAAAATAGTCATTTTTGTCCTTTTTTTCTTTTCTCTAGAAAATGACACAATTTATAAAAAAATAATATTATATGTATTAAATAATATATTAATTATTAATTAAATATAAAATTAATAAAATAATTTTAATTTTTTTTATTAATAATAATTAATTACATTATATAATATAAATTAATATATACATCTAATTATTATAAAAATATTTTTGTTTGTAAAAATAGCAACAACAAAAAATCAAACTTATTGAACAATTAGTTATTTTGTCATTACAATCTAATTGGCACATTTTTTTATTATATTAATGTATGTATTATTAATAAGTATATAAAATTTTTTATTCTTTAAGCTATTTTGCTTAAAGATGATATTTCATGCGAGTTGTATTAATTTAAGTTAACTTGAATTAGTTTAGTCCAAATTGATCTACACACTAAAACACCAAAAATAACTCAAAATTTTTTTACTCTTAGTACACTATTAATAAGTAATCATGTAACTATTTTATCATTATATATCCTTAAATTTATATCTTATTGATAATTAATATATTTCTTAATAAATATAAAAATTGGATAATTATAATTATAACACACGATAAGTTTTGTGACTATTTTCAACAAAATTAACTCACATGAATAATCCCATGGACTTCGTAGCTTCTACGTAATAAAAAATTTGTTAAAATTTATTATATTGGTATTTAGATGAATCAAGTTTAAAAAGAAACTTCGAACAAGAAAAGAAAAATACTCGAAAAAGTTACATACGTGTGTGTGTACGGTTATATACGGTTCTTTTAATGGTATTTTATACTTAAAAAAAAAAGAGAAATTACCAAAAATAGCACCCCCTAAAAATTATAATAACAAAACTAGCACCCCTGTGTTCAATTAAAATTGAACGTTTAATATTGAACGTTCAATATTCAATTTGAACGTAAAATATTGAACGTTCAATATTAAATAGGTCTAATTGTTGTCATTCAATTCTAATTGAACGGATAATATTGAACGTTCAATATTGAACGAGTCTAAATTATCGTCGTTCAATTTTAATTGAACACAGGGGTGCTAGTTTTGTTATTATAATTTTTAGGGGGTGTTAGTTTTGTTATTTTCCCAAAAAAAAAAGAGCCATTTAGAAATTAAAAGTTTAGGGTAAGCGCTAAAAACATGGATATATAAATTGTAAGGTATATAGGTTGGAAATGCTTGCAAACTTGTTTGTCCTTGCTTTGATTGCCAAATCAAAAATGAAATTTCTTCGTATTAGTTATCGCTTAATGAACATATTAAATGACATCCACAGGGACCACAAGTTAAAGATTTAAGATATACAAGGCTGCTAGCCAAAATAGCGTACAAGTTTTTTTTTTTTTTTTTTTAAATTAAGTATTTTACAAGTCACATTATTTATGTCATTAAAAGATTTTAATTACTCTTCTTTCACAAATAATATTTATGTTACTCTTTCAACAAAAATGATACATTTTAATCATTTTTTAAATAATAAAATATTATTTTATTAATAAATTTTTTTAAAATAATAATAAAAATAATATAATAAAAAAATATTATTTTATTAATAATTTAAAACTTAATTTAAACAGTAGAATATTTTATTTTTTGGTCAATTCTTATTACAAATTTTATATTTTAAGGAATAATTTAATGGAATAAAATTGTTATTTTATTAATAATTTAAAACTTAATTTAAACGATATAATATTTTATTTTTTAATCAATTCTTTTTGCAAATTTTATATTTTATGAAATTTTTTTGTATTTTTTAGCACTTTTTATATTGCATTTTTCTATTTGTATCTTGTTTGGATTGAAATTGTAAATTTATAATATTAAAAATAAGAATTACATATGTCAAAAAATTACAATACTAGTGACGTTGAAACTAGATGAACTCTTTCCATTCTACTATAGTGGAAGACCACGGTCCACACGGAGGACACAACTGCTACCCAACTTTGAGCAACATAGTGGAGATGTAGCGTTCAATTTTTAGTATTAGTCTTCGAATATAATGAACTGGAGAGAGCTCATCTGTGTGGTTTCAATGCCAATAATCTTGTAATTTTTTGGTCTATGTATTCTCTATTTTTTATATTATGAAGTTTGCAGGTTTAATACAAACATGATACATATAAAAAAAAAAACGCAATAACAAAAAAGTATTAAAAGAAATAGAAAATTTTCTTAAAATATAAAATTTATAACAATTTTACCCCATTCAATTTTTTAAAATATTATTTTATAACATTTTTTCTTAAAGAGTAATTTAAGTGTTTTTTTTTAAAAAAAATGACTAAAATATTTTAATGACACAAATAAAATGATTCTTAAAATACTTAATGTTTAAAATAAAATAAAAAAAGAAAGAAAGAAAAAGACTTGTACGTTATTTTAGCTAGCAGCCATGTATATCTTAAATCTTTAACTTGTGGTCCATGTGGATGTCATTTAATATGTTCATTAAGCCATAACTAATACGAAGAAACTTCATTTTCGATTTGGCAATCAAACCAAGTAAAAACAATTTTGCAAGCATTTCCAACCTATGTATGCAATTTACCATGTTTTTAGCGCTTGCCCTATACTTCTAATTTTTAAATGGCTTTTTTTTTTTTTTTTTTAATATAAAATATCATTCAAAGAATCGTAATAATATATATCAAACTGTGATTTATTGTTACAACTAGTTTTGGGACATGTGCCTGTGCTTCTTTTATGTGCTAATAAAAATTAAGTCGTAGATAAACAAACTACCTGTGCATCTTTGTTAAATTAAATTTTGGACATTATTCTCAATATAAAAAAAAACTTATTAGTATTTTTATATTATATAATAATTATGAGATAAAATAAGTTTTAATATATTTTGTTAATAATTGAAAGTAAAACTATAATTTTATTTCAAAAAAATTAATTTATAAAGTAAGTCGTAAAAATAAAATATTTTTTACATATAAATAGAGACAAATCAAATTATTTAAATTATATAAAGAACTTAAAAAATGCAAGGCTTTATTTATATTTATGTCGTCCACATTTAAGGTAATCATGCCTTTAATGTAGACATTTATATTTATGTTATAATGTTATATTCAATAATACTTAAATAATGCTCTTATACCAAAATCTATTAACCAAGTTTGTCACTCGTGTCTACGTGACCACAAATTCATTCACATTTCTCATTAAATAAAAATACAATATCTACTAAATTCTAATTATGACTTCTAGGTTTAATACTAAATAGTGTCTTAAAAATTGCGAATGAACTAAGTATAGAGCTAGCATAATTTTTGTTTTTGTTTTTCTGTTTAGAATATAAATGCTTCTATGCATTGAGAATTTGAATTCGTTGAGTCTTTCAGCTTTTCATACGAACAAAAAAAAATTATAAAAAAAAGTAAAATATTATCACAACTATTTTTATTATTGTCATAACAAAAATGTATAAAATTATTATTATATATCTATAATTAATTATACGTTAATGTCACTTTTATTAATAAAATTGTAATTAATGAATAATAATTATGTCAATAATAATTTTAATTATGATAATATTGTATAAAAAAAGTAGTAAAATAGAATTACTCATTCCTCTAAAACATAAATGAAAAAAAAAATATCTACTTACAATAGATATTGAGTGGGACTACTTAGTTGGTAGAAATATAAATGTAAGATAAATAAAATAAGAATGTTAATTAAATTGTTATCAAATAAATATAATGCTATCAATTTTTTTTTATATAGTAGTATAGATAAATAGATAGATTTGAACATACAACATCCTTTTTTACAGTTATATATTAAATTATTTGAAGTTTAAATACATTACAAGTTGTGATTGATACTAAATTGAAGTATCGAAATCAAATTTTTATCCAAAAATTCTATAAATTTGATTTAAAGTACTTAAATAATGACATGAAATTCAATAATATATATATATATATATTGACATGTAAGTAATGAAATTTTCATTATTAATTGGACTAAACTAGATTATTGATACAAAACTTTCATTAGATTTACAATCACTTGTATGTTCCTAAATATTTAAAACATATGATTTATTTTAAATTATATAATTGTCACAATATAAATTATTATTATTATTATAAATTTTTTTATTAATGATAATTTTATATAAAAGTAGTAGCAATAAAATGTAATTAATTACAAAAATAAAATAAACAATTTATACATATTTATTATAATAATAATAATAATAATAATAATTGTGATTATATTATTATTATTTTTTTAACTTTAAAAACGTGACATAATATACCTAAATTTTTAGATGATATAATTTGTCTTAAAATTATAAAATTTTATATATAAATTTTAATTAATATATATGTTAGTTTTCAAGTTAAAACTTATATTTCAAATTTTAAAATAATTAATAATACAATTTAAAAGTTTTTGTAAAGTTTTTCAAATTTTTAACAATATATTATATTTATTATAAATTTAAGAACCTATTTTAAAGTTTAATAACTACTCTTGTAAAAACAAAAAGAAAGGAAGAAAAAAAAAAGTTGTAATAACTACTGGTTAAGGCAAAATTTTTGTATATAATACAGTGTATATTTTTTATAATTTTTGTATTTAATATATTATATATTTTTATAAATTTAAATAGTTAATATTATTAATGTATTTAATATTAATTTTTATTTTATAAAAATTAAATGTTAAAATTTATAAATTTTTCTAAACGATATACATAATAATTATATACAACATTTTCACCATTTTTTGTTTCTTGATTAATGATTGCGGAGTGCAGACAACTCAAATTATTGTACTTGCCATTTTACCAAAAAGTCCCTATAGCTGTATAGCATATGCGTCTACATTTGCATTGTTGTCGTGATGTAGAAAAACCATTGGCGACGCGCCGCGTATTGTTAGATTTCCTAGTTCTTCATCATATTCATAATTACCATCTACAAGACAAGCTGTTTTTTCTCTCTCTTTTTCGTTGGAAGAGATGACAAGCAGGTCCCACTCATCTGATAATAAAACCCTTCGCCAACAAACCTTTTGATTGTGCCACGTTGCATCTTTTCTTTATTTATTTTTCCTGAAATGAAAAGTGATAAAAAAATTTAAAAAACATAAAAAAGAAGTGATAATTGATTCTTTTTACAACCAATTATAAATTTCATTAAATAAAGTTCCAAATTATAAACTTAAGACACATCTATTTTAAAAAATACAACACAATTTTATTATCACAGTTAAGATTGACTAACAGCAAAAAATTTAAATCATTGAGCGCATAAACACGAGCGTTCTACAATAGCTTCTTATTACGACTCACTCTAATATTTAACTTGATGATATAAAAAAGTGAATATATCTCAAAATTAAAAAATATAAAAAGAAAGTAATCGCAATCCTTTTCAACAAAATGACAACAAAAAATATTTGCATATTTTAAAATATATCAAAAATAACATGACACAGAAAACATACATATTAAAATAACCACATAAATATAACAAGAGTAACAAAAATATGCAAAATGACCCTTCTCTCAATCGGAAAGAAAACCATGTTGGAAAGAAGCCATTGTCAACAAAACAAACGCTAGTCGTGGGATGCAACCAAAGCAGTAAGGAAACGCCAAGTGAGGAAAAAAAACAGGAGGTACCTAGGACAAGAAACGTCGAACAGTAAGGCCCCACAACCTTGAAACACCCTGAAGCACTACTAAAAAAGTGAGCACTATCGGAAATGAAAAGAAAGAGAGAAAATTGTCGTTAAAAAAAAAAAAAAAAAAAACAGAACAAGAGAATAGTATAAGGAGAGAGAGGAACTTTTTAGTTATAACCAATATTGAATATTAAGTAGCAACAATAACATCTTATTTATCGCATGAAGTAGCCATGAAGGTACATTACAATTAAGTATATAGTAAGCTAAAGAATAGGCAATTTGATTGATCGGTTTAGGATAATAAATGAATGTAAAGGATCGAAAATGAGTGGCAAGATTATTGAAGGTATTATTTATTATTTTTAAAATATATTTTTTAATAATTTTATTAATTATTTTTATTATTAAATATTAAATAATTATATTTTTTTAAAAAATAATTATATTAATTTTATATTTTATTAAATTAAAATAATATATTACCACTTACTTCAAAATTTATTCCAAATTTGATATCAGTTGCAATACGGCCATTTATTACTAGAGCTGAAACTTGAACTTAAGTTATTAAACATTCTGTAATAAGTCAGACTCCAATGTAATGTCTTGGCAACAAATGTCAATGCAGAATTGTAACACACTACATAACATGAAGGTCAGCTGCAAGAGGGAAAAATGCTGCTTGAATATGATCAATCATAACAACAAAAATATTTAACGGTCGATTGTCTAATTTGCATCTTTTCAAGCTTTTACTTATGATGTAGTACTACCATGATCTACATATAAAATTATCATTTTTAATAATATATATTAATTAACAAATATAATATAAAATTTAATAATATATATTTAATTATTTTTTAGTATGTAAGTAATAATAAAATTATTATTTTATATATATTTTAACTAATTATAATTTTAAATCTTAGTCATAGTTCAAATCTTTATTTATTATAATAATATTATCTAACATTACATTACTATTAACATAACAATAATTCTAAATGACATCTTTATCTAATTAAATAACATTTAATATGAACATAGTAAATTATAACAATAATAAAATTAAGAAATTGTTATTTTTAAGAAAAAAAATCCTAAAGTCAAATAAATTTAAATTTTTGTCTCAAAATTATTAACTTTAATATTTTTAAAAATAAAAATATTACTTTGACATTGGAAAATATTTCAAGCTTTTACTCATAATGTGATATTTATTTTTAAAAGTAACAATATTACTACAAATATATATTTTTGTTAACACAATAATAATCATTATTTATTAATAATAATATTTAAATATAATAAATTGTAATAATATAATAAATAATATAGACATTTTTATTATAAGAATTATGAAAATAATTGAGATAATATCCTGAACATAGGTTATTTAGGATCAACTTTCTCTAGTTAGTAAAAAATAATAATTAAAAAGCTTGAAATATTTTGGGAAAATAATTAAAATAGAAATCTTAAATATTTATAATAATAAAAATCGCACTATTGTGTTTAAATTATATATTTTTATAATTAAAAAAAATTATTACATCATTTTTCTTTTAAAACCATAAAATTGGCTGCCGTTTAGGTCTAACTTGCGACAATTTAGACTCGTATGATATTGAATATTGTCTAATTAGATATCGTTCAATATTATTGAAGTGTTATTTTTATTATTTGAAATTTAAGAGTGATATTTTTTGTAATTTTTCAAAAAAAATTAAATAGTTATTTTTAGAATACCAACTAATAATATTAGGGAAATTTATTAATCTATTTCTAAAATATTTTTAAATAATCTGTATTACTAGTAATAAGACTACTTTAAAAAAAAGAAAAGTTTTCTTATTTGAATCATCAATAAATAATATATAACTCTTTCCTTCTTCTATCCCACATCGGTCCCACGATTCAGAAGATGAGGATAAATTTATATTCTTTTCCAATAAAGTTAATTTTCAACTGAAAATTAAAAAAAAAAAAAAAAACAAATAAACAAACAAAAAATAGCAAGAAGATTATTCGGGTATATCCAGACAGATTGGTGTTGAAATTATTGGATCATGACTGACGTGGATCTTTGTTGTCGACTTGTCCGGTCCAGCTTCAACTAAGTTATTAACCCGGTTCGATTTACAACAAACAACAATACTGAGCTAATTAAAATATAATACACTTAAAATTTATAACAACAAAAATAATAATTTTAATATTAATTTAATATTAATTTATACTCATTTTAATAAAAAAAATTATTTTTATTATAAATTTTAAAAATTTTATTTTTATTATTTTATACTCATATCAATTAATATAAAAAATAATAATTAGAGATATAAATAAGAGTAAAAACTCTATTATAAAAGGTTAATTTAGTTATATTTCTCCTGCTTATAATTATTCTAGCCATCATTTTAATTATTATAGACAACCATATTATTAAATATATGCTCTAAATAAATACTAAAAAAAAACATATTTAAATTTCATTTAGTATAGCAACTCAACTTAATTATTTGTCACATTTTTACTCGACCTTCACAGGGACCCATGATCGCAAATACTCCATAGCTAATCCAAATCTCGGGTATAAAATGCTCACACGGACCATGCACAGACTCAATTAGGAGCAAATAAAGTCCTTTTTGGAGAGAAAAAACAGAAATTAAAAACGTGAGCGAGTTTAATTTTCTCATCATCATCTTCCACACACACAATGGTTGGGGTTTCAACAACTAAGGTTTTGGGTAATTCTCAAGAATCAGAACGTCATGGTAACGAACAACCCAGATTCCAAAATCAACAATTAGGTGGTTCGAGTTTTTCAGAAATGGTTTTTGGGTTTCTTGATGATGAAGGTGATTCCGATGGACTTTCTGCTATCAGTTATAGAAGCAGTAGTAACGATGGAGGTGATGATCGAGAAAACGAAGATTATTTGGATGAAGAGAAAGAGAAAGAAATTAATACTAGCTTCTGGGAAAAACAACACCAACTTTTACAGGTAATTAATTAATTAAGCAATTAAAGATTTAAAATAAATATATAATTTTATTTACTTTCGAAGTTGAAATCTAAGTTTAACTTTTGAGTATCTCATAAATAATAAACTTTTAGTGCTAATATCTACGAATAAATATATAATTCAAATCGTGGAAGAAGAAATTGCAGCAAATATTAAATGTCGACGTGTTCATTTTTTTTTTTTTACACAGGCTACACTATTCAGAACAAGCTCAGTTGAAACGAGGATAAGAAATGTGACAAAACAAACAGTCGAGGAATGGAATATAATATCTGAAGAAGGTAATAAAGTAGTTTGTGGTAGTTGTGGCAAAGCTGTTTGTAGGAATTGCCTAATGAGAGAGGTTTCAAGTCGGCTTCAGATTGAAGGTTTCAACAGTGCCATCTGCAAATCTAAATGGAGAAGCTCCCCGGATATACCCTCAGGTACTATTTTCATCCACCGTCATTTTTTAAAAAATAAATATTTTTTTTAATTTTTAAAATTATTTTGACATGTAACATATCATAATATAAATATAAATTTTTAAATTTTTTTCCTCCATATTTATCTTATGCTATGGTCCTCGTTTATTTAATGATAAATAAAATATTTATGATTTTTATATAAATAATATTATATATTGACGTAGACTTATATTAGTTGTCAATTAATAAAGCCAATCAAATTTGAGGAACCAGCTAAGTAAATAAAGTCTATTTTAGATTCTTATTTAATAAATAGGATATTATAAATTTTTTTTTTTTTTTTTTTTGTTAAATGGACTTTGTCCACAACAAGTATTAAATTTGTGACCTTCCTATTATTGAGAAGGATGTTGTGCCATTGGGCTACTAGGCCAACGGCATAGGATATTATAAATTTGTTATTGAAGAGTTGGTAAAAAATAATAAAAAATTATTTTTTACGAGTAACATAAATTTATTATCTTTACATGTGTGTGTTATCCTTAATAATAATTAATATGGTACCACAGGTGAGCATAGTTTTGTGGATGTGGTGATGAAAAATTCAAGTTCTAAAAGAGGAGATGAAGAGGTGAGAGTAATAGTAGAGATAAACTTCAGGGCAGAGTTTGAGATGGCAAGAGCAAGTGAAGAGTACAACATATTGGTTAAGAGACTACCTCAAGTGTTTGTGGGGAAAGTTGAAAGATTAAAAAACATAATTAAAATATTATGTACAGCAGCTAAGAAGTGTATGAAGGAGAAGAAAATGCACATGGGACCTTGGAGAAAACACAAGTATATGCAAGCAAAATGGGTGGGACCAATATGTCAAAGGCTCCCAACAACCCCTCCTTCAGTACCAAACTTGCTCAATATAATGATGCCTATGGATGTTAGGCAACTATCCAAACCTAGGGCTTCCATGTTAACTGTTGATTTGCTAGATTTGATGCCTAATATGCTTTCATGTACTGCAGTTGAAGTTTTGTGAAACTATATATTATTTTCGAAAATGCTTTTTTATTGGATAATATTAATTCAGATAGTATAATTTAATTAATTTTTATAAATAAAAAATATCATAATTATTTTTTTATTTTATATTTTTAACTTGATACTTAATCAATAATTTTTATGTTATTTTATGTATATTATAATTTAATGTATAGAATATTATTTTATTTATTTTATGAGATAAAAGATTTGTTTATATGAAACATAAATGATACAGTTATTTTAATTTTATTTTTAATTTTAGTATTACATATATATATATATATATTAAAAAAAATTATTTATATTATAAAAAATAAAAATATATATATATATATATTTTTTAAAAAATAAATATAAAATTTTATATATAAAATAAAATTATGTTATATAATTAAATTAAATTTTTTTTTTTAGTTTACAATATTTTTCCCTACTTTTGGTGATGGATCTCTGGAATATTATCGTGGTCATCATATTTAAGGTGGAGCTAGAATTTTTTTTTTTTTTTCTTTAGGAACTTTATATTTCTCATTTTTAACTATGTTGTTATATACAAATGAAAAAACACACGTATACACATATAATACATGTATAATTAGATAGTATTTTTTTATTTAAATAGTTTTTTTTTAACATGTTCATTTTAGTAGTTAAGTACGTACCAATATACAATTATCATTAATTAAATGAGAAGAATTCATTCATTCCTGGTTATGCCTCCTCTAAAACTTCTAACAATAAAAATAATATCTTTTGTATTCAAATTATATATTTTTACTATTAAAAAAAGATTGTTACATCATTTTTTTTTTAATGTCGTTCAAGTTAAACTGCGGCAATTTAGATCCATTTAACGGTTCAATCTTATTAAGATACTATTTTTATCATTATAAATTTAGGTGTGTGAATTTGGTAATTTTCTTTTAAAATTTAGGCATTTATGGTTCAATTAAAAAAAATAAAAAATATCCTTATAAGTATAAATAAAATTAAATAAGGAATTAACTTAAGATTGGTTAACTTTGTAATAGAAATTTTAAAATCATTATGGTTTTGAATTGAAGAATATTTTAGATGTATTTTAGGCAAAAGATATACAAAATTATTAAAAAATTTGCATAATAAATTGCATCTTCTTATAATCAAGTTACAAAATTTATTATACAAGTTTTTATGTCACTAAGTTTTAAGGATTGAAATTTAGAACAATAAACCTTTTTTATTTTTTCTCTTACTATTTTAAATCTTAACCGTATAAAAATTAGGTAATAAATTAAAAGTACTAATCTTATCCACACAAAAACACACACACACACACACCAACAACTACACATTTTTGTTAATAAAATTAAACCTTATATCCTAAAATTTAAGCTTTAAACTAGAAGAATTTATAGGCAGTAATGAATTAGGTAAGTTTTTGATCGACCTCATCCCCACAATTGGAACATGAGGGAAAGAGAAAGGACCTAAATTATATGGGAAAGCTAAATCAACAATAATTTTTGGTTACTTACCATTTCTAGGCCATATAATACAGGAAAAATCAAATATGCAGACTAGCTTGAAAGTTAATATATACCATGGAGAACATATATTGATATATAGTACCATTGATATATTGGACAGATAGTATAAGTTTAATAAATTTGGATTAGTTATATAATTTTAATAAAATGTTCAGTTTAATTTAACTTTATGATTACATAAAATAAGATCAATAAGTTTATAAAAACTTATGTATAAAATGTCATATTTAGACATCATTTTCAAAGGGTATTATAAAAATAAAAAATAAAAAATCTTTTCAAAAACCAACCCAAGTCTGGTGCGACTGATACCTACTTTTACTTATATTTACAAATGATTCTAATTTTATACCTAAATTTATAAAATAATTTTAATTTAATACTTTAATTAGTATCTTAATTTATAAAATATTTTTAATTTATTAATTTATTATCCTAATTCATATATTTAGTATTTATATATAATTTTTTATTAAAAAAAAGGCACTAATTTTTTTTTTTATTAATAAAATTATTTTTTATCCACAATTTTTAATATAAAAATTAATTAATGAACAAATGTACTAGATTAAAATCCATTAAAAACTGTAAATGGATACTAGTTACTTGAGTACTACCAATCCCAAAACGGGTTCCCACTTTCTCCCTCTAACCCACCACTGAAAGCACCCCACAAAACCTCTCACCTCTCATCTCGTCAACCCATTTGCCATATAAACAAAACCCAACCCCCCTCCCTTTTCCTCTTCATATCTTTGATACTTTTTTTTCTGCTACTTCTCAAATTTGTTTTTAATTTCAGCATGAAAAAGGTGGTATGGTCTATAGGTGTGGGGTTTACAGAATCACGAGTTGGGGTGGGGTTGGGTTTTGCGGAGGTTTTCAGGTTGCATAGGTGTGGAGGTTGTGTAGTTTCCAGAAGCGGAGAAGGTCTGTTGTTGAGGTTAGGGCTGGTAATGGGTTGGGAAAGTGGGAATGGTCTGGGTTTGGGGCGGTCTGTGTAGATAGGGTTTTTGTCTAAAATAGGCAAAATCCTTAATATAGTTTAAAAAAGGGCAACTTTGTGTAAAAATTTAGAAATAGGCATTTTTTAACCGCCCACCCAAAGCCCCATTTGCTAGCCGGTAAGTCATTTAAACCGTTTGAAACAATTCGAACAGTTCAAACAAACCCACAACTCTGAGCATTACTCTACCTCTCCCTCTCCCTCTCCCTCGTCACTCTCTATTAGCGAAGCTCCCACATTTTTTGTTGAGGAAGAAGACGAACAGTATCAACGCAGAAAACACTCGACCATTACTATCACCTTTTGAAGCTCTGCATTATTCGGTAAGTTTTTTAAACAAATTTTTCTTCTTTGCACGAAAACACTCGACCATTACTCTCCAGGGTATATCTTGAAAAGCTATGCAGTTTGGTTTTTAATTGGGTTTTCGTTGAAACTCAACGAAAACCCCTTATTTTTTTATGGTTTTTTGTAAAATGTTGGTTTAAGGTTAAATGTTTATGTAAAATATAGGTTTTATAATATTGGGATTTTGTAATTATGGATGGATAATCTGATTTCTGGTACATGTGGTTGTTATTCATGAATAACATTATCTGGGGGTATATCAGTGGTATATCTCGGTATATCTGGTATATTTGGGGGTATATCTGGTATATTTCAGGGTATATTGATGTGTTAAAATGTGTACTCGCAAGTGTACGAATCACTCGTAGTAAAGTGATAAGCAACTTCCAAGGTCGGTCTCTCAAGGAATTGCAGTGGTCTTAAATAACTAGCTTTTTAATCTAAATAGAGTTCTAATGAAAATAAAACACTAATTAAATAGAGTTCTAGTGAAACTAAAACTCTAAGTAACTAGAATCCTAATGCTAATAAAACTGTAAAAAGAGTTTGTTTGGTTTTGGTAACGGGAACAATCGTAATTAAACGAAAACAAAATCGCAATTAAACAATCAATTCAGATATATTTGAAGATCAATGGAGAATGTATGGACGTTTAGCTCGGTTGACCATGCTTGCATCGAAAAGGTATGGTGACATAACATGAATGTCCTATATAAACAAAACTACCGGCTTTCCTTTTAATTACGAAACTCCTTTTGGTGGGGGTAGGTCTCTTTGTTGATTAACTAATTAACTGCCTTTGGCGGGGGTAAATCAAATAGTAATCAAATTACGCGCAAGGAAAACATGCCAATCAAATCAATGCTATGACTAAGTCACTAACTTGAAGCTTTGATTAAGTGTTTCAGAATAAAGTTAAGGTGACGTTCCTATAACTAAATTCTCAGATTTTTCAATCTAACTACGAACATCAAATGGGTCCATGATTATTCATAATAAAACATCTAAACATGCTCTTAATCAAAAAGTAATTCATTCATAAATCAATTTAATACACCATACACAATCCTAGCAAACATGGCAACACAAACTAAACATCCATAATGAAACTAGCCGCTCATGTTCATATTGTTATTCATAGACAAATAAAATACGAACATACACTCCAACGAAAAAAAGAAGAAAAATAGAATTCTACAACACCAAAGAAAACCTAGATCTAAATACCGCTTATGGATCGGTTGATGTACTCCTCCGTAAGCTTTATCTTCGATTTTCGACGGCTTCTTTGGATCCTTAGAATGGTTTCTCTTGCTTCGTTTTTGTGTAGCAAAACTCCCAAAGTTGATTGAATGTCGTGTTTGGTTGCAAAATTGTAAAGTGTAAGAGTTGTGTACTAATTCGAGTTCTTTTGTAAAGGGGGTCTAAGGGGGGTATTTATAGATGTAAGGGATTCCTGATTGCAATAGGAATAGGCGCGCCGCGGCATGCATTTTACCCGCCGCGGCGCAACACAAAATTTGGAAAATGTGCAAAAACCCGAGAGCTCCCCGCCGCGGCATGCAATTCTCCCGCCGCGGCGCGCGATGCTTCATTGTTTTCCAGAATTCAACCCGAGAGCCTCACGCCGCGGCATGCAATTCTTCCGCCGCGGCGCGCGATGATTTCCTTCTTTTCACGTCCCCCCTTACATATGTGATGGCACTATATGTAAGGCTTACATATTTTGTCTTGATTAGCCCGTAACTTGTAATCCGAGCGCCGTAGGTGTCCCGTCTTTGCGTGATTTCATCATTTGACGCTAAAAACACCTGAAATGCACTAAAATATACCCGTGACTCCGAATGGATAGATTTATGAAAATAATCGAAATAATAATCATAATAAATCTATATATCAATCAATTACGCACAATTAATCACGAAATATTAGTGCTTTTCGAGCACTCATCATATATCTAGTATATCTCAGTGAAATTATGGTATATCTCAGGATATATCTGGTATATCTCAGTGGAATTATGGTATATCTCACGGTATATCTGGTATATCTCAGGGTATATCTGGTATATCTCATAGTATATCTGGTATATCTGGTATATCTAGGAGTATATCTGGTATATCTGGGGGTATATCTGGTATATCTCATGGTATATCTGGTATATCTCAGGGTATATATGGTATATCTGGTATATCTCAGGGTATATCTGGTATATCTAGGGGTATATTTGGTATATCTCAGGGTATATCTGGTATATCTCAGGGTATATCTGGTATATCTGGTATATCTCAGGGTATATCTGGTATATCTTAGGGTATATCTGGTAGATCTGGTATATCTCAGGGTATATTTGGTATATCTCAGGGTATATCTGGTATATCTCATGGTATATCGGGTATATCTCAGAGTATATCTGGTATATCTCAGGGTATAGGTGGTATATCTGGTATATCTCATGGTATATCTGGTATATCTCACGGTATATCTAGTATATCTCATGGTATATCTCAGGGTATATCTGGTATATCTCAGGGTATATCTAGTATATCTCATGGTATATCTGGGGGTATATCTGGTATATCTCACAGTATATCTGGTATATCTCACGGTATATCTGGTATATCTTAGGGTATATCTGGTATATCTCACGGTATATCTGATATATCTGGTATATCTCACGGTATATCTGGTATATCTCAGGGTATATCTCACGGTATATGTGGTATATCTCAGAGTATATCTCACGGTATATCTGGTATATCTCACGGTATATCTGGTATATCTCAGTGAAATTATGGTATATCTCACGGTATATCTGGTATATCTCGGTATATGTGTGTATATGTCGGTATATATGGAGTATATGTCTATATATGTTGGTATATTTTGGGTATATCTCGGTATATCTACGTATATTGGTCTATTTCTATAAGTTTCATTTATATGAACCTAAATTTGATGTATTTTTATGTTGCTTAATGTGATTGATGTTTTTCGCATATATATTGTAATTTTTGTATACCTGTTCACAAGTATTAATGAAATTGTTTTCCGTAAATGTTAAATATGCAGGAAATGGCTGGAAAATCAACCTTCGTTCCTTATGTCTCCCCATCCGAGTATTATGTTGGTAAAATAACCAACATTATTTTACCAAGTATTAATGAAATTGTTTTCCGTAAATGTTAAATATGCAAGAAATGGCTGGAAAATCAACCTTCGTTCCTTATGTCTCCCCATCCGAGTATTATGTTGGTAAAATAACCAACATATCACGTCTTCAAAATTTTGCAACATTGAAGACGACCCTAGAAGGGTTTGGGTTACTTGATAGGTTTGAGGGCTTATGTTTTGGTTTCATCACAAGGATGAAACATATAGAGTTTACAGCTGGATTATTGCATCATATATTATTGATGCAAGATAGAGATCAATCGGGGAAAGAGCTCCGAATTATTGTAAAAGGTACACCCAACCTCTTTGGATATAAAGAATTTAGCATAATGACCGGTATGATGTTTATCAGTGAGGAAGGAAGTCCAGCGCAAAGTGGTCGGTTGCGTAAAAATTACTTCAAGACCGACAGGCCAATAAAGAAAGTCGAGTTGGAGAAGCTATTTGCAAACCTTCCTCTGTCCACCGACGGTGAGGATGTGTTGAGGTTGGCTCTCATATATACTCTGGAAATAATACTTTTGGCCGATCATAATCTGAGGGCCATTAATGATCAATACTTGGATTTAGTTGAAGACCTTGACAAGTTTAATATCTACCCCTGGGGTAAGATAGTATATGACTTCACCGTTAGGAGGTTGAAGAATGTTAATCTCCAAAAGGTTGGAGGGGTCGCTTCAACTTACAGTGTCTATGATTTTTCTTGGGCACTGCAAGTTTGGGCCTACGAGGCCATACAAGTGCCTATTACTGATTTAGCCACTTGTACATCTCCGGATGCATTGCCCAGGATACTACGCTGGGAGAATGAAAAGAAGGGGCACTATTTGAAGTTCTGGGACCTAAACCATAAAATATTCCAGGATTCAGATGTAAGTTTGTTGCCTATATGTTATTAATTTTATTTTATTTTTATTTTCGATTGTACTTAACTAACTGGTATATACTTCCATTGTATATGATACAGTTTCATATGCTGACGAGACTCACTCCTAATGAGTCGGAGAGAAATAGTCTATACTTCATTTCGGCACAACAATATGCGAGTCAGCAAGGTGGTGGTGTGCCAAACGTTAGTGGATTGAATGATGAGTTGCCTTCCAAAGGCGATGAAGATGAACATACATCTGGTCACATTGATGAAAGTGACCCTATCCCGGAAGTCCAAAAAGATGAACCTTCATCTCATTCATCAACTTCCATTATGGAGGTAATATAATATGGCACATATAAAACCCTTATTTGGTAATTAGTTTATGTCATTGCAACCCTGTACAAATAAATTTTTATACTTTGTAATTTTAGGTGTTGCAAGAGCTTCGAGATTTGAAGAAGGAGGTCATCTCAATAAAAGAAAACCAAGTTTGGATGAAGGATGTGTTGAAGAAGTTGTTGAGACAACAACAAAATACTTCAACAGGGAAAGAAGCAGTGAAACCTGGTGGGAACTCGTCCAGGAAAAAAAGTGTTCCACGTTTTGACCGACGTAAGGTCGACTTTGTACATATTTTAGTGGACGAAGATGTTGTGACGTCCACGGAAGAAGAGCCAGTAGTGGCTACGAATAATTGCAAAGAAATGATTCTGTTCACCACAGAAGAAAATGGGGAGGAAACAACCAAGGTTCATTTTGATCATGATGAAGCATCAGTGGGTGTGACTGAAGAATGTCCCACTGAAGTGAACCTTGGAAAGCAGCCAGTCCTTGAAACCGAAGTAGATGATAACTTGACAGGTCTGGATTTTTCTACTTTGGAAGTTATTTTAGAGGCTGCCCCTATCATGACCGGTACCACCTCAGTGCGATTAGGGTCGATAACATCAAAGGGCGTTAGGTCCACTGACACGTCCGCACCCTTTGGTACCACATATAGTAGGAGGAAAAGAAAAGTTGGTCCCTCCCTAAAATCTCCATATGTGCAGCCCAAGAGGAAATCTGGTATATCAATAAAGTCCCAGCAATCGGACGAAGCACAACAACCTGGCCTCTATGATCCAATGAGAGGCTTTGATGAATCCAGATATACCTACTTCTTGGAATGGTTATATAAACATTATAACGACAACCAGTATGTATTCCCTACTACTTATTGTCTTCTTTATTCATCTAATTTAAATTTTTTTTACCCACGTAATATGGTTAATTACTCAATTCTTTCTTATTGCCAAAATGTAGGGAAAGTATTATTGTTGGTTGCCCAAGTAAGGGTATGGCTAACTCTTCTTGGTTTCATCGTATATTGAAACCACAATCATCTTTACTCAATGAGGTACATGTTTTTCGTATGTTAATTTCTGGATAATAATGGTTATATGTTGTTATTTGGTTTATGGATTGTTATTCAATATATTTGGTATTCTAAAATAAACTAACAACACATATATCTGGTATATGTTCACAATGATGCGTACCTCAATTGGCAAAATAACTTCAGCACATAGATTGCGGACTATGGCTGTTGAGGAAGAAAGAGGAACTTCATCCGCACTTGTTCCTAAAAAACAGTTGGACAACTGTAGACTCATCGTTTTGTGTAAGACTTTTACTTAGTACTTTGGTGTTTAATGGGTGCAAATATCTTGTATATCTGGTAATTTTCCATGTCATATATCCCAAATTTACAATTGATGTAAAAATTTTCCATAAATTACTATATTTAAAAATCTAGGCTTACATCGATGCAAGTGTAAGTGAATGGAAGAAGGTGAAGAAGAATGACCAATTTCAATTTTGGTCAACAGATAAGAAGTGGTTGGATTACGTGACTGGTAAAATCCACAGCCTAAACTTATGACTCGTATAGTATATCTGGCAACTATTACATTTTATCTTGAACTCAAATAATATTACTAATATCTAGTATGTTTTCAAACAGGTGTCCGCCCTGATTGTGGTAAACCATGGACTCGTGTCAACAATATATATGGTGTTATATTGGAGAAGGGTCATTGGATCGCTTTCGGAGTTGACATCAGAGAACAACAAATTGACGTCTATGATTCACTTCCTAAACACATAAGAGATGGAACTCTGAAGAAAAGGTTACATAATTTATGTGTTATGATCCCAAACTTGATTAAAAACTTGGAAGTGGTTGAACATGACATAACAGAGAAGTGGCCCATTTATCGTAATGCGATAGCTGTTCCACAGCAGGTTTCTGTGTAAGTATATTTTATGATTCAGTAAGAGGCACTGAGATTTAATATAGATTAATATTAAGTTATATTGCGTTACGAATAAGGACTTATTGTTTACTTCAATTTATTACACAGGGGTGACTGTGGCATATATGCGCTCAAGTTCATTGAGTATTTAGTAAATGAGAAGCCACTGACTGACATCAAAGACGAGGCAATTGGTTTCTTCAGAAAGAAACTTTGTTGTGAACTATTCTTTGCGGACGATGATTACATAATTGTTTAATCTGGTATGCAATCTGGTATATTTTTATATAAGTGAACAATTACAGATTCTTCTTGTGTGTTGCAGAACATTTATGTATTATTGCATCTAATTTAACTTTATGTGTTATGGTATTTTTGTTCATGTTACAACTGAACGGGTATGGCATATATCTGGTATATTAACAGTGAACATTAATGGGTGCCGCACCTGGGAAACCAATGCTGAATTTTTACTCATTTGATGTTTATACCCTATTACATGGTATATCTGGTATATGAGTTATATTTTTTATTCTACATATTTGGTAATTTTTTATCTGGTTATATTTCTGGTGCTTTATCTGACTGGGGTAACATTTTTTTGGTAGGTTGTAATCAACTTCCAAATGGTATCTCATGTTGCTGTCGTAATATGAAGGCTTGGGGTATATCAGTTAGCAGAGGCTACAACAATGCCTACTTAGGCTTTATCTTGAACTCATGTCTGGAGTGTTTTGGAGATAAACTTTATGCTTCTTATTTAGGCTTAGTATGATGGATTACGTGCTTTTAATATTGTATAACTTATACTATCTGTAAAAGTAATGGTTATGAGAACATTTATGTAATGTTTGTAAATATCTCAGGGTATATCTGGTATATCTCATGGTATATCTGGCATATCTCAAGGAATTGTGTGTCGCGGCGAAAGGCTCTCGGGTTGAAACATGAAAATCATGAAAACATTGTGCGCCGCGGCGAGGAAAAGTTATGCCGCGGCGAGGAGGTTTCTACTTTGGACCCAAAATCATGAAAACATTGTGCGCCGCGGCGAGGACAAGTTATGCCGCGGCGAGGAGGTTTCTGCTTTGGACCCAAAATCATGAAAATATTGCATGCCGCGGCGGGGAGGTTTCTGTTTTTATTCGTAATTCAATATCACATGTGCGCCGCGGCATGGAAAAAGGTGTGCCGCGGCGCGCGCGCTTGGATTGGACTCCTCCTGGGCCATGAGATTTACAGAATATTTTGGAAACCCTTACAAAGAAAAGGAAAACCTAATGGGACACAACCTCCTCCACAGCCTCCAACAGTTTTGAGATTATTCAGCCTCCACCAACTCGTGAACAATATATCTGGTATATCTCATGGTATATCTGGTATATCTCAGGGTATATATAGTATATCTTCTAAAATAATATAATAACACATGTATATACGTGATACATGAAAATTCAGAGACAGGGCATAATATAAAACTATCATTAATACAAAATTTAGATACATATAATATAATACTTGAAATCATAATAAAAGATTACAGGGTACATAAAAATGTTCATTCTTGAGAAGCTAGGGAAGGTTCTACAATCATCTGACGAAAAACATTACAAGTCCTCCTATTATGACCACTAATTCCACAACGACTGCACAATATTAACTTCTTTATTACTTCCCCACGTGAACGTATGCGTCACTTCCGTGGTCTGCCAGATTTTTTCTTTGTGTTAGGAGGAAGTTCAACTAGGTCTATGATTTCTGGTGGAATGTTCCACTGACCATTGTCAGTTGCTGGAAATATTGCCTCCGCATATGCGATAATATAACAATTGACTGTGTATAATCGGTCAACAAAGGACTGGACATCAACATCTTGAAAACGGGCCGCTGCAATGGCATGACAACAGGGGATTTTGTGAACATCAAATTCTCTGCAGCTACAACTTCTGTTCAGTAGATCAACATCTTCACTAGTATCACCATGTACAACCTATATTTTCATATGAATGAACTAGTTACATTATGGTTTATAGGCTTACAAGAGATACAACAACATATATGCTGTTAAATTTACATATTTAAAAATTCAATAACAATATAATGATGTACGAATCCCATACCTGGAAAACATGTGCATTAATTCTGAAAACCCTGTACCTTAAGGACTTATTGTGATTTGCACGCATAATTGATTCAACCTCATCGGTAAGGAATCGAGTTCCCCATCTCATCCCAACCTCCCTACGTTCGACAAACCAATGTTGTATTTTGCTACGGTAGTACTCAGCAAGCATGGTTATAGGCAACTCACGAGCAAATTTCATGACATTATTAAATGATTCTGAACCATTTGTGGTCATTATACCGTATCTGTTTCCAGGAAAATGAAATCTTGACCACTTCTCTTTACCTGCTTCCAATAAGTACTTCTCTATATCTGGATCGATCAGTCTCAAATCCCCCATGTATTTGTCAAATTCACGCTTCGTATATGCCCTTGCGCAACATCTGAACAAAGGTGTGATATCAGGATTCTTAAATTTGTGGTTTAAATTCATCTCCATGTGAAATGCACAATATCCATGCAAAGCATTGGGGAAGGCTTTAGGAACAGATTGTATAATACTTTGGTGTCTATCTGAAACAATAACAAGATCATCAATGTGCCCAAATATACCGGATAGTTTTAACAAAAACTATTCCCAGGCTTCATTATTCTCAGAATCTCCAACACCAATGGCCAATGGATATATGTTGTTATTTCCATCTGAAGCATTTGCTACGAATAATGTCCCAGCATACCTACCTGATAGGAATGCACCGTCGACTGTAATTACATGTCTTATACAAGATAAAAATCCTCTGATACATGGACCTAGTGCCATAAAAAAGTACTTAAATCTTCCGGACTGGTCAACTTCAATATGTGTGACGCTACCAGGATTTCTTTCCTTCAAAACATGACAGTAGGAAGGAAGCTTCAGGAAAGATTCCTCTTCACTGCCACGTAGCAACCTCAGAGCCTTCTCTTTAGATCTGTATGCTGTGGTGTAACCAATCTCAATCCCAAACTCATTTTGACAATCATCAATAATATCTTTGGGCTTATAAATTCTTTCTGGTCGGACCAACTTCATTTTTATGGCATTTCCTATCACTCTTGAGGTTGCAGTCCTATTCTTCCTCATGTAATTGTTAGGATCACAAGTATGTCTTGATTCGTATTCTTTTACCCTGAACCTATCAGATCCAGTGATCCTATTACATCTAATCATCCAACTACAAGTAGATTGAATGCAACGTATTAGAACACGGTCTTTCCTACTAGTCAGTGTCCTCGTCTCAAATCTGTTTCTTATGGCATAAAGACCGACATGTGTTGTGAAATCTATCTTATTGTCAAACACTTGATCAACTTTCAAATCAAGCTCAACATGTGCCACAGACGATGAAACGTCACCATTAGAAATAATCTCTGTGGGTGTACTGGATGGACCGATACGTAATTCATTATTGTTTCCAATTACAGTTCTTCCTTCAGACTGGGATAAACCATAATTCTCATGATTTCTAACAATGACCCTTTCTGTTTCAACTTGTGTCCTTTCATTATCAATTGCATGCAAACCTCCCATTGAGGACATATCATGATCAACGTTTTCGTTGACAGGTATATCTGGTAATTCATATTCTCTAATCATATCAATATCTCCATCATCACCCATTTGCGGCAGAACTAAATTGTGATCTACATCATCACGAATACTATCAAGTACATTATCGCAACCACCATTTGGATTTTGAGATCCTTCTTGCATATTAGTATCACTCAAGAAATTTACATTACGGCCTCCGGTATTAAAAACTTGCTCATGGCAAATAGAATGACTTGTACCTACAGATCTTATCTCATTTTTTGTGACATATAGAACAACCTTTCTTTCATTATCTTCAACGTGAAGGTCAAAAAACTCTTCCAATTCTTCATCATCACCTATTAAAACAGATGGTAATGTCAAATCATTCTTATAGAAGTATCTCACTTCAAGTTCATACTTGAACTTATCCATCTTTAACTTGAGAAACAATTTTTCTTTAAGTTCATTATACAACCATCCTTTTTTTTTTATCTTCATCACCAAACATTCACCTCCTTGATATACTTTTTTACCATCCTTCAATGACCATTTACCATTGTGAATGATTAGAATACTAAGGCTATCCATTCTGTAAAATGTTTAAAAATAATTAGGTCTATCTCATTCAAAAATACGTAAAGTTTAATTGATATATCAAATAATATACAACATATTGAACTGCGTTATTAGTATATAACATATATACCTGATTAAATGTGTAATAGATGGAGATATACCAACATATACATAGATATACCAGATATACCCACAGATATACCCTGAGATATACCAGATATACCGTGAGATATACCATAATTTCACTGAGATATACCAGATATACCGTGAGATATACCAGATATACCCTGAGATATACCAGATATACCATATATATCATGAAATATATCAGATATACCATGAGATATACCAGATATACCCTGAGATATACCAGATATACCATGAGATATACCAGATATACTAGATATACCGTGAGATATACCATAATTTCACTGAGATATACCAGATATACCGTGAGATATACCAGATATATCCTGAGATATACCAGATATACCATGAGATATACCAGATATACCCTGAGATATACCAGATATACTCTCAGATATACCAGATATACCCACAGATATACCAGATATACCATGAGATATACCAGATATACCCTGAGATATACCAGATATACCATGAGATATACCAGATATACCAGATATACCCTGAGATATACCAGATATACCATGAGATATACCAGATATACCCTGAGATATACCAGATATACCCACAGATATACCAGATATACCCTGAGATATACCAGATATACCCTGAAATATACCAGATATACCATGAGATATTCCAGATATACCCTGAGATATACCAGATATACCCTGAGATATACCAGATATACCCCCCGATATACCAGATATACCGGATATACCCCCAAAAATACCGGATATACCAGATATACCCCCAGATATACCGGATATACCAGATATACCCTCAGATATACCACATATACCACATATACCCCCACATATAAAAAATTGAATATAGCATTTCATAAATGTTTCGATTACACGCGGCCAAAAATATATGTTTCTATTAATTATTATTGTATTGGGGTAACAGTTTAATACGGTTTTTCAACCAAAAATCTGTTTAAATAATACCCATATTAGTTCCTCGCGAAAGTATGAAGCAAATTGTTGGAAATTTTTCGAAAATATATCAGTCCCAATCGCATTTTTCTGATAGTTATTATTTAAAAATCCTGGTACAAATTTCAACATTTACATCTTAATAAAAATTGCAAATATTGTTGGAAGATATTACTAACCTCATTTTTATAATTTTTCCACGATGACACGCAACAATGGTGAGAAGATCAGTGAAGAGAAAAAGAGAGGGTGCGTAGTTGGAGGGAGAAGAAGAAATAAAATTATTTTGGTGGGAAACTAAATGACCCAACCAAACCGGCTACTGGGAGAGTAAATAGAATTTTGCCTATTTCTAAACTTTTACACAAAGTTGCCCTTTTTTAAACTATATTAAGAATTTTGCATATTTTAGACAAAAACCCGTGTAGATAATGTTCGTAGGATTTTTTTTTTGTTTTTTTTTAATATATATTTTTGTTATCCCACTTTTGCCCTCAGATTGTTTTTTAATCTAATCAATTTTTTTCAATTTATGATTTAACATACTTTGTACACGGTAGGTTATAATTATATTAAATTGAATTATATTAAATTATATTATAATTAATTAATTTATATAAATATCTTAATAAAATAATTTATTTTTAAATAAATTTTTATTATAAAATTGATTTAAACTAATATTTAATTTATTTTTATATTTTTATTAAATTTTTAAAATTATTTTTAATTTTAGATGAAAAAAATTAAGATGCTTAACATTTAATTTTATAATTAAAAATTTAGACAGATTAAGTTAAATATTTACATCTATATTCTTTAGTTATATAAATTTTTTACATAATTGTACCATTTTTATACTTTATAATTTAATCTAATTTTACAATCTATATAATTGTAAAGAAATTATATGGTTAAAATTTTAATACTGTGTAGTAAATATATATTTAGCATACTAATTTTTTTTTTTTTGATCAATAGTATACTAATTTAGCTCATGTGAATTATTAAATTACTAAGGTGCATATTTTCAGTAATTACATGATCATTTTAAATATTTTTAATTTTAAAACTATTACCAATATAAAAATTTCAATGACAAATTTAATATATTTTTATATTATTATAAATTTTTAGAAAAGTTTCATCAATCATAAAATATTTAATTTTTTTTTTGTAAATTATAATATTATCACAATTAAAATTATTAATATTAAAATTATTTTTTATTAATGAGAATTTTAATAACAAAAATGGTACAATATATAATTAATTATAAAAATATAATAATAAATTTATACATTTTTATTGTAATAATATCATCATTTAAATTCTATTGTCAATATGTACATAAATATTGATATTTTAATGCTTGGTTAATATTCACTACATGAAAATGATAATACAAAACCCATTTGCACCAACTTCCTACCATTTTAGGGCTATCCAACAATTCTTCATAGAAATAATATGTCAATTAACAACAGAAAACAAATAGGAAAGAGAAAAAAAGACACTTATAATGAAAACTGTCTCGTTTCGGTGTCAGATTATAAATAGTTGAAGCATGAAGATTGCATCTGGACAAAAGAAAACAATCAGACAAAGTTCATTTCTTTCCATTGAAAAATCCAACCATGTTCAAATTATTAGTGTAACAACAAATTTAACGGGAATCAACTATCCATCCATTTTAAAATGTCAATTTTCTGGAGTTCAAGGTGGTTTCTCATGCATATTAATAAAAGATAATGTATAAGAATCAAAAATCTTTTCGCTGGTTGAATTAACTTTTTCAGATTAAACAACCCATATTTCTTTTGCAATCAACAAATTTTAAATAGTTTCAAATCTTCACTTGATCGTGACAAAATAATAATAATAATTCTCCCCTCAAATAATAAAAGATTCAATACAGTAAATATTTATATCTAATAATAAAAAAGATAAAAATAACATATTTAAAAAATATAAAATACACATTTTAAAAAAATAAAATCATTAATTTATCTAAAATATTCCTCTATTAATTAAAATTAATGAAGTGAATCAATTACAATTTTAATTAATGAAGGAATATTCTAAGTAAAATAATAATTTTACTTTCTAAAATATATATCTTTTAATTTTCAAACATGTTATTTTTATCTTTTTATTTTTTTATTTTTTTATAAATAGCTGTTATTTCAATCTTTTATTCTCTAAAAATATCGTGCAGAGAGACTGTAATTTTTATAAATCTAACCAAACGTGATGCGGTATTGGCCAATTAATCTAATGTAGCTTAGGGGTTCTAAATTATGTCAATTATTCGTATTATATTATGACATTACTTTTACACATTAATTGAGTCATATTAAAAATATAAAAATTTACTTCAATTATTTTTGTGTAATTTATATAAAATAGTAATATATAACAATATTTTTAAAAACAAATAAAAAATTTTTTATTGATTAATAATGACTAAATTTTTTATCAATATTATCGTATACGTTTGGTGTTATTATATTGTGTAAAAGATTGTCACCTATTAGTTGTTATAGAGTTTATAGTAAGGCATGAATTATCCGATATGAACCTACAAAATTTCAACTACAATCATCTTCATAAAAGATTAAACTGGAAAGAAATTACAGTTAAAGACTCGGTAATAATGATGTACCCACTGCTAAATCTCAATTTTTGTTCAAACTTTAACCAATTATAACTAATCTAATTTATATTGTTCAATTTTTTACCCTTATCGAGTTGAGTTGGGTTCAAAAATCTCAAACCATTCGTATTTTTATTTTATTTATTTTTTGTATTATAGTTTTATTAAATAAAAATGCAAAAAATTAAGAATATTGATATTTTGCCAGATATAATTATTTTATTTCAATTTATATGACTAATTCATTAAAGATAGCATATAATTCATATTAACCGTATTAGTATCTATTTAATTTTGTTCAAATCATCGACTTCTTTGTACAATATATAGCTTAATTGATATGAAATTAAAAAGTAAAATTTTATTTTAATTATGCTATTTAGAATCATAGTACATGATTTTTGATGATTTAATATTTGAAAAATAAAATAAAATCATTTTAGGTCCTAGACTTAATCAATATTTAAAATATAAATAATAAAATAATAATTATTTTATTATTAAAATTAATAATAAAAGTTTGATGATTAAAAAAAATTACAAAAACTAATCTACGTAATCCAAATCAATTTAATAGTTTCGATTCATATTGGCCTTATAACTTTTATTAAATCGGATCTGTTCCTAAAAATTAGAAACCAAATTTTATTGGTTTGGTCCTAATTTAGTGCACAACCATATCAACGCATAATATGCACGTCCAAGCTTGTACTTTTCAAAGATACATTCTGAAAGAAACATTTGCTACAAGGAAACGTTAGCCAAAAAATAAATTGCTACAAGGAAAAATCGAGATGGTTCAGGCCAGGAAGAACTCTGGCATTATAAAGTTGGGACTCGTTCGTTAGCCACAAAAATGAGCGACGGTAGGAGGAACAGGATGATTCTGCTATAAAAAGGCATCGCATTTTATATGTACAGGGGAGGGGATGTAAGACTCTTAGGGACAGTTAAGAAACTGTATCTAAACCTACTTAATAAAATTGTGTTTTGGGACTCGACAAAATGTGAACGGTTGACATTATCGACCACTGGAGTTTTCAGAACCTTGCACCATAAAGGAAACAAAGCTAGCAACAGAACATAAAAGAGAAAAGTGAGAATTACTAGTCTAGTACATCTCTCTCTAATCTGATAAAACTTGCCTGGCTGGTCCGGAAGTGTAATATTAATATCCGCTGTCATCCTCATCGTAAACATAATCACATACATCTTCTAGGTTTGATTCATTGTAGTCATCACCATAGCCATCATTTTCATGACGAGTTTCTCCTCCATACTCGTGGTTCATATCTTCATAATCCCATTCATTTTTGGTGTTCATAATATCTGACTCAATCTTTTCAGCAACAAAGTCTTTCTGTGTTTCATCCTCATCATGGCTTGATGAATTTAGCTTTTTATCTGAACCAGGAGTCAGCTGCAAGGAAATGATCAACATATTTAAGGATAAAGGGTAGCAGAAGTACTCTAACTATGACAAATATCCTTGATGTTTTCTTTTCTTCACAAATATCCTTTAACCTTCGTAAATAACACTAAGGTCAAACACATCATCCAAAATACCCCTCCTCAGTCAATGAGGATAACTTTTCTGTTAGTGGCTCACTCTAACACTACAAAAATTCGTAATTAAAACATAAAGAGAAAAGTATCACAAACCCAAGATTAGGTGGTTGGTGTTATATGACCTCTTAAATTAGAAATAGTTTCTTTTAGTTCTGTTGCTTTGAAAAAATATGTCAATTAAAAACAAAATTACATTATTTTAATAATTTTTTTGCGTCAAGTGATTGAAATGGATTAAACAAGAGTCTTGGACAATAAATATGAAATATTTCATAAATCACTCCTCAATTTCCATTTTACTTTAAACTTTTCGTATTTATGTCATTCCATTGTGACTTATTTCCCATTCACGCTACTCTTTCAAGTTCATGTGAACCAAATACTAGCCTAAAGGATGTAAAATGCCATATCTACAGATATTGCTTCCTTACTTGCAGGCTTCCAGGCAATACCAAAACAGTTTTATGGCCATTTTGTAACACAAGGCCAGCTAAGTACCCTGGTATATAACTGTTAAATTCTCAAAGCTAGTCTCGTAATGTACCTAAGTCATCATAACAGTAATATAAAGGTAAATGATTCAGCAATTCACTTTTATACAAAATAGAAATTTCTACTATCATAGCATTACATGATTTATTAGTAAATATAACTTTGAATGACCAATAATTGTAGCATCAAGTCCATATTTCCAAATAATGTATTTTCTTTTTAGTTGCATGTAGTTGAGATTAAGTATCATGAAGCCCATATATACATGTCAGTGGAGAGTTAGCAACCAATGTTCTTAAAAACTCAAGTTGTTAGGAGGTTGACTATCCTCTTATACTATATTTGGGTCTTAACATTTCCCCTCACCTTGATTAACTTTTTTTTAACACTCTCCCTCACTTGTAGGCTTAGTAGACAACTGTAATAGAATCTCACTTGTGGGTTGAACAGATAATTTTAAAGGTTTATCAAGTTGAGTTAGAGATAATCTCATCAACTGAGTACATGATTGTAATGGGCAAGTGCAGATTGAGTTAGACAAAATCTCATCAACTAGCTAGATGAAGAGGCAATCAAAGTGAAGATAGATTTAAAGTTTGGTTGAAGTGAAAAGCGAGAGATCCGTTTAATATTAGTGAAACTTGGGAGTTTGGGAGGTTCAAACTAAGACTTAGGCTCTAATACCATGATAAAGGAAAGTTAACAACTAATTCTTCTAAAAGCTCAAGCTGTTAGGAGGTAAGCTAACTATGCTCTTATATTGTATTAGGGTCTTAATAATATAAATAACTACTTTTTCAATCTATTGGAATATGAAAAGCACAGAAAAATAAGACAACTTTTACTAAAAAAAGTGGTCATTTATAAGTAAGGCACCAATCAAGTGAGTTGGATAAACATAATGCATACTGGGTACGATTAATTTAATAAAAGGCAAAGACAAGTTGATCCTTTTCACCTGTCACACATAAGCCGAATGAAAACCAAGATAAACAACTCGTGGGTTGTGTCAGGTGTTAGGTGGTTCTATAATTATTGTTTGTAGATCACATCCGGCAGATTGTTTATTGTTAAGATCCAAAAAAATTGTTAGCACACTTTTCTAAAAACTTAACTATGCTTTTAGGAATTGGTTAATACTCCTATAATAGTTAGGCACCGACTAGAACATAGCCCAGGTGGGTCGACCCGATTAGAACCCAATACTCATAAGTCTAACCTGAACTTAGCTAAATTACAGGTGAGTCACATAGGTTCACAGTTAAAGTTGGATATTGACAGCCTAAGACATTCAAAGAAGCCAGCAGTACAGAAAGCCAAGAGGTAGAAGAATAACATACATCACCAGTGAAGCATTTGTCTAGGGCATCGTAGTTGATCTTCGAGCTGATTCGCTGTTTGCATGCAGAATATGAACAAATCAGCACATAGATATGTTAAAACAACTCACATGATGCAACTATATACAAACAGCAGAAGGAAACAATTTCAAAAAATAAAGATAAAAAGCATGGACTTGATTGAAAAAATACAAGGGTTGAAAAAAAAAACTAGGCTAGTGTAAGCCAATGCCTCAAATTTATACATTAATATTTTTAAATCTACGCATCTTTTCTGACTAACCTTCTTGCTAAGCATTTGGCGTGTTGCTTCGGCAGCTGTTTGTGCAGGGTTGTCATCCAAAGCTCGCTTTTGACGCCGCTCCTAATATGAAGAGAAGGAGACAGTGAGCCAGAAAATGAGAACTTTGAAATGTTTCGGAAAAAGCAAAGGATAACTAAACAAAACATAAGCAGTTCTGTGCAGTTATGAAGCAATCATGGTTTTTTTTTTTTTTGGGTCCAAGTTGCAATCATGAATTGGATTATGAGAATATATATATGTGAGGGTAAGCAGTAATATAGAATGATTTTGCTTCAAAGGAACATCCAGAAACTAATTTCATACTGAACATGATACCCGAAAGAATTGGGATGCCAATTGCAGGTTTGAACTGCAAATGGAATTCACAGCTATGTCAAGTGCGATCCACAAGAGGTTAAAACTTGAGAAAGGGCATACAAAATCTAAGGTATACAATCTTGTGAAGGGAACACCTATAATGAATTTAGAGGCCCTAAAACTAAAGGATTTTCATAGTAATTTAGGGTTTTGTATTAGTTGACTTGTATAGATGAATTGGTTGCAGTATTCGTAGTACAATTTAGTTGTCATATCTTGTGAATATGTAGTAAGTAACTTTCCTAATTTATACTTTGTACATCCTGTATAAATACCCAGTTTAGTCTATGAAATAAAAATAAGCTTTTCACAATTCAATTTGGTATAAGAGAAAAAAGGAGTAAAAAATCCGTTATCCTATTTTCCTCGAAATCCTAGAAAAGATGGGAGATCAAATGAAAAGATGAGTGTAAGCAATTTTGTGTACATAACATTTTTAACATGTATAAGTTTAGTTGATAAGTGTTCTCACGACAAGTTTTGTGGATCCGAGGTTAATCAAGTTGTATAGTGTTTAAAGTGGCCAAAAAGCTCCATTTTTTGGTACAAATATATACTAATTCATGTACACTACATCATGTACACTACACATAGGATTTGAAACAACAAATGTTATGGTGTTTTTTTATACAGATGGATCAATTCCCTAGTAGTTGAATCAATGGATCGAGCCTTGCTTTCAACTCGTTTTGTGCAAAAATACACTTTTCATGATGAGTATTATGCATTTTTGTGAAAAATATATTCAGGAGGCTTGGATTGATCCCTTCTTGGTGGATCGATCCAAAATATCCTTGGTGCAACTGGTTTAAAGAATGGATTGATTCACCCAGAATTGGATCGATCCGACTGAGACATGTTTATGTTTAACTTTGTTTAGTGAATTTTTTAGCACATTTAGCACCCAACAACAATTCTCTTGTTGCCACATCATATGATTACGTTTTAAAAAAACTTCTTAGGAGATTATTATTATAAATAAAGCATTACTATCTTTAGCCTCCTACACCGCACATTCAAGTGATTTTTGAGCTCCTATGGTCCTCCTACTAAGTTAAATATCATCTCCTCCCCAATTGTTCTCTCTCTATTATCCCTAAGTTCTATTCAAATTCCTAACCTTATTCTATTGTATTCTCCCCCCTTTTCTATTTCTCTATATTATTCTCTCTTGTGTTTAATAAAGACTTCTATAACTACCAACACTTATGTGCATCTTTCCTTGGCAAATAGTCTGGAATAAAATGGAATATGAAACTAGAGTGGATTTGTAGAACAATTGTTCTCCGTATATTTTTCTATATTTTATAAAAACTATGATTTACAATTTATAGGATAAACTATGACTAGAAAAAGAAATAAATCTCCTAATTAATACTATGATATCCTTCTTAATTTTGAATAAGCTAAATAAGGAAAAAACATAATAAATAGTTTCCTGATACTGCTCCTATACAATAAGGAAATAATCTTTTGACTTAATGAGGTTTCCCAATTGGTGCTAGGAATCAGTGATCACTGTATTAGACAAGAATTTCAACAAATAGTTAGTTACTAGCCCATGCAATTGATTGATAAAATATAACATGCATTGCAATTCCCCCTCTCCCGCGTTAGAAACTAAATAAAAAAGATTCCCGTAAGAGTCCAGTAAAAAGAAAGAAAATGCACAAGTATGACAAAAACCACAACTACTTAACAAACATATATAAATCTTTAAAAGAAGAAAGGCTATCCCTTAAAATAACTATATTTCTATGAAAGAACAAACTTGACCACTGATCCTAGTTAATTTTCATAGAACATAGATTAGCCCCCACAAGGAAGAAAGAGAAGGTAACAATAATCATAAACCAAAAAACAATGAGAAACTAAAAGACATGGGGGAAATTGTAGGAACTATATATACACACACACATATATACATTATATACATTTTTGTGTTAGTACAGACCTTTTTTGGCTTTGCTGCAGATTCACCATTACCAATCTTAGCAGCCTGTTCCTGGAGAATTGCAAAGGAAATAATGCATAAGATCCACTAGTTAATAACATAATAAGAATATACGTCAGGAAAAAAGGAAAAACAGGAGGAAGAATAAATTTAAAACCTCCAGGTACTCTCTGTTCATTTCTTCCCAGACAGCCGTTTTGCGCCGTGTTTCCTCCTCATTGTTAAGGTAGCTACTTAACTAACCATCCAAACATTAATTATATAACTCTCTTCCATTAGTTAAGCAGTAAAAATCACTGAAAGTGAAAATACAAGGAAGAAGCTTTCTACAAACAAAACCAAACATTATCCAAATAAACTACTTTTTGAAGCATGTAGAAACTTGATGAAGAAAAGATAGAAATGGAAATGAGGATATTTGCAGAGGTTCTGATCATTCTTTGAAATTTTTATATATAAGCACATTTTGATTTTCCATTAGCCTTAATTTTCTTAATGTATTAGGGTTTTATCATGGTGAATAAGTGATATTTTTCTTAGTAAGTAATTAATATATACTTAGGATTAGGACCCAAGTTCTAAGACAATATATGTTGGAGTATAAATATCAAATATTTAGTTTCCTAAATTAGCATGGAGTTTATTATGTTTTGAATGTGTCAATAGGGTTTTAGTGTTATAAAGTATCCATAAATAGGTGATCTATTAAATAATATTTAACAACAAAATGAGTAGAATTTTTTTCATCTTTCTCATCCATATTTTCGACTTATTATAACGAGTTCTCAACATACTTATAGAGCGGTTTTAGTCTGTCTTTTGTCATATCCTCCCTCTTCCCTTTGTCTCTGCCTAAAAATGTCATTAAAAAAAACTTGTTGCAGCCACCACCTTGGGAACCATAGCCACTATATCATCTGCTACTGCCTTATACAGGGTCTTTGCTGTCAACTGACCATCTATTCCTAACATCTCCGCTGGCCCGTCCATTTATCTCGGTGCCTTCTTTAACCCAAGAGTAGTCACCACCGTCTTAGATTTGGTCACCTATCTATTCCGAAACTAGTCAAAACTCTAGTCATCTTTTGTCGAGCATAGCTTCTGTCTTCAATTGCCACTTTGCTCTTCGTCATATGTCTAGTATTGGTGGGTCTTCTTTCATCTGTTCGTCATCCTCCATGGCTTGATCAGAGGCATTTTCTTGTACCTTTAAATTTGGATTTGGTTTTTCAATAGAGGTCCAACTAAAAAAAAGTACAAACTTTACGCGTGTGCTCTTGTTCGATAATTAATTTGTCAATTCAAGACCATCTCAGCACTAGTTTGGTTCTTATGCGTATTTTCTTTTGATATATTGTAAAGTCTTTCTGATCGGTTTGATGTTGCACAACCTTAATATTTCTGACTTTTATTTGCAAATCCCGGAGGAACCTATGCTGGGTGTCATTGCTCTTTGTCAAGTTCTCGTCATTTCTATAAGTGTTGATTTCTTTATATAATAAAATAAACTTTGTTGGTTCTCAGTTTTACAACTCCAAATAGTGAGAATCATACACAATTTCTATATCAATAGCACGGAAATGGTCAAATAAATTTTCGTGTCTAATATATGTCAATCTTCCAAGCTTTTTTTGGTACATTCTCTCTTGTTATTGGGCCCGCTAATCAAGGCACTTTCAAAGTCTTTGGCAATCTCAATTAGTGTTTTTTATAATTTTGAAAAAAATTATTTATAATTTTAAAATAAATAAATTACAATGGATGCTCAATTTCTAAAATATTCAAAATCACCTCTAATAATTCAATGTCAAACATCGAAATGCTTCTCTTGAATATACTTTTAACCAAACTACTTCCATTGAAACAATTTCTAAGAAAAATACATCCAAACGGACGCATTATTTATTTTGATTAGAGTTAATTTGTTGCTATTATTGTGCCAAAAAGAATTTGGATTCTTATGTCTATGGATCCTATGTAGGTTCTATTTCACTCGTCTCTCAACCCATAAGAATTCTCTATTGTCTCTTTGTTAATTCTATCCGTCTCTATTCTATATGTCTATCTTGGCACAAGAGTCATCAACTATCAATTGCAGTGTATGACTACTTTTCCAATTATTTATATAATTGTCCTTAAAGGAGAGATACTACAAGGCCAAAAAAGGTAAGAAGTGTGGCGCTACACAATTGTTGTCTACTTATATATTAATTATTATCATTTTTTTTTTTGTGTCAAGTTATGACTATTCAAATTGTTTGTAAATAATATTTATGTCTAGCCTGAAAGGGTGCTTAAAAAATAAATACCAAATATTTAACTTCCTAAATTAGTTTAGAGTTTATTAGGGTTTGAATGTCACTAGGGTTTTAGTATTGCGACCTACAATCAAACTCCCAACTCCCAAGCAAAGTAGCCAATTGATCTCCTCTTTTTTGATCGTTTCACAATACATTTCGATTTGTCCAACTTGGAACTCGAACACAGTGCCAAACTCAACGACTTCTTGATTCTTGAAGACTACGCATTCCTATTGCACTCTATACCAGACCAATGAGAACAACATCATTATTCTTGTCTCTTATGTTGCTTCAGTAGTTAAATCAAAACGGTGGATAAAAACGAGGTCAAGCTAGAACTTCTAAAAAATAACAATGGTCAATGAATTTTTAGATTATGATTTATTTTCCTTCCTTATTTTATTATGTAACTTATGGGAATCAATTGTTTTTTGTTTAATTGTTTTGTTTGATACTCAAATTGCATGTGTATCTTGTTATACTATGTTCTTGTTGAATATAATTCGTACACTTTAATGCTTTAAATTGTATGAAGTTAATCGAATGTTGGTTTTGGATAATTCCTTTTAAAATATACAAATACATTCATATAAAAACATGTACTTAATATTTAGTTTGGGTTGACCCGATCCAATAACCCCACCTATTTAATAAATGGATTAATTGAGTTGTATCGGGTTGACCCGCTCTAAAACAAGATGTGTAGGGTTTGACCCATTTAATAAATGGGTCATGTATGGGTTTACTTTATCGAATTGAGTCTACCCGAACCCAACATGACTCACTCATTTAAAGGTTTTTTTTTCCTTTCATTTTGAATTTTTTTTCATTCAATTGTTCATATAAATTTCACACAAGATAAGAGATGCATGTCTAAGAGTTAGAATGAAGGGGGTGATATAGCCTAAACTTTAATGTTTTTTTATTTAAATTCTAGCATGCTTAAAATGATAAGAATGTCCTTCAATTTATGAAGCAAGTTGTTCTCACGTGCTACTTTAACCAAATAATTTAACGAAGCAGCTGTTTCATAAATTGATGGGCATTCAAATCATTTTAAGCATGCAAGAATTTAAATAAAAAAACATTAAAACTTAGGCTATACCATTCCCCTCTAATGGGCTTCTCATATCTATCATTTTGATATCTCTCGTGTTAAATTTAGAAGGAAATTAATAGTGGTATAAAAGGAATTTTCAAAAATGACAAAAAATCTCCTTAAAAGTGAGCATTTCACAAACACATAACCAAAACCGCCAAATACAAAAGTATACTTTTGGACTTGTATACTAACTAAACTAATACGGAAAATAAGAAAATGACAAAAGTCTGATGGTTTCCCCATAAATTATAGCATAACACTTTGTTCTTAATTGTTCTATACTATTGCAGGGCATTTTGCAAGTAAAGCTCTTGCAACCATATACTTGTTCCTCATGCTGTAACTTGGAAAATGAAGAAGTTCATTAGATTTTATTTGTTGCTTTATGGTTGCACAGCTTGCCAGGATTCAAGTTCTTAGGAAAAAATGATGGAAACTATAAATAACAATCAATTTGGAAGATTACGGATGCTTTGATTATTCATAAGATTTCATATTTAAGCATATTTTAATTTTCTAGCAGTATGATTTCTTAAAGGGTTTTCTATTTTATCTTGATGAGTAAGTCATATGCTTTTGGGGCTAAGTTTTGAGACTATAAATATGACTAGCCTACAACTGTTTTTCTGACTTTGATGATTATTGAACGCATATTGATCTTTCTCTCTAATTAATATTCTCTTCTCTCCGTAATCCCTGACTCAAATTTCCCATCTCAATTTGTATTTATTTTTTCTTCATGTGATGCATCACATAGGAAGTTACAAGTTCTATTGTGGCAAAATAGGAGTGAATAGTAGTAGTGATAATAAAACAAATAATGCAAAAGTCCAAAATAAACATTAGTAGGATCCATTGAAAAATTGACCCGGTTATGAAAAAATGAGAAAGTAATAAGACACAAGAATATATCTTGTATAAGAGAGGAGTATTTGATATATTTGCTACATGATTAGATTACCACCAACAATTCTAACTGATTTATACCTAAAAGTGAACTGATTAAACCTTTATAATATAAATACAAATGTTAAAGCCAGAAAAGTGGCATACCTCAACATCATCAATATCTGAAAGCCCATCAGACTCATCACTATTAACTGTACTTGCATCCTTCAACTTGTTGCAATTATCAGAGGCATCGTCCATTGTACTCTGATTTGAAATCATATCCGCTGTGACAAAACATGTTCTCCAATCAATTATACAATATCATGGTAGAAGGTAAGACTACCTATGACATGTTACCATATATTTATACATACACTTACTTTTGGTTGGAAAGTTCAGAGTTTCTGATCTTTGGTTATTTGTCATAATTTGACTGCTACTTTTTCCAAGAGAGTTTACCTTCTCACACTTGAAAAAACAAACCAGTCAGAACTAACAATTGAACCAAAAAACAGCAGAGTAAAATAAGTAGAGAACAAGTCATCAAAAATTAATGAAAATGAATTATCATTTGGGGAATAAAAACCGATGACTATTAAGCTGATAAGATACATACTAATAGAAGCTTGGAAGAAGATGAATAACCAATTTTCACACAGCTTTTAATAGTATTTTTTAATTTTCAGATTTAAATAGTTTCATGGGTTGATATGCAATCATATTCACTCACGAACTCCCTAGTTAATAGGCTAATAGGTCAGTTATATTGCTTTTTAAAAGACTCATAGATGACATTCTTGTTTACTCCAAGGGCCAAGAGAAGTATGAGGAAAACTTGCAGCAGGTGCTACAAGTGCTAAGGAAGAAACATTACAATTCAATAGGTTTCTTAGTTTAGTGAATGAGTCAGATTGTTTTTTCAAGTGAAAGAGTCCGCTTGCAGATTCTAAAATCAAATGGTTTATGACTGTTTCAACACTTGAGGCAGAAAATAGACTTGTTGATTCCAACATCTATGCTGAAGCAAACTTAACATTTTTTATATCAAACGGGTTATGGTTTTGTGACTTAAAATGGAAAAAGGCAAGTTGCAAACTGAACACTTGAGAAATATAATTTTTACTTCTTAATAGAAACTGATGTAATTGGACTCCTGTTTATAATACAGTTGTGGTACTTAAATAAATAAAATAAAATCTAAGTGCATCTGTGATAATTAGGAACAAATATATACTAAACAGATATATACAAAATTTGAATTTTAAACAATAGAATCCCTCTTTCATCAGGATTTCCACACAAGTCATATCCACTGTACCACAAGCATACCACAAATATTTACCACGACGATATGCATATAATACAATAATAAGACAGTAATTTCTGAAAGAAATCAATATTCATTTCTCAACACAAAAGTTAAAAAAAATCACAATCATAAGGTTGTCAGCTTACTTTTCCATTACCATGATGAGTTGACATCTTCTCAAGCTCAGGCGCAAAATCTTCATCAGATTCATCTGGTTTTTTAGCAGATTCCTTGGCAAGCCTCATCCTTTCCGCATGTTTAAAAGCAGGAGGATCAGATCCACCAAGTCCCCCAGAAATCTCGATGAACTGCAACAATGAAGAAAATAAGTACAAAAGGCAGGAAACTATACTCAGAATGAGCATTATACAGAACAGCGGTATAAGTACTAAGGAGTTACATCTTCAAAACAATCTTTACAAAGTCCATGGGCAAAAGTAGGTCTCCCAATATCTTTATGCTGGCAAAGCAATTCAGTACACTCTTGGGAACCGAAGGATGAAAATTTGCGCTCATCTCCTTCCCTGGCATTCTTGTTTAACTCCTCAATCTAGTAACAAAAAAAAATTATGCAGTCAGTCTCATTATAGGCCGGCTGGCTTGAAGAAGTGAGGAACTTAAAGTAACTACTCATACATCTAGATATTTCATATTGATTTTTTTTTACTACCTAATCCAGCTCACACGATTAATTCAAAGGTACACTGGCATAATAGTTAAATCAAAATATTACAGTTAAAAATTAAGTTGGTTCCAAAACATGTAAGGCAAATCTGATACTTTGCAAACAAATGATAATGTTGTTGTTTTGTGAGAATCTGGATTATTTAAACGAGCTGTTTTATAAGTTGTTTTCTTCCATCTTAATCTGCTTATATTCCTTTGTTCTTTTTTTTTCTTAAAATTTCACATATAAATCCCAATTAGCAATTAACATCCAAAATTTTGATCTGTCTGATACAATACTAATTAACATCTAAATTACACATGAATTTTACTGGTTTTTAATAAAACCCATTTGGGATGAAGAGGTAGGTGTCAATTTAACCCATGTAGCAAATGGAAATAGAAGATTTGGATGTTCGTTGCCAAATTTGGATTTAAGCATGAAGTTTTAACACTAGAGGCTAGGCACCAATAAAAAGTTTGGTGACCTCATGGTTTGGGGCCAACAATGTAGTTAAGCAGACATCATAGCCTGCTAGAAAATAGTTCACTAAACAAAACCACGTCCTAGAAGCAGAAAACTTACAGTTAAGCTCCCTGAATCTGTATTCTCGAACTCAATCAGCCGTTTCGTCAATGTTAATTCACAAATATGCACAATTTTACCCTGTTAAAACCAAGTATTCATTTAAAGGGCTGCTAATTGTGGTTATGTACAATAAATTGTCCTTTAATTCCTCAATAAAAACAAGCAGGTAGTCCTCTAGCAACAACAATAACAAGAATACTTGCTACGAGCATAAAAAGATAATATATATATATATATATATATGACATTAGAATTCTTCAAATTGTTATTCACACGCTATTCAGCATACGACCAATTAAGGACACCATCTACGCAACAAATGAAGAAGTAAAAATTCATATCACACTCCATAACCACCACGAAATAAGGTTATAAGTTGATCAAGTGTAAAAGATAAGCAAGTGTAAGAAACTTGATATCATAAATTACATTTATTAATGATCGCTATCACCCAAATTTCAAATTAAGAAAAATGAAATTTAAGATCCCTAAATCAACTGCATGAGGCTTATTGTGAGAATAGACGAGTCAACTGCTGCAGTTTTCCCATTTTTCAATTATAACAAATGAACTTCATAACCATAATTGCCAACATTTTGTTCAAGTTATACAAATATTCACAATCTAGTTTGAATCCATATTTCACAATATGTTTTGGTGCATTGTTCATGTTTCTTTTTTCCCTCTTTCAAATCTTCACAGTTATATGCCATATAAATTTTTTACATATGCATGTAACTTTGGTTACATGTCCACGTAAATTTCATTCGATTGTGTAAATTCATTTTTTCCCTCCCACACAACACTTGATTCTCACAACTTTACCAAATTTTTATTGCAAAATTCCCACAACTTAAACTACATTGTGAAATTGTGCCAGACTTGAGCCCATTATGGCGATTACCATAAAATTAATCAGCAATTTGGACATTTGTTGAGTGTATTAAGCATGAAATAAATGCTAAGGAGAAATCATCATCAGAATTCCTCCAATCACCCACCCAATCACTTTTCTTGCCTTCGAATACATTAAACATTCAACCATCATATAAAACTTTGTTTCAGAAATTGGAAACATTTAAATATTTGTGGGAAGGCTTATGTTTACGAAAAATATCAAGACCAATATATAGGATAAATTCCTGACAGAGAAACCCATAAAACTCTCAGATGCACAGTTACTGTTCAGAGCACTATTCTGAGTGACAGTGAGTGCTACTTTGCCTGACTTTGGTTAACAGAGTAAAGGGAGGGAGGGAGGGAGGGACAAGAGAAATATACATTTTAACAGAGGCTGGTATTTAAAAATTAATATTAATAATCTTCTATATGAGCGATAAGAAACTCATTAACCATTGATAACATCATCCGGCAGAAGAAATAATTCTCAAAGCCAATTGATTATTTCAAAATTCATTAAAGGGTGGCAAGCTAGACTTACAATGTCTGACTTCGAAAACTTGAATCCATGTGAAAGAGCAGATATATATAATGCAGCACCACATATCCCACTAGGTTTTCTCCCTGTCTGTAAATGATTAGTATAAGAGCAAGTTTCACCAGAATGAAGACCCAACTAATAAAATTTTATACTGCATAATAAAAGCATCTTAAGAATAAAATACGAATAGCATTAACAATAAGCAATAACACGAAAATTGAGATCACTAGACATCATACCTGTCAACATCTATAAATGACTTTTAAAATAATTAAGCCATAATTGCATCTTTGAAACTCATAAATGTGTATACCTGCATCCAGTCTCTCTTCATACTGGCTATGATACGGGATGCAGTCCTAGAAACCTCGGTGTTCATTTCACTCAATAGCTCTAAAAGAGAAAATTAAACCATTGCTTATTAGAAATGTGTTAATAAGTTAAATCATTACATTTTTATATTGGTGCTTCAGGTGAAACCACAAAAAGGATCCAAATAAGAACTCTATTCTTGAAATTTCCAAACATCAAAAAAAATATATATATATAAAAAAAAAATAGAATCGTCATTCATTCGATAAAAGTGACAAAAAATGGAAGTGACATTTCTTTTTCACACAGTTGATTTGCTATAATGATTTAAAAACTTTCATTGACTTACTCTCAGTAAAGCGAGGAACAAAAAGAGTAGGATCAACAGGTCTTTTAACAATGTTATGTTCTCCAAGTCTTAACAGCTGGCAGAGTTGCAAAAATACAGCACCTAGCACGTACCTTTCAGATGTTAAAGAGAGATCTAGTCAATTCTACGGGCACATAAAGCATATAATATGAAACTCGTAAAGTTAAATTGTTAACACTAAAAAGTGGCAGTATATAAGCTAAAAATATATTATGCGTGTGTGTACTTAGGTAGGTTATAACTTACACGTTTACACTCAAAGCCTCTGAAAAATCAATAAGAAGATATGGTTTTGGTTTGTCATCTGTCCTGCATGAAAAAATAAAATGCAAAGAATCATTTTCAAATCCCATAAATAGAATGTTAAAAACTCACAAGATAGACACATCTACAAGTCAGTTCGAGCTATAACATCATTACCCAATCAAGAAACTGGCAGGACCCTGAAGAAGATAAGGGGGCGTTTGGTTCAATGTAATAGAACATGTAATGTAATGAGTTTTCCTCATTACATTGTTTGTTTTTCAAAAAAGTGGTAATGTAATGTAATGGGATTACATCATTTTCAGTAAAAGTCATTACATACTCAAAAGGGAGGAATTACAATTACATTACTGAACAGTGTTTTTTTTTCCAACCAACGCGTACAATGAACAGTGCCTAAATGAATTAATCGATTCAACCTCCCCTCCGCGTAACGCCAGCTCCGCTGAACGCCGTCCGCCCGGCCAGTTCCTGCCAGCGCAGCCTCGTCCAGCCGTCGTCGTCCACCTCGCATTGTCAGCCGTCGTCGTCCACCACAGAATCGCCCAGCCCAGCCCAGGCCTCGCGAATCGCACACCCCAGCCGTCGCGCCTCGCGACGCCCACCCAGCCCACACAGCCCTCGCGACCCCCACCCCACGCCCACCCAGCCGTGGCGACGCCCACCCCAGCCCACCCCAGCCCTCGCGACGCCCACCCCATCCCCGCGACGCCTCAGTGCGATTGTCGTATCGTTTTTTTTTTTTAATGAAATTGTATTTTTTTTTTTTGCGATTTTTTTTTGTTTTTTTTTATTATTATTATGAAATTGTATTTTTTTTTAAATTGTATTATTTTTTATTAATTATTGATATAAAATTATATTTTTTCTGAATGTAATTTTTTTTAAATTTATTTTTTTTTAAATTGTATTTTTTATTAATTATTGTTAAAAAATTGTATTTTTTCTGAATGTAATAGCACATTAATGTAATTTTTTTTAAATTGTATTTTTTTTTCTAAAATTGTATTTTTTTATTAATTGTTGTTATGAAATTGTATTATTTCTGAAATTTTATTTTTTAAAATTGTATTTTAAAAATAATTATATAAATTTTTTTTTATTCCATTACATTACAGTTGTCAAACCAAACACTGTAATACTGATTCCTCTTTTTATTACAGTGACTAAACCAAACACTGTAATCGTAATACTGATTCCTTTACATTACATTCCATTACGATTACGATTACGATTACGATTACATTCCAGCGAACCAAACGCCCCCTAAATGTGTGAGATATTTACAGTATATTTAAGAACACATTCGACTGGTTGAGGCAGCTCACAGTTTATAAGCCACAACGTAGAAATAAAGAAAGGCATGCACTTACCATGATGAATAATAGTCAAAGCAAACAAGTTAAAATCAGATTATCTAAAAAATAAAAATTAAAATTAATTTCAGATCGGACAGATGAATCTTTAATAACTTTCAGTAGTTTTGTCCATGTGATGTTTTACCATTTTTCTCAAGCTTTTGTTCTTCCTTTACTGGTGAAAAAAAAAAACCACCAAAAGAAAATGAAAATCTATGCAACTCATCTTAGAAATTGTATGGCTGCCTTATATGGCAGCACTAGTCCTGCTCTAGCCATAACCGAATCTTGGATATTGGGCTGGTAATTTGCATATGCTGAAGAAAGTATAAAGTAAAACAAATAGAAGTTCATGCATGGAACAATTTCTTTAGAATTGCAAGCTAGCATCCAACTAAATAGAAAGATTTCCATTTATTTTTCTCGGCTATACGAATCAAAGAGTAATATTATTTTTCTGAAGAAAAAATTTTACTGTATAAAAATAGCAACAGGTGGTGATAAATTTCTACCTTATGCCAGAAATACGTATCCTTCCAATTGAAATATTGTTCAAATATCTATATCAAAATACACACATATACTGGCATAATGTAATCTGAAACTTAATTTTTTGAAAAATGCCAAAGACCATGTGGACAAGTGAAACCAGCTTTATGACGTAAATGTGAAAATTTAGTAAATAAAAAGTAAAGAAAAACAAGTCAAAAAAGGATTACTCACCTACATGCAATATAAAGGCAAGCAGCAGCAACTTGTGTTGTTCTACGGCCTCGAGTGAAATTACGTTCAACAGCTAGCTGCAAATTATATCACATGAGATTTTGAGAACTTATGCAAAACAAAGAAAATAGAACATTCAAGCTCTTTACGAAGTAACCAAAAATCATAAAAATAAAACAAAAGAAGATAGGCAGTTCTCACCTTGTAAAATGAAAACGCCGGACCAATCATTGCATCACTTATACCCAGGCGTAAAGCTATACTTCTTATTTCATCTTTTCCTATAAAGGGGGAAAAAACAACAATTATAATAAACTTTTGGGATAATTGGTTTCCCAACAACAATTATTAGAGTTATATTGGTCCATTCTAAGCTTTTGGGATGATTTGTTTTCCAACTATTCTAACCAAAACCGTGAAATCTGGGACTTATAAGCACTAATTTAATATAAAAAATAATGGATTTTGATTCATATCAAATAGATCATGCCAAAAAGTAAACAAGTTTATAGCCACCTATGCGACAACCCAATTCAACATGAGCAGATGTTTAAACTTTTTATTCATATCATGCTTACAATTAATCTCAACAAAATGACCTGTGTGTTTCTTTCCTTCAAATTCTTGTATAATATGAAATGACTGCACTTTTATGTCGTGCCAGTTCCCAAATAGAGAGGAGGAAAGGCACAATGTAAACTGATTTTATCCTTGGTTCAATAGTATGACAAAATTACACAAAAAATAACCATTCTATCCTCAAAACTTGTTAAATTTGAGGGTAAAAATTTATTATAATAACGTACCCCGAATTCTCATTGATTGAGACCTAAGAAGAGCACCGGAAAAATATTTTCTTTATGGAGAGCCCAGGGAGAAGGGTAAGGGCGATACAATTTAGGCTCAACTAAATGATAATTATGGCACTTCACAAGGTTTTAAAAGGAGAACTTATGCCTCTAGCTCTAGGCAATTTCTTTCCATGAGGTAAGGACTAAGCCTTAATTTTTGCTAGTAAATAATGATAAATAATACATGATATAGATATTTATGAAATAACAAAATTGGAATTGGCTACATAAAGCATATGCTATCTTTAATCATTATTAAATTAAATATTTAAAAATGATAAAAGAATTATTGCATGCATGCATAATTTATCTACCCTTTTATATTGTGAATAAATATACTACCCGAACCCCTCCAACTTTGGTGAATAAAATAATCACCACTACAACTTTGAAAAACAGGTAATCACCATAAGTTATAGTAATCCACTTTCAAATTCCTTGATTGTTTTCTTAATTTTTTGTAAACAACTTGACTAAAAAAAAAAAGTCATTATAAAGGATATATAGATACTGGTCAAATACATGTGTTTTGCACGTGTTTCGAATTTTCAATTATAAATATGAATTTATTAATATTTGTAAAGAAAATAACATTATATCAAGCAATTTTGATATAATGCAATATATATTTAGGTTACCATATAATAAAATTAAAAAAAATTACAACAAAGTACCTTAATTCTACAAAAATATATTATTTTCTTAAAGACTCCATCTTAAAATGTAATAAAAATAATTTCACATTCAAAATTTAAGATACTAAGGATATTGAGAATACATTAATATGTGCTCAAATCTATTAACGGCAGTCTTAGAAAAATCTCGAGAGTGTGGAGGGCAGCTAAAAGTATTATGAATCAGAAGGCGAATATTTTTCTTTTTAGATGATAAAATATATTCACTATCATTTTATTGTATTGGAGAATTCAATTATTTAATATTTAAGACTTTTAATTATTGGTTAAAGATAACTTTTTAATTATTTTATTATCACATGATAATTTTATAAGTGAATCTTAGAAAAAAAACTGTTATAGCGAACATAACTTTTACAATTTTTATATAATTATTTATTATTATTAAATATTAAATTAATAATAATGGCTTCGAAAATTAAAGTCCAACAAATTCGCAAAAGATCAATAACGTTGCATAATAATGAATTTATTATTGGGTCTTATAGTTTTTATCAAATGAGCACATTAGTTACGTAATTATTGGATTAAGCACCAGAGGTCTCATAATTTTTTAAAATGGGCACTTTAGTCCCGTAATTTATGAGTTAGGTACTATAAATTCTATTATTATGAAAACTAAGCGATCTTAGTTTCATAAGCTTTTAAAATGAGCATTTCTAGTCTAATAAAAGTATAAAAAGTGAGGACTTATAATGCCTAATTTTCATAAATAACAAAACTATAGGTGCCCAATTCAAAAATTATGAAACTAAAATACTCATTTGTACATAATAACGAAACTCTTGTAATATTCTTTCAAAAGTTATGACACCTCTGGTACTCAAGGTAATAATTACGAGACTAAACTGCTTAAATTAAATAATTATAGGATCTCTGGTGCCTAGCTTCCATTTATTATTATAATGACACATATGCAAATCTAGGTAGAGCCATTGAGATATTTGTAATTTTGCTTTCATAAACTTTTTTATATTTTTTCTGATATATTCATTGTTCACATGAAAGAACAAAAAAATCAGCATCGTATTGAACTTGAACATGCATGCATCTAGCCTATCCCATTATGTTTGGCCAATATTTGTTATTGTGACAAAACATTTTCACAACAGATGGAAATGAGATTTTATTATTCCTAAATACCAATGCAACATGTGGCCTGCACTTCTTTTCCTCTTAATTAGCTTTCAGCATTCCCATTGAAACCCAATGCCTTCCCTCCTCTTTCTTCAGCTATTTGAAAGCCATTGAAGAACTCAGCACCAAACGAAAAATCCTCATGGTAATCCATCTCAGCAACAAAAGGCATAAACCTTAGTAAATAAATAGTTTGGTTTACTGTCATGATCCGCAAGAAGGTCACTTTAATAATTCGCAAAATAATTATTATTGAATTATTTTGAGCTTATATCTCCTCGCGCAAAATAATGTTTTCCTAAAAAAGGAAAAATACTCTCAGAGCTCTCTTAGAAAGGCATGTTATCATGCTCTCTACCACCCGGCACCAAACGGCACGATGTGCTATGTAAACTACCTATACGCCAGAGAATGCTCGTGGTGTAGGCATTGGTTGTCATAAGGGCACGTCAATGTCTCATTACGACAAGAAGTTTAAGGACAGTATTGGTGATACAGAAAAATCAATGTTGAACATCATTTCAATGCAGGAGGCTACACAAGAGGAAATATCTATACCCGGCAGTTTACTCGAAGTAGACATGTGAAGGTAGCTTCGTGGAAAAGTGACATGCCTTATGGGCGGTGTTGTACAAGTGATTATGCATCAACGAGTAACGGCATGCTAGTAAGATAATGTTGCTCTACGGAATGCACATGATCAACATGACAACACTCATGACAATGATGTCAAGTGTGGATGTGTGTTGGCTAAAGGTTTGACCAAGCACTAAGATCTCTATGATGGAATGCATAGTAGAGGACAACACTGTGCCAAGATGAAAGCATCATGTGCGGGCTTCAAGTCACTTGGACAACAAGCGAGTTTGCATGAATGGAACTCGCTTGGCTTGGAGCACTTGAGGATAAGTTGACACGTGTGTTAGTTTAAGTATAAATATGTTGAGGAAAATTAAGCTTATATGCACAAGAGGTACGAGATATGGTTGGCCTTAGTACAAAGAGTTAGCCCTTATATTATTATACTATTTGCTATCAACATGTGTGACTTGCATGGTTACATGAACAGTTGGGCAACATGAAGCCTTGATGACGAGGAACGTTACAATGGGGTGAGTTTCTCAGTTGAATAACCTTGATGTCAAAAAGCAATCGTCAAGTCACATGTGTGTGAGACCAATTGAGAATAATTATCATTGATATTTTCCAAAACGCCAAAATATTGAGACAAAGGTCATGTTTTAGACTCAAAAAATGAAAGGTTGGCCTTGGCTTGTAAAGTAGTGGCGCCAAATATTCAAATTTTTGCTATACAGACTCCATGACGATTACACTTAGACTTGGTTCGTGGAACAAAACCTACCTTAAGGCACACCTCAAAACCACCTTTTTAAAACCCTAGAACTTCCAATGCATTTTTTCCTTTTATCGATTCTCTTAAGTAGGCTAAAGATGGTCATCTATGACCTATACTCAAGGGCATCTGATTCTTAACTATACAGGGCTCTTATATTGTAATATATTAATCTTAAAGAATATTATACTTCCCACAAAGTTTTTTCACTGGGATGAAACAATTCTTAATCAATAGAAATAATTGTGCAAGATTAATTTACTTGGTAACTTATAAACCACCCCATGAACAACGAGAGCAAATTTTGCAACTTTACCATAGTATCATAGATAAGAAGCATCAATACTCAAATTTATTATACTATAAATGTAAAAAGAAAGGGATTCTTGAGAGGAATAAACAGAAAATTAAAATTAAAAATTAAAATATAGTAAGAGCGGAGAGTTTCAACAACCAACCAAACAATGAACATTTGAACTGATGAAGTACCTTTATCTAAAGTCCTTTGATGGGATTCTGAATATTCATAAGATACAGAATTAACATAAGAACCTGCCAATCTACTCTGCAAACAAAATAGAAAGGTATGGTATAAACAGCAACAAAACCTAAGTAGAATGCAGAACCCAAGCATAATAGATATAGAGAGATGAGACCACTACAAAAACATAGTGAAAAAGGATAAAATTTTAATCATAGCATTAACATCCACTTACCCCAGTAAATAATTTAAAGCGAGAATTGCTCTATAGTCTAATGTTTTAAAAGGCGTGTTCTAGCCTCAATGCATACCTCTTCCACTAAACAAAGACAAAAGTCTTGACATAGTATGATGCTTAAGTCTTAAATTAAAACGAAAATTAAAAATAACTTTTAAATGAACAATAAAAATGATAAATTATGACAAAATAACATCATAACAATCATAATAACCTCACATAATTTGTAATATAGTAATCCAGCCACTACTAAAACATAAAAAGAACATTAATAAAGTTCATCCAAAAATCTAGCAGCCTAACATTAGACTAAGATATATTTTTTGTTTAAAACCCATCATCATCATATTCTTCATTCTCATTCCCATCATCACAAGTATTATTTTCATTCTTGTTCCAACCATCACATAAAGAATAGTTCCCATAATCACCAAAATAATTATGATTATCATATTGTCATGACCACCAGATTCATCTAGAAATAATTAAGTAATTAATTTCTTCATCTCTTTCCTCAAATTCATAATCCTCTACTTCAACCCACTATCTTTTTGATTCAACCTTCTTCATTCAACAAAAAAGAACATATTCGCTTGTGTTTTACAAAAATTTCTTGTTAGAAGAAATATAAGGTTGCTAAAAGAAGAAATTAAGGATCGAGAAGAAGACCAAAAGCAGAGGAAGAAAAGAGATGCTAAGAAGTTCCACCATAAAAAATAAAAATTTTTACTTTCACTTTGTTGGTAGTTTGTTTTTTTTTTTTTTTAACTTATATTTTACTTGTTTGGGCTAAAATATTAATGAATTTTATCTAAAAATTCAAGTAGAGTCTAAATTTTGTATTCTAGCCCACCAATTTTTCTTTTCCTGTAACTAAATAGAAACTATATGCTGCAATAGCATCAATGCATGAAAAAAGGCTCAAGCCTTAACAACAAAATGCATATAAGTTTTTCAGCTCCTAATAAGCTAGCCTCAAGGCTACTCAAGTAGAAAAATAGCCCTAAGGTGAGCCTTAAGGCTAGCCTCACAACATTAATTGAAACCATGCTATAGTCTATATCCCACTTTTTAGCACAACCACAATTTTATCCTTAAAAGTGCTATTTGTGGTGAATAAGGATAAAAATAGCATAGTGAATAAGGATATAAATTTAATAATAGCATTAACATCCACCAAATCCAGTAAATAATCTAAGGTGAGAATTGCTCTATGGTCTATATCCCACCTTTTAGCACAAACACAATTTTTATCCTCATATACCTACCTATATAACAAGTAATATTCTGCATAACTAGTTGTAAACTTGTACAACTGAGTCTAAAGGGTGTAAGGGAAAAAAATGCATTTTTGCATCCAAAACAAAAGAGTGGGTATATAAGTCACAAACTCATAATCGAACCATCAAACATGCTATGTTATGTTAAATGAACTTGTTTGAAATAATCAATTATGCGTACAAATCCAAGAGTCAGACTTACCAACTTGCCCACTTATAAGATTTATTATTTAGGATTGGGGGAACACGAATAAGAAGTATCCAAACTTTAAACCTGGTCATACGGGTACATAGATATGGCATATAATTACAAAAAAAAAAAAACATGTCAATATTTTATATCACACTCTTTAGATTATTTATCTTATGTATTAGTAAAAAATTTATCATTTTAACCTTTGTTTTGGTTAATTGTATTATTTTATTTCTATTTTGTCATGGTAATAAACTTATTTTTAGAAATAATTGAAAATTTTCAGCTCAACAAGACACAAACCTTATTTGCATGAAATTCAACCCATCTAACCCACCTATCTCTCTTCTTTTGTTGCAGTAGAGTCATCCCATCTACTCTTTCATATTACTTTTTTCTTTTTTTTTCCCCAATATTTTTTCATTCCCAAATTTCAAAACATAGTCATTGACAATGCTTTTAAGTCCCCATGCATCTCTTCCTTCCCTTCTTTTTCATCTTCTTCCCCCTTTTAACCCTAATGGTGGATATTTCAAACAAACAAGTCCAAAGTTCATTCGCCACACCATACAAAAGATCTCGTACAGATGTCAACATCATGTCCAATTAATAGTGCTCCCAAGAACTTCTCCAATATTAGCACATTGACCTTTAGCGATAACATATTTGACACTGGTCCAAGATTCTCTCAGTTCCAAAAAGGAACTGTAACGGACTAAATATCAATCATAAATGTTTTTCCTTGCTTCAAATAATAACAATGGAAACCCAAAAATAATGACCAACATAATTCAAAAAGAAAGTTGTAACATCAAAAATAATTACCAGTGGCCTTGTCAATAAGAAAAGAAAAAATACAAGCATACCTCTCCCCCAGGGCCTTTAAAAAATGTAGGTTCTTCACTGAAGTAATCATCAGATATAACTTTTCCACATTCATTACAACACCTAAAAAAAAAAAAACTTATCTATGATCTTGTGCTTCCTATGCAAAATGTTACACTTATTTAAGCAAATCATTTGAAAAAATTTAATAGGTAAACAGGGAGTGAACTGTTAAAAACAAGCAGGATAATTTCTTACAGGTAAGCTTGGTCTTTCCTTGTAGAACAATTAGCTTTGCAATGAGAACACCAAAGCTTCATCCTATGAAGACTGATGTGGTTAGTTAACCTCAAACCTGTTTGGAAAACGGGTTACAATAGCTTCTTATGCCCTCAACCAAAGTAGTTAGAATATTAGAAAACCAGGGGAGAAAAACTAGGGGACCTCAAAAGCTCGACAGCAACGTCTATGCAGGTTTTACCCTCCCTAAGAAAATAAAAAATAAATATATAAAAAAGGCTCAGCTTTTTAATTGTAAAAATAATATTACTTGTTATTTATTTACTATTCTTTATTTCGAAAAAATTGTTACATGTAGCTAAAATTGATTATAAATATGTTCAAATTTTGAGTTTTTAAACTTCATAGATGACACAACCTATATATATAAATATAATTTGTCTACAATTTCAGGACTATTACACTAAAATGCACGTTATAAAAAGTTGAGAGGTCCTGGTCCCTACATAGATCCGCCAGTGGCTCGGTTAAAACCATGTGAAAATCACACCAGAAATTCAACAAACACCTGGTGTGCCAACATACCCACTACCCAGTAGCCACAGAGAAATAAGTTTTGCAACGATAAATCCCAAAAGGGAATAACAGAACATATTTACCAATTCAGTAACCAAAAGCACAATACAAGGTGGTCAAATACTTACAGATGAAGAAGGGCCGGGGCTCTAGAGCAGGTAACCCAGGCCAGCCGTTGGAGCCGAGTCAGCGAGTTGAGAGGGTGAAATCTGAGGTGCTCTTGGGACTGCGAATAACCGCCAAAAAAGGCTGCAAAAGAAGCGCCTCTTTATGAACCAAAAAACAAAGTCCGGCAACTTGGTCTCCGAAAACTAAGAAGTCCGAAACGATAAAAACTCGTGTGTACTATTACCACAATTATTATTCTTAAGGGTAAAATGTCTTGTTTATTTGTTTTTGTTCTATTTACAGACAAATAGTTTTTAAGATTAAGACTGACAAGTGTTAAATTTTATATCGCTATCAGTAATTCAGAATGGATTCACCGCCAATGTGTGAAGCTTTCACCACTAACGTGGTGGGCTACGTATGCAACTTTTCATTTTATTTTTCACTATTTAAAACAAAAGAAAAAAAGCCAGCAGGCTTGAGTTTTTATTCTCCAAACTCAAAACTCAAGTAAAACGTCTTTTGCTTTTTCAAACTGAAGTATGATCGATGATATCTTCTTTTATTTTTTATATATGTAATGAGGAGTTGTATTCAAATTTTAGTGAAAAAATTATTCCTTTTTATATGATTTAGTTTATAAGCAATATTTACAATTGATATTATTGTGCTACTTTTCTAGATTCAGAATGTACTTGTTGTAGATCATAAAATCAGGAAATAATCTCGATACTTGTTTCTTCTTTTAACTAATCAAAATTCAATAGAGTTATAATATTATTTTGATTTTGTGCCCTGGAGTTCAATAAAATTTAGAAAACTTGAATTATTGTTTTAGTTAACGAAAATTTACTATGTTTATTGCAAAGATTTTTATTTTATCATAAATAAAGAAGCTGCAAATTGTATTGCACTTTAAAGTTAAAGTGCACATGTGTATTGGAATTAATATGTATTTCTTTATGAAAAAACAATAAGCATTCATTCACATAAAACAAAAACAAATCTTCAGTTTTTTTTTTTTTTTTTTTTTTCTGTTTAGTCCTCCTGACGTATAAAATAAATATTTAAATGACTATTTTTGTTTTAAAATTCAGGCAATATCGTCTCCTATAAAACACCTCCAAAAAAATTATAAAAACACCTAAAATTGGAATGTATTTTCGATCATTGTAGGTAATTAAGTGATATGGAAAACAATATTATTTTGGAGTAACGAAGAAGAAATCAAGATCTTCAACAAATGAGAAGTTGAAATTTGTCACCTTGTCGTGCTCTCGATCTGGTAAAACAAAATCTAAAAAAAAAATTGTTTCAAATCCATTGACAAAATTGAATTGTAAGGCAAGGGCCAATGCTACGGTACTTGTAGATGAAAAATGTAAGATAAATTTTATAGTACTCAAGCGTCATCAGAATTTAAGTCCAAGTAAATCTCCATTTTATCATTGTAATAAAGAAATAAGTGTAGTTGTGCAAAAAAGAAAGTTGGAGTTAAATGATAAGGCATTCGTATAATAAAGAATTATCAATCACTTGTAGTTGAAACGAGAAGGTCTCATTTTTTAAAGAAAAAAAAATTGTATGAATTTAATTAAAAAAGTAAAAAAGATTATGAGTTGAACTTAGAAATGTTTAAGCGATTCATTCATGATTATTTTGTCCGGATATTATTAAGAAAATGCAGAGATAAATATTTTGTTGTATTATTTCTGATGTCTATTACAATGTTTGATCACAATTTTATAGTAGAATTGGAATAACAAAAAGGGAATAAAAGAATGCTAACAGCTAGCTAATGATAGAAAACATAAAAATAAATGGATAACAGCTGGCTCTAATTATTGAAGTTTTCTTTTTCTGGATTTCAACACTCCCCCTCAAGTTGGAGAGTGAATATCATGAAGTCTCACCTTGTCACGTAATGTTACAAACTGATCCTTCCCTAAGGCCTTTGTAAAAATGTCTGCCAATTGAAAGCGTGTAGGTACATATGAAGGACTGATTATTCCAGCTTGTAGTTTTTCTCGAACTATGTGACAATCAATTTCAATGTGCTTTGTATGTTCATGAAAAACAGGATTAGCAGCAATATACAAAGCTGATTGATTATCACAAAACAATGGTGCAGGAGCTGTTTGTGGGACTTTTAAATCTTGTAGTAGAAAACGTAACCAAATCAGCTCCAAACATGTGTTGGCCATAGCTCGATATTCAGATTCTGCTGATGATCTTGAAACATTGGTTTGTTTCTTGGATTTCCATGAGATGAGTGAATTTCCAAGAAAAACACAGTATCCTGTAACTGATCTCCTTGTCGCACAACAACCTCCCCAATCTGAATCACAAAAAGCTTTTAGTGTAAGATTGTTGGTAGCAAAAAATAACAAAACTTGACCTGGAGTCCCCTTGAGATATTTAAGAACTCGTATGGCGGCATCCCAGTGAGGTCTGCGAGGCTGATGCATGAATTGACTTAGTATTCGAACAGAATAGACTATATCAGGTCTTGTGACAATAAGGTAGATCAATCGGCCAATCAGTCTCCTGTATTTTGTTGGATCATTCAGTAGCTCTCCGTCTGTAGGAGTGAGTTTCAAATTTTGTTCCATTGGGAACTTGTCTGGGCGTGCACCTGATGAGTGCTCGAAAAGCACTAATATTTCGTGATTAATTGTGCGTAATTGATTGATATATAGATTTATTATGATTATTATTTCGATTATTTTCATAAATCTATCCATTCGGAGTCACGGGTATATTTTAGTGCATTTCAGGTGTTTTTAGCGTCAAAATGAGTCAAATGATGAAAACACGCGAAGACGGAACACTTACGGCGCTCGGATCACAAGTTACGGGCTAATCAAGACAAAATATGTAAGCCTTACATATAGTGCCATCACATATGTAAGGGGGGACGTGAACAGAAGGAAATCATTGCGCGCCGCGGCGAGATAATTGCATGCCGCGGCGTGAGGCTCTCGGGTTGAATTCTGGAAAACAATGAAGCATCGCGCGCCGCGGCGAGAGAATTGCATGCCGCGGCGTGAGGCTCTCGGGTTTGATTCTGAAAATACAAAAACATTGCGCGCCGCGGCGAGGAAAAGTTATGCCGCGGCGGGGAGCTCTCGGGTTTGTACATAATTTCCAGAATTTGTGTTGCGCCGCGGCGGGGAAAATGTATGCCGCGGCGCGCCTATTCCTATGGCACATAGGATTCGTGTAAACCCTTACATCTATAAAAACCCCCCTTAGACCCCCTTTACAAGCAGAACTCGAAATAAGAACTCCAACTCATACACAACTCTTCCTCTTCTCAATTTTGCGACCCAAACACGACATTCAATCAGTTTTGAGAGCGTTGCCACACTATAACGAAGCGAGAGATACCATTCTAAGGATTCAAGGAAGCCAACGACGATCGAAGATAAAGCTTACGGAGGAGTAGATCAACCGATCCATAAGCGGTATTTAGATTTAGGTTTTCCTTGTTGTTATAGAATTAATTTATCTTCTCCATTTGTTAAAGTGTATGATCATATTTTATTTGTCTATGAATAACAATATGAACATGAGAGGCTAGTTTCATTATGGATGTTTAGTTTGTGTTGCCATGTTTGTTAGGATTGTGTATGGTGTATTAAATTGATTTATGAATGAATTACTTTTTGATTAAGAGCATGTTTAGATGTTTTATTATGAATAATCATAGACCAATTTGATATTCGTAGTTAGACTGAAAAATCTGAGATTTTAGTTAGAGGAACGTCACCTTAACTCTTTTCCGAAACACTTAATCAAAGCTTCAAGTTAGTGACTTAGTCATAGCATTAATTTGATTGGCATATTTTCCTTGCGCATAATTTGATAGCTAGTTAATTTACCCTGACCAGAGGCGGTTAATTAGTTTATCAACAAAGAAACCTACCCGGACCAAAAGGAGTTTCGTAATTAAAAGGAAAGCCGGTAGTTTAATTCATATAGGACGTTCATGCATATCACCATACCTTTTCGATGCAAACATGGTTAACCAAGCTAAACGTCCATACATTCTCTATTGACATTTGATTTGATTGAATTGATTGTTTGATTGCAATTTCGTGTGATTTTCTTACGATTGTTCCCGTTACCAAAACCAAACAAACTCTTTTTACAGTTTTATTAGCATTAGGATTCTAGTTACTTAGAGTTTTAGTTTCACTAGAACTCTATTTAATTAGTGTTTTATTTTCATTAGAACTCTATTTAGATTAAAAAGCTAGTTATTTAAGACCACTGCAATTCCTTGAGAGACCGACCTTGGAAGTTGCTTATCACTTTACTACGAGTGATTCGTACACTTGCGAGTACACATTTTAACACATCAAGTTTTTGGCGCCGTTGCCGGGGAATTGGCGTTTTAGATAATTTTCTTTTTAACTTTTTAGAGTTTCTGATTTATTTATTTATTTTTTATTTTTTATTTTTATTTTATTTATTTTATTTTATTTATTTATTTATTTTATTTATTTCTTTATTTTTATTTATTTATTTATTTTTATTTATTTTTATTTTATTTATTTTTATTCAAAAAAAAAAAATTTCAAAAAAAATCAAAAAAATCAAAAAATCAAAAAATAGTGCTTAATTTCAAATTTCACTGCTACCTTGATCTTTGTTTGCTTTTTATTTGTGCATGCAGGGTAGGAGATCACTTAACAAGGAACTCTCTCCTTTCATTGACAACATTCATAAAGTCAACCACCGATCAAGGAACCTGGACAATCAATTTCAAGAGGAAGAAGTCCAACAACAATTACAAGCAGCAATGGGTGAAAACGTAGCTAGGCAAATGATGAACAAAGAGTTTGCAAGACCGATCATTGGGACCGCCACATCATGCATTCAACTTACAGAGGCGGCTAGGAATTATGAATTGAAAAATATTCATTATTCCATGCTTCCCTCCTTTTACGGTATCCCTAATGAAGATCCTCTGAATTTTATGCGTGAATTGTATGCTACTGTGCAAACTTTTCCTTTGCAGGGACTTAGTGAGGATCAACTACGCATGAGGTGTTTTCCATACACTCTCAAGGATAGAGCTAAGTCTTGGCTAATGACGTTGACACCCGGTTCTTTGGTCACATGGGACGATGTTTACAATAAATTCATGGGTAAGTTCTATTCCCATCAAAAGACATCTGATCTAAGAACAAAAATTGCTACTTTTTCGCAGATGGACGGAGAACCCTTCCACGAGGCTTGGGACAGATTCAAATTGCTGTTGATACAATGTCCACATCACCACTTTCCGTTGCAGTTACAGAATCAGTTTTTCTATGACGGATTGACACTACAATGTCAATTCACAGTTGACAACGCTGCAGGAGGAGCTATGGGTGAGAAAACAGCGGATGAAACATACGAGCTATTCGAGATGTTGGGAGCCAACTCCCAACAAAAGAGCGCTAGAGGAAGACGAGCTGGAGTCCACGAATTAGGCTCCAACAATGAAATGGCCATGCAACTTGCTGAATTGACAAAACAAGTGCAACTTCTCACAACCTCAAATGCTAATCAATTGCCAAAACACGAGGTATGTGGAGTTTGTGGGTCATATGGACATGGTGCTAATGTTTGTTCTTTTGCAGGTGATCCTTACACAGGTACTACTGAAGAGGCGAATTTAATGCAAGGGTACCAACCTAGACCTAGGAACGACCCTTATTCAAATACCTACAACCCTGGATGGAGGAATCACCCTAATTTTGGATGGAAACAAAACAATAGCCAACCATTTGTCCAAAATCAAACACAAGGCCAAAACGTAAACCGACAATTTCCACCAAATAAACCAACCGTAGAGGAAACCCTAAACAATTTTATACAATCTTGCAGTGGTAGGATGGACTCTATGGAAGCATCAATCAAAAGAGTGGAAATGCAAGTGGGGCAGCTAGCGGAACAAATGTACAAACAAGAGACGGGAAAGCTGCCTAGTCAACCTGAACAAGCAAAGGCGATCACAGTTTTTCAAAATGATGAGGAGGTACTTAATAATTTACCTGATAATTTACCTGATAATTCTAATGTTTTGTTGTCTAGTACAGGTAACTTTGAAGGTGAAGATTCAACTCTCAAAGGAGATGATGAGCTTAATACCAATCCAAATGAACTTCCCAAGAAAGAAACCTCCAACATTTTTCGATTGCACAAGTCAATGGACCCATACCGACCACCAATACCACCAATAAACCAGTTTGAGGAGAAAAATCAGAACTTTTTCATCAGGAAGAATAGAAGCAAAGAGAATGAGATGTCAAAAACTGGTAGTCCAATAATCCAACCGCACTTACCTCTCAAAATGAAAGATCCAGGTAGTTTCCACATTAACATCACTATGGGAGATAAGAGGGTATTCGAGGCTATGCTAGACTTAGGAGCAGGTATAAACCTAATGCCATATTCAGTATACTTGCAACTAGGGTTAGGAAAGCTTAAAGAAACAAGGATGACCCTTCAACTTGCAAACGGTTCGATTCAATACCCAAAGGGAATAGTGGAAAATTTATTGGTACAGGTGGACAAGTTTATTGTACCAGTGGACTTTGTGGTGCTTGAGATGGACAAAAATTTTCTTCAGGACAAGGAACATACAATTATTCTTGGTAGACCTTTCATGGCCACAACCAAGACAACTATTGAGGTCCATAATAGGAAGTTAACAATGACGGTTTGTGGAGAGACTGTAACATTTGGAACTTTTCAACCCTCTCCTATTTCTTCTAACATTGAATTGCAAGATAGCAAAAGTAAAAGAATTGAGATTCGAAACGTTGAATGGAGGGGGAAGGACAAGCAGATAAATTTAAGTCGGGATGATGCCTACAAAGAACGCATTAAGCATTCTAATTACAAAAACCCAACTTGGAGGACTAAAGCTCATTTCAAGAAAGATATGGGAGGAAATAAGCAGTACAATTACATATTTAACCCTCCTTGACACGAGATCAGTCACGTCTTGCTAAGACGTTAAACTAAGCCCTTAATGGGAGGCACCCATTCGGTATCGTATCTCTTTCATTGTTTTAATTTCTTTTATTTCTTTTATTTCTTTTATTTCTTTTATCGTATTTTTATTTTATTTTATTTTGGATTGTTTAACTTTGTTTGATGTTTTTGTGTTTTCATTTGACTTAGTTATAATTAAAAATTGGGTTTGAATGTGAATTGTGTGCATACACTTTGAGGTTCAATATATGTTCATACATTCTTCATGAGAGAAGCGAGGAACAGTGAACCGGAGCATAGCGAGTAACGACACAATTTCATACGAAAGGGGGGTAACTTCTCACACTTTTTTCTTATTTCTTTTGTTATTCTTTTTCAACATTGAAGACAATGCAGAAATTAGGTTGGGGGTGGGGAAGAATATTCCATGAGCATGAAATATGACCAATTTTTAATTTTTAACTTTGTCACTTGAATTGTTTTTAGTTAGTGTCGTGTCTACTTGATTCAATCCGGAAATCTATGATATTAACATGATTGTAATGACGATGACATATGAGAGATGTTAGATTTTTACCTAAGCAACGAAGCACATAAATGTTGGATTCATCTAATTTGAGAATTTTGTGGTACTTGTGGTAGTTTGCATGGTTAGTTTAACTATTCTGATTTGTGGAATGTATGCATGTTCATGATATGTTTTAAGTCTCAACAATCTCTAGAACTCATTTGAAAACACGTTGAAGCGAAATAATAGAAACAAACACCACTTAGAAAATGATTTAGGCCATCTTTGGACCGTTTGGACCTTTCATGCCTCCCCGCAATATTTTATCAATAGCACACCCTTGAACTCAACATTGACATACATTGAACTACCCTTAGTGATAAGAGTACTTAATGTAATATTTGATTTTCATGAGCAATTATGTTGTGTTTATCTTGCTTCATCATAAAAAAAAAAAAAAAAAAAATGATGATGATTGAAATAGTAAGCAAGAATAAAAAAAAGAGAGAAGAAAATCAAGCAAAAGATCCAAAGGACATTTGAATTGAAGGGAGGATAGAAAAGAACACTTGGTAGAAGAAGTTGAAAATATGTTTGTGAAATAAAAAGTACTCTTATCATATGAAAACATCATTTTTGTACTTTCATGATCACACACCTAGCCACAACTTTACAAGCTTAATGAAGTCCTATTGATTCTAGGTTGTTTAGTTTCTATATTAGTGGAGATGAGTTTGAAAAATGAGCATATGGAGTTTATAAGTGCAAAAATTCACATTCATATTTTACTTGCACATTTATGAGACATTGAAATGTAATCTATGAATAGCATGCATGACACGATCAGATAGTATGACTAACGGGTTTGTGGTTTGATTGGTTGTTCAAAATTCGATTACCATGATGAGTTTAATGTTTGGACTGTTTTTGAGCTTAGGTGATATTTGACTATTTCGTGTGCCACTCGTTGTTAATAATTTTTGAGACGTATGCATGGATTGATTCAAGTATTGTTAGAGTCTTTATTAGTTTTGAGTCTTTATTTGTGTCAGTTACGATGTTTGTGGGTATCATCACTGGAAACCCTCACGAGACTATAACTCGTCCACTAGGGCCACCTAGGGGTTTAAAGGCTTGTTGCATACGCTAAATGCAACCGTGACAATCTACGGAAGTGATTTAGGTTAGGTTAGTTTATTTCATTTGTTTTTAATTTTATTTTAGGTCGCTTCACTTGCTAGAGACTAGCAAGAAGCTGGTTGGGGGTTGTGATGAGTGCTCGAAAAGCACTAATATTTCGTGATTAATTGTGCGTAATTGATTGATATATAGATTTATTATGATTATTATTTCGATTATTTTCATAAATCTATCCATTCGGAGTCACGGGTATATTTTAGTGCATTTCAGGTGTTTTTAGCGTCAAAATGAGTCAAATGATGAAAACACGCGAAGACGGAACACTTACGGCGCTCGGATCACAAGTTACGGGCTAATCAAGACAAAATATGTAAGCCTTACATATAGTGCCATCACATATGTAAGGGGGGACGTGAACAGAAGGAAATCATTGCGCGCCGCGGCGAGATAATTGCATGCCGCGGCGTGAGGCTCTCGGGTTGAATTCTGGAAAACAATGAAGCATCGCGCGCCGCGGCGAGAGAATTGCATGCCGCGGCGTGAGGCTCTCGGGTTTGATTCTGAAAATACAAAAACATTGCGCGCCGCGGCGAGGAAAAGTTATGCCGCGGCGGGGAGCTCTCGGGTTTGTACATAATTTCCAGAATTTGTGTTGCGCCGCGGCGGGGAAAATGTATGCCGCGGCGCGCCTATTCCTATGGCACATAGGATTCGTGTAAACCCTTACATCTATAAAAACCCCCCTTAGACCCCCTTTACAAGCAGAACTCGAAATAAGAACTCCAACTCATACACAACTCTTCCTCTTCTCAATTTTGCGACCCAAACACGACATTCAATCAGTTTTGAGAGCGTTGCCACACTATAACGAAGCGAGAGATACCATTCTAAGGATTCAAGGAAGCCAACGACGATCGAAGATAAAGCTTACGGAGGAGTAGATCAACCGATCCATAAGCGGTATTTAGATTTAGGTTTTCCTTGTTGTTATAGAATTAATTTATCTTCTCCATTTGTTAAAGTGTATGATCATATTTTATTTGTCTATGAATAACAATACGAACATGAGAGGCTAGTTTCATTATGGATGTTTAGTTTGTGTTGCCATGTTTGTTAGGATTGTGTATGGTGTATTAAATTGATTTATGAATGAATTACTTTTTGATTAAGAGCATGTTTAGATGTTTTATTATGAATAATCATGGACCAATTTGATATTCGTAGTTAGACTGAAAAATCTGAGATTTTAGTTAGAGGAACGTCACCTTAACTCTTTTCCGAAACACTTAATCAAAGCTTCAAGTTAGTGACTTAGTCATAGCATTAATTTGATTGGCATATTTTCCTTGCGCATAATTTGATAGCTAGTTAATTTACCCTGACCAGAGGCGGTTAATTAGTTTATCAACAAAGAAACCTACCCGGACCAAAAGGAGTTTCGTAATTAAAAGGAAAGCCGGTAGTTTAATTCATATAGGACGTTCATGCATATCACCATACCTTTTCGATGCAAACATGGTTAACCAAGCTAAACGTCCATACATTCTCTATTGACATTTGATTTGATTGAATTGATTGTTTGATTGCAATTTCGTGTGATTTTCTTACGATTGTTCCCGTTACCAAAACCAAACAAACTCTTTTTACAGTTTTATTAGCATTAGGATTCTAGTTACTTAGAGTTTTAGTTTCACTAGAACTCTATTTAATTAGTGTTTTATTTTCATTAGAACTCTATTTAGATTAAAAAGCTAGTTATTTAAGACCACTGCAATTCCTTGAGAGACCGACCTTGGAAGTTGCTTATCACTTTACTACGAGTGATTCGTACACTTGCGAGTACACATTTTAACACATCAGCACCTAAAAGTCCCGAATCCTGCAATATATCAAGTGCGTACTTTCTTTGAGACATGAAAATACCTTTCTTAGAACGAGAGAATTCAATGCCTAGAAAATATTTCAAATATCCGAGATCTTTTATGCGGAAGCGATTGAGAAGGAACCTTTTGAGATGTTCCATTTCTTGAAGATTATTTCCCGTGAGAAGTATGTCGTCAACATATATAAGAACTGCAGTAAATGAAGTGCCCTGAACCTTGGTAAAAAGAGAATAATCTACTTTAGACTGTTGATAACCGGCCTTTTGAATGGTATTTGAAAAGGTAGAAAACCAGTTTCTGGAAGCCTGTTTGAGACCATAGAGGGACTTGTTGAGCCGACATACAATATTCTCCCCCTGTCGGTGAAGACCAGGAGGAGGTTCCATGTATACCACCTCATGTAAATCGCCATGGAGAAAAGCATTCTGAACGTCTAATTGGTGAATGAACCAATTGCCAGCAGCAGCAACAGTAAGAAGACAGCGGAGGGTAGTGAGTTTGGCTGTAGGAGATAAAGTTTCCTGATAATCAATGCCTTCAATTTGAGTGTAGCCTTTAGCAACAAGCCGAGCCTTGTAACACTCAATGGTGCCGTCAGACCTGTATTTGATTTTATAGACCCATTTGCATCCAATCGGTTTATGACCAACAGGTAGTGAAACCAAACTCCAAGTGTTATTGTGCTGTAAAGCTTCTAGTTCTGCAGTCATGGCATGACACCAATGTAGATCAAGAATAGCCTGAGCATAAGATGTGGGTTCTGTGTGACCTGTAATGTCAGTAAGAAAAGCACAATGGGCTAAAGATAAACGGGAGTAGGTAAGGAAGTGGGAAAGAGGATACCGAGTACCTAATGCAGAACGAGGCCTTGAGATTGAATGATTGACATGGTTGGACATGTGGTAGTCTTTATGCCATGCTGGAGGATGTGTAGAGCGAGTGGAATGTCGAGGAGGGATGATTAGAGGAATGGGGTTATCTGTATGGGAAGGGGTGGGTTCGACGGAGGTGGACAGGGGTGTAATAGACAAGGGTATGGTGGGAGATGTGGTGTTTTCTGTATTGGAAGGGGTGTGGTCGATGGAGGTGGACATAGGTAAGATTGGAGGGATGGGGTTGTCAAGTTCATCATGTGTATCGATTGGTGGAGTCTAGTTGTTAAGTAAATTAGAGGAAAGGGAGTGCTGAGGGCTCAAATTTTGAGAGAAAGGGAAGATATGTTCACTGAATCGGACATCACGACTGACAAAAAATTTCTTTGTCTCCAAATTGTAGAGTTTGTAACCTTTTTGGCCAGTAGGATACCCAACAAAGACACAACGTGTGGCACGAGGATCAAATTTATGAATGGGATGAACAACAGTGGCATAACAAAGACAACAAAAAACTTTTAAATGGGCAAGTGATGGGGAACGGTGGTATAATAATTCAAAAGGTGATTTAGTGGAAAGTAATCGTGAGGGTAATCGGTTAATAAGATAGACAGCAGTCAAGACACATTCACCCCAGAAAGTAATGGGTAAGTGAGATTGAAAAAGTAATGATCTTGCGACAGTGATAATATGGCGATGCTTGCGCTCGACGACTCCATTTTGTTGTGGAGTGTAAACACAAGTGCGCTGATATTCAATGCCATTAGATTGAAAAAAATTTCGCATTGAAAAAAATTCAGACCCGTTGTCTACCCGAATGGTTTTAATGTTGGCATGGAATTGAGAGTGGGCAAAACCAATAAAAGTTTTGAGAAGGTGTTGGGTTTCAGATTTATGTTGCATCAAAAATATCCATGTGCACCTTGTAAAGTCATCTACAATAGTGAGGAAAAAACGTGCCCCAGAATGTGTGGTGATTTTGTGTGGACCCCAAATATCACAATGCAATAAATCAAATGGAGATTTAGTTGATATTAAACTTTGAGGAAATGAAAGTCTTGTTTGTTTGGCCATTGGACAAACACTACAATTATTATCAAAAGAAATATTTTTAGAGGGCAATAATGGAGAGGCTAATCGAAGACGAGCAGGGAACGGGTGTCCAAGTCGCATGTGCCATAGGTTGGATGAGAGTGAAACTTGAGATGAGATAGGTGTCTTTTGTAGTGGAGACATGTAATATAGACCACCACGCTGTTTACCCAAGCCAATCATCTTCCCCGTAGCCAAGTCCTGTAGGACACAAAAGGTAGGAAACAAAATGGCACAACAGTTTAGAGAAGTAGTGAGTTTGCTAGCAGATATTAGATTTAAGTGAAAAGATGGAACACACAAAACTTTGTCTAATGTGATACTTGAATTGAATGGTATAGTGCCAGTGGAAGTGATTGGGGCATGAGAATCAGTAGGTAATTTAACAATGGGTATTTGTGATGATTCCCTGTGAGTGAAAAGTGTGGGATCATAAGTGATGTGATCAGTAGCTCCGCTATCTAAAATCCAAGGTTTAGTAAACACAAAATTTATAGAGGGAATGGAAAAAGAAGCCAGACCTGTAGCATTTGCATAAGCATTACCATTACCAGAGGAATGAGTTGAACTTATCATAGAGATAGCCTGTGTGAATTGTTGGAGTTGCTCTGCAGAGAACCCATGTAAAGGGTTGGATTGAGAGGCCGGTTGGGTTGTTGCCTGGGAACCATTTGCTGAAGATGTGGCTGCTGCATGGGCAGTGGGAAAGGAACCACTTGAATTGATGTTCTCTTTAGATCCTTGAGGTTTTGGTTTGGATTGATGGTGCCTACTACCCTGATTTCCTGTGTTAGTAGGAACCCATGTACCATTCTTGATTTTACAGCGTTCCTCAGTGTGACCTCTCTTATCACAAAACTTGCAATGGAATTTGAGGGTTCGACATTCTGCAATTGTATGACCATTTCTATTACAGTGCTCACAGTGTTTGGGTGATCAGCCATGAATCGCAGCGGCAATGGAAAAATTTTCGGTTGGTCCCGATGTTATCTGTCGCTGTGTTTCGTCTTGAACAACCAATGAATAAGTTTGACGAACATTAGGCAACGGTGACATCATGAGGATATTGCCACGAACACTGTTATAGGTGTCGTTGAGTCCCATAAGGAATTGCATCATCCAATCTTCTTCCTTTTGTGTATGGTGTGCGTTCATCTTGTTACATGTGAGAGGGGTTTGATATGTTTCTAACTCATCCCAAAGATCTTTGAGTTTCTTGTAGTAAGCTGAAATCGTCATGGTGCCTTGTGAGAGAGAGGCAATGGACTTCTGTATCTGATATATGGTTGGTGCATTATTTTGTGAGAATTGATCTTTGAAATCTTGCCACACTTGATGAACAGTCTTGGCATGAACAACAGCTTTGGCGAGATCGGGTTCCACAAAGTGAGCAATCCATGATAAAATCATACTATTGCATTGATTCCAAAGAGCATATTCGTTTGGTTGTTCAGTTTCTGATGGAGGTTGAATAGATCCGTTGATAAAGCCAACTTTGTTTTTGGCCGTGAGAGCGTGGATCATGGATTTACTCCAGGATGGATAATTGGTGCCGTTCAACTTGATTGGAACGAGAATGAGACTTGGATGATCTGATTGATGAACAAAAAATGGATGTGATGAATCCAATTTGTTTGCTGGTGATGTTTGAGTTGTCATGGTAAATGGGCTAAAATGGGTGTGGGCCTGAAGATTTTTTTTTTTTTTAAATTGTTGTGCGGGCTTAGAAAAATGGATCTAAAAATGAGTTTGGGCTTAAATGTGGGCTTGGACTTGGGCTTAAAAATGGGCTTGGGCTTGTATTTAAAAATGTGGGCTTGGGCTTGTGTAATGGGCTGATGGGTTAGGGTTTCTATTATATGATATATATACATAATAGAATGAAACAGAGCAAAGACACAAACAGAGGCTGGCGGCTTGTAGCTGGATCGGGCGCGGGTGGCGCTGGACTAGAGCGGGTGCGGGTGGCGCTGGGCTGTAGCGGCGGCGGTAGTGGAGCTGCTGAAACGGTGCTTGACGTCGCTGGACGGCTGAAAACGGTGAGTTTGGAAATTATCAGATTGTGTTTGAAGTTATCTGATTGTGTTTGGAAATTATCAGATTGCTCTGATACCATATTAAGAAAATGCATAGATGAATATTTTGTTGTATTATTTCTGATGTCTATTACAATGTTTGATTACAATTTTATAGTAGAATTGGAATAACAAAAAAGGAATAAAAGAATGCTAACAGCTAGCTAATGATAGAAAACATAACAGCTAGTAAAAATAAATGGATAACAGTTGGCTCTAATTATTGAAGTTTTCATTTTTCTGAATTTCAACAGATATAAGCTATAATAATGTAAACCTTTGTTATATAATAAATTTAGATGATAATACTCGTATAAAGATTTCAAGAATTTTATTTTAAAAGTAAAAAGATTACTATTTGGAATTGAAGATGCTTAAGCGACTCATAATTATTTTGTGCGAATGCAAGTTAATAATTCAAACTTTTTTTTTTTTATGATAAATCTAGATAATAATGCCCGTATAAAATAATTATTTTAAGCTGATGAGAGCAGCATATTAGAAATTTGGTGATGTAGTTACCTTTGATGCTATATATTTGACAAACAAATATGACATATCATTTGCATTTTTTGTTGGAGTAAGTCATCATGGATAATCAGTTTTACTTAGGTGTGAGAATTAAGAAATATGGAACATGAATTTGAAAATTAGAAAGCTTTGAAAACGAGAGACATGCAAAATTATAATAAGCCATCGTTGAAAATTATAGTATTTGAAATTTGCTGGGATGGTCCTGTTCTATATAGCTTCTTTGATTCTGATTCACCGCCTTAAATAATTGGTCTGACAAATTTTCTGGCATTATTTGAAACAATTTATACTAAATCTAAAAAAAAGGACAAAAAAAAAAAAAACTGTATGAAGGGGAAGGGGTTGATTTGAACAAAGCGTGGATGTTGTTGCTTGAAAAAACAGGGGAAAACGAGTCACTACAACGCTATAAGTAACCCCAGACCTTTGAGAAGCTTTGGTAGTGTTCTTAGAGAAAACTAGATCCTGATCAACTTTTTTGGGGTAGTCCCCAAAATAGAGCATTTTACGATTCTTCTTGATTTTTTCGCCATTTTTTGGGCTCTATTTCGCCATATTTATTAGTTGTCTTAGCTATTTTTCTTGACAGTTTTCGCGCGGTTATTGTTGCAGTTGTAGGTGTTGGGTACAGCTGGTGTCCAGGTGGGGCTTATAAGTATAATTAATAATATAAATATACTATTAAATTCTTTATTTTTGGTATAAATCTATTACTAAATTTATTATTAATGGTACAAATTTGTTACTAAATTTATTATTAATTATTTAAATCTAATATCAAAAATATAATTTAATGATATATTTATATTGTTAATTATATTTAAATGTTATTTTTATTATTTAATAAAAGTATATAGTATATTTAAAACTTTCGCAATGATTTCATAATACATTTGTTAATTTACCGCACATAAATGTTATTTATAGGAGAAGGGCTTGAACGTGCTTTGTGATGAGAGCAACCCAAATTGACAACTTCTTACAGCAATTGTGGAAAAAAGAACGAAGACCATGACATAAGTAGCTCTAAGAAATTATAGCGATAAGAATAATATAATACTTCTTTGTACATAAATATTATAATGTTAGTTAGAGTACTTCTTTCTAATTCAAGTCCTAATAAAATTGTAAGTTAATAAAAATTTGACTAACTTAGTACTTGAGTTAGAAAAACTTTTCCATAAGTTAAGGGGTGTGTAGAACATAGATTAAAAAATTAAAATATATATGATATATTATGAATAATATTCAATACCGTTAGATATAGATACAATGTATAATGTTATTTCAACTAAATTATTAAAATATTATTGAATATCATCTGTGATACAAATATATCTGCAAAAAAAAAAAAAAATTGATATTATCCACAATATTTTAAAATGTTTTTACATTTATGTATTGTTGTTTTTGGAGTTTTTTTTTTTTTTTTACATTTTAATTAAAGGTTGTAGATGAATAAATTTATTTATTTATTTATTTTAATTCAAATAATATTTTAGTGTGATTTGAGGTTAGAGTTGAGCATTGAATCAAAATGTCAATTTTAAAGCAATATAAATTCCATCTAATACGAATCAAATTGAAAAAGATTATAGCTAAATCTAATTTACTATAAATATGGATCTAAACTAATCCGAATCTCACGGAACCTCCTTATTCCAATTGAAGTTACTACCTAATAATCACTATTAGAAGCCTCCACGACTGAGATCATATGAATAATTCATGTCGTAATCAAACTGATTTGGATTTAGCATAAAATGTACACCTTCTACTTTTATAATCCTAATCAGCGTGGGTTTAGAAGGTTGAGTATCATAATTTTTTGGAGCAGGACCATAAGAAATAATATAATGATTTAATTGTATAATATATATTTTATTTATATTTAAAATGTGATTTTTTTTTATAACAAGAAAAATTTATGTTATCTTAAAAAATTAAAAAATAAAATCACTTGAGTAATAAAGTCATAAAAAAAATCAAAGAATAGTATAGCAAGACACCATTTGCATGAGAGTGCAATAAAATGTACTTATTGTACTTTCTAAAAGTTAAGATAATATTAGTTTAAATCCATCAAGAGGTGCAAACATTAGGGAAAAAAATTATTTTAATTAAAATACTTTACAAACGTTTTTTTATTAGAATTTATAAGTTAGTGAAAATTTTTTTAATTACGGATCTAATAAGCCTAGAGGGGGGTGAATAGGTTATTTTCAATTTTCAACAAATATTATATAATCTAATCACAACGGCCAGACATGCAATCGCGTGTAAAGATAAATGCGGAATAATAAAACAACACACGATATTTTTAAGTGGAAACAACCTAGGCCACAACAATGACCTAAGAGGAAAACCACCGGTCCACCGGACCACCTAACTATCCACTATGAAAATAATGTTCAATTACAACCATAGAGTCCAGAACTACCCGTCGCAGATAGATCCCCCTTTCTGTAATTTACTTACGAGCCGCTTGCTCCTTTCACAGCCTCCAATAGTTAGATGTCTGGATCCGGACCAACGTTCCGATCTACTTGAGTCACACAAGATCAACCGAACCCGTCACCTTCGGTAATTTCGAGTCACACGAAATACCGAACCTGTCACCTGTAACGTTAGCACAAAAACACAAGTGCAATGTGTGTCCTAGAGCGGATTCAAACAATAAACAATCCTAACTAGCAGATTCAATAACATGCGATGTAAAAACAGGATCAGCTAGCAAACTCTAGAACATTCAATATTAAGCTCAATATCATGCAAATCAATTAGGCATATGAATAAAACATGAAGAAGCCTAAGAACAATAGATGAAGAGAATAAGCACAATTCAGATGCTAGAAAGTATTAGTGCTATATGATTCTAAATGCTCAAGTTGATTAATTATGCACAAACATCCCTTCACTTATATAGAGTCCAATCCTAGTTCAAATAGGATTTACAATTCACTATAACTCTTTTCCTATCAGGATTTACCAATTACCACAATTATCCTCAAATAAGGATTCTGTTCTAAACATTAAATGTGGTCAATTAGGTAAAAGAAACATAAGGGTCGAATTAAGAAATAGAGTTTGAGTAGGAATATAATACTGGCTCGATCGATCGACAGGCCGTCTCGATCGATCGAGAAGGTCTCGATCGATCGATACACAAAACTCGATCGATCTAACTCAAATAGAGAGAACCTGGATCGAAGTTGTTCTATACTCGATCGATCGAACATGGTTCGATCGATCGGTCTAATTTCTCGATCGATCCAGTCCAAACAGAGAGCACCTAGATCGAAGTTGTCTCAGTCTCGATCGATCGATCACTCGATCGATCGAACAATAATCTCGATCGATCAACCAACATGTGCACAATACATTTTTCGTTACGATCCATACTAAGTGTCGTGCTCAATTGTGTGCAGATGTATGAATGATGGAATATTATACCTGTCATATGGGCGTTGCAAGCTTGGTGTCTCCATCATCACGTGTGGTCTGAATAATTGTTGAATTCCTATTCTAGATTACAATCAAACATTTTGTCCACGAAAATTGCCAATACAAAATAAACCTTACAATCTCCCCCTTTGGCATTTTCGTGTGACAAAATCACTCTCTCACTACATAACGCTCAAGGTTAAAATATCATTACATCAATTACATAGTGGACTGTCTATGATCTGGTGGACCATCTTCGCTTGATACTTGATACGCTCGGTCCACTGAAATTAGACAAACAAATAGCACACAAATGTGGCTTGAAAGCCTCATCGCTTATTAGTTCAGTGTACATAACAGTGCGAAAGATATGTAGTGTATGTGGACATGAATTTTTCTCCCCCACAACTAATAAATGCAACATCTCCCCCTAAATTCAATCTCCATAGCAACATGAATCTTTCTCCCCCTTTTTGGCATACGAAATTGACAAATCATGAAACACTAAAGATGACAAGGGTCACTCTCAACAAGGTGGGCTAAAAATGCATAAGAGCACACATGTATATGTCCAAACCATGTAGGAGGAATTGCATTAAGTCAAAAGAAGTATAATGAAATATGTATGCAATGACTCTCCCTAAGTTCTATGACTCTCTAGACGAAAAAACAAATTCAAAAGAAATTTTTTTTTTTATTTACCACACAAAGTAATGAACTCATTTAACACGAATAAGCATACAACCAATTGAAAAAATTATTTTTGCTTAAATTTTGATTATTCATTGTATTAGCAAAATAAATAGGTCACATAAATACGCTAACACATATAATGACATATTGACATTCACTTAAGATAGTATACAAATGTGAACTCCACTTATATTCCAATAATTTCATTTATGACCAATTTTAAGAGACTCAAAAGAAAATAAGTTCATCTATCATGCTAAATCATAATTGAGTCTTCATTCTTACATAATAAAATATGTCTATCAAAAGAAATTTCTTATAATTTTTTTAATTAATTTTTTTTTTTGCTCTTTCTTTTTGTACATGCCAAATAAAATTTCTCAACTAAATTTTTACCATTTTTTTTAAACATGTACGAGCCATAAATCTAATATGATGACTTTCACACTAGTTATGAGGTAGCCCTCTCCGCTCACTAAGGTAGCTTCACACATCATAGTAGGTAGCCCTCTCAATACTAGTTATCTCCCTAAGATGAAATATTTTAAAAAAATAAGAAATAGAACACAATATAATTTCGCAGTCAAGATTAGCTCAAGTCTTAGAGTCTTTCAAAATTAATCATAAATTTCATCGATGACATACATGAGTGTTCAGTGGGTGTGTGCATAAGTTCAGTCAATAGTGTCATCATATGAGAAAAATGCAAATATATGCAGAATTTTGAGTTGTAGCATAGAATATACAATGAGAATCAAAATAAGCCACAAAAGATAAGGTTGTAAAAGTATAAGCATCATTTGAATCCAAAACCTTGTAGACCTTTTTTTTTTTTTAATCCAAAAAAAAAATTAACAATAAAAAACGAAATAAACCAAAAAAAATATACTCACCTAGGGTCATTTAAGCACTCAAACAAAAGTACCTAGGTGGTCTAGCAATGGTGATCAATTGATAGGAAACATGCAATCTTTCCTAACCCAAATTTTCATGAATTTTGATTTCTTTATGTTTTTGGGTTGAGACTTAATTGCATTAGATTTTAAAGGCATACTCTTAGACTCATATTTCCTATTCAAATTCAACATAGGCATGGTATGATGATAATTATGAGTTCTATACCTATAAGCATGAAAATGATCATTAAATCGAAAAGCATTCATCAAAAATCTACAGTTAGGTCGAATATGGCCTTTTCTACCACAATGATGACAAACAGGCACAAACTTAACAGTTTTAGCTCCTACAGTTTTAGTGGGTGTTTGTGCAGAATTTGTAGCAGTAGAGATAAAGTTAGAAGACCTTACAAATGTAGTTTTTGAAGTGGAAGGTGTACAATTTTCTTCTGAAAATCCAAGTCCACTTGTATCACCGAAAGGCTTACCAATGCTCAACATCTTATCAAGTCGTTCAGCTCCAATTGTTAATCTCTTGACAGTTTCCTTTGATTGCTCCAACTCCTGCACAAGCTTTGAATTTTCCTGTTCAATACCTGCAAGACTTAAACTTAACTTGTCAAAATGCTCAGACAGTTCAACTTTTTCTTTTTCTAAAACTGATAAATTAAGGTCTTGCAAATTAATTTGTTCATTCAGCTTTGTTACAGTTATGAGTAGTTTATCTTTTTCTTTCTTGCATTTAATTAAATCAATAAATAACTCCTCAAAACTGTTTGCATTAAATTTATCAAGGATTCGTTTACTTCCCTCTTCATCTGAGTCAAAGTCTGACTCACTGGAGTATCCACCAACAGTTGATGTAAAAGCTACGTAGTTAGAGTTGACATTTTCTGAACCACTAGCTTGGTCTTCATCACTTTCTGTGTCACTAAGGGTAGCATTGAAAGCGTTTCTTGTTTTCTTCTTCTTGTTGGCACAATCTGCTGCATAGTGTCCAAAACCATTGCATTCAAAACATTTAGGTCCAGTGGTTTTAGATTTCTTACTTTCTGAACTCATTGGGGTGAATTCTTTTCCCTTACGATCTTTTCTGTTGAACATTCTCTTGAGTTTTCTAGCAAGTGTGAGTAGCTCTTCATCATCACTATCACCATCGTCAGCATTGGTGGTTTTGAGAGCAATTCCAATGTTCTTTTTGGGTGCTGGAAAGTTCATCTCAAATGTTTGAATTGACCCAACTAGTTCTTCAATCTTCATGGTGTCAATGTCTTTGCTTTCCTCTATCGCTGTAACATTTGCTTCAAAGCGTTCTGGTAATGAGCATAAGACTTTTCGAACCAACCTGCGTTCATCAATTTTATCTCCAAGATTTGAAGAAGAGTTAGCAATATCACATAAATCAGCATAAAATTCAGAAAACGTTTCATCCTCCTTCATTCTAAGATTTTCAAACTTAGTGGCTAACATGCGAAGTTTTGTTCGTTTAACTTGGGACGTGCCCTCATGGGCAACCTCTAGAGTGTCCCAAGCACCCTTAGCAGTTTCAATATCAGAAATACGTCGGAATTCATCCGGAGACACAGCACTAAAAATAGCATTGATGTCCTTTTGGTTCCAGCCACTACCAATTTTATCTTGAGAAGTCCAATCAATTCTAGGTTTAAGTGTGACTACATCATCCTTGGTAACCGTAGGTGGTTCCCAACCATAAAGCACAGAATTCCATACACTTTCATCTAAGGAACGTAAAAAGGCTCTCATACGAGCCTTCCAATATGGGTAGTTAGACCCATCAAAATAAGGTGGACGGATTGTAGAAGAACCCTCTCTAAAATGATCCATAATAAGGTCCTAGGCAACACTAAGTATATCTAGTGACCCGCTCTGATACCAATTGAAAAAGTTTTTAATTACGGATCTAATAAGCCTAGAGGGGGGTGAATAGGTTATTTTCAATTTTCAACAAATATTATATAATCTAATCACAACGGCCAGACATGCAATCGCGTGTAAAGATAAATGCGGAATAATAAAACAACACACGATATTTTTAGGTGGAAACAACCTAGGCCATAACAATGACCTAAGAGGAAAACCACCGGTCCACCGGACCACCTAACTATCCACTATGAAAATAATGTTCAATTACAACCATAGAGTCCAGAACTACCCGTCGCAGATAGATCCCCCTTTCTGTAATTTACTTACGAGCCGCTTGCTCCTTTCACAGCCTCCAATAGTTAGATGTCTGGATCCGGACCAACGTTCCGATCTACTTGAGTCACACAAGATCAACCGAACCCGTCACCTTCGGTAATTTCGAGTCACACGAAATACCGAACCTGTCACCTGTAACGTTAGCACAAAAACACAAGTGCAATGTGTGTCCTAGAGCGGATTCAAACAATAAACAATCCTAACTAGCAGATTCAATAACATGCGATGTAAAAACAGGATCAGCTAGCAAACTCTAGAACATTCAATATTAAGCTCAATATCATGCAAATCAATTAGGCATATGAATAAAACATGAAGAAGCCTAAGAACAATAGATGAAGAGAATAAGCACAATTCAGATGCTAGAAAGTATTAGTGCTATATGATTCTAAATGCTCAAGTTGATTAATTATGCACAAACATCCCTTCACTTATATAGAGTCCAATCCTAGTTCAAATAGGATTTGCAATTCACTATAACTCTTTTCCTATCAGGATTTACCAATTACCACAATTATCCTCAAATAAGGATTCTGTTCTAAACATTAAATGTGGTCAATTAGGTAAAAGAAACATAAGGGTCGAATTAAGAAATAGAGTTTGAGTAGGAATATAATACTGGCTCGATCGATCGACAGGCCGTCTCGATCGATCGAGAAGGTCTCGATCGATCGATACACAAAACTCGATCGATCTAACTCAAACAGAGAGAACCTGGATCGAAGTTGTTCTATACTCGATCGATCGAACATGGTTCGATCGATCGGAATCGATCGATCGAACAATAATCTCGATCGATCGACCAACATGTGCACAATACATTTTTCGTTACGATCCATACTAAGTGTCGTGCTCAATTGTGTGCAGATGTATGAATGATGGAATATTATACCTGTCATATGGGCGTTGCAAGCTTGGTGTCTCCATCATCACGTGTGGTCTGAATAATTGTTGAATTCCTATTCTAGATTACAATCAAACATTTTGTCCACAAAAATTGCCAATACAAAATAAACCTTACAATTAGTAACTTAAAAATTCATTTACAATTTAAAAGTTTAATCTAAACTCTTATATTTTATTTTTAGCTCAGCACATAAGACTTTCATTGGGGATATGCTCAAATTGGAATGATTTTATTCATTAATTTTAAACTAATAATTTAAATTAATTAATTTTGGATTAATAATTTAGGCTAATAACATATAATTATTATGAAAAAGAAAAAAGAGGATAAAAAAGTTTAAAATAACTCCACTTTTCTTTAATTTTATCAATTAAATTTTTAATATTTAATTATCATTTAATTTAATATTTAATTATCATTTATATAAATTAACAAATGTATAACTTTTTTTATTAAGTTAGTAAATAATATTTATGCATCAGTATATTTGAATAAAGTTGAATTAATAGTTAAATTTGCATAGTATGTTAGGTGGCAATTTTTAACATAAATTAAATACGATACGTTAAAAAAAATTGTAAAAATTAATCAATAATTTTTTTATATTTTTAAAAATTTTGTTATTTTTTATTAATATGTAACACAAAAAAAAATTTATGTATTAATTAATATAAAAATATAATATAAATAATACAAAATTAACTAATTATCGTACAAATAATATAAAATAAATATGATATAAAATAATTAATATAATACGATTATCGCTCTTAAATGTCATGTAAAATTATCAATCGAATACATGTAAACCTTTTTTTTGTCTCAAAAATATCTTTGGAAAAAAAATCTATACCAAACTGCATGTGATGAAAGGATGGAAAGTGGCTTCCAAATGTCAAGAGTCAAGTCGTAAATTCTTTAAAGTCTTCGGACTTTTAAACTGACACGTTTCATATGTGAACAGAACAAAGCACTCGTAATTCTTAAATATAATATATTTTATACTATTATAAATTATAATTATTAATATTATTCATATATATATATATATATATATAATATTATTTTTAATTAAAATTAATAAATATGCAAATCATCTCTCTAGAGGTCTAACTTTTTAATACTTACCAGATACGTATACAATACAGTAGTATACGAATCCACATAACATAGAAAAGAAATACAAAATCCCGTGACTCCCCGTCCACGCCAAAACAAGAGACAAATAGTGAAGTAGTGAACTGTGCCACTGTTATATCCGTGAGAACCGTACATCCCAGTAACCGTAGCTTTAGCTTTACTTTGGGATTTGAGCGGTTTGGTTTCTAACTTTTGGACCAATGTATTATTCAATCAAATTTTATTACATTTATTATAAATTTGTAATATTAAAATTTTTTTGTTGCATTTATATTGTGGGTTCTACACTTTTTTTCATTAAAAAAATAATGTTAAATATTATAAATTTATAATTATAAATAACGTTAATATCGCACAAATTCTTTTATTATTTTAATTTTCAAATCAGACAAATTCTCTCTCGTCTTCTTTTCTGACTTTGAATCAGTGGTCCCTACTCCACCATCACTTCCTGAATCTGATCCCTATTACTCATCTTTATTGGAGCCCACAACCTTCACCGTACTTATACGCGTATATGACCTTACCAAAACTATCGGGGTCCATGGAATATACGGTTCTTTCTTTGCCACTCCGTATAAAATACGTATAACGCTCGGAGGAAAACAAACCAAAGTTTTTCTTCTCTTTCTCTTTCTCTTTCTCATTTTCCTTTTTTATTTTAACTATAATTATTATTATTATTATTATTGTTTTTCCTTATAAATCTTTACAAAAGATTCTGGGCCTCGATTGCATGCATTGCTGAAGATGGTGAAATACCCCTCCAAAATCATGGTGATTTTGTAACCATGATGATAGTCGTAGCTGATTAGCTTTGACCTCTGGTTGTTCTACTTGGTAATTTTTATTTTTATTTTTTTCCTTCTCCTTTTTCAATTTGAGTTTGAAGCTTCAATTAGAATCAGGTGTTGATGGCATATTATAATGTAATTGGCTCTCAAATTTGTCTGTAACAAGTGTTTTGACGTAATCATTAGAATTAATAGAGATTGGAAACACGATTTTTTATTATTATATACATATAACAAAGCCTAGTATTATTTTCAGGCGTGGTGGTGTTTAATTTTTTATTGATTTATTTTTGTGGGTTTTTCCAGGCCTTTACTATTTTGACAGACGAAAGGAGGGTTTGGTGGTGAATGGTGATAAGGTCCAACTTCTCCATGATTGAAGCTTCTTCTTGTCTTTTGATGGGGTATGGTTGATTACAGGGGATCATAATTCTTATGGAGATGATATTAGGTCCTTAATTCATCTGTACCTGAATTTGGTCTTCAATCATCTTAATGGGTTTTCAGATCTATTGATTTAAAGGTTCGATTTTTGTTGTTTCTGCTTAATGTTTGTTGATGGGTTTGAAGATATTTGGTTTCTGGAGCTCTATAATTGATATCATATTCTGCGAGGTCCGAGGAACATTCATTTGATTTTGAGCCTTTTTCTCAGCTGGTGGAGAAGAACAACAGAAGGGAAAGAAGATTCAGGAACTTTTCTGAGCATAAAGAAAAACAGAGGTTCAAGGAATTGATGTTGTAAAAATGGCTGAAGATGGTAACTCATGGCTAAGAAGAACCAAGTACTCTCACACAGTTTGTCATCGATTAGACTGTTCAAGATTGGCCCCCCTTCCTCTTACCATTGAGCAAGACAAAATTGCTGGTTGGAAATCGAGACCTGAGCCATCTTCTACTGTTGATAAATCCAGTCGAAGTAGTTCTCGAAATAATTCACCTTTTAGGAGAAATGCTTTTTTCAACAAGCAGAGATCTTTATCACCTTCTCCTTCTACAGAACTTTCTGATACCTTTATGGAAGCTCGATCTGATAGGAAGAGATTCTCAACTCCAAATCCTAGAAGAAGAGGACAGGATAAGAAATTTATGGGAAAGTTCTTCAACAAGGATTCTCAGGCACCCAAGATTTCAAGTAGGAGTGTTAGTCCTCTCAAGTATTTGGCATCTATGAAAGTCAATGGCAAGTCCAAGGGCCGAAAGGAGTCACCTTGGGCCAAATATTTTGATAATGGTGGTGGGAGGGTAACTGCTGTTGATGCAGCAGATGAATTCAGTGTTGATCTGTCTAAGTTATTTTTAGGGCTTAAATTTGCTCATGGGGCACATAGTAGGCTTTATCATGGGATTTATAACGATGAAGCTGTTGCAGTTAAGATTATTAGGGTACCAGATGATGATGAAAATGGAAATTTAGCTACTCGTTTAGAGAAACAGTTTATCAGAGAAGTTACTCTGCTATCTCGGCTCCACCATCAAAATGTTATAAAGGTGATATATTTGGGTGATGTGCATTAACGAGCACATTATTGTTACGTTGGGCTTTGGGTTCCATAATTATGAAAATGAGTATTTTAGTTTTGCTCAACTCGGTGCCACAATTTTCATAATTATAGGACTAAAAGCGCCCTTATTGAAAATAACATGAATGAAGTGTTCACTTACCCATAATTGCAGGACTATTAGTACCATTTTCTCGATATATTTTGTCGTTTTTGCTCGCTATGCAATTAGCTTATTAATGAAACTTGCATTTGGGCATTTATGTTTTCTGATATCTATGACTGATTGTTTGATGACTAAATATTAAATGCATTAGAATTTCGAACAATCAAGAGCCAGACTTGTGTTTTCGTGTTGAATTAGTTTAAGGATACTACTTCTAGTTTTGTTATTCTTTATTGTTGATATATTTTCATTTTATGGCACAGTTTGTAGCAGCCTGCAGAAAACCACCGGTTTATTGTGTCATCACAGAATATTTATCAGAGGGTTCCTTGAGGGCATATTTACACAAGCTTGAGCGTAAATCTCTTCCTTTACCAAAACTGCTCTCAATTGCCTTGGATATTGCTCAAGGAATGGAATACATTCACTCTCAAGGTGTCATTCATCGGGACCTGAAGCCTGAAAATATTCTTATTGATCAAGATTCTCATCTAAAAGTAGCTGATTTTGGTATAGCATGTGATGATGCTTATTGTGATTCTTTGGCTGATGATCCTGGGACATATAGATGGATGGCACCTGAGATGATCAAACATAAGTCCTACGGACGGAAAGTTGATGTTTATAGTTTTGGCCTCATCCTTTGGGAAATGGTGGCAGGGACGATTCCATATGACGATATGAATCCCATTCAAGCTGCGTTTGCTGTTGTGAATAAGGTAACTCTCGATCATAAATTTTATTTCAATGCTCACTCTCATGGTTTGTGGAATTGTGGTTATAATGGACTCCGTATTCAATCCCCGTACCAATATTTATTCAGATCGCTATCTATTGCTTTTCTAAATTCCTTTGCTAAAAACTAAATTATTTAGGCATTGAGAATTCTCTAAGCTGAAAGAAAACACGGTCTGTTTTTACACTTTGATGGTGGCAGTCTGACAAGTTGTTATCTAGTAAAGTTAATGATGTATTTGGAAAGAGCGGCTGTTGTTAAATAGATTCCAGAATGGGTAATTGCTTGTCAGTTTGTTTCATTTTGTAATTGAAATTCAAATTCGATGCAAATTGTATAGTCTTTGTAATTTTCGGTTTGGATTGTTGTTTGTTTCCCATGCAGCTGTAGCCTGTATTATTTTATACACTCATGAAACGAATGGTTTTTGAGGCAGAAATCTCAAGTTAAATGGAAGTTGTGGATTTTTATTGTGTTTTTATTTTTTCAGAATCTAAGGCCTGTTATCCCAGCAGACTGTCCACCTGCCATGCGAGCCTTAATCGAGCAATGCTGGTCCTTGCAGCCGGATAAAAGACCTGAGTTTTGGCAGATTGTGAAGGTGCTAGAGCAGTTTGAATCTTCTCTTCAGCCCAATGGGACGTTGAATCTCGTGTCTAACCTTACTTGCCAAGATCATAAGAAGGGCCTTCTTCACTGGATTCAAAAGCTTGGCCCTGCACAACCCACTGGTTCCACCACACCTAAACCAAAATTTGCTTGAATCTGACTTATCATCTGGCCTTTGTAGTTTCGTCAGGTCAGTTGTAATTAGAAAAGGTGAGCCTCGAAGCTTTTCTGACTGCTTTCTCTCTTTCACATTCATGTGAGATTGAATGAATGGATTGTTGCATGCACTAAGGTTGAAGAAGATTTATATCTATATATATTTTACACAACCAGTTTCAATCCATTTAGCAGTTACTAAACTTTTATTACTTAATTGGTTTGAAATAAGGATGATAGTGGGTCGGTTCGGATCGGAACTAAATTGACCATTAAGAGAAATTGAAATAAACCATTTCTGTAATTTTGGATATGATTAGGTTACGTTTGGGCATTACTTGTGGGTCAACGGCTCAAACATTGACCAGTTTTGAACCACAATTTAGCATAAAAATCTGTATATGTAAAAATAAAAATCCAAAAGGTTACTATCGAACCCGAAATAAATTGAAGTGGTATTTTAATTATGGGTCATGAACCAAATTGACCCGAATAGGTTGGTTACGCTCTGGGCACTGAATTGTTGGGTCAAATTGTCAACCTTAGTTTGGAAATGATATCTGACAAAATGATTTCAGTTTGAAGGATTTTTCCTTTGGTATAAATTTAATCCGAGTGGTTATACTTTTCATCTGTTGATGTATCCTGAGAAGGCTTCTAATTTCACATCGTCATATTGACAACCAGGTTTCAAAATATCATGTTTGACAATTGCCTCGTATTCTGGATTGACAGACAGGATAATTGGGAACGCTCTCTTGATTTTGAGAGCAAACTTTCTTGAGGATTCTATTAGACTGTTATCGTATTGTCTTCAATGTTTTTTATTTTAAGTGTGTTTAATACTTGTTTGTGAATCTTGTCAATGTATGAAGTGTTATTTGTAATCTAGTAAATTTCGGTTGGCATTGTAGAATTTCTATGGCGATTTATATATATAAGCAGTGTTTACTATACAGACCAACTAAAAATATATGTTTTTTTTTTTTTTTTGGAAACCAACGAAACTACTATTTCTTAAAATATATAATAATAAAACTAACGCTCTTTATATTCAAACTTATATTTTCACAATTAAAAAAAATAATTAATGTCATTTTTATTTGAACATTCATTCAATTAGAATTAAACGGTGATAATTTAGACCCGTTTTATATTGAACGTTTAATATTTTACTTTCAAATTGAACGTTCAATATTATTGGATTGTTAGTTTTTTTACTATAAATTTTGGGGGTGTTATTTTTAGTAAATTTTTATTTTTTTTATAACATAAAATAATATATGTTTTTTTTTTTTTTTTAAGAGTATTGAAAGTAAAATTTAATGTAGCTATTAAATCATTAATTTACTGCTTTACTTTTAATTTGACTATAATCTGATTCTTGGGGCAGTAATTTTAATGCCAAATTAAGACAAAGCAATAAATTGATATTAAAAAAACTTTATTGGGAGGCGGTTTTGGAGTATAATTTTGGCAATTTTATTGATTGTTTTTTTTATTATTAAATATTAAGTAGTTGTTTTTTTTTAAAAAAAATTACTACATTATAATTTATTTTAAAAATAATATATAATTTGACAATTTTTTTTTTATTTTCACACACACACACACAAATATTTTTTGCTGAACCTTTTTGGCTAAACGTATATTTTTTAAAACGTTTTTGGCTAAACACTTTGTTTTTGGTTGAACTTTGCCTGAAAATATTTTTTTTTGTCACAACATTTTTTGTTTTGCTTAACATATTTCTTTGGGGCTAAACAACACTTTCGTTTTACTAAAAAATCAATTTTTTTTAATCAACGAACTTAAACCGTCAGTTTCGTTATTTAACTAATGACGACATATATTACATCATTATCCAATATTAAAAAATATCAATATTATATTTAAGGCTAGATAAATATGACTAAAGCACATCCATTGCACTACTACTATTAATAAAAAAATGAGATATATTTAGTATTTTTGTTCGATATAAAACTTCCTCCATTAGTCTAATTCGTTCGAAAGTTTTTATTTTCATTTTTGGAAAGTTTTTAAATTTTGTTGTTTACTTCCCACTTTTCTTCATGCATGTGAGCAAATATTAAATTTATATTTTTTTATGAAATAAAAATTAAGAAAAGCAATAAAAATAACACTCCTTAAAACTTGTAATAACATAAATAACACCTCTTATATTCAAACTTATATTTTCACAATTAAAAAAATGATTAATATATCATTTTTTTTGAACAATCATTCAATTGGAATTGAACGACGGCAATTTAGACTCGCTCAATGTTGAATGTTCAATATTATTAAGGTGCTAAGTTTATTATTATAAATTTTAAAGGTATTATTTTTGATATTTTTCTTAAAAATTAATCGAAGTACTCCATTTTTAATATTGTTTTGTAATTTGTAAGGTGTCTTGTTAAGTTGTTATTAACCAGATAATTAAAGATGTCTGGTTGTAAAAGAATATAAGCGAAATTCGAATATTCTATTTTCTTTTTATTTTTATTAATTAATTAGGAACAAGTTTGATCAGTATTTAAATTTTTAATTCTCAATTTTGATTTTCAAATTTTAGAAAATTTAAAATTATATATGTTTGACAACTCATTCAAATTCTATTTTCTAAACTTTAAAAATTAGTTTGAAAATTTGGCCGAATTTTAAAATTTAGAAAAAGTTTTGGAATTCAATTTCTATTTTTTTTTTTTATCAACACCGAAAATTAATAACCAAACCATATTTAATCATACTCAATCTTATTTAAATTGATTAAAGCGTCAAATTTGGATGAAAATAAGTTTGAAAATTTTAAACAACTTTTATTCTTGAAAAGAAAAATTTTAATTGAAAATTCAATCAAAACTAAAGAACTAGAAATTATAAACTAAAATAGTTATAAACTATAGCCTAAATGTTTTAAAATAATTTAATGAGTTATTAAACTCAACTTTTATATATATATATATATATGAGCTCGGTTTATTTAAAAATTAAATGAACTAATTTAAACTATAATTTATTTAAGATGAGTTAAAATTTAATAAGTTTATCTTATAAAGTTTCGATGTAACATCAAATTTGTGAAAAAGAGGTGTGTACAAAGGCCACGTTGTTGCCCACTTTGTATAGCGGATGTGAAAACAATTATTCACATTCTTATTTTCAATGTCCCTTAGCTTTTGAGGTGTTTCTAATAACCTTCATCTAGATGTGTATTAACTCAATTTGGACTGTTTTTCAAAGATTGTAGATTTATTTAAGGAAAATTAATTATGGAATGCAAGGTTTGCTCTTCTGGTCTGTTTTGTTGGATATTATGGAAAGTCCAAAATGATTTTCTATAAGGAAATTGGTGGTTAAATCTTATATTATTATTCTCTTAGCTTTTTACAGAATTACAAGAGAATATTAAAGTTTTTAACATGTAATATTTTTCTTGTTAGTATAGTTAGTAGTTTGAATTTTTCATGGTGTTAGTTCTGCTAGTTTAGGGTCTGGGTTTTGTAAAATTTATAATTAACCTAAGGTACAAACCTCAAAACGTTAATCTAATGGTAGAGAGGCCATGACTCCATTAAATCTATGGTTAATTCTTGTTTACAAAACTCATTATTTTTATTTTTAACATATTTTATTAATAGAAGAGTGTTAAGAGATTACAAATTTGCAAACATTATCGCTCAACATATAATAAAATAATTTTGAAAAATTGAAACATTATTTATTTTTCAAAAGAACTATGTTTCATAACACACCATAAATTAGTACGAATATAAAATACAAATAGGTGTGATTATATCATTTCTCATTATTATATTTTAATTCTATTTGATCAATTATCCTACTTCTTGCAATGTCATGTAATTTTTTTATTTTTTTTTATTTTTATGGAGACCTCTTATTTATTTTTTATTTTTTCCCTTCACCCACTATTCAATTAAAACGTTAATACAGCTTCAATGTTCTAAAGTCTACAAGCACTGTGAGAGTATGAACTGACTCAATCATAAAAGACTAATTCAAATGATGCTAAGACTTGTAAAATCATCCTTAAACAATATAAAATATTTAATTTTATTTTAAAATATTATAATAGAATAAGATAGGTTCAACATTTGAGTAGGATGTAAAAGTATAAAAAGACTAAAAATGAAACAATGTTTATATAATAATATTTTTTCTTTTGCTAACAATGTTTACATAAGATGCAATCCAATCTTATTTTTTAGGAAAAAAGATACATAAGTAGTATCCATAATATTATATAATTATACAATAATCATTATGTATAAATTAATCTAATTTATATGTTTTATATTATTATAAAATTTATCAAATATATTGTTTGCTTTATTTTCTAATATATGTTACACACAACTATAATATCATTGTTTTATTTAGCTATCAGTGTAATACCGTAAAATTTTAAATTCATATAATCAATTAACTTTACTTTCAAGCTATCTAATTTTTAAACCACCAAGCATTCAACGTTTATTGTCACATGTTTTAATTGCTCAAGTATCATTTCATATTAAAAATATCTCATTCAAAACATAACTATTAACAAAATTTTGTATTTTATTATATTTTCAATACAGTAAAATAAAGAACATGTGATTTGAAAAATAAATAAACCTTTTTTATTCCAATTCATTAAAAATTAGATTATTGTATGAAACTATTTCTTTCTTGAACATTTGTTTTCTCACACTTGTTTAATTTATTATTTTAGTTAAAATTATTTATGTTCCCTTATATTTTGAATTTTGACCTTTTTATTTTCAATTATATGACGTTTTATTTATTATAAATAATGTATTAATTGATTTGTTTAAGTGTAAACTTATATTAATAATTTTTGGATTAATTATATAGCATATTTCATTCATTTATAAAATTCTATTTTTATCCCTTTCACGTGACGTACATATATATATTTTTTAATTTATAAAACATATGTTGAACACAAATTAAAAAATGCAGTGGAAATATTTTTTTAGATGTTATTAGTGAAACGTAGGAACATATAATAAATAAAACAAGTCCCACAATTATTTGTTTTGTAAAAAAACAAATTCACTAACATATATTAAATAAATGGCAGGGAATTTTAATGGTTTTTTTTTTTTTTTTGTAAAAGTGACAATATTAGTCTTTTTTTTTTTTTTTTTGTAAAAGTGATAACATTTGTCTTTTTTTTTTTTTTCACTATATAAGACTTTACAGATCTTTGTTAAGTATTTGTAAAGTTTTTCAAAAATAGCTTATTATTTATAACATTTTATTAGTTCAATTATAATTTCTTTTAATTGTTAGATTTGTTTTACCTATTTCATATTATTTTTTTTGTTTTTTTTTTCTTACTATAATGTTAATTTTATTAATTCTTCGTTTTTAGATAATTTAATTCTCTTGTTGTATTAGGTTAGATAAATCTAATTTTAAAATTTATTTAATTTCTTTATTGACTCTGATACCAAAATTTCATGCAACATTTTGATTTTAATAATTTATAATATTGAAGCAGATAAATTTTTTAGAACAATTTTTCATTTTTAAACTTGTATTTATATAATATTTCTAATATGCACAGATGAATTTTTATAATTAATAGATGGAATCTAGATGTATTTTTAATCATGAGTATTTTTTATATTTAAAAAAAAAAAGATTTGTTCTATCATTTTTCTACAAGAGAAAGACTTGTACTATTATTTTTTCATAAAAAAGGGACTTAAGTGTTGTTAAAAATAAGTAGAAGACTAAATTATTTATTTTTAAAGAATTAAAAGACAACTAGAATATTTTTCACTTAAATAAATCATTTCAACTGGCGCTACCAAGTTTTGTTCTAAGTTTCTATAATAATTTTACCCACCAGAATTTCCTTCTTAACAAATTCATAACGGTAATGAAGAAAGGTTGAACAAAACAAAACAGACAAAGAGCATCTTAAGAGATTGCCACTATCTTGGTCCCCAATTAATTCCAGACACAAGCCTAAATGTGATGGTTATGTACTTGTATTGGGATTTTGGGGTTCGGTATTTTAGTTGGGTGACCGGTTATTTTTGTTTCGTGTGGAAATTTAGTCACATAGTTTTTTTTTTTTTTTTTAACAGAATAAAGCTCATTGGGAAGAGACATGATAACGTCTACTATGTTGCATTCACTCGAATTAACGCTTTATTTTGAGAATACCAATAGTAGCTAGCACCTGAGGCTGTTGTCAGATGGATCTTTATGTACAATTATGACTGTTTCATCCCTTGAACCCATAACTTGGTGCATATAGCTCAGTGAATAAAGCTTTCGATTAGTCATATAGTTGATACAAGAAAATATAAGTTACTTAATTGATAAACTTTAATAGTTAAAATTAATATATTTTAATTTTTAATATTAATATATTTTAAAGTTATGTGATTAAAATATTCTTTTGTAAGTAAAAAAAAAAAACAAGACACTTGAATTATATAACTTTAAAGGTTGAATGACTTAAAATAGCTTTTAAGATAATTCTTTCTTATCAAATCTTGTTGGCTCTTGACAAAAAGACCATATGTTCGAGCATCGCAAGATGAAAGTTTTTCCTTTTGGAGCAGTACTTTTAAATAAACAAAAGGTTTGGAACGATATTATTAAATTAGTCCTTTTATTTAATAAAAAATATAATAATAATTTACATTTGAAAAATAACTTAATAGAAACGTAATTTTAATTTTATGAAAATATTTATTAATTTTCTCATTTCAATTTAAAAACAACTAATATCATTCTATTAACCAGACCATCCACCTCTATTAGTTTGACACTACTTCATTCAACCCATGAGAAGTAATTGTTGTAGAATGCAAAGCTGAATTTTTTATTGAAACTACGGTCAATAATCACTAATTCATTTAAAACACCTATTTTTATCCCATTATTAGTAACTCATCTCTCCTTTAGTATTTTTATCCCTTAATTATCACCTTAGATTTAATTAAATTTAAGATAAAAGTGATTTTCATTAGGGTGATGGGCGGGTAATAGAGACATGGTGTTAAGGTAGGAAAAAGATGATGAGAAGTGTACGGTTGTTGTTAAGATAGTATTAGTTGTTTTTATATAATAATAATAATAATAATAATAATAATAATAATAAAAGAAGAAGAAAAATAAAAAGAACGAAATTATAAAATAATAATATTTCTATAAATTATGTTATTTTTCAAAATTAAATTATATTATTGTTGTATTTTTCTTATTAAATGAAAGAACTTAAATAATACTTTTTTTTATCAGTAAATAATACTAATTTGAAAATACATTTTGAAAAATGGATATATTTTTGTTTAATAGGGTATTCTTAAAATTAAGGGTGGGCATAGATACATAGATCTATTATTAAGTTATTTTACAAGTCGACCTTATTTTAGCAGTTTTAAAAAATCTAAAACTTTAGCCGACCTATAACCCCTAAAAAAATTAATATTCAAGTCGACCTACAATGTCGATTTGAGGGAGGTTGGTTTGGCGGTTTTAGACTTATAATTTTATTTTAAAATTATTATCATAATAAAAAATACAAACAATATTTTATCCCTACAAATACTTTTTTAAAGTTAGAACATACAGATGTGTTACTATCGGTTATAACAACTACTATCTTTGCTCATTTCTAATGCTTGATAAATTTAAAGTTATCAATATGTGTCATATGAAAATGATATTTTATTATTGATACTTCATATTTAATGCTCTACTACTTACCCTCCTAAATTTAAAATCATGATTTCACAAACTTAATATTTGTTTAGGACTTTTATATTGTATATTTGTATAATATTAATTAATACTTTATTTTATTTATTTTTTTATAATATTTACTGTATAATATTTAAAAAATATATTAATATATAAAAGTGTAGGTCGATTTAGTTTTATCGATTTTTATTTTTGGTGGACTTACAACCGAACTAATAAAATTAATTTTATAATATTTTAGACCTATTAAATCAATCAATCTTCAAAAATAAAAATAAAAAATTCGATTTAAACTTAAACACAAATTAGTTAGCAAATTTAAAAAAAAAAAAAAAAAATTGTCCACCCCATCCTAAAATAACGAAACCGATATTTTGAGGTCAATTCTACCAACGTGTTTCATTCTCTTCCTGAAAAACAATCTCAATTAATCCAAAGCGACATGGCCCATTTTGTCACCCACCTTTTATGGTCAAGGTAGACTTGTGCTTTGTTATTGTCAGACATAGGATAGCTAGACTTTTCTTTTAACTTACAATATTATTTATATAAATATATAATATAATAAATGAAAAACTTTAATACATAAATAAATAAATTATTTAATTAATTTTATTTTTAACTATTTTCAATAAATATATATATTTAAATAATATTAAAAAAAATTATTTATTTATTTTATAAAAATAATAGATATTTTTTTTTCTTAAATAAAATTAAAAATAAAACTTTATTAATAAAAATAGATTATACCATGCAATAAAATTTAAATAAATATTAAATATATATTAAATACATAGTTTTTAAATAAAATTTATGTTACAATAATTTTTTTTATATATTTTTTAATTTTATTATTTAAAATTTTGAATATCGATGCTTTTTTATAAAATTCCCAATTCAATTTTTCTACATATAATTATTATTAAATTAAATTAAAATTATATTTTTAATTATTTATTATTGCTCACATTATAACGATCAACATTATTCACAATAATTATGTATATATATATAAATGTATAATTATATATTAAAAATATATATATTTAATTAATTTTATACTACTAGTAATATAAAAATAATAAAAAATTATATTTATATTTATAAAGTAATATATATTTATATATTAAAATAATTTTTATTTACCATTTAAAATTTGTCCTTTTTAGTATGCCTTGTTGTTTGTCTTAAAATATTTTTAAGAAAACAATAAAAATAACACTTTTAAAAATTTATAATAATAAAAATGATATTTTTATATTTAAATTTATATTTTATTATTAAAAAAATGATTGATACATTTAACGTTCGTTTAAGTAAAATTAAATTTTTAAAATTTAAATCTATTAAAATATTATTTTTATTATTATAAATTTTAATAATATTATTTTTTATAATTTTGCGATTCAAAGATTCATGTACAAATGTACAATATAAGTTTCTAGGGCATTCTGACCCAAAGCTGCTTTAAACAATCTCGTTTTTCACGCGTACTGGTTTTTGATATAGTGCCATTGACGTTTCCCACCTATTTATGGGTTCTACAAACGACAAAGGAACCATAATACGTGTTCTTTTTTTCCTTTTCCGACCAATCTGAAAGAAAAAAAAAACTATAATGCATGTTGGTCAGTATGTGAATGCATCCTAACGGTGATTCATTAAATATAAAAATAATAATAGTAATAAAATTAAATATAAAAAAAAATATTATTATTATAATATTTATTTAAGTAATATAATTAAAATAAAGATTATAAAAATATAAATAAAATAAAATTAAAAAATAAAATTTTTTATTACTAAAAGAGATAAAAAAAGTATAAAAATTATAAATGATTACATAAATTATAAGAAAAATAGAATATTATAGAGTATTCTTAAAAGCTACAGATATAATAAAAATTATTGCTATTTTTATAATTATTTTATATTTTATTACAGAATATAATTAAATTAAATATAATAATATTTTAAATAATTTTTATTAATGATTATTACTAACTAAATATGTCACTACTATTTATAACTTTAAGCTCCCTAACTATTGATTTGCATGTCTTATCTTTTCGGGGATCACAGAGTAAAACCCATGTAAACGTCGGCTTTACTCCCATTGACACGTATCGATCGAAAAGATTAAAAAAAAAAAAGAAAAAAAAACGACCACACTTTAATGGGTTAAGGTCACCGTATCTTATATAATAAGGAGACATTTAGTTGATTAAATATAAAAATAATATATATTATAATTATAATAAAATAAAATTAAAAAAAAATAATAATATTATTATAATATTTATTTAAATAATATCATTAAAATAAATAATAATATTAAACTAAAAATTATAAAATTATAAATAAAATAAAATTAAAAAATAATTTTTGTTATTACTAAAAGAGATAGAATAAATAAAAAAATCATAAATAATTATACAAATTATGTATGAATAAAAAAATCATAAATGGTTATACAAATTGTGAGAAAATTAGATAGGGCTGAAGACGTAATGAAAATTACAGAGAGCTGCAGGCTTAATGATGATTACTGCTATTGCTATAATTCCTTTACATTCCATTACAGAATGTAGTCAAATCAAACATAATAATATCTTAAATAATTTTCATTACGATTACGATTATTGTCAACCAAACATATCCTAAGAGTATAAATTTCATAACAATATACCATATAAATTCTATTAATTTTATAAAATTAACTTATTGGCTAAAAAAATGAGTCTAATTATATTATTTATTAATCATGTAATCATACTTATTAGGATATTTATAGAATAATATTTTTTTATTTAGTTTATTAGAGCCAATATAAGAAAATTTTATTTTTATGCCATTTTTTTAAGATGTAACAAAAAATATACTCATCATAAATAATAATATTTTATGTACAAAATTTAGTGAAAAAGCTTTTTATATCTTCTAAGTCACGTTTTGTTAGAATTATTACAAAGGGACATCAAATATGTCATAACTAAATTACTTATTAATTGTTGCTTTTATAAATAAAGCATTTTTCAATGTTGCAAAATATTACATTTTTTTTTATTAGGGGTGATAATAAATAACTAAAAATAATTTAATAAATTTATTTATAAGAATAATATATGATAAAATATGACACAATTTTTTAATAAATAATTAAAATAAATATTTTAGAATAATTATATGAAAATAAAAAGATATATATATATATATATATATATATATATATATATATATATATAAACTAAAAGACTTGTGAATTTATAATATACAGGCTGTAACGCGTTTCATTCTACTTTAATTAATATTAGTTCTTCAAAACTAACGATGAATCCTGCCACGTTCTTGCAACGTGAAATTCATACGCCCTTAATCGATAAAGGTCAAGATCGTATATTTTTCTCAACAACTATAAAAAGCAAAAAAAAAAAAAATTAAATAATAATAATAATAAATAATAGGATAATAATAATAATTAATTAATTTAAATATATATATATATATATATATTAGAACAAAAAAATAAATTTATGAAATACACTCACTCTATAAACTAATATTCAAACAAAAATTTAGCATATATTAATAGTCACAATTAGGGACGGAGCCAAAAATTTTTACTTGGGGGGCTGAAAATGATAGAGCCAATGGCGGAGGATTTTAGTGAGACAATCAAAACCAGTCGGAAGTGGCAGCAGAACTTGGATCTATTTTTGACTCACGCAGGTGCAAATTTAAAGCAGCAGGGGCAGAGTCGTAGAGAAGCAGCAGAGGCTAACCAGGCGGCAGTCGGCAGAACCACGAGCAGTCCAGTCGAGCAGGAGGCAAGAGCATTAAAGGTCGAGGGAGTGAGGAGTGACTGAGCGTGAGGAGAGGGGTTGTCATTTAGGATTTCAAATAGGAGTAAAATCGTAATTTTAGGTTTTTTTTTAAAAAAAAAAAACCGCCAGAGCTTCAGCCCCCCTAGCCTTTGAGATCCTCTGCCTCAACCCCCTCAGCCCCTAAGATCCTCTGCCCCTGGTCACAATGTAATAGATTTTATAACTTAGCAAGTTAGTGATTCTATATTGGGTCATATATATTATATAATATCTCTCAAATACTACGTTACAAAAAAGCACACTTAATATCATTAGTGTCTACACAAATATATAAGATCAAATGACCATTAATTGATAATAAAATTGATGTTTAATTAATACTTATAAAAAGAGATCATACACTATTAATTTTAATATAAGTTGAAAATTAGTGAGAGAGTATTACAAGATATTATATATACATACAAATATAAAGATGAACATCTTAAAAGACTAATTAATTACGGTATGATTAAAAAAAATTAATAAGAATAATACCTTTAAATTTATAATAATAAAACTAGCACTTTAATAATATTGAAAGTTAATTATTGAACTGGTTTAAATTACCATAAATTAATTTAAATAATATTCAATTAAACATATGTTTAAAAAAATGATGTAAAAGTTATTTTTAATTATAAAAATATATGATTTAAATATAAAGTTATTATTTTTATTATTATAAATTTTAAAAGTGTTAAAATTATATTTCACTAGAGATGATCACATTTTTCTGATAGAGACCAGTTCTTTAAATCTTCGTGGTGAAGTTATTTCAAAGAAGTTATCATACGCCAAAAAATGAGTTCATTAATGAAGATTTTTTTTTAAGGATTCTAAATTTTTTTTTATTAATAAAAAATTATATACCAATAAAATTCAGATTTGAATTTAAAATAATACTATAACATCTCAAAACTAAAAGTCGGGTTAACCCATTTTTAACAAATGTCAAATAAAGTCAAATTTTAAACAGAAATTACAAATTGTGAGCATAAGGTGATGTTTGGTTAGATGTAATAGAATAAGTAATGTAATTGATTCTACACATTACAATGTTTGGTTGAACTAAACACATGTAATTTAATGTAATCAATTACATGTAGAGAAAGAAAAGTGATTACATATGCTGAATCAAGAAATCAGTATTACATTACATGTTTTTGTTCTTGAAACAACGCGTTTCCTTGTTCTTGCTCAGCCGTTGCGTCCCGTTCCTACGCTGGCGTCATCGTCCAGCCATCGTGCACCAACCATAGCGAACGTCGTCCAGCTCGCGTCCCTCCCTGCGATTTTGGTTCTCATCTTTTTTTTTTTTTAATTTTATTTTTTTTTAAATTGTATTTTTTTTTCTTGAAATTGCATTTTTTTTTTGCTGAAATTGTATTTTTTTTATTAATTATTGTTATGAATTGACTGAAATTGTGATTTTTTTGCTGAAATTTATGTGATTAATTAAAATTTATTAATTGTTATTATGAATTGTTGAAATTATATATGTTAATTTTTTTTGTTATAATTAATTTTTTTTTGCTGAATTTAAAATAATTATATAATTTTTTTTTCTATTTCATTACATTACAATGGTCAAACCAAACACTATAATACTAATTCCTTTTTTGATTACAGTGACTAAACCAAACACTGTAATAGTAATACTGATTTTTTTACATTATATTCCATTATGATTATAATTATGATTACATTCAGTGAACCAAACGTATCCTAAAGATCTTTTTCGAATACAAATGTTTTTACATTTACAAAGACTTTTAAAACACAACAAAATTGAGTCTCAACATCTGGTACACTCAAATCAAAACTACCGAATAAAATTATTACATGTGTAATTGGTGTAACTAAACATAATGAACAGCCATAAAATGTTAATTATAACTACTATATAAAACTCAAATAAATACTAGTTTTCAATATACTGAAAATGATGTAGGGGAAGTAATTAATACAAAAATCAGAATAAATTAGAAAGGAGCTCGTTGGCTCAATTTTATTAAAGGAAAACTGGTACCAACTAAAGCGTCAAAGAAGCAAAACTCAAAAAAATCATAAAATCATTCAGTGACTCACACTTTTCCTTACCTTCGTTATATGCTAAGGTTTCTTGTTCAAAACGTGAACCAACGCAACTAATAAGCTTGCGTTTTGAACAACGGCTTAATAAGTCTACTCATTTTTAACGACAAAACTTTAAACAACAATAATGCAAACGTGGAAACGACAATGCAAATAAAACTAAAATAAAGCTGAATTTTTAAATAATATTAGCTCTTGCATTAGAAAAAAAATGAAATAATAGTAATGTTAAACTAAAACTTTATGAAATGGGCAAAAAATAATAATCTGGGTATACATGTATTTTTCACTTCCTAAACATCAGGAAAAATGTTCATTCCAAGTAACCAAAAACATGCATAACACATCGTACAATAAAATACATATGTATTAATTATATAAATTTTATATAATATATAAGTAATATAAGCCACAAATTCATAAAAAATTAATTTTCAAAAATTATTAAAATTTTATATTACTTATAAAATTTATACTAATATTATTATTTATGAATATGAAATATTCATTCTTTTTTAATATGTCAAACCTTCAATTATACTAATATTATATGTATTGGTAATGTTGCTGGCATGTATATGATCAGTTCATAATCCAGTAGTGAAAGGTAGTGAGATCATTAGTGCAAGTGTTCAGAAACAGGGGTGGAGCCCAAAAAATATATTAGGAGGTTGAATTTTTTTTTTTTTATATAAAGTAAAAAATTAGTAAAAATTATAGTAAATTATACTCAATTTAATACTTAATTTTTTATGTTATATTATAATAGAGATATAGAGTAAGCATTAAAAATATATAGAATTAACGCATTATAATTTACTTATAAATAAAATTAAACAAACATATAATAAGTTAATAAATATTAGTATCATTCATGAATAAAATAAATTTATTAACTAAAAAATTTAGGCAAATACATATATGATTTAAAATTTGATTTAGAATGTAAAAAGTAAATATGATTTAAAATTTTAAATTATATTTAAAAATATATGTTTATAAACATTAAACAATAGAAAATTGACTAATAATAATAAAAATAATAAAATTTTAAATAAATTTTAAAAGATTATTAACCTAAAATTTCAAATAATATAATATTATATACAGTTAAAATTTGGGTTATAATAAAATATAATAAGCATAAATTTAAAAATTTTAATATGAAGTTTATCATATATTTATTTTTATAATATATTGAACTTAAATTTAAATATTTAATTTTTTTTTTGAATTATCGAATTTTTACATAATATATGACTACAATTTTATTTCTGTTATTAATAGTTACCAATTACATTAAATATATATATATATATATTGAACCACTTTATTTATAATTTATATCATTTTAATTCATGTATTTTTTAAATATTGTTAATATATATTAAAATATTTATTTAAGAATTATACATAATATATTATTACAAATAAAATATTTATTTAATTTTAAAAATATAAATATAATTAATTTTTTGTAAAATAAATTAATTGGAGCTACAGTCCCGCCCAACCGAAGACGCTCCGCCCCTGTTCAGAAAGCTAATCATTGGTCGCTGAGTGCAAGCAAAGCTCCACTGAAAATGACACGCGGCTCTGCACATCAGCATTATCTTACTTACAAAAAGGACCCTCGATCCTGTACTTCTGTCGAAAAAGAATAATTTAATTTTCTACTTAATTTTTATACCATTTAAATTATTTTATTATAACAAAAAAAAAATTTTTAAAATCATTTTCTTAAAAAAAAATAAAAGTACAAGTACTCTTTTTTTAAAAAAATTATAAAAAATACTTCTGATCAATGTAATTACCGTATGAAATTTTTATGTAAATATAAATTTTAAAATATTATATAAAATATTGTATGAAATTTTTCATAAGACCTAGTACTATCTTGTTAAAAAGAATTATTATTATAGTTAAGAAAATAATAAAAAATTAAAAAGAATTACTACTATAGTTAAGAAAATAATAAAAAATTAATATAAAACATGTAAAATGAATTCTCAAAAATTAAAATAAAATGTTACAAAAAATAAACTATTTTTGTAAGATATAACGTAGATATGTAAATCTTACATAATAAAAAATGACTAATAATATTATTCTTAAAAAAGATTAAAGTAATACAAAATATAAAAAAGTGACTAAAATATCTTTTTTATAAATTAAAAGAAAAAGATCATTAAAATCTCATGCTATATTCTCAAAATCCTACATTGTTTATTAAAAAATGCGTTCACAAGCTAATCCTATTGATTAACATGCTAATATTAATGATGTTAAATTGGATTGACATTTAATTCGAATTTAATTACATGATATAATATTTTTTATATATAGATTTTTATTTTTAATTTATTAGAAAAAAATAATAAATTATTTTTCTTATAACATAAATAAAAAATATTTTTAATATTATAAGAAAATAAATTTATGTTTATTTTATTTTATTTTATTGATATAGATTAAAAATAAAATTAATTAAATAATTAATATATTTATGAACTAACAGGTATATTAGTCAAACCGATGATGTTTGTTAAAAATTAATTATTTTATGACAAAATTTTAATTAATATATTTCTATTCAGAGTTTAATGAGGATCGTTAAAAAGCCGAAATCTGTACAGTTAATTAATGTTGGAATTTTTTGATAATAAAATGGTCAAAGATATTGAAGACCTAAGGCCCACGAAAAAGGGCCCCATAGGCTCATATGGTTTCAGACAAAAAAGCTTTTCTTCAGTAGCATCTTTTATCGTATCATTAAAGAAATAAATAATAACTTGACTTTCATGAAAAAGCAAAGAAATACATTATTGCTTTCACTTTAGGTAATTACATTACATTCTACTATTATATATTATCTCTCCTCACAAATTACATATCACAGACTAACATCTGTTGGTGTGTGTGTATATATCTCTCTCTCTCAAAGATCTGAAGGTACAAATTGCCCTTTCTTCTAGCTACTATAGCAGCTAGCTTTTGTGTAGCTGATCATCAACAGGCTTAATTATCATTATTATTTTATAAAATATTTTATTGATGGATCACCAAAACCCTAGTTCATCATCTGGAGTTGACAGAAAAACAATTGAGAAAAATAGAAGAAATCAAATGAAGAGTCTTTATTCAAAGCTCAATTCCCTTGTACCTCATCAGAATAATTCAAGCAGGGTACGAACTTGATATTTTTCTCTTATATTCCCATCCTCTATGTATCTTTGCTCTCTTTATATTCTCTCTTTCTCTATGTCATGCTAAGAAGAGTAAATTTTTAGATACGTATCTAGTATCAAATACGCCCAATTTTCTAAATTTTTTTGTAAACTCACTCCAAATAAGACCATCTGAGTGCTCAAACTCGTGTGTGTTAGTGATATTTAGTGTTTACACTGGTACATGTAAAGTACTTTTGTTCTTAAGTTTATATATGATTTATTTATTAATTATTATGGGATTTTATAATTAATTATTATTGCAGGAAGCTACATCGGTGGCAGATCAACTTGATGAAGCAGCAAATTACATAAAAAAGTTGCAGATCAACTTGGAGAAAATGAAGGAGAAGAAAAACAAATTAATGGGAATTATTGATACTGAAAAGAATAATACTATTAATACTGTTGTACCAGCAAAGATGGAGATTAATGAAATGGGTTCATCTCTACAAGTGGTTTTGATAACTGGGTTGGATTTTAAATTTATGTTTGAAGAAACTATTAAGGTGATTCTTGAAGAAGGAGCTGATATTGTTAATGCCAGCTTTTCAGTTCATCAAGATACTGTTTTCCACACAATACATGCTATGGTAAGCAAAAAATTAAGATACTTGTGTGTGTGTGTGTGTATTATTAATTAATTATTACAAAAAACAGGAAAAAACATATATATCTTCTTGTATTATAAATGGATATGTAGGTTGGAGAATCTGCAATTGGTGCTACTAGAGCTTCAAAGATATCTGAAAGGCTAAATAAATTTGTTGATGGATCTGCATATGACTGTGATCAATATTGATCACGAAGGCTTATTGTGTTGATCAGCTTGTCTGTGAATTACCTTGTAAGTGTTTTTGGTACCTTACATTAGAAAACGAATAATTAATCGTATATTCTTAAAGTCCTTTAATAATTAGGTTTACAGTTAATAGTTATACCTTAATGTGTTTTTCATATATAATCTGCAGTACTTTATTATATACCACGTTAAAAATAAATGCTAATTAATGTTATAATGAAGTGTTGAAAAAATTGATAGAGTTTTGTGGCATTATGTGTAGCTATGATAATCTTAAAATAAATATTATTATTAATTCTATAATAATATATATTGACTAGCTAGGTGTGGACAAAATCGTGTGAAAAATGAATTAAGTTTGAAAGTCGTTAGAAAGTATAAAAGATGTATTAGTTCATCTCTCAATAGCTTAAATTTTTTAGAGAGTTAATGAGAAACACTTTAATAAAGATGTGGAACAAAGATTATGATCCAATAACATTTGACTAAGGATATGCATGTTTGATTATTACTTATTATTAATAAATTAAAAATATAAATTATTGATAATATGAATCATAATTTCTATTAATCTATTCGATTATCATTCTATAAGGAGTACAAATATACAAAATTTTAATCCTTCAAAAGTAGGAATAACTGATCTATTCATATAGTGAAGAATACAAACTATTTTTATAGAGCGAATAGGCATTGAATTCTAAATCTTAGCCTTACAAACTGCAAATTAAGGAACAAAGGAATTGAAATATCTATTCCATATTTATGATTCTATTTCCTGAACATACTCTAAAAGAGTTACCATCGTCCTACGCTAGACATAAACTACATGTGATGTAAATGTATTAAAACTAAAATTGCTAGGTGTTCTTGATGATATTTATCTAAGATGATTTAGATTGTGTCTGTAACTAATTATTAATTAGTTTCTAGTGAAGATGGCTATTGTGATCGATGTTGCAAAACACAAAGATTTGGATGTGGGATAAATTGCCTACTGAAATGGAATACTACGTACAGATCGATTTTGTTTGAAGTAATGGAGAACAGATCAGGTTATTCGATCCTAATTTGTTGCTTTCAAATTCGATCCTTAATAATTGTATTACAAATATGCTTAATTAATCTTATATATATATATATATATATATGCAGCTGCAACTGCATGCACATTTGCCCTAATAAGTAAAGGTGGTGCTATAAGACATTGAGGAGGTCTCCTATATAGCCGCCAAATGAAAATTATACTTTTCTTCTTAATTTTATTATGTTTTCCTCTTAGTTTCCACATTCCACCCTCCCCACTTGGTATGTTATAGGTAAGACATACTAAGTTGATCACTATGATCCAATTTGGGTTCTTAGCTTTTCCTCTCAAATGAATTTCTTCTTTAAGCCTTTTTTGGAAAATCATGTTAATTAGTCATATTTGTGTCGTGTTAACATATCAGTGGACATATAAAAATATTTACTTTAATTTTTTCGTATTATTTATTTATAATGATAAGAAATATCGAATGTGAAAAAGTTATTGATTAATTATGATTAAATTTCTTATCCATGTGCGTTGTATCAAAGATTGTCACCCTTAGTCCTAGTAGTCTTGATATTATATGAAAATATGCACGTGAATCCTTTAATTTGTAATAGGATACTTCTAGTCTTGAAATTTATGAAATTTATGACTTTTAGTGTAAAAAGTGCACTTTAATCCATGAGTGATGAAACTAGATACATTCTTAAAAGAAATTGTTTGCCTTACTTATGATGCAAATGAAACTCTAAATGCTCAGTTTTAGTAATTATAAGATTAAACGTACTCGCTTTTTATAATAAAATGATTGAATATAATAATTATGAGACTAAATTAATTAATTATTTTTTATAATAAAAAAACAAATGACGCATGATCCAAAAATTACAAAGCTTTGGTGTCAATACATATTAAATTTTTTCAAATGCATAAAGATAAAAAGTTGCAATGGAGATAATTGTTGCAAAAACAAATAATTGTTTATAAAATAGTAGGGTAAATTTGAAAGAATAAAAATTCACCTGTTTCTTCAAACTTATAGTAATGAAATAATAATAATAATAATAAGATAAAAAGGAAGAAAAGGCTAATTATGACATAATTAAAAAATTCATTATGACATAATTTTTTTTTTGGACAAAATAAATATGTTTTGATTCGAACATTTTACTTGATTTAAAGAGAGCCTTATACTTTAGACTAAAAAGTGAACAACTAATTATGGCATAGTTGTTAATAATGATAAATTTATTAATTTTATTATCATTATTTAAAAAAATGAAAAAAAAAAATTAAAGAAATTTTTTGAATGAGGCCCTCCTGGATCTCTAGTGTTTGAATATACGAGTACATTCAATCACTGAGTCACTGCGCTAGAAAAATTCATCCATGAAGTGGGTGCATGACTGTTTGGAACATCGTTTATATACGATTCTCTTTCGAGAATATTGTTATTTTAGGTGAGGGTATTTGAATTTTTTTATTAAATTAAATGGATGGCTAAGAGAGTTTTAAAAAGAGATACTAGAAAAGTTAATCACGAAAATCTTTGGTAATTTTTTTCTTCTTCTAGAAATGCTCTCACATTTTTTTTGTTGAAAAATTAATAAATAAATAAAAAAACATTTTAAATATATAATAATAAAAATAGCAATTTAATAAAATTGAACGATATTCAATTAGACGACATTTAATATTAAACGAGTCTAAATTTAAACGACGTTTAATTTGACAGCATTTAAAGAAAAAAAATATAACAATATTTTTTTAATTATGAAAATATATGTTTAAAGATAATGACTACTATTTTTTTTATTAAAATTTTAAGGGAGTTGTTTATATTAATTTTCTATTTTTAAGGAGATATATCTTATCTAGGTTTCATTGTCAATGACGTGAAAAGTTTTATACGAGCTCTCTCTCACAAGTCGGGACGAGCATACCATGGATTGGTTTATGTTAGAGCAAAAATGGAAACCGAATCAATAATGTTAGTTTTTAGAAAATAAGAATCAATCTGATCCAAAAAAAACCTATAAAATCAATTCCAATCAAACCATTTGGATTGGGTTGGATTGAAATTAATGAATCCAATTTTGTGTTTTAGTGATTTTTTTATTGTTGTTTCTGATGGACCACCGGGCCACCTGGATAATAACCCAAAAGTTAACGTATGGATTAAAGGTGAGCCCAATGATATAAGCACAGCGGAAAGATCGTCCCTAGTCGATGTGAGACTCCTCAATACTCCCCCTCACATTGGTGGACACCGACTGACCGTGAGGACAGCCATGTTGGCCACACCGGTGAACCCAAGTACCCGCTCTGATACCATGATGAACTACTGGGCCACCTGGATTATAACCCAAAAGCCAGCTTATGGGTTAAATGTGAGTCCAGTGATATAAGCACAGCAAAAGGATCGTCTTTGGCCGATGTGAGACTCCTCAACAGTTTCTATTATAAAAATATTTTTAAATTTATTTATTTTTAATATCTAAACAACTATTTTATTAAATTTTATGCTTTTATAATTAATTAAAATTAGTACATAAAATAATTTTGATTTTTTTAAATAATAAATAAACAAACATCAAGTACTCAATTCTAAATTCCAAATAACACATAAACTAACTTAAGTATTTACTATTTAATTTTGTATCAATTTTAAGCATAAATTGCATGTACAAACAAGCATTTAATTTAAACAATATAAATGTGATTGAATAAATAATAATATTATTTACATGTATTTATATGATATATCTAAATACAAACTACGAGTCATCTAAAAAATTTGTTTATTTATACTTGATATTAAATATTTTTGTATTATATAGTAATTTTGAGAGAAAAAACAAAAAGAGCATTAATATTATTTAATTATAATTCAACCCATTTAAATGGTAAATATATTTGTATTTATATAGACTAATATGAAAGTGTGCCTTAATCAACTATGAAAATAAGCACAATCCGTACGTTAGTACAAGTAAAACTTTAATTTATAGAATTTATGAAAGCGTAAATAATAATGTTAAATAATCTTATAAATTAAACTTTATATCAATATTCAATATTTTTAATACATACAACTCATTGGATAAATATATTAAAACAATTATTTCAAAATATAAAATACACAATATATAATAATTTTTGAAAACTATACTTTCATATACCAACCTCCAACTACAAGATTTCACTCCAACTTCTGTGGTTAAGACAAAATGAAGAGCAAATATATATATATATATATATATATATATATATATATAAAGAAAATCGGATCAGAGCTAAAAGGTTATTATCTTTATTGCTAGCCTTTTTTTCTTTGCTTCTCATGTCATTTGCAACAATTTTGTTTTCTTTTATTTCACATCACTCCTACTTCTTACAAATACAAATAATAAAATTATATATAAATGACTAATTAATTTACTAAGTACTAAGGTAATTATTTTATGGACTTGATATTTTGATAAGTTCAAATATAACTTAATAAAATCAATAATTTGAGAGAATTAGAAGGTTAATTTAATTTGTATGTATTTTTTAATTTTTTTATCTAATGAACTTATTATATTAAAATAAAATATAAAAAATATATAATATATTATATGTATGAGTTTGATCAATTATTATATATATATTTTTTGCTTCAAGAACCAATCCAATCGTATGTTAGATCTATTTTATAAAATTTAAATAAAAATTAATTCAATTGCTGTATCAAAATTATACATTATAAATTAAATTAGATTGGATCAATTTAGTTTGATTTTAGTCACCTCTACTCAAAAGCACAAATAGTTTAGTGCTCATAGTGCAAATTTTGCCGCACTTATGATAGACTATTCGTTGTAGACTTTCTCATTGTATGGATATAATTTATTACAAAAATAAATTATATATATATATATATATAACATAACATAATTTAATTTATTTTTTATTAGTATGTCATCGTATAATTATTTCATTTCACATGTTATAAACTTTAAATCAATACACATATAAATATTTGATGCATCGGGAAAAACCACTCACGCGCGAATCAATGAACGTCGAAGGGACTGGTAAGTGTAACTTTGTCTATAAAGTGATTTGTATAAATAACTTAGGTTTTAATTAAAAATTAAAATTTTTTAAAATTAGTAATAATATGATTAAAATTGTACATTTTAGTTATATCAAAATGAGATAAATTACAAAAATATTATTTTACTCTAATTCATACATGTTACACTACATAATATATAAATAATTTATTACATAATATGTAAATAATTTATATAGTATGTATACACACTCCACAAGAAATCATTTTCTCCTAAGCATATATGATCTTCAGGGGAGGGCATTTGATTTTATGTTGCTGAGCAAAAGTTGATTCAAGGCTTCAATGTCTTTTTTTTTTTTTTTTTCTTTTGCTAGGAAAGTTTGATTGATTCATATATACTAAATAACTAGCCCTTCCTAGTTTTGAAACAGTTTTAAAACTTTGAGCTCTTGCATTAAATTATGAATTTAGCACAGTTTACATATTATGAAAATATTTTACATACAATAATTTACATAGATTACATGTATGTAAACACAGTTTACATAGATTACATGTATGTAACATAATTTATATACTATGTAACACAGTTTACATACAACAGTTTACATAGATTATATGTATGTAACACAGTTTACATAAATTATATGTATGTGAATAGAGTTTACATACTATGTAACAAAGTCATTGGTACTATACAAGTATGAGTTTTCAGCTCCAATTCCATACTTCACTTTCCACATTTTTTTAATTTTTTTTCTCAATTTAATTTACTTGTCTATACTTTCTATTAGATTGCAAAACAAATCATCATAATAGTTAGAATTTAAATAAAGACCATAAACAAAAGAGAAAATACAGAAATAATAATTAATAGTACTTAGTTTATAAAGATGAAAAATGAATAATTAACAGTACTTACATAGTATGTAATATAGTTTACATACCTATATATATACTCTATTTTGCATAGTAAAAACAGAGTATAACCAATTTCTTCCCAATTGTTAATGCCTAATATGGTTTCCAGTAAAAAATTGAACGACTGTCTGTACCAAGAAGTATTCATATGATTTACAAAAGAATGATTTTTTTTTTTTCAGATTGTCAAATAAATAAATTTAAATGCTTTGGTGAAAATGAAAATGATGTCACTGATAGAAAAATTATTAACACAATTTTCAATCTATCAGTGAACGATTTTTCATAGTTTTAAGATAAAAACTCAACATTCTTTGGACAAATTATTGGTACATCATTGACTTTAAATTTTTCAAAATAATGATCATATATATTATATAACATGCAAAAAAATTGGAACTAATTGCCAGCAATGACAAAAATTGGGAAAGCAAAGAGAGAAAGAGATGAAAAATGGTGACTATATTAGAGTTTATAAAATTTTTTCAAATATGGTATACACAAAGAATTGAATTAATAAAAAAAATAAAAAAATAAATTTATTAGATTAAATTATTGTATAGTAATTTAATTAGTTATTAAAGTCAATGATTAAATTTATTGTATAGTAATTTAATTAATTATTAGTTATTAGATTAAATTTATTATCGTATAGTAATTTAATAAATTATTGCTACAACAGATCATTAGTTATTGTTTGTGAGTACAAAATAAAAAATTCTCAATTAGATCTTACAAAGTGGCCCAATATAAAGTCCAATTAGAAACTAAAATCCGCCTAAGGGCAGAACTGTAATATCAATATGTTATAAACTCTGACAAGTGCGAAGCTAGGGTTTTAATCATCGTATTAATCCCCAACAATACCTCTACAGAATCAAAGGATTTCCACTCTCGCTCTCAATTTTTAAAATTCATTCAACTCCGCTGTCAGATACCAGTATCCATGGTCGGCTTCGAAGTTGGGGCAGTTCCGTTCAACCCAGAAGGGTGGGGCCCACCGGATTCAACCATCAATGCTCCTACTGGTGGTGCCGCCAATCTTCCTCTTAATGTCCCATTTGCTCCATTCTCTCGCTCCGACAAGCTCGGGAGGATTGCTGACTGGACCCGTAACTTCAACAACCCGGCCCGGCCCAAGAACCCAGCGGATGCTGTCTTTGATTTCACCAACGACGAGTCGTTCCCTGCCACCGGTGACGACGACTCTTCGTTCCGTCTCGTTGACGGTAAACCACCGCCGCGTCCCAAGTTCGGCCCTAAATGGCGGTTTCAACAACAGAGACAACTTCCACAGCGTCGCGATGAGGAGGTCGAGGCTCGGAAGCGCGAGGCCGAGAAAGAACGAGCTCGTCGTGACCGTCTCTACAATAATAACCGTTCCAATGTGAACCAGCCTCGACGTGAGGCTGCTGTGTTCAAGTCCTCTGTTGATATTCAACCTGAGTGGAACATGCTCGATCAGATCCCATTTTCGACATTCTCAAAGCTGTCCTTTACTGTTCCTGAGCCGGAGGATATTTTACTCTGCGGTGGTCTTGAATTCTACGACAGATCGTATGATAGAATAACACCGAAGAATGAACGTAGACTTGAGCGATTCAAGAATCGTAATTTCTTCAAGGTTACTACTACTGATGACCCAGTTATTCGTCGCCTTGCAAATGAAGATAAAGCTACGGTCTTTGGCACAGATACTATTCTATCGACCCTCATGTGTGCACCCAGGTCGGTTTATTCATGGGATATTGTGGTTCAGCGTGTTGGGAACAAGTTATTTTTTGATAAGAGAGATGGGTCTCAGTTGGATTTGCTTTCTGTGCATGAGACTTCACAGGAGCCTTTGCCAGAGGCTAAGGATGATATCAACTCTGCTTATTCATTGAGTGTTGAGGCTGCTTATATTAATCAGAATTTCTCACAGCAGGTGTTGATTAGGGAAGGAAACAAGGTGACCTTTGATGAGCCAAACCCGTTTGCGAATGAGGGTGAGGATGTTGCTTCTGCAGCCTACCGATACAGGCGGTGGAAACTTGATGATGATATGTATCTTGTGGCTAGGTGCGAAGTGCAGACTGTCATGGAAGTCAATAACCAAAGATCATTCTTGACTTTGAATGCACTGAATGAATTTGATCCTAAATATTCTGGCCTCGATTGGAGGCAGAAGTTGGAGACACAAAGAGGTGCTGTTTTAGCCACAGAGCTCAAGAACAATGCAAATAAGTTGGCTAAATGGACTGCACAAGCGTTGTTGGGTGGTGCTGATATGATGAAGTTGGGATATGTTTCTAGGGTTCATCCTCGTGATCATTTTAACCATGTGATTTTGGCTGTGGTTGGGTATAAACCCCGGGAGTTTTCTGCACAAATTAACCTTAACACGGCAAACATGTGGGGGATTGTGAAGTCTATTGTGGACTTGTGCATGAAATTGAATGAGGGAAAATATGTTTTAGTAAAGGATCCACAAAAACCACAAGTTAGGATTTATGAAGTGCCTGCTGATGCTTTTGAGAATGACTATATGGAAGAACCCTTGCCGGAGGATGAACAAGTTCAGCCACCAGAGGAGAATGCTGATGCTACAAACGAGGTCGAGGATAAGCAGCTGGATGCTTAATCCTAATCCGGTAAGCTATAGATGGTATTCTTTCATTTCGTAAAGTACTGTTGTCAGTTGAGTCATGTCATGCATTTTGCTGTCAAAATAATGTTTTAGAGGATGTAATGGCTAAGTAGCATTTTGCTTTTGTTTGTTCATATATTTGAACGCTCTAAAGTAGAATATAAAATTATTGGAAGCACTGAAATTTGTGCCCTTCCCTCCTCTTTGTTTAGTAGTTTATTCTATAAAGTTTTTGCTGAGTAATTCTTAAATTTGGAAAATCATTGTTGTAATTCTATTAGAATTTTACCTTGTTTGATTATTATCATTTGAAATAGATAAGCTGCATTTATTCTAGATTTTGGAAAGCATATTCTTGCCTCAAGATGTTTTCCTTCCGGCAAGTATAAAATAAATACTCTTTTAGCATCACAAAGTAAAATCATAGTATTTATTTATAATAATCTCAATTAATTTTTAAGTAATGATGTAGCAAATAGCCTTAATTCAAAATCCATAACACCTTAACAATCATCCATAATTTGAAGTTCCAAATCATCGAAAACATGGCATGTATGAGGTCCATGACACAACTAATGAACTAGTAAAGGTGGGCATATGTATAGCAGCAGGCAACTAACATAGGTGTTACCAAAATAACTAACATAAAGCAGACACCTACAAACTAGGCAATTACTGCTATTTGATATATGAGGGTAACAAAATAAATAAGAAAAAAAAGCCAAAAAGAACCGATAAGTTGCATATGTAATAACAGTGAACTATGCAAGTCTCATGAAGAATAAGATGAGAAGAGAGAATGAGGTTAGAAGGAGTAGGTGATGGATGTTTTCTGGCTTGTTACTGGAAGACAGAAGAAAGGAGCTGCTGCCAACAAGTGAAGGATAGGGAAAGAAAAGCTGTCACCTGTTGATTGTGGAACCCTAGAGAGTGCTTATTTTTTGTGCGTTTCTATCATCTGTTTTTTTTTACTTGGTTGGTTCAAAATGGGTTTAAATTAAAACCAAATGAGACACATATAGGTTTGAAGAGTATACACTGAGGCATATGTTAGACCTCCAATTCGTTTCACTTACGCACGCAGAAAATAAGAGTTGTTGGTACCTCTCAGATAAGTAGCTATTTCCATTTCCTGTGTTGTTTTTATTTTTCAGTATTATGTTATTTTAAATATTTGTCCTAAGTGGAGTTTGTTATATTTGTTGTGGTATTGAGTCTGTTTTATTTGGATGGGTAGTGTCCACGTAGGATTCTGTTAGAGAACCTACACGGGTGTGGGAAAATATAAGGAGTGAAAGGAGAGCAAGCCAGGGTGTGTGAATTGTATGGAAGTTTTTCCTTGGGAGAGAACAAGCCTCTCAAATAGCTTGTAATCTGTTCTTTGAGTTTTTCTTTGCTGCTGATTATTGAAGTTTAATACAATATTCCTATTAATATATTTTCTGATTCTTATTTCTACAATATCTGAGTTCATAACAGATTTTGATATCAGAGCAGTGTGATTTTTGGGAAGAAATGGCAAAGAATAACACCCAAAGGCTTGAGGCGTTGGAAGAGGTGATTGGGTTTATGCAAGGGGATCATAATAAGTTGGGAAGAGAGGTAGGAGGATTGAGGGAAGACATACATACCTTGGCACAACAAATGACCCAGCGTTTTGAACAGATATTAAAGATACATGAGGAGAGACATCGGCAATCAATTCTCACGTCCGAGAGAGCGAAAGAAGTACAGGAAGGGACCCCAACTTCTAATTTTCATCACAGTTCGACACCAGGAAACAGTGATTTGAACGGGAATTTGAATCTAAGACATGATTTCCGATTTTGGAAGCTGGACATGCCATTGTTTGACGGCCACAACCCAGATGGTTGGATACTGAGGGCTGAAAGATACTTCAATTTCCACCGAATGAGCAATGAAGAAAAGTTGGAGTCGACCATAGTGAGCTTCGAAGGTGACGTTCTGCTCTGGTTCCAATGGGAAAATAAGAAGAAGCAATTTGCGAGCTGGGAGGAGATGAAGCTTATGATATTACGGCAGTTTCGCACCACCCAAAACGGGACATTATACGAGCAGTGGATGGCGTTGGTGCAAGAGGGAACGGTTAGGGATTACCGGAGGAAATTTATTGAGTATTCGGCGCCGTTGGAGAATATTACAGAGGATATAGCCTTGGGCAATTTCATAAATAGGCTGAAGATGGAGATTAAGGCTGAGCTGAGAATTTTAGGCCCTAACAGCTTGGGCCGAGCCATGGACCTGGCCCAGATGATAGAGGAGAAGCTGAATTTAACCCAGAACATGAGAAATTACTCGAGAAACAATGGCTATCGGGCATTTCCTAGCTCGCGATTTTCAGCCACACCCACTATGAACCACCATTCATTCTCAGACCACAATGCTATTCCGGCAGCCCCAAAAATAGAGATTCGCCGACTAAGTGACTTTGAGCTGCAAAAGAGAAGAGAGAAGGGATTGTGTTATAGGTGTGATGAAAAATGGGTTCCTGGGCATCTCTGCAAGAAGGAGCTGAGCGTCCTAATTACCCACGATGAGGAGGCTAAAAATGAAGAAGAAGAGCCAACGATCAATGATGAGACAGAATTGGTGGTAGCTGAATTAGACAAGGAAGTGGAGATTTCGTTGAACTCTGTGGCGGGATTGACTACCCCAAAAACGATGAAATTACTTGGGTTCATAGGCGAACAAGAAGTTATGGTGTTAATTGACCCTGGAGCAACACATAATTTCCTATCCTCAAGTCTGGTTAAGCAGCTCGAAATTCCAATAACAAGGACGGGCAGTTATGGGGTTCTACTGGGTGCTGGAGGCACAATAAAAGGGGAAGGGATCTGTAGGGGAGTCAATTTGCAGTTACAAGGAATTTCCATTTTGGAGGATTTCTTACCACTGGAACTTAGCAGCTCTGATGTTATTCTGGGGATACAATGGTTGGAGACTTTGGGCACTACTCAGGTGAATTGGAAGTTACAAACCAGGAAATTCACTATGGGTAATCAGTCAGTAATGCTCAAAGGCGATCCCTCATTACGAAGGTCTAAAGTTTCATTGAAAACCATGATGAGAGCCCTGAGGCAGGAAGGGTTGGGGGTGATAATTGAAATGAATCTGCTGGAAACAGGACAGGAAGAAGAAGAGGGAAATTTGGGATCACTAGGACTTGTTTTACGAGAATACAATACAGTTTTTGAAATGCTGAAAGGATTGCCACCAAAGAGGGAAAAAGAACACTCGATCATCCTTAAAGAAGGAACTGAACCTGTAAGCGTAAGGCCATACCGCTACCCCCAAATTCAAAAAGATGAGATTGAAAGGCTGATTAAGGACATGCTAAAAGCTGGAATTATTCAAACCAGCACCAGCCCATTTTCAAGTCCCGTGCTCCTGGTTAAAAAGAAAGATGGCTTTTGGAGGTTCTGTGTGGACTATAGGGCACTCAACAAGGCCATTGTTCTCGACAAATACCCCATCCCGATGATAGATGAATTATTGGATGAACTTCATAATGCTCAAGTGTTTTCAAAATTGGATTTGAAGTCTGGATACCACCAGATTCGAGTCAGGGAAGAAGATAGGTCCAAGACTGCTTTTAGGACACACGATGGACATTACGAGTTTCTAGTAATGCCATTTGGCCTTACAAACTCTCTTGCCACATTTCAGTCTCTCATGAATGAGGTATTTCGACCCTATCTAAGAAAATTTGTGCTAGTTTTCTTTAATGACATTTTAATTTACAGCGTTGATGAGGCATCTCACAAAAGGCATTTGGAAATAGTGCTCGGGTTGTTGAGACAACACAGATTGTATGCTAACTGGAAGAAATGTGAGTTTGGCAAGAGACAAGTAGCTTATTTGGGGCACATAATCTCAGGAAAGGGAGTTGCTGCTGATCCCAGTAAAATCCAAGTTATGCAAGCTTGGCCACAACCCAAAACCTTAAGAGAATTGAGGGGTTTCTTAGGGCTCACTGGGTACTACAGGAAATTTGTGTTTGGTTATGCTCAAATAGCTTGGCCACTGACTGAGCAGCTTAAGAAGGATAGTTTTCATTGGAATTCGGAAGCCAACCAAGCTTTTGAGGCACTTAAGGCAGCCATGATAGCGGTTCCAGTTTTAGCTATGCCAGATTTCTCCAAGGTGTTTGTAGTAGAGACCGATACCTCGGGTTATGGTTTGGGAGCTGTACTTTTGCAAGAAAATAGACCTGTAGCATTTTACAGCCACACCTTGGGTCCTCGTGCTAGACTTAAGTCCATCTATGAAAAGAAGTTGATGGCCATTGTCTTTTCTGTGAACAAATGGAGACCCTATTTGCTAGGAAGGCATTTTATTGTGAAGACTGATCAGTAGAGTCTCAAGTTTTTACTAGAACAGCGGATCATTAATGTGGATTATCAAAAATGGGTGGCCAAATTGATGGGTTACAGTTTTGACATCCATTACCGTACAGGAGCAAGCAACAAAGTCGCCGATGCCTTGTCGCGACTGCCTGAACCGGTGGAATGTGCGGAGATTCAGATACCACAATGGCGGCATTGGGCGGATTTGCAAGAGGAGATAGAAAAAAATGAGTCTCTACAAAAGCTCAAGCAAACCATTATTGATGGGTTACCTTCCCCAGCTGGGTTTCAGGTGTGCAACGACACCTTGTTCTACAAAGGGCGCTTGGTGATACCAAAAGATTCAAAGTTGTTGTTTGAACTCTTGAAAGAGTTTCATACTACTCCAATGGGTGGTCACTCGGGTGAGACTAAAACGTATAAGAGGATGACTTCTGAATTATTCTGGGAAGGTATGCACAAGGATGTGGTGAAGTTTGTCCAAGAGTGTGGGGTGTGTTAACAAAATAAATATCAAGCCACTTCTCCTGTTGGCCTATTGCACCCTATACAAATTCCTGACAAGATCTGGGAGGATGTAACTATGGATTTCATTGAGGGGTTACCTCGGTCTGAAGGAATTGATTCTATATTGGTGGTGGTAGATAAGCTTAGCAAGTATGCCCATTTTGTGGGACTTAAGCATCCCTACACAGCCTCCAGTGTGGCAACAATCTATGTGAAGGAGGTGGCTAAGCTATATGGATTTCCTCAATTCATTATAACTGACAGGGATAGGATTTTCTTGAGTCAGTTTTGGAAGGAAATATTCAAGTTCTAAGGGACCATTCTTAAGCGTAGTACTGCTTACCATCCTCAAAGTGATGGTCAATCTGAGGTTGTTAACAGGTGTTTTGAGACTTACTTAAGGTGTTTGCCTCCGAAAAGCCTCGCACTTGGGCCAAATGGCTTCCTTGGGCGGAGTATTGGTATAATACTTCCTATCATAGTTCTATTGGTACCACTCCATTCAAAGTGGTGTATGGAAGAGATCCCCCACAATTGATCAGATATTCCAAACAGTCCTCCAGTGTTTCTGAAGTGGATTTGTTGTTGCAAGATAGGGACGCCATATTAGATGACTTAAAAATGCATCTAATTCGAGCTCAACAGAAAATGAAGACTTATGCGGACTCCAAAAGACAACAAGGAACCTTTGAAGTGGGAGATTTAGTGTTCCTTAAACTCAGATCTTATAGACAGCAATCGTTGGCCAAGCGGAAGTTTGAGAAATTAGCTGCTCGTTTTTATGGCCCATTTAAGGTTATCCAACGAATTGGGCAAGTGGCCTACAAACTCGAGCTACCCCAAACAGCATCTATCCATCCTGTGTTTCATATTTCTCAATTGCGCAAAGCAAAGGGTTAAGCATATTCTTCTCCGGTGTTACCTACACAACTTACACCAGAGTTGGAATTGTTGGTGGAACTAGAAACTGTGTTGGGAATACGCCCTAAACTTTAAGGTCTGAACAATGAAGTGGAGATGCTCATCAAGTGGAAGGACCTTCCTAAATTTGAGGCTACATGGGAGGATTTTTATACAATACAGGAGCAATTTCCTGCTTTTCACCTTGGGGACAAGGTGAGAGTTTGGGAGGGGGGTAATGTTAGACCTCCAATTCGTTTCACTTACGCACGCAGAAAATAAGAGTTGTTGGTACCTCTCAGATAAGTAGCTATTTCCATTTCCTGTGTTGTTTTTATTTTTCAGTAATATGTTATTTTAAATATTTGTCCTAAGTGGAGTTTGTTATATTTGTTGTGGTACTGAGTCTGTTTTATTTGGATGGGTAGTGTCCACGTAGGATTCTGTTAGAGAACCTACACGGGTGTGGGAAAATATAAGGAGTGAAAGGAGAGCAAGTCAGGGTGTGTGAATTGTATGGAAGTTTTTCCTTGGGAGAGAACAAGCCTCTCGAATAGCTTGTAATCTGTTCTTTGAGTTTTTCTTTGCTGCTGATTATTGAAGTTTAATACAATATTCCTATTAATATATTTTCTGATTCTTATTTCTACAATATCTGAGTTCATAACAGCATATCAGTGATATCACTCAGCCACTTTTGACAAAGAGAGGCTTAAGCTACAAAATCACCAAATAGGCTAGCTTTGAGGTGATGTAACTGGAAAAAGAATTTCAGTGCGCACCTTGAGTCTATGCCTTTAACGTTTTTAATATCTTGGTTGAAAAACATCTTGGTTTTGTACATTAGTTGGTTGACAAATTACTTTCTATTGGATTGCATTGCTGAAGGATAACAATTAGATTTGGAATTATGTTATGTTTTTTCCTGTCCTCATGTTCGTGTAGCAGTTTCTTTAAAGGTATCCTTGGTTTGGAGAAACATGGATAGAATTATACCTGTTAGATTGTCATCACTTGTTTTTTGTCTTATCATTATGCAAATGATGAAAGAGTTGGTGTTCTATTGATATATTTAGAGACTGGGGATGGTTAAGTACAATGGCCTTACTGAATATATGGATTGGTAACTGCAGGGCTGCATGCCTAGGTCAAATACATGCCCGATTCCGGAGGAGGAAAAAAAATCAAGAGCATGGCCGCAACAAATAGATACGAGCAGATTCACAAGATTAAATTGGAGAGCAAAGCTAGTTCTGCAATATTGGCATGTGGAAATTGTTTGCACATTAAAAGCTCATCTTTCACAAAACTTGCTGCACATTAAAAGCTTATCTTTCATAAAACTTGCTGCACATTAGCCATGTGGATGGATTTTCTGCCCTTGATTTTTTATTAACCATCGTTTGTCATGATTTGTTTAATTATTGATTGAGATTTTATGGTGGGAATTAATTTTGCTTATCTTGTCTGTTACTCTTTATAGACTAATGAATCAAATGAGATGGTGTTTACTAATACTGGCCTCATCACTGATCGGTTTGTTTTACCTTTGTGTTTTGTCACGTTGATGCCTAGCCCTTTGCTAACGTAAGAGTATTTAACTAGTTGCAGCTCTTTCAAAGCGTAGCAACATCTTGAAAACTTTGAAGAAATAGTCCATGGATTTTTATTGACAAACCATAATTGTAACCTTCTGTGATTTGCTTATGAGTGAATGATTTCTAAGTTACTCTAGTGGTCTTATACACTCCTCAACTTGTGGCATGTTTTAATTTAATGTGTAATTTTTTGTCTTTTATTAATAATAGTTCAAATTATGCTTGATGAACCAAGTGGGTACCAACTTAGTTACATGTACGAAACTCATATATGAGTTTGTTTGAGGAAGTGAAACAACCTTAAATGTGCCCAAAGACCTCTTGACTACTAGCTCTTGGTGCTAGCTTACAATAATATCCTTCTAATAGCTGATGAATTTAGAGATAATAAGCATCGACTCTCCTTCTCTCAAGGAATTTCATGTTAAAAAAAAAAATTACACTACGAAAAAATTGTAGCATCTTGTCTTATACATGGGTTAGTTCAGTGCTATGAAAGCTGCCTAAAAAGATTTAATATCGTGTGTTAAAGATCTCAAAAATTACTTTCCTATTATAACTCTTTCTTTTCTTTATGATTTAATAATTTTATGATTTAAAGATCTCAAAAATTACTTTGTTTATGATCTCAATAAGTTAATAATTAAGATGCGATTGATATGGAGTACTCAAAGTTAATGAATAACTTATCGTACGATGTTAAGACGTTGAATTCTAACTTGCAAATTATTAGTTCTCGAATCCACCAAGTTCGATGTATATAATATTTGGACATTTCTTACTGGCAAATGAGATTATACTTTTAAGTTGGTGTGCTTTCACCCCACAACTCTTATGGAACATCTTGACTCCACTAAGTAGCCATTAAAACCATCTATTTAGCCGACAAATATTGACTCCAATGTATTTTTTGAACTCCACTACATGAATCATTAATATATATATATATATATATATATATATATATATATATATATATATATATATATATATATATATATATATTAAAAGTATATAAATTTATATTTATTTTTACATTCATATTAATTATATCATGGCATATAATAAAATTATTTAAAAAAAGCATTCTTTATTAAACAAAATAAATCATAAGTGAGCATCGAAGACTTTAAAACAAAGTTTTGTGATAAACAATTATGCATTAACATAAACATGTACAAACATTTACAGTTTTTATGTTACAACTATAAAGGAATTGATAATTATAAAACAAAGTTTAAAGAGCTTGCTCGCAGACTAGATATTTAGTGTATTTTTGTGAAAGTAGGAGTCACGTGATCAACACATGTCCAAAATATGGCTGAAATTGCCGAATTTTGCAAGAAAAATGGTTTTTAAACTTCAAAAAATTTATAGATTAACTTTTGCTTTGAAATCGTCCAATAAAATCTACAAAGAATTATTGGCAATTCAGGAAATAAACAACGCTGAAAATTATCTAAACTTTGTAGAAGTCACAATAATCTTATTTCGGATCATTTTAAAATAATTCCATGGATTTTTTTTTAAAAAATTTTCATTGGATTAATTAATTCGTTGTTATTTTTCATGAATAAAATTTATTTTTAGTTCACATATATTTAGATATAGTAAGACAATTTTTTCAATTAAATTTAATTTAGGGTAGGGTGACTTGGACATGTTTGATTATGCTACACATTTTTTTTTTCTTAAATTTAAATATAGATCTTTTATTTTTTCATCAAATTTTTATTGATATTCAAATATTAAAGATTTTTAACACTGTAGAAGATATTAAAATTGGTTATTCTTTCTTTGGTAATAAAAATTTTATTAATTTTTTTTATCACGTGTTATACTATAAAATATTTATGTCCATTAATATTTATTATAAGATAATTTCCTGATAATGTATAGTATGACTTTCAGTAAATAGTAATATTATATGTTTTTTAAGTTTCACTTAACAGATGTTTTCCGTAATATTATATTTCTGAGTTCAAATAATTGTATTTTAAAACAACGACAATTTTTTTTATATTTTATTTTGTTTGACGTCTATTTCATTTACTCAAGGGATGAATTCCCCTGATATGTTTACAAGAGCATTAAAATAGTTTTTGCTAAAATTTACAAAAAGCATTTTAAATTTTAAATTCCCTCTGATTTTTAAGCTAAAATATCTCTCTCTGACTTTGCCAATAAAAAATATCTAATTTGATTACCTAAATAAAATTTGTTTCTAGATTTTCAAACACTGTAGTTTCTTTCTGAAATGCAAAAACTAGGTTTTTAGAAGGTAACAACACTCTCTAAAGGCGCGTGAGAGATTCTCTAAGAAGAGAATCAAAATGTTTTAAGTGCCCACCAAAACATTTCTTACCAAAACTAAAGAAAATAACAGAGTGCCCTTTCTTCTCAGTTCTCATCTCCTTAGACTTTCTCTCCTTCATTCTGTTTTTTCTTCAACTTTCTCTTCCTCTTGTCTCTGTTACCAATCAGACACATCAATGGAAATCTCTACGAAACACCAAGAAAACCTAAACCCATCTTATCTTCCATCCCCAAACTGCTACAGCTCCAACAGTAGTTCCAGTAGCAACAGCAATGGAGTCCAAGTCCAAGCTCTACCCTCTCCACAAGCTCAACCTCCAAAACCCATCACCAGATCCGAACCCGCCAATCCTTACCCAACCACTTTCGTTCAAGCCGACACATCTTCCTTCAAACAAGTAGTCCAAATGCTTACTGGTTCCTCCGAAACCGCCAAGCAAGTCTCCTCAAAACCCACATCAAACACCATCAACTCCGACTCACCTTCCAAAACTCACATCCCACCCATAAAATCCACGCCCAAGAAACAACAATCTGGGTTCAAGCTCTATGAGCGAAGGAACTCCCTAAAAAACTTCAAGATCAACCCATTAATCCCTGTTTTTGCTTCAAACAACTCTGGGTTTTCACCTAGAAAGCCTGAGATCCTCTCTCCGAGTATACTTGATTTCCCTTCTCTTGCTCTTAGTCCTGTTACGCCCCTTATACCTGACCCGTTTAACCGTTCTGGGTCGGCGAGTTTTGCTTATTACAACAATGGGAGTTCTAATTTAAACAAAGAGGCTGAAGAGAGAGCTATTAAAGATAAGGGTTTTTACCTACACCCTTCACCTTCCACTACACCTAGAGACCCAGAGCCTCGACTCTTGCCTTTGTTCCCAACAACGTCGCCTAGAGCTTCTTCAGGTTCTGCTTCGTCTACTTGAATTAATAAATATTAATTTTTAATTCTGTTGTAAGATTTTAATATATTGTTGTTGGCAATGTCCTTGTTGCTAATAACAAGGAAGATTATTTGTAATAGGATATTGCAGAGAATGAATTGTAAAATTTTATGCATGCTTACTTTTTTTTCTTTCTAATTTCCTTTTTGGTTTATCAGCTTTTCTGTGTTTGGTTGCTGAGAAAATTGATGGGAAAAAAGGGTAAGGATCATTGAATTGACTCTGTTTGATTTGTTTCTCACAGATATTTGAGCAACCGTGTAATTTTCATAATCACTGGGTTCAGGAAGAAAGAATGATCATCTAAGGTTTAATTGAGTAGGATTTGGAGCTCACCTTAAAAATAGAAATTTTATATGAGTTGAGTATATTTATCTTTTTTCCATGCTCTGTTTTTTACTTTTATCAGTATGGTTTTGGTTTTTCTTACTCCATGATGTTTCAGTAATAAAATAATAACTGAGATTGTTGGGGTATGATACGAAAACTTCAAATGTTAAAAGGTTCTTCCATAGATCGCCATAAATTTTCTATCAAAAAAGAAAAAAAAATAGATCGCCATAAATTTGCATGGGAGAATTGACTTTACTCTTCTGATATATTCTTTCTACTTCCTATGTTTTTAATAAATGGAGGAGTTAATATTGTGCAATAAAAATATGTAAAACTGTCCCCCAAAAAAATTAATATTGGGTTGCTATTTAATTCAATTAGAACCATTTCTTCTAAGGCTTATTTATTAGGATGGTAGATCGCACAAATTATTATACTTGTTTTTGTTATAATTTTGTACTATTTTTATTAAAAAAATTACAGCATTCAACAAATCTTCATTTTTTTGTACTTTTTATTTCAATTTCTAATTGCAGTTATTTCATTAAAAAATATTATCTAATGTTGAAAAATAAATAAATACAGGACTTAATGGCACACCCAATCTGTTGGAGTGGTAACTTATTAGTACGCATTTATTAATATTTTAGTATTCATTATTCATCAAATTTTTTAGTGGTATTTAAAAGTACCTTAATTATTTTTTTTTTACTATTTTCTTCTCATTTTTCTTTTTTCTCTCTTTCTCATTTGAAATTTATGATTTAAAGTATTTAAGGTTGAGTTTTGACCTTTTAAGATTTAGGTCGTAGGTTTAATATTTAATATTTAGAGTTTAAGGTTTATGGTTTAGAGAATTAAAAAAAAGGAAAAACGGCAATAGGTAAAATAGAAAAAGATTAAATAAATAAATTTAAAAATTAAAATAATTAAATTATTTTTTATTTATTTATGCATAAAAATTATTTTGATTAAAGAGATACTTTTTTTACTAATATATCAAAGATATTATGATTTAGATGCATGTTTGCAGAAAGTTTATCAAAATTATGAAAATAATATATATTTTAAAATTTTTGTATAATTTTAAAATTATTAAAATAAATAATAGAAATTAATTAATTTTTTTATTTAATAATTATATTTGTTTCTCAAATATTCATATATTTTTACCATATTATGATTATTATTATTTTGTTAAAATCAAATAAATTTTTTAATTCATGAAATTTATATAAATTATATAAAATTAAATTAAAAGGTGAATAATAATAATAATATAAAATTATATTAAAAATAAGAATTATATTGATCAAAATAGTATGAGAGGAAATAAAAATGTAATTAAAAAAATTTATGTAATTAAATATGTACAAATATTTAATAATTTAGTTAGTTTTAATCAAATATTTACTATTAAAATAAAAGTGAAAAACTTAAAGAAAATAAAATTAATTATTTTTATATAAATATTAAGTTATATATAATACAAATAATAAGTTATATTTTTTAAATTTGATAAAATTAAAAAATTTAAATTAATATTTTATAATATATTTATATCAATATTTTTAATATTATTAAAATTTTTATCAAAATTTTTAAAAATTACTACAACTTATAGAAATATCAAAAAATTTTGACATTATTCAATATTTCTCGATTATTATGAAAAATATTTTTTAAATAACATATTGATATCGTTATGAAAATATTGGAAAATATCAAGGTATTTTCATCTATGGGCACTTTTAAGGAATTAATAAAGAATTTTGATAATAATAAGTACCAAAAAAATAATATAAAGGTAACATTTGTATTGTATTTATTTTGTATTTTTTGTATTGTATTTTAATATTAGTTGTGTTATGTTATCATAATATCATGTTAGGTGATACATAAAAAAATTTATTTTTTGTGTTGATTATTTATAGTAATAAAAAAATAATAAAATTTTTAAAAACATAAAAAAAAATTATTGATAATTTTTTTTTTATATTTTTATCTATATTATATTATATTCGTTTTATATTATTAAATTGTATTAAAAATTATCATCCGGGTCCTAAAAACATATCAACCGCTCCTTGGGCGGGTATGGTGAAGGTTGTTTTGCGGGTACGATGAACGGTATTTTTTCTTATTTATTTTTGTTTGAAACCCAGTGTTGTGAGATGAATTATTGTTTGCTCTGAGAGAAAGTGACGTATATACTTTATCTTATATTATTAGTATTTTTGATTATATTAGTTAAAAAGTACATGCGTGACAAGTGAATTATTAAATATTTTTTATTTTTACATGGACAAATAAATAAAGAGAAAAAAAATTAACTATAAAATTATTTATTATTCTAAAAATTGTTTAAACAAAAGATGCACGGTATAGTAAATAAATATGATAAATATTTTTAATTTAACTTCTTAAATTTTAAAAAAGTGCATACATTTTTCTTCTTCTTCTTAATAAGTTAAAAGATGTGAGAATGAGATATCTATTATGATGAAAATTCCTTTAGGGTATAAATTTTTTAAAAAATTACCAAAAATAATACATTTAAAATTTATAATAATAAAAAATATTATTTTCATAACATTGAATAATGTCCAATTAAATGATATTTAATATTAAATAAGTCTAAATTATCGCAGTTTAATTTAAACGACGATTAATTGGACGGTTAATAAAAAAAAATGATGTAATAATAATTTATTTAATTGTTAAATTATATAATTTAAACATAAGCGATTCTATTTTTATTATTATAAATTTTGATAAGTAATATTTTTGTTGTTTTTCTAAAAATATTTTATATTTACGATGTTTAGCTTAAATATGTTCCAAAGTTGGAGTAAATAATATAGGGTAATCAAAAATTAATTTAAATGTGACTTGGACATACGAATAGATATATATTACAACACTAATATTTAGAATACATATGTATAAAAAGTTGTAGTGACTAGGGAGAAAAAAAAAAGTTACATATAAAAAGACAAATAAGTGTATATGGGGTAGAAAAGTGGTGTGTGTTTTTGTCAATGGTAAAAGGGCGCTTTGGCCAAGCTGTCAAAAGATAGAGTCTAAGAATGGACAAGGAATCTTGAACCTTTTGGAAGTCTTCCTCGGTGTGAGAAAGATGCTAATTAAGAGATACATGCAAGAATTCTCGGTGCTTATTTTGCAAGCAATCTTTGGTAAATCTATTGTATTTATATATAGCTGATGATTTAGAGAGTCAGTCAACTATTTGATATCTGTTAACGTAAAAAAAAAAAAAAAAAAATCTTGTAGACAAAGAGAGCAAATACAAGTGATTTTTCTGATCAAAGTTGATGCAGCCGTAAGACGTCAACATAAAGTGGGGTCTTAGAGAAAGCAATAAATCCAGCGGCCTTGTAATCAAATTAGTCCAATTTTTTTTTTTAATTTTTTCTTCCTCTTTTTTGGGACTTATTAAATTTTAGAACCCACTTGTTGAATTTCACGAGTCATGGTTCTTTATTTCAATGATGCAAGGTAGTTTTTCTTTCTTTGAATCTAACGTTGTTTTAAGTATGCTTTTTGACCCATAAGAGATTGGAACTGTATTGAATGAGGACATGAGAAAATGAAAGTGGAATTTGTCAATGAATGAATTAAAGGAGATAGATAGAGGTAGTGATGAAAATGGCTAGTTATAAAACATGCATGGTCTAAGGTGGCCTGGCCTCTTTTGTAGGGGTATCAATCGTGTCGTGTTTATTCGTATTATTCATGCCGTGTTCGTTCGTATTATTCGTGTCGTGTTTTCGTGGTAGTTGACACATTAAAAAATTTATTTGAATTTTTTTTTTGTGTTAGTTATTTATAATAGTAAGAAATAACAAAACCTTTAATAACATAAAAAAATTAGTAATTAATTCTTACTAAAAAAAATTCGTGTCATGTCGTGTCGTGTCGTGTTTGGATCGTACTATTGTATCGTGTCAGAAACTGCCACCACTCTCGTGCTTGCTTTTTTTTTTTTAAAGAAAAAGAAAATAGTTAAAACTTATAATTATAAAAATAATATTATTTTATGTTTAGCTTATTTTTACTATTTAAAAAAATTAATACATTATTTTACATAAAACGTCAATCAAACTAAATTATTGTCATTACCCTTCAATATTGGACTAAGTTTAATTGGATCTCGTTTAATGTTATTAGGTGCTATTTTTATTATTAAAATTTTTTGAAGGTGTTATCTTTGTTGTATTAGTTATGTTGATTTAAATAAATATTGTTGTTTATTTTACCAAAATATTAAATATATTATTCATATAGATAAAATTTTTTATAAAATTTATAATAATTTAAAAAAAATGAAATTTTTCCACAATAATTTCTTTTATTATAACAAATAATATCAAGCATTTAAGAAAATAAAATAACCTTGTGATGGATAAATGAATAAATTATTTAACTGATTTTATTTTTAATTTTTTCAATAAAAAATATATTTATTTACGTTATAAGAAAAATAAATAAATATTTTTTTAAAAAATTAAAAATAAAATTTTAATAGATAAAATAAATTATGTTACATGATTAAATCATAAATTAATTATTGATAAAAAAAAAATATATCCAAGTTATGTGACAGATAGCAAGTCATGCTTTGAACATAAATAACCTTATTAACAAAAATAATTTTTTTTAATATTAAAAAAATATATATTTATTTACGTTTTAAGAAAATGAATAAATATTTTTTAAAAAAATTAAAAATAAAATTTTAATATATAAAGTAAATTATATTACGTAATTAAATTATAAATGAACTATTGATAAAAAAATAAATATATCCATATTGTGTGACATATAGCAAGTCATGCTTTGTTTGTATCTGAGTGTGATTTTGTGGACTTCGCACCTTACGGTTGGTGGGTCATTGAGTGGAAATTTGAAGCTTTCATTGGGCACTGTTTTGTGATATATATTCCTTTTCTTCCTTTTTTTTTTTTTCTTTTTTTTTTTCCTTCTCATTTCTTGGCTCTTACACACAAATTACCCTCCAAAAATTATATTAATATTACATATTTAAATGATAAAAGAAAAAAAATGGGTATGATTTTAACTCTTATTATTTTCTTTCCCCATTATAATATTATGTTATTAATATGGATTATTTTTCATTAAGTTCTAAAGAATAAAAAAATTAATAAGGATAGTCAAGCTAAGATTTATATAGTCCATGGTATACCGATGATTATGCCAATACAGCGCCAAGTACCTAAGTTAGTATGGAACAACTACTGAGTTAGAGATGAAAAAAAAAAAAAATACAGAATCAAACCAACTCACTCAACTCAACCTAACCTAACTCAGAAAAAATAGTTTTTAAGTTTTATTAGTTTGATTCGGTTCTTCATAATAAAAAACCGATTAATATTAAGTTGGTTTGGTTTTCATTTATTAAAATCTTGAAAAAATTGAACCAACCCATATATATTTATATTTATATTATAGATATTTATATTTTTAAATATTTATGTAATCATTACAATTTAATGTATTTAATTCATAATTGACACTTGATTTTTCTATTTTTGTAGACATGCTTGGAAAATAACATACTTCAATAAACTCAATGGCGAGTTGGCAACATCAATGGTTTCAATATAATATTTATGTTTTATTAATATATTAGAATACGGGAGCTTGTAACATGTTTGAAATTTTATTTTATTTTTATGTTTTTTCTTGGATAATTTAAGTATTTTATTCATATTCTCTATTTTGTAATATACTGTAATCTATATGTACTAGATATTTGAATTTATATGTTTTGATTTGTTATTTGTTGTTAATTAGTTATGTTTATGAGAACAATCTTTTTTATTTTCGATAACATTTTAGAAAAATTTGTCCTCTACTTTGCTAGTGAGAGATAAACAAGTTTTGTCCATTTTTATCATTACAGTTTGAATATTTAAACGAAATTCGTGCAAGCACTTCTCTACTAGGTACTCTCATTTATTTTATATTTTATTCATGTGATACACTAATTTGATATTATTTAATTATTTATCCATTATAAATTTATAATTACATTATCTTTCATATTTTTGTCGGTAGAGTTTTCATTGCATGAATAACATTGGTGAACAATATTATTGGATCTGAAAGTTAGTAAATTTTGTCAGATATGTGATTACTATTCTTTATTGCTTATTTGTCTTAATTTTAAATTTTTGTTGCACTTTGTATTTGATATGAATAATGATATTAGATAAGTGATCGACATTTATATTTTTTAATTTAGGTATTATAATAAAATTAACATTAAAAACGTTAGAAATTATATATAATACAAGAGTTTTAAAAAATTTTAATAAGCAAAATTCATTACCGAAAAAAGATAAAGAAATTTTCTTTAACCAACCCAAACCAAACCAAACCAAAAAAATTTGGTTTGGGTTGGATTGATTTTTCAAATTTTTTGATTCGGTTCGGTTATTGTTTTTAAAAAATTGGTCATATTAGGTTAGTTTTAATTTTAGTCTAAATCTAAACCAACCCATATATGTTCACCCCTATACTGAGCTGTGAAAAATCTTTCTTTATACAAGTTTGTTCACCCCTATACTGAGCTGTGAAAAATCTTTCTTTATACAAGTTTTTGGACGAAGTTTTTTAACTGAATTTTAATAGGCAAGAGGTGTAAGTACTATAAGGTGTAAAGCAATCTCGTACTGAATGAAACTCACATTCAGTAAAATGAGCAATAGCACAATAAGAGAACTACAAAAATGCAATTCTATGATAACAATTGTTATTATAGTGTACCAACAAAAATATGTGATAACAAAATGAATGATGTGGTCGGCTAGCTTATTAAGTAATGTGTTAATGTGACAGTAAGATTTGTTAGGGTACGTTTGGTTGACAGTAATTATACTTGTAATGGAATTGTTTCAAAGTATTACTGTGTTTGATTTGACTGTAATTTATAATGGAATGTAAAGGGATTACAACAGTAGCAGTAATCTTTATTACGCATGTAGCCTTCTGTAATCCTCATTATGCCTTCAACACTCTATATTTTTCTCACAATTTGTATAATCAGTTATGATTTTTTTGCTCATTCTATCTCTTTTAGTAATAAAAAAAAGTTTATTTTTTAATTTTACTTTATTTATAATTTTATAATCTTCAATTTAATATTATTATTTATTTTGATTATACTGCTTAAACAAACATGATAATAGTAATACTGTTTCCTTTACATTCAATTCCATTACGATTATCATTCCAATTACTTTTATATTCAACGAACCAAACATCACCTTAATGTTTAACAGTAGGCGGCTTGTCCACTAAGGGCATGTTTGGTTGACAGTAATTATAATCGTAATGGAATTGATTCAATGTATTATTGTGTTTGGTTTGACTGTAATCTATAATGAAATGTAAAAGAATTGCAGCAGTAGCAATAATTCTCATTACCCATGCAGCCTTCTGTAATTCTCATTACGCCTTCAACACTCTATATTTTTCTCAAAATTTGTATAATCATTTATGATTTTTTTTGCTCATTCTATCTTTTTTAGTAATAAAAAAAGTTTATTTTTTAATTTTAATTCATTTATAATTTTATAATCTTTAATTTAATATTATTATTTATGTTGATTATAATGCTTAAACAAACATCGTAATAGTAATATTGTTTTCTTTACATTTAATTTTATTATGAATTTACCATTTTTATTCTCATTATTTTTACATTCAGCGAATCAAACGTAACATAAATTAATTACTTGCTATAGTCACTTATTTGTAAAATCATTATTTTTTTCAATCTAGCAATGCGACCGTGTGTTTGTCCAGCGAGTATACCTTTTTGCCCTATCATATTCATCAATCCCCACTTCTTTTTCTCATCGCCTCCCTCACATTTTCCTTCATTTCGTTGACATTCGCTCAATTTCAGTTTGACGTCGGTGAAGACGATCAGCAAAAATCACAAGCACTACGTTCAAAAATGTTTCCACTAGTTCCTGTGATTGATAGCTTTTAGACCTTCAAGATAGTAAGAGATTGTCGGGAAGATCCAAGCATAGAAAATTTGATACAAGAGACATGTTGTTGTTTCATTGATCGCCAGAAAGTTATGGCGAGTTTCAGTTTTCAAGTGTGTGATTCTCTTATATCCATTGTCTCTCTTATTGCCCTTTTATTCCTTCATTTAAAAACAAGTTTAATTCATCTTTTTTTATATTATTTTGTTCATCTTTCGTTTTGAATTAATTTAAATTCCTTAATTAATTTATCTGAATATATGATTGAATTGATGATTTTAGTATTTTTGAATATACCTGGAACTTGCAGACTGCAACAACCACAATTCCATCAGGAAAGGCTCTCATATACTTTAGGTTGTTTTTGTCCACTGTTATGTTTTTGCTGTCTGTTTTACTCTTGTATGTGATTTTAGAGAGTAATTATTCAAGTTATAATTAAGTACTAATTAAATTCTTTCTAACAGCTTGTAAACCATGTTAATTTTTCCCTGATGTGCAATAGGTGGCAAGTGCTTCATTTGATAACTCTATCAAGTTGTGGAATGGCACTACAGGAAAATTTGAGGTTGCTTTCAGAGGCCATGTTGGCCCAATTTATCAGGTCATGTTGTTATTAATTTTATCTTTGATTATCGATTCAATTATGTGATTGGTAAATCATCATGATCTAAAGCATGGGTTAAATGGAATTGCAAATTAATATTAATGGCAAAATTGGTCCAAATCTGTTATATACATTTTTGTTAAATGTTATGTACATTTTTACAGTTGTATGTAACATGTTACATATTGCTATACTAGATGTTACATATAGATCTGTGTTGTATGTAATATACATACACCTATGCTGAATATTACATATACTTTTGTTGTTATATGTTACATGTTACATACATCTCCATTGTTGTATGTAAAATGTTACACACCTATCCAACGAGACCGTCGAAGCTCAGTAAGATCGTCGGAGCTCCGATGATGTTACCGACAGAGTCGTTAGAGCTTCGATGTATTAATTTGTTAACCTTAAAGGAAATTTTAGTAATTTGTATGATTTATATATAATTAAAACTCACAATTTTGAACATATTTTTACTAGTTTTAAAAAATGTTACCTTACAATCTAAATATAAGTTATTTAAACTCAAAACTCCTAACAACAGTAATGGTCTTATCCCTGTGGTAGCTACCAACAAATATGCTAACAATAATTAAGGACTTATGTATAAAATTTAGAAATTAAATTATATGATTTAAAAGATATTTGAATTTGATCAAAATTGAAAAACTAAAAAAATATTAAGCCTATTAAAAATAATAATTTCCTTAATATTGCAAAAGTCTTTTTATTTAAGGTGTTTAGCATAATTTTTTCCCAACATTTAAAATAAAATAAAAATGATAATATATATCATTATTTAAATACATAAGGGTATTTTTGCCTAAAGTTAATTTAGTCGTAATTTAGAATATATATATATATGTGTGTGTAGAGAGAGAGAGAGGAGAGTTTAGGAAAAACCAATTTATTTTAAATTTATGAGAAGTCACACATAAAATGGTTAATAATCATTATAAATATTCAATAATAAAATGCTTTAACGTTGCAATTATTACAAACTTATATTATTATATATTGTTATACTATTATAGCTTCATAGTTAATGTTATTAAAACTAAACAATAGCTAGTTAAGGAGGTCAACGCATGATACCATTCGCTATATAAGTTCTTGTTAGACTTACTCAAATTACTTTCGGAAGTTACTAAAACATAACTACCACAAAAATTTATAATAATAAAATTAATATATTAATAGTATTAAACGATTAATTTAAACTTATAATATTAAACATTCAACATTAAACAGATCTAAATTATAAATATTAAAAAAATAATATATTAATCAATTTTTTAATTATAAAAATATAAATTTAAACATAAGAGGTGATATTTTTATTATTACAAATTTTAATGAGTACTATTTTTATTATTTTTCTAATTATTTTTGGTTAGATTTAGCACTATTTTATGTTATCTTAACTATATATATTAGTAAAATGAACATATTTAATACGTATTATATTTTATTGTTTTATTAAATTTTTGTGTGATATTAAAATATATATTTATTAGTTTTTTTAAAATAAAATACTAAAAATTTAACGAGTAATTAATTATGAAAAAAAATCTCAATGCAACATCAAGTGAGACACAAAATTAAAGAAAATTATAGATAGTTTTAAGTTACGGATCTAATTAATCTAGAGAAGGTGAATATGTTATGTCTAATTTTAACAAATTTTAATTATGTAATTAAACACAATGGTTAAACATGTAATCACGTATAAAAATAAGGAATAACACACGAGATTTTTAAGTGAAAATAACTTAGGCCACTCCAATGACCAAAGAGGAAGACCACTAGTCTAATATATCACTGAAGTATCCACTATAAAAATCAAATGTTTAATTACAAGATCAGTTCTTAAACTACTTTTTACAGATAAAGTCCATATATAATTTACTTACGAATTATTCCTTTTACAATCTCCACAAATTAGGTGTATGGATACTGACCAATGTTTCGATCTACTTAAGTCTCACGAGATCAATCCAACATGTTAACTTTGGTAAATTTGAGTCACATGAAATATCGAGAACATTAACCTTAGTATCTGAAAAGTTAGCACAAATAACATAAGTATAAAATGTGTCATAGAGTATATTAAACAATGAGAAACTTTAACTAGCAGATTCAAAAATAATATAAAATTAAAACTAAATCAAGTAGCAAACTCTAGAGTGATCATATAAAGCTCAATATCATGAAAAATAATTAGGCATACAAATCATTCAAACACAACTATACAATATGTTTGAACATTTAAATCAAGAAGATGCTTAAGATTATAAGATGAACAGAAAAAAAATTATTTGATATCTAAAACATATGCAAATTATTAGAATGTGTGTGGTAAAAATTTTCACCCAAAAAGGTTATTTTTTAGAGTCCAATTTAACCTAAATATAAATTAAAAGTAAAGGAAAAGTATGCTTACAAAAGAATTTAGTTTTGACAATTAATTAGGAGCATTTTGGTAAAAATAACATATTGGTTGAGTTAAAAACAGGTTATTACAAAAATGAAAAACTAGCTTAATCGATCTAGCCAATCTCGATCAATCGAGAACTTACGCTCGATCAATCTAACCATATATTTTCAAATCTTAGAGCAGCTAGATCAAAGTCAATCAATGCTTGATCAATCTAACCATGTAAACAAAAATTCTTCATAGTGTACGTGCATCGAAATTCAATCGATCTAACCATAAACATAAAATTGTTCGAAGGGTATGCTCATTGTCGTGTGATGTTGTATGAATGAAACATATTTTTTTACCTGAAATATACGTATTTAGAGTTTTGTAGTTTCTTTAACTTTGATTGATTGACTTGAAAACGAGTTTAAAAATTAAATTAGAATAAATTATTTTGTCCACAAATTGCCAACATTTATAAGCCTTATAAACTTTACTTTTGATATTTTCGTGTGGCAAAATCACTCTCTCACTACATAATTGATATGAACCAGACTCCCTCCCGAAGTCGGCCCGACATGAGCCGAGAGCCGTGTCTTGAGAAGGGCCTCAAGAAGGTGCAAAATGGCATGCAACAACAAAAACAAGCATGCAAGCACCATGGAAGAGAAGGAGAAGAGTGCAAGTGACAAATTCCAAAATTTGGAGCTGCGCCGCAGCGAGGAGGTTTCTGCATTGGAGGAAGGAATTGTCACACAAGCGCGCCGCGGCATGGATTTGGTGCGCCGCGGCACAGGGTGCTCTGTTTTGGATCAAGGAACACGCGCGCGCCGCGGCACAAGAAAATGGCGCCGCAGCGAGGAGGGTTCTGTTTTGGACCGAAGGTGCATGCGCGCCGCGGCATGAAATTCCCTGCGCCGCGGCATGGCGAGGACTGGGCGAGACGTGCGCGCGCTGACATGCCAGACCTGCGCGCTGACACGGACAAGCGCGCCTGACAGCCAGACCTGCGCGCAGACCCTGAATATGCGCGCTGCGGCATGAACTTTTGTGCGCCGCGGCGAGGCCTCGAGGGTGGCAAACAGAACAGGGCGCGCCGCAGCATGAATAATTCCCCGCCGCGGCGAGGATTCAAAATGTTGTAATTTTTGGACCATTGGATCCAAACCAATGGCTAGGATTTCTTGAGACCATTTTAGGGTTTTCATTGTATCTATATATATGTAAGGCAGCTGCCATTGTAAACTATTTTTAAGGAATTAATCAAAATCATGAATTTTCATCAATGAAAAATAATTTGGAGTGATTTCAAATTGAGAGAGCACAAGTGCTTCTCTTGTTCTATCAAGAAACTTATCAAAGGAACTAGCAACCATTTGTGGCGTTTCGCCTTGTCTCGGCTCGTGGTGCGTATATCCAAGGGTGGAGGTGAGTTCTTTGCTATCATAGTCGAGTGTTCTTCGTAGAATCTGCGTGCTAAGATTGGTGTCGGGTTTCTGTCCGTATTTCTTATGGTTGCCAAGTCGCGTGATTTGGAGGTCATAGGAGTCGTAGCAAGCGGTTCGCATCAATAACACTCATAGATAAATTATCATTACATCAATTACATATTTTTAAAAATGGAACTATCTTATGATTCGATGGAATTATCTTTGTTTGAATCTTAATAAGCTCATATGCACCGAAAAAGACATAGATAAATAAACATAACTTGGCTCATAAGCCTCATTTTTTATTAGTTTAGTGTACACAATAATGTGAACAAAATGTAGTTATGTAAAGCAATAGGGAGAGATGCGAAAAATTAGGATTAAGAGACCCATTTAACCATACAAAAGCATACAGCAAAATTTAGAAATTGTATCTCATATTTTGAATAATCATTGTATAACAGACATGAATACATGAGACACACATCCATACTTAGGTATACAATAATATATGGATATTTACCAAATGTGGTATATAAGTTTGAATTTCATTAGTATTCAAATTTATCCATTTATGACCAAAAGTGAAAGACTTAATCAAATAAGTATCACTAAACTTTCAACATTGTGATTGAGTATTTTTAACCGTTACATGCTAATCTTTATTAAGGGAAGGATAATTTTGAAGAAGCTCATAATAATAATTCCTTTTATTTGGTTATTCATTTCCATTTTTCTTATTGATGCACGAGCTTTATATCTAGTGTGATGACTTTCATACTAGTTGTGAGATGACCCTCTCTGTTTGTTACACATTATAATAAGTAACCCTTTTAACATTAGGTGCTTCCTTTTGGTAAGATTGTCCAAACTCAGTCATAAACTTTAAGCATATCATACATGTAAATTCAATGAGTGTGTGAGCAGGTTCATCTCAATAGTGATCATTTCATAAAAAAGTTGCAACTGTGTATATTCAATTTAAAATAGAGACTCAATCATGCAATGAGAATCAAAATTTGTTGAGCCACTTATGATGAGGGTGTATGTGTATGTGGTGTTTAAATCCATTAACCCCCATTTATTATTATTATTATTTTAATAGATAAAACAATAAAATAAATAAATAAATTTAAAAACCTACAAAATTATTCACTTAGGATTATTTAAGTACATAAACAAAAGCATAGGATGGACGGGAAAAAGACAATATTTTCTCACCCAAAATAAATATGTATTTTAGTTTATATAGAATTTTCAGTATAGAAAATTAAACCATAAATAAAAAACTTATAATTTTATATTTTATCTTTCAAATATTTTCTTTATTTATTTGTTTGTCTTTTATTTTAACCCATTATTTAAAAGAAATAAAAATAATAATATTTAATCATTATCAATAAATATATAAAATAAATAATAATGATAAAAGTGTAATTAAAGTGAAATTTTGATTAAAAAATTGTCAAAAATAAAAAATAAATTTTTTTGGGGTTATTTAACCCATTATTTTTAAAGAAAAATAAAATAATTCAAATATATAATTATGCATATTAAGTTACATAATAAGATTTTTATGATGTTTGTAATAAAATAATGTAATTATTATCATTAAATAAATAATATTAATACATTTTTAATTAAGGTATATATATATATATATATATATTATCTTACGCTATGTTTATCACTTTAGCCATTTTAGTTTAAAAACTTGGGTGTTTTTTAAGGTGTGGAAAAAAAAAATATTTTAAAAAAATATAAAATATAAAATGTAGAAAAAACGTTGTAATAAATTATATTTGTACATAGTGTCATGCGACTCATGGCTTGTGTTATAAGGAATCAGGATCAAAAGTCCAAGGATGCTTTTTTTTGAGATAAATTGATCATCCTTGCAAAAGTCTAATATAGCTTGGCGGTCTAATATACAACTAGAAGAGTTTTAGTCCAAGTAGTGGTGTCACTTCGCAATATGCAAACAAAATAACAAAAATGATTATTATTATCATTAAATTATATAATATTATTTAATTAAATTTTATTAATATATTATTTTATAATTAATTTATAATTTTATATTTTATTAATAATTTATATTAAATACATATAATATTATTAATAAAATAAACATCGAAAGTCATTTTGTTCTAAATTAATGGGTCCAAATTGCCAATCGATCATTTGCTTTAAAATTTTTTTTAAAAAATGCTACAATTTTTTTTTTTTTTGAGAAATTACCAAAAATAGTACCCCTAAAATTTATAGTAACAAAACTAACACCCCAATAATATTGAACGTTCAATATTTAATTTGAACGTAAAATATTAAGCGTTTAATATTAAACAAGTTTAAATTAGCGTCGTTCAATTCTAATTGGATGAATGTTCAAAGAAAAATGACATATTAGTCATTTTTTTAATTGTAAAAATATAAAGGGGTGCTAATTTTATTATTAAAAGTTTTAAGATGTGTTAATTTTGTTATTCTCCCAAGTTTTTTATTTAGATTAAATCATTAGTGCTCAGTCTTTTAAATTAAAAATAATATTATTTAATTTTTTATTTTTGTAAAAAAAGTCAATTAAAAAAATATTATTTTAATAATTGTTTATCAAAATATTATTATTTTTTATTAAGTGATTAAAGTATGAATATTTAATAATGATAAACTCACAATTAATATGAAAAAAAATCATAAAAAATCAAAATTTAATGTTTATTATTTTTCACTGTTTTATTTAAATATTTTATTAATTTTTAATTAAAATATATATTTAAATAACTTTATGTTTCAATATTATTATTGTTGATTTTTTTCTTAAACAATTCTTTATTTAAATCTTCATTTTTATTTAATAGATAACTTATTAAAATAATAGAATTTGTCCTTATTCACTTTTACAAAATTAAGAGATTAAATAATATTGTTTATAATCTAAATAGTACAAATAATTTAATTTAAGAAATTTATGTGATATCTCATCCTAAAAAATTATGCTTATTCTTGTTTTTGAGTATTCGTATATATCAAAATCTTAACATTTTCTTTAACATTTTTTTTTAAATTTTTAAAAAGGGGTTTTAAAGTCCCATTCTTTTTATTAATAAAGAGAAAATACACTCAAATACTCGGATATGATTCGAATTTGAGTTCTTGATGGAGGATTAAGAATATTACCACCTGAACCAAAAGAGATTTTCAATAATTAAATGGTGTTATTATGACTAATGATTAGGAGTCTTTAACATTTATTACGACTAATGTTGTAATTTTAGAAATTTCTTTTATATAGTAGTAGAATGAAGACATCTCCGAAGAAAGACAAATTTTAATAATGCTATATGAGCATATGACCTTAGTCTTCAATTTTTTTATTCTTACTTTAATTTAAATATATCTTTCTTTTGATACATCCCCCCCTCTTGACTGTGTAAAAAGAAATCTCTTAATTTTCTTTTGTTTTTTTATTATACTTCTCCGCCCCCTAATATAGACATATTGTAAGGCTGTCCCATATAAAATTATCTTATATTTAAAATAAATATTTTTCCTTATTTCTCGTCTACTTTGATGGCTCATAGGCTTGATGTTCTTGTCTTTATATGATATTCTATTTTAGTTCAATTATATGATATAATTTTATTTTTGATAAGTTAAAACTTAAATAAACATATTTTTTTTTATTAAAAAAATTAAAAATAAAATTAATTAAATAACAAAATCATTTATATACCAAAAGATTTTATTTACTCCAAAGGTAAATAGCAATTTTTTATCACACTTTACCTCACCTCACCTTTTTCCTAAGGTTATAACTTACCATGAATTTCAATTTGCTAAAAAGAATCTCATATTTTATATTTTTGTTTCACTTGTGTGTCCATAATGTTCCGTCACAAATAAGAGTAGATGAAGTACTTCATCCGAGCGGACTGCATATGAAGACTGGTATTTTGAAAAAAATAGGGTTTATTTATATTTTTAGGAAAAAAAAAAAAAAAAGGACTGCATAATTTCCCCTCACAAATATGTTACAGAGAAGAAAGCAATTCTAATACAAATATAATTCCACTTTAATAGTTGAAGGGAATTGATTAGTTTGAATGTTGTTGACTACACTCTTGGAAATGTCTCTTGGAAAGCACAACAATATTTATTCCATTAATTCAAAATTTTTATTGTTTTAGTATTAGATGGATTCCTAGTGAATGCAACAAATTAGCAGATGCTATTGCCAATTGAATTTTTAATGCTTCCCTTCAATTTGTATCCATCGATTCTTGAGGAGTCTCTTATTACTATATGAATTTAGACATGTTAATAATAATACATTGACTACTTTAGCAAAAAAAGAAAAAAGCACTTTAATAGTTCAATTAAATTGGTCTTTCATTATAATCTAATTTCAACCCATTCAATAATTATTCGTAATATAAATCATGACATACCTTTAATTATTCAGATGGATTTTTTTTTATAACTCTGCATCTTACATATCTCAGCTATAGTTATCAAAATAAATATTTTTTATGTTTTAAATAAATTTAATGGTCAAAATCGACTCAAGTAATTAAAAATATATATAAAAGAGTAATATTTACCGAATATAAAAACCCAAAATTAATCGGTATATCTAGCACAACCAGTGATGTGAGTACAACCTCGATTATAAGGGTTAACCACTTCTCTTTGTTGGCAATTGTAATAAGATTGACCAAGTTGGCCACATGGAACTTTGTTAGCCTGCAATGCACCTGTACTAATGAATGTCCGTCCGACAAGTGCTCGGCGGCTACTCTCCGGTTCCATAAACATCTCATTGTCGTCATCAATGAAATCACCAACAACATTGTTGTTTGAGACATGTCTGAAATGGTTAAGACCCCAAGTGGTGTCAGATATTGAAGATGATTTGTCAACTATGGCAAAGCCAACAAGGAGGAAAATCAGAAGGAGCTTGAGTTCCATTCTTTTCTTTTAATATTATTATTTGGGTGTACAAAAATTAAAAAAAGATTTGTAGAGAGAAATATCTGAGAGGAGGTTCTATGATTCTAGTTAGTTTTGATTCTCGAAGGAGGGGAACAGATACATATAAGAGAAAAATAGATGAGAAAGGATTGCGATAAAATAATTAATTAATTAATGAGGTAAAAAAAGGGAGGAGGAGAGAGTTTAGAAAATTAGAGGGTTGGTTTTTGTGGTTTGTGATTAATTATTCAATTATAGGTAGTACCTGATTTTTTCCCCTCCTTTAATTTTGGTTCTAGTGTTCATGTTTTGGTGTGATTATCATTGAATATAGAGGTGTATATAGAGTGCCTATTTTTAGTGTTTGGGGTTTTCTGTTTCAAGGCACAGAGATTATTTTAGAATCAATTTTTGGCAATGCATATATTTGTTATTTTTTAGAATTTGGAACCACTTATATGAGTGTTAGAAGCTCAGCTTAACTTATTAAAGTTTATATATTAAGCTGATGATTTAAAAAAATTTAGTAATAATTCATAAGCTCAAATGAACTAGCTCGTCAAGCTTGTGAACAACTCATTTAATAAAATATTTTTATTAAAAAATAATTAGTACAATGTAACTAGAAAAGCACATAAAAAATATTGTTTTTTTTCTTCCTATTTTATAAAAATATAATCAAAATGTAATATTTAATTATACTAATAATATTATTCTTAATTTTTTTATTATTATTATTATTAATTTTTTAAAAATTTAAATGACCTAGTTTGTGAGCTACTTAACTTAGTAAATCATTTAAAAGTGATTTTTGTTTAGTTCAAACAAAATTTAAATTAACTTAGTTGAACCTAGGTGAGCTGAATAACTCAATTCACGGTTAGCCAATGTTTCATGTGAAAGCCAATATTACCTTATGATCAAACAATACTTGAAGTGCAGGATTCGAAGTATTTGTTTTCCATAAGAAAATATCAAGCATTTATTCATCTAATAGAACATATTGTGTTTTTCCTTTCCTCAATGCTTGAAGATTTGTCAGAGAACCTGAGCCTAACTCAGTCCCAATAAAATCTTACAAGAAAGAAGAAGAAAGAAGTTTGCCCAGGCTTATAAGTAAATGCTCTCAATCATCAAAGTGTGAGATTTATGTCATTTATGTTATACGACACTTTTTTGAATATACGCACGATACAACACATTAAAAAATTCAAGAAAAAAAGTAAATTTCACATGTCTTCACAATTTTTCCATAGAAAATGTGTTATATGATATGCATGTTGTACTGTCTTTTTCTAAAATAGTTGGAATTGGGCTTTTTTTTCCCCCACTTATGATTGGTTAATATCATAATTGTAACACTTCAAAAATATTAAGAACATTAAGCATTAGGCAAAAAGACATGAGAAAAGTATTCAATGTTATAATTTAGTTGTAAAATTTTAAATATAATATTATCTATCTTATGTTATATTTATTTCAAATAAAAATTTATCTCTATTGTGTCATAAATTTATATGTAATTAGAGATTTAATCTCTATCAAATCTTAAATTCAAAATTTCACATTGTATCTTACAAATCCTATAAATATGTCATTTAGTAGTGTATTAAAAACATAACAATTAATGAGAATTATTTCTTCCATTTGTTTTATCTCTACTTTTATTCTCTTATTTTCTTTAGTTTTATAACACGTTACAGCACGATTATTTATTTATGAATTGTGATTTTATATATGTGAAATGATTTTTGCCATAATATGCTATAAATCTTTTGTGGTGTAATGTCATATAACAAAATTTACACGTTCTTGAATTTTTTTATTCTTTATGAGTAAACTTAAATATTATTTTCATTTAAAATCTATCAAGGTTATTATTCTTATATCTTAATCAATTTAGTTGGATATCATAAATTAATAATATTTTTATTTATCTTTTAAATTTATTAAGTTAATTTGATTTATATTAATATCTATATATATTCATATTGTAATTGACTTTTAAATTTTTATTAAGTTGTTTGATTTATACATCAATATCTATATATATTCGTATTGTAGCATTGTCAACATAAGTTATTATTTGCACACACACACATATATATATATAAAGATGTTTGTTATATTTTTAGAACATTGTTGAATCATTTAACCATGTTTAACATTCAAATTTGATATTATTATGAAAATAAATATTATCAAATAATAGATTTTTAGTTAAGTTCACTGTTGTAATCATTAATATAATTTAAAAATAATTTATTATAAGATATTAGCAATATATGCTAATTTTTTGTTTGTTTGTTATTCTTTTGCTAAAAATTATTGTAAGTTATTAATAATATACGCTAATTTTTGTTTGTTTATTATTCTCTTACTAAATATATTGCAATCCTTTAATAATGTTATATTTAAATATATTAAAAATATAAATTTAAGTTTGAGAATATAAATATTTATTATTGCTAAAAAGAATTACAAATTTTGAATATTTTATAGCAAATAGATAGAGAAAAAGGCCTCTTTTAGTTGAAATCAATAACCTATTTATTTGTATTTATATTTGATTATAATTAATAATTGATATGTGTAATACACATATATAGTAATGATATTAATTAAAAAAATTGAAAAACAACTTTTGAAATATAATGCCGGTAATATTTTCCTTAAATATTATTCATTTGATATTTGATATTAATAGCGAATTACATAAAAATTATTTAAATGTAATTATTTCATAGATCCAAACTCATATTTTTCCATTTATTGATAATACATTTTCAGCATTGATAGAATTTGCAATTACCTAAATAAATTTTTATAGAATAATTTTCATAAAAAAATTTATGTGCTTTAATTAAATACATATACATTTTGGGTTAATTTTTATGCTAAATTGATATTATTATTAATTGTGAGATTTTAAATAATAATAAATGGACTAAAATCTTAATTTTATATTTACGTATAAATTTTTTTGTCATGCTTTGGCAACACAAATAAACTTATCAAGTGTGAAGTTACAAAAATAGTGGGATTTAAGGAAATTTTATCTAGTAAGCTAGTTCTTGAAAGTCTTTGTGCCACTAATTTTTCTTAGGAATGATACTCTATTTAGGAATATGATTTTTAAGGAAGTATTGCCTCACATTCTTTCTTGAAAGTACTCTTGGTAAATATTAATTATATTATTACATCGTGTTATTATAAAATATTATCTAAAATTTACATATATAAAAAAAATAAGGATCAAATTATCATCTTGAAAGTATGAAGAATAATATTTTAAAATTTCATATATATAATTTATTGAGAGCCTACAAGTTATAATGCTAACAAAAATTTATGATAAAATATATTTAGTACTTTGTGTATGCTATTAAGTAATAATATCGAGAGCAAAATTAATATCATAAAAATATTACATATGTTATTTATAAGTAAAATATGCTATTGAAGTAGCAATATAATAGCACTATATAAACAACATATGTTCAACCTATGATTATAGATATATGGGCATTTTGATTATGTTATCCTTGAAGTAAATGTTATTTGATGTTGACATAAAAATAAATATAATTAAGGGAGAAAAATATATTTTGAAAGATTACAAGTAATTAATTTGATATATAATAATTACTATGACTCAAATATGAGTACTATATTTTTAAAATTCAACCATAATTATTCAAAAAATTTAAGTACTTAATATTATTAATATTTCAATCAAAGCCAAAAGAAATATACACAAAGATCTTATATGTGCTTACATAGCAACATTGAGAATAAAATTAGCAACCATTATCAATCTTTCATATTCTATCTTTACAAGTAAAGTTTGGTCATAAAATAGCAATAGAGAAATATACATATATTTAAATATTATGTACTTGCATAAATTATTAAAAAAATAAAGACATTTTGATCATATAATTACTAAAAATGAATGTTATATAATGATCATATACATAATTTGAGCTATTGTATTCATATTGTAATTTAGTATTAAAAAATTATTCATAATTTGAGCTATTGTATTCAAACCCTATAAATATAGCATTTAATAATATATTAAAAAATAACAATTAATAATTTTTTTTTCCCTTCTTATGTTCTTTAATTTTATAACATTCCATGAGTTCTTTTGTTTTAAACATTATTCATGTAAGTCTGGTTCTTATTTACTAGAATACCACCCCTAATAAACTCAATCTTGGTGAAAATGAATAACAAAAAAAAGTACTAAAATGGAGGGAAAAAAAGTAAGGTGAATGGTTTGTTATCAAAAAAACAGAAAAGTAAGGTGAATGGTTCATATATGTGGTAGGAAGTTTAGAAAATGACATATATATTACCTCTAAATAAATAGTCATTTGATTTATATACGAAAAATTATGACTGCAAAAATCGAATTTATGTACATTTTTCAAGAAATTAAAAGACTAGATTATATAAGTTAAAAATATTTAAAGGGATCTACGTATACCCTTTAAAGAATAAGGGGACTCGTAAAATCATATATTTATCCATTAAAAATATAAGAACTTAGATCTGAGTCTAAAGAAAATTGAAACTAACTTTGAATATGCAGGAAACAAGAAAGAAGAAGAACTGAGGAAGAAGAAGAACTGAAGATGAATATACTTTCTTTGTATTGAACTGAGAAACTCATACAAATCTGTTTTCCTTTATTAAAGACGATAATAACAAAACGAGTATTACACTGCTTTTTATATATTCAACAAGTAATCTAACTAATTTTACATACACCTCAATATGTAACAGAAACCACGTGTAGAATATAACAAACAAAAATAACAACTTCTAAGAATTAATCCTATACAACACAGTTCACTGGCTAACTCTGCTGATGTCTTCTTATTGCGCCAAATCCCTTAAGCATCATACACTTCATACTCCTCAATAGGCTCAACACTCCCCCTCAAACTTAGCATCATGCAAGTGACACTAAGTTTGCTTCGCAATTGAAGAAACTGAGCCACAGGAAGTGGCTTAGTGAGTATATCTGCCTTCTGTTCAAACGTGGGCACAAACTGCACTGATAATTGCTTGAGCAGAACCTTTTCCCTAACATAGTGATAGTCAAGCTCTATATGTTTTGTACGAGAGTGCAGTATAGGATTATAAGAAAGGGCAATTGCACTTGTGTTGTCACACCACAATACTGGTAAAGTAGAAGACGAAACTTGCAGTTCATTAAGTACAGATTGAATCCAACATACTTCAGTAGCTGCCTGTGCTAGACTCCTATACTCAGCCTCAGCACTTGAACGAGCCACTGTGGGTTGCTTTCTAGCTGACCAAACCACAGGATTTGCTCCAAGAAAAATACACACACCTGATGTAGACCTCCTGGTGTCCAAGCAGGCAGCCCAATCAGCATCAGCAAAACCATTAATGGCTAGAGAAGCTGAAGGCTTAAATTCAACCCCAAAATCAAGTGTTCCAGCTAAGTATTTCAAGATACGCTTAGTAGCAATCCAGTGGGTGTCCAAAGGTAGGGCCATAAACTGACTAACTTTATTCACAGCAAATCCTATGTCCGGTCTAGTAAGAGTTACATATTGTAATGCTCCTACAATGCTCCTATATAAAGCAGCATCATCAAATGGGTTTCCAATTGCATTTGAAAGTTGCACAGTAGTCATCATTGGTGAATTTGCAGGTTTAACATCACTGAGATTAGCCTTAGCCAAAAGACTCCTGATGTACTTAGTCTGCTTAAGTAGTACTGACCCATTTGTGAGAGCAACAACCTCAATGCCCAGAAAGAAATGCAAGATTCCCATATCCTTTAGCGAGAACACTTTATCAAGCATTGAAATAAATTTCTGAATTTCACTAGAGTTCGAGCCAGTGACAATTATATCATCAACATACACTAAGACATAAATTCTGTAACTCTCATTGACTAATATGAACAAGGAATCATCTGCCTTAGAACGTTTAAATCCAAACTGAATTAAAGTACCACTGAGCTTGTCAAACCAGGCACGCGGGGCCTGTTTTAAACCATATAACGACTTCTGTAACTTGCAAACATAATCAGGGTGTGTAGCATCAATGAATCCAGCCACTTGACGCATATAAACTTCCTCAGTAATAGTTCCATTCAAAAAGGCATTATTGACATCCACTTGTCTCAATGGCCAATGCAAGGAAATTGCAATTGTTAAAATAATTCTCACAGTCCCAAACTTCACAACAGGACTGAAAGTTTCCAAATAATCAAAGCCAGCCACCTGTAAAAAAACCCTTTGCAACAACTCTTGCCTTGAGTTTATCAAGCTGTCCATCAGCCAATTCTTTCACCCTAAACACCCATTTATTGTCAATAACCTTCCTTCCTGAAGGTGGAGGAACAAGCACCCATGTAGCATTAGCCACTAAGGCATCATACTCCTTCTTCATTGCTTGAAACCATTCTTTATCTTTAATAGCTTCTTTTATAGTTCTAGGTACTTTAAAACAGCTCGCAGCAATAAAAACCTTTGGTTTTGTAATGCCAGCCTTGGCCCTTGTTATCATACTATGAACATTGGTGCTCTGAACTATAGGTACATCCTCAGACTGAGCTATGACACAATCCACAGATGAACTATCAGATGAAACTGAAGAAGAAGAAGAACTTTGAACTTCATTAAACTCATGAGAAACAGGCACCTCAGCATTGACAGAAACAGAGGGAACTATACCAGAATTGGAGGACACACGCTCAATAGTTGGAACAAAGGTTTTTGAAATAACAGGTAGAACTGTTTTGTAAGTAATTTGTACAGGTTGCTGATCCTTAGCTTTAGAAATAGCATAAGGAAAGCAGTTTTCGTCAAAAATAACATTTCTTGAAACAACTACCTTGCCAGAAGGAGTTAAACATTTGTAACCTTTATGAACAGGGCTATACCCAATGAATACACTCGGCTGAGTTTTAAAATCAAATTTGTGGTTATTGTATGGACGCATATGAGGATAGCACCTACATCCAAAGGTCCTTAACAAGTTGTAATCAGGTAAGATACCATACACTAATTCAAATGGACTCTTTAAGTTCAAAATTGGTGTTGGAAGACGATTCATAATCTATTGAGGAGTATGAAGTGTATGATGCTTAAGGGATTTGGCGCAATAAGAAGACATCAGCAGAGTTAGCCAGTGAACTGTGTTATATAGGATTAATTCTTAGAAGTTGTTATTTTTGTTTGTTATATTCTACACGTGGTTTCTGTTACATATTGAGGTGTATGTAAAATTAGTTAGATTACTTGTTGAATATATAAAAAGCAGTGTAATACTCGTTTTGTTATTATCGTCTTTAATAAAGGAAAACAGATTTGTATGAGTTTCTCAGTTCAATACAAAGAAAGTATATTCATCTTCAGTTCTTCTTCTTCCTCAGTTCTTCTTCTTTCTTGTTTCCTGCATATTCAAAGTTAGTTTCAATTTTCTTTAGATGGTATCAGAGCGATTTGATCCTAGAAAATATTGAAGACGTAAATAGAGATATACAATACAAGAAGAACTGAGGAAGAAGAAGAACTGAAGATGAATATACTTTCTTTGTATTGAACTGAGAAACTCATACAAATCTGTTTTCCTTTATTAAAGACGATAATAACAAAACGAGTATTACACTGCTTTTTATATATTCAACAAGTAATCTAACTAATTTTACATACACCTCAATATGTAACAGAAACCACGTGTAGAATATAACAAACAAAAATAACAACTTCTAAGAATTAATCCTATACAACACAGTTCACTGGCTAACTCTGCTGATGTCTTCTTATTGCGCCAAATCCCTTAAGCATCATACACTTCATACTCCCCAATAGGCTCAACACTGAGTAGGGAAAATAATCAAAGTTTTTATTCTATTTTGACATATATATATATATATATACATACAAGTTAGCATTTAAGAACTTATCTTGCATAAAGATCAACAGAATATATATTTGATCTTACATATTCCTCTTTTTAATATATAATTGTCATGCTATCACTAAGAAGATACATAATTTAGATATATATACAAGAGGTCTCCATTATTAATTTTAATGTATTAATTTATGTACCATTAATATATAATATACATATAGGTAAGAGTTTGTAAAGTAGAGAGTAAAATTATTTAAAATATATTTTTTTAATCTATTTATTTACTAGTAATTAGTAATAATATATATCAATACAACGTGAATAGTACATGTGATTTTAGAGCCGTATACAAGGTTAATTTCCGAAGGTGTCTCCTTGTTTTACACAATGTTACATCTCTGTTCCTAATTTGTTTTGTAATATAATATAATAATTAAATTTCATTTATTATTAAAATTGACAGTATCATATTAGTTTAATAATAAAATATAGATATTAAACTGATAAATTTTAAAGGTAAAGAATTTGACGAGTCTAGTTATATAAGTTTGGATACTTTTAGCTTTTATTAAAAAGGTTATATGATTTTTGAATATTTCATTTAAATATTAAATATAGTTAAATTATTAAACTTTTATCGAACTTTTAAATAATAAAGACATAAATTTGAAGTAATAAAGGGTAAGAATAAAACAACAAAAAAATAATACTATTTTAAACTTATAATAATAAAAATAATACTTTTATTATTCAAATCATATATTTTTACAATAAAAATTAATTTTTATACTATTTTTTTTTAACACCGATTCAATTTAATGACGTTTAAATTAAATTACAATAATTTAAATCCGTTCAATGTTAAACATTAAATGTTATTAAGTCATTATAGTGTTAATTTAAGGATGTTATTTTTAATAATTTCTCAACTCTTTTAAGTAGCTGTATTGACTCGCTCTATGTAGCTATTTCAATTGTGTGTTTTACACAGTTTTTTATCGATTGCTTCTCGGTAAATTTATGTTTTTATACTTGGTTTCAAATTTTTGATGTTTAAAAAGGCTGCAACAACTCTTAGGGAAAAGAAGGAAAAACAAAGAAGTCTTTTCTACAGCCTAATTGAGATTTTTTATGATTTTTTTTTTTCAGTGTGTCATAATCCCAATGGGTTCTTATATGATTGGTGGTGAATATTCTATGATGTATATGATTCTAAGCAGAGGAAGGCTGAGGAGGCCATGAAAGGTTTCTTCTCTGCAAATCTGATTAGAGAATGCAGTGCATATTGAAAAATGACTAAGATTCTTTTAGAAACCAAAGAACTATCTTTCTTATAAAAGAAACTGGTATGCTTTATGCCGTTTAACCAATTACTTTTTGCTGTATTTACCTTATATCTTGATAACTTTCACAGAATCACAGATGCACTCTTCCTATATTCCAAAAAATACAACAATTTCATATAAGTTATAATCAGATCTACCACAAAGGATTTACTATGAATGGTTTGGGGTTTTACTTTATTATTATGATTCTCCATATGAAGTTATAGCGTTGATTTGGACTGGTTTCTTTGATAGGCCTAATTATATACAATTTTTTTTTTTTTTTTTTTTCAGATGTGGCATTGAGATAAGTAGAGCTTAATAAACTAAGGCTTCACTTATTTTGGTTATCTGCTTCATGTAGTCTTATATTTTCCCCCTTTGTCTAACAAATTCATGAACAGAACGGAAAGAACATTCAATTACCAGTCAGATTCCTTTTAGAATTTGTAACCATGACGAATGTCTCAGACAACAGTTCATTTGGGACAATCTTCAGAGTACCAACACCAACTTAATCAGCTGCAGCAGTTGTTTGTGGTTAGCATGTAACTTTTGTTATGAAATTTATTTTGGAACTTTTTCAATGTGTTCTGATTTCTATTTTTTCAATGTGAAATTAGAACGACAGAAAGACGAAGGCAATATTGGAAAAATCTTGGTAGGTTTTACGCTTTCAGAGAAAAAAACTTAATCCTCTACAATTGTTCATGGTATCAAATTTATGGAGTTGTTAAGGATCTATGAGCTATATTATGGTGTTTACGAAATTTATTTGGTAGTGCATTTACTTTCTTAGCATACTCAGCTTCTAATTATAGGTTTATTGATAAAAAAATCCAATTGTAGGACTCTGAAGAAGATGAGATTACACCAATGCCAGTAGTACAAACACTCCTTTAAACGAGCTAGCAACAAAAATGGAACACAAAGGTACTCATTGGACTAGGGAAAAAAAGCTTTCCTGTTATTAACTATTATTTAATGCATTGATTTTAATTTCCCTGAGGGTTCTTATAAGTAATAAAATAAAAAATAAAAATCCCTGTACTTCTTCTTGTAGTTTTCACTTGCAGTTTTCCCCCTCCTTCCCCTTTATTTTCCAGATTTTTGCATTATTTTGTGAAAGAAGTTGTATTTGAAGATAAATGTTTCTCAACTTATTATCTCAAAGACAAAGTCTTATGCTGCCACTTTCCATTGCAATCTTCAAGAAAAGAGAGTCTGATAGTGTCAGCTAACCCATTTTATTTCTTGTGGTGCACCGTAGTTTATTTTATTTTTATTTTACAAGACTATCATGTTTTCTTCTCTTTTTATCTATATGAAACCTTTTCTTGTCTTCTCTACTAGAAACCTACTTAGTAATTGAAGTCCATCATAGTAAATTCAATTATGACTATTTTGCTTTAGCCAAACAGGTTAATACATGGGCATGAACAACGATTAATGTCATTAGATTTCCACCCAACAATGACTGATATCGTCAATGATGAAATTCGAATGTGGAATGTTAATCAACTTGTTTCCACACGTACCTTTAAGGTGAGATCTTTGGATAGATGAGTGCTTCACCTAGACCCACTTAAAGTTTTAGCTTGTCTATTCATTTTTGAATTTTAACTCAAGGATATAATTAACCTGATGATAGTATGATTTCATTGTATTTGTAAACATTTTGCCTATAAAGCCTTATTATGAGAGACTCTCAAGGCGTTCTTTGTTGCATTTATTATCTATGCATTACCTGAAAGTCAGATTTGAACCCTGCTTTGGAAAGATTCTTGCTACTGCTTCAGGAAACATAATCAACTTGTTTGATGTTGAAACTGGCACTCACCAGTTTTCTTTGAAGGTAATGTCTTCCATTTCTGCTTGAGGTAATGGTAAGAGTTATGGTTGCTGAGAAGAAAGATCTCTAGTGGAGTCCATTTGATAGCAGCAGAGCACTTTCAGTTCCAGCCCACAATGATTTAGTTTCAGCACTAGCAAAATCACAAGAGAATGAAATGGAAATAACAATTGCAGCCCACCTTACATCAGAAAAATGTATGCGAGATCGGTGGTACTCATGAAATAAGATACTTTTAGGGTAAATATATTCATAGGTAAGTTGGAAGAGTTATGCTTACCGATAAATAGGGTATTAGGGTTAGTTGACAATATACTTAGAGAACAGAGAAAGATGAAAAAAGAAAAAAGTGCAAGAAACATAGGATCGTTAATACTTGGCTTTTACCAGGGCACTACTTCTATATTTGGAATTTATTTAAGCCCACATGTCATTACAGATTTCTTTTTTATTGGACTAGCCGTTTGTGACAATGTAACTCTTTTTTGGCAATTCTTGCACAAAAACATTTGTCATTCATACCGCCCAGTATCGCACTAATCCTGTACTAAAATAAACTGTTCACGCACTTTTTATTTTTTATTTTTTTTATTTTTAAATAAATAAATATTTTAGTTGCACTTAAAGAAAAATAAAAACAAAAATACTTTTTAGTGTGATATCTAATACAAAGGAGGAGGTACAATTTTTGAATCAAAATAATGTTTTAACATAAAATGCTAAGTACAGAACACAAACTTCAGTACTTCTGGAAACCATTTCCTGTCATAAATTTATTCTCTAAATGCTTAAAACTTTTTTTCTTTTTTTTGTTGTTGTTGTTGCTGAAAATGCTTAAGACAATTAGAAAAATATGAAAGTAATTTTTCATAGTTTTCACAAACACTTTAGAAAATGGGCCAACTACTATGCAAATCAAATAAAGGAGAATTTTAATAATGCCTTAAAGCGCAAAACTTGTATCCTCAAAATCTTCATATAAAGTAATTTTTCTTTGAAGCTAGAAATTATTGAGTTCTTCCCCTGAAATGCTTATTAACATGTCATATATACTTGATTGAAATCTTCAAATTCGAGAAATTCCATGGTTTATAAATTATCAAAATCAATTAGTCAACTGCAATGAGAAAATTTACCGAGGCTAGAAACCAAGTCATTGTAAATTTGTAAGCATTATCATCGGGGGAAATCAATATATAAAACTACTACCCAAAGATTTTCAACTCTGACACAGGACCCTTCAAATAATGCATGAAAATCATGCCTCCATAATGTTGAAAAGCATATAGAGGCTGATTCGTGAATTGTTTAAATATATTGACTTGTTTATGAAAAATGAAGGAATCTAAAGTGAGTTGTAAAGGTTGTAGAATAAACTTCTACCTCCTTCCTTGCCAAGACAGGGATAAAAGAAAATCACATAATAGAATTCAAAGTGTACAATCTACATGGTTTGACAGCTTCTACTAGTTGAATCACTTCCATAGCTCTTCCATCGGAATGCCACGCTCCCTAGCAACTTCGCTAAATTGTCTCATTTGCTGCACTGCAACTACGGTAGCTCTGGCATTGTTGAGAGCATTCTTACTACCAAGTTGCTTTCCCAAAGCGTTCTCGACACCTGCCATTTCTAAAACAATTCTCACAGCCCCTCCAGCAATCACTCCAGTACCAGGGGATGCAGGTCTAAGCATCACCTTTGCTGCTCCATAATCTCCCTCAGATCTGCCAATTCATTAGGGAAAAAGTAGATCACTCTTTTACATTACCCCTAAGATTTGTTGTGACTTAGATAACATACTTGGAGTCCTCCAGTTATTTTGTAGTTTTAATCAATATCACAAACAAAGAAGAAAATGTTATTAACTACATGAAATTGAATTGAAACTCCTCGTACTTCATATAACATTACATGAGCAAATGAATTGTTCAAGGTTCAACGTCTCACTAAAGTTTTATGTACTAAATTTATGATTTGTAGCCTCATATAGATATTATAGTATCTTTAGTTAAAAAGAATTTGTATAACAATTATAAAGACTTGGTCGCAAGTAGTTATGATTTATGAATTAAGCCAAGATTTCAACACTCTAATGAACATCAACCAATCAACAACCCATAGAAATTATAAGAGGAGAAGCTTGCAATATGCAGAATTAAGGCTTGATTACTCTTGGGAGAAGCGTAGCACTAAAGAGAAAAACTCTTCAAGAAGATTTTATAAAAACTGATGGTCACTTTTAAATGACCGAGTGATTTGGGTTGCGGTTGGAGAAGATGGTGAGGAAATAGGGGTGGCTGGAGGACAGGGGCGGTTGTCTTTTGTTTTTTTTTTTTTTTTTGGGGGGGGGGGGGGGGGGAAGGATGGAGACTTAAAGCCTTCGAGATTGAGGACGGTACTTTTTTGAGATAGGAACAATATCTTGTTTGGATAAGCTAGGAATCAGATAATACTTAAGAAACTTAGTTTCTTACATAACACAGCTGTGAGATCAATTCCGGTATAATGAAACACTCGGGCACCCTAATAGCTTTGAAGATCTTTTGCTTCCCTTGTAATCTCAGTTTCTCCAGAACTAAGCAAAAAGAGCCAGGTATTGAAAACTATGACTCAAAAAATCACACAAATCTAATCTCATGTGTAACTTCTGGCAATAAGACTAAACAAAATTAACCCAACAATTCCAATAAAACCGAATTTACTTTCTCTAATCGCAAATAAACACTCATAAATCCCTACATTAGTTCATAGTTTCCGTATATTCAATCCAACAAGAAGAATGTGCATACTACCACAAAAATAAGAGCTAACTAAATTACTGATTCTGCTGAGTCCTAAACTCAATATTACACAAAAAAAGTCACACATTGTAAACAAATATCAATATCAGTCAGGAAGAACATAAGCCAAAATCGAAACATTTCATACCTATGAGGAAAAGTGGAGTATTTGGTCAAGGGCACAGTGATGATATTCCTCCTGGCATTGACGGCTGACTTCTGAACAGCACCAATAACCTCCTTGGCCTTACCAACGCCAACACCCACCTGACCTTTCTTGTCACCCACCACCACAATTGCCCTGAAATGCAATTGCTTCCCTCCCTTGACAACCTTTGTCACTCTCCTCACCTGAATCACCCGTTCATCAAACCCATCTTTCACTTTATCTTTCTTAATTTTCCCAAAAGCAGTTAACTTTTTGGCCTTCGAATCCATCACGTAAACGTCATTACCCAGATAGGTCTCTCCACTGTAGCCCGGACCATATAATTCCTCATATGCACGGGCAATTTCCTCTTCGGTTTCCATGGGACCATCGTCGAAAGACGGTGGGGGAACGAAGCCTTCGGGAGCTTCTGGGGGTTCAAAATGGAGGTCGTCTTCTAGGTCTACGTTGTCGAAGAAGATGGTGTCAGCGTCAGAAGCTGTGGCTCTTATTGTGGTTGTGGTGGTGTGGTGCGAACAAACTAAGGATAGAGAAGGGAAAACAGAGAGGGGTTTGATGGGTGAGATCGTGATGGAGTTGATGGCGAAGAAAGAATGGCGTGAGAGAGTGTGTAGTGGGAGAGAGGAGAGAGCTACAGAGGTAGAAGTGGTCATGGCTATTGCGGAAATGTGAAGGGAAGGCGAGAAAGATGGGTATCGGTGGGTTTTTTAAGCAGTGAAGGCTTATCCCCAAGTCTTTCGTACTCGGAGAAATTAGTATTTACTACTTAGTAGTTAGTACGCAGCATCTAGCGATGTTATCGATTAAAAAAAAAAAATTGTTAACATCACTAAAATTTATAATTATAAAAAAAAATTATATTTTTTAAACATAAATAATTTATTAATATTAAAAATCTTATAAAAAAAAAATCTAAAATAAAGCTAAAATAAAACTTAAAAGACAGACTACACAAAATATAGTATTTTTAGACTAAGATAACTTGAAAATATTTAATATTATAGTCTTTTTAATTGAGCAACTTATATTTTGAAAAATTTTCTCATTTCTAGTTTTCTAAATTATTTATCATATGATAATTAATTTTCTCTAAAAGTTTTGGCCATCAACTCTTTCATTCAAAATATTCCAAAGCATTATCATCTAATCTTAAATTTCAAGAATACCCAAAAGAACAAGCTCATTTAATAGCCTCATCTTAGATATAACTTCAAGAGATAAGTTATATTCTAGCAAGAGATGCTTAGTGTTTTTAATTTTTTCATAGCATAAGAAATAAATTGAGTCTACTCGCATTCCTCTATAAATAAGGTTAGCATTTGTAGCCAAAATATTGTTAACACATTGTCAAGCAAAGGATTTTAACTTGTTTAGAAGTTTAAGGCTCTAAATAGTTCTTCAAAATTGTTTATTTGATGATTTATAGCTACACTATCCCTTTACTTTTCCTCACCAGTCTCCTTTCTCTTCAAATATTAATGCTTCTTGAATTTACATTGTAATTTTCATGTTTTTTAAAGTGATACACAAGTTTATCATCAACTTGCTCATTTTGTATGGAAATAAAAGTAATGACATTAGCACCTTCAAGGAAAAATACGCATAAATCAAAAGCTATATTTCAACAACTACAATTGTCAAGTAAGTTACAAACAAATTGAACTTTCAAGTTTTTTGGAGAGACATGTTTGAAAAGTCTTAACCTTGGTATTCATGAATCTTTCCATATTTTCAAATGACCATTAATAATTGGTTGCCATCTCAAACCATATCTAATAAAGCTTTATTGACCCCTTTTTAAGCCCAAGATGCAGTGAACCCTTACTTAGCTAACATAGTTTGATTGAACAATCTCAAATCTGCTCAAACTTTCATCCTTCTTTGACTTTTGAAGCTCTTTCTAACTCTTCCAATATATTTTATTATTATTTTCTGAACTCGACCACCAAACTCTAATTATTAGAGACCTAATTTCATTCCACAATGTCTTAGGAAGAAGAAAACAAGACATTGCATAATTTGGTATAGTTTAAGAAATGGACTTAAGTAAGATTAGAAGAGAATAATTGTTTGGACCAGCTTTGGATTCTAGTTTGTACCTTTTCTTTGATAAATTTAAAAGTTTGAATTTTGAATTTGCTAATTAAGGAAGACAATCCAAGATATTTATCCATACATCCCCATTTAAAGTTGTAATCTTTTCCTCAATTCATTTGAAGTATTTGCAAATAAAAATAACACTCATATTTTACATTAATAGGGATATAAATTAGTATTAGAAGTATTATTTTTATTATTATAAATATTAAGAGTGTTAGTTTTATAGTTTAGTATGAGTATTTAGTATACTTTAATAATTTCAAAATAATATCATTAGTATCTATAAAAAATAGAGCCCTCTATATATAAGTAAATTTAATCTAGTAATAAAACTAATGAAAAAATTTTCTACATAATCTATGAACTTAATTCATATAAAAGTTTATTATTACTTAAACTAAACTTTGATTCAAATCAAATTTTATACAAAGAACAAACTTTGATTCAAATCAAATTTTATACAAAGAACAATATATATATATATATATATATATATATATATATATATATATATATATAAAAGCTTAACTATTTTATTTATTCTTGAATTTTAATTAAATTTACATTTAAATTTTTAAATTTAATAATTTAGTCATCAAATTTTTAAAATTTCACACATAAATTTCTAAAATTTTACAATTTAGTCTTCAAATTTTTATAAATTTACACATAGATTCTATTTAAGCATTAAAATACATGTTCTTTGAATCAAAATTTTAATATTTATATATAAATTTTAAAAATTTGGAAACTAAATTGTAGGATTTAAAAGTTTAAGAACATATGTGTAAATTTTTAAAAATTTAGAGACTAAATTATAGGATTTAAAAGTTTTAGGACCTATATATAATATTTTTTTTAAGTTTGAGGATTAAATTGTAGAATTTAAAAATTTAAATATAAATTTAATTAAAATTTAAGTATCAATTATATAATTTACCCTATAAAATAACAAAATTAACAATTTTTACGTAGCAAGTTCTCTATAATTCATTAAGATAAACTGATTTCACTAATCAAAATTCAACTTAGTTACAGTTGACTCTATATAGATAGAGATGACAATTTGTACAAGCTGAATTAGTTTGAGCTTACTTAAATTAGTACAGTTTATATCACTACAACAAAACTGGTCTTTAGTCTCGGAAAATTAGCCACGGTTTTAATAAAAACCGAGGCCATATGGTTTTGGTCACGGTCGTCATAAAACCGTGACCATAGTATATATTTATAGTCTCGGTTTTTAAAATAACCGTGATCATAAGTGAAGTAAATTTTTTTTTAAAATTTATAGCCACGGTTTTTAAATAACCGTGACCTTATCATGTAATATAGTCTCGGTTTTAAAAAAACCGTGACAATAAAAAAAAAATTTATTATAAAAAAAACATAACTAATATGTAGAAAAAAGAAAAGAAAAACAAAAAACCTAATTAAAACCCTAGCCTTTCACTATGAAGTATAATCCAAGGGTTACCAGTTCACGCCGCGAGAACCGAAAGGCGCATTTCTCGGCGCCATCCAGCGTCCGGCGAGTGTTGATGAGTGCTCTTCTCTCCGCCGATCTACGCCAGAAGTACAACGTCAGGTTTATGCCAGTTCGTAAAGACGATGAGGTCCAGGTTGTTCGAGGCACTTACAAGGGTCGTGAGGGAAAGGTCGTTCAGGTCTATCGTCGCAAGTGGGTCATTCACATCGAGCGAATAACTCGTGAGAAGGTTAATGGGTCGACTGTCAATGTAGGTATCAGCCCTTCGAAGGTGGTTGTCACCAAACTTAGGCTTGACAAGGATCGCAAATCGTTGCTCGATCGCAAGGCCAAGGGTCGAGCAGCTGCTGATAAGGATAAGGGTACCAAATTTACTGCTGAGGATATTATGCAGAGTGTTGATTGATTCGGCAGAAAAAATAGGTTTTTTATGCTGTTGTTTTTAAGTTTTTAATTTGGAACTATGTTCTTTTATTGCCCTTTATGTTTCTTTTATGGGTTTTGAGTATTGGTTCCCAATGGTTAGAGCAAATTAGTGGGGGGTTTCGTCTTGTTTCTGTGTATTCGTAGAAGAAATGGTTGTTCTGGTATATGGTTCTAATTCTTTTGCAAGCGGAGATAAATTCTTGGGAGGTTTGATCTGTTTCTTTATTGATTTTGACTTCTATTATTTTTCTGTTGCCTAGGATGGCAAGATGCGTTCATAACCGGCGCCGGATGAAAGCTCAGCCAGAACCCTTTTATTGGAATTCAAAGACTTTCATGTCTAACTACAAAGGTTAGGAAAAACTTCACATAATTGGCAAATATATTATATCATTGTTTAGACAATATTTTTCAAAATGAAAAAATGAAATCTATGAATGGTCTGGAACAAGTTGGGAACCATATGTTGCTGATGATGTTCAAGTGCAATTTTACATGATGAGCCCCTATGTTTTGAAAACGTTATCAACTGACAATAAGGTACTATACCCAATTAAGTGCTCCATCCTGGCATGCAATTATTTGAACATGTCAAATATCATTCTTGATAATTTTTGTTTGAGTGCAGGGTCGATATTTTACATCATTTAAAGTTCCAGATGTCTATGGAGTTTTCCAGTTCAAGGTTGAGTACAATAGGCTTGGGTACACAAGTTTATCTCTATTGAAGCAGGTATCTACTCTTTTATTATATATGATGTGCCTTGTTAAAAGAGACATCAAATCAATAGGTTTTTGTATATTTTTACAGTTTTACTTAATGTCTGCCACTTATGTGTTGGACTTTTAGGCACATAAAATTTATTGTTTTAGATGTTTGGTGTGAGATAAAAATTTATTAAAAGAAATTTGATGTTTGGTATTGTTTTATCATATTAGCATCTCTCGTTGTTTTATTTTTTCATTTTGAAAATTCTAAATGGTTTAAGCCACTTCAATTTTTCATTATAGGGAGTAAAAATGAGCTATTTTTGATCAAGTACAGGTCCCAGAATTCTGCAGTTTGGTTCTCCACATATATATGCAAATCCCACTGTGGGAAATATGTGGCCTTTCAACACCAAAACTGGAGAAGATCCTTCAATTTATAGTCCTTGTGATCGCTTTCGCATTATTCATGAGCAACAAGGTCTTGCCAATTCCTTCAATGGTCCTAAACAAGGCAAAACATCAGGAGAATTCTTGTGCCAACCGGCATTGACTAAAATAACAAGGAGTCAACCATGGAAAGCTACAACTTCTTGTGCCAACCGGCGATAGTATTATGTAATACTTTAAATTAGTTTAATTTCATATATGTACGTTTAATTATTAGTATTGTTATTATTATATGACACTCTCAAGTGTGTCATTAATTTTGAAACAATTTGGGCATTAATATTTGTAATTTAAACCTAATTCGGATCCCATGAAATGTAATCGTTATATTAGTTTCAATAATATATTTTTGGATATGAATGTTGCACTTATAATATTGAATAAACAAGTATTTAAATTTATGAAAATGCTGAAAAATATGTGTAATTATTTTCAAATGAACATTACATATAGTCACGATTTTTGTAAAAACCGTGGCCTTAAGTAATACATATGGTCACGGTTTTTGTAAAAATCGTGACCATATAGATGTATATGGTCACGGTTTTTACAAAAACCGTGACCATATGTATTGCTTAAGGCCACGATTTTTACAAAAATCGTGACCTAAGTGAATAATTGGTCACGGTCTTTCAAAAACCATGACTATATCATATGTCTACAGTCACGGTTTTTAACCGTGACCATAGGTTCTAGTCTATGGTCTCTCCTTCTTAGGTCACGGTTATAAAAACCGTGACCATAGGTCTACAGTCACGGTTAAAAACTGTGACCATATAGCAGTTTTGTGGTAGTGTATTGATCAAACCTTAATTAAAATCAAATTTAATTTATGCTAGTAAAAGTAAGCCCAAACTCAAATTAAACATAAATGAGCTAATCTAAACTAGCTCAAACTAATTAGAATTGTTATAAACTCTCAATATATACTGTAAGACATATGTACTTATCAAAAAATGAAGAGTTCAAGTAACTTAAAATGTCATACGAGAACACAACTTTAATTATTACATAATATATGATTCTTATGATAATGGACTAGTTGAAAAAAAAATAGCTAAACACATGATAAAAATTTGAAGTTACTACAAAGGTTAGTGCCTTAATCTTGACAATGGTCAATGAATCTTATTTAATTGAAAATCGACATGTTAAGGTTGGACAAAAAGTGAAAATGAACTTATACTATTTTATGGTATTTTAGAGAAAATGTGTTATTTTTAAAAAAATAACAAATATCAATTCAATTAAAATGGTGGCTAGTTGAACTTTTATGTTGATTAAGAACATAATTAATTTCCTACGGCCATGACCTGATGATAGCAACGGATCCATTTAGGTTAAATTCGATTTATTTTGATTTGTGGTTCAAATCAAACTAAATTATTTTAAATCAAAACAGATTTAGTTTAATTAGGGTAATATTCGCAGGTTAAAAAAATCGAAATGTTGATCAATATTTTTTTTTACTCAAATAAAAATAAAAATAGTATAACCATTTTTTTTTTTTTATACAATTACAATTTTTAGTAGATAAGCGGTTATTCAAATAGTACCCTGAATTGACTCAAATTTTTTTTTTTTTTTTTTTCGAATTAATATGAATCAAAATATTTTAAATAAATTGAATAATATTTTGATCCATTTTTCGACCTATTTTGCCTTGACGTGATCTAACTGAAATAGGGGATAATTACAAGTACCTAAATTATCGAGTTAAATTGCCATCATTACAATGACCAGCCACGCTGTTAGCTATTGTCAGCAATTAAACCTCTCATAAATAAGGATTTTTATTTTTGTGATTGAAGCTCTAATGTTGTATTTCATTCTCTTTTTATTTAGGCTAAATTTTAGTATAGAGAATCTTTCATGTCCTTTTTTTCTTGTCCAATTTTTAAACAAGATAGAGGATCAAGATATCAAGCTTTGTAAACGTTAATTTTAATATTATATTTATGTTGTTTTAAAAAAAATTAAAAGTTGCAGTTAATTTTTAATGCTATTTTAAGACCAAAGTAAATAGCCTTAAATTCCGAATGGTTTAGGATACAAAACTCCTTATATTAAACTATAAATTTACAATACCAAAGAATGAAGTTAATTAATAAGCTAACAAAACAAATTTTTAAGCTGAACAAATCGAAAAATTATTGATTTATGAGGAACTAAGTTAATATAATTATTGAAACCATGTTAACGGAAGGAGCTATTCTTATCCTTATTTAAATATTTTGGGATTGGGGTGGGGATTCTTCATAGAAGGTTCAAATAATTTACGGGAATTAGGATTCTCTACTAATAAATACATTATGATAAATTGAATATTTAATAACCTAAGTATTCATAAAATCTCAAATATATTTATTTATTATGTAATTAAATTTAATAAGTTTGAATTTAAAGTATAAATTATAACTATAATTAAAATTTTATTTTATTATTTTAAGGATTATTATAATAATATTTACTCATATATTATAATATTAAATTTTCATAATTAAAATATTAATTTAAGGTGCAAAGGGTAATTTCTACTCCACCTCTTACAGGGACATTTTGTTTTTTATCAATGTTAAAATAAATAAATAAAAAATTCTAAGAATTTCGGTTCTAACGAAATAAATTAATTAATAGCATTAAATTACTCACATTAAATAGCATTATTCAGTTGTTATGATGGTCATATTTAATTGACGTAAAAAAAAATGGTAATATGTATTAATTTATTTTCACTTAATTGTCAATTTTTGTTAATTGGTGTGCACCCACTATCAGTTAATAATTTCAATAAACTTTTATGAGCCAACTTTATAAATAACGTAAAAAAAAAAAATTAATAAATTGATTCACTTATATGCTTTTATATATATATATATATATATATATATATATGCAATTTAATTTATATAATTGTTGGAACAATTACGTAAAAAGATAGGAACGAGGTTATCAAATTACTGAAATAACACTGTTTGGGTTGAGTCGCAGACTAGATCGCTCTCTTTAAGAAGTTTCGCGGCTCTGCCCAAAATTGTGCAAGCAAACACAACATCGTCGTCCTCAGGATAAAACAGCCCAGTAAAATTATGTCTCGGAGTTACACTGCACTGATGAACTCCGGAATGCTACACCCTGTAAAATAATTTTGTTGCTCGGAAACTAGAAATTATATTAATTTATATACTAGAAAATGTTTCTGATTTTTTGGCTTTCTTTTCTGAATTTTTGTGTTGCTCAATTGTTAGAGCGAGAGAAAGAGAGGGAATGAGAGAGAGCTGATGGTTTTTTTTGGAGTGATTTGGAATGAGAGCTACGCCCTCTATTTATAGGCTGAGGAAGTCACAAAAAACGGACCCAAAACGGTCCTAGAGAACGTGCAACGTTCAAAAACGGTCGTTCCGTAAGACTTGGTCCGAAACGGAACAATCACCTACAACGGTCACGACGTGGGGTAACGGATTCCGTGAGACTCGGTCTCAACAGAACGGAACGTTAAAAAGGTAACGGTCATTGGGTAACTGAACTGTTGGAAAAATTAATTTTAATAAATAAATTTTTATCAAAAAATAAAATGTCACCTCACCTCACACACGCACTCGGCTCGGCTCAACTCAGCTCGGTACGAGCACGGCCGACCGGTCAGACGGACAGCGGCTGCGGTGCACACGTGTGTGGTGGACCCATAATTGCCTAGGTCCTCCCCCTTCCATAAAATTGGGTGCCCCTTGGGGCCCAATCTCACTTGCTATTTCTTTTCTATATATACACTTTTAAAGAGAGGTAAATTGATAATGTGAGACTCTAATTTTTTTCACTTTTTTTCTTTTCTCTTTTTTATTCAAATTCATAATAAATTCCAACAATAATTTTATTTTAATAATTCCTTCAAATGAGAATTTATTCAAACTACATGAATGTTGATACAACGAGGAAGAACAAGTAATATTATTAGTGTACCAATATAAATAATTAATAAATATATAGATAAAAAAATTATATTTGATGCAGTAATATTTTACATTTTTAACCTGTGTTGTTTATGATAGCATAAATTTTTATTAATCTTTATATTTTTATTAATTATATTATAATATATGATATATTTATCTAAAAAAAATTGAATTATTCTTTTTATTTTTAATAGTACGCACAACAAAAAATACACACGAGAAAATGAACTCATGTAATTAGGGGTGTCAATCATGTCGTATTAGTCGTTATTCGTGTCGTGTTTATTCGTATTCATGTCATGTTTGTTCATGTTATTCGTGTCGTGTTTTCGTATTGGTTGGCACATTAAAAAATTTACTTGAATTTTTTTTGTATTACTTGTTCATAATAGTAAGAAATAACAAAACTTTTAAGAACATAAAAAAAATTATTAATCAATTTTTATTAAAAAAAATTCATATTTTATCGTGTTCGAATCGTACTATCGTATCGTATTGTCACTTGTGCAGTTAAATGAACATGTGTTGACTAGTTAACTGCTGTTAAGCCAAACGTCTCACACATGTCATTTAAAAAACCACGTGTCAGAAAAATATTTAGCCACCTTATTCACTCAAGTACTTTATAACATACACAAAGCACAGAAGTGTCAGCAAATCCAAAAGAAAGAAAACAGAGTAGAAGATTTGAGTTTGATCACACCACACCATGGAAACCATGTTCTTCGCAAAGAATGCCATCTTTAACCTATCAATAACTTTACCTCAAAACCTTTCATTTCCTCTCAAATCATCCCAGAAATTCTCAAGGGTCTGCTTTGCCACCTCTTCCTCCAAATACTCCCAGGTAACACGAATAATTAACCAGTACTCCACATATAACTTCAAAGTTGATTTTTTTTTTTTCATTTTCATTGTTTTTAACTTGTTTAGGCTTTTGGGTTTTGAATTTAAAGGAGTCCAGAAACAACGACAATGACAGAGATAGAAACCCAGTGTTTGGAATGGATGAAAGAACAAAGCAGACAATGAGAGAAGGCAAAGACAAGGCTAAAGAAATGAAAGACAGAGGCAAAGATTACGCTTATGACACCAAGGAGAAGACCAAGGACGCAACAAATAGAGCAGCGGAGACAACTAAGGAGTACGCTTACGAAACCAAGAAGAAGACTGAGGACGCAGCAAACAAAGCAGCGGATTACGCCCACGACGCGAAGGAGAAGGCAAAGGAGGATGGAGGGTCTGCGGCGGATAAAACGAAGGAGAATTTGGAGGGAATGAAGGAGAAAACTGAGGATGTGAGTGGGAGTGTGGGGGATAAGACTAAAGAGACAGTGCATAATATTGGGGAGAAGGCTAAACAGAGTGTGCAAAGCGCTTGGGGAGCGGCCATGGAAACTGTACAGAAGATTAAAGAGACAGTAGCTGGGACCTCAGATGATGATGTGGAGGTTGAGGTCAACAAGACTGGGACTGGGAATACGATGGATGAAGATCTGGTTGAACTCAGAAGGCGTGCTGGGAAGACAACTGATGGGAACAATTATTAATTTTTATTATTTACAATCTTTTTGTTCCTTCCCTTTTACTAAGCCTGTGGGTTTTTTAATTTTTTATTTTAAGTCAGTAAAAACAAGTGTCTTTTTAGTAATAGTGATTAAATGAAAAATAAATGTGAAATACTTGGGAGTTATTTGTCTATGAAATCTTATGATGGCTGATTCCATAAGATGAATTTATTATTTATAAAAAGAAAAAGGAAAAAAGAAAAAAAAATCATATTTGAAAAGAATCTTCCAGGACTAACATTAAAGATTGGATTGGCCATCTCCATTAACAGTGTATCTGGATTATACTATTACAGAAGTTGGAGATGACACTTTGCAAAGTTATCATACATAATATTCTGCCATAAATTAGGATCTTAATTAAATAATTTGATTAATATTACATTCAATTATTATTTTAATTTTAATTTGAAACAATAAATATAAATTTTCAATTCTATGATAGTTTAGTAATTCTTCATGACCTTATAATGATGTAACCATGCATAGTCTAGAGTTTTGCTGGGGATTTTTTTAAATAATAAATTGTTATTATGTTACAAATAAAATTTTGACAAATTGCAAATGGTTTGTTTTGACTTTAGAATGAGATAATTTATGGCTATTTGATCGGTACTATACATTACTATAAAAACAAAAGATTCGTACTATCACTATATATTATTACATATCCTAATTTTGAGTATCATATATAGTTTCAAAAGTTCATTGATGCTGTTTTTTTTTTCCCCATAAATGTAGGACTAAAATGTTTAAAAAGGTAAAGGACTAGAATAATTTATGTTAAGGGATTAGAAGGGTATATTTTTTTTTTTTTCTTAAAATAAGAGAAAATTATCATAATAATCTCATACTTATTACAAAAATAATACTTAAATTTTATACTTATTTTTTGTAACAATTTTATTAAAAAAATGATACTTAAATTTTATATTTATTTTTTTAATAATTTAGTCATATTGACTTCTTCTTTTAATATATTTATTTTTTGTAATAATTTATTCATATTATTAAAAAGTGATATATTTTTTTTCTTTTTAATTTTTTAATTTTACTTAATAGGGGGTGGATTTTTTATTATCTAAATTTGCCAAACCTAACAAACTCTAAAGCACAACCAAACCTCCATATTATCTGAATTTGCCAAACCGAACAAACTGTACAGCGCAACCAAACCTCCATAAATTTTTTAAGGTTGATTGGTTCAAAAAATTTAAAAAATTGGGGTTTGGTTGAGGTTTTAAATTTTAAAAATAGACAGAAACCCTGATCATATTAGTATGCATTTTTTTATTTTATTTTGATTATAATATTATACGTATTATTTTTGAAATACTTAGGGTAAGTCCAATACCATAATAGATATGCTACGTACTTTGGTTAAAAGTGTTGAGATACTAGACAATTGGGTTGTCAAAAGTATATTATAAAATGACTCTTAACATATTATGTTAGCGTGAGTTATATAATTAATGTATATGTGTTTATTTGTAATAGAATTTTAAGTTGTATCTACATTTATTCTCTATCATCTAGATCATTTGCAACCAGCCCAAACACATTCCAGTCCAAACACATCACCAGCCCAGTCAGCAATCCGGTCAATGGGAAAAAAAGATTTTTTCTTTTATTCCATTGCATCTTATTATTGTCTGTTTTAATGGGAGATTCAAGAGAAAATTAGAGTTCTAAAACAACTGAAATTTTGAAATTTGAAGTCTCTGTCAAGAATTCAGAAGGTGTCTCTTTGGTGGTACCAACTTTCGAACATGAAAAAGGGTTATGTCTGTTTATCTCCGTGGGATGCACAAGATGGGACATGTGACTGGAACAATCAAGGCTCTTCATGAAGATGATGTGGAGGCCGATACTAAGTGGGAAGATGATGATGGTCTCATAATGTCTATTCTATTTAGAGCCATCAACGATGATGTACTACAGATGGTGGAAGAATGTGACACAACTGAGGCCATATGGAAGACTTTGGGAGACCTCTACACTAATGAATTTGACTTTATACAAGTCCACGAATTAATGTGTAAAGCTGCCAGCATGCAATAGAATGGACAACCAGTGTCTATGTTTTTTACTAAGCTGAAGAATATAGGGGCTGAAATTGATCAAAAACGTCCGTACAAAATTAAAAATCAAGAGGACCTTATATAGTACAAGAAAGAAAAGGAGCTTGAGCGAGTTCATGCATTTTTAAGAGGACTTGATACGAAACATAATAGTGCCAAAGGCGAATTGCTCAGAATGCCAGACCCTCCGAGCTTTATCACAACTTTTACATACATCCGTAAGGACGAATCTTAGCAGAAAAGTCTTAATCAGGCACATGTTGAATTATCTAGTATAGCCATTCAAGCCAAATCAAAGGCACCTTTTCTCCAACAGCAAAGTTCAGTTTCACTTCATTAGCAAGGACCTCTACCACCTTTTCTCTAGCAACAGAGTTCAGTTCCACTTCATCAGCAAGGACCTCCACTAGGCTTTGCCAATCGTCCTCCTCCTCATTGCTCTATTGCAATGAAGCAGGGCATATTCGAGAGACTTGCTGGAAACTGAACCCACACCTGAGACCTAAAAGGCCAAATTATCGTCCTAGAGCGAAAGCAGCTATGGTACAAGTAGTACAAGAACCAGATTTTTATGGAGTGACTGGACAGGATCATCATGTGACATGTAGAGATACCCCTATAGCTTCAATAGCTGGTCGTGGTAAGATTGGTATAACCTTAAATGTTTCTCACTTTGTTGGGTCTAATACTTGGATTATTAATTCTGGTGCGTCTGATCATATGACTTATAATAAATCTTAGTTTACTGAGTTATCTTCCCTACCAGTGTCTTATGTTACTAATGCTAACAGTGAGGCTTTTCCTGTCTTAGGAAAGGGGTTAGTCCGTATCACTCTAACTTTACAGGTTCATAATGTTTTATATGTGCCTGACTTATCTCATCACTCAATATATGTCCCACAGTTAAATACTGAGTCTAAATGTTTTGTAACGTTTTATCCTATGTATGTAATTTTTCAAGATCTTCTTACAAGAAAAATAATTAGTCGAGGATATCTGAGGGGTAGATTGTTTCATTTGAATTAGACCTATGCAGGGGAGAAATCAGGAGCACAGTCCCGCACCGCGTTGACTTCGAGCTCTGACAAGCTAAGTGAAATTTGGTTGTAGCATCGTCGCTTAGGGCATCTGTCTTTTAATTTTATGAAAAAATCTATGCCTACTTTGTTTATTGGTGTTAGTGAGTCTGTTTTATATTGTGAGACATGTATTTTGGCCAAGAGCCATCGTATTACTTATTTATCTAGTATTTCTAATAAAAGTGATATTCCTTTTGAATTAATTCATTCTGATGTTTAGGGACCGTGTAGAGAGCCCACTGTATCGGGTATGAGGTATTTTGTATCGTTTATTGATGACTGTACAAGATTCTCATGCGTTTCTCTTCTTAAAACCAAAGATGAAGTTTTTTCAGCCTTTCAAAATTTTCGTACTTATGTTCAAACACAATACAACAACACAGTTAGAGTCTTACATTTTGACAATGGGGGAGAATATGTTAATTGTGTTTTTCAAGATTTTTTCAAAACACATGGGATTGTTCACCAAACTACTTGCCCACAAACACCAGAACAAAATAGAGTGTCTGAAAGAAAAAATCTTCATTTACTTGATATGACTCGTGCACTCATATTTAGTGCTCATATGCCAAAATACCTTTGGGGAGATGTTGTCCAAGCTTCCGCCCATCTCATCAATCATCTTCCATCTAGTATCCTTCACGAAAAAATATCATTCGATGTTCTTGCATCTCATGTATCCTTGTCATCATTTCATAATCTTCCTGCCTGTGTATTTGGTTGTATTATTTTTGTACATATTTCTAAAAATTAGAGGTATAAGTTAGATGCCTGGAAAATTAAATGTGTGTTTGTTGGTTATGGAGGTTATCAGAAATGGTACAAGTGCTTCCATCCATCGACCAGGAAGTATTATGTCACTATGGATGTTACCTTCTTTGAGGACATGAGTTATTTTTCCTCATCTGATACTGCTCGTCAGGGAAAGAATTCATATTTTAAAGAGCTGTATCATGGTGAGGGGGAGGAATCAGAAGAATCACTAACTGATATTTCGATGAATCCAGTTGAGATTCTTAACCCATTGAATCCAATAATGGAAGAAGCAGATGCTCTAAGTATCCAAGCACCAGTTCTAACCACTGAAAAGGAAAATGAAGATACTGCTGTTCCCTCAGGCATCACTCATACCCTTGATCAACAGCTCCCTGGTACTAAAAGTCACTCATCTGAGATATGTATATCTACTGATACTAATAGCTTTGAGTCTAGTGTTTGACAGTATGTGTTATCAAATAAGTTTACTCGAGGTCAACCACCCAAAAGATATGAACCAAATATCAATGCAAAATTAAAATATTCAGTAGCTAACTACATGTCTACTAAAAGATTGTCTAAGCCATATGAATTATTTGTAAATCAAATATCTGCTGTATCAGTACCTAACAAAGTGCAGGATGCATTGGGAGACCCAAAATGGAAGAAAGCAATGGAGGAAGAGATGGAGACATTACAAAAGAACGATACTTGGCAACTTATGCCTCTACCACAAGGCAAGAAGGCAGTTGGTTGTCGATGGGTGTTTATTGTGAAACATAATGTTGATGGATCTGTGAATCGGTATAAAGTCCACCTTGTAGCAAAATGGTTCACTCAGACGTATGGTGTAGACTACAATGAGACTTTTGTTCCGGTTGTCAAAATGAATACTATTCAAGTTCTACTTTCGCTTACCGCAAGCTTAAACTGGCCACTTCGACAGTTTGATGTCAAGAATGCGTTCCTTCATGGAGAGTTAGTCGATGAGGTATACATGAGTCTTTCACCTGGGTATGTAGTTGCTTCTCCTAGTAATTTTGTATGCAAATTGAGGAAGTCTTTGTATGGTCTCAAGCAATCCCCTCGAGCCTAGTTTGGAAGGTTTTCACAGTTAATGTAGAAGGTTGGTTACAGACAGAGTAATTTAGACCACACACTATTTCTCAAACATCAACAAGGGAAGGTAACAGCTCTAATTATTTATGTTGATGATATGGTAATTACTGGAGATGATACTATTGAGATAGATAAATTATAGAGATAACTAGTCTCTGAGTTTGAGATGAATGATTTGGGTGAACTGAAGTACTTAGGAATTGAGGTAGCTAGGGAGAGCGAATGAATTTTTCTATGTCAGAGAAAGTACATTCTTAACCTACTAATTGAAACATGTATGTTGGATTGTAAACCTATTGATACTCATATTGAACAAAATCATTGTCTAGTAGAGTATCCAGATCAAGTACCAACTGATTGAGCTCTCTATCAGAGGTTGGTTGGGTGCCTAATTTATTTGGCACATACTAGATCAGATGTTGCATATGCAATAAGTGTGATAAGTCAGTTCATGCATAACCCAAGTGAGAGTCACATGGATGCAGTTGGGAGAATTTTAAGGTACTTGAAGTCAGCTCCAGGGAGAGGAATAATGTTCACTAAACACAACAATCCTCTTGAAGTTTGTGGCTTCACATATGCAGATTGGGCAGGAAGTATTACAGATAGAAAGTCGACATCGGGTTACTTTACCTTTGTGGGAGGTAATTTGGTTACATGGAAAAATAAGAAGCAGAAAGTTGTGGCGCGGTTTAGTGTTGAGGCTAGGTATATAGATATGGCTCATGATATTTGTGAATTGCTGTGGATAAAAAGTTTATTGTTTGATTTGAGTTTCGAACTCAAAAATATTATGGAGTTGTATTACGACAGTCGGGCAGCCATTGACATATCACAAAACCTAGTACAACATGATCGCACTAAGCATGTGGAGGTTGATCGTCATTTTATAAAAGAGAAGCTAGATGCCAAACTCATTAGCTTTCCTTTTGTTCCCACTGAGAAGCAACTTGCAGATGTGCTTACCAAAGGAGTTTCCAAAAAGGCGTTTTATGACTCACTAAGCAAGTTGGGCATGGTCGATATGTATGCGCCAACTTGAAGGGGAGTGTTAGCATGAGTCATGTAATTAGTCTATATGTGTCTATCTGTAATAGAGTTATAAGTTGTACATAGTTCTATTTTATTTAGGACTATTGTATTTTGTTTTCTATATATACTTATATTGTGAGGTAATAAGAAATATTTTTTATTCACGTTATATTTGACTTATTAGAGTTTTAAATACAACAAAATTCAAGCACTAAAAGCTCTATCCAAGTAAGTACTTTCTATATAATTTATGACTTTCTGCATGTTGTTTAAAAAAGTGTTTGTAGTCTGAATTATTTTACTTCTTTCAAGATGTAAATTTGTAAATACATGTTCTAAAAATTTATATTAATCATCTCTTATGCTAAAATTTATCTTATTCTACATATAATAGGTTAGAAAAGTAATTTTATAGAAAAAAAAATTATAGGTCCGCCTAACATCTGCAATTTTTTTTTTCTTCTGAAATAAGACTTAAATAGTTTATAAAAAAAAAAAAAAGATTTTAGTATTCATGGGTATTTAACTATTTTAAAGTAAACTCTTTTAACTAGCCAAAAAAAAAAGTAAACTCTTTTTTAATAATGAAAAAAATCAGTGCAATGACAATGCATGAATAACGGTTATTTCTACGAATTTCATTCCAGAGCGGTTTGGCTCTTTTTCCTAAACAGTTTGCTCTTTTTCAGAGCAGTTTTTGCTCTTAATCTCTAACCATTTTTTATAGTTATTTTCACTAATGGATTCCACGTTGTATTGCTTGTGCATGTTCTTCATTTCATCCACATCTATCATGCGAGGACAATGCTACCGTAAAGAGATATCTCCAAATAACTTTGATGGCGCTTGGAGTGCAGGAAGGAACCATGAAGCCAGCAGTTCCATTTACGAAGTGATTCTGGTGCATTGAAACTATCTAATCTTAAGTTTAGCCTAAGGAGAGGTCCACGGACATTCCAAATGTACAAGTACAATATGATCGGCATAGCACTTGGTTGCTTGGAACTCTAAAACTAAGTAGTTGCCATTGTATTAGTATTCCAGCCAGCCTCCTCAATTATTTCCCTTAATTCTCTTAGTAGATAGGGTTTAATGTTTAGTTGTATTATGTTGGGACAAGTACTCTTTATCATTAATACTAGTATTTCTTTACTGTGCTATAAGAAAAACACCTTGTACATCTCTTTGATAGTTGTTTTTTTGGAGGGTCATAAGCCTACTAAGTTTGGTTTTCTTTCCGGTGCTTTTTTTTTTTTTTAGAGGATTCAAAATAAAATTTTATGTATAAATTAAGTTATGTTATGCAATTAAATATTAATGTTTTCTAAAATCTTCAAAATAAGGTATATATATAACATTTACTATATAAAAAAGGAAAAATAACAAAAATAGTACAATCAAAATTTGTAATAACAAAAATAAGGTCTCTTTTATTCAAATCATATATTTCTACTATTAAAAAAAATATTGTTTCATTATTTTTTTTAATGCGGTCCAAGTTGACACCGCAATTTAGACTCGTTCAATGTTGAACATCATTCAATTGGATAACGTTCAATGTTATTAAGTGTTATTTTTATTATTATAAATTTTAAGAGTGTTATTTTTTTGTAATTTAAAAAAAAAAAAAAAAAAACTAACTGATTGCGCCTAGCCCCCACAAAATAGCATTTGAATAATGTGCTGGACTTGTGCTTGTGTCACGCTAACAGCAGCGCTGCGTGTTAACTTGAAACTTTCAACACAGTTAAGACAGTGGAGTGGAAGAAGTGGCTTCGGAGCAGTTGTAACCTCTAACCGAAGATTGCATCAGATTTATGGTTCGGGGGCACTTGCCACCCTCAGGCTTATAATGTATATCTCCCACTCTAATTTAGAGAGACAAAATGGTTAATTATATGAAATAATTTTTTTATAAATAAAATTTTATTTTAAAATTTTTTCATGAAAAAAAAATGTTCTTTATAAGCATATGTCCATTTTCTTTATAATGTAAATAAATGTATATTTTTTTAGTATTAAAAGAAAATAAATATATATTATTTTTGTTGAATTATGAAATCAACAATGGCGGCAACGATGTTGGTTAGTGAATTCGGTGCCGACCATAGTTGTTGAATTCTTCTTCAAACGACTAATTCCCTTTGAATTATTGAATATGGTTGTTGTAATAGTAGTATGGCTGTTGTAATAGTAGTTTATATTAGTTTATATAAACTATGTATAAATTCATATAAAAATATATCAGAGAATAACTTCTGAATCGCTTGTTTGTTTTTTCATGGTATCAGAGTCAAGTCGTTGTTCTATACAAATTTGAAGCCATAGTTCTCATAAATTGAGTTTTCTTTCTCTGAAAAAATATTTTTTCTCGAAAAAAATACTCACTCAAACACTCATATAAACCTTAATTTAAAACTTCAATTTTGAAGTAGTATTTGTCTTACCTAATTTTACCAGATTACTCTAAACACAAATCTGAGCATTTTGGTAAAATTAGGTTGGAAAAAAAGTCCTACACGCGCCTCCAGAAGTTGGCTGAAAAAATTCACGTGCCACCACGCTCATCCACACGCCAACTGAAGGTTGAAGACACTGACGTGGCCAATTCGCTGACGTGTCGGTCCGGTTGAACCAGAGGTCCGTATAAATTCGGTTTGAGCCAACGGTTCGGTTTGATCCATCGATTCACCCGGACCCGATTTTTACTCGGTTTCGTCCAGACCCGATTTTTTACCAGGTTTTGCCCATTTGGACTGGTTTGGTCCATTTTAGCGACCCAAACCCAATTTTTTTACCCAATTTTCACCATTTGGACAGGTTTTTTCACCCAAATTGATCCCTTTTTATCAAAATTGATCGATTTTATTTCAATTTTGATCTAAATTTACCTTTTTAACCAATTTTATTCCCAATTTGATACTATTCAAACTGGTTCTTGAAATTTTCTTTCCAGTTTTGAAATTATTACACCATTTTCTAGTTTTTATACTATAAAACCATGATAGATGATACAAGTTCATTGCCTGTGGAGAAAACAACTCCAGTTATTGTACAATCTGTTCATTCTGAAGGTGTATTTAATGCTGAAATTATTATTACTGAGACTAATTATGATGTTTGGTCTCAAATCATAGAAATGCATATTGCAGAAAGAGAAAAATTCTCTTATATTCATGAAAAAAATTTACAACCTAAAAAATCATCAACAAGTTATAACAGATGGTATGCTGAAAATTAAAAAGTGAAGAGATTGATACTTATGTCAATGAGTCCAGAAATCATCAAGCGTTATTTACGCATACCAACTGCTCTTAAAATTTGGGGTGCTTTGGCAAAAGCATTCTACGATGGAAGTGACGAATTATAGGTATTTGTCTTAAACTAGAAAGCTTTTACTTCCAGACAAAATGAAAAATCACTTTCTGAATATTATGGAGAGTTAACTGAAATTTTTCAAGAACTAGACCATCGTGATAAGGTGGTCATGAAAGATCCTGATGATTTAATATCGTATCAAGAGTCTGTTGAACGACTGAGGGTACATATTTTTCTTGCTGGATTAGATGATGAGTTTGAGCAGGTTCGTGGAGAAATTCTGCGAAAAGAAACCATCCCAGATTTAGAAGGATGTTACTCCTTGATTCGACGAGAAGTAGTGCGTCAAATATCATTGAAAGAAAAATCTGGAGACTCTGACGCTTCCGCCATGATATCTCAAAATCGTTCTTTTTCAAATCAGCAAGAACGAATGAATTTCAAAAAGGCTGTTGAAAAAACATCATTTAAATGTACCCATTGTCATCAAAAGGGTCATACCAAAGAAATATGTTTTGAACTTGTGGGGTATCCTGATTGGTGGGATCACAACCGTGACTCTCGAAAGAAAAATCCAAGACAAATGTCTATTGCCACCAATGTTGAAGCAATGAAGGATCATGTTGCAAGCTCATCAGCATCAGTAGCAACCTCAAACAATGTTGGTAAGAAAGTTTTTCCTCCTATTTTTAATAATACATGGATAATTGATTCAGGTGTAACTAATCATATGACATTCAATTCTAGATAAATCTCAAAACCATCTTCACACAAAACTGTTTACACTGCCAATGGTAACACAACCTCAGTTATTGGAGAAAGCCCTTTATCTCTCACTAGTACTTTAAATTTAGATTCAGTGCTAGTTGTTCCATCTTTAGAGTATAACCTTATATCTATTTCTCAAATAACCACCACTTTATCTTGTTTTGTTACTTTTTGTCCTGACTTTTGTGTGTTCAAGGACATCCAAACAAAGCAAACGATTGGTCGTGGTGTTAGGCGAGAAAACTTGTATTATTTGGACTTGACTTCAATAAATCATGCACTAGTAACAAATGGATCTAAAAGAAAGGATACATCAAATATATGGCTATGGCATAGGAGATTGGGTCATGCTTCTTTTGGATATTTAAAGAAATTATTTCCAAGGTTATTTTTGAATTTAGATATTTCTTTTTTAAAGTGTGATGTTTGTGAATTAGCAAAAAGTCATCGTTCCTCTTTTCCTGTAACCTTAAATAAAAGTCCATTTCCTTTTATGGTTATACACTCTGACGTATGGGGCCCTTCTAAGGTCTCTACTTTGGGAGGCTCACGTTGGTTTGTTACATTTATTGATGATTTTAGTAGAATGACTTGGGTCCGTTTAATGAAGTCTAAAAGTGAGGTAAACTTATTATTTAGAAAATTTCATAAAATGGTTCGTACTCAATATAATACACAGATTCAAGTTTTACGTAGTGATAATGGAGGAGAATATAAGAGTTCTGAGCTTCAAGAATATCTTAAGTCAGAAGGAATTATTCATCAAACTACTTGTGTTGATACACCTCAGCAAAATGGAGTTGCAGAAAGGAAAAATCGACACTTGTTGGAGGTTGTCCGTGCCTTATTGATCGAAACTCATATGTCATTATCTTATTGGGGAGAAGCACTTACTTCTGCTGCATATTTGATCAATCGGATACCTTCCAGTTCAATTGACTTCCAAACACCACTACAAGCCATCACTAAAGCAATTGTTGCACAAAGTGTTCCAAATTTACCTCCCCATGTCTTTGGGTGTGTAGCATTTGTACACCTACATAAACAGCAACGTAGTAAGTTGGATCCACGAGCAATACGTTGTGTTTTTATGGGATATGCTACACAACAAAAAGGGTACCGTTGTTATCATCCTCCAACAAAACAAATGATTACCACCATGGATGTTATTTTTCATGAAGATACAATGTATTTCTCTTCTAAGCCTGAATTTCAGGGGGAGTACAGCCATGATGAAATTCAGACCCTCACATATAAATTGTTACCTTATGAAGAAAGACAAAATATATGTGATCAAAACACAAATAATTTGAATTCAGATGGTAATAACTCCTAAAATGGAAGAGATTCAAGGGAAATGAAATCAAGCCCTCGTCAACTCCAAGATCATCAAGCAAGTTCATTACTACCACTAAGTGAGTACGAGTTTCTTACTCCACAAGTTGCTGATATACCTAACCAATCGTTTGTAGAGGATGTTCCAACTATTGAACCAACCAGAAAAAAAACTTCCACCACGTCCTAACAGAGGTATTCCTAAAATCATGTATGAACCTGAGATTTCTAGTAAAGTTAAATATCCCATGAATAACTATGTGTCTAAGCATTGTTTGTCAAAATCAAATATATCATTTGTGAATTAATTATCTGCTGTATCTATTCCTAACAGTGTGTAAGAAGCTTTAGCTGACCCAAAATGGGAAGAAGCTATGAATGAGGAACTAAGATCCTTAGAAATAAATAGAACTTGGGAACTTGTCGATCGTCCATTAACAAAGAAATTGTTAGACGTCGATGAATTTTTTCAGTAAAGTACCAAGAAGATGGTATGATTGAAAGCTATAAAGCAAGATTGGTAGCAAAAGGATACACTCAGACATATGGGATAAATTATACAGAAACATTTGCACCTGTAGCCAAAATTAATACTGTTCGAGTCTTAGTATCTCTAGCTGCAAATCTAGATTGGCCATTATTTCAGTTTGATGTAAAAAATGCCTTTCTACATGAAGATTTAATTGAAGAAGTTTACATGGATCTACCACCAGGAATCAAGAAATCAAAAATCCATGATGGAAAGGTGTGCAGATTAAAAAAATTACTGTATGGTTTAAAACAATCTCCAAGAGTATGGTTTGGCAGGTTCACAAAGTCTATGAAAACATTTGGCTACAAGCAAAGCAATTCAGACCATACTTTATTTCTGAAAAAAAAAAGGCATGGTAAGATCACTGCACTTATTGTATATGTTGATGATATGATAGTAACAGGAAATGATCATGAAGAAAGGAAAGCTCTACAAAGTTATTTGTTTAGAGAATTTGAAATGAAAGACCTTGGTTCCTTAAAATATTTTCTTGAGATTGAGGTTTCTCGATCAAAAGAAGGAATCTTCTTATCTCAAAAAAAAATATGCCTTAGATTTATTAAAAGAAACTGGTATGTCGGCATGTCAACCAGCTAATACACCAGTAGAAGAAGGATTAAAGTTATGTATCAAGGTTGATCAAGTTTCAGTAAATAAAGAAAGATACCAAAGGCTTGTTGGAAAGTTGATGTATTTGGCACACACAAGACCAGATCTTGCCTATGCTTTAAGTATTGTTAGCCAATTTATGCATAATCCTGGAGAACAACATATGAATGCAGTTATTCGTATTTTGAGGTATCTAAAGTTTACTCCTAAAAAAGGAGTATTGTTCACAAAAAATACAGAGTTCCAAAGAATAGAAATATATATTGATGTTGACTGGGCTGGATCAATAAATGATAGGCGATCTACATCAGGCTACTTCACCTTTGTAGGGGGAAAACCTTGTAACATGGAGAAGTAAGAAACAACATGTTGTTGCCCGTTCAAGCGCAGAAGCTGAATACAGAGGCATGACACTTGGGCTTTGTGAGGCTCTGTGGTTACAACCTCTCTTGAATGATTTGGGATATCCTATTAAAGAATCAATTAAATTATTTTGTGACAATAAAGCAGCATGTGATATTGCTCACAATCCAGTCCAACATGATCGTACAAAACATGTTAAAGTGGACAGATTCTTTATTAAGGAAAAGTTAGAAGAAAATTCTTTGGAATTGCCAAAAATTAAGTCAGAAGATCAATTGGCTGATATTCTCACTAAAGCAGTCTCATATCGAGTATTCACAGAAGTTTCAGTCAAGTTAAGTATGACAGACATCTATGCACCAACTTGAGGGGGAGTGTTGAATTATGAAATCAACAATGGCGGCAACGATGTTGGTTAGTGAATTCGATGCCGACCATAGTTGTTGAATTCTTCTTCAAACGACTAATTCCTTTTGAATTATTAATATGGTTGTTGTAATAGTAGTTTATATTAGTCTATATAAACCATGTATAAATTAATATAAAAATATATCAGAGAATAACTTCTGAATCACTTGTTTATTTCTTTAATTTTTTTTCTAAAAAAATTAAAAATAAAAATAATTTAATAACTAAATTATTTATGCACTAAAAAAAATGCATTCAAATGATCAAAAGCGCCTTTTTAACTGTACGGCAATATGTGTACAATATCTAACTTAACCCACAATAATTAGAATAATGCACCAAACATTTACAGCTATAATATATAATTGTAGGAAAATTATAGTTTTCAACTTTGGTAAGAATGTAAGATACATCCACATGTACTCACATATGTTTGGGTTGTTACAAAAACATTTTTTTTTTTTTTAAGTTTCTATGGATGAGATTGATTAGAAAAAAAATTAAGGTATGTTTGGTAACGATTTTGACTTATAATTTATAATTAAATAATTAATTTTGTGATTATTGATTTTTTTTATAAAAATAATAACAAATATATTTGATAATAATTTTTATTTAGTAATTTTCAAGAAAAAATAAAAAATTATTTCAATGTTGTTTGGTAATGATTTCTATTTTTTGATTTTATTTTTCAAAAAAACTTTAAAAATAAAGAAAAATTTTAGTTATTTTTTATAAATTTCAAGTTTTTAATCATTTTCTTTTAATACTTAATTATACAAAAGTTATAAAACTTGATTTATTTTCTATAAAAAATGTTTGGTCAAAATGAAAAAAATTAAAAATCAGAAATTTAATTGAAAAATCTTTTTTTTTTTTTTAAGATTTATAAATCAACTCATATTTTGGTAGTGATTGTTTAAAAATGTAAAAATCAAAATTAGAAATCGTTACCATACATACATAATTAAAAAATAACTTGAAAAAAATCAAAAATTAAGAATCAAGAATCAAAATCGTTATCAAACAAGCTCTTAATAAATTGATAGATCGATGTATATCCTAGGTTTGGACATATATATTTTTTTTATATATATAATATAAACGTAATCTTTGATCTCATATAAGATAAATGTTAGTTATAAAAATAACATTTTATTTTCACAATTTAAAAATATATTTGATTGCTCCTCATATAATTCAATATATTTTGGATACCTTTAAATTTCTGTTGTCCGTCATATCAGTTGACGATTACGATTATTGCATCACCTAAGATGAAAATTGATATATATGTTGACTATACGAAATTAAACACAATTCATCCAAGTTCTTTTACACTTCCAAACTGAAGAAAAGTTTCCTCATAGATATTAAGATTATCTGATTGATTGAAAGCTTATTTACTAATCACACGTACTTCAACATTTAAGAAGCTCATACAATATGTTGAAATTTGTCGTCTCATATATCCCATATTGAGTTATTTGTTTAACATCAATGGAAGTATAATTACTCGTGTATTGTACTGTTTTTTTATTCCTCATGATTTTGTTGCAATAAGTTTTTCATAGATGATTTTAAATATTTAAATTTTACACAAATCTGAGCATGATTTTGTTATAATGATAAAAATGTTCAAGAAAAGAATAATATGTCGGTTATTGTTGTATGTTGTGCCCAAATTTTCACCCTCACTTTAAAGGGGAAGAGTGCATGTAAGTCTTGTTTTCATACAACTATAGATGAATGGAATTGATTGAGTGAGTTATTTAAAAAAGAAATTATATAAAACAGAGAATGTAGTCCTTTTCTTTTAGAGATTTCAACTTTGTTTTGAAAGGGTAAATCAAAAGTGGATTAAGTTGTGATATCATCTCCAATTTAACTTATTTGGTACAAAGCTTTTGAACCTCATTCGAAACAAAATAATAATAACAACAATAATAATAATCTTTGACCAATCAGAAGTTGGTTGATTGGACATGCACCATCGCAATGCTGTGATCATGGAGGACAACGTTGTCTTTCTACAAGATAAATGTCCAAATTATATACCCAGGTCATCAAAATCGTAACATAATATGTATGATGTAAAGAGAGAACCAACCCACCATTCAAAATTAACATTAATAAAATATAAACAAAAAGAAAGAGTGAATAGAAGACTCAAGAGTCAAGACGTCTTGTGGATAGAGAAAGTGGAACCAAAGAAAGAGAGAAAAAGAAAGAGAGAAGAGAGAGAAAAAGTGAAGTGGCTGAGCTCTTCTGAGTTCTGACACAGTCACCACCCCACCCATTCACAACCTCCACGCCATTACTCTGTAGCCGCCTCTACTCATCTTCCCCTGTTCTCCATCATAATCTTCTATAACAAATTGTATTAATACACTTTCAGCTGTGGAAAAAGATCAACTAACTAGCTAGCTGAGTAGTGAAAAGGAAATCGAAAATTCTGGTGTTGCTGATACATACAAAAGGCCTGATCATACATGTTATTTGATCGGTTCTAAATTGTTTTTTGTTTTTATCATCTGGGTTTGTGTCAGATTGAGTAGACAAGAAGACCCCATATTTTTCTCTGCAATTAATAATCGATCACGTTGTTGTTTCAGGGTTTCATTATAGTACCTAAAATCCATTTCCCTTCTCTCTCTCGGTCTCAATCCAACTGATTTAATTTTGTGACATGTATTTTCTCCTGGGTTTTCTCTACCTCCGACACTAGGCTAAAGCAGGTGAGTAGTAGTATCTTAATTTATTATTATTATTATTATTGTTATTATTATTATGTCTATTTTTAGAGAGATTTAAATGAAAAATCTTGTTAGTATTGTATGATTTGATTAGGTAACTGATTATATCTGGATTTTTATTTTTATTTTTGGATTATGCAGATTGTGGTGTGAAACAACAACAAACAAAGACTGCAGCCTTTGGTTTTGTGAAGAGTGGTGTTGGGTTGGTGAGAACGAGAGATGGCATGCACTAATTAAAACAGTAACGATCCTCGCCGTCTGTTTTGCATTTTGGGTTTGGATTCTCATACACTCAACACAGACACGTTGAGTGCTTGGTTCTGAAACGCTCAATTTTCGTCCCATAATATAAAAGACAAAAACCAACGAAACTCACCGCACCATTCAGCCAAAGAACGAAAAAGAAAAAATATGCAACGAGACAAAGATCATATACAAATGAATCCACAACAGCAGCAGCAGCAGCAGCAACAGCAACAGCCCCAGAAATGTCCGCGGTGCGAGTCAATGAACACAAAGTTCTGTTACTACAACAATTACAGCTTATCTCAGCCCCGTTACTACTGCAAAGCTTGTAGAAGGTATTGGACTCAAGGCGGCACTCTAAGGAATGTTCCTGTCGGCGGTGGTTGTCGAAAGGGAAAGCGAGCCAAGACGACTTCATCGTCATCGACCTCCGGCGACCATTTAAGGTCTACACCAACACCACCTCCACCACAACAACAAGCTCAACAATTGCAACAAAACTTGACAAATACCGGACCAACGATCACAAATTTGGGGTCTCATCAGTATTATCATGGACCTGGGTATTTGTCTTCTTCTTTGGCTGCAATTCAGTCTATGAACCCAACACAATTTGGGACTAGTGCTGATCAATTTGGGACGAGTCCTTCAAATTTGAACCTCTTGCAGGGTTTCAATACGGTGTCGTCTATATTTGGGACTCAACAGCAGCATCAGATTCAGCCAAGCAGTACTTCACAGTTTAATTATCAGATGGGTAACAGAATATCAGATAATACTAGTAATAATACTGAGTCTCTTTATAACCCATCTGAAGATATGAGTATGAGTTTGGTTGGTGGTAGGAGTTCTAGTTCTTCTGCTAATCAAAATGATTGGTCTCAAGGTTTAATGAGCAGCTCTACAACTACAGCTTCTGATCAAGGCACTATGTGGGTAACAGGTAATGTTAATAATGCAAACACCACCAATAACACTGCTCTTCCGCCGAGCTCGTTCAGTCAAAGCCATTGGCCTCATCTACAAGGATATGGACCCCCTCCCACTTGATTATATGCTAGCTCTTCAAGTTCTTGCTATGGGTTGCCTTTTGTATACTTCAGAAACATCAAACCCATTTTCAGTTCTCACATTGTTTACTTTGAGAATGGTTTAAAGTTTTTTTTTTTTTTTTTTTTTTTTTTTTTTTTTTATGGGATTACATATATAGATTGATTGGGGATGATAATTTTGTGATGTGGGTATTTGTTTGTAAATGCAAAAGCATAGCTAGTATATAATTAATAACCCATGGTTTTAATATCTTATATAGAATTAATAATTTTCTGAGTTGGGTTAGGTTTGTATGTAACTTTGCTTTTCATAAAAAGTTGAATTAATGAATTGAATGTTTGCTCTATTTCTATTACATCTTTAAATGTATAAGAGGAGGCTTGAGGCCTGCCATTATAGCCATTTTTCTTTTGTTTTTTAACAATATATATATATATATATATATATTAATTATTCTTAATTACAAAGTAAATAAAATTAAAACCAAATACAATTATTTCTTAGAAGATAATTTTTATTTTTTAAAAACGATATATTACATAGTCATATCCATGCACGCGGACATATTATTGGGTTGAAGTTTGCTCCAACACCACTTAGTGCTCACAATTAGTAAATAACATTTCAATACTATAAGATAATTAATTAATTATTTATGGAAACTAGTACTTAATATAATACCTTTTTACATATTTAAACATGCCACTAGAAAGTCCCAAACACTATAAGATACTTAATTATTTATTTATGGAAAATAGTAGTTAATTATTTATTTATGGAAAATAGTACTTAATATAATTCCTTTTTACATATTTAAACATGCCACTAGAAAGTCCCAAACACTATCATATTTGAAAATGACAGTAATGAAAATGATAATAAAGAATAATTTTGTATATTGTTAATTAATTACGTGTGTTAGATTTAGTTGTTATAATTGATCAAATGAAATTCATTCCACCGTTAGCATTAAAACTCATTTCATCCGGTGTTAGCCACCACACATTACCTTGAAATGCTATATTCATTTTAACTTATTTGTATTACTAGATAATAATAAATAAATAAATAACATGTGTGTTTTTTATGTAAATTATTTTATTTTTAATTTTTTAGTTAATTTTTATAATATATTTAAAATAAATACAAAATTGATTTTACTTTTACTTCTAAATCAATTATGAAAATATAATAATATTTAGATTCCTTATTAAATGTGATAATTATTATATAATTAAAGTTTTTATTGGTGTAATACTTATTTCATTATAATATTTAGAGTCTTAATTTAATGTGATAATAGATCATAAAAGATAACTATTATCAATAACTTACATAAAGAAAATTTTGTTAAATAAAATATTATGCTTGATTTAAATTTTTATATATAGTATATATAATTTAATTTTTTCTTACATTTTTATCATATATAACACAATATAGTTTTTTGTTTCTTTCTTTTTAAATGCTATAAATTTTGTTTGAAATTTACGATTTGATTCCACGGCTTAAGAAAATATATTACTAGAATTATTGATTCCATTAAATTCAATTCCTGTTACATTTATCATTCTTAATACATTTTAATTCCTGGAAGCAAAAAAATTACTAACAAGTAAATCATTTCAAAAAGAAAAAGAACTCACTTAAAATAGACTACAATTAATTTCTTTTAATAAATCTTATGATAATAAATTAAAATCGAGCATAACATAAACATTTAATAACGCACGTGCCTTCCACGTGATTCCTACTAAGTAACTTTATATAATTGAAGGTTACTTTACTATTTGATAAATTAATTATTTAATTATATGATATAAATTTTTATTTAATAATTCTATATTTTTAAATATTAAAAAAAAATAAATATATTTTTTTTATTAAATATTAAAAATAAAATTAATTAAATAATTGAATCGTTTGAAGTAATTAATTAATATTGTTTATGTTTAGGTAATCATCAAAGTTTTGTAGAAAAAGGAAAAGCATGAAACATAGTAATGAAGAGAAAGCCATGGCATGGATTAAAGGTGAGTTTGAGTTGGTCTAAGGTCTTTATGGAAAGCTTTTATGGACATGATATCTGGCTTGTTGGTTTTGTGCATGTGGATTTACTGACTATTCAAATGCTTTAATGCATCACTTTTATTGTTTCTAATTTTCTTTTCATCATCATCATCTCACACTCTCTCTCATCCTTGTATTGTAATTATTGGAGTCGATATGGTATGATAGAAATTACGATTAAATCTCATATCTTTTAATACATACATTTTTTTGTATGTGTGTGTTTGCACGTGCTTTGTGATTGTGACCTATAATATGAAATACAGTTATATGAAGGAAACTTGTTTAATGTCAAAGCCAAAAAGCACTTATTACATAGTTGAAATGCCCAACATTAATTTGGTTCTTAGTTCGTTGGCACTTGAATAAAATAAATGACATGCAAGAAATTGGTTTTTTTTTTTTTTTAATTACTTTTCAATTTGCTATCTTGATATATAGGAAATAATAAGTGGCTTAAGGGTTCATTAAGGTTTGATTATGTATTTAAAATCTATTTTTTTTATAGATTAAATAATAATTTAATATCGCTTGAATCTGTAACTTAAAATGAGTTAGTTTTATGATCACTAAATAAACTACTGTTTAAAAGCTAATTTATTTTAAGAGAATCCTACATTCTCTCCATGTAAATATAACATAATCATAGGTGTTTAAAAAAATATGAAATTGTCTATTGTGTTACAACTCTATTAATGGTACGGAGAGATGTAAACTTTTTAAAATTAAGTAATATTTGGTGTAATTCAAGTAAGTAGAAATAGTGAGTCTAAAACAATATAAATTAAGGGTAATTTATAAATATGAGCTATCATATTATAAGATGTATAGAATTTTTCCTAGAAAGTAAAAGAAAATAAGAATCCTACTAACATTAGTGGCTATTACTCATGTATATTATAATCAAATCATATTGCCTTTGGCTATGTGACACGTTAACATCTTAAATTTAATTACATAATACATATTCTCCATACAAAAAATTTTAAATTTTTATGTATTTTTTTATATAATATATCATTGACATAGAATAATATAGTGGCAAATAGATTTATGTTTTATTGCGTCTCAAGGGTCAACCCTAACTAAACATTAAGTGGGATTACGATTATTTAGTTTAAAATTAATTTAGAAGATCCAAAATTTAGTGGTATGGCTTCATTTAGGAAGTGTAATTAGGTAAGAATTAAGTGATTAAAAAAATATGGTAGTGGAATGGAATCTTTGGTTGATTGGACCAAAATAATATCTTATGGAGAACTTATTTCTTTTTTTTTTTTTTTTTTTTTTTGAAAAAACTGCAATTTTAAAACTTATAACAAAAATAATATAACAATAATAAAATTTTATCCCTATTGAAATTAATTCAAAACTCTCGATTCTTTTAATATAAGAATAAAAAATCAACAAGTTTTTATATAATTTAATTATCTAATTAATTTCACTTTTAACGTCCCCTGAAAGAAAGTTTTTACATTTTGAAAAAAAAAATATATATATATATATATATATATATATGAGAAATAAACAACATTGTTACTAGAACTTTTATTTATTGCTAAAAATATTTCAATGGTTTTTTTTTTTTTTTTTGGGCAAATGAATACATGTATAAGAAAGAAAGAGAAACGACCCAAAGAAAATCTTTTAAAAAACAACAATATTTTCAACAACAAAAAATCATGCTGATAAAAACCTCAACATAAATACTAGCTGCTTTCACTTGGATCCATTGTAGGTATTTTACATTCACCTCCTATAACACATGTTAAAATAATTTTTACAATTGTGGGGTTATTCATTTTTTAAAAAAAAAACTCACACGTAACACACACTATTTATGAGTGCAAATTTAAAGATAAAATTATGTGTATTTAATGCTAATCTAATTCAAGTGACCAGTTTTTACAACATTCACATAACTCACATAACAAAACAAAAAATGAACTTCTTTTTGCATCAAATACAATATAACATACGAACACGGTATTTAAATACATTGGATTAAATTAAATTACTTTTTTTTTTTTTTGGTTATTACAAGTGTTTAAAACGTTAACCAATTCGCCCTCCATGAAGCAAATACGATTTTATATATATATATATATATATATATATATATATATATATATATATATATTCTTGGAATATGTAGATTATCTTAATTTTTAATATAAGAATGACCTAAAGTTTAATCTGTTAGGATGAAAGTCAACATTATTTTTATACATTTATTAAAAGGAGGGTCGATATTGCTTTTTCACATCTATCACTTTTCTACAAGTGTACTATTAGCTCTAATATCATGTTAGAAGTTGTTGGGATACCAACTCTTACAAAAACTTAAGCTGTTAAAAGGAAAGTCAATATTACTTTTATACATATATCACACTCTAACAAGTATTAGCTCTATGTACCATATATGTCAAATACTTGCAATGCAATAAATAGGATTGTTAGGCCTTGAACAAAGGACCTTTATCTCTGATACCATATTATAAGTTATTGAGATATTAACTTTCAAAAAACTTAAATTGTTAGGAGGAGGACCAACATTATTTTTATACATTTATGATTGTTGTTGATCGAAATGTGAAATCTAACCCAAATATTTATTTCTCTTAGGCCTTAGTCAGTAGTACATATACTCAAATGCCTCCATTAATTATATTTTTTTTTCTCTATCACTTAATGAATATTTGTATTTTTTTAAAAAAATATTTATATTTATTTTAAATTTTGTTGATCTCAAATATTATATCATTATTTAATCCATTAGCAATGAAGAATTTCTTCAAACGAGGTTGACTTGATAAGCTACTGTTTCTGTTTTTATCACATGAATACAATTATTTTTTGACATGAACAAGAAAGGACGGTTGTGGATAGAAAACTATTATAATATAACTCTCTATTTTTGGATGTTTTTGAAGTCATTTTATGACAATTATTCAAAGAAACTGATTGAAAAGAAAGGAGTTCATTTACGTTTATGCTAAAAATAATGAATACTAATGTGGTAGAAAAGACTTCAAATAAAATATTGTATAAACCAAGTCCAACCATTTCAGCTACAAATATAAGTCGGTTTGTTTTTATTCTTTGAATAGAATCTCTTGCTTTTCAAGTTTCATACGAAGAAATTTAGTATGAACGGCCTTTATTCCAAGGAAATGGTTTTTGTGCCTTCTTTTCTTTTCTTTTTTTATATAATAAAAGTCTCATTAATTAAATATCTAAAATACATCAAGTAATTAATTTAAATTTGAGAATAACATTAAACTATCAAAATAACACTTCAAAATTAACATTACATTCTTAGGCAAAATATCATAAACGAAGTCATACAATGGTTGTGAAACATGCATTCAAAAAAATATTGCTCAACCGACCAACCTTTAAAGTCAATAATAATTTACTAAATTGATGCATAAATTTATACTCAAATCAATAATACACAAACATGTTAAAAACTTTCAAAATCTTATCACCCATAAAGCGCATAATCATATGAGATATTTCTACGAACACGTTAGCCACACAAAATAAACACTCCACAACCACAAACAACAACTGAAATTAAATAACAATAGTACCACCTACAAGCTTTTAAACAACCAAAAGTTGTAGGATAAAAAACATAATCATAATAAACCACACACGGCCTAAGAGAAAACTACAACATAAAACACAACCACCAGCATTATTTGAAAAAATAACAAACATAACAAGGAAAAATCAGGGTAAAACACCTACCAACGACGATGCAAACGAGTTGAAACCACCAACGTTGGAAGCATAGGAGGTAAGGGGTTATCGGAAGGTCACACCAAAGTCGCTGCACAAGCTAAAGTCCCTAGTCAGACTCACGAAGGCACCTAAGACAAGCAACCCCAAAAAACCTAGAAACACCAAGCGTTGGAGAGGAAGATCAATGCTGATGAAGCCCACTTGCAATAAACGATGGAGGCTGAGGAGAAAACTGTATTTGAACCACACAAATGCTAGGAACAAAAAGAGTGCTAAAAATGGACTAGTCGACAGCCAAATGGCCTAACCACTAGCAAAGATTAAAAACCATAATTTTAAAGAGAGGCGAGAGAAAATATTTTAGAGAGAGATAGAGCACAATTATAAGTCTAAATGGTTTTTGTGCTTAAATGTGTAGAACATGTATTGCTAAATTGTCAAACGTGTATTGGTGAAGCGAATTAGCTATAAAGCTATGATTTTCAAAAAATGTCTTCATTATTGTTTGAATAAAAAATGTTACGTGACATTTTAATAATACTACTCTAATGGGACATGTCATAGACCTAACTATCCAAAACACCATTCAGTTTGGTCAGAAATATATTGGGCTTTTGGCTAAATTTCCCCTTAGGCCTAGTAAGGAGCCCAACTCAAACCAGAATTAAGACCTAAAATATTGCCCAAAAATAGCTTATAATGCGGGTGAAATAAGAATAATTTTATAAGGTTACATTTTATTATTATTGAGTAAAATTGTGTGTCTTAATATTAACTATTGTTAACCATCTCCTCAAATCCAGACAAAAGCTAAATTTTTTGGCAATTAATAGAAGTGTATCTTTCACAATTTTTATGGTACCGATGTATTATTGTTAATTTTTTTTTTAATAGGGAAAATTACTATAAAATCACTTAGATTCTCAAAAATAGCAAAAATACCCATCAACTTTAGAGAATGGCCAATTATATCAACCCAATTATTAGTTTATTACAAAAATTTTCCTCAAATTTCTTAACCTTTATTGGTTTTTTTTTTTTTGCAAATATTTCCCTTGGAAAAATTTAAAATAGTGACAAAAAGGAATGTGATTGTTAATTTCAAATATGCAGGATTTTTTTATTGTTTCATGAAACCTAGAGGAAGGCATTTGTAATTCACACTTTTTTTAGTTCAATGGTAATGGGGGCACATTTTTTTTTAATTTATTTTTTAAGTTCAATCAATAAATACCAAAAAGGTTATAATTTGGTATAAAAAAAAAAATCTATCAACACTTACTGAATTGTAAGTGATGAGCCTGAAAACTACATATAATAGCTCACTATATACAATGTCAAATATACGGTACGTAGATTTTTTACCACTGAATTATGGTTATTATTACAATAGTATCATTTAACTCTAAATTATTATAATATTACCACATAATTTCATATATTGTTATATGAAAATCATTCCTATTAAATTTTGTCAAAAACTAACGTAAAAAAGTTACTTATAACATATAAAAGTTACATATACATAAAAATGGTTATGTTAAACAAGCTAAGGGCAATGATAGTAACAACATCTAAAATTTAGTAATAATTTTGTAACCAATTAAAACTACAGTGGTATTTTTGTAACAACTACCATAATTCAATAGTAAAAAACCTATTAACCCTATTATATATCCCTCTAGCTATCTCTTGCATAAATCACCTTATAAATAGAGCTTTATGGCTTCACAGGATCATGAAACCCTTCGTCATGTGTTTTCACATTATTTATATATTGTCATATTGACATAATAAAAATATCTTAATTGTCTATTTTATCATTCTAATTAAATAGAGTATATTTTTATTGCCATTGTTATTAAATAAAACTATGATTAATGAATTTAATTGTGTCAATATATATATATAAACATGAGCTCCGGAAAGAAGAAGAAAAAGAAGAAGAAGGTACGTAGTAATTATATCACCTAACTGTTACTCGTTTTTAGAGTCTAGCTAATATATATCACCAGTAATTATATATTCATTAGTTCATGTAATCACAAATTATATAAGTGCAATCATTTTTTCAGATTGTGTTATGATACACAAAGCTCATCTCCATATAATTTCGTATATTATTATCATCAGATGGACTTATGGACATGCATTAGTGCTTTTAGTATATTTTCAAGCATAAACTTGGGGGGACTGAAAGAATGAGTACCTGTCTATACCAAAAGTAGTACATTACCAGATGAACTCAGATTAGAAACAACAACAACAACAACAACAACAACAACAAGTTTTAAATAAAAATTTGTGGTGTAAAATGAGTTATTAGGTTAAGCTCTCCAGCTTAGATCATTTAAATATTATATTAACTCAGCTTAAATTTAAATGAGTAACTTGAATTATTTATTTACATTTATGAAAACAAAAAAAAAAAAAAAAAATTATAATTTTAGTTTAAAAACAAAAATGCTAGTACAAATATTTTTTTTTTTAAATTATCTTGTAAGTATATTTTTTTATAATAATATTATAGTAATTATCTTTTCATTTTTTTGCAAGTTGCTCATAATCTTGATAATCTAGCTTATTTGTGCTCATGAACTAAATAAACTAGATTTTTTCTACCCATTACCTTATAAATCAACCTTAAATGAATTGTGTTCAACTGTTAATCTCACATCACTACTAAAAATCAACTACATGGTTTAATGTATTAATTGTATGATATGACATCATTTATATATAAAGCGTCATTTTTTAATCTCACTTATTAAAAAAAATACATGTTTATATTTTTTATAACGTAAATAAATATAATTTTTTTAAGGTTAGAAGAAAATAATATTTATATACCCACACATTGCGCCCAACAAATATCCCCTCTTCTATACCATTAACTATGCCAAAAAAAAACAAAAACCAATAAAAAAAAGTACAAACAAATTGAAAAAAAGAAAGAAAGAAAACAACAGTTCCTCAGAAGTGATCATGATAATGATAATGATAATGATAAATGAGGAGAATGCAATAACTGCAACATATACCCCCAACCTAATAACAGATACACTAATTAATGAAAAATATGTAATGCATATATATACATACAAAATCAAACACCAACTTACTTCAAAAATAGGATTCTTTCAAGCAAAACCCTTCAATTTCTTCTTGTTGTTGTTGATGTTGATGATGACCTGATAACACGTTGAAAAGAAATGCCCAAAAGGTGATGATTTGAAGAGGATCCGAGGTTCCTCTCAGCGCAATTAATCAAGAAGATTATCAACCTTCCTTCATAAAACAAGATCAGGCTGAATTTATTTATTAATTTGCTGCTGACATGATCTCTCCGATCCCATACTCCCTCTCATCTTTACTTTGCTTCTATATATATATATAATCTGCTCTCTTTTTTCTTTAAACCCCACACACCAGTGCAATCCGAATCTAGAAATTAATTAAAACCTAGAAATTTTGAGCCAAGGAGGCAAGGAAAATAAATGGAGAAAGAGAATAGCGCATAGCGCATAAATTTACACTCAGGCATACTATTTATATCATGTTAAGTGACCAAATTATTTTAAAAATAAAAAAAAAATAATTATTTTTTAAATAATACTAACACATAACATGATATAAAAAAGTGTGCATAATTATGCGTTATTAGCTAAAGATAAAATTTTTGGTTTTTAGATCAAAGAAGTTGGACTGAGGACCCAATACTGTTTGTTGCAGGGTCAAGCCAATTTGAACCCGCAGAGGTTCCATTCCAATAAAGTGATGGATTTGATATTATTCCAACTTGCTCATTCTGACTTAGGCAATTATTAGCAAAGTTAGCATTCCACTCCAACCTGGTTTTTGCATCTTCCAATTTCACATCTTTCATCCTCATACTCATTTCACTTTCATTACTTGTCGTATTACGAACATCTTCTTCATAGCTCTGTAAAATGTTATTAATATTGGCTCCTCTACTACCATTCGTAAAATTAGAAGCTAACACCGAAGCCATAGTTGCAGATGAAAAAAGATATGAATTTGAACCCACAATATTATCTTGTTGGATTTGTTTAGTCCCATTAATAAACCCATTTTGATTATAATCACCATCATTAGAGATAAGCCCAGATGAAAACAGACCATTTAACTGAGGCTGTAGATCAAATCCAGAAAAGGGTGGAGTCAAATCAGAAGGATTAGTGGGAAACCCAAAAAAGAGAGGACTAATCATATGATTAGAATCAGAGGATAAATCGAATTGGGTTTTTAATAAACTAAGTGGGTTTGATGAATTTGAAGTAGTAGAAGAAGAAGAGACACAATCTGATCCAAAAATTGTTCTTTTAAGTCTCTTGTTCCTTCTACATCCACCACCAACAGGAACATTTCTAAGTGTACCACCTCTGGTCCAATACCTCTTGCAAGCTTTACAGAAGTGTCTTGGTTGAGACAAACTATAGTTGTTGTAATAACAGAACTTTGTATTTGATGAATCACAACGAGGGCACTTGAGTTGTTGTCGTTGTAGTTGAACAAGTTCTGGACCTGGTTTTTCCATTACTCTAACAATACTAGGATTTGAATCCATGTAAGTATTTTGATCATCTATGTGATTAAGGTTCTGTAGCAAACAGAGAACAAAGAGAGAAAGAGAAAGGGAAACAAAAAGAAAAAGGTGAAGATTTTGTGTTAGGGCAAAATAGAAACATACAAGAGAAAAAATATATTCTCTTCCAAAAGCAAAAAAACAAAAATTGGGGTCATGCTCAAGTTGTTAAATAATTGAGAAAGAGAGAGAAAAAAAGAAAAAAGAAGAAGACTTGAACCTGTGGAAGCCATTGGTTGGTAGTTGAAGAGATGAGTGCTATCTTCTTCTCATTAGTATCACCAGTAGTACTTGAGTTGCCCAACATATTTTCTTTTCTATTCTCTTCAAAGGAATCGTTTGAGACAAAGAGTAAACAGACAAAGAGCGGTTGGCAATTAACGTGACTATTCCTTATTTGACAGAGGGTTGAAGTAATAAAGAGACCAATAGATAATGTGTAAATATCTTTCAAGAATAATAAAACTAACATTTTTTTTTTATTTTTAATAACAAAATTAACATTTATTTATATTTTTATAATTAAAAAAATAATTAATATATTATTTTTCTTTGAACATCTATTCAATTAAAATTGAACGACGATAATTTAGACTCGTTTAATATTGAACGTTCAATATTATTGGAGTGTTAGTTTTATTACTATAAAATTTAGAGGTATTATTTTTAATAATTTTTCAAATACTTTTGAGAAAGTGTTTTCTTACCGTACATACAATAATTTACTATCACAATATAATCATTTATTTTATTAACATGTAATGGCACAATTATTTCTACATTATTTTATATTCTTAATTTTAATATTAATATATTATTTTATGTATATAATAATACCTGTATTATTTTGAAAATTTATTTTTCGAAACGATTTTGTTACATCACAGATCACACCCTGAAATATTATTTATGCAAATTAAAATATGTATAAATTGCATTTATTATTTATTTTAATAATATTATATGTATAAAATAAAAGGTTAATTTTAATTTGAATGTGATATTAGGTAGTGGAATGTTAAAGTTAATAATAAGTGCCAATAGTACTGTAAGATCGATGATTGTATTTTTTTTTTTTTTAATTAGTAAAAAAATTAAGAAAAAAAAATAGTTTAATGCTCGTTATTTTTTTAATTTATTTAAATCAACGTTATATTTAAGAATAGCAAGAATGAATTAGCACAAATGATTATAGTATTAAATAGTCATATAAAGCATTTTGGATTTTTCTAATACTAACTTTCACGTGATAGGTCTCTAATCTTAAATCGAAATTGAGTTTTATGATTATTAATTAATTAAAATAAGAGCAAAAAGAATACGAAGGACATTCGAAATCCAAGAAGAGGACAGAGAGATAAAGTGAGCATTACAGATGAATCTATGGGAGGTTCAAGAAAGAGGGATGGGGTTTTGTCTAAAATAGGCAAAATCTTTAATATAGTTTAAAAAAGAGCAACCTTGTGTAAAAGTTTAGAAATAGGCAAAATTCTATTTACTCTCCCGGTAGCCGGTTTGGTTGGGTCATTTAGTTTCCCACCAAAATAATTTTCTTTCTTCTTCTCTCTCCAACTACGCACCCTCTCTTTTTCTCTTCACTGATCTTCTCACCATTGTTGCGTGTCATCGTGGAAAAATTATAAAAATGAGGTTAGTAATATCTTCCAACAATATTTGCAATTTTTATTAAGATGTAAATGTTGCAATTTGTACCAGGATTTTTAAATAATAACTACCAGAAAAATGCGATTGGGACTGATATATTTTCGGAAAATTTCCAACAATTTGCTTCATACTTTCGCGAGGAACTGATATGGGTATTATTTAAACAGATTTTTGGTTGAAAAACCGTATTAAACTGTTACCCCAATTCAATAATAATTAATAGAAACATATATTTTTGGCCGCGTGTAATCGAAACATTTATGAAATGCTATATTCAGTTTTTTATATGTGGGGGTATATGTGGTATATCTGAGGGTATATCTGGTATATCCGGTATATCTGGGGGTATATCTGGTATATCCGGTATTTCTGGGGGTATATCTGGTATATCTCATGGTATATCTGGTATATCTCAGGGTATATCTGGTATATTCGGTATTTCTGGGGGTATATCTGGTATATCTCATGGTATATCTGGTATATCTCAGGGTATATCTGGTATATCTCAGGGTATATCTGGTATATATGAGGTATATCTGGTATATCTCAGGGTATATCTGGTATATCTGGTATATCTCAGGGTATATCTGGTATATCTGGTATATCTCAGGATATATCTGGTATATCTCACGGTATATCTGGTATTTCTGGGGGTATATCTGGTATATCTCAGGGTATATCTGGTATATCTGGTATATCTGAGGGTATATCTGGTATATCTCAGGGTATATCTGGTATATCTCAGGGTATATCTGGTATATCTCAGGGCATATCTGGTATATCTGAGGTATATCTGGTATATCTCAGGGTATATCTGGTATATCTCACGGTATATCTGGTATATCTGGTATATCTCAGGGTATATCTGGTATATCTCACGGTATATCTGGTATTTCTGGGGGTATATCTGGTATATCTCAGGGTATATCTGGTATATCTCAGGGTATATCTGGTATATCTGAGGGTATATCTGGTATATCTCAGGGTATATCTGGTATATCTCAGGGTATATCTGGTATATATGAGGTATATCTGGTATATCTCAGGGTATATCTGGTATATCTCACGGTATATCTGGTATATCTGGTATATCTCAGGGTATATCTGGTATATCTCACGGTATATCTGGTATTTCTGGGGGTATATCTGGTATATCTCAGGGTATATCTGGTATATCTCAGGGTATATCTGGTATATCTGGTATATCTGAGGGTATATCTGGTATATCTCACGGTATATCTGGTATATCTCAGGGTATATCTGGTATATCTCACGGTATATCTGGTATATCTCAGGGTATATCTGGTATATATGAGGTATATCTGGTATATCTCAGGGTATATCTGGTATATCTGGTATATCTCAGGGTATATCTGGTATATCTCACGGTATATCTGGTATATCTCACGGTATATCTGGTATATCTCAGGGTATATCTGGTATATCTCACGGTATATCTGGTATATCTATGTATATGTTGGTATATCTCCATCTATTACACATTTAATCAGGTATATATGTTATATACTAATAACGCAGTTCAATATGTTGTATATTATTTGATATATCAATTAAACTTTACGTATTTTTGAATGAGATAGACCTAATTATTTATAAACATTTTACAGAATGGATAGCCTTAGTATTCTAATCATTCACAATGGTAAATGGTCATTGAAGGATGGTAAAAAAGTATATCAAGGAGGTGAAGGTTTGGTGATGAAGATAAAAAAAGGATGGTTGTATAATGAACTTAAAGAAAAGTTGTTTCTCAAGTTAAAGATGGATAAGTTCAAGTATGAACTTGAAGTGAGATACTTCTATAAGAATGATTTGACATTACCATCTGTTTTAATAGGTGATGATGAAGAATTGGAAGAGTTTTTTGACCTTCACGTTGAAGATAATGAAAGAAAGGCTGTTCTATATGTCACAAAAAATGTGATAAGATCTGTAGGTACAAGTAATTCTATTTGCCATGAGCAAGTTTTTAATACCGGAGGCCGTAATGTAAATTTCTTGAGCGATACTAATATGCAAGAAGGATCTCAAAATCCAAATGGTGGTTGCGATAATGTACTTGATAGTATACCAGATGATGTAGATCACAATTTAGTTCCGCCGCAAATGGGTGATGAAGGAGATATTGATATGATTAGAGAATATGAATTACCAGATATACCTGTCAACGAAAACGTTGATCGTGATATGTCCTCAATGGGAGGTTTGCATGCAATTCATAATGAAAGGACACAAGTTGAAACAGAAAGGGTCATTGTTAGAAATCATGAGAATTATGGTTTATCCCAGTCTGAAGGAAGAACTGTAATTAGAAACAATAATGAATTAGGTATCGGTCCATCCAGTACACCCACAGAGATTATTTCTAATGGTGACGTTTCGTCGTCTGTGGCACATGTTGAGCTTGATTTGAAAGTTGATCAAGTGTTTGACAATAAGATAGATTTCACAACACATGTCGGTCTTTATGCCATAAGAAACAGATTTGAGACGAGGACACTGACTAGTAGGAAAGACCGTGTTCTAATACGTTGCATTCAATCTACTTGTAGTTGGATGATTAGATGTAATAGGATCACTGGATCTGATAGGTTCAGGGTAAAAGAATACGAATCAAGACATACTTGTGATCCTAACAATTACATGAGGAAGAATAGGACTGCAACCTCAAGAGTGATAGGAAATGCCATAAAAATGAAGTTGGTCCGACCAGGAAGAATTTATAAGCCCAAAGATATTATTGATGATTGTCAAAATGAGTTTGGGATTGAGATTGGTTACACCACAGCATACAGATCGAAAGAGAAGGCTCTTTATTTGCTACGTGGCAGTGAAGAGGAATCATTCCTGAAGCTTCCTTCCTACTGTCATGTTTTGAAGGAAAGAAATCCTGGTAGCGTGACACATATTGAAGTTGACCAGTCCGGAAGATTTAAGTACTTTTTTTTGGCACTAGGTCCATGTATCAGAGGTTTTTTATCTTGTATAAGACATGTAATTACAATCGACGGTGCATTCCTATCAGGTAGGTATGCTGGGACATTATTCGTAGCAAATGCTTCAGATGGAAATAACAACATATATCCATTGGCCATTGGTGTTGGAGATTCTGAGAATAATGAAGCTTGGGAATGGTTTTTGTTAAAACTATCCGGTATATTTGGGCACATTGATGATCTTGTTATTGTTTCAGATAGACACCAAAGCATTATACAATCTGTTCCTAAGGCATTCCCCAATGCTTTGCATGGATATTGTGCATTTCACATGGAGATGAATTTGAACCACAAATTTAAGAATCCTGATTTCACACCTTTGTTCAGATGTTGCGCAAGGGCATATACGAAGCGTGAATTTGACAAATACATGGGGGATTTGAGACTGATCGATCCTGATATAGAGAAGTACTTATTGGAAGCAGGTAAAGACAAGTGGTCAAGATTTCATTTTCCTGGGAACAGATACGGTATAATGACCACAAATGGTTCAGAGTCATTTAATAATGTCATGAAATCTGCTCGTGAGTTGCCTATAACCATGCTTGCTGAGTACTACCGTAGCAAAATACAACATTGGTTTGTCGAACGTAGGGAGGTTGGGATGAGATGGGGAACTCGATTAATTACCGATGAGGTCGACTCAATTATGCGTGCAAATCACAATAAGTCCTTAAGGTACAGGGTTTTCAGAATTAATGCACATGTTTTCCAGGTATGGGATCGTACATCATTATATTGTTATTGAATTTTTAAATATGTCAATTTAATAGCGCATGTGTTTTAATTACTTCTAATGTTTAAACCATCTATTTAACTAGTTCATTTATATGATGTCAGGTTGTACACGGTGATACTAGTCAAGATGTTGATCTACTGAACAGAAGTTGTAGCTGCAGGGAATTTGATGTTCACAAAATCCCCTGTTGTCATGCCATTGCAGCGGCCCGTTTTCAAGATGTTGATGTCCAGTCCTTGGTTGACCGATTATACACAGTCAATTGTTATATTATCGCATATGCGGAGGCAATTTTTCCAGCAACTGACAATGGTCAGTGGGACATTCCAGAAGAAATCATGGACCTAGTTGAACTTCCTCCTAACACAAAGAGAAAATCTGGCAGACCACGAAAGCGACGCATACGTTCACATGGGGAAGTAATAAAGAAGTTAATGTTGTGCAGTCGTTGTAGAATTAGTGGTCATAACAGAAGGACTTGTAATGTTTTTCGTCAGATGATTGTAGAACCTTCCCTACCTTCTCAAGAATGAAGATTTTCATGTACCCTGTAATATTTTATGCTGATTTCAAGTTGAACATTTATGTATCTGAATTTTGCATTAATGATAGTGTTATATTATGCCCTGTCTCTAAATTTTCATGTACCACGTATATGAGATATGTGTTGTTATATTATTTTATAAGATATACCATGAGATATAACCCCATATACCATGAGATATACCATAATTACCGTGAGATATACCATAATTTCACTGAGATATACCAGATATACCCTCAGATATACCAGATATACCCCCAGATATACCAGATATACCCCCAGATATACCAGATATACCCTGAGATATACCAGATATACCCTCAGATATACCAGATATACCGTGAGATATACCATAATTTCACTGAGATATACCAGATATACCAGATATACCGTGAGATATACCATAATTTCACTGAGATATACCAGATATACCCCCAGATATACCCTCAGATATACCATAATTTCACTGAGATATACCAGATATACCCTGAGATATACCAGATATACCCTGAGATATACCAGATATACCCTCAGATATACCAGATATACCCCCAGATATACCAAATATACCCTGAGATATACCAGATATACCCTGAGATATACCAGATATACCCTCAGATATACCAGATATACCAGATATACCGTGAGATATACCATAATTTCACTGAGATATACCAGATATACCAGATATACCGTGAGATATACCATAATTTCACTGAGATATACCAGATATACCCTGAGATATACCAGATATACCGTGAGATATACCATAATTTCACTGAGATATACCAGATATACCCTGAGATATACCAGATATACCCTGAGATATACCAGATATACCCTGAGATATACCAGATATACCAGATATACCGTGAGATATACCAGATATACCCTGAGATATACCAGATATACCAGATATACCGTGAGATATACCAGATATACCGTGAGATATACCAGATATACCCTGAGATATACCAGATATACCCCCAGATATACCAGATATACCCTGAGATATACCAGATATACCATGAGATATACCAGATATTCACTGAGATATACCAGATATACCATGAGATATACCAGATATACCAGATATACCGTGGGATATACCAGATATACCATGAGATATACCAGATATACCAGATATACCAGACACAACACAAAATATACCAGATATACCAGATATACCATGAGATATACCAGATATACCCCGAGATATACCAGATATACCAGATATACCATGAGATATACCAGATATACCGTGAGATATACCAGATATACCCTGAGATATACCAGATATACCAGATATACCGTGAGATATACCAGATATACCCTGAGATATACCATAATTTCACTGAGATATACCAGATATACCAGATATACCCTGAGATATACCATAATTTCACTGAGATATACCAGATATACCCTCAGATATACCAGATATACCGTGAGATATACCATAATTTCACTGAGATATACCAGATATACCATGAGATATACCAGATATACCAGATATACCGTGGGATATACCAAAAATACCCCCAGATATACCATGAGATATACCGTGAGATATACCAGATATACCCCCAGATATACCAGATATAACACAAAATATACCAGATATACCATGAGATATACCAGATATACCGTGAGATATACCAGATATACCCCCAAATATACCAGACATAACACAAAATATACCAGATATACCAGATATACCAGATATACCATGAGATATACCAGATATACCATGAGATATACCAGATATATCCCGAGATATACCAGATATACCATGAGATATACCAGATATACCGTAAGATATACCTCATATATACCAGATATACCCTGAGATATACAAGATATACCAGATATACCCTGAGATATACCAGATATACCGTGAGATATACCTCATATATACCAGATATACCCTGAGATATACCAGATATACCATGAGATATACCAGATATACCCCGAGATATACCAGATATACCATGAGATATACCAGATATACCAGATATACCCTGAGATATACCAGATATACCCTGAGATATACCAGATATACCCTGAGATATACCAGATATACCCTCAGATATACCAGATATACCCTCAGATATACCAGATATACCAGATATACCGTGAGATATACCAGATATACCCTGAGATATACCAGATATACTATGAGATATACCAAATATACCACTGATATACCCCCAGATAATGTTATTCATGATTAACAACCAGATATACCAGAAATCAGATTATCCATCCATAATTACAAAATCCCAATATTACAAAACCTACATTTTACATAAACATTTAACCTTAAACCAACATTTTACAAAAAACCATACAAAAATAAGGGGTTTTCGTTGAGTTTCAACGAAAACCCAATTAAAAACCAAACTGCATAGCTTCAAAAGGTGAGTAATGGTCGAGTGTTTTCGTGCAAGGAAGACAAATTTGTTTAAAATACTTACCGAATAATGCAGAGCTTCAAAAGTTGATAGTAATGGTCGAGTGTTTTCTGCGTTGATACTGTTCGTCTTCTTCCTCAATCGAAAATGGGAGAGCTTCGCTAATACCAGATAGTGACGAGGGATTCTTGAGAGGTAGAGTAATGCTAGTTGTGGGTTTGTTTGAACTGTTCGATTTCTTTATTTCAAACGGTTTAAAGAGTTACCGGCTACCAAATGGGTCTTTGGGTGGGCGGTTAAAAAAAGCTCATTTTTAAACTTTTACGTAAGGTTGCCCTTTTTTAAACTATATTAAGAATTTTGCCTATTTTAGACAAAATCCCAAGAGGGATATAACATGAAAGACCACACATTCATTCATTTCAGACGTTTAGTATAAAACATTCCATTGCATAGAGTCTAGAGCACAGAATGAGAAATAATAGATAGTTAAATAATAATTCAAAGGGAAAATCCCTAGAGCTCAGTAACCAATGTAGTCTTGTAGCAGAATCCCACATCCACATCCTTTTTCTACATTTTTTATTAAATTATTATATTTTATTTGTTACATATTTAGCAAGTTTCATGTTTTTATTTCTTAACGTCTTATCAAACAATCCAGTTTCACACCTGCAGTACATAATCTAGATAATGTCATTAAATTATATATATTAAGTGATAAATTTTAAGGGTAAAATAATCATAATTATATATAAAAATTTATTTGACAATAATCTGAAGTGTTAACCACGATTTGTATTGTTAAAATGAGTCGTTGATTCAAATGAATAGAACATAATTAAGGTTATTTTGTGTCCCTTAAAAGCTTTTTCCTGTTAAAAAAAAAAAAAAAAAAACAATCCAGTTTCACATCTACCTTGAATACATCACTATAGTTATAGCTACTTAAACAAACAGGTTAATTCAATGTAGTAAACATAATAGAGAAAAACAATAAAACTTGCAAGACAATAATATTTGCAGTCTTAGTAATTATTGTGTGTCAAATTATATTTTCTTAATGACTAATTTGTTAAATTTTAATGTTATTTTGTCAAATGAGATAGGAATATAAATTTATATAATATTAAAAAAAATTTAATTTAATTAATAAGCACTATTTTGAGCGCAAAAATAGATAAAATTAGTGTAATTTCCACTAAGAAAAATGTTTGAGAACATACACGATTTTATGGTCACGTTCCATGTTTATGTTCTCATCTTTTTATTTGTATATTTACTTTACTTTATATTTTTTTTTCTCTCATAATATAAATAAAAAAGTTAATGACATGAAATATAACTCTAAATTTATGTTCTATAAGAAAAATTATCTTTTGTTCTTAAAATATGTAATTATGTTGTATTTTAAATTAATAAAATATAAAATTAATGTAATAAATTTTTTAAAAAATAAAAATATTTAATAAATAATCATTAAAAAAATTAATTTAATTGGTATGAAGTATATAAAAGTAATAAATAACTTATCATCCTATAGTATTATTGTTTCATTAATTGAATTGTTAGTAATTTTTATTAGAGTTGACAATTTATGATATAATATAAAAACACAACATGAACATGAATGATACGACATGATTTTAACACACGTTACCCATTTTATAAATAGGTCAAATATAACACGACACAATGCAATAACACAAGTTAATTCTTTTAACAAATACTTTATTATTAGGCTAAAAACAACTTGGTCTACTGACTTTCAGTAATACTACACTTTATTTTTCAAAAAAAAAAAAAATTACTAACATTTGCTCCATAACTTTTTATCATAAGATTTGATACCAAATTTTAATTTTATCAAATTTAGTTCAAAAATGACTAAATGTATTAAAATTAAAAAATTATATGATTAAATCATAATTAAAAAATTATTTAATATGTTAATTATAATTGGTACATGCAGTTTTGAAATTTTAACATAATTTTTATATTTGCACTAAATTTTTTAATTAAAAAGTTAAAGATTAAATATTACCAAATAAAAATTCAACTAATCAAAGTATAAAATTAATAAAAATAAGGAGATACATTTATATTTTCTTATCATTTTACATGATAATTATATATAAAAAAAATAACATAATATAAAGCAAATAAATTTAATAAATATTTTTTTATTTAATATAATATTTTTTAATTAATTAATTTTTTAATTAACTAACGCATGTTAAATACGAATATGACATGGCTATAAACGAGTTGACAAGAGAGTTAAGAGACCATACTTTTATTAAATAAGTCGATATAAATCTGTTTAGCAGATATGATTTGTCATCCTAATTTTACTGAAGTATTTATTTAGAGACAAATAGAGGGTGAAAATTCCAAAGAGAAAGCAACAAGAGGGCACCATGTGGCGGTCTACATCTGAGAACCAAAACACACAGAAAAAGCAAAGACCACACTTTATTCAGGAGGGGTATTGCTTCTCCATTATAAGTAGTGGTTAACGTTTTTACCATTCCAATAGTTTCTTTTAAAATATACATTTTAATTATACATTTTTTAAGATATAGTTTTAAAATTTTATAATTTTTTAAAAGATAAATTTTATTTCTATATCTTTTAAAATATATAATATAATATATTTTTACATGTTTCACATTTAATAAAAAATTAATTGATGATATACTTATAAGGAGTGAGCATTTTCTAAATAATATGACACATTTTAAAATTACCCCAAAATTAAAACCATGAGAGCCAATTGAACTAGTGAGTCATGACTTTGGACCCTCTGAACACTCAGTTATGGTCCAAAATAGACAAGGTCGTACTATGTGAAGTAAATCTTGCCATGTTGTAAGAAAAGGAATTAACCCTCCTGCATCAATTAGTTCAGAGTTATGATCCAATTGGGCTATATGGGCTTGCGTTCTTACGGAAACATAAGACTCCCTAAGTGGGGATGTATGATGCCATGTGCCTACACATATCCCACATTATTTAGAAAACTAAATGATGATATGCTTATAAAGGTACACACTCTTTAAATGATATGATGCGTTTTAAAACTAAACTGGTGAGTTATAGCTATGAGCCCACTTGAACTCACAATTATGATCCAAATAGAACAATCTTGTGCTATGTGGAGTGAGTCTCGTCTCACTATTAGCAAAAAAATTGACCCTCTTACATCAGTATATTTTTAAGGTCATGCAATTCTTTAAAAATTGCAATTAAGTCTATATAATATTTTTTTAAAGATAAAATCAATTTTTTGAAAAAAAAATACAGAAAAGTAATATTTTTTTAAATGATATTAAAATTTTTATTTTTAAAATAATATAAGTAAATAAAAAATTAAATTTAAAATTGATTAAAAAATGAAGAAGATTAAAGATTTAAAATTTGAAAAAATAAAAAATATAAATACTTAACAAATTTAAAAAAAAAATTGATAATTTTTTTCAATTTTTTTTACTTCAAATATAAATTAAATATGTATTCTTATTTTTTTACTTTTTTTTTTTATTTTTCAAAAATTTAAATTTACTTTTTAATAAAAATTTCACTAGACTTAATTAAAATTTTTAATAAATTACAAGTTCTTAAAAATACATCTTAAAATAGATTAATAAAATATACCTTAAGACTTTAAAAATATACCTTAAAAAAATTACAAAATTTATATAGAATTTAATCTTATAAGTAGTCAAGTCTAAATTTAAGAAAAATTATTTATTATTATTAAAATTAATAATAATATATATTTTAATTTAATAAAATATGAAATTAATACAATATTTTTTAAATATAACAGCACAATGTTTGATAAAAAATAAATTAATGAGATTAATAGATTAAAAAAAAACCGTTAATGCGGTCAGAAATAGAGAGATAACAATGTGGTGGGCAGCTCATCAGCGCTTGAGTTCGGAAGAAAAAGCAAAGGCAGAGTTTTGGGAAGAAATGGATTTTGTAGCGTCCCAAGGGATTTTCTTCACCTTCCCCTACAAATACAACATAATCCCATCATTATTCTACTGCAGTCCTACCAAATATATATCTATTCATTTCTCAGTAATTAGAATATTAAATTATTTTGTTAAACATCTTAAGCCACAATTTGAAAAAAATAAATAATAAAAAAACACTTCTTAAGCTACAATATTTGGTCAATAATGTTATCCCTAATTTAACTATTTCTGTATAAAACTGCATGAATTACATATTAAGATTATTTTAGCACGCCTAAAGTTTTAACATCAACCAAATTATTATTTTTCTTTTATGTAAAACAATATTAATTGAATTTAAAAATGTTTAGAGATCACAACACTAAGATAATATTTTGTATTAATATTTTGATCTCTTGTTCTTCATATATATATATATATATATATAAATATAAAAATATACATTTGTTACATAATAATTAATTTATAAGGAAGTAAATTTTATAAATAAAATTGATGTGATGAGTGTGTCACTTTTTATGAAAGGTTTATTAGTAGCTTAGGTATTGTGACTACTTATGTACTCACCTTGTCGCGACTTATCAAGTGAGTTAAGATATGATAATTAAGAGATCAATGATGTTTAAGTCATACTAATATGTGATGAATTGTTTAATAATTTTATAGAATAATGAGATATGATAAAATGATAAATTAGACTTAAAATATGCTTACATGGATAATTTTGTAATACTAATAAATTTATATATCATTTAATATTATAATATTCCATGATTCTCATAACAATTAATCATGCTACGCTATCTTTAAAAAATTATATATAAAAAGTTTATATCTAAGAAACAGTAGATTTTATCCGAATTCTCCACCTAAATTATTGTTTCGTACTTAAAAAAGCGATAAAATTCTAAATTCACTTTTCACATTACATTTTCCTATTTGCTTTATAAGGTTTTCTTGTCTGTGTGAAAAGTGGGTTTCGAACGTACTAAATCAGAAAAGTCATGAAAATATATATATATATATATATATATATATTTGGATAACTGAAAAATCAGTTTCATGTAATCTAAAACTATACTGGACGTGTATAATAACGATTTTAGTTTTTAATTTTATTTTTTTAAGTAATTTTTTTAGTGAGATATATTTACATAACAATTTTTTGTTTTAATTCATACATTTTTAAGAAATCACCATGAAAATATTAGATAATTTATAAATTTTTAAAAAGAAGATTGTTAAATAAAATTTTTTATTTATGATTTTTTTCATTTTTACAAAACATTTTTTTTTCTTTCTAAAAAGTGAAATAAGTCTTATAACTTTTGTATGTGTATATATTAGGAAAAATAATTAAAAGGTTAAAATTTGTAAATAATAAACATAAAATTTTCTTTATTTTTAAATACTTGAAGAAAAAAAAAAGGTATTATCAAACAACTTGTAACTAATGTTTGATTTTTTTTTTTAAATCATTAAGTATAAATTGTTATATTTTTATCCAAAAAAATATTAAAAATAAAAAAGCCATCTACTGAAACATAATCATTATCAAGACACTAGTTTGATTTTTGCATTTTAACCAACTTTGAAGTTTATACAGTGTATATAATTCAGTTTGATGATAGTAAAATGTTAAATACAATTGTCATCAATACAAAATAATTGTAATTCAACCAGGAATACTAACTACAACTTCGGTTTGTATACTTATACAAACAAGGACATCAAGAGTTTCATTACATACTTAAAACAAGGACATTAAGATTTTCATTTAAATTGTTAATTAGAGAGGACAATTTGTGATATGTCTCGGCTTATATGTTCATGATCATAGGTTTCTGTAATAAAAAAAATTGAATCAAATTAACTGTTTGGAAATTAAAAAACAAAAAAAGTTACTCTCTTCTAGCTAATTAAGTAGGAGTTAATGCTAACCAATTATAACTCAACTATATGGTATTTATTTGGCCACAAAGATCTAGAATTTGATGAATGACTGTTATAAGTTTTTGAGTTATGTTGTATTAAAAATAGGTGCCAACGTTATAATATTAGAGATACCGAGTTGAGTGAAGGCCACAAATTAATATTTACATTTATATTAATTATAATATGTTATAGATTCAAATTAAAATAAATTTAATAATAAAAATATATTTATAATGTAAATTTATTTATTATTTTATGTTCCGCAAACATACATAAAGAAGTGTGGATGTGAGGTGGGTCCAAGTAGGTAGACAAAAACATGTCAGTGATAGAGAGTGGCCACCACCACCACCCCCCTTGAGTGACCCAGAGGGACAAATATATTCCACTTTGCAAAGCATGAAAGAAACGCAACACGCACGTTAAAGGATTAAAGTAGACTCTGAATCAAAGAGAGATTGAGTATTTATATGTGGATCAATTACAAGCCAACTGTAGTACTGTACCCGTCAAAAACACTAACCACACGTTGCACCCGTCTCGTATAAATCTTTTTTTTTTTTTTTTGGTCGCAAACCAAAACTATGCTCAGACAAACATCTCTCATTCACTACTTCACTCTTATTGTCGTTTGAATTTTTTTAGATTTTGCGTTAACTTGTAACAATTTGATGGACTTAGACAACGAATGGTAATGCGAATGAATGATGATGTTGAAGTTCAAAGAAAGAATGTGGATGTACTGTTTCTGAATCTATATATTCTATTTTTGTACGTGAACTAAGCAGGAGGGTTAATCTTTTTAGGATTGTGGGGTAGGATCACTTTAAGTGGCATGAGATTATTTGTTTTAGCACATAACTGAGAGTTTAGTGGACTGATCATGACTTAACAATTTAATGGGAGTTCGCGGCTTTGTTTTTGGAGAGAAATTTTACTTAGAGAGTCCTATGTCCTTATAAGAACACAAACTCTCATGATTGGGCTCAATTGAGTTGTGGCTTTAATATCAACTGACAGAGAAAAATCAATTACTCTGTGTACAATATAGTTGGACTCATTTTACATGACATGAAATTGTTTGTTTTGGCTCATAAAGTAAGTTTATCAAGTCATTCATGACTCAATAAATCACACAATTTTATTTCCACGAAGAAACTCTAAAATGTTTCATATCATTTAAAAGATGTTTATTTTTTATAAGTTTATCACGACTTTAAATTTTTAAAAAATCAAAAGCATGTATAGGCACAATGCATTATGAACTTAGCTATCAATTGTCACTTGTACTGCTTTGGTACTACTCTATATGTTATAAGTAGTAAACAATAAATTTATCTATAATTTTAAATTTATAAAAGTTTTACGTACGTGCTCAATTTAGTAGCTAGTAGAAAGATTGAGTCTTCAGTGGAAGCACTCGTGCTTTGGACTCATCATGAACCAAGGAGGTAACTTCGTGATCATAAAGTTGGAACGATAAAATTTTCATAACCTACGGAGAAATAAAAGGTAGGGAATATATTCATATTAGGATAATTGGGATAGGATTAATTTACAAAATTTATATATATTTTTATTTTTTTTTAAATTAAAAAATATATATTTATTTACGTTAAAAAAATAAATATTTTTTTAAATAAAAAATTATGACATAATATTAAACTCACAATAACTTATTATACAATATATCTCAACCTTAAGATTAAAAAGAATAATATGAAAATATAATATTTTAAATAAAAGTACCTTTTATTTTAATTATTAACAACCAACGAAGCATTGTATATATATATTTCATGTGTATAATAAATTTTGTGTTCACTGTACTTAAAAAAGGTATTAAAAATCTACTAATTATAATTAAAAGATATAAAAATTTACTAAATTTTAGATAAGGGCACTAAAAGTTCAATAGCTTTTAAAAATGATACTAAAAGTCTAAAATTTCTAAAATTATCATAAATTTGTCCACTTGACATACAATAAGTGACATTACATTTACAAAATTCTAACAATTTTATAAGTTTTGGACTTCTAGTGCTCCTTTTAATAATTTTTTTTTTTGTCAAAAAAAAAAAGAACCTCACCGAATTAGGGCTATTATCACACCTTCCAAATCATTCGCGCCCTTACTGTCCAGCAGGAACACGATCTTATGCACTGTTCTCAAACTAATTGAACTACCTGCTTATGAGCTTTTAATAATTATTAGACTTTTAATAACTCACCCAAAAATTAGTAAATTTTTGTGTCATATAGTCATACTAGACTAATTATGCCTTTCACCCTTATACTTAATTGCAAACTATCTTATTTTCGCTATAAACTATAACTTACAATTTTTATTAGTGGGGACTCTTCAACAAATCTACAAACCTGCAGTGGAGAATGCTTGACCCGCTTGTAAACGGTTATCTTGGGAAGGGGATCTCATCACTGCCCCAGCTCCACTCCATTAACAACACTACTTTGAACCCAAGATTAATCCAAATCTACTATGTTATTTCAATGAATTGAAATCATCCATGGAAGTTCAGAGTTGCACCACCTTCAGAGAGGAACCAAAAATTTTAAATTGGGGTGCCAAATGAGAAATAGAGTCCAATTTGAATTTATATTTACATCAAATGCTATTGTAATTCAATGCTAAATATCGAATTTTACAAGTAGGGGTAGAGGTGGACATGGCCCCCCACCACATACCCCTAGTTCCGTCATTGATCACCTTCCTTTTTCATATATGGTTCTCTAGAATGCAAGCATGAAAATTTTGATGTGTCTTTTAAAATTAGAAATTTTAAATGAAACTTTACAATCAATTATTTTAATTAATTGTGCATCATTTACCATTACTTACTAGGTAAAATAATGTATTATGAACAAGCAAAGTAAAGTAGATCTATTTTATCAAAAGAAAATTAATTAAGGCTATAATCAATACCAGGGTTACTTTATATAAAAGAAAATTTCAAATGTACTTACGTAATATATGTATCGTGTTTTTTAGGCGTACGTAATATAATGTTGAAAAACGATTTTTATTATAAGTGATTTATCATATTGACCTTGCACATTTTGATCATACAATACTAATTTTTTAGGCAACACAACTCACACACATTACTATTGAGATTAGAATTCATAATCTATATAAGCTGCAGTCAATTAATCAGTTAGTTTGCACTACAACAAAATATACCTATAGGTACGGTTGTTAAATTAAAAATTTGATAACAACAATACCTAAATAGCTATAGGTACGGTTGCCCGTGTATTGTAAAAGAATTACCTATGGGTACAGTTGTTAACCGTACCTAAAAGTGAACCAAAACGCGAAACTTTTTCGAAAAATTACGAAAACTTTTAGGTACAGTTGTTAACCGTACCTAAAAGTTGACCTACGGGTACGGTTGTTAACCGTACCTAAAACTCTACGGGTACGGTTAACAACCGTACCCGTAAGTTAATTAAAAAACTTTTAGGTACGGTTAACGGGTACGGTTAACAACCGTACCTAAAACTCTACGGGTATGGTTGTTAACCGTACCTAAAAGGATACTGGTACAGTTAACAACCGTACTTAAAAGTTTTTTAATTAACCTACGGGTACGGTTGTTAACCGTACCCGTAGAGTTTTAGGTACGGTTAACAACCGTACCCGTAGGTCAAATTTTTTAATTAACCATTTCCGCCACCAAAACGCGGAACTTTTTCGGAAAATTACGGAAACTTTTAGGTACGGTTGTTAACCGTACCTAAAACTCTACGGGTACAGTTAACAACCGTATCCGTAGGTTATTAAAAAAATTTTAGGTACGGTTAACCCATTTAGCTACGGTTAACAACCGTACCTAAAAGTTTTTTAATAACCTACGGGTACGGTTGTTAACTGTACCTGTATCCCTTTAGGTACGGTTAACAACCGTACCCGTAGGTCAACTCATTTAATCTCCACGGGCTCCACCCACATATATATATACTTTTCTTCCCCACCCCATTGTCCCACAATATATCCAGCGCCGCATCTCTCTCCACTACACAAACCTAATATATCGCCGCCTCCTGCGCGCAGTCCCTGCCTCAGAATCGCCGCCTCCGCTACCCCGCCACTTTCGGACGCCTCTTGCTGCCTTCGCCTGTCCGCAGATCCACCGCCGCGCCAGCTTCATTTCTCATTTTTGATTCAGTCTTCACTCTTCTCAGCTCCAAGGTTCAGGTTTTTCTATTTATTTTTCATTTCTCCAGTCTCTACTTATCGATTACTTTAGTTTCATTTCTCGTTGGCTAGACATTGTTGTAAATGTCTGTTTGGGCGGGTATAAGCACCCATGGTGTGCCCTAAAAGATTAAGAGAGCATTTGAGTGCCTGAGAGAAAATAGTTAGAAAAAAGAGAAAATATATTTTAGTATTGTTTAGTGTGTGTACGGCTGCAAGCTTTGAGAGATCTTTTTAACTATTTATTTTTGGGTGAGTCTTTCTCTTCAATGTTTTCTCCTATTACAATTGCAATCTCCCAAATTGAGGTTAACAGAACTTATCTTCATCTAGAGGGGTGAAGAAGAAAACAAATTCTATTTTCATTACTTATTGATATTCATTTCTTTTGCTTGATAGTGTTGTTGTTAGATTAGTATTTTTATCAGGTATTTATGCTTGGAAATTCTATTGTGCTTGGAATTGTTCAATAGTTGTAATATATAGGGAGTTCATTTTTATAACAAGTATTGTTGTCATTTTTCTATTAACTTAAAATTTAAAAAAAAAATTGATTTTTTAACGACTTATATTATATATATTAAATTTTTTTTTACCGGTTACAGTTATAGTGTTAAAGATCGTGTGAGTTTGTAAGTACCGGACAATAACATTTATAATAAAATGGATTAAATATTAGCACAACTGAAAATAAACGTCATTTTTAATAAATAAAAATAACAACATGGCTACTTTAAATTGTAAGAATAAAGAAGGAGCTAAAGCTATTATTGTATATTTTGTGGATCCGTAGATGATAGTTTAGCGCATACATATTTTTCAAAAATCAAAATTTCCCTCTACATACAAAATTTCGAAAAATAAACAGGACTTTTATAGAATTCAGAAAACAAGAAATAATTGTTTTAGCAATTTTAAATGCTAATGAAGTGCTATAATCCCATTTTGGGATCAAATTGTGTTTTATATGACGCCTGGAAGCTGGAATATTAAGGCTTTGTAAAGATGTCATAAGTTGAAACATTCCATGATTCATTTACTACAGAATTATGAAATACAATATATATGATGGGTTTACATGCATGTGTTAAGTCTAAATTTTGATTGGGAGACTGGGTACACTAGCTTCGGTTTGAGTAACTTAGTCAGCTTTATACTATGACACTTTATGCCTTAAGCTTTATAGTTAGGATTTAGCTTGGACACTTAAAAAATAAAATTAACAGTGAGCGCATGGTTATACCATTATTGTATATTTATTCATTGAAAAAATTATATACATATGCATAGTGCGATAAAAACTTATATAATGTTATATGTTGATTGTGAATTAATGTTGTATAACTTGTATATATTTTTATTTTTTTTACTTGAATTCATGTTGTTTGTATTTGTATATATATATTATTTGATTCTTTTTTTTTAATATTTGTGTCACTTGTTATTTCACAATTTTATATATGTTCATTGACATAATGTTTATATATATATATATCTTTAATTAAGTTTTTAAATGGATAAGTCTTGGATGTCAATGGATAGAAGGTCAAATGAATTTAGTGGAGGGCTTGAAAATTTTCTTACTTTTGCTGCTGATAATGCAAGTAATCATGAAAAAATTAAGTGTCCTTGTCTGAAATGTGGGAACCGAAAAGGACATAATGTTATGGATAAGTCTTGGATATCAATGGATAGAAGGTCATAACTACTAGTAAGTTAACAAAATATTTATGATTGTACATACAATTATTTAGCTAGTAATTTTTTTAAATCATTGTATTCATAAATTTTTAATTATCATGTATTTCCTAATTATTTATAACTATATATATATCTAATTATCTTTTTTTTAGTTTGCAGAAAAGAAAACATACACACGAGAAGAACTTGATGTTTGTCGAAGAGAAGTATGTCAATTCCTTATTGATAATATTGGAAGCACAAGTTAGACAATTAAATATTTTACACTTTGATATATATTAGTTAGAATTAACTTGTATGTATATATAGTTAATTTAATTAGGTTAGTGATATTAGCTATGTATTTTAATTTACTGAAATGACGATGCAATATGCATAATTGTAATAGAATATTTGTATGCTTGTTGAGATATGTATATAAATGTCTGATTAAAGTCTGATAATATAGTGAGCAGGGATAAAAACAGGTAAAAATATAATCACAGAAAAAAATTATTAAAAAAAAAAAATTTTAACCTATAGGTACGGTTGTTAACCGTACCTAAAACCATGTAATAAATCAGACAACCGTACCCGTAGGGTTTTAGGTACGGTTGTTAACTGTACCTAAAACTCTACAGGTACGGTTACGCAACCGTACCTAAAATCCTACGGGTACGGTTGTTAACTGTACCTAAAATTCTACGGGTACGGTTACAAATACCTACGGGTACAGTTGTTAACCGTACCTAAAACTCTACGGATACGGTTAACAACCGTACCCGTAGGTCAACCTATAGCGACACGGGCTACGAATACGGTTACACTCTAAAAGACAACCGTACCTAAAAGCCTATAGATACGGTTAACAATTGTACCTAAAAACCTTTTTTCTTATAGTGTTGGTTCTCAATTAATGCCGGTAGTTATTATAGCAATAACAAATCTGCATGAATTATGAGTATATATAGCTTTTATGTTAAAAAAAAAATTAGTAAAGAAAAAATAAATAAAATTATAAATATGTATTTACTTCTTAGGCCAAATTGGATCAATGGATCCCTAGTTTAGTAACTTGATCAATCATTCAATCAATACCTTTAAACAAATTACAAGTCTCTCTAGCATTCCTTTCCAGATTAAGAGAATGAAAATTAAGCTTAATTAAGACAACCTTGCAAAAAGATCAAGGGCTATGTTAGTGAGGTTAATATAGAATGTGATTGTTGAGGTTGGTTTGTGAGAGAGAAATTTTGAGAAAAGGTCGTAAGATAAGTTTTGAGAGTTGGCGGCTAGGGTTTGCAGTGAGCTCATCGTCTCCGGTGGAATCTCTAGCTATTCAATCCATTTTTGCATGTAGGGGTGTTTTCAGGCAACGCTGGCTGCTATTACGGAGTTTGTTTTATATGACCACTGGTTGCATCGTTTTGGGTGTTTTCAGTGTTGTTGGAATTTTCTGCAACTTGTCAGTCCTCCTTCGGCAACGATGTGGCATTCTTGGCATGCTTACTGTGTTTTCCATCTGAGACAGATTTTGTAGTTAAATAAATTTTGTTATATTTTGTGTTCTGCTAGTTACAAAGTGTTAAAGTTTTTATTGAATCTTTTAGATCTAAGTTATTTTAAATTTGAAATGGTTCTAATATGTGCTGTTTATGTCAAGTATGGGTTGATGAAGTATTTCAATGTTCTTAAGTACTGAGTTGTGAGGAAATGTTACTTCATTTATTCTAAAGTTGCATCTTGGATGGAGCCATTAGATTCAAGCATAATGATGAACTGGAAAACAGAGTGAACTTGAAAGGCTCACATATTTTCTTTCACAGAATTTTGGAATACTTGCTAATTGCCAGTCTTGAATTTTAATGTAAGTCTTGGATGTATTTGGAAGAATGGTCTGAAAATTCTCTTGTAACTTTCTTTTAATGATATGAAATTCTTTATTATCAAAAAAGATAAAATGTTAATGAGCTTGATCAGTACTCTCATTGTACCAGAAGTATTCTCTATAACAAAACAAAAAGTTTCCTTTACTGTGGTACAAATTGACATAAAAATACAACAAACAATACAGAATATTGAACTAAGAGGAAAGTCTTCCACGCTGCAAATCATGATTCTTCAACCAATCAACCAAACCAGACATCTCCGTGTCAGTGCATTGTCCATAGTTTGTTTCAGCGAAAACCGCTGCAATGGTCATAACTTGCTTGGAAAAATCTCATTAGACCGCTTTCCTTCGACGCCAAGTTGGGTCGGCTTACTGATCACTTGCTGCCTTTCAGAAATAAATTTGGCAAAGCGGGAACCTTTCCCTTGTTTTTTATCATGTTCCAGTAGTGACTGTGGCATATTAGGCAAAGGAGGTGGCTTGGGAGACAATGATGGCATCAGTGACCATACAGAAGAGAAATGTTCATTTGGTCTGTCAAGAATTTGCAGCAGTGAAAAATCTTGCATGTCTGACAGAGGCAAAGGAAACTAAGTCATCAACTCACAGCAGACTCAACTCAAGCCACTGGATGAGATGTGTTTTTCTTAAATAAAGGTTTAGAAAGAATTCACGGGAGACAAAGACCCTATGAATGGAACTGAATTTTTCAGTCAAATTGAAAGAAACTTCGTAACTTCTACTTACTTGAAGCACACATGAACACATTGATCCACTAATTTTTAAAGTGGTGCACTTTTGGTCCAATTCACCAAATTCTATCAAAAATTGAAAAAAAAAATGTGCCTCTGCTTATAAAGGCATAAAAATGCAAATTACATGGGAACATGCACTTGATTTGCACATGCTTTTTTTAACTCAATTCTTTACAGGATTTTGTTAGTTGGACCAAAACTGCACTACACAAAAATTAGGGCATTTTATTCCCAAAAAAAATAAATTAGTGGACTTGGTGTGCTCCTGTCACAAATTTGGGTACTCAAGAGCCTCTTTTCAAGAGCTGGACACCGTTTAGGCCACTCATACATTTGAGAAATGTTAAAAATCTTGTCAGATTGTCCAAGTTGTCACTTACCATTTAGGTTATGTTTGAGTCTTGGATTTGTAAGAAAAAAAAATGGTGAGTAAAACAAGGGGTTAAAAAAAGGGGAAAGAATCAAATAATGCAATAATATTAGTTTTGAGTTTATTGCTATATAAGATAAGAGCATATAAAAAATTTCTCCAAATTTTTTGAACCTTTCTCTTCTGTCCTATTGTTGACCCTCATATTTTTCTTACCATTTTTTCCCATGCAAATTTGAGATCTAAACATAGCCTTACAGTGTAAGCACTTGTTGCAGGTCTTAAACTTCATAAAAATGCAGTAGTATTAAGCTTAAAAGGGAAAAAAAAAAATGGCTTAGTAACCCTTGTTAGTGTTAATTCAAATCACTGTTTAGTTTAAGTTTAGTTTGTCATTGCTTCCTTAGTAATGAAATCACCGCATTTAGTTTTAAATTCTGAAATTCAACTCCAAAACCCCCCATTATTAAGTAACAGTGACAATTCTCTCTTTAGAAAATTATTTATGAATTTAATTCAATCTTTTTACACATAAAGACCCTTACTTGTAAGTTTTTAAAGTAAGTATTTTATATGCCCAAAAGGGGTGGGTGAAACCAAAGATGACTAACCTTTTGAAAACTGGAAGATGGGAAACAAAGCCGAAGAGGGAATGCTGAAATTTAGATGTGGAATAGTTGTTCTTCCACCATGCCTTGCATTACTGCGTAATAAACATGTATCATTAGATTTGGAAGTTCTATCTTCAAATAGTAAATACCTTCTAATAAATAAATAAAAAAAAAACCTTAAATATAATAACAATAATAAAAGTAAATAGTTTTTTTCTTTTTTAAAACCGAACTACGATAATAGTTACAAAAATATCACTAAATTTTAAATTGTAACAAAACCATTACCGAACCTCAATCAATATTACACAAGCACTATCACCACTAAATTTGTCAAAAAACTATCATAAATGTTTTGATGGCGAAAGTACTTATGTAACTTATTTAGTTAATTTTTGACAAATTTTAATGATAAGGAACTTATGTAATATTTAAAGTTTGGTGATAATTTTCTAACAGTTTAAAGTTTAATGGTAACTTTGTAATTATCACTATAATAACTACCAACGATGATGGTGATGATGATCAGGAGATACGCGAAGTGAAAGCAATATGTCAAAAGATCATTTTTAATTCCTATTTTCCACTAATTATCTATGTTAGAACTGTACTTGACAGTTGACACAATTAATTGGTACTAGATCAGCTTCAAAAGTAGCGATTGATCTTTATTCTTTTATAAAGGAAAAGAGAAAGATACTTATGTAAACTGCTCTTCCAGTCCAGAGTGATGCACTCAACAGTCAACATCTGCACACCAGCAAGAAAGGGAACCAAATTGATCCCATGCCAGCATATACCAAATAGGTTGAGATGGTCATCCGTTAATCCTACTAAGGCACTTACAGTTCCTGTTCATGAGTATCACTTAGGAATGAATGGAGGGTTTTGCCGTAACAAAGGGCAAGTTCGTTTTATTTCACCACAGCATAAATAGACTCTTGAGCTTATGTGGATAGGATTTAGTGCCTGCACACTCTCTTAATTACCAATAAGTTCAAGGGCACACCATAGACAATGCTTAGTGTCCATGCACATAAAGACATCAAAATTTGCATCTTAGTGGTCGTAAGAGCCTTAGCTTCATCAATATTACAATACAAAGCCTACAACATTTGTTTCTAGACAGTACCCATATTCCATCCAAATATTTTTGCCCTTTGACTGACTTTTTTTTTTATGGAAGTTTTAGGTGAATGACATCTTAAACGGTTACACACAGCAAAGTTTTAGCCCTTTGTGCGACTTTAACATAGCCTCCCTAGTTTATGAAATAGGAGACCAATTTTATAACACATGCACAATTATATATCAAAACACATGCTTAAATAACCAGAATGCCCAATTCATTTATTTAATTCCATGTAAGCATACTCAACTGGAAACAAGCATTCTGGATAGGTCAAGGTTAATTTTGATGCTGCAATAATGGTGGGCAACAGAGAGGTGGGCTTGGTGTTGTAGCTCGAGATGAAGCTGGGGAACATATTGAAGTGTTGGGAGAGGTTGCTGGCGCTCTGTCAGTTGAACATTTGGAGCTATTGGCCATTCTAAGGGCTGTTGATTTAGCAGTAGGAGGTGGGGGAAAGTGATTTTTGAAAATGATTCTTCCCAGGCCGAGCTGGATAGTTGGAGAAATGCCAGTGGGGGATTGGAGATTGGAACCTGTTCTGAATATATCAAATATAAGTTGTCTTTCTTGCCCGTGTATGTGGTGCAATGGGAGGGGAATAAGGTAGCTGATTTTATTACTTGTTTTTTGTAAAAGGGAAGACAATTTCTTCCGTAGAGGATTTTCCTGGTGCTGTTAAGGAGATGGTGCTTTCTGATAAAGCTTGTAGTTCATTGTAAATTGTTTCTATGTTTGAAATAATATTTTGGGGGGGGGGGGGGATCTCGAAATAAGAAAAAGAATCATCAAAGCCACCACAGATGAATTTATTGAGCCCGCACTCAGCAACTAGCAAATTCCATTCCTGTTAGCAATAATAAAGAAAGAGAAAGACAAAAGGCCTATAGTGGCTTCTGTATTTGCACAATCTAACTGGTTGTACCTTGTAACAAGTCCAATCATATGACCATCCAAATTGACAACAGCACCACCACTAGCACCTGGATGTACCGTGGCTGTTGTTTCAAGCATCACTGGAAGATGCCCCTGACTATTTCCTGGCTGAATGAGTTGGTAGGAGATGGGCATTTGAGTATTGACCACTTTTGCTATTACACCAGAGCAAACTGACGGAAAGAAGCCTAGTGGAAATTAAGGACAAACCAGAGCAAAGACATGAGAAGGTCTAAAAATATTATTTGAAGATTTTCATGAAGTTGAACTACTAAAAAGATCTAAAATTATTTCTCAAAATTTTCATGAAGCAGGACATACAAGAATAATGGGAAAAAAAAAATCTGTAAAACACTAATCCCAAACAAACTGGTTCTTGTGCTAAAATGCAAGTATCCCAAATTGACCCCCTCCCCCCCTCTCTCTTACATTCTTTAATTAATGTGTTGAATCAGACATTCAAGCATAGAACCCTTCAGAATGAGTGAAATCAAACATGTCCCAGAAGAGATGTTCAAGTCTTTTTGTGCCAACCCCACTCACATCAAACACACACAGAGACCACCAGCATTAAGAACAAATAATGAAAACAATAAAACTAAAATTTAAGACAGAGAATAGGAGATATAAGATGTAATGTAAACACAATGGGACTATTATATTTCTGATAACTTGATAGCTTGAAATAGAAAGGGCCGACAAAGTAGGCAAAACATGTACCACATCTTGGGCCAAATAGACCGTGCCCAATAACAAATGCCTTCGATCCAGAGGATGGCCATGCAAAATCCATGGTTATTGGAGACAACTCATCTGGAATATACTCAAGCTGCAGGAGAGCAACATCTAAAGCTCCTTTGCATACATAGACTACTCTTGCATCACACCACCTCCAAGGATTCTTATGATCCAGGCGAACTTGTATGTTTTTGCCACCTTTATAAGATGAACTCCATTTACATCCCTCCCTCTCATCACCTACAAAAGGAACATAATTCTTCAATGCTGTTGACAGCAAAATCTCGCTCAATTTTTTGCCACCACCTCCATTTTCTGAAGGTGATGCATATTCTCCATTTGGCAAGTTAAATACTTTTGTACCTAATCCATGTTCGCTCATTCCATCAATTGCAGTTCTTTTCCCAAATCTCCATGGTTCCAACAGGTGGGCATTTGTAAGTATCAAGCCTTGATTGTTGAGCACAACACCTGATGCCCATACTCCATCACCAATGGTAATAAGACAAACAGAAGCCAATGCCTTCTCAATAGGCAAAGGTGATGAGCCACAAGAACTAAAACGATCTTGAATGCTAATGGTAGATCCGTCTGGTTCATGCTTAGTTTCATGTGCCTTCCCCATAGTAGTTAACTTGGAAATCCTCTTTTGGGCACCATTAAACTCCTTCCGCAGCAAGCCACCATAAGTACTTGCAATGGTTTCCCATGGAATCACCAGCTATTATGCAAGTGTTTTGGATGATGTGTTAACCATAAGAAACTGTTAACACTGTGACACGGAAAATGACGTTCTAAAGTTACCTGAATCTCAGCACCACTCATTTTCTGCCTCAAAGGTCTTATCATAATGCCAACAAGTTCTGCCTGATCATCAAAAACTGGACAGCCCTCCATTCCTGATATATTTAGGTTTAAAGTTAATATGTAATATGAAGCCAAAATGCAACGAGGCAACAAGTTAAACTCAATTTCTTCCACACACAAAAAAACAAGCACTGAATCTAACAGAGAATTGCTCGCACCAGGAAGGCACCTTATGTCAGCCATCAACAATGATCTGTTAGATGAACTAGTTGGATAACAGTTTGCGATGGAGCCCACTGATACACTGATTTTAAGAGAAAGGAAGACCAAAAGAATATCAAAATAATATCAAAATAGGTATTCTCCAAGTAGCATAAACATTATAAAAAAAATATATGGTGTGGGATCTGCTGCGTGCGGTAAGCATGAACATAAGCAAGTTGCAATCCTTCAAATAGAGACAACAATTCATGTGGCAATTTGAAGAACATAAAACTGTTCTCCAGCCAGGTATAAACTTTCACTATGAGACCGGACACCCTCATCCACACTTCAGGAATTATGTTTTTTAAGATGTTAAGTTTCATTCCGACAGACTCAAACATAAAAAGATCACAATACAGCAATATAAAAAATATTTCAATACTACCAATTTTCATCAAATTGAATCATATCAGATTTTTAGGTTATGTAATAAATGTATTTTCAAGATCTTCTCAAATTACCATGTGTGGCCCATCAGTAATATTCAACTGAGTATGAAGTGTGAGAGGAAAGTTGAATTATCACCTACTAGCGTTGTAAATATCCTTCATTCAACTTTTGACATACTTAGACATAAAGAGGTATGGAAACAAGTTGTGCAACATGCATGATGAACAGGGAGATACATAACAGGCATCCTACAAGAAAATTAAAATATATGGCTTAAATCTTATTTGCAAACAATAAAGGGTTCTACAATACTTTCACCTGCTGTAGAAACTAACGAATATTTAGATGTAAAATAGATTCCCAGATAAGATATCCTACCTGTTAAAGAAATGCACTGGTGACAACACACCAAAAGGAGAACCCACTGCCAGAAGAAAATCCCCCCTTTTAATGGAGGGTGATATAGTGATGTTTGGCATCTCCTAGATAAAAACAGTTCGCCTATCAGGCTCATAATTAAACAACTAGCATTCAAATATTTGACCAAAAAATAATTATACAACTAGCACACGAACAATACTATTACCTTTTACTATAGTGCAAAGTACTATTATTAAAAGTTCACTTAATATTCTTATAAGAAGGTAAAACCATAAGGCTTACCTCAAAGAATAAGGGAACTCCAAGAATGGCAAATCTAGTAGTTGACTTGCCCATATAGCTTAAGTTTCCTGACTCTCCCAAATGCAGCTGGTTTTCCACATGATCACAATTCAAATAATTTTGAAGAAAATGCTTTCATGTGTCAATTAAAAGCAACTAAATTCAAATAAAGGTCTACATAAAAACTACTTGACAAATCTTCCAAAAAAAAAAAGTTAATATTACGTATTTAACTGGACACCCATTTATAATTGTCGACTAGAAGTTTGACTTGCTCTCCGTGGACCTAAATCAACCAATTCCTTGTTTTCTCTTCACATGGAGTAAAATTTAAACTTGTAGGCTCTACATTAATTTATGTTAAAAGTTGTTGGGAAATCAATTATTCCAAAAACTTAAGTTGTTGGGAGAAGAGCCAATAATTATTTTATATATCTATCACTCTCCCAAAGTTTTGGCTCTATATATACCTTGTAGGCTAAACACTTGCAATTCAATAATTGGGGTGACAGAACCTTGAACACAAGACTTCAAGTTTTGATATTATGTTAGAAATTGTTGGAAAACCAATTTTCTCAAAAGCTTAAGCTGTTGGGAGAAAGACCAATAATCATTTTATACATCTATCAATTTCACATTTCTATCATTCTTCCAAGACATACAAAATAATGATTGTATTTATTTTCTTGCTCTCATCTTATTTTGATTTTTAAGTAAAGTTTTTCAACTTTGATAAATATAGTGATACTCCATGAATTCAAATAATATCAATAATATAATTAATGTATGCAGAGTACAAAAGTTTTTTTTTTTTCTTTTTTCCAATTGATAAAAAAATAATATTACTTTAACACATGCAAGTAACAAATATGAAAACAAACCTGTGATTGAATAACCTCTTTAGACTGGTGAGGACCACTAGTTTGTGAGGCCAAAGACCAACCAAACTCCCAAGAGTGTTGTTCTAAAGCCCCAAAAGAAGCTTCAATAAGTGATTGGAGTGCAAGAGCAGATGCAGGAGCATCAATCTGTAAGATCAATCTGTTAAAAAAAATATAGGGCCAACAGTCATTGGGTCCCCAACCTTTGTACATTTGAACAGCGTACTCCTATATTTAGATTTTTGTGTGTGGATAAGTCTCCACCTTTCAAAAGTGGACAGATTAGTCCTATTTGATTTTTTTTACAGGTTAGTTTCATATGTTTTTCAAAAGTGAACACAAAGTCCCCCTCTTATAACATCTATTAATATAGTCACATTTTGTCTCCGGTTGCTTCAAAGGCATATGATAACTATGTTTAGTTAAATAAAACTCTTTTTTTAAAATATCTTTGTATTTAACAAATGCAATATAGGGAACAAACACGTTAAATGGTACAAGGCAAGAGACTTCTAGGTGATTTTCTCATTACACAAAAAAATAGGGTAATTTTCTCAAGACATATATAATAGCAGATGAAATTTAAACAGATTAGAAAAGGACCAATAAACTATCACATCAAAAACCCTAAATCTTAATTACTGCATTGGCATGACATATTCTCATCTTATGATGAAATATCCGTATCACAAAATTGTTTTAAAAAAATCAAAAGCGATCCAAATAGCTTGAATTAATAAGGGGCAGCAAATGAATGAAAAATCTTATAATAGTTAAAACTGGAACCTATTTGGCAAGATTAAAGACTTTAAATGCATCTTTTTAGTAATCAAGTAGGTTATTTTGCATATTTAACAATTAGCACTAACCAAATAAGCAAACCAGAATATAACCACCTACCAGCATAAAAAGGCTAGCAGCATGCCAACCATGAGCTGCTTTATCCAAATTTTCTTTCTTCATCCCACCCTGTTAATTAAGACACTTCAGTACATCACAAATAAATAAATCATGTAACCAAATGTCCAAATTCTGTCGAGTACATCAAAATTAAATGGATAACAATGGAAATGGAATTGTGCATTTACGACATACGTCCAACATAGTATGAACCTGAACACCAGGAACCAACTCAGACCGGCCCTGCAAAGTACCCCCAAAAGAAAATGGCGTTAACTATTAATCCCAATCCAAAAATTAGACAAATATAGCCAATAGGGTGCAATAGTAATTACCTGGGGAGTGCTATCTCTATGTTTCTGAGTGAGAAATGGTTCAAAAATTGATGCAACAGTTACAACCAATGTTGGGTACTCGTCTCTGCCGCCGCAAATATGCTTAGCGACGGCAGCGTCGTAAAGGGTATCAGGTAATACCATTCCAGATGCTGACAATGTTGTTATCCCGGAGCTAAATACCACCATAAAAGACAAATAAATTGTAAACATATAAAGGGGGAAAAAATTGTAAAAGATATAGAAAGAGGGGAAAAACCCCAAAGTACTAATGGTTAATTGGTTATATAAGATTAAGAGCATGTAGATAAAAAGTGTACTTACTTGTAATGGTGAAAAGCGTGATTTCTCATTTTGAGGCCTTTCGGGTCCTGTAAGAAATTTAAAGATATTAAATTTGCGTAATTAGAAGCAAGCTTCTAAAGAGAGGACCGAAACATAACAGGCAGTAAGACTTACAGGGCCTTGAACTTTGATCATCACTGCAAATTTCCGAGCAAATTCGACGGTTTGCGGCAAACCCATGAGGATAGTTATTGTTTGGAGGTTCGAATTCAGTGGAGCTGAGGTCAAACTGTGGAACCGTGATTCTATGAAACAGTGGGAGTCCCGCAAATACCAATTAAATTTTGATCCTCTTTAGTACGTTCAGCTCCGGTACTAGAAATATAAATTTTAATTTACTTATCAGAAACAAAAGTAATAACGAGGCACACCAATCAAGGCAGATTGTGTGTAGAAAGATAAAGGAAAAAAAAAGTGAATATCTGGTTCATCTTATTTGGGCAAAATTATTAGTAATGCTAAGTTTTTGCTTTTCTTTACCAATGTCACTAATCTTTGATAAAATATGGGTAAAGTGTAGAATTTTATAATTAAGTAAAAAAAAAAAAATGACACTAATTTCATAAAAATTTTAAATAAATATAAAAAATTATATTCAAATTATGTGTCTGGTACATGTTATATTTTTGGAAGAACAAATTTAATAATTTAAACTAAAAAAATAGAAAGAGCAAGTAGAGTGGGATGCAAGGAGTGGGGCTTCGTGGGTGGGAGAAGGAGAGAGGTGCGACGAGGTGGGCTTTGTAGGTGGTTAGTAGAGGGGTTGGGTTGGCTCTCAGGGAAGAGGTTTTGTCAGGAGTGAGAGCAGTGAATTACTTAAATAACAAAGATTTGAATAAAAAAGCTTTTTGAACTTAAATAGCACGTTTTGGACTTTAAACGGTGAGTTTCATTTATATAATATATATGATTTTTACCAAAATATCCCTTTTATCTAAGTATTCGTAAAAAACTCGCCATCTCCGTGTTTCCTTCGAAGCTTATGGACTTGTACATTCACATTTTGTATGTACAGGTTACATACATATTTATTTTGTATGTAACCTGTACATTCACATTTTGTATGTACAGGTCATGTGAATGTACAGGTTACATACAAATTTATTTTGTATGTAACCTGTACATACAAATTTATATGTACCCTGTACATATAAATTGTATGTAACATGTACATACAAATTTGTATGTAACCTGTACATTCACATTTTGTATGTACAGGTCATGTGAATGTATAGGTTACATACAAATTTATTTTGTATGTAACCTGTACATACAAATTTATATGTAACCTGTACATACAAATTTATATGTAACCTGTACATATAAATTGTATGTAACATGTACATACAAATTTGTATGTAACCTGTACATTCACATTTTGTATGTAACCTGTTCAAAACAACAATAACATACAAACAATACAATGCATTTTATGTGAATGTACAAGTTACATACAAAATAAATTTGTATGTAACCTGTACATTTACATTTTGCAGGAAAAATAGTTCGTATGTACAGGTAACCTGTACATATAAAATGTGAATGTACAGGTTACATACAAAATAAATGTGTATGTAACCTGTACATACAAAATGTGAATGTACATAAGCTGTTCTTCTTCTTCTTCCAGTGGGTTCATGTGAATGTACAGGTTACATATAAAATAAATTTGTATGTAACCTGTACATTCACATGACTTCATCTTCATCTTCATCTTCATCTGCTCCACTTTTTCCTACAAATATCAAACAACAAAAAGCTTCAAATTACACTAAAAAACAGCGATAAATAAAGAAATCACAATTAATTTATATTAAAATTTAAACTTATAGGATTTCATACAAATCAGGAACACAGAAGAAGCGAAGAAGAAGAAGAAGAAGAAGAAGCAGCGAAGAAGAAGAAGAAGCAGCGAAGAAATCTTCATCTTCAATTCAGGAACACAGAAGAAGCGAAGAAGAAGAAGAAGAAGCGAAGAAGCGAAGAAGAAGAGGAAGAAGCGAAGCTGAGGGGATAATAGTAAAACTCTTATGGCCAAAACTCTGCCGTTTAGCTATTTTGGTTAAAAAGCCAATAACCCACAAAATGAGTCTATTCTGAGTAATTAATACGAGTGAGGGTAGGCTGAATTTTTTATTTTTTATTTTTTTTTTAATTCAAATTTTCATAATGTTAAAATTATTTAAAAATTATGCATGTATTAAGCACATATTATTTTGAACTATTTGTAATTCTTTTTTATGATTAGTGTATTAATTTTATTTAACTCAATTATTAAATTAGTAAGCTACATCCTTTCAAAAGTTATAATATCATTTTCATTATTAATCTAGGTATATATCATACTATGATACATGTATTATTAAAGATAATTTCACTAATAAAAGCATTAACTTTACACTTTTTATATTCTTTTTCTAAGCTGCAGAAATATCATTTAAAAACAAAACAGGAACAAAAGCATTTATTTCTATTACGTTTGTTATGTTTTTTATGCAATTATGCTTGTTATGTTAAAAAATAAAAATAAAATCTAAACTAACTAATAATTATATAATAAATTAAAATATTTATTTAAGAAAAAAATATCAATTCATTAATTATATTATTTGTGTTATTTAATCCTAACTTAAATTAAAATTAATGTCATTTAATTTCTTAGATATAAAAAAAATGTCAATTAATAACAAATTATGTTATTTTAACATTTTTTTTTTTTTTACAATATTTCTTTTGTCAAATGATTAAAGGTCCTTAAAACACGAGTCTTCAATAACGATAACGTGACAATTAATATTAAAAAATTACAAAATATTCATTTTAATATTAGTTAATTAATATTTTTTTTCTTATATTTTATTAATTTTTAATAAAAATTAAAATATATATTTAAATAACATTTTGTTTAAATATTATTATTGTTGATTTTTTCTTAAATTTATATTAAATTTTACTTTTAACATTGTTAAAATCTTGTATTAATAGATTTTTAATCATTTAATAAAAAAATAATTTAATAAAAAAAATATTAAAATAATATAACATTTTCATAATTAAAATTTTTTTAAATAACATTATTTATAATATAAAATATTAAATGATATAAAAAATTTAATCTAAAGAACATGTATGCACCTCATCCTTTATTTAAATTAAAAGTGATACTATAAATAAAAGAAAAATCAATCTTAACACTCTTGATATCCCTTATAATCCTTTCCATCATTTGTATCTCTATCATCTCTTTAAAATATTTTAAGATTTTATTTATTTTCAAGTTGGAACCTTAAATAGTATGTATATAATTGAATTAATTTTAAATAACATATTAGTTGTACTTGTACATAACGTATAACTCTATACATAATGTAAATTTATTTTTGTACAAAGTTTAAGTAAACTAAATATGTAACTATATATTTTTTTTATGACAACTGATATAATATTTTAAAATTAATTTGATTATGTAACTTGTATGGGGATTCTCTTCATCTCCCAAACCACAATGTATATTATTTTTGGATTCATGGTTAGGATCACTTGAGTTCATTTTCTATAAATGAGTGACTCCTGTTTGTAACTTTCTTAATGCTTTATGTGGTGCTTTCTTGTTTGAATACTTCATTCTTATTTTGTGAAAGTAGGAGATGGAGCATGATAGACTCTTCATGTCTATATAGGGATTACTTGTTAATTTATGTGAGCTTGGCAGTGCCTATCACTCTTTTTCTTCTACTCTCACTGTCACCAAGTTTTGCATTGCCCAGCCCCAGCATCAGTCGCTAACAGCTCCGGTGCCTACTGGCCATAACGCTATACGGTGTGCCGAAGGAGCAAGCTCCTCCACTCCAGCCTTCAATGCCTCCAACTCCAACAGATTCATCATTGCTACGTTCTAATACCATCTGACTCACTATCACTATTTGCTCCCATACGTAACTTGCGACTTAACAACCATACATACAACTTGTCATCTTTTGGGTTCTATAAAGTTGTTAGTATTTTTTCTGCCGCAATATTTTTGGATTATACATATTGGGCTTTTGAATTTGTTGAGAATACATGGGATTTAATATTTGAAGAGTCCAAAGACTTCTTTTTGGTTCAACTAATTTGGAGTACTTTTATTTGAGAACTAATTGTCTAAGGATTCTTATTGCACCATTTAGGTCACTGATTAGAAATTAGAGCTCTATCACAAAGCCATTGAAAGCAAATTTTGGAAGCTTTGCATGAAATTTCATAAAATTTTTAGCCCCCCATAAAATTTTTTCCTAGCTCCGCCCATGAAGCTTATGTTCATCTTAAAGATGACAATGGGTCAATTTGGATAAGATATGACTAGATTCGTTTTGTCCCGTAGTTCAAATTAAACTGAATCATTTCAAACAAATTGATTTTAGTTATGTTCGGATAATATCTGCTAGTCGAACAAATCGAATTGCTGGCCCATTTTTTTCCCAAATGAAAATAAAAATAGTATAATTTTTATGTAATTAAAGATTTAAATAAATAAGCAGGTACTCTTTTTTGCCACAACTCGACCCATTTTTACGCTGACTCGATTTGCCTTTAACTTGAAGAAACAAATAAGTGATTCAAAATTTATTCTCTGATCAACTTCTTATTTTCATTTCTTAAATTTACAATGAATTATACATGATTTATATAGGTAATAGATTACAACTATTTCACCTAATATTACAGATAATGTAGCTGTAATCTATAAATTGAATTGTTCAAGAAATGTAGGCGTCTATCGTTTCTGTCGGTAGACGCCGTAGTTGGTGACTGTCATTTTATGTCAGTAGCCATTATTTTATAATTCAACATAATTGTTTAAAATAAAATAGATAATGTTCTGATTTCATCTAACCCAAACAAATAGGGTATTTGAATTATAGTGTCAAATTATCATCCTTAATTCATCTTGATAATGAGAATATATACGATATTAAGTCATTATTTAAGTTAAGTATCTAGTATGCACGAAAGGCAAGACTTATTTGAGAATTATAGAAAGTGTGAATATCACCTCTTTGTAAAATATTCGCATGTTATTTATGTACCATAAGTTACACATGTTCTTAAACAAAAAGTTGGTTAAGTTTATCCTTGGACCTCTTTGAGAGAAGGTAATCATCTTACTTGCTCTTAGTTTTGAAATGACCAATATTATGATTTACTTGACAATCAGTGGCGGATTTGTTTGCAGCTTAAGGGAGGCACGTGCCCCAGTTGAGATTTTATATTTCCTTATAAATTATATTAATTTTAGAAATTTTTTTAAATATTTAACTGTGTGCCTCAGCTGCTGCTGACTTATAATTTTTTTTTTTAATTAAGTGGCGGTAGAGTGTGACAGGCTTTAAGTGTCTATTAAGCAAACATCTCATCATCCCTTTTAAGTGTTTGACTGTTTGGCTGACACAATTCCAGATTTTCAGCTCTTAATCTTAAAACATTTTTTTGTGATTTATTTCAAATATTAGAACCAGCGAAGGTCACTAAGTGCTGCTTAGTTTTTGCCAGATTCTACCGCATTTTCTTACTGCTGACTGCTGTTGCAAACACCGTGTTATGATATTCCAATCCCTTCTCAAGTATGTGTTATGGTTTCGCTTTAAAATTCTTCTCAAGTTTAGTTTCTTAGATTTAGTTTATATATTTTCTTGTCTTTACTTTCCGTTTAAGGGAAAAAAATATTCAGTATTTCTTTCCATTAATTAGTTTTTTTAGTCACAAAATTAATTCCTCTTTTTTTAGATTACTCCAACAAAAATAATTTTGTGTTTTAGATTGTCTGCTAAATATGTATTCGTTGTTGACTTGTTGTAGTAGTCAATAATGTCAGAGTTAATCGCCAAAATAAATAACGAAGCTAAGACTGTGTTTTTTTTTTTTTTTAATTTTCGCCGATGACCAAACTGAGGATTTAGCATGTAAATGTTTGTATGATTGTATCTTCTTTCTCTTATGCTGTCTCTCTATTTATTTCGTCTTTTGGGAACATGTTTCTGACTTGATATTCTCAACCCAAAAAGTTTATAATTATCTAATTTTATATAGTGGTATCGAAATTGGGGGACTTGAAGAAGAATAATAGTTATTCAATGCCTCATTTATTTTCCACTCTTTACCATAATTTTCCAAAATCAATATGAGAAAAGATGACATCCCATGTTGCGAGTTTGATTTTTGGGTGTTTATAATAATATGTTTGGTCCTTGTACTGTTTGCTGGCACTACATCATCAGGCCTAGTTTAGCTTTGGGACTCTTATCCTTCAGCCAAGTTGATCTTCAAGTTATTATCAAGTCTGGTGAGCTTCAATTTCTTGGAACTATTTGTCTATTAATGCTAAATTATAATTTTTTTAAGGTTAACAACTAATTTTTTTTCCTTTCAATTTTGATAGAATTTGGACATTAAAAGAGCAAGCTTTTTATATAGAGAAGTCAGAAAATGCTAGTTTAAAGATTTTTTTAACAAATAGTTAATTCAACTCGTATAAACTTTCCAGGTAAGTTATATATATATTTTAATTTCAGTATTTGTGAATTGCATTAAAATTAATTTATAGTTACAAATTAAAGTGAATTTGTTATAACTGTACTTGCATTATATAATAATACTTTATATTTATAGTTATTGACTTATTGTAATGCAATAAAATTAAAATTAAATATTTATTTTTTTTAGTCAAAATTAAGTATTTATTTGATAATTTTATTTTTAGGGGAGAAAATGGAGAAATATTTTAAAAGAACAATAGTTTCTGACTTCACATCTACCACAAAAAGAAGTAAAACTTCTTCAGAAAAAAGTGTACCATAAATTGATTTAGTAAATCTTCCGGCAGATCCAGGTCTAAGAATTCGAATAATAGACTATGATCCTAATATCAGAGAAAAAGTTAAGAGAGCCTACCTACAAAAGGGTCCTTGTCAACCTCGAAATCATGATTTTCTTACTAGCCAATTTGGGAAAAAATAAAGAAGATTTAATAATGCATGGTTTGACGAGTATTCTAACTGGTTGGAGTATAGCATATCAAATAATGCTGCATATTGTTTGTGTTATCTCTTTAAACCAAACATTGGAGAACAAGGAGGTGATGACTCATTTGTTGGTAAAGGGTTCTCAAATTGGAAAAAAAAAAAAAAATTTATGTTCATGTTGGAGGTTCTAATAGTCATCACAATCAGGCTTGGCAAAAGTGTGAAGCTTTAATGAATCAAAAACAACAAATTGATGTACTTTTTTGCAAGCAAACTGATGAAGCTCGGATTCATTATCGTGTTCGTTTAGGTGCATCAATTGATTGTATTCGATTTCTTTTGAGACAAGGCCTAGCATTTCGTGAACATGATGAATCTGAAACTTCGAGTAATCAAGGAAATTTTCTTCAACTATTGTAGTGGTTATTTGACCATAATGAAGGCATAAAAGCCATTTCTTTGAAAAATGCTCCTGAAAATCATAAACTAACATTACCTGCAATTCAAAAGGACATTGTGAGTGCAATTTCAATTGAGATCACCAATGCTATTTTTGCAGATATTGGAAACTCTCAATTTTCTATTCTTATTGATGAGTCTCGTGATTTAGCTTCAAAAGAACAAATGGCAATTGTTTTTCGTTATGTTGACAAAAAAGGTTGTGTGATTGAGCGCTTTGTGGGTATTGAGCATGTTACTGAGACTACATCTCACTCTTTAAAGAATACTATTGATGCTTTTTTCTCTAGACATAATCTAAGCTTATTTCAATTGAGAGGACAAGGTTATGATGGGGCAAGCAATATGCGAGGAGAGTTTAATGGTCTCAAAAAACTCATATTAGATGAAAATAATCATGCATTTTATATCCATTGTTTTGCCCACCAACTTCAATTAGCTCTTGTCGCTATTGCTAAAAATCATGTGGACATAGCAGGCCTATTCACTTATGTTTCAAATGTGGTAAATGTTGTTGGAGGATCAGCTAAACGTCGTGATATTCTTCGCGAAAAACATGATACTTCAATATTTGAAGAACTTGACAATGGTGAGCTTTTTAGTGGTCAAGGATTAAATCAAGAAATTTCTCTAAAAAGACCTGGTGATACACGTTGGAGTTCATATTACAATTCTTTGTTGAATTTGATTACTACGTTCTCATCTATCATTGAAGTGCTTGAGATTATAACAGAAAGTGGTGGGTCAAGCTCTAATCAAAAACATGAAGTAATGGTTATATTGGATATTGTTCAATCATTTAATTTTTCTTTCTGTTTGCATTTGATGAGAGCTATATTAGGGATCTCAAATGAATTATCACAAGCTTTGTAAAGAAAAGATCAAGATATTGTCAATGCTATGAAGTGTGTCAAAATATGCAGGGAAAGGTTACAAACAATGAGAAATTGTGGTTGAGATTCTTTACTTGATGAGGTTTCTACCTTTTGTAACAAGCATCACATTTCTATCCCTAATATGAGTGACATCTTTATAGCTCGTGGAAGGTCACGACGAAAAGTTCAAGAGATAACAAATTTGCATTATTATTGTGTGGGGCTATTTTACACTGTCATAGACATGTAACTTCAAGAGTTGAACAATCGTTTTAATGAGACAAATACTGAGCTCCTTTTTTGTATGGTTTGTTTAAATCCAAAAGATAATTTTTTATCTTTTGACAAGCAAAAATTGGTTCGTCTTGGGCAAATTTATGACAAAGATTTTTCAAAAATTGAGCTCATGAAACTTGAAGATCAACTTGAAAATTACATTATGGATGTCAGATCTAGCATTGAATTTTTAACTTTGAATGGAGTTGGTAATCTTGCACAGAAGATGGTTGAGACCAAGAAAGATCAAGTTTATCCTCTGATTTATTTGCTCCTAAAATTGACTCTTATTTTACCAGTTGCAACCGCTACTGTAAAAAGAGTTTTTTCTGCTATGAAAATTGTTAAGAATAGGTTGCGCAATCGCATGGAAGATCAATGGCTCAATGATAATTTAGTTGCATATATTGAGAAAGATGTATTTGATAATATTGATAATGATGTTATTATGCGTCGATTTCAAAATATGAAAACTCGTTGAGAGTTATTGTAGTAGGCTTCATATAAAGAAATGACATAATTATTTTGATTTTATATGGTGCCCCTCCTCATTGAAAATCCTAGATCCACCCCTGCTTGACAAGTACTATATTAATCGCATTTTCCTATTAGGGACCTTGACCTTGTTTGGGGAGAACGTGCGAGATTGAGATTGTAGCATTTTGTAAAGAAAATTACCTATATTATTTTAATATATTATTTTTAAATATTATTAATATTAATAAATAAATAAATAAAAGGTTTATTTTTTCATATTTTTATACATATATTTATTATATATATTTATTGTATATTTGTGGTACTTGACACCCTTAAGTAAAACAAGACAATTGGATTATTTTCTTATATGCCAACTTCGATCCAATTTCCTATTCAAAAAGTAAATTTTTTTCATTAAAATAATATTATTTAATTTACATACTCTTAAGTCAAATCCTTGCTGTATATTTATATGTTATATAATTTTTTTTTTAATGTTATTGAACTACGACCACTTGTATTAAAAAGTATTTTTTTATTGGGTTAATTACAATAGGATCCTTATTTGAATTTTTTTTTTTCTTTCTAATAAACTCATATTATATTATAAAACTAATACATAGATAACTTATTTTATGATTATTAAGGACATATTTAATAACGATTTTAATTTATAATTTATAATTTATGATTAAATAATTAATTTTTTTTTATAAAAATAATCACAAATATATTTTATAGCATATTTGATTGAAAAATCAAAATCAAAAATTATTACTAGATATATTTAATTAAAAAATTACTAAAAAAAATAAAAAATTAGGAATCAAAATTGTTATCAAATAAGATCTAACATAATTGTTATCAAACAAAGCCTAACATAACATCATAATTTCATACCTATAGTTATAAAATCATAATAGATTTTTATAAACATATAATTCATACATAATAGTCAATTAAAAATTACAGTAGTATTTTGAATGAATAAAAAATTGAAGCATTCTTGACTCTTCATCTATTGATATTATATTATTTTCTGACTTTGCTTTACTCTATAAATTATTCATTTTTTCTATTCAAAACTCTTATAAATGTTAAAATAAATGTAATTTTTATACATTCAGATAAGTAAAAGAAACCACTCATAGAAAAAAAGTATATAATCTAAAGTAGGTTATTGTAAAAGAAATCAGACAAAATTGATTAAAATGGACCAAAATGTTGAAGTTTCCAAATTTAACGGGAAAAAAAAAAAAAAAAAAGGAGATAATTTTCTCTCCATTTAAGGTTGATTTATTGTTTATTACATAATACGAAATGAGCAGCAACTATATTGCTTAATTTACCGTAATGCCCCTGGCATAAACAATGTTGACCAGATAGGTCCGCCTGGTGCATAAAGAACTTATAACGTATATTTGGTAGACAGTTTCCTGTTTATACTATCTTTTATCTAATGTGAGGAAAATTCTACTGATGATAAAATAGAAAGAAAGAAAGAAAACAAAGAGAGAGAAGAAAATATATAGGAATTCGGTAAGGCCACGAGTCTCAACCTCTTCCTCTCCGCCTCTCTCTCTTTGTGGCTCGCTCGCTGCTGCGCTGGTGAGCCTCTCTTGTCCACGACCTCCTTCAACTCCCTCTCTGTAGAATTTCAGAGCAACATCGAAACCATAAGACCTGCTCAACTACGGCTTGTTTTCTAGCTTTATAAGCGTTCCATTACTCGTTGAATTTTGCTTGAAACGTAAGCAATGCCGGCTCAGAAGCGTTCCCACGAGGCTGTGGAAGATGATCCTACGCAAAACAACTACGATAATGGACATGAACGACCAGAAGAAGAGGAGGGTACGTGTTATTTTGCTCAGTACCCATCAACAACTCAAAATTTCTACCACTACTAATGTCTTTATTCGTGCATATTGTTTTGGATTTATCTTGTTTTCTGATTCTTATTTTGTTGTTCACGGAGTTCTGGATTCTTGTTCTTCTTCAGAATCCGATCGAAGCCATTCTTCAAGCAACGGAAATAAAGACGAGTAAGTTTTTTTGTGGAGTTTTTGTTTTATTCTCTTCTTCTACTTCTGCTTTTAATACTCTTCTGATTTAGTCACTGTTTTTCGGTTTTAAGTGTTGATGTTGAATGGTGGTTTTGATTTGGGATCTCTTTGGTTTGCTTATCGTACCTGCTTGTTTAGTGTTGTAACTATGGGTCTTGGGGGACGAGTTATGCGGATTTATGCTATGTTCAGGTCCGCGGCTATGGTTTTTCGCTATTTATTAGTTTAGTGTTTCCCTTTTTACACTGGATTTATATGATCGTAATGGGATGGATGTTGTTGAGGTTTGTTGTGGATCTTTACGATTATGGGGATTGCTCTAATGGGTATATGCTCAAATTTATTTATATGCATGAATCATGAATGTTTGGAACTCGCTGAGCTCTGAGTAGTAAACTGTTAGCTTCAGTATCTTATACTCAGCTGCAACAACTTCCATGGGGCTGATATTTGGAGATCTCTGCGTTCGTTGCATTAGCTTTGATTGCACAATTCCTAAAGTTGAGTTAACATCGCAAACTTGCAAAAGAGATTACGAGCGATCATGGGCGATTATAATCGTGAAGATGTTCATTGCTGTTTTCGAACTATTATCGCCCATCTCTGTATAAATTTTCTCTCTTTCTCTGTTATTTAAGGTCGAAGACTTATGGGTAGCAAGGATGAAGGGAGTTCTTTAACAGAAGATAACATTTTTTGGATTGAAACGCATAAATTTTATGTAACTCCTTCTGTTATGTTAAATTGTTTCCGAGAAGAAATTTATCGTTATGGAATATTTTTCTTTCTTGAATGGAAGAAGATTCAACTTTTGCAGCAATATTAATGGTTAATTCAAAATCGTGTCTTTTGGTCGTTTAATTGCTTTTGAAGAGAAAATAATAATAACGAATAAAAACAACTCAGTTCCACATTTAGGGTGGTAACTAAAATGCAGCGGTTTAAATTCACCTGCAGAATTAATTAGAATATATTCAACTATTTTAATTAGAAATTTGGAAGAAATGGTCGCTGTTCCTTTAATCTTGGGCATTTTTTTTTCATTGTAATTTTTCCATATCATCCGCTGCATTTCTCATTCCTATAAGATGCAGATTTTCCATTTGTCATGGAGGATCAATCTGTTCATTTTCAATATAATTAATAGACTCTTTATATGCTTAACATTGCCTATGTTTCTGCAAATAGGTTTTAAGTAAATGTATTTACAAAAATAAAGAAAACACATAATATCAACCTACCCATCTAAAATCAGTCTGCTAATTTCTAACTTTATTTTTCATGGGTGTAGATATATCATTGTAAAGTTGGCAGAAGTCCGCAAAGAAGTTCAGTGCCCCATCTGCTTAGGTATGTTTGAATAGATGAGCATCAATTTTGACAGTCAGAGATTGCTAATAAGCATTATAATATATGAGATAATCTTCAAAATAAAGGAAGGGTGTCAAATTGCTATATTGAGATGAGTATAACATCTGAAATTCTATTCCTTTAAGGTTTTCTTGCATGTGAATTAGAGTGATACAACTGCTATGACCTTTAAACTGAGACATCGATATGTTACTTTGGCTTATATGTATGAAACCATAGTATTATTTGTTTCTTGGAGCACCTAGGCCTAAAAATAATTACTTTGTGTTAGAGGATTATCCAAACTTGCCTCGTAAATTCACTTGTCTTATATTTCCATACTGCGTCCTGTTACATACCATATACATAATATAATTCTTTATTGACAATTAGATAGACAAAAGTAAACAACAAGAAAATGATGGCTGCTTATTGATTAGGGTAACAGAGAGTTCCTGAGTTCCTCTTCTATACACTTGTGTGACTGAATATTTTACTGGAACACTACTTTGATGCTGCAATTGAAATCAGAACTCAATTACTGAAAAACATCTAGATTATTGATCTGCTCACTGATATTTTATTTCAAAACATCATCTTCACGCTGAAGTGATGATTCCAAGTTTGCATGAGGCAGAGTTTCCCCCTAATAATGTGGCATATTTTCAAGAGATAATGGGCTGTGACACACAATCACAATCTTGCTATTCAAAATCATCCTCTTGCTTGTGTAAATTTTATTTAATAATGAATTTGAATTACTCTATTCTATTTCTAATAATTTTGCACTTTGTTAAGAGGAACATTGTTAGCCCACATCTAATACCTTAAACTTTTAGGAAAATTGGTTGTTAATACTCTTCTAAGATGAGATCAGAGTCTAAGGTCTTGGGTTCAAACCATTCCAACTACAATATTTTCAATTGTATGAATTAATGTAAAATCTTGGACTTTCTCCCTTTCATTTGTACCCACCTTATGTTTATCTCAACCATTGGACATTCAAAATATCTACTCTCATAAGTGGATTGTTAGCCCAACATCCTAATAGCTAAGATTTTACAAGAATTGATTGCTAACACATTTCTTGAAGTATTCTTTTTTGTTTCTAATACAATGGAAAGGAAGGAGATATAAATTAGGAAAAATGTCTTGAGTCCTTCATGAAAGAAGGAAATTTGGAACTCCTCCCTCCAATCCCCTGCCAAAAAAAGTCCCTAAATTATGGTATTATATTACTATCTTTGATTGGTTATGTAACCTTTTCTTTGATTCTATGTTGTGCCGTCACGTTTGTTTGGCTGATGCAAAACATTGTTGTGTTCAAACGTCCTTATGCCTTTTGGAATAATCTAAAGGTGTGTGCATTTTCCTGATCCATTTCTGTCATGTCTACGTGAACAAGGCTTATTAAGTATAAATTTTGTTGAATAAGTTCGGCTATGTATTAGATGGTATAAATGAAGTTAATTTTTGGGAAATTTATTTGTGTAATGTACTCATAATAAATACTTGTTAAATTATCATTTTGCTTTTGTAATTTGAGCTGAGGTTTGGAGTCAACTGTTTATTAATACGTTGTTTCTTTCCAATAAGTCATAAAGCACATACTTTTTTGCAGACTTATGCATTTCCTACCAATATTTTCTTTTCTCAAAAGCCACAAAAATTTCTTACCCAGTTTCTGTGTAGGGATCATTCGGAAAACAAGAACAGTGATGGAGTGCCTACATCGGTTTTGTAGGGAATGCATAGACAAATCTATGCGTATGGGGTATGCTTTTAACCTACCATCTCTTGTGGCTTTTGTTCTTTTTATAAGTAAACATCTATTAATTTTTTTAATTTGAATCAGAAACCTTAATGGTAGCTAAATCTCTCTGCAGGAACAATGAATGCCCTGCTTGCCGCACTCACTGTGCCAGCCGTCGTTCGCTGAGAGATGATCCAAACTATGATGCATTAATTGCTGCTTTATATCCAGATATTGACAAGTATGAGGAAGAGGTATAACAAGGCTGATTTGTTTGTTTTACAAATCCTTTTGGAACTTTATTGAACATATAAATTAAAGATATCAAGGACTCATTGCTGAAACTTGTTGCAGGAGTTAGCTTTTCATGAAGAAGAGATGGCTCGCAACAAGCAGGTGTTATATTTTGAATTTACTTCTTTCTCAGAATTAATTATTACTATTTTTTTTCTTTCATTGACTTTTAAATTTGGTCATCACCATATGGAGTAAAACAAAAGGATTGAATGGCTGTATTTTCTCTCATGACATTGATGCCTTCCTCTTACTTTTTCGAAACTAAAGAAGTCTAGAAGTCAAAATACTGCAGACAAGGTCTGCTTATTCTTCTTCCCACCCTGTTTTGCTCTATGGAAAAGAGCACTATTTTTTTTTGTAATGTGACATGGTTTTTGAGACGTTGAGATAGTATTTTACTACAAATATTTATTTCACTACTCTACCTCTTGGGTGATTTTAGATTATTAATTGTACTAGTAGCGGACATTTCTTTAGTTTTCAATTTGGAGGCTTCAAGGCCTTAATCTCATTGTTAATTTGTGCAGATACAGGCTTCCATTGCTCAAACTCTACAACGACAGTCAGAAGCTCTTGGTCGGAAACGAACAGCTAAAGCAACTGCTTTTATGAGGAAATCACAGGGTAACTACCGTACTACTCCAAGGGGAAGAAGAAATTATCGTAATGCTGCTGAGAATCAAGGATCTGATGATAATGAGGATAAAAATGATAATGATGGAGATAAAGATGCATCTTCTGCTGATGAGCACACAGAGCCTAGACCCAAAAGATGCAAAAGGTGGGGAGGAGCTAGGTATTCTCAACATTTAGGTGCTGGTGCAGATGGAGGTGGCGATGAAAATGATGCCGAATTGAATAGAGAAACAATGGGTGCAACAGTTGGTCTTGTTGGAACCACGGAGAGGCTTGCCTGGGGAAAAAATGGCATTCGGAGTCACACACGATATGGTGCTGCTGTTGCTGCTAATGGTAAGAATGCAAGGAATAACCGTATATCAAAGTTGGCCGATCACCTAAGAAACTCTGAGGAAAATGATGATGAGGTAAAGGTTTTGCTCTATGGACTGAGATATAACAGGCACTATGATGAACTCTTTTGTTCAAAGTGGTTGGATGGTTGCCCCATTTCCACAATCGTATTTTCATGCACACATGCATTTATGTACAATTCGAGTCAATCCTTTTCGCTTTGCTATGAGATGATTTGATTAATTATATCTCGTTATTTCAGCTGGATGTTCACCTCATGCTTGTTTCTATTGATGAGCAAAGATTACCAAATTTGCGGCATCCCTACCTTTGCTGCAGGCCAACTGCATCAGTTAAACAACTCTGTAAGGTTGTTGGTCTTTAACCAAACCCCATTTCACACTGGTAGCACCTAACTTATAATTCATGATACTAAAATTAATGCCTTAACTGAAACTGGTTTTGTATGTGTGCAGTATATTGCTCTCCAAACTGAAGTACAAGTTGATGAAGTTGAGATCAACTTGGTAAAGGAGCTAAATGGCAAATTTAATCCTTTCGTCCCTTCAGATGATTTAGTGAAAAGCAAAGAGAAGTTGCAAGTTTTAAGAGAAGAAGAAACATTGGCCGAACTTAAAGCACACAGTTTGACCTGTGGATACATTGTAAGCACTTCCTTCACAGAGAAAAAGCATACACCATAATCATTTAGAGGAGCTTTTGCCATATAAGTTTGTTTAATTTTTTCTCTGTTTTTTCTGCAGCTTCTGGCGTACCGGACGAAGATGAGCTCACAGTTGTACAGCTGACAAATTTGATACGAGCTTGTTGACATAAGGAATGGTGTGGCCTCCATTCAAAGTAGTACGTAAATATTCATACTTGAATTCATGAAGGTTGCAAGTTGGTGTTAATGGCTAGAATGTTTGTCTTCTACAATAAGTGTTATTTAAAACATAAACAAAAAATGTGTTTCAGGAGCTTGAATTTAAAACAAAATGTCATAGAAAAACCTAGATATTGATGTCATTAAGTGTTGAAGAATGCATCTCTTGCTTCCCATTTGTCAATACCTACTGCAAGGAGCTACATGTTATGGCTCTTGTTTAATGAAGTCGTATAACAATTCCGGTGAATTAACAGCGAGATAGGAACACTACAACTACTAGAGTACCTTAAACCTAGAAATCCAAATTTTGGCAACAAAGCTTTAATCATTTTAAGCTGGATCGTTTGAGTTTTCTTTGGATGATGGTATTGATAGTTAGATCAAACTAATCACTGAGACCAATTTCTAATTGCCAATTGTGATTCATTGTATGATTAGAATCAGTAACTTGAAACCGAAAGAGAATGTCTTAGCGTTAAATTGAAGCACAACTATGTTGATTATGGAGAGTAAAGCATGTATTTTGCCTGGCTTGAATAAAGAGAGAATTTTATTTATTAAAAATCTTATATACTAACAATGGAGAGTTTTTCCATTTTTACAAAAATAAAGAAATAAAATTAACATTTTTTTTTTATTTTATCATGACTACGTGAATATAGTAAATGATTCAAAAATAATAATAATAATAATGAAAAATAGTTAATGATATTTAAACATTTAAGCTTGGATATTGCAAACTTGAAACGTCTAACCCTTTTTTCTATTGTATTAGGGTAAAGTGTCAGTCATTTTTACCTTTAGATTAAAAAAAATATTTTATTCTTTTAAATTAAAAAAAGATGTTATTTAGTTAATTAACTTTATAAAAATAGAAAATTAAAAATTTTAAAATTTTCATTCCATAGTTTTTTCCCACTCGAAATATTATATGATTTTAAGACTTATTTTCATCAAGTTTTATATGCTCTGATTTTACCGGACTCAATTTAACAGTACAAATCATTTTCCTAGATAAATATATCATTTTTCTCATGATTAATAATTAATTTTCCCACTTTCACATGTGCCTTCTTCCTCTGCTTTTTTTTTTTTGTTAAAAAAAAAAAATCTTACTAGAATTAAGACGACAACCATACCCGCATTTCTAATGTCTATTAAAGTCACGATCTTATTACAGGCTGTCCAACCAACTTGATAGTATATTTAATATTTTACTTAGCAACAACCAAAGTAGATAAAAGCAAACTCTTTAAGTCTTAGTCTTAGTCATTTCACTTTCACATGTGACTCAAGGAATTTGCCACAAATTCAAATTATAAATTGTATTAAGTTGACTTTTATAAAAAAAATTAGATTTAAATTCCGAACTTTTTTTTGTTCATAAATTTTTTTAATAAATTTTATCATACTTTTTATTTTAAAACTTTTATAAACATATAATAATTTTTATATAATTTTATATACTTTTGTTACCAATTTTTTTACATCTTAAATTTTTTTTTTAAAATATTCACATCTTCATCATTTCTATAACATATTAATATTTACAAGTAAAATTTAAAAGACTCTCGTATTCAACTCTTCACTCCAACAAAAATTCATATTATTTATATTTTACAATATAATATAAAATATAATGCATAAAAAATATTTAAAAATATTAACAATGCAATCATTTTACATTAAATATAGAATAAAGTAAAAAATACCAAAAAAAAAATACACTTTAATAAATTAAAAATAAATAAAAAAATTATATTAATAAATATTAAATTTTACGATATTATTATCAATTATAAAATATATTATTATTTTTTAAAAAAATTATGTGTGTTTATTTTTTAAAAATAATAATAAATAAGAAAAAATATTAATTTTAAAAGAATGGGTTGGGAAATCTCTTGTAGTTCAGGTGGTAATACTTTAATCTCCCACTAGGAACTCAAGTTTGAATTTTACTCAAATGTGTAAGCATGTTTTCTCTTTATTAATAATAAAAAAAAAAAAAAAACGAACTTTAGAGTTTTTTTTTTTAAAACATAAAAAGAAAAAAAAAAAAAAAAAAAAAAAACCTCTCTACTTTTATCTTTAGAACTTAATTGGCTCATACTCCTACTTTTAATAATTCTCCCTATTAAAATCTAATTTTTTTCAAACTTATATAATCCATATTGCTAATATTTTTTTTTATCAACAAAATATTTATCAATAAAAATTATATTTAAATTTATGACTAAAAAAACAAAGAAAGTTGAAATTTTTTTTCTCTATCAATTTGATAAAAAAAATATATTTTATTTTTAAAAAAATTTATTTATACAAAAAATATTTAAAAATTTTCAAAAATTAAAAAAAAAAAAAGCATTATTTATAATAAATTTTATTTATATATTAAAAAAAATAATATTTAAAATCTTCAAAATACTGATAAATTTTTTAAAAATTAACATTTTTAATACCGTAATTCTTTTTATAAATTTTTTAAAAATAATAATTAAATGCACTTAAATTTAAAAAAAAATAAAATTTTTAATTAAATACAACTAAATTTTTATAAATTCTTAAAAAATCTTTAATAAATTCACCTACATTTAAAATATATATATATATATATATATATATATATATATATATATATATAATTTATAAAAATCACTAAATTTTTTTAATTAAATACACCCCTCTAAATATAAAATTACAACATTAATTTATTTCAAAATAAAAGTCATTACACATCCAACCTTAGGTCGTCTTTACTTACCAAACACCAAAGTAGACCAAAACAAACAACATTATTACAAATAAAACGTGTGTATTATTAAAATATTCCTTGGGTAAAATGTTAAGATCACGAACGTAGTAGATAGTCACCGAACTACTACCATCACACGCGACGAACAAAAGAACCACCCTATTTACATGCAACCCAACCATCGTAGTCAGCTCGATCTATCGGGTCTCTGTTCTTAGCGGTGCTTGCTCCTGGTCTCTCCACTGTAGAGCCTGCCATCACATATATAAGGTCATTTCCGTCTTAATATCATTTTCTTAACAAACAGATCTAATCTTAGCATTTGAAGTTATTAAGTGACGATATTCATACGAGTAACAAATAGTTATTAATTGAATGTAAAATTAAAAATATAAGTTAAAGTAATTGTAGAACTTATTTTTAACATTGATAAATTAAATTGTTACATATAAATTATAATATACATTATAAAATGAGTTCCTTTACTCATATATTACATACCAGTCATAAACGGAAGGAGAGTTGGGCTGTGATGGCTTGTCAAACACCGCAGCCCCAAGGCCCCGTGTGGCTATGTTGCTACCTGGGTGAAACACGCTCCTCCATACGTTGTCCTTACGCGCTGAACTAGGCGTTTGTGGCGTCCCTGGTGTCGCCGGTGTTGCTGGGCTTGTCGGCATAGACATGGATCCTTGGGAAGTGCTTCCCTCCCCATCTATACGTTAACATAAAAAACATAAATAAATAAAAAACCATTTCAACTTTTAGTTTGTTTTTTTTGGGGAAAAAAAAAAAAACCCTCCTCCTATACAATGATACCAAAGTCATAGAAACATTAAACTAGACACATAAAAATAAAAATAAATAATTTTTGTTTTTGCAACTTGTCTAAAATGCTTTTTATTAAATTTGTGCTCAAATTTAAACATATACTTACTTAAATACATGTCAATAGTATTCATAGCCCAATACTTATTATTTGATGTTAAGTCGAGCTATAAATTCTTCTTCTAAATTAATTCATATATAATTTTTATTATTTAATAAATTTAAATATTATTTATAAAAATATAAAAAAATTCTTCGTAAATATGTTCAATATACCTTATTATTTCTTTATTACTCTAAAATGTACATTAACTTCAAAGAACTTACATATTAAATGGCAGGAACAAACAATCTTTTTATCTTTTTACCTTATCGCTTTAATCTTATGCACTTTTGTCACATAATTTTTAACAATTTCATTCCATAACTTTATAAAAAGTTGGTAATATAACTTCATAAAATATGCACTTCCTATATGTTAGAAGATGCATAACAATTTAAAAATGAGCAATTTTTCGTTTTGACTCTTGTCTAATAATGTTTTTCGTTTATGACTTCCTATTTAATTTATTCTCAAATATGAATATATGTTTAAAATTAAATCTCATTACAATGTTCATAATACGATACTTATTATTTAAAATATAGTATCAATCAATCAACAATTGTTCGTTATTAGATTTATTAAAATTCTGACAAAATTTATAATTATAAATACATGTACAAAGTAAAAAAAAAATTCTAGAGATAAAAACAGGGGTAATATTCCCTAAAGATTTTGAAAGAAAAAAAAAAAAAATTAATACCGCACTGTCTCGGCTGCTCAGCGCTCTTCTCCCTAATGACCATGCATGTCTAATGCTTATATAAGTGTATTCATCAACCATCGACAACATAAAGAAAAGTTAAAGATAAAACAGAAATTAAATTATTAAATCTTTTTTTTATTTTGTGACTGCTAGGAAGAAATTTAATATATACCTTTGATCTTCAAGGCCGAGGGTTTGGTGCTGACCTTTCTGAGCCTGCCAAGGCCACTTTCAGGTTGAGGTCCAGCAACGACGTCGTCCCATATTTTATCAAGCAGAACCATCTTTGAGTGCGATTATTCTCTCTCTCTCTCTCTCTTCTAGCAAGTGGCGGGTCTCTTCTTTGTGGGTTAGCTTTTGGTTGTATATATAATGGTGATTGATCCTCAAATATCTCCCTTTTTCCTCTCACATCAAAAATTATAGCTTTGCAATGAGGACTGTTCTCTAATTCTTCTTTTACAAGTGTCAAAATCTGGAAAGAGATCACATTGTTTATAAATTTTACGGTAAATTTATGAGGGAGTGGAACTAGCTAGAAAGAAAGACCGGGTGGAGGATGAAGTGTTATTATTATTATTTTTTTAAATTATAAATTTATTTTAATTTATATTATTATATTTATATTTGAGAAAAATATTTATATGATAAAAAATATTATGAAAAATTAAATTTCTTTTTTTCATTTTTTTAACATACTAATAGCATGTTCACAAATATATAATCTTTTAATTTTTGAGCACGTGTATACTATATATATATATATATATATTACATAAATAATTTAATTATTTTAACTTATTTTATTTTTAATTATTTTAGTAAAAAAATATATTCTTATTTTCTTAAAAAATATATATTTATTTATGTTATAAAAAATAATAATTTTTTTTATGAGGAATTAAAATAAAACTTTATATAAAAAGAGGGTTATGTTATATAATTAAATTTTTTTTTTGTTAAAAGAGAATGTAAATATTTATTATAAAAAATGCTATAAATTTGAGATATATTATAAATAATATGACACAATTTTATTAGTAAATATAATCGGATCTATTAAACTATAATAAATAAAAAATTGATATATTTGTATATATAATAGTATTTATTTATTATTTAATTTTTCAATAATTTTAAGAATTAAATAAAAGTACTTGATTAATTAAAGACATTATTAATATAACGTTTTGATTTAATTTCAATAAATATTCATAAAATTAATAATAAATAGCTACCATCTTTTTTAAAAAAATAATTATATATTTAAAAATTAAAATATAAAATCATGTAATTTTATAAAATTGGTTCATTGTTTAAAAAACTTATATATATAATAAGATATTTATAAAATAAAATTATTGTGTTAAAAAATAAAAGTAAATAAAAAAAATTAATTTTTTTCAGCAATAATTCTTCATATATTTTTTTAATGTAAATATAAAAATATAAATTAAAATAAATTATTTATTTTTAAAAATAAAATAATTTAAGATAATCTACTAAAAAAATGATTAAAATATTCTACTTATAAAAGAAAATAAAGCGACTTCGACAAGTAAAAATTGGATAAGAGCGAAGACCTGGTAAAGCGGGACCCGCAAAATAATATATACTTCAATTTTAGATCGGATGATACTGAATAGTTTGAGGGGCAAGGCTGCCTTGAAAGCTTGAATTATTATTACGTGTCCACTTAAAAATAGTAATGTTTTGTCTTATTCCTCGTACTAATAACGTATGGTCCGACTATGGAGTAAGATGATATTTTAGATTATTATATCCTAACAAATATAATTTTAAGTTTAACGAAGAAGGACCTTCTTTATTAAACTTAAAATTATATTTATTAGAATATAATAATCTAAATAAAGTAGGATAATACTTTAATATGATAAATCTATTATAAAATAAGAAATGAAATCATACAATTTATTTTACATTTTTATTAATATTATATGCTTTAAAAGTCTTTTTATCTTAAATTAATAATATGTATAAAAAAAAAAAAAAAAAACTCATCTGTTTTATTTAATTATTATATGTTATCTCAATTATTATCCCATAGATGTGAAATCTACATCCAAATAACAATCTATAACTCACGCAAGTGTCACGCTAATATATATAAAAAAAAATATTTTATTTTATAAAAAAATATTAAAAATAAAACTCTATATATAATTAAATATTATATTGTATAATTAAATTGAAAAAAAATATAAATATATTGTATTTTTTAATGTAAGAAAAATATATATTTTATATTATAAAAATAATATATGTGATTAATTTATTTAATTTTTTTATTATTAAAAAAATAATTAAACTTTTTTTATTCGCTGTGTCTAGAGCCGGCAATTTTTGACACGACCCGCGAACTCGACACGACCCACCCACGAAATAGTCAGGTTCGGGTTGAGCTTATATGTGTTGGGTTGTAAACAGGTCGACCCGTTTAACCCATTTAAAAAAACAGGGTTGAATGGGTTAATTGGGTAACCCGCATAAGTAACATAAGTAAATAACTAAAATTATTAAAGTATGTACGTAATTGTTTCTTATTTAATTATTTTGTAGGTTTATACTTTGAAATATTATTGAGAATTTGAGATGATGTTTAAATTCATTTCATATTTTATTTTCTTATTTTTATCAATTTATAATAATATATTATTTAGTTTAATTTTGTAAGTTTTTATTATTAATTATTTATTTTAGACTTAAAACAAGTTTTTATTTACAAAGAATTTATTATATATATTTTTGTTAGACTTTTTTGTTATTATTTAAGACTTTAAAATATTAGATTTGATGCATCACAATATTTATGATTAGTGATATTATTTTTATTTTATATTAGTTAATATTTTTACATTTTTTGTTAAAATAATGCTTAAATTAATTTAATTTTTGGAGTCTAATTAGAATTTATAATGTTAATAGGTGACATAAATATATGTTGATACTCGATATAATATCTCTGATTTTTTATATTATAAAATATAATATATATTATTTAATATATTTATACGAGTTAAATGGGTCAACTCAGGTTGGGTTAGGGTTGTACTTTCTGACCTATTTAATAAATGGGTTGGATTAGGATCAATCTTACATAAATCGGGTCGTAAACAGATCGATTCGAACACGACACGACCCACCCGTTTGACAACTCTAGCTGTGTCTATGCTTTTGAGCAATCGTTTTTACAAGCACTTCAGCACATAGTTTGAGGAATATTGATACAATAATTGTGATTACGTTAGATTCGATATATATCATGACTTTAGTCAGGCTTTATCTTTGTGCATGTGGAATCCTCACGAAGGATCTGGATTTAGTATTCATGCATTTGTATATGTAATTATTATTATTTTTCATAAATGAAGATTCCTACGAGGGAGACGAAAAAAGCCCTTATTTATTTATTTAAATTACTGTATATATTTAAAAGTATTGATAATCAGTACTTGAGATTGTAATTAAAAGATCTTAAACATTATTATATAGCTTTTTACTATTTAGAACCCAAAATTTCTTTCATATAGCACACTGATTTTACCCACCAACTATCCTATTAGCTAGGGATAATTATCATATCTTTAACCAAATATCAATGACTTTAATCATATTTTATTTCATGCACCTTTTATTGCTACATAACATGTTCAGAATGATATTTTTTAATATGATACAAAAAATTTAATTTAAATTAAATTAATTTTGGATCAAAAATAAATATACTTAAAATTAGAGAAAAAAAAGGGGGGCGAGGGGGGGTGGGGGCACATTAGTGATGTTAATGGGTTAACCAATTTGACTTATAAAAAAAAAAGATATACATTAAATGCAATAATCCATCGCAAATGTCATTCGGAATTGAACCACTCAACCAGACAGCTACTGTAGTGAAAAAAAAAAAAAAAAAAAGAAATATTTGTGTTGAAATATGATTATAATTAAGTTACTTAAAATATTAGAGTTTATATTCAACAAGAAAATAAAATAAAATAAAAAGTCTTAAATAAAAGAACTTTACGTTAAATTTTTTTTTCTCTCTCCTTCCTCTTTGGTTTCTAGCATTTTAGATCTTTCAAGCAACTATAGAAGCAATTTTAAGGTAAAAATTTAGTTCTAAAACTCACAATTTTTAATAGTTTTCATATGTTTTTATTAAGGATTGTAAGGAAAAATAAAAATTTTAAATTTTTATGATGCAACTTTACATAATCTGGGTTTTCTATAAATTTTTATGGCTTTTTATAAACTAAAATTAAGAGGAGAAAAAGAGGCTGGAATGAAATCTCAAAATTTAAAAGTTCTGAATCAAGTGTATGTTCTGATAATTTCGAAATAGTTATGTTTAGAATTAGTACTTGTAATTTTTATTAACAAATATATACATGTTTTCGAGTCTAATGGTTTTTGAATCACTCAAAAATATTTTTCTTTTTAATTTTCATGAATTTTTGAAGTTAGATCTGAAAATTTGAAATTTTACAGTTTTTATATTAACATCCGAAATAAAAATAGTTTTAGATTTTTTAACCTAGTTATTTTAATCTAAAATTTTAATAACAGCTTTAAATATATGTTATTGATTGTTTAAAAAAATCTCAAAGCCAAATTATTTTTATAGAATATTCGAGATATTTTTCGATAAGGGTACTTTGAGCAGGAAATTTTCTGACAGATTTCGTAAACTGATTTTCAAGTATGTTTTGAATATGATTTTTATATTATTTGAATATGAAAATTTTAGTACAAATAGATACATATGTCTAGTTTGACTCTAAGAAATTTTACCAAGAAACTAATTTTTAATGTTCAGTAACAAATCATGTATTGGGACATGTTCAAGTTAGCTTAAATTTTTAAGTTATAATAAGTGTCTTATATTTTCCTTGGGATAATCTTCTACAAGTGTAAAGGAAATTTTAGAACATAAATTATTTATCAAAAGTGTCATAATTTATAAAATCATACAAAGAATATGATTTAAGAACGAATAAAAGAAAATAAATATTTATATCCATATAGTTAAGATTATAAGTTGATTCTTTTATTCTTAAAAATTATAGGATAATATTGACTGTGCCTAGATCATATGGTATTGTTAAATTTTGCAGCATATTTGAGGTAAGTAAACGAACCCTACTTGAAATATTAAGTATATGTTTATTTGCTCATCTGATTATATGTTTGTTGTTGTTATAAAAAGGTGCTTGTGTTATGTTATTGTTTGGAGTGAAATAATGTTTTATGAATGTATATGATCTATTTCTCAAGTTTTCTTATGTACAATTGAGTATTGTCTGATATATGCATTATTTAATGTATGTCATCATAAATATAAGTTTTATAAAAGCTTTTATTCATATAAAGCATTTCAAAAGAAATAAGATCTTTTTAAGGAAAGTTTTCGAACAAACATATGTTTTGCTAGGATGTCTGAATCTTCCAAATATAAGTTAAGTATATTGGAGCGACATGATACAATAAGTTATGATAAGTTTAAGGGCCGTGTGCGGGGACGTATCTTTCGTGTAAGTTAGGGTACCGGTGACTAAAGAGTTATTTCCGTTGGTTTGGACGTATATGGGCATGTGAAAATTATGTATGAAATTTCAATTTTGCTAAGTTATAAGTTAAATATCACTTGCATATGCCTTTCACACGTACCAGCCGCCTACATATGACTTATATAAGGCTTCACTATGATAAGTTTAAGGAATGATTCATGGTACTCTTAAAGAAAGAAATGAGCGCTTCAAAAAGTGTTTATAAGAAAAAATAATATTTTGCAAGCTTTACCATATAAGCATAAGCATGTTATATAAGAAATAGAAATGCATTGTCAGTTTTACTACATAAGCATAAGCACATTTTTTAAAAGATATAAATGCATTACAAGCATTACTATATATACATAAACATGTTATAAGAAAATATTTTTGTTAAGTATGATTTTTATGTTGTGTTACTTAATGTTTCAATTATGGTGAGTTTGCTTACTAAGTGATATCACTCATTCAAGTTTCATTAATTATTTTTCAAGAACTCATGAGAAAGATTTGACATCATTCTTAAAAATTATTGGTCTCCTAGATTGATTTTGTCTAGCATGTTAGGTTTAAGAAATTTTGTCGTTAAATTATATTATTATTAGATTTTATAAATATTAAGTTTAAATATATTAATTTTTAAATTGAAGGTATTTATCTTGGGTGAATTATTTGATAATTTTATTCCGCATTTATGATCATCTTTTAATTTATTTACTTATAAAAAATATCAAAACGTCACAGCCACCCACATGGCCAAATCAAAATAAGACACTAGAGGTGATAAATCGTGTTCACTAGTTGATTTTTTGTTTTTTGTTTACATTAAGCATACCATATTAATATGTTAGTTAATACGGAAAAAAAAAAAATCGAAGCTAGTAAGAAATAAAAAACTTTTTAATAAAAACAAATTGGTTTATATTAATTCAAATCCATATTGCAAAAATAATTAAATTAAGAAATTGAAAATACCTAAAACTATTATAAGATTAATTCTTAAAAATTGAATGTAGCATATGAACAAACTTTTTTTTTTTTTTTTTAGCTTTCTTCTTGAGCTCTTTGAGTTTTCTAACATTCATATATAATTCTTCTATTTAATAGAATGTTAAATTCCCAACATAACTTGACATTTCAAGACTTGAGTTTTAAGATTTCAATTGCAATAATATATAAGCCAAAAATAACAAATCTAGATTTAATCCTAAAAAGAAATCAAGACAAAATAAAACATGCAAAAAAGACTCTTAAATGTAAATCTAGGTGAAAATAAAGGACCACAATAGATTAAAATCTAAGTTAAGATGTATTTATTGAATTTAACTAACAGAAAAATTATCTACAAGAGAGAAAGCTCTTATGATGAGAGACTCTCTTTGGTAACAAGCAAAACCTAAAAAGACGGCTAAGTTTTCTAAAAGAAAATAAGATAAGAAGGGAATGCGAGAACAAGGCCTTTAAAAGTATGAAGAAGAAAAATTCATTGATCAATTATAATTAAATTTATTATTTGTGTCGTTTCGTATTATTGTGTTATGTTAAAGGTTGTCACCTCCACCCTTATATCATAAATGTTCTAAAAAAATTATAAATTCTTACATAATGTGTATTATAAATGAGAAAAATAATATTTAACACAAAATACAAAAAGAAAACCTTTAATGTTTTATTAAAATTGAAAAAATAAAAATAGTTATTATAATTTGTTAATTTAGTAATAAATTTGAAACTAAAATTAAAGGCAAGCCACAATAATTGAACTTTAAAAATTCCAAAAATAATTGAAAAATAAAGAAACCTAGCTACACACTTGTGAGATAAATATGATGGTTGAATGCTTTAAGCCTTCCTTTAAATGAATTTCATTGGTCAAGATGTCATTCAATTGTGGCAAAGCTAACATACACTTTGCTCATTTTTATGCATGTTCTTGGACCCCCACAAGTTGATCCAATTGAAACTAAGTCAAGCATCCACATAGGCAGAATTTGTATACAACAGGGCTAAAAAAATAATTGTTGGTCAAATGTTGTTTGTTCCCTACCTTTACAGGTAAGTATAAGGTAGGTAATCTTTGTAATTAACTTGACTTGTTTTTCCATTGAAGTGTCCATTGGGTCTTGATTGATATAAAGAAAAAGATGACCTTTTTGATACGGTCATTCCAATTTGTATTTTGTGCTTGTTGTATAGTTTATGTGGAATTGAGCATTAATTTGAAGGTTGATGTAATAAAAAAAATAGATAAAACTATGTATAATATCTAGAAATGTTGATTGGGCAAATTTGGTCAAAATATGTTGTATTGTAGAACAAACGCATGTTTTGCGTTGGTTTAACTGCGTAACCAACATGAATTTAATTTGCTTTGGCTCCTCAGTGAAAACCAACGTAAAGTTTGCTACGTCGACTTTTGCACTAGTTGTTTCGAACCAACCCAACATACGATTTGCATTGCACAATAAGTTAAATTATGAAGTAGAAATAATTTTATAGAGATAATCAAAATAAGTATAGAGGAGAATAAAAAAATTAAAGAGACATCTTATTCTCATTCATATATAATATTGAAAGATTATATTGATATTTATAGTGATAATAAACTAAAATCCTAATCCTAATAGAACTCTAAATAAGAGTCCTAAACTAATCGAAAAATATTATAATAATTATCTAATATCCTAATCATAATAATCTCCAATACTAACAAGGAAACTAATTATTAATTTAATATTTAACTATTTCAACACTCCCCCTCAAGCTAAACATAATTTATGTTCAGATTGGACAACATAAATAAAAATAAGCAAAAAATTGGCCGATTGACCTTTTTAGAAAACGACGGTGGGTCGGTTGATCTTTCTAGAAAACGCGGCTACGATAACGACACACAATAGTAGGCCGGTTGACCTTTCTAGAAAACGACGGTAGGTCGGTTGATCTTTCTAGAAAATGCGGCTACGAAGTCGTAAACTTGACAAGAAGACATCAATCTGGAATTGACGACATACGACTGTGGGCTGGTTGACCTTTCTAGAAAACGACGGTAGGTCGGTTGATCATTCTAGAAAATGCGGCTACAAAGTCGTGAGGTTGACAAAAAGACAGTCTTTAAGTCTCCCCATAAATTGGAGCATAAATATCACACATGCCCAACTTGAATAGTGAGGTTGAGATTGAGACTGATACCAACAGTCATGAATCCTTGAAAGCGACAGTGGTGAAAACGGATGATACTAACAGTCGTGAAATTGACAAATGACATTGTGGCTGAGAACGGCGCTGATGGGCCGTGGTTTGAGAACGGCACTGGTGGGCCATGGTTGAAGTCGATTGCTGCTAAACTGAGATGGTAGACAACAGTGATGGAGATGACAGTGGGGTATATGTATGACAGATGATGCTAGTAATGACCTCCCTGATGATAACACTGAGTATGAAGCCACAGACAAAACTACACCATAGAAGAAGTCACATGCTCAATTGTAGATGGCTATAACAAAACTCCCCCTGCCGTCTACAATTGGTGTCAGCTAGAAAGTACAATTACCACATATTCATAGAAAATAAATCCATGAATTTTTTTTGCTGACTGAACCGTTGACTTAATTGCTAACTGTTGACTAATTTGCTGACTGAGCTGCTGATTGGGCAAGTGAGTTTGGGCTGAATGGTGGGATAATTGGGCCTTGGGCTTGAATTAATGAACTTGGGTTTGGACTTCAATCAGTGGGCTGAAGTCTGGGCTGATGGGTGTGGATGGGTGCAAATGGGCTAGGGTTTCATATGTATGGGCTGATGGGTTTCATATGTGTATATGATCTTATGAGTTTAGATGGAAGAGATGGGATTTATATATGAGGTTTGTGTATGAGGCGGCAGATGGGACGCGCGGCGGCGCTGAGGTGACTTGAAATGGCAGCGTACGGAGAGAGAGCGCGCGGGGCAGAGCAGAGGCGCTGGTGAAAGATCACGAACGGCGCTGGTGAGGCTGGTATACGGACAGCGAGAGACTGCGTTGGTGACTGATGGAAGCGACGGCGTTGTGAGGCGAAGGCGCTGGGCCGCATGGTGCAGAGGCGCATAGCAGAGGCTGACGGCGCGTGGAGCAGAGGCAGGCGGACGAAAGGAGGGATAGAGCTCGAGGCGCGTGGACTTGGACGGAGCACTAGGCGCGGTAGAGACAGGTGCGCTAGGCGCGACAGAGACAGGTGCGCGGAGGGACAGAGCCCTGAGCAGAGGCGCGGATCTGGAGAACGGCTAAGGATCAGGCAGGCGGACGGCAGAGCGCTGACAGACGGAGCGCGGAGGGAGCTACGGACTGACGGCGAGCTGAGAGACAGGCACGCGGAACTGGGCTGCGGATCTTGTGAGAGGTCGTGTGACTGGTCTGCGGATCTGGGCTGTTGGCAGTGACTGGTATGAAACGATCTGACAGTTACCACAAACCACCACAGTTTGAGAGAAACAGTTGTTGTGTTGAAGCAGCCCTGGCATTTCACATCCATAAAGAAGGAATTGGGAGACTGTAGAAGACGCTTGAGCTTGTGCTTCTTCTTATCAAGCTCCATAGGTGGGTTTAGCAAATCAATATCATTTTGAAGAACCATTATAGAAATTAGAAGAGAGCACCAACAAAACCCTAACAAATATTTATGTCACAGGCACAACGGAGGCGAAGAGGCTTTGGTGATGATGGTCTGATGGAATCTTGGGTGCTGATGGGGGCGTTGGTGACTGATGGACTGAGAACGGCGCTTGCCGTGGAGAGATGGTAAGAATTTAGAAAAGTGTATATTAGTGTTCAGGAATCGAACGCTGCTCTGATACAATGATGAACCACCAGACCACCCAGATTATAACCCAAAAGTCAGCTTATGGGTTAAAGGTGAGCCCAGTGATATAAGCACAGCGGAAGGATCGTCCCTGGCCGATGTGGGACTCCTCAACACTCCCCCTCACATCGGCGGACACCGGCTGACCGTAAGGGCGGCCATGTTGGGCACACCAGTGAACCCAGATACCCGCTCTGATACCAAGTTAAATTATGAAGCGGAAATAATTGTATAGAGATAATCAAAATAGGTATAGAGAAGAATAAGAAAATCAAAGAGAGACATATTATTCTCATTCATATAATAGTGAAAGATTACATTGATATTTAGAGTGATAATAAACTAAAATCCTAATCTTAATAGTACTCTAAATAAGAGTCCTAAACTAATAGAAAAACATTATAATAATTATCTAATATCTTAATCATAATAATCTCTAATACTAATAAGAAAACTAATTATTAATTTAATATTTAACTATTTCAACACAATAACTCCATACTCTCGTAGTGAAAATTTGTTTAGAGTTTCGCAAACCAAATATTGAAAAAAAAAATATGAAAGAACACACTAGGTATATATATAATTTAGTTTAGCCATTCTTTTTAATTTATTAACTTTCCCAACAGGTCCACAAAATTACAATTTCGTCCATACATTTTTTTCTGAATGTTTCACTTAAATGCATTTTTGCTTATAAAATGAAATTAGCTTACTAATAGTTCTGTTAATACGCGTGGATATTGCCAATAGTTTTGTAACCGAGTGATATATATTACATTATATTAATGTGGAGGTCTTCAATTCGAGATTTGAAAACATGGATTTAATCCGCGAAAAAAAAAAGGTGTAGACACCTAGTTTTGAAATAAAAATAATGTATAGAAAAGGGTCCGACTCTATTTGTTTTATACTTACAAAAGCTTTACATTGGTATGTCCCCCCACCACAATGAACTTTGTTGGTAAATGGCATAGTAAAAAATAAGAAAAATGTATAAATATTTTTTATTATAATCTAACTCACCACTGAAATTGCTTCGCTGGATTTTTTTTTTTAATGGTTAGTCAATTTCTCTCGCCATCTTCCTTGTCATCTGCTGTACATCAACAAAATCTGAATTTAGGGATTACAAAAACAAAGTTTTTGTAGCTAGTTATATGCTGAATCTAATGACTGAGATTTTGAGAACACAAAAGACAATTAAACCAACATCTTACCAACATTGTTAAAAACTTCAATTTCCCACCATGTATTTTTTTTTTTTTGGGAGTACTTTACCGTCTTCAAGCTTCTCCCTTGTATTTTCTCAGCCAGCCTACAACGTATCACCAATTTCTTGAAAGATATATATATACATAAAAACCTCCATAATATTTACACCAAACACAACCAATTAATAAAATAACTACAACAAAATAATGTATTAAACTTCTTACAATAATTATTTTTCTCTCATTTGTATTTCTCACTATTCACTCGATGCGCAAGCCACCATCATGTCAACTTAGTCCATAACTAATCAATAATAACTCAAATGGAGATATTATAATATTTATTAACTCTAATTCTTATTTACATTATTTGACTTTTAACCCTTAAAAAACATATTTTTTACGTATAGCATATATGCATATATATATATATATATATATTTTCCAATAAGTTAAAAATAAAATTTTATATATATAAAAAATTATATTATACAATTAAATATATTTAGCATAGTCAGACTTAGTATTAACTTATTGGTGAGCTTTTTATTAACATTAATATTAGCTTATTATAATACTCGCATTTAGTATTAGCTTAACATAGATTTCAGTACAGAACTAGTAGTTCTGCACTTCTCTTCCTTTTGTAGCATACTGGAGCTAAAACGATCAAATTAAACAAAGAAACAACAATCATAATATAACAATCATGTCCATCCAAGTACTCTTAGTTAATCCACATCTTTATTTAATATATAAGTGAAGTCTGATCCCTGCGTTATAGCAACCACAACTAACATATAGAAAAAAAAATGATAGAAGTTTTTAATATTAGATTATTTATGACGTTTAGTTTTTAGATTATAAACAATTTTATTTAATCATTTAATTTTTTAAAATAGTCAACTAAAAATAAATTATATTATTTAATAATTTTTTTATTAAAATATTATTATTTTTTTGTCAAGTAATTAAATACAATTAAAATTCGAGTAGTTAACAATAGTAAACTCACAATTAATTAATATAAAATTTTTTTACAAAATATTTGTTTTGAATATTTGTTAATTGCCACTATTTTATTTTAATATTTTATTAATTTTTTAATGTCTATTAATAACTAAAATATATATTTAAATAACTTTCTGATTAAATATTATTGTTGTTGATTTTTTTTAAAACAATTTCATATTAAATTTCACTTTTATCTTTTTAAAAAACTTATATTTTAATGCCTTTTAAATTATTGATAGAAAATAATAATATTTTAATAAAAAAATTATTAAAATAGTATGATTTATCTTTAATTAGCTTATTTTATAAAGTTAATTACAAAATAATATAATTTTTAATAGATTAAACACACGAATTAACTTAAAAATTTTGGCACCTCACCCTACATATATACATGGAACCATGGCAACCTGCTGGTTGTAAAACAAAATTTCATTAGATATGGCAGCAGATAACACTTCATTTGACTCACTCTCATTCTCTGGCTTTCTAAGGATTCAAGATCACCAACTTATGTTTTCTCCAACTAAGACTAATTACGATCAAATTCACAAACCAACCCACCCTGATTTTGAGTTTTGTTCCATCACTTCCGACTCCAAATTGATCAATCCTAACAAGAAAATATATCAACCAAATTATCATGATGATGATCAGATGACCAATCATCAACTCCAATCCAACGGCTCATCATCAACGGCAATTGCCAAGTCTGGAATCAGCAGTAGCAGAACAAAAGACGAAAGAAATGAAAAAGAAGTATTCTCATCAGCTAATGATCAAAATAAAAAACAAAGGCAAGAGAAAAAGAAGAGTACTGATGCATCGAGATCATGGTTCAAGTCATTGGTCTCTCCTTGCAGGGAATGCCAGACTGTTCAACCTAAAGCCATTATCAACACAAAAAATTCTGCAAGAAGATCAAAGTAAACTAGCATTAATTTTCTCAGGCTTCTCCTTTCTTTGTTTTCTTAGGATCAACTTAACTGGAAATTGAATTCAGATAGAGTAGTTTAGGTTCTTCTCAAATAAAACTTTCATAAGTAAAAAAAAAAAAAAACATTCATTTTCTTCCTGCACTAAAAAAAACATACGTTCATTCACATCATTACAATATTTTAACATATAATTAAGCCTAAAACCCTTTCAATATTAACTAATTTTCTCTCTCTCTCTAGCCTTGTTTTTCAGGAGTAGTGTGAGTCATTAACAATTAAACTCTATGCATATGTTTGTTTTGCTTTCAGTAGTAGAATTAATGCCAATTAGCTTACTACTTCCATTATTTTTTGTCAAATTTTCCTGAGTTATACACAACAACCAGAGTTGCCAATTGGCATGCACCTTATTTGGACAAGTATTAGAAGGTTTGAAGTTCAAGTCTCATATGTTTGATTAGGGTAGTTATTTAAAAAAAAACAGAGTTCAATATATATTTCCACGGATGAAAATTTACAGATTTCAAAAGTTACTTTATAGAGACTGATACATATAAAATATATATATGATTGGCAATTGAAATGAAAAAATAAAATAAGCGATTGTATATGTAGCAAGTCTTCAAAGACCAGTTTTACCTCTATCTCAAATTTCTAACATACTGCGCTAGCTAGCTAGAAAAACATTGGGCATGTGCAAGGAAAGTCACATTGGTTAGACGTGGAATCTCCATGATTAATGAGTTAAGTTCCTTACATGTGTTATTAGATTTAGTTCAACCCCCCAAATTTAATCAATGTATTTTTCTGACGGAGGAGCTGAATTAGGGGAAATTGTTTGATATGTGCAAATAAAGCCCCACATAGTTGTCTTACGACTTTAAGTTAACATTTTAGAATAAAATCGGCCAATTATCACAAAAATAATTTAGAATGAAACCAATTACCACAAAAACACCGTTTGAGTATCAGTTAGTCCAACTCCCAATTACCATATCTATGTTGGATCAATGCGTGAAAACTTCAAATAATGCAACATGCCGATCTTATCCAGTAACTAAGCCAGATTGGCAGCTTCGTATGTGGCAATACATCCAACAAACTACAATCCATCGAAACCAGCCATGGCAAGATTATTCCTTTATGTCACATTTTCTCCACACAATTGTAAATCATGAGATAACTGATGAATTTTTGTAGGTATAAATACACACAACATTCAGTCATTGATCATATTGAAAACTAAATATATATTTTCTGATAATCTTAACCAGTTCATAAATACTTTATATTTTTCTTGATTTATTCCTTAATATTAAAATTAGATTATGAATTTTCAAACCAATGCAACATCTATACAGTCGGATAATGCAATGATCTACAGAATTTGTTTGTCAAATTAATTTATTAGTGGATAATTGAAACCTAAATGCAGAACCCTTTTGAGTCTCCTTTTGATAAAAACTGATGATCATTTCTAGAAACTAAATGAAATAAATCCAACATTTAGGTTTCTAATAAAATCAAAATTTTGTGCACATTTAGGCTTGGAGCACTGTTATATATCACAAAATTTATTACAATTTTATAATCACAACTATATTTTCTAATCAAACTCTGTCACATCATTTAATGTCTGTCATAAATTTATGATATTTAGACTTTATCCTGTCATTTAAATGAAGCCATATTTGTTACTAATCCTAAATGACACCTTTGGAGAAGATTTAACGTCATAAGGCACCGATTAGACTTTCACACTTGTGTAATAACAGTGGACATAGTTGACTACTTAGTCAAATTACCCCATATTCGTTATAATAATTTAAATAATTTATTCAAAATTTAAATATTTTATTATTTTTTAATTAGACATTCTAAAATTATAATAATTAATTTCTTAAAAAATTATAATAATTTTTTATTTTATTATTTTCACTATAAATGTGTAACAAGTAAAATTAAATTTTATGAATTCTAATATAAGTTACCTAATACAAGTTTAGAAAGCAATATAATAAACATATATGTATGTGATCTAGATGACATATTACATGCATGTACAATTTATATGAATATATAAGGTCATATAAATCGGAATACATAGCACATTACAATCAGTCCTGTACAATTAAGTCAACGAACAAGATGCTTTTAACACTTGAAACCTTAAAATTTCAAAACTGGTCCAAAGTAATTTTGCAACTTAGGACCGTGGCTGGACAAATGTAAATGCATCACACATAGGCACATAGCCACCACTGCTTGCGGCTAGGTTGGGTTTTAGTTGCACACAGTATGTAAACGACCACCAGGCATGACTATAATAATTGCATGTAATGTAGCCGCTTTATTGGCCATAGCTAGCAGCTGGGCAACCTCTACTGCACTGCGCGATGGATGTTTCACGGTTGGTAGTGATGCTTTAGTGTTTTCTTTCTACATTTGCCGAACTTGAAAAATCTCAATTTTTTTGTCAATTGTTGAAAACAAAAATTATAAATTAAAAAAAAAAAATTGCATAAAAAAAATTTACAAAATTTCTATTTCCTGTAAACGATTTACAAATTTTCTCTTCTACTATCAAAATGAATCAATTAACACCACAAATAATTACATTCAATAATTAATTACATCTCATGCAATTATGCCTAGTTTCCTACCCAAAATAAAATTCATAGACATAGAGAAATTTAATTAAATTTAATAATTCTATAAAAGGACTTTGATACGGATTGTTGGTTTTAAAACGATAAAGCAGTGAAATCTATGGAACCTCCCGGGGGAACGAACCAGGGTATAGCTAACAGCATAGGAGTCGACTTGACAACAAAAACTTTCAACCATAATCGACATTCAACGAAATATCCTTGAAAAAAAAACATGTATTCTTTGAAAACTTATTTTTATTACGTTGCAAAAAATAAACATATGTACACCGACTAAAAAAATATTAAACATAAAAATTTATATACGAAGATAATTATATGATACAATTAAATCTATTTATTTTACTTATACAATATAATCACAATTACAATATACCTCTAACATAAATTTTAGGACATACCACTGGACTTATGCGTTTAATATTGATGCATTTTAAAAAATGACGGGGCACTAGTGTGAAGTAACAAAGAGATTAATGTACTTTTTCGATTTCTCCTAAGCTTGTAAATTTGGCATTGACTTCATCCTACTTAACTCAGATCTATTAATTTTTAAAAATTCAACCAAATCCTACCCAAGAAATTTTAATATTGGACTTAATGCCAAACCTTTCGACTGTGAACTCGACTTAAGTCGAACACGAAATTCGAGCTAAACAACCCTTGAAAAAATATTTATACATTTCACAATGTTGTATCATTTAAAAAATTCATCATTTTTGAAATAAAATTTAAATTCATATAAATAATATTATTTAATTATTGTAAAAAAAATTATTATTTAATGACTTACGTACATTCAATGTAATTTACCACACTAAACTCTGATATAAACATTTTGTTGGTCTAAATAAAGTAATAAAAAAAGAAAAGAATAATGTAACTAAAATTCTAAGTAGATATACTATATCAAAAGCCCAAATAAGTTCTGTTTTTTAATTAAGTATTTTTAGGGTTGAATTTTGAGGTTTCTTTTAATTTGAAAAATCTAGCATAAACTAATTCATCTCAAAAGGCCAAGAATAAACTCAATTTTATGGGTTTGATCTAGTTTTACATGTACAAATTTACATTCCTACTTAGGCAAATGTTGGTCCATGATTATGAATCCATTATATATAATTAGGTGAAATTTTATTTTATAGTAAAAATATATAAATTGAATATATTGAGTATTATTATAAGTTTTTAAGAGGGGTTATAACTTTTTTTTTTTTCCTAATTGTTTTCTCTCTTTTTTTTATTTGTTTTAGTATCATACATAAAAACGTTTCCTGTCAACAAATATACTCGTTAGAACTCATATTTTGTTAATTGTTAGAAAAAGCTATAATCCAATAGATATATTTTGTCTCCGATGTATGAAGTGGTTTGGATCATGGTGATCACCACACAAGTCATCGTACCCCAAAGAATCCTTCCCTTTATTAAGCTTTTAAGCAAAATCGATCTGCCAAGGTTTCGTGAAGATCGAAAAGGCTGGAGTTCTCCATCAATTCCTTACAATCTGATTCTTCCAAGCCTTTCCAGAATTGCCGCAAGCCTCCAATGTTCGCTCCGCTCTCCATAGCTTCTACTTGGTTGTTGAATTCAGCGAGATTGTTCCTAAGCTTTTGGTAATGGCCGAATCAGATGAGGTGACTTTTGATCCTGACCTTGCTAGTAAGATATTTCTTAGAAGGACACTCTAACATGAAGCTTTGTGTTGGTGTAATGGTGTTCCCGTCCTATTTGGTTTTTTTCTTCTACTTTTTCTTTAGCAAATTTGGTTGGTTGTTGATGCCGGAGGAGGAAAAAACCCAACGATAGAGTGAGACCTACTTCTCGTGGTATGAGATTGTTTGTTTTGATTCATAATTGCGAGTTCACCAAGTCCTCGACAATTCAACAAAACCTCACAGTATTACTTCTACAGAAAAACTCAAAATGCATCATACAAAGGACACCCCTTATAAACACATTAATAATTAGCTTTTTTAGTACTGTAGAACATTTGTAAGCCCACTGCATCATTCAACCCCTTAGAAAGCCTTACGCATTTGTAAGTACCCAAGCTCACATGGCACAATTGGATAATACCTTTGATACGATCTAATACGAGAGAGAAACAATATTATCTAATGCCAGAGTGAGAAACCCTGCAAATAGTGGAACGAAACCTACTCCACGTGGTATGAGATGTCTACTTTGGCTCATAATTGCGAGTTCAACAAGCTCTCGACCACGACTCGAAGTTCAGCAAGACCTCACAATTTTCCTTCTAGAGAGAAACCCAAAATAAGTCATACCATGTAAGAAATAACTCCCATTATAAGCACATTATCACTTAACTCCCTAAGAAAATGTAAGACATACAAATATAATGCATCAATTCTTTATGCAATTTTGAATATTTTCCCTTGAAAATGAAATTTAAATTGTTCTCCCCTTCATCTAGTATTGGTTGTTATGATTTGATAACTTCTCCATCTTCTGTTATGATATTTGTTTTCTTAAAAAAAAAAAAAAAAAACTGATGTTTTTGTATGTATTTTTTGAGCACATGTTTACAAATATTTCTTTTTATAAGATAACCGGAACCGGAGCTTCAACAAATCATATTATGCCTCCAACAAAATTTTCAACCATCATACTACAATGTAACATGTGTTCAATCAGCTTCATTTTTTAACACGTTCAAGTTTGAGTAGAAATTGACTAATTGGTCAAAAATGAAAAGCAATATACAGGAGTCAAACATGAATAACTCCTACATGTTCAGTTTTGAATAACCAAACCAGCACTTATCAGCCAAAACCTGCATGATTCAGAAACAAGAGAACTGCATGACCATGCACAAATGAAAATCGTTAAACAGACTACGACAAAATGTAAACGAGGAAAAAAGATATTGTACCTTAATTGATAACATCTCAGATGAGCTGTCGAAAGTGGTATCAGTCATGGGCACAAGAATCTGGAAATCACAACTACAAAAAAAGATGATCGAAAGAGACGATGCAAGAAAAGGAAAATTTACCAAACTACCAATATTTTACTTGCAACTAAAATTAAGGCCAGAACGGCAATGTTACAGATATCTATTTCAATGAAGAATTCAAAAAGGTTTTATCTATGTTCAAAAAAGCTTTATTATCCGGGCTCAAGCTTTATCCAAGTAAAGCATGTGAAATTAAAATTTACCAAGATCTAGATAAAGCCCTTTTCAACCTAGAAGCTTTACCCTATATTGTATTCTATAGCACTATCACATGGTCTGGTACTAATAAATCAAGAGGAATCTTCGATGTACAACAACAAGGTGCTGATTGATGCAGTCAAAAAATCTGAGATAAACTACACTTGAACATGGCATTGCATGAAACTCTACCAACCGTTGTCAAAAAACAATTAAACTAAAGACCATACTTTTAACGTAATTTCCCTTGTGCTGGGAGAAGGATAATTTCTTGATATACCAGCTAAAACAGATCACGAACAGCAACTACTAATCACTTCAAAATGGATCCTATACAATTGAAAAACACATTATTCAAAATCATCTCAATGAAGTTCACAACAATCCACTTATGCAAGAGGATCCTCAAACAGTTCAAAATTTAAGATAATCAAAATCTGTAGGAAAATTGTACAAAATATAAAACAGCATCCAGCCTAGCTTCTTAAGTTTTCCCATACTTATCAGCATAACCCTGCAATGAAATAATTTCTTGTAAATAACAGCGAAATATTGTCCTTGAAAACTCATATTTACGCCTTTTCTAATATACATATCTCCATAATAAAACGCTTACCTCAACAAGTTTTGCAATTTTATGATGGGATGAACAAAGATATTGTTTCAGTGCCTCTACTGTACTTGGTACTTGATTGGGTTCTGAGGCACTAAGAATCTTATCTACTGACTTTTTAACAATTTTTTTATGTGCATCCTTGCTCAATTGACCCTCACGCCATTTTGGTTTTAACAAATCTTTCACTAACTCAACAAGGGCACCACGGAAATTCCTCAGTACTTTGGATTCTTGTTGCACACCTCCATCTGCATCACATTCAACATTCATCTCATTGCATTCTCTGGCCATGTCATTTCTGAACCTTGATCCATCTTGGTGATTTCTATTCATTTTGCTTGTTTTTGCAATGTCCTTTACATCAGATAGACAGGAAGGATTCCACTCTTTTGGCACGGTCTTCTCATGATATGTATTATGAGAGGATACTGAATTGGTATCATCATTGCATGCTAGGCCCAGGGTCCCAGTATTTGAATCACCATGCATTTGGGGATTTGAAGAATTGACAATGGATGATCCTTGACAAAATAAAGATGTCCTAGTTGATAAGTTTCCTAACTTGGGCACTTCAAAACTATCACGAAGAGGGTCATACTGGCTTCCAAGAGATGGTATCACAGATTGAATAAAGAAAGATGGCCGGAATGGTACAGATGGTTCCCAATCATCAGAAACTTTTGGTTTAGGTTCAGCAGAGTGCAATGATGCACTAGTTGAAGGTAAGTTATCTAGTTCGGGTCTAGAGAAAGAAGAGCTTTGCATGAATGAGGATGATGTAGATCCAAGAGAACATGAATTGAATTTGGAATAATTAAAAGGCTGTGAAGATGTCCAGGTAGGTAAAAGCGATCTACTAAAGGTTGAACTTTGATAATCGTGCACATGCTGTCTTTGTGTGCTAAGCAGATCCTTGTCATGGCAATGGTGTGAAGAGAGATTCCCAATATCATAGTTGCTAGATGATATGGCATGTCCACTTGAAGAAAGTTCAGGATACAAGCTATTTCTAAATGTAGTATCACCTCTACTCACCAAACTAGGGCTGCTATTGTTATTAGTGGGCCAACTTTGATGCTCAAGTGCTCTTCCTATGTCCTTAATTGCAGGGGAAGTGCCAACATGTAGTTCCTTTCTCTGATGCAAAAGATGATATGATGTTTCACCTTCCATAAGCTCTCGTGATTCAATTCTATCTGAAGAAAACCCAGATCTATTTCCAACAGAGGGAGATCGAGGATCATGAAGATTAGGTGACCCTGATTTTTCATTAGTGTCTCTTAGACCTGTACCAGGAAAAGGTGTTTATTAGACACAATACTAGGTTCTATTGTCTGCCTTTTGGAAGAAAGATGACATACCTTCTTCACCAAGATGGAGTTCTTTTTTACATTTTGCAGCAGAAACATCTCTGCACTGTGGATGAATAGCATTAACGCTATCTTTTACATGAAGAAACCTACATGAACTACCTCTAATGCACCAGCCCTTCAAGAAGAAGTCGCAGATGATTGCAGGAGATTTATTTCCATCCTTAATTTCAACACCAGATGAAAGACTTCTAGTCCCTGTTTCAGAAACATCCATACTGAAAATACTAGTGGTTAGTTTAATTCCACAAATCTAGAAACGTAAAGACTGAAAACTATTTAAAATTGCTAAAAGAAGTCCTAGAATATAATGGGCAAATTCAACCTACCTTGATGCTTTTCTCTTTTTATCATCCCTGGACTGCATTTCTTTCTGCTTATTTTCATCTTCTGCATACAGAACACCATGGGACTCCCTGCCTGAGACTTCACTCATCATTGTTGCATCAACCACCTCTTCTTTCCCAATTAAACCAGATGAATTGGTGGTTTTAGCATCCATAATTACACTATTACCAGAGGGACTGCAATTTGGATGTTGTTTGCTATAGGTTTCCAAGTTCTTTTGGAGAACAGCTGCAGTGTCCTTATCAACCATTAATTCTGTACTTCCACATTTGTCACCAAATGCCAGATGTTTCCTTCGTTCTACACCTAATTCTTCACTCTTCACTGCTAATAACTGGTTTGAATAACCAGAAAATTTAAAATCTGAAATACTTTCTACAGCATCAAAAGCATTAGACAGTAGATCTTTTGAGTTTCCTTGAATAGATGAAGCAGAGTCCAATTGCTCATCGTGTCTCTCAGACTTCACGTCTTGACTATCATCTACATGAAAAGGATACAAATTAAATACCCTAGAAAAAGCAATGTTGGCCCACTCCCACAAGAAAATAAAGCATTGTATATCCTAGCAGTCAATATGAATTTGATAATAATTAGGATCTTTCTTCATATTTAGGACTTGTACGTATAAATATCCAATTGGGTTAAGAAAAGAAAATAAGTGTTTTCATAATTTAATTTGGTATCAGACCAAAAGGGAAAAAAAATTCTGCTTCCCCTAAGTGAAAGCTCATCCACAGCTTTTGTGGATCCAACTTTGTGGTGCATTGAATGGGTTCGGAGGGAAGCCCCAAAAACATTTTCCCCATACAGAGCCACCTGCCCAGATTTTTCCAGCACTATCGTCTATTTCCTGCAGGGAGGTTTGCACCGCTGATCTTATTTTGCTCAACCTGCGCCACCACTCTGCTGTCTTGCTTGCAAATGGAAATCCCAATCAAGCAATCCTCTTTGTGGCATAAGATTATTAAAAGCATATAGGATTTAGATGCCCATGGGTGGCAGACTAAAAGATCCACAAAGGACAATTTCAAATATCCTTGGAAGGCCATATCTCAAGAATATGATATCTTCATTTCAAACATTAAACTTGTTGTGGAGATGGACAGAAAACAAAGATTTGGTAAGGTATTTGGTAGGGGTACCGGGAACTTACCCAAAAGGTTTAGATTTCCTCGTTTGTTTCACTTGACTGATACAAAAAGCTTTTGTTTTAGAAATGTAACTACTGATTTCTAGGGTTCTTTTTCTTGGAATTTTCGTATCTTTCAACACTTCATTGATAGGGAGTTAAAGGAAATGTTTTCAATAGTTACCTTGTTTGCCTCTCCCCTTTCAACTTAAATAATCTTGGAACCTTATTGTCTCATTTTCTAGTAAATCTTTTTTTTTTTTTTACATTTTGATAGAGGAAGCTTCATATCTCCTCCAAATTATATATGGAAGTCTTAATTTTCTCCAAAAATGAAATTTTCAGTAAGGTCTCTAGCTCATGGGAAATCAAATACTACGGATTTTCTTCAGAGGAGGAGGCCACATCTCATGCTATCTTCTCATTGGTGTGGTCTATGCATAAGCAAAAAATAGCCATCAAGTCAACTTTCTTTATACTGTGGGATTACTCCTGGGTCGTAGGTTATATTACTATCTTCCGCAAACATAACTTGGGGATGCCTTCCTTATTTTTCCAATTGTTCTAAAGCTTATTTGATGATTTAGGGGGTTCCAAGATGGTAAGCCACTTTCAGAAATACAGTATTGTCTTTACTTTGGGTAATTTGGATGGATATGAATTATTGAATATTTGAAGATAACGAGGATACTGTTGACTAGTTCATTAAAGCAAGTTATATATAATGTTTCTATCACACCCACTGCTAGCCCAGTGAGACCCGTAACTCCCACCACCATCCGACCAGAAACTATCGTTCCAGCTTCGACAACCATTCACGCCATCCCCCAAAAACTCATCGCCCACCACCATTGACGATTCACAGGTGCCCACCGACCTACCCACTTTGCCTCCAACCGCAGGCACGATTTGCACTAAAATCCCTAAGGAAGATAAGGGAAAATTAGGGGTTGGGGTGGGGGCGGGTGTGATAGATTGGGTAGTGGTGGCAGCGATAAAACTAGGTAAGAACTGGTTGCTCTGCTTCTGATTTTTTTTTTTTTTTTTTCTAAAATTAGAAGAGGAAAAAGTAAGAGAAGTATAAATGTGAACTCGTTCTTCAATGAAAGTAAGAAAAGTACGAATTGGTTCATTTCTCTCATCTAAAATTTTCTTCTTTGATGAAGGAATGATCTTGGAAGCCGTTGAAATTGTAGGGGATATGAAAATTTTGTGGGTTTCACACCCATTGGAGATGAGTTTATCAAAAAACCTTGCAGTGGAAGATGAGTTTATCAAGATGAAGACAGAAACAGGCTTTTTTGTTGATAGCTGACTCTGTAAGTTTGGTTTAATTAGGTCACGCATGTCGCACGTGCAAGCATTTTGTTAACTCTATTAACAAATTGACATAATTGGTAAAATTGTTACATTTAAAAATGTTTAATGGTAGCTTTGCAACATTTTTAGTTCAGTGGTATTTTTGCAACACCGCATATAATTGAGTGTAGAAAAATCTATTTATCCTTTATTAAACAACACTAACAGCTTGAAACAATATGAACAAGCCATGAGTCTACTACATCTACATGGCACATATACATAAAACTTAAACATATAAATAAAATGAGTGCAGCAAACCAATTATGAAAATTATAGACCAAAACTGAACATAATGGTAATGTGTTCTTTCCTTGATGAACTTGAATTAACAGAATCAACCTCTTCAACTAAACAGATTTTCTTCTTTTCATTGGACTCCTAGGCCCTAGCCCTAGGTATTGAATGTTATCCAAAGTCCAACACTACTGTTAATGCTTACTGCTAAGGGGTTAGTTCAGAAATCTTTAACTTTGGGCAATCTCTATTCTGTAGTGCTTTTCTGAAATCAAAGTCCTAGGTACCTAGTGGTGTATTCAGTATCTCCCCCATCTTTAATTGTTTGTCTTCGTCTCAAATAACCTCTCTTCACTATGCACCAAAAATCCTCATCTACTTTACTTATCCATGAAAGACAAATCGAAATATCCCCAAAACCATTTGCAGCTTAGAATTTGTCATCCCAAGCGCCCAAATACACAAATCCCAAAGGGGAAATTCTCATAATTCTAAATTTGGACCCTCTAATATAGAGTCTAACGCAGTAGATCTATATAAGGCCAGGTCTTCAACATTTGTCATTAAAATGGCCAATTCAAAAACCAAACCACATGGTTACATCAAATGAATCTCTCAAGTAAACTAGGATTCATCAAATTTATTAGATAAAAAAGTTTATTAAGTCGATCAAAATTATGATTAATTTCTAATATCATGATTGCAGCAATCTTTTGTAAATATTACCATGTCCAAGGTATTGTGAAATTGAAACCAAAAGAAATGACCACATTCCTTTTTTTTTTTTCACTGAATACATGCCAAATATATCCAATCAAAAGATAAATACCTTCATTTTCTCATCTTTTGTATATATTTTTTTACGAAGACTGTATAGCTAATAAACCTTGCGATGGTCCTTTCAGCTTCGTCCAAGGTATTGTGAAATTGAAACCAAAAGAAATGACCACGTTCCTTTTTTTTTTTTTCACTGAATACATGCCAAATATATCCAATGAAAAGATAAATACCTTCATTTTCTCATCTTTTGTATATATTTTTTTACGAAGACTGTATAGCTAATAAACCTTGCGATGGTCCTTTCAGCTTCTTCCATGGAAATTAAATAATATTCTCAAATAAAGTAGTAAATCAAATATTTCCATGAGCGAATGCAGCAATAGAATATCAAAGAAGTCATTTTTCAACTGAATGGAAAGTCAGATCTTCATGGTTGCAATCATAGGTTTCAGGGTAATTACTAGTGGTAATGAAAATTCTTAATAGAATTATCATATTATTTAAACAATGTGAAAAGGCGCGTTAACCTCAATGCATACACTTCCATTGAGGCGAGGCATAAGCCTTGAAGTAGTACGCCTCAAATTAAAACGAAATTTTAAAAAACTTTTAAATAAACAATAAAAATGACAAATTATAACAAAACAACATCATAATAACATCAAATAATTCATAATATAGTAATTCAACTACCACTAAAACATAAAAAAGATATTAATAAAGTTCGTAAAAAATCTAAGTGCCTAACATTGAACTAAGATATTTCTTGTATTTACAGTCCATCATCATCATATTCTTCATTCTCATTTCTATCATCACAAGCATTATTATTATTCTCATTTCAATCACCAAAAGAATAGTTCTCATAATTACCAAAAGGATTATGATTATCATTATCATGACTACCTCCATCAAGTAATTAATTACTTCATTTATTTCTTCAAGTTTAATATCCTCTACTTCAACCTATTTTTTTTGTTATTTAACCTTCTTCCTTCAACAAAGAGGAATATACTTGCTTGTGTTTTTCAAAAACTGATTGTTGGAGGGAACATGAGGTTGCTGAAAGAAGAAAAAACATAGTAGAACAAGACTAGAGGTAGAGCAAGAAAATGAATGTTAAGAAAATCTACTATCAAAATTAGAATTTTTTATTTTTACTTTCACTTTCACTTTCACTTTCACTGTGTCAAAAATTTTATTGATTTTTTTTAGTTTCTATTTTACTTGCTGGGGCCGTAATGTTAATGGACTTTATCTAGGAGTCCAAGTATTGCCTTACTTTTACATTCTAGCCTACCAATTTTTCTTTTCCTGGTACTAAATAGAGGCTATAGGCCTTAATAACCTCAGTACATAGCATCAATGTGTGAAAAAGGCTCAAGCCTCAACAATAAAATGCATATAATTTTTTCAGCCCCTAATAAGCTAATCTTAAGGCTGCCCCGTGGAAAAATAGCTCCAAGGCAAGCTTTGAGACTAGTCTCACAACATTTTTTAAAACCATGAATGTGACAATATTTAAAATCATAAAAGTAACCTTCACCTTAGGTTAGAACTACTCAAGACTATAGTCAATTTGTCATCAGCTTCAAGTGCAATAATTACTTTATGGTTTCAACCACAATCATGGTATTATGCTACCAATATCTACTTGAAACCTGAAATACATTGCCCCAAGATGATATTGATTCAAACGCTTTAGTCCAGCCACACATGTTTGTGTCGCCCAATGATTTTTCTGATACTAATCATTTAACTATCCTAAAATGATAATAAAATGAAACAGAATAGATAAGTCACTGCATTAAGTGTATAACAACCATAAAGACCTACAAACAATTAACAATCTAAGTTACATGACACAATCCAAATTCTACTCCATATAAAGTGATATCCAAATAGGAATATGAAAAGAAATCTGAAGCTACTAAGCATCAAACACGAACCTAAATTAGGTATGAGACAGCAGTTCTACAAGGGGCCCTATGAAAAGTATAAACCTAATTCCATCCAAGGCACTGACAGGAAATCCAAAGCGAAAAGCAATTAAGTACGAACCAAAACCAACTTAGATTTACATGACAACCCAAGAAAAGAGCAAAAGAAGGCAAAAACAGGCATAAAGATAAACAGTTCGTAAGAAATACTTAAAACGTAATCGTATTCAGCTCAAACTAATTACCTTTATGATCATCATCTGCTTCGATTGGTGAATCTGACGCTTCCTCATCTTCTTCATCAACATTGTCTCCATCTTCTTCCTCCTCCTCCTCCTCTTCTTCTACTTCTTCTACCTCATCTTCCTCTTCATCCTCCTCTTCTACTTCTTCTTCTACCCCATCCTCTTCTCCTACCCCGCCCTCTTCTTCTACCCCATCCTCTTCTTCTATTCCATCTTCTTCATCATCCTCTTCTACTTCTACTTCTTCAATCTCATCCTCTTCCTCGTCGTCGTCGTCCTCCTCCTCCACCACCTTTTGCTCGTCGTCGTCAATATCGGAATTAGGGACTTCAGCGGGCTGCGAAGATTGGTCGTCGTCGGAGGGAGGGGTAGAGGCAGACATTAGGGCGAAAACAGAGCGCGAGTACAGCCTACTCTCCTTTAATTGCGCCGGTTGGGAAAATCAGCTCAGTTGATCTCTTTCTTGGCTCCCTCACTCGTAACTCATGGATCCATTCCTTCTGGGTCTCACGTTCTTCGCTTCCTCAACTTCTAATAGGGTTTTTATCAACTTTAGCTCATTTTCCATTTTCTAAGCTCAATTGAACATTTATCGAAATAGTTCTTCTAAGTTAGCCCACTGATTATCTAAATTACCCGCTCTTAAAAACATATTTAAGGATACGAACCGTACCGCATTAGATTCACTCCCCTATAACGTAAGTGCAATTCTGCCCCATTTATCATATTTTCGCATCTAAATAAACTCTTCATTTAATTCCAATTTCTAAACACGGATTAAACTCAATAATCAAAGCAAAAGTTTATCAATAAAATAAATAAATTATTAGTAACTAAAATATTTATAATTATTTATTGATACATTATGGTTATTTATCTTAAATAATTATTTTTTTTTTTAAAAAGGGATTTCTTATCAAAGGATTGCTTCACATGTGTAAAAAAAAAAAATAAGATGTTCATATTATTATAAGAATAATAAAATAAAATAAAATTATATTATATTATTTGTCTTGTTTTTACGAACAATTATTATCTTAAGTATCATGATTTTTGAAGCATCCATCAGGCTTCGTCTATTTTAGTTCATATTTAATTTGATTAAATATTAAAAATTATTTTGTTTAAGTCTATTTGTTTAATTTTAGATAAAATTACTCACATACTAAATTATAATAAATAAATATTTCTTAATTGTTTATAATTTATCAATAATTTTTATTTATTTTTCAATTATATAATAAGTTATTAGTATATAAAATATTGGTAATTATTTACTGAAGCATGTTTATCTTAAGTAATAACATAAACAATTATTTATTTATGGTTAATTATTGTAAGTAACATGATTTTTAAATATGTTCTAAAAAAAACATGATTTTTAAAGCGTCCACCCAAGCTTCGTCTATTTTAATAAATATTTTTTTTTATTTAAGTTTATTAAATATTCAAAATTCTTTAATATAAGTCCTAAAGCTAAAAGAAAAAATATAATATAAAATCGTATAAAAACTATTTTAATATTTTTAATTGTTATTTCCATTAATTTGAGTCTAACATATATATATATATATATATATATATATATATATATATTATCTATATTATATATAAAAATTTAAATCACGCTTAATATTTTTTTAACAAAATTATTCTTATATTTTAAGTTATTGATATTAGTTGCTCTTTTAAGAGATGTTGTTATGTTAAATAAGAACCTAAACATAATAATAAAATAAGAATTATATCTAATAAATACTCTAATAATATGATAATTATTACATCTAATAAAAAATTTAAATATTAAATTAAAAGCATAAGAAAATTAATTTATATTATATTATAACATAAATAAGAACTTTAAACATGTAATGAAACAATGATTACATTAAATAAATATTTTAATAATATGATAATTATTACATTTAATAATGACTCTAATATTATTTTACTTTCAAAACTAATATGGAAGCATAAAAAAATTAATTTCATACTTGATTCAAATATTTTGTAGAAATTAATCAAAGAATAAAATCAAAACAAGTAAAATAATTCACGTGCAATATTTTTAACTAATATGTATAAAAGTTTGAATTATGCATGATATTATTTTGGACAAAAGTATCCATATATTTGAAGCTATTAATATTAATTGCATTTTTATAATCTATTATCTTATTAAATAATAACTTTAAACATGGTAATTGAATAAGTATCATATCTAATAAAAATTCTAATCATATGATAATTACCAAATTCAATAAGTACTCTAAATTTTATTTTATTTTCTCAATTAATTCTAAAGTATAAAAATTAATTTTGTATTTATTTTAAATATATTATAAAAATTATTTAAAGAAAAAAATTAAGATAAGTAAAAATAATCCATATGTAAAACGCATATTTTTAACCGGTATGCATATAAGTTGATAAATTATTATCATTAAATTTTATCGTTATTATATATTTTGGAAATATTATTGAAATTATATATTTATCTTACAAAGTCCTTTTTTTTTTATTTATAATAAGACATTAATATAATTGGTAGTCAAAATTATATATATATATATATATATATATATATATATATATATATATATATATATATATATATATATATATATATATATATATATATATATATATATATAAAGAGTTTATCCTATTTTATTTATTTAATTTTTAGTTTATTCGATGAATTTTTTATTTATTTATTTTGTCTATTACCATTTATACAAAGTGTATTACTTTTTTTTTTTTTTTTTTGTAACTATTATGTATTAAACTTTTTCAGTTATAATTTTCAAAAAATAAAAAATAATAATGAGAGTTTTTTTAAGATATATTTTTATTATTATTAAAAATTTATTTGTATCTATAGGCCTCCTTATATAAACATTTATGGTTTATTTTTATCTTTTTCATATTTTTAATATATACTAATTTTTTATTTATTTTTATTTTTTATATTTGACTATACTTTATATTAAAAAAAAAAAAAAGAGGAAAGTTTACTCCTTATTTATTTGGCTTTTTTTTTTTCCTCTTATATAAAAAATAGTATCAATATGTAATTAATGCATATTTAGAAATCATTTAAATTAAAAAAAAAATTGAGAATTTTATTATTTTAATATATTATTTGTTAAAAAGAAGAGTTGAGTACTTATATATTTAACATTTTTGAAAATTTTTTAAACTCATTTTTTAGTTTTTGATCTTATATCAAAAATATAAGATAAAGAGTTAGAGTCTATACGTACTAAATTTTTCTTTAACAACTTTAGTATTTTTGAAACTTGTTTATGTTTTTTTTACAATAAAGTTATTTTTATTATAAATTGATTCATGCAACAATTAACATGTTATAATATAACTGATTATTTATTAGTAAATTGTCTCACACTTACTTTAAGGTGGCGTTTGGTTCGCTGAATGTAATCGTAATCGTAATGAAATGTAATGTAAAGGAATCAATATTACGATTACAGTGTTATTTGATACATATAATATTGTTTTTTCTTATATAACAAGACAATCAATAGAGCACTTTGATTTAATAAAATAAAATATTATCTTTATTCTTTTTTTGTTTCTTTTTTTAAAACAAGCAAATTGCAAGGTTTATAAATAAAAATGAAAATAAACACATGCATGTATAAAAATAAAAATAAAATATAATTTATTATAATTTAATGCATGCATCAGTCTATATATTACAACATAATTAGATATTATCATTAGTTTGACAATTATTTTAATATCTCACTATTTAAATTTAATATTTAATTTAATATAAATATATTATTTGATATATATAATAATTTAATACATATAATATTATTAAAAATTAAATTAAACAAGAGCTCGTGTCTAAATCTAATATATCTATATAAAAAAAACACATGCAAAGCATGTGAGATTGATTAATAAAATAAAAAGGTTTAGATATAATGGTTTTTCTTTCGACCCTTTATTTCTTATGATTTATCCTTACTCAAAATTCAATTTATAATTATTATTGTCTTTTTATGATTTCTCGTTACTCAAAATTCAATTTATAATTAGTATTGTGAGTAGACCGGGGTAAGATTGAGTTTGATTTTTAAACCATACTTAGGAGTGAATCAAAAAATATAGAACTAATCTAATTCATTAAATCTAACTCAATCTAATTTAAAAAAATTAGTTCTTAAATTTTATTAATTTTGTTTGATTCTTCATAATAAAAAATCGATTAATATTGGGTTAATTTAGTTTTCATTTATTAAAATTTTAAAAAAATCGAACCAATCCATTTATTTTTTTCTTATTATTTTTATATTTATATTATAATTTCTATTTTATATAACTATTTAAAAAAAATATTTGTTCAATGTTCACAGTTTACTTTATACTTTATCTTTTATAGTTTATACCCCCTTCGATTTTTGAATCAATTTTCTCATTTTTCTCTCAAAATCTTAAAATAGGTCCTTTCACGACGCTAGACGCTTCCAACCTCAGCCAAGTTTCATCATCGTCCAGCTCGAATTGCCTTATCCCTTCAGCCATCTATCTTCCAGGTATGCTTCAACACCCCAATCAAGTCATCTCGATCACCTTCCAAGTACGCTTCCTTCGGCTCTGTTTTCTCAAGTTTCTCGTTCCCTAGTTCCCTACTAGAACTAGACTTATATCAACTCTCTAATAGATGTCAGTGTATTTGAGTAAATTATATGGGAAGGCTTTAGTGATTGAACCATCTATTATGATTCTTTGTGAGGGGTAAACTTTTATCTATTATATGGATCATTAAAGTAACAAATTAATCTTTGTTGTTTCTAATATGAAAAATTGAAAAAAATAAATAACCATTAAAAGAATTATCAGAGTTCATAAGCTTGTTGATGTGCTTGCTTATTCTGTAAATCACAATTACTGTTGGAACAAATGAACACAATGAAAATAAAACATTTAAAATGGGGAAAAAATAAATTTTCACTGCTGAACCGTTGGTATAGTTATTAATTTATTATCATTCTTATCAAAGTTCTAACAACCCATTTTCAATTTCAAGTTTCTTCAGAACATTCAATTTCTTTGTTACCCATCATTATTATTATTAGAGGAAATATATACATTGTGTAGTTTGTCTTAAATTATTATGTTGTTTATTATGCTAATATTGAGTAATATTTTTTTCTTAATAAAGGATATTATAAATTCTACTGCTACCCAATAAATATTGAGATTATATCTATATTTTTAAATTTAGGTATTATAATAAAAGTAACATTAAAAATGTTATAAATTATACATAATACAAGAGTTAAAAAAAATTAATAAACAAAATTCATTACCGAAAAAAGAGGAAGAAATTTACTTTAACCAACCCAAACAAAAAAAAAAATAGTTCGAATTGAATTGATTTTTTAAAATTTTTGGTTCTGTTTGATTTTTTTTTTTTTAAATCAATCATATTGGATTAGTTCCAATTTTAATCTAAACCTAAACTAACCCATATATATTCACCCTACCCATACTAATTGTTCGCAAAAAAAGAGCGATATTGTTTACCAAAATTTTGAATAATTTGTGGGAATAAAATATTCTTCACTAACAAATAATATATATTTAATTATATATTTATGTTACAAATTAATAAAATTATGTTTAAAAATAAAACAAATTTCAAATTATATTTAATACATATGAAATGTAATGTATAAATAATAGATATAATTAAATTGTTTAGTTTTATGGTTGTTAAAAAATTAAAATAAATTTGTAAAAAAATTCGAGTTTCAAGATTTAATGAAACGGAAAACGTGATTGCTTAACCCACCAAATAAAGGCATTTTTTTCATTGAGTTTTCCTTATGGCTTAAAATATCAAAAAATTTCCACAATCATCTACCTCAATGTAGAAAATTAGCAACACTATCCATAATCTACCAACTTTATTTTTAAAAAATATTTGCAAATCCCTTCAACTTGCAATAAAAATAAGCTTAATAAAAAGTAATAATTAATTTAAAATAGACATGAAGTCATGGAAAATTTGCCATAAACTATAATACCAATCGACTATTATTTATGTAACGTTATAGGTCTTTGAAACAAAGAGAATAACAACTTATCTAAGATATTTTTCTCATCATTTACACTACTTTATTTCCTTGTATGGTATTAGAGCTGAGGACTATGGATTATTCAAGAAATCTGCCTAGTGTTCATCAATGGCTACTAATGATGTACATTCAACAACTTCTACAAATTCAGCTCAGAAGTTCAAGTGAGCTCATCAAATTTTTTTTTATTATCTATCCATATATTGGATTGACTATCTCAATTAATCTTCACTGACATAACTTATTAATATCGCGCAAGCAATGTTTGGTGAGGAAGACAACGAACAACAAAATTAGAGATTTTTTCTATTTAATCATGTACATGGAAAAAAGTGCAATTGTCTTACGTTTTTTAAAATGTTATGGATAGCGAATTGGTGAAATTGTATGTTGGTAACTTTTAATAGTTCGATAATATCTTTGTAATAAAAGAATCTAATGATAAGTGTATATAAAATGCAATAGTTTAATGTAAAAATATTGTTTACACTATCAATTAAATCTCTACTATATAAAAAAGCCTTATGGCTTTCAATTTATAGCCAACTTATTTTTATTTATTAAGGCTCTTTTAATATATACATTACATTTTGTTTTGCAATTTTTCTATTTTTTATTTGTAATTTTTTTTTCATATATATAATTTTTTTTTATTTAAGAGATTAAAATTTACATATTCTTATAGTTTGAGGACTAAAATGCCCTCACTTTTTTTTACTCTTTCACTTTTTTTAATGATTTTTTACACCAGTAAATATCACAATATTTCTATAATAAATTTAATTTTGCTATACTATGGGTTATGATTACATATTTAGTCTTTGAAATATATTGACTCATGTGTAAAACATATTATTCTAAAATAATGTTTTTTAATTACTAACTACCTAAATAAGTTTTAATTTAGGTAAATTTTACAAATACACCAAAAAAATACTCTAAAAAATTAAATTAATTTTTTAATATAAGATTGGATACATAAATACTAATAGTACATTAAATTTGTTGAATTCAAGTACTTCATTATTAGTTATTATTTAATCACATTATAAAATGCTAATTTTTATATTGCTATCAAATTAATTTAAAAAAATGTAATATTCAAAATATCAAAAATAATAAGAATTTGACATATATATTATTTAATTTAGTGGATAATTTTTCATCACATGTTATTTTCTCTTCTTTTTGCAATATAATAATTTAGAACAATAGCTCTTTCTATAGTTAGTGATTTAATTTTATTAGTAGTGTCTTATTTTTGTATTACTTTCCAAGAATTATAAGCTTAAACATAGGCACATATTAAAATTTGAACCAAAAAAAATATTTGTATAAAAAAAATTATATTTGTGTCAATTGTATATTTTTTATTAAATATTTGTGTAAATGTATAAATTAATTTTAAAAATGAATCATACGTACCCCAAATATAGTATTCATGAAAAGTTCCATACAAAATAGAAACTAAGAATTTTGACAAAAAAATAAATAGAAACTAAGAATACTTATAGTACACTAGTAGATCATAAACTTGTGGACTTTACAATATTCAATTTTCAAACAATAATAAAGCAAAAAAAAAAATTTAATAAAACAATAATAGAATTAATTATTAGTTCTTTGTTCCTACGACACCCCAATTTTGAAAGGACTGTACTTGATGAGTCATAAAGAAAAGTCATATATAAAAACTTTTCTGGTCTCTTCAGAAGGTGGGCTAACAAACTAACCAAAGAGAAAAATACAATAACATTCTTAATTTATATTTGTATTTATATTTCCTCGTTATTCTTTTTTTTCTTTGAAAGAACTTCACCCCTATCAGTTTCATAAAATAAAAGCCGAAATAGCAAGTTTTGTTTAAGCCTCTTTGAAAGATGCATGTGTAACAATAGAACTATCAAATGAGGCAGCAAAGGGTTTATCAATCCAAGCTTTGGGCTTTAAAATGAAGAACAAATGCATATATAAGAGTGAAGCTTATTCACTGGTCTTTACCAAAACACAAAGACATAACATGAGAAAATATCTTAGCTAGACTCTCATTTGTATTACAAAAGGTTGTTTCTGAGTGGTTTTGGTTCTACTGACTCACAAGTATTTGTGTCTGGTGGAATGGGTAGAGAAATATAACATTTTCTAAGATTTTTCTTTGGAAGAGAACCAATAAATCTCAGACTTGGTATGGTGAGAATAATTGGTTTCGAAGTTGTTCTTTATTTTTTTCAATTTTATTGTTCTTTATTTATTTAAAAATATATGAATACACCGAAATTAAGTTTATGCTAAAGTTTATTCATACTATTATAATGCACCTAAAGCTATTCAACATAATGTTAAAATCAATTTCATAAAATATTGAATTTGTTAGTTTTTATTTATCGATGGACCAATTTGGTGAGCTAGATTAGGTTGTAGCCTGGTCTAAATTTTTGGAAAAAAAAAAAAACATACACGCAATACTAATTGTTTAGGTTTTTATAGTTAACATATTTATAAACAAACACCAAGAAAAATTAAATACAATTTCGTCCTCATACTCATAGGCATATATAACTACAAGAATTACAATCTCATAAAATTTATTCATACAATATTTGTTGCATTTTTATTTTTTTTTGCTGCAACATAATGAATGCTACATTAACCAGAAAGGATAATCCGAAAGGTAAGTCATTTGGATGCACTGCATGGGAGTAGTGGGTTTTGTTGGATAGCGAAGCGCATGGGTTCGAAACTCGAAACATGCACTTCATAGTCGAGCCTTCCATTGATCTTGGACGATTATACTCCTCTTTGATGTTGGGTCTCACCCAATGTCGATGACCCGTGGTGAATGAGCGTGGTGTGTGGGTGTATGACGGTTGTTCTATTTCCTATCTATAATAGGTATTTTTTAACCAAAAAAATTAATAATAATAATGAATGCCTCATTCAACCACAATAACAATATTTTTAACTTCATATGAATTGGCTTTCATTTGAAAGAAAAGTGTCCGGTAAATATTCGCAATGGCCACTTTCCAAAATTGACCAAAATTTAAAATTTCATATAATGCATATACCTTAGTGGTTTTATGCATATACAAGATGTTTACTTCATTTGAAACTATATATATCTTTCACATTTTTATAATTGTTTATTCTTTCTTACTTTTCTATTTTTCTTAGAACATATCGATTATTCTTTCTGTCTTTAGACATGTCAGTATTATATATTGTTTAGTATTATTCATAAGGCAAATCTACAAAAATACCACCATATTGTTGGGTTTGTTAAGACTGTACCACTATTTTTTTTTTGTTACAAACGTGCAATAGAATTATTAAAAATTTGCAAATGCATCATTCTGTCAATTCTCTGTCAATGTGTGGGGTTATAAATTAAAATAAAATTTAAAAATTCTCAAAATTTAATGTTCTTCTTCTTCCTCACCAAACCTATTGAGTTATAATATTCCAAAAAGAACCCTAAAATTGAATTGGAAGAGAGAAAAAAAGGATGAGAAGGTATAATGAGCCAAAAAGCCAAAAACTTTAAGGAACTATTAATTAACTATTGGAGTTAAAAGTTAATAGTTAATTCTCTCATCGGTATATATACATTTAAAGACTTATTTAATATACACCTGAAATAATTAACTAATAAAACTAAACTTAACCTAGTAACGTCAAAACCTTTGATCCAACAACTCATTATCTTTCCATTATTCTATTCTCTCTCTCTTTATTATTTTTGTCACTTACACTACTACAATTTTATCAATAGAAGGCGTTTCTTTATTTTAAAAATTATATAATTAATAGCATTTGAAACGAATGAAATGCCTTTAAAAATAATAGAAGGCGTTTAATAATAAAATTTATTTTTATTAATCGCCTTTAATAATTAAGATGTATTAAGGGCGTTTAAAATGCTTTAACATATATTATTATACAAGTCATTTAACACGCCATGTATAATTATAAATTTTTAAAATAAAATTTAAGGCGTTGCAAAGGCATTAGAAAAGGCTTATATGGCGAGCTGTAATGGGCTTATTTTAGGGCGTTTTAAACACCTTGTAAGAGTGCGTGCTTCATATCTAAATAAAGCGTTTTAAAGGGCGTTTTAAACGCTTTATAAGAGTTCTAAATAAAAGCGTTTTAAACGCCTTGTAAGAGTTGCCGCTTCACATCTATGGTTTTAAAGGGCATTTTAAACGCCTTATAAGAACATCGATCTGAGTATTAGGGCGTTTTAAACGCCTTTTACGAATCATTCAAACCCTTCTCAAATGGGTTTACTAGGGCGTCTCTTCCTTCGTTTAAGCGCCTTGTTAAGCATCAGTATCCCCTCAACTTTTTAGGGCGTCTCTTCCTCCTCTCAATGCCCCCAATCTGAAAATTTATCGCGCCCAAACAATACCGCGAAATCAAAAGCTTCATGGATAATCAAGATCGTGCAAACTGACCTGGTATTCATAGTTTTGTATTACAGTAGGTCTAGCGCTCACACAATCAACTTATTGGTGCTGTTTTTAGTCGTCGTTCGTCGTTAGTGAAACCTCTACTATTCATGTCGGTAAGACTCTAATGATCATCTAAAACCTTTTATTTTCTTTGAAGTCTATGAATGATACAATCTAATCTAAATAGCAAATGGATCTGAATATTGATAAGGAATTTGAATTTTGAACTTTGTTGTGTTTTTTAATCTTTGAAACAATCAATCTAATCTGAATATGCATAAGGATTTGATTTGAATTTTGAAGTTTGTAGTAATCTGAATTATTAGTTTGTTAATCTGATTTATTTTTCTAACTCTGTTTGTTAATCTGTGTGTGTTTCTTACTAATTCAACATTTAGTCTGCGAACAGAGGATGGTGATGTAAATGGAATGCTGCAGATTAATAGATTCATGTGGGTGACAAAAGTTCAAAAAAAATAAGCAATAAAACAAGAAACTTTTAACTAACATGGCATGAAAAGAACATAAACTTGACCCAATTTGAGCGACTAGGAGACTACTACATGTAATTTACAAACCATTGGATGCTTATAGTTATAGACCCATTTCGGTTAGAGATTGAATATATGGATTCTATTGTTGGTGGTAAACCAGATAGCGAATTAAAGGATGTGGTTTTGAGGTATATGAACTCCATCTATTTTTATATATCACCAATTTCTTGAAATTTTACAGGTGTCATGGTATAATAATATTTTACTTTTATGGAATATATATATAAGGCTTTGCAAATGTGGAATTCCAAAAATGAACGAAGTATTCGTATTGAACCAAATTGGATAACTATAAAGGTTTGCATTGTGTATATATATCTCAAACGTTATTCTTAATTATAACACTATTTTTTTGTGCAAATTTATGTTTAAGGTGCATACTTATATGTAATACATTTTTCACTTGATCAATTAACAATCTTGTTTATTTATGTGAATTTTAGTGTCCAGTGCAATCAGGTGGATATGAATGTGGTTACTATACTATGTTATTTATGAAAGAATATATAACTCGAAGGCTTGGTGTTCACAAAAATAATGGTATTTAGGTAATATTTTATTTTCAAAATTATAGCATCATTGTTTGTAGTGTTGCCTAATTCTAGAGACTTGGTAGTGTGTCACACAGTGTGATAGCAAATAGTATAATAAAGCCATTAGATTTTTTCAGTATTTTCACTTGAATTGGTCTGTTTAGTTGCTGTAAAGTCTGAAGTGAACAAAAGTCAAATTCTCATATGTTGATTCTTTGTTTTGTGAGATGTATATATGGCACATCTTTCATTTCAATTGTGTTAATCTTGACTTGCTGCAATCAGGAGATTATTTGTGAAGTATGAAATATTGGTTTCTTGATCATTGCTTTGTCATTATTGTGTGATGTTTTTGTACTTTTTTTGTACAAATATTATCTTGTAATAATTGCACGTGCATACACAACATATATATCTTGATTTTGTACTTTTATGTCAGTATATTAATGATTAATTTTATAAATTTCTTTTACATGCAGTTTTCCAAAAAAAATAGGTACTTACAAAATGAGTTGAATGAATTATGGCAAAGTTGGTGTCATTATGTCTATGATTTTCTCTCAACCCATGAAGACGATCATAATTATTAGAAGGTATATGATTTTCGTCTTTCTTTCACTTCAATTCTCATTCGCATGTATTCAAATCTTTGAATTCATGAGTTTTTACTTTTTTATATCTCATTGATGAGCTGATCTTATTTCTTATTTTTTGTTGCAGGATAATATTTGAATTTGAAGAATTTGGATCTTAATTAGATAAATTATTTTCTTTAATTGCGCTTCATGTTAATTTCATTTGACATATATGTAGCTACGTAGATTTTTTTATAATATATACTTTGCAATTAAATGTAATTTTGTTAATTACAATTACTTATATATATCTTTGTTATTAAAAAAATGCACTTTTGAATTTATTTTAATTTAATAAATTTAATCATTGTATATTAGGCATTATATTTGAATATTTGTGAATAAAAGTCAGTTATTTTCGTTTCATATATATTATATTTTTTTTTATATATAATTAATATTATAGAACGATTAAAACGCTTTCTTTAACTAGTAGATAATCAAAAAGTGTAATATAAACAGAGAGCTATTAAAATGCCATCTAAATTAATTACTAGGGCGTTTTAAATGCTATGTAACAAGAAAATGAAGGCGTTTAAAATGCTTTCTAAATGATGAAATATTATATAAGGCGTTTTAAATGCTTTATAAAACAATAAATAAAGTATTTTAAACGCCCTATAAACTTGATACATGACAATTCAAAACAAAGAGGGCGCTTACTAGTCAATAAAGAGAGCGCTTGAACAAAACAAATCAACACCTTTAAAAATCATAATTTTTTAGCAGTACTTGCATATAAGGTGCATGAAAAAGTGCCTTCTATTACTTTAGAAAGCATTTTTTAAATGCCCTCTATCAACTATTTTGTAGTAGTGTTACAACGCTTCCCAAACAATTAATCAATAATAATAATAGTAAACAATTTATCTATCTTTCCTCCTATTTCTTATATATCATTTCAATTCAATTCCACAGTAAGAAAGCACAATTTGTGTTATAGTTCGATTAACTGAATAGAATCCAAATCGAATTAAATTTAGATTTGTTTCGACTCAGCTTTAATAACCTGAAAAAAAAAATTTGAACTGAGTTAAGACCAACCCATTAACTCAAAATGAAATAAAATTAAATTAAATTTTAAATAAACAAAATTAAAAAGAAAAGAAAAGGTTATATTAAAATTAAAATAATCTTTTATCTCTTTCAGTAATTATCTTTTATGATATATCAATTATTTTTTTTCATTTTTATTTTGAAAAATAAGCTGATAATAAAAATATAGTTATAATATATTCATTTTATCACATTATTATTTCACTTTCTTTGATATTAATGAATTTAGCATTTAAATCTACCTAACTCTTTAAACAAAAAAAATATTTATATTTAATTTCAATTAGTATTATAAAGTTTCTATTTTTAAATTGATTATGTATTAGTTTTTGAAGTAAAAATTTCAAACATTTTATCAACCTGTGTCATGTTATTCTCTTTTATTTGTTCATTGCTTTGAGAATTATGTATTATTTAATAGTTAAAGTTATATTCTCGTGTATATAAAATAAAGTTATATTATCATGTGCCATTTTAAGTTACTTTATCTTTTTATTTTTTGGTAAGTATCTTTATTTAATCTACTCATCTCTATTTATTTTGTTTAATAGCTAGAAAAATTTTTATTTGAATTTGAGAGCTCTTTATTTTAAATGTGAGTTTTCATGAGAGCATAAAAGGCTCTAACTTTTGCATGGGTGGCATTTAATAACATTTACTCATTGCTTAATTAATTTCTTCTCTTATATTTATATATTTTTTTATTATTTTATGTAATGATGCTTGAGTTTTAGTCATTAAACATATTTTTTTAATAAAAAAATTCATATTAACTTAAAAAAAAAAACATATGTAATTAACAATTCGGGCTAATTTGAGCCAGCTCGTTTAGGTTCGGGTTCACCTTTGTTGGCTCGAATTAAATTTAAATTGAGTTAGAGTTGGACTAATTTGAGTTGGGCTCGTTTCGGCTAGCTCGAACTTGCCCAACTCGCACGAAATGACACCCCTGAAAACCTCTCAAGCTTTTTAGAGGAGATTTAAAAAAAAGGAGGGGAGGGGGGGGGGAGCTTGTTGCTTCAAAATCGAGTACTTTCTTTCAAAAGAATACAACTAGGTTTGGTGTGAGGAGAAAATAAACCACAAATTTTGATGTTTTTTTTTAACCCTTACATATTTGAAAAACTAATAGCTTAATGGTATTTTTGTAGGTTTGTCCTTATTTGTATTTTAATTTGAGTCAATTTATGTTGAGTTGCAATTTAAATTTTTTTTAAAAATATTTTTATGAGTTACTTGTTGAATTAAAAGACATGTTAATTGATTAAATTAATTTTTAAATTATATTAATCAATATAAATATTAGATAATTAGAGGGTGTCTTCTTCTGATTTTAATTTTTTTATTATAAATTATTGTGGAATAAGTATTATTTAACAAAAAATCAAATGAATGAAAAGCATATCTGTTAGAATATAGGCTAGGCATTCTTGGTGAGTAGATACTACATTAAACGAAGAACGAGAAGTCACCATAACATACCTAAGACCATCAGAACTGGGAAAGTACGAAGTGGTTGTAAGAGGAGAACTAAATAAGCCCGTATGTATGAAGTGGCAGTTGAGCGTCCTACAGAACAAGAGACCCCGTGTCGGTGAAGTGATCTAAACATCGTTTTCATTGCCTGAGTATAAATGGACTTTGTACATACTGACCAGATGACCTCGTGTTTACGAAGTCATCAAGTGTTATACAATCTAAATTATGTGACGTCATATGTACGAAGTGGAACATCATCCTACCATATCAAAACGCTTCCATAAAGGTGTACAGCTGATTACAAACTAATGATGTGACCTATGTTAGAACGCGTGCTGGTATCAACACTGATGAAGGGGCGAATTATGACATCATTTCATAAGTACGATTTGATATAGAGCTTCACATCAGATAACATCGTACATACGATGTTATTTACATTGGTTGGTCGAAAGACATCGTACGAATGGGTAAAATAACATCGTCAAATCATCACAAGACATCGTACATACGAGGTGAATCACTTACCCTCTGACTCCACATATGCGTCACAGTTCGTACGCCATTTGAAGGAAGTGACAATCTGCATAAATGTCAAATCTGATTGACATATTACAAAATACCAGACTTTGTCTCAATAAGACAGCTGTAAATTGTAAATACCTATATATATGTGATAACAGTCTCAATAAAAGAGGAGATTATTATTCTGAATTAAGATAATACAATTCTAGTGATTTCTAGTGTGAGAAATTCTTAAAAGCAATATCAACTCTCAATTACAATGCAGCCCCACACATTTTATGGGCAAAAATAAACAATGCAGCCCCATTCAATAAAATTTTATAATCCATCACATGTTTTATTTAATTTCTTGATATTTATTATTGAGAAATATAGGATTGTGTTTAAAATATATTAAAACATTAAATGAAAGTCACACAAAAGATGTAGTAGAAAATATATATCAAAGCATAATTTAACCCAAAAATATATATATAATATGTATGGAAACTAAACATAAGTGAAAAATAACTATAATATGTGCGCGTGCATGCGTTTATAATTTAATATAATAATAAAAAATAAAAAAAAAACTAAATTTTGGTTTTTCTCAAGTGTCTGAAGCTTCTGCCATAATAAAGACAACGACGGGTGACCATAGAATTTTTGTTACTTTTTAAAATGAACTTAGTTTCTTAAAAATTAAAACCATTTATTTAAATAATTAGTGACATGTTTAATATATGATATGAATAAATTAAATATAATTATATTAAATTAAATTATATTATAATTATTTTGTACAGTTTTCGATTACAAGCTGTAAAATATAATTAGTAAAATGGATTATAAATATTATAAATAAATAATTTATATTAAAAATAATTTTTATTATAAAATTTATTTAAATTAATATTTAATTTAATTTATTTTATATTTTTATTATATTTTAAAAATAAAAAATATTATTTTTAATTTAAGATAAAAAAATTTAAATATACAATTATATTATTAAAAACTAAAAAAAAATGAAGTTAAATATCCAGTATAATTTAAACTTATATTTTTTAATCATACAAAATTTATATATAATTATATTATTTTTATATTATATGATATGATTTAATTTTATAATTAAATATATAATAGTTAAAAAATTTAATATCATATAATAAATATGTTATTTGGACTGTTCTTACTAGCATAAAGTATTTATTTTTTTTATCTATATTTTTTTTATTATTATTTAAATTTATTAATACATTTTTTTATAAATATTTATAAAAATGATATTATATAAATTAAATTTTGGTATTTATTAAATGATGTATTAATTATTAATTAAATATTAAATAAAAAATATAGGATAAAAAATAATTATAGAATTTTTAATTAATAAAAAGTATTATTTAAGTTAATGTTTGTATTAATTAATATCTTATAAAAAAATATTTATGTATTTATAATTATTAGAAAGAAAAAGAATGAGTCAAAGAAAAACAAAACACCGTTCTGCAGAGCCGTACAAATATTCTCGTAGGGCTAACGTCACCACTGGCATGGAGCTTACTCCCCTACCCTACCCACACGTCCAAATCAACTGGCGGCTCTCTTTTCCCAATGGCCTCCACTGACAAAATCTCTCCCACGTTCCTCACGTATATTTACATCTCCAGTATCAGCCGCCCGATCAACATAAATGATATTATAGTATATTGAATCAAAAATGCATTTTACAGGATATAATTTAATGACACTTATAATAAGTAACTAATATTTAATTGATATATAAATAATTATATATAATATTAATTATTATGTATCTTAATAATATATATTATTAATAAATTTTAAAATTATATAGATAATATATAAAAGCAATAAAAAAAATTAGAGTTAAGAAAGTAAACAAATAATAGAAAGAAAAGAGGCAAAACAATAAAAAAATATGCATAATAAAATAATGACTATAAATATTTATATAAATATTAGATTTTATAATTATTTTATTATTTTAAATTATTTATTTTATATTTAATTATTAACTAATACATAACATAATACATTTTTTTTTTCCAATAACTAATAATTCGAAAGGTAAAAAATTTTGTTTCATGTTTTTGTGTTTATATCTAATACTCATTTTGATTTTTATTTAAAATATATCACAAAAATAAAACATTTAAAAATATAAAATTCTAATTATTAACAAATAGTAAAAATTAAAATCACACTTATTTATTAAAAAATGTAAACTATAATCTTTATATTTGTAAGTGATTCATTTAAAATGATAGAAAAAATATATATAACAAGATAGTTATATAAGATTTTTTTTAATATCTAATAATTGAAAAAAAAAAAACATAAACTAAAAATGAAGATAAAAATATAAATAACTAAAGTTATTATTTAAATAGTACTAACGTATAATCATATATCAAACATATTATTAACATTTTATGTTAGTTTTGTCAACTTAACTAATAAAAAATATTATTTTTTAATATCTTTATTATATACGCTAAATTTAAGGGAGATAATTTGTGTTAGTTTTATCATATAATGTTTGTGTTAGGTTGATTGATAAAAATTACAATAAAATAATATTATAGTGGGTTCATTCGTGTGGTCATATTGTGTCAATATTTTGATTCATTTAATAAATAGTTATATATTATTTGATATTGTTTCAATAATAAATTTTATATTGTATTTAGATTTCGTTATGATAAGTTAAAAATTACGACATTTACATGAAGAGAAATATTAAATGTACATGAATTTGTTCTCACATCAATTATAATTGCAAGTAGCAAAATTTTATTAAAAAATTGTTATTTTTAATTTTAAATTATTTGGCTGACATATTATAATTAATTAAAGTATAAATTTAAATGTCAACATTTATTTTTAAGATCATATTGTATTTAGATTATATTATTATATGTTAAAAATTATAAAATTTACTTGTAGCTAAAGAAATGTTACATGTGCACTTAAAGTCAATTATGCTGACAAGTTTGCAAAATTTTATTAAAAAGTTATAATTTAAATTATTCAGCTATAAAACATACCATAATTAATACAAATATAAATTTGTGTATCTTAATAATTAATCTTTCCTTATATTATTTATCAGAAAAAAATTATATAAATAAGATAGCAAAAATTGATAAATAAAAATTGCTAAAAATAGTAACAAAAAATGTTGCTATAATAATGAGGCAATTTTAACTATTTTTTGCCGCATATTCTGCAATGTACTTACATAAATAATTCAAGGAAAAAATAAATGAAAAAAAAACTTAAAATAAAAAAATAGGTAAAGAAAAAAATTATAAAATAGAAGGCAAAAAAAAAAAAGAGAGAAATAAAATTAGTATTTTCTGTATATAAGAGAAAAGAGATGTACGTTATTGGTGAATGATGTAATAATTCAGCTATCAATAAATGAATTTTTTTGAATTAGGTTGATATGAGTCAGATGAATTAATATATAGAAAAAATATCAAAACAAAAAAAGTGTATTTTTTTTTTTAATTGCTTAATATCATTTTTAATTCGCGTGATGAGATTAGCTCAAACTCAAAAACTTTAATTTCAGCTAAATTTGGGTTGCGTTTTGTTGAATCATATATATTTTCAGGCTGAATCCAATTTTTTAAATTAAATATAGGACTAACAAATCTTGTAATAAAATAATATTACAAGTTTAAGCGTAGTATTTTTTAAATTTAAATTTACTAAAATTAATGTCATAATTTAAATGAAGTTTAAATAATATAAAAAATTATAAAATAATAAAATTATATATATTTTATAAAATTTAAATTTTATATGTGAACAAATAATATAAATATTTTGAACCTAATATCGGCCAATAAACTATTAGGATAAAAATCATGCTAGATTTATTCGGGGCATAATCAAATTGAAGCTAATATGGAATAAATTTACATTCCAAATTTTTCTAGATGTGTAAGAACTTGTTCTTAAATATTTATTAAATTTAAATCAGCCAATCAAAATTCGCCATGATTCACACTATTAGTAATATAATGTCATCCAGCCGACGATTACGGGTGACTTAAGTGGGTCCGACTCATCCTCTAGGCATATCTCTCAGTCTCTTTCTTTGCTAGTGGTTTTGGGTTTTGGATAACACACAATATTTCCTATATTATTACTTTTCAAGCTAGTCTAGTCTAGTTTTCTTTGAACAAAGGGAATTGTTTTTTCTTCTTCATTTTATTATGGCTTCGTCGTCGTTGTCTCGTGAGGGCCATTACAGAGGGGTTAGAAAGAGGCCATGGGGACGCTACGCAGCTGAAATAAGAGACCCATGGAAGAAAACGAGGGTTTGGTTGGGTACATTCGACACACCGCAAGAAGCTGCACTCGCTTACGACGATGCGGCTCGCTCCCTCCGCGGTGCTAAAGCGAAGACCAACTTCCCTGCTGAGCCGGTCACTTCTGGGCTTTCCCTTGATCTCAACGTTCCCTCCACTCACTGGCCTTCTCGTTCAGGTCGTCTCATACTCGGTGACTTCTTGCAAACTACTAATACCGTCTTGAACGACATCAACTCTCGCGCAGAGTCCGCTTCGCCTTCCGGTAAGCTCGAAGTTTCTGGTTTTGAAACGCCTATTGATATTTCAAGTACGTCTGTATTGGGAGTCGTTCGACGAGGCTTGCCTATTGATCTCAACGAGCCTCCACCGTTGTGGCTGTGAATATTAATTAAGTTATTAAACAACCCAAAACCACATGTCATTACTTGGGCATATATTTTTTAAGCTTTATTTAATGTCGTTTCCACTATAATATCACTTGAAATGAATGTATTGAATGCTGATATGATTTTGATAAGTGGTAACGGGTAATACAAACCTCCTTTTCGTATATACATGTTTTTTTTTTTTAAATTTATTTCTTTGAATTTAGAAAGTTGCCAGATAAAGTAGGCTTTAGCTTCAAACTATTTTCCGTCGAGGATGAGGTTTAAGCGGTTGGTTTATGGCGGTGCACATACGGCCCGCCGCTTTAAGCTGTTCGGGGCAAACAAGACGAGAGCTTGAAGTGGGGAGTTGATTTTGTTGGAGTGACACGCGCCATTGAAGTTAGAGATGGTCAGAGTGGGGTTTGGGAGCATGGGAGAGAAAATTTGAAAATATAAAAAAGAAGCGAGCGTGTGGGGTTGAAGTGATTATGACAATTGGCGTTTTATAGTAGGGTACATTTAACTGAATAAATTGTTCATTATTTTTAAAATAAATATAAATATTATATAAATATGACAATTGGCGTTTTATAGTAGGGTACATTTAACTGAATAAATTGTTCATTATTTTTAAAATAAATATAAATATTATATAAAATATAACGTTAATATAACTATATTTTTTTAAAAACATAAATATTAAATGTTATATGAAAAGGACAATTAAAAGTTTTTTAAAAAAATATATTTTAATACTAATAAATAACATCTCCACTTCACTACTCCAGCACCTAGGTCTGGTTAGTGGTTACCAAATATTTTAGCAGCATTTACAATGTTATTGTTATATAAAATTTAGTGGTTAAAATAGTTAATGATATTGTTATAAATAATTTTATTATTGTTATAATATATGTATTATTATTATTGTTAAACTTTTGTGTATTATTATTTTATCACATCTTAGCAAGTACATGAATAATTTATTTTATCTTTATTATATTAATTATACTTTACCAGCTTTGTTATTGAATAAATTATTATTATATAATAAAAATTTAAGTTTTGATAATATTATTGCTCCAAATTTAACATATTTTTAAACTTTTATAAGTTTCACAAAAGTTTTAAATTAATAGATAACAACTTTGATGTGTGTGTGAATATATATATAAATTGTTGATATATGCATAAATAGTAATATCATTGGGAAGGTTCATAATCACTACCTTATGTTACCATTCAAGGATGTTAATGATGAGTTGAACAAGTTTTTAAGTTGAACATTAATTGTATTTTTGTTAAATACCTTTGGGTATTATTATAATATTGCAACCAATTTTTTTTTTTTTAATGATTAAGCTAAATAATATTTATAGTTCTTTAATTTTTATTTATTCTATATTTTAGTTTTTTAACTATTTTTTCCTAAAATTTAGTCACATAATTTTTTAAAGTTGATAATATTAGTTTAATTATTAATTTTTTGTGAAATTTGTTGGATTTTTTTTCCTTCATTTTTTTACTGAAAAAGAAATTTAGTTCGATAGTTTTAGGATTTTTTTATTTATAAATATTTATTCATCAAAAAAAGGGAGAAAAAAATTAGACATTAAATTCTACAGAAAATTAGTAATTAAACTAATATTATTAAATTTAAAAAGTTAAAAGACTAAATGTTAAAAAAAATTAAAAAAATTAATGTATAAATTGAGTAAAAATTAAGGACTAAATATTATTTATAAGTATTATTTAGCTTAATGAATAAACCAACAACGTTTTAGGCATTTATATTAATTAAGTAGTATTGTATCACGTTGTACAAGTTAATAATTGTACATTGTTGTTAATATGTTATAACCTACAACATTTTTCGAAAAATTGGTGAAATTTTTTTGACAAAAATCAAAATTTTTAAAATTAAAAAAATTAAAAAAAAATGCAAGATTTATTTGAAAACTGAAAAATAAAGTATCTATATCCATATGTAACCCTCACTTCCTAAACACCCCCAACCCCCTTCCAATATATATATATAATAGATTAAATAATATTTATAATCATAATTTTACTCATTTTATACTTTCATCTTTTAAATATTTTTTTTAACATTTAGTCTCTTAACTTTTTAAATCTAATAATATTAGTACAACTATTAATTTTTTTTTTGAAATTTAACGTCTAATTTTTTTTTCTTAATTTTTTAATCAAAAAAGAAGTTTGAAGTAATTTGATAGTTTTAGGAATTTTTTTAAAAATATTTATTCATTAAAAAAAATAGATATTAAAATTTCGTAAAAAATTAATTGTTGAATTAATTTTATTAAATTTAAAAAATTAAGAAAAAAATAGTTAAAAAATTAAAATATAAATTAAATAAAAATTAAGTATTATAAATATTATTTAACATTTAAAATATAACACAAATATTATTAACTCGTCACTCCTAATACGAGTAATGACGCACAAAGATGGTACGGGAGAATGGAATTTTACAGGTATAGTGTGCATGCGTATTCATTAGTGGATCACATGGACATTTACGATGGTTTAGGTGGGGTTTCTAAAAGCAAACCAAAGATTGTGATCTTCTGCTTAAAAGATGCACCAGTTTAATAAATTACTAATATTCTTTAAAAAAAAAAAAAAAAAAGTTTAATAATAATATTCTTAGCCTGAAAATATTAATATATTTTTTATATTCTAAAGTAAAGCAAATGCTGTAATTTGATGGTCAAACACTCAAAGTTACCTTTTTAGGCTTTTTCTTCATTCGACATTTTTTAGGCCGGCGGCTAAATTAGCATTTATAATTAAAAGTTGTTGCATATTTGCAGCACTCAGGATCCACTTCCCAATTAAAATGTCGTGTCATTTCTGGCTCATTTAAATTATTAGAAAAATATTTATTTTTCAGTATAAAGAATTTGTAGTGCTATTTTCTTACTAGTGTTTACATCAACTTGAATCGGCTTTAAAAGACTTTTAAGGTTCCACTATCATGTATCCGTTAGTGTAACACTTCTGACTAATGTCAACAGGCTCTAACTTAATATTATAAAGTTTATGTTAATATTTAGAACTTATGAAATTCAATTACTTCAAGCCTCCAACCAGTAATAGAAAACCTGTAATGATACTTTAATTATGAATGAGTCATGAAATGCGCATCGTAGAACAAAATTTTCCAATTAAATTTTGTTTTATCTTATAGACCAAAGATATACTCAGAAATATTTTTTTAAGAGAACCAATATATATTAAAAAATATTTTTAATTTTTTTTATTTATAATATCAAGATTTATAGCTAATATTGAAAAAAATAATATAAACTTAAAAAATAAACAAAAATAAAATAAACAAAAATAAAATTATTTAAGTTGTGCCCGACGATGCTTTATAGCATAAAATTCATCAATTATCAAATCAGATTTAATTTCTTCTGCAAACTCTCTTTCAATATAGACAATCATACAATCTTGAAGAAATTTCTCCTCAATTTTATTTCGAAGTGATGTTTTAATGAGTTTCATAGCTGAAAATGCACGTTCTGTAGTTGCTGTAGAGACTAGAAGGGTCAACACCAAACGAATTAATCTATCAATCAGATACTATATCTGTGACTTTCTTGTTCTAACTAGCTCTTCATACAATTTAGATAAAGAATGTATGTTTTGGAAATCTAAGTGTTGCACAACAGCCATCTCATAGAATTTCAACTGACGTTTTAAATCTTCAAGCTTTTTTGTGTAAAATTTTGATGATAGAAATCTTTAGCAAAAATATAGATATTATCAACATTAAAGGATTTAAAGCTTTTTGCTGGATTTAGAGTTGAACTAAGAATAAGAAGTTTCATTGCTTCATTTGAAAATTTGCTGCCTATTTTCATTAGCTGAAAATCAATTATTGCATTAAATATGTCAACAAGATAATAATGATCAAACGTAATGTGATTATCTTGTTGACATGAACGTCCTGTACCTTCCATATACCGAGCATTCATATTCGGGGTGACAATATTATGTTTTTTACAAAATGACAAAACACATTGTAAAAAATCATCCCAACCTTCTTACCTTAGATTCTCAAGAAGACTTTTTGAATAAGACACTAATTCAAGTGCGTTTGGAATATTTTGAACTTCATATATATTGCAATGATTGACATAAAATATCAGTAATTTTCAGGATTTTATTTATCAAAATCAAAATAAATACAAATTCAAAGATTTTCATTGCTTTTAGACATCCTTTTGCTTCTCCTCTTATATTACTATTAGGTCTATTTTGAATTATATTTTCAAGAACAGTACAAGTTGTACCAAACATATCTATCAACCTATTAACTGAAGCAAAATGTGAGCTTTATCTTGTCACTCTAAGTCGTTGTAAAGTAGAATTTGATTGAATCCTATACCAATCTCAAGTTCTCCTGAAGCTAACATATTTGCTATTTCAGATTCTCGAGCCGATTTTAATTCAGAGCAACGCTTAGTTGAAGAACTAACAAGATTTATTATTGAGTTCAATTTTGAAAAAAATAACCACACATTATGGACACTTTGGATGTTACAACCAAAGCTAACTGCAATCTATGAGCAAAACAATGAATATAATATGCAGATGGACAATCCATTTTAAATAATGCTTGCAATCCATTCCATGCTCCACGCATATTGCTTGCACCATCATATCCTTGACCTCTTAAGTTCTCTATTTGAAGATCATATCTAGTAAGAATTTTGCATATTTCGATTTTAAGACTTTTAGTTGTTGTATCTTTAACTTGAATAATATCAAAAAATGCACTCTAATAAACCCACAGCAATCAACAAATCTTAAAATAATTGTCATTTGTTCATTGTTAGATTCATCAGTTGCCTCATTTACAAGAATACAAAATTTAGCATCTCCAACCTCTTTATGTAATCTTTTTCTCACATTATTAGCAAGAATATTTAAGATTTTCTTCTGAATTTTTGGAGAAATATATTTAGCATTTTCAGGAGCATTATCTAATACAACTTTCGCAACATTTGCATTCATTAATCCCATCAATTTTATCATCTCAATAAAATTACCACGATTAGTTGAAGAATTAGATTCATCATTCCCTCTAAATGCACATGCTTGCACTTGACAGTCTCTATTGAAGTCTTGAGCCGTAACCGATTATCCAAAATTTGTTGTGAAGATTGTGCATTTATCACTTTATCAATTTGTTTTGATGTATTTTTCAAATTAGCCCATTTTTTCATAGCCATTTGATGTGATTCCCTGTTATGATTCACAAAAGAACATTTTTCATCATTTACCTTTTTTCAATTTCCAAATCCATTAATTGTGAATGTTAGATGTTTTGGTGGATTAATATAAAAAAGAAAGCACGGAAAACAAAAGGCTTTGTCTTTGTTTGAAGAGTATTCCATCCAAGGAAATTAAGAAAGCCAAGAATATTGGAATCGACGTTGTTGATTCCCAAATTGAGGAGGTGAAAATTCACTCAACTTAGGTTGATATTGTCCCATGTTGATATATTCTCTTCGAATATCATCTTGTATATTAACATCATATGGTCATATTGAATTACGTAAACCTGAATCACGTTTCAAAGATTGAACACCAATTTTTTGAAAATCAATTCTTTGAAACTTTGAAATATGTGCATTATCATTAACAAGTGGTTCTTGAGATCGCTTACTTTTTTTATTAGTAGCCTCAATAGAAGTATTTTTGGTTGATTGTTGATCATTTATTTTCTTAAAGAATGAATGAAGAATTTTAAATGATTTAGAACTTTGATGAAGTTTATCCATTATAACCTACGATAAAAGTATTTAATGCAAATTAAAATATATAAATTAAAAATTACAAATACCTAACAACAAACAAACAAAAAATTAAAATAACTAAAAAATTAAAGAATCATTAAATAAGTTATATGCTTAATTATTTTTCTTACCTATTAATAGTAATTAATAAGTATAAAAGTTTAAAATAAATTTCATGTTTTAATATAACAATGAGATAATATATATTTTTAAATAAAGAACTTTAATTAATAATTTAAAGAATGAAAAAAATAACATATTTAATAAAAAAATGGTGAATTATTATTAAAAAAATGAGTACCAAATACATATAAATTTATATTTAAATAAGCACTTAAATTAATAATTATACAATATTTATAAATCAAAAATTTAAAAGTTATAATTTTTAAAAATATATAATACATAATTATTGATATGAGTATAAATTAAAATATAAATATTTTAAATATTTAATATTTTTAAAAAAGAATACATAATTATAATAATTTTACTTAAATAAAAAAAAGTGTACCAGAACGCCACAGAGTTGCAGATAAAGTAATGAACAGTGGCATTGCAGTGCGGCAAGAGAAAGAAAGTAATGCACTAAAAAAATAATTTATAATTAAGTTTTAAATTAATATAACATAAATTATATTTATATTATTAAAATTTATTAACTTTTTTTATAAAAACTGTCTGGATTGAAGCCCAATATAACCCACGTTACAGCCCGTCTCTGTTATGGACTATCTACCATCCTATATTTTCTTTTATAATTATGTCTTATTTACGAAGAAAAAAATTGTACGAGCCAAATACATAAATATATAATATATTTTATTAATTTTAATAAGATATAATTAATATTTATATCAAAATAAAATATAGTATCAAATATCCGATCCAATTAAAGTTTCACACAAAAGTGGAATCTTGTAAAAATTAACAAAGTCCTTGTCCGGATTCCAAGTAACTTCAACCAGTCTAATTTTTCCGAAACACATGTTGATTATTGTAAGTACACCACTAACAATAGATAAAATACATGACAGAAAAAATTAGTGGTAATCGTTAGAATTGTACGTGTCACCCTTTGATATAACACATACAATTGAAAAAAAAAAAACGTACTTTTATATTGTTTACTTTCTTTTTGTCAGGCTTTCCTAATCTTTATGTCTGCATCGAAACCAGCTAGCCATTTTTCCTGATGACTGTTTCAGACCACTCACCTCTACCCAACATAGGCGGTCTCCATGACACGTCTTCTAAATGAGTTTTAACTGTATGCTTTTCCCTTGTCCGTCTGTTAATCCAACCTTTACAGGAGCTAGGATGTATCCATCTGAAGCACTTTTTTATAAATCAAATTATGACATGGCGTACAATTACTGGCCAAGATAATTATAGTCACTTTGTTCCGCCATTACTGCATCTATATCTCATCCTACCCTTTTTATAAATAAGTAAATAAAATAAAATACAAAGGTCTTCTCCATGGGAGTAAAACATATAACTTCCCTCTCTAAAATGCATAATATCGGGAAGAAAAAAAAAATGCAACTATAATGATTTAAGTTTTATAAATTTATAAATTAAATATATTAATATTTTTATTTAAATTAATATATATTAATTATCTAATTATTATAAATAAAAATAATTTATAGACATTTTATACTAATTTTTATTATTTTAATTACTTTATTTTTAATTTTTTCAAATTTTTTTAGACATTTTTCTCTTTAAACATCTACTAAACCTCAATTAGTAAAGTTTAATTCAATATAACTTAAATTTTTCATCAAAAAATAATAAAATTAATAAAAAATAATATTTATAATAATTTAATGACCAATATTATAAAAAAAATAATTAATATATTTAATTTATAAAAATAATTCAAAATGTCATGCTAGCCATTAGATTATAGATCAACTACTTTAATTCCAATTTCACCGCTTGAAGCGTAAATCATTAAACTTTTTAAAGATAAGCTTTAGTCCGCCAACTTTTGTGAAATTTTACAAGTAAATTTCTAAATTGTAAATTATATAATTAATATTTAAATATTTTAAATTTTATAAATATATCAAAAATTAACTAGTAAAATACATTTTGGGATTCAAAATGTTGAGACCTTTTTGGAAAGTTTTAAAAATTTAAAATTAAATCGCCAGAAATTTTAAAAATCTGAAAATTAAATCTTATATTTTAAAAGTCAAAGTTTCGCGACTACTGTAATGTTCTTCGGTTAAAAAAAAAAAAACATTACACATGTATTCCGGTGAAGAGGTTCTTCGTCTTTATATGGAATCTACTTTATAACAGCTTGTTTTTGGGAGCGTTTACGCTCCCATATTAATGTTTTAATACTTATTGTTACTTAAATATTTAACTGATATCTTAAAAATATCTTAATTTATTTATATTATATATAAAAATTTAAATTACAACTAATATATTTTCAATAAAATTATTTATATATTTTAAGTTATTGACATAAAATTTTTTTTAGAATTCATTATCATATTAAATAAAAATTCTAAATATGATAATAAAATAATAATATCTAATCATACAACAATTACCATATTCAATAAAAATTCTAAATATTATTATATTTTTACAATTAATTTGATAGTAGAAAAAGAGTTAATTTTTTTATTTATTTCAAATATATTATAAAAATTAAAATATTTCAAATATATTATAAAAATTAAAATATGTATAACAATTAACATAGAAGAGAAGACACATGTTTTTATTACACATGATGATGCAGCTGCAATATGAAGGTGTGATGTAAGATTCTAGCTATATTATTTGCTATAAAAGTTATTCTACATATTACTCACATAGGACTATGAGTTCATCATTTTGAAGCCACAATAACAGAGCAAAGCACTTCAGGCATTAATCAATGGATCACAACTTGAGGTGCGTAGAACTTTTCTCTTAACTAATTATATATTTTAGAGTCATGTTGTAGATTTCCTACCCAATATTTGATTTATAAATGGCAGTGCAAGTTTCTAAGGATTTTCTGCGTCACAGGAACCTGTTCGAGCATCGAGACTGAACTCATCAACAACATCCTCATCTATCCTCCACCTGTTGGAATAGTGAACGGACTTAGCACACTAGGGTTGATTTCATTATGACAAATGGGAAAACATGTAAAAACTCTAATGATACCTCTCAAGCACAAATTTTCCTTCCTTGTATCTTTGGTGTTTCTCATGTGCTACCACCTAATGAAATGTAGCCAAAACAGTCGCATTCTATGTCAGGTATTTATTTACCAAAAGGGGTGTATTTTTCCCCCTTCAACTGAAACACCATCAAAGACTGGAAAGCAATAAACGCAATACACAATCGGGGGCAAGAAGCACCCAAATAATTGGAGCACCAACATCACCGCTACCTCTAATTTTTTTTTTTTTATTGGTTTTCAAATATGGGTCATGCTATCAAATTAGGTAGGATCCACAATAATTATGGAGCATTTAGTTTCTTTTTGAATGGAGATAAAGTTTTTCTTGAGGACAAAGTGAGCTAACTACCGATATCGCAGCAGAATTAAGCAGATTCAGAGTGTGATTTATGTTTATTCCAGCAAACTATTCTAAATTAAAAAAAGAAAAAAACTGACTTCAAGACCATGACAAACTTTTGATGAAAGATCAATTTTCAATTCTTAATGACAGATTCACCTTTTTTATTGGGTATGGAGTTAAATTAACCTCTATGTTCCCACAAAATCTTAGCCAAAAGATCTTGAGACAGAGAGAGAAAAAAAAAGCTTACATATTTCCAGCCAAGAAGTTGTCCACAGCAGCAGCAAAAAATATCTTCGACAGTATGTAAACCAGAAAGCATTACCCGCTCTTCCGCATTGCCAAGTGAAATATTCACCCTTTAGAAAGTTTTCAAGGTCAGAATAAAATTTTAATGGCCAGAAAGCAACTTTCAATACCAAGGATCGGTGAGAAGAACAATACCCTAGTTTACTCCCTAAGGAGATGGAGATAAGAACATGCACAATATCAGATTTTATATACTGAGAACACAATGCCAAAATAACATGAATCCAATACAACACCCTTGAAATTACCCTAATGAAAAAGACAGGGTGAAAAACACTGACAAAATTTTATAGTATTTTTGAGAGAGTTAATAGAGATATGAGAAATCTTGAAAGTTAAAAAATTTCAGATCCATGAAATATGTGATCACAACCTAAAAAAGATGAATCTCCTGTACCTTTTCTCTTTCATTAAAGAAATCGCTTTCATAAAAATTGTAAATCAAGCTAGAGTTTCCTGGTATGTTAATCATTGTCAAGATCTAAAATAAGTAAACAAAGATAACAAGTGTAAATATGCTCTAAGTTGTCATCATTAATCTCCATATGTAATTTATGCATGAATCCTCAATGAAATCAAACACAAACACAAAAAGGAAAAGCAAAAAAGCTTATAAAACTTACACTTTGTTGAATAGGAATGCCCTCCCTTGACGGCAATTAAATGACTGAAGGAAGACATTTCATAAAACCAAGTCAGAGCAGAACTTCTGAACAGCATTCTATGTCAAATTGGTTTAAGCTATACTTGCATGAACATAACAGTACTTTTCAAAGAAATAAAAAGGATAAACATTGTAATACTGCATAAGCTCTAGATTTTGTGATTTGATAGATTATGACAACTTTCATCACCAATTATTGGCTTATTGCTATCCTAAAATTTGGAAAACTACATATCAGAGGTTAATGGATGGGCATCATGAAGGATTTCCACAACACTCCAAACCATAAGAGCAATGGTTACTCTGCAACAGAGATGTAAATTGGAGTACCCACCCCATCCCTTTACCATATATAACCTGTCCCTAATGGATTCATGGCCAAAACATAACCCATCTCATTTAGAATCCATCCCATCCCATCCTATCCCAACTCATTTGAGACATGGATCCTATATGGGTTGAAATTCCCCTAAACAACCACAAGCACATGAAATATTTTTCTAAACACTTGAGCTCAATTTTGATAATTTTTTTTCAAATAGTAGATATGCATTGATTGTGTCCTTTATAATAATATAAAATGAGACTTTTACTTAAATAACTTTAGATTTTTTTCGAAAATAATGCACAATTTCTTTTAATAACATGAATTGACTTTTTTATTATATATATGTATTAATCATACGAGATTTCTTTTGGAAAAGAGTACATAACTTAAGTTTTTTCCCCCTTATTTATTATAATCTGTAACATCCAATAAATCCCAAGTAAATTTTAGTAATAAAAAATAAAAGTTGAATTCATCAAAATATAAGTGATGATATTGTCGCAACTTAAACTTGAATATTGTTGACATAACAATTATTTATTAAAGATAACTTTATTTAATAATAATAGCACAAAATTACAACTAATTATAAGAAAATGATAGACAATTCATACATTTTTGTTATAATAATAACAAAAATAATAGCAGATAAGTAAAAAACAAGGATGATTAGTTTTAGAGGTTGTAACAATATTTATTTTGTTTTTTTATTTAAAAAATGATGACTTATGAAGTTCAAGGAAGGTCCCGTAATTATTTAATTTAAGCAACTTAGTCTTATAATTATTTAATTTAAGTAATTTAGTCTCATAATTATTTAATTTAAGCAATTTAGTCTCATAATTTAAGCAATAATTATTTAGTTATTACATGAGACACTAAAAGTCCCATAATTTTTGAAAAAAAGTCACAATACCATATAGTTATATACAAATGAGCACTTTAGTCTCATAATTTTTGAATTTGGCACCATTAGTCCCGTTATTAATGAACATTAGGCACTAAAAATTCTCAATTTTAATATTTTTGTTGGACTAATAATACTCATTTAATTATAGGATTAAAATTGTTTATTTTTCATAATAATAAATAAATTACGAGAGTAAAGTGCTCATTTTAAAAAATTACGAGACTTTTAATATAAGCCCAATAATTACTGGACTAAATGTGTTCATGTAATAAAAATTATGGGACTTCTAAAACCTTTTTCCCAATTTAAATGGTATGATATGGGAAAGGAAAAATCTATTTATTTCATGGGTTATACCTAATGTTATTATCGGGAGCACCGTACCATTTGACAGCTCTACTCTGCAATAAGCTTATATGTTCCAAGGTTTCCTGTCAAATCTTAAGGTTTTGACTGCTAAACTGTTAAACTAGACTATTTAAATTCTTAAGACAAACTAAAAGTTTTCGAATAGAATGCTACGAATATCTTTGTTTGTTTGTTTGTTTGTTTTATTTATTTTGTTTGAATGCTGCGAATATCTCATTCATGCTTGCTTATATACCTCCCTCCCTTTTACTCTATATCTCATCCCCTACCAAATTCTACAAAGTACTTACTGCCCACTAACGAACCAGTCTCCATCTAAAAACCCTTAATCTCAATTGGTAATTAAAACTCATTGGATACCCAAAAAAAAAAAAAATTACACTTCGGGCTTAACCGTGCAAGGATTCCACCATAAAAGCAACAAATTATCGAAAAAACACAGAAAATTAAAGAAGAAATGTGAGAAAATTAGAAAAACTGGAAGCAAATATGAAAGAAAAAGGAGAGAAGAAAGATAGAAAAAGTACCCGAGAGAGGACATCGTTACTGAGAGCAAGAGGGCTATCACACAGTCTACATCTGAAAACCCTACCTTCCAATTCCACCAAAAACACCCTCCCCATTCAGAATCACAGAGCCCTCTCTATCTTCTCTCTCTCTCTCTCTCGCTATGTCTACAACAGGACTACGCTCGTCTCTTGCAAAGAAAGCATTGCCCACCAGAATTCAACTCCAAGTTGCTGTTGTTCTACTGTGACCGGTAATTCCCGGTGATTTGGACCTATCTTCTTTAATAAACTTAACATAACATGGTTTAGACGGCCCCGATGATGCCACATCAAAACATAGCTGAGTGAACGTGGCATTTTATATGTAAGTAACCGTCTAACAACTCTTAAACAATGTGCTTGTACTTATTTTATTAGGTAAAATACTAAATATTCGCACGCAATCTTATACATTTAAGTCGGTCTCATGTACTCGATCATATATTATTAAATTATACTTGTTTTTCTTTATTATAGACGTTTCGAATCACTTTTATTAATTAATAGTATTTCAAAGTCACTTAGGTAAATTGAATGCAAAGTATTTGACATTTAAAAAATAAATAAAAACAAGCAAGTAATAATGACGCAACGTAAGGTTATCTGAATTTTTTTTTTAACACAAGAAGTTATCTGAAGTTGATAAGAAAAGTATTTTTCATAAAATTAAAATTATTTAAATCAAAATATCTAAAATATATAAATTATTGAATTATCTTGAAAATTATAATAATAAATTTATAATACATGAAATAATTTATTTGAGCATTTACTTTATTATTATTTTTTTTTAATCTCCATTCAAACTTTAGCTATTTTAATTAATAATACTATAAATTTTCTATAAAATTTAATTTTTAAAAGCTTGAGTTTTTAAATTTATGAACTATAATGAAATTCAACATAATATTATTATATTTATATTAAAATATAGGGAAAATATTTGTTAAAATATTACAAAAATACCAATATTACTAAATTTAAGTGAATAAAATATTATACTAAATTTAAATATATATAAAATAAAATAAATTATTATGATATTTATTAAAAAACAGTACTAGACTCAGATCAATAAAGCTGATCTAATGACAATGAGACACTCACTATGGAGCAGTAATCCTCACAAGCACTGAAGAAATAATCTTATTTAAAACAGGAAAAATAAGTTAAAAAATAACACCTTCTAAAATGAATATATCTCTCCAACGAAAAAGCTAGATCGGTGGACAATATAATAAATAGAGTTAAATTATATAAATTTGTAATCAAATTTAAATATTATAATATGGTATTTGGTATAATTTTATTAAAATTTAAATAACTTTACAATTACAAATATTTGACATTTTAAAATAAATAAAAAGAACCAAATAATTATGATGCAATCTGAAGATATCTGAAGTTGATATGAAAAGTATTTTTCATAAAACTAGTTGGCAGGCGTTCAAATCAAATGCGAATCGTGTTTATTTGCATTTTTATATTATTAAATAGAGTTAAATTTATAAAAATTTGTACTCAAATTCATATTCATATTACATATTATAATTTTTTTTAAAATAAATAATTTTATTATTTTTAAAATTATTGTATCACGTGTTAATAGACTATTAGTCTATTATTACTATTTTGATTATTATGAACATCAACACAGCTCTTTTTGCTGAAATTACAGTCCTTCCTAATGGCATCTCTAATAGTAACTGTCATTTAGTTCAAGAACTCACGCTAATTTCTCTTATATTCACCACAGGTATCGATGTGAACAAAACCTATGACACCTACCTTATAGTAATGAACACAATGGAGCTGCCTTCAGACATACTAGAGCAAACACATATAAATTCGATTTAAGGAATGACTTTCTTGTAATTTAGTTACAATTTGATGATTGGTTGTCTTGTGTAATTCAATTAAGCTCCTTACGTTCGCAACGAGAGATTCTATATACAATACAATGGGGCATTGCCATGTGTCTAAACTTTTATTTTTATAAAAAAGGAAAATACTTTAGACGTGAGATTAAATTAAGGATTAATACTAATAATTACATATAACATGTTATATTTAATAATTTATCTTTTGGCAAGAGATCACTCGTATACATAATAGGATTGAAAAAGGCTGAGTTTTAACAATTACCAGCTTAAAAACAAAATACCAATTATGGAGTAATTAATAACAAGTTTCAAGAGTTGTGGTCAATTAAGCATCGTTGAGATGTCAGGATTGGCTTTGCTTATAGGAGAGGAGTTTAAGTTAGCCATGGATATCAACTAAAAGTGCTTTTAAAATGTAAAACCAACGCAAATTGCTGTCAAAAACTGTTGACCTGTTTGTTGCTCGTAATTTTCTCTTCAAAACTACAATACAAATATGTATAACTTTTACATATATATGTGAAAATTCCATACATCCACGTAAATTTTTTATTCTGGTCAAAGTGCTTCACATAGAATAAATTTCTAGTAGTTCTACTTCTAAAGGTTGTTGTGTGACACATTAAGGGGAAACAAAGATGTTTAGAGATAAATAGACAGCAGTTCCCAAATGCTTGCATTAAAAACTTGTATGGAAACAAAAACACATAAAACATGGCACTCTAAAATCATGTTACATAAGTATTAAGCAGAACAGAAGATAATTTAGATTTAATAGTGCAATACACAATTAAGGAAGAGTAACATTAGTAGCAGTAGTATCAACAATTTAGTTACGTTTTCGGAGTTTGAGGATGGATAATACAGTAACAACCAGCAAGAGGCAGAGACCAATAAAGGAAGCAATGAGGGCACCCCCACCATGATCACAATACCTATCAAATTTGTCACATATTTTGTTCCATCTTGCATGTGAATTACCATTTTTGCCCAGCTCTGCCATGAATGTTGCAGCACCACCCCCAGCTGAGGCTAGAGCAACTGTCAGCTGCCATGAGTTACATAGTTACCACTACACAAAGTCCATAAATGTTCTTGTTTTACTAGCTTAATTGGTAAAATTGAAAAAATAAGTTATATTAATAACACTTAATACTAAACACAAGTTAAGCTAGCTTTAGCTTCCTTCTAGTATAGTTGGTAAAAGATTATATACATTAAGGAATTTTTCTATATAAAAGAAATTATTTGAATAAAAGACGCTCACAATTATAGCTAGGTTTCATTTATAGAAATTGAACAATACCATGTCTAAAATGGGAATCATCACAAGGCTAAGCCCATTATCATTCAACTTGTGTCTGAAAAAATCCACCAGGATCATCAACAAGTTATGAAAGCTGGTCATTGCATTGGCTACCACAAAGAACCTGTTTCATCAATCAAGAATTTTTTAGAAAATTCAGAACCTTTTTTTGTCCTTCATAATTTCAATTTAATTAAGAAGAATTATACAAAGCAGAAATAATTAATTTTATACTTTTATATATCTGATTATAAAATGGTATTTTCCAACAAAGTCATATATAATAAACGAGAAAATATGGAATTAATCAGTTTACTGATCTCATTGTACTTAACGCATGAATTCTTCTTGTTTAATTTGAGTGGTTTATTTTTTAACCGAAACAATTTATTTATGCCATTACATTGAAACAATTTTATTTTAAATGTAGATCATTCAAACTTGTAACTTTAATATCTATTCTCAAGTTTAGTTAAATTACAAGTCCCACTACTTTAAGAACAATTATATTTATCAAAATATAGGGGTGTCAATCATGTCTTTTTTGTATTTTATATCTGAATTCACATATTTGTTAATATTATAAAAAAGAAATTATTTTATGTCAAGTTATTTAATTATAATGTTGAAAAAACTCAATCACAAAAGAATTAACAGTAAATTCTAAATGAAAAAAATAATTCTTGTGGTGTTCGTATTCTATAGTATCCCAAATTGCACTCCTAATAAATATAGAGATAAAAAAAAAAAAAAATTTGTGTAAAAGCAAGAATGAGCTATGAAGGGTGGCTTACACAAAAGCAGGGGTTTGTTGAAATTTAGCAGTAAGAGGGACTCTAATAGGAGTATTGCCAACAGTGGCAACCACCAAGGTTTTGGTTTCTTTGTTGAGTGCCATCACAATAGTTGCAGAAACCGTTGCCATAAATGAAGCCAACCTTAGCATCAGAATTATCCAATTCTTTGGTTTCACTACTGCCACTGAACTAGACTTATTGTTGTCTATAGATTTTTCTCTATTTTCTATGTCCATTGTGAAAATCACTTATGTGTTTGAGCTAGAGATGAATACATGAAAAGGGTTTAACTCATTCTTTATATATATAGTTTTAAATTTGATTAATATTCAATGGGTGATCTAACCATCTACTAGCTTTGTCAACTAATTGGCTAAGTTGGTTTAGCTAATGATGGAAATTTCAAATTCTTTCCTAATACTAATATATAACGAATTAATATTACCAAGTGGTTGCTCCTTAGTCTAATCTAATCTCCAACGACCCCTAAACTTTTTACGGCTATATCATTATCACCTGTCTACAATGGCATTTAATATTGAGTGTGGTACTCCATTAATCTTCTAATTTTTTTAAAAAAATATTTTAATATTTTTATTTATTTATTTTTAAATGTATTCTAGATCCTATAGCTTTTTAAAAGGTACAATTCCTTGGCATATAATTTCAATTGACTTTTTAAAGGAATAATTTTAAAATTTTAATTTTTTTACTAAAATATTTTTTAAAAAAATCAGTTTCTAATAAAATGACAAAAAAAATGTATTTTTTTTTTAATTTGTTAGTTTATTAATTATTATTATTTTTTCTCATAATTTGATTTTTTTAGAAAAAAATAAAATTCCAAAATTACCTCGTTAAAAGTCACATGAGAACTATGTACCAAAAAATGATTTTTTTTTTTTAGAAATTAAACTTAAGTATATTTTTTTAAAAGCTAAGAAACTTATAAAACTTAAGATATACCAATTAAAAGAAATGAGACTAAAATATACTTTTTATAAAGATAAGGGACTTGTAGAGTACTAAATCCGTTAATATTATGTATCTATCTGATTTATTTGTTATTGGAAGCATATTATGTATGTGCATGTAGATATTGACATTTTCTAACAAAAATAAATCTATTATTGTCTTCTTTCATTGAGCTGTTTAGCTTCCTTGTTCTTGACCTCTTTGTCCTACTTTTGCATTTTTTATTGGCTGAAAGTGAAGTTTGCAAGTTGTTTCTATCATCTAGTTATGTTTCTCTTGCTCATAACATTTTTTACTCATTTAGGTAAAATATAGCTAGAAGGTTGAAGTAAATTGTGCCTAATCTTTATTTTTTATTTGGAGTGTTCAAAACCATTGAATTTCATGAGCTTATTTAATTTAATTAATTATTTGGTCGGATTGTAAAATATACATTTAATCTAATTTGATAGAAATATCTTAGGAAATCAATTCGTGCAAAAATTTAAGCTATTGGGAGAACAACTAACTATATTTTTATATATTATATCACTCTTTTATAAATGTCAGTTCTATGTATTATGTATGTTAATCATTTACAATTTAATAATTGAAGTTATTAAATCTTGACAATATGTTAGAAATTATTAAGAAGTTAACTCTATTAAAATTTTAAATTATTAATAAAATGTTAAATAATATTTTTTATATATTGTGATCTAATTAATTATTTTCATCCTGATCCATTAATTAATTGATTTAATTCAAATCAATATATCTATAATGTCTTTTATGCTTTTTTAAGGCTCTTTTGATGATCTACCTTAATCTTTTCATCAAAAATCAACGTAGTGTTTAATCTATAATAAGACAAATATCTAAGTAAGAATGCAATTACAGTTTGATAATATTACAATCTTAAAATTATGTTAGAAAAGTGAAGGGACGAAAACTCAAGGACATTAAAATCTTTTACCGACTTTACAAGTTAAAAAATTAGAAGAAAGTATATAATAAAAAGTGATAAAATATCTTAACAGTGGGACAAATGTACAAAATATAATTTTCTTTTTCTTTTTTGCTAAACAAATATAAATATTATTTGATTTTGATTTTGATTTTGATCATATTTATAGTGAATGGTAGACAATGCAATCTACTAACTAATATGAAATTATCCAATTGAAATTTTTTCAATTTAATTCAATGATCAATTCAAAATCACTTAAAATTTAATTGAATTGCTTAATTTTGTGATGATCATATTGACTATGATACTATATTTTGTTGTTTCCTATTCAAATGCTCGATTGTATTTTAATTAATGTGTATATAAACGTGCCTTCTAGGCAAAGCTTATATATGCTATATGAAGTTTGTCTTAGTTTATTAGCAAAAGGAAAAGGGGTGGAAAAGTTTGTCTTAGTTTTAAGTTAATTTTGTTTTGGATTTGACTTTCTCTGAATTAGTGTTTGCCAAGCCTACATATATTTTCTTAGGTGAAAGGTGGAGTTTAAAAGTTTATATTTCAGTGTGTTCTAATCATTTTATCGTGATCAAGTACTTATTATGTCTTTAATCAAATTTAGTGAACTAAAAAGGTAGAAAATCAACTGTTAATTATTGTAAGTAAAGTGATTCAATTACGCCAAATTGTGTAATTAATTTTTCACATGTCCAATTAATAAAATACTACTAAGTTTTTCTATACAACTCCAACTCACATATTTATAAATTGTACTTGAACCCCAAACCTTCAATATGCTTTAAGTAGATTGTATTTCATAGCTCGTTAGCATAATATGACTGAGTTGATTTAGAGGCAAAGTAAAAATAAGGAGTTTTGTTTAGGTGTTTATCCTCCTTATTCCAACTATAGTTTCTCAAAGTCAGTGATGTTTGGTTTCCATAAGGAAAATGAAATAACATTTGTAATGGTAATATGATTTAAATTCAATAAAAATATTATTATTATTACTTTATTATTATAAAGTTAAATAGAAATACAATTTATAGTATATATTATAAATCACACAAAGTTAGAAAATAATTTTCGCTCTAAATGAGAAAAATGATATATATATATATATATATATTAAAAATAATACAAATGTGAAGAAAATATTAACAAAAATAATTTTATGTACAAAAAATAAAATATTTTAATGTATTGGAGGAATGAGTTTTTCTAATACTCAAAGAAATTTCTTCAATTCAATTTATATTAAAGTTAAAACCAAACACTACAATAACCAAAATTCTTTCTCATTACCATATATATTATTGTAAGCCAACCATCAACTTGTCAGCATTAAAATTTGTAGAGAACTTCATATAGCACACTTTCCCATCACATTTTATTATTTTGCTATGCATTTATCGCTTTATCTTCATACCAAACTATCTTTGGCAACTGATGCATGAGCGAACATAATGGTAAAGTTTTATATGTACTTACAAAATTGCATATCTATGATATCATAGTCGTACACCCCTTAACATATATTTTAATGAATAACTTGTTGCTGCATATATATTGTCATAGCCATCATTCATATCAATTTTGTTAGCTATCTTATAATACTAAATAATTTGATTGACAAAGGTATGTGTTTGTCATCGGCATGTGATTCCAGTTTTTTTTCTTCCTCTTTTTCAATTAACTTGTAAATATATATAGTATTTGTCTCAGCTCCTGTTACCTTATATATTAATTATCACTTTCTAATTTTTTTATTTTATTTTAAATATTAGGTATGTCTTTGTCAATGAAAAAAACAAGTTCAATCATTATAAATATTTTACACTCTTGGTAAGTAATTAAGAATATTTTACATACTTATGTATGTTCCTTTTTACATATTTTGAGCATTAATATTTTCTTTTTACTAGTATTAATTAATATAGTTATAGTTATTTAATAGTATAAACATGTCTATAAAAAATGAAAATGTTATCTTTGATATAATTCGGAAAAAAAAAATATATGTCCATTACACCTAATTCAGTTGTCCCACCATCTCACAATATCATTGTGATTATCACAATCAATAAATTACTTGAAAAGGTAAATAACTTAAGTTATATATTTTTTTAATTCTTTATAAATATTTTTATCTTACTTTAATAAAAAATTGACAATCAATAAATTATCAAAAATTCATATGCTGCAAAAATAATTTTTGGATTAAAGCTTCAATTTCAATCACAAATCTTATTCAATGATTTTGGTATACATCATGCAATGAGAGTGTAATAGAATAACTAGTTCAGAACACCAGCAGACATTTACAAGAAACTATTGCAAAAAAAAAAAAAATGTTAAAGCTAAACTCAAGTATCTTAATTTCATTTATTTTTATAAAGTCTTCAACTGTGCAATTAATACTAAAGCTTTTGAGTTACAATTAATACTCAACTATCTTTCATTATATAAATAAAAACAACACTTGAGACACTTTATACATTATTATTATTATATGCTAACTACTGTTTTGAGGTAGAATGTAAATATTTAACAAAAATTTGACTTCAAAATATCAAATGTGACAAGATAGAGATTGTGATATTCTAACACTTTTCAATTCAAAAGATGGTCTAATTGACGTCAAAATTTTTAAGTACAAATATTGTGGCATAAAGATTAATGTCTTTGATTTAAATTAATGTTCATGTATATGCATTTTGTATTGTATATATAGATAAAAGCATGTACAAATGCTTTTTTTTTTTTTTTGTGATAACTTGCATCCTTTTAATTTTGTGTTTTTCAAACTTTGTCTATACAAATCAAACTTAATGAAATATATGTTCATAATTTTTTATTGTTTATTTATCATTTGAGACATAAAAAATATTTTTTTTTCTTTTATTATAATAAAATATAAACTAATTTATACAAAACTAGTGGTTACTAATACATATTGAGTTAAATGAAAAGTGAAAATTGCGAGTATAATATATAAATAATGATAATTTAAATTAAAAAAATAATGATAATGAAAGTAAAAAAAATATTTGTTCTTTTCAACTATTTGATTGTGCAAATAGATTTTAGAAATATGTTAATTTTAGAAAGCTTATAGAATACGAAGGGGGAAAACTAATAAAAGCAAAAGGATAGGGAAAAAAATTAAAAAGTCCAACTTGTTTTTTTTTTTTTTTGATGAAAAAAACCTCACCGGGATAGGGGGATAGGGCTATTGCCACACACCGCCACACACTAGGATCATCGGAATGTTTAGATCAAATACCAATCGCAGGTCAGCCAGCGGATCCAGAGGGGACTGGAGCCCGACAAACAGAGCGCGGAATCCGTTGGTTGCAACCAGATTAAGCCAGACTAAAGAGCCTGACAGAAACTAGCGATCTGCGAGCCTCGAACCCACGCCCTGCCGTGTGAGGACAGAGACCCTGGATCTTAGCCGCTAGAGCCCGACCACTGGGCTACCAAACGATTGGTAAAAAGTCCAACTTGTTATTTATAAAAGTAGTGCAATTTCATTAGGCATCAAGTACATCTTTTGCATTTAGAGAATAAATCCAAGATGGGACCTCTAGTAAACCAAGTAACAAACTCTTTCCGATAAATTGCAGACTGTATAAAGTATGAGCATATGGTACTTTTAAAATTGCTTAATCTATTAAATAAATTAAAATATTTTTAGAAGTATTTAATAATTTTTAGGAAAAGTATTTTTACAAATTTGAAAAGTATTATTTCTATTTTTAAAATAAATAAGTAATATTTACAAGTAATTTAAAATACATACTTTTATTTTAAAATTATTACTATAGTGTGAATTAAAATTATTTATAACATTGTTTTTCTAAACACCTAAAACCTAAAGGCTTATTCTAAAATCACTTTAAATTAAATTATTTTATTTTAAATGACTTTTTTGAAACTAATTTTAAAAAATGCATGGATTCTTAATTGGCCCGATAAGGGCAGTGTAGGCACTAGAGTGAGAATGAGAATGCTTCACCTGCGAACATTCCTATCACACTGATAATGTGCCCTTCAACCACTACAACAGAAAAAAGACTGATAACTAATTAGTTGCAAAGCATGTAAATAATGCGACTCCACAATATTAACAATAGTGCCACAGCAGTCATACATGTGCATTTACAATTTACACCCTTCTTTCTTTTATTTCATTTTTTTTTAAAATAAAATAATTATAATTATTATAGTACAAAAACATTAAAACCTTCTTATAAAAAGTTCAAATTCAAGTTAAAGGTTTAATTTCATTGTGTGTGAATGTGTAATTTTTTTTTTTAAATTGAACATTTTCTACTAAATCGTTCCATATTAATATATAAAATAAAAGTTTCTTCCATATAATTTTTTGATTTTAATTTTTATCACACACAAAGGACATGTCCAAAAATAATAAATAAATTCAAACACATAAAAAAATCAGAAAATTTTATCTTTATCAAAACTCCTCTCTCTCCTCTTAATTTTGCAGCTAACTCACTCAAACGGAGAGAGCTAAAAATAATAAATAAATAAAATTGACGCACATAAAAATTCCTGAAATTTATCTTTACGCAAACACGCCTCTCTCCTCTCAATTTTACAGCTAACTCAATTTCTAGAATTTGGATGAAATACTAGTAGTAGAAACAAACATTTGATAACCAAATATTATAGATATTAAATTATTATATACATGACATAATAGTTATTAATTAAATTTAAAATTTAAAATTTAAGATAATATAATAATTATTAATAATAATAGATCAATTAATTTGTGATATTTGAATTGTTATGAATTATAATGAAAACATTTTTACCCAAACACCTCTCTCTCATCTCAATTTTACAGCTAACTCAATTTGTAGAATTTGGATGAAGCAATAGTAGTAGAAAAACATTTGATTGATTCAACCATAATCAGAGGTCCGAATATATATACAGCCAAATAATAGTATTATATGTATAAGTGTTAATTATTTATTATGTGTAACATTAAAATATAAGATTATAAATCAATTATCAAACTATTTACTAATAAAAACTTAATTAAATTATGACTAAATTATAATAAAAATAATTTTCATATCAAATGGTACTTGGATTCTTTTCTTGGAAGTTGTTAACTTTAACTTCGTAGTTTTCATTCTCGACAACATATGCTAGTTAATTGAAAGATTTTTGGAATAAAATAGTTGATTCTGCACTTAAGTTTGAGAGCGAGTTAGAAAATGGCGGAGAAAGAAAAGTGTAAAAGGCACAATTTATCTGCAGCAAGAATAATAATAAAAAAAATAATAGAAAAAATGTTAATATTAATTAAATTTACACCCATATTTTTTATATTATATCATATGTTAAAATTATTTTAAAAATATTTTTTACATAAAATTGATACTTTAACATAACATAAAAAATTTAAATGTCAAAATATTTATAAATTTATATTTCCTTCACATTATATCATAAAAACAATCGCTAATTATTACTAGAAAAATAAAATCACTGACTATCAATGATATAATTGTTCATTAAAAGAAAAATGATGCTTTATGAAACAATAAAAGGGTGTACTGTAAGTTAAAATGTCCCCCCAGATTAACAACATATATTTTGTTTGATGAAATGTTTTCTCTGTGAAAAGAAAATAATATAGGTTTATGTTGATTTTTTTTTAACTTTAATGATCGATTGTATCTTTTTTTTTTTTTTTTTAGACTTAGAAAACAAAAAATACATTATGAGGAGGACCTCATATCACCACAGAGTATAGTGATCTTTGGTCTTTCGATACTTAAATAAGTTCGGGTAAGTAGCGCAGAAGGAGACTAGTGTCTCTCATTGTAATTATAGAGAGAATTTAGGAAAGAATGTGTCTATGGTGTTTTAATCCGAAACGAATCTTAGATATCAAATTTTAGATCTCTTAGGTGAAGTGTCAAGTGTGTAGGGTGAGTATATATATATATATATAGAATTTACCTGTTGATGAGCCTTACCTATTGTAATAAATTTATTTTATTTGTCAAAATTATCTCTCCATAATTATTTTTTTATTGGATAATGAGGAGATGAATATCGATTAGTTATCTTGTGAGATACTTTTTTGATTGGTTATGCCAAATTAGGCTAGTATATGAGTTATACATGCTGACTATAACCTCTTTTATTGTGCCATTTTGCATAAGTTAATTTACATCTTGATGAATACTTGAAAAATACTATATTCTGTGATTTATTATGCTTAATTGTGACAAATAAATTTGATTATAACACTTTTATTTAATTATTTGCATAAATTTATTATTTCAAATCTAAAGATATATTTTAATATATTTTAGCTTCAAAAGATATGTAAGCTAGGAGTAAAAAAGACTAAGACAAGTAAGCCTTATATCAGAAACCAACCAATTTCTAAAAGTTACGTACGTAGATAAAAAAATCAACTTGTGAGCTAGCAGAGATTTTTTTGTACCGTAGCGCACTGCTCTCGAATTTTTATATGTGACAATTTTGAGGCTTATGTCACGAAGAGCTTGTATTTTTGAAAACTCCTAATTCTGTACAATCTTTATTTTTATAAAAATTCCTTACGTTTTCAACAATACATTTTTTAGCCTACTTTTACACAAAATTTTAAGAATTATTGAAGTTTTTTCACATCCAATAAAGTAAAGGAAGTAAATCTCTTAAGACATAATAGAAAGTAGAGCTACAAACTTTTGGTGAAGGAAACATCATATAATCTAATTTGAGGGCATTTAGACCTTCTAGATTCTCGGCGAAATTAGATTGTTCTTATTATTTTTCTCTCCTTGTTATACATGTTAAGATTATATTTGTCTATAAATTTTAATCTAAGCATGAGTGACTAATTTTATTATGGATGTTTTACTTTTGTTGTCATGTTTGCTTAGACATATTTTGGTGAATGACTTAATTACAAGATTAAATAAAGATTTTTTTTTATTAAGAGTGTATTTAAATATCTATTTCTTGAATTTTTATGGACTAATTTGATATTTATAAATAAATTAAAAAATTTGGAAACTAGTTTTAGGAAAATTACATTGACTATATTTTGATAAAGTTAATCAATACCTTAAATTAATGATCTAGTCATGACATTGATTTATTTAGCATAATTTTTCTCGTACATAATTTAATTGTTACTGATATACCCGATCTGCAGAATATTTGCTAGTAAATCACTAAAGAAAATTGCCAAATTCATAAGAATTTTTGTAAGTAAAAGAAAAGCCAAGAATCTTGATTTAAATTATCATTTATGTTAATTTATAATAATATTTTAATGCAAGTATGATCAATTAAAAGTTCATATATCATTCATTAATTATTAAAAACTTATTTAAATTAGTTTAAAGTATAAACATAGTTTTGTGAATTGTTCATTTGTTATATTTGTTCTCGTTCTTGCATTTAATTTAATTTTACAGTTTTTATGTAGTTTTAAAATTTTTAATAAGTTAGTAAGATTATTTAAGATCATTGTAATTTTTTAAGATCGACTTTGAAGCTTTACTTATCGCTTGCTATAAGTGATTTGTATAATTGTGAGTACTATAATTTATACATTAATGTTTGCTATCAGGAGGTTGACTATCAGAGCATTGACATATGGGTGAAGTAGTCTCCGAGCTTCCTTTTCTAAGAAGGTAATGTCTGATCCCGTCAGGCTCAGGTCCTTGTTCATACCGTGGGGGAAGGCAATCTAGTACCTCTTTGCTTGCATCCTTGATGTGTGCCTTACATGCATTGTTGGAGTCTCCCAAGGTTGCCCCAGATGACACAAACTTCTCGAATTTCTTGCTTAGGAGCATGCTCCCTTTCTCTTAGAAGTGAGGCTTGCCTTTGTTGTCTCTTGTCATCTTGCACAAATTCTCTAAGTTGATCTCTCCTGATAAGGTGTTCGATCTCATCCTTTAAATCCTGACACTTCTAAGTTGAGTGTGTTGAGTCCCAATGGAACCTGCTTTCTTATTTCCACCGGTGTTCTTATGTTTTCTTGGCCAACGTATGATTTAGTGGTGCTCAAGTTACATCAAAATTGCCTCATTGGGCGCAGTCAATGGGGTGTAACTTTGGAAATCTAGCCCAATGGATTGGAGTTCTAATCCCTTCCCTTTTTCGTCTTTGCAGTCTGTCCTAGAACTTTTGTTTTTTTGACTATTTTGATTCATTCCTACTCCTGCGTTTCTGTTCTAGGCTTTCTTTGATTACGAGATCATTGTTCATCCTATTATTGGCCATTTCTTCAACATTGAGATAAATGTTGACTAATTAAATGGGTGGCCTCTACATAGGTAGTTAGGAAGTCTTTTGCCATGTCTTTCTAAAGGGGTCCTTAGTAGAGAGCTTGGTGCAAGGCGCTCATAGCCATCGAGTTAGAATAGTTTACTTGGATTCTTTCAAGTTTAAATCCATCAAAAAAGTCTTTCAAAGACTCATCTTTTCCTTGGTGCAAAGTCATCAGATGTGCTTTGGTCTTCAGCCTTCTTCTTTTAGCCAAAAAGTGGGAGAGGAATTGTTGTTCAAACTCAAAAAATGAGCCTTTTGTGTTAGGCTTAAGGGTGCAGTAGCAAGTTTGGGCTTTGTCTTTAAAAGTAAGTTGAAATGCTGAACACCTAATAGCATCGTTATAGGAATATAAGTCTATCCAACTTTTGAAGTCCTCAATATGCTTTCATGGATCTTTTGTACCGCCATATGAGCCAATGTTAAGCATCTTGAATTTATCTTAGAATTAGATGGCCATTACCTCAAGCTTGAGTATGGACTTAGTAAAGGCCACCAAGTCTGAGAGTTTACCTCTATTCAATCTTTGTTGTACTTCTTGCAATTGGTCAATAGTGGGGCGGAGGACCGTTTATATGTTCTCACTCTAGTTATTTTTGAGACAATCGGCGGTCGAGGAGGCTTCGTGATTTAGATGATTGGCTTGGATATAATGAGTCTATCTAAGGGCTTGAGGCACTCACATAAGTTAGTTTGTATGGGTCCTAGATGGTCCAATACAAGTCAATGGAGGGACGGGGGTTGAGTGTCTCTGGATGGTACGGGCAAATTTTGTCTAATTGAACCGCAAACTTAGGTTTTGTCAAGGTGGGTCGTTCCTTTGATCTAAAGATGTCTGGATGTAGCTTCAATCGTGTGCATTCTAGGCGTTGGAAGATGTTGCAGGGATGTCCTTAAACTCTAGGGCTTGCGATCTTGGCAAGTGTTTTAGGATGGTTTAGAGTGCATGCTCTATTGTGTTTAGGCTGGCCCCCAGTCGTGTTCTTTGTAGGAGTGACAATCGTGTCGTGTTAGTCGTGTCATGTTCATTTCGTGTTATTCGTGTCTATATCGTGTTATTTGTGTCAATTTTTTGTGCTACTCGACTTTTTTTTTCGTGTGGTCTATTTATAATAGTAAGAAATAACAAAACCTTTAAGAACATGAAAAAATTATCAATCAATTCTTACTAAAAAAATTATTTATGTCGTATCATGTCAGAAATTGCAACTGCTAGTTCTTTGTCTACGAACCCATTGTGGGCATCCTAGTATAGGGTAGGAAACTAGAGTAGGGGGTTTTTCAACTCGTTGGACATTGGCCAAACTTCCTAATCCTTGGTTGAATTTTGGCTATCAAAGCTTGGAGGCTGATCCATTGTTCTCGAAAGGATGGAAGTTTAGCCTCTTAAAGATCTTGCAATTTTTAAAACCTAACCTCTTGGAGATCATGTAGTTTGAAAAGATAGGAGATCAACCTCTTAGAAATCGTGTGGAGCGATAACTTTTCCAAGAGAAGTTTTTCAAACTATGAAGTCTTTTGCGTCAATGGCCTTTGAGTTTGGAAGCCAAGGATACCATAGATGCTTTAGACCAATTTATGAGCCTACTAGCTAAGCACAATCGTTTCCCATAAACGGCGCTAGATGTTGATGCTAATTTTTGTCAACATCGATGATTGGTTACACATTTCTTTCCCGTGGACTTGAGAACAAAACACCCATTAGGACCTCGAACAACCAAAAGTATGGTGGCCTTTGACCTTCTAATATTTAAGTAAGCTTTGGTATGTGGCAAAGAAAGAGGATACTAGTGTCTCTCCTTATGATTAAAGAGAGAATTTAGGAAAAATTATGTCAGTGGTGTTTAAGAGCATATCATATCTTAGATATCAAATTTTAGATCTCTCGTGTGAAGTGTGCAAGTGAGTAAATTTAAGAAGAGAATCTACATGTCAATGAAACTTATTCGTTGTAATAGACTTATCTTACTTGTTAGAGTTGTCTCTCCGTAATTATCTCTTTATTAGTTAATTGAAAAATGATTATCAATTAGTTATCATGTCTGATACTTATTGGATTGATTATGCTCATTCGTTGATTTAGCTCCTATTGAGTTGGTCTATAAGTCATACATACTAACTAGGACATCTCATATTGTGCGATTTAAACTTAAATTTTCATCAATATTAATTATATTGTGACACGTGGTTAAAATTTTTTGAAAAATGAATAACCTTTTTTCATTTCCAAAATTATTTATTAGTATTTCATATATCATAATTAATATGAATGTAAATTTATGTGTTATTAGCACTCATCTTTGAGTTATTATTCATTACTCATAGAGTATATTCTCTATTGATCTAATTGACCATTCTCTTGATCAAGCATTGTGTAGTTATATTTTTCAAAAAAAAAAAAAAAATTGCACTGATATTTTATTTTATTGGCTTGGAGTATCAGATCATAACTTCCTACATGAGAATGAATAATTTCTCATCTTTAGTCTATTTATATATAGAAGGTATGTCATGGTCACATAAATTTACAGCATTTTTTTACTCTCGTTAATTATATCATGACACGTGATAAATTATCTAAAAAATTGAATATTTTTCTATTTTTTAAAATAATTTTATCATGTCACAATATAATTAATTTATTATAAAAATAAAAATAAATTTATATGTCTTAATATATTTTTATATAGAGATGTGGTGTCATAAATATACCCCAAATGTTTTAAAATATAATTATTTATAAAAATATAGTGAATATTTTACAATATTTATTATAAAAAATATAATTATAAATTTATTCATAAAAAATAATATTTTTACCTAGGTGATTTATAATTACTCTTAAATTTAAGTTATAAAAATAATTTTCCTGCTAAATTACTCCAAGGTAAATAAGACAGTAGGGAAGGTGTCACCTCATGGCACAACAAAAAGTCTCCACTCAACAAAAACATTTGCAGCCGCCCACTGTCAACACACCTAACGCTTTCTTTAATTGATTTATATTTTTAACTTTATCCATTTTATTGGTTAGCATTTGACGGTTGCTTTTATAATTTTTTGGCTCCTTTATTTGCTACGCGAAACGTGGCTAAACTCAAATTGCCCTCCTTTTTCTCTCTCCTTGTATAGTTGCGAAGCCGGCTCCACATATCTACAGTATTTTGTATTCCACGCCGAAGCGTCGGCGCGACCGCCTGTCACTTTTCAAGACGTAACCCCATGTCTCAACTTCTCTACCCCATAACATCCCAAATTCTAAAATAAAAATTTGGCTAAATGCCAACTGTTGTGAATTCCCAATAGCTTCGACAATTCTAGACTCAACTTTCTTATATCGACTAAGATAGAACAAACTACATTAATAATATTAGTATATATTTTCAAATTCTACACGTCAATTGTTTTATGAATTTTTTTTTTTTTTTACGATTAAGTTTATATATTCTTCAATTTTAACAAATTTAATCACAAAATTAAAATACTTTCAAAATTAAAAATCATTCAAAATTGACCACGTTGGAGTTTAAGGGCTAAACATTAAAAACATGTTTCATTCATAAAATAAAAATATAATAAGAATATAAATAAAAATAAAAATTATATTATTATTGTTATTATTATAATATTTATTTAAGTATTATAATTAAAATAAATGATAATATAAAAATAAAATTCATAAAATTATAAATAAAATAAAATTAAAAAATACGTTTTATTTATCTATAAATGAAATAAAATAAAAAAAAATAATGCATTATAACATATTTCTAAGAAGTATGAAAAAAATAAGAATTTATGCTACTATTACAATGTCTTTATATTTCATTATATATTAATAATTAAATCAAATATAATAATAATTTAAATTATTAATATTATAATTTTTATTATTATCAATTAAATATGATATTCGTAAATACAACACCACAAAATAAAACAAGGAGAATACTAAAAACAATATTTAATATACTTATTTACTTCTTTAATTAAATTGTGCCATTTACTTTTGAAAATAAATTTTGAATAGTGCTCTTGTTAAAGAGAATTTAATCAACATTGTAAGGTTTATTTTGTATTGACAATTTTCGTGGACAAAATGTTTGATTGTAATCTAGAATAGGAATTCACCGATTAATCAGACGATACATGATGATGGAGTCACCAAGCGTGCAACGCCCATATGACAGGTATAATATTCTATCATGCATACATCTTCACACAATTGAGCACTACACTTAGTATGAATATAATTATTGTTGATAGAATTGTTGAGAAAGTAGAATCCTTGTGTGAATAGAATCGTTGTAAAAGTAGAGTCCTTGTTTGAGTAGAATTGTTGAGAAAGCAGAATCCTAGTATGAGTAGAAGTGTTGAGAAAGTAGAATCCTTGTGTGAATAGAAGTGTTGTGAAAGTAGAGTCCTTGTTTGAGTAGAATTGTTGTGAAAGCAAAATTCTAGTTTGAGTAGAATTCTTGTGAAAGCCAAATCCTGATATGAATAGAATCCTTGTGTGAGTAGAATTCTTGTGAGAACTAAATCCTGATTTGATTAGAGTTTCAGTAAATTGCAAATCCTCTTTCAAGTTAAATTGGACTCTATATAAGTGATGCTTGGTTGTGCATAATTCTCACCACACACAAACTAATATTTTCTACATATGATCTGAGCTTTCAAAAGAAAAACATTCTTCTCTTCATCTATTAATTTTAGGCGTTTTCATCTTTTAATTGTTCAAACATATTGTGTGGTTATGTTTGAATAATTCACGCGCCTAATTGCTTTGCATGTTATTGAGCTTTATATGATTGTTCTAGAGTTTTGCTAGCTGATTTGTTTTAATATCATATTTTGTTGAATTTGCTAGTTAGGATTGTTTATTGCATGAATCCGCTCTAGGACACACTTTGCACTTGTGTTTTTGTGCTAACGTTTCAGGTGACGTGTTCGGTATTTCGTGTGACTCGAAATTACCGAACTTGACGGGTTCGGTTGATCTTGTGTGACTCAAGTAGATCGGAACGTTGGTCCGGATCCAGACATCTAACTATTGGAGGCTGTGAAAGGAGCAAGCGGCTCGTAAGTAAATTACAGAAAGGGGGATCTATCTGCGACGGGTAGTTCTGGACTCTATGGTTGTAATTGAACATTATTTTCATAGTGGATAGTTAGGTGGTCCGGTGGACCGGTGGTTTTCCTCTTAGGTCATTGTTGTGGCCTAGGTTGTTTCCACCTAAAAATATCGTGTGTTGTTTTATTATTCCGCATTTATCTTTACACGCGATTGCATGTCTGGCCGTTGTGATTAGATTATATAATATTTGTTGAAAATTGAAAATAACCTATTCACCCCCCTCTAGGCTTATTAGATCTGTAATTAAAAACTTTTTCAATTGGTATCAGAGCGGGTCACTAGATATACTTAGTGTTTGCCTAGGACCTTATTATGGATCATATGAGAGAGGGTTTTTCTACAACCCGTGCACCTTATTTTGATGGGTCTAACTACCCATATTGGAAAGCTCGTATGAGAGCCTTTTTACGTTCCTTAGATGAAAGTGTTTGGAACTCTGTGCTTTATGGTTGGGAACCACCTACGGTTACCAAGGATAATGTTGTCACACTTAAACCTAGGATTGATTGGACTCCCCAAGATAAAATTGGTAGTGGCTGGAACCAAAAGGGCATTAATGCTATTTTTAGTGCTGTGTCACCGGATGAATTCCGACGTATCTCTAATGTTGAAACTGCTAAGGCTGCTTGGGACACTTTAGAGGTTGCCCATGAGGGCACGTCCCAAGTTAAACGAACAAAACTTCGCATGTTAGCTACTAAGTTTGAAAATCTTAGAATGAAGGAAGATGAAACGTTTTCTGAGTTTTATGCTAATTTATGTGATATTGCTAACTCTTCTTCAAATCTTGGAGATAAAATTGATGAACGCAGGTTGGTTCGAAAAGTCTTATGCTCATTACCAGAACGCTTTGAAGCAAAGGTTACAGCGATAGAGGAAAGCAAAGACATTGACACCATGAAGATTGAAGAACTAGTTGGGTCAATTCAAACATTTGAGATGAACTTTCCAGCACCCAAAAAGAACATTGGAATTGCTCTCAAAACCACCAATGCTGACGATAGTGATGATGATGTAGAAGATGAAGATCTACTCACTCTAGCTAGAAAACTCAAGAAAATGTTCAACAAAAAGGATCTACAGATTAAAGAAAAATTAAGATATCGTAAGGGAAGAGAATTCACGCCAATGAGTTCAGAAGGTAAGAAATCTAAACCCACTGGTCCTAAATGTTTTGAATGCAATGGTTTTGGACACTATGCAGCAGATTGTGCCAACAAGAAGAAGAAAACAGGAAAAGCTTTCAATGCTACCCTTAGTGACACAGAAAGTGATGAAGACCAAGCTAGTGGTTCAGAAAATGTCAACTCTAACTACGTAGCTTTTACATCAACTGTTGGTGGATACTCCAGTGAGTCAGACTTTGACTCAGATGAAGAGGGAAGTAAACGTATCCTTGATAAATTTAATGCAAACAGTTTTGAGGAGTTATTTATTGATTTAATTAAATGCAAGAAAGAAAAAGATAAACTACTCATAACTGTAACAAAGCTGAATGAACAGATCAATTTGCAAGACCTTAATTTATCAGTTTTAGAAAAAGAAAAAGTTGAACTGTCTGAGCATTTTGACAAGTTAAGTTTGAGTCTTGCAGGTATCAAACAGGAAAATTCAAAGCTTGTGCACGAATTGGAGCAATCAAAAGAAACTGTGAAGAGATTAACAATTGGAGCTGAACAACTAGACAAGATGTTGAGCATTGGTAAGTCTTTCGGTGATACACGTGGACTTGGATTCTTAGATGAAAGTTGTACACCTTCCACATCAAAAACTACATTCGTAAGGTCTTCTAACTCTACTTCTACTGCTACAAATTTTGCACAAACACACACTAAAACTGTAGTAGCTAAAATTGTTAAGTTTGTGCCTGTTTGTCATCATTGTGGTAGAAAAGGCCATATTCGACCTAAGTGTAGATTTTTGATGAATGCTTTTCGATTTAATGATCATCTTCATGCTTATAGGTATAGAACTCATAATTATCATCATACCATGCCTATGTTGAATTTGAATAGGAAATATGAGCCTAAGAGTATGCCTTTAAAATCTAATGCAATTAAGTCTCATCCCAAAAACATAAAGAAATCAAAATTCATGAAAATTTGGGTTAGGAAAGATTGCATGTTTCCTATCAATTGATCACTATTGCTAGACCACCTAGGTACTTTTGTTTGAGTGCTTAAATGACCCTAGGTGAGTATTTTTTTTGGTTTATTTCGTTTTTTGTTGTTATTTTTTTTGGATTAAAAAAAAAAAAGGTCTACAAGGTTTTGGATTCAAATGATGCTTATACTTTTACAACCTTATCTTTTGTGGCTTATTTTGATTCTCATTGTATATTCTATGCTAAAATTCAAAATTCTGCACATATTTACTTTGTTACCATATGATGACACTATTGACTGAACTTATGCACACACCCACTGAACACTCATGTATGTCATCTATGAAGTTTATGATTAATTCTGAAAGACTCTAAGACTTGAGCTAATCTTGATTGCGAAATTATATTGAGCTCTATTTCTTATTTTTTAAATATTTCATCTTAGGGAGATAACTAGTATTGAGAGGGCTACCTACTATGATGTGTGAAGCTACCGTAGTGAGCGGAGAGGGCTACCTCATAACTAGTGTGAAAGTCATCGTATTAGATTTATAGCTCGTACATGTTTTTTAAAAAAAAAAATTAATTAAGAAATTCTATTTGGCATGTACAAAAAGAAAGAGCAAAAATGTTTTAAAAAAAAAAAATCTCTTTTTTCATAGACATATTTTATTATGTAAGATTGATGACTCAATTATGATTTAGCATGATAGATGAACTTACTTTCTTTTGAGTCTCTTAAAATTGGTCATAAATGAAATTATTGGAATACAAGTGGAGTTCACATTTGTATACTACCTTAAGTGAATGTCAATATGTCATTATATGTGTTAGTGTGCTTATGTGACCTATTTATTTTGCTAATACAATGAATAATCAAAATTTAAGCAAAAATAATTTTTTCAATTGGTTGTATGCTTATTCGTGTTAAATGAGTTCATTACTTTGTGTGGTAAATAAAAAAAAAAAAAAAATTTCTTTTGAATTTGTTTTTCGTCTAGAGAGTCATAGAACTTAGGGGGAGTCATTGCATACATATTTCATTATTCTTCTTTTGACTTATGCAATTCCTCCTACATGCTTTGGACATATACATGTGTGCTCGTATGCATTTTTAACCCACCTTGTTGAGAGTGACCCTTATCATCTTTAGTGTTTCATGATTTGTCAATTTCGTATGCCAAAAAGGGGGAGAAAGGTTCATGTTGCTATGAGATTAGATTTAGAGGGAGATGTTGCATTTATTAGTTGTGGGGGAGAAAGATTCATGTTGCACATACACTATATTTCATTCGCACCTTTATGTACACTGAACTAATAAGCAATGAGGCTTTCAAGCCAAAATTGTGTGCTATTTGTTTGTCTAATTTCAGTGGACCGAGCGTATCAAGTATCAAGCGAAGATGGTCCACCAGATCATAGACAGTCCACTATGTAATTGATGTAATGATATTTTAACCATGAGCGTTATGTAGTGAGAGAGTGGTTTTGTCACACGAAAATGCCAAAGGGGGAGATTGTAAGGTTTATTTTGTATTGACAATTTTCGTGGACAAAATGTTTGATTGTAATCTAGAATAGGAATTCACCGATTAATCAGACGATACATGATGATGGAGTCACCAAGCGTGCAACGCCCATATGACAGGTATAATATTCTATCATGCATACATCTTCACACAATTGAGCACTACACTTAGTATGAATATAATTATTGTTGATAGAATTGTTGAGAAAGTAGAATCCTTGTGTGAATAGAATCGTTGTAAAAGTAGAGTCCTTGTTTGAGTAGAATTGTTGAGAAAGCAGAATCCTAGTATGAGTAGAAGTGTTGAGAAAGTAGAATCCTTGTGTGAATAGAAGTGTTGTGAAAGTAGAGTCCTTGTTTGAGTAGAATTGTTGTGAAAGCAAAATTCTAGTTTGAGTAGAATTCTTGTGAAAGCCAAATCCTGATATGAATAGAATCCTTGTGTGAGTAGAATTCTTGTGAGAACTAAATCCTGATTTGATTAGAGTTTCAGTAAATTGCAAATCCTCTTTCAAGTTAAATTGGACTCTATATAAGTGATGCTTGGTTGTGCATAATTCTCACCACACACAAACTAATATTTTCTACATATGATCTGAGCTTTCAAAAGAAAAACATTCTTCTCTTCATCTATTAATTTTAGGCGTTTTCATCTTTTAATTGTTCAAACATATTGTGTGGTTATGTTTGAATAATTCACGCGCCTAATTGCTTTGCATGTTATTGAGCTTTATATGATTGTTCTAGAGTTTTGCTAGCTGATTTGTTTTAATATCATATTTTGTTGAATTTGCTAGTTAGGATTGTTTATTGCATGAATCCGCTCTAGGACACACTTTGCACTTGTGTTTTTGTGCTAACGTTTCAGGTGACGTGTTCGGTATTTCGTGTGACTCGAAATTACCGAACTTGACGGGTTCGGTTGATCTTGTGTGACTCAAGTAGATCGGAACGTTGGTCCGGATCCAGACATCTAACTATTGGAGGCTGTGAAAGGAGCAAGCGGCTCGTAAGTAAATTACAGAAAGGGGGATCTATCTGCGACGGGTAGTTCTGGACTCTATGGTTGTAATTGAACATTATTTTCATAGTGGATAGTTAGGTGGTCCGGTGGACCGGTGGTTTTCCTCTTAGGTCATTGTTGTGGCCTAGGTTGTTTCCACCTAAAAATATCGTGTGTTGTTTTATTATTCCGCATTTATCTTTACACGCGATTGCATGTCTGGCCGTTGTGATTAGATTATATAATATTTGTTGAAAATTGAAAATAACCTATTCACCCCCCTCTAGGCTTATTAGATCTGTAATTAAAAACTTTTTCAATTGGTATCAGAGCGGGTCACTAGATATACTTAGTGTTTGCCTAGGACCTTATTATGGATCATATGAGAGAGGGTTTTTCTACAACCCGTGCACCTTATTTTGATGGGTCTAACTACCCATATTGGAAAGCTCGTATGAGAGCCTTTTTACGTTCCTTAGATGAAAGTGTTTGGAACTCTGTGCTTTATGGTTGGGAACCACCTACGGTTACCAAGGATAATGTTGTCACACTTAAACCTAGGATTGATTGGACTCCCCAAGATAAAATTGGTAGTGGCTGGAACCAAAAGGGCATTAATGCTATTTTTAGTGCTGTGTCACCGGATGAATTCCGACGTATCTCTAATGTTGAAACTGCTAAGGCTGCTTGGGACACTTTAGAGGTTGCCCATGAGGGCACGTCCCAAGTTAAACGAACAAAACTTCGCATGTTAGCTACTAAGTTTGAAAATCTTAGAATGAAGGAAGATGAAACGTTTTCTGAGTTTTATGCTAATTTATGTGATATTGCTAACTCTTCTTCAAATCTTGGAGATAAAATTGATGAACGCAGGTTGGTTCGAAAAGTCTTATGCTCATTACCAGAACGCTTTGAAGCAAAGGTTACAGCGATAGAGGAAAGCAAAGACATTGACACCATGAAGATTGAAGAACTAGTTGGGTCAATTCAAACATTTGAGATGAACTTTCCAGCACCCAAAAAGAACATTGGAATTGCTCTCAAAACCACCAATGCTGACGATAGTGATGATGATGTAGAAGATGAAGATCTACTCACTCTAGCTAGAAAACTCAAGAAAATGTTCAACAAAAAGGATCTACAGATTAAAGAAAAATTAAGATATCGTAAGGGAAGAGAATTCACGCCAATGAGTTCAGAAGGTAAGAAATCTAAACCCACTGGTCCTAAATGTTTTGAATGCAATGGTTTTGGACACTATGCAGCAGATTGTGCCAACAAGAAGAAGAAAACAGGAAAAGCTTTCAATGCTACCCTTAGTGACACAGAAAGTGATGAAGACCAAGCTAGTGGTTCAGAAAATGTCAACTCTAACTACGTAGCTTTTACATCAACTGTTGGTGGATACTCCAGTGAGTCAGACTTTGACTCAGATGAAGAGGGAAGTAAACGTATCCTTGATAAATTTAATGCAAACAGTTTTGAGGAGTTATTTATTGATTTAATTAAATGCAAGAAAGAAAAAGATAAACTACTCATAACTGTAACAAAGCTGAATGAACAGATCAATTTGCAAGACCTTAATTTATCAGTTTTAGAAAAAGAAAAAGTTGAACTGTCTGAGCATTTTGACAAGTTAAGTTTGAGTCTTGCAGGTATCAAACAGGAAAATTCAAAGCTTGTGCACGAATTGGAGCAATCAAAAGAAACTGTGAAGAGATTAACAATTGGAGCTGAACAACTAGACAAGATGTTGAGCATTGGTAAGTCTTTCGGTGATACACGTGGACTTGGATTCTTAGATGAAAGTTGTACACCTTCCACATCAAAAACTACATTCGTAAGGTCTTCTAACTCTACTTCTACTGCTACAAATTTTGCACAAACACACACTAAAACTGTAGTAGCTAAAATTGTTAAGTTTGTGCCTGTTTGTCATCATTGTGGTAGAAAAGGCCATATTCGACCTAAGTGTAGATTTTTGATGAATGCTTTTCGATTTAATGATCATCTTCATGCTTATAGGTATAGAACTCATAATTATCATCATACCATGCCTATGTTGAATTTGAATAGGAAATATGAGCCTAAGAGTATGCCTTTAAAATCTAATGCAATTAAGTCTCATCCCAAAAACATAAAGAAATCAAAATTCATGAAAATTTGGGTTAGGAAAGATTGCATGTTTCCTATCAATTGATCACTATTGCTAGACCACCTAGGTACTTTTGTTTGAGTGCTTAAATGACCCTAGGTGAGTATTTTTTTTGGTTTATTTCGTTTTTTGTTGTTATTTTTTTTGGATTAAAAAAAAAAAAGGTCTACAAGGTTTTGGATTCAAATGATGCTTATACTTTTACAACCTTATCTTTTGTGGCTTATTTTGATTCTCATTGTATATTCTATGCTAAAATTCAAAATTCTGCACATATTTACTTTGTTACCATATGATGACACTATTGACTGAACTTATGCACACACCCACTGAACACTCATGTATGTCATCTATGAAGTTTATGATTAATTCTGAAAGACTCTAAGACTTGAGCTAATCTTGATTGCGAAATTATATTGAGCTCTATTTCTTATTTTTTAAATATTTCATCTTAGGGAGATAACTAGTATTGAGAGGGCTACCTACTATGATGTGTGAAGCTACCGTAGTGAGCGGAGAGGGCTACCTCATAACTAGTGTGAAAGTCATCGTATTAGATTTATAGCTCGTACATGTTTTTTAAAAAAAAAAATTAATTAAGAAATTCTATTTGGCATGTACAAAAAGAAAGAGCAAAAATGTTTTAAAAAAAAAAAATCTCTTTTTTCATAGACATATTTTATTATGTAAGATTGATGACTCAATTATGATTTAGCATGATAGATGAACTTACTTTCTTTTGAGTCTCTTAAAATTGGTCATAAATGAAATTATTGGAATACAAGTGGAGTTCACATTTGTATACTACCTTAAGTGAATGTCAATATGTCATTATATGTGTTAGTGTGCTTATGTGACCTATTTATTTTGCTAATACAATGAATAATCAAAATTTAAGCAAAAATAATTTTTTCAATTGGTTGTATGCTTATTCGTGTTAAATGAGTTCATTACTTTGTGTGGTAAATAAAAAAAAAAAAAAAATTTCTTTTGAATTTGTTTTTCGTCTAGAGAGTCATAGAACTTAGGGGGAGTCATTGCATACATATTTCATTATTCTTCTTTTGACTTATGCAATTCCTCCTACATGCTTTGGACATATACATGTGTGCTCGTATGCATTTTTAACCCACCTTGTTGAGAGTGACCCTTATCATCTTTAGTGTTTCATGATTTGTCAATTTCGTATGCCAAAAAGGGGGAGAAAGGTTCATGTTGCTATGAGATTAGATTTAGAGGGAGATGTTGCATTTATTAGTTGTGGGGGAGAAAGATTCATGTTGCACATACACTATATTTCATTCGCACCTTTATGTACACTGAACTAATAAGCAATGAGGCTTTCAAGCCAAAATTGTGTGCTATTTGTTTGTCTAATTTCAGTGGACCGAGCGTATCAAGTATCAAGCGAAGATGGTCCACCAGATCATAGACAGTCCACTATGTAATTGATGTAATGATATTTTAACCATGAGCGTTATGTAGTGAGAGAGTGGTTTTGTCACACGAAAATGCCAAAGGGGGAGATTGTAAGGTTTATTTTGTATTGACAATTTTCGTGGACAAAATGTTTGATTGTAATCTAGAATAGGAATTCACCGATTAATCAGACGATACATGATGATGGAGTCACCAAGCGTGCAACGCCCATATGACAGGTATAATATTCTATCATGCATACATCTTCACACAATTGAGCACTACACTTAGTATGAATATAATTATTGTTGATAGAATTGTTGAGAAAGTAGAATCCTTGTGTGAATAGAATCGTTGTAAAAGTAGAGTCCTTGTTTGAGTAGAATTGTTGAGAAAGCAGAATCCTAGTATGAGTAGAAGTGTTGAGAAAGTAGAATCCTTGTGTGAATAGAAGTGTTGTGAAAGTAGAGTCCTTGTTTGAGTAGAATTGTTGTGAAAGCAAAATTCTAGTTTGAGTAGAATTCTTGTGAAAGCCAAATCCTGATATGAATAGAATCCTTGTGTGAGTAGAATTCTTGTGAGAACTAAATCCTGATTTGATTAGAGTTTCAGTAAATTGCAAATCCTCTTTCAAGTTAAATTGGACTCTATATAAGTGATGCTTGGTTGTGCATAATTCTCACCACACACAAACTAATATTTTCTACATATGATCTGAGCTTTCAAAAGAAAAACATTCTTCTCTTCATCTATTAATTTTAGGCGTTTTCATCTTTTAATTGTTCAAACATATTGTGTGGTTATGTTTGAATAATTCACGCGCCTAATTGCTTTGCATGTTATTGAGCTTTATATGATTGTTCTAGAGTTTTGCTAGCTGATTTGTTTTAATATCATATTTTGTTGAATTTGCTAGTTAGGATTGTTTATTGCATGAATCCGCTCTAGGACACACTTTGCACTTGTGTTTTTGTGCTAACGTTTCAGGTGACGTGTTCGGTATTTCGTGTGACTCGAAATTACCGAACTTGACGGGTTCGGTTGATCTTGTGTGACTCAAGTAGATCGGAACGTTGGTCCGGATCCAGACATCTAACTATTGGAGGCTGTGAAAGGAGCAAGCGGCTCGTAAGTAAATTACAGAAAGGGGGATCTATCTGCGACGGGTAGTTCTGGACTCTATGGTTGTAATTGAACATTATTTTCATAGTGGATAGTTAGGTGGTCCGGTGGACCGGTGGTTTTCCTCTTAGGTCATTGTTGTGGCCTAGGTTGTTTCCACCTAAAAATATCGTGTGTTGTTTTATTATTCCGCATTTATCTTTACACGCGATTGCATGTCTGGCCGTTGTGATTAGATTATATAATATTTGTTGAAAATTGAAAATAACCTATTCACCCCCCTCTAGGCTTATTAGATCTGTAATTAAAAACTTTTTCAAACATTTTTGGAAAGTTTTATTTTCACAAAATATATTTTCCTTAACATTAGTTGGGAAATGGGAATAGATATGCCTAGACTTTTCTTTAAATGTTAAATACGTCTTTTAGATGTTTATTGAAACACTTGAATTAAAGACCTAACAAGTGTATTCAATTTTTCAATAAAATAATTTTTAAAACAAAAATTTATCATATATATTAATCATGTGTTATAATATAATTACTCTTATTGCATTAAAATGTAAATTTGCTTTTAAATTAATAATACTTTTAAAATTTTTTAAAAATAAAAGTATCACTCTATTTTAAATTAAAAAATATATAAATTTGTGTTAAAAGTAATGCTTTTATTATTATAAATTTTAAGAATATTAAATTTATAGTTTTTTTCAAAATAATATTTTATAAGAAAGAATAAAGTCATAAAAGTCCCTTAAATTATGTTATTTGATTTTTTAATTTAAAAAAAATGAAACAATTAAAAAAAATACATAATTTTAATAAATTTTTAAAGATAATATTATTAATAAATAATATTTTAATATAAAAATATTAAAATAATATAATTTATTTTTAATTAATTTTTTAAAAAATAATATTTTAATTAAAAAAATAATTATAATAATATATATTATTTTTAATTGATTATTTTTTAAAATAAATAATTAAATAAAATTATTTATAATTTAAAAAATTAAATAATATAAATAATTTAATTTGAGATATTTCAGAACACTTCTATCTGTATACAATTTTAATAATTAATGTGATCGGACAGCCATAGTCATATGGCCTTACTCGAATCTCGAGAACTACTCAGTCAACATTGTAATTGCTTTTCGGTCTGAAAATCTCGCAAAAACCGTCCTTGATAAACCAACGCGCTTCGCAAAACCATTTTCAATCATCAGTGGCGAGAGGGGTCCTACAATAATGTATATTGGCGTTTGTCTCTATGTAGGCAACAAACAAATCTTTTTTGAGTTTTAACCATCACCTTATCTCTTAGCCGCACATAAAAAACTCTCGCTTCGTTTAATCTCCACTAAATTTTTTTTTTTTTTTTTTAAGAAGAAAGAAACATTCTCTAACACAAATTTAAAAAAATAACAATAATAATATTTTTAAAATTTTTATTTTTTAATAATAAAAATAATATATATTATATTAATAATATTTTTTTAAACACTATTTAATTTAAATTACAACACATTTAAATTTATTAAATTTTGTTAAATGTTATTCAATTAAACATTTTATTAAAATATTATTTTTATTATTATAAATTTTAATAATATTATATTTTATAATTTTAAAAAAACCGTTAAAAATATATTAAAGGGTACACGATAAATATTACATTTTATTTATATAAATTAAAATTATGTTCAAATAAAAATCATTTAAAAATTTATTAATAATAGTATTCTTGATTCACAAATCATTGTCGAAATTACGGAGCTTGTATTCAAAATTATAAAAAATTAAAAATTAAATGACACATAGTGAGGTCATCTCATACTACCTTATTTTTTCCTCCTTTTCTTTTGAAGTAGTGTACGTTTTTTTTTTTTTTTTTTTTAATGTTTCCCATTTCACATTTTGAGTTGGACTTCGTTTTCCCTTTTAACAACCCGACAAATTAATACAGCTCATATTGATAAATAAAATGGGGAAGCCGCCTAAAGATTCGACACGTACCAAAAATTTTCATGAAAGAAAGGGAGCCACACGGCTTTGGTTCGGTCCGATTAAGCCGCAAAGTAGTACAGAATAACTCGTGTGGTGTCCGTACTGATATGGATCCCACGTGTACTTCTCTCTATTCTATTTCTCAGATTCCGGCGTACCCTCGCCGATTATATTCGTCTTTATAGTCTTCAAAATGACTGATTACATTAGATATAATAATACTTGAACTGGAAATATGAAGAGACGTACTATTGAATAGAAAATAAAATAAGAAAACAAAATGTAAAGAGCATATCGGAAATTTCACTGACGGAAAAAGAGCTGAAATGATATAATAAAATTACTGAACAAAAATGGAATTTATAAAGCAGCTAATTTAGAACAACAGCACGAAACTCATTGCTTCTCTGTTGCAAAAAAAAAAAAAATCAGATCGTGCATATTCATACATGCAGCGCTTTTTACGTCGTCTTCATTTTTTTTTTCTCACTTTTTTTCTTTCGATTTTCTAAAACTTCAGAAAGGAAAAAAACCGAAACATAAACTAATTATCTCCGGCGATCAAATATTAGAAATATATATATATATTAGGCGATCTCTGAAGGGGGAAGGTTAAGATCGAGATCGAGAACTCGACGAGGGAGATCGTTATGATTCAGATCAACGACGATGGAGGACGAATCCGAATCACTCTGGGTCCCACCGCCAAAACCAGACTTCGGGAAATCGCAAACCGCTTGGTGTTCAAACATGAGCTGTTGATTCTGACGACTCTTTTTCATTCCTGCTCGAAGACCCGCCTCAAAGTACAACATCGGGTTCACCGTCGGCACACCATAGACAGCCCCAACGGACGTAACCTGCTGAAAGGGGTATCTAACGGCAGAGGAAGAAAATCCATGACCCAGATTGAGATCCAAAGGAGAGGATTCAACCATCAGAGCAGGCTCGCGACTCGACGATTCAACAGTACTACTCTGGCTAGGGCTACGGTTATTAATATTATTCTTACAGTTGTTAACATTAACAACGTTAATATTATTCATATTCATATTCAAAATTTCAGAAGGAAGAGGAAAGTTGGTCTTAGCCTTGGCGCCACGAAACTCTCGGGCAGCGTTGTCATAGGCTCGAGCAGCTTCCTCGGCGGTGTCGAAGGTACCGAGCCAAACGCGGCTCTTCTTGCCGGGATCTCTAATCTCGGCGGCATATCTACCCCATGGTCTCTTTCTCACACCTCTATAATGGACCTCCTTTACGTTGCCGTTATCTTTAACGGCAAGAGCCGTTTTATCTCTGGGAGCCATCTTATACAATAATATCGATTTTAGAATATTAAAAAAAAAAAAAAAAAAAAGAACCAAGTAAGAAATTGAAAGGATTGGGTGTTGTGTTAAAGTGAGAAACGAAATGGGAAGAGAGAGAATGATAGGTTCTCAATAAGGGAGCGGGAGTGGGAAGTTGGTTTTATAGAGAGAGATTGGGCGAGGAATTGAAGGGTTGAAGAGAGAGAAATGGGGTACAGTCAATGAATGATTTGACTGAGGGTTTGGATTGGAGGGCGGCTGGCTGAGAATGGGAGAGTGTGCGGGTTGTTCCCGAATTACGTGGCATGTGGGCTGTCAAGATAGCAAAACATCTTTATAATAATTTGCATCTAACGGCTGCTATTACACTGTTGATTGCGTCTGTCATACAATTTACCTCCAATTCTTCACGCTCTTTCTTTGCGCTTTTTATCATTCTCTTTGCTTTTTCGTAAATAAAATTACATTAATTAAATTAAAAATATTTTTTTAACGTAAATATATTAATTTAAATAATATAATTCAATTAATTATATATTAATTTAAATAATATAATTCAATTAATTATATATTAATAAAAAATTTAAAATTATTTTATCATTCTATTTCCTTAATTTTATATTTAATTAATAATTAATATATTATTAACATATTATATGTATATATTAATGCTCTATTAAATATTATATGTGTGATTCATGGAAGTAATAATACTCACATATTTCTTATTACAGGTTACAAATCAATTAAAATTTGTAAATTTAACCTAAAAATTTTCTTAAACACATAAAAAAAAATTAAGATTAATTTTATCTGTTACTCATTTGTATTTTATAAGTTTCTCATACTCGACTAATATATCTGTTGGTCTTTATAAATACTGAAAGATTAATTGCAAATTGTATTTCAATAAATGAATTAAAAAAAAATAGCAAATTGTAGTCTGACTATGTTTAATAAGAAAGATCTAAATTGACAATAAAAATTAAATTTTATAAGTTTAAATATTTCATAAGTCATTTTAAATAATCTATATAAAATAAAAATCAACCTAAAAAATATGAATATGCATTTTTATTAAAACAGCTAAAAAAATATAACAAAACAAATTTCCCCTACACATAGTAGCTCATCAGCTACTTAATTTTATTAAATAAAATAAAAATAAGTACATATTAATTTAAATTAATAGGATATTTAAAAAAAAAAAAAAAAAGAAGCATCCTAAATACTTCATAGACATGTTACAATCATAATGTTACTCAGTATACCATTTTTTTTTTGTCAGCTCAAGTGACGTTTTTAAGTATTGGTTCATATGGTTCATAATTGTCTTGATTCCCCACGAGACTTATTCAATTGAAATAATTTAATATATATATATATACACGTATGTATAATTTTTTATTTATAAAAATATTTATTATTTTATATATTTATTTATTTATTTTATTTTAATACGAAAATATCTTTTATCACCCAAAAAATGTCAATTTTTACTATCATCTTCCAACCATGATTGTTTTATTCCCTTGTCGACTACCAACTTTTACTATTTATTATAAAATAATTAAAAATTATATTTTTTTATTAAATTTTTAGTTAAGCCACCACTAACTTATTTAAAGTATTGAAAGTTATTTGAATGAAAACTTTCTCAAAAATTTAAGTTATTAGAATGAAAGTTAATAATTATTTTGTATATCAATCACTCACTTACAAGTGTTAGACTCTATGCATTATGTAAATCAAATATTTATAATTTAATAATTAGAGTTACTGGATCTTAAACATATGATTTTTAGCTTTGATACTACTTTAAAAGTTGTTAGAATACAAATTTTTCTAAAAGTTTAAGCTACTAAGTGAGGACTAATAATTATTATACATCTATCATGAAATACTTATATTCATCACTTACCACCACTATTATCAGCTTATTCTCTCTTATCTCACTAACATTTTTATCTTTTTCGGCCACTTTATGATAGAATAAGCTAATAGTAGTTGAGATTATTAGCAGAGATAATACTTCAAATGAGTTAGTTATTATTTAATTTTAGTTTCAATAAAAGGGTAATTGATGGGTGAAATAATAAGACATTATTAGCAGGACAAAAATGATTGTAAAAGTAGATATAGTTGCTAAAATAAATAGCACTATTTTTGTAATAAAATTGAAAAAAAAAAAAAAAGAGAAAATATACAAAATAGTAAATGTTTCCTAAAGAAAAAAAAAATCTTTTATAAATTATTATTTTACAAAAATTGAATTATTGATATATTTTTTATTAATTTAATAATATATATATACCTAACCCAATTGAAATGATTAAAAAGAGTGTTCTTGTATGCTTTTTTTTTTTTTTTTTTTTTTCTGAGGACAAGTGTTCTTGTAATTAACAAGAAAACTTTCATCATTCACGGTGTTTAGATGGATTGCTGACTTTAGATTCTATCATTCAGGTCAGGAGTATATGTTAACAAAATAAAATTTAACTTAAATAAATAATATAAGAAAAAAATAAGAAAATATATATAAGAATGTTGCTAACATTTATGCTAAAAAAATTATCTCAGATAAAAATATAATATTATAAAAATTTTGTAAAAAATATGGTTGTATCTTACATGATATTAGAATTTTAATTAATTAATATGTCAAAAAATTTAGACTTTCACTTGGCAAACTAAATAAATAAATGGGCTTTGCCAAAAATAAAAATAATGAAAATAAAATATAATATAATAAATATGTTAAAAATTCAAATAGATGAATTTTTTAAGACAGACTGACACCTTAAGAGAAAATATTAAAGAAATTGTCCACATTAATAAAAAAAATAACATTATAAAATAATTTACAATAAATATAAATATCTTTATTTATTAAATTAATATTATAAAATTAGAGGAATCTTAATTCTCATCAACTTTTAACTTCTTACATAAGATGCACAATATCAACATTAATGGAGAAGCACTCATAAAAAGATGTAATCTACAATTATCAAATAATTTAAAAATTAAAGATGATCTTATAAAATAGGCGTCTACATTATCTAATAATTTAAAAATTAAAAATAAAGTCATGACATAAAGAGTCTTTTTCTCTAACATTTTTCAATTAGATTTAGGATATAATTGCCCATAACTTGCTACATGAGGAATCACATTTAATTATCTTCTATGTTCTAATCTCATAACTCTCTTAAATACTGGGCTGGTGTAATTTATGATGGAGCGTTTTGAAAATTTTCTTTATTAATATATATAATCCTAGGCTTTAATGAACTTCTATTTTGGTGTCATCGAAATTAATTTTTCACACATCCAAATATCTTATATTACCAGATTTCAAAAAAGAAAATAAATGTACATTATCCAATTTAAGTTTTACAAATTAAACTTTCGCGGTTTTAGTGGGAAAAAAAAAAAAACTCAAAGAGAAAGAAAATGCTTTAGAAAAAAATAATAATTAAAGGGATAATATTGTTATAATTTAAATTATTATTGTTATTGTTATTGATTAATAGTAATTTTATTTAATAAAAGTAATGTAATTAATAATATAGGTGAAATAAATATTTTATAAACTTTTGATTTAATAATAATAAAAATAATTATGATAATATTATTAATTAAAAATTATTATTTTTTTATCTAAGATAGTTTCTTGTTCAAATTTTTGGATCTAATAAATAATAACTAAAATTATACCAAAATCGTGTGACTTTCTTATGTCTGATTTGATTCTCTCCTTTCAAATTTTTTTTATTCTTAAAAAATATATATTTGAATATTTTTTTATTTTATCAAAGTACGACAATAAAACTCAATATATTGGGTCACTAATATCACTATATAACCCTATATAGTCTTCCATAGGTTCTTTTTAGCCCCACTTCTTCCCAAGCTGCCTTTCCCATTTTTTTGCAATGTTTTCCCCTTTTTATTTACCTTTTCCAACTTTTTTTAGGTTCTTTTTAGCCCCACTTCTTCCCAGCCTGCCTTCTCCATTTTTTTGCAGTGTTTTCCCCTTTTTATTTACCTTTTCCCACTTTTTTTTTTTTTACTTTTCCCCCTGTATTTAGTTTATGTTTCTTCTTTCTAAAGTCTTTTACCTTTTTATTTTAGTTAATTATATTTTAAATCAAAACCTATTAAAGTTATTACATACCTATAATACTTATAAATTATTTAATAAATTTGCTATATTAATAATACCGTAATTTTATTTTTAATATTATTTTTTTTATCTTTATTATTAATTAATATCTTAATGATACTGCATTTTAAAAAGTACCAATTTTGTGTAATTTTAGTAAAGGGTATTTTTGTCTCTTTTCTCTCCCTACAACAAAAATAATATTTTTTAGTTATTTTTTTCATTTTCAACCAAATTTTTTTTCATTTTTTTCTTCTACAATAGATAAAGTATTTTTTCAGTCATTTTTGAAATTTTCTGTCATTTTTTCGTCACTTTCTTCCCTTACAACAGAAATAATATTGTTTTAGTCATTTATGGCATTTTTAGCCAATTTTTTTTCTCTCTTTCTTATTTTTCATTTTTAACTTATTTATATTCTATAAGTAATTTATTATCATAGTTGACCAATATATACTTGATGTATTATTATTTGATAAGTTTAAATTAAAAAAAAAGTGATTTTAGCTAACTATTAAAATATAAAATAAAATAAAATATTTGCACTGAAACATGAAAAAAGAAAGAAGAGGTTATAAGGTAAATATTAAAAAAATATAGTAATTTTAACTAATTATGAAAATAGGTGATACTATACTTTTATTTTTGTTCAACCTATTATGTATTTTTCACTTGGGAAAGAAGATTGAATGTTTTATTAATTTTTTTGTGATAAAAAATCATATTTTATAATCAAAACTTATCGATAAAAAACATTAAATAAGTATTAGCCAATTATAGTAATGCATTCTTTATTAAGTATAAATTAGTTTAAAATGTAATGAATGAAAGAGATAAAAACTGGTTAAAAATGTAAAAAAAATATTATTTTTATTATAGGGAGAGGAAAGAGATACAAATGCCAAAAATATGCTTCACTAAAATTGCATGTGTTGATTACATGTAAAAATTACATTAAATTGATATATATTTTTAAATATGGGTATCACTAAAGTACTAATAAATAATAAAAGTAAAAAAAGAAACCGAAAATAAAATCAAGGTATTACTAAGATAATAAATTCTTCTTAATATACTTAAAATTTTAAAATTATATATATTTTTAATATAAATATGTTAAAAAATTTAAATGTTGTGAGTTTATTTATAATAAATATATTTATAATTTTAAAATTTTAAAATTTTAAATACTTTATAAAATTATTATAAATATTTTTGATATAAATATGATATAATTTTTAAATATCATAAATATAAAAAACCCAACGCTACTAATTAAATTATAATGTTATACTAGATATAAATTTACGTGCAAATTTTTTTTTTTTCCTGTAACCTTATTATATTGGTTTTTCTCCTCTTTGTATATATAAAAAGTAATTTTATATGCATTAAATTATAATATATATTAAATAAAGTGATAATTTTTAATTAAATATAAAATAAATAAATAATTATAAAATTTTTTATTATTAAATTATATTAGATAGTATATAACATCCATAAATTTTTTTATTTTTTTTATATGCATAAAATAAGGTTTTCATATATAAAATGACGTTTGTTTTAACGAAATCTTTGAACCATGATTGGTAATTTTGAGGCAATAAATACTAAATACTGGTATTAGGCGCGTGGATTGAGTGCTGTAACAAGTTGTCGGCATAATCTGCTAACTAGCGGCGTGACTTGAGAATTTCTTTTTGTCTGATTAAGTAAAAAGTAATCAATTTTTAATTGGGCTTAGCTTTTGTAATTGAGGAGGCTGCCTTGCCGTTCCTTGTGATTTCTCTCTCTCTCTCCCTCTCCCTCTCCCTCTCTCTCTATGCTGTTACCAACGCTTTTATTCTCCATCTGAACTGCTCGCTTGGACTAAGAGGTGCAGCCTAAGAACCAAATATTCGCACGTGTCCTACAGTTTTACGCGTAATTAGAGAAAATAATTTGTATATAATTACTGCATATAGTACATGATAAAATATATAAATTTAGATTATTAATTTTTAAAAAATAAAAATTAATATTAAATATGTACATAATATTAAAAATTAAAATTTATAAAAATTGTATAAAAATTTCTCGTATTTTTTTTTATTAAAAAATTAGAGCTTAAAGATAGAAAGCGAGAAGAATCGGTCTTTGAGTATCTCATGTACAATTTTTAACATCTTGAAAATTTAAATACATACTTTGTTGTATAAAGACAAAAAAAAAAAATTAATAGCCTAAATTACTGAAGTAATGCGGTAAAGGATTTTTCATATTTAAGACAACAAAAATGCTTAATATTACAACTGACATCTCAGTTCATTTGTTTGGCACTACTTTTACTGAGTTCATTATATCAACTCCATTATTACTATCAAATTACTTTTCTATCCACAACGCTATCCCAATTTTATTTTTCTCCAAAAGTCAAATAAACGCTATCACAATTTGCTCCTATCAACCTCATGCATGTGACTCACTAGATTTTAAGATGGGTGGAGGACGGTGAAATTACTTTTGTGTGTGCTAAATAAATATTTTAATTATTTTATTTTTATAAAAAATATTTAAGTTATTTTTTTCAATAAAAAAATATTTTAATCCCTTTTAATAATAAAATATTGTAAAATAATAAAGTAAATTTAATGTGAGTAAAATTATTATTTTATTTTAATTATTTAAAATTAAATTTGAACAATACAATTTTTTATTTTTTTTTAAATCTTTTTGTAAATTTTATACTCTATAGAATTTTTCTGTATTTAAAGTGTATCACATTTTCTATAGGTATCATATTTGTATCAAAATTGTAGACTTTATAATATTAAAAATAGGGTTACACATGTTAGAAAATTACAAATTTTTTGGTGTTGCAACCACAAAAATGAGCTATTTGCAATCCATCATCTTAGGAGATTAGTACTAGAAATTGAACGGTGCGAAATGGTTACCCCATCTGTGTGGTTTTAACGTTATTGATCTTGTAATTTTCTGACATATATAACCTCTAATTTTAATATTACAATGTCTGTAATTTTGACATAAACATGAGATCTATAGACAAATGAGATACATGAAAATGTTCAAAAAATACATAAAAAAAAATTTATAAAATATAAAATTTATAAAAAGAATTGAAAAAAAAATAAAAATAAAATAATGTACTGCTTAAATTAAGTTTTAAACTGTTAAAATAAAATAACAATTTTGCTATTATTAAATTCTCTTTATTATTATTTCAAAAAATTATTAATAAAATAATATTTTACTATTTAAAATGTAACTAAAATGTCTCATGTTTGCTAAGTGAGTGACCTAAGTATTCCTTACGATACTAAAATAACTAAAGTATTAGAAGGACATAAATAAAATAACTCTTAAGAAACTTAATGCTTATAAGATAGTGAAAACTAGCCATTATGTAACTATAAAAATAATAATTTTTACATTTTTTTATATTTAAAATGGTCAATTTTTTCAAGAAAAAAAATTCCTACTATGATTTTCTAGTAGACAAAACAAATTTATCTTTATTTTTGCACCTATATTATTTATATTGTGACATGTATCAATAATATCTAAAGAAAATGAATTATTTTTTCAATTTTTAAAAGAATTTTGATACATATCACAAAATAAGAATTGTAAGTAAAAAAATAGGAACAAAAATGTATAATATTTGCATTTTTCTATGCATATATTTCTATTAATTTTATGTAAAAGAGGAAATTTTTCACATAATATTTATTTGATGATTTTTTTTATTATTTTGTTATCTCTTGTCTATTGTCTTGTATATAAAAAAAAAAATAGTTGCTCATATTTTAAAAGAGAAGAAAATTGCCAACAATATTTAATTTACTATTTTTTAGTTTGATGATTTTATTTTATTATATCTTATTTATATATATAAATGAGAGTTGATGATTTTATATTTATTTGATAACTTTTGTTGGTTATTTATATATATATTTTTTATTTATATTTATTTGATATATTTTGTTGGATAATTTATATTTCTTTTAGTACATAATTGCTGTAAGTATATTTATTCATTTTTAAAATTTTTTTTGATAATTTTATATTTATTTTAAAATCAATAATAATTTTTATTTTTATATTTTTTATATGTAATATATTTTATTTATAAATTTAAATGTTTTAGTAGATCTATTATTCTATATATAAAAGAAATTTACTTCACAATATTTATGTGATAATAATTTTGTTTGATATTTTTTTTGACAATATAAAAAAGATAATTTTTTATGTTTATTATTATTTTTAAAAAGATATAAGAAAAGTATTAGACATGGCCTAAAATGGCATTGAAATAGCTTAAATTATGAAATAGATATTATCTTAATGTCTTTTACAATTTTAAGTATTTTGACCCTTATTATAAGTATTAAAAAAATTATTTCATATTTTCTTTATTTTTCCTTTATATCATTCGTTGAATTTTATTTTTTACTTATATTTTCATCAAAATTTTATTTATTTATTTTATTTTTAAAAAATATATATATTTTAAAATATTTATTGAAATAAATTATTGAGCAAGTCATATCATTTTATCACAACTCATTACATTTTTTTTATATTAATCTTACTCTATTGCTCAATTTATTTGACAAATTTTTATTTATGGGTATACAATATAAAATGTTATTAGTCACATGTCAATATTAATTCGTATAAATATATTTACTTATAAAGAAAGTTCTCATACAATATATCCAAATATAAACATAAGTATATTTTCTTATTATTGAAATTAAACTTGAACAGTTTGAAACATAAATTTTAAACTATTACACTATATTAAATAATTTTGATAAATAACTATATTTTGTAAAATGTAATACTATATATTTTATTTATAGTTGGCCAATGTCCAAGTTTTTATTTAAATTTAAAGTCTTAGTTTTTTTTTAAACAATATTTTTTTGCTATCATTTAAAATTTTGGTTTTAATAGAAGACTTAATTCTTTTATCTTTTAAATTATATAATAAATATTCAACTTTGTAAATTTTTAAAAATTGTTTAAAAATATAATTTTTAAATAATTTTATTAATATTTGTGAGTTGTATGATGATAATATCATACTTTATTTTAAATTGTATAATATTATTTTTAAAAAAAATTATATAATTATAAAAAAATATTAATTTTTAATTTAAAAGTAATTTTTTTAATTTATAATTATTGTTAAAATACAATTATATGACCAAATGTAGATAACAAAAGTAAAATAAGAATCGAGTACATAGATAAAATGACATGAGACAAGGTATGGATAAAGACTGTATTACCATCTCGTTTAAAAAAAAAAAAAAAAACAGACATCTTTATCACAATTTTAAAAAAATTATGCACACTTAAAAATATCAAAATATATAATTATTGATACTTAAATAAATCATCATATATAATCCATTATAAGTTCACCCTAATTATATTTTGTGGTTTATTTTTTAAAATTAATTTTTGTTGGAATAAAATTATTTAAACTAACTAAATTATTCTTATTTTGTAATTTATTAATTATGATAATTTTAATTTACAATTATATCTGTGTTAATGACTTAATTTTAATGTTTTCTTTTACCTTAATATTAAAAGTAAAATTTTCAAAAAAAAAAAAAAAAAAAAAAAAAAAAAAAAAAAAGAAATAGATTTTTATGCCCTGAATTTTAGGTTGTATTATCGTTGAATTTTAATTTGTTGCATTCATTTTATTAAATTTTTTAAATATTACAAATATAACATTGAAAAATTAACGACAAATAATATGTGCAATACATGTGTTACTCTTTATAAAACTTTTTAGCCCCAATTTCAATCCTAAATTACCCTAACCTCATTCATATTTTTCCAAATAAGATTCTTTGGATAATTAATATTATAACATTAATGTGTTTCCCTTAAAATAGAAATTTTCCTTTTTCTCATTTATGAGAATATGGGCAAGAACACATGAGAACAGTTATGTTAATAGTCATTATCGGCCCTCACCAATTTCACATGAATATTATTTTTTAATATTTTATTGAAAACTATAATTAGTTTAAAAAATTTAAAAGTTAATATAATACTTATTCTATTAAATTATTTAAATTATCAACTTGATTTTACATTAGCTAGCTATTTAGCACTTATTTTTTTAAGTAAAATAAAGAAAATTCAATCTAATTATTTAAAATATTAGATATTTTAAATTAAAAATTTATTGTACAACATAATTAATATATATTTAGTTTCATTTAATCACTATCTTAAAATAGTAATAACTATTTCACCTACGCCCAAATGGTTTCGGTTAATCTTTGAGAAAAAAAAAATCCAACTATTACCAATAACTAGAATTTTGGTTATCTTGAATAAAATATTCATCCTTACTTTTTTTTAATTTTCTTTTATTAAAATTTAAACTATAAAATATTAAAATTAAGATTTAAAATTAAGCTAAATTTAATTTAATTTAAACAAATGATTGATTTATTCTTTAAGTTCACTTTATTCAATATTTAAAATAACATTATTATATATATATATATATATATTGATAACCTTATTATTTCATTGATATAGTCACCATAAAGTGGGTCTCGTTAAGGCTACTTTGAATAAAATCATGAGTAAAGAGTCGCCTCAGACCGATAGGGCATACTGCTTTTGGGGATACGTATTCCATTTTTGTGTTTCACGTTGATTAAAATAAATTTTTAAAGAATATTTTATTATTCTAATTTTTACTTGATTTAATTATTAAAACTTTAAGATTATATATTTTTCACATCATAAAAAATATATATGGTATCATATTTTTAAGTATACAATAAAATATTTTATACATTATTAAAAAAAAAAAAATATATATATATATATATATATGTGTGTGTGTGAAGTATATTAAAATAAAAATATATAAAAATTATGCAATACATTATTTTTGTTAAAAAAATATGCTAGCTGTAATTTAAAATTTTATATATAATATAAATATAAGTATAAAAAATAAATAAATAATTTTTAAAAAAAAAAAAAAAATTTAACTATCTAGTAAAATTCAAACTTAAATTTTTAATATAAAGTTTAAAATTTTTATCAATTAAATTAAATTATAAGAGATTCTTAAATGAATAAGTTTTCCTTTTATATAGACGTGTAGCTTAAAAGAGACAGCCGCCGGCCGCTACGCGCTATATGACTTTATTTGATATGTCGACACTTGAACGTCCAACTTTTTCTCTGTTATTATTATTTTTTTGTTTTAGAAGGAACCCAATCATTCTTTTTTTTATTTTTTTTATTTTGTAAGGTTAAGCTCACTAATTAGGAAAACTTTCGCTAATAGGTTTCAGGTTTTTTAATTATACCATCAATGGTTTTAAAAATATATTCGAATAACTTTAACTTTAATTTATATTTACATATAGCCCTCAATATTTACGGACGTTATTTAAACTATTAGCTTAACAATAGTTTTAAAGGAAATGACAAAACAGCCCCTATTTTTCAACTGTTTCATCACACAAAAAGCAGCCCTTGTTTAATACAAATATAATATCCCCAATTTTATATCAAAATAATATCCCTGATTTCATTTGTTTTGACGTACAAATAATTTCGTCCATTCACTTCTGACAACAGTGAGCTTAATTTTTCTACTGTATTATTTATGATCTGAATGTAGTAAATGTTACTTTCTAACTTGAGAATGAATAGAATATTTGCAATTTTACCTGCATCACTTATCTTTCTGATAATCATGTTCATTATGTCTGCAATGTAAATATTTCCTCTGTCATCCACGTCAATCCCTTTTGGATGGCTTATTTTGTAAATTTTATGCTGTCTATAAGCAACATAAAATATTCAATATTTAAAAAATTAATTTTTAAAATAGTTAAATTTTAATATTATTTATAAATTTTATATTAATATCATACTTAAATAATATAGTATAATAACTCTAAGGCATTCATGCTGGCACTAAAAACAACAATGGAGGATTGTGCATCCCAAAGAGTGGGAATAACACTTTCTTCACCGTGACCACTTTTACAAGCAAAGTGAGATTTGACAAGTAACATTAAACAAGTAAAATTAGATAGACTCACCGGATTGAGTCTTGTACGAGAAATCATCCACCAACAATGTACTTGTTTCGTTAAACCTCCTTTGAAGTTTAATTTTTTACCGCTAAAAGTAAGGTATTTTTAGCTAAAAAGGCAGAGTGAGCATGACAAATAATATCAAATATAACGATTGATCACTCACAATTCAAACTTGAATTTTTGAAGTATAGTTTCTTAAACAACAATGACCTTCATGAATACATTCTCTTAGATCCATTGAAGATATACGTTTCCAACTGAACAAGTTTACTCTATTTTTTTAACTTGAAGTTTACTCTAATTTGTTTTGGTGGACTCAATATATTGTTAGTTTATGGTGGTGAATTTACAAAAAATTAGTTTCTCTTTTCCTTTTCTATTGTATTCTCTATCCATTTGATGACAGAACAAATTCTCAATCGGCAAATGCCTATCCAGTTGACTTGTGGTTGGCATTACCCAGATTTGAAAAGAAAAATAAATTATATTTATGAAAAAATTCCTATTAAAAATTAATCGGATTTCTAACAAAAAAACTCATTAAAAGAGAGAGAGAATAGAACTATAAAAATATCGAAAGATTAGTAGCCATTGTCATTGGAGGCTTGTGAAGAAATTAGAAAATCTACAATATCGTGTCTATTAAAGCCGACCAAGGAGTGGATGTCCCATCATTTAACTAATTTACATAAATCAAATGTGTGGATTTTCTTATTCTTGCTTTGGTCCATTTGGAAGTTAAGGAATGCTTGGGTACATGACATGCAAAAGCCTTCAACGGAGCAAATCATTACTATTGCAATGTCAGCCTTGAGAACTCATGAACTATTTTCTCCTATTCAGCAAAAGCTTGGTGCCCCAATATGGTTAACTCCAAATTTGGGGTCTTTAAAATTCAATGTGGATCTCGCTTGGGATGAAAACTATAACTATACTGGTCTTGGTTTATAGCAAGGAACCATCATGGTAATTTCTAGTTCACAAGAGCTTTGGAAGTCTCTTTTATTTATTCAACTTTGACAGCTGAACTTATGGCTTTAAGGGAGGCGTCGAAACTGGTGAATGAAAGATGTATTGCAAATGTCATTATAGAGAGCGATTCTCTTGTGGCTACTCAAAAAGTTTAAATAGATACTGATAATTGTTCTCAAGTGAGTCTTATGAACTGAAAATTCTCATTGTATCGATACAATTGATTACAAGTGCTCATATATTTATGGCAAGATGAGTCATAACAGTTTACACACAATAAACTGTTATAGCTATCCTTTAAACTTTTCACCTCAGCTTAATTACGTGATTTATTTAACTAGTTAATTCTATCTCAATAACACTATCAGTTGTTGGAGCAAAGATGGGAGGTAAGAATGTTATTCACATAAAGCAGTTGCAAAATTCAAACCTTCAACCATCCGAAGTGCAGAAATTGTTAAAGCAATTGGCTGATGAGAGATATTCAGAAGATGTAAATGGAAGTTCTTTATTAAATTCGAATGGCTTATCGGGAAAAAACGAGGTATATAGAATCTTGAAATCAGTTTCACCATGCTGTAGTAGGAAGAAACTGTGTGGATATTTGGATTTTTATTTTTTTTACCTGTTGTGATATTCTTCCACACAAAAGAGGAAGTTCTGGAAAAGAATTTCTCATGTTAATTTAATGGCATTGTCGTATCAGGATGAGCCGTTCCTCAACTAGACCACTTGTCATGACCCACTCAAAGAATGATGTAAGCTCTTGTACTTTGTGAAAAGTGTTTTTTAAACTCTGCTTGCTAAGTGATAGTCTATGTCGAATGGAATAAGACTTTCTGTATTAATTCGAATCTTATGCCGGACATAATGACCATTTGTATCCGGAGGGGAGGTATTGATGTTAAGAAATTATGTTTTCTAAGATATTAGACAATATATAATTTTTATTAAATTATATTAATTATTTAATTTAATGGACTAAAATTTAGTGGTCTAATTTTAGTAGGTCCACAGATTGCTCAATCTTAATATGAGCTTTTTGAGTAGATACCGATTTTGTTATAATTAGGGGATTATGAAAACCCTAATTAAAACAATATATAAAGACTCTTTAGGTTATGGTATCTAATATACCAAATCACAACACAGTTTATTTTCTCCTCATTTGAATTAGAGATGACAGTCCTTTGAGGAACTAAAGCGATTGGGTTAAGGAAAATTACAAACCACTGTGCTACAAAATCAATTGGTTGCTATCAATTGATTGATGCCATGAAATATGAGATGAAGTCTATGAAAGATAATGACGTTTGGGATCTCGTTGAGTTGCCTGAAGGTACGAAGTCTGTTGGTTGTAAATGAATATTTAAAACCAAGAGAGATTTAAAGGGCAATGTCGAGAGATATAAAGCACGTCTAGTTGCCAAAGGGTTTATTCAGAAAGAAGGCATAAACTACAAAGAGACTTTCTCTCCGGTATATTCGAAAGACTCATTTAGAACTATAATAGTTCTAGTAGCTCATTTTGATATAGAGCTATATTAGATGGATGTCAAAACTATGTTTCTCAATGGAGACATTGATGAGACAATTTATATGGTACAGCCAGAAAACTTTATTTCAGGACATCCTAAGTCTATGGTCTGTAAGTTGAAGAAATCTATTTATGGTCTCAAACAAGCTTCCTGTCAATGGTATCATAAGTTTCATCAAGTCATCCCCTCGTACGATTTTGAGGCGAATGTCATTGATAACTGTGTATATCAATAGTTCAGTGGGAGTAAATATATTTTTTTGGTATTATATGTCGATGACATTGTACTTACTGGCAGCAATATAGGCTTACTGTACCAAACTAAGAAATTTCTAACGACAAAATTTGAGATGAAAGATCTTGATAATGCCTCTTTTGTATTAGGTATTCATATACTGAGAGATTGTTCTCGAGATATCCTTGGGTTATCACAAAAGAGCTATATCGATAAGATTTTGAGCAGATTCAGCATAAAAGGCAGTAAATCAGGAGACACGCCCGTGGCTAAAGGAGACAAGTTTAGTCTTAAATAGTGCCCTAATAATAATCTTGAAAGGAAAGAGATGCAAAAGATTCCTTATGTGTCAGCGGTAGGAAGTCTAATGTATGCTCAAGTTTGTACTCGTCTAGACATAGCATTTATAGTGAGAGTTTTGGACAGATTTTTAAGTGATCCAGGCATGCAGCATTAGAAGGTAGTCAAACGTGTGATGCGTTACTTGAGGAGAACAAAAGGCTACATGCTCACTTATCGGAGATCAAACAATTTAGAAGTCATTGGGTACTCTAACTTCGATTTTGCGTGATGCCAAGACAGCAGACGCTCCACATTTGGCTACATTTTTATGTTAGTTGGAGGAGTTATCTCATGAAAGTCTGCTTAGCAGACTTTCACAGCTTCATCAAACATGGTTGCAAAGTTCATTGCTTCTTATGAGGCGTCCAACCACGGAATATAGCTGCGAAACTTTGTCACTGGACTATATATAGTAGATGGCATTGACAGGCCATTGAGGATTTACTGTGATAATAACTCGGTAGTACTTTACTCCAACAACAGGAGCTCAACAAAGTCGAAGTTTATCGATATCAAGTTTCTAATTGTTAAGGAAAGAGTTCAGGATAAGCAGATTTATAAAGAACATATAGGAACAGATTCTATGCTAGCGGACCCATTAACAAAGGGTTTAATGCCTAAGGTCTTTCATGAGCATCCTATTCATATGGGTGTTATTCATAATAATGCCTTAGTTTAGTGAGAGTCATTTTAGTTTTATGTTTTATTCCAGACATTGCATTATTTATTTTTTGCAGAATAAAGTTGATGGTTTATGATTATATTTCTGAGCTTACTTATGTTTTTTTTATATGCAATGTTCGCATTGCATTAAGAGCTTTGAATTGACCTTATTAAGGACAAAAGTAGGACCAGTTAGAAATAGGCATGTTTGAGATCACATTGCATGTAATTTTCATGCTACTCATTCATATTTGATCTATGTCATTGAGTGTATTAATATAGTGATCATCGTGGTTTAGTCCGACTGTATTGTGACAAAAGCCACGGTGGTTCTATTATTAATATATGAGGTGGACCAGATTGCTTAAGGAGTAGTTTAAAGATAAATAGCATACAGATGTGCGCCTAAGAAATTTTGTGATATAATTATTTCAAAACTAATATGTAGCTAAAGTGGGAGATTGTTAGGAAATTATGTTTCCTATAATATTGAGCAACATATAATTTTTATTAAATTATATTAGCTATTTCATTTAATGGGCTAAAATTTAATGGTCTAATTTTAGTAGACCCATAGATTGCTCAATCTTAATATGAACTTTTTGAGTACATATCAGTTTTGTTCTAATTAGAGATTGTGGAAACCCTAATTAAAATAATATATAAATACTATTTAGATTATGGTCCCTAATATACCAAATCATAACATAGTTTTTTGCTCCATTTGGATTAGAGACAACAGTCCCATCGAGAAACTAAAGCAATTTGGTTGAGTAAGATCACAAACTACTGTGATACAAAATCAATTGATTTCTATAGATACAAGTATGCTTCCGCATATTTGTTTTAATTCTTGATGATATCATATGAATGTTTTTAGATCTATTATTGGTGATAATTTTCATCAAAAGTTAAAATTCTAACAATTGATATCGATCAAACTCATAACAAGTGGCTGTCAACTGTATCACAGTCGCCGAATGTGATCTCGATGTCATTTGTGCCCATAACATCAGTCCTTGACAGGGTCCAAGGCAGTGGATTTCTGACCCATGCATATGTGAGTTTTCATATTGTCCTTTCTCTTGCTAAATGGCCATATGGTCACTTTTGTTATTTGTTCTAAAATTATAAAGACCAACCCAAAGCATCTTAGATACGTGCTCCGTTCTACTTAGTATATCCTGAACTTGGTCTGATCTTTACTCCATAAGTTGTCGTACGTGTAGACTGTAGTAACAACCTTCGTGCCTAGATAGCCTTTGAGTGATTATCATTAATCCAATTAGTGTTTCTACATTTGTCTAGGTAGAAAATTATTTTCGGAGGCATAGTATAAACTATAATGATTCATTATGTATCCATTTGTCTTGTGAAAATTATGTAGACAAACCACCAATAGAGGAACTCCATCAGTTCTTGGAATTTCAATTACCACGTCAATGGGCTCCAATATATGGCAACCTGCCTCTAGGACTCAAGCGCAAAAGACAAGCGTGTCGATCACTTCGGTTCAGTTTTATGAGTCCCAAACTTTATGTTGCTACTGCATAGGTGATATAAAGACCGACTGAATGACCAACTTTCCTGATTGCATTAAATTGCTTGAGATCTTAAATTTTAAAAGACAAGTAGATATCCTTGGATCCTTGATGTTCATGAGAAATAGGTTGTTGGACTCTCTAGATAATCATCATGTTTTTGCTTAGCTCCCTAAAACATTTTCATCTATCTTATACAATGACAAAGCCCAAAGGAGTTCTGTTGTTTATGAATATCATTATTCAATTGCATGATTATGTATCCGAGTTCATAATGTTCTTCATTCTAAAATCATACTAAAGTTCTTTGTAAGCGATCATCTAATTAGATTATTGTTTATATCTTTAACAACATAGGTTGATTCAGGATTTCAGGGAATCGAACGGTGATAGAAATCCCAATATATCTAGAAGATAAAAGGAGTAACCACCTAGCAGTTCATCTGCTGCACCTTACTACTCTTCCACATAGCCTCCAGCTTTCTGATGATCATAGCTATGAGCCAAAAGAACGAGGGTATTATAAACCAGTGAAATGTAACATATTTTCACATGTATGCACTGGCCCCAGTGCAATATAATGGTGCGTGTATAAATGATTCTGCTTCTGTGGTGACAAAGGCATGGTTTGGAGTTAAAGTTAATGGAATGAAGAAAATTCTGTATTTGAGACTTGGATTTTCGTCGGTGGCATCTACGTAGATCAGAATGGGTAGGATTCTCCAGCTCATCATGAAAATCGGGTTTCATCTCATTCTTAATCAGCTCAAGGATTAGTGCTGGGCTAAATCCTTTTGAGAAGCCAGCAAAAGTGATTTAAACTCAGCTATTTATCCCAACGGTCCACCTTTCAAGACATCAAAAATGGCAAGTTTTGTGGACACAAAGGAAATGGTAAGAGGGCCCAGAGGACCCACTTGGATATTGGTTTGTTACTGGAGCGAAGCTCTGTGTTGAAAGTGGCCGAATTTCAATCAAAGTGAAGTACTCACTGCTGACTATAATTTCGGAAGACTCCATGTTTTAGTAACCTAAATGAGGAAAAATACAATTTTTTTTTTGTTATGAAATAATAGCATTATTCACGCATCTATAATTAAGAATTGAAACTCAGACTTTTTACATGGACAAGGGGACAAGGGGCTACATGCTATTGAGTGGCTAGGTTGTAGGCAAAAAATACAAAATTTAGTAAGTTGTTTATGTTCATTATATATTCAAGTATAGTAATTTAATTTAGTCATCTATTGACACGGTAATTTTGTATATGTACAAACAGCTTCAGACAATTAAGTGCCAAAACAAAATTCTTATATTTTTGTTGGTTTGGATTATAGATTACACTCGTGTAAGTTTCTCCTAGTACTATTTTTATTTACACGTGGTTTCAATAGGTTAAATTTAAAGGTTACCTTTTGGGTTGAAATATAGGCTTCAGCCTTCAAGTGGTGAAGTTCGCATTTCGTTTGCGTATAAAATGGATCTCCAAGTAAATGTGGACATGTGACCTAAAGTAGAATAAAAGGTAAAGTCAATGTTGGATACTTGGATTGCATGGTTCAAATCCAAGGTGTTAAATGAGATTTACGAATAAGTCTTACATTAGAGTGAGGGTGTGTGTGTATCTATGTATGTGTGTATATATATAAAAGCAAATGGGTTATATAATTTGTAAAGACGACTCCTATCAATAGTTCAACTATTTTATTGTTATGCATGTGAAGTTATCTAGATCCAGTAAATGAGGCAGAACTTTGTTCAATTCGTCTTAAAAATAATTACTCTTGCAATGTGTTTACCTCTTGAAATTTCATTTGAAGTAAAAAAGCAAATCTAGCATCAATGAGAAAAGGAGATGCTGAAAAATGGTTACTTTAAAGTGCATAAATGTTTAAAATTCTCAAGCATAATTAATAATCGCTTTGTTCTTGTACTGGGAAAAGAGAGAATTTTTTTTTCCCTTAACATCAAAATAGGGCCTATCAAAATAGTTCACATGCATCAAGTGGAAACAAATGGACTGAAAATTGTCGTTTCTTCATAATTTGGTACATCCTAGCCAGTTCAGAGGGAAGAAAAAGGATGTGATGGTTTCAACAATTAAACACCCAAATTGCTGTTGCATGAATCCTATGCCAATTTTTTGGGTTACTGAATTTAAACAATTACATATACCACCCCAAATTCCCTTTAATCAGAATTTAAATAACCATTTTAAATATTAAGGAACAACCTGCTGCTTCCATTAGTCTCCTAATAGGGTTGTGAGAAGTAAATCCTGCATAAAACCAGATCTTCCAGATGCTTGTTTCATCCTTTTCTGTCGCTCCTCATGGCTCAAGGAAGGATCAAGACTGTAACATCAAAAACACAAAACCACAACACAAAAACAACAGAGAGAGACTCAAATGTTATGTCAAAGCAGCCTTATCTTAATTTTCGTTTATTGTGCTCCAAAGAAACTTAGATCTGCAGTTGCTATTAGTTATCACGTAAGACACGTACAAGGGTTATTGTTTCTTGAAAAAGTAAGAGTGGATTTGTTAGAGATAAAAACAAGAGTAAAAATAATACTGAAGTGGTGTTTATATCATAACCTATGGCCGATTTTGAAGTGACACCTAACTCAACTTGATGCTTATTTTTCAAAAAGCAAGCTCAAAAGAGGAAAATATTCTTAGCAAAGTAATAATAATAAAAGGAAAATATTAGAATGCATTACATTTTGATCGAGACAGGAATATTTTCCTATTGCATTAGAAGAAAAATGGCATACGAAGCAAGAAAAGGTCAAAACTGCAAACAGTCAATTTCCGAAAAGAATCTTCATAAAACAATATTCTGAAAAGAGTACCTTGATTTCCAGATATGATTAGGTGGTACATTCTTTGTTGAAATGTCATCAGTACTTGTAACAATAGACTTTGAAATTTCTTCTACTTCTGATGAAGAGAAATTTAAAATAAGTGATGACAAGAATGGATCCGTAGATGCACTTGAAGCACTGGTGTTATTTGATTTATATCCAGCACCTCCAAGAAGTGCATGCAGATGAGCTTCTCGTAGATCCCGGCTAAGGATAGATAGTGCCTGACTGTTAGGAATAGCAACTCTTCTTAATCTGTGACGTCTCTGCAAGTTATCTTCAGTTAATGGAAACAAGGACTATTTAACTCTAAGTATGGAAAATTAATTCTTATGCTATTTATTGAAATAATTCATCATCAACTAAAGAGAAACACATTGTATCAATTTCCCATTAAAGGATATCTTAAACAAGTGCCCATGTTGCAGAGTGATATGACTTAACATGTCCCGTGAAATTTTAATGGAGCAAATGGGACAAACCTGCAGAGAAAAAGTAAATGCAACATGAGACAGTATTTTGAAGAAGGTAAAGAATGAAATCTGAAACAAGCAACCTAGATAGCTGGTAATCGTATCTCCATGATGTCAACAATACAGGTCACAGGTCAGTAAAGATTTTAAGAGGGTTGAGGACTTTTTTTTAAGGGGTTAAAGTTTGATTTCCTGGAAATGCTTGTCATTTACATGCGTAGAAACCATATGCACAAAAAAATTCTTGATCTTTTATTTGGGAGAGAGTATCCTAGGGAAGAAGTGACAACCAAGCAATGCTAACAAATTAATGGAATGGTTTAAGTTCCTAGAAGTTTCAAGCATATAAACATCTGAGATTGTGAGTTTATCATTTCAATAAGATGTATTCGATATTCGTGTAGTGCATATTTCATGACAAATTAAAGAATAAAACAAGAACTAAGCAATTACAATTGCAGAAGAAATGTGAGAAATAACATGGCTATCCTGTTCATGAAAGGATCTCTAATACAATTGGTTCATCAGCCATCTAATTCTCACGTTCCTTATTGAGCAAAAAGCCCTAATATAATTCTACCTAGTTCCTCAATTGGATCAGTTCTCAACAATTTCTCAAGCAACAAGCAGCATTTACAGATTCTCGAGAAACAATCACAAGAAAGCTGCTTGGAATCTTCAAATGAGCTAATTATGCACTTACATCATAGCTTGGCCCTTTTCTTCTAATAGTAAAGGGTAATAACTTTAACTAACTTTGTAGACCTCCTGAGTTCAAATTAACAAAAGAACAAAATGAAATATATATATATATATATATATATATATATATATATATATATATATATATATATATATATATATATATGTATATGTATATATATATATTCAAAGAACAAATTTGTTCGTTCTTCACCAAAAGGGGGAAAACACAATTACGTACTGTGACTTTAGATTCGCAGGAGTGGTCATCTTCGAGATGCGAACACAAGGACGCTACATCGAAGTCCTCGTAGCAATACGGACATGGAAACTCAGGTCGGACCTCGTCTTCCACATCAAAATCATCTATGTTCAACCGATCTGTATTTTCATTCAAATAAACAGAAAAATCATCAGATTTCAATAATTTAAATGGATCAACAAAAAAGGGGAAATGTACTGACCTAAATGGGAACTTTGATGTTGGTTTTGCAAGGCATATTGACGTTTGGCAGTGGCAAGACGAGAGCTCCAGAAATCGGAGTCCATTGAATTGGAAGTTAAATTGGGATCGAAAATTCACGCTTTTATTTTATATCAATACCGATCGTTCGTTCGTCCTAAGAGATTTACAAAGAACAATAATTAAAAAAATTATATTTCGTTATCTTTGATCTCCCTTCGGTGCTTTGTTGTTAGTGAGTCTTTGTTGACGTTTCTGTTAGATGTTATCCAAGTTGATCTGACGCTGAGGTAGCTTCAGACACAAAGACAAGAGAGAAAAATAAAGAAAAAAACAAAAATCAATATCAATTTTATATTATTAATTAGGAAATGTTTAATAATTATATTTATTTATTTTTTAAAATTTTAGTTTACTAATTTGACTTTTTCTTCCGGAGCAGATGGATGATCAAGAGAATACACCGGCTGAACTCCGCAGAAGAGAGAAGATATGCGAGATGTTGTCGGGACTTCTCGTTCAGTTTTGTGGTTATCTTTTGGCTAAACATTTATGTGTTTAAACAGACATGTGTTTTAATAAATTCGTAAAATTATTAAAAATAAGGTATTATTTTTATTAATATTAAATTATATTTTATTTTATAATATTATATTTAAATATTATACGTATTATAATTATATTAAATTATTATTTCAATTAAAAAATAAATATAAATGTCAAATATTTATAATAATTTAATATTTTTTTAAACATATTTTTTATTATTTTAATTCTCTTAATTGTTATTATAAATAATAAAATTTATTAAAAATATACAAAGTTAAAATTTAAATATTGTATATATATATTTTTATATATGGTATTAACTTTAATACTAACTTACTCAATTCTAATAATTTGATTTATTTCAATTGATAACAATATCATATTTATATTAAATTTTTTTTAAATATAATTTAGATTAAATTAATAAAAAATAGACAATTTTAATTCACTTATTGAACTATGATATTGACTATAGAACTGAAGAATTTTGAAATTTTAGATGATATTTTAGTGTATTTAAGAAATTCAATCAATTATTTAAAATTATTTATATTAAAAGTAATAATTAATTCTCTTAGAAATGATAATAATAATAATATATTTAAAATATTAAGAAGCGGCTATAGTAAAATTGTAAACACCATTTGAAGTTTGAGGCCCGTAACAATTTAAGGAGGGGGAGTAAATATTTCCATCAATTTGTTTAAATTGACAAATTCAATCAAATTTATATAATTTAGATTAAATTAATTTAAATTAATATATTTTATAATCTATTATAATTTGATTTGAATTGAATTATTATTAAAACTTATAAATAAATACAAAATTTATTTTAAAATATATTATATTTAAATATTATACATATAATAATTACATTAAATTAATATTTTAGTTTAAAAATAAATATAAATAATGAATCTTTATAATAATTTAATATTTGTCTAAGTTTACATGTTACTTTTTAAAATAAGGCATTTTAGATTAAAATATGCATTTTAGGTGACGTTTGGTTCGCTGAATATAAAAGTAATGATAATGATAATCATAATAAAATTGAATGTAAAGAAATAATATTACAATTACGGTATTTGTTTAAGCAGTATAATCAAAATAAATAATAATATTAAATTAAAGATTATAAAATTATAAATGAAGTAAAATTAAAAAATAAATTTTTTTTATTAATAAAAGAGATAGAATGAGTAAAAAAATTATAAATGATTATACAAATTGTGATAAAAATATAGAGTGTTGAAGTCGTAATGAGAATTACTGCTACTGCTGTAATCCATTTACATTCCATTACAGATTACAGTCAAAGCAAACATAATAATACTCTGAATCAATTCTATTATGATTACGATTACTATCAACCAAATATACCCTTAGTTTTGGAACTAAGTACATGATTTTAAATAATTATGGGACTAAATGTACAAACTTTACATAATAACAAAATTTGTAGTGCTTGACTCAATAATTATAGAACTAAAGTGCCCCATTTTATATAAAAATGGAACCATTCCTATCCTTCATTCACTCATGTAGTACTTAATCATATTTTGTTTTATGTATGATAATAATTTATAAACAAGTTTTTACTTCAAAATCCTATTGTTCCAAAAATTTCAATTTATTTGGATTGAAATTAGTTTAAATTGATTATATTATTAGATCGAATTTAAATTGTATTAATTTTAAATTGGTGAAAAATAAACAGTTTTTGATTAGCTGTATACCCCTAATTTTAAAAATTAATGAAATAATATTTGTGCCAAAACCAATGTAGTTTATACTTTTGAAGTTACTTTTATCTTTGTCATTTTTAAAGGTCATAAGGTTGGTGGCAAATGATGGTGGTTCCTGACGACTATCATATGGTGCTCAACAGTGGTGATCCACGGCAGAGCTCCAGTGAAAACAAACAAAAATTGAAAAGGAGAGAAAATGAAAAGTGATTTAAGGTCTTTACCTTGATAAAATTTGAAGCAATGAAAATAAATAATCTTCTCTCCATGAAAGTGGCAAAAATACCAAATTTTTTATAACAGTTAGTTGGTGCCCCTGGCTAGCCATCATAAACAATTGACATTTTTGGCTGCATGAAGCAAACATTAATATTAGAAGGGGAAAAAAATGAAAAAAAAAATAAAGAAATATAAAGTGTATAAAATATATGAGATTAGATAACAAAATTATTATTCACAATATATATATATATATATATATATATATATATATATATAGATTATCCTTTAAGGCTTTAACCTTATTCTAATAGAAAGTTTAATGTACGTATCTCATGGCACATGAGTGCTGTAAAACAAGCTTGCATGGAACTGGGATCATCACTGCAAAAAGAAAATCATGTTACACTTTAAATTTGATTGTTCTGGGAGCCCAAGTTCGTAGACTATCACACTTAAAGCAACATGTTCTAAGTACAAGCCTTTACGTTCTTTTGCATTATTTATCATCTTAACCACCAACTCCATCAAGTCTACTTTATTATAATTAATTAAAATTTCAACAGAGCTCCATATCCGCCATATATTTCAGTCGTCGATAGCAAGGGGAACAACAAAAAAGAAAATCATTACGGTAACAAATTTCAAAGTTAAAGCCAATATTTTTACTGCCCTAAACATGTGTACATTAGATTTAGAAAATCTAAAACTTCCCCAAGTGATTGAGTTAGAGTGAAAATGAAGACGCCCTTTAGAGCGAAGAAGTATCTTTTCAAGGCACATCCATTTTCATCACTTTAGACACTGATCAACACTCATCGAAAATAAAAAAAAAGTTAATCACACATCAGAAAATCAATACAACTGAGAATAAGCATTTTAAAAGAGAACCAAAACGAAAACAAGGCTCAAGAAAGCAATTTGTTTGGCTTGAAAAATGTCACTTTGATGGCCAGTTTTTGGAGCACATTTATACCTAATAAATGAGAATACTGCATCCGAAAATGTCTCTTGACATAAACCTTGTATAATTGTGCCAAAGATCGATCACTTCCACAGATTGTATCATTTTGAAGCTTAAACTTCACCAAGAAACTTATGAATACATTAAAATTTGACCTTTTGATTGTCTGAGCAAAGATGTACAAGCAAATATTCTCATTTTCCCCACCAATTGCCTTTAAAAACTTAACATCCTTGATTGAAGAATCTTGGTTTGCATATGAGAATTTACCATATTGATTACAGTGGTTGCCAACATCAAGGATCAGCTTCCCTAAAGCCTAGCTTGAACGCTGCATGCTAACAGTGAAAAAAAAAAAAAAAAAACATAAAAACTATGGAAACCAACATCCTAAACATTATAACTTTAAGACAGCTGCCATGAAAGTTTTAAAAAAGTACATTTGTGGTACATGATAAATCTATCTATCAAACAATTTTTTTGCACACCTATTTCAAGTTCTGGCAATGCACTATCAAGCCATATATTTTATTCACAATAAGATGGATACCTGCAATTCAGAAGTTACGATGAAAGTTGTATGAGTACTCTGAAATACGACTTTCTAAAGACGACAAATAACTGCTTAAATAGGTGTTCAACTACCTGGACGTATTACAGGAACAGTTGGGAAAAGAAAATAAATACAAATATATGGAAGATGTCTATCATATATGTTATTATTCCCCAAGATTCATATTAATATTTTATATATTTATTTTGCAGCGTCGGTCAAAATATTATGCATTTTACATAAACACTAGCATTCATAACCATGTATAGATATAGCCTGAACTCAATTACCTTTGGATTAGAGATGCATCTGTTGTGGGCCTATCTAATACTGGATTTCAATAGAAAGAGCCTTTCAATATATCTGTCAATCAAGATCACAAAAATGTCCTAAATAATACAACCATTAGATTTAAGAATTTTAAAAGAAGCAAGGTTTTAAAAGGCGGGTACGCCTCAAGGCAGAAAGTCTTTGAGGCGACATAAGTCTCATCTAATGTCTAACATCATGAATGTTCCACTGCCAAACACTCAAGTCACCATCTAAAATTTTTATTCAATAACAAAGATGTGAAACAAACTATTCTACAAACAAAAGTTTCTGACAAATTTCTCTATAATAAATATATTAGATTAATAAACTTCCAAATATGTGACCAATTACCTGGATAGCCAGATTCTAGCTTTTTTTTCCCATGACTTAATTATACATAGAAATGGCAGGAAAAAGGAACATAAATGACAATGCCTCTGTATTTCCAGTGCTAATAGAAGTATGATAGCTTTGATGGGAAAAAAATGAGATAAGACAGCAATTGTAATTTAAAAAAAATTTAAATGCTACAAAGTTACTTCTGACAATAGAAAATATAAGAATATCTGACCTACAGTAAACAAATAAGTTCTTATTAATATTTATCAATTTAAGATTTTTTTTTTTTTTTTTTCAGAGTTAGATCTAAGTGTTAACTGTCATAAATTTTATATATGTAAGTATGTTGACAAATTCAATCTTAATGAGTTAAAACTTAAAATAATAGTAAACCTTATAAAATAAGTACATTACCTATGAGGATCTTCAAGATCCTTCTTCACTTTTCAGGTAAACTAGCTAATCTGACAAAAAATTTTTAAAAAATGCCCATGAAAAATAAAATAACATAGCTTTCTCAATTATTTATTTTAGAAGCTCAAAATACAATCCAATTTTTTCTCCAAAGATAATAAATACCTAGATGAAAGACGAAGAAGGTTTTGTTGCAACGAAGAATATTCCAAAACCTACAAAAGATAAACTAAAGCAATCATAAAGATAATAAAGCAATAGAATAAATTTAATTAATGAAAAAATAATTTATTTTTTTATATAATTTTAGCACGTATTATATAAATAATGTGAATTTAAATTAGTGTAGCTATAGCATTCATCTTACATGTAATAGAATTTGAATTAAAATTCTTTAGAGAATTTATATACTATTGCAATACATATTCAATTAAAATTATTGAGACGAGCTTTAAGTTGTAGATTTTAGTGTGATACTCACTTTATTCAACTCATTTGGTTTTAAAAAATATAGTTTAATATATTTATAAAAATACTTAAAAATAAAATTGGAGCAAAATTAATGAGAATATATTCGGGTTGCTTTAGTTTTTATAGTTCAACGTTGACAACTGATTTTACAAAAAGCAATTTTAAATAAATAAAAAAAAGTACCGACCAAAATTTTAAATAAAAAAGTGATGATCCAATTAGGATCAGCCCATTGGGCCATATTGGACATGAGTAGCACCGGCCTGTAATCCTACCACTACAAAGAGCGGGAGGTGTATGCTGCTCTGTGAAACCAGCCTAACACGGTACCCTCCACTCTAGAAACCATGACACCCAGAGCCTTCGCTCAAGTGCCATAGCCCAACTCTCTGCTTGGAAAGGGCAGGCCAGTAAAGAGCTAACATCACATCCGGTCCAAATGGTTCAATCCAATGTTCCATCACCTCATAGCCCCCACTTGGGTTACAAGCCCACGTTACTGAGCTCGGCGATTTAAGTTACCTATCCTAATGATCATATAGTTTTCTAATATATGTTAAAATATCAATGTGGTATATGGTATTGTCTTCCTTAAGTCCTACAGTTATCCATTGGCTATTGAGCAATATTCCACATCTTCTAATCTAACACTAATAGCTTGGTTACTTTTTATAATAAATATCAAAACATTACCAATCTTCTCACTTGATATTCAAATTTAAAGATGGAAAGCATTCCTTTGACTGGAGCTACTCAACATCTGTTGTTCTTGAAAAGAGATTTTTATTTTATTTTTTTAATATAATCTTCCTCCTTGTGTGAAAAACAAAAATTGAGAATTATATAATAGAACCAGTTTAACTGAGAGTAATAAGATAAAAGTGAAAGGAGTGAAATACAGATCTGACGAGAAAGATTCATGGAAGATTCTGAATTTTCAATTCAGAAGATGATGATAATTGTCAAATGAATTAGAATAAAGACTAACTCCTATATATGTTGTTTATGCATATGTATATTTACTGCACTAAAAAGCATAGTTACTGAATTAATTTTGCTATATATATAGTGGTAAAGTACTATTTTGCTTCATTATGTTTGCATAATTTTGAATCAATATTAACACGTATTCAGTATATCACTCATGCTCAATGTTCTTTATCACAATAATAAAATTCTGAAGTGTAACACTACAGGGAAAGAAAATAATGTAATTTCTTTCTTAAGCAAAAGAAAAGAGTTGTGAAGGTCTTTCACATTAAGAAAAAGAATGTCAAAAATTTGCACCCTAACCTATGGTAGTCCAGTTAAAATACAACAATCACAACATCAAATAAATATGAAATAAGAGAGTCCTAATAGCCAAAAAGATTACCGGATGAAGAAGATATAGATAAAAAAAAAAAAAAAAAAGGACCTCAGTTAATTAAACCCCACCTTTTAGACAATGTTACTGTAATGTTTAATGTACCGTATCAAATAAATTATACATAATTATATTGGGCTAAATTATATTTAATTGTATTATATTTAGTTTATACAGTATTTGGTAACAAATTGTATAATATAATCAGATTAAATTAGTTTATATATTTTACTAAAATAATTTATATTTAAAATAGTTTTTAATATAAAAGTTATTTAAATTAATATTTAATTTATTTTTATATTTTTATTATATTTTTAAAAATAAAAATATTATTTGAATTTGATATAAAAGAAAAAGTTAATATATATAATTTTATAATTAAAAATTCAGATATATTAAATTAATTATTCAATATAATTTAAATTTATATTCTTAGTCATAAATTTTTTTTACATAATTATACTAGTTTTATATTGTATGATAAAGTCTAATTGTGTATCTAAATATATACCTTTATATAAATTATATAATAAAAATATTTGACATGATTTACAAACCTGCCGTTTAAGTTGAATTAATGTCAACTAATGCCCGCATTAATTCTTACTGTTTTCACAACTAAAAAGTTAGGGAAATTACCAAAAATAGCACCCCCTAAAAATTATAATAACAAAATTAGCACCCCCTTGTGTTCAATTAGAATTGAACGTTTAATATTGAACGTTCAATATTCAATTTGAACGTAAAATATTGAACGTTCAATATTAAATAGGTCTAATTATCGTCATTCAATTCTAATTGAACGGATAATATTGAACGTTCAATATTGAACGAGTCCAAATTATCGTCGTTCAATTTTAATTGAACACAGAGGTGCTAGTTTTGTTATTATAATTTTTAGGGGTGTTAGTTTTATTATTTTCCCAAAAAGTTATCACATCTCTTAGAGAGAATGCTTTTTGGTCCTAATTGGATGAAACGAAAATACATGAATATTTCCAGCTTCAAATGAACTAAGTAACTGTAAAATTACAGTTAGATCTATGTTAAAATGCAAATTAGAATCACATAATTTGGTATGAAAAACCTTTGAAGTAATTTACAAATAAAATTAGGAAGGGTCCGCGCGAACGCAGGCCCCACTACAACAAATTATGATGTTGGCTCCCACACATTAGATGAGACCATAGGCAAGTACACCTCCAGAGTGCAATGAAGATAACAAACCCAAGCCATGGGTCTTTTTGATCACCCATTGACCCCATCCAGGTAAGTAAACATTTCAGTTGTGCTAGCTCTATTTTTATAACGCACTCGCCTCTCTTTCTTTTGTACATATTTGATGTGGTACTCTTATTTTAACTGGTCATTCGTCTCTTTTTTGCCGAACGGAAAGTTTTAATTCATTGAGATGGAAGATAAACAGTACAAAGTTCTAAGAAAGAGCATTAGAGTATTGTTATATTGGATATAAGATTTATAAATAATTATGAAATTTAATTATCTTAAAAATTAATATTTTAAAAAATTGATATTTCATATACACCGTATAAAATTAAAAAAACTTAAAACTTAGAAGACATGCACCCAACATAAGAAACAAGAGTTTACAAAACAACATTATCCATTTCAGATAGTTGGCAAATTATAGCACGAACATTTCCCCCAATGATATAGAAACATTCTGAAATATCACTTCCCAAAAAGAAAATATCCAATTCTCCAATATGAGACAATAAGCTTCTTCTATAGTGCATCTTCATCAAGCCTTTCTTCCCATTTTAACTTGAAGATAGGCAATTATTAAAGCAAAATCTACCTCAAATTGTATTGATTACCTTGGACACAGTGCATTTATATTGTATATGTTCTATTCTATTTAAACTTAAGAATCTCATTTTTCACCCTAGTAATTAAAATTAACAGGTTCCTCTTACCTAAAAAAAAAAAAGTTCCAGTGTTAGGGGGAAAGAAAGCTGCTTACTAGTGAGCAGCAACCCAAAACAGAGAATATTTGAAAACTCACAGTCCACAACTAAGTGCATTGTATCTTCCACTTCCTCGTATCATAAAGGGCAAATAAAATCAATTTGCAAAAAGAGTGTAGGAGACTAAAACAAATATAATGCAATAGTTTTAGCTATTCAAAACAAATGCACAAATTTACCAATAATAAAAACAAAAAAAAAACACAAAATTCGATCATCTCAATTCAATCGATCTCAATCCAAAATATTCGGTTTGAATTAGTTTTATAAGTTTTAATGTAGCAAATTGGTTGTAACTTTTTAAGAACCAATATTATTAGTTCGGTTTCAGTTTTAGTTCTAATCCAAATCAACTCATATATTGTACACCCCTAATCCTAAGCCTTCCACCCCAAACTCCCCCTTCCTCAAGAAGCACTGCTCTAATATAAACCTGGTTTGATTGTCTAATTGTCATTTTCGTTAAAATGCCACAAGGGAAGATATTGGCTTAGAGAAATATTGGCAATGGTCTCATAATCTTCAGCAAACAAAACACTCTACAAAGAAGCAAGGTTTCACATGCCACGCTCATCAATTAAAACATTCACATCGTCTTAGATTCCTAGGTGAAATGGATCTAAATCATCTTGTTCTCAGTATCCAAGGATGATCCCATATTCCAAGTGAGCTATTAGGAGCTGGTAGCCCTTCCAAAACCAATTTCCTTGATACCATAATGGATCTCCAAGCCCAAGAGACATTTGCTCCTATTTATTTTAGCTTCCAAAAAGAAAGTTTTTCTATAGTACTTGTGCCTCGTAACTTTAGCCAACAAGAGTTATGAGTCAACCAACAGTGTTTTGCTAAATGTTAAAAAATCTCAAGTCTTTAAAACCTTCTGGTTTTGGCTTTTGAAGCTCTTTCCTACTATGAACTTTTCCGATGAACACCATACCAATCATGACAAGTTCCAAAAAGAATATGAAAAGAAATCAACTGGTAAAGCTAAATGCAGCCGCTATATCACAATATTTCCTACATTTTTTTTGTAAAATTTTCGAATTTATATATAGCAATTTGATTACAACGTACTTAACCAAGTTATTTCAAGTTATCTCAAGTGTACCATAAATAGGAAGGAGCTTTTTAGAAAGTAGTAGAACTTGTAGTTATACGAAAACAAACTCAAGACTGAAAGAAAGTATACTATTCTCTAGTAAATTCATATCTTGGTTCTGGATTCTCAACGGTGAATGCAAATAAAAATATATTGGCCAATATACAAGATCAATTAATTCTTACAAAGCTTTTGAAATTTAAAAAGTCTATGCCTACTTGAAGATTAGGTGACTACCATCTATTTGACAATTGTTTTTAAAACCTTTAAAAAATATTTTAAGAAATGAAAAATTATAGAGTTGTTTCTTCTCCTTCTCCTTCTCCAACTTCTTCTTTTTCAATATATTTCTATTTTCCTTACACCATTATTTCTGCTAAAAGCAAGTTTGTATTTGTACATATTTCTTTTAATTGTAATATATGCCATAGTTTATTTATTTATTATTATCTTTATTATCTATATCTAGAAGAAATTGACAAATATTTTGTTTGACATTTTATATTTTTAACTAATTTATTAGTTTTTTCCTCTTATATCAAAAATAGGACTCATATGCAATACATACTTAAAGACTATTCAAGTTGAAATTTTATTTGATAACTTTATTATTTTAATATGCTCTATATTACAAGGAGTCGGCTCTTTATTATTATTATTATTATTTTTTTTAAAAAAAGAGCTCTAAAGTCTTCTTTTTTTTATTAATAAAAAGAAAACACATTCATATATTAGAGTAGAATTCGAATTTGGATTCTTGGTGGAGGGATTGACTCTTTATTGCTTTGATATGTTCTATACTTTATTATTTTGATAACTTTATTTTTTATATTATTATTATTTTTTCCCTATGTTCTTAGATCTATTTTAAATTTCTTCTAATAAACTGAAGGATGAAATGTCACATGAAGTTGTCTGATATAATATGATTAACACCAATTAAATTTTTAAGTAAAAGATAGATCAATAATTTATCGAGAATTAGTAACATGATCGTTATAGGTCTTGCAGTCAATTCCATCAAAATGCAAAGAAATCCTTATATACAACGAGAGCATTGCCTTATTGCTACTTTTATTGTTGATATCATTATTTTTCATTGTTGTTATTTATTTTATTCTTTTGACAAAAAGTTAAGAAACAATAGACCAATATAAACATTTCTACGAATTGAAATGCATCGAACATAATTATTGTCATGCATTTGAAGCACAATTTAATAATTTTAACAAAAGAAAAATTAAGAACAATAAGATAAGTATGTACGGAATATATTTAAAGTGATAAAGTAACAACAACAAACTTAAATTTATTAGAAAAAATAAATTAAAATAAATAATAACATATAAACATGCAGCAATGAAACCCCAATAAATTGTTGAAATGAGGGATTACATACTATTAAGAAGAAATTATGAAAATGTGAAGCTCCTAATAAGAGGGAAGGGACTCTTTACTTTAACATTTTCGTGCATAAATGACCTAATTATTTAACTAATTTTATTTTTAATTTAGTCAGTAAAAAAATATATGTTCATTTTTTTAATACAAAAAAATATATACTTATTTACGTTATAAGAAAAATAAACTTTTTTTTTTTCTAAAAGTTAAAAATAAAACTCTATATATGAAAAATAATTATGTCATACAATTAAACCTCACTTTAAAAATAAAGAAAGAACTATTAGAATTGAATCATTGATAGACAAATCATCTAAAAGAAACATATTTACAAATAATCATAACCGTTTTATATTTATTTTTGGCTTTATTTGATAACGATTTTAATTCTTGATTTCTAATTTTTTTCAAGTGATTTTTCAATTAAGTATGTTTGGTAATTAATGACTTCTAATTTTAATTTTTACATTTTTAAGAAATCACTATCAAAATGGGGTGATTCATAAAACTTTAAAAATAAGATTTATCAATCAGATTTCTGATTTTTTTCATTTTGACCAAATTTTTTTTAAAGAGTAAATAAATTTCTATAACTTTTTTATGATTAAATATTAGAATAAAATGATTAGAAACTTCAAATTTATAAAAAATAACCAAAAATTTTCTTTATTTTTATTTAAAAAAAAATCAAAAAATAGAAATCATTACCAAACAACTTGGAGGTAATTTTTGATTTTTTTTCTTTGAAAATCACTAAATAGAAATTGTTATCAAATATATTTGTAATTATTTTTATAAAATAATCAAAAATCATAAAATCAATTATTTAATTATAAATTATAAATCATAAATCAAAATCGTTATCAATAGAGTAGTTACGCATAAAAAATTAATAAACATTGGAATGACAACCAAAATTAAAGAAACATAAATTACCTTTTCATCCAAGATCATTTTCTCAATAGCATGAAAATTTTATAAAAATTTTCTCTAAGAATTAAACTCAAATTAGAGAATAGCAATAAAACCTGCATAGAAATGACTATTAGTGAGACTTACATCCTAAAAAGTCATGATATGCATCATTCTCTTTCACAACCCCATGTTTTGCAAACAGCTAATTAATATGCTTTATTCCATGTAAAATAATAATAAAAAGAAGATAGATCAAAGGAGAGAATATAATAAATGCCAAGAAATAAGATTTGATGAGAGCCAAATGAAATTGATCTTGCAATCTTTAGTCATCTATGTAAGAACTTCTTGATGATTAATTGGAGAAAAAAAATGAAAAGAGAAGACAGAAAGAAAGAAAAGAAGTTATAAAAAAGGGATAAAATGGAGGCAAAACCTACCTTGGAGTGAGGCAGTGCTCTATCAAGATTATCTTTTTCTTTCATTTTCCCTAAACCTGCTCATCAAACCATGTGCATGATAACTACCAGACGTCAACAAATCATAGATCTTAAATTTCTCATTTAGCCATACCCAGTTACCCACAAAAACCTTATACACAAACCAACTATACTCTGTAATTTGGTTAGAATTTCAGAACAATATTTTACATAAGTATAACTTAATTATACTTTCTCTACAACTTCATGTTATTTTTTCTTTGTACCAACTATACTCTATAATTTGGTTAGAATTTCAGAATGGGTAATCATTATGTCTCAAAGTTCTCTTCCCTTATTTGTTTTTACTTTTTAATCATTTAATCAATCTCTTTTCTACAAATTAAGAAAAAAGATATTTAAGTTATTTGAATAAAATGTCATGTCAATTAAATATATTTTATATAAAATGCAAATAAATAAAAGCAAAATTATTGAATAAAAATATATTATAATAAGAGTTGATAAATTAGAAAAAAGAAAAAAATTCAAACAAAAACATCAAGTAAATAATCATCAAACAAAAACGTGCATCAATAAATAGCATTTTTTTATGGATATTAATAAAAAATAAAAATATATACACACAAGTAAGTGAGATATGAACATAACCACTCAATTCATGATATCTTTTATTTTATGTATTTTGATCTTAATTCTATAAATAAGTGTCATACAAAATAACTTTCAAATAAATAGGTTTTGATTTGGTGGACAAAAAGTAATAGATTAATAGATATGCATGTATACACCACCTTTTTATAAGTTAATTTCTTTTTTATTGAACCTTTTATAAGTTAATTAGTTGTGCATGTATTAGAGTTAGTTAAAGACTTATATAGCATTATTACTATAAAAAAAAAAAAAATTAACAAATGATGAAATTATCAAACGTTCTTATTAGCCCATCACTTTATTAGTCTAGCTTGGTGATAAAAATGATATCTCATATTTTTTTTTTTTTGAATGAGTTTGAATTCTCCTTTCCATATTTTAGAATAATTAAAAAATATGTATTCTAAAATGAATCGTATCGATTGAAAAAAAAAAATCTTATCAAAACTTACAATTTGGTATTATCTTATCTTACATAAAAAAAAAAAACTTTGTAAATTGTGTAGTTTTAGAAAGAATGTTTGCTATGTTTATCTTTTTGTTAACTTATAGGAAATTATACTATATGTTAATTTATTCTCAATCATTTCTTATTATTTATTTCTATTAAGATTCAAAAAAAAAAACTCATCATTTCTTTCTTTTAATTAAAAATTTCTCTTCCAATTTTAAAAAATTTGATCTCAGCTCCCTATTTAATAAACCCCAACATAATTAAACTTAACCATTTTGCCAATCCATTTGGTCCATGGTGCATATTTATTAATTTTTTCACACATATAATCATGGGGACACATTTTAATTGGGAGGTGTCATTCATTGAAAAATTATTCATTATTTTTAAATAATACTCTTAATTAATCATATTGCTTTCTATTCCTGTTATTTATTGGATAATTTTGTTTTTCAAAAAAAAGAATATTTATACTAATATTAAATTTTATTAGTTTAGAGTATCATATTATCACTTATTCTTAGAGAAATGAACAATTTCTCTTTTAATTGGTTGTAAACATTTCGCTTTCCTCCATGCAAAATCCATCCAATTTTATAATATCATTAGAAATTGTTTGAAAACTAATCATTTCAAAAGCTTAAGTTATTGGGAGTAATACCAACTATACTTTATATATTTATCAAATATTTGTTTTAATTTTTCCTTTTTTACTCTTAAGTATGATTTTTGATGGCCTTTGTTCACAATTGATATTGTTAATTTTAAATTCGTATTTCAGTATCTTGATGGAGAAAATATCTTTACCAGGGTGGGTTATGGGACACTCCCACCCATCAAATCCTAAATTCAAAAGTTTTACAATTTTATAATTTTTTTTATATATTTATTTAAAAAATATAATATTATAATTAAAAATACATTTTATTTTAACTTTTTAAAACCATAAAACCAAAAAAAAAATTAATCCATAATTTATTGTGATATCTAATTATCCATTAAAGATAATTTCAATTTTATTCTATTTTTCAACATAAATTTTGTTAATTTTTAATATAAAATATACAATTAAATTTATATTATTCGTTAGTGAAAAATGTCTTATCTCCACAAATTCTTCAAAATTTTGATAGAAAATTCTTCCCCTCAAACATTTATGGCATATTTATTATACAGTACTAATGAACTTGATTGTATAATTTCTATACAGTTATGCATTTAGTTGTAAACTTAAATTGAATAGTAATTTTAAAAATAGTATGATTATAAAGAAATTTTGTACTACCAGAAGATGTAGGTCTAAACTGTACTAGACACTTAATTGAAGTTATCTAAATTTTCAATTATAAAATTCTATGTCTTAATTTTCTTTTTTATTTCATGTTAAAAATATTTTTTTGTTTTGTTTTTAAAAATGTAAAAAAAAATATAAAAATGAATTAAATATTGATGTAAATAAATTTTATAATAAAAAATTATTTTAAATATAAAATATTTTATTTGAATTATTTTAATCAATTTTGTCCTATTATATTATACAACTTGTCAACAAATACTGTATAAATTAATTATAATATAATTTAATATAGTTAATTCAATACGATTATATTTCAAATATTCGATACGATATACTAAATATACTGTTAAGGTGAAAATGAGGATGTCAAACCCATTCCAACCTACTCTTTAACAACACTACTCACAATTAGGGGTGTCCAAAAATGGGATCAAACCTAAAAATCAGACCGGATCGGACTGTACAATTGTGTGAGTCAAATGGTCTGATCTAGTTTATATTTTTTCAAACAGTTTCTCAAATAGTCCAATTTTATTTTATGATTTTTTTTACCATCTAAATCGGACCGAACTGTTATATATTATATATAAAAAATATTTTTCTTTTAAATATAATATAGTAGTATTTATTTTGAAAAACAAAAAATATTTTATATTATCATTAAAAATTAAATATTACATTTAAACTATTTTTTATTAGTTTCAGTTCTTTAATATAAATCTCCAATTTTCAATTGCATGTATATTATGATGATTTTATCTTTATAGATTTTATCAACTTAATTGTTGGTTTATGTGAGATATTATATTATTTATATTTGTAGCATATTTAAAGTAATTTGATTAGATTTAATTTTTTTAAAATGTTAATTTCAAGTTTCAACAACATAATTTCAAGGAAAAAAATTTAAAAATAAAAAATCATGAAAAATCGTTAACCAAACCAGACCAAATCGTCCAATTACAAATAATTTTATAAATCAAATAGTCTGGTTTAGTTTTGTTAAACTTATATAAACAGTCTAATTTTTTTTTGCTAAAAACTAGATCGAACCAATGAACACCTCTCCTCACAATTATTGTGCGGTACTCATTCTAAACTACAATACAATAAACTTCCTATATATATCATGCATATATTATACGTATATTTGTTCACATTGACAGACCTGTACATGGATTGTACTGAGTTTGAGTCCGGGCAGTCTTTTTAAATTTTTTTTAATTAATATTAATAATATACAAAGTCCGTAGTCTTTTTAAAAATCTTTTAATTCATATTAATAATATATAAAGCCCGCAGCATTTTTGAAATTTTTTTAATTTATATTAATAATATAAATATAATCTAATATATTATATTTTTCTTTAAAAATAAAAATAAAAATATTAAATATTTCAAATATTTATGTTTTAATTTACACTCATATCAATAATAATGTATTATATATTCCTAAAAATTATAACTTTTAAACTTTTGATCGATAAATATTGTTTAATTATTAATTTAAGTGCATATTTAAATATTATATTTTTCTTTAAAAATAAAAATAAAAATATTAAATATTTAAAATATTTATGTTTTAATTTACACTCATATCAATAATAATGTATTATATATTCCTAAAAATTATAACTTTTAAACTTTTGATCGATAAATATTGTTTAATTATTAATTTAAGTGCATATTTAAATATAAATTTATATGTATTTAATATTCATATTTTTTTATAACAATTCACCATTATTTCATTAAATATATTTTTTTTCCTTCTTTAAATTATTAATTAGAGTTCTTTATTTTAAAATATATATTATCTCATTATTATATTAGAATATAAAATTTATTTTAAATTTCTATACTTATCAATTACTATTAATAGATGAAAAAATGATTAGGTATATAACTTATTTATTGATTCTTTTAATTTTTTGTTTATTTGTTGTTAGGTCTATTTAAATTTGTAATTTTTAATTTTTATACTTAAATTTACATTAAATATTTTTATTGTAGGTTATAATGGATAAATATTACCAAAATTTTAAATTATTTAAAACTCTTCATTCATTCTTTAAGAAAATACATGACCAATAATCAACCAAAAATACTCTTCTTAAGGCTACTAATAAAAAAAAGTAAGCGATTTCAAGAACCATTTGTTGAAGTTTGTAGAAAAAAGTGAATCTGATTTGATAATTGAAAAATTTTATGTTCTAAAGTATTACGAGCACAATTTAAATAAACTTTTTTTTTATTTATTTTTAAAATTTATATTATTTTTTTAATGTTAACTATAAATCTTGATATTATAAATAAATAAAAATTAATTTTTTGTAAATATATATTAGCCCTCTTAAGAAAATATTTCTAGTTACGTCCATTGTTTATAAATTTTATATAAACATTTGGTCAATTCATAAAATTATAAATTTTTAGGAAAAGAAAACTATAAATTAAAAAATTATATCCATGATACGTGTAGTAAAAATTATGGATCTGTGACAGTTTCTTAGTATTAATGTTGTATAAAACTCTAGCAGAAAAAGTCCACAAAAAATAATGTAAATTAAGTTGGCAAATAATTAAAAAAAATTGTTTAAAGTTGGAATATAATAATTGTTTTTTCAAAAACCAATTAATTATTTGCTTGTGGGTGAGATTAAAGAACTGGGAAGCGGTAGAGCAGGGCACACGAAGAAGCAGTGGGAGCTCGTGAAAACGAGAAGCAAACCTGACATAGCTTCGTGTACTCCATACACAGCACGCGTTTTCTGCACTTATGTCACCAATGGCTTTTTCTTCTGAAGTAACTCACAATCTCACATAGTAAAAACGATTTTATATTCAAGCAAAAACAAATTAAACAAATTATAAAATTAAATGACGGTTATCAGCTTTACTTTAATTTTATGGATAAGATTCTGAATATTTTTATTAATTTATGATATAAAATCATATGTATGCTTTAGGAATAATGGGAAAGGCATCTTTTCTATTAAAGGAATTAGTTAAAAGCTTTGGAGGTATGAGACGAGAAATGGTTAATGAATGATGTAAAAAAGATTCGAGAAATTACTAAAAATAGTACCCCTATAGTAACAAAATTAATACTCTAATAATATTGAACGTTTAATATTGAATGTTCAATATTCAATTTGAATGTAAAATATTGAATGTTCAATATTAAATGAGTCTAAATTATCGTTGTTCAATTCTAATTGGATGGATGTTCAAAGAAAAATGACATATTAGTCATTTTTTTAATTGTGAAAATATAAATTTAAACACAAGGAGTGCTAGTTTTGTTATTGAATATTGAACGTTCAATATTAAATGAGTCTAAATTATCGTCGTTCAATTCTAATTAGATGGATGTTATAAAAAAAATGACATATTAGTCATTTTTTTAATTGTGAAAATATAAATTTGAACACAAAGGGTGCTAGTTTTGTTATTAGAAGTTTTGAGGGGTGTTAGTTTTGTTATTATCCCAAAAATTTATTGATTATTTTAATTATATGTATTAATTATATATTTTTGTAATTTCAAAGCACACCACATTCCTATTCAATAGCTCATGTAAAATTTGTCCCTATGTGTACTGGTGTTAAAGAAAAATAAATATTTTATATTAATAAAAGATAATATTATAAAAAAATTTAAGAAATATAAATGTCTCCTAGGTTAATTTATAAATTTTAACACGTTATAGCATATTTATCTTAACTCTTTCATGGACAACTATTTTCATGTGTGGAATATAATATTTTCTCAGTGTTAGATCGATCAACTGATTAATTAATTGCTAATGCTTTGTGTTCGGAAATTTTGTACCTATCTTTAGAGTTGTTTAGTATTGGTATTTACTAAATATTAAAATGAGTTTTTTTGCAGTCGCTGCAGAGATTCTGGTTGACACATTATTTTCACGTTTGTCTGAATTTGAGAAGCAGATCGATTGTTAGCAACTTCGTTGTTCTTGTTGTACATTGTTCGTTATATATATATATATATATATATATAAAATAAGTTCAATGATATTGTTAAGAATACATATAAAATGAATATGATTAAAAATAAAAAATTATAGACAATCACAGTTTCCTTTTTCTTTTCTCGGAGAAATTGAAGCTTCAACTAATCCAGCGATCAAATGTCAGGAATGTGAAAGAAAAAGAAAAAGAAAAAGAAAACAGCTGATTTGTGGATTTTGAGTTTGGTGAGGTTGAGCTCAAAATTGGATTATTCTTGTTGTGTATCCGTGATGCACATGATTATGCAAATGTTACAAATTGTTTTAAAAAAGCTTAAATTATTGGAAGGAGAGCAAAAAATTATTTTATACATCTATCAACCAACTTTGATGTTATTTAGAAATTATTAAGAACTAACTCCCCAAAAAATTCAAGCTATTAAGAGGAATGCCAACAATTATTTTATACTTTTATAGCCATGTTGTACCTTAGTTATAGTACAACTTACATGCTATCATGGTATACTCATAATGTAATGTGTTGGGCTTGGGTTGTGTTAGAATTTGAGAGGAGTTTTGATATTATTTTAAAATTTAAGAAGGCTTGAGTAACATGATGATGTTTGATATGATTTTTGTATGAGTAATCTCAAGTAAAATTGATAGTTAGGAGTATAGATGTTTAGAAAAGATATTAGAAAATATAGCAATGTATCACTGATTTATTGATTGAAGCTTCAAGCTTATGAGCTTAGAAATTTAATATTAAAAAGACACATGTAACTTATTAATAGCTTTTAGAGGCAAAAGATTTTTCTTATAGATTAATCTACATTTTTTTATTTAATATTCTAAAATATCCACCAATATATATTTCTCTATAATTCTAGATTTTTTTATTATTTAACAAAAATTAGATATTATCCATAAAAAATTGAGAGCTTTCTCCAAATACATTTTCTAGACATTTATTCAATTTTCTTTTTAATTTTCTTCATTTTTCAATAATATGCATCAATTTTTAACACTCTTCATTAATGCTCTTTCTAAAAGTGTTCCATCTAAATCTTGTAGTAGTTTGCTATTCTTCAATCTTTTGTAGCTTTCTTTGTGTTCTTGGTTCTCTTTTATATATGATGTCCATGTTGTCATTCCTTGTATAAATCTTTGTATTTATTCATCATGCCTTTGCCTTGTACCTTTATAACTTGTTAGAATATGTTACTATGTTGTATTCTATTAATGCATATATTTGACATATAAAGTATGAAATTATGTAGTAAGATGGCATTGAATATATTGGTGTTAATGGATGTGATATATAATTTATTATTAATTGTATATTGGGCTGCTAATTGTTTTTGGGCTTGTTTTATACACTTTTTTTTTCAGGCTCGAGCTGGACAATTTGCGTGTTGGGCTGAAGGGCATTATCATCATTTCACCAACAATATATTTATACCTTTGTTAGGGTTTTTTAGCCGTCAACTCGTTCATTTGTTAATTCTTCTTCTCCTCTCTTCCTGTGTAAATATTGCTCATGTTCTTTGTGAGGATTTGGAAGCATTGTAGTTAGAGTCTGGTTCTATACATGTTTTCATTGTTTGTTCTCTGTAAAAACATTGTTTTATTAGTGGATACGTTTACCCTTTCTAGTAGATTAGGTCGTGTAGCTTCTAGGGACCGAACCACTTAAATCTGATGTTCTTGTTCTTATATTTTCTTGCTGGTACTTAGATCTGAATGTTTATGAAAATATTTTGTTTGCGTGAAAGCATTTCTTAAAGACAGTTCTTACATAACTATTATAATTGATTGTTTACTCCTCTTCGGAAGAGTTGTTACTTTAGCTAGGTATTCTTCAAGAACATAAAGCCTTTTTTTTTTTTATTACTCCTCCTTCATTTGAGCCTTCTCACTTTATAGTGCTCGTGAATCCTTGGATTCTTCTCAAAGCACTATCCTTGTTTAGCTATTTGGTGCTTGAGAATTTTTCTTATTGATTCTCATGAAACACCTATTTATTCTTCCTCATGTAGTGCTTGGAAACTTTAATTGATTTTTCTTCAAGCACTCTCTCTTTAGTTATATAGTACTTAGGAGCTTATATTGATTCTCATCAAGTATTTTCTTTGCTTAGTTATATAGTGCTTGGAAACTTTTGTTGATTCTCGTCAAATACTCTCTTTTAGTTATTGATGCCTGAGAACCTTTTCATAATTTTTGTCAAGTACTCTCATTTTTGGCCTTATCGTGTGGTATTCTTAGCCTTTGAAAATAGTTTAACCTACACTAAAATCAATCGAACGTGGCTCTGATACTATATTAGAATTTGAGAAGAGGTTTGGTATCATTTTAAAATTTAGGAAGTCTTAAGTAACATGATGATATTTGATGTAGTTTTTGTATGGATAGCCTAAAATGTATAGAGGCTTAGAATATATATTAGAAAATAGAGCAATATATCATTGATTTGATATTGATTGAAGTTTCAGGCTTAGGAACTTAGAAAGTTAGAAGCTTAATATTACAAAGACACACGTAGTCTATTTATAATTATTAGAGGCTATAGATTTTTCTTCTTGATTAATCCAACAATATATGTTTATTTACAATTCTAGATTTTTCTATTATATAATAAAAATTAGATATTATCCTAAAAGATTTAGAGTTTTCTCCCAACACATTTTCTATATTTTTTTTTTTTTTTTTTCTAGAATATGCATCAAGTTTCAACATGTTATAAATTTTGGGCAAATCTTAATGCCATTCTCTAATTGGAGACAAGATGATAGGAGAATGGGGATGGAGACAAAATGATAGGAGAATGGGGACAGGAACGGGGACAAGAATACGCATTTTAATAACATGTGATGGGACAAGAATGAGCATTAAATTTTGTGTATTTTTTTTCTAAACTATATATCTTATTTTAAATATATAAATTCTTTAATATGTTTTAATTTTTTATATATATATATTTATGTTGAAACTAAAATTAAACTAACCTTAATCTATTTTTTTTTTTTTTATATATATATTCTTAGAAGCATTGAGAGAGTGTGGATTTGAACTTTACACGTGTATGAGTGTGGGAGAGAATGTAAGTGTAGTAAAAAAAAAAAAAGAGCTATATATATACAGTACTTGTAATTCTACAAGCGCATGCGTAAGTAAATGTAACTTTTTTTTTCCCCTCAGCAGCATGTAAATTTAACTTAGTTATATAAATGTGATACTTATTTTTTCAATAAAAATATAGCGAAAAAAATTGTGTTACTAAATTAAAAATGTTAGACTTTAAAATATGTAAATTCAAATTTTATATTTTGTGAATTATGTGGCAAACCAATGTCATATTGACATGACTACTAATTTTCTTGAAACAAAAAATCCATTAATTTGAAAAACTTTTGGCACAAAATATTCTAAAGCACACATAAGTTTCATGTTTAACCCATAGTTTCACTCAATGCCTTGTTTCCCTTTTTTTTTTTTTTTTTTTTTTTTTTTTTTTTAAGTTTTACATTTTTTTTAATTTCTCCAAATCATCTTTTTACGTTCCTTTATTTTCCTATTTTTTTAACTTCATTTATAACATTTTTTGAGTATGCATATTTTTTTTTTTTTAAATTTTAAATATGTATTTATCATCTGTAGTATTTGTAACTTGTGAATATGTAATATAATTTAAAAAATATAAGCACATACTCATTTACTCATTTGAATATGTATGTAACTTGAAAAATATACATTTTATTGTACAAATATTGTTGAATGCATAATGTTTTTCTGAACAATAATATATGTTCATTCAATTATTTTGAACGTGCATTTTTTTAACTTAATTTTGTTGTTTTGAACTTATATTATTATACTAAATGGAGTCTAGATGGTTTTAATCATATTGAATAAGTAACTCATTTATAAAACTAAACGTCTTGTTTTTGATTTATTTGTTTAAGTATGGTAGATGTTAAGATGTTTCCATCAATGCAACAATAGCCATCTTATTATAATGCAACAATACTCAAATTCTCTCGTCATATTTGAATTAAGTAAAATGAATAAATAAATAAATAAATATATAGGAAATAAGTCTTAATATCTTATGTGTATGCAAGAATCATTATTTTCAAATCAAAATATATCTTTGCAAAAATAATTTCTAAAAAATAAAAAACTTTGCTACGACAATATAGTGATTTATTGGAAAACTAATGTTTATGTTTAAAAAAATATAAAGAAAAATGGGAAATCCTATAAATGTTTAAAATTGTTGAAATGGGAAGTAAAGCAGTTTAAAAAATGGTATACAAGTGATATGAAGTCCTATAAATATGCAGTAGGTAATAACATTTTATTTGCAAAGAAATGTTTAACAGCCAAAACCAATCTAATTGATTGGTCGTAAACTAAACAATCAATTAAAGAGAGCACTGGCTAGGTGGTAAATCGAAAAATGTTAGCATTATCTCCTGCTACGTTGTTTAGTACTGGTGGTGGTTGGGCATTAGATCAGGATTCCATTAGCCATGAATATGATCAGAACTACTACTTCTACAGAGATCACTCAGAAACTATTAATTCTGAGTCGTGTTTTGACCTTTATAACAACAATAATACCACACCATCCTCTGAGCAAAGTGTTAAGGTCGATAAGGGAGTTAGGGGCGGGCTTTCGATGGTGAAGAAACTGAACCACAATGCCAGTGAGCGTGATCGTCGCAAGAAGATCAATCATCTCTATACCTCTCTTCGTTCTCTTCTTCCCCCATCCTACCATAAGGTATTTACATACTTTTCTTTTTTATTTTATTTTATTTTCTTTGATTTTTTTTTCTTTTAATTTGTTAATTACTTTGTTGGCTAATTTCTTTTCGAGATATATAAATGGATTTAAGGATCAATAATAAATTTGAAAAGAAGACAATAAAACCATCAATAACAATACATAAGCATGCGACTTTTTGGTAGTACCATTGAACCAGATGGCCCTCGCTCTGGATCTGCCAAAAAGAAGGATTGAATCCAAACCATCCTTAACTATAATCCATTTACCCACACCCAAGGATTTACCATGAAAATCAGTTCAATCCATGTGAACATGGAGAAATAATATGTTATCCTATGTCGAGTATATTATGGTATAGATAGCTAGTAGAACGATTATATATTACATAATATAGCTACTTGTTGATTTTATATTGTTTTCGACGTTGGATACCAGATCAAATCTACGTAAACATGAAGTCAATTTTGTTTACCTATTCCTTTCAAATTTTTTTATTTTTTTTATTTTTTATATAATAGTAGTGGTTTCTCTTTGTATTACATACATCTTTTAACTATGTATTGTTCATGACCTTAATTGAAAATTTTCAATTTGTTATTTGTAGAAAAAATTGAGCATTCCAGCAACTATTTCACTAGTGTTAAACTATATACCGGAGTTACAACAGCAAGTTGAGGGACTGGCTCGGAAAAAGGAAGGACTTAATTTATCAAAGAGTTCAAGATTGGACAGTATTACCGCCACTCCTCATCAAAACTTCAAAATTGAAAAGCAGATGAAAAGTAAAATCCAGAGTTCATTATCTTCTGTTTCGGCCAGACAACTTGTTAACAAAGAAGTTGCAATCCAAGTATCAACTTATAAAGGCCTCGAAATTCCATTGTCTCATGTACTTCATAATTTAGAGGAGGATGGACTTTCATTACTAGATGCTTCTTCATTTGAGTCTTTTGAAGGGAGGATCTTTCATAATTTACATCTTAAGGTGTGTCACTTATTTATTAATTTGTTAAGCCTATAAGATTTATGACAAAATGCGAATTAAATTTTTTTTTTTCATTAAGTCATTTATTTAGGTCTATTACGTATTGTTAATATATTCGTTGTACGTACGTTTTAAATTTACAGGTGGAAGAAGATTATAGTGTGGAATGTGAAGTTTTGAACAAGAAGCTTTTGTCATTGTGTAACAATACAGAGCAGCTATTTTCGTGAAGATCTTTCACTCTTTGTTATATCCGAGTCAAATAGTTTTGTCACTTTTGTTATGTTACTGCATCAGTAACTAATACGCAACAAAATGTGTGGACATATTAATGGCTAAAAATGTGAAAAATATTGCATAAAAAGTAGGCGTTGACATGAAAAGATCATGTGTATTTATATGTCTAAAGAATAAATTTGTATGTCAACTTACTAATTGGTTCCAATATTATAGTATCTTTTTTTAATTAGTTATAGGAAAAGGCCGTTGGAGGTCTATAACCCATACATTCCCGGCGATTAGTACTCATGAGAGAGAAACACCGTTTTTTAGTTTTTCGGCTACAGGTGAGAGAAACAATGTCTTTAACCTATCAGAATTCAGAACTGATGTTGAATGTATATTGTATGTTTTCTGTGAGACTGTGACGTACGTACTTTTCTTTTATTAAATGATATTTGTTGTTAATTGGAATTTGTAATTTTAAACAACAAGAGTGATGTTATCTCCGTATGAACATCTTTTTATACATAATTTAATCTTCAACTCTTAATATATATATATATATATATATATATATATATATATATAATTTATTGAGTGTAAATATATATGTATATTATGTACAATTAATATATTATTTTAAGATTCATTAAAAAAAAAAAATATTTTAAGACAAATTTAATTATGTATAGGATATTATGCTATTATGAGACTCCAAATTCATGTTGCTTGCTAATGGTTTTACATTTTTGGCTCAAACCTCACAAACCTTTGAACAACTTCAAGTATCAAAACAAAAAGGTTTAATTGTATGGCATAATCATTATTTATATATAGAATTTTATTTTTAATCTCTCTAAAAAAATATTTATTTTTCTTATAATTTAAATAAATATATGTTTTTTTTACTAAGAAAATTAAAAATAAATCAGTTAAATAATTGTGTTATTTATGCGCAGAAGAAAAACGTTTCTTCAAAAATGATAATGTTGGTAGGAGTCTAGGAGACATTGAAATATTCAAAATTTTATTTATCGACAGCATGTAGCCTGTTTCAGTACCAAGAATACAACAAGCCTATACATGTTTCATATCAGTCTTCAAGTTGAGTAATTTGTTTCTTGTAAGAATTTATGACCCTTACAATATTTGCAGACCTTTAGATTCTTGATCTCTTGTAACACTTCTAGGTTGCTTGACTCAGACGCCTCTCATCACATCACTAATGAGGATACTGCTCTCTATGATCATAGCGCAAACGACAACGTATGAAGGTAATGGATCTACTTGATTCCTCATTGGTGGAATCCACTTCATTCCCCATGGGTGAAGTGATCCTGTAATCATCACATGACTAATGATACCGCGCTAATAAGAAGGAAATGTCTACTTCATTGCTCATGAATTACTTAAGTGGAAGTGTATAAATATCAATAATTATAATTGTCAAAACAAGCTAAAATGTGTTATCCATTAGCAACTATATAGATGATCGATTGTAGAAATATGAGGTTACATTTATTTAATTTCTTTACATTATCTTGAAAACTTTACACAATTTGTGCAACATAATCATATTAAGCAACAATCTCTCCCTCGTAAAAATAAAAAAGATTCTAGGAATATGCTCCAAATAGATGTTGGGGTGTTATCCTTCATTATAAAATATAGGACACCTTGTAACCCTTGTATAGATTGTTCTAATTAATTGAGCCTACTAATAAATTCCAATAATCGGTGCACTAGCCCAAAATGTTTCCCCCGCCTGTGGGCACATCACTAACTCATAGGGGCGGCACCAGCTTGTGAGTACAACACTATTCATGAGTGCAGTACTATCTCGTAGACTATATGAATCTTCGTCTTAACGCTCAAGTGATATTTTAGCTTCACTATCGTACTATAGCTTGTACAAGGGGGTTATTTGTGCACCCCTTCTCCTTATGAACCAACATGTGTACTAATCTCCTAATATATATACACATGAGCAATAGAACTTGGAAAAGAGACTTTTTAAGTATCATAGATGATAACCATCTTATTTAGATTCTCTATAACAGTCACAAAATATAATTTTGAGATTTCAAAAAATATAAAAATACTTTTCATGATTGAAAAATAGACAATTATATTTATATTGTTTTATTAGAATACTCTAAAAAAATTTAACTTTTTATTGGCTTTGTTTTGTAATACTTTGTAGAAAAAAAATTCTAAATAGTAACAATAATGGGTGTAAGATTATTTTACCACATTAAATACTTTAATTTTTTAACTTTTCATTAACCAATTTTTCATATTTAATAATTTTAGTTCAAAATTAAAAATTAGATTAAATTATATCGTACTAATAATTAAATATAATGTGAATAAAATATATTTTTTATTAATTCTTACCTCACAATAAAAGTATATATAGAAAATAAATTATAATAGTCCTGAATAAACTAGAATCATGTACAAATTAGAGTTCTATTACAGATAGACAGTATTAATTACAATATATTATACATTAACTACATGAGTCACATTAATACTCATCCTCAAGTTGGCGCATACATATCAACCATACACAACTTACTTAGTGAGTCATAAAACACTTTCTTAAAAACTCATTTAGTAAATATATTTGCAAGTTGCTTTTTCAGTAGGAATAAAAGGGAAGCTAATGAGTTTGACATCTAGTTTTTTTTTTATAAAGTGACAATCAACCTCTACATGCTTAGTGCGATCTATTGTATTGAATTTTGTGATATATTAATGGTTGCTTGACTATCGCAATACAACTGTATAGTACTTTTGAGATCGAAACCCAAATCAAATAGCAAACTTTTTATTCACAGCAATTCACAAACCCCATGAGTCATACCTCTATACCTCTGATACCATAGTAAAATATAAAACGGAAGAAAATATAAATATAAAATAGATGAAAGAACCAGTGTGAAAACTAAATTAATAGATAATTAAAATAGGTTGATAAAAGAATCAAAAAGTTAAATAAAAACATTCTAATTTTCATTCATTATAATACTAAAGGACTACATTGATATTTATAGGAATAATAAATTAAAATCTTAATCCTAATAGAAATCTAAATAAGAATCATAAACTAATAGGAAAACATTAGAATAATTATCTAATATCATAATCATAATAATTTTCAACACTAACAAGGAAGCTAATTATTATTCTAGTATTTCAACTCTCCCCTTCAAGCTGAACATAATCTATGTTCAGTTTCGACAATTACAACAGACAGACTTTGTTGAGAACGTTAACACTAATTGAACAACTGGTTTAAGTGCCAACAATCGTGATGTTGAGATTGATACCAACAATCGTGAGGTTGAGATTGATACCAACAATCGTGAGGCTGTGAGGTTAACGTGAACAACGGCAACACTGATAGAGATGAAATATAATGTAAATGAAATATATTTCTCATTAATTCTTACCTCACAGTGGAGGTATATATAGAAAATAAATTACAAGAGTCGTGAATAAATTATAATATTGTATAAATTTAAGTTCTATTACAGATAAACATATATTAATTACAATATATTATACACTAACTACATGACTCACGCTAACATTAGTCAGAATTAACATGTAAAAAAAAAACTTATTTTTAACATATTTAGTCCATTAATTTTTAAAATTTAACATATTTAATCCATTATCTTTAAATTTGAACTAAAATTGTTAAATACAAAAAATTATGAAAATTTGGTTAAATAACCAAAGTGTCAAAAATGTTAAAGTTAATAGAGAAAAAATGTAGTTTACTTAAATTTATATGACATTTTTATTGTTTCAAAAAATTTGAAGGAGGTATTTGTAATTAATGAAAAAAAATAGAGTAAAAATTTATACGACATTTTTATTGTTTCAAAAAATTTGGAGGAGGTATTTGCAATTAAAAAAAATACAATAAACCCAAACGATGTCCAAAAGGAACAAAACCCCCGAGAAATCTCATCCGTCGCACACAATTCGACGTTTCCTAAAACCCCTTCAGCTATGTCGTCCTTTGCCGCCGCTAGGTCCATCATCCGAACCGCCAACTCCCGAGTCGCCATTGTTTCGAGACTGGCTACCGGAACTAAAGCCAAGGCAGCTCCTTCTCCATTTCGCATCCCTCAACAAAATCGAACCCCCCTCTCCCGTCTCACTTCCAGGTCATTGCATTCCCTATTTAATCAATACACTTCATGCTTATCGTAGAACCCATTTCATTGTTTTCAGCATTTCAAGCTAGTTCTGATATTTTGCGATTAATGTTTTTTTATGTTACAAAGGTCACCTGTGGAGATGAGCTGCTGTGTTGAAACAATGCTTCCATACCACACTGCAACAGCGTCTGCGTTGCTCACTTCGATGCTCTCTGTCTCTCGCCGTGCGTACGATTGGACCCCTGAAGGTATTCCCTGAAGGCAATTCACTGTAATATGTAGGTCAAATTTTTGAATTGAGTTATTTGTTATTACAGTATTAAACTTTGCATATTGGATTAAAACTATGTTGGTTGATTGTATTTTCAAGGTATGCAATAGTATGTGTAAGTATGTATTTACGAAATGTTGGACCCCTAGTTGATTTCACTGAGGCTGTAGATTATAAATTGCGTATCATTTGGTTTTTCCCCTTGCTGTTTCAGTTTTCTGAATCCATAAAGCAGACATGTTTTGACTTTTAGAATGCTTCGGATCTAAAACGAGTCATGTAAATGTTACTATTTTAAACTCAACTTATGTGTCTTTATTGGAGAGTTAGTATTTTGCCTTTGAAATTGACACTTCTATTTTTCTTCATTTTCGATGGATATGAGGACCGTAAGCATGAAAAACATGCATCCATTTACTACTAGCTATGGGACATTGGTTTGATGTATGTGGGATTCTAAATTGAATTACTACATTTTTTGGGTAAATTATGGCTGTCCTTAACCAACCACCCTTTAATTGAGTGTTAAGAACTTGGTACTTCCCTAAGGAATACCCTGGTCCAAATTCCCAACTCCCAACTCTCGATTGATTAAAAAAAATTTATGGTTGCCCTTAATGTTGGATTTCATAGAAGTTTTTGCATCTAAAAGCTAACACTAGAATTAATATGTTAGCGTTTTATATTTATTTTGGAGAGGGGGGATGCATTTACTTACTGGTTTGAAGCCAGCCCTGAAACTGAACTGAGTAAGATGCCAAGATAAAAACTTCTGTTTTTCTCTTCTGTTTGGGAATCCTACTTTCTTTCTTTCATTCTTGTTCAAGGAAAGAATGCATATTATTTTTTCTTTTTGTAGGGCAAGACGAGACTAGATGAGGATCAAGCAACAAATATGGAGTTATTGACTTGGAAATTTTTTGTCAACTTTAAAAGTATAGGAAATGTTCTTTTTAAGGGTGGAGAGGCTAGGTTAGAAAACTATATTTCTAAGATTAATAAAGTTTTGGAAGCTTAACCTTTAAGTCTAGCAAATACGTAATAGATCCTTTGTATTATCTTGAAAAAAAATTCCTTTTTTGTTTCCAATTTTGTGTGCATGTTAGACAACTATCTAGATTGGCAATTCAAGTATTTTTGGCAAATGTTTTCTTTACCTGGCTGCTTGATAGGAAGCATCAACCCTCTTATGTATGAATCATTGATTCTATACTTGAGGTTGTAATATATTAGTTATGAGTATAATTCATGCTACATTCATTAGTTATGTTAAAAAGTTTGATGGATTTACATACCTTGAATGGAATTGAAGTATATTTCAGGTGTTGAGTTGTATGGTTATACCTGCAATTTTATTTTAAAATATGTGATATGTCAGTATCATTATAAAGGATAATTCTGTTTTATTGTATTCACTCAGATTGCAATGATGATGTATGATGAACACAAAGGGTTCGAGCAAAGTTTTATGTACTTGCGCCCTAGTACAAGGTGGTGAAAAACATTTAATTATGTTAGAAATAGAAAGGAACTATAATTGCATATAGGTTTCCTGAATGTATGCTATTATTTGCTGTAGGTTCCAATGGAAATGATTACGAGTTTACAGTATTTTTCTATTACTAGTTTGTTCTCTATTGCTTTATACCAGATTTTTTTTTTTTTAGTAAGATTGCTATATATTAATTGAGTTCATTATGAATGACGGTTTCACCATGTCCTGGCTTTGTTTGCTACATTCTTTGGTCATGTTTTTCTAACCAAGTTGCTTCAGAATTATAGTTGCATTTTAAAACCTTTGCAGATAGATGATGTGCTGCACGGTAACTAATAACTATAATGAATATTCTACTGACTAGCCTTCTTTAATAGAGCTAATTCCTATAGAACATATATTTTATGTTAATTTTTAGACGACACTTTATAGTCTGCCTAGTTAGATTTATAGGAGGCTTGAATTTCCTGGCTGCCTTATAATTCACAAGCTTTTATTACCTATTACGAAGCGCTTTTCTGCTTGAACTGTTGAATGAAAAAAGTGAAACCTTGTGGTCCTGTTGAGGGTTCTAGGTTATTATACCTTGTGATTGTGTTGGGACTTAAGAATGAGGCAGCAGTGGCTTCTATCTAATTTGCATACTTTAGTTTGTTTTCTATGCATGATCACAAGTCTGGTGCTGGATATTTTATTTTCCATGAAAAAAGAAAAATGATTCCTGATGGTACTGTGGAAAAGAAATGTTGTTGATTTTGTAAATATCCATTTTGTTGGAGCAGTGAACCTGAACCATGAGGGTGGCTGGAAGGAGTTTGAAAGTTATAAGATTAAGAAATGTGTTAGGAATTGAACTGAGATTAGTTTGATCACACCAAATGTAAATACCAACTGATTTTGCAGAAACAATTAGACTTGGGAACTGCCAAGAACAGTCCTTTGAATACTTAGATAACTTATTTAGTGTCTTATAAAAAATTAATAATGGGACCATGACACTAACTTGATTTGAGTCATGTAACTTAATACGTGTCGAAGGGCCAAGGAGCATCTATTGCAAATAACTGTCAGCATAAACTATACGACCACTAGGATATATTTGAAAGATCGCTTGAGGTAATTTTTTCACTGTATTGATAGCTCAGAACCTAGAAGAAATATGCGATCCTTTTAATTGCTGCCACTTTCTTCCTCTTGTATGATATCCCCCCTTTTTGACTCTGGGTTTTTCTTTTTAGGGCTGTGATTATTGCTGATTAGCTGACTTCGACTATGGAGACCTGCCATGTTGCTGTTTTGTTTAATCTGCCTTGAAATTTGAACTTGTGGTCTGGGTTTGTATAGTATTCAACCAGGATAAAACAATGAAAATAATGCTGTTATGCTGTCAATGATCATGCTCTGCACATTCCTGCTCTTGTGAGAAAGCAATTGCAAATTTTATGTTACATTTACAAAATCTACTTGTTATGTTTCTTTGTAGATGGATGAATATTCTATTGGATGCGATGCATTGGTCGTAGTTTTGATGTGTTTCACTCAACTATGTAAGACTTGCTTGAGGATTCATTTTTTGTACTAATAAAAGAATTGCACAACCATTAAGGTTGTTGTAGGTGACTGAGTGGTAACCAAAGTATTGTTAAAGATTTTCGTTGGCACTAGATAATGATTGTGAGGTTCAACTTCTCTTTAAGCTATCATTCATGCTGCAACTGTTTATGTCTCTTGTGGGTTCTAATCGTGTTATAAATAACGTGCATAATTCTATAAAACTGGTCTAAAATTCTCAGAGGAGTTAAGGCCATGAGTTTGCAATACCCTTGAGCAACAAACGTAGATTTCATTAGCCATTAGCATCAGAGGCATTGCATCTACTTACCAGTTGGCGCCAAATGACATCGTGGTCAATGGGTTTATGAACCAATTCTCAAGTATTGTTTCTCACTATAGGCATTATATTCTTCCATCGTAGCCTATCTCCACCATGCATTCTTGCTAACCTCATGAAAAGACGGAGTAATATTAAAAACACTCTTGAAATTTGATGTCATATCATTGACGCCCTTAAGATTTCAAAATATTTATAAAGTTCATCCGTCAAGTCCTTTAACTAAATGTGTGGTATTTTTGTACTTATTTTACATATATGCTTCAAACCACATGTATAGTGTAAAGTTGTTGTCCTAAAAATAACTATTTCCCAAATTTATGTTTTAATTTCATTATGGTAAATACCACAAAATCCCTCAAGTTTCAGCACCCCGTGACTTTGAAAATATTCTGTTAGGTTCCTACCTTCAATTTTACTTGTAGACATTTCACTATATGAAATGTAATTTGAAAAAAATCTTTTAAGTTAAAAACCAATGAAAAAAAAATTAAAACTTACACTAACAAAAATTTCAGAATTACTTGTCAATTTATTAATTTGTAAATACTTTTTTTATTAGTGTATAAAAGTAATTTTTTTAGAACACTTTTTTTATTTTTTTTATTTTATATAACTCACACTCACGTACACATTTATAACGGATGATATTCGAACCCACATTTTCAATGTACCCAATAAGAACTCGTTTTATTCTCACTAATTTCTTTTCTCCACTTTATTCTATTTAAAATTAAACTATATATATCATTAATATCTTTAGATCCTACATAATTCTAATAATGAGACTCATGTATGATTTATGACAAATAGTAAAAAATGTTCATATTGGTGGGGGCAAAAGTTATACATTGATCCGAACCAACATAATTTAGTGCTATAAATTTTAATGATACAAAAATAAAAAAGTAAAGGTCAGTTTTAAAATTTTATTTTATCTTATCTTTTTTGTATGATAATAATATTTTTGGTATTGATCCAAGATTAATGAATTATAGGCTACGGATGGGGGATGCTTCTTATAAACAAAATTACCCAATTTTGTTAAAGTAGAGATGAGCCTTTTTGGCTACGTTAAATCTTTATCGTTTTGTCAGTCCATGACGCAAAGTTACTTATACTAAGAAGATGCTAGATTGAGTTGAGGAAATACAGAGACAATATGATGAAGAGGAATAATTCATTGGCTGTGAGGCAACAATTGCTTTCCCTGTTCGTTTCCCATTCCCCACATCATGACTTCTATAACAATCATAATAACTATTTACTATAACTGGAGAGCATATATGGACATCACAAAAATTATATATATATATATATATATATATATATTTTTATACATCGTATTAAATTGTATTATAATTAATTTATATATTATTTAGTAAAAAATTGTATAACATCGTGAGATTAAATTAATTATATATATATTTTACTAAAATATTTTTTTATTATAAAATTTAGCTAAATTAATATTTAATTTATTTTTATTACATTTTTAAAAATAAAAGAATATTATTTTTAATTTGAGATTAAAAAAAAAGTTAAGACATGTAATTTTACAATTAAAAATTTAAATAAATTAAGTTAATTGTTCAATACGGTTTAGACCGACGTTCTTTGATCTTATAAATTTTTTACATAACCGTAATATTTTTATATTATTCGATACAATATAATTTTACAACTAAAAATAAATTATATAATTAAAATATTTAATATAATTTAATAATATATGATGATATAGTATTATAGTAGCTTCCTGGTTATGCCAAACTTATTAGTTGGGTTAATTCATGTTCTATGAATATGACAGCTTTGGGTTGAAAGGTTGGCTAAATCAATATTTACCCTTTACCTTACCCAACAAACTTCCATTAAAACCTTTTAAAGGTATGATCAAGTTGGTACAACTTAATATTGTCATATTAATTCATAAGTTAATCGGATAATATCAGTCTACCCGTGATTACATGTATAAAAATTTAATTAAGTTATTATTTATTAATTTACCTTTACCTTCTCATTTATACTCAATATTATATTTGTGATTATTCTAAATTATGTAATATTTATTATCGAGTGAGGTGCCAAATTAGGTAATTTGTGCACTTAAATTAGAAATTGTCAATTAATCTCTTAAATTTGTAAACATATTAATTAAAAATAAATTATATTATTATAATAATTTTTTAATTAAAATATTATTATTTTTTATCAAGTTATTAAAATGCGATTGAAATACAAGTATTTAATAAGAATAAAAGTAAAATTTAACATAAATTGTTTAAAAAATAAATTAACAATAATAATATTCAAACATAAAGTTATTTAAATATATAATTTAATTTTTAATAAATAAAATTAATTACATATTAAAATAAAATAATAACAATTAAAAACTTTCTCATTATTAAATATTCATGTTTCATATTTAATTTCTTTATTATTTATAAGCAATATAAATCACCATTACAAATTTAAGATATTAATTAAATTTGGAGGAGAAAAATTTGTCATAAAATGCCAAGTAAAACAAACGTATAACATGATCTTGTCTAGTGTTTGCCACTTGGAAGTTGGAACTAAATGAATTTCTTTTTCTTTTCTTTTTTTCATAAGTGGAATTTTGAGACAAATTACGAAATATCTTTGCTTAATTTATTTGGATCATAAAAATTATCCCATCCATGCTCTATAGATATAGGAGTGACAATTTTTTATGCGATACAAAAAATAACACAAAAAATTCGACTTGAATTTAAACTAATTTAAATTCGAGTCTAAAATAAATTAACTTAAAATTACATGAAAAAAGTGAGTCAGGTTCGGCCGTTTTGTTTTGTTTTATAAAAAAAAAAAAAAAATTCCACTAACCCAAAGTCTCAAACCTAGTAAACCAGTATGGGCCTTAGCCGCCCAAAAGTTCAAAAACCCAATCCAAATATAACTTAAAAATTAAGGATATTGATGATAAAATATAATAATATATGATAATTTGTGATACCCAAATATGAAATCTATGATTTTATTATTGTGAAGATTTTGAAATATATTGACTTTATTAGATTTATTTCGGGTATGAATTCATTAAAATTGATCTATTTTAAATTTATATCGTGTTTGAACTTTTTGGATTGTGTCCGTGTTTGAATATTCGGATTATGTTTATGTTGTTCTAATCCAAGTCCAAATTTAATATGTATAACATGTTTTCAATTCAAATTATATTGGAATCGAAAACGGATTGACTCAAATACAATCCAAACGATTTAAACTGTCACTCTAGACCATACCATACTTTTCCTTATTTGATAATTCTTGAAGAAATTACTTTTGTTTACCAAAAAGCTTTCTAGTAATTTCTAACAAGTAACATAATAAACAAAAGACTTACAAAATTTATTTTAGAATGACAACCACCAGAGAGAGAATTGTTTGTCTCATATTTCAAGTATATACGCTAATACTTTAATGATTTGACATATTAAGTATTATCGTAATTTATATATCAAAAATAATTTTTTTTATCTTGATTATATATATATATATATATATATCTAGTAATTTCTAACAAGTTATATATATATATATATATATATATATAGTTTTATCAAAACTTGTAGTTATGGCCACTTCGATGTAGCTTTATATAAAGTTACATAGAGGCAAAAAAGTACAATGATCACCCCCAAATTTTGATAAAACTCTTATAATAATACTTAAATTATTTAAAAATATGATAATTTATGAATAAAAATCAATAAAATTATATTTTGGCCCCCACAAAATTCCCATCTCTTACCGTATCCTCCATAGTTAGTAATAAAATATTAATTTATTATAATCATTCTTAATAAAATTTAATAGATACTTAATATATTAATTATAAAAAATTTAAGATTTCTTTGCTACTAAGTTTATTAATCACAAAAATAAGTATATATATGCATTTTTACAACAACAATAAAAAAAATAATCACTCTTATAAAAAAATTAATTTAAAACTTGGCCCCCTCAAAATTTTAGTCCTAGTTCCATATATATATATATATATATATATATATATATATATATATATATATATATATATATAATTTTTTATTAATAATTAGGCCACAATTTTTTTATTAATTTATACAATAATTTAATTTAAATACCACTATTTTTTACATATTTATTTGATAATAAAATTTAAGATGGAAGGTTACGTTGGTTATATATCAATTGAAAAAAATATCCCAAAAAAAAAAAAAAATTAGTTCTCAATGTTATATTAAAGTCATGTTTTTTATTATATTAATATATTAAAAACTTGTTACCGTTTATTACACTTAAATTCTCAAATTTTACTATTTATTACACTTAGATTATGTTTGATTGATAGTAATGTGAATGATAATATGAATGATTTAAGGTATTCTTATATTTGGTTTAACTGTTAATTTTGAATGAAATATAAAGCATTATAACAGTATCAGAAATACTTATTTCTTTCACACCTTTCAGGAATACAATAGAATACTTTATTTTATTCACATATTTATATAATCATTTATTATTTTTTCTTATTTAAAAATATTTTCTAATTTTACTTAATTTAAAATTTTATTTTAATATTTATCATTATTTGAATTTTATTGCTCAAACAAACATAGTAATAATAATATTGTTTATAGTGAATTCCAATCTTATTATTGTTTTCATTCTCATTATATTTTTACTCTACGGAACGAACTAAATATGACATTAGGTTCTCAAATTAATAAGCTTGGTGACCTAAATATTATATATTAGTTTTACTTTAATTTTTAATTTTTAATTTAAAATTTATTTATTAAAATATAATTGATTGTGAACTAATGTGTTAATTAATTTATTTTTTAATTTGAATTTTTATCAATAAAAGCACAATTTAGGAGCCAACAAAGCTCTTTTATCTTAAAATGTGCTCCACACACTTGTAACATACCAAATATTTGATTTGAAAATAGGGTAAAAGATTTCATTAATACCCAAATTGTGTTTTCATTTATAGAAAAGTCCCTAAATTAAAAAATATAGCATTTTGATCTTTAATATATTATATTTTAATAAATAAGTCCTAAATTATAAGTTTGGGACTAAAGTATGATTAATATGTAATACTTAAGTTTACAAACTTGTTAATTTTTGATACCTAAATGTAATGAGCAGTAAAAAGTTTGAAAATTAAGTTTAATAAATAGTAAAAAATTTGGAATTTAATTGTAATAAATAAGACTTAAGTATGACATTTAATAACTTTAAAAAAATTTAATTTTTCTTTATATTAACCTTTTTATTAACAGAGATAATTTAAGAACTAATGTAATCTTTCACCCTTACACTGCAACACCATATTCACAAAGTTTGAACATAATTTCAACAAAACTTTCTTTTTAAACAAATCTCATAAAAATATAAAGATAAAATAATAAAAATAACACCATTTAAAATTTGTAATAATAAAAATAGTATTCTTGGTATTCAAATTTATATTCTTACAATTAAAAAAATAATTGATATATTATCTTTTTTAAACATTTATTAAATTAGAATTGAACGATTGTAATTTAGACGTGTTTAATATTAAATATTTAATATTATAAGTATTATTATAATATTAATTTTATTATTATAAATTTTAAAGTTGTTATATTTGATAGTTTTTCGAATATAAAAACTATTTAAAATTTAGTAACGTCGATAATCCATTATAGTACACATAAATCATAATATGTTTTCAGTAAAAATTTTGATTAATAAATATTATTCCTAGCAAATATATATTCAAATAAATTCTATTTTTAAATTTATTCAGAACTATTTTGTATTTTTGTAGCGTAATGAATCTATAAGTCAAAAGACAAGTGGCGGGAGAGTCCAACTTGCGCGTAAATCACGTCAATCTTATGTATTGTTTTATGTCTTTTAGGCAGTGGAAAAATATTTTCACATTTAATTTTATTAATATTTTAAATATTTTTGTTAAATAATTAACAATCACACATCTTATTAAAAATTAACTCTAATAATAAAAATAATTAAATAAATATAAATATTAATAAAACTAAATATTGAGTACACTTTGCAATAAATTAAACTATATTGTTTTTAACATTGACCCCAAATGCAAATTTTCAATTATAAAAAGGAAAAATTACATAATTATTCTAACGATTCAAAACAACAAAAATTAAGGGAGTATTACGAGATATGACCATATTTAAGAAGTTTTTTTTATTTTTAACCTCTTTACGAATATATGTTCATGAAAACTTTTTTTTATAATATGCATTTAAAAGCACTAAGTTGTCAAAAATTTAGTAATTTCGATGTTAAAAATTGTAGATAATGAATGCTATTTTTTATTGTCAAAATGTGTTTAAATAAATTTTATTTTTAAATATGTGTTCAATTATGAATACAAATTGACTAAAAAATTAAAAATAAAATATAATATAAAAAAATTAAAAATTAAAAATATTTAATATTATTATTATAAATTTTAGGAGTTAGTTTTGTATTATTTTTTTTTTTTGAAAAATTACTAAAAATAGCACCCTTAAAACTCATAGTAATAAAATTAACACCCTAATAATATTGAACGTTCAATATTCAATTTGAACGTAAAATATTCAATATTCAATATTAAACTAGTTTAAATTATCGTCGTTCAATTCTAATTGGATGGATGTTCAAAGAAAAATGACATATTAATTATTTTTTTAATTGTAAAAATATAAATATAAATACAAGGAGTGCTAGTTTTGTTATTAGAAATTTGAGGAATGTTAGTTTTGTTATTTATTATTATTATTTTTTTTTTTTTAAGTAGTGTAAGAACACATAAAGAAGAGTAATTTTATATAGCCCAAGCGTGCAGCAACACGTGGATGAATTTATTATCATTGTTTACATTTTATTAAAACACGTATTGTCAGGGTGACACGAATTCATGGTACAGTGAATCACTATTAGTGATGTTGTGAAGGAGACTTTTTTAAAAAATCTACAGTAGATACAAAGAGTAGTATACATGTTAGAAAATAACATATCTAACGTTCCTAACATTTTAAATAATAAAAGCAACATTTATTAACTAAATGGGAGATATTAGTTAAAATAATTTAATAGGATAACATTATTTAATCATCCCAAGATTTTTATTATTACTATTAATAGTCTATTATTATTGAGATTTTCCTATGAAAATCGTGGAAGAGTTTTACTAAGAGTCATTTATATTTTTCTATTTTCTTGGTAATTGTCAGAAATTTTAATGGTTATATATATATATATATATATTTCTTATTTATATCTTGAATCATTTTAATCATTTTAATCATTAATCATGTTTTATTATCTTTGTTAAATATTTGTTACAAAAATAATTTATTATTTATAACATTTTATTAATTCAATTATATTTTTTTTAATTGTTGGATTTATTTTAACTATTTCATATTTATTTTTTTATTTTTTTCTTAAATATAGTATTAATTTTATTAATTATTCTTTATAATACTTTTGATAATTTTTTGATAATTTATTTCTCTTGTTCTATTATGTTATATAAATTTAATTTTAAATTTATTTAATTTTTTTATTGGTTCTAATACTTAAATTTCTTGCATAATTTTAATTTTAATAATTTTTAATATTTAGTAGATAAATTTTTTAAAATAATTTTTCTTTTTAAATTTTTATTGACATAAAATTTTTAATATATAAAAATAAATTTTACAATTCATAGAAAAAATCTAGAGGTATTTTTTATCAGGAATATTTTTGATGTTATTTTAAAAAAAAAATTAAATAAATAAAAACCTTGTGCTATCATTTTTATGTATAAAAAAAACTTGTGTTATCCTTTTGCATAAAAAGAAGATATTTAAGTGTTGTTAAAAATAAATAAATGACTAAACTACTTATTTTAAAAAAAGTATAAAACTTTTAAGGTATTTTCCCCTTATAAAATAAAGAGTGTTATCCAATAAATAAATGTGGATGTTAATTAGAGATATTAAATAAGTTGTCTCATTCTATCTTATGTTTTATTTAATGTTTCTAATAGGTACATAAGTTAAAATTATCTCATATCATTTAAATCTCATATCCATAATCTCATGTTATTTAAAGTTATTTTTAATAAATTCATAATTATTATAAATAATCATATTTTTTTTTTTTTATAATTTTACTTGTTTTAATTAGATCTAATCAAAACAAATGAGATATTTTATTATTCATTATTTTGTTATCATTCTAACCTATTAAAAAATAAATAAGATAAAATAAAATAAAATCACAAATTTCATAAATTATACTATAAATTAATAGCACATTTTATCCTATTTAACATCTCTAATAATAATGAGTTAATGCAGATCCTTTCGTTAGATAACGAATTGGCAAAGTTAGGAGGAAAGTCAAAAGTGATCACTTGTATCTCATAACGTGTTCGTTTCATCGCAGTCACAAGTAGTGGTGCATAACTTGCCAATCATCTGAGCAATCAAGCAATGAAAGACGCATATTTTTTTCGATATTAATATATATGCAAAAATATTATAATTATAATAAATATAATTTTATTATTAAATATAATTATTTAAATTTATTATATTTAATAATAATATTATATCACATATTCACTTTAATTTTAAAAATAATATTTAATGTGGTATGATAAAAAGGAATGAAAGTGGGCTTACACTTTTCCTATTTGTAATCATATAGTTTATTTTTATAAAAATAATAGAATACTTTTATTATAATTTAATATATATTATATAATTATTTTAACACCTTATATTTTAAATTTATATTAATTCGTCCTAATTTAGAAATAATTTGATTAAAAAAATATAGAGTAGTGGCTCACTTATTATCATTCATGATCATCCATAATGGATCACTTAAGTAATTGCATATCTAAACTTGGGGCGGATGTACATGTTAAATAGAGGGCTTTTATCACTCCTAATTTAATTAAAATTGTAATTTTATATGTAAAATTTTGTATTTTTTATAAAAATTATATTATATTAAGTTTTCAACCTATATTTTAAATGTAAAATATTTTAAACTCAAATTTTATAATAAAAAAAATCCATTATTTTTTAATTAAAATCCAACAAAATTGTAATAAATCTCGACTTCTTTACCCAAAAAAATTCATATGTAAAAGTTTTAGATGTTCAATTTATTTTTTATTCGTCAATTTCTCGTGTAAATTTGATCCGCTTCTGTGTCCAACCTACCCAATTCATCGTATTAATATATATTTTTGTTCCCAAAGGAGTTACCGAATTCAAATTATTTAGAAAGAAAAAGATTAGTTGAAGGCATTCAAAAGGCAAGCCAGGTTACTTATGTGGTCTACCACCTTACATTTTATCGGTCGAGACTCGAGCGCGCTGTTCTTAAGTCAATCATAATAATAATAATGAAAAGTCACATCAACATTTTCTTACAAGTTGTCCCTATCCTATTCTAATTTTTATCTAATTAATTTTCAATAAATAGGATTTATATAACAACCATCACATTATTCTTGTTTATTTTTTCTTTTTTCATCAATAACGCTAATTTGGAGGAGCAAATTTTGATTGTATTTTCAGTGGTTGTAATTTGATAACAAAAGTGAACGTGTAAAATTCAATGTGCATTTGTACTAGTGAAATTTATGAATAATTATATATAGTATATTAATAGGAATGCAAAATTAATGCAGATATTATAGATGATAGTTTATGCTATAATTAATTTGATTAATTGAATTGAATTTGTACTAATTTTTGACCCGTTTAAATAATTCAAAAAAATTGAGCTGGTTAGGGGCTAATCCACTAGCCTAAAATGAAATAAAATTTAATTTCGTTTTAAATAAAAAAATATAGAAGAAAAAAAAAAAAAGGCTAAGTTAAATTAAAATAATTTTTTATTTCTTTTAGTCTTTTTATTTTATGATACATTAATTATTTACCTTCCTTTTTTTATTTGAAAAATAAACAGATAAGAAATAAATAGTTATAATTAATTCATTTTATCATATTATTATGTTATATTATTTGATGTTAATATTTTTAGAATTCAAATTTACTCATATTTTTAAACCAAAAAAATGTATATTATTTAATTTAAATTAGTATTATGAAGTTTTTATTTTTAAGTTAGGCATTATGTTGTATGTTGTACTATTCGAAATCTTTTAACAACTCATGTTGTACTATTTTATTTTTTACTAATTTATTGTCCTAAGAATTACGTATTATGTAATAGTTAAATTCGTGTTTTCATATAACATTTTATGTTACTTAAACTCTTAATTTTTTTTATAAGTATGTGTATCTAACAATATGTATAGAGAGTTTATTAAAAATTTAAGCTAATTTGGATTAAACTATTTGTGTTTAATTTAAATTCGGACCCACTTTTACAAGCTTGAATTAAATTCAAGTTAGAATTAGACATTTTGGAATGAGTTAATTCGAATTAGCTCAAACTCACGCAGGTTATTACCCTTAAAAATATTTAATAATTAATAAAATTTATTAAAATACAGAAAATGATTAATGTTTGGTAAAAGTGTTAAGTGCCCTTATTCAAATGTCTATTAATACAATGCATTTTTAGTCATTATCGCATGGACAACATACATAAAATTAAATTACTTAATTTTTATGATTGAGTTTACTCTCTCAACAATAATTAAATTTCACCAATATCATATCTCCTCACACTAAAGACTGCTTTAAACTAAGAAAGCAGCTACGTACTAGACAATGGTCGTTGGATAATAAAATAAGGGAGTCCAATTCATTTGTCCCATTAATACAATAAATACGTATTGAAAGTTGTTAAAAATATGTATTTTATTACATAAAAAAATAAATAATTTACTTATATGTTTGTTAATTATTAATAATACATTAAGTAAGATAACAAAAGTAAAATAGGTTAAGTGAATAATAAAAGGTTGATTTTGCAAAACTAGCTAGACTCAAACGCAAAGATTCTTATATACCACATGCATGTTTGTCTCTATTACTAATGATAGTCACACGATTGTCACCACTCCTTATACTTCTTCGATTTTTATAAAAATAGAAGGTTATAATAAACTCGTTTTACCTCACATCATTCTCCATTATAACAAGAAAAAGGAAAAGAAAATAAAAGATATAACATACAGAAATTCTTTGAATAAAAATACATTCATCAACGTACACGATTTACTTGACGAGAAACTATATAGATCATAATTATCAAAAATACATTAAGGCTCGAACTCCTCCTCTTCATTCTGAAAACCTTCAAAGGAATCACGAGGCATATTCTGAGTAACCCGGTTATTACCAAAATAGCCCTTGTTGTTAGCCCAATTGTTTATTGACTCTACCACTCTAGAGTTTTCATACTGATTTGGCTCAAAGTTCTTCTCACTATTAATATCATAAAAGTACTTACCATTCTCCATAAACCTCGTGTCACTCATTCCTTGTCTCTCACCACTATTAACATACCTCTTACCACCATTGTTGTAGAAATTGTTCTCCTGAGCAGAGTAGCCTCTGACTCCATTTTGAGCATTCTCACTATTGTAGTAATAATTGTTGTAGTGAGAATTGAAGTTTTGGCGATATCGATTTATGGCTTCTTGATCAGGTCTATAAAATTCTTCAGGATGAGTAATGGGAGTGACATAAGGGGCATAGTTTGTGTGGTCAGAGTTGCTTGTGGTTGTGGGTTCACCGTTAGCTGTGGTGGAGGGTAGCTCACTAGATTCGTGCCCATAAAGACCATAACCGTTTTGGTTTTGTGGGATGAAAGTTGGTTGTTGCTCTGGCTTGGTCTCTATAGTGACAGTTTTTTCTTTGTTTGGAAGCTGTTGTTCTATTTGCTTGACATTGTTGTTGTTGTTGGTGAATTTGCTGAAGAATTGACGGTCTCTAGCTTGGGTTTGGTGAGAGAGAAGAGTTAGTAAGAGGAAGAGAGATAGTAACTTTGTGGTGAGAGACATTGGTATGTAATTGTTTGTAACGAGAGTGATAACTCTGCTATGCTATAGATGAGTATGGATTGTATAGTGAAGGATTAGTGGGAGTTAGTATGTGCTTTATATAGAGGGCTTTTTCGTTTTTGGTGTCCAGGAAATTTCCACTCATTAGGTGCAAATGGGACAGGAGATTGGGTGAGTAATAATTTGTGGGTTCCTTCTTTGGAGGGAACTAGTTCAACAAACAACTGTACTACTTTTTTTTATTATTATTTTAAATTTGCTTTAATTTTATTTATAAAAAAAAAAAAAATCCAATTTGGCAGGGTTTGTCCTTTTCCAGTTATCCCTTTGTGTTAGTGAATTAATAAAGTAACATAAGAAATTATATTTCTCTTAAATATAAAATATATTTTCAAAAATATAATATATATTATTAATAAATAGAAAGAAAGAAAGAAAGAAAGAAAGATCACAATTAAGTTATATGTTTTCCTCAAAAATAAAAAAGGAATGTTATTTATTTTAAATTATGTGTTAAGTATTTTATTTGCTATGTTATCAAGATTGGTGGATGTTGACACAATTTGTGAGACCACCTATTTTTAGTGGACTAATGATCTTTGTACATTTGAATTGGATTGTATTTGAGAGTGTTCTAAATAGATACAAATATTATAATGTAAGATATAATTACATATCTACAAACTCCACTTAATATTTTATTATTTTTAATCTTTTTCATTGAGTTGGAATGAAAAATAATAAGTGAAAATATTTTTCACCTCCCAAAATATATTGATTTTTATATTTAAAATGGTATAAATAAATCATTTTGAGCAAGCCATTAGTCTAGCAATAGTCTGACACCCATTAATGAATATATTTGTTTTTTAGAAATACACTAAGATGATTATTAAGGGTTTTTTGTTGTTGTTGTTGCTAAGAATGATTATTTAGGGATTTAAACTGAATGTCTAAATAAAAGTTGTTCTTATAATCAGTATTTTTTTCTCTCTTTCTCAAAGACAAGAATATCAACATATATGTTGCTTGGAAATTTTTTGGGTACTGATGATTCACTTAGTTGTCTATTAACAAGACTCAATTTTAAGTCACAATCATATTAAAAATAATATTTAATTTAAAAAAAAAAAAATGGTACCGTAAAGTTAAAATAGACTTTATTCAGTCAAAGCATATGTGAAAAATATAAAGCCTATAAAATTAAAATATAATAAAACTTGAATAAAGAATTTTTAAACCTTGAGCTTATTATAAAGCTGAATAAAGGCTTCTGGGAGTAGTGTAATGAAGGCAAATAAGGACGAGAGAAAAATTGGGAAGTTGAGTTTGGAGTGGCTAATACGTACACGAGAAAAAATTGACGAGTGGGACTATCAAATAGCAACGAGGGTTTAATATTTTATTCGTTTTTTTATTTTTTAAAATATATATTTAAATTTTTTTTTTAAATAGTACACTCTAAGTTTTCTAATTTTTCAAAAAACACACTTAAATTCAATTTTTTTAAAAAATTATCAATTTCTTAACATGTGGTTATCATGTAATTTTTTAAAAGAAAATAATTTTATAATTTTAATTTTTTTTTTACTAAAATAATTTTTAGAATCTACTTGCATATTTTATTTTATTTTATTTTATTTTCTACTCTTTTTTTCCCAATTTGAATGAATGTGATAGAACGGTGATACATATTAAAATTGTATCAAATAATGGCATATATCAAGTTCATAAAGCTGAGTGCCCTTTACTCTTTGTCTGATATTTGCTCAATTATTCACATAACTTAGCTTTCTGGCACGGCAAATTCCTAATTATGAAATCTTGGGACCAACCGGCCGCCAAGTTACATTATGAAATTGTGATATTGCATTATATATATATATATATATATATATATATATATATATATATATATATATATATATATATATATATATATATATATATATATACATTATTTAAAACTTATATATATATATATATATATATATCCAGGACGTGTAGTTTTAATACTTTCCATGGAAATAAAATAAAAATATATAAAAGCATTTCAAAATAATCAGTTATATAAATAATTAAATATCATCAAGATTTTTTATTTTTATGTATATTAGAGTCTAAAACACAAAAATTAGATCTTACTATATTTACCTTACACTATTCTGAAGTATATTTTTAATTATCTTAGAAAAAAAAAATATTGTTTTATTTAAGGATTGAGGTTGATGTAGATTGGGAGCTAGCAGCGGCGGAATTGTCCCCACTCACTTTTTAAAAATCTAAATTTTAGCTATAATATTTATAAATTTATATGTAAATTATATATACACATTAAATTTGTATTTTTTTTTTAAAAAAATTATAATTTTTATTACTCAAAAATATACTATAGACTTAATAATTTAAATATATTTATACATATATGAAATATAAATAATATTTATAAAAAAAAAAAAAAAAGTAGCATTATGATTTACTGTTTATATAATACTAGACCGTAGTATCTCAAATAGAAGAGATTAATATCCCTTTCTAGGGGACAGAGTTAGCTAGAGGGTGCATAATCGAACTCCAACTAATTCTATTAATTTTTACAATAATATTTATTTGTAATAAATTTTGGAAGGTGCACCTAAATTTTTGTATTTATATTTTAGATAATCTCATCAATTTTCATTAAACCTTTCATCCTTAACTCTGATATTATTAAATTTTAATTAATGCTTCACACACTCCCTTTTCTTTTTTTACATGATCAGTTTTTTTTTTAATATTAAAAAATTAATTAGTTATTCTTCCAAAAATAAAAATAAAAAAACTCAAGTATGTTATGTATTGTTTGTGTTCGGAAAAGAGTCATATCACTTGTTGACTTGTTGTGTAAATATTAGAGTATTAGATCCACAATAGAGTCGTTCTTGAGTCAATTGTTACTCGATCAATGAGCTATAAAGGAAAACTAAATATAAATAAATCTAAACTAATCACAATAAAAATAATATGCGCAGCCAACAAATGAATAAAGAGCAAGAAACAATAAATGAATACACAATATTTAAAGTAGTTTTTTTCTTGGAGCTTATATTCATAACCAAAGTAATAATCTACTATGATCAAGATAATTACAACATATACTTCTAAACAAACAATATAATTATTTAATTTCTTCATAATACAAGTAACACTCGATCCATTTTAGCTTCAAAAAATTTCCTAAACTCGCACACTTCTTCAATGGAGATAGATTCTAATTTTTATAATATTGAATTGAAATAAGAGAGAATAATAATTTAGAGAAATTTGAACTCAAGAGTTGTCCAAAAATATTAAGTTTCCTTCCCCACCTACAATGGAAAAAACTATATTTTCATATGCCTCTTTTTTTTTTTTTCAAGTTTTCTAAATACTCTCACCAAACCTTGAAGAGAAATCACTCATATTTTAAGATAGCATCAAATAGACCTCACGTGCTCTCACAGAGAAACCCACTTGTGCTATATTTTCTAATCTCCTCTTTCAAGTGCTCTTATGACATTTCTTAATGAGTTATGTCACATAAAAAAACTTATATAGTTTCCTTATGTCATTTACCAAATTACCCATTTTATTTCGTGCAATAAGGTCCAAAGAAAATCTCTATATATGTAATTTCACATAGTCCTAGCGAATAAAACTGTTGGCCATTTCTTCACAGACAACTGAAAAAGATAGACAATTTATATGCATAAACGTTGTCCCAAATGAACAGTTGATTGATTATTAAGCAGAGTAGTCTGTCTCTATGTAAAGACATATTATCATCCCTTCATACATGCTATGCAATATTCCTAGTTTAATTTTTGATATTTGATCATTTATATTAATTTTCAAACATCTTCCAAAAATTTGCATCACACATTACAATTTGTTTTATATATCCTTCTAGATGGAGATTTTTCGGGACTTTCCTCCTCTCTAAAAGGAAGCAAATTTTGAATCTCCCAAGCTCCAAATACCATGACTTCAAGAAAAAAAAGTTAAAACTATATAATGAGTGTCAAAATATTTTAATTTTTTTTAGATGTTTATTATATATGTGGTTTATGTTATTTAGTCTTTTGAGATTTTGTATTTAATTAGATAATATATATATATATATATGACATGTAACACTATTATTAATCCAATATTTAAAAACGTTAAAATTTGCTGAACTTTTGCAATATCTATAATTCATGAGGTGCTTTTGAACAAAAATTCTAGCTGGGTGCCTCGCTCGTAATGAAAGGAAAACCAAATAAAATAGAGATTCACATCGGATGCTTTTGTGTGAGAGCTGGGTGGGTTGGGACTTGGGAGGTTGCAGGTAGTTGTTCACATATGCTTGTCTTTGCTTTCCTTTTTCTACATACCTCGTTGATTGCGCCATATAATAACTAATTCAGCTCTTCTAAACATCGTAGATTAGGCTCTCTCTTTTTTCATTTTTTTTTTTTTTTTTGGAGAAAAATATTTTAGTTTAGGCTACTCTTTCGATCTCGTCCGTAGTTATGATTAGTTTTTTTTTGCTGTTAATGATGTTGACTAGTTTTGTATGTACACATTTGTTCAAGAAACCTTGAAACTTGCATATACTCATTTCATGGAAACTAAATTGTATTGTATATTGCTTTGGTGATGTGTTACAGAAATCTTTTACATTAAAATCATTTATGTTATTTAATTTTTTATATAATAAATAATGTCATTTAGTTACTTAATTTTGTTATGTTAAAATTTTAAATTAAAGATAAATTATATTATTTTAATTAATTTTTAATAAAAATAAACATTAAAATAAAATAATGAAAATTAACAAATATTAAAAACGAGTATTTTGTATTTTTTATATTAATTATGACTTTAACATTGTTAAAAACTTGTGTTTTAATTGTATTTAATCACTTGACATAAAATTAATAATATTTTAATAAAAAAATTGTTAAAATAATATAATTTTTCCTTAATTCACTCTTTTTATAAAGCTAAGAATTAAATCACACCGTTTTTAATTTAAGTGACTAAAATACACAAATAATTTAATTTAAAAGATTTTTTGTATTTTTTTTTTTATTGAATAGCACTCATATGTTTTGCTCTTGAGTATCTATTTCATTTAAGAGGAATATCATGGACACATAAATTTACATCAATTTTTATACTTATATCAATCATTAACACATGGTAAACTTATCTAAAAAATTGAATTATTTTTCTATTTTTTAAAATAATTTTGCCATTCATTATAATATAATTGATATGGGTACAAAAATAGGTATAAATTTATATGTTTTTAGTATTTATTTTTCATGTAATAACTATCTTTAACATGTTTAAGTTGTTCAACAGTCAATGACTACAAAGTTGAATTCTCTATGGTCATAAAATTCGAATTTTCAAGTAGTAGAACACACACACACACACACACATATATATATATATATCATAAAAAAGTACATTGCCTCTATATATAGAACCACAAATTTTATCTTGTTCACCAAGATCCAAGGCATTTTGGACTATAATACATGCCTTTAGGTTTAAGATTACATGCAACAATAGTCTATATATAATTATATAGGATTCAATCGCAGATACTCATTTAAATAAATTGAATCTTATGTTTAGTCTAGTCCTTGTGTTATCCGATTTTAATTAACACAAATTATTCAAGCACAACACCTCGACCTAAACCTAAACCTAAATATACCATCCATGTTTGTCTACCGACCGTGAACACATTCATACGTTGATGTGAATGATCTTGTGCTCACAAATCGCACACATAATGACAATCAATCGAAATAAACAATTGCTAAAATCAAATTAATTAAGACCCAACTAATTATTTATAAGCTAATGATATGTCATTACATTTTTATTCATCATCCATAAATAAATTGCACAACTTTCAACTATAGCACATACATATCCAACAATTTTATCCTCTCATAACCAAAATCATGGTTATTTGCAAAAGTCTGATAATCTTTTTTCCAGAAATTAATTAATACCAATTGGGCATAGTGTATGATGATTATTGAAAATTCAAAATCATAGTTAATTGAAACCGGACCTATATTAATATTATGTTTTTATATGCACATAATTAAAGGCATTTATATTATTGAAAGCATAACAATTTGAATAATTAGAGTGATTTTTTTTATTCTTATTTTAAATAAAATATTAAAACATTAGAATTGTATTAAAAGCAAGAGAAAAACTAGTTTAAGGAGAAGATTGACAATGTAGTTGGCAATGATGAGAAGACTGGGAAGCATTTGAGGAAAGATGGGTCAGGTTTCTTTCCTTCGCAATCTGAAGTATGAGGAATTGTTGGCCAAGGAAGAAGAGGTTGTTGCACAAACTGAGATTGCCTCTGCTGCTGCCAATATGAAAATGTAGTTCCTTTAGATTTTATTGATCTGTCAAATTGTGATTTGGTCGTTATTTTTTTATTTTTTATGTTTTTCTTGGTTAAGTCACTGTTGATTTAGCTAATTTACCTTTAAACTTTCAGACGAGTGTACTCGCACAGGTTCACTAACTTTATTAAAGGAAGCACTTAGTTCAATAGATATTTTTGTAATTGATTTAGTTTACTTTGTTTAAAAGAATACAGTACAAGGACAAAGCAATAAACTTAGGTCTACCAGTTATTTTTAAAGAATTTAATTTTTTTTTTTTATGCTTCATCTGTATTTAAGAAAGAAAATTTTAACATGAATAATTATTAAAATAATTTTTTAAAATAAAATTTTAAAAAAATAAAGAAAAATATAAAATTAATCATTTATTCTTATCGGAACATTTTTTTAAATTTAATAGTTATTCACAAAAATAATTAATTAACTTAATTACTCTAAGTGTAATAGCTAGTGCTGTTGTTTCAAATGCGAGAATCCATAACACTAGTCCTATTTTACAAGCCGCTGTTCTGTAAGCTCCTTTAGGTAGTTGTAGAATTGAAGTTGTTTTTTCTTTTCTTCTATATCTCAGCTCTCAAGGTTGGCAGCAAAGTTATCTGTCTTAAGTTTGTAGCAGAGTTACGTCACTATGCTTCTTTGTTTGTCCAATCCAACTCAATATTTATTCATCGGGTTCGCTTGGTTTGTCAAATATAATTAAAAAATTATGTTTCAAGAATATTTAATTATTTAAAAAAAATCGAATATATAATATTTACTTTTCTTTTATATAATAAAATTATTAAATTTAAAAAATAGTTTGAGGTAAAAAATTAAAGAATAATTTAATATTTAAATAATATTGAATAAATTATTAATATTCAATTTATTGAATTGCTTAAAATAAATTCAATAATTTATATCAAATAAGTGTTATTATCATTTTATAAACAATTGTCATGAATATCAATTATTAAATATAATACTAAATTATTAGTGAAGATTACACCTTCTAAATAAAGTACATTTATTAAAATATATTTTTGTGACCAACTGCCATTTCGGGTTCCATTTAAAAACCCAAAACTGGTGATGAAAATTCAGTTTAATAAACTTACAAACCAAACTAACCCGTGTAGTTTAAAACCCAACCCAAATTAGTTTGGCTTCAATGAGTTAACCGGCTTGTCCACCCCTAACTTCCATGCTATAACCAAAAAAAGACATCAATGCATGTAACTTCATTTTCCTGGAGAAATGCTAGAAGTTAACCCTTTATTAATTTTTTCTATTACACTATTAGAATGCCTATTTTTCATTAATGAATTACAATTTGGGTACTTGGAACTCCTCTATCCATCGACTCATTTACTAAAAAGATTTTAATATAAGTAACCACAAAATAAGGGGACTACCGATTTGTAGCCCCCAATATTAGATTTAGGGACAAGTTAAGCTAAAAAAATTAAAAATTAAAAATTAATTGTCAGCACGTATACGTAAAATACTAATGCACCAGCAATCAATTGACGATCAGATGTTAATCACTGTAATCTTCAGAAACTGCTGAGTCGGAACTAGAGCTTTCATCATCATTTCTGACCATGTTTGTCATTTCATCTGAACCCTCGCTCATTTCTACGTCTTCTCCCACAAAACCCTCATCTCCAACCTCCTCCATACCATTATCACCATCTGAAGCATTAACATCCTCATCGCTAGCTTCCATGGGATTTCCATTCCACCTGTGGGAAGCACCGTTGATTTCAAGAGCCCAGTTTCGTTGTTCATACTCCTCTGCTTGGGCATTGTCATCAGATTCCACTGCTTCCACAATGTCATCAGATTCCACTGCTTCCAAACCATGTTCATTATCATCATCCATATGGATGGCGTCGATTTTCTCATCATCCCATTCATCGGCCAAATTTCTAGGTGATACCCCAGCACTTTCAGGACTACAGTGAATTTCAGGCATACGGTACAGCAGTGTGTCATCAACCGTCCTGTTCTCAGCTCTCCTCTTTCTAACAGTTCGGCGACCCCGTCCACCTCCTTGTCCAAGCATCCTTTGCCCCAGCTGTCTTAATCCTTGATTTGTCCTCCCATTTCCCTTGGCATTTCTTCGAGAACCACTGGATTTGGAGTCATTGCCTTTCTTTTGCCACCTTTTGCCACATACTTGTTCACGACCCCCTTGTCCTCGTCTTTGATCATTGTGTACAATTTTTGGGTGAGCATAATTTTCTTCTATCATGGGTTCATCCTGTTCTATTTGTGTTAGCTCAATTTCCTTATCATTTTTCGTATGATTGAATTTTGTCGGAAGCTTCTGCAAAGGAAGAGATTAAGAAAAAACTCGGTTCGTCAAAAACATAAACAGAATACAATGCAACTCCCATTTAGCATTTAGTCAAGTAATTAGCAAAGAGCAGAAGCATGGTCGCACACGAAGTAAACTTATGGCCCACAATGATTGGAAAATACCAGCTGCTACACGCAAGAAATCTACTTTAGTACTGGAGCAACCAGCTCGGTTGCACTCAACAAAGGGAGCAGGATCTATTGGTTTACAAAGTTACATAAGAACCCCAAGAGTGTTTTCCTCCGTGTGTGCAAGCATGCACATATATGTTTGAGTATATTTTGAGGGAGAGAGAGAGACAAGGAGAGGAAAACTCACTGTATATAGTCTGACTTCCTTCCCCTCATCAGCAGCCTCAGCCTTCTCATGTGGTATATATATAATGGAAGCATCAAGCTCAAATAACCTCATAGCCACAGCTGCTATGGTATGTGGTACCCATGGAAGAACAGAAACTGCTCCTGGATCTGATAAATCACGTGAAGCAGCTCCCGACTGTTTGTAAGTGCCCAACAATTCCTCTGTTGTAGTGAAGTTCGATGCAAGGAAACTTCTCTTTACTGCTTTCTCAAACAGCGTTAGTATCTGCAACATAATTGGTCCAGTTTAGCTAATTACTGTGACATATGTATCCACATATCCTCACTTGACATTAAATGATCACAAGCAGGAACAGTAGCATAAACAGTCACTGAAAAGGAATTCAAGTGAAGATAAAATAAACGAAAAATGTCGTAGATTAGCAATTATGTTCAAAAAGCTTAAAAATCTAGAGGATGGGTTGCCTTCGCACTGATTTGAAATGCATGAACGCATAATTTAAACTACCAAACAAGCAGTAGTTAAGGTACATGAAAGAAACTGATTTTATAAGTGAGTTGGCCTTTAAATCTGACATATCTTTGACAAGCCTAAGCATAACCTGTACTGAGGTAAACATCAGCAGAATTAATCAGGATGCTAACTAACTCCATGTTCTAATAGGCCTTGTTTTAAAGGACCGTCTATGCAGAAGCTTGTATATTCTCCTAATAAAACTAACATATAAGTTCAAATAATGATCTCTAGCAACAATTGGAATCCCATCAAAAGTACAGAAAACAAAAGGCATGGATAAAAACCTGTAGAAGTTCCTCAATTGATGATGATGCATTCAACTTCATACCCCAAGTTCCTCTACATCCTTGTGTCCAGAAAGATTGAAGAGCTTCTGGTGGAACAGATACCTGTCCATCATAACACGTGAATAATGTATAATCAAATGCTACTAACAGGCGACACAGAAAAATTTGAAGCTTGATAGAAACTATCGGTATAAACCTCAATGTGAGCTAGCAAGGCCTTGAACAGTCTGCTTCCAAGTGGTACAGAAATATCCAAAACATGGAATTCCCTAGGATCTAACTTCCTTTTCTCTTTGCATTGAATTAAATGTTGTGAAAACTGAAAATCAATGTCAGTAACACTAAAAGTGCAATGGCACGAAAAGCAATGAGAGTCTTCACAGTAATAAGACACAAGACAGATATCACAAATATCCAGTAGCCGTGTAGACCGCTTTTTCCCACACTTCATGGCAAACAGGTTTGATGAATTAAAGCATTCTTTCCACATCCACCTTTGAAAATCCTGATATCTTCTCAAGGCAGCTTTCTTTTCAGTTTCATTTTTGCCAAGCTCAATTTTGAAAGAAAATGATGTTTCTATAGAATCAGAATTTGAACCACAAACAGAACTACTGGGACTGTCAGATCTGGCAGGGCAATCAGGGATACAATTCATTTCAACATCTTCTTTTTTGACGGCAACACCACCTTCACTTACAAAGCTTGGATACTGCTTACTCCTTCGAACATTGTCCTTAAAGGATGCCTCTACCTTTTGCAACATTAGTCGTAAATGAGATTCCCTAATCCCACGTGCATCCATAGACATCAAAAGAGCATCAAAGGCCTAGATATACAGAAATTAACAGACAATAAGAGTAAAAAATTACAGAAAACAATAATTATTAATTCTCAAACAAAAAACCTGGGCAAAAGCTCTCAAGGAATCAAGGTCATTCATTATCAATAGAAGGATCGTGCAAAGTTGATTAAATAACTTCTGTGCACATATTCAGGGCTACAAAACCAGAACCAAGGTTTCTGATAATATGCACCATGCTGCCACAATTTTTTTCGCGGTTAATTAGAAAGAAAATTATAGAAAAAGGTGAGTTCCTGATAGAAATTTTCATAGCACGAGAAAATTTCCACCTTAGATGGAAATTTAACAATGAATTGTGCATAATATTTCACGGATTAATAGCATGCTTTAATTACACTCATAATTTACTCAAATAGTATAAAACATCAATTTCTCCTACAAAGGCCATAACTTGCCTGATGAAAAGTCCTTGTTTAGCATTCGAAACTTAATGTAGTCGATCCTCTAGAACAAGAGTACTTTATTTTAGTAATCAAGAAAACAATAACTTTTTCCAAAAAAGAAAGTAATGGATAAATGAAACACGAGTGTAAATTGGACAGTAATCTAACCTAGGTTATTGGAGGGTGTGCTACTCATCATGTGGTGTAGCAAGTGACATCAAATATAAACAATAAAAAAGTTGCCACTAAGGGGGAAGAAAAGAAAAAAGAAAGCAAACGTCGCAGACACTCTCCAAACAGAGTATGAAATGAAGATAACAAAAACAAACCTAAAAGGCAGGCATGCTCAGAATAAAGTATCATAGATTAATCTGAAAGAGATCACAATGAGAAATTAGTTACCTCTTCAGTGTCAATGAGCCTCCATTTACCATCACGTAACTCAACAAAAATCCTGCCTGAACCAGGATCATTGCTGGAAGTGGATGCAACAAACTGCCAGTATCGATTACGTCTACGATCTTGGCCAAGAGGCAAGGATTTGTACACATACATCTCTTCAGCTCTGTGGGCAATATAAGACTTCAATTGTGAGCGTGACCTTTTAGTCGCAGATGCAAGTTGCTGAGCCAAAATGTTATCTGGACCTGTGGGAAAGTCTGGAGCTAATGAGGTTTTCTCAACCGGCAAACTGTTAAGGTCAGTTTGAACATTGTAGGAGCCATGAATCGATTTATCATCGTCTGCAATGCTAGGGGCTGCTTCAATTCTTTTATCATCAACATCAGGTAATGGGCTTTGGCTACCCTCTGCAGTCACTCCAGTCAGGTTAGTTTCAGCTTTGATTCCAGCTGAAGATGGAAAGTCTAATTTAGAAATATTCTCTTCTTTCACGCGACTTTTATCAAGCTGTGCTTCTGCCCACATTTGTTTCTTTAGAGCATTTGCAGCCTCCAGGCGATCCTATATAAAATGTGTAGTAAATGAAGTGATAAAATAAATAACAAAAGATTGACAACAATACATGTGAACTTGCTGCAGGATACATACAAACTTCAGAATAAATGTTTACCTCAAGAACAACACGGATAGAGTTTCCTTCATTAGCAACACCAACTAAGGCAACAAGGGCATTCAGACGCTCCTCTACACTGAGATCAGAATATTCACCTTCTGTAAGACCTTGAATCCAAGACTCACCCGACTTGCTCTCATCAATCTCTACATTTTCTTCATCTAGAATAGTAGCACTTGCATCCTCACTAGCAATACTTGTGTCTTCACCCACAAGTTGTTCATTGGTAGCAATTGAAATTTTCTCATCCTTCGAACCAATAAAAGGTATTGATGAATCCATAATAGAGTGACTTTGCCGATTAAGTGCAATATCATTAAATAAATTTTCCTTTCCAGTTCTGAAGCAAGTATTCACTTCATTGTAGTAATCAGATGCACTCTTCGGAATAGTTGGTGTAGCTAAATCTTCAACTTCAGGATCCTCATCAACATCATCACACTCAGAGTCATCGTCTCTTTCAACATCATCCGCATCCTCAACAGCTAAATATCCATTTTCAAATATTTGAACTTTCTTTCTTGCTTCAGAGAGAATGGACTCAGCATCAGCAGGATCTTTCCTGTAAGCAGATCTTACCCGATATGTTGAGGGGGCTATTCTTTCAAAAAGCTTAGTATCCCTGGTCAAGGCAACGGAGATTGAAGCCTCTGGGGTTTTGCTTGTTGTCAGGTCCCTAAGTCCAGATTTCTTGAAGTGTAAAAAATTATCAATAAAATAGTATTTAACTATACGTATCAAGTAGGAATTATAAAAGTTAACAGTAATGAAAAAAGTTCCAATTTACATAAAAAGACGTTTCTGGGAGATCACAAGACCTGGATCTTGTCGGCAAGTTCTAACACTGTCAGCCCTTTGCTTCCCTCAAGTGAAAGAACATGAAAAGCTGCAAACTTTACAGTTCCAGGAGTCAACCGATGCCTAGATCTTCTTGGAGCCAATAATCCTTTTTCTTGCATTATTGCAAATGCATTTTCTGCCGCTGAGCCATTGCGCAGAGTAGAAATAGCCTCTAAACAACCTTTACCCTGCTGCCATAACAAAATTATTGTTTGTCATTTAATTGAATCAATAAAGGTAACCAAGAAAATCAATCTGACGACTAATTATATCCCAAAGATGAAACACTTATAAACTGACAGCCTTAAGAAACCCCACTAAACATCAATAAACATTTAACACAAAAAGGCATCTTGCCGTTCCATCTATATCATTCTGTTAATTCCCTGGCGTGATCCAATGTAGTCATAAACTATTCACTGGTTGGTAAAAATCATACCATAGATCTAGAATCAAATTTAATTAGATGATTCAATTATATATATTAGCAACAAAAAAAAAAAAGAACTCAATTATATGCAATTATATTTTAGCTTTTCTTACAGACACAAAAGTACTCCTCAGGGTACCCCATTTCCACTTCAGTTATTGAAAATTGATTTTTTATGCTTAAATTTAATGCATACAAATTTGGTAAAAAGACAACACCTCATCGTTTTCAGGCAAACATGAATATGTTATACTTCTTTTCTTCAACTTTGGTCCAAATCCTGCAGAAAGAGCCAACTGCCGGAATATTTCAGGCCATGTTAACGGATTTAGGAGGCTTTGCCAGTTGCATATGTCAAATCCCCAAGCATAAGCCTAAAAGAGAATCCATACATCAACAAAAGGTTCTGAAACAATTTGAAAGTGATGCGGACTAAAGATACATGGATGACTCAAGAGTAAAAGGACAATTTTACCCCTTCAACAATTTCCAGGTGTCCCCCTCCAGAATTAGCCCCTGCATTTTGATTCATTCCTAATCCAGCAGAAGACGTCCTGGCAACATCCTCTATATCTTTTATAATCAACTTCAAAAGAGCAATGTGAATTTCCCCTAACAATCTTGATTCCTGGAATTGATATTGCATCAAATATTAATAATGCAGCGTGAAGAAAAGCAACTAGGGTGTACAGAAATGAAACCAAAGAAGTGACTCACATAGTCATGAAAAGCTTGAACAAACTCATCAAGAGTAAATGGCCATAACTCAAGAATGTCAGCAAAAGTAATCAAAAATCGCCAGACCTGACAAAGGCAAAAGAAAAGCAAAATGGGGGTAAACTTTTTGCTGAGAGCACAGTGAGATGCATAACCATTCAGTATCAGCATCAGGCTGTTATAGAATCCAAATGTACGTCAATTTTCAAACTATACAAGTTATCATGACCCATGACCCACAGCATGGATGATTATTTAAGAAACTGAGAATTGTAGGAAAACTCCTCTTCAAATAGTCGATTTGGAGAATCTTACAATAGAGCAAAAGATGAAAGGCTTTTTTTTCCATGTGCTTAAGAAAGTTTTTGTTTTTGTTTTTGTTTTAATAATTTTGATTAATGATTTTTGATCTAGATCAATGGATTGTACCTTTTTCAGATTTAATTAATAATACTTTATTTTCTCAAAAATTAATACTTTCTTTTCTCAAAAAAAATATAAGCTTTCTTTTCATTGGAACATCAAAAACGTAAAGAGTAAAAAAGAAATTTAGAAAAATAGGTGAAAGAAAACAAAGAAATAGGACATACCATTAGGACAATGCCAATATTTTCTTCTGAACCAATCCATGGCTGAATTGCAAATGGTATTTTTAAAGTCACTGACTTTGGTGGGAATGCACCCAGAAAATCTAACAGAAAATAAGAAGGTAAAGAGCATCAGAATTGCCAATTACGAAAGCAACTAAGATAATATTGTATGACAATAAAGGTACAATAATGATTTACAATTTATTCATTACATATGCTTAATTATGGGTTCCTTTTCCTTTCTCTATCAGATAAGAGGCAGTAAGTTGTCCAAGTTTCAGGCTTGTTTCCTTGTATATCTTTCTTTAATTACCTCTCCTGTGTCATATCTTCCTAAAACTCTCTTATAGAAAAAATTGCTCCCAAAAAAAGTCTCTACTTCTAATATCTGTGGGTAATAAAACACTAATCGTTTACTACAAGGAAAGAGAACATACTACCTTATCATTGGGGATATTAAATCATCTCTTTAATATATATATTGGGTAATTTGGGGGTTACTTATGACAGCTCTCCAATTATTTTAATAGATAACCATCAAGAGACATGAGAGGGTAAAGAGATTTGGAGAAACTAAGTTGTCTTTACTCCTAGAGTAATACAGTTGAGTAGAGCAAAAGAGTTTCTCATGATGAATGAGAGATGTTTTAAGAGTTGCAGAAAAAGGTCCTCCATAATACTACATTGGTGTGGTCTAAGCAGTTTCCTCTAGCTTGGATAGATGTTGGGATCATTGTTTAGTTTTTCACTTATTTGGTGTCCTACTGTCCTTGTAGACATATTATTTTAATTTTCTTTCACCAAGGACATGTCCATATTTATAGTGGTATTTTTCTCATTTAGCTACTGTTAGAGCCAGAGGAAAAGTTCATAGAAGTTATGAACATCAACTTCACAAGAAAATATATTCAAGTTTCTTAAAAGAAAATACAAGGCATTCCCAACCTTTGAATTGCTCGAGGGATTGGAGAGTGTCGTGATCAATACAGATTATCGAGGATAATCCCTTGTGAGCAGTAGCAACCTCCATCAATTCCAGTTGTTCATCCTCAATAAGCTCCATTGACTCTCTAGCTATTTTGCGTGCAGTAGCCTTCTCAATTGCAGCTTTGCGTCTCTCAGCTTCTTTCTCCTTGCGAAGCTCTTCTTTTAGCCTCCTTTTCTCAGACTTCAAAATAAACAGTGTAAGTAGGATCACATAAAATAAAGATGAAGCTGTAAAATAACTGATTGATAAGGGAAGTCAAACATTAGGCCAGGACAAATTAGTGAGACCCCAAAACTTACTCGTATATACTCTTTATGCAAAAACTTTTCTCTCCGTTCCATTTCACGCCTTTGTTCACGCCTAGATCTCTCTTCCTCTCGCTGCTTTTCTCGCATCAGTCTCTCTTCTTCTTTACGTCTTTCACGATCTTGTTTTTCCATTTCTTTCCTCAGTCTTTCCTCGTGCTAAAACCAAATGTTCAAATATTAACATAAAGAAGGAATATTAACACTTACACAATATAAAACAACTTCAATTCATTGAACAAATATTTATAAACAATAACTCAGTACCTTCCTTCTCAGAATATCTTGTTTCTCAAGCTCTTTTCGGATCCGAATCTCATTAGCTTCAACTTCTCTAGCAATTCTAGCTTCTTCATTCTACAGAAGATAGAACAAGTACATGAGTCTCCATGAATGATACGAAATACTAGCAAGTCGAACACCAAATATCATTAATAAGCTTTCCATACTGGTTTTATATTACCTTATCCTTATGTTTCCTCTCCATTCTCAACATAGCATCACCGGGAAAGATCTGCCCATCAGACAACACATATGGAGTTTCTTGCGCAACAATTGGGTGATCATTCAACTGAGGGTTTGGTCGAATATTTACAAAAGAATCCCTCTGCAGTACATGGTCACCTTCCACAGAAATCGACGGCAAGGCACCTCCTCTTTTGTCCTGTTGAGGCAAAAGGCGAACACGAGAAACATGACCTTGAGCACCCTGAATTCTTGGCCACTGCTCATTCCTTACTGCAAATGGTGATGTTCTGGCTGTTGGACCATCAATTGCTGAACTATGATTGTGAGATTGACCAATTGGTCCATATGCATTGCTACGAGTACTAGGTTGGTCCTTAAAAAATGAGTAATCATGGAGACCCCTTGCAGAAACCTAAATCAGCCAACATTAGTCTTCATTCTTCAAAGAAAGAAGCTTACTACACGCTAGATAAATATTTGACGCAAAACAGAAAATCAATCATCTAAATTAGACACCTAAAATCCTGATTCGTGGAGAAAGTCCTTGTTGGAGGGAGAGGAATCCTTTAAGAAGAGAAGTAATTGTTCAATGGAGAAAATTTTATGTGGGATGGACAGCAATGAGGAAAATAAAAACCCTATAAATTTTCTTACAGCTAAGAAGTTCAAAAACACGGAAGGAATAATTTTTTTTTCCTTATTATATAAGATAAAGTGGCCTCCCCTCTGAAAATTCAAAGGAAGTCCATATGGAGAAATCCCATGTTTATCACAATTGTATCAAATGGGTGTGTAGCAATTCAAAATAGAAATGCATGTAGAAATAGAAAATTCATCAGGCTTCTTTGTAGGAAAAAAAAATGATACATATATCATCCTTTATCATGCATGTAGACATTAATTCATAATGAGAAAACAGAATCGTAAGATTAAGGAAAAGGAGCCAACTTTGTTCGACTTTGCATCATTTCTCTCAAATGATTTGCCCTCAAAAGAAGGCCCAGACCGCTTCTGCTGTTCTGCAACTGCACCAATACATGCAATACCAAAAAAGTTAGTTGGCAGAAGTGAAAAGTTCAGATAATGCATGAATGACAGGATCCTAAATGATAAACAATTGTGTTTCCTTAAGGCAAGTTTGTCCTACAAATAATAAAAAGGACTCAATCGCCAAAAATATATTGGCTGCACAGACAATGTAGAATGCAAACTGAGTACAGCATGTAATCTAGCGCATTTAGAAACTTTAAGACACAGAATGTCAAGGGAAAACCATTTCACCAACTTAAAAAGGTTATATCTTTTGGTTTAATAAGAAGACAAATATATATATATATATATATATATATATAAGGTAATCACTTTGACTTACGACATCGAAATCTTTCACATGTCTACCTAAGTGAACAACATATGAAATAGGACTGCACCATATATCCAAAGGGTGAAAAGTTAGACTACTTAAACATCTACAGTATGTAGTTCAGGCATCAAGTTGCACAACAAAACTCATAAGTTCTACCTAAAGGTGCACCAAATGCATCAGGAGGTAATGAATCGAACTCTATGCCAAGAACCGGCCCATCTTCCCTCAATGGCTCTCCTAATTGTGCCTCCACACAAGCAATAGCTCTAAGCTCCATTATAGACTGCCGTGACTCATATTGCCTCCTCCCAGGGGTCATATCATCTCCAACACCTCTCGACCTAGGTAACATATTCCGCAACTCGGTATGACCAAGCGGGCTGGAGCCCGACCCTGATCCTGACCCATAATCGCTACCCTGTTCAGCACCTAACATCATGTCATCAATAGGAGATTCTGGCAAAGCCGCTACAGTTTTCCGTTGTTTTTTGGCGGGTCCCCCATCCTTTTTATCCTTCAACCTTCTGTGACAAAACCACATCTGCAATTGCCTATCAGAGAGCCCCAATTTCTCCGATAGCTCTGCCCTCATAGCCTCCGATGGATACATCTCCGCTAATCAAAATTCCAAGAATCGAAAGAAAAAAATTAGAACTTTTAATAACATAAACAAACTCAAGTATCAGATAAATCTCAAGAAAGAAGTAAAATTTAAATACAAAAAACAAAGTTGATTAAGAACTAGAGTTACAGGCATAGGCTCTCTCGAGGGTTTCAAGCTGGAAGGGGGTTTTCATTTGGCGTTTAGGTTTGCTCTGTCCCTCATTGGAATTATTAACCTTACCGCCACTACTATTGTTATTATAGTTATTTTCAGTATTGTTGTTCTGATTTTCTCCCTCTGAACCGCCCTCCATTGAAGAAGACGATCAAGATCCAAACAGATCGCGGCTTCAAACCCTAGAATTTCCAAATCTCACAGAGAGGAAGGAAAATAGGGCTCTCAAAAACAACATATAAAATACGAATCAGATTGTTGCTTTTCCTGTCTTCCACTTTAACTAAAACACCGTAATAGTCAAGGAAGAAAAAAAGAAGGGTTGTAGAAAATATCATCACGGAATAATAATAATAATAATAATAATGACAATTGAATAAAATAAATAAAATGAATGTGAAAAAAAAGGAATTTAATAGGAGATTTGATAATATGAGAGAAAGAACGACAATAACAATCTGGATAATAAAAGCAACAAAAAATAGGAAAATGCAAAAAATTTAGGAAGATAAAACAAACAGTAGTAGTCCATCTTCATTCTAAATCCAAATTGAATCATTTTAAATTTCGTATTTTTGCCAAAATCACTTTTTCGGTTTTTTATTTTTTGGGTTTTAAAATTGAAGAGCGAGGTTGTATGGTATCAAACATAGCACTTAACGTGGGTTAGAAAACCAAAAACCAAACCCAAGGCAGATGATTTTCACTTTTTATTCCTGTGCTTTTTTTGTTTTTCCATTGGGTGTTTTAGACTTTTTCTTCCTGCTCATCAAACAAGTTTCATTGTGCTTTTTTTTTTTCCTTTTTTTTTTTCTTCCTTCTTTTAGACTCTTTCTTCTTCTTCTTCGACTCTTTTTCCTTTCTAATAATGCTCCTTTTTTAATTTTGATGAACTTTTTGTTTAGAACTTTCTTCTCGTCAATTATTTTTCTTTTTTATTTTTCGGTTACCATATTTTATTTTATTTTACTTTCATTTTTAAGTAATTTTATTATAGGAGAGTCTCATTTACTTACCATATATATCATATAATTTTTCATTCATTAAATTTAATAAAATAGTACATATATTACATGATATATATAAATATATAATGAAATAATTTTTAATTAAAAATTTACTATAATTCTTTAACAATTTATTTAAATAAAATTTCATCGTTTTGTAAGTTTAGTTATTAGATAATGATAATTTTGTTTAATTTTTATTGAAATTTTTGTTTAATTTTAAAAGAAAAGTTTTTTAGAAAAAAAAAACTTGATCAATTTTTTTTAATAAATATTAAATATTTTAAGTATATATCTATCAAAAAAAATATATATAAATATGCATTGTTATACATATATTATTATATTAAATTTAACTAAAAATTAGATAAAAAAAATTAATTTTATCCTGACAAATTTTTCAAAAATAAAAAAAACTTAAAAATATTTTTTTCTCAAATAAAATTATTTAAAAATATATTTTATAAACTATAAAACTAAACATCACAATTCAAATAAGTAAAAAGACCCAACGATATTTTCTTCCCTTAATTTTATACTTGATCTAGGTTAATTAAAATCAGAAAAGGTATTTTAAAAGAGATAAATTATTTATTCTTACTTCTAATTAATACTATCCTATACATGACCATTGTTTAATTTTTGTCATATTAAAATGGCTTTTTTATGTTTATATCTTTTATACTATAATACTAAACATCATATTTCATATAAGCAAAAAGATCCAATGACATTTTTTTCCTTAATTTTATGCTTAATCTAGCTTAATTAAAATTAAAAAAAATGCGTTTAAGAGAGACAAATTATTTATTCTTACTTCTAACTAATATTATTTTATCCATGCCCATGCTTTGATTTTTTTCATATTGAAATTACTTTTTCATAATCTTTTATGGAATATTTATTACTTGTAGAAGCAATGTAATTGTTGAGAATATTACATATATAAAGTGGATAATCTGAAAAGATATAGCTGATTAGATACATATGAGCAAATTCCTTTGACGTAGGCGTTGTATATTTAATTTTCATAAATTTACATAATTTGTGGCTAACATAATTGATTTTTAACATTATTTTTATTTTTTGTCAATGGCTAATTTTTGAATATTATATTTATTTTTGTTGCATTGTTGCTTTCTGAGCCTAATGCTCATTTTGAACTAATTTTATTTATTTTATGGGTGTTTATAATAATATATTAGTATATTATCGTTAAAAAAATTCAAAACTAATAAATAATTATATATTATGTATCATAATAGGAGATCCGTCTTCTTTTTTAGAATTAATTACCCGAAATGTATGCATATCGTAGTTTTCGTTCATTTTAACGAAAATAGTTTTACGACTTCGTTTTAAGTGCTATATTTTACGCTTTTATCCTCCTTAATTTCACATAAATTAAAAGAGAAGCAGACACGAGCCACTGGAAGAAGAAGAAGAAGAAGAATAAATCATTTTTTTCTAGTTTTGACTATGTCTGCAATCAAATTAAAAATCATTTTTTTCCAATTTTGACTATGTCTGCAATCAAATTAAAAATCATTTTTAGGTTGAAGATGATATGATAATTGGTTGTTTGTGGGTTTGAATTAGAGTTTGGAGACTCTGCTGGAGCAAAAAAGTATTTAATTTAATTTCAATTACTTATTGGAAGAAGAAGAAGAACAGCTTATGGAACTTGTATATTTAATTTAATTTCAATTACCCATTGAAGCTTTTTGTTGTTTGATATATGTAGGAAAGAGTGGAGCAGGTGAAGAATTGAAGATGAAGTCATGTGAATGTACAAGTTACATACAAATTTATTTTATATGTAACCTGTACATTCACTTGAACCTACTTGAAGAAGAAGAAGAAGCACAGCTTATGTACATTCACATTTTGTATGTACAGGTTACATACACATTTATTTTGTATGTAACCTGTACATTCACATTTTGTATGTACAGGTTACCTGTACATACGAACTGTTTTTCCTGCAAAATGTGAATGTACAGGTTACATACAAATTTATTTTGTATGTAACCTGTACATTCACATGAAATACATTGTATTGTTTGTATGTTATTATTGTTTGAACAGCTTACAAAATGTGAATGTACAGGGTACATACAAAATGTGAATGTACAGGTTACATATAAAATGTGAATGTACAGGTTACATACAAATTTGTATGTACATGTTATATACAAATTTGTATGTACAGGTTACATACAAATTTACATACAAAATAAATTTGTATGTAGAGGTTACATACAAAATAAATTTGTATGTAACCTGTACATTCACATGACCTGTACATACAAAATGTGAATGTACAGGTTACATACAAAATAAATATGTATGTAACCTGTACATACAAAAACACGAAAATGGCGTGGTTTTTACGAATACGCAAATAAATGGATATTTTCGTAAAAATCATATATATTATATAAATGAAACGGTGAGTTTAAGTCTAAAAAGTGCTATTTAAGTATAAAAAGCTTTTTTCTTCAAATTTTTGCTATTTGAGTAATTCATTGTCTTTTTACTATTGGACCCCTAAATATTAAGTTCTAAATCAGCCCACAGTTTTGTTATTTGAACCGACAAAATAATGTAAAGGAAAAAAAGTCCATTAAACTATTTATTTTCATATACTATTAAAATATAAGTTATACTACTTTCAAACTAGTACCAGCAGTGAGATAGTATAGTGAGTAATGCAACTGGATTACATGCACTAAGTCATTCGTTTGAGGGATAAAAATGTTATAATTATGCAAAAAAATCTCTTATGACGTAATTCTAAGGTGTTAACTCTAGTCGGTACTTTCAATATAAGCGTTAATTCAAGTGAATTAAAAATAGCAGGCGTTGTCCTGACTTCTCTCAAGAGTCTTTTTCTTTATTAAAAAAAAAAAAACTACAAGTTATTTTTTTCCAAACTACCCGTACTACCCCCATTATTTATTATAATTGAAATTATCCTTCGCAATTATTTATCATTAGCTATCCTATCAACTACCATTCTACCCATTACTTAGCTAGAACATTGACTTAGACACACCATGCCTCTAATATCAATGTACGATTAGATTTGTGTTTTTCTCTGGTTGTTTTTATTTATACTTAAATTTAAATAATTTATTTTTACATAGTAAATTTAAACATATTAATCTAAACAATATTTTAATTATTAAATTAATAATATATACCTTAAATTTAATAAATAAAAACATTCACAAGTAGATAATTTTTTTGGTTCATAAAGCAGAGAATCTTGTTGCATCAATTTATTACTAACTCCACATTTAATATAATAATAAGTTATTTAATACATCTTATATTATTCATTTTAGAGAATCTTATTGTATCAATATATTATTAATTTTTTATTTAATTTAATAATAGTACGTTATTGAATACATATTATATTACTTATTTTATTTTTATAAATAAATATTTACAGTTATTTAAATATCACAAATTTTTTTTTTCAATTTTTAACATATTTGAAAATTTTTAATTAATTCGAATGGGGAAATTTTGGTAATCTTCTCCAACATTTACTTCAAAACTGATCCACCTCGAATTGGGTATAATTGTTTGTTTCATCAAATATATCGAATTTTTTGTCACTCTACTCAAAATTTCCAAAAAGTTTGTTTAAGTACTTACATTTTTAGTAATGTTTTAATCATGGACAAATTCTAAGAATATGTTTGAGATACCATATCATATATGATATAAAACTTTTACATTATTTTTAGAAAAATAAAAAAAATCTCATAAAGATAAGCAGTACCCAAACATAATTAACACCTACTTGCTGTAAGACTCAGGCACGCAGGGACAGAACCAAGAATTTATTATGAGGGGCTAAAATTATTCTTAACATACTACTATGATTTTTTTTTTTATAAAATTAAAACAAACTTCATAAATATCATATTTATTAATCTATATGTTGAAAAAACATAAATTGAAAAAACCAAAATTTTTAATTAAAAAACTTGAAATTGCTTGAGAGTTGAGAAGCAGAGGCAATTGGAGCTGGAGCAACAACCAGCGAGTAGCAACGCAAGCAAGCAGCACGCAGGAGTCAGGACGGCAGCAAGCATGACCGCAGGAGCACTGGAGCAGCCGCACAGAACTAAAGGCACTTCAAGACAATGCGAGTATGGAGGTTGGGCCTAGGGGCAGACGGGCGACAGAGGCTGGAGTTGGAACTGGAGTAGGCGAAGGAAAATAAGTGGTTAGTCTCAGTTAGGGTTATTACTTATTAAGTTTTCATTAAGGGATATTTTTGTAATTTTATATTAAATTTTAAAAAAATCTTGCAGAGGCTGAAGCCCCCCAACCCCTAAAATGCTCTGCCCTTGCACGTATGATTGCACGTAAATACAAAAAGGAGTTTATACTAGTACTTGCGAGCAATAAATATTGCCACAAATCTTTGCCTAAGCAGTACTCAAATCAATTACCTCATATCTATATGCCCAAATGGACCAACTCATATTGGGTATAACTTTTACATAGTTTGGCAAGTGTTGGATTAAAAGGTCGTCAAAATTATTATCCAAATTCATCTTAACCAATTTGGTAAAATTGATTATTAAGTCCTTCAATAAAAGGCAATCAATTCTTGAGGTAATAACAATATTTCTCCAGCCGTTGTTCTTAAGTCTAGGGTTCTTTTGTTTTGTTCTTGCGAGTTTCGTCTTGAGATTAACGGTGCTGGTTTATTCTACTACTCTAATATGAGTTAGTAGTTTTATCGATTCAGTGAGTTTATTTCTCTTGTTTATGTGTACGTTTTCCTTTTAGTGGGGCTCTTTGCTTTGGAGTGGTTCTTTACTGTTTGGAGTTTGGTGTTGATGCTAGAAAATAAGTCTACTGAAAATATGGACCAACTATGTGCTCACTTTTCCAAGGTTGCAAGGCTTGATTTTAATGATCTAGACCCTAAGGAATTGGAAGAACATAAATTTAGTCTGATTGGTAAGATTTTCTCTACCAGATCTACTAATCCATACCTGCTTTTTGATATATTGCGTAAGAAATGGATGTGTAGCTCAGACCCTGCTATGAGTTTAGTGATAAAGAATGTTTTCCTTTTCAAATTTAACAATGAGGATGATCTGAATTCAGTCTGGAAGAGGAGCCCTTGGTCTTTTGATGGATCCATAATTGTTTTGAAACACTATGTAGCTGGTATGACCGCATCTGAGATAAATTTCTCAGAGTCTTTATTTTGGGTTCATGTTAGAGGAGTTCCTCCAAGCTGGGAGAATAGTAGAAGAATGATGGAAATAGGAAGCAAATTGGGGGAGGTCCTAGAAGTTGATCTATCTAGAGAGCCTCATGTTAGGGTCATTCTTAATATCAATACGCCTCTCTTGCCTGGAATTTGGGTTAATCGGGGTCAACTTGGACCGCTTTGGCTTGACTTCAGGTACGAAAGAATGCCATTAATATATTTTTGTTATGGTGTTTTAGGCCATGATACTAGAAAGTTGTCGTAGGGGTCAACAAGCTTTATTTGGTGTTTGGATGAAGCAGGAAGAAAGGAAGAAAACTCCTGATTATGTTAAACAATGGTTTTTCAACACTTTTTATGCAGATTTAAATTCTAATGGTGATGGAGATACTCAAAATATGACTGATGTTTTGTTAGAGACTCCTTTGGCAATAAACCTCAATCAAAGACCACATGGTCCAAAAGATTTGGTATTAAGTAATAGAGGAATGACTCAAAAGGTCGAGGTAGGCGCTTCATCAAGATGTCTATTTGAATCCACTAGTTCACTTGGCTCTAGGTCTATACAAGCTTTAGGTGTTAATGATTATGTTGAACATGAAGCTATGGCTAAGCGAAGTAAGACAATGTCTACAAAAAATAAAGAAAGTCCAAACTGCGATGATGTTCATTCCAATTTACGGTTGAAAATACAACAAGTTGGTGTTAGTGTTACCACTTTTAGCAATTCTTTGGGAGTGGATAATGTGCAAGAGATTGTATCAACTCCAAACCCTTTGACTATGGCTCATGCTCTATGTAATATTTCTCAACATGTGATAGGATCCATGAAAGGATCCTGTCACGAGCCATGACACTTTTAAGTTGGAATGTCCATAGGCTTGGGAACCGACAGGCATTTAGAGCTCTTCAACGCTTAATTTTTAAAAAGGATCCCAATCTTGATTTTCTTATGGAAACTAGATTAAAGAAAGGAGATGGTGAAGGTATTCGGGTTGGATTAGAGTATGAAGGTTGTTTGGAGGTCCCTAGAGTTAACAATAGAGGTGGCTTATTATTACTTTGGAGAAATGGTTTGTAGGTAGATGTGAAGGGGTTTGGAAGAAATTATATTGATTTGGGTGAAGTTGGATTTGTTGGGTGTAGTCAGAATTACATGTTTTTATGGTAACCCTATCATGGGTTAAAGAAATCATGCCTGGGAATGTTTGAGTAGACTGGCACATAATTTTTCTCTTCCTTGATTGGTAATTGGTGATTTTAATGAAGTTCTTTTGCAATCGGAATAACAAGGTAAAAATTGGAGATCAAAAACTCAGATTAATGCTTTCAGGCAAGTTATAGATAATGTTAGCCTAAGGTCCTTGAGGTTTGTTGGTCCAAAGTTCACTTGGACGAATGGAAGAAGGGGCACAAAGCTTACTATGGTGTGATTGATAGATGTTTGATTAATGAAAGTTGGTACAACCTAGTTGGTGATCTTGTGACTAAACATTTGTCTTCCTCCTATTCTGATCATTTGCCCATCTTTATTCCTTTATTGAACCATGTTGGTAGGACGAGAAAGAGAAGAAGATTTCACTTTGAGGAATTCTGGATAAGGAGAGAGGATAGTATAAAGGTTGTACAAGATGTTTAAGCTGATAACAATTTTAATTCTAAAAGCTTTGGTGATTTAAAAATGAAGATTGGTGCATGTGCAAAGGCTTTGGAAGCCTGGAACAAAACCACCATTGGTAATATCAATAAGCAGTTAGAAGAGGTAGAAAGGATGTTATATGATGCTTGTCTGATTGAAGCTAACACCAACTCAATTATTCCGCTAGAGAGAAATGTTAATGATTTACTTGAATGGCAAGAAATGTCGTGGAGACAGAGATCCCGACAAGTTTGGTTACAAAATGGCGATAGAAACTTTAGATACTTTCATAAAAAAGCTACTGCTCGAAGGGCCAAGAATTCTATTGAAAGTATTATCAATCAAAAAGGTATTGAAATATTTTCTGTGGATGGAATTCAGAAGGCTTTTTTGGATTTCTATTCTAACTTTTTTGTTAGTGGTGGATGTGTAAACACATAATTGGTTTTGAGCTGTGTACAACGAAAGGTTTCAAGGGAGATGAATGTTAATCTAATAAAATATTTTACAGTAGAGGAAATTGAGTCTGCTTTAAAACAAATGCACCCTGTAAAAGCTCCAGGACCGGACGGTATACCAGCACTTTTCTATCAACCGTATTGGAGTTTAGTAAGTAAGGATGTCTCTACGGCTTGTCTAGAAGTTCTAAACAATAATACAAGTTTTGAGGGTCTTAATGAAACAATTATTTCTCTGGTTCCAAAAGTTAAGGAGGTTAAGAAGGTGACTGAATTTCGTCCCATTAGTTTGTATAATGTGGCATACAAAATAATTGCCAAGTGCATAGCTAATAGGATGAAAGGAATACTTCCTTAAATAATCTATGAAAATCAATCAGCCTTTATACCGGGGAGGTTAATCATAGATAATATAGTGATTGCTTTTGAAACTGTTCACTCATTAAGGAGATGTGTGAAAGGAAGGAAAGGGAAGCTAGCCATAAAATTAGATATGTGTAAGGCATACGACAAAGTTGAATTGGAGTTTCTTAAAAGAATTATGAAGAAGTTGGGATTTTATGAACGATAGATTGCTTTAATTATGAATTGTGTCATGTCCGTAACATACTCTCTGAAGATTAATTGTGCTATAACTGAAGTTTTTAAATCAGGAAGGGGTTTGAGGCAGGGAGATCTCCTCCCTCGTTATCTATTCATTATTGTTTCTTGAAAGTTTTTAATTACGGATCAAATATACCTAGAGGGGGGTGAATATGTTATTTTTAATTTTAACAAATATTAATTATGTAACCTAATCGCAACGGCCAGACATGCAATCGCGTGTAAAGATAAAATGCGGAATAAAAAATAACACACGATATTTTTAGGTGGAAACAACCTAGGCCACTCCAATAACCTAAGAGGAAAACCACCGGTCCACCGGACCACCTAACTATCCACTATGAAAATCAATGTTCAATTACAACCATAGGTCCTAGAACTACCCTTCACAGATAAATCCTCATTTCTGTAATTTACTTACGAGCCGCCACTCCTTTCATAGCCTCCACAAGCTAGGTGTCTGGATCCGGACCAACGTTCCGACCTACTTGAGTCCCACAAGATCAATCGAACCCGTCAACTTCGGTAATTTCGAGTCACACGAAATACCGAACACGTCACCTGAAACGTTAGCACAAATAGCACAAGTGCAAAGTGTGTCTTAGAGCGGATTCAAACAATGAAAAACCCTAACTAGCAGATTCAAAAGCATACGATGTAAAAACAAATCAGCTAGTAAACTCTAGAAATATCATGCAATTCTAAATATCATGAAACACAATTAGGCACGTGAATTATTCAAACATAACCACACAATATGTTTGAACAATTAAAAGATGAAAGCGTCTAAGATTGATAGATGAAGAGAAGAAGTTTTTTGTTTAAGAGCGCAATCAGATTTATAAAAACTTATTTCAATGTGGCGAATTTTATGCACAAACAGCCCTCACTTATATAGAGTCCAACTTTAGCTCAAACAGGATTTGTAATAGATTACAACTCTACACTTATCAAGATTTAGCAATTACCACAATTATACTCAAACAAGGATTTTGTTTTTTTAACATTAAATAGGGTCAATTGGGTAAAAGTAACATATGGGTCGAATTAAAAGAGTTTTAGTAGAGGTGAAAAACTGGCTCGATCGATCTAACAACTGGCTCGATCGATCGACCAGATTTCTCGATCGATCTACTCAACCCGAGAGCACCTAGATCGATGTTGTTCCAGAATCGATCGATCGAACAGGACTAGATCGATCGACCAAAATTCTCAACCCGAGAGCACCTAGATCGATGTCGTTCCACACTCGATCGATCGAACTATATACTCGATCGATCAACCAACATGTGCACAATATATTTTTCGTTATGATCCATACTAAGTGTAGTGCTCAATTGTGTGAAGATGTATGCATGATATAATATTTTACCTGTCATATGGGCATTGCAATCTTGGTGACTCCATCATCATGTATCGTCTGATTAAACGGTGAACTCTTACTCTAGATTACAATCAAACATTTTGTCCACGAAAATTGCCAATACAAAATAAACCTTACATTTCTGAAGGACTTTCTGCCTTAATTAGAGAGGCTTAGCTGGTAGGTGATATCAAAGGCATATCTGTGGCTAAAAATTGTCCACAAGTTACTCATTTGTTTTTTGTGGATGATAACTTCTTATTTCTGGAAGCTGAAAGTAGTTATTGCAAGAAACTGAAGGAGTTGTTAGATTGGTACGAGTCAACCTCAGGCCAAAAAATTAATCTTTTCAAATCTACTATTGCTTTCAGCCCAAATACGAAGGCAGAGGTAAAAATTGATATCCAATAGATCTTTCAAATACCTATTGTGAATAGCCATGAAAAGTATTTAGGTTTGCCTACCATGACGGGGAAGGAGTAAGAAAAGATTGTTTAATTCGGTGACAGATAGAGTATGGCAGAAGCTAAAATCTTGGAAAGAAAAATCATTATCTCAAGCTGGGAAGGAAGTTTTATTGAAGTCAGTTGTGCAGTCAATTCCTACTTATGTTATGAGCTACTTTAAGCTCCCCCATAGTCTATGTGATGAGTTACAAAGTCTTATAGCGCGCTTTTGGTGGGATTATGATATAGAAAGAAAAGGAATTCACAGGTTATCTTGGGATAAGTTATGTCTATCAAAAAAATTGGGTGGACTTGGCTTTAAGAATTTAGTTTCTTTTAACCAAGTGATGTTATCAAAGCATTGGTGGAGGATTCTGAATCAACCTGACTCAGTGACTCTATGGCTTCTAAAATTCTTAAGGTCAAGTATTTTCCTTGAAATGATTTTCTAAGTGCAAAATTGATGAACCATGCTAGTTATTTGTGAAAAAGTGTGTATTGGAGTTTTAAAGTGTTTGAGAAAGACTTGATATGGAGAGTAGGAGATGGCCTTAATGTGCGTATTTACAAGGACAGATGGCTACCAACTTTAAAAGATCACAAGATATTTTCTCCTTTTAAACTTTTCGAAAATGCTACTGTTTCTATTTTAAAAAATAAAGTAGGGTATTGGAATGAAAATCTGATTATGAGTTCCTTCACAGAAAAGGAAACAAGAGCCATTATGAGCATACCTGCTGGAGCTTTTCATAAACCAGATGTGAGATTTTGGTATGGTACTACATCAGGTTATTTCACTATTAAAAGTGCTTATTGGTTAGCTGAGGAAATTAGAAGGGAGTCTTTGAAGAAGGACTATGGTGCATCTTCTAGTAATCTCAAGAAGCAAGGCTGGTGGAATCAAGTATGGTCCCTCAATCTCCCGAACAAAGTTAAGAATTTTGTGGGGCGAACTTGTAAGAATATTATACCCACTTTTGCTAATTTGGCTCAAAAAATGATTGTTTCTAACCATGCTTGTTCAATCTGTAATTTTGGCTTTGAAAATGTTACTCATGATTTATAGGGTTGTAAGGTTGCTAAAATGGTGTGGAAGAATTCTATGTTTAGGAGCCTTATTAAGAAATTAACTAATGTTCCTTTTGCTGATGTGATATGTCATGTTCATGCCACTTTTTCAAAAGTTAGTTTGAAGTTTTTTTGCTATTTATCTTGGGCTATTTGGCATAATAGAAACCAAATAGTTCATGGTAAGTTGAGCAGAACAGCAAATGCGATTGTGGTTTGGACTCAAATGCTTCTTGAAAACTTTTATGCAGCAAATGAGTTCCCTCAAACTTTTGGTAGTGCTCCACACGAGGAAAAGGTAGATAGGTCAAAGATATGTTGGCAGCGACCTCCTGATAATGTGGTGAAGCAATCAATTCTTAAGTCCTTGCTGTACCATGCAATTTTAACAATTTTGATAAGTTTGATTGTTATAAACACACACTTAAATGTGTATTGGTGCTTCCAAGAGCAAAAGTGGATGTAAAATTATGGTATTAATAAAAATTATTTTTTATTATTATAAATATGCTAATGAAAAATAACATGTTTATTATTTAAATATCTACTTATTTTATAAATTATAATAAATTTACATTTATACATTTTTGTATTTTATTTTGCGAAAGCATCAATTTTACTTACATATTTAAAGCTTTTAATTAATTATTGAATAAAATAAAATCAAATATCATTAAAGAAAAAGAAAAGGAAAGCTTTTAGAGCTTAAAAAAAAAGTTAATAGCTTTTCCATTATAATTTATAGCATTGGAAAAATAAAATAAATAAATTTTTTAAGGCTTACAACATATTCATGAATAAGTGAAAAATAAGAGAAAAAATTGTATTGAAGTCAAAATATTATTTTAGCTTTGATATATATACATGTTACTTAAAATTAAGATTTTGTTATAACGTGAATGTTAAATTTTAAATATAATATATCTATCTTATAGTTAGATTTATTTTAAATAAAAATTTATCTCTATTATATCATAAATTTATATTTAATTAAAAATTTAATATCTATCATATCTTATATTTAAATTCATATTGTATATTGTAAATCTTATAAATAGGACTTTTAATAGTATATTGTAAAACAACAATCAATGATAATTATTTATTTTATTTGTTTTCTCTATATTTTTATTCTCTTATTTTCTTTAATTTTATAATACGTTATCAGCACGATTATTTATTTAAAATTTTATAATTAAACTCAAATTTTATTTTCATTTAAAATCTATAAAAAAAAATTATTTCATAGTCATTTTAATTGTATATCATAATTAATAAAATTTATGATTTATTTGTATTTTAAATTTGTTAAGTTATTTAGTTTTTATATTATAGAAAGTAAAATGATTATGGACCAAAGTCCTAACATTTTTTATTCAAGAACTGTACGTGTTACATGTTCATAAAATAAAATAAACTCATTATATTTGATAAAAATCGATAGTAAATTTCACATCTTTGTAAAATCACCTATTGTGAAAATAATATTATCAGTTATTCTATAAAAAAAATATTATTAGCCTTATTATAAGAGCATTAAATATTTTAGATTCAGTTTAACATACAAATTTATAATTAAAATTTCTTAATTATAACTTACACTATTGACAAAATGAATTTATATTATTTTTGTTGCTTGAGATGGATCTCTTAATAAATTTAAAGGCATGTAATTTTAGTTTAATTTATATTGAAAATATTATACCCTTTGAAGAATAAGTAAGCTTATTAAATAATTTTAATAATAAAAATAATTTTTGCCATTAAGGGGAGAGAAAAAAAAGATAATAATGTAAAATTACCTAAAATTGGAACATGAGGATCATAAATTTACTCAATGATAGAGTATTATATATTATCCATGCATTTAAATAATGAAAAATTTAGCTGCAAAATGCTCGAATAATTATTAAAGTTCCTAGAGAACAATGAAATAAAATATCAGTAAATATTCATAATTTATCTAAAAGTTACTAATTATATTGGTGTAAAAATAATACGATAAATAAAAAAAATGATATTAAAAAAAATTATAACAATTATTGAGTTCTATAAAATCTCTGATGCCTGACATAAAATTATCTTATTCTGATGATGAGAGAGAAAATATTAACATTTAACAACATATTTTTTCTTTATATCTCTATGAAATAAGCTTTAATAAACAATAGATTATAATGATACTTAATAACATTAAAAGTTATTAAATATAGATAAAGAAAAATATTAGTTAAATACAAAATATTATTTCAGGCATACATTCATTCACTTATGCGCAAAGTGAAATAGATATAGTACGAACACTTGAAATTCGTTAGATATTTATAAAAATTAATTGTCTAAGTGTGTAAAAATGTACAATATGTTGAAAATACATGAATTTATATAAAATATAATAAGGCTGTGAGATACAAAATTTGTACTCTTATATATATAAGATGACTTTTAAATGTGACTAGTACCCATATAATATTGGTTTATATGTAGTTATTAATGTGAATAAATTAATTATACTTATTGCTTATAAAAATATTAATTTCAAATGTCATTTATTATTGTGATAATTCGTAGGCATGTACTATTAAAATAATGTGAATCACTATATAAATTTTAATAGATATCTAGTGGATTCACATTAGCATATTTTCACATATTTTATGACTTTGTTATAGATATAAAGTATGTTAATTTATTTTATGTGTTCTTAAAATATGACAAAAATAAGTAATTATCTTAAAGAAAGGTAAACTTGTATTGAATTACTTTTTATGAATAAAACATATATGCATATTATACATTCATTTATTATTTAGTTTCATGATGTAAAAATTATTTCATATTATTTTTTATTTTATAATCAGTTGATATCATTTAGAAATAATTAATGCTCAATGTATTTATTACTATTGATGAATGTTATCAGAGCATATACGAATATTGATCTTATGAAAGAACAAAATGATGAATTTTATTGTAAATTGGATATAAGAATTATCATCATTATTACAGTATATTTTATAAGTGTAAAAATTTTAATTAATTTTCTAATGATTGAAAAAATAAATTATTTTGTATAATAACGTGTACCTTATAAATTAGTATTTAAATATAACATGTTATCTAAGTAAATATATTTGACCTATAATATGAAATTGTAAAGTTAAGTGACAACTAAGTAGGCTCATTCGCGATGAGTTATTATATTTACTTCATCATTTGAGATATTATCATAATGATATTAAAATTTGTAAATTAAAAGGACATCTCATGTTGAACGATTTTTACCATCAGAGGGAGCACATATGTATACACATTGTATTATTTTTTCTTTCCACATTTGTCGCACTGAATTTTCCTATAAATGTTTTAATAAGGCGCTTAATGTACTATTTTTTTCTTTGCTAATTTTTTGTCTCATTGGGCTTTTCTAGCAAAAAAATTTATGAGGCATATTCTCAATGCATTTAATATTTAGGCTGAATATTATAGAGTGATTTGCCTAAATAGCTTCAAATCTAATTAAAAGTTAAAATTTTTAAAACTAGCAATAATAAGCTCAAAATTTTGCGTTTTAGTTATATCAAAATTAGATCAATTATATAAATGTCCTTTCACTCTAATTCATACAAGGTTAAATTCTTCGCTCAAATAAAATTAATTTCCTCTTCGACGTCCATATTTTAAACCTAGCCAAACTGTTTTCATGGTGTTTCTTCATCGTTCTTTTTTTGTTTTGTTTTTTTCATTCCAAATAATCAAAAAGTGAATCTAAATTTTATATTTCTAGATTCATTAATCTAGCCTAAAATGAAAAATGACCCAAAAGGAATTAAAAGAAAAAAGTGAAAATCTAAATTTATATTTCCAGATTCATTACTCTAACCTAGGTTTCTGTTTAATAAGATTGATCAAGTTCATACTTTACATGTTCTCGTACATTTTAGTATTTGTCATCGTGATAAGCTTTGATGATAACCATGCTGAAAACTAAATAAGCAATGAAAATAAACATAAAATGAACATTTTTATTGTTGCTTTTTGATTTCCAGAAAGTATGGTTGCAGAAAAATTTACCATGTTTGTGGGAGAACATAAGCATGATAGTGCAGCTGGGATTTCTTGGAATCTTGTTGCTTCTTGTTGTATGTAAACTATTACTTGTTGTATGTAAACTATTACTTGTTGTATGTAAACTTTATATACTATATAAACCATTACTTGTTGTATGTAAACTTTACATACTATGTAAACCCATTTACATACTATGTAAACAAAAATTAAAAAGAATAAGTTTTTAGTGGAGACAAATATTAATTATAAAAACTGACTAAGTTAATTATTGAGATAACTTAGTCATGATGCTATAATGATGAATATGATCTTATGCTTATTAATCCTACAAAACTGGAAAAAAAAAATATTGGATCATGTGAGATGGGCGTAACACAGTTTTATTTCAATTTCTATGATCTGAATTGTTGAATATAACAGTTTACATACATGTATGTATACTTTGTTTTGCCTAGCAAAAACAGAGTATAATCAATTCATTCCAAATTGTTAATGCTCAATATGATTTACAGCAAAATACTGAAACTAATTGTCAGTAATTACGAAAATTGAGAAAGCAAAGAGAGAAGGAGATGGGAGTTGGTGATTGTATTGGATTTTATGAAATTTTTTCGAATATGGAATACATGAAGAATTGAATTAATAAAAAAATGACAAAAAGATAAATTTATTAGATTAAAATGCTGTCGTACAGCAATTTACGTAAAATTGAACTTACTGCTTAAATTGTTGCTACAGTATGTCATTAAATCAATATTATAATTTGAATGTCAAATCTTAAATATGATATATCTATCTTATGGTTATATTTATTTTAAATAAAGATTTAAATATATTGTATCATAAATTTGAATTCAATTAAATATTTAATATCTATTGTATCTTAGATTCAAATTTATATTGTATATTATAAATTCTATAAATAATACATTTAGTAGTTTATTATAAAAATAACAATCAATAATAATTATTTATTTTATTTATTTTCTCTCTACTTTGTTCTTCTTCGTATATTCTTTAATTTTATAACATATTATATATATATATATATATATATATATATATATATATATGATACATACATACATGTACACATATATATATTAAAATTTATCATATTATTAATTAGATAGAAAAACTAATAACATATGCTTTCATAAAAATAACAAGTTAATGTCACAAGAAGAGTTTATTTACGTGCACACATGTATGGGTTGTAAATCGTTAGATATCCTACCCAAAAAAATTTGGAACCCTAATTGCATTCCCACACATCCCGCAAATACAAATATTATCATATTTCGATGGACCTTATCAATTTTTGCTAAATACTAATTTTATTTTACATCTCATAATAAATATACTATGTCATTTGTAACCGTTGAAAAGTTATTGCAGTAGCTTCTATGTCATTTGTTGCACTATTGAATATCCCTTGCAACTTCAATTTTGATTCCAACTGCCATTCATATGAATTTATATAATTAGCTCTACAACTAAGGGAACAATATGGAAAAAAAAACAATAGTCATTCTCTCCGATTACTTCCTTTAGTAAATTCGTTTACTTTCATAAAAATATTTTAGAGCCTAAGTAATAGTGCGATACAGGAGAGTTTGTATAAATAATTTTAGTTAATAGTTATAAATTGTTATTGATCATTGTATCCTATAAAATGTTTTTTTAATTTAAAATATTTGTGTGAGGAAAAATATTTATCTTAAAAATAATGCGTAACGTGCCTCAATCCTTTCTTAATTTTTTATTTTATTATAATTTAAGGATGGAGTATTAAATTAAAAATTTTATAGATTTTAAAAAAACTATAAATTTAATTTTTTATGAACTTTTAGAAGTATTATAAATTTTAACATAGTCTATTGAAGTGTAGTAGTTTACAAATCTTTCGGTAGAAATAATAATGAATAAATATTTTTTTACATATAATTTTAATTAAAAAGTCATTAAAAATTCACAAAAAAAATAATTTTTAAAATATTTTAAAATCAACAGCATCTTGAGTACATCTATATTTTTTTTTAAAAAAAATTACAAATTAGTAATTAAATACATTTAAACCTTTAAATATTTTCTTAAAAGTTTAAGAACTTTTTATAATATTTTATGATTATTGGTATATTTTAATAAACATTTGAAAATTGTAGAGAATTTTATTAAAGATATAAATAAAAATTATTGAAAATCCTTAAAAATATTTTGAGTAGATAAAATAAAGAGGGAAAATTTTCTTGTGTATTGTTTTAACTAAAAAGTGATTTTTTTTTTTAACATATAGTTTTAACTAAAAAGTCTATGTAAGTTTTTAATACCTTTTAAAATTAAAAATTTCTATAAATCATGATTGAATATTGTAAAAGTTTTTTAAAGATTTATACAAAATTATAGTTGATACACTTAAACTTTTATATATTTTTTAAATATTTTTATAAAATTTTAATTAAATACACCTAATTTTTTATAATTTTTAAAAATTATAATTGAATGTACGTGAATTTTAAAACTACGTAAAAATCATTGAAAATTTTAATAGAATATACTCCTATAAAATATTTGAAAGTTTGTGTGGCATTAATAATTTTAAGAAATAAAAATATTAGTTTTACGTAAATTTACATTTATTTTATACTTTAATTATTATAACATGTGTTAATATGATAAAAAAACTGAACCATTTTCCAATTTTAACATAAATGTCAACACTTACTTTAATACAAAATTATATAAAAAAAAATAATATTAGCATTTTTAGAAAATTAAATAAAATGACTAAAAAAATGTGGCGTCTAGGTCTTAAGAGTCGAATTGTTAAATATTTGGACACAAAAAGAATTTAAATAAAAGAATCCGATGCTCACACATTAAAAAAAAAATTGATATAGCAACATCAAAATAATTACTTAAAGATATAATTATATAAACAATATCAAGGACAGATCGCGTGTCACGAAATAGTAAAAATAAATATGTACAAGGTTTGGTACGGAAAAAAGCGTTTTCTCTTTCTCAGTTTATGTGGAAAAGTGTATTAGAATTTTAAAAAAAATATTAAATTGTGATAAATGATAAAGGTTTTAAATTTTTTTTTTATTAAGATTTGACCTCACAAGAATTATTTGTTGTGAGAATTATTTGTCAATTATGAGATGAGCCCCTAACTCAAAAACACTTATGTATAAATTTGATATTAAAATGTAAGTTTTAAATCTCAAATTTATATTTTTTTATTCAATAAAATTACAAATTCTGTATAATTACTTAGATAAGTCTTTGAACTATTTATGATAAAATATTATTTTTTTAAAAGATGAGTGTTAAATATTTTAACCAAATTTTTGTTGATATTGACAGAGTGTTATAATTTGGGTTGACATGTTTTACCAATTAATCCAATAAACCAATCTTTTTTTTTTTTTTTTTATATTAGTTGATAGTATTTTTTGAAATTTAAAGAACAATTTTACATAATATTAATAAGGTAAGAAAATTATTTTGATAAATGAGTTAATTAATTTTAATTAAACTATAAAAGTGGATAAATTTATGATATATAAGTAATATGGAGATATAGTAACGTTAATTCCGAGTGCAAAATGCTAGTTTTAATTATGGGTATATATGTCGGTCATTCCTTTATTTGTTAATTATTAATTAAATTTTAAAAAATATTAGATATATTTAATATCATTAACAATATTATATTTTAAACATCCATCAACACCAATAATAATATTATTTTTAAATTTAACCAAGATTTAATAATTAATCAAATTTTAAGAAAGTCATTGATATTTACCCTCTTAACAAATTATAGTTACCCAAAAAAGAAAAAAAAAAAAAACAAAAAACAACGTGAGTGTATTCACTTAAAATTTTTAAAAATTTTAAAGAGTTATAAATTTTTATAAACTTTTAAATAATATTGGTATATTTTAATAATATATTGTAAATTTTAATAAATTTTATTCAAGATAAAATATAATAATCTTTTAAAATATTTAAAAAATTTAATAGTATTTTGCAAATTTTAGTGAGTTTTAAGTAAAAAATATTTCAAAATATTTTATTTTTTAAATTATTTTTAAAAAAATTAATTGCTTTCTGAATACACAAAATTTTTAAAGTCTTATATAAAATTTTAATTGAATCACTTATATTTTTAAAATTTTAAAAAATTTATATAAATTTTAATTAAATACACATAAATTTTTATAAAATATTTAAAAATTATAATTTTATATATATAAATTTTAAAACTCTATAAAATATATCAAAAAACCCATATAAATTTTAGAAAATAAATCTGAGTCTAAAAGAGTTTTATTTTTATAAAACCAACTACAATTTTTATTATAATTATAGTATTTATACATAAATTTTTTTTTTGAAAAATAATGTCTGTTGATATATATATATATATATATATATATATATATATATATATATATATATATATATATATATATATATATATATATATATATATTATATTAATTAATTAACATATTTTAAATTTTTATTACTTTTTCATTTCTACTATAATATAATCTAATTTCTAAACCTAAGCTATCCAGTTTAGGTTTCACCATAGCTTACCGCGTTTCCCGCCCCCGCCCCCGTCCCCGCCCCCACCCCCAACCACCATAGCCGGCACCCAAAACATAACAGCATATTCTGTTTTCCATTCAGCCAGCCATCGCCGTCCAGAAAAGCGGCAAGCAAGCATTTCCATCCTCTGTTCTCCAACCCAGCCACCTACACCCTACCGTACAGGTATGGTTCCTCCATTTTCGCTACATCTTGTGTATGTTAGTTTTATGTGTGTGCTATGGATGAAGGTATGGGATTGGGTCCTGAACAGGCTTTGGTAAAATGTTTTTCCCTTAGAGAAAGATACTTTAAATCCTTATTCTTTTCCTAGTTTAGAAAATACCTTCTGTATGCTATATTTTGCTACTTCTTTGTAAGAGATGAAGCCAAACAATAAATGACGAAAGACCCTTTAAGATATATAGGCCATAGGTTAAGTGGGAATCCAAATGAAACTAAAACTGTGAAGTGAAGTTGGATAGATTAAAAATAGTGGGACTTGAAAATGGGGGTTTTTGTCTAAGGAAAATTCTATATTATTTTAAAAAAAAAGGGGTCATTTTATGTTAAGTTAAAAAAAAAAGGTAATTTTTTTATTCCTCAACAAATTGTCGGTTCTTTCTCTTCTTTTTTTTATTTTTTTTCATCTTCTCCATCTTCCTCTTTCATCTTCTTTCTCTTCCTTTTTCTTCATCTTCCTCTTTCTTCATCTTTTTTCTCTTCCTCTTCCTTTTTCTTCACATTCTTCTAAGATTTTGCTTCAATTTTAATCTAAAGAAAGCAAAATTCATGAACTGAAAATACTCAACATTCTGTAACTTTTGTAACTGAATTTTCTTTCCTTTTTTCTTGTTATTTCTTATGCGTTTTTCTTGTTTATTTATAAGCTGAGTTGGCTTACACACTCGTGTCAGCTCAGCTACTATCATAGAAAAAGAATTAACGCGGGAAAGGAAACAAACAACACTACATTTGAATGTTAACAAAGAAATAACAAATTGGTTGCAACTAACAGAAAAATAACAAACTAATTTCAGTCAATTATAATAAGAGAACACGTGGGCAATCTAACAGAAATAATGCCTCACATTTCTTGCACAAGTTGGTGATAATCAAATTTAACCAGCATTGCACTGTTTATCATCTTCTTCAAGTTATCTGTGGTATATCTGAGGTATATTTGTGGTATATCTGTGGTATATTTGGTATATCTGTAGTATATTTGGTATATCTGTGATATATCTGAGGTATATTTGTGGTATATCTCTGTTATATCTGGTATATCTGAGGTATATCTAAAGTATATCTGGTATATCTGTAATATATCTGATATATCTCTGGTATATCTGAATTATATCTCTTGAAAAGTGTTGCAATTTTTATCCTTTACTCAACCACACAAAAAGTCTGTCTCGAATTCTGATTTAATAGAACCTTCAATTTTATAAAGATGTAATTAATCTTACTGGCATTACTTTGACAAATGGATTGAACAAAAACATTAATATTTAATGTTGGTGCAAAAGTTTGACATTGTGCATATACTCTGTTTAGATTATAAATACTTTAGTTTTCTACCATCTCTTCTTTTCCATATTTTCACATTCCAAATACCTAAGAAAACAAACACTAAAAGTAATTCCAAAGAAGTCCACATCCAAGCCAAGGTATAATAAAAGAAACTTGAAGTCGAGAACCAAAACTGATAGTTAGATGATCCTAGATTTTACACATTTTGAGAAGCCTGATTAATAGTATTTTGTAATGGCTACTTTTATGAAATTATAGGATTCTTTTATTCTTTAAATGTACAATCTAGGTTATGTTACATAGAAATTGAGGAAGAGGAAGAAGAAAGAGGAGATAGGAGTAGAGAAGAGAAAGAGGAAGAAGAAGAAGAAGATCTGCTATCTAGTTTCAAGTGTAAAGTCAAAAATTGCTCATTTCTATACTAAAATCTAAATGTGCCTTTTTTTAAACTATTATATGAGATTTGTCCATTTTAGACAAAAATTCTTGAAAATGTTATAAGTGTATAAGCAACATAAGACATTTATTCTTAAAAGGTTACTTCAAAGTAAGCTAAATCTCATGGTACTTATAAACTCTATATTAGTATCATTGTTTAGCAATGTTTGACATTATTTTTTGTACTTTAACATTTCACCTGGTCATTTATTCTGCATTTTATATTTTAAATTTATTTTGTTATATTCTAAATTTATTGAGTCATTTGATTTTTTTTTTTTATAACGTCCATGTTTTTTTTTAAGGGAGGCCCATTAGAATTTTTTGTTTGTTTGACACATTTGATTGACTGATCGTCTAATACAATATAAATTTTATAAAATATATAAGCAATATGAGTTATCTACTCCTAAAAATACTATACTAGTATTATCGTTTAATAATATAAGACATTTTTTTTATACTATAACAGGACTAACGTCACTCTAGTCCATAATTATTTGATAATAGTACTTTAATATGTTACTTTTAAGTTATGTAGTTTTAGGGGTATTTGTCTTAAATGTGCTCTTTAAAGGGCCATTTTGCAGTTTTATACCCATAGGTGGTTTTTTATCAAAAATAAACTCCTTAGCTTATTTCTTTATATTTCTATTAGTTTTCTTAGAATAAAATTTATAAATTCTTCATATTCTTTTATAAAATTTTCTTTTGTTTTTATTTCTTCTAAAAATTTTAATTTTTCTTTTAATATTTCTATTTGATTATTTGATAAAATTATTTTATTCATTTTTATTTCTAAACATGCTAAAATTATTCCTATAAAATCTTTGTTGAATTCTTTTTTATTTTCTGTGTTTCTAATTAAATTAATTAATTCTTTTAGATTATTTATTTGTATTTCTGTAAGCATTTTTAATTATTTTATTTTAGGTAATTTCTTAATAACATGGCTTTGATACCAACTTGGGGCTGAATTTTAAAAGTTTCAGTTACTTAATTATCTTCCTATTTGTTCTCTGAATAAATAAAATCCAAAGATTAAATTATCAGATTCTTCTTTATTTACTTGTACAAAATAATGTTTAAAATAATCTTTTAATATTCTTCCTACTGGATGGTTTATTAAATGCAATATGCTAACAACGTAATCAGTATAATCACTTAATAAGGTATCGAACCTTGTAAAATTTTCTAAACATGTCTCATAATCTTCATTATCCATATATTCATCTAATAATTCTAAATATTTTCTTTCAAAGTGTTCTATATTAATCATGATTTTCTGATTAGATTTCAGAGTTGATTTCACCTAATTCTTGTTCTATCCAACGACTTAATTCTATAATTTTCTGATTTTCTTCTATATCCATTTGTACAAGTTCAAAACTTGCTTCTAAATCTAAGTGTTCTTTATCCTTTCCTTTTTCCAGATTATTTCTTTGTTCTTGTTTAGTGAAATAGTCGATTAATCCTTGTAAATTTTTCATTACTTTTGATCTTCCTGTACTTTTTTCAAAGTTTTCTTTTATAGATGTTTTAAAACAAACAAGGGATTGTTTTAAATATATTGCATCTTTTAATTTTTCTTGATTTTCAGAGTATTTTATACTTTTACTTCTATAAAGTATCGTTTCTGATTTCCTTTTCATGTTTATCAGTTCATCATTCATAATCATATGCAGTTTAAACAAGGTATTAACAATATTAATGAAACTTCAAGGAATACTGTTTCTACCTGCAGACTAACCTGTTTGTAAATATGGGTCCACCGCGTTCTTCCGCTTCCTTATTTTCTTCTTATTTCAAAAATTAAGCCTCACTCCTGGATCCAAGCTCCTAGTCCTTTTGACCCTGCTGATCCTATGCGATCCGTACTTAATTTTAATGAAAATGAGAAAGATAGTTTTGGAAATGAAATGGACTTTTTATTTATTTAACAGGTATAATTACAAACTAGAGAACTAGTAACCTTGAAGAGATTATTAGTTCTTCCTGATTTTTGAATACATGGCTTAAAGCTTGAAAGATAATAGATGATTGTGTTCTTTGCTAGTGTAGTCGTGTTTCCGTGTGTCATCTCTAGAGCTAAAGAGCCTCCTTTTATAGAATAAGGATTCTCTGTTTACAATGGAGGGAATACACTATTCCTATTTGGCGTTAAGATGCCTTACATTATTGTTGTCTTGTATTATTGTCTTCAGCTGTTGAGAAGGGTCCTACATGTCTGGTTGAGTAGGTTCTGCCGACATTGAGCTGCTACTGGATGAGCTTGTCTCTAGTGGTAGTGGAATTTTTCCTCTAATGCAATAATTGCATTTGTGATCAGCTGATTGCTGTGTTGCGTAATAGCAAAATGCTAATTTTGTTTCTTCATTTACTTCAATGTTTCCACAGTTGAAGTTTGCTTCGTAGGCAATTACTTTTTCACTGTCTTCATTACTGATAACCGAATTACTTTGAGAAGTAATTATGGTTTTACTTGTATAGTAATTTACTTTTGTTTCTGAAGAATTAGTAATTCTTCTTACTTCATAATAGATCTGGCTTAACATTTGTCCTCTTTCGAGGTCCAATTCACCAGTGTTAAATTCCTTTTCTGGTAAGCCCTTGGGGCGAGTTACTTCTCTTTTACTGCTTGAAACACCAAGCTTAATAAAATGATATGGACTTACTGGTTCTTCTTGGTTCTAATCCATTAAAGAACTGAAATATCTTAAATAAATAGGCTTTTCTGCAGCCCTGATTTTTCTTTTGAAATTTCTAATTGCTTTTTTGAAATTATCAGGAAAATATATTAATTCTCTCAGTTCATTTCCTGGATAGATATTTTCAATAAGTCCTGCATAAAATATTTTATAAGTAAATATTGGACCAGCTCCTTCTAAAATATTAAATTTACTACCTGAGGGGAAGTCCTTTTCGGTGGTGTAAAATTTCATATATTCAATATGTTCTTGAGTTGTTTTTCTAGCAAGGTTATATAATCCTAGCCATTCCTGTTTAGTCAAATTTCTATATCTTTCTTTTTCTTCTTCAAAAGAATTATTAACTGGTTCTTTGAAAATTACTAGTCTATGGATAGTTCCAAGGTTCCTCATTTTACTGGTTCCTGTTGCTGGTTGTTGAACCATCTGGGCATAGTTTTTTCTTACTATTTCTGCTGGTGTTATGAGTTTAGGGACTCTAAAATTTTTATAGCTTCCTTCTGCTTCTATCCTGTTTGTGAAGGATCTGTGGATGACTCCACTGATTCCATTTACTGCTTTACTTGCTTCTGGCCAACTAGTGTAGATTCCTGGATTAGGTCCATTGTAAACTACATAAATTTTTCTTGAGTCTTCCTTTTCGGCTTCATCAGCCCAATTCATTTTTTGTTTTTTCTTTTCTAAATTTTTTATTGGTTTTGGGTTGTTGCTGGCAGTTTCTTCAATCTGCATTTTTGTTCCTGCTTCTTCTTCTTCTTCAGACTTCTCCATGTGAAGTTCTGGATTAGTAATGGTTTCCCTGTTCTGTAGTTTCTTTTTGAGTTCTAATACCTCTAGTTGTTCTCTGAGGCATTTGATTTGTGTCTCATGTATTGAAATTTCCTTTTTCTTGATCAGAATCTCCATGTCGAGAGAATCCATTCCTGCTGTTTTTATTCCTGTTATGAAGAACATAGTTAATGGTGCTAATTCTCTAGTTAAAGCATCAGCTAAACAATTTTTCTTTCCTGGTAGATGTTCTACATCAAATTTGTAGTAGTTAAACCATTGTTGCCATCCTATTAATCTTCCTTGTTTGTAGTCACCTGCAATGTTAGTTCTTAAAAAATGTCCAAAATTTTTACTATCAGTTCTAACAATAAATTTTGAACTTATTACATATATTGCAAATTTCTTAATAGCATTTTTAACAGCTAGATATTCCTTTTCATTACTATGGTAATTTAGTTCAGGCCTTGAAAAGATCCTGAAGTAAATCTGCAAAGATATTCATCTTTGTCATCTACTCTTGCTTTTAATACTGCTCCCCAATATTCATGTGAAGCATCTGTTTCTATTATCATTTTATCATCTGGTCCTGGATGATATAAAGTTGGTAAATCTTTTACTTGTGCTTTTACTTTGTCCATGTATTTGGTATTTTCTTCAATCCATTGCCAGACATAATCTTTTTTGAGTTTTGCCTGTAATGGTTTTCTCATTTCTGCTAGTTTCTTTATATATGCTTCTGCATATGTTAAACATTTTAAAAATCTTTGTAATTGATTTTTATCTTTGATTATACTAGGAAAGTTTTGTATATGATTTAATATATGGGGTTGTAGATGATGTTTTCCATCTTCTATTTCTAACCCTAAATATTTTATTTTCTGTTGAGCAATTACTGCTTTCTTTTCTGATAACACTGTTCCTGACTTTCTGCATTCTTGTAAGATATTAATAATATCTAAATAGTGTTTTGGTAATTCATTACTGAATATTAGAATGTCATCAATATAAACACAACAAAAATTGTGATATTTTTTAAAGATATTATTCATGTGTCTTTGGAAAATTCCTGGTGCTTATTTGAGTCCAAATGGAACAACTGTCCATTGGAATTGTCCTTGAGGGCAACTGAATGCCGTTAATTTCTGTGATTCATTATCAAGTCTTATTTGCCAAAATCCACTTTTGCAATCAAGACTTGAAAAGTATTTCTTTCCTTTAATTAGTGATAATAATTCTTCTTTCTTTGGTATGAAATAACCATCATCAATTGTTTCTTTATTTAAGGCTTTAAAATTTATTACCATTCTCTTTTTTTCTCTTCTTTTCTCAGCTTCTTTTTCTACTAAGAATGCTGGACTAGAGTGTGGTGAATTACTGGGAATAATTACTTTTAATTCCAAAAGTTCTTGAATTTGTTTTTCAAATTCTTCTCTGTCTTCTAGAGTGTAGATCATTGGTTTTACTCTTATGACTTTTAAGGGGTCTTTTAGTTCTATTCTTGCTATGTCATTAGATCTGTTAATATTTGGATCTAAAGGGTTTTCTGAGCATACTGTTTTTAATAATTTTCTTATTCCTGCTAAGGCTTTATCTTCTTGTATTTTATTTAGAAAGGGGTTTTGGTTAACCTCTATGTCTAAAGAAATGTTTTCTAGGTATGGTTTTTGTTTTTCTATATCCTCACCACGTTTTCGCTTTTTATGTTGGGACAGAAAAGTTGGTGATGAAACTGTTAATGCTTTCCTAATTTTTGATACATAAATTGTTTCTCCTTCTAGGGTTGTTATACTTATTCTATCTAGGTATTGTGTGAATGGTTGATATAAGTTTAAGAAGTTATTTCCTAATAGGATATCAACTCCTGTTTCTTGTTGGTAAATTGTAGGTATGTGAAAGATTTCTCCTCCTATTGATACATCTGTATCTTTTAATACTTTGTTTAAGTTTATTGTAGTATTGTTTGCTATTCTTACTACTAATTCCTTTGGAGATTGTTTCCAAAGTTCTTCTGGAAATACATATTTGCTGGCTACACACATACTTGCACCTATGTCAATATATGCATGTAAATGATAATTTTTATATCCTTTGAATTTTAATCCTATTTTTATATAGGTACTGTTTGGGTTTGTTATGCTTAATATTTCATTCATCATTCTGAATCATATTCAGAATCAGAATTATAGTCAGACGTTTCTGAGTCTGTTATTTCTTCTTCTGTTTCTTCTAATAGATAGATGCTACATGTATCATCTATATCGGATTCCTCTATTGGTTCTAGTTCCATTCTAAAAGCTTCTTCTAATATTTTTGCTTTTTGTGGAAATTCCTTTTTAAATTCTTTTTTATGCTGGAGTCTGTTTGGGCATTTATTAGCATAATGTCTTTCCTCATTACATATCCAACATCTACATTTCTTTTTTCCTGATGGACAATAATTTTTCTTTTCAGGTGTGTAATATCTTTTTCTTTTAAAAAATCTTTTCCTATATGGTTCTCTTTTGTATCTTCTTTTATATTTTTGGAAATTTTGTTTTCTAAATCTATATTTCTTAAATCTTTTAAATTTCTTATGTCTTTTGTATTTATTATATGGTTTTATATTACAACCATATTTTCCTGGTGTTTTAAAGTCTCTTGAATCACAACAGACTCTGTCATTTCCTCTTATTTGTTTATATTCTTTTCTTTCTTGACATTTTATTATTATCCAATTTTTAAGTCCTCTTATTCTTGCTCCTAGGGTATCAGGTGTAATTTGTGGATTTCTATTGTTCCATTCTTCTGTCATGGTTTTGTATAATGTTCCAGGTAATTTTTTATAAAACATTTCCTTATAAACTTCTTGGATGGATGGTGGTAATTTATGACAATACATTTCATATTCACATATGAAAGCATCTATGTAACACATGTCACATATTTCCATGTTTGTTAAATGCCATTATTTGGCTTCTTCTATTTCATGTTCACTAGATTCTGTTATATTTCTTCCTTTATCTTCTCCTATAAATTCCTTATATATTTCATTTATTACTGTATCTAAGTAATCTCTTCCTGTTGTAGCATTTCCTTGCATTAATAAATGTTGTTGTTCAGGTAGGTTTGAAAACCATATTTTTACATTTCCTGTCATTTTATGTGCTACTAACACTTTACATACTGAAGGGTTTGAGTTTGTAGTTGATGATGTTTGTATCATTACGCTCATTCCACTAGCCCACTCATCTAAGACTTTTTTCCTGTCTCTTTTGCAATCTAAGTCTAAAATATCTGTTTTATAATTTTCATGTAGTTTGAATTCTGGTGGGATATCTCCTCTAGTACCCCAATGTAATCCTTCTTCCATTTTTGGTGGTCGTCTTCTTCTATGTGTAGGATTAGGTTCTTCTGGCCTATATCTATGTTCTCTGTGAGGATCAGATGTTTCTCCTCTTTCTGGGTTTATTCTTATTGCTGGTTCCATATTTATTCTTTGAGTTATATTTTCTTGTTCAGATTCATCTTCACTTATTACTGTCATGTCATCTTCTTCTTTATTTATATAAAATTTTTCTTCATAATGTTTTTCTAATTCTTTGTCTGTTAATGTTAGTAAACTTATTAGTTTTTCTATATCTTTATTTTCAGGATTCATGAATTGTTCTTCTAAATTTTTCCTGTATTCTTTTAAATCCATTAGGTTGTTATTATTTGTTTAGATTCTTCTGCTTTTCTTTTTTCATTTTTAGGTATTAATGCATCAGATCTTCTAGGGGGTTCATCTTTTAATCCTTTTAATGGATCGAATTTTAATTCATTTCCTCTTGGTTTGTTATTAATATCCTTTTTTATTTCTATGATTTCTTTATACATTTCTAATTGTATTTCTCTTGCTTCTTGTATGTCTTTATCTGTAGTATCTATTTTTCTGCTAAAAGTATTAAAGCTTTCATTATGGATATTTGATTGTTATTTATACTTGTTAAACTGTTATTTCCTTCTAATCGTATTTCTAATAGTTTTTCTTTTATCATTATTATTTCATTGTATAGACTAAATCTTTTACTTCTTCAATTTCTTCTTTTAATTCTTTTATTTCTCTATTTCTTTTATTGGCTTCTGCTTGGGTGTCTACAAATGTTATTGTTTGTACATTACTTCTTCTTGATGATATTAAAGGTTTTTCTTTAATGTCTAAGTTCCATTCATCAAGTACTTCGTATTCTAATAATTTTTCTGGATTTTTTATTACTTGTCCTATGTCCTTAAAAGTTTTATCTATCTCTATGAATTCATTTTGTCCGTATATCGAACTATTGTGACTATTTGTTAATGAATATCCTACAAGGTAGTGGACTGAAAATGGGTGGTTTCCATCTTTCATTAAATTTCCTCGTTCAAAGTCATAAGCTAGACTTAATACTTGATTTAGATTTTTATCATGAATACTAACAGCAAATCTTGGATATGCTGTAAATTTTAATTTCTGGTATCCTAAGTTTCCATTAATCATTCCTAGCAAGGCATCTTTTCTGTTTATTATTCTGTTATCTAATAATGCTAATTTTATTGGTGTATCTATTCCTTCTCTAAAGTGTGCTTTTATTAAAATTTGTATTCCTCCTAAATGGATGTATCCAATTTTTTCTCTATCCTTTTCTGGAATTTTTGATAATTTTTCCATAATGGTTTCTTTATTTATTAATGGTATGTTAAACCTTCCTTTTGCATCTGCTATAGTTATACTCATTTCTTTATTGCTTATGCCGTAATATATTATTTCTTTTCTTGGGAATAAATTTCTTATTTTTGAGAATGATTCTTCTCTAAATCCATCTTTTTCTTTAAGATTTAATTTTGATTTTTGAATTTCTTCAAATTTCTTTTTACTGAATATCATTTCTTGTGAAAAACATCCTCAGATGTCTTGTGTTTCTACTTCCATTATTTCTTGTATTACTTCTTGATTTTCTATTATTTCTGACATTTGTGGTTATAAGTTTTGTAAATTTTTACAGAATTTTATTTTCTTTGTAAGGTGTTATAATTCTTTGTAAGGTATTTCATGTTTTTGTTGTTTATGTAAGGGGTTTATTTTTATAAAAATTTTACTATAGGATCTAATTTTGTAGTTTGTCACATAAAAAGGCATATTTAAAATGTTTGCCCTAGTTTTAGTCAGTAATTTGTAGATAAAGTCAATTTAATTCATTTCTTTGTTAAATTTTTGTAATGATTTGTGGTTTCTAACTCCCTAGTTTCAAGGTAATGATTTGTGGTTTCTAATTCCTTTTTCAACTATTTTTCTTTATTTTGTATGGATTCTTCAAGATTTGTACCTCATATCCTAAACCCATTTATGCACTCTGATTTTTTTAGCTTTTCATTGAATTATTGTTGGAGACTTGGAGTTCTATGAAGAACGCACAGTCCGTGCTTGGAAAAATGCCTAAGCTGACCTTTCTCTCTCCTTGTTCCAACCACAGGCTTATATTTAGGTAAGTTCTAGTCTCTCTTTCTCTTACCCTTTCTTGGTGAATGTATGCCATCTCATGAACAGACCAACGGACAGAATCAAATGGATATCTAAGGTTTGTTGGAGGTTTTTGCACTTGAATGCTGGTTTTGGTTTATGAAAATGATACTCTCTAAGTCTGTTCGGTTAGAGATTTACGACAAACAGGCCAAACTGACCTATAGCCTTCCCTACCCTTGTTTTATGGCCATACATAGTGCATACTTGTAGCTCTGAGCAGAAGTGCTATTACTGAGGTTTGGACTAACTAGAGACTCAGAGAGTTGGTGGAGACGCTAAACGGATGAACATGTGAGCTGTTCAGTTTCAATCTTTTCCTTCTCTGTTCATATTTTTTTTCCATTTTGTCTTCGGGTATCTGCTCTAGAAACTCTAGCAATGCAAGCTCCCTCTGTAATCATTCTTGGATTGATTAAAGTGTGTTTCTTATCTGTTTTATATTGCTTTTCTTTCAACTAACTTGTCATATTTGAATTCTTAGATAAATTTTCTCATGAACATGCAAGTGGGTCATTTGATATTAAATTATCACACTTTTCCTGAGAGAAGTGTTAGAAAAAATAATACATGATGGAACTCCAGAACCTCTAGCATATCTACTCTATAAAAAAGGTTATAACTATTATTGTTAACATTTGTGATTGCTGAGAACCCATTGATTTTAACATTATTGCTAATTGATATGATGTATTGCTAACTTGACAATTTTAGGAATTGGAAATTTATTGTTCTTGGAATTTTAAATAATTAAACGTGTATTATTGTATTGTGTTCTTTACCAAAACTGGTTATTTATCATCTTTTAATAGATTTTAGATCCATGCTATTTACTTGCTTACTATTCCGAATTTTTTGTGTGGAATCTCTATAGCAAAGAAATGACTTGTGTGTTATTCTGTTCTTGTTTTTGTTTATTAGCAAGAACTGATCATGTTCTCAAGAAAATGATTTATTTATCTACTTTTATTTTTAAAATTGTTGTGGTTCTCCATTTTCGGGGCGTCACAGTTACTTTTGCAGATAGTAGTTGAAGCATGGGAAGTAAAACTTTATTGAAATGGTCGAATCAAATTTCTACGGCTCTTGTAGAGCAGCTGATACGAGCTGAAAAGGACTTACAGAAATCTCGTCTCATTTTTGATTCTGCAACAGCAGAGTATACAAACGGCTTTAGGCATGACCACAACACATTTGGTGTCATGATTTCTAAATTAGTTTCTGCAAACGAGTTCAGGGCAGCCGAGGCCCTCCTGAATAGAATGAAAGAGGAGAAGTGTGATATTAAGGAGGACACATTTCTATCTATTTGCAGAGCATATGGTCGTGTTCACCAGCCAATGGATGCTATTAGGGTTTTCCACAAGATGGAGGACTTTCGATGTGAACCTACCCAAAAATCATACATTACTATATTTTCCATTCTTGTTGACGAAAATCAGTTAAAGTTGGCTTTCAGGTTTTACAAGTATATGAGAAAAATGGCTATTCAACCTTGTGTTGCTTCTCTTAATATTTTGATAAAAGCCCTTTGCAAGAATAATGGAACAATAGATTCAGCTCTTCAGATGTTCAGGGAAATGCCTAATCGTGGCTTTAGTCCAGATGCTTATACTTACGGTACTTTAATTAATGGGTTATGTAGATTAGGAAAGACTGGCAAAGCAAAGGAACTATTTAAGGAGATGGAGATGAATGGTTGTTCTCCTACAGTTGTTACCTACACTAACTTGATTCACGGTTTGTGTAAGTTGAACAATTTGGATGAAGCTATGGCATTGTTTGAAGACATGACATGCAAAGGCATTAAACCAAATGTGTTTACTTACAGCTCCCTCATGGATGGATTTTGTAAGGGTGGACATTCGTTAGAAGCATTGGAGCTATTTCATCATATGGTTATTAAACGGTACGTGCCAAATATGGTTACTTATAGTACTCTGATTTTTGGACTTTGTAAAGAAGGAAAGCTTCGAGAAGCTTTGGAGATTCTTGACAGGATGAAGCTTCAAGGCTTGAAACCAGATGCAGGTTTGTATGGGAAAATCATAACTGGCTTGTGTGATGTTTGTAAGTTCCAGGAAGCAGCAAATTATATTGATGAGATGGTCCTTGGGGGTATCTCACCTAACCGAATAACTTGGAGCCTTCATGTTAGGATCCATAATACGGTGGTCCAAGGTCTTTGTATGAACAGTGATCTGAATCGAGCTTTTCAGTTGTATCTTAGCATGCGATCTAGGGGTATCTCAATTGATACCATGACATTTGACTCTCTAGTAAAGGGTTTTTGTAATAAAGGTGATCTTCACAAATCTGCTCAGATTGTTGATGAGATGGTGCTTGATGGATGCATTCCAGATGAAGGAACTTGGGGTTCTCTTGTGGGTGAATTTTGGGATCGAAAGAGGGTTCGTGAGGCTGCTCAGTTATTGCTGGTTGAGCTGATGAGTGGAGTTTTTAGGCCTGAAATATCATTGTGAGTTTGAACGCTGGGAGGGTAAGTGTCATTTGTTAGGCATTGTTCTCTTCAATCTTTTTATTGTTGGACATTCAATTGATTCTTAATTAAGGTGCCAAGTATAAATTAGGAAATGAGACCTGTATGTAGCAATAGCATTACTATATGTTGTGTAAGGATAGGAAAGATAAATGTTGAGAAAGAATAATGGTGGACTAGAATAAATATCTTATGAACCATATACGGTTTTCTTTGTCTTAGGATTTAAATATAAACCCAACTCACCCACATACGTATAAATTGTGCTAGTATTAGGGGTGTTTGCAGGCCCAAAAGCCATGTAAAACGAGTTTGAATAGTCTATAGATACATGGGACATTCCCGTAGATGAGATAGTGAAGAATGATCAAGTTGTATGATATCGTAGCCTGTAATTATTGAATTTTGAGACCAAGATTAGGCTTACCAACCCAAGCTGATCCATTGGTTCTAACTTTTCAAGTACGGAGGTTTAATTTTTAATCCAATGGATGTTATTTGTTGACTGTCTAAAACCCCACTGGTACCTGTCATATACTTGGATTATAGGCTATGATAGCCATCTTCATATCTGAAGTCTAGCATATTTTGCAGTTGATGTTAGGGATTGTTATTGAATCTGATGAGTGGCATCAACTACTGTATCTAGTCTACTTTTTCACTTAAGGAGTGACGTTCCTTTAGATGCATAGATATTTGATTTGTACAATCTTATAACTATTTTGTATCAAATGAAGGCCGTGTGTTTTTACTCCTTAAAGCATACTTGGATTTTAGAAATGGAGGAGCATTTTTTCCCCATGTGTTGGCCAAGAGTCCAAAGTGGAGAACTTATTTACAAATTTTTGCTCATTTATTCACTTAATGACAAAGAATCATTTTATTTACAGCCATATTTGATAAGTATATAAAAATATAATTGGTCATTCTCTGGTCTTCTGTATAGCTTAAGCTTTTGGAGGGTTGGTTTGCCAACAACTTATAATATGATATGAGAACTGGAGGTCTTGTATTCAAGGTCCTATGATTCCAATTGTTGAATTGCAATTGTTTGACTAATATGGATAGAGTTAATATTTATGGGGGAGTGATAAGTGTATAAAAGTATTGTTGGTGTTTCTCCTAATATCTTAAGCTTTTAGGAAAGTTGGTTTTCCTACAACTTCTAACATGGTAAAAAAATTAGAGCATAAACTTGAACCAAACCCGTGGGGATGAAATTATTATAGATTTTGCAAGGCCAGGTTTACATTTACTTTTCTCAAAGTTATTTTTAACATGTGCTTGGCTTATGTAAGGAGATTGTGGGAATCAAACAAGAATAAAAACACTTAAAACTTTTCTTTTATGTCAAACATTTTGATGGCCGGATCGTACTAATTTTGGTCTTAAATGACAGATTGACTTTGGATTTTGTGAACACTGAGTTCTGTGCTCTTTTGATGTTGAGATATAATGGTTGAAATGGACAATTAAATGTTTACTAACAAATTTTTTATCCATATGAAGTTCTTGATTTATGACTAAATTACTTATTCCTTATTCCGTACCCTTAAATAATTTCTATGTTTATCAAGTATTAGGGCCCTTGCGGCAGAAAGCCTTTATTATTTATCTAGTTTTGTCTATTTTCATATCTAATTACATCCTGAATAGTTTGACCTATGAAGATGCTTTGTGGTTTTGGGATTCAGTTGAGGATGAAATTCTAGCTCATGTATGCTTGAATTTTTTGTATAACTTGTTTGAGCCAATCATCAAATACTTTAGTGCTTTGTCTTAAACTTATTTATAAGTAGCGATTGGTTGTGATATTGGAACTCTCTTGTTGCCTTTTGCTGTTCAGAATCTAGTGACAAGTTAAGCTATTAGAGTATCGAAGATGCATGGTATGTTCTAGGCATCCATGTTAGAAGAAAAACTATGCATTATCTGTTATATAGTATTGGCTAACAGTGTAAAAGTTTTTGTAGATTGTGATGAATCATGGGTGTAAGGATGCTGTCCGTTGAACGCATCTCATTTCTGGATGAATTATTCTTCGGTTTCCACTATGGGTTACCAAACTTCAACTGAAATGTAGGCCTTGACCAGGCTATTAACTCAAAAGACTGGCGTATTGATTCCTTGGAAAGCCCAAAAGAAGCCTGAAGATCTTTGCGGTTGGGTTTCTACAATTTGGTTAATGTTTTAATTTGCAACTATGGAATTCCTGATTTGAAAACTTCAAAGATGTCATCACTATTATGAGGATGATTGAAACTAATGTGCTGATTTTTGAAAAAAGGTATAATTTTTTACTTTCATATATGATTGTACCAGTTGATTTATGATTTGTAACTGTATGCATGGCTTATTTGTGATATGACAAAAGGCCAATAGAATCTCCTGGATTGCCCATTTACGACCTGTAATTGGATGGATAGTCCCTTTGTTTCTTTGCGTGTTTATAACTGGTATTGTCATAATCTCTTTTCTAATAAGTTTCAATTTATATATTTAACTGTCTTTCTATGAAGTATTATGATGATGATTGAATATCTCAATTACTGATAAATGTTTTGTGTCTTGTGAGTTGTGATTTATGTGAAGATGGTTTTCTTAAATTTGCTGAAATTCTCGGCTCTCGGCTCTCTGCTATGGTTATGACATGTGAGATCCACATATTGCCTCTAGACCGTCATGGACATGTTATGCATATGGACCTGCCGGTTAACTTAACTTTAAAACCCAATAGAAAGGGATGAACTTACTGTGTGGGCTGATGTATGTTGGTATGGTCATGTCTTCAGTATGCAATTGCCCCAAGCTTGGAGATATTGGTTTCTGAGGAAAGATGGTCACCCCAGCCTCCGGGACTTTAACTAACCCTATCCATTTTATTTAGTTTAAATAGCTTCTGAGGTCCCCAAGTTTGTTCTCAAATTAAAAAAAAAAAAAAACTTAACACTTCTGCTAATAAACTATTGTATTTTAATAGATAAGTTATAAATTAAAAGTTTGGTACTCGAAAATGACTAGTGTCACAATTAAGTCCCAAAACTTGTTAAGTTTGGCAACTTGAACACTTGATAAATTTGAACCAAAGTGTTAGTTTTTTTATTTTGGGGTTTTTGTGTGGAGTTTAAAGGTCGTACCATTTGAGTTTAAAAGTTCACAGAGGGCCACCAGATTGCTTGTTTATGCTTCTACATCCTGTAAAAGTGCTTTTTACAGCAAAAAAAACGCTTCATTACAAAACATAAAAATATTTGTCAGAAGCGCTTTCAGGACTTGTAAAGCATGATTGTAATGTAGTTCAGCCTGAAATCGCTTGCTATTTAGTATCACTTTTAACATGAGTAATCGAGTACAAGCAAACGGACTTTAAAATTGCTAGCTCTGTTGGAGACAGGTCAAAAGGAGGAAAAAGGGTAAACATCACGTGGTAAATTCTTGTGGTCCAGGTGGTAAGGCTCCCAATTCCCCCACCTAGGTGGTAAGGCTCCCAATCCCAAAAAAAAATTAGATTTTAAAACCGTATTTTGCTTAAGCCCATAATTGTTAAACTTGCAAAAATATTACATAGTTTTGTGCTGCTAACTCACCTGTTAAGTCATTACATTTATCAAATCTTTGAAAGTAAACTTAATTTCGTTGTTCCTAAATTTTAATTAAATTTAAATTTAATTTTTTAAAATTTAAAATTTTATAATTTAATCTTTAAATTTTAAAAATTTTACATATAAGTCCTTAAACTTTTAAGTTCTATAATTTAGTTTTCAAACTTTTAAAAATTCACACATAAATCATATATTGGGTACTAAAATGCATGTTTTTGAATCAAAATTTTAAGACATATGTGTGAATTTTTAAAAGTATGAGGACTAAATTGTAGGATTTAAACGTTTTGGAACGTATGTGTAAAATTTTAAAAATTTGGGGATTAAATTGTAAATTTAAAAATTTTGGGACCTATGTATGAAATTTTAAAAATTTTAGGACTAAATTATAAAATTTAAAAATTTAAAAACTTAGTTATAAATTTAATTAAAATTTAGAGACACAATTATAGCATTAAAATTTGATACTAGATAGCTTGCTCATCTGGTGTAGTTTTCCTTCAACGTTTCCCTTATTATTTGAAAGTAGTTTAGCCAACTCTGTCCATAAAGTGATAAAACAGCTTTTAGATTGGCTTGGTACCTTTTAGGTATATGTTGTTTTGGTATTCATTATTATTCAAATTTTTTAATAGTATCTTAAAAGCATTCGTATTATTAAAAGTATATTCTTTTAGTAAAAATTGATTTTTATGCCTAAAAATGAAGAATGATTTAATCATTTTAATTAATTTATTTCATTATTTTTTTCTCTTTCCCCTTTATAAGCCCTAAACACTAAATCTTCAACACTAAATCCTAAATCATAAATACTATACCTTATACTTTAAATACTGAACACTAAACTATAAACACTAAATTCAAAGAAAAAGAATGAGAAAGAGATCAAAAGAAAGAAACGAAGGAGAAAAAGTAAAAATAATGATAAAATTTTTATCTGACTAAATACTCTTCAATTTTTTGTGCATATATTTATTTTTTTGATCAAATGAGTACTTTTTGAATATTTGGAGTACTTTTAAGGTAACAATTAAGAACTTGAATAATAATAGGTATCCAAACATTAATATTGATACTAATTAATATCCTGCAAAGTTAAAAAAACTTAATTTAAACTAAATAAAAATAGGTTTCTTTTATAATCCATCCCCTAATCCATAAAGAAATCATCATAGCATTATATACATTCTTATGTAGTAAACATAAAAATAAGACAGTACTAAATATGAATATAATAAAGATATAATATCTTTTGGGACCTGTTTGCACCCCTAATGATACATAAGACTGAGAAAGTAAAGCAACTACTCTTAGAAAATAAATAAAGCTACATCTAAGGCTAGGAAAAGAATTATCCTTTGATTCAGATACAAAGGGACTGAGGAAAAAGAAAGTTGTAGTTGGTAGGCATGGGAGAAAGCAGGGGTTGAGAAAAAATAATTATTTTCTAAGGGGGCAAAGTAACACGTAACATTAAATTTTAAAAGAAAAAAAATAAATAAAATTTTGCATATGTAATTATAATAAGAGTTAAATATACGTGTGTTATAATTCTATTGGTTAATCGTTTCGATCAGGACAAGTGGCTCTGTCTTCGTTTGTGATCATGTGATTTGAATTTGTAAAGTTTTAAACAATTAAATGATGAATCTTATTAAGTAAACGAAAATGAGGATAGAGGCTCATTTTTACCACAGTCCCTCCCTCGACCAATGGGAGAAAGCTAAGAGATGAAGCAAGAGAGGACAATTATGATTGTGTTTGGGAACAAGCTCAAATGGGTTGGATCCACAAAACCACCACTTGCTTTTCTATCTTTACCAACGTTATTATATTGAAATCAGGGCAACATCTTTCGTCTCAAAGTTTGATCCCCACAAGTCTCTGATACAGGCTCCCACGAAGAAAAAAAAAATCTCAATCTTTCAAGAACTAGTTTAGGCTGTTATTGCTTAGGGGTAGGAAAAAGTTTTATGCTTCTTAGCTTCCTTTCTGTTTTCTAGGTTTTGAATTATAGACTTTTGTTATATTTGTTTATATTGAATTAGGATTATGTTCTAAGTTTGGTTAATTTAGTATTATAATTTAAAAAAATATCAATTAAATCAAAAGTTTAAAAGTTGAGACTTTTTTAAGAGTAAAATAAGAAATCATTTAAAAAATAAAAATAAAAACTAAAAAAAATTTAATATATTTTTTCTTTATCATTTTACTAATGTCATTTTTTACTAAGCTTTCTTTTTTTATTGAAAATTTTTGGATAATAAATTTCATTGCTTGTTAACTTTGATACTAAACTGATGTAAAATAAAAGAAATAAATAATACACAAAATAGGGTTAAGAATTTAGACGAATAATAAAATGAATAAACAACATATAATTGGACGAAAAATTAATACTGTATTCAATTCATTATAGTTTGTGAAAGAATTTAAATATTAGATTTTATTTATAGAACTGAAATAACAAAATAAGATAATTTATTAGAAAAAATAAATAATTAAAAATTGGGGGAGAAAAAAATAGAGAATTTTTTTTTTTTAAATTCATTTTTTATTTTTTTTTTTGAATATTTCATATTTATTTTTAAAAAATCTTAACTTTTTAAAATTTAGACTTAATTGATCATTTATTTTAAATTTTAAGATTAAAATAGCTCACTTTTAAAAAATATAGACTAATGTATCATTGTTATAAAACAATTTTAAACCAAAATCCGTAAGTTGGGACCTTTTAGGTAGGATCCTTACGCATATGATCTTTTACGCTAAAAGTATATACGTAAGTTTTGGACTAAGCAGAGAGTTTTTAGATATTGAATCAAAATGTTTTACGTCGAGGATAAAACAGTACATAATTTGCATGAATAATGTGCTGGATTTGTTTAATTTCATCCATGAACTACACGAATCAAGATTAAAAGACATACCTTTTGCATCCATAACTCTTCAATATTGATTAAATCTAACACAAATTAAATCAAATAATTAGTAAAAATAATATTGAAAATGTTATGTGTCTCCTTAATAGCTCTTAAAAATAAGAACTTTAATGAGTAAGCCTCGCACAGTGACATATTTAAAATTTATATTTAAGAGAAATATCATATATAGAATAATTTTTTTTACCAAGTACTTCCCAATTATTACTTGTTTTTAATTGTTAAATTATATTATCTATTTATTATTTTAGTAAAAATATATACAAATTATTGAATTTGTAATTATTGAGTGTTAAAAGTTTGAAATCTAAAATTCAAGTATGACATGTTTATATTTTATACATATAAATTATTTATAATTTTATAAATATTACGTTTAAAATTTTATTTGTCGAAAGTTAATATGGGCACATGCCTCTCGTCATTCATGAATACATCTGCCCATGGTCTCACGATAGTTTCTCTATTTTAAAGTGAAAGGAACCTATCCATCTATTTATAGAGAAGCACTAGGGTTTCACCTTCATAAAATTCTAACTCTATTAACCTATACAAAATTTATCACATCAGTAATTAGCCTAAACTTATAATAAGGTGTGTCAAGCTCATATAAAATAAAGACTACAGTTCAATTCGTATTATAAACTAGTAGAAAACCAAATTAATGGTAGCTTAATAATAAAATTACAACATAATGGACAATCTAACTCTATTGACCTATACAAAATTTATCTAATGTTAGCCCAAGTTCGTGTGTCAGGTTCATATAAAATAAAGACTACTATTTAATTCATATTATAAACCAGAGTAGCATAATAATAAAATTACGAACATAATGGACAATCTAATACAACTGTCATACATTCTGTTCACACCAAAAATTCGTATGGAGTTTTTTTATATTCGTATAGAGTTTTTTTAGTATCTATAAGGACTTGTTTCGAAATCAATTGTTCAATAAATTGAGCTATTATGTAGCAAATTTGCTTTCTTGATACAGAGTTTAGAGTAAAACTATTATCCATCATTAAAAAAAAGAATTAGTGCTATGAGGATTGTTGCTGTTGATAGATCTTGTTTTGTTCACTAGAAAGAAGCATAACATGAAACGAATCAACAACTCCATCAACCAGGTTTCTACTAACAATCCAACTACAATAAGACATTTGCAGAGTAGCACATATGAAAAAAAATAATGTAATATATTATTTATGAGTTGATACTATATGAAGAGATGAATTTATAAAATAAAATAAAAAATTGCAATTTTTTGAACGTTCATTGATTCTTATTTTTGACCCCTTGTATTTTTCTGGCCATTTTTTCAATATAATAAAAAAAAACCCACAACTTCATAGTAAGAGAGGAAATAGAATATCCATGATTTAAATTGTTTGTAGTCATTGGCACGTACTCTACAGCGAATGTAGGATTTGTAATTAAGATGAGTATTATATACATAATAAAAAATAATATTATATATTTTTTTAATTATTATTAATTATTTATAATTGAAAAAAATATATTATATATCATTTTAATAATAATCAGCATAAATTATTAAATTTGTATTGAATTAATATTGAGTGTTAAAAATTTAAATTTTAAAATCTAGACCCAATTATATTTTAACATATAATTTATTTATAATTTTATAAATATTATATTTAAAAATTTATTTATCGAGAGTTGTTCGCCCACACTTGTTATGATTGTTAAATAAATTAAATACGTTGAAAATAACAATTAGAAAAACCGATTACTTTATAAAAAATTATTACAATTTAATACATATATTAATTTATATAATATAATTTAATTAATTACTATTAATAAATGGTTTTACAATCACTACATAATATTACATTCATAATTTTACTTCGAATTAATAATTAACACGCCATTTAATATAAATAATAACTTAAATACTACTCCAATACTTGAGAGTACAGGATGTAAATAAGATTAGGTTTTTTTTTTTTTTTTTCAAAAAAGTCTATTTGCATCAATTTATTGCAAAACACAATTTATGTGGTATATAATAATGGGTTAAAAAAAAAGCAAACTCGACTGTTTTAAGGCATGTTTGTGAACGATTTTAATTTTTGCTTTTTTTCAAGTAATTTTTCAATCAAATATGCTTGGTAATGATTTTTTATTTTTATTTTTTTTTACTTTTTTAAGGAATCACTATCAAAATATGGGTTGATTTATAAATTTTTAAAAAAAGATTTTTCAATCAGATTTCAGATTTTTAATTTTTTTTTTATTTTGACTAAACATTTTTTAGAGAGTAAATTAAGTCTTATAACTTTTGTATAATTAAGTTTTGGAAGAAAATGATTAAAAACTTAAAATTTATAAAAAAATAATCAAAAATTTTCTTTATTTTCAAAGTTTTTTGAAAAAAAAATAAAAAAAATAGAAATTATTACCAAATAACTTGAAGGTAAATTTTTTTTTCTCTTGAAAGTTACTAAATATATATTGTTATTAAACATATTTGTAATTATTTTTATAAAAAAATAAAAAAAATTATAAAATTAATTATTTAATCATAAATTATAAATTAATATCGGTATCATGCTCTTAATTAATAGATTGTTGTTATTTTAATCGTTGTGTTCTAACAAATTAATATAAATAATTTTTCCCCCTAACCAAAGGGATATTGCGGTCATTTCAACGTTTAATTAGCCCTTTTTTTGATTTATTTTTGCCATTAAAAATAGCTTGTTCTAATTTTTTTTTTTGTTGCTAAAATTAGAATGAGCTTTTTTCACATGATATTTTTTTTTTTGAAACATATCATGAATTTCATAAAATGATAATGAATAACCCTTTTCTTCATACAAAATCATAATGTAGCTATGACTTGTCTTTAGCAAGCAAACAAGTTAGCTATAATTTCTCACAGTATGTTTCCAACAGTAGAGTTTGACAACTGGAAAAAAACACTCACAAGCAGACACATGCGGAGTTGAATATGGGTAATTGCCTAATGGGAATGCAAGTCATACTAACCTTTTTCTATTCACGCGAGTGAATTAAAAGCACCCACATCAATTCCGAATACTGTTACCCTTACCTTTGCGTAAATCTAAATGTATGTCATTTCCTTTGGTTACTGTTATTGTTATTTAGTCAACCTACCACACATTCATTACATTTTTTTTTCTCATTATATATATAATGTCTTATTTTAATATTATGATATGGTATTGTCTACTTTAAGTTTAAGCTAGCATATTTTGGTCTTACACTTTCACCAAAAAGGCTCATCAATCACATTTTTGATTGGGTCATGCTATGATACCATTTTTAGCACCTTACTCCAACACATAATATAATATTGTCTACTTTGTGCCTAGACCCACATCATTTTACCCTTGAACTTTCACCAAAAAGATTGCATATTATTTAGAGTATAATTCATACTTATAAACCATTACAATATTCTTTTTTCAAGCAATGTGAGACTGCATTATTTATCTTATCTTATCCGAATTCAAGAGATTGATGAATATCATAATGATATGACATAAGCTGTGCAGTTTCACATTGCTTAAAAAAGGAAGAATATAATGATTTATAAGTATGAGCTTTATTCTAAATGATAAGACTTAAAAATAAAATCATGTGAGCCTACGCCCAACGTAGATAATATTATACCATGTGTTAGAATGGAACTTTAAAAAAATATCAGAGCATGACTCATTTTTTAGCGGAAGCCAAGAGCAAAACCATACTAGCAAAACAGTATTGGCTAGATAACCAAATCTAAAGTAACAATATTGCATAGAAATTTGAAATATTGAGTGTGGCATATATATATATTATTTTAAATTTCAACTTTTAAAATTAAAATATATAATAAATTGCATAGAAATTGTGACAATCAATCTGTTCGATATATATATATATATTCAAAGCAAAACAGGCAAAAACCCAATACAAAGACTTGAAGCTATCTTATTGGCTAGATAACCAAATCTAAAGTAACAAAATTACACGACGGGAGCTTTTACCAGCATCTCAAGGCACTGCCTCATGAAATGTTACTGTCAACAAATCAACAATGCCCTTTGACTGAACCAAAAAAAAAAAAAAAAGTACAGAACAATACCCTTTGAGTTTTGAACAAAAAAAAAAAAAAAACAAAACCTTTGAGCAAAACAAATGTAGGAAAATTAGTACACAGTTAATACCAAGGCCAAAAACAAAAGAAACATAAAATAGACACTAAAAACAAACAAATTAACACAAAAACAAAACTAAAGCCACCAAAATAAAACAAAATCACATACTCAATTCAGTGGAAGATTAAGGAAAATATGAGGATCAGTGAAACACTTCCAATACCTAAGTCGCACAAAAATCCTAGTCATAATTTACCTTGATAGAAACGATAATCAGTTAGAACTAGTTGAGTAATCAAAAACAACTAGGCGAAAATCTTTAAGAACTGGAGAAAATTAGTAGAAGATTATGAAAAATTAGGTGGAAAAAAAAAAAAAAAAAAAACTAGCATAGCTCGTTTAGGAGAACATGAAAGAGTGAGAGTTAGTGTATATTTATTATTTATTTTTTTTGTCAAACGATAATCAGTTAGAACTAGTTGAATAATCGGAAACAACTAAACAAAAATCATTAAGAAACAAAAGAAAATTAGTGGAAGATTATGAAAATTTAGGTAAAAAAAAAAAAAAAAGAACCCTAATTAATATCTAGGACAATGTGAAAGAGTGAGAGTTTGTGTATATTCATAAATTTTTTCTTGTTACAAAAGACTCAAATAAATAATCATTGCGTTTCTATGATCGACTATATTTAAGAGTATCAATAAAGAACTAACAGGAGTTTAATTTAAAAATCAAACAATCAAGATTTTTTTCACATCTCTAACCCTTCTTCTAACATGCATATAGCCCAGTTGGTGTCCCATTATATTCATTAATTGGTTATGCATCATTTATCAAAGTAAGATAGGACCGTGCTTAATAGTGTGATATATTTAATTTATTTTATGCATGGTAGCTAGTTCTCTTAATAATTTACTGCTGTTTCTGTTTGCATATTTAGTGGACTCTCTTTATTATGCTTTCAAAGGAGCATATAAATTTATGATCGAATATCAACAAGACAACAACTTATAATATGGAAAATTTATAATTGATAGCGTTCTATTCGTCTTCAACTTTATTATAATATTTATTTTGCACCAACTTTACCACATTTTGTACACTGCCATTGAATTCCATGTTTAAACTTATCTATTTATTATACTCAGGAGAAAGGACTCGTACCTGAGAATATATTTTTTTGACATTAATTTTATCATATTTTTAATATTATGTATTAGATGTGGTTGATAAAATTTAAATCAAAAGATACTTACTGTGCTGTTATGTGTACATGTATACAAGGACTTTTACAAAGAAGGTAGAAAGTGTGTGTTTATTTTTTTTTAACTTTCATTTTTAATTGATAGAGTACATCTTAAGTATGGATGGATAATTCTAAAAAATACCAACAAACGTACTATCAAATTATTAAAAAGTTGTAAATATATCATTACTAATGTCCGCCAAGCTCAATTGTGTTCTTCCGAAATAACTACATGTACTCGATCTTCCTTTATTTATTTTTTTCCTTGAGCCCATTGAAGATTATAACTTTCCATTAAATCAAAATAATCCCAACAAAAAAAAAAAAAAAAAATGAACAGTAAGATTGAATTGAGAGAGAGAATAGAGAATGAAGATATGGTGAGCCAAAAGCTTTGAAGAACAGCAAAACCTCGGTGGTAGAAGCTTGTTATCTTTTTCCATTTTTCTCTTTAATTTCTTTCTCACTTTATTGTTTTCTCTCTTTCTTTCTTGCTTCCCAAACAATCAATCAATGGGCTCAAGGAAAAAAAAGGGAAGGTCGAGTCGAGTAGATTAGTTGTTTCAGAAGAACACAACTGAGCTTGGTGAGGAATAAGAAGAAGAACAATGAAATTTAGAAATTTTTAGACTATTCTTTTTATTTGTAACCATGCACATGAATGAAAAACTAACGGAAATGATACATTTACAATATTTTTTAATGGTTCGATGGAATATTTTTAGTGATAAATTCAATAATTCAATGATATTTTTATAATTATATCCTGCACAAATTGATCCTGGTCCAAAGGTAATAGAACTTTACCTATTTAATTACTTTACAATTTAGTTATTAAAATTATTATGTAATTTTAATTCAAAAGTTGCAGTTATAAAAGTGCAGACTTTGATAAGGGGACAAAAATATTGTTAATCATTTAATTATCAATAGCTTAATTTCATTTAGTACAACAATATTCGAGTAATAAACTTACAAAGCGATTAGTCATACTCATACAATCTTCTTTATACTAAACAAGCATTAGTCTTATAACTTTTATCAATTATACACTCTGTTTTTTTAGATTGCCCATAACTTTAAATTTTACAAATTTAATTCAAAAAGCTAAATGTATTAAATTTGATAAATTAATTATTAAATTATAAGAATAAATTAATTTTAACATGAGAAATCTAATTGTTATAGTAAAATTTTAACATATTTTTACATTTGATTAAATTTGTAAAAAAAAAAACTAATGAAACAAAGTATATAATTGATAAAATTAAATGAGTATTATTCGATTTTTTTTCCTAAAGCTTTACATTTTACAATTTTATGTATATAATTATTATTTTGATTTTAAACTCTTCACATGTTTAACAAAACCTTTTCAAATATAGTTTCGTTTTTATAAAAGTTGTGTGAATCTGCTGATGGATCAGATACAGACTGCTCTACTGGTACTTGTCTTGAGCGAATATTGAACATGGATTTGACAATGTGAAAGATGTTTGGTACTTTTCCAGTTTCTGAATTATGTATGGAAAAATTATACATGTAAATCAATGTTAATGCGCAAGATAACGGACAATTCTATATAATAAATTTAATAATATAAATATCAAAATGTAAAGATCACTTTTAATTTTTAAAAATTACAAAATTAACATTTTTTAAATTTATAATAAAAAAAATAACATTTATTTATATTAATTTATATTTTTTTAATTCAAAATTTAAATATATTTTTTAATTTTATACATTTTCGGTGGCATTATTTTAAATAATTCTTTTTAATTTAAATAATAATATATTATTAATTTAAACCAACAAATAATTTATTTATCTATAGGTCCATCAAATGAATAAATTAAGATGAGAATTTCTAAATAATTTTTTTATACAAATTATTAATTTTATTATATCCCACATATTTTTTTTAATAAATTAAAATAATAATAAAATAATTATTTTATTTATTCTAAATAGGTTAAACAAGTAAAAATAAAAAATATTCAGAAAAATAAAAAATAATTATCCAAAATATGAAAGTCTAATAAATGAGATAAATTGAGATAAAATTTAAATAAAATGATACAATTTTAAGCTATAAATTTATTAAGAATATTTAATTAAATATGATATGAAAAAATTTATTTTATATTTTTATCATGCTCTCCCAAGACTCCAACCAATTGGATTTTTGGATATGAACAATCCAATAACCCTCGTCTAATACACCAAAGTGGCAAAGTGCACCAATTCAAGTTAGATGTTCGGTTGTTAGTGTGTGACTTGGAGAGGCAGATTTTTAACGGGCTGGACATGCTGTAATTTTCGTCAATTTTTTTATATAATAAATTAATTATATATATATTTTTAATATTAAATAAATATTTTATTTATAATAATATATTGTGTCTAATTTATATATATATATTTTGGTATATATTAACAATATTTAATAAATACATGAATTAAAATGATTTAAATTGTAAATAAAGTGGTTAAATATATGCTCTTTTTTTTTCTTCATATATTTAGTAACTATTAACAACAGAAATAAAATTGTAGCCACAGATTATGTAAAAAATTTTCTTTAATGTGAAAATCTATTTTTTTTTTAATATTTAACTTTAGATTTAGCATTATAAAAATAAAATTAAAAAAAAAGTATATGATAAACTTTATATTAAAACTATTAAATTTGTGTTTATCATATTTTATTTCAATCTAAATTTTAACTTTATCTAATATTATATTATTTGACATTTTATTTTAATAATATTTTAAAATTTATTTGAAATTCTTTTATATAATTTTATTTTTATTATTATTAGTCAGTTTTATATTATTTATAAATATATATTTTTAAATATAGTCTCAAGATTAAAATTCTAAATTATATTTTAATTTTTACATTTTTATATTTTAAATTAAGTTATTAAAAATTATATAATATTAAAATAAATGTAAAAAATATATAAAATGCTAAATGAACACGTAGTATGATAAAATAAATAAAAATATTTAAATAATAAATTAAAAGGAGACACTGTTATATATTTTTGTAAAACACATGCTCCCTTTAAATTGGATGTGGCTTTTGATCATAATTATTTTAATACTTTTTATTTTTTATTTAAATTTAATATATATTAATATAAGTACATGATGCATATAAATTCATATAAATTACTCATAAATGAAAATAATCTTGAATATAAATATCCTATCTATAATTAAATAATAAAATTTCTTGCATGATTTTATTTATGAGAAAAGAGATTTGGAATATAAGAACATAAAAATGCGATATTTATCTACCAAACAGTTATACAACCTACAATAATACTACAATCGTACATATTACAATATTTAAGTATTATATTATAATATAGATATAATAAATCATTGTATAAAACACGACTATTATATACACCAAAAATTATGAATAAGAATATCTATATTAAAATTGATTACAATAAGTATAATTATATTCATAAAACAATAAATAATAAACAAGAAAAATAAAATACAATAATGTTACATAATTAAATATATCAAAAAGAAAATTAAATATATAATAGGGCACAACTTTTGTAAGTTTTTGACGCTGAATAAGGATTTCAACTAAGCAAAACAAGAGTAGGGTGGTTATCTTCATGCCCTTTTGTGAAGACAAGGTGAGAATATTCATCGAAAGTTGGGCTATTTTATAAAATTTAGAAATTATTTACTAATAAATGAAATTGATTACAATAAGTATAATTTTATTCATAAAGCAATAAATATTAAACAAGAAAAATAAAATAACATAATGTTACATAATTAAATATATCAAAAAGAAAATTAAATATACAATAGGGCACACCTTTTGTGGGTTTTTGATGTTAAGTAGGGATTTCAACTAGGCAAAAAGAGGGTGGGGTGGTTATCTACTTATCTTCTTGCCCTTTTGTGAAGACAGGGCGAGAATATTCATCGAAAGTTCGACTATTTTATAGTATTTAGAAATTTTGTACTGATAAATAAATTAGTATTAATTAAATAGTAAATAGTTTAAGCATTTATAAAAATTTAAGTATATATTTTTATTATATAATTAAATCTAATAAGTTTAAAATTAGAGTACAAATTATAGCTATAATTTATTTATTTATTTTTTCTGTTAATAATCATTATAATAATTGATGTCTTGTATATCATAATATTTAATTTTTATAATTAAAGTATTGATTTATTGATAAAAATATTATTATTATGAAAATTTATTTAATTTAAATCTAAAATTTTACAATAATATATTATAAAATAAGTTTTAAGAAAATGAGAATAAGACATTAGGTGGGAGGAAAGTGCAATTTCCCACCCCACCTTGTCCCAAACATGATATTATTTACTGGTGTCAAAATCGTGACTTTCTCATGAATTTTGATTCGAACGAGTCGAATTAACATTCATAGCTTACAGAAATGTGTAGGAGTATACACGAAAACATGTATAAGTAGAAAATGTATGAAAAACCCAAAAATGAGACATTTTTAGCAATTTTAATTAACAAAAATGTATTAAAAATAGTAAAACTAATTGAAATTGAATTCACCTAAGAACAATATTACTAGTACTATTTTTTTCAACCGTCGAATCAATATTACTAGTGTTATTTCAGGCTAATGTTTACTTGAGATTATAATTAATAGTTTATATTAATTTTAGCTTCTCTAATTATTTATTGTTCTTGATATATAAAACAACATTTTACACATTTATACATACGAGATAGTTAGGGTAACTATGCTGTAGAAAAATTAGACCTGTTTCAACCCTTACAACATGTGTTACAAAATGTATGGCAGTGTCTAGTATATAATCTTTCGACTTTAAAAAAAATAATAAGAATAAAGATTAAAAATATGTAATTTAGTTTAAAATAAGACATTTATAATTACTGCATAAAAACTCTTAATATTCATTTTCCAAAGAGGAAACTCATGGTATTACTGAAATAAATTTTAGGTTTAGATATTTGACATTCTTCTAAATACTAATTGCTTGATTGGATTATATCTTACACACACCGTGAACAATGAAATTACGAAAATATCCACCATCCTCCCTTCTACTCAGATCCAACATTCCAACAAATGGTCAGCACAATATTGTGCATTTGTGCTTTAGCAAGTACAATTTCGTTTCTCTCTGAGACTCAAGTACACAAAATTATACTGTCGTTCTTATCCCATCCCCTAAAAGCAAGTAAAAAATAAACAAAAACCAGGAATAAAACAAAGACAACAAACAAATCTTTTTTACCCTTTCACATTCTCACAAACACACTCGAATACAGAAATTAACACACATAATAATACTCTGTTTTTCTCTCTCCCACGCAGTACTACCAACCAACCCAAAATTCAAATATAATCGCACCAAAACTCACCCTCTTTCACTTCACTCACTCACATGCCTTTTCTCTCTTTTCCCTTTTCCAGTATCAGATAGAAGCAAAATCCAAATTCCAATACAATGCTTCTCTTCTTACCAATTCTTCTAACACTCTTGTCTTCATCTTCTTCAATATTTAGCCTTAATCAAGAAGGTCTTTATCTTCAACGAGTCAAGCACTCACTCGACGATCCTGACTCGGCTCTCTCCTCTTGGAATGTCCGAGATGATACACCTTGCTCTTGGTTTGGTATTACTTGCGATTCTTCTTCTCTTTCAGTCTCTTCAATTGACCTCTCTAATACAAACATTGCTGGACCTTTTCCTTCTCTTCTCTGTCGCCTCCCAAATCTCAATTTCATATCTTTCTTCAATAACTCCATTAACTCAACTCTCCCTCTTGATATTTCTTCCTGTGAAAGTCTTCACCACCTAGACCTTTCCCAGAATCTCCTCACTGGGCTTCTACCTCATACTCTCGCCGACCTCACCGAGCTTCGTTACTTGGATTTGACCGGAAATAATTTCTCCGGCGAGATACCTGAGAGTTTTGGCTGGTTTCAGAAACTTGAAGTTTTATCTCTGGTTTATAATCTTTTTGACCAGACTATACCTCCGTTTTTGGGAAATGTTTCAACACTTAAAATGCTTAATCTTTCTTACAACCCATTTGTACCGGGTCGGATCCCGCCAGAGTTAGGTAACTTGGCGAACCTTGAAATATTGTGGCTCACTGATTGTAATTTGGTGGGTGAGATTCCGGACTCATTGGGTCGCCTTAAAAATCTCAAAGATTTGGACTTGGCTATTAACAACTTGCACGGTCCGATTCCGAGTTCGCTTAGTGGGTTGTCCAGTGTTGTTCAGATTGAGTTGTATAATAACTCGTTGTCTGGTGAATTGCCACTGGGAATGTCGAACCTTAAGACGTTGAGACTCCTTGACGCGTCGATGAATGAGTTGACAGGGACTATTCCAGATGAGCTGTGTCAGTTACCGCTTGAAAGTCTCAATCTTTACGAGAACAGGTTTGTGGGAAGCTTGCCAGAGAGCATAGCGAACTCGCCGAATTTGTACGAGCTCAGACTGTTCAGAAATGAATTAACTGGCGAGTTACCCAGAAATCTCGGCAAGAATTCACCGCTGAGGTGGCTTGACATTTCAAACAACAAGTTCTCGGGCGTAATTCCGTCCACTTTGTGTGAAAAGGGTGAGTTGGAGGAACTTCTCATGATCCACAACTCGTTCACCGGACAAATTCCGGCGACTCTTGGCGATTGTGATAGTTTGGTCCGAGTCCGGTTGGGTCACAACCTGTTATCTGGGGAAGTTCCTGCTGGTTTTTGGGGACTTCCACATGTGTACTTGCTTGAGCTTATCCACAATTCCTTATCTGGGTCAGTAGCGAAGACCATTGCCGGTGCCGGAAATCTCTCGGTTCTTATAATATCGAAGAACAAATTCTCGGGTCCATTACCGGAAGAGATTGGGTGGGCTGAAAATCTTGTCGAGTTTTCTGGTAGTGACAATAAGCTGAGTGGGTCTTTGCCAGCTAGTATAGTGAATCTTGGACAGCTTGGTGTTCTGGATCTTCACAATAATGACTTGTCTGGTAAACTTCCAAAAGGAATCGAATCTTGGAAGAAGCTGAACGAGTTCAATATAGCAAATAACGACATTTCTGGTCAAATCCCAGGTGAAATCGGTAAACTGACAGTACTGAACTATCTTGATCTCTCTGGTAATAGATTTTCAGGGACAGTCCCAAATGGGTTACAAAATCTGAAGCTTAATCTGCTAAACTTATCCAACAATCATCTTTCGGGTGATCTTCCTCCTTCATTCGCTAATAATATGTATAAGGATAGCTTCTTGGGCAATCCTGGTCTTTGTGGAAGTCTAAAAGGTTTGTGTGATAGTAGAGAAGCAGCCAAAAACAGAGGATATGTATGGCTTCTTCTCTGCATATTTTTACTTGCAGGTTTAGTTTTCGTCGGGGGAGTGGTTTGGTTTTACTCGAAATACAGGAATTTCAAAATGGCAAAGAGAGATACAGACAAGTCCAAATGGACATTAATGTCTTTTCACAAACTGGGTTTCAGTGAGTATGAGATTTTGGATTGCCTTGATGAAGATAATTTGATTGGAAGTGGATCTTCTGGGAAAGTTTACAAAGTTGTCCTTGGCAATGGAGAAGCTGTTGCGGTGAAGAAACTGTGGGGAGGAATAAAAAAGGAGTGTGAGAGTGGAGATATTGAGAAAGGAAGAGTTCAAGATGATGGGTTTGAAGCAGAGGTTGAAACTTTGGGGAAAATCAGGCACAAGAACATTGTTAAACTCTGGTGCTGTTGTACTACAAGAGATTGCAAGCTCTTGGTTTATGAGTTTATGCCAAATGGTAGTTTAGGTGATTTGTTGCATAGCAGCAAAGGAGGTTTATTAGACTGGCCAACGAGGTATAAGATTGCTTTGGATGCTGCTGAGGGACTTTCCTATTTGCACTATGATTGTGTTCCTCCAATTGTTCACAGAGACGTGAAATCTAATAATATTTTGTTGGATGGTGATTTTGGTGCTCGAGTGGCCGATTTTGGAGTTGCCAAGGTTGTTGATGCCTCTGGAAATGGACTGAAATCGATGTCCGTCATCGCTGGCTCTTGTGGTTACATTGCTCCAGGTTAGTAAAGTTAAAACTTCATTTTCTGTTGAATCAAATGTCCATGTTTTCAATTATGGTTTAAATTTTAGTTTTTGATGCCTACATTCTAAATTTTGGTTTAACTGTTGGCAGAGTATGCATATACGCTTAGAGTGAATGAGAAGAGTGACATATACAGCTATGGTGTGGTACTTCTTGAGTTGGTAACTGGGAGACTTCCAATTGACCCAGAGTTTGGAGAAAAGGACTTGGTGAGATGGGTTTGTACTACATTAGACCAAAAGGGAGTGGACCATGTAATTGACTCTAAACTTGATACTTGTTACCAAGAACAAATATGCAAAGTCCTCAACATTGGAATACTCTGCACTAGTCCTCTACCAATCAATCGTCCATCCATGAGAAGAGTAGTGAAAATGTTGCAAGAAGTTGGCACAATTGTTCAGCCCAAGACTGTTATGAAAGATGGGAAATTTACCCCCTATTACTATGATGATGCCTCAGATCATGGCACTTTAGATTGATAAATTATTATTTATTACATGATTTGAGCTTCTTAAGCTAAAGTTTCGAACTTTTACTCCCATCCACCAGCATTTTTTTTTTCCTTGAAATTTTTGTGGTAGGGAAATGAAAAATTGAGGCTGAATCTAGAGGGCATGACCCATGATAAGAAGAGGGCAAAAGTAATTGTCTACGGATTGGTTTTTCTATACAGTACTGTAAAATAGCCAATGCTTATATTTTTCAAGTAAAATATACATAGGTGCCTTTCAACTCCTGTATTTGAGACTTTGGGAAATTATAATACAATGTTGGATGATTTCACAAATACGTTTGCTCCTCAAGTAGCATGTATACTCTCACTCTATTATATTAGTTGTGAGACTGATTTTTCTTTTTTCTTTTAGCAAAGGCAACATTTTTTAGAAAAGTGTTAGTTGGTCTACGATACAACGTTAACAATATTCAAATAAAAATAAAAATAAATAAATTTTCCTTTTATAAGAACAATGAATAATTTTGGCGACTAATGGTTAAAGTAGTTATAGTACAGTGATATCAAAATCTCTTTATAAGATATGTAAATTTAAAATTAAGAGTTTGATTTTAAGAATGTGTAAGTTGTGTAATGTTATTTAAAATAGAAAATGATGGGTTAAGTTTCTCAAATTAGGTTTTAGTGTTCATTAGTTCATAAAATTATAAAATATATTTTTTAATTGATTAGCTTTTATAAAAGGGTCATGGAAGTTTCAAAGTTTGTGTCATTTAGTCCTTCATATTTAAAAAAAAAAAAATAGCAAATTAAGAACAAATTATATTAATTTAATGATAATTTGATTAAAGTTGTCTATAAAATGATTAAAGGGCGATAAAACATTAATCTTTAAGCTAAATAAAGGCAAAATTTAATATAAAATTATTTAAAAAAAATCAATGATAATAATACTATAAGAAATTATTATTTAAATACATGTTTATTATTTTTCAAAAAGATAAAAATCAATAAAATAAAAGTTGACGATCATTAAATAGTAAAACTAATATTTTAAAAAAAATTATATTAATTGTCTATTTATCATTGTTAAATGATTAAATTTTAATGACGTTTTAATTGTTTGAGAGAAAATTTAATATTTTAATAAAAAAATTATTAAAATAATATTATTTATTCTTAATTAGATAATTTTAGCAAAGATGAGTGATTGAAAAATAACTTTTTATAATTTGGAATTTAAACGAATACTAAAATCTAAGTTGAGGGACAAAAAAATATTTTTTATAATTTGAGGGAGGAAATAACATTAACATTAAAATTTGGAAGACTTTAATGGCATTCTTCTTAATTAAAAAAAGTTATATATATCAAATAATATATCATTATTAAATTAATATTATAAAATACTGAGATAATTGCTATACCTCTTATTAATGAATGTTAATTATATTATAACTTATGAACCTTTACATCAAGTTATAATAAAGGTATTATACTCAAGTTTTTATATAATTCATTTATTTATATAATTTTACTTTTGGCTCTCCTAAAAAGACATATGTTATGAAAAAAAATCTACATCACATTTTTGAACATGAAAAAAAAAAAAAATTTTATATTATAAGAAAAATATGTGCACTTTAAAATTTTATTTATAAATAATTATATCATATAATTAAATTAAAATTATCTTTTATTAGGATACAATAAATTTGAAAATTTGTATGGTATTGCTTTTAAGGAAATTTTGACACATGATGTATCAAAGTTGACGTAAATGTGTTATGGATTTGTATAATTTTGCATTAATGATATCATTAAATAATATTATAGTTTTACTAAGCATGAAAATGGTCTTAAATTGTACTTTCACACAAATCTACCTCAGTACCTGTGGCAGGTACGATTTTCAAGTTATTGTGCCTTTAGCAGTTGTTGATGCGAGAGATGAACTTATATATAATAATATCGAAAAAAGTATTATAATAATTTGTATCATTAAATTTTTTATATTATAAATTATGTTATTTAATTTTTTAATTAAAAAAATTAAATTATTTTAATATTTTTAATATTAAAATATTAATTTTAAAAAAATAATATTTTAATTAAAAAGTTATTAAAATTATGTCTTTTATCTTCAATTAATTTTTTTTTAAAATTTAAGGAATCAAATAATATTACTTATAATTTAAAAAAACCAAATAACATAATATAATGTAAAGGAAGTTTATGACCTTGCTCATAATAATATAAGTCAGATTTTTGAATGAATTTTAGATTTTTTTTTATTGTTTTATCCGCACCTTAAGTATAAAGAATTCATCTTATGACTTTACTAATTATTAGGGGTGATAATTGTATCGTGTTAGTCATATTATTTTTGTCGATATCGGGTTCGTTTCGTGTTATTTGTGTCGAATTTTCGTGTCAATTAACACATGAAAAAATTTATTTGACTTTTTTTCGTATTGTTTATTTATAATAGTAAGAAATAACAAAACTTTTAAGAACATAAAAAAATTATTGTTTAATTTTTACTAAATTTTATTTTATATCGTGTCGTATTTGATTCGCATTATCAAATCATATCAGAGCAACCCTACTAATTATATACATTCTTAAAATTATAAAAATATACCATATTTTCGTGCGCATGTCTAATATAAATTTTTTTGTGAGAGATTATACAGTAATTTTGGAACCTTAGACTCCTCTTTGAAATAGAAACATGAAACATCCGCATTTTTTGGCCCGTAGGAAATAGAAACATCTATATCAGGGTACAGCTATTCATCTTTAAATTAGTTGGGTAGGGTTGTTCTCGGATGTCCCTGCTCTTTACAATTAAAATGGCTCTAGCCGATTCTGGATTTTAGAATCAGTCTGAAAATGGCTTATCAGGTTACAAATAAATAAGGGTGAAGGGCACTAGTATTTCCATAATTTTGTACAAATTAAAAGAACATAACTTTCAATTAAAATAGTTTAGTCTCATGCATTAGTAAAAATATACACTTTAATCTCGTATTTTTGGTGTAAAAAGTGCCGTGTATATATTTTAGTCCCAGCTCTTGGAGATTCAGTGAGAGAGGATTACATGTTTTAATATTGGCAGATCATTTTGAGCGTTCGTTATTTTTGAGTAATACAATAACTTTATGTATATCATATTACGACATAATTATAATATGAACTTAAATGTGTTTACAAATTTATGTTTGATAAGAATGAAGATTGAAATGTCAAAGAGTTCAAGAAGTTTCATTGAACTATGAAGCTAAATATTTGAGATTAAGAGGATGGGGCTAGTCCAAGCAGCTTCTTTTTTTATTTATTCATTTACATTTTCACACTTAAACATATTATTATGGGTTCGAACACAAATTGAAAGGGCACAAGTTTCCTCTGCCCATTAAATCAGTTGGACCTTCTTGTGAAAGCTAGTGCATGTAGGTCAGATTTGTTAGTTCTATTCAGGTCATTGGTTCGTAGGAAGAGTAAATATTTTATTGAATGGATCGTCCAAATATTAATTTCAATTGGAAAGACGTAGGTAGGTGCAGTGAATTAGATATATAAGAAGTTCGATTGCCGTAAGACAATCTCTCTCAAACTTTATTTCTAAGAGTTAGTGCACACCGCCGGTTGTTGAATATTTGAACTCTCTATCGCTTTGTTGATGAGGGTATTTATTAGGTTTATTAAATATTTGATAATGAATTCAAGCTAATAAAGCCGCAAATTTTGAAAGGAATTGCAAATTTAACATGACTCATTCACATAATAGTTAAGTTTGGGTTGAATTTATATGAGTTGAGTTATAAACAGGTCAACTTGTTGAACTCATTTAAAAAATCAAGTCTTAACGGATTAATCGAATAATCCATAACTCGTATAAATAACTAAAATCATTAGGGTATGTAGATAATTATTTCTTATTTAATTATTTTGTAGGTTTATAATTTAAAATATTAATGAGATGATGTTTAAATTCATTTTATATTTTATTTTATTCTTTTTATCAATTTATAATAATATGTTGTTTTGTTTAATTTTGTATGTTTTTTTTATTGATTATTTATTTTAGAATTAAAACAAGTTTTTACTTACAAAGTATTTATGATATATTTTTTTGTTAGACTTTTTTTTTTTTTTTTTTTTTTTTTACTGTTTGAGACTTTAATATGTTGGTTTTGATGTATCACAATATTTATGATTATTGACATTATTTTTATTTTATATTAGTTAATATTTTTACATTTTTTGTTAAAATAATGCTTAAATTAATTTAATTTTTAGAATCTAATTAGAATTTGTTATGTTAATAGATTACATAAATATATGTTGATATTCGATATAATATTTTTTGATTTTTTTATATTATAAAATATAATATATATTATTTAATATATTTAAACTGATTAAATAAGTCAACCCATTTATTAAACAATTTGAATTAAGATTGCATTTTCTAACCTGTTCAATAAATAAGTTGAATCATGGTCAAACTTATATAAATTTAATCATAAACGGATTAATTTGAATCCAACATGACCCATCCGTTCAACAGCACTACAAGCTAATGATAACAATGCTCTATTACTATTTTGTTCAGGTCAACTAAGTGTTTTGATGTTTTTTTTCTTCATTAAGACTCTATGGCAGCAAACATATATTTTTGTTCAAAATTGCTGCAATTCTTTGACATTATTAATATTTTTAAAATAAAATCTTTAGATCCCGTATTAGGAGGACCAGTATTCATTTCAATTTGCTCAGTCCACTTAGAGCGTTTAGCCCATTGGTATGGATGGCCCAAGAAGTTACAAATATTTTAGGTGGATCTAGCCCGCACGTGATTGTGATTTGGGGTAGTCTTAAAATTTTCAACTAAGTCAGGAACGAGGCAAGTACACTTATAGTAAAATCTGTCCCCGTTGTACCTGATACTTTTTATTCATTTAATTAATTAAATTTATACTAAATAAAATAAGTGCAACTAATAAGTGTTGAACATATGACCACCATTGTAATTGCAATGCGCTATTTCCACTACACTGACCATGTAAGGTTTGCTGCTATTGAAACTCATTTTTTATATTAGTACTTTCTTTTAAAACTGTGTAAATAAGAAATTGTTAAAAAAATATCACATATAAATACTAATTTCAAATAAAAATCCTAGCCGCTCTTTAAAGAGGACATGTTGGACTTTAGCCAAGTAGTCTCTGTCGACATCGTCTCACTTCCATAGCCAATTGATTTCAAGAATATTGGTGTTCAAATCTCATTCTCCTTCTCATGTTTATCATTAGTTTCAAGAATATTTTGTCTTCAAATGATCTCCATCTCCTTCTCCTGGTTCTCTCATTAGCTTAAAAAATAATGGTCTTCAAGTTTTTGTTGTAAAATGGTTAGATTCATCTCCTATGCTTAATAGAAGTCAATAGGATTAGTTATTGTTGACAACATTGTGATGTTTTTTCTGTTATGGATTTATATATATACTACTTCTTAGGTGTATATATCTAGATTAATTTAATTATTGTATCGAAATTTTAATTTGAGCAAATGCTCTTTGAATAAGCAATTTTCTTTCAAAGATTTGGTATGATGATTTACCTTCGACTATTGCAATAGATGATGATTTACTTTATTTTTCATATATATCAGTGTATGCTTATTAATTTGTTTATTCTATCTTGTTTAGATAATTTATGTTGATGCCCAGTTTATTTGCAGCCATTGCTCTTTTGATTGCGCCTTTTTATTCAAAGTTTGATTTTGATATAGGAAAAACTATGTTTGCCTTCATTTTATTACAAGGAATGATTGAGTTTAAACAACCTTCAGTCATAAATGACATAGTTATTCAATTGATTTTATTTTAAATTCTTTGTGAAAAAAATATATAATCATTTTCTTTTAACTCTAAAAACATTTGTTTATTTATGTTAAAAGAAAAATAAACATATATATATATATATATATATATATATATATTCTTAAGTGGATTAAGAATAGGACTTTATGCATAAAAAGAGTTATATTATATAATTAAATATTTAAACAATTACATCCTATTGTATTATCATAAAGTTGTTTCTTCATTCTTTTTGTTTATTTGGCTATAAAATAAATTTATTATAATTTTTAAACAAATTAAGGGAATTGATTGAGATTTTTATTTTGAGAAAAAAATGAAGAGTTAACAGTTCAGTTATGTAATGATTATTTTTTTGTACTTGTTCTTGTCTGATACTCGATGCTTAATATCCATCCCCAAACTGTTATGATTTTCAGATAGTTTTAGGAAAACAATTATACCAAAATTCATCCATCCCATGCCTATTGCTAATTTTTGAGAAAACTCTTCTTCTTTTTAAATAAAAAAAATACACAAAAGTCACCCTAAGCAACAAAAACAGCATACTTATTTTGAATTATGGAAGGATATGATGACCATCCTCATTAAAGGGGAGGGCGTACTTTTGTGTTTTGAATGCGTTAAATATGTTATTTTTTCCTTTAATTTGGTACAACTTCATAATAATCCATTAGTTTTGGCTAGTTGGAGACTTCATATCACTAACTTTTATGTAGATCACCGTAAATTTATTAAGTTTGAAAAGTGAGACATCAAAAGTTTATTTGATAATTTGAACGATGTTAAATTTTTATTAATTGCTCTAATGACGACGCTTTTGGTGGAGTTGGAAATCTCTTCTTGTGACAAGTTTAATAGTGATTTTATTACAAACAAGTTTCCACATGACGGAAGGTAGCAATTAAAAGTGATGAAGATTTCTCCCATCCTTTATTTTATTACTCAAAAACTTGTTTGTCAGCAAACCAACTAGTACAAAATTGTTCTTATTGTCAAGAGATTTTCAATGCCACCAACATCGCATACTTAGAAGCATTGTTGAAAAGTCAACGTCGATGAAATTAACCACATGATGAACTTGATCTAATGCCCCATTTTGAAGTTTATTAACTTATGGTGTACCTCAAAGCTAATAAACTTAATTATTCAATTAGCTTAACTTGTCGGATACATATTTTGCATTATTTTTTCTATAAAAATATTAATATTCGTTAATCATCACAAGTATTTTCAATTCCTATCTAATTCTCTTTTAATTGAAAATCAGTGTCACTTTTGATGGAAGAGATATTAGTGGCAAAGATGACATATACTTCCATCTTTCATATATATCTCCTATATAGTCGGAATAATTTTATATTTCAGATTTTCTCAAATCAAGTATACTACATCTTGTGGGGACCAACTTTATCTGGTGACGCCAATTTCACCTCATGATGCTATCTTCAACTTAAAAAGTCAATTTCGGCTGATCTTAATCTCATTCATGACTCTTGAGTATATGTCCTTTATAGAAAATTTATCATTAATTTAATTATCACATAATCTCCTACACATGTACATGGAGTTTCTCCTTGGAAAAAAAATACTTTTTGTACAACATAAAAAAAAAATTGAAGGAAAGAGTGTGATTTGGTCTTTTATTAATTTCTGCTATTTTACTTAAATGTAAGGTTCAATAAAGGTCCATTAAATATATGCATATATAGGTTTTTTTTTTTTTTTTTTTTTAAGTAAAATGTTGAATATTTAATATTATGAACGAAATTTTAGAACAACTTATTCTCAAGTTTATCTTCCAAACTCCTACTCTTCCTTGTTCTTAAACTATTTGCCTCTTTATATTTCATTATCTCTTTATATCAATTAGATTTAATCCCATCAATCTCCTCCCCTTTCTGCACACCCAAATAGATTACTTATCAATTATAAAAAAATGGAAGGAAACAAAATTGGAAAAAATGAAGGGGGATAAAAATGCTATTGCATCATTGTGATTCGTGCATAGAAGAATATGGATAAATTAACTAAATAAAAACAAGTTAGAAAAAATAAAAGAATAAATTGAAAAATGTAAATAGATTATAGTGCTAAATTATAAATTGGACAATAATTTCAGTGCGAAATGTGACAAAAAGAAGATAGTTTTGGATTTATCCCGAATGAGAAAACAATTTGACAAAAGTACCCCTAAACCCTAACCCATTCGTGTTTTTTTGTGTGGAGAAAATCCCTAACCCATACGTTAAAGTTATAAATTTATAACATTTCCAAAGCCCTCTTGGCTAAGCTTCTTGTTGCGTGACTTCTTTTAAAAGCTATAATTACTTGCATGTCGGCAGGTACAAGAAAAATATTTCTGGCCTCTTCTTTCTTATAATATTCATAGGATTTTTTTTTTTTTATACTTTACACTCTTCATCCCAGGACCAACGAGATATTTCGTCATGCATAGTCAAACCTAATATAAATCTACTGATCATATTTGCGACAGACCTTTTATAGTTTGCTAAGCGTTGTATTCGACTATTCGATCGTGGAGCTTAAGCTAAATGTTTCGCTGTAATTATGATATTAAATATCTAACTTCCAATTTATTTTTGTTAATTTTTACCCATCAGAATATTTTAACATATAATATTAGTTGTGATGTATTTGAAAATGATTTATACCAAGTATTAAATTTGATGTATCATATTTATTGTATTTTATGAACTATTATATTTTTTTGTTTATTTTGCAGTAAAAACTTGTTATCAGTTTTTACCTACACTAGTATATAATTATTAATAGTGTTGTTAATTTTCATTTTCTGAGGAGTGGATAACAGTGAAGAAAATTTAATTTTTTTTATAGATGGGGAAAATCCTACGGAGAATTTGTCTTTGTAAGGTGGGTTAGGAATCTCATTTACCGCACCATCAAATCTTCGAACATGAATTTTATATCATTTTATATAATTTTTTTATATATTTACTTAAAAAAATATAACATTGTAATTAAAAATATATTTTATTTTTATTTTTTAACAACCATAAAAATAAACAATTTAATTATATCTATAATTTATACATTATATTTAATATCTATTAAATATAATTTTAAATTTATTTAACTTTTAAGCATAAATTTCGTTAATTTATAACATAAAATGTATAATTAAACATATATTATTAGTTAGTGGAAAATATCCAACCCTCACAAAATTTTCAAAATTCTAGTAAAGAATATGCACCACTCCATCTCCATAAATAGTTAGCGAGAGGATGAGAGCATTAATTAGTGTTTTTTTCTTGATGAGCCACTAAAACTTCATACGTAGTTAGCTCATATAGCATAAGTAGAGACTAGTAATACGAAAAAAATAATTTTTTTTAATGTTATTTCAAAAAATCCCTTTCCTATTTCGAATTAAGCACAAATTTGAATCAATAAGTATTTTTAAGTTCATGGGGGCATTTTAACTTAAGAAAATGTAAGTTACATCCCACAATGCTAAGCCCTTAGATTGGTTTAGGTTAATCTTATCAATTGAGAAAACAATATATACATATAACTGTACAACATTCATAGTGGGTGGGTGGATATAAGATACAGATCAGTTAATATAGAAATTTCCTAAGTCCATATATTCTATTCCCAAAAGTCTTAGGTACAATTATTTGTATTTGTCATATTTAGTAGAATAGATTAATTTTGACCGTTTATTTTTATAAAAAATAAATTATATTTAACATGTGGATAATACCCAAATTTATTAGAGCACACAACATATTATATTTAATTTTTTTTCCACAAAGTCACATGTGTAAATAACGGAATTATTTTGTGGAAACTTAAATTAACCACCACCTTTCCATCAACAAATAAGCATTTCTTTTATAAGAAAAAGAAAAAAGGGTGATTCCTTGCTTCATAGTTCATAAGAGAAGTAGTCTACGTGAAGAAAGGTATTATTATGAATATACAAAATATACAAAGGTAGGTATAATTAATTCTATAAATTATACCTAAAAAATGGTATGTTATTTTGAATTAATTTAATTATATACGATATTATGTTAGGGCTCAAATCAAGTAAATATATTATATGTTGATTCCTTTAAGAACACTGTAAGTTGACACTACTCCTAATTATGCCCCTCTATATTTGAAGAGGTGAAATGTCCCCAAAACCAAAAGAATAAGATTGCCTTTTCTCCACTCTAGCTATCCCTTTTCTCATTAGGTCTCTTCACTTTCTACTTTACCAAGTAATTAATTAATTCCTTTTTTCCAACCTTAATTGCATGGTTAAATATTCTTCATCCAAATAAATAAAAAGAGCCCACGCCATCATAATCCAGTTGTAATTGAACCATATAAGTCCAAATTCAAATGCTAATCCATACATTTCACATGTAGTCAAAATTAATATTTATGTTACTAATAAATAATCATTAGAATGGGAAAAGAAAAAAAAAAAATCAAAGAAATATTGTATTTATTCTCTTACCTTCAAACGTATATACACAAGTATAACCAAACTTAACGTCCAAGCAACCTTTTTCTATTTCTAGGAATTCAATTTCAATTTTCTCTCTATCTGTCAAAAAAAAAAAAAAAAATCTCTCTTTCATCTTTATTTATTTATTTATTTTTATATGGCTTGCTTTTCTAACTTCTCTAGCTCTACTTTCTCCGAAATTAAAATTATATAAGAGTATTAACATATGCATCAAATAACATATTAATAATATAAGATTATAAAGTGAAGTGATAACATTTGTAGATGTATGTATTATATTGTAATAAAAGCATGTTTTTGATTGAAGTAAGAGAATACTCACACACCCCTCTTAATCATAGAAAAGAGTGAAAATATAAAAGCTAGTGTTGAGGAATTAAATTCCTTGCCCAACATCAAGAAGAAGGGGAAGCTGCGGTTATGGAAAACGTGGTTCAAAAGTGACAAAGCTATCTATATCTTGCTTTAAGAGATTGATAATATTTTTCTTCTTTCCTTGTTTAAGTTGGTATCTTGGAAGAAGAAGAAGAAGAAGTGGAGGAAATAGACAGAGAAAGAATTGAGCTTTGGGATGAGCCTCCTCAAAGCCAAAATAATAACAGAGAACAGATCATGAATGACTCTCATGACGAAGATAGGGGTATTCAGATAATTTCACCTTCATCCACAAAAGGTGTTAATATTACCACAAGTAATAACAATAATAATGATCTTAGAACGTCAATAACTTGCTCTTCCTGTGGTCACCATATACAGTTCCAAGACCAGGTTATTTTTATTTTCTACTTTTTATTAAGGAAGTTTCAATTTTTTTCTTTCCCTTTTTTTTTTTTTTTTGCTTAATAATAGTTGTAATGTTTTAATTTGTTTTTGAGTAATTGTGGTGGTCTAATCATATAGGAAGGTGGTGGTATTCATGGTTTGCCAGGGCTACCAGCTGGAGTAAAGTTTGATCCAACAGACCAAGAAATATTGAAACACTTAGAAGCAAAAGTGCTTTCTGATTCTCATAAGCTTCATCCTCTTATTGATCAATTCATACCAACGCTTCAAGGGGATAATGGAATTTGTTACACTCACCCTGAAAAGCTACCAGGTTTTCCTTTTTTCCTAATTAAATTTTTCTCTCTTTTTCTTTACTTCCTATTTTTTTTTAAATCTACCCTAAACAATCAACTATATATATGAATTATGATCTTAGTATATAATTTTCTGGCTTGAGCTTGATCAGAATTAGTTTTTTTATTTTTTTTATTTATTAAAGAAGAATTTTCATCAACACACAAATAAAAAATTATATAATTATTGTTTTTGGATATATATATATATATATATATATATTTGGCCTCATCTTAATTTGAATATTTCAGAAAATTAAATTTTAGTCACTCATCTAAACAGTATCTGGATAATATTATGACTTAGAAAATAGGAAATATATTTTTATATTTTTAATTACAATTTTACCGTGCTTCCATCTAGTAAAATGGTGAAGGTAATTCTCCATCAAAATACTTTAGTTCAAATTTCACGATGCTACGGAACATAACTTTAAAATTATGTTTTATATTAGTACTCAATCGATTGAAAATTAGAAAATAAAAAATAAATTAAATAATAAAATCAAAGATCATGATAGAATAGTGATAGGATGTGTAATTATTCATTACTGATATAGTTTACTCCCTACTTATATTTAGGTATGAATAAATACTTCAAGTATTTCACTTAAATTAAAACACTCAATCATATCTGATTCGTTAAATTAGATTTGATTGACAGATTTTATAGTCGTATTGAATTCGATTGAAAAATATACAATCCATTCGGATTAGGATTATGATTAAGATTAAGATCACATTCAGATTGACAGATTTTATAATCCGTCGCAATTCGATCTAAATCGAATTACTATTAAAATTATAAATAAATACATATTTTATTTTTAATGTGTTATATTTAAATATTATACATACCACAATTATATTAAATTATTATTTTATTTAAAAAAAATATAAATGTTAAATCTTCTATTATAATTTAATAATGTTAAAGAGTATACTTTTTATTATTTTGATTCTCTTAGTTGTGATAATAAATAAATAAATTTTACAAAAAATGTACCAATTTTAAATTTAAATGTTAGTATATATTGTGTTTTATATATGACAATAATAAAAAATAAGTTATAATATCCATCCGATCTTATTCAATCTATAGAAATTCGATTTGTTTGGATTCAGATTGAGTATATTATTGGAAATTCGGATTATAAATTTTTAAATTCACTTTGAATCATATTAGATTCAAATTAGCAAAAAACAAGTAATTTCGATATGCTACTCACCTTTACTAATCTTATTAGTTACTCTTTTTATTAGGCATTAAGAGTTGTTTTTAAAAAGAAAGTAGTCGCACTAATCTTACATTTTACTAGCTTAGAATATCATATCATTACTTATTTCAAAAATAATAACTTATTTCAAAAACAATAACAAATTTTTTGTGATATGAAACACTACTTCAAAAGTGATGTAACATAGCATTTTTCAATTTCTCACCTCAATTATGATTTGATTTTTTAAAAAAAAATAACAATAATGAAACGTCAACACATCATATATGTTGGAAAATTATTCATTGGTATCGGATAAATGATCAAAGTTGATAGCATGTTACAATCATGAATAGTGATGATAAGAAGACTTAACAATGTCTCACTCTTTTCTTTCTTTTACACTTTTACACTTTTGAATTTATATTTTTTAGATTACCATTGCCTTTACCAATACATCAGCAATTGAAATGCATATAGGAATAAGCAAAGATGGGCAGATCCGGCACTTCTTTCATCGACCTTCAAAGGCATACACAACAGGCACAAGAAAAAGAAGAAAGGTAAACACAGATGAAGATGGAAGCGAAACTAGATGGCACAAAACAGGCAAGACAAGACCGGTATTTGTCTGCGGCATAATCAAAGGATTCAAAAAAATCTTAGTTCTTTACACCAACTATGGAAGACAAAGAAAACCAGAGAAGACCAATTGGGTTATGCACCAATACCATCTTGGCAATGATGAAGAAGAAAAGGATGGACAATTAGTTGCTTCTAAGGTTTTTTATCAAACACAACCAAGACAATGTGGTTCCACTAGTATCAAACAAAGTACAATATTTGATCATACAAGTTTGAATATACAAAGTGGAGTACTACAATATGATCAGATTGCAAAGAAAGGTGGGCTAATGGAGTATTACAATCCTAATTCTTTCATTCACTATGATCATCATCAAGGAGGACATAATAATATTAGAGAAAACCCACCTCAACTAATTCCCAATTTGGTTGTACAAGAAGATGGGTCTTCATATATTTGATTAACCCCATATGTTTGAGATAGAAAAATAGTACTAATTATATTATTATTTGGAAGAAACTTTTGGGATACGTAGCTTGGTGGATTGCGAATTTATTAGTACCAATATTCTTGTAGTTATATTATTTAGGTTTAATTATATGATATAATGTTGATTTATATATAGAATTTTATTTTTAATTTTTATTAAAAAAAATGAGAGGAAAAAAATATGTTTATTTTTCTGACAATATAAATTAACATATGTTTTTTTAATATTGTAAGAAAATAAATATTTTTTTATTAAAAAGTTAAAAATAAAATTAATTGAATAAATGTGTCATTTATATATCAGATAATACTATTTATCTCTCATATTATTAACAGAGAATATTGTATTAGATAACTTAAAAAAAAAAAGCTTGTATTTTTCAACCCTATTATTTTTAAATACGCATTTAAAATTATTTTATTTTTATACTTAGAAAGTTTGAGCTCCATCAACTCTGGCCCGGATTAGGGGTGTCCAAAAACCGGACCAAACCGAACAAAACCGAAAAACCGGACCGGACCGGACCAAATTGGACAATTTCATGCAATATATGGTCCGGTCCGGTTAAAAATAATACAAACCGTTGGCGAAACGGTCCGGTCCGGTTTTGTAAATTTTTTAACCAATCGGACCGGACCGGACCGTTATAAATAAAATATTAATTTTTTAAAATATATTATTATTATTAATACTCACTTCTTTTGTAATAATAATAATAATTATTATTAATTTTCAGTTTTTGTAATATTAATATATTACAATTTACATATATAATTTATCATACCTCTAGCAAAAAAAAAATTTACCAGACTTCCAGTTTTGTTTCCACTCAAAATTACACATTTCTCAATTAATTTTTGCCTCTGCTTGCTACTTAGATTAGCAAGTTCAGTAGCATCATTATGTTTGTTTCCACTAGTAGTCTTGGACTTTTGTGCATATCCGAATACATTGTTTCAGTTAGAAGCAACCACTGAACTTGCTGTTTTTTTTTTTTTTTTTTTTATGAATTAATATATTATGAATATGTATTTTATGGATTAATGTATTAATTTGTTATTATATGTGTCGCGCTATAATTTGATTGCATTTTTAGTTATAGAAAATTTTTTAGCAAAAAAAATTTTAAAAACCATTGAAAACCGTTAACCAAACCGGACCAAACCGGACCAAATTGGACGGTTTTAAAATTTCTATTAGTTAAACGGTCCGGTCCGGTTTGGTTAAACTAATATGAACGGTCCGGTCCGGTTAATTTTTTTTTACTAAAAACCGGACCAAACCGGACCGTGAACACCCCTAGCCCGGATGGAACCAGCCTTATAAATTTGATGTGGCCAAAACATACGTTAGTATCTAAAGATTGGCTATTCATTTAAAGATATCTATTATTTGTCTTTTGGTAAAAATCATCGATTCTAGTTAATTTGTTTTTTAATTCATATGTTAAATAATAATTTTTTTAAATAATATTAAAATTAATTAAATATCTTTATAAAAATAAGCATATAATATAATATTTATCAATTATACAAAAATATTTGTGCAATTTAATAATATTTCAAAAAACCTTTGAAATTGTAGGATTTTGGTTTGACCAACACAAATTTCTCAATTTTGTTGTTAATATGTTACTAAATTAAACTAACTCTACAAAATATAAATAAAAAATAATATTAAAAGTGTTAATTAAAGTAAGTAAAAACTTATAAATATTAAATAAAGTTGTTGTAAAAAAGTGATATGTTTCTTTCTTTATTTCTTTCTGTCTTTTAAATAAGGATGGATAATATTCGAAAGAAAGAAAGGAATAAAAAAAAAAATCTTGGGGTAGCCAGGTTTCTCGAGCTATGCTTGAGTTTAGTCATTGACTTTGGGTTGGACAGTGCTGGGCATCCTCACAAATTATATTATGTTTCTAAGAACAATTATGAACTTAAGATATTATTCTTGACACGTGTTTAAAAATAAAAAGTAGGATAAAAAAAGGATTAACAAGAAAAAAAATGTTTTAATATAATACTCTAATGAATTAATTAATTCAATTTAATACTCATATTTAAAAAAATACTTCAAATTTGATTCAATTTGAAACATTTTTCGTATGCCACACTATAGAATTATTATAAATTTTATTTTTTTGTCTTCTCTTTGTTCTCTCCTCTCTCTCTCTCTCTCGCTCGCTCCCCTGTTGCTCAACAATTTTAGGAGATAAAAAAGAATGGGAGATATGAAAAAAATATGGTAAAAATAATAATTACTAAGAAAAAATTTCCTTTAATTTTGTTATATTGCAAATAAGAACAAATTTTTCATTAAATTTTCAATTTAAGTCAAATTAGAAACATGCTTGGGGGTATTAAGTTTGACCGATTAATAATATAAAAGAAGATATATAATTAAGAGGAACGTTAAGGGTACCACAGTTGCAAATATATTTGCACACACATTAATTGTTGCATGTCATGGGTCAAAATAATTTTGAAAATTGTTAAGTTCTTCGTTTTTAAAAACAATTATATAATATATTACATCATGATTGATTAAAGGGTAAATAAATTGTTATATCCAGTGGTTGAATCATAGTCACTACTCAATTATCTATTAACGTAGTTATGATGGACTCATCATTAGCATTTCTCAACCATTTGATGAATATGCCCGCATTAGCCGCCAAATCCTTGATTAGCCACGTGATAAGTATGAAAATTTTTAAAGATTATAAATTTGTGATGTATAATGGTAGAATTTTATTTGATAATATAATTAAATTTATAAAATTATATCAAATAAAATTATATCAAATCAATTGTATTTGTGATATTTTTGTGATATATAATACTATTTAACAACTTTTAGATGTTCAATATTTGATGATTGTTTAGATTTATTTTAAAATAGAAAAGTAAATAAAATATTAATATGGTAGAAATTATTTTTAATATAGTAAAAATTATTGTATTTAATTAATATTTTTTCTATTATTTATAATTTTATTATAAATTCATGCAATCTATACAAAAGAATTCCATCAGTAAAATATTCAAACAATTTTTACATTTTTCTTCTTCACACGTGGTATCAAGCCTATTAGTGTTTTGTGAATCGAAGAAAAAAAATTCAAAAACTACCGTCGAAAATCCCACATCCACCCAAACCAGCCACTTAAATCGCCACCCAAAGCCCCTTCCCTCGCCGCTGCTGCTCATTCAACCACCCATTAAACCACTAGCCAGCCCCGACATCCAAACAGGTATCAAATTGCCACCCATTCAGCCCTTTCCAACCCACATCGCAACCCCCACCGTGAAACTCATACCCACGGCTTCCCTTGCACCACTACAAGAAACCACCCACGACTTTGCGTTGCAGATCCCACCAAAACTCACGAAGCAGATCCCACCACCCACGGCTACGCCCAGCTCTCGTTGCCACCAACGGCGTGCCCAACTCTCGTTGCCACTAGCTCTGCCCCCACAAAACCTGTCGAAACTAGCACCGCCGCCATCAGCGTAGGCAATTCTGTTCGCCCACTAGTGTAGGTAATTCCTTTTTCTATTTGGCTCTAAATTGAAGCATAGACTTATTTAGAGTGAACAATACAAAAAAAAAAAAAAAAAATGAGCGAACCCATTGAATCATTCAGAACCAAATCAGTTCCAATTTTTGTTCAGTCTGGTCCCTTTAATGCAGGCATTTTACTTACTGAAACAAATTACAATGTGTGGTCTCAATTAATGGAGATGTATATCGCTGAACAAGAAAAGATTTTCTACATCATAGGCACCTTTGCTCCACCTGCTGTGTCAGATAAGGGATATGACAAATGGTATTTTGAAAATCAAAAAGTGAAGCGCTGGCTTCTGATGTCCATGTCTCCTGACATCATGAAGCGTTATCTCCGTATACCCACTGCACGTGAAATCTAAAATACTCTCTCCAAAGCTTTTTATGATGGTAATGATGAAATGCATATCTATTCTTTGCATCAGCAAGCTTTTTTTTGCCAAACAATGTGTCAAATCACTTTCTGTCTACTATGGGGAATTAACCGAAATATTTCGAGAACTAGATAATTGCGATAAAGTGGTTATAAGGGATCCTCATGATATTACAATATACCGGCAGTTCATTAAGCGTACTCGAGTACACACATTCTTTGTTGGTTTGGATACGATTTTTGATCAACTTCAACGAGAAATTTTGCGCCATGAACACCTCCTCAGTTTAGAAGAGTGTTATTCCTTAGTCCATCGTGAGGCCATACGATCTATAACTTTGACTGCGGGCATTGCGAAACCTAAAGTTTTTGCTATGATTTCTCGCCATCGACCTAGTCAGATGTCACAAGAGCAATCGAAATCCACTAATCCAAAGAATTCCAATAGTTCAGACAAACCTTCATACAAATGCAGCCACTGCAATCAAATAGGTCATTCAAAAAATTGTTGTTTGAGGATATTCCTTATACAGTGCCTGATTCATCTAGGAGATAGTTACCACAACGTCTCACTAGAGGTATTCCAAAGCCTACATATGAACGTCAATTGTCTAGTAAAGTAAGATATATCATGAATTATTATATGTCTACACATCGTTTGTCAAAATCAAATTAGTTATTTGCCAATCAATTATCTACTGTATTTATACCTAATAGTATGCAGGAAGTATTAAATGATCCAAGATGGAAAGTTGCGATGAATGAAGAGATGACCTCCTTGCAGAATAAACAAACTTGGGAGCTCGTCAACCGACCCACAGAAAAAAAATCAGTTGGGTGTCGATAGATTTTTACTGTGAAATACAAAGCTGATGAAACTATCGAATGATTTAAGACAAGATTAGTGGCAAAAGGTTACACTCAAACTTATGGAATCGACTATACTGAAACGTTTGAACCAGTAGTCAAAATCAACACAGTGCGAGTCTTGTTATCTTTAATTGTAAATTTTGATTGGCCGTTACAACAGTTTGATGTGAAGAATGCATTCATACATGGTGAATTATCTGAAGAGGTCCAGATAGATCTCCCACCAAGGTGCATGGTAACAAAAAGACAAAATCAAAAAGTGTGCAGGTTGAAGAAATTACTATATGGATTAAAATAGTCCCCTAGAGCTTGGTTCTGGCGATTTACCAATTCCATGACAATTTTTGGTTGCAGACAAAGCAATTTGGATCACACATTATTTTTAAAGAAGAAACATGGGAAGATTACAGCGCTGATTGTATATGTAGATGACATGATTGTCATAGGCAACGATTCAGAAGAAATGAGTGCTTTGTAAGAATACTTGGCCAAGGAATTTGAAATGAAAGAAAGACTGAGGTCCTTTAAAATACTTTTTGGGAATTGAAGTATCTTGATCAAATAAATAAATCTTTCTATCTTAGAGAAAGTATGCCTTATATTTATTACATGAAATTGGTATGTTAGCTTGTCAACCAGTTGACTTTCCAGTGAAAGAGGGTATGAAATTATGCATTGAGACAAATCAGGTAGCGGTGGATAGGGAGAGATACCAGAGATTTGTTGGAAGGTTGATGTACTTAGCTTACACAAGACCAGATCTTGCCTATGTTCTAAGTATCGTTAGCCAGTTTATGCATAATCCAGGTAAGTAACATATGAATGCAGTCATGAGTATTTTGAGGTATCTAAAATCTACTCCAGGAAAGGGAATTCTATTTTCTAAAAGCACAGACAAGAAAAACATCAAAGTGTATACCGATGCTGATTGGGCCGGAGCAGTTGACGATAAGCGGTCAACTTCAAGATACTTTACTTTTATAGGTGGGAACTTAGTTACATGGAGAAGCAAGAAACAAAATGTTGTTGCACGATCTAGTGCAAAAGCTGAGTATAGAGGAATGACCTTAGGAATTTGTGAAGCATTGTGGTTGAATTTCTCTTACATGATCTAGGCTACTCTTCAAAACAACCAATTCAGCTGTATAGTGATAACAAAGCAGCATGTGATATAGCTTATAATTCAGTTCAACATGACCGTACAAAGCATGTCAAGATAGATAGGTTTTTTATTGAGGAAAAACTAGATGAAAAGGCTGTGGAACTACTAAAAATTCGGTTAAAAGATCAGTTAGCTGATATCCTTACCAAAAGAGTGTCTAGTCGGGTGCTCTCAAAGTTCTTAGACAAGTTGGGCATGTGTGACATTTATGCACCAATTTGAGGGGAAGTGTTGAGATTCATTTTGAAATAGGAAAGTAAATAAAATGTTAATATGGTATAAATTATTCCTAATATGGTAAAAATTATTATATTTAATTAATATCATTTTCTGTTATTTTTATTATAAATTCATGTAATCTGTACACTTAAATTCATTCAAGTGAAATATTCAAAAAAATTCTTACATTATAAGATGAGAAATTTATTTGCAGTTTCAGTTATTTATGCTTATTATACACGATACCATCCCCGCTCATACTCAAAATAAAGAATAATATATGGGTACTTTTTATTGGTTTAAAACTTTGAGCAAGCTAACTATTTATTTGGGATATGTATTTAGGAATATAATTGGGATGTAAGTAGAAAATCTAATTATTGACTTTACATGAGGCGCATTTGCAATTTTTTTTGGGCCGAAATAGATCTGAGTCTACGAGACTATGACCTTGATTTGGTCGGGCGGCTTCATGTTCCTTCGCCGCTCGACTGTCACCTCTTTCTCTTGAGCAGTACCGCTACTTTCTCCCTATTCTTCTTGCTTTGAGTCTGTTTCATTCGCCGAATTTCATCACCAGCATCACTCCTCTCTCTTTCTCTCTAATGGCGGCCAACAATATTACACCGAGAATAAGATGACTTGTCTGATTCTGTTCCTTCCTCCATTGATTCAGCTAAGAGATTCGGATTCTCCTCTACTTTCAATTGCGAGATAGAATACTGGTGCTTTGAGACCCACGCCATCTTCGCATGGTTTGAAGCTCTTGAAAAGTGGGAGTAAATCTTCCACAGTTTTTTTTTCATGTCATTTCAACGATTCTAGAAAATCTGGTACTTTTCTATGTGTTTGGTGGTTGATGATTTTCAGCTTTGTTCTGTTTTGATGCTTAGGGTGGAATTGATGATGCACATTTTTTTTCATCTTGTTTTTCTGTCTTCTTTTTTTCCCCAAATGATTTTTAGTTACCTCTTGACATGTTGTGAATAATTTTGAATGTGTATAACGGATCATGATTTAATTAGTCATTTTCACTTACGTTTTGATTAAATTTCTTGAATTTACTTGAACGTATCTGAGTATTTGATATGCTATGATTTCTAAACTCCACTGTTACGCTAGAGGTCAACCTTCTTTTCAACACTGAGGTGGCTTATTATTACATGGTTTTGTGTTACATGATTCTAACAACATCGATAGGTTTTCTATTATTATATGTGTTAGCTCTTATTTTCTTGTTTTCACTTTTGTATGATGGCGGGAGCAGTTGACAATGTGTGTGAGATAAGGAGGTCTAGAGTAAAATTTCAGAGTTGATTGAGTCTTGCTGCTAGGCAGGTCTGTGAAGTCTACTTGAGCCTGTTTTGAATTTTTCAATTTTCACACAGAGCATAAGCTAAAGAGAAAGCAAGAGAAGAACGCATGCCATGAATGAAAGCTTTCATATACTTTTATTGTAATTGGTTTTTAATGTTGATAATAGTTTGGTTTTTTGATAGAAACAAAATGAAGGGTTTATGATTTATTTAAAGTTGAACAGGTATATATCCTTTTGATGCTAGCTTTCTTTGCAACCAAAAAAGGTCAGAAGTGGGGTTGTCGTCAAAATGTTTGAAATTTTTATGCTTTTTTGAGCAATGAAATTTTTGTTCTAAGATTCTACTTCCCCTAGTTACTTCTTCCTTTTAAAAATTGAACCATGTAAGCTAGATTTTTGTTTAATCTATGCACGTTTTGTACAATTTGGTAGCTTGTTGTTTCAAATTAGTTTTATAAATGAAAATTTTTGGTTCTTTAAATGTGGTTGTTGCAAGAACTTACTTTGTTTAGACAGAAAATCAAGTACATTTATTTGTGCAGAAGCCTTGTGTTTTTGTTTTTTCCATAACGTTTAGTTTCTTCTATTTATCCAATATTACAATAAAATAATGTTTCTTGTATTTTTTGTTCATAAATTCTCTATTGTAGATAAATTAGATAGTAGATGAAGCCCAATTCCATACAATTTCCAAACTTTTCTTGTGTCTATTGGAGTCGGACAGGCTGTTGGTTCAAATTAGTTTTATAAATGACAAATTTTGGTTCTTTAATTCTGTTTGTTGCAAGAACTTAATTTGTTTAGACAGAAAACCATGTACATTTATTTGTTCAGAAGCCTTGTGTTTGTGCCATAACTTTTGGTTCTTCTATTTATCCAATATTACAATAAAATAATGTTTCTTTTATTTTTTGTTCATAAATTCTCTATTGTAGTTATATTAGATAGTAGATGAAGCCCAATTCCATACAATTTCCAAACTCTTCTTGTGTCTATTGGAGTCGGACAGTTTGTTGGTTCAATTAGTTTTATAAATGACAAATTTTGGTTCTTTAATTCTGTTTATTGCAAGAACTTAATTTGTTTAGACAGAAAACCAAGTACATTTATTTGTTCAGAAGCCTTGTGTTTGTGGCTTTGTGCTATAACGTTTGGTTTCTTCTATTTGTCCAATATTACAATAAAATAATGCTTCTCTTTTTTTTCATAGAATCTATGGTAGCTAAATTAGAGAGTGGATGAAGCCCAATTTCATACAATTTCCAAGCTCTTGTGTCTATTGGAGTCGGACAGTCTGTAATTCTTAACAGAACTCGAGTAAGGTGCTACAAAGTTTTAGAACATCTGTAAGGCATTACATTATTCTGGAAATCTTGTAATACTTTACAGAACTCGTGTAAGGCCTTACATGTTCCCCATTGATGACTGTCAGAGATTCAGTGAAGTCGTCCGTAGAGGCCAAACTATAGAATGCAGGCTTTTGTGAGATATTAACAAACAAAACTCATTAAATAGAAGCCAAAATCTGTAGGGAATCACAACTAAAGACTCAGAGAAAAAGAATGAAAAATGAATGCTCTCTGTAACTACGGCCTTCAATAATAAACCTCAAAAATAAAACAAGTGATAAAATTGAAACAAGAACAAGAAATGGCGAAGAATAAATTTAAGAAAAAAGTTGCAAAGAATAGAGGACCTTGTCTGATTGTGATTTGTTGGACTGGTTGATTAGGCTAGGTTCCTCCTTCGCCCTATTCTTCTTCAACTTCCTACTCTTTTTTTTTCCTCAGTATTAGTCTTCAGGTAAGGGAACTTACAGGTGGCTGTATGTCTTCCAACAGTCCATACATTTGGCATCATTATGTGTTGCTGATGTGGCAAATAGACTAGGCTAGGAATTTTTATTATAAGCAAGAAAATAAATTTTAAAGTAGTTACATCAGTACTTAGCTTATAAATTGACTATTTTAGATGATTTATACTCTCAGGCACATCTCTAGTCAGATTTTGTCAAATGAGAAAAGGAGTTTTCTTCTCCAAAGTCCTCTGTGACAAACCTTGGCTGTTTTTTTGCTTCTCCTTGTTGCATTCAACAACCACCCAACCTTTCAAGTCCACTTATGACATTTCTACATGCATTGCGTCACTACAATCATGTGCCAAACACAAGAATCTCAGCAAAGGCCAACAAATCCACTCTTACATGCTCATCAATGACTTCCTCAACTCCCCAGTTTCCATCACCAGTCTTATCAACATGTATAGCAAGTGTTGCCGAATGAATGATGCTATTTGGGTATTCAACTACCCATGTCATGAACGCAATGTATTTGCATATAATGCAATCATTGCTGGGTTTATTGCAAATGGGCTTTCTATTTGTGTGTTTGAGGTCTATAAACAAATGCGGGGAGTTGGAATTGTGCCTGATAAGTTTACTTTACCCTGTGTGATTAGAGCTTCTTGTGATGTGGTGGAGGTTAAGAAGATTCATGGTTTGTTGTTTAAACTTGGGCTTGAATTGGATGTGTTTGTTGGTAGTGCTTTGGTCAAGACGTATTTGAAATTTGGGTTAATGGATGAGGCACAGAAAGTATTTGCAGAATTGCCAGTGAAGGATGTTGTACTTTGGAATGCAATGATTAATGGATTTGTGGAGATTTGGCAAATTGATGAGGCTTTGGAAGTTTTCAAAACAATGAGTAGGGCTGGGGTTGTGCCAGGTAGATTTGCTGTTACTGGTGTATTGTCAATCTTTGCGAAAAAGGGAGATTTTGACAATGGACGATCTGTGCATGGTTTTGTGATGAAAATGGGATATGATTCAGGTGTTGCAGTTTTGAATGCTTTAATAGATTTATATGGAAAATGCAAGTGCACTAAAGATGCATTGGTTATTTTTGAGATGATGGAAGACAAAGATATATATTCATGGAACTCAATTTTAACGGTTCATGAACAATGTGGTGATCATGAAGATGCACTTAGACTTTTTGATAGGATGTTAAGTGCCGCAGTTTTGCCCGATTTGGTCACTGTCACAACAGTTCTTCCTGCTTGCTCTCATCTTGCTGCTCTAATGCATGGTAGGCAGATTCATGGATACATCATTAGAAACAGATTTGGGACGAACTATGAGGATGTGTTAGTTAGCAATGCTGTTATGGACATGTATGCAAAATGCGGGAGCATGACAAATGCTTATGTGGTTTTTGATCAGATGAGAAATAAGGATGTGGCGTCATGGAACATCATGATCGGGGGTTATGGCACACATGGTTATGCTAATGAAGCGCTGAATATGTTTTCTAGCATGTGTGAGGCACAACTTAAAGCTGATGAAGTCACATTTGTTGGCGTTTTATGTGCCTGTACCCATGCTGGTTTATTGAAACAAGGGTGTGACTTTTTAGCAGATATGGAGTCAAAATATGGTGTAGTTCCAACCATTGAACACTATACATGTGTAATTGACATGCTTGGTCGAGCTGGGAAGCTTCATGATGCTTATAATTTGATACAGATAATGCCCATTGAGGCCAATCCAATTGCTTGGAAGACTTTATTGGCATCATGTAGACTCCATGGAAATGCAGATCTTGCAGAGATTGCTCTACAGAAAGTGGTTGAACTTGACCCAGGACACTGCGGTAGTTATGTATTGATGTCCAATATTTATGGAGAAGCTGGTCGATACAAAGATTTATCAGAACTTAGGCATACAATGAGAACACAAAATGTGAAGAAGAAACCAGGTTGTAGTTGGATTGAGCTCCAACATGGTGTGCACACATTCATAAATGGAGACAAGGCTCATCCTGATGCTGATTTAATATATGCTGAATTGCTTTCACTGACTGCTCGCCTTCATGAACATGGATATGTACCACACATCTAGTTCTATATTTGTATTCAAGTAAGGATTTAGCTGTTAAATGCTTATTTTCCTCTAGAACATAATGATAAAAGAAAAGGGAAGAAGAAAACAACAATGAATTGAATAATTAATGATCAATATATTAATCTCATCTACTCTTTCTTGTGCATGCAATGGAAGATTCAGGGTAAAATTTAAAGGTGAACTGCTGGGAAAGATGAGAGAAAAAAAGGTCTGTATATACAGGATGGATAAGTATGGCAAGATGATTTTGACTAGAAGCTGAAATTCAATTTCATGGTTAGTCTGCAACTTGCATGTCAAGACCCCTGGCCTTTTTTCTTGGTGAGTTTGCTACGGGCCCTAATGATCATTGATCAACAATAGCTATAAGATACTAATGTAGTAGTTGTTTGTTTTCAGATGGCTTTAGATGGGATATAAGGACAGTTTAGAGATTCATTAATTTCAAGCCTTGACTATGCTTTAGCTTTTTTCCTTTGTTTGCATCATACTACTGTTGACTTTGATTTTTGAAAAGATACCAAGTATTTAGTTTCAAGGCATTTTTGCTTCTAAATCATGTATTCTATAAGATGTTAAGAGGCTTAGTGGATCTCCTAAACATTGACAACGGGTACTGCAAGGAAATTTTGTTTGTGAACTTTGTGCTTCTTCATAGGAAAAGTTCCTAAGAATGTTCATCTGGTGGACCTAGTAAGGTCTGAGTTTGGATTATGATATCTCATCTAGTAGGTTTTTTTTTTTTGCCTTGTAAAATTTTTTCTTTAAATAAAAAGATACATTGTTCCGTAAATATTGAAACACATGTATACATGAAAGATACTAAGAAGCAATTGAAAAAACTTGGGGTAATCAAGAGAAGCTCTTTAGTGACTAGCTCTCCATCATTGAAGGTGGAAATTATGCAAAGCAAATTACTAAAGTGAAAGGTGCAGAAACTGGGTTCAAGATGCAGAATCCAGACTTATGTTCCAAGATGTAGCAGCTGACCATGGAGACTGTATAAAGGTGGTTCTGAGCTTCAAAAACTGAAGTGGGAAAGTTTTGACTGGACGCGACAGTTTTCAGCTGATTATACAGGTAAGGAAACACAAATTTTCAACCGCAGCAGCAATTTTCTATCTATAATCTCTCATATTATGAATGCAATTAACATGTGAATTGTTCTGAGTGAGCAATCGTGTATTTCTATAGTTTCTATCTATTGCATTTCTCTCTCTCTCTTCTGTTTTTCCATGTAGTACATGTGTTACTCCATGATAAGAACTTACTAAATCTCTATTCTAAATATTTAGTATTACAGCTTCTGGAAATTCAGAAAAGTATGTTGCATCGCATTCATCAAATAGCATCTGAGTGGAATAGCCTTATGAATACTGATGTCTCGTACTTTCATTTCCACCATTTTACAATCAGGATACGACCATATCACAGGAGAACCATGGATGTTAGAATTAAGGTATCTTCTCTCTAATTTATTACTCTGAGACTTGTAGTTCGAAACTTTGTATGTTCCCATTCCTTCTTGTCATCCTTATAACCATTTATCTCTTCCTGGGTGGGGATTCTGGTTTCTCCATGGGCATTTTTATATTCAGTATTGGATTCATGACCATCTAGATACTGCTGATAATGAAATGAGCCCCCAAATAGCCAATATCAGGGCCATCATCAATTACAAAACCTGCCACAATATAGCTGTCCATGTTAATGTCATGACTTAGTGTAGAAATCTGGAGATATTTCGGTTGTTAAAAGATAAGTCAAAATTTAGTTAGAGATTATTCATGAATATTTTTTCAGTTTAAGATTTTATCTTTGTAAATATTATTTCTAGATTTATTTTCTGATTTAATTTTTATTCTGTAATTATTCTATATAAACCTTAAACATGTAACAGTATTTTTATCAATTCAGGAAAATTAATAAAACAATAAGTTTTATTATCATCAATTCCTATTATCTTTATGGTATCAGAGCATGGAAGATAATACGAGTGAGTCCCACCTCTCTGATTGAACTAATACAGAGTAGGTGGCTCTGCCTACCACAGGCAGTAATGAAAGTTCTACTCTTTAACTTACCATTGAGAAATTGAATGGTAAAAATTATAGAGCATGGGTTCATAATGTAAAATTATTATTTCAAGGAAAAGGAAAAATGGGCTACCTCGCTGGTGAAACGAAGAAACCCATACATCCGATCAAACTCCAAAAATGGACAGCAAAAAATTCTATGTTAATTTCCTAGTTCGTACATTTCATGCAACCTTCGATAGGCAAAATCTATCTCTTTCTCCCGACTGCCAAGGAAGTTTGGATGGCCATGAAAGAAATGTACTCTGATTTTGGGAATTTTTCTCGCATGTTTGAATTAAAAACCAATTTATGGTATATGAAACAATGCAATCTATCTGTGACAGATTATTACATGCAAATGACAGGATTATGGCAAGAATTAGACTTGATATCAAAGGATGAATGAGAGTGTGCAGGAGATAGTGTGAAGTATAAAAAGAAGATTGAAAATGAACGGGTATTTGAATTTCTGGTCGGATTAAACAGGGAGATGGATGATGTTCGGGGCCGTATTCTTGGCCACCAACCATTGCTGGCGATGAGGGAAGTTTTTTCGGAAGCGCGGCATGAAGAGAACCGCCGAGAGGTGATGATGGCTGACGGTGGACGAACGACAGGATCGGTTTTCTGGTCGGCAGTAGCTGGGTCTGAAAAAGGAAGTCCCCTAGGTTACGCAAAGGAGGAGGAGATTGCCCATAAATTAAATCAGCAGATGGGCGGGCTGACGGGTCGTGGATCTCCATCCAAACCGATGGAGGTTAGTCGCCAGCTGGGTCTGAAAAAGGAAGTCCCTGGGCTTTGACAACGGGCAGCTCCAGATGGGCCGTATGGGTCGTAATTTGGGCTTTGACAAATTTGGATTTATCGACAATTCTGTGCAGCAAGCTATTTTTTATGAAAATTTCAAAAATGGCCCTTATGGGCTTCTATAACGTGGCCCACAGAATACTTCTGGATATAAAAAAAGGCCTTGGTGTGAGCATTGTAGAAAACTTGGGCATACTAAGGAGACTTGTTGGGAATTATATGAAAAATTGGTAGACTTGAAACCTAAACAAAAATACAAGGGACAAGGATATCAAGTTTCTACTGATTCAAATGTAACAACTTTTAATCTTGAACAAAGAGCAGAACTTAAAAGGATGTTTTCGCAAGTCCAGATGACCGGTCAGTCTCCTTATGTTTCTTCTGGCTCATTAGCTCATAAAGGTACTTTTTCGACTACTCTCCTTATTACCTCCAAAACCTCTTGAATTATTGATTCTGGTGCGTCGGATCACATGACTGACAACCATCAGCTTTTTTCGTCATATACACCATGTTTTGAAAATTTAAAAGTCAAAATTGCAAATGGCACCCTTTCTCCAATTGCTGGAAAATGGAGTATTAAGATATTTGATTCTATCACTCTAGATTCCGTCTTGCCTGTCCCAAAATTAGCTTGTAACTTGTTATCTATCAGTAAATTAACAGCCCATACAAACAGTTCTGTTAATTTTACTTCTTTCTCTTGTGTCTTTCAGGACCTATCATCGGAGAAGACGATTGGCAATACTAGAGAAAGTGATGGACTTTATTACTTTGAGACGACCAATGTGAGTGATTAGTATTTCATTGTAGATTGTAATTCTACTTTTATTCCTAGGAATAATAATTATCTATTATGGCACTTTAGAATGGGCCACCCAAATTTTTCAATATTTGAAACAGTTTGTTTCCTTCAATTATTCTAAATAAAGAAGTATTTCCTTTGCAATGTGAAGTCTGTGAACTTGCTAAACACTATCGTACATCTTTTTCGAAACCGAAATACACGCCGTCTAAACCATTCTCGCTTATCCATAGTGACTTATGGGGACCATCACGGTCTCCAAATCGCACTCATAAAAAATAATTTATCACTTTTATTGATGACCACACTCGTGTATGCTAGGTATATCTCTTAAAAGATAAAACTGAGGTTCAATCCATATTTGTTAAATTTCATTCTATGATTCGCACACAATTTCAGACGCACATTCAAATTCTACGTACTGATAATGGTACTGAATATCTTAATCAATCTTTTAGAAATTATCTTCAAACTAATGGTATTATTCACCAAACCTTATGTGTCTATACTCCTCAACAAAATGGGATTGCTGAAAGAAAAATAGGCACTTATTAGAAGTGGCCTGTGCACTCATGTTTACTACCAATATGCTTAAAATGTTTTGGGGAGATGCAGTTCTTACATCTGCATTTCTTATTAACAGAATGCCAAGTCGGGTTCTCTCTTTTGAGACACCAATACAGAAATTGAAAGGTTTTTTTCCAACTTCTCGTCTTGTGTCTGACCTTCCACTTAAAATATTTGGATGTACAGCCTTTGTCCATATTCACCCCATGATCGTAGTAAATTAGATCCAAGAGCTCGTAAGTGTGTATTTATCGGCTATTCTCCTACTCAAAAAGGTTACAAATGCTATGATCCATCTAGCAAAACTATTTTTACAAATCTCGATGTCACCTTTTTTGAAACTACACCATTTTACCCTTCCAAACCTTCTCTTCAGGGGGAGCATGTCAATCTTAAAGAGAAGTTTTGTTCTTTTGATTTTGTTTTTCCAAACAATGTCTCCAGCCAGCCTGTTATTTCCCGTCTTGAGCCTGAACCTGTCACACCACATCACTCTAAAGAACCAATTACAGATGAACATTTAAACCCAGAGGGAGATGAATTACAGGTTAGCAAGGAGATACATGAGTACTCAAGAAAGCTAAAATCAAAATACAAAGGTAGATTCACTCTCGACACACTGCGAGAGTCTGATCCAGTGAATAGTCTAGATTTTCTTGAGCCCTTCTTTGATACAGGTACTTCTCACTCTACTGATGATTTACTTATTGCTCTCAGAAAAGCAAGTCAATTTTGTACTTCTCATCCTATATTAAATTTGTGTCATATAACAGTTTGTCTCTTAGATTCTATGCTTTCACTACTAATCTTGACAGGATTGTAATTTCGAAAGATATTGATGAAGCTTGAGAAATTTTCGAGTGGAGAAAGGCTGTAATGGAAGAGATACGAGTCTTGGAAAAAAATGGAACTTGAGATGTAGATTTGCCAAAAGAAAAGAAGCCAATTGGCTGTAAATGGATATTTATTGTGAAGTATAAAGCTGATGGAACTGTTGAAAGGTACAAAGCCTGCTTAGTTGCCAAAGGATTCACTTAGACCTATAGGATTGATTATATTGAGACATTTGCCCCAGTTGCTAAGTTAAATACTATCAGAGTATTATTATCGTTAGCAGTGAATATGGAGTGGACACTCCAACAATTGGATATAAAAAACGCATTTCTCAATGGTGTGTTAGAAGAAAAAAATTTCATGACATTACCACCAGGTTTCTGTGACAACAATAAACAAAATAGGGCATGCAAATGGAATAAGTCTCTCTATGGACTTAAACAATCACCTCGAGCATGGTTTGATAGGTTTATAAAGGTAGTAAAAGGTCAAGGATATCAGTAAGGCCAGTTAGACCATATAATATTTTTCAAACATTCTCAGAACGGATTAAAAACAATTATGATAGTATATGTGGATGATATTATACTTACAGGATATGATTTGATGGAGATTGACTAACTAAAAAATGTCATGGGTACTGAGTTTGAAGTTAGAGATTTAGGACAAATACAGTATTTCTTAAGACTGGAAATCACAAAATCAAAGGAAGGTATAAGTGTGTCTCAATGAAAGTATGTACTCGATCTTCTAAAAGAAACTAGCATGCTTGGAAGCAAATCATGTGACACTCCTATTAAATTAGGATGGAGAGCAGATGGAAATGAAAAACCAGTGGAAAAGGAAAGGTACCAAAGATTAGTGGGAGGTTTATTTATTTAGCTCACACAAGGCCTGACATTGCCTTTGCTGTAAGTGTAGTAAGCTAACATATGCACTCTCCAAATGAAAGTCATCTAGAAGCGGTTTACAGAATTCTTAGGTATCTTAAAAGCTATCTTAGAAAAAGACTATTTTTTAGGAAAACTGAACAGAAAAAAATAGAAGTATTCTCAGATGCCGATTGGACTGGCTCTATTGAAGACAGAAGGTCTACCATTGGATATTATACCTTTGTTTATGGAAACTTAGTTACTTGGAGAAGTAAAAAATAAAATGTAGTGGCAAGAAGCAGTGCTGAAGCAGAATTTAGAGCGGTTGCTCAAGGAATTTGTGAAGGGTTGTGGTTAAAAAAAATATTAGAACTACAGATAAACACAAAAACACCACTCAAAGTTTATTGCGACAACAAGGCTACCATTAATATTTCTCTTAATCCTGTTCAACATGATCGAACCAAACATGTTGAAGTAGACCGAAATTTCATAAAAGAGAAAATTGAAAATGGCACAATCTGTATGACATACATTCCTATACAAGAGCAGACTGCAGATATCTTTACCAAATGACTTTCAAGTCAACAGCTCAAAGATTTCATAAGCAAGCTGGCCATGATTAACATCTATGAACCAACTTGAGGGAGAGTGTAGAAATCCTGAGATATTTGGGTTGTTGAAGATAAGTCAAAATTTAGTTAGAGATTATCCAGGAATAATTTTTCAGTTTAAGATTTTATCTTTGTAAATATTATTTGTAGATTTATTTTCTGATTTAATTTTTATTCTGTAATTATTCTATATAAACCCTAAACATGTAACAGTATTTTTATCAATTCAGGAAAATTAATAAAACATTCAGTTTTATTATTATCAATTCCTATTATCTTTACTTAGGAAACTTTTTAAAGTCCAAATTCATGCATTTCATTCTTTAAGCCTTTCCACTTTCCACTACAGTCGCACATGTTGCAACTAGTGACTGAAATACTACGATTTCCTTGATCAATGAAAATGTACCCTTCCTTGGGAGCTTCCGAGTGGCAAGCTGTGTCAAGAAAAGCACCAAACCATACCCAGGTAATGCACCAATGGTACATATGAATCCAATTGCATACTTCTGCTTTAAAATAACGCCATAGTAGGGGAGGAGGATTGGAATCCTGGCAAGTTGGACGGATCTTCTCCATCCACTTGCATAAAGTCTTCGAAAACAACTTTGTTGCTGTTTGGCCACATAAGAAGAAAATAACGAAGATGCCCATTCGAAACGAATTTTTAAATTTACAAGTTCTTGGTTGAGGCTTTGAAACATCAGTATGCTTTGAATTTGTTTCATTAGCTTCCATAACTAAGGACGTAGGAAAGTGGTCTCTATTAAGAAAAAAGAATAATAAAGAGGGAAACATTAAATGTGACTTATTGTAGCAATTGTTTATGCGAACGAATGACTCACCATTGATTTTGATTTGCACTTTCTGAGCTTCTCACATGTCAACGATGAAGATAATTCTAGAGCAAACGGATGGTGAAAGAGCGTGCTTGAGGTCTTATCCAAATGACATGCAATTTGGCATCTACTTATAAAGTGTCTTCTGACAAGGTGATAATATATATTAGATCTGTTTAATGACTAGTAACAGATTTTAATTATAATGGTAAGTGTTCCCATTTCTTTTACCTAAGTATGCATGATACATGCAGTCTAAAATCGGTAGCCCATTGTTGTTTAAGACTAAAGAAAAAATTAGCGTGATATATATATATTTTTTTGAAATAATTATACTACTCATATATCTATAAATGAACTCAAACTCTAAATTTTCTACATGTCGTTGAGCCACTTGTTGGCGAGATTGTTTTTTATGAAGAGTTAACTTTAAGAAGACAAGTGTCTCAGCTTTCAATTTCTCTCCCTTGAGTCCTGGGAGATGGCTTTTGAACCTCCATGGTCTTTTTTTTTTTCTTTTGCTTGAGGGCATTTCGATCAAATAATTTTCACTTCAATCAATTCCAAACTTCATACTAAACTCGTTCTCTTTTTAATTTTCCAAATTGTAATAATCGTATCTTTACTTTTGGTGTTCTTGTGATTAAGTTGATTAGATATTACTTCATCTTTCGGTAAAAATAGAGGTGCATCTGAAAAAAAAAATTCAAGGTCTTTAATGTCAAACTCTTCAAAACTACCTGTAAAGGTAATAATAGAAAATGATGTGGACAGTGAAAGCTGTAGTGTAAAGAACAAAGCCTTGATTGGAGGATCATCAACTAGTGCTGTAGACAACAACACAGAATTACACATCTTACTGCAAGAATGCATAAAGGCTTAGCTGTGTAATGGGCGTGTAAACAATGATTGCAAAAGTTGTTAAAATATGTCGAGTGATAGTGCTTTGTAATACAAGTTTGTTATGAGTGCCAGATGAATGGCATTAAGATAATTAAATTGTATAAATATATATACTCCTACACAAACAAATCAATGAAAATTTCTATGGCTATTCATATGTTTTCTTCTACGCTCTCTTTTCAAATAAATGCTTCTCTATTTTCTTGTATCAGAGCATTCAAGCTTTTGAGCTTGCTTATAAATCCTTTCCATGGCTGAAATACTAGGAGTAATTAATACTCCACCTCTTGCTCCAAACGCCTCAACTCAAGTTTTTACTTTTCACAATATCTTAATTTCAGTAAAGTTAAATCGTACAAACTTCACAATTTGAAAACACCAAATTCTCAAAATCTTGAGGTGTCTTGAACTTGATACAACATGCTTGAAGAACCACTCAAAAAGTTACTAGATGATGGTAGCATTAATCCAAATACTAGATGATGGTAGCATTAATCCAAAATAAGTTACTAGATGATGGTAGCATTAATCCAAAATACAAGACCAGGAAGAAGCAAGATGATATGTTGGGTTGTTGGTTAATGTCATGATTGGCTGATGAGTTAGAAGGAGCTGGTTATTTGAAGAAGTTTTAATGAGCATTTTAGGAGAACTTGATGAGTTTTATGACAATTTATTTTCAACACTTAAATTGTAACCATTGATGATGCTAAGGCATTGATGCTTAGCCATGAATGTAGACCGAACAGAAGGAAGTTTGTGTCACTATCACCTTTACCATCAATTAATTTATCTGTCAAAAGTGCCACAAATTAAGGGGCTCAACAGGTGTTTGATAACAATCTTAACACTACGACGGCTCATACTCCTATTATTCAACAGCCATATCAAATACCCATTGGTACTACAACTATACGAGGACAACCACAATTTGATAAATACTCATTTTTTGGAGTTGAACAACGTGGCAGAGGCCCTGGCTATAGTAGAGGCAAAACACAGTGCCAACTTTGTGGTAAAATAGGTCACATGATAGCCAACTGTTGGCACATGTTTGATAAAGGCTTTGTTCAGTCACTATGAGCTACTAATACTAATAAGACAAGGCCCCACTTATACGACGTTATCAGTTATCCTCATAGTTTCTTGATTCATCTTTACAACCTTTTTCTTAATATCCTCAATGGCCACCTACCCATATGACTTAACCTACATAAGCTATGTCAAATTTTCAGCTTAGTTTTCCAATACTTATACCCGATATCTACCATATGCGCATCTCACTCATTCATTTCCTTTTCTTTCACAAGCATATACTCAAACACCTTCAGAGTCTTATGTTCATCAGTTTTCTTCACACCCACCATCTCTTCATCCTACTTAAGAATCACATTGGTATCCCGACTCTGGAGCCAGTACCATCTAACTTCTAATCCTAGCAACTTGATTGCCTCACAAACTTACACCGGAGCTGACAAACTCATGGTTGGAAATGGTAAGAGCATTGATATATCTTCTATTTGTTTTAATCAATTTTACTTACATTTTTCACCTTCACGATCTTTGTTACTTTAAAACATTTTGCATGCTCCTTCCATAGCAAAAAATTTACTGAGTGTTTCTCAATTTGCTCAAGATAATAAAGTCCTTTTCAAATTTCATTCAACCTATTGTTGTATTAAGGATCAGGTAGAGGAAACCATTCTACTCTTGGTTTATCTGCATAATGGCTAAAATCTTTAATTTGGACTTTGCCAAAACTATAGGTACACCCACTTCTACTCCTTTATTTGCTAATTTATCTTATATTTTTTTTCTTCCAAACCTACTATTAGCTTAGAGCGTTGGTACCAAAGACTAGCACATGCCTCTATTCCTGTCATCAAGTCTGCTTTGGCTCACTATGGCATTTCTTGTTCAAAAAACAAGTGTACTTCTCATTTACTTTGTAATGCTTGTCAGACTTGACAGACTAGTAAAAGTCACAAGCTCCCTTATATACCTAGAACAATTTATGCTTCTTTTCCTTTGCAAGTGGGGCACTCTAATGTTTAGGTTGCACCTTATATCTAGAAACTCTTATGAATATTATGTCCATTTCAGTGATGAGTTTTCACGCTATACATGGATCTATTTCTAAAGAAAAAGAGTGATCTTTTTCATGCTTTCATTGATTTTTAAAAATCATGGTGAGTTATAATTGTCATGCAAAATTAAAACACTTAATAGTGATTGGGGTGGTGAATTTCAAGAACTCGAATTTGTTTTGTCCAATGCTAGTATAATACATCATGTTTCTTGTCCTCATTCACATGAACAAATAGCTTGGTTGAAAGAAAATACAAACATATTGTTAAACTGGCTATGGCCATGCTCTATCATGCTTCCTTTGGGATAGGCTTGTTTCTCAAGTATTTTTCTTATCAATAGACTACCAACTCCTTTTATCAATAACCTTTCTCCTTTTGAAATTTTATTTGGTTAAAAACCTAATTACACCTACTTCAAAGTCTTTGGATGTTTATGTTTTTTTTTTTGTCTCAGACTATATAATGATCATAAGCTTTAACCAAAATCACTTCCTTGCACTTTTCTAAGATATTGTCATATTCACAAAGGCTATAAGTGCTTTTCTTTGATGGCAAATTATATATAAATAGGGATGTTATCTTTGATGAATTCCAATTTCCTTATTCTTCAACTTCTTCCCCATCTATTCGTACCTTCCTATGTATCATTCCCTCTCATTCTTCTTCCACTTCTAATATCATTCATATTGGTACATTAAGTGCATGTTTGGTTGGGTGTAATAACACATGTAATGTAATCAATTCAACTCATTACAGTGTTTGGTTTCTTTAAAGAGATGTAATGTAATGTAATTCATTACATCTCTTTAAGTAATTCCCATTACACAATCCAATATCATGAATTAGGATTACATTACTGAATAGTAACTGTTCCTGTTTCTGCGTGCGCCAGCCTATCGTCGTCCCGTCCCGTCCATCGCTGGCGTTGTCGTCGTCCAGCTGGCGGCGGCGTCCTGTCTCCTCCGTCGCGAACTAGCGTCCATCGCGAACCAGCGTCCAGCCATCATCGCGAACTAGCGTCGTCGTCGTCCAGCTGGCGGCATCGTCCCGTCTCCTCCGTCGCGAACCAGCGTCCATCGCGATGGCTTCGTCTCTTTTTTTTTTTTTTTTTAATTGTATTGTTTTTTTGAAATTGTATTTTTTTTTAAATTGTATTTTTTATTAATTGTTGTTATAAAATTGTATTTATTTTCTGAAATTGTATTTTTTTTTTAAATTGTTATTTTTTTTTTCTAAAATTGTATTTTTTATTAATTGTTGTTATGAAATTGTATTTTTTTTGGTTAAATTGTTGAATTTAAAATAATTATATAATTTTTTTTCTATTCCATTACATTACAGTGGTCAAACCAAACACTGTAATACCGATTCCTTCTTTGATTACAGTGACTAAACCAAACATTGTAATAATAATACTGATTCCTTTACATTACATTCCATTACGATTACGATTACGATTACGATTACATTCAGCGAACCAAACGTGACCTAAATGTTCAAATTCCTTCACAACCTCATCACTCATTAAACTCAGATTTTGCTTCATCTTTACCAGCTATTTCTTTAACTCTTCAAAATTTCTTATCCTCTCCTTTTTCCTCTCATGAGTTATCTACACCTCCTACTTCTACTCTACCTATTTCCGACATTCATCCTATGGTCACAAGATCCAAATTAGGCATTTTTAAACTTAAAGTTTTTCATGCCCATGTTGATTTAACTATGACCAAACCACAATCAGTAAAGCAAGCCTTGTCTAATACCTTAAGAAAAGACTCTATGCAACAAGAATTTGATGCCTTAATCAAAAATCATACATGTACCTTAGTTCCTCCTCCCCAAATAGGAAAATAATTGGCAACAAATGAATATTTCGTATCAAAAAGTTACCTGACAATACTCTTGATAAAAGAAAATCAAGATTGGTTGCCAAAGGATATGATCAAACTCAAGGGTTTGATTTCTCTCAAACTTTTAGTCTTGTTGTCAAACATGTTACTATCATAACAGTGCTTACACTAGCTTTGTCAAAAGAGTTGAAAATGCATCAATTGGATATTAATAATGCATTCCTAAATGGTTATTTGCATGAAGAAGTTTTTATGAGTCAGCCTCAAGGTTTTGAACATCCTTAGTTTCCTCACTATGTCTACAAACTTCATAAAGCAATTTATGGTTCAATCAAGCTCCAAGAGCTTGGTTTGATACCTTAACCACAACACTCCTTCAACTCCACTTTCAACAATCCATGTCAGCCTCCTAACTTTTCTATAAACTCAGTGACAATTCATCTATCTTTTGATTTATGTGGATTATCATCCTCACTGGTGATAATGAACAGGAACTTCATGCTCTCATCTCACTTCTTAAGTCTCAATTTGCACTGAAGTACATGGCTCTTCTAAATGATTTTTTAGGTATTGAGGTGAATACTCTTCCTGATGGTGGTTTACTTCTTACACAAAGAAAGTATGGTAAAGAATTACTAGCAAAAATAGGTACGATAGATTGTAAGCGGTTTGTCAATTCATGTCCAAACCCTTAATGTCTCATTGGAATGCAGTGGAATGTACTATTATGTATCTTAAGGGTACTCTTTTTCATGGTTTGGTTCTTCGACCATCCACTTAACTATCTTTTCAAGACTTTGTTGATGTTGATTGGGCCTCAAGCCCAAATGATAGAAGATCTATGGTTATATTTTTGGGTGTTAATCCTATCTATTGGTGTAGCAAGAAACAACAAATAATGTCAAAGTCCAGCACTGAAGCTTTATATAGGGCCTTAGCCAATATAGCTGCTGAACTCATGTGGATTAAATCTCTTCTCTCTGAATTACATATTTCCTTACCAGTTGTCCTACAATATGGTGTGATAACCTCAATATTATTGCTTTAGTAGCTAATCATGTGTCATGCTAGAACAAAACATAAGGAATTAGATCTCCACTTTGTTAGGGGTCGCGTTTTAGCTCATATATTGCTAGTGTTACATGTTCCTTCTTCTGAACAACTAGCAAATATCTTTACCAACCTCCTCTCTATTACTCAGTTTCACTTTCATAGAGGCAAACTCAGTGTCATTCACATGTCGCTGAATTTGAGAGGAGATGTAAAGGTCATAATAGAAAATGATGTGGTCAATAACATGGCAAGTGAAAGCTATAGTGTAAAGAACAAAGCCTTGATTGGAGGATCATCAACTAATGATGTGGACAACAACACAGGATTACACACCTTACTGCAAGAATGCACGAAGGCTGAGCTGTGTAATGGGGGTGCAAATAATGATCGCAAAAGTTGTTAGAATATGTTGAGTGATAGTTTTGTGTAATTCAAGTTTGTTATGAGTGTCAAATGTATCAACTAGTGTTGTGGACAACAACACAGGATTACACACCTTACTGCAAGAATGCACGAAGGCTGAGCTGTGTAATGGGCATGTAAATAATGATTGCAAAAGTTCTTAGAATATGCTGAGTGATAGTGTTGTGTAATTCAAGTTTGTTATGAGTGTCAGATGTATGGAATGAGATAATTAAATTGTATAAATATATGTACTCATACACAAATAAATCAATGAAAATTTCTATTGCTATTCATATGTTTTCTTCTCTGCTCTCTTTTCAAATGAATGTTCTTCTATTTTCTTGCATTAATTTTCTCACTACCTACTAAAGAACATTATTTACGCAATGGGAAAATAATTCTTGAAAGTTATCAATTGTAAAGATTCTCACAACTCAATTAAACTGGTTCTAGTGCTTATTTTTCACTGTAAAATGTTTTACTTTTTATTTTTTTACGTATCGGGAGAAATAGAAAAGGATAATTGGAATTATGGGTGAAAGTAAATTAAAAAAGCCTATTCCTTTACAAATTCAAATCAAATTGAATTTGAAGATTTTCATTCTTAATCTTATCCGATGATATAATCAATATGAACCAATTTAAATTTGAGCATATCAAATTTTTTTAAATTAAATAATGTCATATTAAAATTAAAACTTATTTATGAATTATTGTTATATATAAAACATAATATATAAAACATTTAAATTTTAAATTTGACACTTTTTAATAAAATTTATTATTTGAAGTCACAAGTTATGACTCACAACTAATAGAATTAAATTATTATAAAGATTTAATATTTATTTTTATTTTTTAAACTAAAATAGTAATTTAATATAATTGTGATATGTATCATATAATATTTATATATAACTCATTTTAAAATAAAATATGCATTTATTTATAATTTTAATAGTAATTTGGTCCGGATAAAATTACTACATATTATAAAATTTGTCAATCTGTATTCAAATAAATTGTATACTTTTTAACTCAAATTTGAATATACTTTTCAATCCAAATTTAATTCAATTTTAAAATTTATCAATCTAATCTTATTTGAATTTGATGAATCATATTAAATTTTTTAATTTAAATAGATTAATTTAATTATTTGATTTCTTGATTGAGATGGTGGTGATGGATTTGCAACATATAAGAGGACGAGGTGGATCAATGAACACATTACTTTTTGATTGAGATTTTTTTTTTTTTTTTGTTGCTTTTAAGAAGATAAGATTCAGATATATAATTAAAATCAACATGGATAGAGAAGATGGAGATGGTAGCAAAATATGAAGATTTTTGTCAACTTATTTATCTTTTATTGGTAATATATATTGGTACACTAGGTAAGTTGGAGAGTTCTGATGTTTCAAAAATGAATAAAAAAAAAAAAAAATTTGTCAGGGATTTTTCAAGATTGATTTAACGGTTCTGATTTTAGGAAGTAGGAACCTGTGGGTTTTTTCTTTATTTTAGAAATTATTAAATATTCAAATTATTGATTTATATTATTATTTAAATTATTGATTTATTTTAGGAAGTAGGAACCTGTGGTTATTGTCTTTATTTTAGAAATTATTAATTATTCAAATTATTGATTTATATTAAGATAATTTTTTCATATAATTTATTATATCTATTTATATTTGAAATGTATCCTACTTATAAATATTTTTTGGAGTATTCACGTTCACTTGTTTTTAAAAATTGTGAGACAAATGGGTGAAAATAATTATTACGCCTTGGACTATGGAAAAATCCAATTGCACCCAAATTTTTGCTTTATCTTGCTGGTTGTGTTAGTATTTTTTATTTTATTTTTATACACTCAAATTTACATTTTTTTTTTTTAATATTATTAAAAAAATAAGATTATTTTAAGTTACATTATTTAATTATAACAATAAAAAAATTGAGATTTTACAAGCACAAAAAATTAACATTTAATTCTAACTAACCATAATTCGTGTTGTATTAATGGATTGGATTGTTGTTTAAGAAAAAGGTTAATTTTACGTAAATTTATACTTAATTTTTTATATTATGTCAGAATTATTTAAAATAAATAAATAAATAATTTATTTTATTATATAATATTAATATGTAATTTAAAATAAGAATTATGAGCTTAAAAATATGTCTCGTGTTCTTGTAGATTAAATTGAAATCCCTAGGTCTGAATTACAAAGACAAAGTCAAATCAAGTTCAATTAATGCATTAATTACTTCTCAATCATATTTGATGCTTTTTCACAAAGTAATTAGTATATAAAAAGTTCAAGAGGAGTTAATTCTTACTTTCGTGTCCCCCCCCCCCCCCCCCCCCCCCCTTAACGGGTATTCATCAATAGCAATCAATTAATATGTAGTTTTTTAAAATGTAAAAGAGTTGAAGGTAAAATCATATAAAGCATACAGCAACAATGGACTAACAACACCGTAGAACATTCATTGTTTTTAACATTCTCTTTATAAAGTGGATCGTTTGAATTAATATTTTGTATTTTTAAGTTATTATTATATTTTATTTACGTTATTTGTCTTTTATTTTTATAAGGTTCATACATTTTTTTTTAATGAAAGATTCATTAGTTTTATTTTTTGACATATTCAAGATTGAAGCTTTAAATCATATTAAAATTTATAAAAATTATAGGCTTTCAATCTAAAAAATTAACTGGGTAAAAATACCTATATTTTTTATAAAAAAATTTATTATATTATCTTTTAATAATATAATACATTTATTTTGTCTGATACTAATCGGATAATTTATATATAGCTATGCCATGCTAATTAAATTAGAAAATGATTTTTTATTGACATGAATCAAACCAAATGGATAAATTTTATTGGCGCCCAAGTAGTCTCACAAATCTTACGACATGCATCAATCTCAAACATTACAACCAATGTAATTCTAATTTTATTGGCGCCCAAGTATTCTCACAAACCTTACAACATGTATCAATCTCAAACATTACAACCAATGTAATTCTAACATGTTACTTAAAATACATGTGTAGCATTACTCAATTATATTTGCTCACAACGAAGAAAGGAGTCAAGGTAGAAGGGGCAAGCTGACCCGATGTTGGGAACACCTATCAATGGAGTGACCATGTTTTACGTAACAAGATAATACATGTTATAAATAAAAAATTTAATCATAGTTAATAATTTTTTAATATTCTTTTTAGTATTTCCTATTATTATATATAAATAACACAAAAAAAATTAAAATTTATGTGTCAATTAATACGTTAATACGACATGAACATAATTAAATGATACGATTTGACACCCGTATCTATCAATTTATAATTTTTTTTAATAGATACAATAATACTTTAAAATACACATTTATTTACTAACAATTCCCTATCAATGTGGACACCACCTTCACTACTAACAAGCTATCAGTAAAAGTTTAGTTTACTGAAGAGAGGTAACTTCTTAATAAATAAATTCACTACTGAAGTAGGTAAAGGGTTATATCATTCACCAAATAACAACCAAACTACTAATTAGTTTTACTACTATTTAGCAGCACACTGAAATACAGTCACCTATATGACATTGATTAAAACTCACACATCATTTTAAAATAAGAACGTTTATACAGGTACAATCGAATAAGCATTCTTCACCTGTATTTTATCCACACTTTAATTCATCCTACCACCAAAGTGACCAATAGAATCAAGCAGCAGCATTGAAGCCAAAAACAAAATTAAGGAGCTGTACCATAGGTCAAGATTTAACATAACACAAGGGAAACTAATGGGAATCCTCCAAATACTATAGTCAACTTAGATCAGGACTAAAGTATAGCATTTTCCCAAAGGCAATCAACTAAACTAAAATAGATATCTGCAAAAAGAAAACTCATTTTGCCAGTACGAGTGACACGGTCTGGGAGAGAACTCTAATAGGCCCTATCTGATCTCATTCCCGTATAAGTGCTTTAGTGGTCATGACTTATGGAGAACACATTTTTCATACAGAGCAAGGATTTCCTTCTTGTTGGGGTTCCTCAACTGAAGTAGCTCAGCACCAAAATTATGTTTTGTGAGTTCTTGCTTGAGTTTCTGCACTGTGAACTTGGTATAATCTTCCTGATTAGTTTGTGTACTATTGTTGTCATCATCACCCCTGAATACAGAACCACCATCTTCTGGTTGCGTGTTTTTAAAAGGGCTTGTTGTGCTTCTAGACCTCTTATTTCCTCTTGAAGTTCTATCAACATCCATGTCTTGTACAGATTCTACACCCATCTCATAGCCATCTACCCTTAAACGTTTACCACGTGACGATGCCTTGAGCTTACTGTCCAATGCTGTTTCATTTAGACGAACAGATGTCAATTCTTGTTGTAGTGAATCAAGTATAGCCTGCGCAGCCTGTAGCTGAAGTGACAGAGCTTCTGCCCTGTTGTTAGCTTCAGCATGAGCTGCACGTTCAGAATCCAGAAGATCTTGAAGGACTTTAACTGTACTGGCTCGCTGCTTATTGTTCGAAGTCAACAGTGACTCTATTTCTTTCTCCCTTTCTTCAACTCTTGCCTCTAGTATAGCAACCTTTGAATGAGCTTCCATCTCTGATACCCGTATTCGCTCTGATTCACTTGCCAAGTCTTGTTTCTCTCTTTGTAAATTCTCTATATGCCTCTCAGCCCTCTCAAGTTGAGCCAATCTTTCCATTGCCAACCTTTGCATCTCACTCTTTTCTTTTTGAGCAGTATCTGATTGAGCACGAGCTTTGTCTGCAATTTCAGTAGCCCTATTAGCTTCTTTCTCAGCAATTTTGCACCTCTCCTGGAGTTCCTCAAACCTTTCACTCTCTGAATGATATTTTTGCTCCAGATAGATCCTCTCCTGTTCCAACATCTTTTTCTGTTGGTCAAATGAGAGTGCCTTGGCATTTGCAGTTTCTAATTTCTCATTCAACTCTTTAATTTCAAGTTTCATAGATGATATATCAGCATCATAACTATCCACTTTTGACTGGGCAGCCTGAAAAATATTTGTCAAGGTCAAGCATTACCATTTATGAGGGCCCATGTAAAGAATATAATTCTTACACACATGATATGCACATAAAAAGAAAGCAAAAGAATAAAATAGTGAACTGTCTGCTAGACCAGAAAAGAGCCTCTTTTAGATCTGGGTACTTTCCTTTTCTTCCTTGGAACTACGGAATGAAGAAGGCACACACATAGTAACCAAAAACCCTAGGTGGCTGCAAAAAATGAGATGTACGCAGTCACACTACCTCTCTTCATCCCCCACCAAGATTTAATTCACGTAGAGCTATGCAAAATGAAGTGATGCCAGTCATAACAATAATTAAAACAAGCTCACCTTCAACTCTAACCTTAGAGTAGTCAAGCATTGATCAGCATGTTTGAGCTTGGCAGTCTTATCTTTTATTTCTTCTTCCTGTATGTTGATCGGCAAGTAACAAATTAAAATGTTTTATACCATTTCATGTACTACACGAATGAACTGAAATATAAAAGCAAAAAATGAGTAAACGTGCATATAACGTCCAGCAACATGTCCTCAGTTCTTGAGTACAAGTGTCAGTCGGTACATTTTGTTTGTGTGCACATGTGAAATTAAGAGAGGAGAAGAGAGATGACCTTATCTACCAAAGTATTAGCAAATTCTTCCCTAAGAGCATCTTCTCTTTTTTGCGTCTCCTTAGTTGTACGCTCTTGAACACTTGCAGCCTTCTCCAAAGCAACTTTTGCCTCCCTATATGCAATTTCATACTTCCGTTTCCACTCCTCTGCCTCCTCTTGTGCAGACTGAGCTTGTTCACGAGCAGCAGTTAACCTTGCTTCTGCAGCACTGGAACGAGACTTCAGAACTGCAATTTCAGAACTAGCTTGGTCTTCCCCAGCCCTCTGACTTGCTAGGACTCGTTCATATTTTCTTTTCCATTCTGAAGATTCTTGTTTTGCAGAATCCAATGTTTTCAATAAGCTAGAACATCTCTCACTCAGTGAGCTGCAATTGCCCTGCAAGTTAGTTATGCGGCTCATATAGTCATCAGATAGTTTCTTCTTGTCACCAATAGCATCCTCATAACGCTTGAGGTACTCAGACTTGGACTTTTCACTAGCTTCAAGCTGTTTGTTAAGTAACCCCAATTTATCTTCAACTGAGCGGCATTTCAACATGAAGGCATTTTTCTCTGAGCCAACTTGATCAATTAGTCTTTTCACAAGATCACAAACTGGACCTTCCAAACTGGGAATTCGATTGTATATTAAGATACAAGTCATTATGAAGACACCAGAAAGCAAGGGGGACATAAAGAAGAAAGTAGAAGACAGCAGAGTTACAAACCTCTTCTCTAGGAACATTGCTAGTTTGTGCCACTTTCCAGGACCATGACATGATGCTTCATATTCAGATATAAGTTTATCAATGGCCTAAAAGTAAGTCATGGGTCAGGAATTATCCCTAAAAAACATACCGAAGATAATAAACAGCCTGATCCTACACAAATGAAGCATGGCATTTCCAAAAAGAGAGATAAAAAAAGGTATCTCAGCACAAGATAAACTAAAAAAATGTCCCCATTCAGCTTCCTCTTCTGACTTAAAAGTGCAATTAGGGACCATACCGATCACACAATTAACTATGCATATAAAATAAAAATCATAAATAAACAGCAAAGGGAACTTATCGTCCCCAATATATTGCACTTGAACTAGTAACAGGGTACTGAATATCTATAAAGAACAACAGCAACTGATAAATGTTGACCTTCACAACGTTATCAATATTAGCATCAGCTGCATGGCAAGCTGTTCGCAGCTTACGTTCCATACTTTGAATAGCATTTGAACATCGCAACTCTGCCTCCATATACGCATTCTTCTTATAATCCTGCACATAGAACAAATTCAAATAAATAGCATAAGATACATGAAATGTAAGCATACACAAAGATACACATAGACACATTCATGAAATTTAAGAAGATTTTAACCATGTATTATCACTTAATGAAATTCAAAAATATAAATATAAAAGAAAGGGAGAAAATATCATAGATAGATAAGGCCTAAACTAGATATATTAGAATACTCGATCATATAAAACAAAAGCATGAGTGTTTATTTCAGTCAAGTAAGAAAAAGAACATGCACAACCATATGGCCAATTAGCACTCACAATAATTGTTAACTTTGATATAATTGTTTATTGTTAGGATAAAAAAAGAGGAAGTTGTGACTGATTGAGCAAGAAAGATGAAGCGGAAGAGGAACATAGAGAGGATAAGGAACATGGAGGGGAAGAGGGACAAGCCTGAGAAGATAATTATTACCCTCATGATGAAGAGAAGGAAGGGTGTTTATGGATAAGTCTAACCATGAGGATGACTACACTAATGATTGTTGGGAGTATTAGGAATTAGAGATCTTTATGTTTGATTTTTTTTTCTCCAGAATTTATGGATTTATGCTCTTGTCTTGTAATCTTTAAAGTTTGAACTTGTTTATACTTGGAACTTGGTAGTCGGTTTGATATTATGGTTGCTACTAAGACATTTTTATGACCTTGGAACTCAATTTATGTTCAGTATTTTTTTTTCTTTTATAAAACTAATGTCTTATGCTTAGTATTAATATTTGAATTTAGCGGTTTATTTCGGTGATACTACTATTCTTAATAGTTTAGTGGCAGGCTGGTTGGATAGACCTGTACAACCGATCTATGGTGGGGGGTATTTTACCGCTTAGTTTCATCCGAAAGAGCAAAAAGTTGGGAATAGCAAGATATATTTCCTCTAAATCACATTATTTTACTATTTAAGTATTTATTCATAATTACATTCATGTTATTCTTTTTTTACCATTTTTTTTAATCTTATTTAAACCTCGCCTCATCAAACAATTTTGCATTATAGCTTAAAAATGCCTTTTTAAACCTTGATTTGCAAGCAGAGACACCAAATATCTACATAAACTAATGGTGGCATACACCTAAGTACATGCTGGTAGGTGCCTGTGCCTATGCTTCCCTGGTGTCTTATCTTAGAATAATTAGAAGAGGTCACTATGACAAGTACAAGTGAATAATCATCAAAGATCAAGATACTCTAAAACAATACCTCAAATGCCTTTTTAAAGAACTTCTGCAAAAGATCGTCGTATTTCTTCCTTGCTGAACCAAGCCCTAAAGCAGCAGCATTAAATGCAGCAAGAGATTTTTGAACTGCTTCTTCATGAGCATCCCTTAATGTAGCCTACAAGCATCTGGAGTTAGAAAATTATACAAAGTATTAACAGTAAGACAAAATGAATGACTTACTTCCTCTGGAGGCTTTGACCGGTCAAAAGCAGACATATAAACCTCAGTTGCAGCATCAAATGCTTTGCGGCACTCAGCTTCCTCAACACTCTGCAAACAGTTATAGGGAAAATCACAACAATAATAAAAGAAATAGCATCAACTTAAGCTTCGATCATTTATCTTTAGAAATCATGTCAAATTTTCTTATTGATCTCCACACCATTTTGCACTTGAAACAGCAGTTACTATGTGACTTTGAAAGCAGAAATAAATTTGTACAAGTTTCTCATGTTGCCATCAATAAGAGAACACTATACATGTTTGCATTTTAATGGTACAAGCGTACAACAATTAGAGACTTAAACTGGAAGGCCAGTTATCAGACCTTAATATAAATGAAGGTCAGAGTTTGCATGTCTACTAATACTAAAATGAGGGGAAAAACAATAATTGCAGAACTAATGTTTTGCCTTGTAAGCCCCACTCCCCATTAGTCTTTGATTTTCTGAACTGAATGCAAGACTGAAATTTCAGAGGTTACATGCCCGTGATGCACAGGCATATTGAGCATTCAGCATATTCATAGTCTAGTCATAATCTAAAGATGATGATTTAACTTCTTACAAGGATAGATTATGCAAGCAGCATGTAAAGGAATGTGTTGCAATCCCTTAAAAATCTCTTGCAAAATAAGATATTTTAGAGCATGTACAGACCTGCCATGAAGAAGATATCGTAGGCACTGCTCCATTATTGAGGGCTTCCAAATAAGATTCAGTTATCCCAACAAGAATTGGGCCAGTCATTATGGTTGCTCCAACTTGCTTCGGTCTGGTTCTTTCAAAGACAAACTTTGTTAATGCATCAAGCCCAGCTCGAAATTCAGGCCTTAGTTTGTCCAACTGTACAGAAAATTACCCTTCAGCAACAAAGATAAGAATAAAGAACAACTGTGCAGAGAACCACAAGTAATGAACAACTGCAACAAACGTATATTTATAACCAGAGAATGACCAAGTGATAAAGAAAAGTAGTCTGAAGTAAGTACTAACTGAAATTTGATCAAGTCGCTGGAGATCATTTTCATTGTTCAAAGGCCGCACCAGAGTGAAGCATTCCCGATCAGGAAATAGCGCTCGGATGGAGTCTCGAATCTACGTAACATTCACATATCAAGTTAGAAATTCACAAACAAAAAAAAACTGTGTACCCATAATAAAATTATCATCATAACAATAAATAAAACAAAAAGTTAGAAACAGAACTCCACAATCACAGAAAGCAAGCTTAACAGGAGATGACTTTCTTGAGAAGGTATAGATTCTACAAGAATGCTTTGGTTAGTTGCGTTGCAATCTTTGATAGGTAAAGCTAAGTTGAGTATACCTCATTTTTGGCAGCAATGTCTCGTCCACTACTACCTTGAACTGGCCTCAAAGCAATCTCAAGGTAGTCTCGGGGTGTTATCCTCCTATTATCCTCTACTAGATCCAGATAAAAATCCTGACACGATAAAGTTGATTATTACCATAAACTGCATTCCTACCTAGCAATTAGTATATCTTTAGTTCAACAATTTTTTTTTTTTTGGAAGAAATGCAATAGAAATACTTAAAATGGCAACAAAAAGAATAGCACTAGTTGCAGTCAACACAAAAGAAGATAGTGTAAAAGCAGATTACCCTTAGAAGCCACACAAAGATTGGGGAGAACTGCCCAAGTTCAGAAGCTGAACTTCTTCCACTAGTTGTTCTGACACGGATATGTTTAGTCATTTGAGTGACCAGAGAGAGACGATCTAGCGCAGATTCATCTATGCCACCCATCTAATTGTAAAGGAATGAGGGGGCAAAGTAAACAAGAGATCAAGCATAACAAAAGATTATATTACTCCATATTGATGTCAGAGTAAATACTATCAGCAGCATAAATTTTTTTTTTTTTTCAAGAGTGCTTCAATTTCAAGCTTTATTTTCTGAGCATTCAGTATTGAATTCAGTGTAACAGATACCACATCATGAAACAGAGCCTATGCAGAATATTTATACAAAAATATTCACAAAATTTACTCACCTGGTTGTATATGAACATACTAGATAATAGGACAGCTAGGGAAAATATTTGGGTACTGTATGTTCCCTAAAGAAAAACAAAAACCGAAGTAAAGTCAGATAAAATATAATATAAACTACAGAAAAAAAATATGTAAACTATAGAGACCATACAATTATAGGTTAAAATGATAGAAAACAGTTGTAGGATAAAATGAAACATAACAATAAAACTGTAAAAGAACTTAAAAGTACTCCTAAGGAGGAATTGATAATCATGTCACAAGCACTACAAGACACAAGCAGGATAATAAGTATTGTAAGTTACGCAACCAACTAAAATAAAATTCATGAATATTGAATATAATGATTTGTAGGCTATTCAGCAAAGGAGTGAAAGCTAACCGTTTGATCATAAGCATCTATTCCTTCACTGTCTAACAGTAAAAGGTTATATTCTGTTCCATCAAGAGCAGTTCTCTTTAAGGGTGCACTCCACAACCAAAGCCCTTTGGTACATGGTCGATGCGTTGATGCTACCTGAAATCCACTACTTCTCCCGAGAAGCTATAGAAAGAGATGCAGACATGGAACTTGAGAGTCAACATTATCTTATAAGGAACAGCATACCACTAAGAAGGCAACATTTGCAAGATGACAACTTCAAACAATCACTTAGAGAAGCCTATAACTCAAATTGGAATAAAGGTTCAAGTAGGAAATTAAGGGTCTTTTTGTTTTTGCTACTATTAAAAAGTAGTTTCAGACAAAAAAGGTTTCAAGAAGAAGCACGTATGTTTGATTTTTTCTTTTGGGTGACAAAATGTGCTTTATGAGCCCTAAAATTGCTTCTAACAATTTATTTTTTCATGTTTGGATCTAAAGCTTTTTTTTTTTTTTCATCACTTTCTCAAGATCCAAAAAGCATAAACAAACAGACCCTAATGTATCTTCCCAAACAAGTGGCAAGTAACAATGGAGTGGCATATTCATAAGAGAACACCACTAAATGAGTTGGCTCCATAGAAAAGCATACTATGCATTCGTTCAACATAATGCCAAAAGGATAAACAACAAACCTTCATTTCAAAATTGATGAAGACAAGATGTACAAAGTTAATAAAAGTAACAAGCACTCTACAATTTGCAAAACGAAGGAAATGATCAGAACTAGAAGAAAATAAACTTCCCCAAAACAATGGTTTTAAGCTATCATACCCCAAGTAAGGCCAAGATCAAGACACAAGTAATCATGAAGAACACTTAACAATTAAGTGAAAATGTGTGTCCTGCATTTACAAAATGTGCAGCGCAATGAGCATATGTTGTCGCTGTATTCTGACTTGTATTGATAAGATGAAGCTCCAATTATTTTCATTGATCATATAATATAAGCAGGTGTAAAATATGTTTAAAAGGCTATACGTCTTTATTTTTTCGGTCATATAAAGGCTAGGCATCTTATTTTTTGGAAATATACAGGATAGGCCTCTCAGCTGTGATGCATCACAACTTATATGCTTCTATATCACAATTCAATCTCAGGCTTCTATGCCACAATTGTAACATCTTTGACATGTAATTCCAACAAAATCATTGCCTATGAGTTAGCATCAGAAACATAGGTGTGACGAACTGTGTGTGTTTGCAGGTAGGTGTGTTTGTGTGTTCATATCTTGGAATGAAATTACATTCATAACATATCCATTAATGAGACCTGGCATGATATAACAGTGATCAACTGTCACAGACATACATAATTCACACTTAGATTATATTAAACACTGTTACATGCATTGATGTATCTTGGGTTATCCACCTTTCAAGACTCACAAATCACAATGCTTTGGAATACATTGCTTACCATTCTCATGTTATTTTAACCTAAAGCCCCCCAACCCCTCACGGCCCTCACAATGATATGACTTCATTGCCCCATTTAAAAAGGTAGCCTTGACTTATATCTGTTCCTTTTGCTCAAAATGATGGCTCACAGCTGCATCAATATCCTTGGAATGCCCGGATAGTTTTGAAAAAAAGAATTTTGATGAACCATTTACTGCAAGGGACTCGCCTCACCTATTCACCAGTTCGGTGGCCACCACTCGACTTACCAACTAATATGTTCCAGCAAGCACAAGGCTTGTATCGCAGAGGTCACAAGGTGCACAAGTATAGATGCCTCCCAACACAACTTAGAGCAATGGCCTCCACATCTTCTTAATAAATATCCTCTCATCTCCACATATTACAGCTCATTAGGTTCTACTCGTCATATAAATACCCAAGCTTTAATTATCAAGCACAAAAAGATAACAAAGTTCCAAAACTCAGTCTTACACCTATGCTACAAACCCAGAAGGAAGGAAAAAAACAAGAAAAACACTTCAGAAAGCTACCAAACAACTTTAAAACCTATCATTATAATTTCCCATGAAATCATGAGCCCTAGACTTCATTAGCCTCTATAAACCAAATAAAACAAAGGAAAGGCTACTAATTTTTGCTACCTTAAAGAAGAAAAAAAGGACTTTACCTGATTAAGAATGAAGCTTTTGCCTTGCCGAGAACGGCCACAGACGGAAACCACACCAATAGGTCCCTTCACAAGTTGAAGAGTAGCTACAGCTTCAGGATCCATCCTAAATTTCCCCTTCTCGTCGCAGTAAACTAACCTGATGGGTCTAGCCGGCCCCGTAACAGGCGCTGAGGAGTCCGAAGGCGATGAAGAGAGCGTCTGTGGAGAGACATCGGAGGAATTATCTCTTCCTTGGAAGAATCTCCTCATCTATCGATTTTGATCTGCTGCTCCTTTTTATCTCTCCGTTGTTTTTAACCTCTCTTTCTTAATATTTGCCACAAAATTCCCTTTCTTTCTAGAGCTTTGGTTACTTTGTTAAGAGATGGGAGTAGAAAGAAAGGGTTTTAAATTGGGGAGGGAAAGTCAGTGCGAGTGTTTTGCTTTACAGAGGAGTCGAGGACCGATAGACGAACCGACGCGAGGAGGACGAGAGTATGATTTACTATTATGCCACTAAATGAATTACTGTTTATTCGAAGAAGGCAAATTCTCGAGAAATTCCAAATTTTACTTCGAGACATCCCGTTAAATAATTAAATATTTTAAATATAATAAAATGATAAATTTAATCCTTTACTTAAAATTAAAAAATACATCTCACTTTCCACCCCGGCATCCCATCCCACACCCCACATCCCACATCCCACATCCCACATCCCACTCTTTTAAAAATTTCATAAATCCCACCTCTTCTCCTTCACTCATTTCTACCCCTCTCTCCATATTTATCATCAACCATAACCCAAAATATTAAAAATAGAGGATAGATATATGTAATATACAAAAGAGTTGAAATTTTTTGAAAAAAATAGAGATAAAAAGCAATTAAAATTGGATTGTAAATTATTTTTTTTTGCAAATCGAGCAGTGGTTCGGTAGCCCCTACTGAACATATCATATAGGTTCGGTAACCCTTACCGAACCTATATGATATGTTCGGTAGGGGTTACCGAACAAAACAGTAAGGTTCGACACCTCCCTACCGAACCTCTGCACATTTGGGTGGGATGTATAAGAGTAATTTTTAGGGGTATTTTTGATATTTTAAGTATTAATAATTTTTTATAAAATTTTTGTATTTACTAAGATGTACCATAGCAAATTTTAAAATTTTTTCAAAATTTTCCTTCAAAAAAATATGAAAAATTCATTATTTTCTTTAGATTTTTGAGCAAACGGTACTCATGTTAATCAAGTTAGGGATGTCCATGGTTAGCAAAAAAAAAAAAAAGTTAACTAGATTTATTTAAACCATTTTGTCTTATAAAATTATTAAAATAGGATAGTTTGATTCAATTTAATTATTAATTTTTCATAATTTTTTATTTTTATATTTTTTATTCGAAATTATGTTATTAAAACTTGAAAATAATATTAAAAAACAAATTTGAAATTTAACCAAATTACTTTAAATATACCACAAATATAAATCATATAATATCTCACCTAAATTAATAATTAAGTTAATAAAATTTATAAAAGATAAAATCATCATAATGTACATGCAATTGTAAATTACAAACTATATGTTAAAGAGCTGAAACTGAAAAAAATAATTAAAATGTAATTTTTAATTTTTAATAATAATATAAAATATTTTTTATTTTTCAAATAAATTCTAATATATTTTATTTAAAAATATATTTTTTATGTATAATATATAACGATTCGATCCGATTTTGATGATTAAAATATTTATAAAACTAAACTGAATTGTTTGAGAAATAGTTTTGAAAAAATATAAATAAGACCGGATCATTTGATTCATATAATTGTACGATCTTATTTAATCCAACTTAATTTTATAATTTCATTCGATTTGATCCAACTTTTAAACATCCCTAATTCAAACTATAACTTAAAATAAAAATATGTGAGTCAATATTTTTAGTGTAATTTGAAGGAGAGTAAATCTTATTATTACACTACTCTATTTATTATATCTACATATATATTATATATAAATATTTAATTCAAGCTTTATAAATTTTTGAACAAATTACCTACACATTTTTTTACTACGTTTCTCCTTTAACCCCTTAACTAATATATAATATATTTTCTTTTTAAGTATTATGTATCTAGAAGTCACTTTATATATTTTATTTTCATAATAAATATTTAGGTCTTTTTTTTTAACAAAAATAAAATATTTTAATTATTTTGTTAATAATAAAATATTATTTAATTAAAAAAATAAATAATAATAATAATAAAAATAATTTATGGGTATAAAATTGTTATTTTGCTTTAATAATTTAAAACTTAACTTAAACAATACAATATTTTATTTTTTTGCCAATTCTTTTTGTAAATTTTATATTTTATAAAAAAATTCTATATTTTTATCACTTTTTGAATCTTATTTTTTTTTGTATGTATTGTGTTTGAATCAAAATTGTAGATTTTATAATACCAAAAATAAAAACTATACAGGTTAAAAAATTACAAAATTTGTAATATTCAAAAAAAAGAGGGGGGAACAAGACTCTTGGTGGAAAGAGTTACCAAATACACAAACTCTTTTATTTATTTATTTATTATTTAGTTTACAATAAATAATAGGTATTGGTTAAATAGAATATTAGGGTTTAATATTCTTTTACAAACGTTTTCTACTTAGCCTTCTCTCCACTCTCTCACGACTTCAAAAAAAAAAAAAAAAAAAACAACAACAACAACAACAACAACAATAAAAAGAAAAAGAAGAAGCATTGATCAAGGTGAAAATCCTTCTACTTACAAAATATTTTATTAAAGGTAATGTCTATTTTTCATTTGTATTAATATTATATTTAATTTGTTCTTTATTTCAATTAATTAAGAACAATAATTTGAGAATATTGTTTTGGGTGATATTAATCACAAAATTAACATTTGAAATTAATTTTGTAAATTTCAATAAAAAATTTATAAGACAATTATTTGTAAAATTTATGTTGAGACGAGAAAATAAATTATTTCTGAACTTTTATATTCGTCAAATAATTTTTATAACAAACTATAATTCTTTACGAGTCTAACAAATATTTAGTTGTCAAAATATTATTTTTATTGAATTTATTATGAATTTTTATTGTTTATATTTTGAATTTGTCAATTTCTGAATAACTCGTATTTTACGGTTATTTTATATGCATTCTGATTTTGATTTGAAGGTAAAATTTTTATCTTTGAAAGTAGATAGAAAAATAAAAATTTTGTATTAAAATCATTATAAAAATTTGTTTATTTAATTTTATATAATTTTTCGAAGTCAAAATGTTCTACTGGAAACAAAAAACTTAACAGATTAAAGCGAAAAGTTCGGAATTAATTTATAGTGTTATAGATGTTAAAAATATGTGAAATTTTTTTATAATATTTTATATGTGTCTTATTTATTATTTGATAAAATTTTATGATTTTTAGATTAGATATATATATTTTAATAATTTTTTATTTATATATATTCGCTGCTAAAAACGTTTACAGCAGATTTTATGAACTAGATTCAAAACCTGTTTTAGCCATGAAAATAGATTCCAAAATATTTAAAAATTTATATATATGTTCATATTTAAGTTATAAAGGTACTGTAAAAATTTCAATTTAAAATAATTTATCGATATTTTTCTAAAAATGTTTAGCTTTAGTAAAGTCATTAATTTTCTTATACAGATAGCTTTAAAAGTTAGCAAACAAAAATCGTTTTTATAATTATTAAGCATTCATTTTTACCCAAAAAATTTACTTGACATTTTACTATATCTCTATGAAAATTCTATATAATGTTGTTATTTTATGACACCATTTAAGCTTGAAATAAATTATTTAGTTTTCACAAATAGTGGAAACAACTAATAATTTTGTGATAAAAATACGAAATTTTTAGAAAAAAAATATTATGCCTAAAATGAGGGTTAGACTTAAGTATTAAAATAATACATTCTTATTATTATATTAGATTATTAAAAAAAAAAAAAGGAAGGTAATTTTAAATAATATGAGAGTCTAATATTTATTTAATTATAATGTATTTAGGTTAAATTTCAAGCGAACTCGTGGGTGATTTTAACTGTGCTAATTATTCGTATCAAGTAAGTAGATTAACCTTACTTGTAATATTAAGTATTGTTTGCTTTGTTTTGTTCTATTTGGTGTATGAATATTTTCATGGTTGTTTTTATATATATGTTTTATTTGATGGCTGTATAACTAAATAGTTTGTGTGATCTCTCTTTTGTATGTATATATGGTATGTGCCAAATAAATATTATTGTGCCAGGATTGTATGATTATATGATATATGATATTATGCTTATCTGAATGGATCAAGTGTGCTTATAATTACATGGTCATTAATGGCATGACATATGCATCATTGAATCATGATATTTCAAATACAAGTTTTAAAAGTATTTCTTTTATGCCAAGCTTTTGAGAAATTATAAGTTTTATGCAAGGTTTAAAGCCATAAATTTTATATGATATTTTTATTGATACTTAAACCATCATTGTTTTGGAGCAATATGATAAGTTAAGTGCACTATAATAAGTTAAGGGCCGTGTGCAAGAAGTGTCTTTCATGTAAGTTAAGGTACCTAGGGACTAAAGAGTTCTTACCTTTAGTTTGGACGTATGTATGCATGTGAGAATTATATATGAAATTTTAATTTTGCCAAGTTATAAGTTAAGTCTCACTTGCATATGCCTTTTACATGTGCCAGTCGCCGATAGTCGCCAGACTATGATAAGTTTTTAAGTGGATGGTTTAGATTATATAATTATGATAAGATTTTGCATGTTCTTTTTAAGACATGTGCATTGCAAGCTCTACTTCAAAAGCATAAGCATAAATATATCGTAATTACTTGTTTGTTCATAAGTGTGTACATATGTCGTGTATGCTTAATGTTTCAAGTAAACTAAGTTTACTTACTGAGTGGTTTCACTCATTCCAAACTTCACTTCACCTTTTTAGGAACATTATGATGAGAATTTAACAATGTTTATGGATTGTTATTGGTTCATTAGGATTTAAATTTTCTTTTTTTTATCTAATAAATTGTAAACTTTAATAAGTGTTGAACTATTTACAAGTTTTTATTTGTAAGATTTTTAGCTAAAAAATCTTTTTCTATTTAATGCTAAGACGATATTTCAATCTTGATTTTAATAAAGCCATAATCAATTATATCAAGATTTTCTTTTTTTTATTTAATAAATTGTTTAGATAATACCCTTATTTATATGTAAAATATCATAGCGTTACAAAATTGGTATCATTGAAACTACACAAATGAGCTCTCTCCATTTCACCATAGTTAGAGACCACACGAATGGCGCAACTGTTGTCCAACTTTGAGTAGTGGAGGTGCATCGTTTAATTTTTAGTACTAGTCTTCAAAGATGATGGACTAAAGAGAGCTCATTTGCATGGTTCAATTTCTTGTAAATTTTTATCAATATAGCCCCTATTTTTAATATAATAAAGTTTGTATTTTTGATTTATACACGATAGTTACAGAAAAGTGCTCAAGAAAAATGCAAACAAATTCCATAAAATTTAAATTTACAAAAAAAAAAAAAAAAAAAAATGGACCAAAAAATTTAAAATAAAATATTTTACTGTTTAAATTAAATATTTAAATTATTAAAATAAAATAACAATTTTGTCTTCATTAAATTATCTTTATTTTTTATTATTAAAATAATATTTTATTATTCAAAAAATGACTAAAATATCTCATTTTTATAAAGAAATTGACATAATTGTCTCTTGTAAAAATAAAGTGATTAAAGTGTGTGCACTTGATACAAATAAAATGACTTCTACAACTCTCATCTTTTTTTTATTAGAATTAATAAATATTCAATTAATATTTAAATACTTGCAATTATCTACTATTTAAACTACTATTAGTTGTATGCTCAATTTTTTAAATAATTATAATTATATCTAAATAAATTAAATTTAGTAAGAAATATTTTTATTTATAAACTAAATTCCATATTTTTTAAATATAGGAAAGTTTTAATTGAGGAGTTAAACTTAACGTTGTACTACATTATCTACATGAAAAATAATAGGCACAAAACTACTTCAAAACAAAAAGATAAAACAGTAGTATTTGATGGAGCTATTTGACACAATAAAATGAAAATATTTCATATCACACCATTTATTCATAATATATATATATATATATATATATATATATATATATATATATTATGTTAATCTATTTTGATACGAGTGATTGTACCATTTTCATCACCAACAATATTGCGATGATCGATGTCAAAGGTGTTGGGCTGTACACACTAGACGAAAAAAAATCAACCATATAATGCCAGAGGTTTCGAAATTTTTTTTTTTTTTTTTCTAAAACAATAATTTATAAATTACAATAATAAAACAATACATAATAGTGTCATGGCTATGACAACGTGACAATCTAAACTCTAAAGAATGAATGCATAGCCTCTTACACGTAAAAAACAAAACGAGAGAGAGAGAGAGAGAGAGAGTGAATAATAGCCTCTTGAACATTTAATATGGATCTACCAAAACATTTTGCTTACATAAAAGTCCAGCAGATTAACATACACATCATCAAATAGTAGATAATGACTAATGACTAAAAACAAAGGAGCATTGCAGTTGATTGAGGCCGGAAAATTGGATCATCCTATCAGCTATAAAGGGCATTTCCCAAAAAGGACAAGTAATTTCATATATTTTCTACTTGTTCACCGTACCCATAAGAATGATTATCTCTTCAACCCAAAACTCCCACAAATGTGGTTAATTTTGCCAGCAAAAACACACTACTAGTAGAACATCCCAAGACCTCAGTCCTTAGCCAACCAAAGACCAACTAAATAAACAAGACACCAGTGATTTACAAACAAAATATGACAAAGAGCAGATTTCCATTTCATTAAAAAGCTTGTACATAATATAATAACACATCTCAAAGTACTAGTCGATACATGTAAGACACAAGTCCCCAAATACATTTACAACCGACGAAGATAGATTACAAAACCTAGTTGTCTGATCGATGTTGGACAAACCTATATAGATATCCACTAAGGTCATATTTAGTATCATAATATAATTATCACAGAAAATACAAACCTTGATTCAAAAAAGTCATCTTCATCAAAATGCTCTCATCATAGTGAAACACTTGTAAGTTTGTAACGTTCCAAATGAATTACAGTTATTTATACCACTTAATATGCATAAATGGGACATTGGATGTATTATACAGAGACTTCAATGATTTTAGTGGATTTTTAAAATCTATATGCAAATAAAATGTATTCGACGAAAATTTTGTATGCCTTTGTATATAAAAAGATATTGATTTTAAAGAATTTTATAAGTATATGGATTTTGATGATTTGAAATTATTAGTAAAATTCCTATTGATTCTTTCCTCAACCTCAAAAATAATTTATAAGGATTTATATGAACTTTTTTTTTTTCCCTTCAAACATTCTTCATTATTGATGATATTATTATCAATATAAATTCATAAAATCTATCAATCAATATTGATTACAATTTACATAATTTCAAAAAATCTACCAATATTTAAAAGTTTGAAAAAGAAAAGCTAAAAATTTATAATTCTTCAAAAAATCTTCAAAATATAAACTCCAACAGTACATTACCTACATGTTTCGCGAAACGTACAAATTAGGAAAAAATGACAGGTACAAGAAACTCATCCGCTCGTCTGTGATGAATGTTTCTTAAAATAAAAATAAAAATTATAATAGGAATATAATTTAATAAAAACAATATTATTATCATTATTATTATATTTGAACAGTACAATTAAAATAATAATAAATATTAAAATAACATTAAAAAAATTATAAATAAACAAAATAAAAAAATTTAATTTAATTTTTAAATAAAAATAATAATAAATAAATATACAAATATGTAAAAAATAATAATAATAATAAAATAAAGTTCCTACTGATATAATATTTTACATTTCTTACGAACAGTTAAATCAAATAAAAAAATAACCTCAATTATTCTCGTTATCAACTAAACAAGACCATACTATTTTAGGACAAACCACAAAACTTCAAAAACCTACCACTTGAACACAATGGTACTGAGTTATTTGAACAAGAAAATTGTGGTTGTGCTGAAGATAGCTTCTTATACAATAGCCTCTCTACGGGAGAGGGAGAGGGACAGGAAAGTTGAAAGGAAAATTTTTGGCACTCGTCAATTCACCCATTAGCCCATAAAAAAGGCAGATTGAAATATCGAGATTGAACAATTTAAACATAGCAGGGAAGCTTGGAGTTGACAACCTGTAGCAACACTTACCAAATGCCATAAACTACTAAAAAAGGCAACATTGGGTTTACAAATCAATCTTCATAAAGAGCTTTCTTGAGAAACCTAAAATACCCTTACATACTTCTTATCAAAAGTTCAAGATACAAAATAAGCACACTTTTCAGCAACTTGCCACAATTTCCACTTTCCAGGATCACCAGTGCCGTCACCGCATCTTCAGTGTATTCTAAACAAATATTTCTTGTGAAATAATGTCAACAAGTCTAACATTATAATTATGGATTGTCTAACTGATCACGAAATTAAATCATGCTTTCATTCTCGTAGGAAAGACATGAGAAAATTCATTCAACCATCTGGCTAATGATCTATAGCTTATTTGCCATGCTAACGATCAAACTGCTCAAGAAAATTCAATGTTCCAGGATGGTTACTTACTGATGCAAGTCCTCTCTCCTGTCAACAGCACTGCATCAACTTCATATACTCGCTAACGACAATTTCCGCATAGAAACGCTTCAAACATGCATGTAAAAGAAATCATACCCAACAAGCTGACACACTAATTTAGTTGCCCACTAGCCATTCCTTATCATGAATAAGATACTACGATGCAATATCGAAAAACAAATCTCTAACAGCATAGAAGTCCCTTGCTTTGGTATAATTGCTTCCTATGACTCTGCTCATCAACGGAGGACTTGAATGAAACTGCCCTCCCACATTAGGAAATATAGAAGCTCCAGGATTTATTGAAGATGTAACTGGAATGGTACTATCCCCCTTCTTTTGAACATGTTTTTCTTCGGTCAATGAGAAACCAAAAAGTCGACAGCTACTTTTGCATGAGGAAACAACATTTTTCGTGCTCCTTAAGGTTGACTGAGTCGTCATTGGACTTGAAATGCCATGGTGGTTTTGGTCAGCGATATTAACGAAAGGTTCCTTGTCTCCTGGATCTCCAACGTTCAAGCTATCATGAAAAGATGAAGCCACCTTTCCGTTGTTTGATTCAGAGACATGAATAAGTTGTCCTTCAGCTCCGTGTTTCCCCTGGTTAAGACAAGTATTTGCTGAGTTGAAATTAGAAATTGGATTAATTGCTTGCTGGAACATGAACACAGATGAGGGAGACGAAGCTGCTACAGCTTGGGAAGATGAGTGGACATGTACATTATTTCTCTGCATCAGAGAAGACCATCCACCTCTTGAGCTTGGCCCGTGAACGCCATCAAATATTCCCTGTCTGCCATGATCATTAGCTTCATTAATAGCTTGGGCTCTTTGAGACGTTGAGCTTGAGTATATTTCTTGACCTTGCAAGACTTTATGGAATTGGAATGATTCACCAAAGCCAATGCGTTTTGACGAATTATTATCAGTACTCATGTGTGGATTCCTGATACTATTCCCTGTTGCAGGAAATCCAGAAAAACTCATCCTAGACTCAGATGGAAACTGATTTTGATAACGGATTCCATCAAAAGGAGTATCAAAACCCATAATTTCTTGACCTTGCAAGACCTTCTGGAACCTTAAGGATTCCCCAAAGTCTGATGTTCCAATTCCATCTGCCAGCAAAATGTAAAATTAAAAAATATGGCAAGTAACTGCTGTAAAATAGCTGTGTCAACACAGTAAATACCAGGAACCGGAAATTCTGATTTCGCCGAAGACATTCCGACCTTTGTCCTCTTAAAACCAGGCGTCAAAAAGTTAGTGGAACAAGAAACAGAACCAGTGGGCTCAATTTCCCAAGGAGAAACCCTGCCATGTCTGTTGGTATCTATGTCATCCCATCTTACCTACAAATTGGTTCAAAGAATTTAATGATTAGTGGCAATGGTGTAATCACGTGCCATTAATAGTTGGGTTTCTTATGCTACGAAACAGAAATACAAGGTATTGGAGCAATAGAAGCTGTAAAATCCTGAATAATGATTCATTTCATAACATTTTATGGCAAAGGTTGACAAAATCACTAAAATATGAACTTAAAGGTGAGACAAAGAAATGTCCAAATTTTATCCCAAACCAAACACTTCTCTTGAATCTCAATCAAGCCACTAATTATTGCTACGGACTAAAATTCAAGACACAAGAAATTGAACAGACTAGAAATGTGTTGTTCATATGGAGGCTGTGATGCTCAGAGTCAAGAGAAGCAACAAACATGAGACAAGCAGAATATATGATTTTCAAGCCAAAATAAGGATACATGATTGTTATGGCACATATTTGTACATTAGAACCAACAATGTAAACTCTAAAATATTGGGGAAGGGAGGAGGCAAGAAAGCAAAATGAACATATCAGTTAAACAAAATGCTTATGGTTAAAAAAAACCAGTTTTATAGCAAGTACATACAATTAGACATTTCCACTTTGAACCTGGCCATCTAGCAGGGTCCATGTCACCAATCCCAGTTAAAAGTCCTGTGTATCTGCAGGAAAAAGAAAAAAATAAATCAATTTTTTCCAACCCAATATTTGAATCCTGTATTCCTAATCCAAGTGAGTCACACCTCCGCTCTGCTGCTTCTTCTGTTTCAACACGCATTTTAAATCTCATTCCAACATGAAAAGAAAGATTAAGACTTTTCACAAATTTACGATATGGTATAACGAACTCTGATGAACTAGCCCTGCAAAATCAACATGACAAAATTATCAGCTCAAACAATTACTAGAGAATAAATAAAACTAACATCTAAAAATTGGACTCTACTTGGATGATATTTGCAACTGAAGGTGTTAACATAAGATAACACAAAGCAAATAATTTAAAAGGAACTGATACTAAGGGACCTAAGCTTTAAATCAAGGCTGAATGGTTATTAAATTAACATGTTATCCTTGAATCTCATAGTTTCAGTACAATGTTGTCATCCAAGAGCGTAACTACGGCACACCAAATAGTTTACCTTAAACACGGAAGGATATGGTGTAAAAAATAAACCAAGTACAAGATGAGTTCTAGCATCATAAGTTTGCATAAATCAGGAGTATGGAATTCTATTTTATCCCATTATAATTTAAAATAAAAAAAAAGACCTCATAATTTTCTTGCAGCTATGAATACTTTCAACCATACTTGCAGTAAAGAGTAGTATTATGGCTGCACACATAAAAAAAGGGAAATTATTCATAAATAAACCCAAAGTCTTTAGCTAAATGCCTGAATCATGGAAACTTTTAAGTGGAAATACTGTTCCAGTATGGCAGCAAGAAAGGTAAAATGCTACAGACAAATAAAACAAAGACGATGACTTACCCTGACACTACATACTCCAAATTTTATTAAGGCTACCCACACATGCACGTCAAAACAAATAATGAAGTGAAACATATGTAGCCAAATCGTACCTTGGATTGTAGGAGACCTTGAAAACACTTTTTGAAGATATGGCTTTAACCACATCAACAAGAGAGCCATAACTCAAATTGTGGCTGTGCAAAGTTGAAGAGGTATCACAACCTTTAAGTTGGCATGCTCTTCGAATTCCTAGTCTCAGTTCACCATCCTCACCCCTATTATATAGTCCGTTGATGAAGATCACGAAAAAATTATAAACAAGGAATATTAATAGAAAGGATGTCATACCTGAGAAAGAGAACAGCATCCCCAGAGACAAGCTTCTTCTTGTTTACGAATGCACTCCAACCAGTAGTGAGTAAATGCCTTCGTGGCTGCCCTGATCAATAAAAAAATAGAAAATGTGAATATGAACTAGAAGTTCCTGTCAACACAAGGCAGAAAAAGTTCGTATCTGATTGATTCCAACACATAATAAAGCAGGACCAAAAAAAAAGGCACACTAAAAAGCACAATACTGTAAGTTAATGGTTGTTGCATACCCCTGTAGATATGTCTGAATTTCCATTCCAAGCCGTGCAGATCCTTTGCTACTAGCTCTTGCGAAGGCCTTTGTTGATTGTAGTCCTACAGCAGCAAAGTTCTAAATGAATATGCTAGAAACATGATAACAATGAAGAATATTCAATGTAAAACCCATTAATCTAATCTACATTCCAAAGGGGGAAGCCGAGAACAGCATTACCAGGGGAGGGAAGCAGTCCTCAGCAGCACGACGAGGTACAGAAAATCCTCCATGAGTACTTGTATCAGATGCTGTAAGAGTCTTGCAGAACATGTGAGGTGTCATCGACTTCTCTGCTGCTACAATATCATCCTCTTGACCATCTTCAACAATGCCTCCTTCCTTCAATTTCTGTTCAAACTGCTAAAACACAAGCAAAATTAAACACATAACAGTTCTTACAGAAAACCACATTATACAAGCCCTAAGACAGTGTAGAGAACGAAAATACTAATCCAAAGCTGGATGCGGACTGCAAAAGTAACTGGGACAGAATTTTTCATGGAACCCCGCCATACTGACAGTTCAGTTCAAGGTTTGACAGTAAATTGGAAAACAAATGAACATATAGGGGCAACTGAAATGAAATGAACTGTTCGTTTTTGTTTTGGATAGATGGTTTCTTTGAGGACACAGCATCATAAAAATAGGCTTCACAGACATAGAGTACTGCAACAAGTGAAAGCAAAATAGCACTAATTTATTCCGTTAAATCCTAAACATCGGGAGCTAACTTTTGTAACACTCCAATTTTCCAAGCATTTTTCCCGGTAAAATTACAACTGAAATGTAATCAAATATTCTCACCTCACTTTCAGGAAGAAGCGAAACTTGCGCATAAACCTCGTCAGTACCCTCCTCCGCCTGACCCCCCAAAAAGAAAAATACTCTTGTAAATTTCACAAGAAACCGAAACAAATATCGAGAAAGGAAAGAAAAATCAAAACTTGAAACTCAGTTTCTCTCCCAATTTATCGGGAAACCAAACACAAACCCGACAGAAGTAAACTCGTAAGTCATACCAACGTAGGCATATCAAACTTTAACAAAACAAAAAAATATTAACTCAGACCCAGGGAAGAACAAAATCATAGTTAACAAAGAAAAAAATTCAAAACAAAGGACTTACATGGAGCTTGACATCCACAACACGACAGAAAAGGTAAGGTGGAAGCTCATAAGCTACCGCCGGAAAATCAGAAAGTTGTTGAAAGTGACCCTGAGGCAAATAAACCACCACACTGCCTTTCTTCGGCAACGAAATCAACGGTCCAGCACAGGCGTGCCATAGCTCCAAGCACACTGTAGGAGAAGCTAAAGCAGAAGCACTTAAGGCAGTAACAAAGGAAGAAGCAGAGGAACCAGACGAAGGCGTGTCTTCATCCTCTGTAGTGTTGAGATCGATCAAACCCATCACAAAAGGGAAGCCCTAGAACAGTAGAAACGCAAGCAATTGGGAAAAAGGCAGGTTATTATGAAGAAAATAGAAGTAGCCGTGAATAAAGAAGCGCTTATTGCGGAGAAGAAGAAGAAAAACAAACTAAGTGAAGTGATAAGAGAAAGTGAGAGAGAGAAAGAGGTCATGCCTGGTAGTAGTAGTAATAAAGGTTAAGTACAGCTTTGGCATTTGCTAAAAGAAGCTAAACCCAGCACTCACAAAAAAGGGCACAACTCTCCATCACTCTTTGTTGTTTTTGGCTATAATATTTTAGCTTTCCTGGTAACTTTTCTTCTTTTTGGGGGAAGAGAGTAGAGTAAAGAGTAAAAGGGCTTTTCCACATCAAATCAAGCTTTACAAGTGGATTTTAATTTGATGAAAAATAAATAGTGTTAAATTTTCTTACTTTCTTTTTTGTTTTAAAGTAATTCATATGGTCTTTGGTTCTGGTTAGTGTTACTTGGGACTAATAAATGATATATTACTTTATCAACATAGCTGAGGCTGAAAGTATAGCAGAGCAGAATAGTGCAGTGTCTGCAATTGCTGGGTGTGATGTGTGGCAGAAACACAGAGGCAAAGAGAGAAGAGAGAGAAGAGTTTTACATATGTATCAATTAACTATTGATATAAAACGAATGATGTGTGATAAATAAATAATTATAATTTTTTTATTAATAAAATTATGTTAAATTAATTAATATATGTATTAAATTATTATAAAAATTAATAGTAGAAAGTAAACATCAAAACTGAAGAAACAGTGTTGTGAGGTTTGGCAGTAAAATATTGGAATATTATTTTTAAGGAGGGAGGGTTTTGGTTTGTGTTTGTTCCTGTACGGCCCCCTTAATTTTCGGGCGGATGTCTATTCTGTCCCCTTATTGTACACCAAATATCACTCCTATCCTCCTCGAAGTATTTTCAAATGGAAATAACAAAGGAAAAATTACGTTAGACGTCATTTTGTTTATGATGAGACACATAAATAAAGAATAGATAAATCATTTCATGTTTTTAAATTAAGACACTTCATAACTCCTCTAATCGTACACCACCCAACTCAGCGCCAGCGTTATCGGCCACTTGCCACTCTAATCGCTCGGGCTCTTTTTGTACCTCTAGAAGGAGAATTCACCACATAATTTTGAAATTATGTTAGTAAAATACAGTAAATTTAAATATAGCGTACTGTATGTGTTCATTAAATAGATTATGTTATCAAAATATTTTAATAATAAAATACTTGAATAAATAATCACCTTAAAAAACATTTTTAATGCTGTTTCACAGTATTTTGAAAAATGTTTTCAATAAAATTTTTATTTTTATTTTTTTAAAAATCAATATATTATTTACACACAAGGTTAGAGTCAAAAAAAAAAAATATGAAAGGGTTGAATTTTTTTTATACAAAATAAAAAATTAGTATGAATTACAGTAGATTATATTTAATTCAATACTAAATATTTTATGTCATATTATAATAAAGATATAGAGCAAGCACAAAAAAATATAGAATTAATATATTATAATTAACTTATAAAAAAAATAAATAAAAATATAATAAGTTAATAAATATTAGTATCATTCATAAATAAAATAAATTTATTCACTAAAAAATTTAGGCAAATACATATATGATTTAGAATGTAAAAAATAAATATGATTTAAAATTTTAAGCTTAAAGCTATATTTAAAAATATGTGTTTATAAACAATATAAAAATGATTAATAATAATAAAAATAATAAATTTTTTATATAAAAAATTTAAATAAATTTTAAAAGATTGTTAAAATAAAATGTCAAATAATATAATATTATATAAAATTAAAATTTGAGTTAAAATAAAATATGATAAGCATAAATTTAAAATTTTTAATATAAAGCTTATCATATAATTATTTTTATAATTTTATTTTTATAATATATTGAGTTTAAAGTTAAATGTTTAATTTTTTTTTTGGATTATCATATTTAAGAAGAATTTTTAAATAATATATTATTACAATTTTATTTCTGTTATTAATAATTACCAAATACATAAAAAAAGGTATATATTGAACCACTTTATTTATAATTTATATCATTTTTATTCACGTATTTGTTAAATATTCTTAATATATACTAAAATATTTACATAAAAATTAGACACAATATATTACTACAAATAAAATATTTATTTAATGTTCAAAATATACATATAATTAATTTTTTATAAAAAAAAATTGCCCAAAATTGTAGCTCCGCCGAATCCCAAAACGTTTCACCCCTATTTACACACTCATAATTATGATTTAAATCTCAAAATTTTTTATTGTATATAAATAGAAGGCATATTATTGAATTACAAGTTAATTAACAACTGTACATATATCTAGAAGAAATCATTTTTTTTATTTTAAAATAATTATTAAATTATATTTTAAACTCATTTATAATAAATTTTGTGCCAAATATTTAGATGTTTATGTTGAAATTATTTTTAAATAAATAATTTTTATTTCAAATTATTTCAAAAGCTGACATTAAAATCTAATCAAATCCAAAGATTTGAATGTTCAATAATCTATTATGGTATTTCATTTAAAATACAATATTTATAATAATTTTTAAACTTCTCTTTTATTTTATAAAAAAGCATTTAAGCTTTTAATTATAAAAATAATATCTATTATATTAAATTTATATATTTTTACTATGAAGTAAATATTCATTCCAAACATTCTGCATTAAATATTGTTCATTTTGTCATAAGTTGAACTCCAACCACTTATAATTAAATTTATTTAATATTGAAATCTAACAAAATAAATCCCATAAAATGTTAGTATTATGTTATTTTTATCATTATAAATTAAAAAAATATTATTTTAATAATTTTATTATATTTTGATATATTTCAAAGTAAAGTTTAAACTAGATAACTTCCATATATATATATATATATATATAAAGAAAAAACTATAACTGCACTAAAAAAAAACTTACATTAACAAGACAATTAATAATATGTTAATTTATTTAAATAACAAATACACATTTATATACTCATGCACATTTATATATAATAATTAGTTTCGAACTCACATCCTTTAATACTTATAAGGAGCATAAAGCATTCACGTTTTTATAATACCTACAATAAAATACATATTATTAATTTAAAAAATAAAATATAATTTAAATAATAATGATAAAGTTGAATGAGAAATTTTCGTTACTAGGTATAAATGGGTACATTTAATCAAAATTACAATAAGTTTCATGCACATTCTTATTTTTTTGAATAAAAAATCATAAAATAAAACATAAAAATGTGTTATTTATTAATCATATTATGACATTACCTGTATTGCTGATAATTAGAAATATCAATTTACGATGCATCAGTTAGATTAATTAAAAAAAAATCATTTTGAAATCACAGAATTTTCCATGAAGGATGGAATGGAGTTGAGGATCATTTTTAGCTCCCGCCTATTTTTAAATTCACATTTTATTATAATTTATTTTAAAAAATATATATATTTTTTCCCGTAAAATTTATAGATAAATTAAATAAATTTGAAAATATAGTATTATAACCAATGATATTGATCATTATAATCATAGTTAAAACAATAAAATAAAAAATTCAATTATAGTTATAATTAGTATTCTAAATTTTATTTATATAATATTTAATTACATGATAAACGCATATACTTGACATTTTATATTGACTTAGGCTTTTTAGATTCAATTTGTCATAGTTAATCTATTAGTATAAAATCTTGAATGCTTGCAAAATATTGCCACCTCTAATATGCTCCCCTTATAATATTTAAAAAATAGTTTTTATTTTTGATTTATATTTAAAATTCATTATATTTTTTATTACATAAATAACACATTTATTTACTAAATTTATTTTTTCTACAATAACAAATATATATTTATTTTTTTATTGAGTTAAAAACATATATTTATTTAAGTGGTAAGAAAAATAAACATTTTTTTTTTTTGATAAGGTTAAAAAAATTTATTTATAAAAAAAATTATATTATACAATTAAACTTTACATTTTTAATCATAAAATTTATTTATACATATATTTAAAATTAATACTCATGGTCTAAAAATTTATTTATTTATTTATTATTTTTTTTAATAGAGAAAAAAGCTTTTCGGGGAAGACGGTATAATGCCAATTATGTTCTATTTATTCGAATCAACACCTTATTTTGAGAGTAACAACAATAGCTAGCACCTCAGACTATCGTCAGAAGAATCTTTATGCACAATTACGATTATTCTACATCTCAAACTCATAATTTAGTGTATGTAATTTAGTGATATTATTTATTGATCTATCAACTATAGACGATCAAAAATTTATTTGAAAGGCACATGATATGGTTGAATGATGTCTGGCTAAGAAAGTTTTAGATGCATCCTGCTCACAATTTTATCTTTATGTTTTTTTAGAGAACCCTTTCATTCATTAATTAACACATGTTTCAAAACTTTCAAATCAGATTAAAAAAAACACATGGCATTAACTGTTAAAAATAATTTACAAATTAATGACTCTTAACTTACCTCTCGTCGTCTTCTTTTCCAACATCGTAGAAGGCCAGAAGCACAATGATTCTTTCCGAGCTATAGTCAATTAGATGAGTTTAAAGCAAAGTTGTTTGTTTCTCTCTTTTTCTTAGACTTTCCTAGTTACCAAACGCTTCATTTAGAATAGTTTTTATACCTATCCTTCAAATTAACCTTAATTTATCTCTAAGAATCATATATTTGACCATGTGATAAAAACAAATGAAATCAGATTATGCAGTTTTTGATTATTTTAAATTTTAAAATCTACACGGTACGAGCCAAAATTAGTATTCTTAGTACAAATTTTTTTGTTAATCTCTTTGCCGAGAGATTAAAAATAATTGAAATCAGATTTTTCCAAGAATATTCTAGAGAGAAAACACAAATTAGAGAGACGAAAAGGGTTGGAAAAAAAAAATAGTTTAAGAGCAAGAAATCTTGAAGTCTAAGGGCTTGTTTGGCCAATTAACTTAAAAATTGTTCTTAAGATTTGTTTTCAAACCATTACTAAAAAATAATTTTAAAAAATATTGAGTTTATTTGGCCATTGCTTTTTAAAACTATTTTGAGAACAAAAAACACTCATGTGTTTGGCCAAATTATTCCAAAACAAAATTCATATTGCATTTTTAATTCAAATTTAATATATAATGATAATATAAAAATTTATTAATAACTAAACTAAATTAAAAATAGTAAGTATAATTATTTAAACCTAATAAGTTATATACATATATTACTTCAATAAGTTTTATAGACATGCATTATTCACAATGTAGTTGAATTAAGTTTGCTTCATATACAAGTGTGTAGTTGACTTCGAAATTCTAAAGTTGATTTTCCATTAGATGCAATTTTTTATAGCATATTATTGGATATATGATATGGTAATATTGATCTTCTCAAGTGAATATGAACTTGCACAATACACTATTAATAATTAGCATTTTAATCATAGATAATCAAAATAGTGATTATTTGCAACAACAAGAAAAAATGTAAAATATTATAGCAAATCTAAAATCATGATTAACTAAAATTATGTTTTTATATACATATAATTAATTACATGTTAAAATATATTTTAGTATTAACTTATATAATTTTTTTTTTGAATAACTAAACTTAAATTACAAAATTAGATACCTTGCATTTGAATTTGTCTGTTTTTGTTTTCGTGTTTTTTTTTTTTATGCTAATTTTTTGGCTTTTAAATTAATAATTGATATTAAAATATGTATTAATTTAAGAAAAGTGTTAACGTTAATAAAAAATAATTTCGAAGTTGTAAAAGGTTTAGGAAAAAACTTGCAATACAAGCACGTGTATGCAATATACATCAATTCCATTACATTAAAAAAAATAAATGGAAAAAAATATGACCGCTTGCCCACCTTTTTGCTAAATTTTGCCATAAATATTGTTTTTCGTATTTTAAGTTGTTTTCAAAAATAATAAAAACAAGTATTATTTGTTATCAATATTTTGTTTTTAAAAATATATTGTTTTAAAAATAGTAATTTAAAAATATGTCCAAACAATTTAATTAATTTTTAAGAACAATTTTTTGCTTTTAAAAATAAAAAATTATTTTTAAATTACTCTGGCCCTAACTGTCTGTGAAAAATAATTTTACTAGATTTTTTATTTTTAATATTTAAAGTGTTAAAAAACACCTTTAATCTGACTTGAAAATTTTAAACATGTGTTATTTAATGAATACAATGGTTCGTCTCATCACTACAATTTAAATAATATATAATAACTTTTAATATAGAGTTAAAAAATATAGAACGATTATTACGAAAAAAAATATGCTGAATTTTATAAGACAGTTATTTGTCGTTTTAAAAAAAATTCTTTTAAAATAGTTAGTAGCCGTCTTATATGAGTAGTCGTCCTAAAAGAATCTGTAAAAAAATTTACACACATTCTTTTAAGATGGCTAGTAGTCTTCCTAAATAGTAACATATAAAATGACTAATAACTGTCCTAAAAGAATTTGTATGTAAATTCTTTTTTTCTTTTTTGTCTCTCTCACGAAACTAATACCATGAAGTTAATCCCTAATGATCCCTCATGAAATTTGAACCTCCCCGTTGTCATTGTCCCCCACCTAATGCCACCAAAGCTACCCAACACCTACCAGTGCTACCGAACTTCACCAATGCCTGCGTTTACCCACCATAACCTATACACCTCGTGCCACGTGAACCCGCTCCTCTCTACGGTTGCTTAATGGCCAATAAAATGAAAGCATATATTATATATTTATTTATGAAATAAGAGGGAACAATATCTTTATTAATTTTGTAATATATATATTTATCAAGAAACTGATGCTGAAGAGGAACTTTGAGAGGCATTTACATCTGCAAATGAGGTAAACTTTCCTAATGTTTACTATTTGTAGAAAAAAAAACTATATTTAGAGTTATTTGGGTGTCACTTGTTGGGAAAAATCTTCAATTTTTCTCTTACTTGTTTTATTCTGAAATAACAATTTTTTTTCCTTTTTTCTTTCTTTCTTTGTTTTTTTGTTTTATTTAAAAAAATCAAAATTATATATATAATTACTAACATAGATGCAAATATATGCATTTATATTTGGTACATGCATGATCTAAATTATAGATGAGTCATGATTGTCAAATAATAAAATCATTTAAAACATTTTAAAATAGCTTTGGCTTTGCTATTCTTTTATTAATTTTTATTGTTTTCTTATTTAGCCCACATGCATATATTTAAATTTGCTTCTATATTACATAATATTTTTTATATGGTACAGTTTATATTATCTCTATTAACATTAAATTTTATGAATGTGGGTATTATATTATGAAATAATTATTGTAATTAAAAAGGTATTATAAATATGACATTGTCAAAGTAAAAATTCAAATATTAATCTTAATTGGATTCTCGTTAAGGTTAGTGTTTTAGTTATTTTATAAATGTTTTCAATTATTTTTTATGTTTATATTAGTTTCATAATTATTAACTATTTTTATTTAATTATACATAGTGTCAAAAACAACCTGAATCCTATAAATATGGATACTATATCATGAAATTCATATATACATGTGTTATCAAATTTATTAAAAATGCACACACAAATGATGTATCAATAAGTTTAAATTATATAAATATGTAAATATAAGTTAATATATAATATTATTAATTATTTAGCTCTAAAATATTTTACATATATTGTATTGTAGTTTACAAGTAAGAATCTATACATATCAATAGAGTTGCTGACATTAAGATATGAATGGTATATGTACGTGTATAATTCTCTTTCAAACAATTAGTGAATAAGATTGCATGTGGATCAACCTATTTTTTGTTTATATTAACATTTTGTAGTTAATTTACATATATGTAGCAAGTTTTAGTATGTATTTATGTTTCATATATGTTCATGTAATATATAAGTCTTATATGTGTGTAAGTGTATATTTTTGAATGAAGATATTTTATTATGATGCTTTATTATAGATGTTTTTAGAATGAAATTTATTTTGAATTGAATTTCTAGAATTAAATTAATATTTGTATAGATTATATATAGATTTTAGTATTGGTAAATACCAAAAAAAAAAAAAAAATTCCAATTTTTATAGGACGGTTAAGAAAAATTATCTTAAAAAAAAAAAAAAAATGACTGTACCGTCTTATAAATTTTTTTTATAAGACGTGTTCTATAAAATTATATTTGTAGCAGTATCTAAAACTTTCTCACCACTTGCCAAGTTTTAATGATATTTGTGTTTTTCAATGTGAATAAAAACAGTTTTTCAACACGTGCTTAAAATAATGAAGCTACTTAAAATTAAGCGTGTTTTTGTAAATAAATCTCACTTAAGCGCATGTATTTAAAGGAGTATTTATGATCTTACATCGTCGCCAAAAACTCTCCCCCGTCCCCGTAATTAGTGTCGTGGATACAGTTCAAACCAATCTGTTAGAATAATGATGAGGGACTAGACATAATAATCTAATAATACATTTTAGAGTACGGACGCTTTTAAGTATTGTAAGATTGGTGATGTTATAAACTATGAAAGATAATGAAATTAATTATTGATTTATTAGAAAATTTATGTAAATTTTATTTTGTTAATAAAATTTTATCATTTTATTTATGATGATATAAATTTACGATAAATAATTTTTTTTTTTTTTTTGCAAAAAGAAAAAAAAAATAGCACACGTTAATCTTTTAACCAATGATTTTTTTTTTTAAAGCACTAATATATGTCATAAAAATATTACAAACAAAACTAGTTTATTTCCAATTTTATTTTAATTTTTATATATTTTTGTGTGATTAATTTTATTATTTAATTAAATTTTTTATGTTATTTTAATTATATCAAAATTTATAATATTTAGATTTTTTCTTATCAAAACTGTATCAACGAGAGAGGATTATTATGAATCAATTACATGATATAAGAATAATGCTAATGTTATATAAATTTATGTTTATATTTACACTCATGTATAATACGTGGCAAAATTTTATTAAAAAATAGATATTTTTTTTTATTTTTAAAGTTATTTAATTATGTGTCATATTATAATTAGTATAAGTACAAATTTATATGTTTTTAGTATTTTTTCATGACATAATTATTTTAATAATTAAAGTTTTATTTTTAACTCCTAATAAAAAAGATTATATTTATTTTTTATAACATAAATAAATATTTTTTTTTAATATTTGTAAAAAATTACCATATATTTTTTAAAAAATTAAAAGTAAAATTTTAAATAATTTATATTCATTTAAATAACAGAGGAATAATACTTATGCGCAAACTTGCAAATGTTCTTTTATTTCTTCTTCTTATTTTTTTAAGGCACAAAGATTTTTTTTTTTTGATATAACCAGTATAATTATTTAAAAAAAGTAATAAGTAATTATTTATATAAAAAATTGAGATAACAGATTAAACCTAGTAATAAGCTCGACTAAATTTCAATTATGAATAATAATACACTTTGCGAACGAGAAGATTAAAATTTTCAAAGCTATTATCTGTCAAATAATATTAGTTCACCAATTGCTGATTCACTTTCACACTTCAATAGATTAAAAATAAAATTAATTAAACAATTCAAATCATTTATGCCGACTATTAGTTCACCAATTGCTGATGTAATAGTGTAAATTCTTTGTAAGCATAAAGCATTAATAGATTATGAGTTTGAACACACACACACACACACTCTCTCTCTCTCTCTCTCTCTCTCTCTCTCTCTCTCTCTCTCTCTCTTATATATATATATATATATATATATATATATATATATATATATAATAAATTTAATGATTATTATTGTATTTACTTTTTTTCACTGATTCAATCATTTATTATTATATATATATCTTCTTTTTATACAAATAAAATCTTAAATTTTAGATCTTTATATTTAAACAAATTTAATGATAAAAATTTTGTCCATTTTTTTTACTAATTCAATCATTTATTTATTGTTATTGAACAATTTTTTATGACATTATAATTCTTTTTTTTTTTTTCCTTTCTCATCTATAATTATGGTAATTAATCTTAAATATTTTTTCATTATTATGTGAATTTTATTAAATATTTATATTCAAATCTTTTGTTTATTTTTTTCATCAATTTCTTTGGTCAAATTTTTTTTTAGCTGATTGAGTACTACATTTTTTAAGTAAAATATTAACATTATATTGAGCCTAATTTAAGGAAATGAAAATTTTAATTACAAAACTGCTTCTTAAAGTATAAATTAATTTCAAGATAAATAATTAATTTTTGTAAAGAAAAGTAATGAAAGAAAGACTTAAAAATTTCCAACAATTACATACGGTATGAGGGAAAAAAAATCTTATTACTTGTTCCAAAAATATCTTAAAAAAAACAATAGATGACAAATTTATGACAAGTATATTTCTATTGTGGTTACATTTGAAAAAAAATTTCTTAAAATTTTTTCTTTATTAATTCAAATATGATATTTCTCATAATTTCTTCAAAGTCCACTAGTTTTTATTATTTTATTCGTAATTGAAATTAAGTAAATTAAATTATAGTTAACATACTGACAATGGTCTTAAAAATATGATATAAGCAAAACATAAATAAAAAATAGGAAAAAAATTCAATTTTTATGCTCAATGAAAAAGTTTATGGTTAAATATTATTAAATTCTTAACACGAAATTAATTAAAATCATTGAATTTATATATGAAACAATGTAATATTGTTTAATTTATTCTTTATTTTAGTTTTATATTTAATATGAGTTTGATTAAATAAGAGAAAAAAAAAAAGTACAATAATAACGTAATAGATAATATGTTATTAAATTTTCAAAAAAAGAATTATTATAGTAGTTTTAAAATGAAGTACTCAATTGGGAAAAAAAATTGACCAAAAAAGTTAGTGAAAAAAATAAAAAAGAGATTTTGATAGAAATATTTAATAAAATTTACATAGTAATTAAAAAATATTTAAAATTAATTTACATAATTATAGATGGGAGAGAAAAGAGAATGAATTATAATGTCATAAAAAGTTATGCAATAGTAATAAATGATTAAATTAGTGGAAAGAATAGACATAATTTTAATCATTGAATTTATTTAAATTTAAAGATCCAAAATTTGTGATATTATTTGTGTAAAAAAGAAGGATTATAGAGTCAGTCATATATATATATTGTATAATGTTTAAAAGAATATATCAATGGTTATCTAAATTAATAATATATTATTATTATTATAAAAACAAAAAACAAAAGAAATTATTCATTATTATATTAATAAAATAAATAATTTTTCGTAGCTGAGTGTAGATTCATATTTGACGTACATGATTGACCACACACGCTTAAGATAAGTTTACCTTTTTGACCACCAAGTCCATCTCTTTTTCCTTTTGGTCCATTGAGGCCAATTCATACGAAAAATTAAACCAGTGCTAAAAAAAAAATTATATGTTATGTGTTCAAAAATAATATTCATAATCTAAAATATTTTATATTATCAGAATCTAACAAGATTCGCAAATGGTTTTCCATTTTTATTATTAAAACTCTGATAATAATTTTTAATTTTAAATACAATAAAATTTATATAAATTTGAGTTTAGAATTAGAGTTGATATAATTCAAGACTTTTTGTCGTGAGGTTTAAAAGTTTATTCGGTAAAGTTAAATTACAGAAACATGTGTTTGTTTGAGAATATGTCCATAACCATTGCTACTAACCCCCATGAGATTATAAAATACTTAATTGAATGTAACCTAATTAACTTACTGTACTTATAAAACGAATAAGATAAAGCTAATACATATTAGAAAAGGGCAACTATGAAAAGAATATTGCTTTTATTATTATAATTATTTTGGTCGTGAGACAGCTTCCTTACAAGTTACAACCCAAAGCTAAAATCTAACCTTTTTAAGCATAGCATTTATTTTTTTTATTTTATTAAATATGCTATTGGAAAACCAATAATGTAGAGAATCTAAGCTCTAAATTAAAGTAGAGTTTGAAACATTCTCCTCTTTTCAAACAATTACTTTGTTTGTCTTTGACATCGTCACATCATCTTAATTGCTGGTAATGAGTTGTATCCCCTAAAAACAAAACATAACGTAGCATAACATCTATATTACCTAAACTCGTTTGGGGATACACAATGTTGTAAATATTTAAATACGTATGTGTTAGACACACTTTTCTATTATTAATTTTTTTTTTTAATTTCTACAAAATTTGATTGTGGATTACTCGCGTTTATGTTTATGTTGTATAAATTGGATATTGATACTTTTTTTTTTTTTTGGTTGAACTTGGATATTGATAATTCACAATTTGTTTTTAAAAAAATTCATATAAATTAGCATAACGTAATGTAGCTGCTAATGCCTAACTTATTGGAGAACATGTAAACTTTCCCCTTTTCTTGTTTGTGTGTGAACGATTAAATATATTATTACACTGTCAACTGAAAAGACACAAGGTATCAAATTGTTTCCTTTCCTATATACATTATATTGTCATAAGCTCCTTTAATTTTTTAGAGAAAGCAATAATTTGGATTTATAATTCACAAAACAAAAATTACTTCATGCAAATAAAAACAATGTATGATTGAAATATCCACCATGTTTTTTTTTTTTTTTTTTTTAAATTTGTTGTTCTTTTTTATTATCTTCTTGAAGTATTAATTGTGGCATAGCAAAATAATATTAAATAATATATTTTTGGTGTTGGCTTTTAAGTCACAACTCTAAATCACTTTTTTCAATACCCTATTTGCATTCCCCATTAATTTAATGATGTATTAAGATTAAATAAATAAGCAACTATAATATAATAAAATATTTTATTTTCTGCATATGTACACAGATAACCTAATAACACATTTATATTTTGAACACTAATTTTATTTGTATATAAATAATGATAGAGCAAAGATAATTAGAGAACAATCATTTTTCTTTCCCAACTAATTTTACATTTTCATATGTTTATTTTAATTTTAATTTCAACAATTATAAATTTTGATGGGTTTAATTGAGTTTTTTATTTGCTTAGATTTCTTAGTTAATAAATTTATTTTATTCATAAATGATACTAATATTTTTTAATTTGTTATATTTTTATTATAAGTTAATTATAATGTATTAACTATATATTTTTTTAGTGCTAACTTTATGTTTTTATTATATTATGACATAAAAAATTTAGTTTTGAATTAAGTATAATTTACTGTAATTTATACTAATTTTTTATTTTGTATAATTTATTTTAGCCCCTCATAAAAAGAATTTCTAGCTCCGCCTCTCCATCTATGTTTAAAGTGGTTGTTTCTTATTTTTGGGTGCCTGATCTTCCTGCTTTCTCCTTGGTTATGGCCAACTGTTTTGGTGGTAGCTCTTTCATTGAATTTTATTCTTCTTGTGAAGGTAACGGCGACACACTGTCCTCACAATGGTTTTTGATTTTCAGTAGAGAGTATGGATTTTTGGATGTACTGGTTTGTTAGGTGTTGTTATCTTACTGCTTGTTTTTAGTTTTTCTTGCAATTTTTAGTGTATTTTGAAATTTGTAAGTGATATACGTTGTACTTTCGTTTGTACAGTGAATTATTATAATCGAGTTACAATTTTTGCTGCTTTGAAGTTATCACTTTTATAAATTGTTAAATTAAGCATCAATGTAAGTTATAGAAGTTAAAATATAGCAATTATAATTATGATATATATTTAATGGAAGTTTTCTTGTATTTTCTGTATAATTTTTTCTTCTTCCATATATAGGTGGCATATGTATGTTCAAATACGGATTCTTTAGGTTCCCGCGCCATAACTCATTCACTATAATAAGATAATAACTTAGATTTTTTTATCCATCAAAATTATACATTCCCTATAATAAATTTTTAAAAATTATCTCTTATATATATATATAATTATTCATAAATAATTACAACCCATTTTTATACCAAGAATCACAATTTTTCATTATAAACAATGGAATTCAACTTCCAAAAGTTTAACTCTTAAATAGATATTTTAATAAAAAGATACATAATAAATCATTGCAACTTTTTAATTAAATGTTATAGTATTATTTTTGAAAAATTTTCAGCAATTTTCAATCATTTTTAAAAAAATGGAATGCAATTTTAAAAAACTTTTATCTTGAACATGCTTCAAAATATTATGCTTAAATAAATGTATCTTATGGAGTTGAACCATTAGTGAAAACACATCAAAAGTTTAAAAAAAAAAAAAATAGCATTGTAAATAAGCCTTTGAATTAATGTCCTTATTCAATCAACCATACATATCTCTCACATAAGCATTTTCATCTCTAGTGTTATTTTCTTCATTGCCATGTGAATTGATCTTGAGTTTTCTATCCTATATATCCTATATTTTCATAAGTGCTCTAACAACTAGTCAAGTTACATAAGATACGACATCATTTTTGAAAGTCATGTAAGTAAATGTATTTAAGGAACTCACGTAACTAAAATATCACTCATATAAATTTGTTATAAGTTCATTAAAAACTAAGTAAACTATCCTCATGGTTTCATTATATGTACTAATTGTAGATTCACCTTTGGAATATCTCTTCACTTATTATTGTTTTTGTAATCACGAATATATGATATATTTTGACTATTTAAACCAAAGATTTTGATATTTTAAGTATTTGATTGAGTTTCTATTATTGATAATTTATTTGAGATTATCTTTCATCTTATCCCTTTTGCAAGTTCTTTTCATTATGAGCTTGTCAAGTTCTTTTATTACTTTGACTGAATATTACTTTCATAAGCAAGTGTATCTTAAGTTTATATACCAATTCGTCGCATTATATTTAATTATATACATAAAATAAAACATCTTCTTATTAATGTATACATATAGTCATAAAAGAGATAATAACTTGGATCTTAAAAAAAATACAAACATACATAACTTTCTATCATAATATATATTTCATATGAGTGGTATCATCTACTTTCTCTAACCTCTTTTTGTCGTTTCAAAGGTTTGAGAATCTTTTTAGTTGCTTTGATCTAGAGCTGTCAAACGGGTGGGTCGTGTCGTGTTCGGGTCGACCTGTTTACGACCCGACCCATGTAAGATTGACCCTGACCCAACCCATTTATTAAACAGGTCAGAAAGTACAACCCTAACCCAACCTGGGTTGACCCATTTAACCCGTATAAATATATTAAATAATATATATTATATTTTATAATATAAAAAATCAGAGATATTATATCGAGTATCAACATATATTTATGTCACCTATTAACATTATAAATTCTAATTAGACTCCAAAAATTAAATCAATTTAAGCATTATTTTTTAACAAAAAATGTAAAAATATTAACTAATACAAAATAAAAATAATATCAATAATCATAAATATTGTGATACATCAAATCTAATATTTTAAAGTTTTAAATAATAACAAAAAAGTCTAACAAAAATATGTATCATAAAATCTTTGTAAATAAAAACTTGTTTTAAGTCTAAAATGAATAATTAATAATAAAAACATACAAAATTAAACTAAATAATATATTATTATAAATTGATAAAAATAAGAAAATAAAATATGAAATGAATTTAAACATCATCTCAATAATATTTTAAAGTATAAACCTACAAAATAATTAAATAAGAAACAATTACGTACATACTTTAATAATTTTAGTTATTTACTTGTGTTACGCGGGTTACCCAATTAACCCATTTAACCCTATTTTTTTAAATGGGTTAAACGGGTCGACCTGTTTACAACCCAACACATATAAGCTCAACCCCAGACCTGACTATTTCGTGGGTGGGTCGTGTCGAGTTCGCGGGTCGTGTCAAAAATTGCCGGCTCTACTTTGATCTATGATGGGTTATCATGCCATCGATCCTTCGCTTGTGATTTGTTCCTCGGCCTCTTATGTATATTTTTCAAGTTCTTTCGCTCCGTTTCTTTAGTTTTCTTTCACTTTCTTCGATGGATTTGAACAACAACTCCGGTAGGCTTTTTTTAGCCTCATGTTGTTCATTTTGTTTCAACTAGGAAGGAGCTACGTTGGGGTCAAGTGGATTACAATTTAAACTAATTTTTTTACAAAAAATTAATTACATGTATATTTTTAGTATTAAATAAATATTTTATTTATGATAATATATTATGTCTAATTGTTATTTACATATTTTGGTATATATTAATAATATTTAACAAATATGTGGATAAAAATGATATAAATTGTAAATAAAGTGGTTAAGTATATACTTTTTTTTCTTCATATATTTGATAACTATTAGTAATATAAATAAAATTATAGTCGTATACTATGTAAAAATTATTCATATTAAAGCTTTTAAGTATATGTTTATCATATTTTATTTTAATCTAAATTTTAACTTTATATATATTATATTATTTGACATTTTATTTTAATAATCTTCTAAAATTTATTTGAAATTGTTTTATATAAAAATTTTATAATTTTTATTATTATTAGTCATTCTTATATAACAATAAACATCTATTTTTAAATATAGTCTCAAACTTAAAATTCTAAATTATATTTTATTTTTTTACATTTTCATATATTTATTTTAATTTTAGTTTCAATAACTATAAATTTTGATGGGTTTAATTGAGCTTTTTATTTGCTTAGATTTCTTAATTAATAAATTTATTTTATTAATAAATGATACTAATACTTATTAATTTGTTATATTTTTATTTAATTTTTATTATAAGTTAATTATAATGTATTAACTCTATATTTTTTTAGTGCTAATTTTATGTCTTTATTATATTACGACATGAAAAATTTAGTGTTGAATTAAGTATAATTTACTGCAATTTATACTAATTTTTTATTTTGTATAATTTTTTTTTAGCCTCTCATAAAAAAAATTTCTAACTCCGCCTCAGCATCTATGTTTAAAGTGGTTGTTTCTTATTTTTGGTGCCTGATCTTCTTGCTTTCTCCTTGGTTATGGCCGACTGTTTTGGTGGTAGCTCTTTCATTGATTTTTATTCTTCTTGTGAAGGTAACGGCGACTCACTGTCCTCACAATGGTTTTTGATTTTCAGTAGAGAGTATGGATTTTTGGATGTACTGGTTTGTAGGTGATATGCTTTGAAGTTATCACTTTTTTAAATTGTTAAATCAAATATTAATATAAGTTGTAGTATAAAATTAAAATATAACACTTATATATATTCGCTTTAATTAAGTATATATTTGTTTATTGATTTTGTATTTAAAATTATGTTGTATTTTCTAATGGAGTTATTGTACGAACTTATAATTAGGATATATATTTAATGGAAGTTTTCTTGTATTTTCTATATAATTTTTTCTTCTTGCATATGTATGTTCAAGTACGGATATTTTAGGTTCCCGCGCCATAACTCTTTCACTATAATAAGTTAATAACTTAGATTTTTTTATCCATCAAAATTATACATTCATATCATTCAACTATCTTATTTATGAGACAATGAAATCCAATTCCATATAAATGCTTTCACCAAAAATCATAATCATTCACCAAGGTCGTGATTTTCACCAACAACCATAACTTTTTACTAAAAACTACAACAATTTACTAAGAATGTCTCAATTAAAATTTTATCATAAAATTATAAAAATAAAGAATTATATTAATTATATTTATAATTAAATTACTATTGATAATATTTTTAAAAAATAAATAAATTTAAATCTTAAAATTAAATATAAGCAATACCAAGTGATAATGAACAGATTTGTCGATAATTGTTTTCCAAATGCTTAATATGTGAGTATTAATCGATAATAAATTATTCAACAAATTTTATTTTTTAACTTTTTAAAATGCTAATATTTTTTAAGTTACGTAAAAGAACAAACATTACAAAAAAAAAAAACATTAAATATATGTGAAATTTTTTGTATAAAAAAATTATATTATGTAATAAAAAATGGAATTTTAGTTCGAAAATGTGATGTTTCGTCATCAAAGATAGGGTTTCAAATACCCTTTTTTAATTTTAAAATGATATATTTTAATTTTAAGAGGACCAAAAAAAAATCTATTTTTTAATTTTAAAAAGACTAAACAACACATGCTAATTAATCACTTTTCTTAAACAAATGAATTTTTATAACCCTTTATGTATATTTTAATTCAATCTGTTACGTTTCAATTTTTTCCAATTTGATAGACGTGTTAAATCACAAATTACCCTTAAAGCCTTACTTTGAGATTTTGATTTTTTTTTTTTTTTATTGGGTTTATGATGTGACCTTAATATGTTGAAATTAAAAACATAAAAATTAATAAGTAACATTAAAAAAAATTAATAAAGCAAAGTATTAAATAATTTATCTAAATAAGAATATATTTGAAGCTAGACGTCTTTGGACAATGGGCACTTCTAACTAATTAAAACGAATAGAGTTGTTAGTTGTGCGTCTCATCGAGTTTGATATCATATTTATAAGAAAAATCTATAAGAAAAAGAAACAACTTAAAAACGTTTTATTTCCTAACCTTTGTAGTTGGTAGTACAGTATCGTCAATCTTTAATTTATTATAAAAATATCTTAGTTTCATTAATATTTATTTTATTTTTAATTATTTTTGTGAAAAAATTAATGGTTAAATATATCACTTTATTTTTTTAACAAAAAGAATTAAAAAACATAAATATTAATAAATTAAACATTCATAACATTTTTAAGGTAAATTAAATGCTAAAAGTATTTTCCTACCCGCTTCATATATATATATATATATGGAAAAATATTCTATAAATCTTTTAATCCTTAAAAAAAAAAAGTTTAATTATTTACCTAATTTTAACAACATTTAAGTCTCTTTTTTATAAAAAATAATAATATAAGTCATTCTTTTATAAAAAATTTATAGCACAAGTCTTTTTTTTTTTTTTTAAATATAAAAAATATATATGATAAAAAATATATCTAAATTTCATTTATTAATTATAAAAATTTATTTGCGCATATTATAAATTTTATGTAAATACAAGTTCAAAAATAAAAAATTGTTATGAAAAATTTATTTACTTAAATATTGTAAATTATTAAAATCAAAATATTGCATGAAATTTTGATATCAGAGTCAGTAAAGAAATTAAATAAATTTTAAATTTTGATTTATCCAACCTAATACAACAAAAAAAGTAAATTATCTAAAATATTATAACGAATAATTAATAAAATTAATATTTTAGTAAGAAAAAAAAATGAAATAGATAAGTGAATCTAACAATTAAAAGAAATTATAATTAAAATAATAAAATTTTATAAATAATAAGCTATTTTTGTAAAATCTTACAAATATCTAACAAAGATTTGTAAAATCTTATATAATAAGAAAAGGACTAAACTTGTCACTTTAAAAAAAAAATGCTTAAAATAATATAAAATATAAATAAAAAACTAAAGTATCTCTTTTAATAAAAAAAGGACCATTAAAATTTCATGCCATATTTTATATATATATATATATATATAGACAGACACATACACAAACACTTTGAAACACGAAAACAAAGCAGGTCAGAAGGCAGAAGCCATAAATCAAACTTCTTTAACTTATTAAATACACTGTTTCCCTTTCAAGTCCATAAATACGAGGAGACCCTAAATTGTGAGTATATAGTTATGTTGTGAGTCCATGACCTAATAAAGGAAAAATAAAAATGTGATATATTAATAATTGATGTAAGTTAAATTTGTGTTTGTTTAGTAGTTGTCTCACATCATAATTAGCATTGTCTCCATATATGAAAAGGGGGTAAATTGGTCAATTTGAGAAATGCCTAGACAAAAGTTTCTGAAGAGAGAGTTATGAATAGCAAAAGAAGCCCAAGCAGAGAAAGGGAGGACTGAGGTCTGAGACTGAGAGTGACTTTATAGGCCTGAGCTGAAGAACCCGGACAAAACGGGTTACTATTATAAGACTCTATTCCGTCACTGTTCCCAGGCATTTACTAATTCACGACCAACGTGCCTTTTTAGTTGACAGAGAGCGTCTCATTATAGTTTTTATTTACAGAAAAATATAGTCAAATGACTCAAGTCTATCTAGTCTACTTGTTTTTTTTTTTTTTTCTCATCTATATTAATACAACATATATCACTCCAGTCTTCTACTAACGGTGGCCAATGACTGAAACTGCTTCTTAGACTTAGTAATTTATGGGTTTTTATTTTTAATCTATAATTTATGTTAAAAATTTAGAAAATTACCAAAAATAGCACCCCCTAAAAATTATAATAACAAAACTAGCACCCCCTTGTGTTCAATTAGAATTGAACGTTTAATATTGAACGTTCAATATTCAATTTGAACGTAAAATATTGAACGTTCAATATTAAATAGGTCTAATTATCGTCATTCAATTCTAATTGAACGGATAATATTGAACGTTCAATATTGAACGAGTCCAAATTATTGTCGTCCAATTTTAATTGAACACAGGGGTGCTAGTTTTGTTATTATAATTTTTGGGGGGTGTTAGTTTTGTTATTTTCCCTAAAAATTTAATGGTGTGAAATAAAAAGCTAAAATTAGCTCAACAAATTTATAATTGATTTAATGAGTTAGCTCATTTAATTCATTAGCATCTAATTAGCTCATTTGAAAAACTTTTGTAAAAATATAATTATCAATTATCATTATTGTCAAATCCTTAAAATTATTATTATTTTTTCTTGTTTTAAAAATTTATAATTATAAAAATAATATTTATTTTAAAATTTTGTAAATGTGTAACTACTCAACCAAATTTATTTAAAAATGAACTAAATTGAATTGAGCTAACATACTATTTAAATGAGTTGAATTGAATAAGATATTATTTTATTATTATTAAAATTTCAATTTTTTTTAAAACAATGTCAAAGATGCACAAATTTTATGAATATTTTTTGACACATTATATATGATATTTGATTTGTTTAAAATTATAATGTAACCTAGGGGTGAGCAAATAATCCGATCAATCCGCTTAAATTAATAAATCTGATCCAATCCGTCGGATTCAGATCAGATTGAATTGACATATTTTATAGTCGGATCGGATTCGGATTGAAAAGTATACAATCCGTTCGAATTCGGATCGGATTCGGATTGACAGATTTTATAATCCGCTGCAATCCGATCCAGACTGAATTACTATTAAAATTATAAATAAATGCATATTTATTTTTAATATGTTATATTTAAATATTATACATACCATAATTATATTAAATTATTATTTTAGTTTTAAAAAAAAATAAAAATGTTAAATTTTTTATAATAATTTAATAATATTTAACAGTATACTTTTTATTATTTTGATTATATAAGTTGTGACTATAAATAAATAAATTTTACTAAAAAATATATCAATTTAAAATTTAAATGTTAGTATATATTGTGTTTTATATATGATAATAATAAAAAATAAATTATAATCTCAATCCGACCTATCCGATCCGAAAAATTCGATCTGTTCGGATTCGGATCGGATTCGGATTAGAAATCTTCAAATCTGCTTCGGATCGGATCGAATTCGAATTGGTAAAAAACAGGCAGTTTCGATCCGCTGCTCACCCCTAATGTGACCTACAATATTACAATTGGTGCTTCATGATTAGATCAAGTACAAAAATCTCAAGCATAGTATAAAAATCAAGTATGAAAATATTAAAATCTTTGGAAGTTACACTCTTACCATATTTATTCTCAAGCTCAAACTTGGGAAGCTTCACCTTTAAATATTTAATAAACTAAATATGGATGCAAGTTGGATCCTAATTCACATACTGCAGGATTGAGAGCGGTTAATTTTGAAAAAAAATGTGACTGAAATTTTGACTTTAAGAGAAGAGGCAAAGTTTAATTTTGAAAAAAATTCTAAATTAGATTTAACATTAAAAGTAATTCTTAATTGTCACTCCAACATTACATTTTTTTTTATTTTTTTTTTGAAGATGTCAAATGTTATATTTTTTCTTTTTGTCTTTATTTTATACATCATAATTTGTAAATAGACATTAGATTTTTTTTTTTTTTTTTGCTACATACAAGCCTCGAACTCGAGAGCTCCCCCTTATTAGGGCGGTTACAATGCCATTGGGCTACCAGGGCCTTGGCAAATAGACATTAGATTGATTTGTACGGAATCTTGATTTCATGAATATTATTCTTTATTTCAAAAAAAAAAAAAAAAACAACAACAACCATAGTTCACCAATGGGCAAGTTTATACGGAAGGCTTTCAGGTGAGTATATAGCAGCGACCCTCGTGGAGCTTTCCTTTTCTACTTTCACGAATCTTATATCAAAGGACATTACGAAAGCACGTACTCTGTCCTATACCCAGCTTGAATTTATTAATCGAATATTAAAATGTGAAATGTCTTAATAATTTTGAGACAACATTAAGCGCATATTCATTATACATTATTTTAATTATATAATTTTTTATATAACTAATATATTTGATTATAAATTATATAGTCTCATATTATATAAAAATAATATATTTATGTAAAAAAAATAAACTATACTTGATATTTAATTTAATATATTTAAATTTTTAATTATAAAATTATAGGTCTTAATTTTTCCTTCTATATTAAATTAAAAATAATATATATTTTTTAAATTTAATAAAAATAAATTAATTATTCCTTTAAATATATTTTATAATAAACAATTATATAAATTATTTATTAAAATATTGTCACTAATTAGTGCATAAATATATATTAATTATAATAAAATTTAATATAATTATATTTAATTTATTTAATATAACGACCAAATTTACAGACATACAATAATAATGAAAAATTATATAGAATATTAAAGCACTAAATTGAGATAAAAATTATTTACCTTTATCAATTCCACGATCAAAACGTAGACGAAAACTATTTTCATCATTATTGATTTTTATGTGTTTCTCTCACAGTCCCACAATGACAAGAACGTGATTAATTACAATGCCACTGAGTAGGGCCACTCAAAAAAGTAGTCTAACTGAATCAGTACCAAAAGTAGATGCTACTCTCCCTCCAAGTGCGTTTAAATCAAAACCCTCTGGTCCAACCATTTTGAGTTGGACAGTTCACCATCCTCTGACAAATCACGCGCGTGTCATCAAAATGTTCAGGAGAGAGAAACCAATAAAGAGGGGTCACATAAAAAAGCTGGTGTCGTTTTGCAGAGAGCCCTCGACTTTTTCGCGGGTGTTACAGAAGACTGCTATCTTCTCTCAGTCATTCATGGTACTTTAGTCACGTCAATCTTCATTTACGCGCCTCTATGCTTAGTTTCTATCTATATCTAATGAAGAATTGTGGGGCTATTGACAAGGATAAAAACAAACAAAAATTAATTATATAACTCATTGTCTCATTTTTTTTTTTTTTAAGTGATAAGTAAATAATTCAATTAAAATATATTAAGCTCTTGTGAGCATTCATAAAAACAAGCTTTTTTTTTTTTTTTTTAATATAATAAAAATATACTAAAATTGAAGACAATAAATTCACATCACAATAATAATGAATAAATTTCAATTAAATTAAGTCCAATTTTAAATAATCATAATTTAATTTAAATAATATTAAATTAAATTTCATTTAATATAAAATAATGAGCAATTTTTTTTAAAATAATAAAATTATATGAACTATATAAAATAAGTATTATTTTTATTATTATAAATATATAAATTTTTTAACTTTTTTTAAGTTAGGAGTTACTGTAAACCAAATAAGACAAAACAAAATATCCTCAAAGCTCACCCTCTTGGATGCAAATTAAATAGAAAATAATGCTAGATTAAAATTTAAGTGTTACTTGTTTATTGAATTTAATTATAAAAAAAATCAATCGAAAAAAAAAAAGAATCTTCTTATAACGACAAACAAATCATATTAGGACGAAAAATTATAAGAAAAGAAGGAGAAGACTATGAACAAAATTATTACTAGAAAAATTAGAATAGTAACATAAAAATTGCTAACCCTATAATTCAATCAATAATAAAAGGTCATGTCAATTGAAAGTTATATTATGTCGATATATAAAAATTTAGTTTCTTTTATTTTTTTTTTATTTTGACATTTCATATTTATCACCATTCATGTATGAAGTGCATTTTCAATCATTGGTTGTTCTAGTTGAGAAAATTCTGAATACTCGTGGTAAGTAGGATTGTCAATTTTCTATGTCAAGTTAGATAATTATGTAAAAAAATTGAATTGTTTAATAATAAAGATTATTTTATGAAAAAAAATTGTTTCAATACATTAGACATAATTCTCTCCGTCGTATCAAATCTTCAAATATAAATTTCTTACAATTATATATAAATTTTTTTATATATTTATTTATAAAAATACAACATTATAAAAAACGTACATTTTATTTTAATTTTCTTACAACTTTCAAAATAAACAATTTAGTTATATATATTATAGATACTTAAATATTTAATATTTATTTAACATAATTTTAAATTTATTTTTTAATAAAAATTTATTAATTTTTTTAAAAAAATAATTAATTAAATATATAATTATTCATTAGTGTGAAATATCTAATTTTTACAAATTTATTAAAACTTCAATAAAACATACCCACCCTAACTCCAAAAACATTTAGTACGAGAATAGAACTATTAAACTCACCATTGACAACATAAATAATATCAATGTTATTTAAAAAAATTATTTTCAATTTTCGTCCTATTAATTTCTTTTGTGAAAATATAAAGCTTCATTGATAGCAAACAGCACAAGCAAAACAGACTCGAAAACTCCAAACACATAATCTGAAAATAAAACAGACATAAACAATTCTAACATCAACTATACAAGAAGTATAGCTTAAGGAATCAACCTAAACAGATAACTAGCGCACCAGCTAGCAAAGCAATAGACTCCAAACTTAAAATTGAATTCCCTCCCAACTATCCAGCCAAACAAGGGAATTAGATCAATTTGCATTTCAAGAAAGACATAACCAAAAAGAAACAAAGACCAAGCACAAAAACAAAGAAAAAGAAAAAAGTCCCAACAAAATACTGAATCAAACACCATACCTAAACTATCCAAGATAAGCCATACTAGATACAAGCTTATCAAACAGGCATACCAAAACCGAACCAACATCATCACTACTCCATTCCAGCACCAGTAACTTGATCAGAGACCAAATGTTAGTTACACCAACATCAGAATCCAAACCAACATCACCAGCTTGGCTATAGACTTGAGCAGACTCTTTAATATCTACTGCATCAGGAGATTGAGCTGCAATACCATCTTCTATCAGCGAAGACTCACCATCCTTACAACCAACGGTAAAGGAAAAGCCCTGTACATTGCTCAAAAAAGGGGGCGGAACATAGTGGAGGCTACACGAGCTGCCGCACCGACTGAAATATTTGTCAAATATTAATAGAGCGAGGTTTTCTTTTATTTTTATGAATACTATTATATGTGCCATAAATAAAATTTTAGCACATAAATAATTTGAGTAAATATTTTGTTCACTTTTACCTATATTTATATTATTTATTAGTGTTAAATGAACTCAAATTTAATTATATAAATATATTTTTAAAATAAAATATTTTTTCTTAAAATATATTAAAATAAACTTAAATTTAATAGATTAAGGCTAAAATATTTTAGTCTTAAAATATATTCATATAATTAAGTTTGAATTTATTTTCTTATTTAAGTTTGTCTTATTTTTTTATATTTAAGTATGTCGTAACACAAATAATTAGTATAAATACAGGTAAAAGTGAATAAAAATATTCACTTAAATTATTTATATTTACTTTAAATTGTTTTCAAGTAAAATATAATGAGATTAAGATAATGAATTATATTATATTATTTTTCTCACAGTAAAAATATATATAGGGGATTAAAATAGTATAAAAAGGAACTATTAATCACGATTGGTGAATATTAATTATAATATATTACACATTTTTTATATTATACATTTTTCACACATGATTCAAATTAACACTCCTCTTCAAGTTGGCATATACACATCGTTAATGTCTAACTTGCTTAGTGAATCATAAAATGTCTTTCTAAAAACTCGTTGGTAAGTATATTTGTAAGTTACTCTTCAGTAGAAACAAAAGGGAAGCTAATAAGTTTGATATCTAACTTTTCTTTTATAAAGTGATGATCAACCTTCATATGCTTAGTGCGATTATGTTGTATTGGATTTTGTGATATAACAACGGTTGGCCAATTGTCACAATACAATTGCATAGTACTTTTGAGTTTGAAACCTAAATCAAGTAACATATTTATCAACCATAGCAATTCACACACCCTATAAACCATGCCTCTATACTCAGCCTCAGTACTAGATTATGCCACAACTTTCTGTTTCTTATATTCATGTAACCAAATTCCTCTCACAAAAGTGAAGAAATTTGATGTCGTCCTCCTATCTATAATATTTCTAGCCCAATCTACATCTGTGAAGTCGCAAACTTTAAGAATGTTGTTGTGTTTAGAAAACATTACTCCTTTCTCTAGAGTTGACTTCAAATACTTTAAAATTCTCACAACTGCATCCATATAATTCTCACTCAGATTATGTATGAACTAACTTACCATGCTTACTGTATATGCAACATTTGGTTTAGTATGAACCAAATAAATCAAGCTCCTAACCAGCCTTAGATAACGAGCTCAATTAGTTGATACCTGACTTTAATACTCTGCTAAACAATAGTTATGCTCAATAGAAGTGTGAATAGGTTTGCAATCCTACATATTTTTCTCTGTTAGCAGGTCAAGAATGTATTTCCTCTAACACAGATAAATTCATTCTCTTTCCATGGCTACCTTAATTCCTAAGAAGTATTTTATTTCACCCAAATCCTTTGTCTTGAACTCAAAGGCTAGTTATTTATGTAATCTATCAATCTCAATAGTATCATTGCCAGTAATTATCATATCATCAACATAAATAATTAGGGCTGTTATCTCTCTTTTTGATGTTTGAGAAATAACGTATGATCTAAATTACTTTGTCTGTAACCAACTTTCTACATGAAATATGAAAATCTTCCAAACCAAGCACGAGGTGACTGTTTGAGACCATACAGAGACTTCTTCAATTTGCATACAAAATTATTTGAAAAAGCAGCTACATACTCAATTAGAAGACTCATGTATACCTCCTTGGTTAACTCTTCATGAAGAAACGTATTCTTGACATTAAATTGAAGAGGATAGTTTAAATTAGCAGCATTCGAAAACAGAACTCAAATAATGTTCATCTTGACAACAGAAGCAAAAATCTTATTATAATTTATACTATACGTTTAAATGAATTCTGTAAGGCATGCTTTATATCTATTCACATGTTTATCGGCATTTTATTTTACATTAAACACCTAGAAAGCAAGACCTCTTGAAGAGCCATCAATTTTATTTCTAGAAATTGGTACTATTAATTTTTGCCTCAATAATAATTACAACTTAGAGGATTCCTTTTTAATTAGAGATTTAGAGGAAGCTTACTTCTTTTAAAATAAAAGTAAATATATTATATATATATATATATATATATATAATATTATATAAAATTATATTATATATATATATATATATATAAGGATTAATTATGTCAAATACCAGCAACATACGGGGTTTAAATGTCCAATGTGTTTTACCACAAGACTTTCTCGTCAATTCACACACTTCAGCAATAAAAAGTGAAATAAGTTTTAACATAAAATAAAATACATTAAAAATAAACAGAAAGAGAAACAACTTTAACATTAAGCCACCGGCAAGCAGAAAAGCTTTTATATGAGTTTGATTTATAAATAACATAAAAAAAATTATTAATTATTTTATATGTATGCATATACTTGAATATTGAAAGTCACATTTTATATATGCAGTAATAATATCTTATTAAAATTATAAATATTCACCACATAATCATCCATCTAACTTGTACAAAAAAATAATTTCCTGCGAGCGAAGTGTTTAACCATTACAGGGTTGGTTGGCTAATAAATTTTGATGATGGCCGATTGAAATTTAAATTTTCAATGTGGTTAAAGATATTTGTGGCGATGCTTTGATACTGCAGTTTGAACATACCAATTTCAATTGTGAAGTTTTTGATTTAAGGCATGTAGTCAACTTGGATATATATAAGGTCTAAATTTCAAGTCTTAATTATGAATGTATAAGTAGTGTAGTTATTTCAAAAAAAAAATAAAAAAAAAATTAAGTGTGAAGCAATGACAAACTCTTAAATTTTTTTAGGGAGTTATAAATTTATAGTCATATTATATGACATAAACCTTAAGGTGATTAAAGGTTGTGTTTTATATTTTTTTCTTATATAATAATTCCAGTCTCCCTTGTGTAGTTTAGAGTAGTTAAAAAAATGAACATTTTTTTAATCATATAAATGAAATATTATGATACTAAAGAAAAATTTATATAGAAAATTTTATTGTTATATAAGTTAAATATGAGAGACCTCTATAAAAAAAAATTATTGCTTTGATCATTTTATTTTGGTAAAGCTTTTTGAAATATTTAAAAACAAGCAACTTACAAGAAGAAAACATATTAGCCAAATTACGTTGTGTTAAGAAAAGAAAAAATAATAATTATATAATAGATTTATAAGGAGTATCAATGGACTGGGTTTGCATATTACTATATTAAACAATTAATACATATATTTTTTAAGAAGTTGCTATAAAAAAATTTAAAAAATTGAATCGGGCTAGAGCCCTCTTTAGCCACTTATACAAAAAATATTGTTTTGCATATATTTTTTTTTTTATTTTAATTACATTTTTCTTCAAACTAGCAAAAATATAAATCAAAATTCATAATTTTATACATATAAATACCAAAATATTCTTATTACATAAATTTAATAAAATTAAATTAAAATTAAATCCTATAAAATTTTTGGCAATTGTTGCATGCAACCCATTGGAGTTCGTGCAACCTTCACGATATACACTTGTACCTTGTTATGTGACCTGTTATATCTATCTGTATTTTTGTACCTTGTATCTTTGTATGCAATATGTTATATATATTTTTATAAATTGGTCGATTCAACTTCACTATAAATTTATAAATTGAATATTACGTTTGTATGTAATATGTTGTATTTACATTTGAATGTGTGGATGCCAGATCTCTGACAATGTTGTCACAGGGCTTCTAGAGTTCCAATGGAATGATTGGAGCTCTAATAAAGTCGTTGAATATGTAATTGGTAGTTTTATAATGATCACATTTTATTAAAGTTATATAATAGTGGTATTTTGGTCTACTCATTAAATAATTTAATATAAAATTATAAAATTTTGAATTAATTGTGGCTAATTAAGAAAATTTGATTAATTTATTAAAAATAATGTTATTTATACTAAAAATTATTTTATACAAGTCCGTCGTTGGTGTGAAGTAGTGAGATACTTAGGGAGCTTTGGAGTTTTTTTCCCCTGTTTTTGGTGGTGTTATCATGTAGAAATTGATGGGTTTGACTAAGCAGTTACTCATAGGATTGCATCATAAGCGGTAGATGATGACGATAGTAAGGGGTGGTAATCGTGTCATGTTAGTCGTATCGGTAACGGGTTTATTTCGTGTTATTTGTGTCGGCATCAGGTTCGTTTCGTGTCATTCGTGTCGAGTTTTAGTATTAGTTGACATATGAAAAAATTTACTTGACTTTTTTTCGTATTGTCTATTTATAATAGTAAGAAATAATAAAATTTTTAAGAACATAAAAAAATTATTGATCAATTCTTACTACAAAAAATTTGTGTTGTGTCATATTCGATTCTTGTTATCGAATCGCGTCAGAAATTGTCATTGCTAACGAGGGATTCAACGTTTCTTTTTTATTTTGTTTATTTAATTTATAGTTATTTTATAACTATCTAACAAGATGCATTTTTTAGAATACTCTAAAAATTAAAGACATGGAAGTGATTAGGTATGATATAATGATATGAATCATGTGATTGGAACGTTATAAATATTGTGGATACAATTAACTCTTGGAAAAGATGTGAATATTAAATACTTGCCCCTCATTTAATGATTTGGTAGTTCACCTAGATTAATGATAGTAAGATTCACATTTTTTTTCTCATTTATATGTCAAATATTTATGATCATAAAAAATAAGAAAAATTTGAAAATAATTCTTTTTGAAATATCATATTTTACCCAAAGAGGATGCGGGATATCCACCATCCCGAGTTAAATAGGATTCTTAGATTTGTTACATGAGATATGTGATGCATACTAACTTGACTTTGTATGACTGATTGTTCTTCTTAAAATAAAAATAAAAATAAAACACTACATCATAGAAAAAAGAAAAAAGAAAAAAAAAATCTATCTATCTATCTATATTTATACAATATATAAAAATTTGAATCACGATTAAATTTTTATTATTATATTTTTAAGCTATTGATATTAGTTATCATTTTAGATATATAATTATCACATTAAATAAGAACTTTAAACTTGATAATGCAATAATGATTACATCTAATATAGACTATAATCATATGATGATTATCTCACATTTAATAAAGATTATAATATTATTTTACCTTCATAATTAATTTGAAATCATATATATATATATATATATAAACATGATTTTTTTTTAATTATAATTATGAATTTACTAATATTTGTAAATAAAATAACATTGTAGTACACAATTTTGATATAAGACAATTTATATTCATGTTAAGACATAATTAAAATTGAAAATAATACAACAACATTACATTAGTCCTTGAAAATATAATATTTTATTTAAAACATATTCTTTTAATTTTATGATTTTTTAAAATGTAGATCAAAATTTTCAAATATAAACAATGATTCAAATTTTAGGAAACTAAGGATAATAAAAACACATTATGTGTATTTGAAACTGCATGTGAAATAGATCTTTAAAAAAAAAAATAGGAGTGTAAGGCCGGGTAGCTCAAAGTAGTATGAAACTTGAGGCAAATATGTTGCTTTTGAAATAATAAAATATATTTACTCTACTAAAATTTAGTGATTTGGCTAATAGTATTAAGACTTTCTAGCTGATATCACGATATCATGCAAGTTCGGCGACTCTAAGAAGCATAACGAGTAAAATTGAAACCATTAAATCAAAATATGACATAACCTGGTTACATAAATTATCTACTACTAAAAACCAACCAAAAGAAATATAAAAAGTGATAAGACTACTACCTAAATTTAACTTTAATCTAAATCAAATTGAGTGACGCCCTATAATTTCACAAATCATTAAACCTATTTTTAGAGCATGAAGAAGAAATTGCTTCAAATGATTAACTATTACGAAAAATTGAGAATCACAAACCAAAAAAAGTATCTTACTTTTTATAGAAGAGGGAGATAGACTAATGAAGAACGAAGAATGGCAAAAGAGTAAGAGAGTGCTATGGTGCCAAATGAATTTATACATCCAAAGATTCAACCTTTAACCATAAATTCAAATTCTCATAAAATTTCTTTGGTGTCATTCGGTCATCCAGTAAAAACATAAATTTTATTGAACAAGGTATATTACAAGTTACAACATATATACCTTTTGATTGATTCACTTTCAGCATTGGATAGATAATCGTGGAGCCCAAGCCAAATCTAGTTGCCCATTTTTGTTAGGCTATGCACCTGTTCCACCCAAGTTTCACTCCTCCTCAAGATGATTTGATTATTGTAAGTAGAAATGAGCCTTTTATTTAATTTAACTACGATTAATTTAGAATGAAGCTAATACGGTTATTGCATGTCTAGAACAATAGATAATCTTCCTCAAAATAGTTCACGCCCTTTCCTACTCATTAGAGCTGCCCTATTTTTTTTATTATGCAAACATTAAGATACTAATTTATTTAAAAAAAACACATAAAAAAGCGAATATCAAAACAAGAGCTATAGCTCTCTACTATTCACGACTAAGATAGCTGCTATATTAACCAAAAGCAATAATAATAAAAGACAACCGTATTGCTACCATTCTAGATACGCCACAATCTGATAGCCAATTGACTTTACTCGGAATTGATGACCTTTAACTTTAAAAATCATTTTTTGCAAAAATGAACGAACTATATTTATTTTTTTTTGAGTAAATTTATGCCTTTTGTTCGTTTTTGGTAAGACTCTTACCATAATCGCACAAAGCCTTAGTTCTAATATTGTTTTGTGCATTTTAACATTGCTAGTAAGGACTTTACCACAATCAAGCAAATGCCTTGCATAGTCAAGGAACACCATTATCACAAAACATGTTTTGTCACTTTTAAACGTCGTTGATAAGGCCTTACCAGAGACATATCCTTATAGGTAATATTTATAAAATTATATACATATTACATACATAAATATAATTGTGCTCCGCTTGAATTTTAATGTTTGAGCTTTTAATGCTAAATAACTCACTATAAACTCAATAATTTAAACACATATCTATATATTAAAAGGGTCTTAATTATAACCCCAATTGTTTTTCTTTTGCTTTCCCCCCTCCCCCCTTATTTTCTTTTCTTATCTTTCTATTATTTTTTTAAATTCTTTTTACATCTTACCAGAATTCATCAATATTATATGTAATTAAGTTACATGACAATTGATACACATTTTTATATTTAAGATATAATAATTTATGCATTCAATAATTATTTTATCTTATATAATTATTTATGCGCAAATTATATTTTAACACATAACAATAAATGTGACAAAAAAATTGTTAAAATTATCCATATAATAATAATAGACAACAACACTAATAATAATAAATGTAGAATAGTTTACATGTTCGAATATTACTGGTCGTATTTGGTAGATTAATTTATTAATTTTTAACAATACATAAACAAATAAAATAAGAGTGCAAATATCATTAATTTTTTTGTAACATATATAATTTTATTTCAAGTTTATGTATTATTCTAAGACTTTCAATTATTTTGACATTTATCATTTTTTTTTTAATTTTTTTCTTTCAATTTACTAATTTATATTTATCATTTTAGCCAAAGATCTTTAAAAATAATTACTATTGTACTAACTATGAATTTTAGTAAACAATAATTTTTTATTTTCTACAATATTATAAGTAAACATAACAAAAAAATTTTAATTATTATTGTTTTTCAGTTCTAATAATTTCTAATTCATTATTTTTCTCATTGCTTTCAAATTTCATTAAAGATTAACAACTGTGCCCTTAATTAAAATTACATTTTGACATATTTAGACACGTGTTGAAATTAAGGCCACTAGAAAGTTTGAATTCTTTTTAATAAAATTTTAGCTGAGTTATTTTTAATTACAACTAATAAATATTGCGGAAAATTCTTTATAAATTAAATAGGTGAAAAAATATTACTTGTTTTTAATAGAAAAAAATAAGTAACTAATATTGTGTTCTAATGTGTATATGATGCCCATAAGATCTTGCAAGAATAAAATAATGCCTTACCACTGGACCTTACTATTGGTGCAGTTGTGGACGTTATAGTGTTTAAGAGAAGAAGTGATGTTTGTAAAGATGTATATAGCTGAATTCAGTAGCCAGCTAGCAAGCTGACAGTGCCAGGCAAGCCATCTAAGAGTCCGAGAGGATGATCATCATTGGCCAGCAAGACTGTCCATGTTTATATGCAAGTATGCAACTTGGTGCAATCTGCTGCATGTGCAGATACTTGTTTAGAGTACAATTGTTGAGTGGGCGTGAATCTATGTACACTTGCATTGCTTGATTGTTAGCACTGCATGTGCTTGTAACTAACAGTTAGTTAGGAAAGATTCCTTTGCTGATGTGTAATTGTTAATCTTCTAGATTGTATTCCGCGCATTTTGTGCATGTATATAAAGACACCAAGTGTGATGTGATCAATGTATGAAGGCAGTAAGCAGAAAAGCAATTTCAATACAATTTAAGTGTTGTACAGTTTATCGCATTGTTTCCTTCTTGAAGTAGTTTAGTTTCTTCCTTGCATTTTGACTTACAACAATAAAATAATGGGTGAGATTTTTGAAGTCATTTTACGTAAGTAAATATTTTAGTTATTTTACTTTTATAAGAGATATTTAGGTTATTTTTTTTTATATAAAAATAAAATATTTTAATCACTTTTTGAACATTAAATTATTATTTTATTAATAAAAAATTATGAAATAATAATAAAGATAATTTAATGTAGGTAAAATTGTTATTTTATTTTAACAATTTAAAATTTAATTTGAATGGTATAATATTTTTTATTTTTATTTTTTTTGTCAATTTTTTTTGTAAATTTTATATTTTATAGAATTTTTCTGTATTATTTTAAATACTTTTCTGTATCACAAATTTTTTTGTAGGTATCGTGTTTATATTAAAACAGTAGACTTTATAATAACAAAAATAGGTGCTTCACAAGTTTAAAAATTACAAAATTAATAACGTTGGAACTATATTGATGAGCTCTCTCCAGTCTATTATCTTTTGAGATTAGTATTAGAAATTGAACGGTGCATCTTCACTGTTTGCTCAGAGATGCGCAGCAATTGTACCATCGTGTGGTCTCCAACGATGGTAAAATGAAGAGAGCTCAGCTCATCCATGTGATTCCAATATCATTGATCTTATAATTTTATGACCTATGTAACTTTTATTTTTAATATTGTAAAATCTAAAATTTTGACCAAAACACGATATTTACAGAAAAATGTAATACAAAAAAGTGGTCAAAAAATACATAAAAATTTCATTAAATATAAATTTACAAAAATAATTGACTAAAAAAATAAAAAATAAAATATTGTACTGTTCAAAATAAATTTGAAATTATTAAAATAAAATAAAAATTTTATCTCTATTAAATTATTTTTATTATTATTTTAATTTTTTATTAATAAAATAATACTTTATTATTTAAAAATTACTAAAGTGATCTAAATTTTTGTGAAAAAAAAAAAATGACTCAAATATCTTAAAGATACAAATAAAGTAACTTTTGAATATTTAATCCTAAAACAACATCTTACCACCATCGAATAACATCTAACACAATTGAACAACACTTTACCAAAGTAGATGAACAATATCCATACCAGAACATGTGCTTTTTAAAGTTACTAATAATGTATTACCAGTTTACCACAATCGAACACCACCTTACCACAAATCATATTACTCTTATTGGTAAGACCTTAAGGCTGTTATAAATATAATTTAAGATCTTATTTTTAATAAAATTGCAGTCCAATGCAATTGGAAATGTACGTAGCTCCTCATATCACAAAGCAATAGAGTTGAATTTTCCATATGGTCGAACCTAATGGACTCTAAATTTTCCCCTAGTAATATACCATTTCAGATTAAATAAATAAAAATTAATTTTCTAAAAGTCAGTGAAAAATATATACACAGATATTGATTTTTATTTTATGTTATAGAAAACACAGATATTGAATCATGTGGCAGATAATGTGTAGTTGGCAGGACCCACTTAAAACTTGCCAAAAGGAACTAGACCAGTCCTTGTCCCAAAGAGGCTGTTGGCATCTTATAAAGATATGTCGGCTTGTAGAAAAATTCTATATATCTTTATTAAAATTATATTCTTATTCTATCTCTATTTATAAACATATTATATATTTTACAAATTTTTATGAATCTTATTTAATTTAATAACAAAATTTGTCTTTTAAAACTAATAAAAAAGTGACACATTTATGAAGTTTATATTCTAATTTGTCTTTTAAGGCTTGCCTTCCTTCTAGTTTTCAGTGCGTTCATTTTATTTTTGTGCTTGAGTTTTTTTAGATCGTTAGCATGGAGCAAACGAAAGATGAAGATGATCCGGATGATAATGGGTTTTCATAGCCTGAAAGAAACAAGGATGGCAACTTTTTATTTTGATGACTTTCTAACTTTCATTTAAATTGTGTTAGATTATAATTTATTTTTCTTTTTGTTCTCTGTTTTGTGAAGGATTGGTTGGGGGTGTTAATTTGTATTTTTTTTTCTTTTATTATTTGAGTTGTGTGACGGTGGATGTTATAAATTTATGATCCTTATTTCTTGAGTCAAATTTATTATCTATTTATCAAAGAAGTAGATTTGGTTTTGATTTTTGTTATTTTGCAATCATTTATGATGGATCTGTCTAGAAAATTTTGAATTAGGTTTGGAAAAGATTGCAAATTTTATAATGATATATTTTATTTAAATTTTTAATTAAATATTGTGTATTATATATATATATATATATATATATAACAAAAAAAAAATTCATTGGGAGAGACAGGATAACGCCCGTTATTTTCTATTTACCTGGATCAATACTTATATTAAGAGTACTGACAGGAGCTTGCACCTAAAGATCACGTCATAAGAGATTTTTTGTACAATTACGATTTTTTTATCCCTCGAACAAACGATCTAGTATATGTAATTCAATAACATGACTCACTGTAGGTTTGTATTATATTTTTGTTACCATTAATATATAAAACATCTCTTTAATTTTGGCAACAACTTCCATGTGTAAGTGAATCATATCTATTATCTACTATATATATAGCAGGGGCGGAGCCACATCTTTTATGCCTCCTCAATTTTTCAATAAATCTTTTTTTATTATATTTATAAATATATTTCTTTTTTCTATAAAAATATATAATAGTATCTCATTTTAAATTTATCACTTCAATAATTTTTTCTTTATTTTGTTATATTATGTATTAATTTAACATTTTTTTTATATTTTTATTTTAATATTATACAATTTTTACTAACAAAATATAATAATAAATGTTTAACATATTCTCGTAAATTTTACAAATTAAACTTTAATAAATCATAGTTTTTATCTCCTATATAATTTACATATTCTTTATCATACCATATATAATTATTAATTATCTTTTGCTATTAATTATTATTTATACTATATAATATTTCTAATATCTATTTTTTCTTTTACGTACTTTGATTTTTTTACATACTTATTATAATTTACGTTGTTTAATTACTCTAATTTTTTTGTCATTTTACATTAATATATAGTTTCATTATAATTTAATTTACGTAGTTTTAAATTTTTATTTAAATTAAATAAAATACACATTTGATATATAATTCTAATGATTTAATATTCAAAACCACAAAAATTTGCTAATTTTTACATCATCTAACACAATTTTTTTTTACATTATTTTGTAATTGTTACTGCAGATATGTAAAATAAAGAGAAAAAGAAATTGCCAAAAGATATTACCAAAAATCTTTTTCTGTCTCGGAACTTCACTGCACAGATGAACTCCGAAATACTATACCTTATAAAATAATTTTATTGCTCGAAAACTAAAAATAATATTAATTTTGTATTCTGAAAAGTGTTTCTGGGTTTTTGGGTTTCTGTTTTGCTCAATAGTTAGAGCAGAGATGAGAAAAAATGAGAAAGAGTTAAGAGGTGATGGTTTGAGAGATGATTTGAAATAAAGAGCTATGCCTTCTATTTATAACTAAGAGTTTCAACTGTGTGTCGCAAGAAACAAAAGAATAGATCAGATCGTGCAACGTTCACAAAACAATCGTGGAGAACGTTACGCAGAAATGGTTATGGAGAATGTTACAGAGAAACAGTCAGTAGAGTTCCGTAAGACTCGTTCTGAAACGGAATGGTAAAAAAGTAACGGTCACGACAGATAAGAACGGAACTGTTGGAAAAAATAATTTTAATAAATAAAATTTTTACAAAAAATAAAGTGCTACCTCACATACACGCGCTCTGCAATGCCGATAGCGAAGATGCCCGTGAGTGTGTGGTGGAGCCACAATTGCCTAAGTCATCTCTCTTTCCATAAAAGTGGGTGCCCTTTCGGGCCAAATCTCACTAGTAATTTTTTTCTTTTATTAATATTTTCAAAAAAATATAGAATGTCAATATGAGACAAACATTTTTATCTTTTTTGAGAGAGTAATTTATGGCACTATTTCTCTTTATTTTTGTTTTAAAATTCACACATAATTTTAATAGTAATAAATTTATTCAAGAAATCATTTAATTTTATTATTCTGATTCACACGATATTAAAATCATCAATTTTTTATTATTAAATTTATGCATGCCTCCCCTAAATTTATATTCAGGCTACATCCCTGCGATGATCATCCGGAACTGCACCTACTATTTCATGTTCTATACAACTAAAACTTCCTGGTAATAAAGCTGGTACCACATATAATCTTAGCCGTCGTTGAAATTTTCTTTCTATAATTTAGAATAATTAGTTAATAAATATATTGTGTATATTATAGTAGATTAATGGTTTTTTTTTTTGGGGCCAAACGTAGATTAATTGTATTGGTCCAAGAAAAAAAAAAAAAAAAAGACAAGTAGTAATCACAGAATTGGATGTACAACATACGATCACAACTTCTGAATATAAAAGTTAAAAAAACAAATTTTCAATATAAAAACAGAAAGGTTAAAAGTATTAGTATCAACAAAAATCAACCTGTTTCCTTATAACAGGACACACCACTATAACTAGGAACAGTTTTTTTTTTTTAACACCTATTGTACTTTTTTTTTTTATCCCAAGCTAATATATATTCAAAGTTAATAAAATATTATAAAATAAAATTTATTTAAACACATATTTAAAAATCATATTACGCAAGTGAAGTAGCTTAGGGCTAAGAGTCACAATTTTATATAATAGTATAATCTAAAAACGACGCAGCACGAATTTTTTTTTAAGTAAAAATTAATCAATAATTTTTTTATATTCTTAAAAGTTTTATTATTTCTTACTATTATAAATAGGTAATACAAAAAAAATTTAAATAAATTTTTTAATGTGTCAACTAATATAAAAATACGATACAAATATAACTAACATGATACGATTGATACGCATGGGACTATGTAATTGGTTCATAAAAGTAATAACTAGTTATAACTAGTCCACTTGTTCAAGTCATGCCAACTCAATCGCTTTTAGATTATGACAATTAAAAAAGATTGCTTCAACTCGTCATGTTTTGACTTCCATTGATCATCCATTATTCACGCATGACTTTGGCTGAAAATCAGCTTCTTCCTACCAGCTTGCTTCTTCTTCATTCCAACTTACCTCTCGTTCAATAATACATCGACAATTAAGTGTACCTTTTAGAAATAGACTTGTCGCATACAAAGAAAAAAATCTCATATAAACCATAAATCCCTTATGTGCATATTCACATCTTTCATTTTTAATCAATCTGTAAAAACAAAAGTGTTATTTTTCGTAAAAAAAACATATTAATTTTGATTCCTTTTTTAATCTTAATTATACCTCATTTACGAAAATTATATATGTTTTAGACAATAATCTGAGAACGGTGCCTAGTAGCAGCAGTTGTGTCTGATATAATTCTCTGACCAACTCTTTTGGCCATCAGAGTAGCTTGAAACTGATGACGTGGCTTGGTATTGACATCAAGGTAATAGAGAATTATGACCATAAGAATTGAAGAAACAAACATGGGTATTGGACCAAAAAACCATGGTAGCAAATCTAGTGCAAAATAGAGTGCTCTGAGCCCAAGTGACCAAAACTCACCTCCTCTTATAACTGATGTCTCTACATATTCCACAGGTATGTCACTATCTGGTGTAGTTATTAAATAGTTGGCATGAACAAAGTGTCTAGTTGATTGAACAAAGCAAGAGAAAGCAAGTAGAAAGCAAGCTAGGAGGCACAAGTACTTGATTGAAATAGTGGATGGTCTAGTGTCTCCGTAGATTAAATTGCTCTCAAAGACGTTGTCTGAAGAGTTTCCTAACCAAGCTCCAATTAGAGAAGCCAGTGTTAAGGAAACTGAAGCCAAATATGTTGCAGCTGATGTGTTTGATTGTATGACTGAAAGAGCAGTTTCCACATCTCTTTTATCAGCCTGGGTTAAAGCAAAATGGTAATTAGCAAAATTCATCGTGGTCTAGACACCCAATTGCTTTGTTCAGTTTTGCGATCTTGACAATTTAAGTTTTCAATTTTTTTCAAATTTCAGTTACACACATGTGTTGCATATGTGTGAAGCGTGATTACAAGGGTGTGTAAAATGAGTACAAAGGTGTTTAACTAAAATTAGAGACATATTTTGTAAAAATTTTGGAAATATCATGGATACGCTGTTAGGGTCTATTTATTTTTGCTTCTGAAACCTTGTAAATGCGATTCAGAATGAAATATGAAAAATATTTGTTAGAATTAAGGGCTTAAAAAACACATTTTGTGCTCGCTGAAAATGGCTTCTATTTAAACCACTTTTAACATGAGCACAGTAAAACGGATGTAGTATGCGAAGAATAATTAGGGTGGGAGTGAGACTCTGACCTCCATAATTCTCTGAACCCAAGCTTTCTTGTAATCATTCTCAAAGCCAATAGCTGTGGTGTGAGGGCGTTTTAGATATCTATAGAGAAGGAAGAGATGGTAGCTGAACATCATAAGTAGTCCAACTGGAACCAAAATCAAATCAAGATATTCCTTGTGGTATTCCATAATTGATAACTCTCTGTTCTGTCCTGGGCTAACCACAAAACTGAGAAATTATAAGGACAAAAACTTTATATATTCCCAGAAAATGGTTTGCCAATTAATGACTCGCATAAGAAGAAGCTTTGATTTCTTGTATTTGTTTAATGGACCTTTGATAATTTGAGAATTAGGCTGCAAATAATCCCAACTTGCAGTCTTTTATTCTCTATTCACATGGATACGTAGTAGTAGTTATGAACTTTGGACATTCTTGAGTGTTAAATTTAAGCAGAAGAGTACAGAGTGGCAGAGTGGAGATTCTGCAAATGCTAACCAACAAAGAGATCCTCTCTAATTGTTGTATTAAGAATTTCATTAACAGAAAAAGCATAAATAAAATACAAAGGGACTAGTGGGAAAACAAGACACAGTACCCAGTGACCCAAAAATGAGGTTTAAATTAAGTGCTTATAATTTATATAATTGTTTGTATTTTTATTTGTTTAATTTCTTGCCTTGTTTTATACTTCTTCGTGTGATTTGATCTTTCTTGCTTCAATTTCCTTGACTTTCCAAGAGATTGAGTTTGGATTACTCCCACTACTTTGCAAGTAATCGAGCATCACCACGTAAGATGCAGCTCTATATATATTCTTCTGGCATTAATGGTAGGAAGACTTTTTAGAAACGGTAGTTTTATGATATCCATATTTTTAATAGAGTAATCCAAATTAATCACGTGATCAAGAAATTTCTTCATGTCTAGATTAAAATTTTCATTTTAGTTATGAACAATCAAAAATAAAAGTACTAAATTTCATAACATAGGTACTAAAATACTACTAAATTTTCTAAATTAGAGTTTTTAAAATAATATTAATATTAAATTGAGACTTTTTAATAATATGATTAATTTGAAATATTTTATTTAAAATATAGGTATCATAAAACAACAGATCTTAAATATTTTATCATAATTTGATTCATATATCAGTCAATATATCATAATACAACTGATTTTTAGTTAATAAATGGTCATATAATACTTTAATTTCTCACCTAGCTTCCTAAATGTTGATACATCACTTAATCATATGTGATGTGGAGTGTGGCTGATTTTGCTGTTGGTTCATAATTTCAATCGGGTGTCGTGTAATTTGTTACTAAAATAGTGCTTTTCTGAAAAAGAAACCAAAAAACCATTTGGTTAAATTATTATGCATGATGTCCAACAAGAAAGAGTCGTTGATTCTTTTTTCTTCATATGCCCACATTATTGTTTTTTTTGTATACTATTAAGTTAAGACATTAAATTACTTCTCCAACTTAATTCAGAAGGAAGATAGACATATTCTATTAAGTAACGTGCTATCGAGTTAGAAAACAAAACTGGACATTGAGTTACTGACCCTGAGGTGAACCTTCTTTAGCGAAAATTTCATTTGTCTTGTACCATTCTAAACAGTTGCCATTGTATCAACTTTGGATAGTCGAGTTGGAAAACCATGCTCACTACATGAAAGGTACGTAGGTGATTGTCCAGAGGAAAGATTAATGGTTCAAATCTGGTGGGTGCTCTATCAAATTGCTAATCTTTTAGTCCGATTAAGCTAATGAGCCGCTAGTTTGGAGTTAGTATCCATCCCAAAATAGGACTATTCTCTTCAATGGGGACATCAACATTGACTACCCCTCCTAGTGAGAATTTTTTCAGACAAAAAGAAAAAAGTTGCCATTATATTAAAAGAAAATGAGGCAGTATTAAAAAAAAATTGGTTTCCTATCCCACCCCCCCCCCCAAAAAAAAAAAAAAAAAAAGTGGTCATCATCGTTATTTTTAAATATTTGGATTGCAGATGGGGATAAAGAATTTAAGACTTTGTATATCTGTACGCCCAAATGCATCGCAGGAAAAAAACAAAGATTTTGAAAGGATGGAATTTCCTAATGGCAAAGTACTCATGAGTGATAAGTGACTTCCTTTGGTCAAAATAATAAGTTAGTTTCTTGATTTTTGAGTTAGACACTTTACTTCCTTCACTTTAAAAGAGTCATTTAATAATTTAGATAATAACTCAATTTTAGTGACGTAAGCTAATAATTTTTGACACAATCTATACATTTAACACAATTTGTGTATGAAATAATCTAATTTTAGTTAAATTTATATAAAATTGGTTGAATATAGATTAATTCGTTTAACTTCATTTAAAAAATAAATTATAACAGGTCAACTCTAGATAACCGGTTACCAATATAAACAATTTGAGTAAATAACTAAAATTATTTAAATATATAAATAATTATTTCTAATCTAATTTTGTTTAGGTTTGAACTTTGAAGTATTCTTAGGATGTTCAAATTTATTCTCTTTTGTTTTTGTGTGTTATTTATCTATTTATAATAATTTGTTGTTTAATTTAATTTTGTGTATTTTTATTATTAATTTTTTATTTTACACTTAAACAAGTTTATACTTACAAAGAACTTATAATATTTTAATATTTTGGTTTTGATATATTATTTATGGTTATTGATATTATTTTTGTTTTATATTAGCTAATTTTTTAAACAATTTTGTTAAAATAATGTTTAAATTAATTTAATTTTGTGGAGTTTACAAAAAAATTTATTATATTAACGGTTTACGTTAGTACATGCACTTGACACAATATATCAATTTTTTTTTTATATATTATAACGTATAGTGCAAAAATTTTATATAATATTAAAACTATTAATTTTGTGTCAACTTAGTATTAAATTTTTTTTATTTTAATTTATTACTAAAACTATTAGTTTTGTGTCAAGTTAGTACTAAAATATTTTTTGTTTCACCTTACTATTAAAATTATAAAATTTTGTTTTTATTTTAATATTTTGTTAGTTTAAACATTTAAAATAATAAAAAAAAATTAAACAAGTACTAATTATGTGATCACATTAAATTATTTTAGTAAATTTTATATACAATGTAAAAAAGAAGAAGAAGCAGCAGCAGCAGCAAGGTACGTAGGTTGAAGGAACCTTCTTCTTTTTTTTTTTTTTTCAATTTATGTTTTTTTTTTTACATTGTATATAAAAATTACTAAAATATTTTTAATATGGTCAAATAACTAGCATATGTTTGATTTTTTTTATTATTTTCGATACCTTAATTAACATAATATTAAAAAAAAAAAATAATTTTAGTAGTAAATTGAAATAAAAAAAAATTTAGTACTAAGTCAACAAAAAATAAATAGCTTTAGTAGTAAGTTTAAACCAAAAAAATTTAATACGAAGTCGACATAAAATTAATAATTTTAGTAGTAAGTTGAAATAAAATTTTTTTTAGTATTAAATTAAAACAAAACTAATAATTTTTGCACTAAATAAAATATTTGTTCTAAAGTATAATATATTTTGTTTAATATATTTAAACGAATTAAATAAATAAATTAATTTATTTAATAAATTAAATTAATGTTGTATTTTTTAATTTATTTAATAAAAATGTTATGTTTAATTCAACTTATACAAATTAAGTTATAAATGCGTACATTCAAATTTTATACAATGCATCCATTTAACAGCTCCACGTAAGGGTGTCAAACGAGAGGGTATGTCCGGGTCTCTAAAAAATGATTCATCTATTTCAATCAGACACACAATCCATTTATGTACTGCATGAGTTTAGTGCGGGTTGACCCATATACAATTTAAACTTTTTAACTCAAAAGAAAACCATTCCAAATTTCTAGTATCGCGTCGGTGGGTTAAATGACCAAAAGTGTGATGAAACACAGGCATGAAGACACACCGGAAAAATTAAAAAAAATGTTATTTGTAACAAATTTAAAATAATATTATATAATGTTATTAGTGAGTATAATAATATCAGTTAAAGTTATAATATATTTGTAATATATAATAAAGTCAAAAATTAAAGAAGAATTAAACCCACAAGGCCAATATTATTGTTATTTTATTCAAAAAGCAAACGATTTTTTCAATTGATTTGTGAATGATAATATATACATTAAGTTATAGGCTATAGTATTATGTGTTAATTTTATATTGAATATTGTTTTAGTAATGTGAGATTTTAAATTAATTATAAAATTATTTATTAAAATGAGTTAATTATAATATAATATATAATTTGACAAAAAAATCCATTTGGAAAATGGACAGAGTCAGATCTAGATACCAACACTGTAACACACCAACCTTCTTGTTAACTATAATTTATTCAACATAATAAATAGTACAAAAATGTTTTTATAAGAATAGTCAAATCTAATTTTACTAATGTGGATAACTTGGGCATATAACCCAAAACATTTTTATTAATTAAATTGCATTGTATTTGTAATTTACAAGTCAAATATGTTAATAACTGATAAACTAGCCTAGTGTGCGTATTATATTTCAATAACAAAAGAAAAAGCAAGGTCTATGCCGTGTTGCAAATATTTATTGGTTAATAACTTCCGACAAATAGCCTGCCATATCAATCACATCTTTCCAATTTTAATTTTTCGAATAAGTAAATTTTATGTTATTTATAAATATTATATTAGTATTATTATTTAAAGGTAAAATTTTTTTTAATGCTCTAACAGATATTAGTAAAATTTAAATACAAAACAAAACATATCCAACTTCAGAGAATACACCTCTGTTTCGTCCAAAAATCTTTATTGTGAACCAAATATCCAATTTTTCAAAAATGGAAAATCTAATTTAGACAATATTCTGAGCATGCAGCTCTGCAATCCAACGGGTCTCTGATGTTCTCTGACCGACACTTTTTGCCAGAATATGACGGCGAGGTTTGGTATTGGTATCAAGGTAATGAAGAATTGTGACCATCACAATTGAAGTAGCAAACATGGGTATTGGACCAAAGAACCATGGAAGCAAATCAAGAGCAAAATAGAGAGCTCTAAGCCCAAGTGACCAAAACTCGCCTCCCCTTATAACTGCTATCTCTACATATTCTTCAGGAATATGACAATCTGGTGTACTTATTAGATAAGAGGAATGAAGAAAATGCCTAATTGCTTGAATAAAGCATGAAAAAGCAAGCAAAAAGCAAACTAGAAGACACAAGTACTTGATATAAATGGTGGATGGTCTTGTGTCACCATAGATTAAATTACTGTTAAAGAGATTGTTTGAAGAGTTTCCTAACCAAGCTCCAATTAGAGAGGACAGTGTTAAAGTGATTGTAGCCAAATATATTGCTGCTTGTGTGTTCGACTGAATTACTGATAGAACTATGCCTATGTCTTTTTTATCAACCTGTTATCAATTAAGGAGATAAGCTTCACCATTTTACGTTTTAAGGCACATATTCGAATATCGTTTGATAGAAAAAGAAGAAGAGGAAATTAAAGGAGAGACTCTAACCTGCATAATTTTTTGAACCCAAGCTCTTTTGCTATCGTTTTCAAAGCCAAGGACTGTCATGTGAGGATGGTTGAGATATCTGTAGAGGAGTAAGAGATGGTAAACAAACATGATGAGTAATCCAATTGGAACTAGTACCAAATCCAGATATGCCTTGTGGAATTCCATTACTTTTTCTTTGCTAGTGTTCTGTTCAAGGAAATTACGTAATGGAGATTAATAAGAGTTTCAATTAGGTTTCTTATATTTGTTTAATGAATTGACTTTGAAAAATGAGCTGCAACTATATATATATTTGTTGTAATATATTCCCCCTTCACATTGGTAGTACGGAAGAACTATGGCATATTCTCTTGGAGATAATTAGTTAAGGAAGTGAGACAGAGTGGGAGATTCTAAGTCTCTATGTTTGGTGGTGTTAATTTTGTGCCACTATGGTACACTGAGCATGAGGAGACAATTAAATGGTTAATTGATAGGATCATACATTTGTGTATATATGTATATTAGTATAATTGCATTGATACATATAAGTATTGTATTACTATGTGTATTGGGCCTTTGGACCTGCTGATTGATTTGTTGGGCTGCTGTTTTGTATAATTTTTTCAGGCCCGTGGATCACTTATGTGTTATGGATTGAAGGGCATTTTAGTCAATTACCTGGATGTATATATATTTACCCGAGCTAGGGTTTTTTCAATGTGTGCTCTGGCCATTCTTGTTTACTCTTGTGCGCCGTGACTTCTCTTCATCTCCTTCTCTGTTTGCCCTAGGATTTCATCACCTAGGATTTCTTGTTTTATTTTCTGGTGTAATCTGTGCATATTAGTGTTGTGTTTATATTTTATGTGTGAGTACAAGAACGTGTTTATGAGATTCATGTTCTCGACTGGTGTTAGGTTGTACCTCTGTGTTGGTTCTTGTTGATTTACTCACTGTACAAAAATTCTCTATTAATGGATATGGTTTTACCCTTTTACAGTGGATTAGGCCGTGTAGTATAGGGGCCGAACCACTTAATTTTTGGTGTTCATATTTTTCTTTTATTTTTTCTGCAATTTAAAGTTTGTTGAATATTGTTAAAATTTGAGTGTGGGATTCGTAACAAAGTGGTATCAGAGCACTGGTGTTAAGGTTGTTTGGCCTTCGTTACTTTAGAAGAGTACCGAACTCCCTAGATCCATACATTTCTTGTGGTATTCAAGGGTTCTAGTGCGACTCAGTTATCTGGGGTTTCTTGGATACTCTGGGTTCACTTGAATCTTGACTCTGAGTTATTTTCTTGAGTGATTCAGAAACTAGGGTTTCCTAGGGTTTTTGAGTTCTAGAAGGAAACTTGACTCTTCGACTTCTACGACTCAAAATAGGGGGTTTTCTAATCTCTTTACTTACTCCTTACTTTAAATTCGTTTATTATGAATACTCAATATAAATTCAATCTTTTCGATGGTTCAGGTGATTATGTTCTTTGGAAACGTAAAATGAAGGCATTGTTGGTTCAACAAGAACTTCATGGTGCCATTGATGCTGATGACTTACCTGAAAAAGCCTCTGAGACTGAAATGAAAAAGATTATAAAAAAGGCTTACTCCACTATAGTGCTTAACTTGTCTGATAAAATCCTTAGAGAAATTTCTAAGGAAACTACTGCAGAAAAGGTGTTTTCTAAACTTGACTCTATTTACCTTACTAAATCTCTGTCTGGAAAAGTTCATTTGAAACATAAATTCTATACTTTTAAAATGGATTCATCTAAGGATCTTGAACAGAATCTTGATGATTTTAAAAGGTTAACCTCTGACTTAGATGATATTAATCATAAGATTGAAGATGAGACTCAGGCAATTATCTTGTTAAATTCTTTACCTGATAAATATAAGGAAGTTAAAAGTGGTATAATGTATGGTAGAGATAATTTGACTCTTGATCTAGTTGTGTCTAACTTAAGGTCAAAGGACTTAGAAATTAAAGATAAAAATGTTGTAAGTGATAGCCTGTTTGTTAGAGGTAGGACAGAAAAGAAAGAAAAGAGTTATAGGGGAAAGTCTAAACATAGGTCTAAGTCTAGAAATAAGAAACACGTGAAATGCTACTTCTGTAAGAAAGATGGCCACTATAGAAATGAGTGTCCTCTTAGGAAGGGTAAGAAATTTGAAAAATCTGAGATAGGCACTGATAGTGAGACAAATCTTGTTTCTGAAGGTTATGAGAGTTTTGAAGTGTTAACTGTCAGTTCCTCTAGGTTTGAAACCGATTGGGTTCTAGATTCAGGTTGTACATATCACATGACTCCCTTTAGGCACTGGTTTGATGGTCTTAAAGAAGTAAACTGTGGTAAAGTTTTACTAGGTGATGACTATGAGTGTCAGGTTAAAGGTGTAGGCTCTGTTAAATTGTCTTTGCATGATGGTACAGTTAGAGTTCTAGATGATGTGAGGTTTGTCCCTGAGCTTAAGAGAAATCTGATCTCACTAAGCACTTTAGATGCTTCTGGTTACACTGTTAAGGTTGAAAATGGAATAATGAGAGTTATGAAGGGTTCTCTAAGTGTGTTCAAGGCTGTCAGAGTTAATGGTTTGTATATATTGCAAGGTTGTACACTAGATTTGAAGGGTAAGGCTAGTGTTGCTTCATCCACTGAAGGTGCTACTTTATGGCATAGGAGGTTAGGTCATGTAAGTGAAAAAGGCCTAATAGAACTTTCTAAACAGGGTGTCTTAGGAAGTGATCCCTTTGGAACCTTAGAATTCTGTGAACATTGTGTGTTTGGTAAACACATCAGAATTAAGTTCTCTAAAGGACATCACTCCTCCCTGCATGCACTAGAATACATTCACTCAGACCTTTGGGGGCCTGCTCCCACTCAATCTCTAGGTGGTAATAAGTACTTTCTGTCCTTGGTTGATGATCACTCTAGAAGAGTTTGGACATACTGTTTGAGGTCAAAAGATGAGACTTTTGTTACTTTTAAACAATGGAAGACTCTTGTAGAAAACCAAAAGGGTAGTAAGGTTAAAGTACTTAGAACTGACAATGGCTTGGAATTCTGTAATGAACTCTTTGATACATACTGTAAAAACCAAGGGATTGGGAGACATAAATCTGTAGCTGGAACCCCTCAGTAAAATGGACTTGCTGAAAGGATGAATAGAACCATTCTTGAAAGGGTTAGATGCATGTTATCTCTATCAGGTTTGCCCAAACTCTTTTGGGCAGAGGCTGTTAACACAGCCACATACCTTATAAATAGATGTCCCTCCTCTGCCATAGGACTCAAAATACCTGAGGAAATCTGGAAAGGAAAATCTGTTGACTATAGTAATCTTAGAACCTTTGGGTGCATTGCTTATAGTCATATAAATCAAGGTAAACTTCAAGCAAGATCACTAAAATGTATTTTTATTGGGTATCCTCTAGGAGTCAAAGGGTATAGGCTTTGGTGTCCCTCCTTGAGAAAATGTATTACTAGTAGAAATGTCATTTTCTGTGAATCTAAGTTCTATTCAGATTTAAAATTAGATCAGAATACTTTGGTAAATACTGATGCCTCAATTGAGGTGGAGGTAGATGCCACCCCTCACAGTGATGTGAATACTGAGATTGAGGTGGAGGCACCTGCAGCACCTCAATTCCAAAATACCCAATCTGGTGATCCAGATTTCAGTAATGATGATGAATCTACCGAGGAAACAAGTGTTCCTCATGGCAGTTCCCCTGAACTGAACAACTATCTTCTAGCTAGAGATAGATCAAGAAGGATTTCAAGACTCCCTCAAAGGTATATGGATTCCTTAATAACAACTGAATCTGAGAATGTTGACATTATTGCATATGCCCTGTCTGTTGCTTCTGATTTTGATTAACCAAAATCTTATCTTGATGCTTTAAGTGCTCCTGATGCTTTAGAATGGAAAAATGCTATGCATGATGAATTAAACTCACTTAATAAGAACAGAACTTGGATTTTGGTTGAAAAGCCTAAAAATGTCAAAATTCTTGGTTGTAAATGGCTGTTTAAAAGAAAACCTGGTATTAAAAATATTGAACCTGCTAGATTTAAAGCTAGATTAGTAGCCCAGGGTTTTGCTCAAAGAAAAGGAATAGATTTCAATGAAATTTTTTCCCCTGTAGTTAAATTCACTTCCATAAGAATCTTATTATCCATTGTAGTTCAATTTGATATGTTTCTTGAACAAATGGATGTTAAAACTACTTTCTTGCATGGTGACTTAGATGAGGAAATTTTTATGGCTCAACCTGAAGGGTTTATTAAAAAGGGCTCTAAAAATCTTGTTTGTTTACTTAAGAAATCCTTATATGGCTTAAAGCAGGCCCCTAGACAATGATATAAGAAATTTGATACTTTTATGTCTAATATAGGATTTGAGAGATGTGATTATGATAATTGTGTATACTTTAATCTTCAAAATGTTTTAAGTCCTGTTTACTTATTTCTTTATGTTGATGATATCCTTATTGCATGTAAAAACATTTCTGAAATTGATTCTTTAAAATCAAAATTAAATAAACATTTTGAGATAAAAGACTTGGGTCCTGCTAAAAGAATCTTGGGGATGGATATAACTAGACAGCATGGTCTATTACATCTATCTCAACAATCTTATTGTGAAAAAGTATTAAAAAGATTTTCAATGTCTGAATCAAAATCTGTTTGTGTGCCATTTGGTTCCCACATCAAAATTTCCATTAATGACTATCCTGTTTCTGATTCTGATAAACAATTTATGACCAGAGTACCATATTCTAATGCTGTGGGCTCACTCATGTACGCAATGGTCTGCACAAGGCCTGATATTGCACATGCTGTGAGTATGGTTAGTAGATATATGTCTAATCTTGGAAAGCCTCACTGGCAGGCAGTAAAATGGATATTAAGATATATCAAAGGCTCTACTAATGTTGGTTTACTATTTAAAAGGACCTCTAATGATATTCCTATAGTATCTGGCTATACTGACTCTGATTTTGCAGGTGATAAGGACAAAAGAAGGTCCCTATCTGGCTATATTTTTACTGTCTATGGAAATGCTGTATCCTGGAAAGCAAATCTGCAATATGTGGTTGCTCTTTCCACCACAGAGGCAGAATTCATTGCTTGCACTGAAGTTGTCAAGGAAGCTTTCTGGTTAAGGGGCTTCACTAGGCAACTTAACTTGGTGAAAAACGATGCTATTGATACTGTATACTGTGACAATCAATCTGCTATTCATTTATCTAAACACCCCATGTTTCATTCTAGGTCAAAGCATGTAGACATTAAAATGCATTTTATTAGGGATATTGTGTCACAAGGTTTGATCTATTTAGATAAAGTCTCCATTGAGGATAACCCCTCTGACATGCTAACAAAATCAGTACCTCAAACCAAACATAAGCATTGCTTAACTTTGGTTAGAGTAGGTCACCCATAGGCATTAGAATTGAAAGGGTAAACTGAATTCATATCCATAAATTGCATAGTATCAAGGTGGAGATTGTTAATTTTGTGCCACTATGGTACACTGAGTATGAGGAGACAATTAAATGGTTAATTGATAGGATCATACATTTGTGTATATATGTATATTAGTATAATTGCATTGATACATATAAGTATTGTATTACTATGTGTATTGGGCTTTTGGACTTGCTGATTGATTTGTTGGGCTGCTGTTTTGTATAATTTTTTCAGGCCCGTGGATCACTTATGCGTTATGGACTGAAGGGCATTTTAATCAATTACTTGGATGTATATATATTTACCCGAGCTAGGGTTTTTTCAATGTGTGCTCTGGCCATTCTTGTTTACTCTCGTGCGCCGCGACTTCTCTTCATCTCCTTCTCTGTTTGCCCTAGGATTTCATCACCTAGGATTTCTTGTTTTATTTTCTGGTGTAATCTGTGCATATTAGTGTTGTGTCTATATTTTTTGTGTGAGTACAAGAACGTATTTATGAGATTCATGTTCTCGACTGGTGTTAGGTTGTACCTCTGTGTTGGTTCTTGTTGATTTACTCACAGTACAAAAATTCTCTATTAATGGATATGGTTTTACCCTTTTACAGTGGATTAGGCCGTGTAGTATAGGGACCGAACCACTTAATTTTTGGTGTTCATATTTTTCTTTTATCTTTTTTGCAATTTAAAGTTTGTTGAATATTGTTAAAATTTGAGTGCGGGATTCGTAACAGGTGGATTAACAGTTTTATTATTAATAGGAAAAACATAAATACAAATAGGTAATTGGGAAAACTTCACAGTACTCTCTTTTTTCTTTTTTAATAGTAGGTATTCCAGAAAAATTTACCAATTTTTTTTTTTAAATTACCTAAAATATGGCATAAAATTATGATAAAAAAAAAATAAGAATAAAAAAACCATATATGATATATTAGAATCAAGAATAAAAAGTCTCAAAAGTTATATAATAATAAAATACTAAGAAAGAAAAGAATTGAAAATTATAACAAAACATTGAGATTTTATATCTCAAGATATCACTAAAAAATAATAATAAAAAAGAAATTAGTTCTCAAGAAAAAAGAAAGATCAAAATTTTAACATAAGATAAAAGAAATCCAAATCTCTCAAGAAAATCATTAAACCTCAAAAATAATTCAAAAAGAAGAAAGTAACTTTTCAAAAACATTATGGTGAAAAAGAACTTAAGAAAAAAAATTTATGTTATCTATAATAAATAAGCTTCAAGAATATACAAGACATGGTCAATGGAGCATTTACTAATAAAATTGAAGTAGAAGGAAGTTTTGTTAGCTATAAAGCTCTAAATAGAGCATTTACTAATAGAATTAAAGTAGAATGAAGCTTTGTCAGTTATAAAGCTCTAAAATTTCTCAGAGCAAATGATGTAGTAGTCAATCTAGAAGAAAACTATTTCTAAGCACTAAAAAACTAGTCAATTGCAAAAAACAAGATAACAACACTAAGAAAAGTATTAAGATTAAAAATCTTCAGGAAGCAGATGATACATTTCTTTTTCGAAAGAAGAAAAGAAAAAACAACGAAACATCAATCCAGACCAATGGTTAAATTTTTGTAATTTGGCCAGAAGATTATAAAAAGAATAATTAGGAGTCATGAAGTATTTTACTACAGAAAATATTTATGTACCAAGAAATAAAAAGATTATCAACAATAAAATTCAACATTATCGAAGAAACAAATCCCAAACTAGTTTACCAGCTATTTTATTGCAAATTAATTAAAAATATTTATCTAAGTAATAATTTAATGAAATTAACATATTTTTAAGAAAATTTTAAAAGAGCAATCAAGAACTTCAAAGAATGAGTTATAGCAAATGATAGGCCAATCATCTTAAGATTTTTCAGTTCACTTATGGATTTGAATAAATAAGAACCAATAAGTCAATATTATCTCATTAAAATAAAAATAACATCAACAATTGAACAATCCAGAGCTTTACCATAAGAAAAGTTTAATGAAGAATTTTAAACCAAGAGCGAGAAATAATGTTAAGTTAGATTTAGTATGAAATAAGAAAAATAAATAATTCTTCCTATGTAAAATTAATTTATTTGACCAATAAAATTATAATAATTTTTTATAATAATTTAAAAATTAGTTAAGAAGATGTTGAAAAAGTAGTCAACCTTAAAGCACTATTTAATTGTAATGAAATAGACGCCACTGAACAAACAAAACAAGAATTTCGTTAATTGGCAAAAAATCAAATCCAAATATATTTAAGTAATAAATATCACAAGTATATTTATTGCATCAAGGATAAAGATGACTCAACACATCAGACTCTAGGATGAGTGTATTGGTAAATGATTGTGAATGAAATACCGACAACTCAAAATAAATGATAAGGATAAAATGTAACTTTACATTTGTCATTTTACAGGTGTCAGAAAAAGGAAAATAAAAGATAAGATAATTTTATCTTTTCACACGTTTTAAATGAGCAATAAATCTATAAAAGCAATGGAATTTCAGGAAAGGCATCGGCCATTACACACATAGCTAAAATCTCTCTTTATTTTTAATTATATTATTGGACAATTCTTGTGTATCAAAAAACTCTTATGAATTAAAATAACAAGAAAATTAGGGTTGTAATAATAATATTTTCCTAATAAACAAAAGTTCTCTTCTCCAAAAATTCAGTGTCTCTCTTATATCTTAAGAAAAAATACAAATCTTATTTTCTGTTGAAAGTATGTGGCTATTTTTCAACACAAGAGGTGAGACTTTTTACAAAATAACTAAAGATCAGATCTAAGATAGAAAAAGGTAGAAATGAACCAATATTCATCAAGAACAAGGTATTACAACTTTAAAAACTTGAATGAATTTTAGAACTCTTGAAATTTGAATGAATTTTACAACTTTTGAAATTTTGGAATTAGAGTCTGGTAAGTAATTTAAGTAATATTTAAAATAAAGGTTAACCAACCTAACATAAACTATTTAAAATATTATTAAAAAATAATAAAATTAATAGTTTTGATTCAAAAAATAACAAAAAGAATTACTTAAGGAAGTATCACAAATAATAATTCATAAAATGCTCTTTAGTTGGAACATAAAATTAACATGGTTACATTTTAAGTAAAGCATTATTAAGAAAAAGAAAATGTTTATATTATCACAAATCTCTAATTTAAAAAAAAATATTCAGTTTATTTCAAATACTCAAATCAATAAAGATTAATTTTAAACAAGATTTTACTAAAATATTTTTAACATGCATAAAAATAAAAATAAATGATATAATATTATCACATAAACAAATAAATACATTAAGAAAATTTTTTAAAAAATTAGAATAAAAGAAAAGTTCCCAAAAAAATTTAAAATATTATTAGAAATTATTTTAGAAAAATTGAAAGAAACTCTTTAAAAATACCAAAAAAATAAAATGGATAGAAAACTTAACATCCTTAGTTATCAATGACATTTTTTTATATAAAATGTAAACTTTAAAGATATCAGAGATATATTTACCGGACATTATTAAAAATATGTTAAAACTCAGAGCATAAAAAATAATATTCTGTTTATTTTTGATCAATTACATAGTTTGTTTACATGCAATACATGTACTTGGTAAAACTAAGTATATTGTTAATATACAGTATTCAAATCAGTTATTCTAAAGAGTAATTAATACAATCTCTCAACTAATTTGAAAGTTTGAAGCAACAATAATTAATGATCCAGCTATATCCTTCTTGATAATGCTGTGTATCCATAATATGAATAAAGTCTATTATTAATAACTTAATGTCTAAATGAAGAAAGAATAAAGAAGTAATAACTAACTTAATGTCTAAATGAAGAAATAATAAAGAAGTAAATAAACAGCCATTACAATAAGAGAAATTCTAGAGAAATGACAAAATTTATTCTCAAACATTCTGTTAATTAATAAATATTTAAAAATATAATAAAATAATAATTTTATCATTTATATTAAAATTAACTAATATATCACAAGATCTCAAATTTTCATAAAAAAAATCTATCTTCTTGAAAAAATCCAATATATCTCACTCTTTTTCCCTCGTATCAATCTTTACCTTTCTACTTCTATATTCACCATCAACAACTCAAAAATCCTAATATATATTAAAAATATTAAAAATTGAAGATATATATATTAAAGATATAAAAAAAGTGAAAAATTTCGAAAAAAATCAAGACAAAAACAATTAAAATAGGTATATTGAAACTTTTTTTTTTGGCAAATTGCGCAGAAGTTTAGTAAATGTATACCAAATGTTTCTTTTACGTTCTATAAGGCCAACCAAATATATTTGAAAGTTTTGATAAGGCCAACAAACCTAATAAAAATGTTCGATAACCCTTATTGAACATTCTAGTGAAGTTTGATAATCTTTACCGAACCTTTCATCCCTAACGCCCCAATCCCATTTTGTAAGAACACACTTGGTCCCTTTATGATTGGTGAGTGATGACTATGATATGGTGGTTGATGGGTTCGAATGGAGGGTTGGATTCGACTAAGGGCTAACCAATAGTTGTGGTTAGTGGTTACCGAAATGAGGGGCTAGGTGCTCGTGTTGTTGTATATGCAGAGATGGGATGGGTGATTTGAGAGTTGGGATGTATGGGTAGAATATGATTGAGATGTCTAAGGATATTTTTGGAATATAATTAAGTATTAATTTTTATAAATTTTAAATTAATTAGTGGGATGTCTAGTAGCAAAAACAAAAACAAATGTGATTTTTTTTTTTCATAATTTCTCTTACAATAATAGTAAAGAAGATTCAAATTCTTGAAAATTAGCCAAAATACAAAACAACTAACTATACTAGACACGAATAGTTTATTATTATTTCATTAAAAAATATTTTGTTCTTTTTCTTTTTAAATTTATAAAGTAGATTAAAATTATATAGCAGCAATTAGTATAAAATGTGTTAAAAATAAAGTGGTGATGTTGTCATAAATAAATTGTTAATGCCACAATTATTTTTTATTAATGATAATTTTAATTAAAAGTGACACTAATGTGTAATTAATTATAAGAATATTATAGTAAATTTATACACTTTTGTTATGATAATAATAAGAATGATTGTGACAATATTATTACTCTAAAAATATATATATATTTTTTTATAATTTTTAGTCCCATTACTTTTAAATTTTAACATATTCAAATATTTATCTTAATTTTAGACTTATGAATTAAATTTTTGAAATAAGGTAGACATAATATTATAGAGGAAAAAAAGTTATGACATTAACATATAATTTAAAAAAAAAAAAAAATTAGGGGTGCGATTAATCCCACTAACAAATGACATATAAGTTTTCGTAGGAATTAGGGTTCAATTAGTCATGTAAGTTTTAGATAAAAAAAAATTTATGTGTGCAGTTAATCCCACAAACAAATGAATATAAGGTTTCCTTGGGATTAGGGTTCAATTAGTCACGTAAACTTTAGATAAAGACACTTTATTATTGTTTCTTTTAAGTTTGCATGTTTAGTTTATTAATTTTAAGATAGAGTCAATTTACTCCAAAGTTTTTTAAATGATATTTTTAGGGGTAAAATTGGAATTCACTTTTTTTTTTTTTTTTTTTACATTCCTCTATTAAAAAATCACAATTCTTTCTCCACCCTTTGTGTCTCTCTATATGTGTATTTAAAAAATCAAAAAGAGATGGTCAATATTATCATACACTTAATACCAATATATATTATAACTTACAAACAAAAAGAATGACTAATACCAAAAAAAAAAAAAAAAACTCTTCATTTACCACATGTAAGGTAGAAAAAATATAATAAAGAAACTTACATTCATGTACAGAGCTTAGAATAAATGGGTTTAATAGCTTTGGCGAATTAGGTCTAGTTTTTAGGTAGACAAATGGGTTTGAATTTTGATGCATTGAGATTCATGTTTGTTTATGAAAGGAGAGAGATTTTTTTTTTAAACAGAAATAGAGGAAGGAGAGGGGTTTTCTTTTTATAATATTTTTTAAGGTAAAATTTAATTTTGTTCTTGAAAGAATATTAATTTAAATTTTTTTTTAACTAAATTAATTATATCCTAAAATTAATAAACTAATCTTAAATAATTTATAAATTTAATAATAATAAAAAAAAGGAGTCAAGTACCCGTTTCTCATAACCGATTCGAATGCTAAGACAGTAGACACAAGTGTGCTGAGTTTTGAGTTGTCTAAAATAGCCTTTACTGCTAATTAATATCCTGAGCTACTCCTAGAGATTGGGTCTTTGAATAATAATAATGATGAATCGTCGAACTTAACTATTGCATTGCTAGATCGGATTGTCCAGGCATGGTACTCCCGCTTTTGAAGCTTGGGACCCTGGCCTTGAAAACCCTAAGCAAGCCCCTCGCAAGCAGGCTCAAACAACAAGCTGGGGTGCATCCCAAGTTCCGTCAATTCATCGTCAACCTCGCTCAGGTATTGTCACTCAGCCTTTTGAACTCATTTTGTCAACTGGCTACTAATCAATGTCCGTAGGAATCCAAGATTGTACTAATCAATGTCATTCCAGGATACTCTGTAAACTTTAGGTCTTGCCATATTTCTGCTCAAAATATTCTGAACAAATGAATTTTAGGTCATTTAAGATATCCAATTTTGATCTTTATGATTATTGATTTAATACGATTTATGTATCGAATTAAAACCCATGCTTTCAGGAAATGTTTAGTTCTTGAGGTTGAAGAGGCAAATATGCATATCGAGGATCAATAAGCTATAGCCATTAATATGGTAATAATGAGAGGGAAAATGTTGAAATGCTATTCTTATTTGCAACTCTAGTAATGCCAATGACTCATTGTCTAAATATTATTCACCAAATTTAAATTTGGACAACCTTGTACTTTTTAAACCAAACACCAGGTGTGCAGAGCTCTCCGCATTGTAACCTCATGCAATCTTGAATATTGATCTTTCTAGCCCTTTATGAACACGCTTCAAAGTTCAAACATGAGTATCTGTGTTTTGCATGCTTAGAGCACTTTCGTTATCTTCCTACCAGTTTATGAAGTCATCTAAATGTAGTGCTGCTACTTCTGCGTATTCAAGATCAAGTTGAGCGCCTAAGATCTATTTTACGGACTTGTGAATGTTTTAGAAATGCTATTTCAATTTAATTTAATAAATGTTCTATCATTTTGGTGTGTATTGTCCATGATATACTAGTCTCTCTGTTTTCTTTTGTTGACTTAAAAGAGTACTTTATGATGCTTGTCATTTGAATAAGATAAATCATCGGGTCACCACAAGAATGCAAAGAAGAATTTATGGCCATGCAACTGACGTTGAGATTCGCCCATTAAATGAAGAGAAAGCTGTTCAAGCCGCTGTAGATCTTATTGGAGAAGCCTTTGTATTCTCGGTAATATTCATTTTGAGTTGCTTGATATCTGATCACGAAAATGAGTATCTTAACATGATTATAGACTATAATGCTGGATATGATTATCCCATTAAAAACTAAAAAGTAGTTGATTGTTCATCAGATGCTCAACTTTCTATGTAGGTTGCAGTAGCTGCACTCATCTTTGAAGTACAAAGAAGTTCTAGATCTGAAGCCAGAAAAGAAGCATTACGTAAGCAAGAACTAGAGGTATTGTGATCATTTGGAATGTCTGTTTGTTTACATTTACTTTGCATAGTGAAAGGCACATTCTAAAATCTTGGTTAGATGGTTTGTAAAGTACAATGTTTTTCCATTGATTTGAACAAAGTATTATTTGGAGACAAGTGAAAAAAGTTGCTTGCTTCTTTCAAACTTATGACATTATTATTGCTTAAAAATAAAAATGGAGAAACGTGAGGATTTTGATTAGAATAATCTGAATTATGGAGATCTTAACTTGCTCTCATATTTTTGGACATTTTGGATTCTTAATATTGTCTAACTGATGGGACCTAAGATCATCTCGGTTAAAAAAAAGAAAAAGAAAAGAAAAGAAAAGATGACATCGTATCAGATAATTGAATGATTTAAGGTTTTTGGAAAAATATACAATAATACTTTGAGGAGTTTAGGTTGTTAAGGTGATAAATTGCCATCGTCGGTGACAAGAAACCTTGAGCTGCAGGTTCTGATTGCCACATTAGGTTCATAGGTTGAATGTTAAACAGCAGCATTATCCCCGAAACTTTATTTCCTGACTAGTTACAAGTTTCCGTTATTCACTTATACAGACAATGAAGCAGAGAGATGAGAGCATAACAAGGGAAATGGAACTACTTAAGGGAAAACTTGAAGAACTGGAACAGCTCGCCAAGGGACGAGGACTTGGTGGTATTTTCAATATCAAACAAGCTACAGAAGTTGAAAAATTAGTAAAACCAGCCTGAGGTGGTTGCCTGGTTTGTTAAATAAGACAGATACATTCATTATTAATTCAAGTTCCCAACTAAGGGAACTTCTTTTTCTTCATTTCTTTTGAGCTTTGGTAACCTTTTCAGGTTAAGTTCTTGTTCTCTTCTTTTTTCTTCTATTGTTTAAATACATGCCATCATAATTTTTTGTTTGAAACGTTAGGAGATAAAGAGCGACACACATGTTGCTTTACTGATGGTCATGGTCATGGTCATATACATAAAGTAAATATGAGTTTTAGTTTAACCATTATCTGCCCTTTTACTAATTCATGCATTTCAGTCATGATCTGCTTTATCAATGTTACATTTTTTATCTTGAAAATGTACACTATGTGACACGCTTGCAAAGTATTGTGATTACATCCATACAACTTGTATCTAAGTGCTGAGTGTGGACGGCACAATTTGTTTGTTTTGGTATCCCACTTTGTCTATGCTTTTGCAAGAAAGTAACGGATTTTAAAATCAATTTATTTTTTGTAACAATACTTTTTTCACTTTAGGTGCTTTAGTGCTTATCTTTCTAATTAAGATTGTGTCAATGGTCACAGAATGTCCAAATGGACGTCTATGATTCATTGAATAAAAATGGAACTGATTCTTACTTTAATTATTTGGTTATATTATCGTAAATTATTTTTATTAAGTAGCTGCTTATTGCGGGTACGGATAAGAACAATTATGTTAATAATTATAACCGTTTAACATCAATTTTGGTTAAAATTGGGTAATAATTATAGCTTGTAATAATATTTTTACAATTTAATTATGCTTCTTATTTTTTTAACATTTATTCAAAAATATATTTAATTTTAAAAAATAAAAATTAAAGTATAAATATAATACTTACGATATTTAATATTTGATATTAATTTTTATTTTTTAGTTGTTTAGCACATATTTTTAAATAAAATATAAAAAATATATATATAAATAAAAAAAAATTAATTTAATTATTCAAAATATTGTGTGTTCAACTATTAAAAGTGTTTTTTTAATATAATTATATGTATAAAAAAATATAATATTAATATTTTTTTTATTTCAATTAATCACAATTTTGATATTATAATAATTACTTTATCTCATATCTAATCGATTGCGGTTATTTAAAAAAAAAAAATGATCAAATTGTTACAGATATCAACAATTTTGAATATGTGGTCCATTAATCTTTTTACATTTTTTACTTTACAAAATGACTGAAATGCATATAATAACTAAGTTCAGATAACAGTACTCTTATGTTTTTTTTAAATAAAAGTTATAGTTAGCAGTTTTCAGTGAGTGCACCGGGACATCCCAACTAAGTTGGCACCTCCTTAGCACCTTCTTCATGAAACTGTTCAACTATTAATATTATTAAATAACAATAAAATTTAAATTACAAATAAATATTCTCAACAGAACCTGTAATTAGGTTTGTTGTTAGCATCTGAATGAATAAAAGAGGTAGCGAAAGATGGGGCATTCCACCACCAAATCGCTGTACATAAACTAGGAGCCCTAGAAGCTAAACTATCAGCTGCAGCATTACCCTCCCTGTAAATATGTGAGCAGTGGAACTCTATGTTGGTTATTTTATCTAAACAATCCGCCCAAGCAGAATACCATCTCCAAGGTACCGAAGAAGATCGAGTATGAAAGAGAGTGACAACATATATTGAGTCTGATTCTAACCATAGTCGTCTCCATCGAAATTGATATGGACTTTGACAGATAAAGACTTTGACCGCAATTTAAAATGGATATAACAATGGATATAACAAATAAAGACAATCTACAATGGATATAACAAATAAAGACTTTGACCGCAATTTAAAATGGATATAACAATCTACAAGTCTCCACTATATAGTCCCATAGTTTAAAATATATTTTTATTATATCTTAATATATATATTAATTTATATATTATAATTTTATTAATAATTTTTAATAAAAATATTTACAATTATTTATTCATTTTATTTTTTAAACTTTAAATTTAATTAATAAATAATACATTATTTAATATATATCATAATTTCACACATATATTACTTCTCATAGCTTATGATTATGTCAGATTACTAGACGAATAGATGAAAAGTAAATAACTGGGACCATTATTGAAGAAATTGTATCAACATAATCTGAATAGATGAAAAGTAAATAACTGGGACCAATACCGAAGAAATTGTATCTACATATTATACCAATTTTGTTCCTCATAAATGTATTGCGGAGAATTTTGTTTCAAAAGTGGAGCAGCCTATCTGCCTATCTGGCTTTGATTGAGGGGTAATGTGTTCTGCCTTATTTTCATATTTGACATAGTAACATATAAAATTAAGCTTAAATAATTAAATAATTAAATTAATTTTATTTTTAATTCTTTTAATAAAAAATACATATATTTAATTTTTTTAATACTAAAAAATATATATTTATTTATATTATAAAAAAATAAATATATATTAATATGAGGGATTATGTCATATAATATAAAAAAAAAAAATTGATAATTTTAATAAAATTTTATCTATATCAATAATATCTTTAATAATTTTCAAATAAAATTGAATTATAAATATTTCCTTAAAAATGGTATTTTAATCATTGGATATAAGTTGCTGGTTACCTTATCATTAACAGTGATAATACCCGATGAAAAAAATAAACTATCACCATTATCTTCCATCTAAAAGCTGCACGAAAATTGAAGGAAATTCTTACATCTTCTGTAAGTTGCATTTTATCTAATCCATGTAGTGCTAGATTTTCATCAAAATGAATTTATTTTTTTTAAATAATTTTATTGCGTGAAATTTATCTAAGCAAATTTCAAGGTGTGTATGAGTTTGATATCTTATGTAAGTAAGAATGATCCCTAGTTGAAGTGGGAATCTGATGATTGATGACAGTGAGAGTGCTCTTTATGCCTTCCTTTACCAACTTAGCTATCGCAATCCCACGACAAAATATAGGCATTATTTGGTCCAGCCTAGCATTTTCATTTTACCAATTAGCATCGTCAGTTAAAACAAAATCAATAGAAAATGCATTTTAAATCAAAACAATCCGATCACATTTTATTTTTCTAAAGAAAGAGTGATGTTATTTCAAAAAAGAAAAAAAAAAAAAAAAAGAGCGATGAAAAACTCAAAGGTAAATAATGAGTTGAGAAAACTAAGATACGTGTTGTTCATGATTTTGGAGGATAGTACCCACGACACTCCACGAGTATTTCAAAATATTCTCAACTCATCATGCATAGCATATACAGATTGTTCTCACATAAAACGAATGATAGAGGGAAAATTGAATTATGATATTTTTCGGAAGAAATAGGACAGGTACTTTAATAAAATACTCACAAAATTATTATCCTCATCTTAATAAAGGTGGCGTTACGAAGTAGACTTTACCTATACATTATATTCAAACTCAAATAAAATTCCATAAATATTGAGAAATTATTAAAAATAATATTTTAAAAAATATATAATAATAAATTTAATATTTTAATAATATTGAACGTTCAATAAATTACCGTCGTTCAATAAATTTAACATGTTAAGTAACACATGATCATATTATAATTAATATTAAAATATATGATAATACAGTACAAACATTACTAACACGAAATATGATATTCCTCAAAATAACACATTTTAATAAGTCAAAAGTTTTGATTAAAAAGTTCAAACTTTTCAATTTTAAAAAGTATAACAGTTGGGGGACGTTTGGTTCGCTGAATGTAATCGTAATCGTAATCGTAATCGTAATAGAATGTAATGTAAAGGAATCAGTATTACGATTATAGTGTTTGGTTTAGTCACTATAATCAAAAAAGGAATCAGTATTACAGTGTTTTGTTTGACAACTGTAACGTAATGGAATAGAAAAAAAATTATATAATTATTTTAAAAATACAATTTCAAAAAATAAAATTTCAAAAATAATAGAATTTCATAACAAAAAATTAATAAAAAAATACAATTTTACAATTTCAGAAATATAATTTCATATACATTAATTATATAAATTAACAAAAAAAAAATTCAGCACAAAAAATGAAAAAAAAAATATTCAATTTCAGAAATACAATTTTTGATACATTAATTATATAAATTAACAAAAAAAAAAAAATCAGCACAAAAAATGGAAAAAATATATTCAATTTCAGAAAGGAAAAAAAAAACAATTAAAAAAAAAAAAAAAAACAAATCGCGATGGCTTTTTGGAGTAATCGACGGGCTGAACGACGACGCTCGGTGGACGACGACGCTCGGTGGACGGCGACGCGAGGCGGCTGCTGACGCGACAGAGGAGGCGCTGGTTCGCGATGGCTGGGTGCTGGTTCGCGATGGCTGGGCGCTGGTTCGCGAGCTGACGACGACGGTCTTGGATGGACGACGAGCTGGACGGCTGGCGGCGTCAGGGACGGGACGCGACGGACGGACAGGACGCGACCGACGATGATTGGATGGCCTGGCTGCGCTGGTTCGCGAGGCACGCGAATGGCCTGGAAAAAAAAAACACTGTTCATTACAATACCAGATGTAATCCCCATTCAGTGTGTTTAGGTGTGTAATGTTTATTACTGAATTGGATGTAATTGATTACATTACATTACATGTGTTTGGGCAAACCAAACAATGTAATGTGCTGAATCAATTACATTACACCTCCCATTACACCCAACCAAACATGGCCTTGAAGATTACTTACTCTCTTCAAATCTTAATATTTTGAGCGGTGACTAACTAATATTGATCAGACTTAAATTACCGTTGTTCAATTTTAATAAAATAGATGTTAAAAAAAAATTATATATCAATTATTTTTTTAATTGTAAAAATGTAAATTTGAACACAAAAAATATAATTTTTTTATTATAAATTTTAAAAAGTATTATTTTTATTATTATTTTTTTAAATATTTAAATAATAATAAATTATAATTAATCTACAATGTGTAATGATTGATTAACACCGATTAATATAATGACTAACACGATAAATACAATGGTCAATAGTGATCAACTATTGGCCAAAATCGGATAATGACTGATAATTTTGGTTGCAACTAATCAATATTAGTTAGTCACCGCTCAAAATAATAAGATTTGAAGAGTAAGTAATCTTCATCTGTTATACTTTTTAAAATTGAAAAGTTTGAACTTTTTAATCAAAACTTTTGACTTATTAAAATAACATCAAAACTTTTGACTTATTAAAATGTGTTATTTTGAAGAATATCATATTTCGTGTTAGTAATGTTTGTATTGTATTATCATATATTTTAATATTAATTATAATATAATTATGTGTTATTTAACATGTTAAAAAAAGATAGGAATATATAACACAAGTTACATAATTATGTCAAGAAAAGTAGCTTAATCTTTTTATTTTTTAAAAAATGATAGCCCACATACAAATGGATAATTTTATAATTTTATTTTATTTCTCATATTTGAGATATTAATTTCATGAATTGTCTTAGCAAAGACAATAATGACTGCAAAATCGATAAAAAATAAAATAAAAATTTGATAATTTATTTTTATGTAATCGCTTTTTCATAATAAAATGACTAAATTACTATAAAAAATAATAATAGTATTAAACTGCTTTAACTTACTGAACTATATCATTCCTCTCGTGTGAGAGAGTTTGTTAGGCCGTTGTTAGTCTGTTAAGTCCACGTGCTAACAGTTCCACGTGCTGGTTTTTTATTTTGTAACAACCTCATGTATATAAGCCCATAAACGTACATATCAATACTATCAGTTCATTACTACTTTCTAAATCTGTTAGTTACCATAAGCTTGTGCTTTTCTGTATGGTATCAGAGCTAGTGTGTTAGATTTTTCTTGAAATCTGTAAGTTTTGCTAAGTGAAATGAGCGGTGATTCTCACGTTCAAGAAACTACACAACATTCAACAATGGCTTCCGCATCATCTGGTATTAGTCTTTCTTCACTACCTAATTGTGCAGTTATGTCAATCAAGCTTGATAGAATGAACTATCTGATTTGGAAGGAGTAGTTCATGAGCTTAGCTATAGCGTATGGACTTGATGATGTTCTTGATCTAAATATTCAATCTCCTTCTCGTTTTCTCACTGAGAATGGAGTTAAGAAGATTAATCATGTGTTCTTGATCTGGAACCAGAGAAACAATCTGTTGAAGAGCTGGATTTATAATTCAGTCTCAAAAGAAATGCAGTGTCAGGTATATAATTTTGTATCTGTGTCTGCTGCACAAATGTGGAGTGATTTGGAGAATTCTTTCAATTCTTCATCCCGTGCTCGAGTTATGGAGTTACGAACACAATTGCAGCAAGTTCGTAAGGATCATTTCAACATTCAAGATTTCTTTAATAAAGTGAAAAGTATTGCTGATCATCTTGCAACCGTTGGGGAAAGAGTTCCTGATAGAGAAGTTGTGATGTATCTCCTTCGTGGTCTTGGTGTGGACTATAAAGGTTTTGTAACCTCCATGAATATAAGAGTAGAAGAACCTTCATTGTTTGAAGTATATAGCTTGCTACTGACAGAAGAAAAGTTGCTTTTTGAACAATCAAGAGTAGAAGAACACCAAGTTCTGCAGGCAAATATGGCAAAATTTAGTACGATGAATGTTTCAGGCAGACCTCAATTCTCGTCCAAAAGTTATAGCAACAAGCCTTGGAATCTTCAGGATTTCATTCAGTCTGGTAGTATGCACTCTAAATCTTCTTATCTGAACAAGAATGGAGGTTTCAAGGGAGGAAGGCAAAAAAAGTTTGGTGATAATGAAAAGCTTGTTTGTCAGATATGCTCCAAGTCTGGTCATGTTGCTTTGAACTGTTTTCAGCTGAGAGATTTATTACTTGCAAAGAATAGTGAATCACCTGTGGCCATGTCTGAAGAAGTTCAAGAACATGTATGTGTGGATGATCCTGGCTGGGTGCTTGATAGTGGAGCTACTCATCACTTGACAGGTGATGCTGTTCGTGTAGGAAGCACGGTTCCATTCACTGGCAATGAAACAGTGATAGTTGGTAATGGTTCTAAACTTCCTATACAGCATGTAGGAACTAATGTTATTACTTGTTCTGATCATGCACTTCTTTTGAACAATATCTTGCATGCTCCACAAGCTTCATCCAATTTGTTATCTGTTCACAAGCTTTGTCAGGATAACTCAGTATTTGTTGAGTTTCATCCTGAATTTTTCTGTATCAAGGAACCTTCAACCATGAGGATTATCTTCCAAGGCAGATCTGAGGGAGGACTTTATCGAATTGGTGATACTTCTTCTTCTTCTTTTTCGTCTCAGGTGAATGATGTATGTCTTCCAATTCAGTCCTTGTTTAGTAGCTATGCAGGTAATGTTGTCAATTAGCATGCTAGGTTAGGCCATCCCTCAGATGTGGTTTTGAATAAGATTGCTAAGTTGTCTGGTCTTTCTTGTACAGTTAGCAAAGACTCTCATAAGTGTGTTGTCTGTCCACTTGCTAAGACACATAAGCTACCCTTTAAAGCTAGTACTCGTAAATCAATAAAACCTTTTGACTTGATTTTTTCTGATCTTTGGACCTCTCCTGTGCAATCTGTCACTGGTGCTAAATATTTTTTATTATTAGTTGATGACAATACTAAATTCATGTGGATATATTTTCTTACTACTAAGAATCAAACAAAGCTTGCTATGACCTTATTCAAGACTATGATTGAGCGCCAGTTTCAATGTCTTATTAAAGCTGTTCAGAGTGATGGTGGGGGTGAATTTCATTTCTTAACTAGTGAATGGGCTGCTCTTGGTGTTGATCATCGTCTTACTTGTCCCTATACCTCAGAACAAAATGGTTCTGTTGAAAGCAGACTCAGAAGAGTCGTTGAGTGTGGCATTGCTTTACTTTTTCAAGGAGCTGTCCATGTCAAGTACTGGTCCTATGCGTGTAGGACTACAGTCTATGTTCAGAACACATTATCCTCTCCTATTTTACAGTTTTTGTCACCCTATGAAGTGTTGTATTCACGGGTACCAGATTATAATTTTTTCAGAGTTTTTGGATTTGCAGCTTTTCCTTGCTTAAGAGCTGTTGTGAAACACAAATTAGAGCTTAGATCTACCTTAAGTGTTTTCCTCGGGTATGCTTCTCAACATCAAGGCTATTTGTGTCTTGATGTCTCCACTGGGAAGGTTATTACTTCACGACATGTGGAGTTTCATGAAGACCAGTTTCCCTTTTTGCAACAAAGTTCTGATGATGAGTTCACTTCTTTTCAACATGAGGTGTTTTGTTTGTTGCTTGTTCCTGGTTCTATTTCCTCACTCACACTTGCGCCACTTGCTTCTCCTAGTGTCTCACCTGTTGATTCTACTATGTCTTCTTCTCCATCTGCACCTCTACTTGCTTCTCCTCAATATTCATCTTCAGTTCCTTCTTCTGGATCTTTGTCTTCAATACCTGCTCCTGATCTTTCTCCAGTTTCCTTACCTAAACTATCTGAACTCCCTGAGATCTCTTTGATGGTGGACTTACCTTGGCAACTTGTTAATACTCACACCATGACTACTCGGTCTAAACATGGCATTGTTAAGCCCAAACTTGGTTATAGTGTCATTCTTGATTCTCTTCCATCTGATGTTGCACCTCTTACATTCAAAGCAGCTAGTCAGCATCAAGTATGGCTTGATTCCATGAAGGAAGAGTATGAAGCCCTTCTTAAGAACAACACTTGGGTATTAGTTCCTTTTACTCCTGATATGAAGGTGATTGATCACAAGTGGGTCTATAAGATCAAGAGAAAATCATCTGGTGAGGTTGACAGATATAAGTCTCGGCTTGTGGCCAAGGGTTTTCATCAGATTGAAGGCATTGATTACTTTGAGACTTTTAACCCTGTTGTTAAGCATACTACAGTCCGATTGGTCTTAAGTATTGCCTTGTCCAAGGATTGGGATATTAAACAACTTGATGTGAATAATGCGTTTCTGAATGGTGATCTTGAGGAGCTTGTCTATATGACTCAACCAAGAGGTTTTGAAGTTCAGTCGAAGGAACCTACAGTTTGTCAGCTTAAAAAGGCTTTGTATGGCCTTAAACAAGCTCCTAGAGCTTGGTTTCACAAATTGAGTACTTGTTTAGTCTCTTTGGGTTTTCTGGTTTCTAAGTCAGATGTGTCTTTTTGTCTTGGTGTATGTTGATGATATTATTGTGACTTGTAATGATCCTCTACAAGTTTCTGTGTTCATTGATTTGTTCAAGCATCAGTTTTCTTTAAAGGAGCTTGGTGATCTATCTTTCTTTCTGGGTATTGAAGTCTATCGCACTCCTACCTGTCTTCATCTCTCTCAGCACCAGTATATTCAAGATCTTTTGGATAGGAGTGGATTACAACATTCTAAAACTTCTCCTTCTCCTGTGAGTTTAGGCAAAGTTCTGTTAAAATTTGATGGCACTTCTTTGGAGGATCCTACCATGTATAGGAGTGTTGTGGGTGCCTTACAGTATTGTACTGTAACCAGACCTGATATTGCTTATATTGTCAATAAATTGTGCCAGTTTTTTCAGGATCCTTCAGATGTTCATTGGGCAGCTACTAAAAGAGTGTTGAGGTATTTGAAGGGTACTCTCTTTCATGGTCTTCTCTTGCAGAAAACTGAGGTGCTTGAGTTAGTAGGTTTTTGTGATGCGGATTGGGCTGACAGTTGTGATGATCGGAGAAGTACTGGTGCTTACTGTGTTTTTCTGGGAAATAGCTTAATCTCTTGGTGTTCTAGTAAGCAGAAAGTTGTTTCCAGATCCAGCACTGAATCTGAATATCGAGCTCTTGCCTTGATTACTGTAGAACTGTTATGGCTAAAGTCCTTGTTACACGAGTTAGGTTTTATATGTCCACGTGCTCCAGTTGTGTTTTGTGACAAGTGAGTACTGAACATTTGGCTAAGCACATTGAAGTTGATTTTCATTTTGTGCGGGAGCAGGTTGTCAAGCATGCATTGGAGGTTCAGCATATTTCTTCTGAACATCAAATAGCCGATGTTCTTACAAAGCCTCTTCCTACCAATTAGTTTCTTGCTTTCAGGCACAAACTCTTGGTGTTACCTAAACTAGGGTTTGAAGGAGACAGTTCATTTCAGGGTGGCTACTGAACTATATCATCCCTCTTGTGTGGGAGAGTTTGTTAGGCCGTTGTTAGTCTGTTAAGTCCACGTGCTAACAGTTCCATGTGCTGGTTTTCCATCTTGTTACAACCTCATGTATATAAGCCCATAAACATACATATCAATACTATCAGTTCATTACTATTTCTTTCTAAATCTGTTAGTTACCATAAGCTTATGCTTTTCTGTATAACTCACATAATTAAGGAACCTTATGTGCATTTATCTCTTAAAAAAATTACTTATTTTTAGTATTGTTTATTTATAATAGTAAGAAATATTGAAAATTTTAAAAACATAAAAAAATTATTTATTAATTTTTCAAAAAAATTAGAATTTTTTTTTTCAATCTATATGTGTTTATATATTGTGATTTCGTTGCTATCACCCTTCAAGTGCTATGTGATTTAATTGATAAGATAATATTTTAAGAATATCATCCATTAATAAAATGATATGAAATATATTCCATTTCTAGTGTTAGTCCGGTGTTTTAAATGATATGAACGGATAATTTTTATATCAATATATATATATATATATATATATTTTTACTTTTTTAAGTCGACATATTTTAAGACTAGTGTTGGACTAGTACATGGGTTGATATAAAAATTTATAAATATATAATAGTGTTAATTGTCAAAAAAATAATTTTTATTGTTTTTAAAATATTTATTTTATAAATTGAAAAGAAAAAAAAATAAAGTTTTTAACTATAAATTTTATAACAAGGTGAAAATTTGAGATTAAAAAAATGTTGTAAAATGGTATGCATATATCCTATTAAAATAAATAGTTAATTAATTTATTATTTTAATGATATTATTCTATGCACATTACATATAAGAGAAACAATGATTTAATTTTAAAAAATTATCAAAAATAACACCCTTAAAATATATATAATAACAAAACTAGCACCCTAATAACATTGCACATTAAACGGACCTAAATTATTGTAATTTAATTTGAACGGTCATTAAAAATGATGTAAAATTCATTTTTAATTCTAAAAATATATAATTTAAATATAAAAAATGTTATTTTTATTATTATAAGTGTTAAAAAATGTTATTTTTGTTATTTTTTCTTTAATTTTTTAGAGTCAAGTCAAAAAATCAAAACTTTAAATAAAATAAAGTGTTAATTGTCTTAATACTTGCTTATTGTCAACACTTAAACAATGTGAACTCAATTATATTAATAACAAGCATGTGCATGAATGTACGGGTATGGAAACATTTATAAATTATATGTTAAATAATTCAAGTTTTATTTATATAATTGATGTGTAAATTATAGTACTCGCAAGCGCATGAATAACTTATAGTCTAGTGATAAAAAAGGGCATGAATAACTTATAGTCTAGTGATAAGTAAACTTCCAAAGTCGATCTATCGCAGAGTTGTAGTGGTTTAAAATTCTTTAATTATTTTCAAAAGAAGCAAAATATAAAATAAATAAAAATACTTAAAACAAATGAATGACGATAAAGTAGTTAATTAATCAAACAACTAAACTAACTAAAAGTAAGTTAAAAATTTTAATTAAAAAGATGAGATAAGTATGAGAATTTTAGCTTACTAACCAATCATATTTTGAATTATTTAGTTAAATTTAATAATTGTTCATAAGTTGATATTATTGATTTTTTCACTAAAGTTAAAAAATTTCAATGATCATGGCAATTTTCACTTAAAATTAAATAATTAATTTTTTTGATCGAGACATTTAATTAAATGATTGGAATGAGTGCAGAGAAGTTATATAACTATTTAAATTATCACAATGATCATGTAATTAATTTAGATTCATGTTCAAGAGGGCATGATTAGTTGAAGATGATGTTTCTAACAAACTAATTCACATATATTTACTTTAACTATAAATAGTGATTTGATTCATCTACTATTCATAATTAAATCTATGAATAAAAATGAACATAAAATAATATCAAATTTTTTTATAATAATTAACTTATTAATCCAAAATAATCATAGTAGCATAACAAAATTTCATATATAAATTTAATCAAATATAATTAAATTCACTATCATAAATTTAATTACTAAAAGCATAACGTTTACAGTAATAATATTACAAAATTAGAGAAAAAAATATTAATAATAAAACAAATACCCAAACTTTTGAATTGATTAATGATTATACTCTAAAAGCTTGAAATATAATATAATAATGTAATATTTTTTCTCTAAAATATCATAAAATTAAACTGTAAAAATAAAAAGTTACATAAGAAAAATAAAAACGAATTAGAGAAAATTCTCTAGTACTGAAAGAAAATAACGTAAAAAGCTAAGCTTAGGTAACATCTCCATTTAACATATACGGAGCACGGTATACATAGGCAAAAGAGACGGTGAAAATAGAATTAATGGTCACCACGTGTCAGCATTTCATTAGCTTGAGGACTGCAAAAAAAGATAAAACGAGGCACGTGGCAGGAGGTGAATGGCTGGACGGTGCCGCAAAAATATAAATGGATTGACACTTGGTGTCTCATGACTTGTAGATTGGGGCTGACGCAACAAAATTGTACACGTGGTGCATTTTAATTGGAGAAAATTGTGGCCCTGGTCTGGCAAAAGGTTGGCCTACTCCTGGCACACGTTCGGCGTTTGTTTTCTGAGTTTTCATACACGTCTTTGCCTCTTATCGGTTGGACTTCGATGTCGTGGTGCTGATGTGTCTTATGTGGATGATGACGTGTTTGTTGACTTGGATGATGACTTTAATTGAACTTTTTAAGTAAATCCACTGTTCCTTTTATAAGCATCTATATGTATAAGTACATCCACAAGTATACGAGTTGCAACGGAAAGTGATGGTGTGGGCACTGAATCAGAAGCAATTTGAAGCGATCCCACGCCTCATGAAATGGTTCTCCGTCCATTTGGGAGAACGTTGCAATTTTGGTTCTTAGGTCCGCAGTCTTTTGGTGGGAATAGAATTTTCCCATGAATTTGTTGAAAATTGCGTCCCAAGTTGAAAGAGATCCAGGTGGAAGAGTCATAAGCCATGACTTAGCTTTGTCTTTAAGCGTATACGGGAAGCATCTCATCCTCAGCTGATCCTCATTTAGCCCCTGTAGCGGAAAAGTCTGCACAGTAGCATAGAAATCACGAATAAAAGTTAGAGGATCTTCGTTAGGAATCCCATAAAAAGACGGTAACATATTAAAATGTATATTCTTAATTTCATAGTTTCTAGCTGCTTCCCCTAGTTGGATGCAAGAAGTTGCAGTGCCAATGATTGGCCTTGCATACTCCTTCATCGTCATCTCTCTGTGTGGAGGTAGTTGTTCTCCCATAATTGATTGATGCTCTTTCTCCAAAATGTCAGCTTCAAATGGTCTCAAATGAGTGCTCTTCCTGTTGATGTTATCTATGAACGGCACGAGTGGATGTCCAAGAGATCTTCTACCGTGCATGCACAATCAAAAACAACAACAAATCAAAGCACCAGAAACTAATTGACTCCAACAAGTAACAAAAAACACAAAAACAAGAAAAACAAATAAAGAAAACAACAAAGACTAAAAATTAAGTAAACTAAAAAAAAAAACAAATAACAATTTCAAAAACGCCAACTCCCCGGCAACGGCGCCAAAAACTTGATGCACAAAAACTTGTTAACCAAATTTTGTAATTTATAAAAGCTCGCAAGTGCACGAGTCACTTGTAGTAAGCGACAAGTATACTCCCAAGATCGTCTCTCAAAGGAATTGCGGTGGTTTTCGAAAGAGTTAATTGCAATATAAAACGTGACAATAAAATAAATCCTAAACACTCTATCAAAGGTTGGTTCTGAAAATAGTCTCTATAATAATAAAAATACTAAAACAATAAAAGTAAATGCGTGAAAGTTTTGTAAAACGATGAGATGAACGAGTGTGGGAAATTGGTTAGTAAACTAATCATGGATGAATTGATTTATGTGGTTTTGACAATTAAGCACGAAAAAGTAGAATTTAACGATTATTTTCTCTAACCCTAGAAAATCCCAAATCAATGGTGATTTTCCCTTAATTAACTAACTAGCTTCTTTGATCCGGACCGTTAATTAGTTAATCAGCTTTAAACCTAAGAAAATAGTTTAATCACCTAATTCAAGACAAATCAATGCACTTAAATTAGGCTCATGCTCAAGAGTGCTCAATTGAATTCAGATGGCGTTTCTAAAACTCAATCCTAAAATGTTTCATATATTCACAAATCAAATTGGCCAGAAGTAATTAATGAACATACGTATTAAGAACAATGAACATGAATTAAATTACTTAGTCATAAAATTATTCCACACAATCAAACATCCAATTATAGTTACATCACCAAAATCCCACACATAAAAAGCTTAGCTACTCATAATGAAATCCAAATCAATATTTTTCATTACAAATAACATTCTATGAATTCTTAAAGAGAGAAAAGATTACAATCAATAAATTACCCTATTTCCACTCTTGGAACAAGCTCTTGATGTTGGATGGTCACCTTCTTCAAGATTGTTGATGGAGCTTCAATGGAGGAGCATTAATGGAGTAATCCCTCTCTAAAGAATGTGGAGAAGATGAAGCACTATTCACGTTACTGTTCACGATTTGGTGATGGCTCAATAATAATCTGTAGATGGAGGCTAGGAATCACTTTGAGGCTGGTTTCTTTGGTTGGAGGCTGAATCATTGATCACTTGGAGGCTAGAGAGTATATATAGAGTTTTGTCCAATTAGGTTTTGTAAGGGTTTCCATAATTGATGTAAGTCTCGTGCCCTAAAAGGATTCCAGTACGCGCGCGCGCGCCGCGGCGCACATTTCCCATGCCGCGGCGCACAATGTTTTTACAATTTACGAGCCAAAACAGAAACTTCCTCGCCGCGGCGCACATTTTCCATGCCGCGGCGCGCGATGTTTTCATGATTTCCAAATTGCAACCCGAGAGCCTCTCGCCGCGGCGCACATTGTGTTCGTGATTTTGGTGTTCAAACCCGAGAGCTCCCCGCCGCGGCATACACTTTCCTCGCCGCAGCGCGCCTTGCATGTAAGGGTGTACATGGTATGTACATGTATGTACATGCCTTGTACATATTCTGTTGATTATCGATGTAAGGCTTACATAATGTATGGCACCTACTGTAAGGCTTACGTATGTATGCATTTTTACTCCATTTTTGCTCTCTTTTTCCAAGTTTCTCTCCAAACCTACTTTGACCTGCAAAACAGTAGAACACCCTCCAAAACAAGATTATATCGAGATTACATGCAAAATAAACACTTAAAAACATCACAAATAGTAGATCAAAATAGTGTTCATCAGTCTGGCAAAAGGTTGGCCTACTCCTGGCACACGTTCGGCGTTTGTTTTCTGAGTTTTCATACACGTCTTTGCCTCTTATCGGTTGGACTTCGATGTCGTGGTGCTGATGTGTCTTATGTGGATGATGACGTGTTTGTTGACTTGGATGATGACTTTAATTGAACTTTTTAAGTAAATCCACTGTTCCTTTTATAAGCATCTATATGTATAAGTACATCCACAAATCCTTCTATAAAAATTCACCTTTCTAATTAAATTCATAAAAAATTCAGAAAATTTTCAAAAAATTGTAAATTCTTCTTAAATACTTATAAACTTAAAAATGACTAAAAATGTTCTTAATTTGGGTAAAATATTTAAATAAAATATAAAAAAATAATGCCTAAAATACAACAAAATATTAGGACATATATTGATTTATTAACAATACTCACCAATCTCTAATTATCAACTTATATATGATTTGATGCAATAAAAAATAACAAAAAAATGATTAAATAATTTCTCTATGTGGATTGTGTTAATATTATGCTAATTACTATTAGTGCAAATATACATGCTTCAAGTGAATGCAAAAAGGATGTAAATTTGAATCATGCCCTATGTGAGTATGTGAGTATATAATATGTTATTTATAAATATCCAAAAAATATATTTAACAAAAAAAGATTGTCAAAAGAATTAGAGGTATTTTAGGAATAATAAAGTAAGAGAATAATCATCAATTCCCTATAGTATATGATATAAACTCATTCATTAAATATGTAAGTATAAATTACATGATTTGTTATACTTAGAGTAAATGGATATAATTGTAAAAATATGTATGTGATTAAAATAATTATTAAATGTTAATAATGTAAAAATAATTATAATAATAATTAAGTAACAAAAAAAAAAAGTTGAAGCTAAAAAGAAAGAAAGAATAAAATGAAAAAAAAAAAAAAAACTTTAAGAGAATACCCATTTCCTATTTATGCCTCATCGTGGATTTTTATATATAGTAATAAAAATCACATAAAAATTATTGTTTTGATTTAAAATATATACAAACATAAGGTGTATCTATATAAAAAAAAAATTATTGTTGAAAAATTAATAAATATAATATTTTTAAAATTTATAATAATAAAAATAACACTTATAAGTCATAATATTGAGAAATTATCTAAAATAATTTTTTTTAAAAGTTATAATAATAAAAATAAAGTTATTCTCTTTAATTGAGATGAATATGAGTTAGTATTAAGCTAATTTTAAATATATTATTTTTATTATTATAAATTTTAAGGGTATTATATTTGTTATTTTTTTTTAATTAATTTTAAATTTAATTGTATTGTATCTATATATATATATATATATATATATATATAAAAGTTTACCTTTTAAAAAAAAGAAAAAATATATAATTATTTTTTTTATAGTGTAAATAATATATATTTTTTAATATTAGAAAAAAAAATGGATCGTAGGAATTAAAAATGAAATTGAGGTTGGTTTTATCCGTTTGAGCTTTTGCTCCTAGCGTCCACATTGCTTTTTGCAGCCACGGTCCACGGTGACGGAGAAAGTGTGGAACAGGAATCGAAATGAGGGAGAACTGACTCACCTCCAGTGACGTCAAAAATTAGAAAAAACAAAAGAAAAAAAGAGAGGAAAGAATTAGGGAAGCAAACACAGTCACTACTCTATTATGATTTATGCCAGAAAGAAAAAAGAGAAGGAAAAAAAAAAGGCTAAAAAAAATTATAGCCTTTGAGGTTTAAGAATCTTTCTGGATCGAGCATTTCACTTGGTTCAATTTTTCTTTTTCTCAATTTCTTAGCTCTTTCTAGCTTCACAACTCTCGCCGCTTCTAAAACTTAAGGGTGTTCGATCCTAAATCACTCAACTCTGGTGAGTGATTCCTCAAATTTTTTTTTTCCCTATTAGCGACTCTGATCTGAAATTGATCATCCTTGTTATTATTTTTATGTGGTGTTTTTATTTTTATAAGTTGATTTTGATTGTAGTAATTGAAAAAATATTGTTTCGTTTTCGTCAGTTTTAGTTCTTCATTTATGGTTTAGGTGTTCTTTAGTTATAATATTTTGAACTAATTATGGGATATATTTTAGCCTATTTTTGATTATTTTCTTTGATTTTGTATGGGTATTTGATTTTAGTTTGATTTAATGTATGGGCATTTGATAATTTTGGATTGTTTCGTCAATTGCAGAGTTTAGAATTGGAGTGAGAGGGTGGGCTTTTTTTTTTTTTTATGATGGGTAAGGGTTCGAAGAGCAATTGCAAGTCAGCATCGCACAAACTGTTCAAGGACAAAGCAAAGAATCGTGTGGATGACTTGCAAGGGATGTTCTTGGACTTGCAATTTGCTAGGAAGGAGAGCCGTACAATTGATGTTGCAGTCCTTGAAGAACAAGTCCATCAGATGCTCCGTGAGTGGAAAGCCGAGCTCAACGAGACTTCTCCAGCATCTTCTTTGCAACAAGTTAGCTTCATATAATCATATATTATGTTTGCATATATGTTTAATCCTTGTATGCATATCTATGACGGAATGTTTTAATAAGTTTGTGAATCAATGTATGTAATATATGCATGCCAATTGTTTCAAACCACAGAGTTGTGAGTTTCGGAATGGTGCTTGGGTTGAAAATTCTGGTTCTGAATTGTAGTCTTACTGGTACAGGGAGCTACTCTTGGGTCATTTTCCTCGGACATTTGTCGATTGTTGCAGTTCTGTGAGGAGGAAGATGATGCGACCAGTCCATTAGCTGCTCCAAAGCCTGAACCCAATGATCAAAGCTTTCAAGTGGGTGAAAGTCTGGTCTTTCCTGAGGTGAGGACTGAGGATTATTCTTTCTGTTTTGTCTGGTATTTTGTCTAGGTTCTTATGAACTGAATATTCTTTTCAGATGTAATAAAATGTCAGAGGAGAAAATAATAATATCTATAATGTTAAAATTATGATATTTTCTCAACCAAACATCAGTTAGTAGTCTTTCTCATAGCATTTAATAAACCAAGGTTTTCTGAGAAAGTTGAAATTAAAATTCTTGTTCCCTGTTAAAGATTTTAGATGTTAGCTTCCTAGGTACTGTCACTATTGTCCCAGATGCCTGGACACTTGTCTTGATTTTGGATCAACTGGATCCAGTAGAAAATTGTGCAGACTGTTATACAGGCAAAGTTGGTTTAGCTCATTCCTTTTACACCCTTTGTGTGAACTACTTTAGAGTTTAGATGTGCTAAATACTCTTATGTTACCTTGAAGAAGGTTATCTCTGTGCTTGTTGTGATTAAATTGGTTGCCACTGGAGGTTCATTTTGTTCTCTTATGGCTTACAAGCAAGGGTCACTACGTTTAATTATATTACTTTAGCTTAATTGTAATATATTTATTTGGGTTGAGAATGAGCACTAATAGGTTATTGTTTTTAAATTTTTCAGAGGTTCGGTGTGAATCAGGACCATCAGGAACCTGTCTTTCTTTTCCAGCAAAAGAAGGAACTTTTCTTCCCACTGGTGGAATGTAAAACTGCTGCTTCAGGAGTTCGTAATATTCCAGTTAACAATATTGAAGGAGCTAACCCCTTGAACTATCATCAGTATGGGTTACAACAAGACTTTGAGCATAACATCTACAGCTACAATAGCACTGCTTTATGCAATGAGGATTTTATGCCTCATATTTCCTGCAATCTCCCTACCATTTGCCCTATGCCGTCTGCATTTTTAGGCCCCAAATGTGCACTTTGGGATTGTCCAAGGCCCGCTCAAGGTTTGGATTGGTACCTAGACTATTGCAGCGGCTTTCATGCTGGTCTTGCATTAAATGAAGGACCACCTGGCATGTGTCCAGTTGTCCGACCTGGCGGTATTGGCCTGAAAGATGGACTACTTTTTGCTGCTCTCAGTGCAAAGACACAAAGGAAAGATGTTGGTATTCCTGAATGTGAAGGAGCTGCAACTGCAAAATCTCCATGGAATGCACCTGGTTGGTTCATTATGGTTTCATTTTGCATAGTTTCTTATGGAGATTTAATGCTCCGAACTAGTATTTTGTCTCATGTAGCTAATATATTTTGTTCTTGCAGAGCTCTTTGATCTTTCTGTTCTTGAAGGTGAAACAATCAGAGAGTGGCTGTTTTTTGACAAGCCCAGGAGAGCCTTTGAGAGTGGCAACAGAAAGCAGAGGTCATTGCCAGATTACAGTGGACGTGGTTGGCACGAGTCAAGGAAGCAAGTAATGAATGAATTTGGAGGGCTGAAGAGATCCTATTATATGGATCCACAGCCATCAATCCATTTTGAGTGGCACTTGTATGAGTATGAGATCAACAAGTGTGATGCATGTGCGCTATATAGATTGGAGCTGAAGCTTGTTGATGGGAAGAAAAGCTCCAAGGGTAAACTTACAAATGATACAGTTTCTGATCTCCAGAAGCAGATGGGAAGACTTTCTGCTGAGTTCCCCTATGACAACAAGCGCAATGTCAAGGGACGGGTCAAAAATAGTCCTAAAGTTGGCATTGGAAATTCTTATTCAACTCAAAATCAAATTGCTTCAGCAAATGGCACGCTCGACTGTGGAATAGGCGGGCCATATGATTATCTTGTGGAAAATCTTAACGATTATTATCTAACATGACTGAAGAAGCATGGATGAGTATGAAATAAGGTTCACATTGTAGTTTAAGTTACATTTAGGTTGGTGGGGGTAGTGTCATGAGTCTTCTCTTTTCATTTCCTTTCATAACATGAAGTCGGAAGCTCATTTTTGGCTCTGCGAAGACATTGTGAATAGCTCATTCGCTTATGGTAAGTGCCGCACTAATTACATGCACTTGGGGCCTCAATTCTAACAACTTCATGACAGTTACAAATCAGTTGAAATCTGTTTCCTTACCTATAGTAAACTTGTATTTCTAATTATGATCTGGTGAACACTAGAAGCAAATAGTGTCACCTGATCTGGATAGTACAGATACACAGCTATTTCAGAGTCATTCCTTTTCTTTTTGGGATTACCGAATATGTTATACTAATTATCTAGCGGTTTGTCGTCCTCCATTGAACGACGGACAATATCTGCAACATAAATATTTGGTGGTTGGATGTACAGAGTATTGCCAAAGTCAAGATCTGGAATTCCTTTGATTTTTCCTTTTTATTTTTTAAGCATCACGTTAGGAATTAGCGAATAATTAACCCGGCCTTTTATTATTATTATTGTCATTATTATTTTTTTAATGAAGATGGTTGAGTTGGGTAATTAAAACAGGAAACTTCAAATGTTGGTACTTGGCTTTTATTCTGCAAATTACCCTGTACGTTCTGCTTTTGCTTTACTCTTCGCCCAAATATTGTCTTCTTGTAGGACTTGTGCGAAACAGACTTGGGAAGATAAACCGTAGAAGTGAGCGAAGTATTATTATGATTAATATTGCTCACGCCTATCATGAACTTAATTGTTCTTATGCTTTTTGTTGTTGTTGTTGTTGTTGCTATATAGTCTTTGTTTAATATCGGCCTATTGTCTTATCTTTAATTTCAGTTGGTGTTTAAGTAGTGCTTCTTATTATTTTTTTTAAATGTATTATTTGGTAATACACTCCATTCTTCCTTTCTCCTTTTCTACTAGAAAACCTACATGTATTTTAGGATTTGTTTGCTGTTGGAAAGAATCTTCCATTGTAGGTGCTCTAAGTTCTCTCTAGTAGAGTTTTTTCTTGTTATAGTTTAATTCACTAAAGTACATAACATTTAGATTTGTTTGTGTATTTTTTTTTCCCCATTTAGATTGACAATTATTTCACCGTACTTACAAGTATTTTTTTTTTGGAAAATTGTGTTTTGGAAAATTGTGCCCACAATTATCCCAATAGCACTTCTTTCGACATGGTTCAATAGTTTTTCTCAATTTGGAGCCGTCCTGAAAAGAATTTATTGTTGAAGTATAGATGAAAAGAATATAAGTCTATTTAGACCAAGGTTTAGAAGAAGTGCCCAATGGCCAAGGAAAGGGTGTGATATTGTGGAATCATGGTGGAGTCATTGGAATTGAAACCTTGTGTGATCATTTTTTGCTTATATAAAATTCACATTAGAGCCAACAAAGTTGATTATGCCAGATAGTATCTCTGCCTCTGATGATAAAATGGAGTTGTTTTAACGACGTAGAAATCGGTGCTTCTACTTGCACTAAAAAACTTCTTATGAGAATTAAGGAATTCTAAAAAAAATTGAACAATTCTGATGCCCATTCTATATCTGATGATGATACAGAAGCTATGGTTCCAGTTCATGATAAGTGGCAGGCACCTCCTAATGGCGCTATTAAAATTAATTTTGATGCATCTTGGGTCAATGGTAGAGCAGCTATTGGTTTTGTAGTTTTCAATCATGGGAGCGAGATCACTTTTTATTGGAGTAAAATCGAACATACCAGCTTGGTGGATATTGAAGAAACCTTGTCTCTTGCCTGCAACAGTATACCAATTTACATTGAAGGTGATGCTAAATTTGTTATTGAAGCTATAATGTAAGATAAACAACATGAAATTTCAGTTCAAGTTCAAGCAAAGGAAATATTTCAAGCACCTAGTAAACAATACTCTCAATAAAATGGATTTCTAGACAGTTAAATGAAGTTGCTCACCATTTAATTTTAATTAAATGGTCCTTTTTATCACTTTGTTGAAGAAGGTACTTCTAACATGACATTGTTTTTTGGTCTTCAATCTAGAAATTAGGCAACTTGTTACTCTTTTTAAGGAATAAAGAGTTAATCATATTATAACTTATTATAATAATTAGGCAACTTGTTACTCTTTTTAGGGAATAAAGAGTTAATCATATTATAACTTATTATAATAATTATTTATGAAATAAAAATTATTCATGTAGAAATGATAATTATTTTGTATGTATTAATGTCGTATTTATGTCTTAAATAAGTATTTTTTGGTTCATAAACTAAAAACTTAAAATAATTTTTTAACATGTATATTATTTATAATAATGAGAAAATATAATCACTTTAAAATTATAAAATAATTAGTATTTAATTTAATCGTATTTTGATTGTATTTATGTTCGTATTTTGAAACCCCTATTGCCAAACGTTAAGTCTAGTTTTGCCACATCTTTGTCTTCTAGACAAATGCCCCAGCCTGAATGCCTAAAACCCCTTTCTTAATAGCTCTCCAAAACCCTTCGCAATGGCGTTTCTTCACTCACACTCTCTCTCAACCCCGATTATCTCCATCAGATCCAGCAACTCTCACTCTCTCAGACCCTTCACCTTCACTTTCGTTCCAAAATTTCACCTCAGAGACCTCCGAAATCCTCTGCCTTTCCTCGTTTATTCTACTTCGAAGTCCTTTCCCACCACTGAACAAGAGGTCCTTCAGGCCTTAGTGGAGTCGGATGAGAAAACTCTTCCTTGCGTTAGAACATTTGAAAACGACTTGGGCCGGCTTACGTTGGTTGGAGCTGTAGATTTCCAGCAGGCTTTGACTGCGGCTGCAGCCGACGGTGGCCAAGCCGCCGCAGAGCATATTGACGCTGGAATACCCGCCATGGTCGTGGAGACTATGTACCCAGGCCCTTCCGACCAGCATAGCACAGTTTCGACTCGGCTGGTAGGTTCATTTTCATGCTAATGGAGATTCTTAAGTGCTCAATATTTGTTTCTTTGTAAACCATTGTATATTTTACTTGCTTAGTATTAACTAGCTGACATGTGAACAACCCATTTTTGGAAGCAATGTTATTTTTCTTGTTTACAAAGAAAAGCAAGACAAAGTTTTTTAGCTTACCATTTACCTGCATGAAATATATTTCCGATGGGTCAAGTTTGGATGGGCTTGAATGGAACCAAATAACGGGTATTGATTATTATAAGTGCACTAATGGAGACAATCTCCTTACAACCTTTATTTTTATCTAAATTTTTATTTTTGTTGGTGTTTTTGTCCTGAGTTATTGTTTCATTAGTTTCTTCCTGCTAGAAAAGTTAACGAGAAAGCCGGTAAGCTGAGAAGTTCCTTCACTGATGAAATGCTGTCTGGTGCTACTTCTGCAAATATACTTGCCATGACTTTTAGGCAAGTAGTGTTGGAACAGCTTTGGAACTTTGAACTCGTTATTTTTAGGCCTGGAACAGAGAGAGATATGGAGGATCTTGAAAATCCAAGAGAGGTTTGCCCTGCCTTGTCCTGTAGAACTTTATGTAATTACATATGCACACATCATCATGAATATAATATCATAGTAATGCCTTTCCTGCAGGTGTCACATGTTACTGATTGGTTGAGTTCTCTTATGCATTTCGTATCAGCAGGTTTCTGCATCATTCACCCTTGGCTCATCCGATGAGCGAGTTCTTTTTGTGCTGTCAGAAGCCGTTTGCATTGCTGCTCTTCAAAGCACTGAGAGACATTTCCTTGACAATTATCTAGGCAAAGCTCCTAGTAACTTGTTTGGTTGGTTGAGGAATCCCAGAAGGATTGCATCCAAAGATTCCTCGGTTATCATATACAAATTATTTGAAGATGAAATAGATGAACATGCCAAGAGTCTGTTGGAAAAATTCAGTTTGAGAAAAGGACATTTGAAGCCTAGGAAAAACCAAATGAAGTATAGTTGGTGGAGTCCGTCTGTGCACTCTAAATTGGAAAAGATAGGTGGTCCTGAATTTAGTTCTTGGACAAGTGAGTATGTTCCTGCTTATAGGCTACAACTTCATGCTAGTCAACTTAAGGATGTAAGATTTGAAGGTTGGAGGAAATCTGCAGAGGATAGGTGGGAGGTCCTATTGACACACTCACAAATGGTACTTTATTATTCCTATATTCATTGATCTTAAATCTTTAGGTACTTTTTACATTATGCCTTTGATTTAGGTTAGCAGTTGTTTTGAATTATTTAGTAATATTGGTCTTAAGCTTAAATTTATTAATTAGATATTGGATACTGATATACATGATAATGAACCTTCATTTGTCCTCCTCCTTTTTTCTTGTTCTGGTGCTGATTTGAGAATGCACCACAACGAATCCATGCTGGTCTTTTGCCTACAAGGGCATCGCCTTTAAGTACTTTATTTTTTGAAATACCACATGTCTATTATCAAATACCAGAATAAATTTTACATGACTTCTTTTTCTTTTTGCTGTGATATATTTAGCATTTTTTTTATGGAACCAATGATATTTGTATAGTGACTTTGGTTTGCAAAATTTCCAGGTTGGACTAGCTGATGTAATAGATATGTACTATGAAGATATCTATTCATTGCCCAATAAAGAACTATCATGTGGTATAGTTGCCAATTTCACCAATTTGCCTAAGAAAAAGGTAAGGGGACGTAAGTTCTTTCAAATTTATCCAGTTGTTTGCAAATGATGCTAGAATCCTTATGTATGGCCATTGCATGTTTAATTTCTGTGTAATAGTAATTTGTAACCTTTAAAACAAAAGGAAATAATGATTGGGAACTTCATGGTGTGGCTAAACATTCAAGCGTGTCAGTTAATACTTTATATATAAATCGATGGAAATTTTGGATGTATATATATGGCCATATTCCAGTGACAAATAAATTTAACAAATGATATTAATAAATCATCATAACCATAAGACATTTTAAATCAATGGTGATGATGCTATTATTTTCCTAAATTTGAATTTAATGAATAACTGAATAAAATTAAATCAAACAAAAATATACATTCACTGCTAGATTAACTTTAATATATGGTTAGAAATAATTTGCCATCAAGATTTGTCTAAATCATTTATATGGGAATGGTTTCCATATATATATATATATATATATGAGTGAGCAACAGTACTAAAGGGGTCGAGGGGGTAAAGTCAGCCATCACTTGTTTAAACAAAGTTAATCTAGGTCAATTTTAGAATTTAGTGTGTGTATTATATATATATATATATATATATATATATATATATATATATATATATATATGATCAAGTGAACAACAGTACTAAAGGGGCCAAGGGGCAAAGCCATCACTTGTTTAAACCAAGTTAATCTAGGTCAATTTTAGGATTTAGTTTTAACATTTTATAATTTATATTTTATTATTGGGTTGATATTTTCCATATAGGTTATAGAATTTGTTGATTGTTATATGTTTTATGCTCATTTTTTAAAATAAAATTAATTTGCTCTTGTGGTGCTCATCTCAAGGTGAGTAATGGTGGCCATTGGATCATATCTATATATATATGTATTTAATAAATGAAGAGGAATAACTGCTGCTAGTAAGCTCAATCAGATACTGATTTAATGACTCATGTCTTTTGTCTTAAATTTTTTTGTGATGTACTAAAGAATATATTTTTTCTTTTTAATTACAGAAAAGCTCTTATTTGACAAAAATGCTCTCTGCCACCCTTGTCAGTGGACTTTTTCTAGTTACAATCAGTGCTCTTGGTCAACTTTATTTGCCTCATCTGCGCAAATATGAAAAGTTTCCTGGGAAACAAGGATCTACTCTGTCATCAGGAGTTAATAATGAACTGCATCAGTCTCTGGATGCCAATCAGGTATCATGCATTATAACTCTAAAATACTTGTTCAAAGAGTATGGAGTTGCACACAAGGAATTGGTGGAATGGTACCACTTCAAGGAGCGGGTAGCATTCATGAATTTTCAACTGAAGTAGCCCTCAAGATAGAGTAGTCTGATGCATTCTTGTGCATACTTTTCTTCATCTGTGTTTTCTTTTATAGAAATACCATTTCCCTAGGATTTTTAAATAAAGATTTTATCAAAGTTGTTTCAAGGCAATTCTTATTGGGTGGTTCTGCAATAGATTGAACTTTGTCTAGCTGCTAGTGTTTTCTTCTTGGTAGGATTTTCCGTCTCTGCAATCGGTCATGAAGTTGTCCAAGATGCTATGAGGCTTGAAACCTTCTTGTTGATGAGTATAAAACAGAAAGTTGAACATTTGTGTTGCTTTTTCTTTCTTAAAAATTTTGGCATTCATTGTTTCCTTTAGTACTTGTAAAATAGCCTCTCTTCTTTGCGGCTTATGTGGCAAAGTTGTCCCTCTAAGTCAATAGTTTCAGTTTTCAGTGCCCATTTTACAATGAGATAGAAAGAATAAGAAATAAAGATGCCTTTTATCTTTAACTTATATCTTCTTTGTCATATTGTTTCTTCTAGAAAATTTGACCTTTGGACTTTATTTTCAGTTGGAAGCATTTTGCATCTCTGTTGTCAAAAAGATAAAGGATGCTTTTGGTTGGCCTAATGACGTAATAACAGAAAAAGATATCGGTGCTTGGACTGGGAAGCTACCAAATTACTTGAGGAAGATGGTTGAACATGACTCCAAAAAAGAAGCCATTTCAGCTTTTGTATCCCCTTCTGAAAATATTAATGCAGAAGTTAAGATATCAGCTCAGGATATTGCCAGTTATCAGGTACTTCATGGGTTTAATTATTATTATTATTATTTATTTATTTCTTTGTCTTGCTTCTTTAATATATTTCAGAGTAGGCTTAACTAGTTTGTTAGTGCTAAAGTTTGAGCAACTTTACATTTATGTCCCAAACTTATGAAATATAAGATATAGTCCTCAAATTTTAATATCAAACTTTTAAAATTTTATACATAGTTACTATCTTTGACTACTAAAATATATATTTATTATTGAAAATTTTGGAACCTATGTTTGAATTTTTAAAAGTTTGAGAATAAATTATATATTTTAAACGTTCGGGATCTATTTATGAAGTTTTAAAAGGCCTAAATCATTGAACTTTTAAGAGTTTGAATCTTAAAGTTTAAAATGTTTGAGACTTAAAGTGTGGATCTAGTCAAAATTTGGGAAACAATGCTATAGTTTTAGCCTTCATATTATATTTACAATAAGTGAACTATACATGTACTCGGCTATAAAAAAAAACAACTAGACACATACATGTGGTGACTTGGTGGTAGTAGATAGAATGATAGTCAATAAGTGTAAAACAAATAGGCCTACAAGAGGGGTTAAAACCAAAGTTAAGTGAAAGAGCGAAATTTGTTGGCATTGAATTTTTTTAGAAAATGTGAATATCCTAATAGCATACTTTTTTAAAAAAAAAAAAAAATGATTATTTATATTCGTTTAAACACATCTCTCTTTTTCTTAATTTTCTCTTTTTTCGTTTTGTTTCCTTGTCTAATTAGGTGGTTTTGTCGGAAGATGGAAGGATAGTTGGGTTCCAACCATTGAGTCGTGTGGCTGTCAATCAGTGGGCTGCCAATCCTTTAGCAACAGAGTTATATGGTGGGAGAAAGCTTTCACCTGGTGGGTGTTCTTTGCATTTCCTTAATTGTGCATCATGAGCTGATATTAAACTGATTTTTTTTTTCTCTTCGTTTGGCTTGTGTCTAACAGGTCTTATCGAACCAGGTCTCAAAATCAAGCGTCCTAATGCAGTATTCATCATAGAATTATTGATGTCAGTAAAACCAGATGCCTATTTTGCTCTAGCCAGGCCTGTGCGATGATCGCTATTTCTTAGTCACAGTTATTTCATATCGATTAACTGCCATTTTGTCTCAGCCTGGGATACTAATAGGAATTTTATATTACGGGGCATATTTGAGCTTGGGAAGATTTTGAGTGAACTTTATATAGCCTTGAAAGAAGACCAACGTCTCTTGCCGACAAAGTGAAGTGATTGAAGATTTGTCAAGAATCTCCCATAATATGACATTGCTAACATATGATTTGAAGTCAGCAAAGGAGGCATGTCTACATGTGTATGGTTATTTTTTTTGTTTTGTTTTGGATTAATTTGTTTTTTGGATTTAGGTATTCACTTTTATATTTGATTTAAGGTTGTATATAATGTGTAATGTGTGAAGTTCCTAGTAACCCGTTTCTTTTAGATATAACATCAAGCACACAGCCTGCAATTCCTCGGTGGATATTTTTATCAAATGTTAAGAGTTGAACTAAAGCTGGATGTTAACGAGAGAGGTGAATGCAGAGGTTGGCAGCCATAGATTGCTTATTTGAGTCTCGGTTTCGATCAATAATTGATCAAAGTAACAAGATAGCCATTGTAAACACAACAGTTCTATTCCAACAGTTGAAATCTCTATTCATTTAATCGTCGTTTCTGAAATTTGCAGGAAACATAATTCTTGACGACTTCTTGGCTTAACCAGAAAGAATGTTTTGTTTTGTTTGTAAAAGAATGAAAGTGAACTCTACACTGAATCGTAATTTTCTAGAGCATATAGAGGTTGAAAGTACTTGAAGAGGAAATATATTACATTATTTCTTTATGAACATGTTGAAAGACACAAACCAAGTTGAAATCTTTATCTCCTCTAAGACCTCATTTCCAATTGATGTGCCACCTGTCGATGGAAGCTTATCTTTGTAATTGTGACAAAAAGAATTCCGCTTTTTATTACATATTAAGTTTGCCTTATCCTTAATTAATTATATCATGTATTTAACACATGCATTTTTTATAATATCTACCGTATTTTGATATATCATATTAAATAAATTAAATATAAGTTATATTAATTAATTTATATTATAATTAATCTGTATAATATTTAATAAAAAGTTATATAATATAATCGGATTAAATTAATTATATATATTTTATTAAAATAATTTATATTTAAAATAATTTTTTATTATAATTTTTTTAAAATTAATATTTAATTCATTTTTATATTTTTATTAAATTTTAAAAAAATTATTATTTTTAATTTGAGATAAAAGAAAAAATTAAGACATATAATTTTATAATTAAAAATTTATACATATTATGTTGATTATCTAGTATGATTTAAACTTACTCTTTTGATTATACAAAATTTTTATATAATTATATTGTTTTTATATTATAAGATACGGTTTATTTTTACAATCAAACATATAATTATATATTAATTATATAATTAAGATATTTTATACGATATAATAAATATACCGCTAATTTCAACTTGTTATGTTGACCGAATTCATTATTATTATTTTTTTTTTAGATTATAGGATTAATAAGCTTAATCCAATAATTAAAGGATAAAGTAGCTCGGTGACGAGCAAAGGATTGCAAAAGTAGAGCCGCATGTCTGTACCATGCTTGAACATTTGGCAAACAACACGACATAAAAATGGAATATATTTTAAATTTAGATGCATCTTAAATTATTATCGGTGATTATAATTGAATTTATAAATTTGTGCCTAATAAAAATTTATTACATCAGTTCAATTCGTAATGTATTTATGATGTATAGTAGTGTCCATCTCACAGTGCACTGTTGCTATATCTTCAAGTTGAGGTTAGATGTGAACTTCAATCTTACACGAGCATATACTAAGTCATTATTTACAAGCAATAGTTTCGAAGAAGTAATTCAGTACCAGACATGACTGAACCTCATAACCACGATTCTCCTTCTAAATTCTCTCCTACTTCCTCTTCTTCATCATCTACATCTTCGTCCAATTCAAAACAAGTTCCACCTGAAATCAGTAAAAACAATCATTCGAATACCAAAGCTAATTTCTCAGGCCACAAGGCTAACTATCCAAACCCACCCGATGCGGGGATCCCAGACCCAGCCACCCTTCGAGAGCAATGGAGGTACGCGATAAGGCAGTACAGCCGATGGTACTCCCAAGCTTGGGGCACCGCCATTCTTGCTGGGGTTTCCTTCTTCGCACTTGGTTGGTTCATCAAGGGATCCAATCCTCTTCCCTCTCTCGGCCACGGTGATCCCCCTTCTCCGTCCTCATCTTCCTCTGTCGGTGCCGATCAAGATAAACAATAAAAGAAGGGTTTTCTTTTGTTCTCCTCTTTTCTATTGATTTTGTTTTTTTTCCTTTTTGGGTTTTCGTACTGGACATGTGGGTTTTGGAAATACTACAACTTTAATTTTTTTTTTTTTTAAGGAGAATTTGTGTGTCTACGTTGTTGTGAATTCTGAACTGCTGTAAATGATGTGTCTCCTTTGAGAATTCGTCAGATTAAAATTGGTATTTAGTTTATGCGAGCCCGAACGCTAATCTTGAAACCTACGATCAACTGTGTGCTGGAGAACTCCAAAAAATCAGCTCAAGACCCAACAATAAATTGAAATCGATTCCAAAGAATTGATTAATTATTAGTTGCAGACATCTTCATCCTACGTGAGTGCGCACCGCGAATCAAAAGTGTAAAGATGCCACAATGGTTGCAAATCCAGTCTTGTTGGAAGAGGAACAAAAGAGACTAAAAACTCTTAACATGATGTAAACTCAATAATAATCAAACTATCTTCCTTCTGCCCAAATGGGGCTTAAATACTTGAAAATATGACCTAAAAATGTTTGATACGGAAAAAATCCTAAAAATATTACGCAGGTCGTGGCGCACATTAATCCAAGCTACCATGCGCACAAAACAACACACACTCAAGTTCCAGAGTTCCTTGCCGTGACATGACATTTTTTGTGCAGCGGCGCGCTCCTTCCTTCGTTGATTCCCAAGTGTTTCGTGTCGTGGTGTCATATTCCTCATGCAGTGGCCCACCTCGTTCTGCATGAAATTGCATCATGGTTTCCATTGATTGGTGACGCTCTTTTATTATCATTAGTGGTATCAAGCAAAGGAGTGGTAATGAGTATCATCTTCTAACAATTGAATTTATTTTTTTTGGGTTCAAAATTCTAACAATTGAATTTTGCTAACCACAAAATCCATGTCATATATGTTTTGGCATAATAATAAGGTCAAGATCATTGCTAAGTAACTTCTGTGGACTCAAATATGTGTCAATTTGTTGCTGTTTATGGTCGGTTTGAATGTGCTTATGGTTTGAAGAGTATTTGATCACTAAGCACTATTACCATGCTATCAGAATTGCGGTTTTTTCATCACTTTCATGTTGAAAGAGAGAGCGGCTACAGCTGCTAATTCAATCTTAGCGACTACTACTTTCTATTTTATCTTTTGGACTCAGCTGGAGAGACCCTGCAAACTATCTTCTAAATTACAGAATTCTGAAACAAATTGGACCCGATTCGTCCGAGCTATGCATATCGAGAAGCAATCAGTAAAATTCTCTGTGATGCAAGGATTTAGATTGCAGAGAATATGTCTGCCTCCATATTTCATTCTATTTGTGAAATTAATGTATTCTTAGATCATGCTTGTCCATCTTACTGATGAGTAATGTACTGATTTGATACTACAGATTTTCAGAAGCAAAACAAGGCCGAGCTGCTCCATTTCTAGGCTTACAGCTGAGTTTTAAGTCATGTATGCTTTACAGTAATTTGGCTGCGTTTCTAGTTGTTGTAACAAAATAGAATTATGCCTTAATAATGGAGTTCATCTCTGTACATTTGTTGTGCCTATATGGAACATATTTTAAATATTATGGAAGCTTCTTTAATTTATTTTTGGTTTTTTGCTTATGGTGGTAATGACTATATTAGGTGGTTCTTTGGAAATTTATATGTTATGTTACTCAAGTTATTATTATGGAGATCCTACCCACAGTCTGTACCAACGGTGCCCAATCTATCGGGTCAAATTTTCATCTTTACTTATAGGGAATGATATTGATAATACACAAGAACATCAAGCCTTATAAAAACATTGAAGATAAGCATTCCTCTGTCCTATTATCTAGTTTGGCTGAAATACACAAGTTTAGTCTTGGGTTGCTCAAGTCATAATTTTCAAACAGTAAACTTGCATAGTATTTTTAGTTTGGGGGAATTATTGATTGGTCATAGATTTATTAGCGTTTCAAGTAAAAAGTTAGATGGATCAATTTTATGTTTCAATTTTAAAATGTGTTGGGGTTAGATAACAGTAACTTAATTTTCAATTCTCTAAAATTGATTGAAAGAATTGAGTTTTAATTTTAAGATTATGCTAAATTTTAAAATTGAGTTTCGTATTTCAGAAAATAAAACCTGAAAATGAAAGAAACATAACTAAGTTCAAAATAGTTATCAAGCAAAGCAGCATCCGATTTACTTTACAGCTGATGTATCATTCATATCCTGGACTCTAGTATTGATATCTTGTCATTTGGGCAAGGCTTCTGGATCATCCCCAATGTAAAGGGGCTTTTCTATTAACAACTGTAGGTTGCGTAATAAGAGTTTGATTGTATTGAGTTTGACACTTACTTTGAGAACATCGTCGTTCGATTAAGTTCAAGAAAAATGCTTCTCCATACAAGTGAGGTACGTTCGATTGGTGGCCAGGAATCTCTTAAACGCTTCTCCATAAGAGATAGTATGCACTATCTCTTAAACATACCATCACTTAAACCAATATTATCTCTACTTTGTGATGAATTTAAAGCACATTAAGGAAATAAGGTGATTAGTAATATTAATAAATGGTAACGCAATAATTTTAACGTCCAACAATTCTATTTATTCCGAATGAAACTGTCTCACCTATTCCCCTTTTTACTTTCAAATATGTCTAGAAAAAATAAATAAAAACTTTTTAGGGAAAAATATTAGTGTCATTTCAATTCTTTGAAAAGAAGTAGTTTAATCCTCTATTTACTTTTAACAAGTCATTTTTTTTTAATGAAAAAAAGATAATACAAGTCATTCTCTTATAGAAAAATGTAGCAGAAGTCTTTTTTTTTTTTTTTTTAAATATAAAAAATACATCTAAATTTTATCTATTAATTATAAAAGGTTATTTGTGCATATTAGAAATTTTATGTAAATACAAGTTTAAAAATGAAAATTGTTCTGAAAATTTATCTAATTAAATATTATAAATTATTAAAATCAAAATTTTGCATGAAATTTTGATATCAGTAAAAAAATTAAATAAATTTTGAAATTAGATTTATTTAACCTAATACAACAAGAGAAGTAAATTATCTAAAATATTATAACAAAGAATTAATAAAATTAACACTCTAGTAAGAAAAAAATAAAAAAATTAATACGAAACAAGTAAAATGAATCCAACAATAAAAAGAATTATAATTGAATTAATAGAATGTTATAAATAATAAGATATTTTCTTACAAATACTTAAAAAGGATATGTAAAGTCTTATACAGCAAAAAAAAGATTAATGTTGTTATTTTTATAAAAAAAAATAATTAAAATGATATAAAATATAAGTAAAAGATTAAAATATTTTTTTTATAAGAATGAAAGACCATTAAAATTTTCTGAATAAAAATTTATTGGACTAGGATTTGTACCAGGTTGGTACAAACATATTTTTGTTTAACATTTCAGCTTTATATCTTATCCAATATTAATAATAATACATAACGATATATATAATATTACTCCTATTAATATGGTACAAGTATTCTACTAAAACTAACGTGTAATCTCTGCGTCAAATTCCTTTAGCATTTTTTAGATTCTTTGGGATATTTTCATAGAAAACGGTGCACCTAAAATTATTTAATTTTTATAAATTAAATATATTAATAATTTTTTTTTAAATTAATATATATTAATCACTTAATTATTATAAATATAACTATTTTAATTATAGGTCATTTTTTATTATTTTATTTTTCATTTTATTTCAATTTTTTAAAATATATATAGATTGATTTTGATTTAGATTTAGATCAAAATCAAAACCAACATAATATGATCAGTTCTTTAAAAATGAGAACTAAACCAAACCATACCAATCTAACATAACCAATTTTTTTGGTTTAGATTGGGTTGGGTCAAGGAAGCTTTTTCCTTCTTTTTTTTTTTTTTCTAATAAATTTTGTTTATTAATTTTTTTTAAACTCTTGTATTGTAGTTACTAATTTTTTCAATGTTAATTTTATTATAATCCCTAGATTTAAAGATTTAGATTATATTCACTTACTTAATATCTTTATTCATATCAATCATAATGTATAAGAAAGATTTAAAAGTAAGAGAAATATGCAATAAAGAATAATAATGACTTACCAATAGAATTTGTTAATTTTCATATCAAAGTTATCTATCATATTGTTTATGTGATACAAATTCTAACGACAAAAATATGAAAGATTATATATTTAAAATAAATAATAAATAATTAAATAGTACAAAATTAGTTTTTCAAATGGATAAGCAGAAAAATAAGAGAAAGTACATGACTTAAAAATTTTTGCATGAATTTTGTTTAAATATCCAACCTCTAACGATAAAAATTAACAAAATTTGTTTATTTCACACTAACAAATTAGAAGACTAAATTCAATTCTAAAATATTATTGGAAATGAAAATGATATAGATTGTCCTTTAATGGAATTAAAAACATAACAAATTAATAATAAATACCAAAACAAAACATAAAAGTTTAAATCTTTAGTACATATTATATGTTACAAGCTAAAGAATGAAAGTAAAATACTTAAATTATTTATGAAAAAAATATATATAAATAAAGAACCAAATGAGAAAGATTGACAACAACTTGCAACTGTTGCGAGAAAACTGGTAACCATGAAGCAAATAGAGGTGAGAAAAAAATTATATAATTTGATGTATCAGGGATCAAGAAACCCTAATCAAATTTTTAATTTTTTTAAAAATAATAGTGTAAATAGAAAAATATTAATAATAATAAAATAATAAATAGATTTGGTTGGTTCGTTTTTACAAGGTTTAAAAAAATGGAAACCAAATCAATTCATTATTAATTGATACTTCAAAGTTAAGAATCAAAATAAACCAATAAAATCTTAAAATCAAATATTTTAGAATTAGGTTAATTCCAAAATTTTTTGAATACTACTAATCTGTTAGTAAAGTTTAATTTGATCAAATTTAAGTTTTTTTTTTTTTTTTTTTAAAAAAAGTCCAAAAAAATCAAAATTGGTTAGAAATAACAAAAGTGTCAACTTTTGTAATTTTTAAGTGACCAATACGCAACAATTTAAAGAAAATAATTAATGCATTTAATTTATAAAAATAAATTGATTAAAATATCATGATATCCTATTTTAATGTAAATATCAACAATTATAAGACATTTTCATCCATGAGTATACTTATCATATTTTTACGAGAAATTATTTATTAATCTTATAATAAGTAATAATGTGATATTTTAGATTAATAAAATACAAAATTAATACAACTTATTTTTTAAACTCAAGTACATAATGATTGATAGAAAATAAATAATATGATTAATGTGAAATATACTCCAAAAATCATGAATATATTGCACCTCTATTTTCACTTTCTAGTTAATAGAAAAATATTATATATTATCAATTTGTAATTATTGTGAATAAGGTATTAAAATTTAATTGATCAAAATAAATATATCTAACCTTATGCTAAGTCCCTTGTGTCACCTTAATGAGCTTTGAGCCTAAATAATTTATATTTAAATTATAAGTTAATATTTTTTAAAACTAGCAAAAAATGTCTAAAATTATGAATTTTGATTACATAAAAGTTATACAAATTACTAAAATATTCTTTAAGACTAATAAATAAATACATTGAAACTCTGACAACTCTGCCAGTAGACTGATCGGAGCTCCGATGACTCTACTAGTAACATCACTGGAGCTATGACAACCTAACTCAATAGGTATGTAACATGTTACAAACAACGACAGAAGTGTATGTAACATGTTACATATAACAATTATATCATTTTAAAAAATATAAATAGATCATTCAAACTTAAAATAATTATTGTAAACTAAAAATCTTTTAACAAAAAAAAGCACATTTGAACATTCCTCCACAGTAAAAATCTGAACAATTACTATAAACTAAAAATAACTTTTTTATTTTCATGTTACATAAAAAATCTAAAAATTATAACGAAAAAATTATAAATATAAATGCAAGGTTCTATATATGGTATATAAATAACATTACAACATAAAACTCACAATTGATTTTCTAGATCAAACACACAAAAAAAAAAATCATAAGTAGAAGAAGACGAGGGGAAAGGAGATGGTTGACCAACAAAACACATATGAACATTCCTCCACAACAAGACATTTTAAAAAGCTAATTGCAAATATTAATGCTATCAACTTACTAAATTTAATATACAAAACATGAGAAATCAGAAAAGAACAGAAAAGAAAGAGTAAAGGCGAGAAATCAAATATGTGGGTTACTGATAATACTACTGGTTATTTTTTGATGGTGGAATCGACCATGGTAAAGAAATGGTGAGAGATTAGAAAAGAAAGAGTAGCAGTAGGAATGATCTAAATTTTGGAATAAAATACCTATATATATGACCAACGTGACCAAAAAGACTTAAGGACAAAAGCATAAAATTGTTTAAATAAAACAAAATCGTAAAGCGATGTAGAAAAAATTGATCGATTTAACAAATATGTTTTTATATTGAGTAATTAATTCCTCCTTAATTACTAACAGAAGTATTTGGGAGTCAAGAGTAGCATCAAATCTATCTCATTTTTTTAATAATATAAATTTTTAAGCATAATATTTATAAAATTATAAATAAATTATATATATAAAATAGATCAATGCTCTTTTGAATATTTATTTTTAAATTTTTATCACTAAAAAAAATTAGTACAAATTTAATAATTTAAAAACATTCATATTTGAATAAATACACATCATTTTGAGATAACAAAAAAATAATTTTAAAAATAATTTTTTTTTATTATTTATATAATTACCTTTTGAATTAAAATTTTAAATCTACCACTTATCTCAATAATAATAATTATAACGTATATCTGGAACTATTTCTGATTAACACTGACTTTTGACAAAGTTGAAAGTCAGAAAATTCGTACCCTTACTTAAAATCAGTACTAAATAAAATATATGAAAAAATGCATATTATTATGATTATTTAAATAGACTTTTTAAATTTAATTTTTTTTAATTTATATATATAATATAATTATTTAATTAATTTTACTTATATCTCTCACAAAAATTAATTTTTTAAATTATGATAAAAATAAATTATATTTAAAATATATATATATTTGCTAGCAATGAAATATATTTGCTAGCAATATATATATATATATATATATTATATATATTATTTTTTTTTTTTTTTTGTTATAAAAATAATATATATACATAAATTTAAAAAATCAAACATAAAATTTTATAAAAAAATTATATTATACCATTAAATATATGTCACATCACTTCAATTTGCTAGCAATGAAAATCTGATGAATTATAATTGACTACTGTCACAATTCCATCAAACTTACTGTTCAAATAACACGTGGGGTTTCGCAGAATCCGGTCTCATCCACTCTTTATTCGCCACGTCCCTACTACTACACCCCTATACTCACCAATTATATCTACCCAAGCCCAAGCCCAAGCCCAAGCCCAAGCCCTTAGGATTCAGAAGAGTTAGATTAAATTTAGGCCTAACCAGCTAACTCATCTCTCTTCACTTCTCTACTACAACAGTTCTGCTGAGAATTTCAAGACACACACAAATTTGAATATGAGGTAATAAAAATCAGTCATAAAGAGTATGATTATGATTATGACACGTGATAGGCTGACAGTACATGCAAAACACTGTCTAGGAATGACACAGTATTGGAGAATTTTACAGAAAATTGTACGAATACTATTATATATATTAAATTATAATATATATTAAATAATATATTTATTATTAATTTAATATAAAATTTATAATTTAAAATGAAAAATTAATTGTAAAATTTTGTAATAATAAGAGATTAATTATATTAATATATGTACAAAATTATAATAAAAAATATTTTTATACTAAATTAACAATATAAAATTTTAAAGTAATTTTGTAAGAGTATATATTACACTCAAACTAATATTTATACCACAATATTATTTAAAATAACTAAAAAGTTATCACATTTACAAATAAATGGCATACATGTATTGATTTAAGTATAATTTTTTTATAGCATTTTTTTTAAATAATTGTGAATCATTTATCAAGTACAACTATATTATGGTAATATTACTATGTGGGTATGAATGCATACATAAATTTATAAGAAAAAACATTTTTAAAATTGTTCTGTCCTTCTATAAAAGGAAAAAAAAAAAAATGGGTTCTGTTATGAAAATCTCTCAATCATATCCAAACACGAAAATATTGTTCACATTATTAAATAGATAAAAATATAAAAATATTAAATAATATATTAGTTATTGATTATATATAAAATTAAAAATATATGATGAAGAAATAATTATAGGCTTTTTACTAATAAGAAATTAATTAAATTATATTATATGAATTAATATACGTATTAAATTTTGATAAAAATATTTTTAAAAATAGTAATAGACGGCTCTGCCAAAACAGTCAGCCATAATTCCCTCAACTCTTATTGTGTATGATATAAAAATGAAAAAAAAAATATTTTATCATATTTTTTGTGCATTAAAATTTACTTGTTATAATTTATTTATTATATATTAACATCACAAACTTAATTTTTAATTAATAAATGACATCATGATCATGTATATATATTACTGTATAAAATAAATAAAAAATTCTCTATGTTATTGATAATTTGAGATAATGCAACAATTTTTTTATTAATCAATTAGCAATATTTTGGGTGTGAAAGAAGGGAAGAGTAATGCATCTATTAAAACTTAAACTCATAATTTTTTGAATGTGAAACATTATCATTTATAAATGAAGAACAATGTGACTTGATTTTATTTGCAATGCCCACGAAGTTGAACCAACAAACAAAGTGTTGATTTTGGGTAAATAAATGGCATCATTGTCTTGCTTTCATAGCTTTTACATTAAAGTTATGTTATCAAATTTGTAATAGTATTTAGAGAATAACAATTTTGTTGAAGTTATTAAGGTAATGATAAATTACTAGAAATAATCTTAGAAATTTAATTATATGAATAGCACATAGCAAAATGTGGCCCAATTTTTCAGATAAGAGTTAAAATAAAATTTATTTAAAAAACAATAAAATTTAGGTGATCTACTTGTATCTGTTTTTCATGAAACATATTAACACCTTTCCGTTTCTAGTCGGGAGGGAGAGGAGAGGACCGGTCCGTTTAAATATATATATATATATATATATATATTTAAACGGACCGGTCCTCTCCTCTCCCTCCCGACTAGAAACGGAAAGGTGTTAAATATATATATATATATATATATATATATATATATGTGTGTGTGTGTTTTTTTTTTTTTTATATCCTGTTGTATTTATTGTTGCAGAGGAACCAAAGAATTGAAAACCTTTTCCTAGACACCTATTTTTTTAAAAATAAAAATAAGTGTCTGAATTAATTCCAGGTAATTCTTGAGTTGGGACTTGGGAGGTTTTGTTTAGATATAAAAGTGAGGAGAAAGTATTCATTGTTTGAAGTAAGAAGTAAATTCTAATACTTCTCTATCTAACAAGTTAAATCACAGCCTAATAAATTAATGAATGTTTTCATCTGCTGCCGGTTGGCCAAGAATTGACAACTTGGATGTTACTTGACCACAGACAAACAAAATAATTAGACAAAATAAATGTGTATAAATAAAAAAAAAATGACATTTTATTATATATTAAGGGGCTAATTAATATATTGATGATTTAAAAAAGAAAAAGAAAAAAAAATATTAAAGTGTATAAATAGGACTAAAGATAATGTATTGGTAGTTCTTAGAATATTATATCATTAATTGTATGTGATTTCATGACATATACATTATTGAATAATTGATCAGCACTTTTCCTTTTTATAATGTTAGGAATGAAAGAGTATGGAGGCCGAAGGCAAAATATAGAATGAAAATCTTAAATATTTTTATATTAAAATAATATAATAAAAAATTAATTTTATTTTTAACAATTTATTTAGGCATATACATGTATAATAAATAAATAATTAATATATATTTTATTTTGTTATCACAAATTGAAGTTTTTTCTCAAACAATATAAACAGCAGCAACTCTACATTTTTAGCCAAGCATTAGAAAAAAATTAAACTTATACACAATATATAAAACTAAATAAATATTAAAAGATAAAATTATACACATAATAATTGATGTGAACTAAAATTTATGTTCCTCAAACACTCCTCTATGAGCGTGTATAATAATTTGTAATTAAATTTTAAATGAAGGGAAACCATAAAGAATCAAAATTTTGAAGAAAATGTAAAAACATAAAAATAAATAAATAAATGTTTCCCATTGTATTTACTTGCTTTTAAAATCTTGTAATAAAAAAAATACTTAAATTCATAAAATATATAACAAAAAATTAATTGTACAAAAATACCCTCAATGGATAGTTTTTATTTATTTTATTATTTCATATTTTAATGGATTAAAAACTTTTTTTTTAAATTTAAATAAAATAAATTATTTGTATAAGAAAAATAACATTCATAAATACTCGTTTTTCAACTGGGGCATAGATCTTTTGTTTTTTCAAAAATTTAAAGGGAATTTACCAAAAATAGCACCCCTAAAACTTATAGTAACAAAATTAACACTCCAATAATATTGAACGTTCAATATTCAATTTGAACGTAAAATATTGAACATTCAATATTAAACGAATCTAAATTATCGTCGTTTAATTTTAATTGGATGGATGTTAAAAAAAAAATGACATATTAGTCATTTTTTTAATTGTGAAAATATAAATTTGAACACAAAGGATGCTAGTTTTGTTATTAAAAGTTTTGAGGGTGTTAATTTTGTTATTCTCCCAAATTTAAATTTTGATAGAAAAATAGTTTCGATTTGTTAGGTTAGATTTGAAAAATAATTATTTTCATTTAGTCAAGAATCAACTTTAACGCTCTTAAATTAAATTCCTGAAAAATCACTAAGGGGACGTATTATAAAAAAATTATTTTATAAGTAAACAAGGGAATTTAAATAAGTAAAATGCTATTATCATATAAATAATTATGAATAACTTAATTCTCATTGTTGATAAAGAGAAATTACTCATTTTTTTGGAGTAAGTGATGATATGATACTTCAAACTAATGAAATATAAGATTAGTGCAACCATATTTTTTAAAAATATAACTATATGATATTTAATAAAAAGAACAATCAATAAAATTGATAAAAAAAATATATTTTAAAAATAATAAATAATATATTATTAATAAGTATATTTAGAGAGTAGCAGCCCAAATATTTAGTTAGTTAGAAAGTCAAAAGCAAAAACTTATAGACAAAACAAGTAGTGTTTTGGATGGGGCGAGATTCGGTTGGATTTTTATGTCCCCATCTTCACACAGATTCTTCAAGGGTAGGGCAAATATTCTTCACCGAATGGAACCTACCCATAACAAATAATATATGTTAAATTATACATTATATATTACAATTTAATAAAATTTATGCTTAAAAATAAAATAATTTAAAATTATAATTAATGTAATATATAAACTATAGACATAATTAAAATTTATTTTATGTTGTTAAAAAATAAAAAATACTTTTAATTATAATTTTGTATTTTTTTAAATAAATAAATTAAAAAAAATTATATAAAAATAATAAGAAATTTCGTTTCAGGGATTTGATGAAGTGGATAATGTATTCCCTTAACCTACCCCACAAAAGCATTTTATTTATTGAAACTAATAGAAAGTAGAATTTTTTCAATAATATATATATATATATATATATATATATATATATATATATATATATATATAAGAACTTGAAATTATAAATTTACTTATCTTCTCCAAAACGCACTTCTCAAGGATTGCGTGAGTATTTAATAAAAAATTCATAATGAGGATGAATCATGACCCTTTATTTTGAGTTCGATCACAATAACTGCATTCACATAAAAGCATGCAGCTTCTCCATCATAAATATTTATAACCATATATAATAATATACATATTAAAATATGATTCAAGCTTTTAATTAACAATGAAGAGAGAAGTACACAACTTTTAGAACTTTCAAACCATTCAAGCGACTGAGAAAACTGAGTTTAATTACATATCGAAGTAATTGAAGTCTTAATATTGCAAATACGCTTTGAAATTAAGAGTTGGAAAAAAAAAATTGATAAAGAACAGTTGGCAAATATAATTATTAGAAAAATAATAAAAACACATAAAATTTTACTCATTTTTACACACCTAAATCAATTATATTCTCGTACGTGATAAAATTATTTTAAAAAATTAAAAATTTATTCAGTTTTTTTAGATAATTTTGTACATATAATAATATAATTAAATTAAGTTAACATTTCTCTAATTATTATATAGAAGATGCTAGTAAGATGCTAATTAGGTAGTTCATTTATGTGGAGGGGGTTGGTTCTATGGTCTTAATTTTTTACGTAAGATTAGCCACAAATCTAAAGTCATTAGATTTAATTTGATCTAATGGTTTAAATTTGCTCTTACTTGTTCACTAACACAAATATTTATTGCACTTTATCAAATTTTGACGATATTTAAAATTATTTATTTTATCTCTCATTTAACTTAATTTATTTTTAAATAATATATAGACTTTTATAATAAGAATTAATAAATCTTTAGTCTTTAATTACTCTTATTATATATATAGAAGTAACGAACCAACAATAGTAAAATCTAATTTTTTTTTTCTTTTAATAATATGATAAACTATTAATCGTCTAATTTTAATTTTATGGCATCAATATATATTAGAAAAAATAACAAAAATAACACTCCTTAAAATTTATAATAATAAAACTAGCACCCCTTATGTTCAAATTTATATTTTGACTAATATGCAATTTTTCTTTGAACATCCATTCAATTGTAATTAAACGACGATAATTTAGAACCGTTCAATATTTTACGTTCAAATTGAACGTTTAATATTATTGAGGTGCTAGTTTTATTATTATAAATTTTAGGAATGTTATTTTTGATAAATTTTTTATATATTATAAGTTGAGGAGAAAGGAGATGTATTTGAGCCTTTCCCTCCATCATCAAAACTATTTCATAACTAAATGATAGATGTTACTCATTAGGTGAAAAAGGAATTTTTGGTACAAAATGATATTAGAAATTTTTTAAAACGAAGTGGGATAAATGATATTAAATTCTAAATTTAATGGTAGGTGAATAATTGAATCATGAAAGAGAATCTTATACAAAGGGAAAGAATAATAAAAGTTTGTCAGAAAAATTTCAATTTTTACTAGGTGAGAGAAAAAAAAATCATATATAAATTTTTCGAATAAATAGCATTTTTTTTAAATGAAGTTTTCTTTTCTTAATTAGTTGGAGAATTATATGTGTTTTTTTTTTTTCCATATATTTTCGCATGAAAAATTCTTTTGAAAAATATTTTTGTTTTAAATTTATTATGGATAAATAAGATTATGTGTGTTGATCTTAAAAATTCAAATAATTTCATAATAAGTTAAAAATAAATTAAATTAATTAGATGAGAGATGAAAAGAATAATTTTAAATATCATAAAAAATTGTGAAAGTGCAATAAATACTTGTGTTAATGGACAAGTAAGATCAAATTTGAAACATTAGATCAAACCAAATCTAATGGTTTTAAATTTATGGTTAAACTTATGTAAAAAATTAAAGTCATAAAATCTACCCATATATATATATATATAGAAGAACTTGAAATTATAAATCTACTTATCTTCTCAAAAACCCACTCCTCAAGGATTGCATAAGTATTTAATGAAAAATTCACAATGAGGATGAATCATGACCCTTCGTTTTGAGTTCACAATAACTGCATTCACATAAAATGCATACAACTTCTTCAACATAAATATTTATAGCCATATATAATAATATACATATTAAAATATGATTCAAGCTTTTAATTAACAATGAAGAGAGAAGTACACAACTTTTAGAACTTTCAAACCTTTCAAGCGACTGAGAAAACCGAGTTTAATTACATATCAAAGTAATTGAAGTCTTAATATTGCAAATTAATCGCTTTGAAATTAAGAGTTGAAAAAAAAAAAAAAAAATTAAAGAACAATTTGGAAAATATAATTATTAGAAAAATAATAAAAAACACATAAATTTTTATTCATTTTTCTACCTAAATTAATTATATTCTTATACGTGGCAAAATTATTTTAAAAAATTAAGAATTTATTTAATTTTTTGAATAATTTTGCACGTATTATAATATAATTAGCATGAATGTTAAATTAAGGGCATGTTTGATAACGATTTTGATTTATGATTTATAATAAAATGATTAATTTTGTAATTTTTGATTCTTTTATAAAAATAATCATGTTTGATAACAATTTCTATTTAGTAATTTTTAAGAAAAAAATCAAAAATTATCTCTAAGTTGTTTGATAATGGTTTTTATTTTTTGATTTTTTAAAAAAAAAACTTTTAAATATAGAAATTTTTTGGTTAGTTTTTATAAATTTTAAGTTTTTAATCATTTTTTTTCAAATACTTAATTATACAAATATTAGAAGACTTGATTTACATTCTAAAAAAAATACGTGGTCAAAATAAAAAAAATTATAAATCATAAATTAGATTAAAAAATTTTCTTTTTAAAGATTTATATTTTTGTAGTAATTACTTAAAAATATAAAAATCAAAATCAGAAATCGTTACCAAACATATTTGATTAAAAAATTATTTAAAAAAAACAAAAATTAAGAATCAAAATCATTATCAAATAAGCTCTAAGTTAACATTTCTTTAATTATTATATAGAAGATGCTAGTTAGGTAGTTCATTTAGTGTGTTCATCTCTTTACAATTCAATCTGCAACCAAATAACACAATAACTAAGAAGAAAGGTCAAATAATACTAATAATGAGATAAAAAGAAAATACTAATAATAAATATTATAATTCATACATAAAATTATAAATTAAAAATAAATATAATACAAAATTTAATAATATATATTGGGTCGTTATATTTTTCTTAATTAACCGTAAAATGAGTAAATGAAAGCGCTCAAAATTTAGTGGAGACAAGACCCAACAAAAGCATCACAGTAACAAGCTGTCTTTCATACTAAAACCTAGTTAGCCTCAAAATAGGTCAGTTTGTCATTATATTCTCTGTCACCGACTAAAGTTAATTAATTCCGCACTTTTTTACCGAATTTGCCTGACAACACAAGAAAAAAATAGATTAAAACTTAAAATAATAAACCTAAACCCAGAATAAAGAGAAAAGGAACTAATAAAAGTATATATTTAAAATAATTAAGTAAAAGGTTAAATTAAATGGTACGGACCAGATAATAAAAAGCACCATGCTGGAGAGATTGAAGGGTGACACCCCGGTAGTTGGTTAGAATGGGGTGACCAGATGAGTGAATAAGTACAGCCTCATCACCAAAAGCATCACGCACGTTGAATGGACCTGAAGCCACCTCGAACGGCACGTCGTTTATGAACACCGTTGATTTAGCCGCACCATGCGGGCCCACTGCTTCCTGTTCGCCAATACCTGCACATAATGTATTATTTTTACTCAAAATTTTCTCTTTCAACGTCAACTCCAATCAATGAGTAGTCTATCAAAACCCTATCCAAATCCATGCACACGTATGTGTCGAAATCCCCATTATTAAATGACAATCTTGTCCTCGTTCTTTTCCTAATAAGACAAAATTTTCCTTCTATATTCCTCTACGTTTCTATCCCTAATTTTACTCTCATATACAATTGTGTAAAAAAAGTATGATGATGGGAGTATTACCTAAGTAATGAATAACTTGGAATGTGTAAGCATGATATGGAATGATGAACGAAGTGTGCGATATACAAACAACAAGCTTGTGGATGATTATGTAAATTTTCAATAGTATGGAATAAGGAGTTCATAATTAATAAATTTACCCAAAAATAGACAAATTTTTTTTTCCCTTTCTAATAACTTACCTTGAATACGATTGATAGTGGATGCCGAAAGAGCAATAGAAGTAGGAGTAGTACGAGGCATAACTGTTGGAGGAGTTGAAATGACAGAGAAGTTAAGCTGATGAGGCTCCATTCTAGTCATGACTTTATAATTACCTTGATGATCTCTCTTGGAAGAACCATGATGGTCCATGATCTCACTAAGAATTAGACCAGTACAAGGGTCTTGTTGATTTTGTTGAGGAACATTATTTGATAACTGATCATGAGTTGAGAAGCAAAACGCTAGGGCTTCACTACCAAAATTAGAATTTTCCTTATTAGTAGGAGTAGATGTAGAGTGGTGAAGTGGGAAAAGAAAGGGTTCGTTAAGGAAGTCATTTGTTGTAGTGGTCATATTGGTCTGAAAGAAGGTGGTCTGGTTGACCGAAGCAGTTGGAGAATTTGAAAAGGGCTTGTTAATACTATCAGATGAAGATGGTGATGATGAACAAGCTGGGCCCACAAATATGTTAGAAGGAGGGTCTTGTTGTTGTTGTTGAGAGTTGTGGTTTTGTTTCGAGTTATGGAGATGACGAAGCTTGTATTTAGTTCTAGATTTTCTGTTTTGGAACCAATAAAAGACATTAGCATCACCAACTTGTCCATATTCTAGTAATTGAGACCTTATCTTTCTTATTTCGTCTCTTGGAGGGTTCACCATTCCTGAGTTGAATATTGCTTCTAGTATTCGAATTTGTTCGGGCTTTGGATTCCATCGTGGCTTTGGCTCTGAACTACGCTCCTCACACCCTGAAACTGTGTTATAAAAAAACACAAAAAAAAGATAAAATTAATATCTGTGTTTAGGGTTTTGAAACATTATTATTATTGTTGTTGTTGAATATTATACGAAGAATAAGAATCATCAGTTACAAACGATTGTCAACGAAGAGAGTTATGAAGAAAGTGACCAAACCCATGATTAATGAAGTCATTGAATCTATATTATAGTGGGTTGGCTCATTACCTGAAGAGTAAGTGGGTCTTTGACATGCACTTGAGATTAAGGATTGGTTGATGTCTTGTTGCCATTGATTGTTGCAATGTTTAGATTTGAACATGCTTGGCCAGTGTCTATTTGATGAGGCCATGATTGTTTGCTAGGAAATGAAAAGATCACTCCACTAAATGTTAAAGTCACCACTCGATCTAGCTGTGAACTCCTCACCTACCCCTGCAGTTTTCAGATTTTGTAAAGATGAAAATTAATAAACACTCATTTCCTATCTACCAAAGATAAATTCAATACTCAGAAAATAAGAAATGCTAAATTCAAACAAATCTGCACTAACAGTACAAATTATGTGCCAAAATTTTCTTGAAAAATGAATTTCATTATTTTTAAGGTTATTTTACACTATATTGATGTGAGTGTTAATGAATTGTGTCTCAATGTCATAAGCTAATTTTGGCATGTTGAAAGTTTAGGTTCAAGTTTCAGTTATTTGTTCGTATCGAAATACTGGGTAAAAAGACTATAATTATTATATAAAATAGAAAAAAAAAAAACAACAGGAATTGCCTGTGTCCTGTGGAAATGAAAAACAAGAAAGGGAAGAGAATTAAATAAAAAGAGAAGGAAAGATAAAAGAAGAGTAATATAGTACTCTCTAGTCTCTTCCCATCCCTTGCTTAAACTTTAGCATTAAATCTGAAATTAATACCTATGCTCTACTGAAAGTAGAACTGATCAATTACCCTTATAAGAAGAAGCAAATGGAACATGGAAAGGTATACCTGTTAGGCTTAGTTAGAATCTTCATCAGAGATGACAGAGAAGCTCTTAATGTAATTAAGAGTGGGTGTATGTGTGGACTCTGGGGTTGCTCTGATCAGTTTGTCTCTTTCTTTTTAATTTTGTATTTCAGAACACTTGTCTTAACTCTATCTTGGGTTTGCTTGCAGTGTATTAATGGAGGGGTTGAAGGGGGCGATTATTCTAATGGACAAGGGTTGGTTGGAGCGAATAAATAGGGGTGAAGGGTAAAAGAGAGCGTTTGTGTTAGCATTTCTTTTCAGAATGTATTAAATATATATTTAAAGTCAAAATTACTATTAATATAATAATTGACCGAGAATATACTAATATAATAAGACGTTGGTCTTTGTTAATTTTTTTTTTTTTTACTTTATGATTATTTTTAATTTCAATTTTACCTTTAAAAGTTTTTTTTTTCTTCCTAAATGTGTATTTACTAATTGGTAATGTGAATTACGGAATTAGAATGAAAATGTTATTTTAAAAGTAATAGTGAAAATATAAAATAAATTAAAAATATTAAAATTAATTAGGTATAGTTTATAATTATATTTTGTGAATTTTGGTAAGAAAATTAATAATAATTGGAGTGTGAAAACTCTTAAATTTAAGGAACTCTTATTACCATTCTATCATGTTTTTAACAAGTAAATTAATATTGATTTATGTGGAGGATATATTGGTCACAAGGACTTAGGTGAGTTACTTCTTGGGGATTGAAGTCAACTGAAGGAGGTTTTCATTTAAATCAGCAGAAATATATTGCACATTTGTTAGATAAAGTGCAACTCGCACAGTCTAAATATGCGTCTACTTCTCTTGCTCTAAGGAAGAGAATGTTCAAGTTTGATGTACAACCTTTGCAAGATGCTAGACATTATAAATCCATTGTTGGTGCATTTCATCATTGAATAGATATAGCTTATTTAGTGAATAAGTTGTGTCAGTTTTTGCAATGTTTTACGGATGTTCATTGGCAAAGTGTTAAATATTTACTAATGTACTTGAAAGCTACTACTGATTATGGAATTGCCTTGTAGAAGTCTGAAGTTCTATCACTGATGGCATATGCTGATGTAGATTGGGCATCATGTGCCGTGAATAGAAGTTGAGCTTAGGTCATTAGCTTTAATAGTGGCTAAGATTTTATGGCTGAAAAAGTTACTCGATGAGTTAAAAGTTTGAGCTTCCTAATGTTCTTATACTGCTTTGTGACAATAAGGTACCACTACAACAATATATAAATTTAGGGACGGTTGTGCGAAAATTTTCGTAAAAGAGATTTCGGGACGGTTAATGTAACCTTTAGGGACAACCCAGCTCCTATACGCGATAGAAATTAAAAACCCTAACGACTCCCAGCCCCCTCCCCCCCCACAGTGCCTCCACGCCGCACGATCGATACCACCAGTCAACCGTTCCCAGCGCTCGCCGTCGTCCGTCGTCCTCGACTCCAGTGTCGGCCCGCGCGACACCTCTTACCGTATCTGCAGCAACGTCGCGATCGTTCTTCTCCACTGCAACGGTTATCGTACCAAGCAGCTCCGCCCTCCAAGCCAGCGCTCTCCACCCCAGCGCAGATCAAGTTGAAATTTTTTTTCCTGCAATATATGAATACGTCCCTAAAATGTGCAAATCGATCTATTTTTTTTAATTAATATTAAAAAATGTGCATCCTCACGAATATTAACATTACTTTAGCTGTTATGTTAGTGATATTGGGCTGTTCTTTTGCCATTATTTATTTGGTTTTGCTACCAGCTTACATGTTTTTGTTTGGGATATTTAGATTTTAGAATTTACTGCTAATTCTTGTTCTGTTAGATGGTCATGTCAAGCTATTGGAGATTGCTAATGTGAAATCTGTTTTGGATCCTGATTATAGAGTTAATCATACCTTTACATTTTTATTATTCATCTTGTTTTTGTATACTTTGACTTAATCATTGTCACTGTACAGCGTGTACTTTATGTGGACATTGATGTCCACCATGGTGATGGTGTTGAGGAAGCATTTTATACCACTGACAGAGTGATGACTGTATCTTTCCATAAGTTTGGGGATTTCTTTCCAGGGACAGGGCACATTAAGGATGTTGGGATGGGGCCTGGGAAGAACTATGCCCTGAATGTCCTTCTAAATGATGGGCTGGATGATGATAGTTTTCGTAATTTGTTTCGGCCCATCATCCGAAAAGTTATGGAGGTATACCAACCAGATGCAGTTGTTCTTCAATGTGGAGTAGATTCTTTGTCTGGGGATCGGCTAGGGTGCTTTAACTTGTCTGTCAAGGGTCATGCTGATTGCTTACGTTTCCTCAGATCTTTCAATGTCCCTTTAATGGTCTTGGGTGGTGGAGGATATACAATTCGAAATGTTGCCCGCTGCTGGTGCTACGAGGTTTCCCTCTGAACCTTGGGTCTCTTCATCATCAGCACTTTTCACCTTTGCAGCAACTTTTATTTGCTATTCATTTTATATGAGTTGCAGCAGTTGCCAGTGGGTGTAGAACCTGATAATAAGTTGCCATACAATGAATATTATGAGTACTTTGGCCCAGATTACACTCTGCATGTTGATCCGTGCAGCATGGAGAACCTGAACTCTTTCAAAGATATGGAAAGGATAAGGTGACGTTCAATACTCTAATTTATCATGTTCAGCAACATATTGTCATTTTGTTCGCTACATAAGGTCAATTTTATTAGGCTTGTAAAAGATGAATGTTTTTGATTTCATGAACTCTAATTACTTATAATGTGATAGGTCTACATTTGTGTTTGGGGTATTAGATGATTTATATTCTATGAGATTATTGGTTGCAGACTTTGTGGATTAACTATTTTGTAGATTCTATATATCTTTATTAGAAAATTTCATCAAATAGGAATGATCAAAACTTTGTTTTCATGTTGGCTTCCATTACCTTTATAATTTTACACTAAAAGCTTAATTTTGTATTTCATTATTATTGGGCTTTTAAAATGTTTTAAAATTTTGAATAATATTGGATGTTATTAATTACTTTCATCCCTCGGGAAGTCACAAATTACACTTCTTCAATTGTGCTATTTCCATTTTTATTATCTCAGCTTACCTTCTAAGCTTTTTGGAATATGTTGTATCCTAGCCTCTTGTCTTTGCTTCCTTTGGTACATAGCAGTTGCTGGATAATGTTATTGAAACTTAGACATTTTTTTATATATAGAAAATGTTCGTATATATATATTGTTCATTTGTGTTTCATTCTCATTTTCTCCCTCACTCGCTGTTGCTGTTGATATTTTTACTTTATACTATCTTTCTATTAAAAACTTTGTGGCATGACTATTTTTTCTCTTACAGGAATACATTACTGGAACAAATTTCTCGGCTTCCCCATGCGCCTAGTGTACCTTTCCAAAATGTTCCACCAATTACACAAGTTCTAGAAGAGGTTTGAAGTGGCGGCTTCATGGCGTCAAGGAGAGATCGTCAAGAGTTGGTAAGTATTAACTATATTGTTCATATGTATATTTTGAATCCTTTTAAATTTTAAATATTGTAATTAGTTTTACTGATTTGAATATTAGTATTTTATTTATATAGTTTGCAGGAAAAAAGACATATACAAGAGAAGATATTGATGTTTACCGAGTGAATGGTGTACGTTTATCATTAACAGAATAAGTAGAACTTGAAATTGCTGATATATAATTTATATTAGGACGGTTATTAATATTTTAGGTGAAAATTAGACCAATTTTGTAATTAATTACTACTTGTTAGTAATTAACTAGCTAGGTCTGTTATATGTTTAGTTTAATGTATATATTGGAGACATATTAAGAATGACTCCAATTATTTTGTAACTAATCACTAATTATATTGTATATGATTAATTAGTAATGATACTTAAACAGTAATATTGTCATTTTATGATTTTGAATATATATATTATTTCATCATTTTACAGGTAATTATTTATATAAGATCAGCATAATATTGAAATTTAAAAAAAAAAAAAAAAAAAACTAACCGTCCCCAAAAAGTTCAAGTAAAATTATTTAGGGACGGTTGTAAGACTTTTAGGGACGGTTACATTTTACTTTTAGGGACAGTTATTGTGTGACTTTTTGGGACGCCCGCATACGGGACGATTACGACCCAAAAAGGAACCGTCCCAAAATGTCTTTCGGGACGGTTAATAACCGTCCGTAAATCTCTTTTTTTAATAGTGTACAGGTGCTTTAGTAAAACATTGGCCAGTTATTCATTCAAGCATGAAACATGTGGAGATAGACTTCTACGTTATTAAAGAACTTGTGCTTGATGGTGAAGTCAGTATAGAGTAAATTTCAACACAAGATCAGACATCAGACATTATGACCAAGTCCTTAGGTTCTACTAGATTTGCTAATCGTAGAACCAGAAGCTCACGGTAGTATAACTAAGAGAGGTTTGTTTTTTAACAGAGTAACTAAGAGAGTTTGTTAGAAGTATTTTCTTCTGTAGTTTTTTATGAGTTATTTGTAGTGCTATAAGTATCCCCTAGAGTTACACATACGAATAATTCAGTTTTCTCAATCCCCTGTCCTCTCTAATTCCTCTCTCTATTTTTCTATTTTGAAATGATTTTGCTCTAAGGTTTTCATGCTCTATTTTCTTGTTGGTTAACACACTTAAAAATTACAAGACTAATCCATCACCCTCTATTTTCACACATATTCATCTAAAACCTATATAATTATTTTCTAATGACTTTTTTGTTTTTTAACAAATTATCAATTTTCAAACTTCAATATTAACAAGTGTTAAAAAATAAGTGGTTCAAGAATGCATGAACATGTCTGATCCATTACCTCCTATTGCATGATTTCAAATGGGAGTTCAAAAATATGATAATCAAAATGAAGCTTTTAAAATGTTTTCAAAATATAGTATTTAATTAAAATTGAAGAGTGTATAAAAAGTACGAGATTCGTGTCTCAATTATAAGTACGTGACAGTTGTTTAAAAATATAGTGAGTGCATAGACACGTGTATAAAATTGTGAGCATATGAACATTTATTCAAAATATAATGATCATTTTTACAGGCTAGGAACTTAATTAGAATCGATTAATTATAAAATGATGTTCAGTTATTTATTATTATTAAATATTATTACCATTAGTTCCATTTTAAAATTGATATAGTTTTAATATGATGTGTCATAGCAAAAACGACAATTTCACGTAATATTGGTACAGAGCATAGAGGAGTCAATACAGAGGCGGATTTTTCAAGGGATTGGGCAGAATTGTAATTTAGGTCAATTTTTTTTTTTTTTTAATAAAAAATTAATTACATATATATTTTTAATATTAAATAAATATTTTACTTGTAATAATATATTATGTCTAATTTTTATATACATATTATGGTATATATTAATAATATTTAACAAATATGTTGATAAAAGTGATATAAATTGTAAATAAAATGGCTAAATATATACTTTTTTCATGTATTTGGTAACTATTAACAACAAAAATAAAATTGTAGCCATATGTAAAAATTATTTTTAAATGTAATAATCTAAAAAAAGTTTTAAATATTTAACTTTATATTTAATATTATAAAAATAAAATTTAAAAAATAAGTATATGATAAACTTCATTTTAAAACTATTAAGTTTATGTTTATCATATTTTATTTCAACTTAAATTTTAACTTTATTTAATATTATATTATTTGATATTGTATTTTAATAATATTTTAAAATTTATTTGAAATTTTTTTATACAAATTTATTTTTATTTTTATTATTATTAGTTAGTTTTATAGTATTTATAAACATATATTTTTAAATATAGTTTCAAGATTAAAATTTAAATCATATTTTAATTTTTACATTTTCATATGTTTATTTTAATTTTAGTTTTTTAACAACTATAAATTTTGATGTATTTGATTGAGCTTTCTATTTGCTTAGATTTTTTAGTTAAGAAATTTATTTTATTCATGAATGATATTAATACTTATTAACTTGTTATATTTTTGTTAATTTTCATTATAAGTTAATTATAATGTATTAATTATATATTTTTTGAGTGCTAATTTTATGTCCTATTATAATATGACATGAAAAATTCAGTATTAAATTAAGTATAATTTATTATAAGTCCTACTAATTTTTTACTTTGTATTAAAAAAAAATTAAATTTTAACCCCCAAAATTTTTTCCCTAGCCCCTGAGTCAATATGAATAACTACAACAGAGTTCTATTGCGATATGAAGTCCTGTATTATAAGAGTACTAGTAAGAAAGACATTATTGAATTAGATTACAACTATATATCCAATTGTAAAAATTAATCGTAAAATCATATTCCTAATCTAATTCTATTCTTTATATTGTTTGTCCCTCTCCATCACTCTCTCCCACTATCTTAATAATCTTTGTATATATATAATTCTCTCCGGTAAAACATTTATATTTTTGAGTATGAATTTCATTAAGTTAATTTGATATTAGGTCGAACATGGCAGGTTCAAGTGACTCAAGAAGCCCTAAAAGAAGGCAGGCATGTGCGGCCTGCAGACACCAAAGGAAGAAGTGCAACGAAAATTGTATAACGGCTCCATACTTCCCAGCAGAAAGAGCAGATGAATTCCAATCAGTACTCAAAGTTTTTGGTGTAAAGAAAATAACAAAGTTGCTTGAGTTACTTTCTTTAGAAGATAGACAAGAGGCTGCTGATTCTTTCAAATGGGAAGCATCAATGCGTCACCAATTCCCAATTCTCGGTCCTCTTATGCAGGTTCGAGAACTGGAAACCGAGCTTCAATTGCTCAAAAACAAACTTAAGCAATTGGAAGAAGAACAGAACAATTTAATATCAGCACCAAATCAGTTAAGCAATGGTATAAGTATGATACGGAGAAATTATGATGGTAATATAAACAATTTTGTCCCTAACAATATTAATAATAATTATCAAAACATAACACCAATGTACATTCCAAGTGGTATTGATGGGGTTGCACAAGCACAAAGAATAGGTTTGGCGGATCATGCAGCAGCTAGTCAGCCTAATGTTTATGCAGAGCAAGGCATGATAAAAAGGCTGAGTTCAATTGATCATCATCACCATAATTATTCTGAAAGAGGGGCTCCAATTGGGAGTCAAAACATATCTTACGGAACCTATAATTATAATGGAAAATTAGTACAACAACGAAGGAATATTGGTCAAATGATTAGTGACCCTGCTTTTGTACAGAGACAACAACAACAAAGATTTACACCTGTTGGGTGTTTTCCAACTTCAGTATCAGGAAATACACAATCACAATATGCTCCAATTGTAATGAATAACAGATTAGGCCAGGGAACAGACTTGACAAATTGTGACCAGAACTCTTCAGGAGGTGGTAAGTGGTATCTTTTAATTGGTTTTTAGGCATGCCTTAGTCATTGGACTTTGATATAATTATTCCGGTATAACTGCATCCAATGTTAGTTTGTTGAGTCTCTTATGAATTTAACTGTAATGAATAGAAGTGCGTGGCAACAAATTGTAGCATTTTTCAAAAAAGCAAGAGGCTAAGCAGCGTGTTGCAATACTAGAGTGTTTGTATTTGTCTAGTTAAGGAATACTAAGAGTCTTATTAATTCTAATCTAGATATGCCATTGTATCTTGTCTAGTAGTGTTTGTTATATTACAAATACGAATACCTTCACTCATCTCATATTTTGTAAGTGCTTCGATTTTGGTGTAGTTTGTTTGAAGCAATTAAAAATAAATAAATAAAAGTGTCACATCACTGAAAATTGAGATACAACTTCAAATAAAAATCATTCATTTCCCTAATCATAATTCTTCCCACACATGATTAGCTAATTTGTGGCAATGCAGGGTGAATCTGCATGCCTCCTTTGCAGGATCTCCTAGGAGGGCCGGGCCAACCCCTGCCTTGCACACTATCTTTTGGTTTTTGGTTTTAACTTTTAAGCTTTGGACTAATCCTCTCTTGTGTATCCTATGTGGGACAAGAAAATGTGACACTAACTAATCCTTTTTTAGGAAGATCAATAATTGTTTATGAAACTCATTCCTCCACTCTTTTGTTTACGCTTTAATAATGTATTATCTTCTAACTTATGTATACTACAATTTGGTGATTGCAGCAATTATTAATAATAATTGTAATCAGATGAGAGACAAAAACAATGGAAGATTCAACATGGGAGGATTATGAATCTTTTTCGAGTCCTAATTGAGATCATGTAGATCAGATATCAATGCATTTTTCCTTTTTTTATTCTTCAAAATTCAATTTTTAATATTATTAGATAATATTTAATACCAGTGATATTTGCTTTATATCTAAATTGTAGGATCTTTATTTGATAATAATTTGCCCTATTTATTTATATTTTTATCACAGCAAAAATATTAATCATATTATGAATAATATTATACTTGTTTAATATAATATTATAGGATAATATTATATTTGTTTTATGTAATATTTTATAGTTATTTCTTTTTTTTTCCTTTTCGTGATACTATTGGATAATATTATATTCTTACCATCAATATTAGTGATGTTGGGTTTTATATCTAAATTAAAGATACCTTTATTTTATAATTTTGCCAATTTAAATTTTTTACAAGATGTTAGTGGAGTGGTAGCAAATAATAAAATATTGGGAAATTACCAAAAATAACACCCCTAAAATTTATAGTAATAAAACTAACACCCCAATAATATTGAACATTCAATATTCAATTTGAACATAAAATATTGAACGTTCAATATTAAACGAGTCTAAATTATTGTCGTTCAATTCTAATTGGATATATGTTCAAAGAAAAATAACATATTAGTCATTTTTTTAATTGTAAAAATATAAAAAAGTGCTAATTTTGTTATTAGAAATTTTAAGGGGTGTTAGTTTTGTTATTCTCTCTAAAATATTTATACAACAGGTGATTTTCTCTTAATTTAATTTAAGAGGGTGTATTCAATCGATACAAATTAATAAATTGGCAGTGTGCAGGAGAGATTTGAATCATGTTATTTCTAATAAGTAGGTAGATTTACAACTATAAAGGGTTATTAATTAATAATGCTAATTGATTTGAACAAAAAAATTAATACTCAAATAAATATTTTTAATTTCTTTTTACAAAATTAGAATATGTATCATATCTTAACCTTATTAATAGATTAGTTGTTTGTTGATCGTGTAAATAAGAATATACTTTGCGCAAATAAGTTGAGGGTATATTGACCAGTGGAAAAACTTTCCTCCAAAATCAAATCGAATTGAAAAAATTATGAAATAGTTTCAAATAAATAAAAAGATAAAAAAAAATTATGATAAAAACTAATTTTACTTAAATTAAGATCTTTAATTCAAACATGATTCGAATGCCGCATCTCAAAATATAGTCTTCAATTCAAACCTATCACAGTGTATATTATTTTAAAATTAAAGATTATCGAATATGAATATTTATTGAATCATACATTTCACAATATCATAAATTAATTCAATAAAATCAATTGAACCATTAAATATATTTATAAATAAATATTCTCTAGAAAATTTTATTGAATAAAAACAATTGTTTTTGATAACCACCCACCAAAAGTGTACTAGCTAGGATACAAGAGATATCCACTATTATAAGTCATAATTTTCAATAAACTATAATCAAAAGTATTCTCACAATTGATCACACTGTGTAGGAACAAATGATAAAGTTTCCTTGTTAAGATCATGAAAGACTAGCGTATTCTGTTGCTGAAAATTTCCAATAACAGACATACCACTTGATGATCCCATAACCAAACAAAGTAAATTCAAAGTTGAATCAGCAATCATATAATTTTCACTGGGCAATTCCAAGTCAGCATTTTTCAAATGCAAAACTAATTTAGGAATCTCTATTTTTTGTTTTATATCTGATGGCAATTTGAAACAAAGCTCTAGACCTTCACCACCAGATTTATCCAAAGGAAGTTTCATTTGAGATTTGAATTCTTTTTAATCTCTTTAAAAGCACTCTCTTCTAAATAACTAATTGTTATGCCAGAGTCAATAATTACCCCTCCACTACCATCATCTTTCATAGCAAAAGTATCTTTCTCAATTGATAACCGAGTATCACCCACTGAAATACCTTCAACTTGAATATAATAAAAGGACGGCTGAGATGGATTTTTCATCAAAGGAGTGCTGATGATCGTCTTTCCTGTATTTGATGATATATTCATATCTGCCAATGATTTACCAATCGAAAGTGAACTAGTTTTTGAGTCATTAATAGAAGTTAAGCAATAGGAGAACATGGATTCTTTAAGTTGTGATACCAAAGACAAAGGTCCACGCCCAAGTCCCAATAACCCTGCACGTGGACTCACGACTTCTCCTCCACCATCATTATCAATTCCACAGCCGAACCCGACTCCAGGAACAGAAACCTGTTTCCTGGAGTCATGAAAGGTAAAAGTTTCCGACGCAAGAATTCCTTGCGTGGAAGAGTAGTACTCATAAGAGTAGGAATACTCACAACCATCATTGCAGGTTGATTGAGGAAGTGCTTCACATAACTGGCTTTTACATGACAACCTTGAGAAGGAAGAGGAATATTTTGGGTCAAAAATAGGAATGGATAGATTGAAACATTTCTGGCAAGGGATACATTGAGTCCAAATCAGATCACTGCCTGTGTCTATAATAGCAGTGAAATTCTGAGGTGGAGTACCAATTGACAATTGCATCAAAAACTCACCGTTTACTGCATCAAGTGGAACTTGTACTTTTGGTGAAGTATGATCTGTGTTGACTCCTAGTACTCTTGTGCTCAGCTTGTGTAACCTGTTCCTCCCACGTTTCATTCCTCTAAGCAAACGTTCAAAACTTGTCATGTTTTTACCTGAATCAACATGTTTTAGTGTGATTTTGAAACCATTAATCGTAAATTTCTTGGCTACTGATGAGTGGTCATGAAAAGCTAATTGTCTTGATGTCGAAGTTGTGGGCATCACAAAGGAGCCTACAAATACTAACGTTACTACTAGTATTAATGTAATGGAATGGAAAGAAGGCATGGCTAGTCGAGTTAACAATATAATCAATCTTTTTCGAGTTTACAAACATTCGTTTATTTATATTAGTTCCGTCAGGTTGTTAATGTGATCTCTTAGAAATCATGTAGATCACAGTATCCATTAATTTCGTGTAACTAAGAGAAAATAAATATTCAGTCACCTCCATTTTTTTTTCTTTAATTGGTAATATTATTGGATATGATGGACGTTAGTTTTATATCTAAATTGGTGAGATCATAATTTGCCAATTTAAATAATTTTTTTTAATCAGATGTCATTAGTAGCAACAGATATTAAAACATTAGAAAATCATTTCTAATCATGGAATAATTTTTTTTTTTTTACCATCATTTTAGATATTTTTAATTGATTTTAAATTGTTATTATATAATTTATTACATCTATTTATTTATAAAATCGACCAATAAATTAATAATGTGATCTTTATGAAATGATCGGTGAGATTTAAACGTATGGGAATTAATAATGTCTTTCAATTTTTTTTTAATAGTATTATTAATTAAATCTTTAAAGTATATTCAATATTGAATTTCAAGTTGAGATATACATCGTACCATCAAAATAGTATATCAAAATAAACAATACATTCTTAGAATTATTATAAATAAAGTCACAAAATGGTGGTGAAACATAAGTAATCAAAGCAAGCTCGATCAGATGACCAACCTTCAACGTCAGTAATGATTTACCAAAATGATGTAAAAATTTATAATCAAGATAATTACTCACAAACCTGCACATATTCTTCAAAATTTGAACACTAATATAGCTCATAAATTTATGAGACATTTCTACGAACATGTTGCCACGCAAAATAAACACACCATCAACACAAATAATAACAAAAATTAAACAACAACAACGCCACTTACAAGCTTCTAAACAACCAAAAGATATAGGATAAAATCACAACCACAGTAGACCAACACACACTAGTAGAAAAAACACAACAAAGCCACACATGGCCTTATTCTAAAACAATAAAAAAAATAGGCCAAATCCACTGACCCCAGGCAAAACTAGAGAGGAACCCACTTGCGTTGGAAGTAGAGAGGTTGTCGAAAACTCAAATCAAGGCTGTCACACAAGCACACTCCCCCAATCAAGCCCACGAGGACACCCCAGACAAACAACCCTAAACACACCTGAAAACACCAGGCGCTAAAGAAGAGGATTAACGCCAACAAAGCATTTACAACAGACGACGAAAACTGAGAAGAAAAACTGATTCCAACTAAGTAAGAAAACCCACACAAACATCAGAGGAAATGCAATGCTAAAAAAAGGACTGGTCGATGACCAGTAGGCTTGCCATCAGCCAGCCACAAGCAAAACACGAAAGCTCTAGTTTAGAGAGAGGCAGAAGAAAACTTTTGGAGAGAGAGGGCATTTTTTGACCATTAGCATGTCTTCTAATTGTTATATGACTATTTTTATTTAATTGGTTTTATATTTAATCCCTAAAAAAACATATTTTTTTATGTTATAAAAAAACAAGTAAACATGCACACACAAAAAATGTTGTAAAAAAATATATTTGCATGTTTAAAGCTGTTAAAAAATAAAATTTTATATATGATGAAAGTTATTAAATGCAATTTAATCTTAATAATGCTAAATGATTTGAACAAAGAGTTCAAATATTGAAATGAACATTTATCCTATTTTTTTTCTTTTCACATAAATAAAATATATAGTATGTTTGGGTTTAATAATAGCTGTGACTTAAATCAGTATCGTGGCATGCATAGGTTAGTGGTATAGCTAGTACTCAATAGAAGATTAGGGGTGGACATTTTCTTTTTCAAAAATTGATCAATTAATATAAGTTTAAATTCAAACCGAACTTATATATTTTTAATTTGAGATTGATTGGTCTAAGTCTGTCTAAAATATTTCAAAACCAATAAGGTCGATTCTATTATAAGTTTACAAAAAATAAAAATTGACACAATCGAACAGACATACACTTTACTATATAGATATATATATATTTTTATTTTTTTTAATGATGTTATAAATAAAAGATAATATTAATTAATATTATACTAATATACCAAGTTGACAAATCTTAAACTAAACTTAATGGTCTAAGTGTATGTTAATAGAAAGTTTAATTTATAAGAATATGATCTTTTTGAACAGTGGAGAGTTTATAAGAATGTGACCTCTATTTTTCTATGCAAATTGTTTGCAAGGTGACCTAAAAAAAAGTATTTATAGGGGTAAAAGAATACTCTGGCATTTTCTATTGTAACCTTGACTGATAATAACTTTCAAGTAAAATTGTAACTCCAAAACTGTAAGCTAAACGTCCTTTCAAATCGACCTTGTAGATTGCCTTGAATGTTATTTTTTAGGAATTATAAGTCAGCTAAGACTTTAAATTTTTTCAAACCATTAAGATAATGTTGGCTTATAAAATGACTAAATAACTAACTTATTAGACCTATACCCTACCCCTTGAAGATAATACAAGAGCCTATTAAAAAAATAGAGAAATTCATTAATTTATTGGGATGTAATGCTAAAATGGTCCTGTAATTTTACTAAAGATTCAGTTTAGTCCTTCAATTTTTGAGTTAAATATAATAAGGATATTAATTTTTTAAAGGTACAATTTAGTTATGTAACCTTTTGGTTAATCATAATTATTAGAGTAATTAATATTTTATTATAAGGTTATTTTAATATTTTTCTTTTCTTATTTATTTTTCCTTTAAAAGACTTAGATTGTAACATTTACAAATAATTTTTACATTCTAATAAATCCTAGCCTCCTCTTTTTTTTTTCTCCTTGATCTCTTCTATAGTATCTCTCTTTAAATATTATATTTGAATAATTATCATGATATCAGAGCATGGTTATTGAAGTATTTGTAAATTCAAGCACAATTTTTCGACGGTATCATTCACGAGTCTTGTCCTTCGCATCAAATAGGTATTTTTTTTATTTCTGGATATTTTTGTTTGAATTGCAATTTTAGAATTTTTCGTTTGATTTGGCAATTTGGAAGTTTTTTTGGTTTTATTTTCGCAATGACTAGTGGTAAAGATGATTTGTTAAAGTCAATTAGTGTGAGGTTATATGAGAAGAATTATTCGTATTGAAGTTATGTGATGAAAAAATTTTTCAAAGGTAAAAAGATGTGGGGTTATGTATCTTGAATTGTGAATAAACCTACAGTATGAAAGACTATTTTTGCAACCTTACTAGATACTTGGGAAGTAGATAATTCAAAAATTGTTACATAGATCAACAATTATATTGAACACTCAACAGACACCAAATTAGCAAAATATGATACATCGAAGGAAGTTTGAGAACATCTTGTAAGACTATATACACAGTCAAACTTTACAAAGTAATATCAATTACAATCAGATATTCGAGCTATTGAACAAAAAAATATGAATATTCAAGAGTTTTATTCAACAATGACAGACCTTTGGGATCAATTGGCTCTAACAGAATCATCAAAACTTCTAGCTTGTGTACCTTATATTGCTTGTAGAGAGGAACAACGCTTGGTTCAATTCTTAATGGCACTTCGCGATGATTTTAAGGGCCTTTGTGATTTTATTCTGCACCGTAGCCACTTCCATAAGTTGATTCGGTGGTCAGTGAGCTTTTGGCTGATGAAATATGCCTTAAGTTTCAAGCAAGAAAAATAATTCTCTTAACACAATCCTTCTATTTTTGTAGCTTCTTCTCAACCTCCAGCTCACTATGGGATCAAGACTTATACAAAGGTTGGGTTGGATGCCTGCAACTTTGGCAAAGAAAATGGTCATTGGACAGCTCGGTGTCCTAAATTGAATCGAGCACCACATCAATTTGACAATCAATTACAATCACATCAATTTCAACAAACGCACCAATTCAGGCCTCCACAAGTTGGCAATCAATCACAATTACGTCAGTATCATCTTTGTAATTTAATACTTCAGCAACTGTACCTCCGTTGAAATTCTCTGATCTTTCAGCCTCATCCTCCCATTCTATTCTAGCTGCTCTCATCGAGCAGTTTCAAAGATTTCTTGATAAGCAACCGCATGTCATATTTTTCTCTTCTACAATAGGTTAGTCTCTCTCTAGTTCTTCAGATATGTCCTTCTCAACTTGGATTTTGAACTATAGAACTTCCCACCATATGTCTCCTAAATCAAAAAAATTTGCTTCCTGATGTCATACATCATCTGTACCTGTCATGACTGTTGATGGTACTCCTATGTCATTAGCAGGTGTTGGTTCTATTGTCAATTCTCATTTCTCTTCATAATGTATACTACATTCCTAAGCTTTTATTAAACTTTGCATCTGTTGGTTAATTGTGTGATTTTGTTGCTCAATATCCCTTTCTTCTACTTCTTGTCATGTGCAGGATTTACAATCCCATAAGCTGATTGAGATAGGCCTTAGGAGGGAGAATTATATGTTTTGGACGAGCTGAGATTACCAGAATTTGTAGCTCTTAGTGTTGATCTTTCTTCTTTTCGATTGTGTCATTTATCTTCTAGTTTTTATTTATGGCATTCACATTTTAGTCATGTTTCTGCTTTCCGTTTACGATTCTTAGCTTCTACTGGATCCTTAAGAAATTTGCAAGCTCATAATATTTCTGATTGTAGTAGTTGTAAACTTGCAAAATTTTCTACATTATCTTTTAATAGAAGTACTTCTTATTCTGTTGCACCTTTTGATTTAGTTCATTCTGATGTATGAGGACTTTCTCCTGTTGTTTCGAAAGGAAGGTCTCAATATTATGTCTCTTTTATTGATGATCACACTCATTTTTGTTAAGTATATCTTATGGAACATTGTTCTGATTTCTTTGACATTTATAATAACTTTAGAACTCTAATAAAAATACAACATTCTACTGTTATTAAGTGTTTTAGATGTGATCTATATGGCAAATATACTTCTAATAAATTTTATGATTTGCTTGCTTTAGATGTAACTATTCATCAAATTTTTTGTACTTACACTCCTGAGCAAAATAGTGTTCCTAAAAGAAACATATGCACATTATTGAAACTACTCGTTCTATTTTGTTGTCATTTTTAGTTCCTAGTGAGTTTTGGAAAGAAACAGTTCTTATTACGATCAATTTAATCAATAAGATCACATCATCTATAACTTTAGGTTTGTCTCCTTTTGAAAAACTATATGGATATAGTCCTGATTATTCCTCCTTAAGAGTCTTTGATTTTACTTGTTTTGTCCTTCATCTTCATGTAGAACATACTAAATTACTGTCACGCTCTGTCATTTGTGTTTTTCTTATTTATGGTGAAGGAAAAAAGGTATATCATTGTTTTGATTCAACTTCACAAAAACTATATGTATCTTGTCATGTTATCTTTATTGAGCATATACCCTTCTGTAAGGTTTATAAGTATTGGCAATTTTCGTGAACAAAATGTTTGATTGTAATCTAGCATAAGCGTTCACCGTTTAATCAGATGATACATGATGATGAAGTCACCAAGCTTGCAATGCCTATATGACAGGTAAAATATTCTCTCATGCATACACCCTCACACAATTGAGCACTACACTTAGTATGAATCGTAACGAAAAGAAACTGTGCACATATTGGTTGATCGATAGAGAGGACAGTTCGATCGATCGAGTATAGACCGACTTCAATCTAGCTGCTCTCGGGTTTGAAATTACATAGTTAGATCAATCGAGGTTTGGATCGATCGATCGAGCATTGGCTAGATAGATCGAGCTTTTGCTAGATCGATCGAGCATGTTTTCAGTTCTACTACAACTCTGTTTTTAATTCGACCCATATGTTACTTTTACCAATTTGATTCATTTAATCTTGAATGCAAAATCCTTATATGAGTAGAATCCTTGTGAAAGTAGAATCCTTATATGAGTAGAATTCTTGTGAAAGCAAAATCCTGGTATGACTAAAATTGTTGTGAAAGTAAAATCCTAGTATGAATAGAATTGTTGTGAAAGTAGAATTCTTATATGAGTAGAATTATTGTGAAAGTAGAGTCCTTGTTTGAGTAGAATTGCTGTGAAAGCAAAATCCTAACATGAGTAGAATTGTTGTAAAAGCTAAATCCTGATATGAGTAGAGTTGTACTCTATTATTAATCTTCCTTCAAGTCAAATTAGACTCTATATAAGTAACGCTTATTTGTGCAAAATATTTATCACACCGAAATAATATTTTCTACATTTGTTGAAGCTTTCAAAGAAAAATCTTATTCTCTTCATCTATTAATCTTAGGCACTTTCTTATTTTAATTGTTTAAACATATTGTGTGGTTATGTTTGAATAATTCATATGCCTAATTGCTTCTCATGATATTGAACTTTACATGATTGTTCTAGAGTTTGCTAGCTGATTTGGTTTTTGATGCACAAAAACTTGATAACCAAATTTTGTATTTGTAAAAGCTCGCAAGTGCACGAGTCACTTGTAGTAAGCGATAAGTATACTCCCAAGATCGTCTCTCAAAGGAATTGCGGTGATTTTTAAAAGCGTTAAATGTAATCTAAAACGTTACGCTAAAAGTATGATTACTTAAAATAAATAAATCAATGAATAAAGAACGGAGTTGAAACGATGAGATGAACGAGTGTGGGAAAATGGTTAGTGAACTATAATGGATGAATTGATTTATGTGGTTTTGACAATTAAGTACAAAAAAGTAGAATTTAATGATTATTTTCTCTAACCCTAGAAAATCCCAAATCAATGGTGATTTTCCCTTAATTAACTAATTAACTTCTTTGATCCGGACCGTTAATTAGTTAATCAGCCTTAAACTTAGGAAAATAGTTTAATCACCTAATTCAAGACAAATCAATGCACTTAAATTAGGCTCATGCTCACAAATGCCCAATTGAATTCAGATGGCGTTTCTAAAACTCAATCCTAAAATGTTTCATACATTCACAAATTAAATTGGCCAAAAATAATTAATGAACATAGATGTTTAGAACAGTGAACATGAAATAAATCACTTTATTATAGAATCATCCACACAAACAATCATCCAATCATAGTTACATCACCAAAATCCCACACACAAGGAATTTAGCTACTCATAATAGAATCTAAATCAATGTTTTCTATTAAAAATAACATCCTATTAAATCTTAAAGAGAAGAAAGATTACAAGCAATTAAATACCCCACTTCCACTCTTGAAACAAGCTCTTGATGTTGGATGATCACCTTCTTCAAGATTGTTGATGAAGTTTCAATGGAAGATCTTTTTTGGATAATCTATCTCTCAAAATTCTAGCGAAGAAGAAGAGTTTTGGTGGTTCAAATGAATGTGTAATCTCAATTCTCTCGTTGTGTTGGAGGCTGAATGATGATATATCCAGTTGTGTCCAATTAGGTCTCTTTTATGTAAGGGTTTCCAAAGGATTTGTAAGTCTCGTGGCTGAGGGAGAGTTGCCATCCGCGCGCGCGAGCCGCGGCGCACAATGCTTTTCAGAATTGTGAACCAAAGCAGAGACCTCGTCGCCGCGGCGCACAATAACCATGCCGTGGCTCAATGTTCTTCAGAATTGCGAACCAAAACAGAAAGTCCCTCGCCGCGGCGCACCTTATTCGTGCCGCGGCGCACAATGTTTTCATGGAATCCAAATTAAGACAGAAACTTCCCCTCTGCGGCACACATTTTATATGCCGCGGCGCGACTTGTTGTAGTGCCATGTAAACACCCTTACATAATTTACTGATTCTCGATGTAAGGCTTACGTTCCTAAGCTTTTGTTTGTCCCCCTTACATAGTGAATGACACTCAATGTAAGGCTTACATTCTTTAACACTTTTGCTTCATTTTTGCTCTCTTTGACCACATTTCTTCCCAAACCTACTTTGACCTACAAAACAATAGAATACCCTCCAAAATAAGATTGTATCGAAATTAAATGCAAAATAAACACTTAAAAACATAACAAATAGTAGGTCAAAATAATGTTCATCAATTTTTACGTTATATGCTATTGAATCTGCTAGTTAAGGTTTTTCATTATTGAATCTGCTCTAGGATACATTTTGCACTTGTGTTATTTGTGCTAACGTTTTAGGTACTGAGGTGACATGTTTGGTATTTTGTGTGACTCAAAATTATCGAAGTTGACGGGTTCGATTGATCTTGTGGGACTCAAGTAGATCGGATCGTTGGTTTGGATCCAGACACCTAGCTTGTGGAGGCTATGAAAGGAGCGACGGCTCGTAAGTAAATTAGATGAGGGGAATCTATCTGTGAAGGGTAGTCTTGGACCTGTGGTTGTAATTGAACATTGATTTTTATAGTGGATAGTTAGGTGGTCCGGTGGACCGGTGGTTTTTCTCTTAGGTCATTGGTGTGGCCTAGGTTGTTTCCACCTAAAAATCTCGTGTGTTATTCTTTAATTTTGCATTTTATTTTTACACGCAATTGCATGTCTAGCTATTGTGTTTAGGTTATATGATTAATATCTGTTAAAATTGAAAATAACATATTCACCCCCCTCTATATATATTTGATCCGTAACTAAAAACTTTCACCTTCTTTTATATTCTTATTACTATTCATGAATTGACCAAATTAAATATTATTCATATTGATCCTTTCTATGACCATATCGATGGTTCTTCTCTACAAATTCCTCCAACTACATATTTTGAAGATACTAGTAAACCATAGCTTGATACTTCTGATGCTTCCCCTCCTCCTACAGTAGCCCAAGCTCCTCCTGAAATTTTGAATCCTCCTCGCTATCCTCGTTTTTTGAGCCATTATCCTATAAAGAGGCAGTCCTTGATCCCCTTTGGAAGCAATCTATGGTTGGGAAACTTACTATGAATCAAACAAACACATGGGTCTTGATACCTTTTTCGCAAGGTAAACAAGCTATTGGTTTTCGTTGGATATATAAAATTAAACTTTGTTCTGATGGGTCTATTGAAAGGATCAAGTCTCGAGTAGTTCCAAAGGGATACTCTCAAATGAGTGGTATTGATTATGAAGAGACTTTTGCCCTTGTTGCAAAAATGGCTACAGTTCGCACACTTATTGTAGTTGCATACAAATACACTAACTTTATAAAATTGTCAAATAAGTTCAAAAAATGCCAAAATAGCTATCTAAATATGATTTTTTTTTAAATTTATTTGACATTTTTATGAAGATAATATTTTTATCATGCTTAACCAAAAAATTACATGACTAAATTATACCTTTAAAATAATTAGTATCTTTATCCCACCTAACTCAAAAGTTATAACATTAAATTAGAAAGATTAAATTAAAATTTTAGTAAAATGATAGGGTGATTTTAATTATTATTTTGAATTTATTTGGTTAAAATGTTGTTTGTCGTTTGTGTAAAGAATATATTTATATGCATTTGACTATGAGCTGTAAATATGAATCTTTTTTTTGTTTTTCTTACTCTTTTTTTACACAATTATGTTTTCACTAGTTATATCATTTGTATTGGCTATGAACATATTTCTTGTTCTAGGAAAGTTGCAAAGAAATTGAACCTATATCACAATTCTCATTTGAGGTGGTCTCATGTCTCTTTCTTATTGCAAATAATCCACACTGCTCCAATTCTCAAAGCATGAGAAAATTAAGAATGGTTGGGTGGGTAAATGGGTATATCGGATTATTTTATTTTTATATTCATGGAAAACTTATTTTTTTTCCCTTACTTAAATCGATTGGCACCCTTGTCGTTTAGAATGAAGGGTTATACATGATTTGAATTTAAGCACTTTGATACCTCGCTTTTATGGTTCCAAGTTGAGGTGGTGGCATGCAAAAATCATAATCAAATACAATTGAAAAACTTAAATAAAAAGAAGGGAAAAAAAAAAAATGATGATGAAGTAAAAAGACACTGCACCAATTTTAATTGAATTAGAATCTTCAATTCCAACGTGACGTCGTAAAAATTTATTTAGTTGAGCTATAGCCCCTTCTAGGTAAAAACAATTTGCCTTTTTTTTTTTTTAGAGTTATTTAGTTCGAATCGTACACTCCAAAATGTATGAAAAGAATCTTCAATTCAAACATACCTCCTAATATATATTACTTTGAAATTCATAATGGTCAAAAAAGAAAATTCATTGAATCATCCCTTTTAAAAATACTTAAAAATATTACAAAATATAAAAAAGGAAAAAAATGTCCTCAGAGTTCTTTTACTTCAATAAAAAGTAATATTTAATCCTCTAAATTATAAAATATTGTATTTAATCCTTTTTAACAATACAAGAATTTTTTTAGTAATATAGGTTAATATTTTATTATTAAACTAATCAGAAAAAGATTTAAGAAAAGAAGAAGGATATTTTCATCTTCTTCACTTCTTTATGAAATAAAAATAAAAAAAATCCAAATAACTGGTGGTTATTTCCAAAAAAACAAAAAACATACAAACATTTCAAATGAGACTAAAAATTACCTATTTTAATTTAGGTGACTAAGTAACATCTTTTGTATAATCAAAATGACTTATTTTAGCCCTTCACTTCATAAAAAATTATAAACTGTGGTTCATTCTAACCTACAGAGGATATAATGTACATCATTTTAAGTTGAACTATTAAATTTTTCTAAATCGATTTCCTCCGTTAAATTTTATTGAATAAATATACTTATTTTAGTATAACTACCCACATATATGAAGGAAGGGTAGTGGGATATGTGAGACATACATTGTAAGTTAGAATTTTCCACAAATTGTAATTAAAAGTATTTTTCACAATTGATCACATTGCGTAGGAACAAATGATAAAGTTTCTTTGTTAAGATCATGGAGGACTAGCATATTCTGTTGCTGAAAATTTCCAAGAATAGACATACCACTTGATGATCCCATTGCCAAGCAAAGTACATTCAAAGTTGAAGTCACCAATTATATAAGTTCTCACTAGGCAATTCCAAATCTGCATCTTTCAAATGCAAAACTAATTTAGGTACCTCTATTTGTTTCAAGTTTGATGGGATTTTGAAACAAAGGTCTAGCCCTTCACTACCAGAATTATCCAAAGGGAAGTTTCATTTGAGATTTGAATTCTTTTCTAATCTCTTTAAAAACACTCTCTTCCAGATAACTAATTGTTGTGCCAGAGTCAATAATAACCCCTCCACTACCATCTTCTTTCAAAGCGAAAGTATCTTTCTCAATTGATAACCTAGTATCACCCACTGAAATACCTTCAATTTGAAGATAATAAAAGGACGGCTGCGATGGATTTTTCATCAAAGGAGTGGTAGTGATCTTCTTTCCTGGGTTTGATGATATATTCATATCTGCCAATGAGTAACCAATCAAAAGAGAACTAGTTTTTGAGTCGTTAATAGAAGTTAAGCAATAGGAGAACTTGGATTCTTTAAGCTTGTGATACCAAAGACAAAGGTCCACGACCAAGTCCCACTAACCCTGCACCTTGTGCAAATCCTTGTCCGTCATTATCAAACCCACAACCGAACCCAACTCTGGGAACAGAAATCTGTTTCCCAGGAGTTATGAAAGGTAAAAGTTTCCAATGCAAGAATCCCTTGCGTGGAAGAGTAATCTCCATAAGAATAGAAATACTCACAACCATCATTGCAGGTTGATTGAGGAAGTGCTTCACATAACTGGCTTGAACATGACAAGTTTGAGAAGGATGAGGATTGTTTTGGGTCGAAAATAGGAGTGGATTGATCAAAACAATTCTGGCAAGGGATACATTGAGTCCAAATAAGATCACTACCTGTGTCTAAAATAGCTGAGAAATCCTCAGGTGGAGTACCAATTGACAATTGCATCAAAAACTCACCGTTTCCGACATGAAGTGGAACTTGTGCTACTGGTGAAGTATCTGTTTTGACTCCTAATACTATTGCGCTCAGCTTGTGCAATCTGTTCCTCCCACGCTTTATTCCTCTAAGCAAACGTTCAAAACTTGTCAGGTTCTTATCAGAATCAACATGTTTTAGTGTGACCTTGAAACCAGTAGTAATTGTTTTAGCTACTGATGATGGGTAGTGAAGAGCTTGTCTTGATGTTGAAGTTGCAGGAATCACAAAGAAACCCACAAATGCTAAGGTTATCACTAGTATTAATGTAATGGAATGTAAAGAAACCATGACTAACAACAATTATTTAAAATGAAATTATATATGTTTGAGCTTTTTTGAATGAGAGAAAATTATTGTGTTTGTGGGTGCATGCCAGGTATAAATGATGAAGTAATTGGAGAGTAGATCCTTTCGTTTACCAACTTTTATTAGGTGCGAAAAGTGGAAGTTGAGATATCAACATATTTAGCAGTTAATATATTTGCGAGTTTGTTGAGAAAAATCATGTCATGTCATGTCATGTCATATTTTTTTGTTTTTTTTTTTTTTTCCGACCTGCAAAATTATGAAGTGTGTGACACGATTAGGAGTGGTAGTTTAACTTACCAATCTGTTACATAATTCTTATTTAAAAAAATCAATTTAAATATCTTCTCAACATATACTATAAAATTTAAATTAATTTTAGTAACAAACAAATATTTGTTATAAATTTAGATATATATTTGTAAACATAAAATTTAAATATTATTACTTCAATTTTTTTTTCTTCAACATATACTGATATGATTCATATATAAGAGTCTTTGATATGTGGGTTGGGTTAGATAAGAAGATTTTGACAATTGGTTAAGCTGGATATGTTGTGGTGAATGAATATAGAACATTTTGCGATATATTATAAAATTATCACAATTATACTTTCCAACTAGCAGGGTGGAGCAACATTGGAGGTGAACCGGGCTGCAATTCTAATTAATTTTTTTTATAAAAAATTAATTATATGTATATTTTTAATATTAATAAATATTTTATTTATAGTAAATATTGTGTCTAATTTTTATGTACATATTTTGATATATATTAATAATATTTAACAAATATGTAAATAAAAATGACATGAATTGTAAATAAAAGTGGTTAAGTATATTTGATAACTATTAGTAATAAAAATAAAATTATGATCGTATATTATGTAAAAAAAATTATTAAATGTGATAATCTAAAAAAAGTTTAAATATTTAACTTTAGATTTAACATTATAAAAATAAAATTAAAAAAATAAGTATATGATAAGCTTCATATTAAAACTTTTAAGTTTATATTTATCATATTTTATTTCAACCCAAATTTTACCTTTATTTAATATTATATTATTTGACATTTTATTTTAATAATCTTTTAGAATTTATTTGAAATTTTTTATATAAATTTTTTTTTGTTATTAGTCATTATTATATTGTTTATAAACATATATTTTTAAATATAGTCTTAAACTTAAAATTTTAAATTATATTTTACTTTTTACATTTTCATATATTTATTTTAGTTTTAGTTTTAACAACTATAATTTTGATGTGTTTGATTGAGCATTTTATTTGCTTAAATTTTTTAGTTAATAAATTTATTTTATTCATAAATGATACTAATACTTATTAACTTGTTATTTTTTTGTTTAATTTTTGTTATAAGTTAATTATAATGTGTTAACTTTATATTTTTTGAATACTAACTCTATATTATGATAAGAAAAAAATAAAAAAAAATTAATATTAAATTAAATATAAATTATTATAATTTTTACTAATTTTATACTTTATATAAAAAAAAAAAAATTAGCCCCCAAATTTTTTTTTTCCTGGCTACTCCCCTGCCAACTAGTATTGAAGTTTCATTATGTAAAATAAAACCTTTTAGCTTTATCAATAAAATCTGAGAAAAGTGAAATATTGATTTATATGATGAATTAAATGGAAGACATGCTTTAGCATAAGTAAAAAATTGTAGCAACATGTGAAAGACATAGCAAGTCGGAGAATCTAAAAAAAAAAATTAGGAATGAGTTTGCCTAAATTTTTTCTTTTTGAAATACGTCGATAAATTTTAACTAAATTTTGATAATTTAAGAGTGTGGTAAATTCTTTTGAAAAAAAAAAAAACTCATATACCATATTATTATATTATAAGAAAGAACGGGCCAAATTTGGAGGACTTTGGTTAGAAAAGAATTGTAATTTTTTTATTTTAAAAAATATAATGTAGTGTAACAGGCATATTCTAATTTTTATTAATATTCAAAATATTGATATTTTAAATTTATCGGTATATGGAAGATATTATTAATTTTAATAAAATTACAAAAGTTGTGAAACTTATAGTTGTCTTTTAAAATTTTGTATAAGTTTTTTTTAAAATGCTAAAAACAAATAATAATTAACTAAATTACTTTATTTATCATTTGAACATTATATTTGTAACTAGAATATTATTTTGAAATAATATTTCAATATTATTACTTTTAACTTTACAGATTAAAAAAACAATATATATATATATATATATATATATAGTGGCAACATCCCTATATTTTTTTTTCTCCGTATTCTTCGTTTTATGTTTAGATACAAGTACGAGGAAAGAAGACTAGTGTGAGACAAAAGTTTGAAATTAAAAAAGATTGTGGTAATTTAATAAATTAGACACTTAGATGTCATAGAGGAGTGACAAGTAATCTCTAGTAAAATAAAATAAAATAAAATAAAACAAAATAGGGTTATAGCAGTTGGCCAACCAAGTCCCATAATCGGTTAAGAAGAGGAGAAACTTGCTTCCAATTAATTGGGTCTCGTAGTTGATAGTTTGGGTACAAATTAGAAATACCTTCAAGGACACGTGTCGAATATGAGAGATCTTTTTAAAACAAAGAACTATTTTTCTACTTTCTTTCATGGGCACTGCTCAACGAGCGTGGGAGAATAAAGATAAAATACAAAATTGAGCTTTAAATATTCTTATTAAGACAATTAAATTAATTTTAAATAGAAATGTTTACTTTTTTATTTTAACAATTTAATTTTAAACATATATAAACCTACTGAATAAATATAAATTTACATTTAATTTGTCATCACTAATTAAATTTATATACCGAACAATATTAAAAAAAAAAAAAAAAAAAAAGGTAGCATGAACTCTAATCATGAAATATTAAAATTAGTACATTTTAGTTATCTTTTTAATACATTTTTGAATATTTTAATCATTTTTTGTCTTTTTTTTTTTTTTTTGAACTTAAGTAAAATCGATTGGTGGCTGATTAATGTTCCAGCAGGAAAAAAAATGAAAAATAAAGTTTCTAAAATAACATAAATTGGCAAAAATAGATTAAGGTGTCCACAAATATAATAAAAAAGTTAGTAAAGTGCATTAATATTAATTTAAAGATAATGAATATGTCTAATTTGTAAAATTAAATTAAAGTAGTCACTTTTTTCATACAAATAATAAGTATACATTTGTATTCAAAAGTATCCAAATTTTTTTCAAGTCAATTAGTAGCTAATGCACTTTATATATATATAAACTAGATAAATATTAAAAAAGAAAGTTTCATCTATAGACGAGGATTATTATTAGAATTATTTTTTCAATTAAAAAATATAATTAGAAACGTAAATAAAAAGGAGAATAATGAATATATAGGAGTTAATTTAGGGATAGAATTTTGAATATTTAGTGATGGAATTCGCCTAAATGATTTGTAACATAAATATCCAAAAATGTAAAATTGATGATTATTATCTTTCTGTTCAACTTTTTTCCCCTTTTTTCTCAGTTTAAAGAGACTAGCTAGAAGTCAATAAACTGATTTTTTTTCCCTGGAAAGACGAAGCTGGAAATATGAAGGAAATAAGACTGCGTATGAATTTGGATTTAATTTCAACAACTATTTTAATTTGTTTCCCACTCTGTGGAAGATTCAACCATAGTGCCCTTTTAAGTTATATAAATTTGAAATATACCAAATATTATTTGTTATAAAAAAATCAATAACATATCTTTAAATATTATAGAAGTCGTATATATTTAGAAGATATATTAGTTAAAAGACACATGCTCAGCTTGTGATATTTTGTTTTAATTTTTATAACATATATAAAATTTATTTAATATAATGACAATTAAATAAAGAATAAAAAATAATAATAATTTTCTATTGTAAAAAACACTAATTAAGACACAAGATTTCTATTAAAAATAATTTTCTTAATATTAGAAGAGTCTTTTAATGTGCATAGCTTAATTTTTTTCCCCCAAAATGTAAAATAAAATATACAAGATAAGGTAAGATACCTGATTATTTAAAACTAATATTCTTTATTCTTGTTCAAATTTTTTTTATCAAAATTTTTTTTTGTTGCCCAAACTTAACTTAGGTGTGATTAGACTTTTATATATATTATAAATTAATTTCAATTATTTTATAGAAATGGGTTTAGGTATTTGAATACTCCAATTTGGTATAAGTTTACATAAAATTTAGGAAAACTATTGTGTTAGACACTTATTACAAAATTTATAACTTTTAGTGTTTAAAAAAGTCCTTAGACTATAATTTAAACATAGACCATCGAATATCGCAGAAAATTGCTATGATTGGGAAAAAGTCTTTATATTGCTTACAAATATATTAAGGTGGTGTTTATAAGTATGTTAGCTTTTCAACCTTATTTGAATGTTGGTGGTGGAGTCCTACATTCATACTATGTAACTCTTCGATCATTGGGTTAACATCTAGAATTTGGTCAATTAGATTCTTATAGACTCTATCAAATTGGAATTAATACCTTCATATAGGGGAGTTTTAAACGTCATAGTCATTTTGCCAATAATTGAATATTGAAGGGCTATAGTTACTTTCTTATGTTAGGTCTTCTTCTCTATCTCTCTCTTTGTGTATGTTTACAAGTCTGTACAGTTTCACATTAGTGTATACGGTACCTTTGCGTGTTTGGTAGCTGAGAAAATAGTGTAAATACTGATAGTAATTGCTTTTTTTGTAAGGGATCAAAATAAGAGATAAGCATGGGGCTAACCAGAATATCAAGATCCGATCTTGGTAATTGGGAAAGTCTTGAACATTATCAGAAACGAGAGAAAGGTTGGCACTTGGCAGCAGTTAATTTGAGAGTAACAGAACCAGAAATAGAGTTACCAGGCCCAAGACTTCGTAATAATCGTCGGTCATAGTTCGATGAAGGTGAGTCAATAGGAACAAAGCATAACCGGGTCGTTCCAAAGCAATGAACGTGAAAAACCCGCAATATAATCAAATTACAAAAAAAATTTACAACATGTAAATATATTTCTTGCATTAAGATATTCAAAAATATTTTTTTGTTATAATTTCAAGATTATAACATCTACAAAATAAAAATATTCTCACTATATTATATACAAAATCTTGTGTTCAAATATTTTTTACATTAAGACATTTAAAATTTATTTGTTATGAATTTTTAGATTTTTTCTGTAACATATACATAATAAAAATGTTATTTTTGTAGCATACATATACAAAATCTTGCATTCATATTTATAATTTCTTTGTTATAATTTTTAAATTTTTTTGTAACATGTATAGAATAAAAAATTTATTTTTGTACCATGTACAAAATCTTGCGTTAAGATATTTAGAATTTATTTATTATGATTTGAAGATTTTTTTATATAATATATATATAATAAAAATGTTATTTATGTAGTATGTACAAAATCTTGCGTTCATATTTAAATTTTTTTGTTATGATTTCTAAATTTTTTTGCAACTTGTACAAAATGAAAAAGTTTTTTATGTACCATGTAAAAAAATATCATTTTTATAATGTATAAGATACAGAAAAAATCTGTATGCTGGCTGTGATTGATAGGAATAGAAATTTTACCCATCGGGTTGGAGCCTCGCGGGTACCCAAACAATTTGGGATATAACAGGGTAAATACGGGTCGGTATAAGATCCATTTTATTTAATAAAATTTAGGCTATAAACGGATCGGATCGGAGCTCAAATTGGGTACCCGAATTTAAAAGAGAGAGAGAGAGTTAGGTTACACTATCCAACTCTCCATTCAACAATTCGGCTCGGCCGCTCCACTGCTTCATTGCTTGCTCCACAGCCTCTACCCTCCAACAATTCGGGCCATTCTGTGATCGTCGTCTCCATTGCTTGCCTTCGTGGTCGTGACTCGTTTTCGCCATTCCGCAGCTTTCGTCTTCTCCGGTATGCTCCACCCTTAACTAAATCTCTAAAATGTTCCTGTTGTGTTTCTCTTGTTGTTTGTTGCAATGCCAAAATTGGGCTTCACTTTGTGTAAAGTTTTGTGCCAGCTTTAATACTAATAATTTAAATTGTGGTCTACATTTTAAAATTTTTTTTTGAATAGTCGCAAGATTTGTGGAAATGAAAATGGTTGTTGACAAATCTAATTTCTTAAAAATATTTAAGCTTTTTAGATGGACTATTCAACCCAATTCAAAAAACCCAAGTTTTATATTTTTTGGACGGGTTATTTTTTATGTCATTTGATCAACAGGCAATTTTCATATGAAGAACTTCTTCCTGTTGATTTCTTGCAAACCCATTCCCTCAAGCTTTTGATGGGTAATTGGATATTTGTGGTAGGAAAAATGCTTTTTGTTTATCATACAAATTAAGAACAAGAATCAGTCCATGAAAACATGAAAATAAGAATTATTTGTACATTACAATTGTTTGAAAATAAGAATTGAGACGAAAAAGATGATCAAATGACTGCTGACTAATAGATTATAAGGATATATAATTCTTGAGTTTTGTTTTTATGTAAACAAATCGCAAGATTTGTGGAAATGAAAATGGTTGTTGACAAATCTAATTTCTTAAAAATATTTAAGCTTTTTAGATGGACTATTCAACCCAATTCAAAAAACCCAAGTTTTATATTTTTTGGATGGGTTATTTTTTATGTCATTTGATCAACAGGCAATTTTCATATGAAGAACTTCTTCCTGTTGATTTCTTGCAAACCCATTCCCTCAAGCTTTTGATGGGTAATTGGATATTTGTGGTAGGAAAAATGCTTTTTGTTTATCATACAAATTAAGAACAAGAATCAGTCCATGAAAACATGAAAATAAGAATTATTTGTACATTACAATTGTTTGAAAATAAGAATTGAGACGAAAAAGATGATCAAATGACTGCTGACTAATAGATTATAAGGATATATAATTCTTGAGTTTTGTTTTTATGTAAACAAAACATTTTGTGATCATTTAGGTTCAATTATTATTTTTAAGAAGATAGTTGTGCATAGTGGTTTAATTTGCAAACCTCAATTTGTATATCATTGGTATACTTGTTCTTTAATATCATATTTTTATTTAAAATATTAATAATATAAAATCTCTTTAAATTTAACATAATCTTAACATTTTATTTACACATTGCATAAGTTTGAAAATATGTTTTTTTTGTATTAAACTTTAATTTCATATTAATATCATTTAGATTCAATATAAATAGGCACTAAGACTAAGACACGACTGAATGATTTTAATAAGTTATACTTAGTTAAATTAAAAAAAATCTATTTATCATATTAATTTATTAAAAAAGTATGATTACTTTTTCTTTTTTTTTTTTTATAAGAAAATAGGTCAATGGGTTTGATTTTTGACCTGCGGTATTATCTCATCCGAACTCAAACTCGAAAGATTCGAACCACAACGATTTATTTGTCTCGTGGGCCAGTCTGAGCCAGATCGATTTTGACCCAAACTATCTCATTGCCAATCCTAGGAATTGATGAATCTTTAGCAAAGTTGTCAATAGTAGTTGCTAGAAATAAAAATAATTTTTTAATTATGTAATATAAAAATAAATTGATTATAATTTTTATTAATAAAAAAAAAATTTAGATGAAAAACTGATTTTATTTTTTAAAATATATATTTTTTATTTGTTGTTGTCCTTTTTACTCTTTTTTTTTATAAACAGATCCTATATGAGTACATTACTCCTATCAAATTGACATAGTATCAGGGAGATTCAGCCCATTGGGCCAAACCCAGTTCTTCCCTCGTCAAATGAGTATGAAAAAAATAGACCCACCCCTTGAAAGATTTCAGAATATAAGAGTGTCGCATTACAACTACAGCAAAATATTGTTAACCATCCCCTTACTTATTTTCTTCCTGGTTTTGAAGAGCAATGCAATGTGTTTATCATGATTCTTTATCAATGTAATTATGAGACGACGGCAAGACTAATTCTGCTGCCAACTTAAATATTAATTAATTAAATAATTTGAGATCCTTCATTAATTCTAAATATTGAAATGAATCATGTTTTACATCTGCAGTTGATATAATTTGGTAAAGAAATCTTCAGATCTTGATGATTAGATCAATGGTGGAACGAGCGGCCTTAAAAACGTTATAGTAAGTCTTTTCAGTTGGATGTATTGAATCCCAGAAAACATACTTGGTTGGATCAGAACAAGTCACAGAATTTGGATTACACAAGAATGATGCTTCTAGGTAGCCGGTTCCACAGCACCCACTCTTAACCTCATCAAAACCTGTTATGTAAATTGAGGTCCAAAAATCTTCCTTTATCATATCATGCACAGATGTTATATATAATCCTTATAAAGGCAGGTGATTTGGAGCTTTCAATAAACCACACATATTAAACTACGTACTTTTAGCATAATAAGCATTCACAAGCAACCAAGCTGACCCTTCGGAAATATGGCTTCTTAATGATGTTATAATCTTTTGCTTTTGTTTGATTGTGTTTCTATCAAACAATATATATAGCTCCGGTTAAAAATAGTTTTAAGAATAAAGCGCTTCCAAAAAGCATACAATTTGTGCTTTTGTCATTAAATCACCAAAATATGTTTTATAACATTTGTATACATTTTAGCACAATTTTATCTATACATCAGTTTAAATGTCACAATATAATTTATTTTCAGCTGTTAGTGGATGGTTTCATAATTATTTTAACTTTTCATATTCTCAATTTAACAAGAAATTCAAAACTGATATCACTTAACAATTTAATACGTATAATAATACTCTTAAAAAAAAAAAAAAAAAAAGGAAAAAAGAAAGGCAAAGATTATTAGTTCAACTTACCATAAGAAGTGTGGTTTTGAATCATGTCCGTCATTGGTCTATATGCATCAATGTAATATATGCGAGCCCCAACTGATGCTAAGTTAGTATGCATTAGATGCAACTCTTTTTGTAGCATTTGGTTGTAATTTCTTGCAGCAGAGGAATATTTTTCAACACAATTACCACGTTGGAGAAAGAGATTTGAATTAAGAGTGATGACGACTGGTAAACAGCCCATTGGAGTTAGCCCAACTACGCCAATTCTTCGAGCCCCTTCAGCCCATAAGCCCTAAAAATCAAAGTAATGGATTGGACTTGTAATTTTCAATAGGCAAACCATTGTGAAACTTTCGAATGAGTGATAAAGGCAAACCTGAATGAACTGTTTGACGCATTGAATCAAAAATTGTTGATAGCTGAGAACAGAATAGCTTGTTTTTCGAATCGGCAAGGTGAAGTAGTTGACAACGAAGTCATTTGTACCAGCACTAATGATGAATAAGGCATTCTTAATATGGTCTTGTGTTTTTTGCTTCCCTATTTTTGATTCAACTCTTTGTTTGTACTCTTTAAAGTACTCCAGTTGCCTTGCGATTGGAATTACATTCTGGAATTAAAAAATAATAATTTAAGTTCCGAAATTTTTTAAATTATCACAGCAAACAAAATTCTAAATCAAAATTTTTTAGATTGACATAGAAAAGCAAATTTAAATTAATGGTTTTTCTACGTAAGAAATTAATAATGTTCTAATGGATGATGTGGACTATACATTTACATTAAACATATAACTATAAACCTTTTATAACTTCTAAGGATGCGTAGATCAGAATGTAGGACAACCAACAAAGCAATTGTGTAGTGTTCGAATACAGATTTGTGTCGTATCGTATTTAAGTGTAAGTTTTATCCCTGTTGTTATCTTTATATTAGTTGACATAATAAAAAATTATGTTTTTTTCTATTTTTTTTAATAAGGAATAAAATGATATTTAAATTATAATACAATTAAAAATACAACAATAAAGAAGTCATAGTATAAATTGAGAAATTACTAAAAATACAATTAGATTTATTACTAAATATTTTCTTTGTGTCACAAAGTTGAATTAAATACATAAATTACAAGATAAATATAATTGTAAAAAAGTGTTATTTTAAATGTAAAAAATTAAACTTTTAAAAGAAAATACATTTTTAAAAGAATAAAAATGGGGAAAAAAAAAAGTCACTAATCTATTAGCTCTTATAAAATATATGATGTAAAATACAAATTTTGACATAAAGGTTAATAAAACTTAAATGAATAATTTTTCAGAGAAAGTATTTAAGTATCAGTCGATTTATATACAAATTTTCAACAGTTGATTGGAAATTGTGCACAACCTATAGTCCACTGTTCGTCATGAACTACATGTAGTATTAAAATATCTAACAAATTATAATCTGCAAAGTATTTTGCTTAGTGACTAGACAAAGTAATTAACTATATGTAATAACTAATATTAGAAATTTGAGGCGAACAGAATAGTAAATAACTTTCCGTGAATTTCGTTGGAAATAAGACTTGATTTTGAGACTGTACTCATAAAATAGAATTTATAAAAAATAATAATAATAATGTATGGATTTGAAAGAGAAAGATAGCTAGAGACTCACACTGATTTGTGGGGTGAGTGGGTCAAAGCCAGAGCCAGCAGAGGCAAAGCTCGTTCCAGTCATTAATTCATTGATGCTAAGTTTGGGATCCAAATATGGAGGCACATACTCTTTTACTCCCACATATGAAGCTGTGCCGTTGATATAATTATCAATAAAAGAAAACATTAAAAAATCCCAACAACAAAAAAAAAAAAAAAAAAAACAATATTACTACTATATATATTAATTAACAATTTTTAGGGTAAATACAATTAAATAAATTTGACTGTTTTTATAAATAATATTGTATCTTGAATTTATCTCAATTTTAAAATATATAGATTTTTTCAACAAAAAAGAAAAGAAAAGATTTATCTATCTATTTGACCTCTAAATTATTTAACATATTATAATTTATTCTCTAAAATTTTTAAATTTAACAAATTTAGAATCAAATTATAATTTTCATCAAATTAATTTAACAATGTTACAAAACATTATTGACTTGACTTTTTTTAATTCATTTTGGTCCAACATATTTCAAAAACTATAATTTGGTTCTAACTTAAGAGAAAAATTTATATTTTGGTCATGAATCTTTCAATCATGTAAAACTATAACTTAGTTAAATCAATTTGACAAAAATTATAATTTTTAATTAAATTTGTTAAATTTTAAAATGTTATAAATTAAATTGTGTGAATTGAAAAATTATGAACCAAATTTAATCCCTCATTGTATCAAATAGGTAGATAGGATTTTAAAAAAAAATGATAAACCGAAAGAAAAAAAAAACCCACCGTTCTGCATATACATATAAATATACATATAAGTGACATGCATTAAATATGAAAAAGATAAGGTGAGTAGTGCTGATAATTTTGAATTATTACCAATATAGTCAGTGGGCAGACGGCCATTAGTGAACCTTCCGGTTGGGTTATGGTTCAAAAAGTCACGACCATATGGCTGAAAATTGCTCTTGAAGATGGTTGTTATATAGTTGTTATTACCAGGGTCGACTGTGGAGTCTCCGAAAACAAATATTGCTGAAACTGTGTTATTGATCTTCTTCAAATCTAGTGTTGTTTGTTTATAGGTTTGAGCTTCACAAATGAAACATAATAATGTTTCAAGAAAGAGGAGAAATACTGCCAGATGTTTCTTTGCAAATACCATTATTTGCTAACTAACTACGGGCCGATAGAGGAGGGACACAATTGATGAGTTAGAGAAATATTGAATGAGAATGATAAAAAATATATATATATATTATACATTTTAGTTATTTAGTTGGGTCTCTTGCATTTTTATAGCCCTTTTTGTTGTTAGTCACGTACCCATTGAACTGTCATGACCAAATTACCCTCCTTTAGTTGGAAATTTTTGTGTTTTCTCTTCGGTTGTTTCGGTTTGGAAACCAAACATTTTCCTTCTCAAGTCTAAGGTTCTCAACCAACTCTACTAACAAATTACTTGTGTGTATTTAATTTCATTGAAAGAAACACAGTTGTCCTTTTGTCATTAAATCACCAAAATATGTTTAGATTTGTATACATTTTATCATAATTTTATGCATACATCAATTTACATGTCATAATATAATTTATTTTCAGCTGTTAGTAGATGGTCTCATAATTATTTTAACTTCTCACATTCTCAATTTAACAAGAAATAAAAAACTGATACCACTTAACAATTTAATACGTATAATAATACTCTTAAAAAAAAATGGAAAAAAGAAAGGCAAAGATTATTAGTTCAACTTACCATAAGAAGTGTGGTTTTGAATCATGTCCGTCATTGGTCTATATGCATCAATGTAATATATGCGAGCCCCAACTGATGCTAAGTTAGTATGCATTAGATGCAACTCTTTTTGTAGCATTTGGTTGTAATTTCTTGCAGCAGAGGAATATTTTTCAACACAATTACCACGTTGGAGAAAGAGATTTGAATTAAGAGTGATGACGACTGGTAAACAGCCCATTGGAGTTAGCCCAACTACGCCAATTCTTCGAGCCCCTTCAGCCCATAAGCCCTAAAAATCAAAGTAATGGATTGGACTTGTAATTTTCAATAGGCAAACCATTGTGAAACTTTCGAATGAGTGATAAAGGCAAACCTGAATGAACTGTTTGACGCATTGAATCAAAAATTGTTGATAGCTGAGAACAGAATAGCTTGTTTTTCGAATCGGCAAGGTGAAGTAGTTGACAACGAAGTCATTTGTACCAGCACTAATGATGAATAAGGCATTCTTAATATGGTCTTGTGTTTTTTGCTTCCCTATTTTTGATTCAACTCTTTGTTTGTACTCTTTAAAGTACTCCAGTTGCCTTGCGATTGGAATTACATTCTGGAATTAAAAAATAATAATTTAAGTTCCGAAATTTTTTAAATTATCACAGCAAACAAAATTCTAAATCAAAATTTTTTAGATTGACATAGAAAAGCAAATTTAAATTAATGGTTTTTCTACGTAAGAAATTAATAATGTTCTAATGGATGATGTGGACTATACATTTACATTAAACATATAACTATAAACCTTTTATAACTTCTAAGGATGCGTAGATCAGAATGTAGGACAACCAACAAAGCAATTGTGTAGTGTTCGAATACAGATTTGTGTCGTATCGTATTTAAGTGTAAGTTTTATCCCTGTTGTTATCTTTATATTAGTTGACATAATAAAAAATTATGTTTTTTTCTATTTTTTTTAATAAGGAATAAAATGATATTTAAATTATAATACAATTAAAAATACAACAATAAAGAAGTCATAGTATAAATTGAGAAATTACTAAAAATACAATTAGATTTATTACTAAATATTTTCTTTGTGTCACAAAGTTGAATTAAAAAAATAAATTACAAGATAAATATAATTGTAAAAAAGTGTTATTTTAAATGTAAAAAATTAAACTTTTAAAAGAAAATACATTTTTAAAAGAATAAAAATGGGGAAAAAAAAAAGTCACTAATCTATTAGCTCTTATAAAATATATGATGTAAAATACAAATTTTGACATAAAGGTTAATAAAACTTAAATGAATAATTTTTCAGAGAAAGTATTTAAGTATCAGTCGATTTATATACAAATTTTCAACAGTTGATTGGAAATTGTGCACAACCTATAGTCCACTGTTCGTCATGAACTACATGTAGTATTAAAATATCTAACAAATTATAATCTGCAAAGTATTTTGCTTAGTGACTAGACAAAGTAATTAACTATATGTAATAACTAATATTAGAAATTTGAGGCGAACAGAATAGTAAATAACTTTCCGTGAATTTCGTTGGAAATAAGACTTGATTTTGAGACTGTACTCATAAAATAGAATTTATAAAAAATAATAATAATAATGTATGGATTTGAAAGAGAAAGATAGCTAGAGACTCACACTGATTTGTGGGGTGAGTGGGTCAAAGCCAGAGCCAGCAGAGGCGAAGCTCGTTCCAGTCATTAATTCATTGATGCTAAGTTTGGGATCCAAATATGGAGGCACATACTCTTTTACTCCCACATATGAAGCTGTGCCGTTGATATAATTATCAATAAAAGAAAACATTAAAAAATCCCAACAAAAAAAAAAAAAAAAAAAACAATATTACTACTATATATATTAATTAACAATTTTTAGGGTAAATACAATTAAATAAATTTGACTGTTTTTATAAATAATATTGTATCTTGAATTTATCTCAATTTTAAAATATATAGATTTTTTCAACAAAAAAGAAAAGAAAAGATTTATCTATCTATTTGACCTCTAAATTATTTAACATATTATAATTTATTCTCTAAAATTTTTAAATTTAACAAATTTAGAATCAAATTATAATTTTCATCAAATTAATTTAACAATGTTACAAAACATTATTGACTTGACTTTTTTTAATTCATTTTGGTCCAACATATTTCAAAAACTATAATTTGGTTCTAACTTAAGAGAAAATTTTATATTTTGGTCATGAATCTTTCAATCATGTAAAACTATAACTTAGTTAAATCAATTTGACAAAAAATATAATTTTTAATTAAATTTGTTAAATTTTAAAATGTTATAAATTAAATTGTGTGAATTGAAAAATTATGAACCAAATTTAATCCCTCATTGTATCAAATAGGTAGATAGGATTTTAAAAAAAAATGATAAACCGAAAGAAAAAAAAAAAAAAAAAACCCACCGTTCTGCATATACATATAAATATACATATAAGTGACATGCATTAAATATGAAAAAGATAAGGTGAGTAGTGCTGATAATTTTGAATTATTACCAATATAGTCAGTGGGCAGACGGCCATTAGTGAACCTTCCGGTTGGGTTATGGTTCAAAAAGTCACGACCATATGGCTGAAAATTGCTCTTGAAGATGGTTGTTATATAGTTGTTATTACCAGGGTCGACTGTGGAGTCTCCGAAAACAAATATTGCTGAAACTGTGTTATTGATCTTCTTCAAATCTAGTGTTGTTTGTTTATAGGTTTGAGCTTCACAAATGAAACATAATAATGTTTCAAGAAAGAGGAGAAATACTGCCAGATGTTTCTTTGCAAATACCATTATTTGCTAACTAACTACGGGCCGATAGAGGAGGGACACAATTGATGAGTTAGAGAAATATTGAATGAGAATGATAAAAAATATATATATATATTATACATTTTAGTTATTTAGTTGGGTCTCTTGCATTTTTATAGCCCTTTTTGTTGTTAGTCACGTACCCATTGAACTGTCATGACCAAATTACCCTCCTTTAGTTGGAAATTTTTGTGTTTTCTCTTCGGTTGTTTCGGTTTGGAAACCAAACATTTTCCTTCTCAAGTCTAAGGTTCTCAACCAACTCTACTAACAAATTACTTGTGTGTATTTAATTTCATTGAAAGAAACACAGTTGTCCTTTTTGTCCTAATTCAGTGGTGCACATAAGCCTTTCCTAAATTTATGTTTTAGAAAAATTCTTGGGTTATAACTTATACTTGGTCAAAAATCAAATTTAACCCCTTTCATTTTTTTTAAAATAAAATATGACAAAAGAAAGTTGACTAAATCATAATTAATTAGTAAGTGGGATGTGAAACCCTGATTATAAATAATGTTAGGAGTTTAACTACGCCTACTCAAAATTCTTTGATTATAAAATAATTACCTTCTTTCTTTCTTTTCTTTTCTTTTCATTTTAGTATAAAATGAAACGTTTATAACACCTGATAATATGAGTAAAAAATTAACTAATATTAAATTAGCTACACTACCACTAAATTAATAATCCCGAATATTTTGATGCTGGCGAATGATACATTGAATTCTGCAGTTAGCGCATTCGCTAAATATCCATTTGAATAATGCTATTCCTTTATTACATTCCACATAAGCCTCCCCTCGAAGAGAGTATATTTCAAACAAACGGGCAATCGTGTGGGTTACCAATCTTTATTCACCTATGTATCCATTCATCAAACTTATGGCTCAAGTAATTGCCAGCTTGATGCTTGCGTTACATTGTAATTTCAAGTCACAAGGACATGTTTGTAGACATTAGAACAAAATATGAATGTTAAAAACAGCCCTATTTACCTCTATAGATGGTTTATTAATTACTATTATAAAGTCAAATGCAAAGGTGAACACACAGCAAGATATTACACCTTTCTGTACTCTTTCTCTAAGCTGCAATACTGGGGGGGGGGGAGGAACCTTATCAATTCTCGTACCACGAAAATGGTCCAAAAGTGTTAAGACTATGTGATGTGAAAACCAGTTTTGGTAGCTTGTTAGTTTGGTTTTGTATTAACTAGCTACGAAATCTCAACATCCAATTTAGAAAAAAATATACAATCCCAGGAGAGAATCCCAAAAAAAAAAAAAAAACTGGCAGAAACTGGACGTGGGCACCTTTTGGATTTCAAGAGTCTTGAAGGCTAAGACGACTTAAAGAATTTGAAACTGCCTTTGGTGATGTTATGTATCTATAAAGAAATGACTAGCAATTGATTAATCTCCCTATCCTTCTTTTTCAAAACCACTCAATTACTATTCTTAAAATTGCAGCAACTAAAATATTGATATACTTGAAAGGTACATGAAAGAATACCCTTATCCTCACCTCTATAATGTTTCATGAGTTAGAGATTAGGACTCAAACCGCCAACAACTGCCACACGGTAAACTACCCCCCGATAATTCTACAATAGAGGTCAACAATAGACAATAACTCCCCAAAATGACTTACAACTTTCATCGTATCATGCTCTTTGTTATTCTAATAAGTTAAAATCATCCTTAATAACAAAATGCATGATAAAACAAGAGTATAGCAGTATGAGAAATGCTAAAAACACATAAACTTGCATTTACTTTTGCAACCACAACAATCATACTGTGACATATGATAAAATTATTTTGAAAAAATGAAAAAATGATTTAATTTTCTAGATAATTTTACCACATGTCATGATATGATTGATTTGAATGCCAAAGTAGGTTCAAATTAGAACATAATTGCATGGCATTTTAGATTGTGCATGAAGGCTCTAAGACAACTGAGGCATTGTACTAGAAATGAGTAATAGACATGCCAAATATAATTTGACCAAGAAAATTGCAAATAATAATAATAATAAGCCAGAATGATCAACAACTGAGAAAATAAATAAATAACAAACTGTGTGAATGAAGCAAAAGCAACAGAAAATTCAGTTTATACTCTTAGCCAGCTTTTACATTCTTCTCCTACTCTGTTTCTTATAAAATTAATCATGAATTTGAGGCAGGTTTACGTTTACCCAATGAAAAATAGGAAAGTACATAGAATCTACATTGATATAGCTGCCCAAATAATTAGAAAAAACACAAAAGTCAATGTTGGGAATAAAAAACAAAGTAGCTCTTGTTTGATGCTTAAAACCCTAGGTCCTTCAATTCCGCAGCTGAAGTGAACTTCAAGTTTCCAACAGTGTTCTCATTCATAAACCAGAATAAAAACATCATTGAGCTGTTCTGAAAAAATCATCTATATATTTCTCAAGTCTCTATCTTCCCACAGTCTTCTGATTTTGTACATATATGAATTTATGAGGTTTGATTAATTAATGATTGAAAACATGGGTATACAAAGTGATTGCAAAGCAGGATCTGAAGCTATCTTGGAAAATATTTGGGCAAGTTTTATAGGCGGTGATGAAAATAATAATGAAGGAAGAATAATTAATAACTCAAAATTGTCTAATTGTTGGGAAGAATTGCCCAACCTGGAAGGAAGAGATGGATCAATAGAAGTCCTGCAAAGGTTACCAAGTCTAGGAAGGTGGATATCAATGGGAGCTGAAACTTGGGAAGAGCTTCTTGATAGTATTATACCTGCAAGCTGTAACAAGGAATTAAAGACTTGTACTGATTACAAATTAGATGAAAGTAGCAATACTACTACTATAAAAAAGGAATTAGTGGATGTTGACGAAGATCGAAAGAAGGTTGCAATGATGACGAGGCACTACCGAGGAGTGAGGAGGCGACCGTGGGGGAAGTATGCAGCAGAAATTAGAGACTCGTCAAGAAAAGGAGCTCGAGTTTGGCTTGGGACTTTTGAAACTGCTGAGGAAGCAGCCATGGCTTATGACAAAGCTGCTTTGAGAATTAGAGGACCTAAAGCATATTTTAATTTTCCCATTGAGACAGTTGCAAAAGCTATGGGATTTAGTTGCTCAGAAATGATTGATTTCAACTCAAGTTATTCATCTACAACTTCATTTGGGCGCAATGGAATTGTTCCCAATTCTCGAAAAAGGACAGTGAGAGATTGGGAAGAAGAAAAAGTGATGATTGAAGAACCTGGGTTGAAGAGAAAGGCAAGCTTTAAGAATTTAGTTGATGAGAATGTGTTTGAGTTTCATGACCTTGGAAGTGATTACTTGGAGAGCTTGCTAGCTTCTCTGTGACATATTATCGAACGACTTGTCTGCAAAAAATGAAGTAGAAGGGGAAGATGATTAGTACTATATATTTGACACATATAAATTTGTTTTCGTATGTACTCTAGATCATTAGATCGTACAGATAAGAACTTGAGGGTTGCCTAGAAATTCTTAAAACATAGTCATTAGACTTGCTAGTACTATGGCTATCTTAATAGTCATGAGATTATTATTACGTATTAAAATCCATTTCTTAACGAAATTATACGTGTTTTTTCTACGGCTATCTTAATAGAATTACTTTTCTTTGTTGAAAAAGAAGAAGAAGATAAATTTCAAATGAAAGAAGAATAATTCTTTTAAGAACCTGAGAAGAGCGAAAGTTGTCTGCACATATTTTATATGAGGTTTGAAGTCGCATAATTTCAGTGTTGATTTGAAATATATTCTATAAAGTAATTGGCAAAAATTAATCATGTTAATTACTAACTTGAAAACAAATTAAGTGACCATTTCTAATAAAAATGCAACAAATTTTTATTTTTAAACTTTTGTCCCATTAAAGTAAACATTTATTCACCATTATATTTTTTTCGTACAAAATTTATTTGAAAAAAAAAAAATTATATTTTGATAACCTAATCTTATATGGATACTAATGAACTGATGATGTTTATTATTGGAGATGTAATATAGAAATTTTCATAAACTATATTTAAGAAAAAATAAAGTCGCACCTAACCACTAAATCGAACTGGTAATGCGAATGTCACAAAAAAATAACTATATCTTTGAGTCTCATATAAAACATAATTTATAATTTTTATTTCACTTCGTGGATAACTTCATTATTGTACACGCTTTAAAGTATTCCATATTTGCTCCCGCTTATTATTCTTTAATAGGTTAAATAATGTTATTTATTTCCAAACTTTAATTAATTAAATTTACATATATAAATTTATGAATTTTTAAATTATATAATTTAATTTCTAAAACCTTTTAAAATTTTACATATAAATTTTTAAATTTTTAAATCCTATAATTTAGTCACAAATTTTTAAAAGTTTACACATAGTATCTAAAATTTTGATTCAAAAATATATATTTTAGTATTCAAGATAAAGTTTATGTGTGAATTTTTAAAAGTTTGAGAACTAACTTATATAAATTAAAAGTTTAGGGATTTATGCATTAAATTTTAAAATCTTAATGACAAAATTATAAGATTTAAAAATTTAAAAACTTGCATAAAAATTAGAAATTAATTAAATAATTAAGTCTACTTAATATTTTCGATTTATTGCTCATTGTTAATATTTTATTTTTTTTAATATTTTTTCCTTTATTTTTCTAACTTTATTATTATTATAGTTTGTAATGTACTCTCTCGTTTGACTTTTTCATTACAACTCTTTTGTTCGTTTAGTTTTTACTTCACTTAAATTTTTTATAATTATGTCTTTTATCATTCAATTTATTTGTGATTGATGATTTTTTTTTATTTGTATCTCTAATCTATTTATTTATGCATATATTATTGTCAATTCAACAAAAAAAATTTCTTCAAAGAAAATTTCAAATTATAAAATAACATTATTAAATTAAAATAAATTCACTTGGAATTTTTTTTCCTAAATGCATTTCACTTGAATTTGCCTTGTTTACCGTGCCATTTTTCCTCTTATGTGTCATTTGTATTATTGTCAATTCAACAATTTTTTTTCTTCAAAGAAATTTTCAAATTATAAAATAACATTATTAAATTAAAATAAATTCACATTAAATTTTTTTCCTAAAATTTCACTTGAATTTGTCTTGTTTACCGTGCCATTGTTCCTCTTATGTGTCATTTGCACGAAGTATTTGATAATGTATATGGAACTCTTATTATACATATTTCCTTGGGTAATATATATATATATATCCACAAAATGACACATGTTAAATGACATTTTTTTTATTAGCCTTACTTAACATTTTGTCTCAGGATCTAGTAAGCGATAAGTAAGCGGATAAGTCAATTATTAAATAAAAGATCATAAGATAACTAAGCGTTAAATATTTTTTAATTATTTGATGAGAGATAATTAAAAATAATTTTTAATGTTAAAATAACTCTATTTAGATAAGTAACCAACAACAAGTATATATTCTCTCTTATATATATGCAATTTGTATAAATTTACACATAAGTCATAATTTGATAATAATACACGTAGCTCAAAAATTCTCCCTATTTACACTTTTTTTTCTATTATCATTAATTTGAGACTTAAATTTCTTCCATCATTAATATTATTCGAACTAATTTAAGGATCGAAGGACCAAATGACACAATATTATATGTAACATTTTTTTTTAAGAAGAGAAATAAAACTTAGGTAATCATACTTATTAATAGGGATTGTTGGATTATAGCTTTATTTTATTATTATTATAATAGCCGCTTATCTATTTATTTAATGTAAAATATTTTTTTAAGAAGAGAAATAAAACTTAGGTTGTAATATCCAAATTTTCAAATAACATTAATTATTAAAAAATAAAGAGTTATTTGAGAGTAAGTTATAATTTTAAAATAGAATTATAAGTATGAATAAACTCTTTAAAGATAAAGCAGATAGTAGGTTTGAATTTGTTATCTAAGGTATATTGGACTCTTATTTAATTCAAAGAATATGACAATAATAATTAGAATATCCTAATAAGAATAGGTTTCTACTCACATATAAACTCTTTATTAGAACAAAATATATAAATCATTTACTAGACCAAAGGAGAAACAAAAACTCTACGTCTATTCTTCTCATATATGTCTTTCACAACAACAGTCATAAGAGAATAGAAGTTCATGAATTAAACTAGGTATGTTTGTTAATTTTCCTCCATCACTTTATCAGTTATGATTTAAGGGTTTATGGTTAATGTTTAGTGATTTTTCTAAGAAATTTTATAAAGTAATTGTTTGCAAATTTTCTGCAGAATCTTGAAAATAAATTAGTTTCAAAACCTTATACTATTCAATAAAATCTTAAACTATTTTTATATTAAACTAGACTTCTTGAAGAATTCAACGAATATTTATTTGTCAAAATATCATTTATATTGAATTTGTTATGAATTTGTGAATTTTGTGTTTTGAATCTGTCAGTTTTTGAACTACTCGAATTTTAGGGTTGTTTTATATGGGTTTTGATTTCAATTTGAAGATAAAATTTTTTTCTTTATAACTATACACAATAAGAAAAATTTTGTCTTTGGAACCTCTATAAAATTCTATGTATTTAATTTAATATAATTTTTTGAAGTCAAAATTTTATGCTGGAAACAGGAAACCTGACAGATTAAAACAAAAAGTTTGGAATTAATTTATGGTGTTATAAATGTTAAACATTTGTGAAAATTTTTATAATACGTTATATGGGTCTTATTTATTATTTGATAAAATTTTATGATTTTTAGATCAGATATATATATGTTATGAATTTTTGATTTATATATGTTTGTTGCTCAAATATTTTACAGCAGATTTATTGAACTAGTTTCAAAACCCGTTTTACCTATGAAAACAGATTCCAAAGTATTTGTAAATTTTTATGTATAATAATATTTAAGTTATAAAACTACGGTTAAAATTTCAATTCGATATGATTTTCTAATATTTTTCTAAAATTGTTTAAGTCCAGTAGTATTGCTGATTTTCTTATACTGGCAGTTTTAAAAGTTATCGAATAAAAATCACTTTTGAAATTGCTTAGCATTCGGTTTTACCTAAAAAATTTATTGAAAATTTTACTATACCTCTATAAAAACTCTGAAAATTTTGGTAATCTTATGACACCAATTAAGTTTGAAATTAATTATTTAGTTTCTGCTGACAGTGGAAACAACTAATAATTTTGTGAATAAAAATATGAAACTTTTGGAAAAACAAGAGTTAGACCTAAGTATTAATATATATATATATATAAAGGAGGATACCTAATATATTATGAGTATCTAATAATTATACAATTATAATTTGTTTAGGCTAAACTCAGTTGAATTAGTCGGCAATTTTAGCAGTATTGGTTGCTCGTATCAGGTAAGTAGACTAACCCTACTTGTAATATTAAGTATTGTTTGCTTTGTTTGTGTATGAATATTTTCATGGTTGTTTTTTTTTACATATATGTTTTGTTTGTAACCGTTATGGCTAAATAGATATCGTGATCTCATTTTCGTATGTATATGTGCTTTGTGTTTGCATAATTGATTATTGGTTATGTAGTATTGGCATAAGCATGTTCATATGCATGACATTCAAAACTTTTAATGTTAAAAACTCATGTTTTGAATTATAACTTTCGACTTTAAAAATCAAACAGATTTTTGAAAATGGTTTGATAGAATGCTTTTGACCATCGTTATGATTGGACTCTAATTGGGAGCATATTGTAATTGTTTTGAGCCGTGTGGGGGAGGTGTCCTTGGGTACCCGAGGATATTTGGTTCCTTACCATATGGTTTGGACGTATTTTTGCATGTGAGCATTTGTTATGAAATTCCAGCCTTGACCCTACGATTTTATGACTCACTTGCACTTACCCTTCACGCGTGCTAATCACCGACGGGTGATTTATTGTTTGGTCTCCAACGGGTGATTTATTGTTTTGGCTGCCGACGGGTGACATTTTGTATTGGCTCCACCATTCATGCGATAGAGTTCATGGCATTCTATAAAATATAGTTTTGAACAGTTTTGTTATGAGTCGTGACATATTGAGAAAGATCATTTTTGAACGTTTTGCTATGAGAAGCGACCTATTAAGAAAGATAAGTTTTTGTATGTTTTGGATACGAGTCATGACATTATTTGAAATATGGTTTTCAAAGATCATTGTTTAAGTAGAGACCATGCATTACATCGACATTCATATTGAAAACACAAGCATTGACATGTTGTTTGTCTTGAATAAATTGTTTATTACATGTGGTTGCTTAATGTTTCAAGTAAGGTAAGTTTGCTTACTGAGTGATTTCACTCACCCCAAGCTTCCTTTCACATTTTCAGGAACACTATGATGAGAATTTGGCAATGCTTGAGGATTGTTATTGGTTCCTTAAGATTAAGTTCCCTTTTTCTTGGCTAATAAATTGTAAACTTTAATAAGTGCTAAACTTTTTGGCAAGTTTTTCTTTATAAGGTTTTTAGCTATAAAATCTTTTTCCATTTAATGTCTATACAATTTTTTTTAATTTTTCTTTTAATAAAGCCACAATTAATTGTATCAAAATTTTCAATCTCTAAAATGTTTAGATAATGCCCTTATTTGTATGTAAAATCATACTTATTAATAGGGTTTGTTGGATTATAGCTTTATTTTATTATTATTATTATTATTGTTATTATTATTATAATTATAATAGCAGCTTACCTATTTATTTAATGTTTAACTTATTTAAGATCTTATAATTTGGTCTATAATCGTTTAATTCATATAATTTCATTCTTAAATTTTTTAAATTTGACAAATTTAATTTAAAATTTCAATTTCTATTAAACTAATTTAACAACATTATATTTAACTATGATAGATTTAACTTTTTAATTTATTTAATCACAACTTATTTCAAAATACATAATTTGGTCTCTAAATGTGAAAAAAAAATATATATATATACTTTGGTTTTCAACTTTTCATCACGTGATAACTAAGTATAATATTGTTAAATTAATTTAACAAAAATTGCAATTTAGGACTAAATTTTTCAAAAATTAGAAACGGGACTAAATTTTATAAATTGAAAACTTAAGAACTAAATTATAATATTTTAAATAAGTTACGGCGAAAGATAAATCTACTATTTTTATCAAATTTCAAATCAATGATTAAAAGTGTATTGCTATACCTCCTTCTATTTCCTATCTATTTGTCTCCCAAACAATTGTAATTAAACCTTCTATCGTTGTATCCATTTCATGAATATATAACAAATGAGAAAATAAATATTATAACTTGAGACAGGAGAAATAAGTCATATTGTCTTAAACAAAAATGTTCGACTATAACTGGAGAAAACAAAATCCATATATTTTCCAAATTTGTTTAAGATAATAAAAATGTATGCAATACTTGTAAATCAAGGAAGCCTAAAAAGTGGAACTCATACTACCAATTAACAACTTGCCTTCCTCTAACTCTCTATTTCTGATCTCATCCTATAGGATCACTTTCCCTTTAATTTCTTTTAAAAGAAATATATATTTGGGCTCTGATTATATAGTCAATTGAGTTCAACCACATGGTCGAGCCAATTAAGATAAATGAAATATTTATAAAGTAAAATACTCAGAGCTTCAGTTTCAAATCAATTCCATCTTCTCCAACTGATTCATCTTCCTCTTTGTCCATACAAATTGGTTTTTCTTTTGTGCCCTGCTCCTTTATTTGCACAAAGCTGTGAAAGTGAAAGGGTTTCTCTCTATCAGATCCACCAGTTTCTGACTTGCCTTTTGAGTTTGCCTCCACCATGCTTCTCTATAATTTTAATTTCGATAAACATTCTTAACAATCACATACCAAATTAATGAATTTTAAATTTCGAATTTGTGTCTTGAAATAGGAACATAATGATTATTCTGCTTCTCATCAAGTAAACACTTCCATGTTATCCAACTCTTTATTCACATAACTAATTGGAAAGTTAGACCAAAAAACGAATATCAATCGGAAAGAAAAAGAATGTATCTTACCCGAAACAGAGGCCTATCATCATGATTTTTAGGCAGTTGTTCTAGGAAAGTATGCATCAATGGTTGGGAAACCACATTTGGAGGAACAAATCTGTTCAAGTGGGCACCATTATCAGGGACTCCTGATACTGTGGTGCAGTAGTTTTGGAAATTGATGGGCTCCACAATGCCATTGTTCTGTGGTTCCCTGAAAATATATTTTTATATAACTACTAATTAAGCAATTGAATCGAGAAATAATAACAAGATTTAAGAATTCAATTAATTAAGAATTGAAAATTATAACCTGGGCATAGTACTACTCTGCAGGTTGCTAAGATGGAGTTTGTATATTTTGCAAAGGTTGTTTAAGGATGAATTGTCTGGTAGACTTGAAGGAACTTGGTACTGGACAGGTAGACTTGGAAGGTAGTTGTTAACTGAGAATGGCACTAACCTTTTTTTGTTGCCAATCTGCAACTGTTAATGCATTGTAAGTAGACATTTAATACGTAAAAAAAGTTGGATGTCACAATATTTCATATTTTTCATTAATAACAATTTTATTAAACAGTTATATTACTAAAATGTAATTAATTATAAATTTAAAAAAAAAAAATCATATGGAATTAAATGAAGTTGGAAAAATGTCATTTATTTGAAAAAAAATAATTGCACATACCTTTTGATGATCTTCTGGTAATATTGAAGGGTAGAAAAATTGATTTGAAGTTTGGGTTGAAGGGTGTTCCAATATTTGACCAGGAGACAATCCAATGGATGATGAGCTTGATGCAGGGACCGCTATACCATGATTTATCTGAAATAAACAATTAAAAAAAAAAAAAAAAACCTAATAATTAATTGTTAAGAGATGATAAATAGATGGTGTGGTGCCGAATGTGTTTACTAATTTTACAAGTTGTACATTTTAGACTACTTGCGCGGGAGCCGGAGCCGGAGCCGGAGCCGGAAATATTATTCAGAAGGTGCCATGTAAATTAAAAAAAAAATGTTTGTAATAAAGAAGCCAAATCAATTTTTTACAATTGAGTTTAATATAAAATATTTCCTATAATTACAAAATTGAATGAAACTGTTTTTATTTTTATATTTAAAAACAAACATTTAAATTTGTTGGAACAAGATTCAAATCAAACAATTTCGAAAAGAATAAAAATGAAATGAAATTCTTGCAATTTTATTAGCTGTTACATGTAAAATATATCATTTTTCGAAAAGAGCACTAATCAAATTACGTGTATATTACAAACAAAAGACATGTTTAATTACAAAGAATGCCCCTCTGTCCTTAAGTAGTCTATTAATTTTTGCTAATTAGTACCACAAAAGTTTATTAGTAGCAAAATAGGATCCCATAACTCCATCTGGTAACTTTTGAAATACAATTCAGATTGCGTCGATATTAGTAGAGTTGGAAAGAACTCAACGAGATAAGTTTAGTGGTGATTGGTTTGCTTACATCCAAGTTTAGGAACAACGCAAAAAGGTGAAAACATTGTGGAAAAATATTTTCATCACTCTCATTTAGTCGTTTTAAGATTTGGAAGTAGTTAGCAAAACTACTGTCACTAAACTCCTCTAACAAATAATATATATCACAGGCATTAAAGGTGTTTCAAAAGTCAACGCAGACAAAACCACAATATATACTTTAAGAGTTGTACTTTGCTCTCTTAAGGTTGTAGGAAAAATTTCTCATAAAAAATTAAAAATTGTAGTAGTAGTAGTAGGAAAAAGCTAATGGAGTAAATTATTACCTATTTTCTTCAATAAATATATTAAAATAAAAAAAAAACTCTAATTGTTACCTTTGAATAATGTTGGTTATTTTGATAAAAATGTTTGTTGGGCATAAAGGAAGAAGAAGGAGAGAGTGAAATGGTGGGTAAGGAAATTCCATTAGCTAATCTTGGTAGATTATGATCAAAGGGTTTGTTTTGAACGACATTATCAAAACGTTCAACATGGTGGGTCAAAGAAGTAGTATCAACATTATTGTTCCAAAGAGGTGGTGGTGGTTGTTGTGGTGGAATAAAAGAGAGTAAAGAATAATGAGGCTCATCATTATTATAATTCTGTTCAAAACCACGTCTCTTTTCTTCATCTCTTAACATCTTCTCAAGTTCTGCAACACCCGGACCTCTTTTAGGCGTTTTTTGAGGCTTCTCCATTAATGTAGAGTTGAAATAACCACTACAATTATCACTATTACTACTACTACAATTAATCCCATGATGAAAAATATGTTGATGATTATGATTATGATGATCTCCTTCATCATCACCTCCACTAGTGTTGCTGCACATTTTTGGACCACTACTAATGTTAATGTGATAGGTTTTCTCGATAAGTCTAGTTTTATACTTTTATATATGAAAAAAAAATAAATATATATATATATATATATATATATATATATTATGTTAATTTAATTAATTGAGAAATTAATTAAGTTTTGGAGATGCATTCACACCTGGAAGTAATATTCATTATTTCTAATTATTAATATTATTTTTTTTTTAACATTTACACTAATTTTAAATTTTACTAATCTGCAGTATTAAGTCATCATTTACTCAAAAAAAAAATAATTAATTTTTTTACACAAATTATAATGTGTTATTTGATACATATAACAAACTATAATTAATCTAAACTAAAAGATATGTTTAAATTTGCCTACATTTAACCGACAATTGTTTTATTATTATAACAAACATCGCAGTTTTCAAGATCGCATAAATCTAAAACAAGTAAAAAAAAATCATTCAAATAATAAGCGGGATTTATGGAAAGGAAATCTCAGAATTTAATATAAGATGTTGGAATGGAATTTTGTAGGAGACCATAGCGGCTAGCTAAGCGCACTGCATCAAGATTTGCAGAAGAAAGGGAATTCGGCGTACATTTCTTCCCTTCCTTTTAGCTTTCACTAAAATTTAGTAGGGTGAGTGTAGGAAAAAATAGTGGGATATTATATAAAATAACTCCAAAAAAAAATATAACAATAAAAATAACACTTAATAATATTTAACGGAATTTAATTGGACGCAGTTCAACAGTAAACAAATTTAAATAATCATAATTTAATTTAAAATTTTTTTAAAAGTAAAAATATATAAGTTATACATAAACGATATATTTGGAGCGCCGTATCAAATAGATTATGAATAATTGTATTAAACAAAATTATATTGACTGCATTATAATTAGTTTGTACAGTATTTGATAATAAAGTATACAAAATAATCGAATAAAATTGATGGTAAATATTTTTTTTAAAAATAATTTATATTTAAAATAATATGTTATTATTTTATGTAGTTTTCTTATCTATCAAATAATTTTATTATAAAAATTTATTTTTATAACTTTCTTTTTACATTTTAAAATTAAAAATATTACCTTTAGGTTGATATAAAAGAAAATTCTCAGACACATAATTTTAGAATTAAAATTTCATACATATTAAGTATACGTACTAGTACTGTTTGGATTCATCACACCACTTGTTAAGACTAAATTTCTATGTAACATTATTATATTTATTTTATACAATACGTTCTGATTTTAAAATCAAACACATAATTACATAAAAATTATGCAATAAGATTCTTTAGTACTACATAACAAATATGCTAAAAATGTATAATTTTTGTGATTATAAGTTTTAAAAATATTATATTTTATTATTTTTTTGAATGATATTTATATAAATATATATATTGGTAATTAAATAATATTTTATCCAATCTAATTTTCAACATAATTTAAATTTGTTCGAGATTTCTTATTTATTTCTTTTAGATTAAATTACCTTTAATAAATTTTTTTATAATTTCGCGGTATTCGCGCTCAAATTTTACTTCGTTTCTTCCCATTAATTTTTAGATTTTTATCTAACTAATATTTATTACGTTATTTTTGCAGAGTCTGCCTTCAAATCTCTGTTAATCTTTTCCATTTATGTATGAAGTTTTTGTACTTTTCTTACACCAATTTATTACACAAAGTTATAGAACCATAATTGCTAATTAATATATCAACTGTGGGGTCGCTAGCTGGAAATTTTATTGTTATTATGGGCGAGAGATAACATGTTACTTTTCAAATGAGAGGTGTGTAGTTTGATTTTTGAAAGTGCATGTTTTTTTAACGTGAATTGTGACGTATATTTTATCTTTTAAATTTATAGTAGGATATATTTTAACAAAGTTTACTCGAACTTCCAACGTTGATTTTTGATAGTATGGTGGAGGTGTGCAATTTGATCTTTGAAAGTCGCATGCTTTTTAGCGTGAATTGTGACGTACGTTTCGTCTTCTAAACTTACAGAAGGTATACGATCTGAGTAGGATATACTTAAGAAAGTTTACTCAAACTTTCGACGATGATTTTTGATAGTGTGATGGTGTGTAATTATATTCTTATCTTTTATAAATCTTAAATCTTAGTGAGTCTTTTTTTTTTTTAACAAAAAAGAAATTTTGATAATTAACATGTGCATTAAATTACCCTTATTAATCTATTTGGAAACTTCATTTTTTTCTAAAAAAAAAAAACTATTTGGTGAAAATCATAGTTTAATTGCCCCAATCCAACCCACAGTTCCATAAAACAAATATATTAGTGCGTAATTTGGGATAATAATAAGAAAAATATAGAAAGAAACAAGAAAAGTTGGCATGCGTATACTCTAATATTAATTTGTACAATGAAAAGTTTGAGAATTACCTCCAGCATATATGCTGCTAATATAATAATAAATAAGAAAAATACTATTTATCAGATAAATTATAATTAATGTATCATAATATTATCAATAAATATAATTGGGCTTATAAAATTGTATTTAATAAAAAAATGTCATATCTATCAAGATTGTAATAAATTTGTGATATATAATATTACTCTAATATAATATTTAGGGGTGACAATCGTATCGTGTTAACTGTGTCCGTATCGTGTTCGTGTCATGTTATTCGTGTAGGCACTAGGTTCAGTTCGTGTTATTTGTGTCGAGTTTTCGTATCAGTTGACGCATGAAAAAATTTACTTAACTTTTTTTCGTGTTGTCTATTTATAATAGTAAGAAATAACAAAACCTTTAAGAATATGAAAAAATTATTAATCAATTCTTACTAAAAAAAATTTGTGTCGTATTCGGTTCGTATTATCATATCGTGTCAGAAATTATCACACTTAAAAATATTATTGGTAAATATAATCAAACTTATAAAACTGTATCTGATAAAAATTATCACGTCTATTGAAATTATGATAAATTTATGATATATAATATTACTCTAATACATAAGGAATCAGAGAAGAAGAATATTTTATTATTTTTTATTAAAGATACTTCTTTGTTTTATTTTTAATATATTATGCAGAGGAAATAAACTTGAAAATTATATTTTGCAGAAAAATTCAAGTATGTACAAATGTTCGATAGCATTGTTAGATGTTAGAGTTTAAAAAGAATATTTTATATTATTAAACAATGATATTAGCATAGTATTTATAAATAGTATGAGAGTTACCTTCATCTAAGGTTAACCTTTTAAAAATAAATAACTTATATTGCTTATATAAATTATAAAATTTGTATGGTATTATGGCTTCATTAAATCTAATGCAAAAAAAAAAAAAAAAAAATCTAATGAACCTCCTCGTAAAAAAATATTGGCCTTACAAAAATAAAAAAGAAAAGTGACCCAGTAGATTTTGAATATAACAAAATAAATTATAAATATAAAGTGTTGAACTTAAATAACTCACACTTTAAGAAAATGTTAAAAGGAATCATCTCACATTACTTAAGCATTATACTAATATAAGATTTATAAGTAATTATGAATATCATTATCTTTAGAGTTAACTTTTTGAGATTAGAAGACTCATAGTTTTTATTAACTTTAATAAGGTATCAAAGCTTCAATCGATCAATCTTAAATATATATAAAACACTTTGAAGGAGTGTTAGAATATTATAGTGTTTATAAAGTAACATAAAACTTAATTTAACATTTTAGGAATTAATAACTCATATTGTTTATATACTATATAAAATTTAGATTAGCAAAATAAAATGTGTATTATTTGAATAAAATATGTAAATTAAAAAAATAATACATCTATTTCATATAAAAACATGTTAATATTCCAAAAATATATATATATCAAAAACAGGTAAAAAAAATGAAGCATAACTACGAACACGAAACGTAAGAAACGTATATGAATGCGACTATAATACATCCCATTGGAAACGTAGATTGTATAATATTTTGATATCAATCATTCTATGTTATTTTACTTTTTCATAATACAAAGAATGAAAGTCTAATACAAAATTCATATTTTAATATAAACTAGAAATTTATGCTGAATTAATTCATCTTTAACTTATTTATTCTAATATGCGTGTTGTTGCAGTTAATAAATTGCAAGTACATGTTAAAAATATTTTCATGTTGTAGTTTACAACTTTAAAATTCATAATTTTTATTAATAAAATAAAGAGAGAAAATGGTAGCAAAAGTGTCTTAAGGTCAAGTGTGGATTGATATTTATTTATTTTTAAAATAGTTTTCGGTTCACAAAATTAAAATTATTTCTTTATTAGGAATAATAAATATTGAGAATTAGAAATATGAAAAGTAATTGCAATTCATATCATATAAATCTTTGATGTGCTTAAAAATATGAGCTATAATATTTTTTTTGTAACTTTCTCTAACTTGAATGAAATTTTTTATTATTTCTACAAAAAAAAAAAAAAATGCAATTCCTATTATTTATTCGATAGTTACTATAGAATAAGCTTACTTAGTTTATATTACCTTATGTTCGGTATATAAGAAGAGGAAAAGGAATATAATATAATTATTAGTTTTATTAAAATAGCCTTAATTATACAAAACATATTAAATCATGATAAATATTATTATCATTAACAAAAAAAAAAATTACTAATCCCTTCTCAAAATATAATTCATGTTTTTATGAAATTGCAAAGAATAAAGAAAAATGAATAGTTATTCAAAATATAATTCATGTTTTTATTACATTTTTTAATTGATATTTTTTTTTTTTTGGTTATTCAATTTCAAAAAGACTAAAAGACATACTATTTGGGAATAATCTGTTCACAGAATTCCTATTCATTAGAATAGTATGTTGGGAATAGAAAATTAAAAAAAGTAATTGTAATTCATATTCCCTTTTTTTGTCCTAGAAAATAGGTATAAAAATCATGTTTAGCATCTGTAGGAATATAAATACAATATATTTTTGTTACCTTTTAAAAAATACTCGTTATCTCATGCAAAAGAATTGATATATTTTTAGAATTTTTAGTAAAAGCGTATTAAGTCTTGTTTTTGCAGAGAATGAATATATAACCTTCGTAACAAATTTCTTTCCTCAGATGACACTAAAAGTTGCATACGAAAAAAAAAAAAAAAAAGAATTGTTACTCCATTCATTTGTCTGATGACCTTGAAACTTTATAGATTTTAAATATTTTTATGAAATTTTAAAGTTGATTTTGACAAGTCTTGTGACTTTTTAAAGATTATATTTCATTTACTTTTTGATTCTATGAATTTTGGAATAAATTTGAATTTTTAAATAATTTCTATTAAATAATATTTGAATACATCTGCTTAGTGATGAGAGATTTATGATCTAAAATGGTCTTCTTTAAAGGTGCAACTTAATTACTTAATATTTACCTAAGTTAAATTAGTACATTAACGATATATTTATTACATTATATTAAATACTCTAATTTTATAATTTATATACAATTATATGTTTAGTTATTATATTAAACCGTATCATATAATATAAAAATAGTACAATTATGTAAAAAAATTTGTTCAACTAAGATATGTGAGTTTAAAGCAATTAACTTAATTTGTCTAAATTTTCAATTATAAAATTATATATCAATTTTTTCTTTCATCTCAAATTAAAAATAATATTTTTTTAAAATGTAATAAAATATGAAAATGAATTAAATATTAGTTTAAATAAATTTTATAATAAAAAATTATTTTAAATATAAATTATTTTAATAAAATATATATAATTAATTTAATCCTATTATATTATACAACTTTTTATTAAATATTGTACAGAATAATTATAATATAATTCAATCCAATACGATTATATTTAATTTATTTAATACGATGTATAAAACATGTCGTAACTATATTAAAGTTGTACAAAAAATTTCAAAATGATAAAAATTTCTCATATTAATGGAGGGCAAAATTGGAATATTAAAAAAATAAAAAACCTATTGTAATACCAGCGCCCCAACCCCGACGCTTTCACTTACCCAACGAGCCCTAACCTCCATAGCCAGCCAGCTTGCCCGCCCAACAGCACCTACTCCGGCGCTCCACCCCACCCCGAAAAATCCGACGAACTGCGAGCGCCCAACCCCACCCAACTTGCTGTCTTGAAGCCATTAGACACCAACTTGAAGCCAAGGAATTCAACTTGGTTAAGAAAGCAGAAAGCTTGTTTGTTGTAAATTCTAATAATTAGTAACTATTTTGTCTAGATTTATAATTTAGGATAATCTAGTTGGCACAGGTTACAATTTTGTGGAGGATGATAAGTTGTTAGTGAAAAGTGATGTGGAAGCAGCAAATCACTTAACGGCTTTATTGGAAGAGATCTTCAATAGAAATGAGAGACTCCAACAAAGTCCTCAGCATAATCTTATGGTGGTCAATTTGTAGTTACGCTTGGATTGTTATCACCTGATTACTTCTGGCCATTCAATTGGTAAATTGAAACCACACGTGTTATTGTTCGATAATCTGATATTAAATTAACCCCTCCCAAAAAGAGGTAGAGGACGAGGGGTGGCCGGACAGATTTCATTGGGAGGCTGAGAAAAGGAGACAATAGTTTGGTTGGTTTTGGAGGAAAAAATGTGAATAGTTTTGAGAAAATAACACACACACATATTATATATATATATATATATATATATTTTTTTTTTTTAACAATAATAAAAATTTATAATATTTTTAAAAATATTAATATTTTTAACATTAATAATAATAAAAATAATATTTTTAACATTAATTAAATATTAATTTATATTTTTTTCTATTTAAAAAAATAATATTATTTTTATTATTATAAATTTAAAAAATAATTATTTTACCTAATTTTTCAATAGTTTTGATATTTCAATAATGCCTTATTAAAAATAATTATGTGCTTGACATATGATATTTTAAACTTATTTGAACATTAGTTTTGATATTTCAATAATGCCTTATAAAAAATAATCATGTGCTTTGACATATGATATAAATATAATATGTTAAACATATTTGAAAATATATTAAATTATTATTTTTATTTTATTATATATATATTATTAGAAATGTGTCTCTAATTGAGTCAAGATTATTGAACAAATTAATAGCACACTATAGAAGTCAAGAGTTGTAGCTGTAAGGAATTCAAAAGTTAGTGTAACTAATTGAAAAATTGTGCAACCAATCATTGACAATTTACACACAAACTTTCCTGTAAATAGAGAAGGAAACCAAGTCATAAAATCATTCATAGCAATTCATTTCAAGAGTTGCATTTGAGAGAAAGAGATAACAAAATTAGGAAGCCTATTCTAATAGATTCAAAGTGTTGGAATTAACACATTTGATAGTTGCTCTTCTCTTGTTTGTTAGAGATAAATTTTTAAATTTGATATATTGAGATCTTGGAATATTTGAGAATTTGTACCCACTTTATAAATACCATTTAAATAGTGAATTATTCTCTTCGTCTTTACCTGTAGATTAGGCTTTACGCTAAATCACAAAAAATTTATGTGTCCACTTTGTTATTTAATTTCTCTACGTTTGGTTACCGCAGTTGTTTGTTACTCAATTGAGTGCTTACTATTTAAGAAAGTTCTGTCTAAAGAGATTGAAATTTAAGTATCTTCGGTGTGACCTTTCAATCTTTTTTAAAAGCTCTCTTATAATAGTAGTATTCAAGTGAATCTTGCACAATATATATATATATATATATATATATATACACACACACACATTTATTAAATAAGTTTAGTTATTATTATAGGTAAATTATTAATGTTATATATGCCATAAATATATTATTTAAATGATAAAATTAGTTTAAATAGTGTATTATTATATATTTTAATATCTTTTAAAATTTTAACAACAATTTTCATAATTTTTTTAAAATATTTGTTTATATTTATAATGTTATCAATATTTCCTTAAAACTAAAATCTTCGTATTTTCGTTTTAAAGATCCCACAAAACCACATACGTAATAAATTAAAATCTAATAAATTATTTTATTAGTACCCAGAGTCCAAACTTTATAATTCATTTGGTGGTGCGGCGATAGTGCTCTTCCTTTCTATTTTAAGTTACATGTTAAAATTACATCAAAATATTATTTTATTTATATATAAAAAAAAAAGTCCAAACTTTGTACAATTTGATACATAAATTTCTTAATTTTTATATTGCATAATTGAATACGCAATTTTTTAAAATATAAAATCTAATTTATTAAATTTTTAAATTGTATTATTTTTAATTAAAGCTTAAAGATAAACTTTTCAATAAATTCAAAATAAATAAATTTATGCATAAATTTAATTATTATTATTATTATTAATTATGGGGTGTTACAATTCCTTGGCCCACATTTCGAATCCTCCATCACCCTTATACCATTTAAAAGTAAATAAATTAAGTGCATGAACATCATGTAAAAGTGAAAATATGGTGTAGCAAGACAACATTTAGAAATCTACGATTTGAGCGACCTGTTCATTTTTTTTCCCTTAATTTAATAAGATAGACTAGAATATTCCTTACAATTTTATGAATGCTGAAATTTTATATTACTTAATTATCAAATTAATTTTATTTTTGATACTTCTAAAAAAAAATTATATTTTTATTTTTATCTTTGTAAAAAAAAACATAAATCTGCAATTAAACCCAAAATTTTCCCCCATCTGACGAGCAGATCAAAGTATAGACACAACACTTAAACAATTCCCAAGAGAAAATAATATATATAGTTTTTTTTCGCTTAAGAAAAGCTAGTAGAGCCTACTCGTGTGGAAGCTTGAAGATCATTGCAAAAAGTCAAAACGCGATAGAGGAAGTTTCCATTGCACCCCTGACCCCTGTTTACAATGAACCAAAATGGGAATTCTATTATCATAAAATTCATAATTGGTCCACTGTTACCTAACTAATCAAATATAGATAGTACATACAGATGAGATGTTCGCAGCAGATTAAATAAATATACAAATGAGATGCGACAAGTTCCCTTCCTAATTGTTTTAAAAAAAATAATAATAATAATATTAATATATGTGACAATCATTTTATTTTTAATTGACTAATAACAGAATTAATAAATATCTATCAAGTGAAATCAATTGCGATTGAGCACGCAAAAAATAGTATCAATTTTTTTAGTTCATCAAAGTTTTGAAAAAATCAGAAATTAAAAAAGTATAAATAAATAATTTTAAATTTTTTTTCCCTTAAAATTACAAATAAATTTATTGTCAAAGGTTTATTTACGAAATAATCAAAATTATAAAAGTAATTATATAATCAAAATATATATATTGAAAATAGAAATCCATGCACCAAATATTATATTTATAAAATAAAAAAGAGACCTCTTCATATATAATTCATTTTTAACTGATGTTATTTATTATCCCCTCAAAAGTTGAATATATCTTCAAAAAAAAATTATACATTTAATAATATTTTTAAATTTATTTTATGAAATAAATATGTCTTTATTAATATAAGTATAAAAATAAAAAATACTTGTCTTATAAAATAAAATGTCATAAAAATATGCTCAAAATATTATTACAATTGTACATATTTTAATAAATTTATAAAAATTTAAACATATCGAAGAATTAAAAATAAAATTGCATTTTTATTTTTTATTAAATAATAAAATACTAATTTATTTTTAATTAAGCTATAAAGTTAGTATCAGTAAAAAGAGCCCAGTAATTGAAACTCTAGCTTAAGTTAGGTTGTGCAAATGTTTCGTTTTTGTAAGGATGAATGAATAGAGAGGCAGGCCATCTCTATCTGGAGGGAGACTACGTTGGTTCTGCTGTCGCAGTAGTCTCCTGTTAGTTGAAATTTCAATTTAAACATATACTCCAGCCATATTATACCATAGTCTATAAACTTTAATTCATAACCCTTCAGATGAGTTGTAGTTGTAGTCTTGCGTTAGTTGAGACTCTAATTGATGACAGAGAGGGTGCAAGATTATTCTTTATTTATTTATTTATTTATAATAATTGATATAATGTTTTTAAAAAAGAAGAAAATCAACTTTTCTTTTTTGCTGCACATCCTTTTGAGCAAGAAAAAGGTTGGTGGTGGACCATATCAATCCAGATATCACACCCACCTTTGATTCTCTCTCTTACCTTCTTTTTGTCTTTGCTTCTTCCTTACTTCTGCAATTTTACTTTCCACAGCCTTTTCCTCCCAAAATCGTGAATACCCTTTTCCTAAAAAAGACACTCTCTCTTCTCAGACCTTTCAACTTCTCTGTTCTGCTGTTCTGTGCTGTTGTGGTATGTCTTCCCTATCCAGCTTCTTGTTTGACTTCACCAATGGCTTCATAAATGTGATTAAGGAATACCCAGATTATCTTTTGGGCATTTGTAGCTGAAATTTAATTTTGGATTGTTTTTTCTTGATTATAATATTTTGTTTGTTGTTATACCTTTTCGTGTTTCGTTCAATACACTGCTGAGCTTTTCCTTTTCCTTCACTTTTTAATGTATCAGTTTATATATCTTGTTAAGTAATACAATTATTTGTAAAGTTAAATTATCAAATTTATATCAGCCCCTGATTAATTGGACTTGATTTATCCGTTTCAAAGTTGTTTTGTTGTATTGTAGTAAAGAGGTAGTCGTTGACTTTTTATTTTTAGAATTCTAAAGAAATATTGATATTAAAGCGTCTGCTTTCTTTCTTAATAAAATAAGATATTGAAACCAACTCTTGTACGTCTTTCAACATCTAGAATTTTCAGTTGAAGGTTTTGTTATTCTCTTCGCAACTCTTGTATTGATTGCATTGCTTTCAGGGTTAATTTAACTGGATTGAGACGATTAATATCGGAAATGGGTTCAGGAGATTGGTTTAAGGCACTAATTAGATTGAAGAAAGCAAAGAATGGTAGTTCCAAACGAAGAAAGGTACAAAGCCCTGTGAACTATACAAATGGTCCTTATAGCATGGTGGAATGCATCAGTACCTAATTATTGTTGCGGTGATTGAAAACTGAGATGCACTATCATATCTGTACATGTTTTTCACATCAATCTAAACGGAGACTGGATTTCATGAAACAAAAGTTTCAAAGATTTGGAATTAATATTTATTTTTTCTTGAAATGTATTATTTTAAATGAACAAGTAATGCTAGTTGCATTTATAAATGTATAAAAGTAATTGTTAACACTTTTTTAATAATTTAAGTTTTTGGGACTTATAACCTGATATACTGAAGGACTTTTTTTTTTCAAGTGATAAATGTATAAAAATATAATTGACCCTATCCAATTACTTAACCTTTTGAGTAAGGTATGGTTCATTTGTATTTACATTCTTCATTGCATTGCAGAGTTCCAAGCGCCTTGCATTTTTGTAGTCAGTTGATAATAATTGGTTGGTCAAGATGAACATGATGTCTGACGAATGTTAGTACTAAATTTCAAAATTTCATGTTCATAAATTATACCTCAGGGATCTTCACAATTAGCAAAATCAAATATCTCAAAATTGAAGAACTCTACTAATGAGCAAAATGGATCCCTTGGCATGCCAATTGAGGAAATAGCTGCAATCCGCATTCAAACTTCCATTCGTGCATATATGGTATGTTTATCATGGATTTTCTCCAACTTTCATTAATTTCCGTATCTGAGAGCAGGAAAAGTGTCTTTGTATGTGTTTTAGTTTTAATTTAATAAACTTGACCACTTTCAGCATAAGTATTTTTTACTGGGTGCGTGCACCAGTCAATTGTCATATGAGAACAGATTGGTGCTCTACCTTTGAATCTTCACAAAGTCTATTAATCAAAAGTGGCAATATAACTAGATTGATGTCCTTCATTGGATGTTATAAATTTTTATATACATATCCGAGTGTCAAACACGATTATTTTTCTCAATTTTTTAGAATATCAAGTATCCACATGATGTCTACGTTTGTTACTTAAACATGGATAAGTGAAGGGTCAATGTAACATAGCTCAACAGTAAGGTTCCCGAAAGCCATGATACCAATTTCATTATTTGGAAACTAGTAATATGTTTGCTTTAATGATCTTAATATGCCTTTTTCGAACAGGATATCAGTAGGTTAGATATGAATAGCCAACAATCGAGATTTTATGCTAGTCAGTAAGGGATGAGTGTATTTGCTCTATTTTTGGATCCTTGCTTTATTTTCATTTTTTTTGTACTTGTTTCAGGCTAGGAAAGCTTTGCGACGTTTAAAGGGGACAGAAAGATTACAGCTAGCATCCCAAGGTTATCCAATTCAACAGCAAGCCAGTAGTACTTTGAGCTATCTTCATTCATGGTGTAAAGTACAGGCTCAAATTAGAGAGCGACGGCTCTATATGGTAACAGAAGGGCGGATCAAGCAGAAAAAACTAGAGAACCAACAGAAGCTTGAGGCAAAACTTCATGAACTAGAGGTAAGCTATCTGATTGTGGTTCCACAAATATGCTGTAAAACTGTGACCTCCTTCCATGAATGAGACTAGTTGTCTCTTACTAGTGCCTTTTCTCACATTGGCATTAGGAATCATTTCATTAGTTTTAACCTTCTTTTTCCCCTGAAGGACAAGTGTGTTTTTAATTATTTTTTCTTGACTGCATGCTGATCTTTCATTGCTCGGCTTATAACGGTTTTAAGTCAGTTTCGGAGAACCACATCTTCATTTGAAAGTTATTTTTAAAATGTAAATGTTCAAAATGCAAAATAGGTGGAATGGTCTCCTGGCTCTGAAACCATGGATGAGATTCTTGCAAGGATATATCAAAGAGAAGAAGCAGCAGTTAAACGAGAGCGGGCAATGGCATACGCCTTTTCCCATCAGGTATGTTTTTTTCTCTAAGAATCATTCTCACTTTGACTCTTGAATCGAATCGAAATTCAGCATGCAAATTCCATGCAGTGGAGAGCCAACTGCAGTCAGAGCCAAGGATTGGGAAATGATGAACTTAGCAAAACTAGTTGGGGTTGGAGCTGGAAAGATCGGTGGATTGCTGCTCGTCCTTGGGAAAGCCGTCTTCCTAATAAGTCCATTAGCCCAAAGAAACTGTCAAACAAGCAGGCTAACAAGAGTGTCAAAGCCATAAATCAAGCAACAATAAAAACTCAAAGTTCACTTAAAGTTCCTTCATCAAATGGAAAGTTAAATCCAAAGGGGAGGAGGTTGTCTTTCACAGCTTCACAAAAACCAGTTGCACAGGAAGAAAACGCTATAGTGCAAGAGGGAAACACCAACAAAGAAGAGCAGGTTTCTTAGTTCTGAGCCGTAATTCAAATTCTTCTCCGATAATTTGCACACGAGTCTCGAGTTTTTACTTACTCAACTGCAGGCAGCAAAGGGAAGAACATTTTTTTTGAATAATGTATCTATAAACATTTGTACATGGAGTGGTGTGGAAGTCATAAGTTTTGGTGTGCTCTGAAGAATAATAGAAGCAGCCTGGATATGTGACTTATTTTTCTATCTTTCTCAATTATTGTTTATTTCTCTGCCATAAAAAATATATATAAATATATCAAAAGAAAGAATGCCCTATTTATAATGTAAATTGATGATCTTACTCTTTGATGCGAATGACTTTGTAATTTGGTTTGAAATGCTGTATTTGTATTCTTGTAATAAAGATATGTGACTTAATGGAATGAAGTCCTGCTGTGTAGTTATTTTTATATATATATATATATATATATCAGGCACCTGATAGAAGAGAAGCTTTCAAACAAAAATTAAGAGGCTTTCAAAAAGTCGTCTTACTATATAACCTTGCTGATCCACGAGTCTATTCACTATTGAAATTAATATCCGTATATGTTCATTATTGGCATTGCCTAACTAGTGTTATGACTTATGAGTACCGAGTAAATTAACAAAACAACTACAACAACAACCAATCTATCACATATCGCTTCGGGTAAATTTAGAAGTAGAGATATAAGAACTTAAGGGACTTGACAAGTTAACCATGAACAAACCTTTTGACCGATCCATGAACAAAAAACCAAATAATCCCTAAAACATTATTGGACTAAGGTACCAGATTTTATACCGCTTGTTTGACTCAGCTGAGCGTTTGTTCAATGACATAGAGGGATGTGCCATACAATTTAAATGACTTACCATATTCTTGAAGTAATAATTCTGCTAGTATGAAAGCAGAACAAATTGTTAAAGCAGAAATCTTGCAACAAAATTACAACGAAAAAACCTTTCAAAACCTCCTTCAGTTGAAGACCTCATAGAATTTCTCAATGACTAATAAACCCGAGTCAATTGATTCTAAAGGATCCTTCCGTAGCCTATGTCTCAAGCTGTTCGGAATAACAGTAGCGATATCCTCTGCACTAACTTTGTCTCTTCCCTTTAGTGCTGCAAGTGCTTTTGCAGCCCTATTTGTCACAATATCTCCTCTCAATCCATCCACATTCAATTCGGCACACACTTTTGAGATTTTAACCTTGAACTCGTGGTCGATATCAACTGAAGAAAGAAAACTTCTTGCTGCATAAATTTGTTGTTGCAGCTTTTCCTGCTCGGCCTTGTAAGTTTCCCTGAATTCTTTAGGATTTCTGTCAAACCGAGCTCTCTCCTCCACAATCTTCACTCTGAGTTCAGCATCCCTCACTGTCCCCACTTGAGCATGCATTCCAAATCGGTCAAGCAGTTGAGGTCTCAGCTCTCCTTCTTCTGGATTACCTGAACCAATCAGAATAAACCGAGCAGGATGTGAAATTGAAATACCCTCTCTTTCAACTGTATTCCAACCAGAGGCAGCAGAATCCAATAAAACATCAACCAAGTGATCATCCAAGAGGTTAACTTCATCCACATATAAAATTCCTCTATTAGCTTTGGCAAGAAGGCCAGGCTCAAAGGCCTTGACACCCTCAGTTAAAGCTTTCTCAATGTCGATTGTTCCACAGACCCTGTCTTCCGTGGCACCAAGAGGTAAATCAACCATGTTGATTTTAGTCATGACAACTTTAAGATTTTCTCCTTTAACTACACTCTCTCTGACTTCCACGCCCATGGACTCTGGATCTTCTGGATCTGAATTATAAGGGTCACCAGCAACTACCTTAATTTCGGGAAGCAAATCAACCAAAGACCTCACAGTTGTAGATTTTCCAGTTCCCCTATCTCCCATTATCATAACACCTCCAATCTTGGGATCAATCACATTCAAGAGAAGACATAACTTCATCTCATCCTGTCCTACTATAGCAGCAAATGGATATACTGGCCTTTGACTTTCCTTTGAAGCACGCTTCTGAGCCTGAAAATAATCAATTATGCATACTTCATAAGCATAGTTTTTCTTCTGTACTACAAAAGCTGCCCTTAGTTATGCTTTCTTCAAAGCATTCATGCACTAACTTAGAACTCTTTCATTGGAAACTTTTACTGAAATTCTCAGTTACCACGTAGTAAAATTTCGAACATACATCAACCAAGTTCATGACAATGTCTAACAACATCACTCAAATCCACATCAATATATCACTGATGAAATTTGAACCAGTAAGGAATGAAAGCTACCCACATATGAAATTGGAACTGCATTAAATAGTATAATCTTATCTAACACTAGGGACTAGTCTAGAGTGAAGCAGTGAACAAAACCTGTTCGACAGAATTGATTTCAGAGGCAACATTGGTGACTGCCAAATGTAATCGTGACCTCCCCTTCTTTCCAGGAGTCCCAATCCCTCCATACAACTTCTTTACATAGCTCTGCCCTGCAAAAGTACCAAAATTGTTCAATCAGCCCAATGATTCCCTACATCTACAATTACCCAAATCTCATTTTCAACAAAACACCTCAAACTCAACAAAATTCAAGGTCTTATGACACACAAAAATACCAAAGATCAACTGCCTCCGCTAGGCACTCATCGAATAAAAAGGAATAGAAAAACCCAATCGAGGGTTTTTGGAAGCTAAGAAAATAATTTCGATAGCTTGAGTTTAGAGAATTGTACCTGGGTTCAAAGAGAAAGAGGGAATGGAGGTCCTCGAGGTGGGAGAAGAGAGGGCTCGAGAAGCAAATATTACCGTAGAAGAAGTTCCCAGTATGGAAGCCATATGCAGCAGAGTGGATTGTTTGTGGATACCAGTGAGTGTTTAATTGAGTTTGATGGACTTCAGAGGTGAAGAAATGTTTCCTATTGGCTCTCCAAGCTACGGATAAGGAGATAGATTTCAGTCCCATCGTATCTACAAGACTACTACGCCTGTGCGTTGTTTGCTTTGTGTCTTACCCGTATACTTAAAATTAATTAAATAAATTATAAAATATGTGAAATTTTCTATTTAAAAAAAAATAGAATGGATAACATCAATTAAGTTGGTGAAAAATTATAATTAACACTTTAAATATGTCAATTTTTTTTTTTTTAATGTAATTACATATATTTTAAGTCGAAACGTAAATACGTTGCTTCAAATCATGTTAAATATTAATGGATTTATTAGAGGGTGCTTGGTTGGTTATAATGAAAAAAGAAATATAATTAATTTTGCACATTATAATATTTGATTGTGTTAAATATATGTAATGTAATATACCGAAAAGTCATTAAACAACTTAATATAAAGAAAAGTTATTAGATTACATAACCTATTCGTTTGGCCAATACTCTTCACGGCTCTTCTTTTCCTCTACTTCACGCCCTATCTATTCAATCTTCCCCGCATCGAGCTTCTCTGGTTTGGCCACCAATTTGCTTTGGGTTTCAATCTGAGTTTTCTGTTCGTCCTAATCTATTCGGTGTTTTATATCTATTTGAATGTCAAAACTGCCTTGCTTTGCTTATTTTCTTGGGTTACTAGCAGTTTTGTTGCTAGCTTACTTGGGTTTTCAATCTGTGGACCAAATAATCTTTCTAAGAGTTAAAACTAACAGTACTAGATTTTGGTTATGGGATGATATGTATGAATTTTTATTATTGTTATGATTAAATTTTTTTTTTTTTTGAATTGCTGAATTTTTTTATTATATAGATTTGTATTTCATATTTTAGGTTCGTGAACACTTGTTATATTTTGATATGATATTTGAGTTTATAAATTTAATAAATAACTATTGTATAGTATTATTAAAATTTTGGTTTCAATATGATTATAAATATTAATTTCTCAATTAATAAATTTAAAATTTCTAAGTAACAATTATTTAAAATAATTATATAATTTTAAAGAATATATTTTATTTGATTTAGGAAATAATAGTAAAATGAAATTATTTAAATTTCATTGAATATGAGGTATTAATGTAATATTAATGTGTTTTTTATTCTATTACAGTGGTCAAACCAAACACTTATAATACTGATTTTTTTTATTACAATGGTTAAACCAAACATTATAATAATAATACTGTTTATTTTACATTTACATTCTATTATAATTAATATTTTTATTACGTTTATATTCAATAAATCAAACCTGATCAGTGTGTAATATGTTATTAAAAAAAAAACAAATTAAAATATAAGATATTTACTAACTGAATGTCATTTATAAGCTTGTAAGTTGTAACTATTCCAATTTAGGATAAAAAACGTATTTTCTAAATGAAAATATGAGCTGATTACTACTAACTGAATGCAAATAATAGACTTGTAATTATTAAAATTTATTGTACATTTGGTGTACTTTAATAAATAGATTATAATTATATTTGATTAAATTGTATTATAATTATATTATATAATGTGTGGTAAAAAGTTATATAATATAGTCGAATTAAATTAATTATATATATTTTATTAAAATAATTTATATTTAAAATTAAAAAAATTATTAAAATTAATATTTAATTCATTTTTGTATTTTTATTATATTTTTAAAAATAAAAAATATTATTTTTAATTAGAAATAAAAAAATAACACATATAATTTTATAATTAAAAATTCAAACAGATTAAATTAATTATTCAGTATAGTTTAAATTCACACCTATTAGTAGCACAAAACTTATACATAATTATATTATTTTTATATTGTACGATACGATATAATTTTGTAGTCAAATATATGATCGTATATAAATTACCTTTCATAAAAATACATCTTAAATTCATACTTATTTAAAAGTAGATAATATAAGTGCATGAACTTTAAAAAAAATATCTCAAAAAAGTTTATTTTATAAAAATAATAGAATTCTTACGATAAAAGTCTATTGCCTTCACATTGTCACATATTGTCAAAAACGCGGTCTTTATACAAACTTTAGAGCAAAATGAAAATATATATATATATATATATACACGCACACATTTTTTAAAAATTAGAGAAACTTTGGTTGCATTATTGAAGTACAATTTTTTTTTTAAACAAAGGGTTCCTTTACTAAGTACGTAAGATCTCAATGTATCATGCATCAAACGAAATTAAAACTCTTGGCTGCAAAACTTCTCCATCTCTTGCTTAAAATCAGACGTTGCAGTTTCTCTTAAAGTCACCAAAACCTTAAAACCATCCTCCTTCTCGACACTTGTTGAAGAATAAGGCAAGTAAAAGCAAGGTTCAAGGCTTCCAAGAAGGTTGCTTGAAACTGGCAAAACATTTACTGGACCACCCCATCCAAAATCAACATTAGAGTGTCCCAAATGTCTCCAATCTGTGAATCCACTCACTTCTTTACCAGCAGTAATCCCTTTACCACAATGTAGCTCCTGAAAATCGATGAACGAGCGTACATAACCATCATTGGCGTTGTTTTTGCTCTTCTTGATTAGTTGGGCTATTTCCCAAATCGGTTTCTCTGTCAACTCTTTGGCACTGAGCTTCACGTACATTGCAACACACCCATTCCCCCAATAGCCAGATGGTAACGCTGGCTTTATAAGCTTTCTTATGTTAATTGAATAAGCAAACTTTACTGTCTCATCAATATGGACTTTGGAGGCTTTAACCCTGTATCACCAATAGTATTATGTTGATATGAGACCATATAGTATTATGTTGATATGAGAAATATTAATAAACTGAAACAAATTTATTAATTACTTCTCCTTATTCGATAATAAGAAGGAACAAAGGAAAAGGAATTGTAGGTTTGAAACTTACTTGGCTCGCCAAATGAAAGCACCCAAAGCCTCAAACGTAGTAAAGTTCAACCCCGAACTCTTCGTTAGCAAGCCCTTGAAATGCTCCAGACACTCGTCTTTTACATGAAAGCACTCTCTCACAACACGACCAATTAGCTGCCTGTCCGGTGAGAATTCACTATTCAAACTCAAGAAATCATTGATCGGTGCCTCAATTAGGGTCGGGTTTCTGGGTCCCAGCAAACTCGCTCTATCCCATATAGGAATTACGGACACATTATCCGCCCCACGAGCCAACTCAGCCATGGCACTGAAAAACTGAGTACCACCAATCCCATCGCAAAGAGAATGATGTATCGCAGCACCGAGTGTGTAACCACCACAATTGAACAACGTCACTTGCAGCACACAAGGGTTGAGCAAATTGTCGTCCTCGTCCAACGCAGGCACCAACTGTTCGACAAAATGCGGATCCGAGTCATCGAGATAACTCACTGAGTCAAGGCTACAGCTTGCTGTAGCAGTTATGAGCGGAACTCCTTGACCCAGAGCACAGAATAGCTCGAGGCGGCGATCGTTACGGCATCTGAGAGTGGCTGCGAGAGGATGGTAGTGAACGAGAGCGGCGGAGAGAGAAGAAGAGATCGCGCTGAAAGGGTCGGAGGTTGTAGATCTTTTGGCAGCAGCGTAGACGCGTAGGTAACGGAAGGTAACATTGAGGTTAGGGTCGTTGTCAAGGTGGGAAAGAGTGAGGACGTGGTCGCGTTCGAATGGTGGTGTGGAAGGAGTTACGGTAGTGGAGTTAGAGATTTTGACTTGCATTTTCGACATGGGATTGGGAGTTTTTAGTGAATTGGATTGTCCTTCAAGGACTGGTTTAATTGGATCAGCTTAAATATTGAGTGTTGTCGTGTGGTATGGGATTTTCGACATGTCAATTTCGGCTACCGAACTTTGTGAGAGAGAAGAGGTAATGCATTGTGCAGCGTCATCTATTGCTTTAGGTTGCATTAATACTAATGCAGGTCCCAAGGCGCACAGTTTTCAACGTCTTAACCAAACCTAATGAATCACACCAACTTCTGCTACTTTTTGTGATTCTTTTCAGGTATGCCATTAGTTTTTCACTTTAGGAACTCTTGGTGAGTTTCCTTACCTAAAGGGAATTTGAATGTAGGGAAAGGGAAACACAATTTACTCTATAGAATGTGCCTTGAAATGGATTAAAAATCACTCCAAAATTCCATTCTGATTCCAAATTCTCCTAATTTGATTCCATACTCTTAGAATTGTTTTACGATTCTTTCTTTTTTTCATTACTTTAGGACTAAGTGCTTAGCGGAATCCTTGATATAATTTAGATTTTAAGGTGCTAAATATATGTTTTTTTATTTTATAAAATAACATATATTTAAGCCATTTTTATAATAAAAATTCTATTTATTATAAGTTTGTGATAAATTACAAGTGATATGACACAATTTTATTAATTGATAACTACAGTTGAATTTAAATAGTTGTATTTATTATAAAAAAAAAAAAACTATTACATTATTTGTAATTGTGATACATAAATGTTGTTTTCATAAATGTGATAAACATATTAAACATGTTTTTTTAAGATGTTAATTTGAAACCACTGTTATACAAAATCTAAGGGAATACTTTATTTTAATTTTTCATATGACAATCTTGCCCTTAGTTTGATTAAAATTAAATATGATCAAATAACTCATTGTATAGAATTATATCTAATTAAGGAAAAATAGTATTAAATATATCTAATTTTTTAATTAAAATTTTCACTTTATAGTATACTTTTATGAATTCAATTATCTGATTATTCGCTTTAATTTAACTATTTAATTTTAATTATAAATATTTTCCTAATAACTAATAATAAATTAAAAATATATATAATTTCAGGTATATCCCCATAAATGGTTTTTCCAAGGGACTTGGTTGAAAAAACTCACAAACGGTGGAGAATTTTTATTGTAGGTATCGTAAAAAAAGTAGTTTTCAGAAGAAGTGAAAGTGATGAACTATTAGAAAAGTAACTAAATTGCTTATTTTAAAAATAAAATAAAATAAAATTACTTATTTTCAAAAGAAAAATGAACCACCAAGGCACTTCCTCCTTCCTACTTCATCAAAAAGTACAAAAAGCAAGTATTCGAAAATGAAAAAAGAATGAACAAATAAGGAAAAGGAAAAGGAAAAGAAAAAAAGAATCACATTTATATTTAAGCTTATAAATAAAACTCAAAAAAAAAAAAAAAAAAAAAAAAAAACCACCAATATAAGTGTCTAAATGCACAACCCATATTGTTGAAGCATAGTGTTCTCAAAGCTTTCTTATGAGGAGCCTAAACCGAAACTAAGCAGTTCGATGCCGTAAGTTGGGTACTTGGGTGATTGGATAAGGATAATGTTATTTTAAAAAACATTAAATACACAAATGAGGGATAAAAGGTGTAATGGTATGTTTTCCCAATTAAATTCACCTTGCATAAATGATTTCAAGTCATTGCTAGGACAATGAATAACGCAAACAATGTAGAATAATTCTAGGTTCTGACAATATTTCCTTGCACTCTTAATTATTCTCGTTCATTTTGTCCTAATAAGATAAACAGTATTTGTTTTGAACATGTCCCAGGAAGGTTATGAACGTGGGTGGAGCCATGGAGTGTGTCAAACACATTAGACACTATACTCTCAATAAAATCAACGATTGTTTTTTTATTGTTTTGAAAAAAAAAAATACCGCTCAAGACGGAGACAATATAAAGTCCTCTTTTTTTTCATTCATTCAAATCTAACAACGCCAATATTTGAGAGCATCCTCGCTATTTCCAAATAACATAATCTTTTCCTAACATACTACTTAAGGAATTAAAATGCCTTATGAAATGGTGCAATACGCCAAACACTTTGACGTTTTCATCAAATTTGTAAATCTGTTATACTAATTGGACATGAGTGTTAATTTTAAACCAAAAAAAAAAAAAATTTAATGCTTACGTGCTAAAAATGATGGGTCAATATGTCTCTCATGAAAACAAAGGAATCTGTAGGCTAAATTAACCTAATTGAAATCCAGTCACCTGAAAAATGCACTGCGCTGGCTCAATTATGAAGAGAATAAAACTGTAAATTTATTCGGAAATATACAGTGAACATGATAATATATATCTTTTTCCAAATGGACAAATTTGAGAGCAAATTTAAAGAGAATAAAATAAGAACCTATAGCATAATACACCTTTCATCATTATCGACTATTGCCTGGGTTCGCACACTAGGCCTTGTATACTATAATCAGACATTCGCAGGCCAAACTGAATTAAGTGTCACAATATAGACTAGTCATTACAACGAGATACCTGGGGCCCCATGCATGAACAAGGTCTTTGCTTCTCACTCGCAATCACGATGTAGTTGTACCAGGTCGGGGCAAGCGCTTGGCAATTTCCTGTGGAAACAAGGAACACAATCACTCAGCTCATATAGTTCATAATTATTGCAAATGAAACTATTCATAGCATTTGTTCTGTAAGTTAAAGTGACCCTTATCCATTTGGCTATTTCTCCCAGCAGTCGCCCAAATATGAGATGATAGCTTAATCCTAGTACATTAATTTTGTAAAAGAAAGCCGCACTGCCATTTTCATTCATGTTTTTGTTCATGAACTTGCATTCTTTCAAGTATTAATTTCAGCTATGAAGATGGAAAAACTCCAAGTTTCACATTTCGAATTAATATTTAGAAAGCATAACTTGAAAGGTCAAGATAATGACTGCAAGATATTGAATTTGCAGGGCTAAAAAGATACCTTCTCATGTTCAATTGATACGTAGCAGACATGCAAGAAAATAGTAGACTGCAAACTAACAAATGAACTTGACTTTCCAACAGTAAAATGTTAGAGCTCTTTATTTCAGGTTTGCTGTGTGCGTGGATAGTTTTCTAGCATGATTAAAATGCAAGGGGATGGAATGACATGATTAAAATGCAAGGAGATAAGAGCAGTTTTCAATACAAGGATGGTAGATTATGACCAGAGTTTAAACTCATCATGCATGATGAGCAAGGAGAGGGCATAACTTCCCATGTTAACTTTGTAAGATATGACTCTTGCTTATGTAGAACAATAGCATGGCTCCTTTCCAGTAGTGGAGTTAAATTACATAACAAAGCGCTTCCAATTAATTTTAGTAATAGATCACATTTATAATAGTACTCAGAAGATGAGGCACATAGTCAACTATTTAATAACAGCTAAAACAAAAGAAGTTATGAAACAAAATAAATGCTAGGAGTACCTCAAACAACTCATTTATATTATCTGCTGTCTTTGCAGAAGTCTCAATGAAGAACATCCCATTCTTTTCCGCATACTCAATCCCATCCTTCAGGAAGCGAGAAACGTTAGCAAATAAAGAAAATAAATGCATATTCTTATGTAAATTTATGTGAGTGTGTGCGAGCAAGCACTTGCGTGCACATGCCCGTGCGTGTGTAATTGGACAGTTGCCCAGTAGAGTGAACTCACTTGAACAGGTACTTCACGTTTCTCATGAAGATCAGCTTTGTTACCAACCAAGGCCATAACAATGTCAGGGCTCCCATGTTTTTGGAGCTCCTGTTGAATAATAAAATCCATTATTCGTTTTAATAGTGGATTCACAACATAACATGGCAAGATATAGCCCATTGAACTAATACAGAAGGTCAAATCCAGTTGAAATTTGTTTTCAAAAATTCATACATCAAGGTATTTGTTAGGAGTAATTCAATTTCAATGATTAAATATCAAAAAATGACCACTTACTTATCTCATTCATGGTAGATGTTCAAGAGTTTCCATACAGCTTCTTAAGATTCTTAAAAATGTAATATCCCTCTATGTCACAACAAAGTTCACAAGCATCATAAGGTCTTTTTTTTTTTTTTTTTGCTAAAACATCAGAAAGTCATATTAAGAAGATTAAAAAGAGGACGCGCACGGGTTAGAGAAGGAGCCTGTCTTAAGGACATGAATAGGAGAACATACTTCAACATTTCTCTAAACCATTGACGTCCACCCAACAAGTACCAAAATTCAATTTTCCCAACATGTAATTTCTGCAAGTGCAAACTCCAACTATGTATTTAATGAGTGTTGCATCACTAATATGGAGCATTAGATAAGTTAAATGCCACTATATTTCATATCCAATTAGATTTTCGCACTCAAAATCTCTCTTTGACACAAGAAATTCTCCAGCAATGAGCGAATAACTACAAAAAATTAACCATTAGTTTAGTTGTTGAGCAATTAAAAAAACTTAGAACACAAGATGATGGGCCTTCCATGAAAAGATTATATCTCAAAGATTGTAAAATTCTTTTATTGAAGTACAACCAGAAAGGGAGCTGAACGTCAGCATTAAACACTGTGCCAATGATGTCATGTTGTCATCTCACAATTCGTTATATATTTTTATCACCTCTTCATAACAAAACTATTGATGAAAAATGTAGAAATAGTTTGGATGAGCAATAAACTTCACAAACAAACATAAAGGTAAATGTCTAGGATCTCTAGGAAACCCACCTTTACCCAAAACTGTGCTTTGGTGAATGATTCAGGGCTTGTTATGTCATACACAACAACTGCTACAGCAGCCCCCCGGTAATAAAGTGGAGCCAAAGCAGCATACCTGAATGGAAATTGGAAATACATACAGCAGTTTCCATTATCAAGAACAAAGCAGATGGTAAGCACAAGATCACATAGGAATGATAAAAACTAAAGATGAAAATCTTATATGAAATTTCAACTATGTAAGTTTATAAATATCCATAGTGGGTTGTCCAAACCTCTCTTGGCCAGCAGTATCCCATATTTCAAATTTAACTGTTGTAGAATCTTGCAAAGCTATTGTCTGTGACAAGAATGACGCTCCAACTGTCACCTAGAACCATGGAAATGAGTAGCATTAAATTTTATCAGACAACTGCTAGATTGATCAGAGATACTAAATAGTTTGATAGTGTCGCGAATTAAGTCATGGCTGATAGGCATGATCTGCAAAAAAGAAAATGTAGGATACTTGCATCCTTATTTGTTCTCCCTATACTATGACAGGAAGCTTATTTACAAGTGCAACAAAGCATTTCTTTCTCTGAAGGGTTTTAGCCTAAGTACATTATCTTAGTGTTGTCACAAAATAAGAATATGATCAATGAAACTTTGCATTCTAGTTGATTCTAGGCAGCCAATCCATCAATAAGGAGCAAGGTTGAACAAAAGTGTATTCATGCATAGCAGACAAAACAATGAAATATTCTCAGTAGCACAGAGATGTAGCATCTTCCTTACCTTTGAGGTTGGATCAAATTGTCCACGAACAAAGCGGAGAACAATACAGCTTTTGCCAACTCCAGAATCACCCAATAGAACAAGCTATGAGAGTCAAGGAATAAGTATTGAGCTAGGGCTTTTTCAGACATCTTATCAGGTAAACTTCTCAAAGTTTAGAAGGAAAATGAAAAATAAGAAAAACATTCTTTTTTCAAACGTATCCATCACGCAATCTATTTGGATAATGACACCAACATATGCAGTCACAGTTGCATCAACCAGTGCACAAGCCATAAACACTAATAAGTAATAATATAAATGGCATATCCTCTTCAATGGGGCCTAAAAGAACTACTAAATAGATCAAGGAAGCAAATAAACTAAGAAATGACAAGTGACAAAGTTGAGATGGACTGTAACACTTGCATGGGCAGAAGTAATGAACCAGAAATACAGCAGTAAGTCTTAAATCCCACATTTTGGCCCAATTGTATGAAATAGATTGGTGGTTAAAGTGATAAAATAATAACTTTCTTATTTCCTATAATTCACATTTACATGCAGAGTGAAGCAAAATTTCAAAATACCACGAACGGTTAATAATAGTTAAGGTACAAGTCAACAACAATACTATTAGTCTTAGACTCTTAGTAGTGAGTCAGCTACAAACACTATTAACACATTGACTCAAACTAAAAGACACCAACCGCATGTTTTTATGTAAAATATGATCCTGATTATCTAACATACCTTCACGCGAAGATTCTTGGCATCTGTTGGTCCACCATTTTCCAAATTTGGTCCGGATAAATGCCCAGAACTCTTATCTAGTTGTGCACAAGTATCATTCAGTTATCTTAATTAAACAATCCCATCAAACTAACATCATTCTCATCCAACAAATAAATGAACATGACCCATTTGAGATTGTTTGCTTAACAAGTCTGAAACACTAAAATTAGGTAGGTAAAACTACTAATGATCCAATTAGTTGGGTTTTTTTACCTGGAATAGAAGAGGCACAACCCATTGATAATTTGCCCCTTGATTTGTAGGTACGCGAAGGTGTGCAAGTGTATGTATATATCTTTTTTTCTGGTGAGTATAGCTGCAAGAAGGAGAGATATATGCTCAAGATTAGGTCGTTAGTAGCTGGTACACGGCAGTTGACTTGAAAAGTTATCCCAATAACACTATACATGGAAATAAAAGAAAGAAAGGAAGATGGAAAGAAAATCAATTTTAAAGTATGCACACAGAAGTTATCACGACAATTTTGTTTGAAGGAGGTGCCAGATCCTTTTTTGAGGTTTAAGTGGCATTATATCATCTAATATAAGTATTTCAATTTTTCTAAAAAATTTCTTGGACTGGAAATTAATTAAGTATTCATGATTTAAGGCTGTCGATGCCATGATCAGAAACAAAAATTAAATTGAAATTGAGTAAGGAAAAGTCATACAAAATTTTACTAGAAAACAGATTTTCTATAATTTAATACTTGTCTTTTTAAATTTTCAGAGCAACAACATAAACGTTACAGAAACATATGATAGAGAAAGGGGCAAGAAGGAATCTGAATTTGGGCATCCATCACTTCTCTCGGAAATTTATAGCAGATCGGAAAAATTGGAGGAATACGAGACGAGTCTTACCTGAAGCGATAGAAGATCAACGACAGTGGCTATGGAAAGTCGAAATCTACCTCTGCCACTGCTGGATATAAAAGAGAGACCAGAGAGAAATACAGAGAAAGCCACACGCTAAGTAATGTATTGTGAGTCTTGAGTATACATAGTAATGGGTGGCAAATCGGGTCAATGTCACCCATAGATGGTCATGTTGGGAAACTCTGTTTTTATCGTATCAGGTCGTTTTAGGTCGGGTTATTGCGTTGTGGACTCGGAAAAAAATAAGTTCTACAAAAATATTTTTTTTTATTAAATTTATTTGTATCATATCAAATCTTATTTATATTAAATTTAAAAGATAAATTAATATTAAAATATTAATTTAATTAACTAACATATATTATTTTGTTATGTTATATTTAATTTATTTAATAAATAAATTAAAATTGATCATATTATATTATATCATGTTATTTTAAATTCAAGTCAATCTTGTATCAAAATGTCATGACATGATAGAAATTATTACCACTATGCATACCATATTTTGGTTCATAGTTGAGCATCCTTGAATTAATAAAATCAATTTAAAAAAAAAAATTTGATATAATTTAATAAAGTTTATAAAATTAATTTAGATTGAACCATTTAAATTGGGCAATATTGAATTGAATGGATTGACTTTTGTGTTTTTTTTTTTTTTTTTACAATTGTTAATTTTTTAAAAATATTTTATTTTTAATAATTAAATAATTATTGTATTAAATTTTATATTTTAATAATCAATTAAAATTAAAATGTAAAAAAAAATTTGATTTTTTTTTAAAAAATTAATCAACAAAGATCATAAACTTCGATTCTAAAATTCAAGCTAAAACAATCATTTATTATTTAAATTTATATTAATTTAAAGATAAATTACATGTATAAACAAAAGCGTAATTTAAGCAATAAACAAGGCGGAGCTTCATAAGGTTGAACGGGGCTGTAAATTTAGCCTAATTTTTTATAAAAAATTAATTATATATATTTTTAATATTAAATAAATATTTTATTTATAATAATATATTATGTTTAATTTTTATATACATATTTTTGTATATATTAACAATATTTAATCAATACGTGGATAAAAAAAAAAGAATTGTAAATAAAGTGATTAAATATATATTTTTTTTAATGTATTTAGTAACTATTAGTAACAAAAATAAAATTATAATCATATATTATGTAAAAATTATTCTTACATGTGATAATCTAAATTTTAAAAATATTTTTTTATAAAAGGTTGTAGTTAGCAGTTTTCAGTGAGTGCACCGGGACATCCCAACTAGGTTGGCACCTCCTTAACACCTTCTTCATTAGACCGCCCACCACTAATATTATTAAAGCTTAATAAAATTAAATATACAAATAAATATTCTCAACAAAACCTGTAATTAGGTTTGTTGTTTGCATCTGAATAAATAAAAGAGCTAGCGAAAGATGAGGCATTCCACCACCAAGTCGCTGTACATAAACTAGGAGCCCTAGAGGCTAAACTATCAGCTGCAGCATTGCCCTCCCTGTAAATATGTGAGCAGTGAAACTCCATGTGGGAGATTTTATCCAAACAATCTTTCCAAATAGAGTACCATTTCCAAGGGACTGAAGAAGACCGAGTCTGTAGTAAAGCAACAACATATGCTGAGTCTGATTCCAGCCAAAGACGTCTCCACCCAAACATATATGCATACTTCACCGCGTAAATGGTTGCCGCTAGTTCTGCTTCAAAAGCATAAAATATTCCAAGCGGAACACAGAAGCAACCCTTAACAAATGATCTGGAAGTTCTAAAAACACCTGCACAACCCGATAAACCTGGTGCTCCAAAAGCTGCACCATCTGTATTGACCTTTATCCATCCCGAGGGTGGTGCCTTCCAATTAACCTCTATGATTCTTGGAGCCCGTCTTGGAATGCCTGGTATTCGAAGTCGTTTAAGTATCTGAAGATCATCTACAGTATTTTTCATGCAACCACTCTTTGATAGACTTGCTTCACGAATAAAACGCCATACTGTTGCAAAAGCCGAGTTCATTGTTGTCTTCTTATTGGTGAATCGATAATCATTTCTAGTATTCCAAATCACCCAGATGACTGAAACAATCCCTGCTTTCCATAAATTGGTTAGTTGTGATCCAAATTTCATCTTCATTGCGGTCGTCCATAAGTTTAGGACAGAGGAGTCTGTACATGGTCTTTTTCCAAAGAAGAAGCATAGGAGGTCCCAAAGAGCACCTGCAAAATGACAACTTAAAAAAAGATGTGATAGAGATTCCTCCTCGGATCCACATAACGAGCAACGGGAAGGAAACGATTGTCCCCTTCTTTTTAACTGACAATCTGTTGGTAGTTTATTCTGAATAGCACGTCATAGCAAAATAGATCTTGAAGGCGGTATATAATGGGCCCAGATGGCCTTACCCCAAATTTTACGTTCCCCAACCACACGTAGTGAGTCATAAGCCTCACTAGCTGTAACATCACCCTTAATTGAGCGTGTCCAAACTCTGGTGTCCGAACCAATCCCAACCACTGTTGACTGAATTTCTGAGGCAATATCTGGATAGGAAACCATGAAAGTTTGAGGCAAATGCCAACCATCTTCATTGAGGTAATCCCCCACTAGGGAATGAATTGGCGGGTCCACTGGAGGATTATCCATCATATCAATTAAAGGAGTACCTAACCAATTGTCTGTCCAAAACTTTACAGTAGAGTTTCTTCCAACTAACCACCTAGACTCCTCCAATAGGGTTAAGTAGTGCGGTCGCAAACCAGGCCAGACTGATGAACAGATATAATAATTCCGTGGAGAGCCATTTTTTGCTAGATATCTGCTACGTAAGTAATGCAGAGTGTTAGAATTCCCTATGATTACCCTCCATGCAAACTTTCTTAGCATAGCCTCATTTAGGAGACGGAGGTCCCGTAAACCAAGGCCTCCTTCATCTATTGGACGACAACAGTCCCTCCAAGCCACTTGTACCTGTTTAACTGTATCCGTCTTTCCCGACCAAAAGAAATTACGAATGATTTTTGTTAGGTCTTGAATGACTGTTTTTGGCCATTTATATATCTAAAATGAGTGGAGAAATGTTCCCTGAATGATCGAAGAAATCAAGCAACGCCGTCCTGCCAAAGAAATAGTCTGACCATTCCAAGCCTCAAGCCTCACACGAATTTTATCTGCTAAGCTTTGAAACCAACACTTTCTCGGGGCCCCCTGGAAGAGATTGATTCCCAAGTAAGACAAGGATGATCCTCCAGTGCGCATGCCAGATAAATTCCGAAGTGATGAGATGTTGCTTGTTGTAACACCTTTTCCATAGTAGATAAAAGATTTTTCTAAATTTACCATTTGACCCGAAAGGCGACTATACAAGAAAAAAGCTTCAGTTAACACCCGAATATTTTTCTCACTTGCACTACCAAAAATAAGAAGATCATCTGCATATAAAAAGTCAGTTGGCGCACGAGATCCTCTTGGTGAAGAAATTGGGCTTAAACTTCCCGTATCCACCAACTTGCCAAGGTATCTGTTGAGGAAATCTTCAGCTATGCAAAATAATATTGGGGACAAAGGATCCCCCTGTCTGACTCCTCGAGAGCAAGAAAAATAGCCCCTGGGTGAACCATTAACCAGGATTGAGATTCTCGCCGATGCGAATATATCTCGAATCCATCCCAAGAAAATGTTGTCAAAGCCAAAGCATTGCATCACTTTTATAATAAAATCCCAACGCATAGTATCAAAAGCTTTGTGAATGTCAATTTTCAAAGCGATGTTACCCTGTCGACTGGAAAGCTGCATAGCGTTAAAACATTCAGAAGCACCAGCTATACAATCACTAATATTTCTACCTGGAATGAATCCAAATTGGTTTTGAGACAGAATACGAGTACATATGTGTCCTAATCTGCTGGCAATAATCTTTGTTATTAACTTGAACATGAAGTTGCCTAAAGCAATAGGCCTGTACTGATCAATGGTGCTTGCTTGCTGGTGTTTGGGTATAAGAATTAAGAAATTAGAATTTAGCCCCGGATGCATGTGGCCTGTTCTAAAATATTCTTGTATCGCTCGTACAATATCTGTACTGATAATATCCCAACATTGTTGAAAAAATTTACCATTAAACCTATCTGGTCCGGGGGCACTCATTGGATCCAAGTCAAAAACTGTAGCTTTTATGTCTTCTGATGAGGGTATGCGTCGTAAACTTTGGTTATCCGTAGAAGTGACCAAGGAGGGTACCACTGACTCTATGGGAGCAAGATCTGTTGTTCCACCTGCATGACTTGAGAAGAGATTTTCATAGTAATTCAAAATTTGAGTAGCTATTTCCTCTGGATCATTAGTTATTTCTCCATTAATTTCCAAGTGAGTCAAAGGTTTTTGTGCTCTTAAATGACGAAGTAGAGAGTGGAAAAATGTAGAGTTTCTATCCCCACCTTTCAGCCATTTTAATCTAATCTTTTCTCTTAAAAAGATATCTTGCTGACGCAACAATCTATCTAAGTCAGCATGGGCATCGGACTCCAGTTGCAACAGCTCTTCTGAGAAAGAGTCATCATTATAACGTTGTTGAATGTTAGCCAATGTGTCTGTTGCATTTGCAATATTTTGATTCAAATTACCAAAGACGGTTTTGTTCCATGTCTTGAGAACCAGTTTAAGAGCTTTTAATTTGCCAATGACAGTGCCCATAGCGCTAGCCTGAATAGGCATCGATCAAGTGTCACGCACCAAATCCATAAAGCCAGGGTGTTCAAGCCACATACCATGAAACCTAAACGGCCTTGGGCCGCTATTCCTTACTACTGAAGCCGTGAGTAGAAGCAGATGGTGATCTGAGCAGTGTCTAGGAAGGGTACAATAAGAAACCGTTGCCCAAGAGTCAAGAAAGGATTCTGAACACAACCCACGATCTAATCTTGATCGTATTTGAGATAGTCCACCCTTACAGTAAGTGTAAAAGGCTCATTTAGTCTCAATTTCAACCAAGTTACAGGAAGAGATCATAGCACTAAAATCTTCTACAGAGGTATTACTACGAGTCAAGCCAGTAGTTTCGTGCGATCCAAGAAAAGTATTAAAGTCCCCTATCACAAGCCAAGGCGCTTGAGTATCTGAAATTGTCCTTAGTGAATCCCAGAGGTCCCTTCTTCTAATATACGTTCCCTTACCATAAATAAAAGATAAAAGAAAATTTTTTGAGTTTGCTGTGTAAGTGACCGTTATATGCTGTTGATGTTGTATAACAATTGTTGTATCACTTGCCACTGCGTTGGCTGCAAAGAGCCAAATTTTGCTCACTGTTGTTGAGTTTGAATAGATGAAAGTATAGCCCATGTTTTGCCAAAAGCGATCTTGAATGGTTGTAAGATCGGGCATTGGTTCTGCTATGCAAAGAAAGTCTGGTCATTCCTTTTTACAAAAATTATATAGGGTATTCCGGGTTTTTTTATTGGAGATACCTCTACAGTTCCAGTATAGGATAATCATGTTGAATTATTATCAAACTCCCCCGTCTTCGGAGTGTATCTCATAGGCTCAAGACGTGGGCTAGCTGATCGAGCCCGCCGAGTTTTCCCGGTTACAACTTGCCATCCTATTTCTTCATGATTTTTGGCATAATCATGTTTCATTTTCTGAATATTTGCACTGAGGTCGGCTGTCAAAATTGCAGAAGAGGGTGGAAGGGAAAGAGTAGGTAAGTTGAGTCTCGATGCAGCCAAAGGAGGCAGTGATCTTGTGTTAGAAGTGTCTGTAGTATCCTGTGTGTTTGCGGTTGGTCCAAGTTTGACTGTATGTTGAGGTATGCATTTGGTGGCTAGTCTGGAAGAATCAATTGTTGATTCGACAGGTCTCACAAGGTCATTAGTCACAAGAGAGACTGGACGAACATCATTGGTGTCCATCGGCATAGAGTTGAAATTATTCAAGGTGGCAGGCGATATAGTATGAACATTATTATCAATATTAGTCTCATTAGGCTCTACAGTGTTGAGTGCAGAGAAAACATTACTGACCGGTATGGTTGTAGAGTTTGAAGATGCCTTAGGCCGATAAATTTGCTGCGAACGAGTTTGTTGTACCACTTTTGAAGAGGGTACACTTTTTGGGGGGTCAGTAGTGATCGTAGAACCATTTTTTCGGCATTTGAATGCAACATGCCCTACCGATGAACAAATTGTGCAAAAAACTGGGACATTCTCATAAAATAAATCAATAAAAAGCTTTAGAGAGCCGACTTCAATCATTATTTGTTCATCAAGTTTTGCAGAGAGATCTATATCAATCAAAATTCGTGCAAACTTTCCCATTTCTCCATTTAAAGTCGCATTGTCGACTTTGAGAGGGATACCAATAGCACGCGCGATATTGGCAAGAATTTCCTTATCCCAAAATTCCCATGGCAAGTTATAGAAGCGAACCCACACATGAGCATTCGTTGCTTTCTGATGCAGAGGATTAAAATTCGGCGTCCAAGGTTGCACTCTAAAAACACCAGGCTTTAGATTGATAGGGGCGTTAGCCCATACCGTAGCTTTATCCTCTTTGGTATGTAGTAACATATGGTAATATCCCCGTCCCAAAGAGATGAGTTTCCAATTAGAAGGCAATTTCCAAAATGATGTTAATCTTGACTTTAGGTCGCCTTGAGACCAAGGTTTATCTCCTTTAGAGAGAATCAATCTACCAATCAAAGAGAATTTACATAATTCCAAACGAGATTGATATAATTCAGGGTCTACAGACACACATGCAATATCGCCCCTTTTCTTTGGTTGTGCATCAATTGATTCAATGACTACATCTGTTAGGGAATTGGAAATGGCTTCAGCATAGCTTTTCTTAGGGGCATTTGTCTTAAAGAGATCCGCATGTCCCATGTGTTCCATAGATTTGGAATTGGAATTATCCATATCAAATGTTAATCCAGAACCATGAAAAATTCACAGTTAAATCCAATAAGTTTTTTTGTCTTTTTCAAAAATTGAAATGCAATACCTGGATGCGCGTCGTTGAAGAGCAACCTGATGTTACCTGTTTGTGACGATCAGCTACCTGGTTGTGAAATGCGGCGTTGAAATGCTACATGATGTTACCTGGGTATGAAAAAAGTGATGGTGGGTAGATCAGATCAGTGGGCGATGCTGTGTGATGGTGGGCAGATCAAATCAGTGAGTGATGATGGGCAGATCTGGCTGGTGGCTGTGGACGTGGGCAGATCTGGCTGCTGGTGGTGGGCGATGGTGGGCAGTGGTGTTTGTGGCCGTGGGCGATGGTGGTGGTGACTATGGATGGTGGGCGATGGAGATCTGGATGGTGGGCGATGGAGATCTGGCTGGCTGGTGGTGACTGTGGGCGATGGAGATCTGGCTGGTGGTGACTGTGGGCGATGTTGAATGCTATTCAGGCGATCGGTGTTATCTGGCTTCACCTATGGGTTTACTTTCACTCAAACATTCAGCACTCCATAGCACTCCTGATGAGCTTCTTGCTGATGATGAAGAGTTCGAACTCTCTCTGGCTATCTTTCTCTGCGAACTGTATCAATTACAAAAGCAATTCTGGAACCAATCTCAGCCTCTCAAGAGTAAAGTCCTCTGCGTATTGTTCAATGGAAGCATCCAAAAAAAATTGTCCAATCAAGAGCGAAAACTTCACAAGTTTCTATCTGAGATCGACTTTAAACTCAACATTATAAAAAAAATTAAAAAAATTAGTATACGATAAACTTCATATGAAAATTTTTAAGTTTATATTTATCATATTTTATTTTAACCTAAATTTTAACTTTATTTAATATTATATTATTTGACATTTTATTTTAATAATTTTTTAGAATTTACTTAAAATTTTTTGAAAAATTACCAAAATTAACATCCCTAAAACTTATAATAACAAAACTATCACCCTAATAGTATTGAACATTTAACATTGAATTGATTTAAATTGCTGTCGTTTAATTCCAATTGAGCTGGTGTTAAAAAAATGATATATCAATTATTTTTTAATTATAAAAATATATGTTTGAACACAATGAGTGTTATTTTTGTTATTGCAAGTTTTAAGGGTTGTTTTTCAAATTTTTTTTATATAAACATTTTATTATTTTTATTATTATTAGTCAATCTTATATTATTTATAAACATATATTTTTAAATATATTCTCAAGCTTAAAATTCTAAATTATATTACTTTTTACATTTTCATATGTTTATTTTAGTTTTAACAACTATAAATTTTGATGTGTTTGATTGAGCTTTCTATTTATTTGAATTTTTTAGTTAATAAATTTATTTTATTTATGAATGATACTAATATTTATTTACTTGTTATATTTTTGTTTAATTTTCTTTATAATTTAATTATCATGTGTTAACTCTATATTTTTTTAGTGCTAACTCTATGTCTCTATTATAATATGACATGAAAAATTCAGTGTTGGATTGAATATAGTCTATTTTTAGCCCTCCTAATTTGTCTTCTTTTGATTTTGCTCTCTTAGGGCATATTTGATAACGATTATAATTTGTGTTTAAATAATTGATTTTGTGATTTCTTATTTTTTTATAAAAATAATCACAATGTGTTTAATAACAATTTATAATTAGTGATTTTCAAGAAAAAAAAAATATAAAAAATCACCTCTAAGTTGTTTGGTAATGATTTTTATTTTTTGATATTTTTTCAAAAAACTTTAAAAATAAAGAAATTTTTTTTGTTATTTTTTATAAATTTTAAGTTTTAATCATTTTTTTTCCAATATTTAATCATACAAATATTAAAAGACTTGATTTATTCTCTAGAAAAATATTTTGTCAAAATAAAAAAAATCATAAATCATAAATCAAATTGAAAAATTTTCTTTTTAAATATTTACGAATCACCTATTATTTTAGTAGTGATTCCTTAAAAATATAAAAATTAAAATCAGAAATTGTTACCAAACATACCTAATTAAAAAATTACTTTAAAAAGAATCAAAAATTAAGAATCAAAATTATTATCAAACAAACCCTAAATATTAACATAATTTATATGAAAATGATTTTCTGTACCTGAGACGCATGTTCTGTTAATAAATTGATGTTAAGTCTCCTGAAAATGATTTTCTTTCCTTTTCTCCCAATAAACATGCATTCTACTAATAAAGTATGACAATAAACTTGGGGCATATTTGTTATTGCTGTGCATCATATTAATTTCAGTAGTGATACTTGGTTTGCTTTTCCATTTACTGAAGCACTGAACCAGTCATACAAAAATGAAGCTTAAAAATGATAACGAAGCTGGAGCTTTCCAATCTAAATTTTCCAATATTTCTGAGGAAACAGCATCTCCATTCCATCAGCTGGCACCAATAGAGACAAAGCAACTTCCCACAGGACCCAAAACGATTGGTTCAATGGATACAAGTGCTACAACTGCAAAAGGGTGAGGCATGCTCTGTAATCTTAGGCTTTAGTTTTACTGTACAAATTCAAATTTTCCAAACACACAATCAATCAATAATATCACAAGTTCAAATTTGAATGTTGCTATAGGTATTTGAGGCTTCCATTTTTTAGTATACATAATTTTTTTTACGTTTTTGGTTGTATTTATTACTCTACTTCTTTCAGCTTTTACAAATGTTGAAATTCATTAGGTGTGCATTATTGTACAAGATTCATTTACTTTGTGCGTGTGACATGCTTTCTTAATACGGTGACTCAAATTTTATGGGAATCTAGAGTGATGCTATCATTTTTAGTACTAATTGTGTTGCTTTTCTTTAGAAGTTATGATGCCTAGCTCCTTTGCAACATGTCCTTTCTATCTGGTATTCAATTTTGTTGCTTTTACTTAAATTTTGACTTAAAGTTTGGTGTTTAGTTAAAGATTATTTACCAATATCTATGACATGGCACCAATATTTGCAGCTATCAATTGCAGAGTTGGCAACATTAAAGCCTCTGAATCACCTCAATAAGTCACCTAGTAAAAGCAGGTATTCCATAACTAATGTTATATATTTTCTTAAATGTTTTTCGTTCTGTTGTCTGGAATAAGAGTGCTCTTTACTAAAACTTGTGCAGCGATGTCAAGAAATCTTCAGGAAGAGTTATAGAAGAGAAGGTCTCAATGCAGTCAACTTCATTTAATTATCAATCAAGGATGAAGACTGGAATTTATATGGGTTGATTAAAGAATTTGAGGTTGATAGATACCAATATTATTATCCATTAAAGTGTCCTTTTATGATTTATTTGGCTTCACTGAAACCAGGTTGAATCTAAGATCAAAAGTGACGTCCCAAAGACAATCCAAGTTTTAAACTTGCAAGTCCTCGATAGATAAACATGATGGAAATTGAAATTTTTACATTATTGCAAAATGATGGAATTGTTGAAAAGGTTGAAGCATATACAAAAGATCGAGCTTTAGAAAGTGAGTAAAGCACAAATTTATATTATTATTATTATTTTCTTCGAGTTAAACAACTAAATAAACTGGCATGAATTGAAAAAAAATAACAATGGTTTTTCACAGAACAGTACTGATCAAAATTGTAGCTCTACACGAGGAAGCGAAAGAACTATTAGTTCGAAATGTTGTTAACAACAATTATCTACTGGTGCTTAACCATCCCATATATGAAAAGAAGATACATCCTCCCGAATGTATATATTTTAATTTTTCATTTTGTACGGGATTCGACTTTAACAAATGAACATTGTTACTCCTTTTATCATTCAGGTCATTCCTAATTGTTAAAAGCATTGGTAAAGTCCAGGACTTTGCTGCAGAGTTGATGTCCAAGTGTAGCTTAAAACATGTTGGCAAGGATCAATAAGCATTGAAATTTTTCTAGTTTCTCAATGTGATTATGTGTCGCTCGAATTTTCAAGAACAAAGCTAGTCCTGTTATGCTCTGTAAATTCATGGTTCCAATCAATTTTAGTAGCTAACATGTTTAGATGTCATGTTAAGTAGACTGTGGTCTTGTTTTTGCAACTTTCTACTTGCATGTATTGCTACTCTTTGGAACTTCTGATTGCATTCATGAACTTCATTGTATCTGGACAGCATGGAAGACTATGGGTTAACTAAATATAAATGATAGCTCTAACGCTGATATTTCATCTTCATTTGATGAACAGAGTGCAAGGTTCACAGAAAACAAAATATTCTGGTCGGAAGATAATTAAATACTCGTCAACTTGGCCAAGTTTGACTATTCGCCCATAGGTATATAGTCTACCAATAGCATAATTCTAACTCACCTATACCACGTCATTAATTAAATCATAATACTTTATTATATTCAATTTAGTCTCTGATATTTAAATAAATTAAAAAAAATTAAATTTATTCTAATTTAATAAATATATAGTAATATTAATTTCGAGTAATTATTGTTATTACTTTAACTTATTTTATTTTAAAAAGTCTTTAAATATAATATTTATATAACTTCATTTAATAAATAAGTTTAATATAATAAAAAACGTATATAAACTTATTTATTTAATATTTATATTATTACTAGGTTTGTAACAACACGCACCTTGTTTACTTTTAAATATTATTATTATGAATTAAATTAAAAGTTTATCACAATAAAAATGATAAATAAATATTTTTATTAATATAATTTAAGAACCTGTGAGATCTTTTAATATTATATTTTGTATATATAGTTGAATTTTTTTTTATCAAAAAACATACTTGTAAATAATATTCTAATAAAAAAATATATTATTTAAAAAAGTTACGGTCTAAATTAAGAAATAGTAAAACGAAAAAAGACTAAATAATGTATTTGAGACTTCGGGGTCTTTAAGCTTATGTATAGTGAATGCACTGTTTGTTCAAATGAAATGAGAGATGTATAACAACATAGTGATGTAGGATTTTTTTTAATTTTGGATCTCTATATAGTAACTAAAACAATCCAAATATAAAATAATGATAAATACAAATAATTAAATAAATACCATTTAATTAGTGTTAAATTTTATAAGCTTAAAGGTTATGAATTTAAGAAGTTAATTCTATATGAATACAATTATTCATAATGAGACCACTCCTTTCAATTTTAGCAACCTAGCTATATCCCTTCACAAGGCCAGGAACTCATCAAACATATATTTTTTTAATGACAACCTTTTACAGGGAGTTATTTCATGATAGAGACAAGGCATTATTAAATGCTGGTTTGAGTTCATGATAAAGGTCGCAGGATTGTGTGTTGCAAGGCCTACTATTACTTGATTTTTCATAGATATGCATGTATAGTCGTTCAAGTTTTTGCTTTCTATTTTGTATTTAATCTTTGGTTGCCAATTTTATTAAAGAAATTATTTCTAACAATAAAATTTAAAAATCTCAAATTCAATAAATTGCATTGGCATTAATAATAAACATACGTATTATATTAATTTTAATATGTAAATCTAATGGTTTTGTGTCTTACGTTAACTACATATATACACACGATAATACAAACATCAAACTATAATATAATTATAATAAGTCATGAGCTAGGAGAAACTACATTTTCTAGTAAATATCAAAGGAAAAATAAATGAGCCTAATGGGCCTCCATCTTCTTGTAGTCTTGAATGCTCCTATTTGTCTATTAATAAATTATTTTGATTTTATCAAAAATAAAAATAAAAATTCATTTTAGTAATATCTAAAATATTAACAAATAAATATGTTTATTTAATATTTTTCATTTACCAACAATAAAATTATAAAAAATAACATATCTTCCAAGTATTAATAAGTGACCAATAATTTAGTAACTATAGTCGTTACAAATTTGTGTCCTATGCTAAAACATGTTCATGCGCCACATGTGTTGGACCCTACAACACGTGGGAAAGATTTATAGTGTGGTGCATCTTCCTATTTGACTAGGATGCGTGATTGTAATTTTTTAAGACCAGTTCTCTCAAATACACTCTAGTCGTTCTCTCTACTCACTTTGTTCATCTTATTTTTATGTTTTGTCTATCAACAGACAGCTCTTCTCCTACATATCTCACCGGTAACCTTTTTTCTTTTTCTTTTTTTCATTTCATTTAAAATAAAATCAACCACAATTTGCAGTGTATTTTATCTAGAATTAAGGTGACATATTTTTTCATAGATTTGTCTAGTGCAATTTTTTGGCATGCTTTTGTAACTTTTTATGCACTTGTTTTCTTTGGATATAATCTTAGATGTCGCTCTTTTTTTTTTTTTTTTTTCCTTTTTCTGCTACAAGGCAGATTTGCTATTTTATTCATAGAAGATAATGATACTTTGAAGGCTGAACTCATAGAATTAATGAAATTGGTTTAAAACATTAATACATTGTCTCAATCCAAACAAATAAAAGGTTATGAGACAAATATTATTAATGCTAACTTCAGATGATTTAGAAGAATGTTTGTGCTTTTTTTTTTTTTTAATGTAATTGTTTAAAAATAAAAGAATTATATAATGTAGGGATGGCAATTTCTGACACGACACGATAGTACGATCCGAACACGACACGATAGTACGATCCGAACACTACACGACACGAATTTTTTTTAGTAAGAATTGATCAATAATTTTTTTATGTTCTTAAAGGTTTTGTTATTTCTTACTATTATAAATAAGTAACACAAAAAAAAATTCAAGTAAATTTTTTAATGTGTCAACTAACACGAAAACACGACACGAATAACACGAACAAACACGACACGAATACGAACAACACGACACGATGACACCCCTAATATATTGTCATGATTCTATATTTAATAAAACTCATAAATGATTACCTTTATTTAATTTTTGGCGTATTGTGACAAAATATTCTTCATTCTATTGACTAATTGTGATAAATTTTAATTGAACACATGTCCATTTAGATTGTCCAAAATTGGATAATTATCCAACTGTTTGAATTTTGATCAGTCAGTGACCTCACTTGCCAAAGTCGATTTGAATACATGTCTAACTAGACTGTCTAGAATTTGAAGGCTATCTAATTGACCAGACTTTGATCGACTAGTAATCCCATTCGCCGAAGCTGAGTTGGACACATAGCCAATTAGACTGTCCAGAATTAAACGGCTATCAAACTGGCCAAATTTTGATCTGCTGGCGATCCCATTTATTATAATTGATTTAGACACATGTCTAACTGAATTAAATAGTTGTCATATCGGCCAAATTTTGAAAAAACAAAATAAAAATGACCTAAGATAAATGGAAAGAAAACATATGCTTCAAGATAATGTCACCTAATAGATGAACTACAGTAGCTACCCACTAAAATTTTCCATCAAATAAACGAGCTAGATAATGTATATTTTCCAAAAGATACTTCAAAACGATTTAAAATACCAAATTATTCTGACCAATACCATCACCATTCCAAAAATTACATGTAAATTGAGGCCCTCCTTTCCAAAGAAAAAGAAGCGCATGATAATACCAACTCTAAGATAGATCAAAAATGGTGATAAAGTTGAAGGGTTAGATTAATTACCATTGTGAAACGAAGGTACAAAAATCCAATTTGACAATGAGTATAGGAGTGAAGTAGAAGAATCACCGGCAACGAAATTGCAAAGAGACTGAGTTGACATCTTTGAGATGCTGATGCAGCGAAATGGATTAGGCTCGAACAATTTTTCTTGAGCTGACATCTCCACGGTTCCAACAGACATAGGGTGTTAGGGATCGGCAACTTCGTCGTCCTGATGATAGTAGCAAATCACAATCCAGTGATGCTGCAGAATGGTGGGAATAACTGAATTGGATTTCGCGAGGAAAATTCCAAGGGAAGGGATAACAAGCTATCACATGGCTTAGGCAAAGCCGAACTAAAAGTAATCAACACCATTAGAGCAAAAAAAAAAAAAACAGAAGAAGAAGAGGGATTTGTGAAAAAAATGAAGAGTTGAAACTCGGAGAGGGAAGCAGATGGAAAACTGTTGAAGACAAGTTAACATGGCAATGGTGGCAATAATTTAGAGAAAGAAAGACTCACTTATTTGAGCTAGATTTGGAGTATGAGGGTTTCATCGCCACCTCTTCCATAGAGATCGAAGACGAGCGACTGCGAGGGAATAAAAGGAGATTAGGGTAAATGAGGTATTTTAAAAAAATGTGAAAGTGGGGAGTTAACTGAAATTAAGATTATTAAAAGGGGATTAAACCAGCATATTTCTCAAAACAAAACACCAGCAATCAATAATTTATTTAAATAATATAGAGAAAAAAAAAAGTTCTTTAAAAAGCTAAGGAATACCATACGTATCCCTAAAACATGTTATGGACTTCCTAAAGGGTAGCAGCGGGATGCGGCAATTAACCTCTGGCTTGCTATCATATTAGACTTTTACGATGAGCATATAAATAAATTAAATATAATTATATTAAATTATATTATATTATAATTAATTTATATAATATTTGGCCAATAATTTATAATCTAGTCGAATAAAATTAATTATAAATATTTTAATAAAATAATTTATATTAAAAATAATTTTTTATTATAAAATTTATTTAAATAAATATTTAATTTTCTTTTATTATTTTATTATATTTTAAAAGTAAAAAAATATTTTTTAATTTGAGACTTAAAAAAAATTAAGACATAAATTTTTATTATTGAAAATTCAGACAGACTAAATTAAGTATCTAATATAATTTAGATCAATATTTTTTAGTTGTAAAAAATTTATATATAATTGTATTATTTTTATACTATATAATATGATATAATTTTATGCTAAATACATAACTCTATAAAGTTATAAAATTATAATTTTTAATATTATGTAAGAAACGTCGATCGGAAATAAAAACATGTCAAGGACCTAACCTATATATTCGTGTGATCAATTAAAATAAAATTAAAGAACAGAAATGGTCATTTACTTTTCATAAACTGTCTTTGTTTGATGAAAAAGGTTGCGATCTTTAGAAAACGCAAATAAAGTTTGACAATAGGCATTACTACGTTTTTTTTAATCAAATTAACTATTACGTTTTGTCTGGCTGTCTTCTTGCCATTGGCTGCTGTAGAAATTTATAGTGAAAAATTAAATTTTAATTGATTGGTAGGATTCACACTATCTTAAAGCTTTTTAGCCTGTATGTTAGTCCTGCCGTCAATTATAGTTATTATAATATAAAAGCAAAAAAAAAAATTGGAAAAAAAAAATAATAAACACAAAAACTTATAATAACAAAAATAATACTCAATAATATTTGACAAATTTAAGCATTGAACGAATATCATAGTTTAACTTAAATAACATTTAATTCGACGGAGATCAATGTGAAATAATAAATTAATTTTTTTTTAATAATAAAAATATATGAGTTATACATAAGATGTGTTATTTTTATGGTTACAAGTTTTAAGGATGATATTTATGTTATTCTTCCATTTTTTTAAGAAAAAAACAAATTAAAATTTACAATAATAAAAATAACATATCAAACTTATTTATTTTTACTATTAAAAAAATTAAGTCAATTATGTTACATTGAACAATGACCATTGAAATTCGTTTAATATTGAACTCCGTTTAGTTATATATTATTTAATATTATTGAATTGTTACTTTTGTTGTTATAAGATTTAATAATTTTATTTCATATAATTTTTCTAAAATTTATAGGGCTATGATATGATTACAACTCAAATTATTATTTTTACAATAATTTTTTATTAATGATAGCCATAATGCCATATAATAACACTTAAATGATATTAATTATAAGAATAAATAGATAATTTATATAATTTTTTTTTTTTGTTTGTTGAGAAAAATAAAATTGTTTGTTTGAATATTATTATCAAATTTATATTATAATTATACTATTTTTTTCCTCATGAAAGGAACTAAAATTATATTATCATGATTCATGTGAAGTTTAGTATAGTATATATAGCCGACCCAATCACAATAAATACTGAAGCTTATAATGATACATATATATATATTGATAGTCTTAAAATGATAAACTAATTCTATAATTATCAAGACATATGTTATGAACATTTATTTTATAATATAAATATTTTTTTATTTTTATATTATTATTATAAAATATTTTTTTTAAAAATACGTGTTAAACATATATTCTCAATGTGAGAAAAAATTGGACGTGTTTAATTTTTAAAAAGGATTGAAAATAAATTGAAATTTTGTTTAAAATAGGCAAATTCTATATTATAGTTTAAAAAAAGATCAATTTATGTTAAACTTTAAAAAAATGCAATTTTTTCCTTCCTCAACAAGTTGCCGGTTCTTTCTCTTCCTTTTTCTTCATCTTCTCTCTTCATCTTCCTCTTTCTTCATCTTCTTATTTTTCCTCTTTCTCTTCTTCTTTCTTCGCATTCTTCTAAGATTTTGCTTTAATTTTAATCTAAAGAAAGCAAAATTCATGAACTGAAAATACTCAACACTCTGCAACTTTTGTAACTGAATTTTCTTTCCTTCTTTCTTGTTATTTCTTATGCGTTTTTCTTGTTTATTTATAAGCTGAGTTGGCTTACACACTCATGTCAACTCAGCTACTATCATGGGAAAAGAATTAACGCGGGAAAAGAAACAAACAACACTACATTTGAATGTTAACAAAGAAATAACAAATTGGTTGCAACTAACAGAAAAATAACAAATTAATTTCAGCCAATTATAGTCTGATAACAATCAGAGAACACGTGAGCAATCTAACAGAAATAACGCCTCACATTTCTTGCACAAGTTGGTGGTAATCAAATTTAACTAGCATTGCACTGTTCATCATCTTTTTCAAGTTATCTGTTGTATATTTCTTGTATATCTGAGGTATATCTCTGGTATATATGATATATTTGTAGTATATCTGGTATATCTGAGATATATCTGTGGTATATATGGTATATCTGTGGTATATCTTAGGCATATCTATGGTATATCTATGGTATATCTTAGGCATATCTATGGTATATCTGTGGTATATCTATGGTATATCTGTGGTATATCTGGTATATCTCTGTTATATCTCTAGTATATCTGAGGCATATCTATGGTATATCTGTGGTATATCTGGTATATCTATGATATATCTGATATATTTGAGGTATATCTGGTATATTTATAGTATATCTGTGATATATCTGGTATATCTGTGGTATATCTGATATATCTGAGGTATATTTATGGTATATCTGGTATATCTGTGATATATCTGTGATATATTTGTAGTATATCTAGTATATCTCTAGTGTATCTGCGGTATATCTCTTGAAAAGTGTTGCAATTTTTATCCTTTACTCAACCACACAAAAAGTCTGTCTCGAACTCTGATTTAATAAAACTACCAATTTTATAAAGATGTAATTAATCTTACTGGCCTTACTTTGACGGATGGATTTAACAAAAACATTAAAACACTTCAGTTTTCTACCATCTCTTCTTTTCCACATTTCCACATTTTCACATTCCAAATATCTAAGAAAGCAAACACTAAAAGCAATTCCAGAGAAGTCCACATGCAAGCCAAGGTATAATAAAAGAAACATGAAGACGAGAACCAAAACTGATAGTTCGATGATCCTAGATTTTACACATTTTGAGAAGCCTGATTAATAATATTTTGCAATATCTACTTTTATGAAATTATATGATTCTTTTATTCTTTAAATGTAGCATCTAGGCTACATTACATATAAATTGAAGAAAAGGAAGACGAAGACGAAGAGGAAGAGGAAGAGGAAGAGAAAGTAGAAGACGAAGAGGAAAGAGTAGAAAAGAGAAAGAGGAAGACCTGTTAATTTAGAAGTTTCAGGTTCAAAGTCAAAAATTGTCAATTTTTACACTAAAATTTAAATGAGCTTTTTTTAAAACTATTATATGAAATTTGTCTATTTTAGACAAAAATTCAAATAAATTTATTTAAAAAAACTGAGTTATATATATATTATGGAAAGACTATTAATAATTTTTTTTTCTATAGCCTTTATATCTAATGTATCTCCACTCTTACGGTCTTACCAAGTCACTTTGTCTCTGCTTATGCGCAGGGGTCATTTTCCATACGTACGGTTGTTAACTAATAAGATCAAAAGTTTTAAAGATTGGATTTGCTTAAGGTTTAAAATATTAATTATAAGCCGACATTAATATATTAGTCCTCCTTTTATGAGTACTTTTTTCATCCATATATATGAAATCAATTTTTTTTTCAACAAAAATAAATAACAATCTGTATTATCTCAAATTATCAATTAACTAAATGATTAGTACCGACCTTTAGCTAGACCCAAGAATAGTTGCACGTGAATGCAGTAAGTAGGCACTTTCACTAAATACCTGCACGCAAGAATTAACTTCAGATTATGCTTATAAAGAGCACCCAAACTTGCACCCTCACTTCTTAACTCGGGTATATATGAAAGCAATTTGTCAATGATAAAAAGATACTAGTACATAGCTATACACATGAATTATAGGATTTTTAGTTGAAATGATCTTATAATTTTAAATTAATGACATATTAATCATGTAATTTTTACGGTGAGTTAATTTAATTCTGTAATTTAAAAGATGGTCAATCAAATCTAATTTAAAACAAAATTAATATTTTAGGGGTGAAATATGAAATCTTAAAAAAAAAGATTTAAAAATGAAAAAACAAAACATCGAGGAGATCAAGTGACATGGGAAGATCAACAAAACATTAACAGATTTGTACGGTAGAATAATCAATTTCACAAGTTTAAATACGAAATTAGAGTCGCCAAAGAAAATAATGAGAATTTGGAAGATACGAGTAAAGGGTTGATTTTTACATACAAGGACTTAGTTTGCTTCCAAATAGAGGAAATATTTGCTATGTGCCAAAAGAAAGGTAAAAATTAGGATAAAATAAATGACAAAGATAACTAGCAAAAATTTGAAAAAACTTAAAGAAGAGAAGGAATTTATACTTATATGCAAAGTTCAAGGACTCCATTAATTCAAAGAAATATTAGAATAGAATCGAAAGAAGTCTACCATCAGTTCGTTTTCTCTCTCAAAATAATTTAATTTTTTATTTTTAAAGATTTCCTATTTTACCCACCTAAAAGATCTTCTTTTTTTTTCCTTTTAAATTTGGATTTAATTGTTTTTTTTTTTTTTTAATTACAGAACATGATGGATGCTGGGTGAATTATTCTCTTGGCCAGAAGACATTTACAATATGTTCTTTGATCATGATTATATAATTTTTATATGATCGTAAGTTTAACTGTATAATTAAACTATATAATACAGTATAAAATTTGTACGATTATATAAAAATTTTGTACAATTAAAAGTGTTAATTTAAATTATACTGAATACTTAAGTTAGTCCATCTAAATTTTCAATTATAAAAATATGTATCTTAACTTTTTCTTTCATCTCAAATTAAAAATAATATTTTTATTTTTAAAATGTAATAAAATATAAAAATAAATTAAACATTGATCTAAATAAATTTATATACATAACTATTTAAATATAAATTATTTTATTAAAATATTTATAATTATTTTTTTGGATTATAATATATAACTTGTTATCAAAAATTGTACCGATTAATTATAATATAATTTAAGATAATTTATTTTAAATATAATTATATTTAATTAATTTAATATATTGTAACAAATATGTCGATAAATAAGTATTTAATTGATTGCTATTTGCTAATGGTATAGTGTGTTACTGGTCTACATTAGTGGCACTCAGTCCATTGAGTTTTGAACTTGATTTCTAATGATATTGCCTTTACATATAGTTTCTTTAATTGCCGGGTGTATTGGTCTTACCAATATCAGTGCATGTTATTAATTTATTTCTTTTTATCATTTACCACATTTATTTTCAATTATAAAGCACATTAAATAAACTTTTAAAGTGATTTTAATTCAAGGCATAAATTAAGTTTCTGTTTTGGAACTCAATTTGTTAGCTTTGTTACAATATTTATAGTGCTATCATTATTGCCCATAGTTTTAGGCTTAAACTTTTCTCAATGAGTTGCCCTTTAAAGTTGTAATTAAGGAGTTAATTAGGAACAATTATTAACTTTATTAGAGAAAGGGTAAAGCAAAAGTAGAGAAAAACCTTAAATAGTTTATGAAAGAGAGTTGCCTAAATAAAGGGTACATTTTTTACAAAAATACAGAAGAATATGCTTGAGAACATTGGCAATTTGGCATGATCAAGTTCTCAACTACTTTGGGTAAACAGTAAATTCTATAATTTTTTATGGCTGCATAAAATGAAAATGACTGAAAAATAAATTAATTTCGTGGTAGATTATAATCCTTGTTATTGCCTTGGTCCACGTTTTTAATTAGGTTAAACTTTTTATATGTCTCGAAACTTACTACTTTAGGTTTCGAATTTTAAAGAGTCACAGTTTTAGTCCCAAATTTTTTTTTTAAGTATACACTTAAAGTTCAATTTTAGCTAATAAAATGTAATTATCTTACTAAGTTTGTCAACATGTAGATAATTTATCTACGTGAATCGCACGTATTCTTGAATTTAATCATGATTATGTGTGTAATTTGTCATAAATGGACACTAATTTACTTTATGACACTAAAATATGACTTAATTATTATAAAAAAAAAATTAGATACGAATTCTAAATTTAATTATCATGGGCAATAGACTAGGTTCTCATTACTCATGTGAGACTACAGTCACGTATTTACGATTAATAATGTAAATAGTGGCAGCGTTTTTTTTTTTATCCTATAGAGGCGACATTAATAGTGGTAGAATATTTTAAGCAAAAAAATTAGATCTGGTTCCATCAAAATACAAATAAGTTGGTCTAATTCAAATCAGTTCAAAATTTAATTAAATTTGAAGAAATCTTGCTTAAATTTACTTAAATATTTTTAGTACTTAATTTAAAATCAAATATTTATACTATAAGCCTGTTAGAATAAATCCGATGCAAAATGTGAGTTATATATAAATTTTATAAAATATACATTATTTTATTATTTATTTGAAGTATTAAATCCCTTTGAAGTATTAAATCCCATGGTAATTTAAGTAAATTCAAATATTAACGACAGATGCATATAAAAGGGGTCAACAAGAGATGTATACTAGTACTTATATTTTTGTTTTGCATTAAAAAAAAAACCCAATGATGATGGAATGAATGGCTAACTTGATAATTCCACTCTCGTGACTTGACTGTCTAGTTAGTCTTCAAACATTAACTCAACCAATTTGATATACAAATTTTCTAATTTACGTATTTTAAAACCCTAATGACTCAAACTTGGCTAATATGACTTTTCATAATTTAATTAATTTAATATTCTTAAAATAACAAGATTAATCTAAATTAAAAAATTAAAAAAATTGAGTACTAAATTAGTTGTGGTTCATCGGTATTGATAAAATTTATTCTCTTTATTTCAAGTTATAAATTTTTTTTAATAAACACACAAAATTTTCATTAAATATGAATCATAATTACATTTTTAGACAACAATTATTTTAAGAAATGCGTCACAACTCCAAAAATACAATCAAGACACGCAAACAACTGTAACCCCGTTAAATTTATGAGAAAATATTTTTTAGCATTATCTAATAGCTCTATATTATAACTCATTTTAATGATTTGACTCGATAATTTAAAATAGTAAAACATTTCAAAGAAACATAAATTATATATCAAAAGTAATCAATCACCGTATCAACAAAAATACAAAAAATATCACATAGATATTTCAAAACATACCATAAATAGCAAGACACACAAAACACACATTTAAACAACCAGTACACTTAAAATAATCACCATCTTTGGACAAAGGAAGTTGTCGAGAACAACTTAATGCTGCCACTAAACCACCGTTAGTCGTGGGTAGCATACTAGAGAAAACACCTAGATTCGAATGAGAGAGAAAATTTAGGCACTAAAAAAGAACAATACCTCCGAGCAGAGGTGGATCGTCACCGTATAACCTAAATATTGGCACCCTAATCCACTAAAACGCTAGCGTTGTACGAGAAACAAATGAAAAACCGAAATCGTCAACCAAGAAGAGAGAAAACTATACAAGAAAGTAAAGAAAAGAGCAAGTCGTCAGCTAGATGGGTCCGTCGATGGCCACTAAGATGAAGCAACTATCAACTCTAGTTGAAGAGAGAGGTAAGAGAAAAAAAAAAAAAAAGTTAAGAGAGAGAGACTTATTATATTAGATGGAAACATTGAACAAATATTCAACAATTTAAGTCATAAATTCAAATAACACTAAATACAATTTAATTTAAAAAAAAAAAAACTAATTTATAACTACTATAATCGGTCACACTGGGGGAAATTAGGTAATAAATTGACCATTCCTCAAATCTCAACGATATCAGTACTAATCAATTGTTTATGACATGGAAATTTAGAATAAGGAGTAAAGAAGGGTTTTTAATGAAGGCTAAGTCATGATAAAATATTGATCGTTAGACTTTAAATCGACTCTCTCCTCTCACAATCAACAAAAATGTAGGATAGTGAATTAGTGATTGATCTCTAAAATAAAATAAAAAATTGATCTCTATTGTCTAGTACAAGTAATGCATATTCTTTCAGAATATGCCGGTGTAAAGATTAACCATCATGCAATCGAGTTATTCTTTACCTTAATAAAGTGTAAATCTTTGTCATTGTATAGTAAAAAAGTCAATTATTGCCGTCAAGCTCCCAGTTAATTAGACAATTATCAATTTGTATAAACACAAGGCATCTTTTGAAACTTTTAATTATTATGAATGTATCAGAAAGCACTATCATAAAGTAAAAATTATTTATTTATTTAAAAATATTATATTAAAAACTAAAAAGCCGAGGCTTGACATGTTAATACTTCCTACCATTTTCATATATATATATATATTTATAATAATTTAGAATTAGATATAATAAATTTTATTAAGTATAAGGTTTTTATCTCTAAATTTTATTACTTTGATTATTTTTATCTAAATAAATTAACACTGTAATTATTAAAAGGCAATTTTATAATATGTAAAATAAATTAATATAATAATTTTAATTAACTAGCAAAATATATTTAATTATAGTTACGATTTACACTCTAAATTTCAAGTTTATTGCAACTATTGCAATATTGTATGTGCTATTTTATTAGTGGGAATTTCTTTCCTGTAAAATAAATTACCCGGGAGATTGTCCACCATGTCCTCTTCAGTTAAAACGACTATGAGCATACCATTTCCATCCTTCAACCAAGCTTCAATTTAATATATGGCTATTACAAAATTTTAAAAGCATCAACAATAATAAGCATTTCTAACGAGCTTTGGCTTAATAGTATGAAGTACATGTAAGCGTATAGAAGATATGATATTCGAGTATCAATTATAAGTATGTGACAGTATAGTTATTTCAAAATAATAATAATGAGGAGGAGGAGGGGGAGTAGGAGGAGGAAAAAGCAGATGATCTTTAAATTTTGCTCCAATGGCTGGTGTCTGTAACCAAATAGCACGTTTGTTCTTTATTCTTAGTTATTGACTCCAATAAATTAACATTCAATTTGACTATTGTATTTTTTTTTTTTGGTTATATACTTTTTCTTTTCCTCTTTAGACAAGTCCCAGGATTCTGTCTGAGTTATTAAAAAGAAAGCACTACATCAATTAATATTCAATCATAGAAATTGTCTTTTCAAATATCAAAGAAATCTATTTTTGTAAAAACAAGTGGAAAGACATTTCCCAAAGTTCAAAGTGGACAATACACACATGGTATCCATATAACGCCTATTGAATTCCTTCAAAAGTCACATATATCGAGTGAAATCGTGACCTTATAGAATATGTGATTTGCATACTCTCAAACCTATATTATCACTCCATACTTTATATATAGCTTATAGCTTCTATGTCATAAAGAATGGTCAAAGTTTACTCTTTTAAGAATGACCTGTCCACCATTTCGCATATGTAAAGAACGTACGGTGACTAGATGTAATAACAACTTGAATCATGCATTAATTTATATGTTATAATATAATTGATATTAAATGTCCTGTAATTACTTCAATATCTTACGCACATTCTCAATTTAATATTCAATCTAATACTGACACGTTACTTAATACATATAATAATTTTATATATATAACACTGACACGTTACTTAATATATATAATAAATTTATATATATAACATTAATATATCAAATGTTTAAGTTGTTGAGAGGTAAAACAAAATGTATTAATTTTTTTCTAAACATTCTCCCTTCAGTGTGGCCTCTAAATATCTTGTAGGCATGGATCATTTGAAAATCAAAATTATAGTTTCTCTAAGGTTGATCACTCTAAATTATAACAAGCTAAATTATATCGGTGAGTGATGATTTCTTTTATTTTTTATCAAATGGTAGATATCCTTTGGATGTAAAATTGCCCTCTAGCCAATGACATATTTTATGACTCCATCAAGGATTAAACCTACAATTCTTTGAATGTTGGACCCTCCCATTTAATTGATGACCAATGATCATTCTAAGAGTTTAAGCTATTTTGCAGATGAATCAAATCATATTATGTATAATATACCATATCTTTATCTCTGCAAATTTAGATTTTGAACTATTTATTTTTACTGAAGTTGAAAATGTCTGAAATTTTTTATATGAAATTTCTAATGAGATAAAATTTAAGAAATTCAAAATTGATTTACAAAGTTTGTAGTTAACAGTAGGTTATAAAGAAATATGAATAGTTCAACGTCCAACCTCTGTTCATAAACTAGACAATGACTAATGAGATAGAAGCAAAATTACAGAGTTTAAAAAATAAGCTATTAACTAAAGCTATAAGTTGAAAAGTAGTGAAGAAATGGAAACAGTAGAAGTGATAGAGTGGAGGAATTAGGGCAAGTGCACTGCAGGGAAAAAACAATATTCCACATTGGATTTGTCAGCTTGTAGGCGCCACTGCATTATGTTTCTATACTGCTTAATTAGAGAAGCAGTATAAATGTAAGCTCTTGTAACTCTCGGTAAACACATCATCATCGCTTCTTCGATCTAGGCTTAAGCTCACCTTTTGCTGACATTTTCTTAACTATTGCATCTAAAAATGGCCATTACTTGTTCCTTCATAATACGAGCTTCGATACTGATCTTACTCATTGTGTCAACAAATGTTATTGGTCTGGAAGAACATGAGTACCGTGTCCGAAAGATCATGCAGAAGAAAATTGATAGCAAAGCAATTTTACGCGAATTGGGATATGATATTGAAACGCACAATAAAGCGAAGCATGGTGAGATGATGAGGAGATCTATGGAAGATATAGCTCCACAAGGAGGACCTGATAGAGCTTCACCAGGAGGACCTGATCCTCGACATAATAATCACCCACCAAAATATACTTCAAGATACCACAACAGTACCTTGCAGTAATACAAAAAGTTTATAATTACAATCACTGCATGCTTCACATGTGTTTGTTCAACTACTTCTTTTAGTACTTTGGTGTGTTGTTTTGCCTAGTTATTTTCTTAAGTGATAGTGAGGATAATTATCTACTACTGTTTTAAAATTTATTTTCTATGTTCAATTTTGAGTTACTCCATTTTCTTTCTAAGTATTAAATGGTACTAGCATGCATGCAATCTTAGTCTCTCTTTTTTTCGTGCTTTTGTTCTTTTTTTGAGTGATATATGTATTATGTGAACATGTGTTTGTAATAAAATATTATTGACTTGCGAAGTAGGGAAAGGAACTACGATCTTCTCTCCTTTTTTTTTTTTTTTTTTATTTAAACGCTTATTTTTACTTGTCAAATCTACACGCATAGTTTTCAACTCAATGTAAGAAATGGTGATTACTTAGGTAAACATTTTAAAAGAAACGCTTTACATTAAAGACATGAGCTCACCAAATGCAAATCTTATCGTAAGCTACATGATTGAAATATTACATAGCAAAAGCAGAGTGCTAACTATCAACTGATTTTCAACTTAAACATTTGGTTGATATGTTAAACATCTAATGTAAATTTTTAAGTTGAACTACATTTAATCATCTATATCCAACCCTATGATTAATTTCAAGTTTGTCAGCTCCTTAGTTGTAGATGATTCATTGTGGTTGTTAAGGGTCAACAACAATAATTTTGCCTAATAGTTATTTTCCTTTTCTTCTAGTCATTAGTACTCTTTAGACCCCTTCAGTCATTGCAGAAGCCGTTTATATATATATATATATATATATATATATTAAGCACCTACTAAAACCTTCTATATGTTCCCAACTTTTATTAAAATGCTACTCTTCTTTTGCAAAAACTGTACTATTGCAGCTAGCTTTTATTCCTATTCCAATCCTCCTGAACCTCCTTATCTTGCTCATCTGGAAATGTCATTATATACAGTGTCATGTTCCTTAACGGTCATATTATTTTGACATGTCATCTTCTCATTTGATAGAATTATATTGTTTTGTTTAGATATAAATTTGAAATTTTAAGTGATATAATCTTGACATTATATAAATTCATTTGTGACTAAACACTAGGATAAATTTGCAGGTTTAAAATCGACTAAACTCGAAAACTTTGGCACTTAGGATGGACTATTATTTGTATGTCCAGCTGCGTCCAAAAGAAAAGGAAAAAAAAAAACAGTGGTAACGAAATTTTTTTTTTGGGAAATTACCAACAACAACAACAAAAAAAAAGTTAAGATAATTATTAGACAATTTATATACAACAAACTGTTCAACCAAAAAATAACCGATAACATTATATTAGAGTTTATCTAGTATCAGATTATCATTTAAGATTTGATCATTTAATTAGTTTTAAAATTTCATCTTTATCAATTTAGATTCTTTGTTGGAATATCCCTATTTTTAATATATGTCCCATTAGTTGTTTTGGGCCCTATAAATAAAACTTATCAATCACTATATTTTAAAATTCAAATGAAAATGAATTGAGTACTAATTTTTATATAAAATCTCGCTAATTTTCACTCCTTTAAAATAAAGCCAGAAACGCCACATCTTGTACTACATACACAAAATTGTAAGTTTAAATAGTGAAAATATCTTAATTATACTTAAAGATTACTCGGTTACCAATCATTCTGTTAATTTGTATCATAGTTTGATTGATCAAATTAAACTCGAATAAAAGAACTCGATTTGAATTAAATTTAGATTTGTTTCGACCTAACTTGAATAACTAAAAAAAATTGAACTGAATTAGGAATAGGTTAGAACTAACCCATTAAACTAAAATGAAATTAAATTAAATAAAATTTTAAATTAAAAAGATTTAAAAAAAATTATGTTAAAATTAAAATAATCTTCCATCTCTTTCAATACTTCTCTTTTATGATATATTAGTTATTTTTCTTCAATTTTCTTTTGAAAAATAAACTGATAATAAATAAATAGTTGTAATTTATTTACATAATATTATGTTATATTCTGTGATATTAATGTATTTAGCATTTAAATCTACCTAACTATTTAAACTAAAAATAATATTATTTGTCTTTAATTCTAATTAGTATTATGAAGTTTCTATTTTTAAATCGATTAGATATTAGCTTTTGAAGTAAAATTTTAAATATTTTATCAGCATGTATTGTGCTATTTTTTTTTTCAACTAGTCTATTGTCTTAAGAATTATGTATTATATAATAGTCAAAGTTTTATTTTTGTGTATATATATATAAAAAAAAAAAGTTATATTTTTGTGTGATATTTTAAGTTATTTTTTATATTTTATCAGCCTATATTGTGATATATTTTTTTTCAATTAGTCTGTTGTCTTGAGAATTATGTATTGTATAATATTCAAAATTTTATTTTTGTGTATATATATAAAAAAAAAATTCTATTTTTGTGTGATATTTTAAGTTATTTAAACTCTTCATTTTTCAGTAAAAAATTTTGTTTAATCTACTAATCTCTATTTATTTTGTTTAGTGGTTAGAAGAAATTTTATTGAGACTTGAAAACTCTTTATTCTAAATGTGAGTTTTTGTGAAGGCACGACATCTTCTAACTTTTGCATTGATAGAACTTGATGGCATTTATTCCACTTAATCAATTTAAAAATTGACTTCTTACTTTAATAATTTATTTTTTCTCTTATATATATATATTTTTTTTTTCTTTTTTATTGTTTTATGTAATATTTATTGAGATTTAATCATTAAATATTTTTTTTTAATTAATTAATAATTTGAGCTAATTGAACCAGTTTAGATCAGATCCTTTGTGTGTTGGTTTGAGTTCAACTTCACTCTTAATAACCGATAATTTGGGTGATTAAATGTAGTAACTATCCATCTCTCTCATTGAGGTTTTTTCTGTCAAAAATAAATAAAAATAAAGGCGGAAATCTGTCAGCTCTGTTTGATTTTGAAAATTAGTGCTACTGTGCTAGCTCAGATGACATGGAGACAATATTTCTAAATTGTAATAAAAATCATATGGAAATTTTTTGTGAACAATTATGTCTCAAATCGCTTGCATTTGTTAAAGACTATATTAGTGCAACATGCAATTAAATTATTGTATATATTAATAATATATTAATTATTAATTTAATATAAAATTAAAAAATAATTATATACCTATTACAAGCAAAGATTAATAAAAAAGAGAAAGATTTACACATAAATTTATACTTATTTTTATATTTATATTAATTATATTGTAATATATGGTAAAATAAATTAATTTTTTAAATAGTTCAAAGAAATGTTATTATATAATTAATATAAGTAAAAATATTTATAAATTTAGGAAATCATAATATTTATGATTAAAAATTGTGAAAAATATATGTATTATTTTTTAAGTTTTAAGCGTGGAAATTCAAGGGAAAATGTCTCGTCTCATTTATGAGGTGGCACCTTCTTAAAGGTCATGAATCAGATCATGCTTGATTATTACTTATAAGATTATCGTGAGAAAGAATAAATTATTTATTCTTCTTCAAATAAATAATAATATAATATTTTAAATTAATATAAATATTTTTAAAAAAAATATATAAATATTCAAAATAAAATATAATATAATTAATATAAAATGTATTTTAAAAATAATAAATAATATTTTAATAAAAAAAATAGGAATAAAGTGTGCGATAGAGTGCATATGTGCATGTTATAGCCTTTCTATTATGAATTATTCATTTAAGTCAATAGCTTATTGTAATTATAGAGAAAAAATAGTTAAAAATAATCAAATTTTTTCTATCTTTTACCTAATAATTTTGAATTATCATTGATGTGAACAGGTACATTAGTACTAATACAAAATCAATGTATTATTTTTCATTTAGCATTTTCTATTTATATTACAAAAACAGTTACAGTACGCAATCGAATAACAGGAAATTGAAGTAATTACACACGCCTTACTAAATAATCAAAAGACATTGTAAAATAAAAAATAAAGGCTTTTAACAAATTCTTATATAAATTATAATATGTATTAAATTATAATTAAAACAAATTATTTTATTAAGTTTTGAGCGTTGAGGATTGGTGCGTAGTTTCCTCGACTGATATCTTTTAAAATAATAATAATAATAATAATAATAATAATAATAAATGCACTAACTGAACCTTAAATTAAAACATACTTTTAGAAAACAGTGTAGTACAGCCATAATATAAGTACTATAAATCAAAAACTTCAGTTATGAAGTTGGCTGCTCATGACACAAAATAATAGCTATATACATAACCCACAAAACAAAGGCACTTTAGACCCAAACAATGATATAAAAGTTGTTTTACTGCTCAAAAGCCTTAAGGGGATCATTAGGGTCAATCTCAGTTATTAGTGGGAGATCAACTTGCAGAGCTTCTACACTGAAACCTTCATCCTTCAACGTCATCATCACTTCCTCAAACACAACCCGATTGCCACTCGGAGTGAGATGCAAACCGTCACTGCATATATACGTTCAATTGAGAGCAAATGATTATAACAAGTTTAAATCATTCTATTATTAAAAATATTATAGACCCAAGAAAGAAGACTATACGTGATATAAAATTAGATGTTATTGGTTGCTCCAAGAATATATATATATATATATTTTTTTTTTTTGTCTAAAGGAGATGAAATTTCATTTAACAAAACCAAAACAGTATAAACATAATTCATATTTAACAAACTTAACTAGAGAAATATAAAAAACAATAGAACAAACTAAAACAAGAAATTAAGGAAACTCAATTTTCAGTAACCATTATAATCGCTTTAAGGATTCGAAGAATGAGATTTCTAGCAATAATAACTAGTAGCAAAAGTTTTAAAAGTAATTTATAAACCTTACCAGCATAAGTTTCAAAGTTACCACAAGTATTTTCATCCAAGATGAAACCCAACAAAGATACTGCAATTAATACCCAACAATCCTGTTGAAAGTTATGGTTACACATAAAACTCATCTTCACAAAAGCCAGTACTAAGCAAAATAAAACCAAAACTAGTATCATTCCAGTATTAACCCTTTTCTAAATAAGTTTGCCCAGATTCCACGTGTTCCTGACACTAAATGACATCCACACATTTCAGCCATCCTTAACAATATTAACATAGTTCTCCTCCTGCCAACGAACCTCATACTTAAAATTTCTTCAACTCTTATCAAATTTACTCTACGTGCCACTGAATTGAATTTGTTGAATGAAAACACCAGGATCATGTACATTTCTCCAAGTGAAACATCTCTTGGAGCTCTTGCAAGCTCTATTAAAATCAAAATTCCTTCCTCCTAGCTTTTCAGTAAAGTCACCATCAATAATCCATGGTAGTTTAGAAGAATTTTTAGAATTTGCAATTCGTCCAAATACAACATATCTAGCTTGATCATCCCTTTAGTCATACACAAAAGAAATCGAAAAACACCACTGGAAAGCACATACATGGTTCAATCAATACTAAAAATACAAGAAATATCAAAATTACCAAGCCATATTCGAACAAGTCCACCAACACAAACACGAGTAGGATCCACCACACAAAATCGATCAAAACCCAACCCACGATAGGGTCTAATCTCTGTTTGTCTCTTCAAATTTATTTTCGAAAGACAAATTACCACCAGAGAAAATTCAAAACAATCCTCCCTTAGCACTCAATTCCACCACTACCAATTCCCTGATGGTTCCTCACAAGAATCTTCATACCATGTGAAAAGAAAATGGCAATCAACTAGAACAAGCAAAATAGGAAAAAGAACCATTAGCAAGACTGTTCGAAAGACAAATTACCACCGGAGAAAATTCAAAACAATCCTCCCTTAGCACTCGTACAGCTCTACTACTACCAATTCTCATACAATTTCTGTTATTGTTTGTGCCACTATGGTACATGAAGTATGAGGAAACACTTGTATTACATTGCTCAGATTATACATTTATATATATACTGGTATAATTGCATTGATACATATATTATTGTGTTATTATGTGTATTGGGCCTTTGGACTTGCTAATTGATTTGTTGGGCTGCTGTTTTGTACATTTTTTTTCAAGCCCGTGGACCACTTGAGTTGTTATGGACCGAAGGGCATTTAAGTCAATTACTTGGATGTATATATATTTACCTGAGCTAGGGTTTTTGTATATGCTCTGGTCATTTTGTTTCTCTTCTTGCGCCGTGACTCTCTTCTTCTCTGTTTCCCCTAGGGCTTCATCACCTAAGGTTTCTTCCTCTTTTTGAGTGTAATCTGTGCATATTAGTGTAGTGTTTCTAGTTTTTGTGTGAGTTCAAGAACTCGTTGATGAGATTATGATTCTCATGTGGTGTTAGGTTTTACCTTTGTTTTAGTTCTTGTTGTTTTACTCATTGTACAAAAACTATCTTTTAATGGATATGGTATTACCCTTTCACAGTAGATTAGGCCGTGTAGTATAGGGACCGAACCACTTAAATTTGGTGTTCTTATTTTCTTTACGTTTCTGCAAGTTATCTTTCATGACTGTTAAAATCTTTCTGTTGTACTTGTTTAAAGATTGCTGAATATTGTTGTAATTTGAGCGTGGGATTCGTAACAATTCCACACAAGAATCTTCATACTATGTGAAAAAAAATGACAATCAATCAGAACAAGAAGCAAAATAGGAAAAAGAACCGGTACCAAGACTGGAAGGTTGGTCCAGAGAGTTAATAGAACACTTGGATCGAAAACCCATACCTATGATACAAAATTTAAGATATGAGAGATGTTTGCAATTGAAAAAACTTAGGGCAAACCAAGACAAAAGGAAGATTATGAAAGAGCTATTGAATCAATCAATTAGAGAAGAAGATCAGATCACACAAGATCGAATATTATATTCCAGATTGCAAATTGCATACCTCTCAAAAACTCCCAAATCCAACTAGAAAAACAAGCAAGAAGACAGATCTTAGATAGCAAAGCATAATCAAAATAGAAAGGAAGACAAACCAATAGTAGGACTAGAAGGCAAATCCAAAGAGATCAAGAAACCTCATGGGAAAATCTTGCTTTAATTGTGACTGAAATTTACCTCTCTGATAGATTAACATGTACATTTTTTATTATGAGTTATTTCTGCGTTATTTGTATACCTCGTTAAACAATTTGTAGGAGAAAAAATTTCTAAGAAAGAGTTGCTCCAGGAGTATATGACATGTAAGATGTTATTCATTTGGAAAACTCTTTTATTCCTTACAATTAAAGCTGTGAGACAACAAAACGGCTTGTGTACTAAGCATTCTATGGTTTTAATCTTCTTTAAACTCCCTTTAGTCTATTTCTCTCACTTACCTCATATCTAGTCTGGATTTAAATTACATCTCATTGAATTGGAGTATCATATTAACAATACTATAAAAGCAACGAATTATTCCCATGTCATCTACGCTCCGAAATGATCAAATTACTTGCTTATTTGAATTTTTGCATATAAAATAACACTTCCTAAGAAATCATATGCACTAACTAAACATTTCATTAGTCTAAATTATCATATCAATAATAATTCAAGAACAATCCACAAGATAATGCTCATTATGTCCTCTACAATCACCATAAATTCAAACAATCTGACTCCACAAATCTAATGCATATTATCTCAGATGAATTTTTGAGACAATCAAGAAGCCTTGTAGATAATTTATCATTACCAAACTAAGACTTGAAGAATTGTCATTTTTAATATTAAAGAGAACCAAATTAAGCTATATAAAGCAAGAGGAAAAAGAAAAAGAAAAAGAAGGATAAGAGGACCTTAATAAAGCAGTTTTCCAGTCAGGAATCTGCTGCATTTTGGTCCACAAGTCCACACCTGGGATCCCACATTCATTTGCTACAGAAATACATGCCTTGGCATAAGCACCAGCAGCTTCATTTGTCCTCTCAGGCTCATTTAAGGGATTATCAATATAAGGATGCCTGTAGCTCAATAGAGCACATAAAGATAATCACACTCCCTATTATTTTTTAATTATAATATTGTACTCAACAACTAAAGTAATATAGATGAGGGACCCTCAGTAGAAATTAAGAAAAAACAATATCATGTTTTAGGGACAATAAATTACCTTAGCCGCGCTTCTTCATCAATCGGTGGCGGAGTAATGAGGATAATATGAGCTGTTGGCCATCGTTTCTGAGCACCAACACGTTGAAAACAAAATAATTATAAGTAATATAATAATATTTAGTATAAACTATACCAATTCTTAAATCATAACTAAATTCATTATTACATCAACAAATTTTGAAACCTATACTTTAGTCCATAAACTTTTAAGTACTACAATTTAAAACCAAATTTTTAAAAATTCACATATATGTCTTACAATTTTAATTCAAAAGCATGTATTTTAATACTCAATATAATACTTATGTGTAAATTACTAAAAATTTAAGACTAAACTGTTGAATTTAAAAGATTATGAACATTTTAAAAATTTGAGTAACGTAGAATTTAAAAGTTTAAAATATAAGTATAAATTTAATACTTAAGTATTATTATTGAAAGTCTGAATATAAAACTTTCGTTTCTTGACGAGTTAATGTAATTGAATTTACTAAAATAGCCACCAAGTCCATCCCTTCTTCCCACATCCATTCCCAAAATGGGTGCCAATTCATTGAAAGAAATAAAATTATTCAGAAGTGATAATTAATTGTTTTCTTTTCATAAAGGTTTGAATTAAAACGGTTTAATTTTTTTTTTTTTTCTTAGAGCTTTCATTCATTAAAAATATGAAATGCGAACCTTATAAAAGCAGGTTGTAGCTAATATATTATTGCATACCTACTTGATTGGCCCCAGCAATCGCCCGTTCCTAACCAAAATATACGTAAAATTAGCTTACACATCCCCACATGGATCATCTACCCTCTTTTGATAATCCAAACCAAATAAATAAAAGTAAGATTCATATGTCATTTAGCTAACCAGGCGTGCCATATATTGAAAAGCATGGCCACGTACGCTTGTGAATCAAATGTTGGTATTTTGTCAAAAAGGAGGACCATTGAAAACGAAACATGCCCAATATATTTCTCATACATGATAAGGACAGCCAGCGTGCGATAATCAATTAACAAATTAATCATCTCTTATTGTATTAATGGTTTATTGCCTAAGCTCCCTCCACCAATCCCCTTCCATTATCTCCAAATCTTTGATTTCTACACCAACACACATATCCTTCCAAGTCCAACCTGTGGACGAAACCAAACACTCCCATTCTACAATTTTACCCAATGGGCCAAGCCAATATGATATTTATATAATAAATAATGTCAAATAAATTAATTTTAAAAATAGAAAAATTATGTCCATAATTAAAATAAGTGAAAATATTTGTGCATTCTAACATTTTACAATTAGTTACGTTTGCCTAATTGAAATTTGGAAATAAGAGAGAGAGAGAACCTTGAAAAAGGAGATAATAGAGTGGAGATTACGCTTGTACTCATCAAGAGGCACATGTTGGAAGGCAGAGCATCTATCAGGAAGACAAGCGTCATTAGCACCAAAGAATACTGTCACGGCTTGTACTGTTTCATTACCTCCTCCAACTTGTGGAAATACCCTTTCCAAAACCTTCAGAGCCCACCTTGTACTATACCCACTATACCCTCTTAGCACCACATCAACCTTCAACATCCAAAATTAAACAACCCACTTCATAAAACTTCAAAATTAATTACTTTCCATAAAAACCAATCAACCCAGTTTCAGAATAATAATAATAATCTGATGTTATCATATTACAATTGAAATATACATAAAACCAAATAACTGTACATATTATAAAAGCAGAATTGTATGCTACCGTGCGACAGAAATGGTGAGCAAGAGAAGAACCCCAGCCTCCATCATCAAAGGACCCCTCAGTGATTGAATCACCAAACAGATACATCTTCTGCCTCATCGATCTTTGGCTAAATCTTGGGGTTGGGAAGGATTTTTTTCACAAATTTTAAAACTGATTCTTCTTTTCAATATATATGTATATATATATCTCAATTATTATTGTAACAGTTGTCAAGCTTCACGTGGAGTAATGCATATACCAGTTATTCAGATGACCCATTATGATCCTCCTTTTCTAAATAAAACTGGTCTCCTTTAAATTAAATTTAATTAAATTAAATGCTCACCCATTAATTAATTTGCACCCGAAAATGATACTCTAACTCTAGAATGATAGAGATAATAGAGACTAGATATTAGAAAAGATAGAGAGAAGATTTAGAAGGCAAAGCCAGAAACGTGGTGTACTAGTTATGTATGTGTTGACTCTGACTCAAGCTGGGCTTTGGCATTATACCAATTACAAGCCAATACATATTAAATTATGAGCAGTAGTATATGTAAGAAGCTGTGCCGTACGAAATAATTGGTTAATTATTAATTGTATATAAAATTAAAAATATAAGATAAAAAAATAATTATTAATTTTTTTAATTAAATAATAATACATAAATTAATATATATATATATATATAATTATAATAAAAAATATTTTTTTAAAATTATAAGTAACGGAACCGTAGATGAATATTTGTGTTATTTTGTTTTTAAGTTATAAGTAATATAATCTAATCTTTTAATTAAAAAAATAGATTAATTAAAAATAAAATATATTATTTTAATAATTTTTAATTAAAATATCATTTTAATAAATCTCATATTTTAATAATTGATTTTTAATTAACTTCTTAAAAATATTATTTTAATAAAAAATTATTAAAATAATGTATTTGTTTTTAAATAGTCTTTCTTTTTAAATTAAAGAAGAAATAATATTATTTATAATTTAATGAATTAAATAATATAATATAAATTAATTAATTTAAGAATATTTATGATACTTTATTCTAAATTATAGTATAATATTATATGCAATTTATACAGTAAATACTGATTATATGTGAAAATAAAATTTATAATGATAAAGTAAGTGTAAGAAGAAATTATTAAATTATAGTATACATCTAGACATAATTATATTAATAATAATTTTAATTTTATTTTATGTTACAATATTTTTTTTTTAAATAAATATTTGCAAATGTGATTAGCGATTTAGCGCCGTCATTGATAATGAAAAAGTTTTTAATCGTAAAATTTAAATAAATTGTGACATTGAGTTTATTTATATACATATTTGAGGTTTAATTTTCTATTACTATTATAATTAAATATTTACAAGCATAAATATTATTTTTTTTACAAATTATATATTGATTATGAGGAAGAAAATTAAGGGCATTTAAGAATAAGATTAAATTAAATTAAATGAAAAAATTAAATTAAATTAAATGGATCGTATAATTATATAAATTAAATAGTTTAATTCAATTTTTATGTTTTTAAATCGTTTCTCAAATAATTTTATGATGTTTTTAATCACCAAAATTTAACTAGACGGGATCGTTATATATTTTATATAATTTTTTTAAAATATAATATATTAGTATTTATTTTAAAAAATAAAAAATATTTTATATTATTATTAAAAATTAAATATTATATTTAAATTCTTTTTTTTATTTAAATTTCAGCTTTTAAGATACATTTTGCAATTTTCAATTACATGAATTATAATGATTTTATATTTTATAAATTTTATCAAGTTAATTGTTAATATAAATAAAATATTATATGATTTATATTTATAATATATTTAAAGTAATTTTGTTAGCTTTAAATATTTTTTTAATGATAATTTTAACAACATAATATTAAAGAAAAAAATTAAAAAATAAAAAATTATGAAAAATTGTTAATTAAATTAAATCAAATTAAATTAAATAATTTAATTTAATTTGATTAAATTCATATAAATAATCTAATTTAATTAATTTTTTGTTTTTGTTAAAAAATTGATATTATAAACACTCTTAAACAGGAGTGTCAATTCGTCCAAGCTGAGTTAGTTCGAGAGCTAGCAAAGGTGAATCTGAACCCAAACAAAACAGAAATGAACTGTCTTAAACAGACCTAAACTAGCCCATATTGTTAATTATATATATATATATATATATATATATATATATATATATTATTTAATATGACTTTTTTTAATAAAAAAGTATGTTTCATAATTAAAGCTCAAACAACATTATATAAAATAATAAAAATATATAATAAATATAAGAAAAAATTAATTATTAAAGCAAAAAGTTAATTACTAAATTAATTAGACAATGAGTAAATGCATTAAATCTCACACATGCAAAAGTTAGAAGCCGTCATACCCTCATGAAAACTCACATTTAGAATAAAGAGTTCCCATGTCTAAATAAAATTTATTCTAGCTATGAAATAAAATAAATAGAGATGAGTAAATTAAATAAATATACTTACTAAAAAATGAATAATTAAAATAAATTAAAATGTTACACGAGAACATAAATTCTTTTTTTATATACACAAAAATAAAACTTTGACTATTACATAATATGTAATTCTCAAGACAATGAACAAGTGGAAAAGAGAATAGCATAATACAAGTCGATAAAAAAATTAAAATTTTTACTTAAAAAACTAATATCTAATTGATTTAAAAATAAAAACTTCATGATACTAATTTAAATTAAATTTAAATATTTTTTTTTGTTTAAAAAGTTAGGTAGATTTAAACGTTAAATACATTAACATAAAAAAATGTAGTATAATATTGTGATAAAATGAATAAATTATAACTATTTATTTATTATCAGCTTATTTTTTAATAGAAAAAGAAAGAAAAATAACTAATATATCATAAAAGAGAAGTACCGAAAGAAAAAAAAAATATTTTTATTTTAATATAGTCTTTTTTTATTTAAAATTATTTTATTTTATTTTATTTCGGGCTAATAAATTAGCCCTAATCCAGCCTTAATTCAACTTAAATTTTTTTGAGTTATTTAAATTAAAGTAAAATAAATTTAAAATTAATTTAATTCGTATTAAATTTAAATTTAATTTAATTAATTAAATTATAGCATATATTATCACTTTCACTCGTAACGAAAATGCCTTCAAGTTTGAGATAATTATAGTTTATAAAAAGTAAAAATTAAAAATTGAGATAATTATAGAGAAGACTTAAAAGACACCGAGTCTAGGTTCAAATGAAATGACCCTCTAGACTTTGTATTAAATTTTGTGGTCAGTTATGTATCAGTGCCTCAGTAAGATCTGCTACGCTCTAATCGCTCTCCGTCGCAGCCAATATATTCGATTGAATCGCCGGCCCTTGTTAAGTAGGGAGGGACTGCGACTTTAATAACCACAGCTGATAGGGCCTTCATAATGATTGTGGGTCTATATTAGCTTTGGACTTCGGGCTAGCTTCTTTTGAATGTCATTGTAATTTAGTTTTACAATTTTTTTATTTTATTTATTTATTTAAGATCGTTTTCAATTTGACCTCTTCAAAGCGTGTAAGCTGATATGAGAGAACAAGTTTTTCCGATAGAAAACACCGTAGTTTCATACTTTCATTTCATGGATGGATTTAGTGTCTCGCCGGATAAAAGAATAAGTTTTTCCGATCGAACACATGGGATTACTCAAATTTTTTGTGTTTTTTATAACATTCATCAGTCACTCCAAAAGTAATCCAAATCTTAACATTTTCATTCAATTTTACGATTTGAGTCACGTGCGGCATTTTTTGTAATTTCATGAAATAAATCAAAATAATAAAAAATACCTCTGAAATCAATACCGATATTACTGGATATTTAGAGTGCTATTTTTTAATTAAAAATTAGCCAATGTAACTTGCCTTGTATGTGAGGATATTCAATTTAAAATATGGATCATTAGTTGTTGAAATCATTTTATTTAAGTCATTCAAACCTTTAATCATATAATTTATTTGTAGCATATATAAATTATTTATTTCAAAAAATTAAAATATATAAGTTATTTTTTATATAATAATATTAATATTTTATTATTAAAAACAATCACTCATATAAAATCCTATTTAATTTAAGATAAAAATATCATTTTACATTTTTTTTTATTACCAACCTACCTTTCTTCCCTTTTTATTATTTAAGCTTTTATTATAATATGAAAATTTTAACTTATTTTCTTTCTTTTATTTTTTCTTCGTGTTCTATTGCTTCTGAAAATTTTAACTTATTTTCTTTCTTTTATTTTTTTCTTCGTGTTCTATTGCTTCTCTATTCATTACTTATTCAATAAAATTATTAAAATAAAGAGCATTTTTTTTGTCTTGTAGTGTAGAAAAAGAAATTTTAAATTATTTTTGTGGGCATTAAGGGAATAATAACTGTTTTTTGGAGAGCATTTTTTCATCTCACTCGAAAGATATTTATTTCATTCTTATTTGATTTGCGGTCTTCAATTTCAAATAAAATTGAGAGATGTGTGTGGCATAAAGGAAATGAGAACTATGTGCGTGGGAGGCATAAAGGGAACTTAGGGCTAAATAATTAGTTTATTAATTCAAAATATATATTATGCCCTTTAAAAGAGTCACACTTCTTTCAAATACACTAAATGTAATATTTTATTAATTTTTAACGAGAATAAGAAGATTAAAATGACTTATATGTCCTAATTTTTAAGAATAAGTGACTTATATGTATCGTGCAAAAATTATGTGACTAAAATATTCTATTAACAAAAATCTCTAAGGTATTTAATCCTTAAAATATTATAATTAATTTAAATAATCTTATAAAAAAATTATTTTAAAAAATGTACAAAATTTAATCAAAAGTCAATTGATTTATTATTGTCTTAAATTAATGTGATTTTATGTATCTCGATTTTATTATATTATTAATTAAAAATGCCAAAAATATATAGAGTAAAAAATTCAAAAACAATGAAAATTGCAAGTTCAAAATAAGGTTAAAAATACAAATACCTCTATAGTCTCTATATTAATGTCTTTAGGATAATTGAGTCCTTAAATTTTTAATTGATATACTTTAGTCATTAAATTTTAATAGTTTAGGATATCATGTATAAATTATAGGTCCATAAACTTTTAATTTGTACACTTTAGTCTTTAAATTTTAATAATTTAGAATGTCATATATAAAAATAGGCCTTAAATTATTACTTTTTCTATATTTTAGTACTTAAATTTTATTAAGATAAGATACTTAAATACCTAAAATATGGACTAAAATATACCTTATTTTTTAAAAATAAAACATAAGTGTACCAGTAGAAAATTTAAAAACTAAAGTGCCTCAAAAATATTAGTTTAGGGACTTTTGTGTCACTCCACTCGACCTATAAAACCAAAAATTATAACAATAATATTTAATAATTTTTACAACTTTAAAATTTATTAATTAAATAAAATTTTATTTATTGCTCAAAATACTTGAACTTCATATTTACAAAAATAACTATATAATTGGATGCATTACTACGTAATACGTTTCAAACTAAAATATAAAAAAGAGAATTATTATGATATTATTTTGCTTGTTTATAATATATATGCTAATACTTTAATGCATTCAACATAAATATGATTCAAAATTAAGAAAAAAAATATGAAAATTATAAAATTCTCAAAATAATGAACACATTATGAAATTTTAGAAGCAAGTAAAACGACAATGTCTCCTTTTATAACTTTTTAAATCACATTTTGTGAATTACATTTTTTTAAGTATACTATATTAGCACATATTTAAGATATTTTTAATTTTTTCTTTTAAATCCATAATAATAAATAATTATTATAATGTTTATGAGTTTTTTTTTTTTTTTTTCTTATAATTATCAATTTCATTAACTCTTGCAATCAAATATTTTAGGAGTCTTTTGGTTATTCCTTTTAATTTTTTCATTAAAAATTTAATATATATAATAATTTATTTTACAATGAATATAATTTAGAATATTAAAATTAAAATTTAACATATACTTAGGAGACTTTCAATTTTCTCTTTTAATTTATAATAATAGACAATTATATAATGATAATAAGTATTTTTATTTTCTTTTTTTAAATTTTCACAAAAAGAGTATTTATAAGTTTATATATATTCACATAAAATCAATTATTTTAGAAATATTTTAATTTTTTTAACTCCCTATTAAAAAATAATTAATGCATATAATTAATTATTTTTATATTAAATATAATTTAAAAAATAAATAAATTAAAATTACTTTATAATTGAATTATATATGAAAAAATATAATTATATTTACAGTAAATTGTATCAATTAAAATATGATAATTACTTATGAAGCTGAGATGTTTATACTCATATAAAGTGCAAATTCTCTCATTTATAATATTTATAAGATATGACTTGTAGAGTTGAAGTGGTTTTTAAAAAATATGAAACTTAAAATTTAATAATTGTTTTCAATTATGTATTTTATTAAAAAATTCATGAAAAAATTAAAATAGTTATAAAATATAACTTAATTTTTTTTATAGAAAATTATTTAAAATAACATTCCTTAAAATTTATAATAACAAAAAGAACATTTTTTTAAAAAAAATTAAAAAGATATGAATTAGTGTTGAGTAATACTATAAATATTATTTTTTTTATTAAAAGTTTTAATGAATGTTATATTTGTTAGAAAAAAATGTCATAAAAATCTTTTAAATTAGGTTATTTATGTCTTTTAGTTCTTTAGAATAAAAATGATGTTAATTTATCCCTTAGCTTTTTAAAAAAATTTAATTAAGGACAAATTATATTATTTTATAGAATTTTTTATTAAAATATTATTATTTTTATCTCAAGTACTAAACGAGATTAAAATATAAGTCTTTAATAGCAATAAAGCCACAATTAATATGAAAAAGTTTCACAAAATATTTATTTTTAATATTTGTTAATTGCCATTATTTTATTTTAATATTTATTAATTTTTAATTTTTATTAAACTTTAAAAGATATATTTAAATAATTTTTTGTTTGAATTTATTGTTGTTGATTTTTTTTCCAAAAAATAATTTTATAAGAAATTTTACTTTTATCATTATTAAATATCCGTATTTTAATCACGTTTTAATCACTTAAAAAAATAATAATCTCTTATAAAAAATTATTAAAATAATATAATTTATTTTTAAATGATTATATTTATAAAACTAAGTGACTAAATAATATTATTTATAATATAAAAAATTAAATAATATAAATTATTTAATTTAAGTGATTTTTATGGTACCTCACTCCAACTTTTTTTTTTTCAAGTTTTTTTGGTAAGAAATTTACAATTTATTTTTGCAACATCTTTCTGGGCTAGATTCGAGATATTTTTGCATCAGCGAGAATCTCAATTATGGTCAATGGTTCACCTAAGGGCTATTTTTCTTGTTCTAGAGGCGTCCGACAAGGAGATCCTTTGTCCCCATTATTATTTTGCATAGCTGAAGATTTCCTCAGCAGACAACTTCAAAAATTGGTTGATACGGGGCATTTACTCCCAATCTCTTCACCTAGAGGAACTCGTGCGCCAACACACTTTTTATATGCAGATGATCTTCTTATTTTTAGTCGGGCAAGTGAGACGAACATTCAAGTGCTAACTGAAGCTTTTTCCTTGTATAGTCGCCTTTCGGGTCAAATGGTAAATTTAGAAAAATCTTTTATCTACTTTGGTAAAGGTGTTACTCAGAACAACATTTCATTACTTCGGAATTTATCTGGCATGCGTACTGGAAGATCATCCTTGTCGTACTTGGGCATCGATCTCTTCCAGGGGGCTCCGAAAAAGTGTTGGTTTCAAAGCCTAGCAGATAAAATTCGTACGAAAATTGAGGCCTGGAATGGGTTGACTATGTCTTTGGCAGGACGGCGTTGCTTGATTTCTTCGATCATTCAGGGTACACTTCTCCACTCATTTCAGATTTATAAATGGCCAAAAATAGTCCTTCAAGACCTAACAAAAATCATTCGCAATTTCTTTTGGTCGGGAAAAACTGATACAATCAAACAGATACAAGTGGCTTGGAAAGACTGTTGCCGTCCAATAGATGAAGGAGGTCTTGGTTTGCGGGATATTCGTCTCCTAAATGAGGCCATGTTAAAAAAGTTCGCATGGAGGGTAATCACAGGTAACTCTAACACTCTGCTTTACTTACGTAGCAGATATCTAACAAAAAATGGCTCTCCACGAAACTATTATATCTGCTCATCAGTCTGGCCTGGTTTGCGACCTCACTATTTAACCCTCTTGGAGGAGTCCAGGTGGATAATTGGAAGGAATTCTACAGTTAAGTTTTGGACAGACAATTGGTTAGGTACTCCACTAATTGACAGGACAGATAATCCACCAGTGGACCCTCCGATACATTCACTAGTGGGCGACTATATCCGGGAAGATTGTTGGAATTTGCCGCAATCCTTCAAAGACTCTTATCCAGATATTGCCTCAGAAATTCAGTCAACGGTTATTGGCATTGGTTCGGACATCAGAGTTTGGACACAATCTTTTAAGGGAGATGTTACAACCAGTGAAGCTTATGATTCACTACGTGTGGTTGGGGAACGCAAGAGCTGGGGAAAGGCCATCTGGGCTCATTATATTCCCCCTTCACGATCTATTTTGCTTTGGCGTGCTATTCAGAATAAACTCCCAACAGATTGTCAATTAAAAAGGAGAGGACAATCATTTCCTTCTCGTTGCTCCTTATGTGGATCAAAGGAGGAAACTCTGTCACATCTTTTTTTAAGTTGTCATTTTGCAGGTGCGCTTTGGGACTTCATATGCTTCTTCTTTGGAAAACGACCATGTACAGACTCTTCGATCCTAAACCTATGGAAGACCGCAATGGCAATGGAATTTGGATCACAACTCGCCAATTTATGGAAAGCAGGAATTGTTTCAGTCATTTGGGTGATTTGGACTACTAGAAATGAGTATCGATTTAACAATAAGAGGACGACGCTGAGTTCGGCTTTTCCCACAATATGGCGTTTTATCCGCGAGGCGAGTCTCTCAAAAAGTGGTTGCATGCGAAATACTGTGGATGATCTACAGGTACTTAAGCGGCTTCGAATAACAGGCATCCCAAGACGGGCTCCAAGAATTATAGAGGTTAATTGGAAGGCTCCACCCTCAGGATGGATAAAGGTCAATACAGATGGTGCAGCTTTTGGAGCACCAGGATTATCTGGTTGTGCAGGTGTTTTTCGAACTTCTAGATCATTTGTTAAGGGTTGTTTTTGTATTCCGCTTGGAGTATCATACGCTTTTGAAGCAGAACTAGCGGCAGCCATTTATGCGGTGAAGTATGCATACACATTTCGGTGGAGGCGTCTCTGGTTAGAATCAGACTCACAATATGTTGTTGCTCTCTTTCAGACTCGGTCTTCTTCGGTTCCTTGGAGATGGCATTCTGCTTGGACTGATTGTTTAGATAAAATTACATATATGGAGTTTCACTGCTCACATATTTATAGGGAGGGAAATGCTGCAGCTGATAGCTTAGCTTCTAGGGCTCCTAGTTTATGTACAGCGACTTGGTGGTGGAATGTCCCACATTTCGCTAGCTCTTACATTTATTCAGATGCTAACAACAAACCTAATTACAGGTTTTGTTGAGAATTTTATTTGTATGTTTCATTTTATTAATATTTAATAATATTAGTGATCGAATGGTTTAATGAAGGAGGTGCTAAGGAGGTGCCAACCTAGTTGGGATGTCCCGGTGCACCCACTGAAAACTGTTAGCCACAACCTTTTATAAAAAAAATTTACAATTTATTTTATATATAATTTATTTATTTAATTAATTTTTAAATAATATATATTAATCACGTTATAAAATAATCTATATATGTTTATTACGTGACAAAAATAAAAAAAAATATATTTAAAAAAATATGAAAAAAAGAAAAGAGGATTATGTTGTGCACTTCAGATGCCTATCAATCAATCAGCACTACATATTTTTATTTTTTCAAACTTACAAGTTACAAGTAACTAACAACCAGATAAGAATGGTAAGTAGGTAACGTAAGTGCCATAAGCTATTTAGGTAGACGACAATAGATTATAGGTTTTTTAATTATTTATGTTAGCAGCCCTGGAACATCGTGTTGTCCGCCAATGTTTGTATATTATTATTTATTTATCATCGTAAACAGCAAACTATGGTAATTAAAAAGGGCAGAAACTAATTACAAATGAAATTGAGAATTAAATAAAATGGGTTGCTGCTGCTGTTGTGATGATTGTGAATGTAGGCCTTTGGGATTTCTACTAGGCCTACCCTTTGCTTTCGTCTCCCTCCTTATCTCTTTTGTTGGTGTCATCATCTGGATCGTTGGGTATGGTCATCTGGATCATTTATGTAATTAATTAATTAATTAGTATTTTTTTTATGCATATATAATTGATGATTGGTTTGGATTTGTAATTTAATTATCATCGATCTTCATTATATTGAAGGTTGCTGTTGACTTGCATATGCCCGTGTTGCTTGTGCGTGACTCTCATAGTTGAGTTTGCTTTGGTGTTAATCAAAGCTCCCTTTGCAGTCATGGAGTGGTTTACATCTAAAATTCCTTGTTAGTGTATTAATGATCAATTTAGAGATATATGATTATATTACCGTAATTAATTGATTAATAAATTCTATTCCTTGTCTTAGTTAGTTGCCAGTGCAGGCCTGTATTTGATTAATTAATTCTTGGGCCATCTTATAGTTAGCCTTTTCGATTCTCTGATTTTTTTTGTTAAACTTTTAGACATTCATTCTCTGTTATTAGCGTTAGAGCTGTAATTGGAACTTTCTTTATTGTATTTGTGACAACCTTTTCTTTTAATCAATATTTGACATTTTTTTTTATGTATAAATTTCATTATTTTTATTTTGCAGCCAATTTTATATTATTTATTGATATATATTTTTAAATATATTCTTAAATTTAAAATTCTAAATTATATATTTTATATTTTCATATATATTTTTTAATTTTAGTTTTAACAATTATAAATTTTGATGAGTTTGCTTGAGCTTTCCATTTATTTAGATTTTTTAATTAATAAATTTATTACTTTTGGTACATATATGACACGGTTATTCAACTAGTTTCATTGTTAATTCCTTCAATAAAAAAATATATGTTCATTTTCTTTTGTCATTGAAAAATATATGTTTATTTATGTTATAAGAAAAATGAACATTTTTTTTTTCTGAGGAGGATTAAAAATGAAACTGTATACATGAAAGGATTATGTCATATAATTAAATTAAATTAAATTTATTTTTATATAAATGATCCTAATACTTATTAACTTGTTATATTTTTTGTTTAATTTTCGTTATAAGTTAATTATAATGTGTTAATTATATATTTTTTAAATTCTAATTCTATGTCTCTATTATAATATGATATAAAAAATTCAATATTTGATTTTGTATAGTCTACCATAGTTCTTAGTAATTTTTTACTTTATATAAAAAATTAAATTTTAGCCCTCCTAAAAACCATTTCTAACTCTGCCCTAAACTTGTTTCCTAAACTATCTTAAGTTTGAGATACTTTAATTCTTAAACTTTTAACTGGTATATTTTAGTTTCTAAACTTTAATAATTTCTAATGTTATATATAAAAATAGGTCATAAATTATTATTTTTTGGACACTTCAATTCTTAAATTTTATTAAGATAAAATATTTTAGTCCCTAAAATCTAAATTAAAATATAAAATTTTTAAAAAAATATGGTCTAAATATATTAATTAAAAATTTAAATAATAAAATATCTCAAAAATATAATTTCGAGAGCTTTAGTATCACTGCACCCTTCATTAATATTGAAATTTAGTGAATTTATCACTACGTTTTTAGCTGGTAGATTTTATTAGTGACTTGTGATCATTATTTATGAAGAGCTAAAAATATTTAAAAGTAAATAAATATTTACACATTTACATGCAATTTAAGATTGATGAAATTCAACACAAGATGTTAAAATATTTACAAGAAACATATATAATTAGATTTCAAAACAATTGAAAAGGATTTCAAAAATGAAATTATAGTCTTATAATTTATGTTGCGTTGGCCGTTTACTTATTTGCTCAAATTATCCAAAGACTCAAATATAATTTGACAAGATGATTGGGATTATTAGAGACGATCCACTACAGATGATTGTCCCTACTATAGATGAAACTTAATTAAAGATTTTTTAATTTTATACAATACTGATTTTTAACTCGATCTTCACCTCACTGATTTGTATCGCATTTTAATTAATTTATTTTCATTTTTATTGTGTCTATAAATAAATTCAATATTGATTTTCAGTTTGAATTAAGGGCCGATACTTGAGATTTTGATTTTTTTTTTAAACCAAAAAATCACGAATCAAAATAAAAATAATTAGTATTATACTTTCAAAATTTATAAAAAGTAAAAACTCTAAAAATTTGCCATACATATTTGATATCACTTTATGTTTGAAGTTGTTTCTCGTCCAAAATAATTCTCAATGGCTTAAATTACTAATTAACTGGTTGACAATCTCCATTAAAATTGCTTTTATTTATTTTTTATGTTTTAAATTACTGATACTTTTAGAAGAAATAAATAGTATTATCTTTGAAAGAAACAGTTTTAGATACGTGCATGCATGATTATAAATTTTGTATAATATATCACTCCTTAAATGCTTTTAAATACTTTTAGAAAAAATAAATAATACTTATTTTCATAAAAAATAATTTTATATGCATGTATGATTATATATTTTGTATAATTTATAAATAATATAAGATATTTACTTCTAAAATATTAACTTCAAAGGAAGTTAAATTTCATATTACTTATAAACACTATATTAGTATTATTATTTAGTAATTATGGACATTCTTTTTATACAATAATATTTTTTCTCAAAGTATGGGTCATTTGTCCCAAAATTATGTATTTTTAACATATTTTTTCATGTTCTAAATGTAGGAAATAAAGTAGTAGACCAACAATTTACAAATAAAATTGTATTTATTTAAATTATAATTACATTACAAAAATAAAATATATATAATTTATAATGCACAATTTAAATAATATAAACGAGATAAAGTTTAGAAATGATTGAGTCCCGTATAACACACAGTGTTCTTAAGATAATTTTTTTGCTCACTGTAGGTGTGAGTATTCTGAAAACATATCTCCTAGGATAAAATGATCTATTAGTAAAAATTAGACACCACTAACTTACTATTTTAACGAATTTTCTTGTATCTGTACTCTATTGAAATAGAACCTAACTCTAAAATATGAAAAATTAATGCCAAAATTTTTCCACTATACTTTTGTTTTTATATTATCTTTTTTTCCTTCTCTTTTCTGCCTCTTTGCAGTATAGCTTTTCATTTATATTTATAGATAAAGCTTACACCTAAAAGGACAAAACAATAAAATAAATTAAATTGCCCAAACGGACAAAAATCATCTAAAGCAAGAAACGGCACAAAACCATTAATCAACCATTTCTTCTCAAATTTTCAACACTAAATTTATTGAATCACTTGTATTTTTTAATTTTTATAAGGCCCATGTATTTTTTGTGAGGAGTTCCATTAGTTTTTTTTTCTTGGCCCATTTGATCGTCCGAAGGTTTTATATTATATAAAATTTTTATAATGTATAAGCAATATAAAACATATATTCTTAAAAGATTAACCTCAAAATAAACTAAGTCTCATATTATTTATAAACCCTATATTAGTATCATTATTTAACAATGTTAGACATTCATTTTATATTCTAACAATGATATCTTCCTAAAATAATTACTAAATTACCACTCAAAATTATTTTTAATATTTTTCAAGTCAAACAATTAAATACTTATCTTAAAAGTACTTTTAATTAAACTACTTTTCTTACAATTATTTTTAAAATAAGCATATTCAAATGATCCTACAACTATTTTAGAATAAGATTTTTGCATTATATTTGTAATGGAAAAGAAAAAAAAAAAAAAAAAACTAACGTTATGTTTGATTGGGCCTTCTTTCTTCCTGCATTCATTTTTTATAGGTCGGCTTCGTATTCGTGTATATAGAACTGGCATATGCTCTTTCGATTGTTCTCTTTACCCACCGCTAAGTAAGGGAAGAAAGAAAGATAGGCATACAATTTAAACTTTTGTACTTTTTTTTCCCACCCTTCAATTTTTTTTTACACTATCCTACCTTACTATAGATAAGTATATAGCCTCAAATATTTTTGGCCCACTTGTATTATTAGATTGAGAAATAATAAATGAATATAAACTTGCATTTACACGAATTGTTATGTGACACATGCATAATTTTCTTTAAGTATGAATAACTTTAATATTTTTAAAATTATTTTTACATGTGATATACCATAAATAATTGCGTGTACTTAACATTCTTCTATATGGATTATGTTGTGTCTTTATCTCTCCAATCAATCGCGACTTAATGAGTTAGAAGACGTAAGGCAAAAGATAATTTGGGATCTTAAATATTCTTCACATTAAATAATAAAGAGTTATATCATGACCCCTATTTATTAAAAATCTGATATGATCTCCTCCACTTAATTTTTTTACATATTATGACAAAAATGCCCTTAATAACTCCTCAGTTGGACGACTGTCCAACTCACCTCAACAGAGTTGGACATGTGTCCAACTGAAAACCAGAAGAGTATATTTTAGAGGACATATATGTCCACTCGCCGGAGCTCAGTTGGACGACTGTCCAACTGATGAAATTTTGACCGGCCGGTGACCCCACTCGCCGGAGCCGAGTTGGACACATGTCCAACTAGACTGCCCAGAATAACCCCTCAGTTGGACGTATGTCCAACTCACCTCAACAAAGTTGGACATGTGTCCAACTGAAAACCAGAGGGGTATATTTTAGAGGACACATATGTCCACTCGCCGGAGCTCCCGGAGCTCAATTGGACATATGTCCAACTACGTCCAACTTAAAATTAGAGAGCTTATTTCAACAGAGTTGGTCGCACGTCCAACTAAAAACAGCTTATTTCAACAGACGTCCAACTAAAAATCAGCAAGCTTATTTCAACAAAGTTTTACTCTATTCTACTCTGTTTTACTCCATTTTTATTTTTGATTTTCAGTAGCAACCAAAGTCATTTCCTTCCTCCTCCTTGGAATCAAAGTCATCTTCCTCATCTTTATCATTTGTGGCTTCTCCCAATTCATTCTCGATGGCTAGAAATTTATGAGGAAACAACTTTTACTTTTCCTACTTTGACTAAAAATTATTTTCTGAAACTGTTCATAAGAATTTATCTGAGTTTTGACAGAGAAATAAGCAACGAAAACGGAAAGGAAAATTATATAATAAAAACCTGAGTTTGGCGAGCAACAAAATGAACTGTTATGAAGCAAAATTAATAAAAGAAGAACTGCGAACCCATCGTCTGAAATCCACCATCGTCATAAATAACAAACCCATTTCAAAATGAAACATAACGATACAAAAGGCGAGAATAACAAGATGAATTGTCCAGAGGTTCTTTAATTAACTATAGAATAAACTGGGGCTCAGCCATCCACGATTGTACTCTTCCATCGTGGTTAGGTCCACCATCGGCGACGTAGATCTTACCGGAGACAGAAGCGACGACGAAACTCTTCCGAGGAACTGACATCGGAGACTTGGCATTTTGGTCGGGACGTTTTAGAGGTCAAGGTATAAGATTGCAACTCTATTCTGATAATTAGTGTATTTAATGGATAAAATTGGTATTTAACAAAAAAGTGTCTATATTAGAATAAAAGTAATCTAAGGGAATTATGATAGCCTATTTCCCAATAATAAATAAAAATATTTACTTTTATTTTTAATAATTTATAAACATATAAATATATACACTAAACAATAAATTTTTTCTCATACTATACACATAACAACAAGTATACATTTTTAATCCAGTGTCAGAATAAAAGAAAATTAAATGATGAGCCATAGATAAATATTAAAAGATAAAAATTTATAGCCTTAGATAAGAATTGATATTTTGTTTTGTTAAAATATATTTAAAAAAAATTGAATAAATAATCAGAATTTTTTCTTATCAAATATTAATTATATATTTAAATAAAAAAATTAAAAATGAATAGTTAGATATAATCGATTGAATATAAAGAGAAAATCCTATAAAACAAATTACACTTTGCTTTTGACCCAATTCAAAAATCTCTGATTTGACAACATATTAATAATTATTTTAATTTTTTTTAAATTAAAATAATAATTTTAAAATTTTAAAGACATTTATTTTTAAATAAAATAAATAAAAAATGCCAGCTTAGATTCGTTATTTTTTATAAAAGTGCATTTTAGATCTGTACCTATTTAGAAGGTACTACAAATTCATTACTTTATTAATTATTAATAGAATTAGGAGATACAATTTATTATGCAAGTTTTTATATTATCAGTTAAAATGTTAAGAAATAATGTTATATCTTTGTTTAATTATAGATCTTAATGATTATAATTAAATAATATAATAATTTGTATAAAAAAATTAAAATTATTAATTTTATCTCTATTAATTAATTAAAAATAAATATTAAATGCTAGCTTACTATTAGTTTTCTCGTGTAAGAAAAAATAAAAACAATACGTCAAACAATTAAAGACATCATGGTAATTAATTTCATGAAAATTTTCTCTTTATTTATTTCTTAATACTATCTTTTTTCTTTTCTTATTTTATGAGATCGTAAAATTTTATTATTAAAAATCCTTACTTTTATTTTTAAGTTTATTTACATGTACATATTTATATGTAAACGAAGTTCGTTATCTTTAACGAAAATATAATTTAAATTTATACTTATTTATAGAATAATATAAATATATTATATTTAGTAAAATAACTGAAAAGTTTATTTTGTGAAGGTAATAAATTTTTATTATTTTTATAAAAAAAGTGTTATAAATTCATTATTTTTATAAAATAAATTTCATAATTTTTTTTTCTAAATACAATGAATTTATATTGCTATATAAACAAGTACAAAAATAAGTTACATTTTTGTCAAAAATAATGAACTTTAATGTCCTTTCGTCCACAAACAAATGCGTATACATAAATAAACTTAAAAGTGAAAATAGAGCCTTTTAACAATAAATATTTTACTATCTTAATAAAATAAGAAAAGAAAAAGGATAGTATTAAGAAATAAATAATGAGAAAAATTCCATGAAATTAATTACCATGATGTCTTAAATTGTTTGATGTTTTTTTTTTTTCTTACATGAAAAAATTAATAGTCAAGTAGCATTTAATATTTATTTTTAATTAGTTTATAGAGATAAAATTAACAGTTTTAATTTTTTATACAAATTATTATATTTTTTTAATTATAATCGTTAAAATTCATAATTAACATAAGAGAGAAAATTATTTCTTAACATCTCAACTATTAATAATTAATAGTATAAAAATTTGAATAATAAATTATAACTTTTAATCCTACTTAATATTGTGTTGGCCTTTTAGGCTTTCTCGATTTTGAGATGTGCTTTTATCTGTGATGAGAACTACTTATTGGACATTTTATTGTTACAGGGTTGCAACTTAGTTGTGCAAAGGGACAATAACAGATTCTTTTTCTTTGATATGCTTACAATTCTATCTTCAGGTGAGAGAATTCATGTGCAAGTGGTTCTTGCTAAGCATCCTTCTAACTGTTGCCATTTAAACAAGAATAGACCAGTTAACCTTACAAAATTATTGAATTTTTTTTACCATATTGTGGACATGTAGAAATTAACCTATATGCTTGTTTCAAGAGCTTTGCTATGTTTTAAGTCTTGGTTGAGTTTTATAATATGTATCAACATTTCTTGATGATTTTGATTAGCCGTTATATATGTTTGATGGAAAACTTGGTGAAAATACTGATGCAAAGATCTTTAAAGTCGTAAGTGGCTTACCGCAAGAGAGCAAGAACTCTATTACTATGATCCACAAGGGTTTCTCTATGCCAAGGGTTGCTCTCTAGTTATGCTTAATCACCATGATGTCTATTCTGGTAAAGTCAGAACCTCTAGCCACTGGCTTGGCCAAAGACGTGCATGGGCAGGTATTCTTATGTGGATATATTAAAATTTTCCTTTTATGTTGATTCATCTATATTACTTTTTATACTATGAACCGAGGATTATAGTTTGATTCCACCACAGCGCGATCTTAAAAAAGACCTTTTTTACTTGCCATTTTGTTTCAAGTAAATTCTCTCATTTTCTTTAAACTGCATAAATAATATCCATGATTATGTAGAACCAGATGAATTCAAGAAGTGCTTATAAATATTATGTTAACTACTCCTTAAAGGAACTTGCAACAATTTACGGTTTGAAGTAACAAAGAAAAGAGGAAGAAGAACTGAGGTTTCTGTAAGAAATGGCAAAAGAAAATATATGCGAGAGAGAGAGAAGAAGAAAGTTTAATAAACTGTTTGTTTCTTTTCTTTCATTGTAAATCAAAAATTACCGCTCTTCACAGTACACATTTCCTTTTTATAGACAAAACTTTCTGCTACCACCTTTACACGGATATAGCCTCTAACTGCTTTACAACAACCTGCACACTAGCTATAACAAACAAACAACTTTACAACAGCCTACAACTGGCTATAACAACCTACAGACTAGCTATACCCGTGACTCTCTAACTTGAAAGCTTAACAAGTATTTTACAACATTGCACTTGCTGTTAGCAGTTTCTTTCCACTCTATCAGCATGCCTTTCTGCAGCACTTGTATTTTTCTTAGAGACACCTGCAACACAAGATACCTCATCAGCTCCCCTCAAACTCAATGGCATGCAATGCACACTGAGTTTGCCACGCAACTTCAAGAAAGGTTGAACAGCCAAAGGCTTTGTGAGAATATCTGCAGGCTGCTCACAAGAGGGTATATGTTGCACCAAGAAATCACGAGCAAGCACCTTTTCTCGAATAAAATGCATGTCTAATTCAACATGCTTGGTACGAGTATGAAGAACAGGATTTGCTGCTAAAGCAACAGTACTCAAATTATCACACCATAAAACAGGTACTGCAGAACTACACACACGCATCTCCCTCAACAAAGCTTTCAACCAAATAACCTCAGTGGCAGCATTAGCCAAAGCACGATACTTCGCTTCCGTGCTTGATCTGGCAATAACAGATTGCTTCTTGGAATGCCACACAACAGGGTTAGCACCAAGAAAAACACACACCCCAGAAGTGGACCTTCTATCATCCACACAAGAACCCCAATTAGCATCTGAGAAACCCGTAACAGTTAGCTGAGTAGAGGGTTTGAAAACTATACCATGCATAATAGTACCCTGCAAGTACCTCAAAATACGTTTGACAGCAACCCAATGTGATTCTTTAGGATTGGACATGAACTGACATGTCTTATTAACAGCATACGAAACATCAGGCCGAGTAAGAGTAATATACTGAAGAGCACCAACCACACTCCTATAAAATGAGGGCTTGTCAAACACCACAGAATCTTGAGCAGACAAAACAGGAGAGGAAAGCATAGGAGAAGAAATTGGTTTAGCATATTCCATACCAGCCTTGACTAACAAATCTCTGATGTATTTAGATTGAGATAGTAGCAAATCTCCATTAGGTAGAGTTGTCACCTCTATTCCAAGAAAATAATGCAACAAGCCCATATACTTTAAAGCAAACGTATTGTTTAACAAGACAATAAGCTGGTGAATCTCATCCTCATCACTACCAGTGATGATAATATCATCAACATAAACAAGCAAATAGACAAAGCTAGAAGCACCAAATTTACAGAACAAAGAAGGATCTGCTCTAGACTTTTCAAAGCCCATAGCACAAAGAGTTGTTGACAAAGTGTCAAACCAAGCCCTTGGAGCCTGCTTAAGACCATAGATGGCTTTTTGGAGCTTACATACATGCTGAGGATAATTAGGATCTTCAAATCCTGGTGGCTGAGCCATGTAAACCTCTTCTTGAAGAGTTCCATTCAAAAACGCATTATTTATCTAGCTGATGAAGTTTCCATTTTTTTGATAAAGCCAAACTCAAGATCACCCTTATAGTCACATGTTTAACAACTGGACTAAAAGTTTCATGAAAATCAAAACCTGGAAGTTGATTAAAACCTTGTGCCACAACTCTGGATTTAAGCTTTTCAACAGTTTTATCTGGTTTTTCCTTAACTCTCCAAACCTACTTTGAGCCAATGACTTTTCTGTTAGGTGGTGGTGGAACCAAAATTCATGTTTTATTACGAACCAATGCATCAACCTCAGCTTGCATTGACTGTTTCCAGCCGTCATGATGAAGTGCCTGACTGACTGTCTTTGGCTCAGTAAAAGAAAGATCAGTAGTAAACACTTTAGGCTTGTAAATATCATCCTTGGACCTGGTAGTCATAGGATGAATATTGGTAGAGATCTCAGAGACACATACTGATTCAGAAGGAATAGTAGAAGAAATAAGAGGAATAGAAGGAGAAAGAGCTGAAGTAGGTGGAACAGAAGAAGAAGGAGCTGAAACAGCTTGAGATGTAGTCGTTGGAGATATAGCCGTTGGAGATGTAGACATACTGAGCTGAGAAGGACTAAAAACAGGAATAGATTGACTAGAAGTAACGACATTAAAAGGAACAGACTCTGACTCAGAATTGATAGCTTGGTCAAAGCAAGGAGTAGGTGAAGACTCTACATGAGAGGGTACAACAGGAAAAGAAGTGCCAGGATACACAATGGGTAAAACTGTCTTGACTAATGGCGAGACAGTCTGTGTATGAGAAGAGACTTTAGAGACAAAAGGAAACTCTTCCTCATTAAAGACTATATGCCGTGACAAAAATAATTTTCCATTTGAATCCAAGCACTTATAGCCTTTATGTCTTGGACTGTACCCAAGAAAAATACAAGCTGTTGACCGAAATTGCAACTTATGACTATTAAAAGGTCTAACAAAAGGATAACACAAACACCCAAAGACACGAAGATAAGAGTAATCTGGCTTAGTGTGGAATAACTTCTCTAAAGGAGACACATCCCCAATGAGAGGACTAGGAAGTCTATTGAGAACAAAAACAGTTGAAAAGAAAGCATCATCCCAGTACTCTAAAGGAACTGAGGCTTGAGCCATAACTGAAAGACCTTGATCAACAATTTGTCTATGTTTTCTTTCTGCTAGTCCATTTTGCTCATGAATTGTAGGACAAGAAGTTTGATGAATGATACCATGTTGAGCAAAGAAAGAAGTGAGTTTATGAAACTCACCTCCCCAGTCAGATTGAAAGACTTTGATTTTTGCATTAAGTTGCAACTCAACCATTGCTTTGAATTGTAGAAAAGCATCATACACAGAACCTTTGAATTTTAAGAAATAAATCCAAGTAAATCTAGAAAACTCATCAGTAAAATGTACATAATATTTGTAACCATGTTTGGAAACAACAGGTGACACCCATAGATCAGAATGAACAACACCTAAAGGAACAGTTGAAAAAGTTGTAGAGGAAACAAAAGGAAGTTTATGAAATTTACCAAGCTGACAAGCATTACAAGGTAAATGAACTGCTTTATTAGTAGTAATCAACATATTACAATTTTGTAGAGCTTTTCTTACCACAGGTAAAGAGGCATGAGCAAGACGCTTATGCCATAAGGACAAATCAGAAACAGAAGTAGAATATGTTGATTTAGCAGTTATGGTATTTACAGAAGGAAAAGGAGAAGCATTATTCTTGAAAGTGTTGAGTTGAAGATCAAAAATGTAAAGTCCCTCATGTAGAGTTCCCTTGAGCAGCTCCCTGTTGGTGACTTTGTTCTTCACACAACAAGTAATAGCATGAAACTCAAAATAAACATGGTTATCTTTACAAAATTGAGCAACACTCAGCAAGTTTTTGGTAATATCAGGAACATGAAGAATGTTGTTTAGAATAAGAGATTTTTTGTCAAAAGGACTTTGAAGAAAAGAAGAACCAGTATGTGTGATAAAGAGACCCTTACCATTGCCAATTGTTAATTGATCATTTCCTGTGTAAGGTTGAGAAGTAGCCAGATTTGATAGATCAGCTGTTACATGGTGTGTAGCACCTGAATCTGGATACCAAAATGGTTCAGGATAAGCCTCTGGAGCTGATGCAAGCATAGCAGCATAGTATTGTGACTGCTGTTGAAAAGGTGACATAGAACTAGGTGCAAACGTTCCATTCATAGGAAATGAAGGTTGAATAAATGCACTCGTATTGATTTGAGGAGAGACTTGTGAAGTATCAGATACATTATTAGACTGTGAGTTTGTGGCAGGTACTTGACTTAGCTGATTAGTTCCAGCTTGATTACCTCGTATTTGAGGTTGAAAATTATGATCAAACCTGTACCAACACTTTGATACTAAGTGACCTTGTTTTCCACAGAGTTGACATAAAGGTCTATTACCATTGAAAGAAAATTTTCCTCTACCATTATCACGTCCCCGTCCTCGTGAATTAAAACCTTGAACAGGTAAGAAAAATGGAAAATTCTGAGTTGGAGGAAAAGCATTAGGCAGAGTGGTTGGAGGAAAACCATTAGGCATAGTAGGCAACATTTGAGGCATCATTCTATAATTCATAAACTGAGATGAATTCTGAACTTTACCATCAGACTCTGATCTTCTCTGTGAAACACTAACTGAAATTTCTTGATTATTGCCTTTGCTTTGTTGTGCTACATGTACTGAAGGAAGTACATTATCAGTTATTGAATTACGAGACTCCAACCAGCTTTCATGTCCAAGTAACAGAGCAGTAGCATCTGAAACAGTTACAAGTTCATTTTGCATTCTTGCAGAAATTGTTGAAACAACTGACTCAAAATCTCTATCTAAACCAGCTATTATGTACATAACTTTGTCTTCTTCAGTTAAGGCATAACCTGCTGATTCTAATTGATCAGCCAATTCTTTGAGTTTTAGCACATAGTCGTTTACACTCAAACTTCCTTTACAGATCTTGAGTAATTCCTGCCTCAACTGAATTATTCTAGCCTTAGAATTAGACAAGAAAAATCGTTCTAGGTCTTTCCGTGCTTCTTTAACAGTCTTGAACCCTGAAATTTGTCTAAGTATGTCTTGACTGATACAATTCATCAACCAACTCCCTATCATATGATCTTGCTTGTTCCAAGATTTAAAAACTGGATTTGCCGAGCCATTTCCAAGAGTACTTGAAGGTGGATTATCAACAAGGAAATGTTCCAAATCAAAGCTATAAAGAATTTTCATAATTTGCTGTTTCCATATTACATAATTTGTTTTATCTAACTTCATAGTAACTACTTGATTTTGAAAACTCACTAAAATATGATCACTCGGAGAAGCTGCCATAGTTACGCAAGGATCGTTTGACATTATAAAAGCTACGTGCTTCTAATGCTCTGATACCATAAAGGAACTTGCAACAATTTACAGTTTGAAGTAACAAAGAAAAGAGGAAGAAGAACTGAGGTTTCTGTAAGAAATGGCAAAAGAAAATATATGCGAGAGAGAGAGAAGAAGAAAGTTTAATAAACTGTTTGTTTCTTTTCTTTCATTGTAAATAAAAAATTACCGCTCTTCACAGTACACATTTCCTTTTTATAGACAAAACTTTCTACTACCACCTTTACACGGATATAGCCTCTAACTACTTTACAACAACCTGCACACTAGTTATAACAAACAAACAACTTTACAACAGCCTACAACTGGCTATAACAACCTACAGACTAGCTATACCCGTGACTCTCTAACTTGAAAGCTTAACAAGTATTTTACAACATTGCACTTGCTGTTAGCAGTTTCTTTCCACTCTATCAGCATGCCTTTCTGCAGCACCTGTATTTTTCTTAGAGACACCTGCAACACAAGATACCTCATCACTCCCTACGTTCTTTTTCTTGTTTTTCCTTTTGACGCGCAAGGAAGGTCAATAAACAAAGTTCTTAATTTTCACTTCAGAATCAAGGAAAAAAGCGTTGATTATTTCATTCCAGGTAGCAAGACTTGATGAATTTTTTTAAATATAATTTATGATGTTCCTCTGTATTTTCAGGAGATCCTATTGTTTGTTTAGGGATACTATTTTTTAAGGATAGTTAACTGTCCAACTAATTTTGCCCTCTGTTTTCTATTCATCTAACAATTTCATTTTACTAAGCAGTGAATGTTGAGATTATCTAGTGCAGTTTACCCTACTTACTAGATTCCAACATCTCTGGGGTCGCATATTATATGTTGCAAGAAACCAAGGAGAGTATACATCTTAATTCTTAAATTTAAAGGTCCTTTGAAGCATTAAAAGGATCATCTACAGAACTTTGTTAAAATATAAAGCGGAAGTTAAAATAGATAAAAGAATAAATGTAAAAGTTAAAATAATAAATAATTAAAATTGATATTTATAGTGATAATAAACTAAAATTCTAATCTTAACAAGACTCTAAATAAAATTCTTAAACTAATAAAAAAATATTGGAATAATTATCTAATATCTTAATTATAATAGTCTTCAACACTAACAACAAAATCTATTATTAATCTAATATTCAACTACTTGTGCCCTTACTAACTGGCAATGTCGTCCAATCAATAATGTTTTTCTTGTTTTCTCCCCTAAAATGAAAAATTCCATGAATTCAAAAATCTGGACCTCACTCTCGATATGGGAGAACTAATTGAGCAAAGATCAATACTCTTTAGATCTTCCTATCATTACTTGAAAAGCCTGTTAATCCAGGGGCTCTACTGCGTGTTCAAAAGGAGGAGCTGGACAAAGCCTTTTCTGATTTGGTCGTCTCTCTCATATACATGATTTAAGAAAATAAGAAAATAGTTTGTATCCCACACTACTGGTCTAACCTATAACTGTGTTGATGGGTGGGGAATGGTACTATATTAATGTTTTGATATCTCAAGTTCTTAAGTGGTAATTAAAAGTATCCAGGTAAAAATATTAAATATATGGATAAAAAGTTAAAAGTTATTTTAGTTATTTAAAAATTTTATTATTATTTTTAATCTTTTTTTCTTTTTTTATTCTCTCTTTTTGAATTTATGATTTAATGTTTGAAATTTAAGATTTAGTATTTAAGGTTCAAGATTAGGATTTTAAGAAGAAAACATAGAAAATAAGATAGGAAAGAGAGAAAAATATGAAATAAAAATTAAAATAACTAAATTTTTCTTCAGTTTTTTCATGTGTATAGATCATTTTGAGTAAAGGTGTACCCTTTTATTAATATGGGTACTTTTTAAGTTACCAATAAAGAACTTGTATAATAATGGGTACCAAAAAGGTAACAGCCCTGGGTTTGAGACTTAAGGATTTTGTAAAATGCCCTGCTGCTCCTAACATCATATGCTCTTGTGTGTTGTACTTTGAGATAATATTTTCATTTTAATAGGATTGTAAGGATTAAAAAAATCCAGAGGAGCCCCAGAGCAATTCAACTGGCAAACCGGTGAGTCCTTTCGAAAACCTTGTGATGAAGATGGTTAGGGAAATAATGATGGAAGTTATTGTTATAATTTCAGGGAAAGTTGTTAGAACTATAAAACTTAAAACAAGAAAATGAGTGCAGTTACTGATCTTGTATCACCCTTAGCAAGAATTATGGCAAAGAGAAACAAACAACATATCAGAAAGAATCATAACAAGAAGGACACCAGAATTTAACGTGGTTCAATCCACAAGACTGTGAATCTACTCCACGGGAAGAATCTTCTTCCAACAATCCACTAAGCACTTGGGAGAAACAAGTTACAGCCCTATAAACCTCTACTAGCAATGTATATAAGAGATCACCCTTCTCTATCAATGTTCTATTTGTATTTTTTTTTTAATCCCGCCCACCTAATCTGATTAGAGCACATATATATAGTGCTTAAACAAATACAAGTCAATCTTGATTGTGTGTGCACACCAATACAACATAAATCTGCACAAGCAGTAACAATTACAAAGTTCTGCACTATTTGTGTAAAGGGTTACAACAGAAATTAACGTTGCTAGTAAGGCTTACACGAGACATATACAATTTGAATCACAAACTGTTACAAATCTCCACCTTGATTCAAAGTTCCCTAGCTTAGTTGGATTGCTGCAAAGAAGACCCTTGCCTTATGTTAACTCACCTTCTAACCTTCTCCAACCCTGAGCAACTGTAGACACAGATCAAACTTGCTCAGAGGGACTGTTTTAGTTAGCATGTCTGCTGGGTTTTCAGCAGTGGAGACCTTCACCACCTTCACTTTCCCTTCATTTACAATGTCTCTGATGAAGTAGAGTTTAACGTCAATATGCTTTGTTCTCTCATGGAACATAGGGTTCTTAGCCAAATAAATTGCACTTTGGCTGTCACAACTTATCTCTACAGAACTGATATTGATTCCAAAACTGCTAATAATCCCTCTAAGCCACAATGATTCTTTAATGGCTTCAATGAGAGCTAAATATTCTGATTCTGTAGTTGACAGAGCCACTATATGCTGAAGTGTGGCTTTCCAACTGATCACGTTTCCATAGATTGAAAACACATAGCCAGTTTGTGATCTTCTTCTGTCAAGATCACCTGCATAATCAGCATCCACAAAACCCCTTATGACTTCATCTACTTTAGTCGACTTTCTATATATTAACCCTTTTGATTGTGTACCCTTAATGTACCTCAAGATCCACCTTACAGCCAACCAATGTCCCTTTCCAGGGTTTGACATATATCTGCTTACCAGACTTACAGCATGAGCCAGATCAGGACGTGTACATATCATGGCAAACATGAGACTCCCCACTGCGCTTGCATAAGGAACCTTGTTCATCAGAACTTCTTCTTCCTTACTCTTTGGTGACAGTTGGTTTGAGAGTTTAAATTGTGTACCAAGGGGGATAGAAACTGGTTTAGAATCCTCCATTTCAAACCTGTGTAGGACCTTATTCAAATAATGTTCCTGATACAGAATGAGTGTGCCATCCAATTTATTTCTCTCTATCTGCATTCCCAATATCTTTTTGGCCATGCCCAGATCCTTCATTTCAAATTATGTTGACAGAAGTCTCTTTAGATCACATATCTCACCATAATCTTTGCTTGCTAATAACATATCATCTACGTACAGAAGTAGAAAGGTGACAATAACATTGTTCTTAGATTTTGTATATACACATGGGTCATAGGGGGACCTTATGAAACCTGAGCTCACAATGAAGGTGTCAAACCTCTTGTACCATTGTCGTGGAGACTGTTTGAGGCCATAAAGTGATTTCTTGAGGAGACATACTAGCTGTTCTTCTCCCTTCCTTACATACCCTTCAGGTTGCTTCATCAGAATTTTCTCTTCCAAGTCTCCATGTAAGAAGGCGGTTTTGACATCCATTTGTTCTAAATGCATGTCAAATTGTACCACGAAGGATAGCAGAATCCTTATCGAGCTGTATTTGACCACTGGTGAGAAGATTTCAGTGTAATCAACTCCTTCAACTTGAGTGAACCCTTGGGCAACTAATCTTGCTTTGAACTTTGTGGAATCAGCTCCTACAATGTCTTCTTTTATCTTGTAGAGCCATTTACATCCAACCAGCTTAGTTCCTTCAGGTTTGTCAACCAAAGTCCAGGTCCTATTCTTCATCAGGGAATTGTACTCATCATCCATTGCCAGTTTCCACTTGTTGGCTTCTGGGGACCTCACTGCTTCCCTATAAGAAATTGGTTCGATAATACAAGTCTCCAGACCTGTGGTAAGAGCATATCTAACTATGTCAGCCTCTGCATATCTTCTAGGTCTTCTAATATCTCTTCTTTGTCTATCTCTGGTAAGTTGATAGTTACTTAAAGGGTTATTGCTGATTTCATCTTCCAATGCTTCCTCATTATCATTTGCCTCAACTTCTTCATGTAATATTTCCTCCACCTCAGCATCAGTATCTGTTACTTGGCTGTTCTCAGGGAGGCTAGAGTTCAGATTATCATAATCAAAGTCAATTTGGTGTCGTTCTGGTTTTCTGGTGTCATCAGTATGTTCTGCAATTTTGTCAGCATTGTTTAGGGCTTCATAAAAAATGACGTCTCTGCTTATGATTGGTTTTCTTGTAGAGGGACACCAGAGTTTGTATCCTTTTGTTCCATCAGGGTAACCAACAAAGATACACTTTTTGCTTCTAGACTGCAATTTGCCCTCATTTACATGGGCATCTGCAGTGCACCCAAACACCCTGAGATGATCATACTTGGGTACTCTACTAAACCACATTTCATCTGGCGTTTTGAAGTCTATAGAGCTGCTTGGGCTTCTGTTGATTAGGTAGCATGCAGTTTGTGCAGTTTCAGCCTAGAAATGCTTGGGGAGGTTTGCATCAGACAACATGCTTCTGACTTTCTCAAAAATGGTCCTATTCATGCGCTCAGCTACCCCATTCTGTTGGGGTGTGTGTCTAACTGTTCTATGCCTTTCAATGCCATGTTCTTTGCAGTACTCATCAAACTCTTGATTGCAAAATTCCATGCCATTATCTGTCCTCAATCTCTTGACTCTTTTATTGGTTAGATTTTCAACTGATTTCTTCCAATACCTAAAGTTCTTGAAGACTTCATCCTTACTCTTTAGAAAATATATCCACAGCTTTCTCGAGTAGTCATCAATAAATGTGAGTACATATTTGTTGCCTCCTAATGAGGGGATGGGAGCTGGACCCCAAAGATCAGAGTGCATGTACTCAAGAATGCCCTTAGAGGTATGCTGGCCTGTAGGAAACTTCACTCTTTTCTGTTTCCTGATATGCAGTGTTCACATAGGTTGATGTGAGTGACCTTGTCACCATTTAGCAGCCCACGATTAGCAAGTAATGTGAGTCTCTTTTCACTTAGGTGGCCTAATCTTTTATGCCACAAGATTGATCTGTCATCTGCTGCAATTGCAATTGTTGGCTCACCAACTGCAGTGTGGCCTTGTAGCACATACAAGCCATTTCTTTTAATTGCCTTCAAGATGACCAGAGACCCCTTTGAAACTCTCATTTTGCTTTGCTCCACTTTGATTGTGTAACCTGCAGTGTCAAGCATACTAACAGAAATTAAATTTTTCTTTATATCAGGTACATACCTCACATCTGGGAGTAATTTGTCTGATCCATCAATGAGAGTTAGTCTGACAGTGCCTATGCCTCTGATCTTGCATTCGAAGTTGTCACCAAGCAGCACCTTTCCTCCATCAAATTCCCTTAAGCTCTCAAACCATTCTTTCTTGGGACATATATGGAAGCTGTAGCCAGAGTCAAGAATCCATTCTTGATCTGACTTGGTGGTGGTGATAGCAAGGATTTCAGGGCTTGGAGATCTTTCTAACACAACATCTGCATCTCCATTGCTTGCTATTTCAAAGCCTTCCTTTAGGATGGGGCAGTCACGTTTGAAATGACCTTCTCTTTGGCATGCCCAGCATTTGTTTGAGTTTGTCTTGGATCTTGATCTGGATCTTGATGATCCTTTGTACCTTTTCTTGTAGGTGTTTGCTTTCTTGGTGGTTCTACCCCTGGTCAAGAGAGATTCTCCATTTCTCGAATCTTTGTTATCAGTTCTTCCTGAGGTTTTAAGTTCCAGCTTCATCTCAGCATCCTTAGATCTGAGAGCATTGATCACAGTGTCAATTGTGAGAACTTCTCTACCATATTGCAAGGCAGTCTTTACATCATTGTAAGATTCAAGGACTGAATTTAGCAGGATAACAGTTTGGTTCTCATCTGATAATTCTTCACCAGAGTCTGCCAATTCGATGGTCATCCTCTTCAGGTCATCCAGATTTGATTCCAAGTTCTTTGAGGAGTCCATCTTGAACCCAAATAATTGGACTTTCAAATTGATTCTACTTGATAGAGATTTCATGAGGTAGAGCTGGTCCAACTTTTTCCAAACTTCCAATGCTGTGGTTTCTTTATTCACTTGCCTTAATACATTCAGATAAGTTCAGGATCAGACTGGTGTAAGCCTTTTCAAGAATCTTTTTCTTGTTGAGAGCTGTTATGGTTGCAGGAAACTCTAGATCATCTTCGATCCCCTCTACAACATCTTGCTGCACCAACAACGAATACATCTTCTTCTTCCACAGGCTGAAGTCACCAGAACCATCAAACTTATCAACTTCATATTTAGTGTTGCCCATTCTTCTTGAACTCATAACATGCACAACTTCAATCTTCTTGATGGTAGACAATCTGATTTAGGTGCTTTGGTTGATCAAGCCTCAGCTTTTCAAGAATCAGATCTCTCAGAATCGTTTAAGTAATCCAACAAAGCTCTGATACCAAAATTGTTAGAACTATAAAACTTAAAACAAGAAAATGAGTGCAGTTACTGATCTTGTATCACCCTTAGCAAGAATTATGGCAAAGAGAAACAAACAACATATCAGAAAGAATCATAACAAGAAGGACACTAGAATTTAACGTGGTTCAATCCACAAGACTGTGAATCTACTCCACGGGAAGAATCTTCTTCCAACAATCCACTAAGCACTTGGGAGAAACAAGTTACAGCCCTATAAACCTCTACTAGCAATGTATACAAGAGATCACCCTTCTCTATCAATGTTCTATCTGTATTTTTTTTTTAATCCCGCCCACCTAATCTGATTAGAGCACATATATATAGTGCTTAAACAAATACAAGTCAATCTTGATTGTGTGTGCACACCTATTCAACACAAATCTGCACAAGCAGTAACAATTACAAAGTTCTGCACTATTTGTGTAAAGGGTTACAACAGAAATTAACGTTGCTAGTAAGGCTTACACGAGACATATACAATTTGAATCACAAACTGTTACAGAAGTGTTATCAGCTCTCTCTATCTTTGAGCCATGCAATAGAGGAAATGCCACAACTACTATGAATCTCACCAAGACTTTGAAGAAGCGAAGTCATAGAAGTTTCAATGAAAATAAGTAACCGTGGTCTTCCAAAGATTTTACAACAAGCCATAAGACAATTCTCATGATAGGTCGAAGCGAGGACGTTAGCTAATGAGAAGAGAGAGGGTATTTTCTGGCGTAACTATGCCAGTGATTGTTCTGAAGGAAAAAGTAAACAAGTTGGAGAAGATTCTGAAAGAGAGAAATTACTGCAATAGTTTTTTTGCTTTTATAATAGGCATTTTTAGCTGAGTTTGTACTCAACAGCAGCTTGTTGGTACTTGGTAGTGAGAATGTTTTTAGCCATTTCATTCGTACCTCTCTGATATTAATATAAAATTTTCGGTTTAACTTTTATTATAAGTCTTAATTCGGTTGGTTTAATAAACACATTAGTTTTGAAATAAATGGTCCAATAAATTCTTCTTAATTTATCAGAAAAAATGCTATTTATTATTACTAAATTTAATTATAGCTCAATTGTTACTTATTTGATAAAAACTATTTGAATACATATTACTAAATTTTGTGTCATATTTATTCTTTGATTTAATGGGATATAATAGGTTTGAAATATTGTTTGATTTATTAGGATATAATAGGTTTCCAAATTTGTATTCCTCAAACTAATTAACTACCCTTGCCACATCCCTACCCTCTTATGATTTTCCCGCACCAAAACCCACCCTAAATTGAATTGGCCGAGATAGCTATTTCCTAGGCGACATGGGATCCTCCACTTCTGATGGCAGCTCGGTATGGAAGGTTGGGTGGGTTAGCAGAGCTTTAAAGCTCTCTGATGGCTCACACAGCTCTATAACGGTAAGAAAATTATTTGGATGTCAGGCAAGTACAATAATTTTGCTCTCTAATAATGTTTCTGCAAGTGCATTTATTTGGGTTAGGTAATTCAAGAAAATTAAAAGGCGGTAGGAGTTGCGGCAAGAATAATTAATTAATTGGAGGAATTTAAATTTGATAACTTAATTATACCATGAGTCAGGTGTTAAAAGGATATTAATAAATTGAGAATATTTGATAAAATTAAAAAATTTAAATTTATTGAATTTTTTTTAAAATTTATTGAATTAAATTTATCCATTTAAATAACTATAAAATTAGTGTGCCATTTATCTGTATTTAAAAGACCTGGTCAACCAAAAATCCAATGATTGTATATTAATAATTGCAAGTTGCATTACCTCTAAATCGAACAGATATTCGATAAAATATAGCTGCTGCTTTATCCAACTACATCCAATTTAGCTTGACTACCGGTAATGTGGCCAATGTTGATCACTGATCACCACTTCACAACTACTGATAAATTTTTTTGTTATATATATAAAATAGGGATGAAGGGCCAAAGTAATTTTATTATTTACAAAAATAATCATTTTAATCATCTTATTATTAAGTTACATCAAATTACTTCTGCCTACGCTACCCCACCCCAACCCACTTGAAACCCCCCGAGGTCCAGTGCCTCTCCTACACCACCCCCACTAAAAAAAACCCCAACTCCCTACCCACAACCTCCCATTTCCTACCTGTGATCAAAACCCACCACTAGCTCGTTCGTAATTGTTAGCATTATTTGAGGGTCTGTACAAAGAGATCCGACAAAAGATATGAGAAACTCACTAAGTTTTAGTACATTGTTGTATTACTTGTTATTAATATATGTAACTTACATAGTTGAGTGAACAATTGTGCAGGATAAGGCCTTAATGACAAGAAACCTTACGATGAAATGAGCATCTAAGTAGAGTAAACTTGATGCCAAAAAACAATTAATAAGTTGTATGTGTACGAGATTCGTTCAGAGTAGTCTTCGTTGGTATTTTTTCTAAGAGCATTGAAGTATTTGGACAATGGTCATGTTTAGACTCGAAAGGTGATAGGTTGGCTTTAACTTGGGGAGTCTTGGCATCGAACAGTCAAATATTCGCTAAAAGAACTGACAAATTGTGCATGTTTTTTATAATCGTATATTTTTACTTTTAACTAAAGGTGATAATGTCTTACAAGACACAACACCAAATAGATTAAAAAAAAAATAGTTATAATTTATCAATAGTTTTTTTTCAAGGTCTTGCTATTTATTACTATTATAAATAAATAATATGAACAAATACAATTAATTTCAAATCACAATAAATCAGACACAAATATAGCTAACTCAATATAATTGACAATCCTACTTCCTGTTGAAGATATAGTGAGTCCCTCTGGTGATGCGCGTGTACAAGATGATCAGATGCTGAGGTGGCACCAAGCAGTTAGAATTTGTGCAGGCTGTTACAAGTTGTTACAGCTAGTTTATAGCTAATGTTGCATTTATATGGTGTATTGCACTTATTATACTTAGCTTTGCAACTGTCTTGTTTTCAATATAAATATCATAAAATGTAAAATACATAAAAACAACGAATATATCAGAGAAAGTATTTAATAAACTTGGACTTCTACGTTCGTCTTGTTTTCTGCTATGGTGTTTTGTTTTCATTCTCTTATTTTGATATGGTATCAGAGCTATAAAGCACTGTGAGCTTTCAAGATCCTGATATGAATGATCTTGTAGTAGTAGCTCCAACTGCAGAAACAAATAATACAATCTTGAAGCGTGAAGATCGAGTCATATGTACCTTTCACAATATTAAGTTGAATAGTAGCAATTACACAATTTGGAAACATCAGATTCTAAAGATCTTAAGAAGTCTTGAATTGGATGATCATGTACTTCAAGATCCACCACCAGAGGTGTTCAACAATGGAGCTGTAAATCGAGAATATAAGAATTGGAGGAAACAACATGAAATGTTAGGATGTTGGTTTATGTCTTGTACGTTTGAGGATGTGCTGAAACAAATCTCAAGTTTTGATACAATAAAAGATGCTTGGACAAGGTTAGAAAAGTCTAATGCATCAAATTCAAGAGCACGAGCAATTCAGGTACTTGAAGAACTACAAAGCCTTCGTAAAGGTAATTTGACAATAATTGAGTACATATTAAAGATAAAGGTGTTAACAGATGAATTAGAAGCTACTGATTGTGCTTTAACAGAAGAACAAAAGTTGATGCAAGTCTTAGAAGGTCTTGATGAGAATTATGATAATGTGTTCTCAACGTTGACTGAAAGGATGATGAGTGAAAAGGTAACAGTTGATGATTGTTGCTTAGTCATGAGTGTAGATTGAAACGTAGAAATATTGTTGTGATGTCACCACTGCCTTCGATTAACATGGGTGTTGCTAATGAACTTAATAAAAATCTAGTCAGAGATCCTAGAACAGTCAATATTTCACACGCATTACCACTTGTAAATCAGTTCAATCAAATGAGTGTTAGACATATAGGTCCTTATGTTGTTGATTCACAGACTAGAAATACTATAATACCTCTTGGTTATAATGCTCATAGTCAATATTCTCCAAGTTACAGAGGAAGAAGTGGACGTGGCTTTGATAGAGGTAGAGGAAGACCTCAATGCCAATTATGTGGAAAGCTTGGTCATATTGTGTCTACATGCTGGTTTCGTTTTGATAAAAATTTTGTTTCACCAACTCAAGCCATTAATGGTAATAGATCTCAAGCTGTTCCACCACAACATGCTAATACTGCTCATTTTGTGCAAGTGCCTCCTACACCTTCACGAGGCTATGACCTACACACTGCCCAAGCAATGTTAGCTACATCTGTACCTATTTCACTTACTTTTAATTCATCTTCTCATACACCAGAACCTTTTGTACCTTCTACATTTGGAACAGTTCCCAATGCCTTGAACCAACCTTCACATACCTATTATCCAATGTACACATTGTATTACCATCTACAACCAACAGCTCCAATTCAGTCTTTTTCTTCACAAGTCCCATCCTTTTCAGCTGAGCCACATTGGTTTCCTGATTCAAGAGCCAGTCATTAAGAGACAAATGATCTTAATAATCTTGCCAATGTTAGTTCCTATACAGGTCCAGACAAGGTGATAGTATATAATGGTAAGTGTCTTAACATTTCACATGTAGGTTTAAATCATTTTTATTCGTCACATAGTTCTGATAAAACTTTTCTTTTGAAAAATATTTTATATGTTCCACATATAGCTTAAAACTTTCTTAGTGTGTCACAATTTGCACAGGATAATAGTGTCATTTTTGAGTTTCATCCATTTCACTATTATGTCAAGGATCAGGTGATAGGTGTAGTGCTACTCAAGGGTCATCTGCATAATGGCTTACATAGATTTGATTTAGGTCTCACCAAGCCTGTTCATTCCAATGTTTCTCATGTTTCAACTTCTACCACGTTAACTCCATCTCTGCCTCCCTCTGTTCACACTGTATCTACTCGTGGATCAGTGTCTCCATTGTCTCTTTGGCATCAATGCCTTGGCCATGCCTCTATACCTGTGGTTAGAAAGGCTCTTACTAGTAGTAATATTTCTTTTTTTACTGATGATGCTATTAATGTGCTATGTAATACTTGTCAAATAAACAAAAGTCACAGCTTACCCTATAAGACTAAAACTAGTTATGCTCATGTTCCTTTACAAGTTGTGCACTCAGATGTCTTGGTAGCACCTTCTGTTTCTAAGAATGGATATCAATACTATGTTCATTTTGTTGATGAATTTAGTCGTTTGACTTGAATTTATTTTTTTTATTCTAAGTCATTTGTTCTGCAAGCCTTTTTGCAATTTAAATCTGAAGTTGAATTACAAACATGATGTAAAATTAAAGTTTTACAAAGTGATTGGGGATGTGAGTTTCAAGGGCTCACTTCTACCTTAGCTTCCATGGGAATTATTCATCATACATCTTGTCCTTATGCTCATGAGCAAAATGGACTTGCAGAACGAAAACATTGGCACATAACTGAACTTGGCTTTGCTATGATGTTTGATGCTTCTTTACCTTATCATTTTTGGGATGAAGCTTTCTATTCCAATACTTTCCTCATCAATCGTTTACCTACCCCTCTTTTACATGAGAAATCACCTCTTGAAGTTTTATACAATCAAAAACCTGATTAGTCTTTCTTAAAAGTCTTTGGATGTCTTTGTTTTCAATGTCTCAGATCATTTAACACTCACAAGTTTCTTCCTCATTCTAAGCCTTGTACTTTCTTGGGATATAGTCCTAGACACAAAATGGTACAAATGTTTGTCTCCTGAAGGGAAATTGTCTCTTAGTAGAGATGTTATATTTGATGAGTCACAATTTTCATATTCTTCTATTTCTTCCACTCAAACTATTGTACATCAGACTGTTCTTCCTACTGTTATAAAGTCATGTGCATCTACTCCTTTTGTAGCTCCTACATCTGCATCTGATTCCACTTTTGTTTTAGGTTCTTATTAGTCTTTATCTTGTGAGATGTCTCACTCACCTTTAAGTGCAAATGTCAATTCACCTTTACAGTCACGTGTTCAATCACCTAGTTTACTGTTATTTGCTTCACCTCTGTCTATTTCTCCATCTACAATCTCACCTCTATTAATTTCCTCTCCACCTGTTTCTCATGTTTTACCTTTTAGTTCTTCCATTTCTCCTCAAATACCTTTATCAAATACCTTACCTATCTCTTCTCCTACTTCTTTATCAATTCCTACTAACTCACACCCAATGGTCACCTGATCAAAGATGGGAACTTTTAGACCAAAATTTATATGACTTTACAAGCTGATCTTGTCTTTCAAAGAACTTAGCTCCACTAAACAAGCTTTGGCAGATCCTTTGTGGAAATCATCCATGAAGTTGGAATTTGATGCTCTTATTAACAATGGTACATGGACCTTAGTTCCTCCTCCTCAAGACAGAAAAGTTATTGGTCATAAGTAGATCTTTCGGGTTAAGAGACTTCTTAATGGTGCTTTAGACAAACTCAAGTCACAGGTAGTATCTAAACATTATGACCAATGCCCTGGCTTTGATTTTAGGGACACTTTCAATCATGTGATTAAACAAGTCACCATTCAGATCATTATTACTCTTGCATTAAGTAGGAAGTGGCTTCTTCATTAGCTTGACATCAATAATGCTTTCTTGAATGACATTCTTCTTGAGGAAGTCTACATGACCCAGCCTTAAGGCTTTGCAGATTCTCAATTTTCTAACTATGTTTGTAAGTTAAATAAAGCAATTTATGGTTTGAAACAGGCTCTTAGAGCCTGGTTTGATATACTGTCAATAGCACTTGTGACTTTAGGATTTTATAAATCCATTACAGATAGTTCTCTTTTCATTAGAGTCACTTCTCACTCCACTACTTATTTGGTTGACTATGTTGATGATATAATTCTCACAAGTAGTGATGAAGTTGAAGTTCAATCTCTTATAGCCACTCTTCATTCTAGATTTGCTTTAAAATATCTTGGATTGTTAAGCTACTTTCTGGGAGTTGAGGTTTCTACGCTGCCGAATGGTGATCTTATGCTCAATCATGGCAAATACGTTAGGGAACTACTTGTAAAAACTCATATGGATTAGTCAAAGTCGAGTTCCATACCTATGTCTACTAGTTATACTCTCTCTGCTCAAGGTGGTGAATTATTTGATAATCTTACTCACTATAAAAGTGTGGTTGGCACCTTACAATATATAACTATCACTCGGCCTGATCTCACCTATGCTGTTAACAAGGTGTGCCAGTTCATGTCAAAACCATTGGTTCCCCATTGGTTAGCTAGTAAAAGAATACTACGTTATCTGCGAGGTACTCTTCACTACAGTTTGGTTTCTAAACCTTCCTCTCAGCTTCAGCTTCATGGTTTTGCTGATGCTAATTGAGGTTTTGATCTGAATGATCGTCGATCTACTTCTGGTGTGGTTGTGTATTTTGGCTCTAATCCTGTCATGTGGTCTTCTCGGAAGCAACATGCAGTTTCACGATCCAACACCGAGGCTTAGTATCGTGCTCTTGCATATACAACTTCAGAAATTATGTGGTTGAATTCTTTATTGGCTGAACTCAATATTACTTTAACTAGTCCTCCTATCATTTGGTGTGACAATCTTAGCACTGTTTCTTTATCTGCCAATCCTGTTCATCATGCACATACTAAGCATGTTGAACTTGATTTACATTTTGTTCGTGAGAAAGTTCTTACTAATTTTGTTCTTGTTCAGCATATACCTAGTACTCATCAGTCGGCTGACCATTTGTACAAAGCCATTGTCCGTTCAACAGTTTTTGTTTCATAGAAGCAAACTCAGTATCATTTGCATGCCACTGAGTTTAAGGGGGGGTATTGAAGATATAGTGAGTCCCTCTAGTGATGCGCATATACAAGGATAATCAAATGCTTAGGTGGCACCTGGTAGTTAGAATTTGTGCATGCTGTTACAACTAGTTTATAGCTAATATAGCTAATGTTGCATTTAGATGGTGTATTGCACTTATTATACTTAGCTTTGCAACTGTCTTGTTTTCAATATAAATATCATAAACTGTGTAATGCAAAATACATAAAAATAGCGAATATATCAGAAAAAGTATTCAGTAAACTTGGAATTTTATGTTCTTATTGATTTCTACTATGGTGTTTTGTTTTCATTCTCTTATTTTGATACTTACAACAAGCAACACCACACCAGAGAGCAATACAATCATTTGAACAACAACAATAATAATAATAATAATAAAAGACAATTACAAATTAGGCATCAACGTCAACGTCCTCTTCATGATCCATTAGCTTCCAAGAACCGTTAAGTTGTTGAACCATTCCCTTATTCTTTTCGCACCTCCATGACTCAGGTGTAAGATACTCGTCTTTTAAAGCACTTGTGCTCTTGTTTATAAGAGCGATCTCACGGTTAACTTTCAACTTGAACTCTTCTTTGCTCCCTTGTGTTCCTGCCACTCCATGCATGTATATTTCCAAGTTATGCCAAGTCAACACATTTCCGGGGCTCTTCAAGTAATTTGATTTTTGAGTGTCAATGTCCAACTCTTCTCCTACATCAGAGTAGCCTATTAATGGGTAGTTTGGAACAATATCTAAAGCATTCCGAACACGTAATGCTCTAAGTTCATCATAAGAAGAAAACAACTTTTTGAAGTTTGAGTCTCCAACACGTGGGCTCGCAAATACAAAGGTTGTGACTGGACAAGCTTTGTTGGGCTGGCTTTTGGGCTTGTTATATTCGTTGGTGATTATGTCAATTGCGTTTAGAGTTGCTAGGGCTGCTCCCAAGCTATGGCCTGTAATGGTTATGCTTATTTCTTCGTTCTTGAATTCTTCTACTAGCTTTGCAACTTCACTAAGAACCTGAAAAAAATAATAATAAATAATATATATATATATATATATTAGTAGAGATGATTATTTTTCCATTTGCACTATCTTTTTAAGAAATTTGTTGTACTTTAGGCTCCTTTTTCCATTTGCACTATGTTTTTAAGAAATTTGTTTAAGAAAATGAAAATATACTATTAATAAAAGACATTTTTAAGAAAGAGTTTATAAGAAATATAAATGTGGTCGTTCATTAGATTAACATTTGGGATTGAAATACTTATAATTCTTATAGATTTTGATATAGTATCATAATGGGCCAATAAAAAAAATAATGGTCTTCCTCTAAATATATATATATATATATAGACACACACACACGGGAATTGCATTAAAAAAAGAAGAAGACATTTAATCCAATAGAACTAGAATATAACAAAATAGATCTAAAATATAAAATATTTTACACTTTGAAGAAGGATGTTAGAAAAAATAAAAGTATCTTATTCATAAAAGACTATATTAAAAAAGAGTTTATAAAAAATATAGGTATGTTTACTTATTGGGTTATTGTTTTGAGATTAAAATGTTCATAATTAATTGTTATAAATTTTGACAAAATTATAAATAAGATAATAAAAAAGAGAAATTGCTATTTTCATAGCAAATTATATATGTTTTTAAGGCTCTCAGTTGATCATATTTTTAAGGCTTGCTAGCGTTACTCTTCAAAATCATAAGTATTATTCACGTAACTCTTCAAAATCATAAGGAATATTCTCTTACACCATTGCGTATTGGTGCACAAACTTGGCAAAAACCTAATACCAATTGTGTTAAAATTAATACAGATGCCACTTGAGATGAATGCTCTACTATATCATGATTGGGTGTGGTGTTGTGAGATCATAAAGGTATTGTACTATTTGCGCGTGCCATCAGATTTGATATTCTTGAAAGCCTCTTGTTGCTGAGGTTATAGCTTTGAAGTAAGGCATCAAGTATGCTTTTGAATTTGGCATTTCTAATGTTATATTAGAAAGTGATTCACTTCTAGTTGTCAACAAGGTTCAATATACACAAGGTGACCTTTTTTCTTGTAGTTTGATTGTGCAAGATATCAAGCATTTACTTGAGTTTGGTACGACAATCTTCTATCTCCTTTTGCTTTGGGAGTGTTAATTCGGCTGCTCATTCACTAGCAGTTTGAGCTAAATTTTATTCTTTTGGTCATTTTGTTAGCTTTTCTTCTTGTCTAAATTTTCTTAATCATATAGTAGATTTGGATGGAAAACTTTGTACATCTTTAAGTTTATTTGAATAAAATTATTGATGTTTTTTAAATATATATATGTATATGTTTTTAAAAGTAAAAATTTATTTAGTAAAAATGTTTATTACTCTCAATAACATAAATGATCACTTTCCACTTGCTGGTAAACACGCCCATCCAGGAAACAGGAAACAGGAAACATGGGCTTACACATCAATGACAACGGAACAAACTGAAACGGAAATCATAGTCCCATTAAAATTGTAATCACTGTTGCTCTGAAACAAACAAATTAATCAACGATACCAATAATGTATTCATTTTAGTTGTACTTAAGTAATACATTAGTGTTGAATTCGATATTTCGTTATTAAGATTACATAAATTTATACTCATATCAATTATAATTTATCACATCACATAATTATTTTAAAAAATGAATGTTTTTATCATTTACAAAGTTATTTTGCCTCAAAATATACCATAATTTGTATGGATGTAAATTTGTGTAACCTTAGCGTTTCTCGACGAATAATTCTATTTGTTCTTAATGGAACACAAACTCATTAACATGTCATTAATTCTTGTATTGGTTTTACAACACAAGTCTTGCTATTATATCTGGTGAGATCAAAAATCATTTATAAAATATATAATGTATTTTTTAGAGAGTTGCAATGAAAATATAATTTTAATAAAATATGTAGAGTTTTCCATTTCTCTACATTAAAAAGAAGGTAAGCTATTGAAGTTATTTTAAGGTGGAGAGTGACGAAGGAGCCAAATGATCTTGTTTCCCCTTACATTAGTGTAATAATATAATCACAATTATTATTATTATAAAAATATATGAAACGTTCTTTTGATTTCTATTATTAATTATAATTTAATTATTATATTATTAAATAAATTTATCATTAAATAATTATTATTATAACAATAATAATTTAAATTATAATAACTTCGTTACTCGGCTACCCCTACAAAATGGTTTCACTTTCTCTAAATTTTTTTAATACAAATATTTATTGTTTCCATGGCATTCACAGACCACAGTAATATTTTCATGTTTATGGGATCAATTTATCTTATAATTTGTCTGGACATCGACCAATCTAGTGTTTGGGGTCAAGGTTTACCTATCTTCCGATCTACAGGTTATCATAATTTACATTTTTTACTCTTTCTTCTAGATTTGATGGGTCGTTTTATATACCGTTCACTTGTATTTTTAAAGTATAGACCAGCTTTTGTGTCGATTAGGAGACTGACTATACATTTAGCCTTCTATTATTATTATTATTATTTTAGTGTGTAGATTACAAATATACTCCCATAAAAAATGATATAACTTTTATATATACTCAGTAAAATATTATTGAGGCATTATCTAATCCTACACTTCTCTTTACTTTCTCTGCAAACCTGAATCCTTCCCGAACATAATCTTTTTGGAAAAAGTACTTTTACATTGTGTATTATACGGACTCTTTAATAACTCGGGGATACATAAATATATATGTGGATTGCTTCATTAAATTTATAATGGTATATACAACACGTATATTTATAAACATACCTGGTTTCTAGCACTTGTTTTATTGATAGGTGAACGAGAATCACTTGAAGTATAAATTGAATACCATCCTTGATGAACCTTTGGATCACCTTGTTGATGACCCAATATGCTTGAAGCTGAAACTTGATTAAATTGAAGATCATTAATCCATTCCAATGTCTGAACAGTACCTCTCCAAGCAATCACAATATCTCTTCTACCCAACAAGGCCTTTCCTTCATCTGTAGCCACACCTACATATCCAATCCAATTTGATTCTTTATTCCAAGCCTCTCTTGATAATGACTTTATTATAAAAGCATCTGGTACATCAGTTTGTGATGTTGCATATAAGAACTTCCTCACTAAGTACTTATAAGGATTTCCCTTTTCCAAATTCACTTTTGAGAAGAAGTCCTTTTTTGCATATCTACTACTTCCGGCATATTTTGATGCCTTTACATTGTTAAAGGCATCATATGTGGCTTGTGCCATTTCTCCATAGTGAATTATGTATTTTCTTAGATCAATCTCAAGTGGGTCTAACATGCCTTTCCAATTGTTTTTTCCACTGAGAATTTTCCATTTCTCGGCTATTGTTTTGTCCATCTTTTTCTTCATACCTAACAATAATGCTATGATGAGCTCTAATAAATGCTTTATATACACTGCTTTGTGTTTTTTTTTTTTTTTTACAACTCATTTATTTTATAGAGAATATGGGTAATATTTCTCTTTTAGGTTAGATAGCTTGACTTTCTTCTTTTCTTCCTTTTGGGAGTTAAGAACAAAAAGTTTTTTTTTTTTTTTTTTTATTGATATATAAAATTATTGTTGGCATTCTCCCAAAAGTTTAAATTTTTTTGAAAAAATTTCTAACCATTTTTAATATGTTATTAGAATAGGAGGTCAATTATTTATTACAAAAATTTGATTTATATAGTGCATATTGTCGGCTTCTTTTAATAGTTTGTATGCGTAAAGGTTAAAGCTTTAAAAATATATAAATATTATAATAATCTACTGTTTCTTTATGATGAGCACATCGTGGTAAAAATGTATCTTATAAAATTTGAGGTTATTAATTTAAATTCAAGTTCAATTATTAAGAGTTAGTGTGTAATTTTCAACGGTTAAGGTTTAAACCTTTAACATGATTTAACTTTCCATTCATTTCTATAAAATATTATTTTTAATAAAATGTGATAATCAACGAGAAATTATTTATGGGTAAATGTTATAATCAACGAGAAATTATTTATATATAAAAAAAAAAGATATAATATTGTTAGAACTTAAATTATTATTATAATAATAACAATATTCAATAATTATAGCATTAAATTATAATATATCATATTGATAAAATAGATAATTCATACATTTTTATTATAAAAATAATAAAAATAATTTTGACAATATCATGACCATAACTGGTTTTATAATAGAGACTATAATGCAACCTTTTAATTTAAATGTTGATAATTTATAAACGAAATTAGAAAAACTGTGATAATTTATATTTTTAAAAATAATTTTTTTAAAACGATTTTTCTATTAAAGTGATATTTTCTTTAATTTTTCTCATATAAATAATTTCATATTGATTGTCATTTTTGCCCAAGTATATTTCTTAATAATTTTATGATGAATTATTATTTTTCATATTTTTTCTCCTAACTCGTTTCATATTTATTTCCATACTGTCCTGTGAGCTCTGTTTTCAATTGTTTTTTTTTCTTCTTCTTATTTTTCATAGATTAGCATTTTTTTATTAGTTTAAGTAATAGTATTTTAATTAGGTAATTAAAAAAATCCTTATATTTTAATAGAATAACTATTAATATAATTTGTTGGTATTTTTTTTTCCGAAATAAAATGGATAGATGACACATTTTTTCATCTAATGCACATGATACCAAATGCTTCCTATCAGGTTTTTTATTTTATTTTCTTATTCTTTCACTTATTTTTTGTATTTAGTTCTTCTCAATTTTAAATTACATATTTAAATTACACAAAATATTATTTAATTAAAAAATTAATGCATCTTACGTTGATATGTGTATCATAAATAAATAAACAAAATTAGTCAGGATTTATAAAGATGTTTTGTTGAACAAAATTAAAACATAATTGGAAGTTTGAATTGTAACTTTTGCATTTTGATGCTTTCAAGCAATGTGCTTGTCCTTCCTTCTTTATAAATTAGACGCGTGTGAGAGGTTTTTGAAATATTCTTACTTTGGAAGCTTATGGCACTCATGACAAAAGCGAAATATTGATATCAATCCAAAAGAAAAATATTAGGAATTACCTTCTTTTTTGTCTGGATAGAGATTTCAATTAAGTATTATATATATATATATATAGATGCTAATGGTTCCATAAGTCGATCAATTAAATCAAGTACTGACACGGTGACAAAGCATTTTAAACGAAAATATCTTTGGCATTATTGATAATATCTCATAAAATTCATGTTTTAAAAATTTTAATATCCATACATATTTTCTATATTTATAAATAATATCAATAATAAAAAAAATTAATAAAATATTAATTAATAATATAGATAAAATATTATCAATTAAATGTTAAATAATATTAAAAATATGTTGTTTATAATTAATTTTTTTTATAAATACTTCATCATTAAATATCTTTATTTTAACTTTATTAATTATAAAATTTATTAGTTAAAAAATTATTTTAAACATTTTAACTATAAATTTTTTTTATTTATTGATCAAAATAAATATAAAATGTATTTATATTTATATGTACTAAATAAAATAATTAATTTAATAAATAAATAATCGATTGTCATGAAATTTTTAAAGGTTTATTAAAGTCTTGAGAGTTTTGATTACCTATAATTTTTTTGAAATTTGTTTTAATGTTTTCGTCGATAAAAATAATTTTTTATACATATTTATAAAATTTAAGTTTTAATATATTTTAATTGACGTTAATATTTCAAACTTAGGCTTCAATAAATAGCATTAAGTTAAATAATAATAGGATATGGATTATGAAATATAGAATTAGAATAATGCATTATTCTATCACATTCTCTTGTTATAATTTAATTAACATCTTAATAGTCCACAATTATTTTATTATCATATATTCTAACCTTAAGTGCGTTTAACAAAATTGATAACTCAATTAATATATACAACAATTTAGTACTGAGCAGTAACTAAGTCCCTTTGATACGGTATAGCATTAACTAAAACAATAGGTATGGTACTTTGGACATCTGTGTACAACTGCTGCTTGGATCCCCTTTATAAAATATATTGGGCAAATGTTTCATTTAGTACTAAAACTATTAATTTTGTATCAATTTACTACTAAAACTTTTTTTTGTATCAACTTAATATCAAAACTCTTTAATTTTATTTCATTTTGATATTTTGTTAACTTTTACATCTAAACTAACAGAATGTGGCTCACATGTCTCCCACATGACTCTTTTTAAGGGGTATTTTGGTAAATTCATTATAAAATGTTAAAGAAATATTTAGATAAAAAAAAATCGTTTCATCTGCTCACCAGCAAAGTTAAGCGTTCTTCTTCTTCTTCAGAAAGTTTTTTTCAGTTCTCCCGATACCCATCTACCACCTCTTCGCCACTATGTCTTCGCCAGCCGCCGCCACACCGTAGCAGCCACAAGCTCTTCGCCACCCACCCTACAGTACCCAGCACCCTTCATCTACTCACCAGCAACAGCACAGCAGCGACTACATATCTCTAGCAAGAAATCATCCCTCGTGATACCCAACTAGCCAAGCACTGAGGAAACTATCCCAGCAGCGAAAGGCGCCATTCACCAACCCATCCACCACAGACATCGCCTTGTCTCGCCACCACGCCCAGTAGCAACCATCATTCAGAATTTTTTTTATTAGTACTCTTTTAATAATCTTGCACCACGCCTTGCCACCATGCCATTCACCAGTTCAACCACCGGTAACTATTTTTATTGAACTTTCATAGAGAAATAATTTTGAAGATTTGCAATATTATATTATTTACCGAATATATTGAAATTTATTATATTGTTTACTGAATATATTGAAATTTATTATTTTAAATTATTTAATGAAAATATTGAGAATTATTATTGTATATCGTTTATTGTTTATTGATGGACCAAAATTAAATATTTTAGTAGAATGAATATTATTTTAGTTTAATAATGTTGTTAGTGCTCTTTTAGTAATCTCTAATCCCTATTATCAAAAAAAAGTTTGTTTATTGAATTTTTTTATAATAAAAATTCATAAGTAGATATACCGGCATAATCCCACAATAATGCATATTGCTTCTCATCAAACAAAAAAGTTTGTTTCTTGAATTTTTTTTATAATCTCTAATACTTAAACATGGGTTGTTTCTAAGCAAACTGTTTATTTTGCTTCATTTTTTAACAGTTTTGATAAAATTTTCATGTAAAGCTATTTAATGGAATAACGACATTTTTCAAAATTTATCAGGTAATATAGAAGATGATGAAGTTGTAGCTGAGAAAGGTAATGCTCATGGTGTTGGATATGAAGCTGAAGATGAGATGGAAGTTAATGATAAAGAAATGCTCGAGAATGACATACATAATGACATTGTTGACTTACTAGATTATGAAAATGAAGATTTTTCGACACATGTTCAAATAGATGGGGAACAACATGAACAAGCAATAGAAGAGGACAACACTGATTATAATGACGATGAAAAATTGGTTAGTTGTGGGGAGAGTGACGATGACAGGCATTTCATTATGGCTAGAAATATTGAGTTTGATATAAAATCGCAACTAAAAAATGTTCAATTTGAGATTGGTCAAACTTTCTCAAATAGGCATGAATTCAAGGTGGCAGTTAGACACCATGCAGTTCAGCAAAGGCGAGACTTGGGGTGGGAATGGAATGATACTGAGAGGGTCAAGGTAAAATGTTGTAAAGGTGCATGTCCATGGATGATTTATGGTGTACCTGTGGGTCACAAAAAAGATGGTGATTTAAGAACATTTAAAGTGACAGTCCTAAGTAAAGAAGAACAACATACATGTTTGGGTACTGAAAAAGTAAGATTTTTAAATAGTAAGTTCATTGCAGAACATTATGAGAGCTTATTTCAGAGAAACCATAAAATTACTTATTCAGAGATGGCTACCCAAGTCAGGGATGACTTCAACATTAAAATTACAACTAGTATGTTTCACCGAGCCAAAAAGTTGGCCATGGAGAAGATTATCATGTCTGATGAGAAGCAATATGCATTACTGTGGGACTATGCCGGTATATCTACTTATGATTTATTTTGTTTTATTTTTATTAATCCTTAATAAATTGTCAATATGATATTAATTGTTAATATTTTTATTAGAGATGATTAGGAGGACAAATCCCGGCTCAACAGTTAAAATTTTTAATGATCCTCAATCAGATGGAAATGTAAAATTTTTACGCATTTACATTTGTTTCAAAGCATGTGTGGATGGATTTAGGAAAGGATGTAGGCCAATTATTGGTATTGATGGATGCCATTTGAGGGGGAGACAAACTGGCCAAATTCTCTCAGCAGTGTCAATTGATGGAAACCAAGGTATATTTCCTATAGCATATGCTGTAGTCGAAGGGGAGAGCAAAAGTACTTGGTTGTGGTTCTTACGCATTCTAAGTGATGATTTAGATTTAATTGAAGGTGAGACCCTTGCTTTCATGTCTGATAAGCAAAAAGGTTTAGTTGAAGCTATCAAGTTGGTTTGCCCTTGGGCTGAACATGTAAGTAACTTGCTTTTTCTAGCAATGGATTCATTTTTGTGTAAATTATTGTATTCAGTCACTAACAATTATTGTGTTTTATTTTTTGTTAAAATTTTATAGAGATTTTGCATTAGACATCTCTATAACAACTATAAAAAGACAAATCCAGGGATGATTTTGAAATTGGGTTTATGGAATGCCGCAAAAGCATGGAATGTGAATTGTTTCAAAATTGAGATGGAAAAGCTTAAAGCCAATAGCGCAATAGCATACAAGTGGTTAGCTGAAAAAGACACCAAGCATTGGGCTAGATGTTATTACAATCCATCTATAAAATCTGGGATGATCTTGAACAACACATGTGAGTGTTGGAATTCAAGAATAAAATATAATAGAGAAGAGCCTATTCTAATGATGTTAGAGTCAATCAGACATATAATTATGGAGCGATTTTTAAACAAATTGAAAGCAGGCTATGCTTGGAAGGAAGAGATAGGTGGGAGAATACATAACATTTTATTAAGAAACAAATTATTTGCAAGAAATTATTCTATTGCATGGTCAAATGTTCATGAGGGTGAAGTAAAGACCAAGGATGGAGAAGTATTAGCTGTTAATTTGCGGAAAAAAACTTGCACATGTAAAGAATGGGATCTCACTGGTATTTATTTTCAACCTTGTTCCTTACTAATATATATCATATAATTTATAGTTTATGTACTGGTAAGGTTCTTACTAACATGATTAGTTAATATATTGATAGGCATTCCATGTTCACATGCTCTATATGCTATGATTGATGGTCATGAAGATCCAATCAAATACATAGATGAATATTATAAGAAACCAACATACATAAGAACATATGCTGGGGTGATCCACCCGATCTCATCAGTTGAGCATTGGGTGCATATGGATGGATTGAACCACATAAATCCACCAAATTTCAAGAACCAACCAGGCAGGAAAAAAAATAGTTTTAGGAGCAAAGATCCAGATGAAATGGTTGCTAGTAACAAAGATGGTGGTGGTCCTATGAAATTGAGAAGATTTGGAACACCTATGCACTGTTCTATTTGCAAAAGTGTCAAACATAACAAGAAAACATGCCCTTTGAAGAATAGCATGTTTGAGGTAAATGATTATAATTTGTAAAAAACCAATATATTTAGTTTTTCATTAACTTATTTTTTTTTTCGTGCAGTCCATGTCCCAAGAGGGCAATCACAAACGTGATGGTGGATCTATATCAAATGATCGAACCACCCAGTGATGTCAACTAAGTAAAGCTTTTATTTTGTCCACCACTATGTTGTCTTTTTGTGCAATAAAGTTATAAATATGTTTTGTTTTTGTGTATTTAAGCCACAAACATGTTTCATTTTTAGACTAACATAGTTAAAATATATGTAATGGAATATAGTACAATACTGCCTTTTTTAAATTAAGTTTGCAGTAAAACAGGTTTTGATTTCCATAAATGAATATTATGTTCTGCATTTCTTGGTAAATTTACCAGTCCATGCATTAACTGGTAAATTTCTTTTTGTTAGTTGCTTATCAACCAGATGTGCACATTGGCTTAATATTCTAAATCCAAATCGTTTAAATTGTATATAAAGATATCAAAAGTGTGATAGTAAGGATAGCAAGAGAAAACCAATTTAGCTATGAAACAGATTATGATAAGTCTGTCATTAGTATAAGTTTTCAAAGATTATCCTCTGTCCAGCTCGGGCATAAATAGGAAATGTTCCATAGTTAATAAAAATTGATGCTTATTTTACAACTAATAAAATGACTAGACAAAATTAGCAGTGAAACAGAAAAACAAAACATGCTCAACAATCAAAAGAAGAAAGCAACTGGGAGCAATAATTATAATTTGTGATAATTTCAAATAGGTGATACAAGGTCATTTCAAATAGGTGATACAATTCCATAAATAGTTTTCTCATCCCAGTAATTTAGGAAAACTTGTATGTCTCTGATCATTTTTTCTGCCTCATCATCAGAGCCTTTGGAATCTCAGATAGGTAATACTTCAAAGATAGAGAACAGGTACTTTCTGATCCCCATACAGCATATGGGATGTTAGTCTCATGCGATACAAGTTCTTGTTCATTGCCGAAATCATTGAACTTTTCACTTTCAGAAAAATATATCCACATGTCCTGAACAAAAAAAAAATAGAAATCAGAATAGAAATTGAGCATGACAATGAGAAGAAAATGCAGTACCAAAAAAAATTATCGCCAATCAAGCATCACAAAGCTAAAACACAAATTAACAGATGTAGTTTATTGTTAAAATTGAGTTAATAACACATCATTAGCTGAGTTCACGCAGGAACTCTACAACTGAAAGAAATTGTGCTACCAAATATTGACAAGTTATCCAAGAAAATAAAAGAAAATGTGAAAACTTCAAAACATAAAAATATTAACATTGAGAGATTAAGTACCTTGTATTATCAATCGTGAAATTAGAAATTCCAAATCAAGAGCTGCAGACAATAAACATGATAAATCAAAATGATAGGGGACGAGGCAATGGGTATCAGTGGTGGATGGGCTGTGAATCGCCCCTTCGCTGCTGGGATTTTGTCTTCAATGCTTGGCTGGGTATCGCGCGAGGTGCTGGGTACTGTAGGGTGGGTGGCTGCTACGGTGTGGCGGCGGCTGGCGAAGACATGGTGGCGAAGAGGTGGTAGATGGGTATCGGGAGAACTGAAAAAAACTTTCTGAAGAAGAAGAAGAACGCTTAACTTTGCTGGTGAGCAGATGAAATGATTTTTTTTTTATCTAAATATTTCTTTAACATTTTATAATGAATTTACCAAAATACCCCTTAAAAAGAGTCATGTGGGAGACATGTGAGCCATATTCTGTTAGTTTAGATGTAAAAGTTAACAAAATATTAAAATGAAATAAAATTAAAGAGTTTTAATATTAAGTTGATACAAAAAAAAGTTTTAGTAGTAAATTGATACAAAATTAATAGTTTTAGTACTAAATGAAACATTTGCCCAAATATATTTATATGGAGTTAAGAAGTTGGGGCTAATACAACCAACCTTGCTTTCATAATTAATGCTGTGGAACAATAATGGCTCAAGAAATAGAAGTCTTTGCTTTAAAGTTACCGTACTGTTGGAAAGGTATGGACGACGTAGAAGTTGAGTAAAGCAAGTAATCTCTTGGCAATTAGATTGGCGAAATCAATGGGATTGTAGAATGTGATTATAGAAGGAGATTGCTTAAATGTTATCGATTATATATTTTTGGAAATAATTAGCATAATACATCCTGAAAAGCTCAGCAATATCTTGATTAAGTTATATCTATATCCCTCTATTATCAGAATATATGAGCATAAAATGAAACAATTACTTATTGGATTCTGTCCGATCAATTAGAGGGGTCTTTTCAATTCAATAATCTACCCTCTGTATATTTGTAGCATGATCAAATCAGAATTTTAACATGTATTAATTATTTTAATACCTTTTTTTCTGCAAGGAACTGCTCAAAATCATTCGTAGTTCAGCAAATGAAAGATGATGATTCCAAGTAGTAGTAAAAATCTTGTGGCCTTGATAAACAGAGCACACCAATTGAAACTAAATAAGTTACTGATCAATGATCATTCTATAATCTCCTGAAACTTAAAGAATAAACTAATTCTCTATGTAAGACTACCACTACTACAAGTGACGACCCTTTTAACATCACCCATTATCCATAGCAAATCTAATTACACCATCAGTTAATAAGAATATGATAGATGTTAAAATATTTAACATGTTCAAAATAGTACTACATTTAACAGGAACTTGATTTGTGTCTTTAGAAATTCAGAATCTGATATTTGAGCAGTATCAGAGCTCTTTGGGATCTTAAAACTGGTGATCACTCGTGTACGACCAGGCAGTAGTACGTACCATATATGGAGTATGACCGATGACCAAGCATTGAAGTTGCTACATTGGGCACCGGCAATGAATAATCAATTACAATCCTCCGGTGATCATCTGGTATAATTTTATAAGAACCATGAGTACTCTAATCTCAAAAGGTTAACTCCATGAGTAGAGATACTCATCTTTCTTTTAAACTCTTTCATTGTATTATCTTACTCATCTTTCTTATAAACTCTTTCATTGTATTATCTTTTATCAATGTGGGACAATTACTCTAATATCTCTCCTCAAAGTGTGGTCTTTGTCTCTTGCAAAGACCATCACTTTGTATTTTAAACCTATTTACTACATTATATTCTATTTGGGTCACTTTTTTTTTTTTCTTTCACAGGGCCCATTCATTTTTTATTTTTATTTTTCGAGGCGAAACCCAAAGTATTTAGCTCTTTGATCGACTGAAGCTCTGATACCATGTATAATTTTATAAGAACTATGAGTACTCTAATCTCAAAAGGTTAACCCAATGAGTAGAGATACTCATCTTTCTTATAAACTCTTTCATTATATTATCTTTTATCAATGTAGGACAATTACTCTAACACTTCCTAGTTGTGAAAAAATACCATCACCTATATGTAACATTAATTGTTCTAATAACAACATTTATCTTCAACCATCTCTTTCAATTAATAAGTATTGTTTCAACTGTAATAACGATCTTAAGTGTTTAGACATACTAAATATAAAAAAAAAATTAAACTAACTTTTATCATTTTGTGAGCTAATGTAGCTTATCACGAACGAATCATCAAATCAAATGGAGGAGGATTTCTGTGTGCGGAAGTTATAGGAACTACAATTTTCTTCTCAAATCATTCTGGTGTGGTAGGCATTTATTAATTAAATGACGTAGGATTTAGGGTGATTTCCGTTTAATGAATCACTAGGGTGGTACATATCAAGTTTGAGCTCTCTGAAATTGCCTTCATTCTACAAGTGTATCGTTCAAGACAATTTGGACTATACCATCCTTACTCTCTGGGGACTATACGTTAACCTTTTTTTAAAAGATTAATTGTACGTATATTTTTAATATTACATAAATATTTTATTTATAATAATACATTTTATTTAAATTTTTGCAAATATTTTAATATATATATACAACAGTTAATAAATACGTAGATAAAAATTATATAAATTATATTTGATAAACAATATGTGCATATATAAAATTATAGATATATTATATAAAAATACTTCTTAAGTTTATATATAATAATCCAAAAATACTACAAATAATTAACTTTAGATTAAACAATATAAAAACTAAAATTAGAAAAAGAAATATGACGAAGAAAAAAACCTTCTAAGGTTTAACTATTTATTTCATAAAAATTTATTGTATTTTACTTCGCTCTAAATTTTAACTTTATTTAATATTATATTATAATACTTTTTTATATGAAAATTTTAATATTTTTCTTTAATTTTTAATTCTTTTTTTTATTTTTATTAGTTTGTCTTATATTATTTATTAACATATATTTTAAATGCAGTCTCAAGCTTAAAATTTTAAATCATATATTATTTTTTACATTTTTATATATATATTTTTGTTTGTGTTAATACTTATAATTTTTTATGTCATTAATTGAGCTTCTCATTTGCTTAGAATTTTTAGTTAATAAATTTATTTTATACATATATGATATTAATATTTATTAACTTATCATATTTTTATTTTTATTAGATAATTTTCGTTATATGTTAATTATAATGTAACATTCTTATATATTTTTTTAGTGTTAACTCTATGTTTCTATTTTAATATGACATGAAAATTCAGCATTAGATTGAAGATAGCTTATCGTAACTTCTATTAATTATACATTATAAAGTACTTTGGGTTCCTTGATACTTAAATAAAATTTTAACATTATATATATATTAAAAAAAAAAATCAAAGTTCAGCCCCCTAAAAATTTATTCCTATAGCTAGCGAAGCATGTATGTCAATAGCAGCATCATATATAAGAAGATACGAAATGTGTTTTACTCAATTATTCCAAACAGTAATATGAAACTGGACTCTTGGCTTCATAGAAATATTGGGTAACAAGCAAAGATAGATCGGGAGCCATGATAAATCTGCCAAACATGCAGAATGTTTCTTGCGCTTATGCTCTGCTTAAGTAAAAGAGGGCAATTTCGGCACCAACACACGTTGTCATAGCTACGATGGTTTTTTTTTATGAGAGTTTCGCTTTTAGAGCCTCCTTAATTATTTCCACCACTATATTGTTTTTCTTTTGCATTTTTTAAAATCCTTTTGGCGAACCATTATTGTGCGAAAAATCTTTATCTTGTAGCTAAAATTAAAAATTGTGTTAAACTAGATTATGTTAGTTATTATTATTTTTTTTCTTCCAGATCAAACGGAATTTGTCGTGATTCAAATATATGGCTTAAATGGGAGAGGTAAATGTTGCTTTAAGACGAGCTGAACCACGACTATGCAAGTTACTTAGTCCTAAGAGTTTTTGTAATTTGTAGTTACAGATTTATTACTCCAATAAATAAAAATATATACAGTAAAATGCATAGGTAAATATGGAGAAGAAAAAAAAAAAAAAAATTCATCTGAGGCCCCCTTAATATGTTCTATTTCTTTTGTGGGATATCAAACAAAACTCTTGAAATGGGGAGCATGCAAGAGCTGAACAAAATTCAAAAGTCCTTGAGATAAATCAATATTAGATTAAAATAGCCAATAATTCGTATTCCCTAAAATTTCAGCAATATGTGCTTTCTAAAATTCGTGTCTCCTCAAATTTCGCTAATATGTGTTTTAATTTCTTCTGTAATATTTTGACTAATGATCCTCTCTCATATATACAAATATACTAGTAAAATACATGTACAATTGCACGTTATGAAGTTTCTTACTTAACATTAAGATTATTAATAATTTAAAGATTAATAAAATTAGAATATAATAAATGTTTATAGCCTTTTAATTTTTCTGCTCGTATTTTTTAAGCATTAAAGGATCTTAGGCAGCCACCACGCTACTTTCAAGTATTTTTCAGGATTTTATAGAATTACGATTAAAGAACAACGTGGACAAAAAGATAATCATCTTATCATCATATATTAAAAATATGGAATTAATTCATACTGTAAACTTTAGGACAGACACCGATACACTAAACATTCTACATATCAATATATCTATATATTATTAGGGATAAATAGCATATCAAAATTACCTATTTTTTATCGATTTAAATCTGATCTGATTCGAAACGGATTTAAAAAATTTTAATCTAAATTCGATCCGATAATGTAGTCAATCTGAACTAATTCGAATTCAAGCATATCGAATTTTTCGGATCGGATAAGTTGAATTGAGAATATAATTTATTTTTTATTATTATCATATATAAAACACAATATATACTAACATTTAAATTTTAAATTGATATATTTTTTAGTAAAATTTATTTATTTAAGTTCAACTTAGATAATTAAAATAATAAAAAGTATATTGTTGAATATTAGTAAATTATTATAGAGAATTTAACATTTTTATTTTTTTAAAACTAAAATAATAATTTAATGTAATTATGGTATGTAAAATATTTAAATATAACACATTAAAAATCAATATACATTTATTTATAATTTTAATAGTAATTCAGACTAGATCGGATTGCAGCGGATTATAAAATCTGTCAATCCGAATCCGATCCGACTATAAAATATGTCAATCTAATCTAATCCTATCCGAATCTGACGGATCAGATCGAATCAAATTTATTAATTTAAACAAATTGATCGAATTATTTGCTCACTCTTGTATATTATATATAAAAATGAGAATTGTCCCTCCTTTATTTATTTGAGAAGATTTTGTTTGACATTTTTTTCTACTTCTTTTATTCTTCATGACTTCTTCTCTCTCTTTTTTTTTTTTTTTTTTTGTCATAAATTTTTTGATATTTTTTATTTTTAGATAAAATAATAAATATATAAAAGAGAGAGTTTGTTCTTTCATATATATAAATAGCTATTTTATTTTTTTAACATAAAAAAAATATTGAGTGACCCATAATTAATCATATTTATATCTCTCTTACTTTTATTTTTATTTTTAGTTTTTTTATTTTTATTTTAAATATTCATAAAAAATGTTATTTTTTATCTATAATTTTATTTATCCTATTTATTTGTGTTTGGTATTTCTATTTCTTTTATTTTATTTCCTATTTATTTGTATTTGATATTCAAATTTTTTTTTTGTTTGAAATAAAAAGTAGAGGGTTAAAAAAAAGTAATTGGTAACCTATATAATCTAACACTATATTGGTAAACAGATGTTTTTTTTAACAGTGTTATATGTATTAAGTTGTTGTTTATATTATATAACCCATAATAAAAAGGTAACTAAATTATACTAATTTAAAAAATGATTATTATATCTAATTTATAGAAGGAAAACAAATCAAGTATCATGTTATCTTCAAGAAAAATACTCTTTACAACTAAGTATATATATGAGTATTAGTTAAATATTTTTTTATTGTCCAATTTGAAATTATATATAACAGTTTAATTAGTTATTTTTATGATGATATTATCTATTTTAGAAACAGTTTGTTGAATAGTAGAATTTGTTTGAAATCAAAAGTTGAACAATTTAAATATAAGATATCTTTTAATATCTTTAATTTATTATGCATAATCTCTTACATTTAAAAAAAATACATATGACATAAATCTTACTTAAAAAAAAATTATAATTTAAGTTTTAATATATATATATATATATATATATATATATAGAGGGGATTAAGCTGACATCTAAGAGGATGTGAGACACCAATATATATATATGCTAAGGGGACTTAAGCTCACATCCAAGAGGATGTGAGACACCACCTTTTTCACCGAGCTAAAGGTTATCATGAAGAAAGGGCAATTCAAATTTCATTAGTTAACGTCAATCGCGTAGTAATATATATGCTTGTATTGTGACTTGTGAGTGGTCATATCTTTGTTGGTATTGTATGTGTTTGTTCATATTTTTCTGCCCAAATTTACAAAAAATTATTATTATTATAAAATTAAATTATTTTTAGCAAAAATATTTATTTATAATTATAAGATAACTTATACTTTTATCCGCATAAAGAGAATTAATATTTTAATCTAATTAAAAACAAATTATATTATATTGTGTTGTATTTGTATTTTATGTTATATTATTATAGTAGTTGATTTTGTTCTTATATATTTCTTACTCTTTATTAATTTTTATCAAAATGAATGGCTAAGATAAATATATTTTACCACATAATAATGACCCGTTGTATTGTATGCAATAATCTTTCTTTATTTAGATTCTATATACCTAAAATATTCTTAAATACATCGTATTATATATTTTTATTAATAATAATCTTTCTTTATTTTGATTCTCCACTCACATCTTATAAATTTTTTTCTTTTTTTAAAAAATGAAGGTCGAAAATTAATCTCAATAAATAGACACATGTGGTTCGGGACGTAATTGATTAAAAGTAATTAACAAACAATGAGCAATTCAGGGAGCACAATAACTGCATGAGAGAATTACGTAAGTGATTAATTAATTGGAAAATCTATAAGAATTTTCATCCATTACTAGTTCGTATATAATCAGTGAAGTTTATATAAATAGTTGTCAAATAATACATTTTACATATAAAATCAAATGGGTCAACGAAGAGGTGATACGAGGTACTACTTTACAGTAATATTATTACTAGTATCATTGACCAAAGCAATTGAATCAGGTTCTGATGATGATGGTCCTATTACTTGTGAGACAGTGAACGAACGCTTTTCTTTATGTGCTGACTTTTTTGTTAGTATAATATACAAAAATCCAGGGAAGATATGTTGTGAACAAGTTAGACAACTAAATGTGTTAGCCAAAAGTAGGAAGGATGCTCCTATGTATATCTGCAAGTGCATAGAGGCCTATGTCTCCGATAAATGGCCTAAAATGATAGCTTCTCAGATTGATGCTCTTCCTACCAAGTGCAATACTCATCTTAGCTTCCCCATTTCTGAGAGGATGGATTGTGACCATCTTAATTAATTACTCCTTTATACCTATTATTATAATAATTAACCTAATAATCTTCTCTACCTATGTTTCTGCTCTCTACACTCATTTATTCCATTTGAGTATTTAATGTTAAGTTTATTTTTAGTAAAAGAAAAATAATATCCATGCTATGTTTCAATGTGTAAATGTTTGTTCACCGAGCCGTAATTAAATTTTTACAGCTATAGTACACATACATGTCTGTTCTTCTTGCCTTTTCAATTATTTTTTTAAATAACATTATATAATTTACACGTATTGGAATCAAATCTTTACGCGCCTCAAAAAATTTGTGCCAATGTGAACTCTTCTTCTTGTGAAGTGTAGTATGTGGATAGGGGTGTCAATTGTGTCGTGTTGTTCGTGTTCGTGTCGTGTTTGTTCGTGTTCGTGTCGTGTTTGTTCGTGTTATTTGTGTCGTGTTTTCGTGTTGGTTGGCACATTAAAAAATTTACTTGAATTTTTTTTGTGTTACTTATTTATAATAGTAAGAAATAACAAAACATTTAATAACATAAAAAAATCATTGATCAATTCTTACTAAAAAAAATTCATGTCGTGTCGTGTTCGGATCGTACTATCGTCTTTGTGTCAGAAATTGCCACCCCTATATGTGGATAACGACAAGCTTTGAGATATTTCATGTGAAGGATTAAAAAAAAAAAAAGTGGGAATTTATGAATATGTTAAAGTATATAACTATATAAATGTTAAGTCCCACCTTTTAAAATTTTGGAAGAATTCATACATAATATTTCTTTATGATACTAAAGTAGTAAGGCGTATCCATATAACATATATGGTTTTAAACTTTTTTATTTTCAATTATAGATATCTTTGTTATAATCTTTATGATTGGATTAATTAATGTTGCTTTTTGTTTACTATTAAAATTAAAATTAAGTAAAAAATCTCAAAATATTATATGAATCCTTATTCCAGTCATCCCGTTATTTTCCTACAAGTATTTTTAGTGAAAATGGAGGAAATTTTTGTACTTAGGGAGTCCTGCCTTGCCTGCCCCATATCGAATTGCGTACAACACCATATAAAATTATTTAAAAATTAAGAGAGAGAAAAGTGAGTAAATAAATAAATAAAAAAATAGTGAACCAAATAGTTTTGTAATAAAATTATGACAAAATATTTTCTTACAAAAAGTTACGTAAGCTCTCTCCTTCGTTTATCTTAGGTCTTATGATATTATACATGTAAAGCATGTACAATATCCTAACCGGAAAATTTTATATTATATTTTCATATTAAATGGCGTGCCAATAAGAAACAAGACGCGTAAAAATAACATCAAAATATATTATTATTATTATTGTGATTAATTTAACATCAGTAACAAAAATGAAAATTATTATTTTAGTAATTTATTTAATAAAAATTGATAGATATTGTGCTGTGGGTTTATGTGACTTGGGGTAAGGGTATCTCCATACCAAAACATTAAATTTGGTGCAAAATTTAATATTTTGAAGCTCTAATCCAATATTATACTGTACCAAATTTTAGTGTGACATTGTTTACGATACTAAAAATATTATTCACATGTTTTTTTCAAAAATTAAAAAATTAGTATATTATATAAAATTATAATAAATTTAAATTAAGTACAATATACAAAATTATTCAAAAAATACAAAATAGAACTAAAAAGATAATATAAATTAATTTTTAATTGTTTGTTATCAATAAATTTTTTAAATTTATTATTAATTAATTAATAATAATATATAATTAATTAATTGAATATAATAATTATTAAAGAATTAAATAAAAATAAAAAAAATATTTTATTTTATAAAAGAATATATTTTATGGTATAATATTTAGTACTTTAATACAAAATAATATGAAATTTAATATAAAATAATGCTAAGAATTAAAAATGGTCTAAGTTACAAATGAATAGAATACATGACCCGCAGGAGAATGAAAGACCAGCTGAACTAACCCGCTTATATATTTCTTTATGAGCCCACTTCGAAATTAATGCTCCTTCGAGTTAATAAAGTAGACTAATTTGCCTCAATAATTTTAATTTTAATTAAAAATTAAATTTTTTAAAATTAGCAATAATAAATTTAAAATTATATGTTTTAATTATATTAAAATTAAATAAATTATATAAATATCCTTCAATTTTTTTTTCTACTTTTACACGGAATCAGAATTAAAATAGCTCTGTAAGTTTGTGACTATCCCACAAAATTACTACTGTAAGAAGCTCTTTTTCTCTCTGTCTCTCTCTCTATGTATATATATATATTAGTTCTATTTCTTTTGCATGTTGTAAAATATGTATGATCATTATTCTGAAAAAATTCAAAGTTATTTAGTGTATTTTTGATTTCCTAGTATTTGTTGGAAACCATATTGGGCATTAATAATTTGAAAGGAATTGATTATAATATTGATTTGAATTTGTGTTTTAGAGCGAAGAGCTGAAGGAGAGATTGTGAAAGCTTTCATATATGGCGAAAAGGAATGCATATGCGGAGCATATGATGATAAATTGATATGCTCTGTTTTAGCTAGGCAAAACAGAGTATACATACATATACTATGTCAACAGGTATGTAAACTGTTTACATATTAAATAAAAAGGTATGTAAACTATTTTATATAGTATGTAAACTGTGTTACATACTATGTAAACTGTGTTAAACTCTTTGGATATGAATTTATTTTCATTTTCCTTGCATACGTTCAGCGACAGAGAACATTTATTCAGATGAGAACATTGATGGGCTAATTATCTTCTTCAATATTTGATATTATTTGTATGTAATTATCTTCTAAAAAGTTATATTATGTTCCAATAGTGTCTCTCATAAACATTATGCAAATCTTCTAAACGCAAAAAAAAAATGTTGATTATTTGATAATTAATATATATACCTCTTTTAGTAATGACACTGATTTTATATATGCTCTAAAGCTTATCAGAGCTTTATGTGTGTGTGTGTGTGTGTATATATATATATATATACCTCATCATCAATATGATTCACTTTCACTTTCAAAATTTTATTTTAACACTTTGATCTTATCATGACTAAGTAAGATCTCAAAATTTAGATGGAATTTCACTATCTGGAGATGTAAACAGTTTACATATTATGTAAACAGTTTACATAGTACATAAACTGTGTTACATACTATGAACATAGAAAAATGGTCTTCAATCATTTGGTTCTTCATAATTTTAAGATAAAAACTCAACATTTTCTTGGACAAACTCCGGGTACATCATTGACTTTGAATTTCTTAGAATAATGATCATACATATTCTACAACATACAAAAGAATTGGAACTAATTGCTGCCGACGACGAAAATTGAGGAAGCAAAGAGAGAAGGAGATGAAAGATGGTGACTGTATTGAAGTTTAATAAAAAAGGACAAAAAAATAAATTTATTAGATTAAAACGCTGTAGCACAACAATTTATATAAAATTGAACTTGTTGCTTAAGTTGTTGTTATAATAGGTTATTAAATCTACTAAAGTAACTTACCGTTTGAATAACAGACCCAATACAATTAATATTTACATCTAATAATAACAATAAAAAAATAAAAATAATATATTTAAAAAATATATATATTTTTTAAAAAATAAAATTATTATTTTATTTAAAATACTTCTATATTAATTAAGATTGTAATCAATAATTTGCTCGCTCCTATCATCTAGATTTTTTATGTATCTTATATAGAATAAAAATGTTATTTTTGTACCTTTTACAAAATATGGATCGAAGATACGTTCATGTATTTAGGGCATAATATAATCAAACTACAACAATTTTTTCTGTAACATTTATAGAATATGTAAAATCTTACGTTTATATATATTTCTTGCATTAAAATATTTAGAATTTCTTTGTTATGATTTCAAGATTTTTTTTTCTGTAACATGTAAAGAATGAAAATGCTAATTTTGTACGATGTACATAAATAATATTTTTATTATGTACAATATACAGAAAAAATCTGATCTGGATGCCGATGATAATCATTGGACTTCCAACAAGGTTGCTAGTGGTCTCTGGAAATAAAAACGATTTTCTAATTATGTGATAATGGAGTAAATCAGTTATAATCCTAATTAATGGAAAGGTATTTTAGATAAAGAAATAATTTTTTTTTTATAAATATGTATTTTTTATTTTCTAAAATTAACTTTTTTATATTTTCATATAAATAACCCCTGTATCAGTCTCTTACTTCTTATTGTCTCTCTGAGACTGACCAACATAGAAGTATAGCATTAAGCCCTCTTGGAAACTAGATATATTTCCCAATTTCCAAAAGCACTTCAAGTCCTTTTCGTCAAATACTTCGTAAAATATATATATATTTTTTTCTTCATAAAGATAGATTATTTTATTAAAATATTTGGCAAAAAGATTACAAATATCGATAACTATACATTATTTCTGCTGTAAAACCCAAAAACTAAGCATTTTTACAATTTATTTTATGAAGATTGTTTTTCATGTTCAGACCTAATTTTTTACACTAAAATATATAAGTGATGTTTGAGAGAGAATTACCAAGTCAAAATACAATTACTCTTTTAATAATTCATGTATTCGCGTGATAAAATAGTGGTAATTTTGACATAAAAGTAAGAATCATCTATCTACCACAAAAAAAAAAATGTCACAATTTCAACAATCACAATACATTATAAAAGAAAAAAATGAAAAAAAAATGAAAATCAAGTGGAAGAATGATAGAGCCATAGAGGTGTACAATCTCTACAAAAAAAAAAATAATCATTGTTCTTGTCAAAGTTGTCCTCATTATCCTTATCCATGATATAAATCACAAAATACCAGATACAATGGAAGCAAGCAACGAAGAAACTATGTGGTGGGCTATAGAGCCCGGACAGCTTTTTTAATTTTTTTTTAATAAATATTAATGATATAAATATAATTTAATATATTATATTAATTAAAATTTTAACCATAAAATTTAATATTATTTTATACTGTTTCTTTTTTTACCACATTTTATTACTCTTGTCTAGTATCTTTCTTTTTAAAAAAAATAAAATAAAATTATTATAGTTAAATATTCTTCTTTAAAAATATTATATATTTAAAATATTTATATTTCAATTTACACTCATATTAATAATTATGTATTATATATTCTTAAAAATTATAACTTTTAAATATTTGATCGATAAATATTGTATAATTATTAATTTAAGTGCTTATTTAAATATAAATTTATATGTATTTAATACTCATTTTTTTATAATAATTCACCATTTTTTCATTTTTTTTTCCTTCTTTAAATTATTAATTAGAGTTCTTTATTTCAAAATATATATTATTCTATTGTTATATTAAAACATGAAATTTATTTTAAATTTCTATACTTATCAATTACTATTATTAGGTAAAATTGAATATAATTTGATAATTGATGAATTTTATGTTCTAAAGCATGACACAAATTAAATAATTTTTTTATTTACTTTTTAAGTTTATATTATTTTTTCAATGTTAACTATAAATCTTGATATTATAAATATAAAAAAAATTGAAGAAATTTTTTAATATATATTAGCCCTCCTAGAAAAATATTTTTGGGTACGTCCCTGGAAGCAAGTCTATTAGAAAACTTTAGAGAGAAAGCAAAATTACTGGAAATCTGGATCGGGCCTTAAATAACATTATATATATATATATATATATATATATATATATATATATATATATATATATATATGTATGTATATGTAATTGAATTATTTTTAAAATAATATATTATTTATTCATAACACATACTTATAATATATAAACAAATTATATATAATTAACAAAGTATACATAACTTAAATATATATTAGTGAACTATTAATTAAAATTAATTTAATTATTTATAAATTAAATATTTGAAAGTTTTTTAATCACAGATCAAATATATCTAGAGGGGAGTGAATAAGTTATTTTTAATTTTAACAAATATTAATTATGTAACCTAATTACAACAACCAGACATGCAATCGCGTGTAAAGATAAAATGCAGAATAAAAAATAACACACGATATTTTTAGGTGAAAATAACCTAGGCCACTCCAATGACCTAAGAGGAAAACCACCGGTCTACCGAACCACATAACTATCCACTATGAAAATTAACGTAAACCATAGGTCTTAGAACTACCCTTCACAGATAGATCCCCCTTTCTGTAATTTACTTATGAGCCGCCGCTCCTTTCATAGCTTCCACAAGCTAGGTGTTTAGATCCGGACCAACGTTCCGATCTACTTGAGTCCCACAAGATCAATCGAACCAGTCAACTTCGGTAATTTCGAGTCACACGAAATACCGAACACGTCACCTGAAACGTTAGCACAAATAGCACAAGTGCAAAGTGTGTCCTAGAGTGGATTCAAACAATGAAAAACCCTAACTAGCAGATTCAACAGCATACGATGTAAAAACAAATCAACTAGAAAACTCTAGAAATATCATGCAACTCTAAATATCATGAAACACAATTAGGCACGTGAATTATTCAAACATAACCACACAATATGTTTGAACAATTAAAAGATGAAAGCGCCTAAGATTGATAGATGAAGAGAAGAAGTTTTTTGTTTAAAAGCGCAATCAGATTTATAAAAACTTATTTCAATGTGGTGAATTTTATGCACATACTAGCCTCACTTATATAGAGTCCAATTTTTACTTCAAAAAGGATTTGCAATAAATTAAAACTCTACACCTATCAGGATTTAGCAATTACCACAGTTATGCTCAAACAATGACTTTATTTTTCACATTAAATGGGGTCATCTTGGTAAAAGTAATATATGGGTCGAATTAAAAAAGAGTTTTAGTTGAACTAAAAAGCTGGCTCGATCGATCTAGCAATTGGCTCGATTGATCGATCCAATGCTCGATCGATCGACCAGATTTATCGATCAATCTAGCTCAACCCGAGAGCAGCTCGATCGAAGTCTGTCCAAACTCGATCGATCGAACAGGACTCGATTGATCTACCAAAATGCTCGATCGATCTATCTCAACCCGAGAGCACCTAGATCGATGTCGTTCCACACTCGATTGATCTATCACTCGATCGATCGAACTATATACTCGATCGATCGACCAACATGTGCACAATATATTTTTCGTTATGATCCATACTAAGTGTAGTGCTCAATTGTGTGAAGATGTATGCATGATAGAATATTTTACCTGTCATATGGGTATTGCAAGCTTGATGACTCCATCATTATGTATCGTCTGATTAAACGGTGAACTCTTACTCTAGATTACAATCAAACATTTTGTCAACGAAAATTGCCAATACAAAATAAACCTTACAATATTGTTATAGACTTTAAATTCTAGAGAGTTCTAGAAAACAGTTCACTTTGAGAAGAAAACTTGTAGTATCTAGAAGTCACCTGCGAAATCGGCAAGGATCTGCGAGATGCATTAGACTGGTATGAAGATTTATTATTTTAATATTACATATTTGGGTCCTTCTATGGTACGGTTGTAAGGTACATCCTAATGTTTAACCCATTGGATTAACCGTTCCATATTTTCTAAATAAAATTGGTACTATGTTCATTTTTATAGGTTAAATTATAGTATTGATATTTAAATTTTAATTAAATTAATATTTAAATTTTAAAAAAATTAAATTTTATAATTAAATTCTAAAATTTTTAAAACTTTACATATAAATTCTTAAAATTTTAGGCCTTATAATTTAATTTATATTTTTACACGTAAATTTTATTATTAAGACGTGAGTTTAAGGAGTCTTTGAAATCGAAATAGCGCAATAAGTTGTGAAGCAGGTTCAAAGCACTTTTTAGTGTGCGCTTTACTAATAGAAACCTTTTTCGTTTAGTCAAGCTCGAATATTTGGCTTTATCTTTTAGGTGACGAGCAGAACATTCAAAAGCGTATAGCAAAAAAGGTCTATTTCATTCAAAAAGAAGAGGCCTTACCTAGAAGATTTTTTTTTTTATTAAGGTGACCCTCGAAAACCTGGATGGAATCTGGCCAAATCATTTAAAAAAGGGGCGAGAGTTTCTTGATCTTAAGATCTTTTTTTTGCAAAGAAAGAGGTTGCCTAGCCTTTGAACCAAAACTGTCTGTACAATGAGAATTCTGTATATGTAACTCATTCTCATTTTCGATAGCATACGACGAAGTCTGTCACATTGATCCAATTCACACATTTTTAAAGGGCATGCAATTTTGGATTTTAATTACATTAAAACCTCCCACCCTGACTAAACTCACTCTAAGTCGCTAACTCTGTTTTTTTTATTTTTATTTCTTTGTTCTTTTCTTTCTTGAATCCCGCTAACCCCCCACCATAACTCAAATCTCTCCATGCGCTTTGCTTGTTCAACCTATAGCTGTAAATATAATTTGTCAAGTTTGGTCATCCATTCCTCTACTAGACGGAGTGCGTTTGCAGCTTCTAGATTAGCATTGAGTTGTTAAACGGAAGCCGCCTTCTCCGTCAATTTCTCCTAAAAAACTTTCATTTTCTCGAGTTTTTGTTTAGGTGATTCTTCGCCCCCCCCCCCAGCTCCAAGACTGTTTGGCTCTCATTTTCATGTCCATCCCAATTCTTCTTTTAGTGGAACTTAAGTGAATAATACAAGCAAGAGTGAAACAATCGTATACGTATACGAAAAAAGTGAGGCCTGTTAAACGGATGTATGAATCTATCAAAACATTGCACGGCAACATAGATGAAAAGGTACTGTAATAAGTTAGTAAATCAAGTTTGATCATTAATTGGTATATCTTTTATTCAATATATTCATCTGAGTAGTTTTTTAATTGTATAAATAAACTTCATTAGATCTGTATATGAAGACTTTCGTACTGAAAGATCTTGAAAATATTTACAGATATCATGTTTATTGCTACAATCGTGAGGATATTGTACTATAGTACTTGGTACCCAGCAAAGAGATATTGAGAAGAAATATATGATCATTTTATAACTTCCGAAAACAAAAAAGAGAGACTTAAAGAGCAAGTTTTAGTCTATGAAAAATTTGATTTAATCAGTCGTTATTGAAGTTGAAGATGCCCATTGCATTGCAATCAAAAATTGAAACTGTTATCTTTTGAGAGAAATTGCAATCCCGCTTCCTCAATTGTTGTAGGAAAAAACAACAGAGTTAGCGACTTATGCTAAGTGGGGGTTAATTTAATAAAAATCCAAAATTACCCTCTAAAAAAGTGATCTGTGACTCCTTTTAGCTAACTTAGTACTGTTGTCATTTTTTTTAAAATTAAAGTGATTTTTTTTTAATTGTAAAAAAAACTACATTTGAGTAAGATAAATGTAACACACCAAAATCATCTACTATTTGTTGTTTTTACCAACCGTAAGTCAGTTAGAGATACTGAAGAAACTAAAACTCGATTTAGCAAAACGTCGTGTTTGAGAATCGAGAAAATTACGCTTGTTGAGATTCATTTTGAAATAGGAAAGTAAATAAAATCATAATATGGTAAAGATCATTCATAATATGGTAGAAATCTTTGTATTTAATTACTATCCTTTTATGTCGTTTTATTTCTATTATAAATTCATGTAATCTGTACAAAGCAATACAAGTCAGTGAAATATTCAGAACGAAATATCACTTTCTTCTTTTCTACATGGTATCAGAGCCGATTAGGATTCTGTGAATCGAAAAGAAAAAAAAATTATAAACCAAACTCCAAAAAAAAAAAAAACATGCCTACACCCAAAAAAAAAAAAAAAAAAAAAAAAAAAACATGCCACTCAAACACTGTCCACCACCCAAAATCCACCACCAAACATCAAACTGATTTGTCCACCCAAAACCGCTACTCAAACACCGTCCACCACCCAAAATCCACCACTAAACACCAAAACATATCCCACAGACCATTGCAAACCACCACCAAAATAGATCCTACAGACCACCGCAGACACTGACCAAAACAGATCCACCAAAACAGATCCCACAGACCACCGCAGACCACAGACCAAAATAGATCCGCCAAAACAGATCACACAGACCACCGCAGACCACAGACCAAAACAGATCCCACAAACCATCGCAGACCACAGACCAAAACAGATCCGCCAAAACAGATCCACAGACCAAAACAGATCTCACAAACCATCGCAGACCACAGACCAAAACAGATCCGCCAAAACAGATCCCACAAACCACCGCAGACCACAGACCAAAACAGATCCGCCAAAACAGATCCCACAGACCACCGCAGACACAGAACAAAACAAATCCGTCAACCAAAACAGATCCGTCAACAGATCCATTGCACCACCAAATCAGCGTCGCGCCACGCACCAAATCCACCAGACCGCATACCAGATCCACCCAATCAGCGTCGTGCCGCGCACCAGATCCACCAGACCGCATCCCAGATCCACCAAATCAGCGTTGCGCCACGCACCAGATCCACCAGACCGCATCCCAGATCCACCAAATCAGCGTTGCGCCACGCACCAGATCCACCAGACCGCATCCCAGATCCACCAAATTAACGTCACGCCACAAACAGAGACCCATCTCCCATATTTTTGCCGCCGCTGCTCATTCAAGTAGCCCATAGCCTCCAAAGTTCCATTCAAATACCAATCAGATTTTTTGATAAACAGATCCTTACCCATATCCGTGAAATCAAATCCATTCAGCTCAGCAACCCAACAGAATTCAAATAGAAACCCAACAAAAATCAAACAGAAATCAGACCAAAATCACACCCACAAATCGCGCCACCCCTGAAAACCCAAAACCCACTTTTGCAGTAGCAAGCAAATTCACAAAGTCTATGAAAGAATTTGGCTATCAACATAGCAATTCTCACCAAAGCATTTATCAAATCGAGTGTTCTTAAAGTTTTTAGACAAGTTGGGCATGTGGGACATGTATGCACCAACTTGAGGGGGAGTGTTGAGATTCATTTTGAAATAGGAAAGTAAATAAAATCATAATATGGTAAAGATCATTCATAATATGGTAGAAATCTTTGTATTTAATTACTATCCTTTTATGTCGTTTTATTTCTATTATAAATTCATGTAATCTGTACAAAGCAATACAAGTCAGTGAAATATTCAGAACGAAATATCACTTTCTTCTTTTCTACAACGCTCATTCTCAATGAACAAACAGTTTTGTGCTTCACTTAACAAGTTATTAACAATAAAAATTTTGTATTCACTTTGCTAAATTTTTGTATTCAGTGACTCCTTTTAACTAACTTAAGTTATTTATTTATTAATAAAATTGGGAGCTACTCGATGAATTTAATTAATTTGAAAAGTAGTTGTTTATAAAAAATTTAAATAAATTAAAGTTATAAAGAGCTAATTTTAAGCGAATTGTTGAGCTTCGTATTTCACAGATCAAATGGAGGAAGATGAAAATGAAAAACTTTAACTTATGCTTTGTTGGGGTTGCATGTGCATTTTATGGCAATATGCAACATATGAATTATATATGCTATGATTTGACACTTTGAAAGGATAGTTTTAAGAAAGGGACCACAACGAATACTTATTTTGTATGTACATGAACACATTTATACCTACCTCTCCATTGTTACATTGTTTTCAAGTTTTCCTCCCCCATGCTCTTAACATTAATGGTTCCCCCTGTTTCACGATACCCACCTCCATTCTCTCTCTCTTTTCTCTCTTTGCATTAAGAATTCAAATTAATTGAATTTTGGTTTGCAATATTAAAGTTGCGTGTGAATAACTTTATGTTGTAATTGTTTGGCATATTGCCATTGCCCATTGGACGTTTTGGTTCAATACATCACAGACACCTAGGCACAGGGGAGGATGTATGCGTGCTGCTATGGACAACTTTTAAAAAAAAATTAATTACTTATATATATTTAATATTAAATAAATATTTCATTTATAATATATTATATCTAATTTTTATATATATTTTTTATTATATATTAACAATATTTAACAAATACGTAGATAAAAATGACATAAATTATAAATAAAATGGTTAAATATATACTCTTTTTTTTTTTTCATATATTTGATAACTATTAATAACAAAAATAAAATTAGAGTAGTATATTACAAAAAATTCTTCATAAATATAAAAATTCAAATAATGTTTACATATTTTTAAACTCAACATTATAAAAATAAAATTAAAAAAATAAATATATGATAAGCTTTATGTTAAAGTTTTTTAAGTTTATGTTTATTATATTTTATTTCAATCTAAATTTTAACTTTATCTAATATTATTTGACATTTTATTTTAATAATATTTTAAAATTTATTTGAAATTTTTTTATATAAAATTTTTATTATTATTAGTCATTTTTATATTGTTTATAAACATATATTTTTAAATATAGTTTCAAGCTTAAAATTATAAATTATATTTTACTTTTTATATTTTTATATGATTATTTTAGTTTTAATGTCTATAAATCTTAATGTATTTGATTGAGTTTTTTATTTGCTTAGATTTTTTAGTTAATAAATTTATTTTATTCATGAATGATACTAATATTTATTAACTTGTTATATTTTTATTAATTTTCGTTACAAGTTAATTATAATGTGTTAACTTTATATTTTTATTATGATATAATATAAAAAAATTTAATATTAAATTGAGTATAATTTAATATAATTTTTACTAATTTTTTATTTTTAAATAAAAAAAAAAAAGTTAGATTGCCTCAAAATTTTTTTTAAGGCACCAAGCAAAAGTATTTAGGCCTTCGTAAATGCACTTTGCAACGCGGCACCTGACAATAGGCGATGAAAAATGCTAACTATTTATTATTTCTTTCCTTTTTTTCTGAATCAAATTGTTAAGGACGAATAAATCTTGAATTAAAGCTACCTATTATTCTTGAATTAAAGCTACCTATTTCACTTATCCTTTGGGGAAAAAGTGAGGTGATTGTCATAAACCTTTTAATTGGTTCCACCACATATTTAATACCAATTTTAAATATTGTTTAATTATATATTATAATTTATTTTATCAATAAATATTTCATTTTTAATTTCCCTCTAATAGTAATATATGTTTTTTTATAACATAAAAATATATATTTTATAGAAGATACAAAATGTGCACATATTTTTTTATAACGTAAAAAAATATATTTTTTAAAATAATTAAAAATAAAATATGTGAATAACTAAGTGAGATAAAAATCAAAATGTTTAAACATTGACAAAAACACCCTTTTTTTTTTTTTAATGCATTTCTTTATGGCAATCAAAATTGCATTTATGGTTTTTTTCTTCTTCTCAATTTTTAATATTTGCATTAAATATGTTGCGTCAATAACAAAGGAAGTGTTGCAATAACCCATACCAAAAAATAAAATTAGGGAAAACAGTTAGCATTCAATACATCTATTACATATATTTCTATTAAAAAAATTTATAATCCAAAAATTATACATTTTTTAATATCACCTAAAATTTATAGACTAAATAAACTTGTTTATATTAAACTTAAGTTTGTTAATTGAATTTTTTTTAATATTATTAGAGTGATATATTTTTATTATAAATGTTCTATAAAAAAACCTATAATGTGAATTTTCCAATAAAAAGAAGAAGAAGCTATCTTCTGTGCTAAACACGTGATTAATGATGTAATGTTTCTAATCACATGTACGTACCATTTTATTGTCATTTTCTGATTTTTGAGTTTACCAAAGTTTTTTTTTTTTTTTTTATCCTTCTTTTTTTTTTTTAAAAAAAATTGCTAAGTTTCTAGCCCGCAATCTTCACATCTTAGATCAATTAAATGCTTATAGTTCGGCATATCTTGAAGACAAAGTCCACAATTACTATTCTTTTTAGCCAATTTGTTAAATAAAAATTACAAAAATCTTTTTAATTTTGAAAGTAAAAGACATTCACAATTATAATTCAAATACGTAAATTTTATAATGTAGAATCGTTTTTATAGTGTTAGTACTGTAGCTAGTGGTTGAACGGAAAATAAATAAATTTACACGAGTGCATAAAACTTTTACATGTATGTGTAAAAATTATAAACACATTTTTGACTTATTACAATTGTGTGTAAAAATTTTATACATGCCTGTAGTGATGATAATAATGGAGAAAAAAATTGTAAATAATGATAAATAGTGATCAAAAACATATTTTGAAATAAATTTAAGTCAAACTATATTATAAATATTATTAAAACTTAATCACAGTGGATGGATGCAATAAAACTTTAAAGAAGTTGTAAAAAAATATTATTGTAGGTTTAAGATTTTTTTTTCAAGATTCGTTGTTGTGTAGTTAAGCTGATTTTATATTTGACGTATTTTCTCTTTTATAAGCTATTTTTCAAGTCATTTTAATTAACTTTGTTTGATTTATTTGCAAAAACTTGTTATAGGTTATATTTTCCTTCTACTTATAGTTACTTTCTACTAGAAAATAATTTAAAAATTGCATTTACTTTAGCATTAGTAAGAGTTTTGGATTAAAAATATGAGCATTTTATTGAATGAGACAAGCAAGTGATGTATATGTCAAGAAGTAAAGTTAGAAAAGAATGTAATATAATGAAGATTTGAGAAAGTTTTAATTTTTTGTTCACTTACAATATTATTTTATTGTAATTTTTAAATGACTATTATATATAAATTATATGTTTATAAAAGTCTTTTATAATTTTATGATTATAGGTACGAAGTTAAAATATTATGCTAATAATTATATGATATATACTATTATCATATAATATAATATGGGAAAATAGTGTCTTTACTCAAACATTCGCATGTTGAACGTTAGCTTAGGGAGAAAATTTTATGGCTCTGTTACTGTTCATATATGTTTGGAAAAAGAAAATAAACATCGAAAACAACAACACAATCAAAATATTAATTTTTGTAAGCTTTGGCAAATAAATGAATACCCCATATGAATATGGTGATTAGGGGCAGATGTCACTTCTGACTTAATTAAAAATATAATTTAAGATGTAAAATTTTGTACATTTTATAAAATTTTGATGATATTTAATATGCATTATCTTGTCTTATCTTAATTTTATTTATTTTTAATTAGAAGATGAGATTTTTAACTGATTGTTAATTGCTATTTTGAAGTATTATTTTAAGTAGAAATTAGTACGTGTGTGTAATCCTAATTAATTTAGGTTTTTTGAAGATTTCAAAATAATATATTTATATGCTCAAAATAATATTATAGTGAATGAAAAATTAAATCTTAACATGTAAATTTTAATTTATTTTAAAAAAATATAACCGTTAAACTTCCGTATATTAGTATACCCTCTAAATAGGTCAATTTGGTCACACTAAAATAAAGATTGTTATTGCAATAAAAGAAACAGAAAACTTACTGGAGAACAAATGAAAGTGACAAGAAAGGCAACTAATGAGCAAACAATGGCAAGAAATCCTAGGCAAAGAGATCTTGTCAACAACTCTCAAAACATCCCTTTCTTTGGGTCGTTTGTCCTAACCTTTTTATTTTCTTATGGCTAAACATATTTTATATTCCTAACTTTTAAGACCAGTTACAAAATTGCACTTAACATTTGAGTGCTCTTAACATGTAACTACGTTAACATTTATGCCATTTTTTTGTTCGTTTATATTAAAAAATTAACAATTAAACATTTTAACCAAAAAACTAACAATGAAAATGATAAAAAAAAAAAAAAAACCATAAATGTTAATGAAAATAAATGTTGTAAGTATTTATGCAAAAAACTCAAACATAAGAAACAAAAAATTTTTTTTGGTCAAAAAAGGCTTTATCGAGTTTTAGAGGATATGACTATTATTATACATCCACATCACCATGGTTCATCGACTCTTGGAGAGTTGCTAATATACACATCCAAAGCTAGTGAGAGGTGGTGGATTAAGGCTTAATATCAAAGCGCATGTTTCGAGTTTCGAATACATACATTTTGCTGTCCAACAAAACTCACAACCCTCCGCATAATACATCTAAATAGGTTACCAGCTGAATTATCTTGTCTATATATAACAAACAATTTTATAACCTACCAAAAACATTAGAAATATAAAATATAATAAATTATTTTCTAATAAACAAAATTTTGCTAATACATTAATCTATTTTAACTCTCACTTACATCATAGTACATGTTTTGCTGTTGTCTCTTAATTTTTTTTGAATAGAAAATAACTTCATGAGAGGAGGACGGGACAACGCTCGTTTTTTTTTTTTTTTTTTTTTTTTTCATTCACTCAGATTAATACTAATATTAAGAGTACCAGGTGATGATTAACAACAGAGACTATCATCAAATAAGTCTTAATAATCATTACATATCTTTTCATTTCTTGAATTTATGATCTCGTACATATAACATAGTTGCATTACCAATTAGATTATTCACTGTTGGTGTCTCTCAAAATTTTATGGTAATACATTTTTGTCAATATTTTAAAAGATGCTCTTAATTTGTCACTAAAATTTTAAAATATGTGATGTTTGTTTTTTGTTATTTTTAGAGTGCATACAAGTTTAATTTATATTAATTATTTAAATTTACTAATTTAGTTACTTCTAAATATATAAAAATTATGTGATTAAAATTAAAAATATATTTGTAAATAATGAAAATATTTTGAAAAATTACTAAAAATAACGAACGATATTAAATTAAATATAAATTATTGTTATTTAATTTAAACGTTGTCTAATTGAACAAATGTTCAATGAAACATGAAGTAATAATTATTTTTTAATTAAAAAATTATATAATTTTAATACAAAGATGCTATTTTAATTTATTTTTAAATATTTTTGAGTTGCTCTATTGTTGATTTTATTTAGTAAAAGTAATTATTTTTAATTTAATGTATGTGACATTGTTATTTTTAATTTATGGTAAAAAAGGACGTACATTATTTTTAAATTAAAAATTTAGAGAGCTAATTGTATTTAGATCTACACCCTTAACGAGCCACAATTTTTTATGTAACTTTTTTTTTTAATACTCTATACAATACTTTTATACAGTGTTACAAACGTGCTTTAACGCATAGAAGAAATATACTAATAATATCATGGACACCCTCGACTCAACCTCTTATGCAACATGACCGTTCCTCGGTATTGATACCCACTCTTCTTTAATTTCCTTCTCTTGTTTTATTTATTTATTATTTTTATAATTAATTTCCCTCCCTAACTGCTCCTTTTTAATTTAATTTTAAGGACCTTTTAGTTTCAATGTTTGAGTGTATTTTACAATTTGCATTACCTCTTTCACTCTCTATGAGTAGTAGCAGAGACAGACAATCAGACAGGGACGTCTCTGCAATGTCTTTACCTCTTGTAGATTAACAACAAGAGGACTCTAACAAACAAACATAGCCCACTTCGTTAACTCTCAACTCTTCTCATTCTGCGAGAGAAAGAGAGGTAGCTAGAGAGAGGCTTTATCCTAAAGCTTTGGCTATGGTTGCTGGGAAGTTGAAGATGACAATGGGGTTACAGAAATCACCTGCCCATCCTAAACCTGATTCATCACCTAAACCACCGTCCCCGTCTCCGAGCTCCGGCAAGTCCACTCAGTCCAAGACCATGTTCTCACGTTCTTTTGGGGTCTACTTTCCTCGTTCTTCTGCTCAGGTTCAACCCCGACCACCTGACGTCAATGAACTTCTCCGTCTTGTCGAGGACCTTCGTGACAGAGAGTCCCGCTTGAAAACAGAGCTTCTCGAGTACAAGCTCTTGAAAGAGTCAGTGGCTATTCTCCCCACTCTCGAAAATGAGATCACTGACAAAAACGCCCAACTCGAATGTGCATCGAAGAGATTAGAAAGTCTGGAGGTTGAGAATGAGAGATTAAAGATGGTGATTCAAAATATGAACATGAAGTTTGAAGAGGAGAGGAGAGTGAGCGAGCATAAAGTGAAGAAAATGGAGGCTGAGATTGAGGATATGAAGAAAACGGCGTCGGATAGTTGCAGAGCAGATTTTGGAGTCGAGAACGACGAGCTTTCGTCTTTGCAGAGGTTTCAGGCTTTAATGGAGGTCTCTGGGAGGTCTAGTCTCATTAAGAGCATGAGAAAAGGTGTTAAACTTGGGGAATCTTCAACACACCAGGAGAGTCATAAGCTTGAAAGATCAGATTCCAAGAAGGAAGAAACGGAGTGTGAGAGACCAAGACATTCGAGGTGTAACTCGGAGGAACTCGCTGAATCGTCCGAATCGGTACTCTCTACTGTTAGATCTCGCGTTCCTAGGGTGCCGAAACCTCCTCCGAAACGATCGTCTTGTTCCACATCGTCCTCAGTACAGTCGTCGTCGACTACGTCCAACAGCAATGATTGTACTTCGTCTGAGAAAGTAACTACCGGAGAGCAACTCATTCCACCACCGCCACCACCTCCGGCGAATTCAATGGTACAAGCGCCACCTTCTAAGTCGGAAATTTCGAAACCATCTCCACCACCGCCGCCTCCTCCTCCCAAGGGGTTGAACTCAATACCCGCGAAAGTTCGGCGAGTGCCTGAGGTTGTTGAGTTCTACCATTCTTTGATGCGCAGAGACACCCGCCGAGAATCTGGAGTCCACGACACACCGGCCACCGCTAATGCCCGTGACATGATCGGGGAGATTGAGAACAGGTCCACTCACTTACTCGCTGTAAGTACCGCCCGGTGACAGATTTCGAATTTTTTAAAAGTGTATTCACGATATTGCCACTGGTTTTGTGTCAGTGAATATGACTACTGGCGAGTCCTGAGACTTTATTGGAACTTTTCGTTCTTTTTCTATTCGGAATTTGTTTTTTTTTGTTTTCCCACAACTTGCTAGATAGTACACTATCTAGATTTGAATTTTTTTTTTTATCCCTTTACTTTAAAAGAGTAATTAGAATAATTCATATGGGTAATTTTGGAAATGTGTCTCACATTAGGTCAACTGTAGTTCAAAACAACAGTTGACGGACTGTTATTGCATTTTTTATTGAATTCAAATTAGAAAGGACAAAATAGTTGGTAATTTCAGTTTGTAATATGAATTGTATTATCACCGAATTTGATTATGTTATGGTTTACAGATTAAAACGGACGTAGAAACACAAGGGGATTTCATAAGGTTCTTGATAAAAGAAGTTGAGAATGCGGCGTTTACAGAAATTGAAGATGTTGTGCCTTTTGTCAAATGGCTAGATGACGAGCTGTCCTACTTGGTTTTTGCTATTAATTTGATTCTTCATTTTAGTGTCTTGAGGACAAGATTTTCTAATATTATTACTTAGAAATTCAGTAAAATTAAACCAAAAAGAAAATGAATTTTCACAAATTTTCAGGTGGATGAAAGAGCTGTGTTGAAGCACTTCGATTGGCCGGAGCAAAAGGCGGACGCATTACGAGAAGCAGCATTCGGTTATTCTGATCTGAAGAAGCTTGAGTCGGAGGCTTCAGCTTTCCGGGACAATGTTCGCCAGCCATGTGGGCCAGCTCTTAAGAAAATGCAGGCTTTGTTTGAGAAGTAAGAATATCTAAATTCTCTTGCTTTTTAACCATTTTATTGAAAGAGAAATGTCAAATGAACATAAATTTTAACACTTATTTTGTAATTTTATTTATACTCCAGTATTTTACATGGCAGAATTTTTGAAAAAAAAAATATTATTTTTTTAATAATATATATACACTCATACCTTTTTTTTTATTTTTACAGGGTTCAATTAATATCTTCTTAATGCTAACTTAGAGCAAATTTTATTACATTACAAGGAAATAAAAGGAATGCTAAGAATACGTTACTTTATACTTATATTAATTATAGTGTGATACGTGGTTAAATAGTTTTAAAAAAAAATTTATTCATTTTCTTAAAAAATATACTAATTTTACACTAATTAATTAGTAGTATGAGTGCAATGAAAATATCTTGTCAATTTTTAAATTATTTTTGTATACGCCTTGTTTAGTGTCCATATTGTAATTGAGATTTATGTGTCCATAATTATTGAAATTTGGGCTAATATCAATGAACGAAATGAACAGATTGGAGCATGGTGTTTACACTCTTTCTAGGATGAGAGAATCCTCAACAAAAAGATACAAAGACTTTCGCATTCCAACAGATTGGATGCTAGATTCTGGATTAGTGAACCTGGTAGGTAGTCTCTTCTTTTCTCAAGATGGACTACAGAATTCACTAATTTAGGTGTTTTTTTTTTTTTTATAGCATTAATTGAAGTGGTGTAAGGTCTTATTCACGTTAATATGCAATTTGTTAAAGAAAAATTAAATGCGCATAAGATGGTCTACAGAATTCATTAATTTATAGCATTAATTGAAGTGGTGGTGTAAGGTCTCATTCACGTTAATATGCAATTTGTTAAAGAAAAATTAAATGCACATAAATTTAGACTCAGCATTAACGTGAATTATATAATGTGCCTCGTGTCATAATTTTCTTAAAAAATATTTAACTTTAATACTTTTAAAATTATTGTAACGAGTGGCACATTTTGTAAATTTATTTTTCATGCATTTCTCCTTTGTTAATTTAGTAGAGATATAGAAATGTGAAATTGTTTTTTTTACTTGTATCATACTGGATAATTAGAGAAATTACCAAAAATAGCACCCATAAAACTTATATTAACAAACTAACACCTCAATAATATTGAACGTTCAATATTCAATTTGAACGTAAAATATTAAACGTTCAATATTAAACGAGTCTAAATTATCGTCGTTCAATTCTAATTGGATGAATGTTAAAAAAAAAATGACATATTAGTCATTTTTTTAATTGTAAAAATATAAATTTAAACTCAATGGGTGATAGTTTTGTTATTAGAAGTTTTGAGGGGTGTTAGTTTTGTTATTCTCCCGAATAATTAATTATTGGTCTGATAATGACAAAAAGAACAGCTCGAAATCTTTTCTTCACATTTCCTTATCCCACGCTTGTGTGAAAACATGTGAACTCGCAGATTTCTAAAATGTATCTGCTTGTCTTCTTTGTGTTTCTCTTTTGTGTGGGACTGTTAATAAATAATAGAAGCTGATTCTCTGCATTGACTTTATGCATTTCCAATTTTTGTTTTAACTTTTTAGTTGGTTTGTTTAACTGTAAAAAACAAAAAAACAAAAACTGAGGAGTTAATTTATCGCTAAAGAACAAAATTAAATTATAAAGAAAAGACTAGCAAAGGGACACAATGGAGGGTTTTTTAATGTAAAATAAATATGCAAATTAAAGGCAAAGATAGAGTCATGACCGAACATATTCCTATATTTGTATTAGTATTATTAATGTAATGTGCTGAGACACATTCATATCACAGATCAAGTTGGCATCAGTGAAATTGGCAATGAAATACGTGAAAAGAGTATCTGCCGAGCTTGAAGTGGTTGGTGGTGGCCCTGAAGAAGAGGAGCTGATAGTGCAAGGTGTTAGATTTGCATTCCGGGTACATCAGGTATAATTTACACCATCCCAACGTATGTATGGAAGTCGGCAATTTTATTTTTTTAGATCAAATGATATTTTATTGTGATTCACCGCCATATCACTAGATAAATTAAAGGACAATTTTTTGAGTTATGATATTTCCACAAATTCGTTTGCTTTTTTAATGCAGTTTGCTGGTGGATTTGATGGGGAGACAATGAGGGCATTCCAGGAGCTGAGAGATAAAGCTAGACTATGCCATGTCCAAATCCAAAACCAGCAACAACATAAATTAGTATGCAGGTCTATGCCATGCTAATATATATGTAGCAAACTCAGCTTCAGATAACATATTGCTCTGATTATTTTTCTGCTTGCAAAGATAAGAGAAGAGATATTGATTGTTTGTGAATATAAATGAATCACGGGCCGGCCTTCATTATTCAACTTTTTTTTTTTTTTAATTTGTAGGACTCAACGCTTGAACGCTTGTCAGTCAATCTTATATTTCTTGACATACTCTAAATTGCCACAAATGCAACTGTTCTTTCAGACAGCGAAAACAAAAACAAAATGGCAATCATAGTTGATTAATTGGATTTTGGAGTTAAAACTCTAGGCATATAGGATTTTAGGCCTTGCCTAAATAGAGTAGATCTATTTGACAAGGAATCAACAATGCTAATCATGCAGAATGAAAATTAAGAACTTTCATCGTATTGAACATCACAAAGATCCGAAGTCATAAAGAATAAAAGAATTGGTTTGATGTACCCATTTTAAACTTCATATTTTCTTTAAATTGTATCATTTAATGTTGAGTAATAATGTATGAATTTACTAAGGTATTTTTAAAAATTGTCATTAATAAAAATAAAAAAAATAAAATAGTGTTTCAATAACAATTTTGATTATAGTAATAATGCCCCTCATAATGTTTTTACCTCTATAAAATAAATTTGAATAAGTTTTTTTTTGGATGACGAATTTGATTCTACAATTGTTTTTATAAAATTTTTGATTCTATAATTTGTAATGTCATAATTGGTTTTCTTTAAATATCTAGATTTTAAAGTATGAAACATGCATAACTAATTTCAATATTTTTATTTATACCATCAAACAAGAGGGGAAAAAATAATAAATATTCTTAAAGTTTATAATAATTAAAATAGTATCCCAATAATAATAAATAGATTTTAGACGGTTGAAATTCAACATTAAATAAGTATAATTAAATTAGAGTTTAACTTGAAATAATATTTAATATAAAATAATACTAGTAAAGCTTAAAAAAAATTAGGGGTTACTAATTGAATTGGAAAAACTGCACAGAAGAAACTAAGCTAGTAAGCTACATTCACAATCCGTAAAGAGTTCGAAATCAGACTGACAGGGGAATACTCACTACAACCCGAAAAGCTAGGTTTGTTCTCTATTATGTTCTTTCTTTTAATCTTCTATGATTACAATTACAATTTCAGTTACAACTTAATCTGATCTGTGTTGAACCAACGTCACATATTTCTGATCAAATAAACAATCACTTTGCAATTATGGACCTTATGATAAATACATCAAAATAAGAATGAGAAATTTTCTGTTAATGCAATTTGTATACAAAACAATTATGTATAAAACACGAGGGAAATAGCTATTGCATCTATTGGTTTCACATGATGAGAGCTGCATAGAAAAGCTGATTCCAAGTATCAGGCAATCCAGGAAGACACCAATGACTACAATCATTGCCTCCATCACCACCATAGGCAGAGGGATGAGCATCTTTCCTCAATTGTGACAGTGTTGTGATATCGAGCAAATACACCGGTTTCTTCATTGTACTTAACACTCTGTTTACGACATCAGCTGCTGGGGGTGCACCTGCTGAGTATGCCGACCCTACTAAGGGCTCTAGTTCTCCATGGCAGTTCTTTTTTGGTTCGTTCCATTCTTTGCCCCTGTTGGAAGGATTCAAATTCAGTTCCATCATGATCAAGGAAAAAAACAAGAAGAAACAAAAGGAAAGAAAGGGATTGATTCAAATCCATTTTAGAATATTTTTCAAACTTTTAGAGTTGGTGCTTTCTCCTAAAAGGTTATGATTTTGAGTGAATTGATTATCAACGATTTCTAACGCCAACACTTAAAATAACTCACTAGTTAATTTGACAAAATATATTTGTAAAAAAAAAAAAAAAAGTTAAAAAAAAACACTAAAAAGATAGCATTTTAATTTTTTTGTTTTACAAAAATATAATTAAAATTATAAATGTTTTAATACTTTTTAATTTATTATTTTTATTTTAAATTTTAAAAATATAAATGAGTTCGCTTGGTATAATTCATTTAAAAGTTATTTGAATCAAATTAATTCATTAAATTTAAACGAATTAAGCTGAATTATAATTTATTTAATTTGAACCAAACATACTTTAACTTATTTGACATTTTTAATTATATCTAGGTTGACGTTTCCTATATACAGATATTTAGCAAGACACTGGCATCTTATGAAGGTTACGACTTACTGGTAATGAGTAGGAGAAATCCCTTGGAAGAAGACCTTGGTTCTTGAAGGGTCAACGTTTTGGTCAACCCATTGAGCCCAAGTAGTCAACCCTTTGTAAAATGCAGTGAGACGATCCATATCTTTGTATAATGTGTCCCCTTCCCTCAAATAGTCCCACCTGCAATACAAAAAGTAATTAGCAGGAGCTGTTATGTTAAACATACTAATAAAACAGGGGATCAGCAAATAAAATGTAATTTTTAGAACTTGTAAAATGGTATGAATCATACGGCTGAGATTCTCCAGTGTGGGTCCACCAGTGCCACGTGTTGAAGATCAGCATGTCCATCCCAATCCATACCTTGCCGGCCGAGATGGAGTCTAATCTGAGGACTCGGCCTACATTTTCTTTGGCTATGTCTACAAGGTATGGTGTGCGGAATAGAATCAAACTCACTCCATAGTCCTGATTGACAAATAAATTTGACGTTATTAAATTTTAAAGAAAAAGGAACAAATAGTTCAATAAAAAATATTAAAAAAATAAATTAAAACATATGCAGACAATAAGTTGAAATTTAAATGTCTATTAAATCCTAAACGAGAAAAAATAGTAATTTTTTTTTAAAAATAATTATATTAGTCATAGACTCCTAACTGATAATCAAACTTAAATTTTACATGTTGTAGACTAGATATTGTTGTGTCACAAACTCCTTGATAAAAAATATTAAATTTGTAAACCTCATTAAAGAACTACGATGCAATTTTGAGGAATCATCTTAAATTTCAAATGACATTGGAGTTACACTGAAAAGGGGCAAAAAAAAAAAAAAAAAAACTAACAAATTCTTTAAAAGACAATAATTTGAAATTTATAATTTATCATTGAGCTCCAGTTTTCTGCGTCTTTCGATTCATTCCTGATCGGTATAAAACAATGTCGGTGATTATTAGTGGTGTGTGATAAGAGCCATATATTCTCTAAACTATTTCAAAAAAAAAAAAAAATTGAAATTCACACTTTAAAACTCTATTTAAAACACATGACATAAAACTACACATGCTTATACCAGCCATACAAGCAAGAAGCTATATTAGGGACCACATAAATGATAGTTGAGGCAGCAGCTTTGGAGTATCCTTTGATATGTTCATTATTATTCTATATGAATTCGGTTATTAAGATAATATTTTTAGTAAAATCAATGTTCACAACTTTACATCATGATTATTATTTATATTTTATTTTATATATTAATGATCTTTAATATGATTAGTTTTTTTATTTTTATGTATATATTTAAAATAATAATTCTTGCCAAATTATTTGAACAAATGATTTAATTCTACAACTTGAATATGAAGAATGAAATGATAAAGATTCTAAAACAAGCAATGAAGTGAAAGATCAATAACAAGCTAAAAAGTACTATTGAATGAATTCATAACTTTCATGTTTTGAAGTTTAAATTTTGAATATAAAAAGAGTATTTCATTTATAATATATCAACTTGTGCGTTGATTATGATGTCACACGGTCTGAGGGTACTTTTGTCTTTCATTTTAACTAAAATCATTTAGTTCAATTTTAAGATTTAATTTATAATAATTAGGCTTTACATATTTTAATTTAAGGTTTAATTATTAAATAAATAAAAAAGGCGATACTTTTCATTATAAAGTATAATTTTTATTTATTTATTATTATACATCTCTCTATATATGGAACTGAAATTTATTAATACAAGAAAGAAAGAGTGAATAACCATATATATATATATATATATATATATCAATCCTATGGAAAACTAAAAATGAAATTAAAAGACCATAATCAGTAGGAATATAAATTTAATATATTAGTATGCAACTGCAAAGAAGCAGCCCAAATAGGATCACATAGGGTAGCTCAACTTGTTATTGATCACAGCCTGTAAGCAATATGTATTTAATCAGTCCTGCTTATATTTGGCATCTAATAATGTATTTAATTATTCAATACACTATTCAAACTACCCTCTTTTTTCTTCATTTAGATATTTTCAACTATTCTGGAAAAAATTACCTTCAGGTTTAAGCGGTTCTCATAAAAAACTAAACAACAATTGCTATTTAAAAACTATTACAAAGTACAAACAATTAACTCTTTTTTTTTTTTTGACTGAATAGACTATAAAGATATTGAGGGGTAGCAAAGTTGTTATTCATTGCTTTAACAAATAAAGTTGTTATCTTATATTTCAATATCTTTTGGTCGAATAAAATTATTTGACTCCCTTATATTTTATACTTCACTTTTTCATAATTCAATCATCAAATTTGCAAGAATGCCCCTTTAACAAGCTGAAATACTTTTTTAATATATATATATATATATTTACAAGCATAAAGGGCGGCTAGAGTTTTTTAATTTTTGTCAAAAGAGTACGAAAATTTTATAATTTTTAAGTAATTTAGATCATTCCTGTAGCTTTTAAAAAAAGAATACAAAAGTTATGAGACCATTTTTTTTTGCAAAAAATATTAGTGAAGGCACTTTTGAAATTAAAAAAAAAAAAAAATCAACTTGCCTAAATAAATTAGTATTTTTTTTGGGTCATGTATTAGCCCTTGGACTTTCAAGCTTTTTTTTTTTGAATCAAATCTATGGAAGTCCCAGGAGCCATGACAAACGATGAGCTCATTTTATCTTACAATGAAAATGATGAAGAAAGTGAGGAGCTTGACGAAATTTTGAGTGAGGAAGAGAAGAGGCAAGTTGCAGTTGCACTCAAATTTGTTTCATTAGAATCAACGAGTCAGAATTGTGATTGAATAATTGAGCATCGTCATGTAGCTATGTGATTCATAGTAAAATTAAGGAGCACAAGGATCCATGACATTCAAATGAATATAATATTTAAAAAATTATGTAATGAGCTAATTTTTATTTATTCGAACGTGTGTTGCAAGGATTGGACAACTTGAATGTAGTGTATAAGATTTATTAAATTAAATCTCAAATTGGAAAGAATTACTGAACAGTTGTCACATTTATGGGCATATTTTTTCCATTAAATATTCAATTGAGATAATTTAAAATGCGTTGGAAAGTTGACTCAAAAGGCTATATACGTTATGGAGAACATATTTTCCAATTCCGAAGTTTATCATACAAAAAATGGCTTACAAACTACGTCCAAAATTCTGCCAAATCATTTTATTATTAATTTAGTAGTTTATTTGGTAAGATTTAATATTTATGATGAACACAATTTTGACCTATGTTTTGTTATGTTTTTAAGCATTCATTTTATGTTTTATTTTATTATTTTTGTGTTTTAGAAGGTATTTTTGTGTTTTGTAGGTTTTTGGACTCTTGAAGAATATTGGATTGAAATAACACAAAAAGAGAGAAAATGAAGTAACAAAAGCCAGAAAATGTAAGGCTTACATAAGGAGTCAAAAACTATGTAAGGGTTACATACAAGACAAAAGAAACGTGCGCCTAGGCATGAAAAACCTGCGCTGCGGCGGGGAGGTTTCTGTCTTGATTTGAATTCCAGGAAAATATAGCGCGCTGAGGCATAGAAAACTTGCGCCGCGGCGGGGATCTCAACAACGTATGTAAAGGCATTTACATACCATTTACATACAAAGCGCGCCGCGGCGGGCAAAAACCTACGCCGAGGCGAGCGTGCCAAAACTGCCTAGAAACCCTGAAACGCGTATTCTACTTTATTCCTCCTATAAATATCACATTATACGTCTTCCAAACATAAGTTTTGACAACCATTTTCTTCCCCACCTTTGTTGCTACTGCAGCAAGGGTTTTCCACCAAAATCAACCCAAAATCAAGAAGAGACCCTCCATTGTTGAAGCTACTCCAAGGATTTGAGAAAGAGGATCAATCAAGTTCAAGGAATTGGAGCTAGAGGATTCATTGGGGTATTTTCAGTGTAATATCTTTTTCTTCTCTGATTTTGTGGTTTGCCTCCACGACTAAATTGATTGACACCAATTTAGTTATGGTTGGCTAATTTATGTATTTGGGATTTTAGTATTGCTTCTAATGATTGGAAGAACAATTTAGTAATTTAATTATATATGATTGGAAGTTTAAATTTTGAATATAAAAAGAGTATTTCATTTATAATATATCAACTTGTGCGTTGATTATGATGTCACACGGTCTGAGGGTACTTTTGTCTTTCATTTTAACTAAAATCATTTAGTTCAATTTTAAGATTTAATTTATAATAATTAGGCTTTACATATTTTAATTTAAGGTTTAATTATTAAATAAATAAAAAAGGCGATACTTTTCATTATAAAGTATAATTTTTATTTATTTATTATTATACATCTCTCTATATATGGAACTGAAATTTATTAATACAAGAAAGAAAGAGTGAATAACCATATATATATATTATCAATCTTATGGAAAACTAAAAATGAAATTAAAAGATTATAATCAGTAGGAATATAAATTTAATATATTAGTATGCAACTGCAAAGAAGCAGCCCAAATAGGATCACATAGGGTAGCTCAACTTGTTATTGATCACAGCCTGTAAGCAATATATATGTATTTAATCAGTCCTGCTTATATTTGGGATCTAATAATGTATTCAATTATTCAATACACTACTCAAACTACCCTCTTTTTTCTTCATTTAGATATTTTCAACTATTCTGGAAAAAATTACCTTCAGGTTTAAGCGGTTCTCATAAAAAACTAAACAACAATTGCTATTTAAAAACTATTACAAAGTACAAACAATTAACTCTTTTTTTTTGACTGAATAGACTATAAAGATATTGAGGGGTAGCAAAGTTGTTATTCATTGCTTTAACAAATAAAGTTGTTATCTTATATTTCAATATCTTTTGGTCGAATAAAATTATTTGACTCCCTTATATTTTATACTTCACTTTTTCATAATTCAATCATCAAATTTGCAAGAATGCCCCTTTAACAAGCTGAAATACTTTTTTAATATATATATATATATTTACAAGCATAAAGGGCGGCTAGAGTTTTTTAATTTTTGTCAAAAGAGTACAAAAAATTTATAATTTAAGTAATTTAGATAATTCCTGTAGCTTTTAAAAAAAGAATACAAAAGTTACGAGACCATTTTTTTGAAAAAATATTAGTAAAGGCACTTTTGAAACTAAAAAAAAAAAAATCAACTTGCCTAAATAAATTAGTATTTTTTTTGGGTCATGTATTAGCCCTTGGACTTTCAAGCTTTTTTTTTTGAATCAAATCTATGGAAGTCCCAGGAGCCATGACAAACGATGAGCTCATTTTATCTTACAATGAAAATGATGAAGAACGTGAGGAGCTTGACGAAATTTTGAGTGAGGAAGAGAAGAGACAAGTTGAAGTTGCACTTAAATTTGTTTCATTAGAATCAACGAGTCAGAATTGTGATTGAATAATTGAGCATCGTCATGTAGCTATGTGATTCATGGTAAAATTAAGGAGCACAAAGATCCATGACATTCAAATGAATCTAATATTTAAAGAATTATATAATGAGCTTATTTTCATTTATTTGGACGTATGTTGCAAGGATTGAATAGCTTGAGCATAGTGTATAAGATTTATTAAATTAAATCTCAAATTTGAAAAAAATTATCGAGTAATTGTCACATTTATGGGCATATCTTTTCCATCAAATATTCAATTGAGATGATTCAAAATGTGTTAGAAAGCTGACTTAAAGGGCTATATATATTATGGATAACATATTTTCCAATTCCGAAGTTTATCATAAAAAAATGGCTTACAAACTACGTCCAAAATTCTACCAAATCATTTCCTTATTAATTTAGTAGTTTATTTTGTAAGATTTGATATTTATGATGAACACAATTTTGACCTATGTTTTGTTATGTTTTCTAAGCAATTCATATTTATGATTTTTAAATTTATTATTTTTGTGTATCTAGAAGGTATTTTTGTATATTGTAGGCCTTATTGGACTACTTAAATGAACTATTGGATTGAAGAACACAGATATGATGAAGATAATTTATGAGAGTTTTAACAAAAGTCCTTTAGAAAATGTAAGGCTTACATAAGGAGTCAAAAACTATGTAAGGGTTACATAACAAACTAAAAGTAAACGTGCGCCTAGGCATGAAAAACCTGCGCTGACGGCGGGGAGGTTTCTGTCTTGATTTGAAGTTCCAGGAAAATTAGCGCGCTGAGGCATAGAAAACTTGCGCCGCGGCGGGGATCTCATTACAACGTATGTAAAGGCATTTACATACCATTTACATACAAAGCGCGCCGCGGCGGGCAAAAACCTACGCCGAGGCGAGCGTGCCAAAACTGCCTAGAAACCCTGAAACGCGTATTCTACTTTATTCCTCCTATAAATATCACATTATACGTCTTCCAAACATAAGTTTTGACAACCATTTTCTTCCCCACCTTTGTTGCTACTGCAGCAAGGGTTTTCCACCAAAATCAACCCAAAATCAAGAAGAGACCCTCCATTGTTGAAGCTACTCCAAGGATTTGAGAAAGAGGATCAATCAAGTTCAAGGAATTGGAGCTAGAGGATTCATTGGGGTATTTTCAGTGTAATATCTTTTTCTTCTCTGATTTTGTGGTTTGCCTCCACGACTAAATTGATTGACACCAATTTAGTTATGGTTGGCTAATTTATGTATTTGGGATTTTAGTATTGCTTCTAATGATTGGAAGAACAATTTAGTAATTTAATTATATATGATTGGATTTATTTCTTGTTCATGTTCTTATTATTTTCTGATTGTGACTTAATGGTGGACCAAACTTTAGTTTGTAATTAGGAAGAATATTTTAGAATTAGGCATTAGAAACGCCATCTTTGCTTAATTGTGCATTATGAACAAGAGCCTAAATTGATTGCATTGATTTGTGTTAGTTTAGGTGATTATAATTATTTCCTTGAGCTAATTCCAATTAGTTAATTAACGGTCCGGATCAAAGAAGTTAATTAATTGATTGTAATGAAAATTGCCATTGATTTGGAATTTTTTAGGTTTAGTAGAAAAATCATTAAATCTAACTTTTAATTGAATGCTTAATTTGTTTTTGCCATGAATGGATAGCGAACTAAAATTTTCATTTACATCCATCATCCCCACTTTGGTTGTGATTACTTTTATTTCTATTTTATTTTAGTTTTTTTATTTAATTCCGAATTTACAATCTGTTCTTCAACCGACAATTGTTAGAATGTTTAGGATTGTTTGTTCGACTGAATAAGAAAATAAATAACGTTTTAAAACCACCGCAATTCCTTGAGAGACGATCTTGGGAGTATACTTATCACTCATTACAAGTGATTCGTGCACTTGCGAGCTTTTTATAAAATACAAAATTTGACTATCAAGTTTTTGTGCATCAATTTACTTTATTTTATAGGATTTAATATTTAATTTTCAACAATTATATTTACGATTTTTAAATTTAAATTGTTATCTAGGATTTTATATTTAGCCTATAAATACATAAATATTGAACTATTGTAAGAAGAAGACATGATGAATATAATTTATGAGAGTTTTTCTTTTTAGTTCCTTTGAAAATTTTTATCTGAACTTATTAAGAGTAATCTTGTGGCATTCAAAACCTAAATTTATCAATCACATCTCCATCATATTCTTGAGTATGACATCTAACCTTTCATTCTTGATATCAAGGTATTCGTAATAGATAGTGGGTCACGATTTTTATTTTCTTTACAATCATAATCTGATTTAGAACAGTCATAGTAAAAATCTCAATATTGATATTCAGATCTCACTTCTTTAGATGAGATTCGTATAAGACATTAGTAATAGTTATCGAAATAATTATAAAATTTTAACATTAATCTTCGGATCTTACTTCTTTAGGTCAGGTTCGTATTAAAGATTATTATTGAAGATGGTAATAGTTATTAAAACGATGATAACAAGCACACACAAAAGGGATAGTATGGTGGATGGAGGAAAAGGGATGCTAAAAATGAAGAACAGAAGAAGATTGCTCCTCTTCTCTTTGTATATATGAAAAGGTGAGCAATTTTCTTTGGGATTATTCATTTAGAAATTAGATCAAATCAAGAAGGCATTCCATGAAAATTGTTGGAAGAGGTGATAGCACCGGAGGGCCAGAGATAACAAAGTATCTCCTTCTTCACCACAAGGATGAAGGTTGGGAAAATGAGTATAGGGAATCAAGTTGAATTTTTTTTTTTTTTTTATTTTGAAATTATCCTCACTAATTTTTTCAAAAAAAGGTCTAAGAAATTTTAGCCAAAAATTACATGATTGTAGCTGCCCTTTATCCTATTTACAACCCCTTAATACATAAAAAAGACATATGAAAAATGGAAATTCAATTGAGTTATAATAATATTCAATATTTAGGTTGACTTAATTTTATTTCACATTATATTTTAGTCACTATGTATTTTAATATTTACTTTCCTAATTTTCATTTACTTACCATTGACACATATTAAGTGTATCTACCTTTTTAGCTTCCATTGTGAAATTTCATGCACTTAAACTCTACGTTAAAAAAATTTCTTAGTCATCATTCTTTATAAAATAGGCTAAAATTAACACTACATGAGATGATTTCAGTAAAAAAAAAAACATGTAGATTGATTTATTATTATAGAAAGGAAAAATATTTAATTGTATATTATAATCACATTTTATACACGAATTTTATTTTTAATCTTTTAAAAAAAGAAAAATATATATTATTTTTTTTATAATATAAATAAATATATATTTTTTATCACTTTTTTAGTGATAAAAGCAGATAGATATATATATATATATATATATATATATATATATTTTATTAAATAATAAAAATAAAATTAATTAAATAATTTGATTATTTAGATGCAGGTCCAAGTAAAGAAAAAAGGCATCCAAGAAAAACCTTGCGCTAGGTGTGCAAGTGGTCGCCAAATTATAGGCCTACTATAAATATATAAATACCATAATTTAAAAGAGAAGAGTTTTAAAATAAAGAGAAGAGCAAGAGATAGACAAAGAAGACAGAGTAATGTGGAAGTAAAAAAAGGTACCCGGAATGTCACAGAAGACAGAGAGTCTTTCCTTACAAAGCTACTATTTGCATTTGGTGCCGACGCGTGAATCATACATGACAACGATTCCCACATGTTCAGACTCAGTGAGTCACCCACAAACATTATCTTCTTTCCCCTCCATCTCATCAGTAAATCTAATCCATTAAACCTGCATTATCCAGATCCAAACTCAGTTAGTTATAAAATAGTAATGTACAAAAAATTAAAATTTTGCAAAAAATCTTAAGCTCTTTAAAAAAAAAAACGAATGTTTGGTCACTTAGTTTTAAGTTACATAAAAAAAAAAAAAATTTTTTTGCTTTAAAAAACCCAAAAAAAGAAAGGAAAAAAAGAGAAGATCCGTTTAATTAATTCTAAAAAAAAAATGAAAGAAATGAGTACCTGACTAAGTCGCATGAATCTGGTTTCCATGCGTACTTGAGGTACTGCTTATCAGGTCTGCCATATTTTTGGCAATCAAACTCATCATCTATAAAAGGACAGTTTGAAGAATCATAGAGAGGATATGAATCATCAACAACCCATTTGCCTTGAAACAAATTGCAACCATTCAATTGTTTTCTACCTCTCAAACTAGTCACGTTATGGTACACTTGTTTTGCTCTTGCTTCTTGCAAAAACAAGCCCAAAACTTGCAAAATCAGAGGAAACAGAGCACTAAGCCTAAAACCCATCTGGGATTTTTATTGTGGATTGAAAACTTGCTTAATAAAAGAGCTCTGGTTAATAATGAAATGAAAAGCTGTTGGTGAAGTGGGGTTTTATAGTAAATGGAACAAGAGACAATCAGACAGAGAGGGAAACAAAGAGGCTGGCTTAGAGAGTGGTTGAACATGGTTTGGTTATGACCAAGTATGCGATCCTAAAACACCCTATATGATAACAATACTTCGTTAATTAGTTACAGGACAGTAATTTTTTTTTTATTTTTTAATTAAATAAAATAATATGTGAGGTTAGTGAGATTGAGTTGGGAAATCTTGAATTTTAATTATAATGTGCCATCTAGCAATATAATTTTATACAGAGTAATGATACACAAGTCTTATTAAAGTCATCTTTTAAATAAGGAATAATATTATGATAAATAAATAAATAATAATACATAACATTTTTTTTAAGAATATAAATGATAAAATTATTTAATTTTCAAAAAAAATTCTTAAACATAATTAATATGAATTTAAATTTATATTACTTTCACATCTCTCATTTCCAGTGTTTCCGAGGATGTTTTGGGATCACAATTTATATTATTATTATATACAATTATTAATTTAAAATTAATTAATTAAATATATTACAATATTTTATTATTTTATATTATTAAAAATTTGATTATATTATTTATTTAATATATATTTTTTACACATATATTTTTTTTATTTAAAAATTTAATTGAATGCTTATATATGGAGTTTCATTTTAATACTATCCAATCAGACACATATATTATTTTTTATAATGTAAAAAATATATGTTCTTATTAAAAAAATATAGTTTTCGTATTATAAATTTGGGATAATTTAAAGATATAATAAAATGTGATTAAATATTTAATTTAATTAAAAAAATATTAAATAAAATTATAATAAGTTAGTTATATTTGTGATATTTTTTTAATAATTTTTTTTTCTTTGGGTCTCATAAAGTTTTTTTTAGTTGATATGTGTAATCTAGTAACATACTTTGTTAATTGGAATATTATACAGTTGTTGTTTCTAAAATTTGAATCTATATATATATATATATATATATATATATATATAATATTGTTTAGTATGTCACGGGCACCTATTTTTATGGGTCAAACTCGAGAAAGGCATTTTTTTTTTAATTTTAAAAAGGGCTGTAAAATTTTAATTTTTTTATTAATAAAATAAAACACACTCACACATATTTAAGTGAGATTTAAATTTAAAGTTTTTAGTGAAAAAATTAAGAGACTTACCACCTGAACTACAATAATTTTCGAAAAATTAATCATATATGTTACATAACAAAACATGAAGGGTAAATTTATATCTTAAATTTATTATTATTAATTTTTGAATTTTATGTAGGGGTATTAATTCGTGCGATTTGACTAGTTCAACCTGGCTAAAAAGCTTTAAAGTAATTTTTTTTATTAACGAAGAGAAAATTACTTACACAATCATATAGATTCAAATTTAAGTTTTTGATGAAAAACTACAATTTTAAAAGAAGAAAATTGTAAAAATTGGGAATATTAAAGGGCGCAACACCATGTCACGGGCACTTTGATTATACAATCATAAATTAATCCACATCTTTGTTTTTTTTAATCCTCGTACTCATCCATGGTATACTTTTTTATAAGGGTTGTACTTAAATAATATTTTTATTTATTTTTTAGTATTTATTATATCTAAATTTTTAAGTAGTATATTAAAAGTATTTAAGTTCTTAAATTAATATTTATTTAGCTAAAAATTAATCACATATATTTACACAATAAAACATGAATGGTATATTTATCATCTTAAATTTATTATTATTAATTTTTGGATTTCATGTAGGGGTATCAATTCGTACAAGCTGAGTTAGTTTGAGCTGACCTAAACTAGTCCAGCCCAAATTGGTTCAACCTTAGTTCAATTTAAATTTAATTCGAGATAACAAAGATGAGCCCGAACCCAAACGAATTGGCTCAAACTGATCCAAATTAGCCCAAATTGTTAATTATATATATTTTTTAGTTAATATAAATTTTTTTTATTAAAAAAATATGTTTAATAATTAAAGTTTAAACAACATTAAATAAAGCAATAAAAAATATATAAATATAAGAAAAAATTAATTATTAAAGCAAAAAGTCAATTACTAAATTAATTAGGCAATGAATAAATGTATTAAATTCCACACATGCAAAAATTAAAAGTTATCATATCCTCGTGAAAACTCACATCTAGAAAAAAGAGTTCTCAAGTTCAAGTAAAATCTTTTCTAGCTATTAAACAAAATAAATATAGATGAGTTGATTAAATAAATATATTTACTAAAAAATAAACAATTAAAGTAAATTAAAATGTTACACAAGAACATAACTTTTTTTATATACACAAGAATAAAACTTTGACTATTACATAATATATAATTCTCAAGACAATGAACAAGTAGAAAAGAGAATAGCATAACATAAGTTGATAAAAAAATTAAAATTCTTACTACAAAAACTAATACCTAATTGATTTAAAAATAGAAACTTCATAATACTAATTTAAATTAAATATAAATATTATTTTTTTTGTTAAAGAGTTAGGTAGATTTAAACGCTAAATGCATTAAAATTAAAGAATGTAGCATAATATTGTGACAAAATGAATAAATTATAACTATTTATTCATTATCAACTTATTTTTCAGAAGAAAAGGGAAGAAAAATAACTAATATATAAAAAAAAGAAGTACTGAAAGAAATGAAAGATTGTTTTAATTTTAATATAGTATTTTTTTATTTAAAATTTTATTTTATTTCGAGCTAATGGGCTGGTCCTAACTCAGCTTAAATTTTTTTGGATTATTTGAGTTGGGCTAAAACAAGCCCAAATTTAATTCGATTCGATCAATCGAACTATAACACAAATTGTCACCCCTAAATTTTCATGTAACATTTTTTCTGTAACTTTTAGGATAACTAATTTAGTCTTATAATTTAAAATTATTGTCAATTAAATTTAAATTTTAAAAATCAAAATTTTTTAGGAGTAAAATAAAAAATTATTAAAATTAAATAAATTTTTTTTAAAAAACTATTTACCTTATTTCATCCCTAATTTTTAATTATTTATTATTTATTAATAATTATTTATTTTTGTTATTTCAATTTTATAAATAAAACCTAGTATTTTATTTATTTTACAGGCGAAAATGAATTGAATACAATATTAATTTATCTTTTAATTATTTGTTATTTCTTATTTTTTTATCTGTCTAAATTTTTAATTCTAATTCATCTATTATTTATTTCTTCTATTCTACATAAATTTGATATCAGAATTAATAATATTTAATTTTTTTAAATAAAATTTATATCCAAAAAATTTTCGGAAAAAAAAAAAGTTTACTAAAAAGAAAAAGAAAAAGGAACTCATCCTAGTAAAGTAAGAGATAAAATAAATATATAAAATTTTTGATTTTTGATTTAATAATTTTTTAAATTATAGGATTAAATAAACTCATATTTAAAATCTACAGAAAATTGGCTAATTTAAACTTACATCTTTAAATATGGGCTAATTTAATCATATAATTTAAAAAATCATTAAAAAAAACTAAATAGAAAATAAAAAGCTTTATATATTTATTTTATCTCCCATTTTACTTGGATCATGTTTTTTCTCTCTCTTTTATTTTTTTTGAGTGAGCTTTTTCTTTTTTGAAAAAATTTGGATAGAAATTTTATTTAAGAAAATTAAATCTTGTTAACTATGATATCAAAATTATAGTAAAATAAAAGGAAGAAATAATAAATAAATTAGAGTTAAAGATTTAGACAAATAAGAAAATGAAGAAACAACAAATAATGAAAAGAGAAACTAATATTATATTCAATTCATTTTGGCATGTAAAATAAATAAAATACTATGTTTTATTTATAAAACTGAAATAACAAATCTGAATAATTATTAGTAAAAAAATAGATAATTAAAAATTAGGGATAAAAGAAGATAAAGAGTTTTTTTTTTTTTATATTATTTATAATGATTTTCTATTTTATTTCTAAAAAAATTTTAATTTTTAAAATTTGAATTTGATTGACAATATTTTTAAATTACATGATTAAATTAATCATCCTAAAAGTTAAAGAAAAATGTGACATGAAATTCAAAGAAAAATAATAAAAAATTTAAGATGACTAATTTACATTTCATTTTTTTGTGTGACATACATGTAATTAGTTTTTAGCTAAAAAAAGTACTCTTTGAGAATTTGAGTACTTTTAAGGTATTATTTGAAAACTTGATTAACAATGGATACCAATAGATGAATATGAGTACCAGTACCAATTTAAAATGTAATATGATATTTAAAGAATAATAATAAAAATTTTAAGATAATTAATCTATTCTTTATTTTTTATTACGTGACATATATATAATTAATTTTTAGTTAAAAAGATAATAATTTAAGAAATACGATATTTTAAAATATTAATTAAAAACATAACAATGAATACTAAAAAAAATTAATGAGTACCGGTCCCAATAAAAAGTGTGAAGGAACATTTTCGTATTCTAATTTCTATTTAAGATATATTATAGTTGATAATTTAGTTCTTTAATTCATTAACCTTGAACTCTCACATTTTACTCTTAACTTTCATATCTAATTTCGTCTAATCCTAGTTAAGAATGCAGAAACTTAAGAACTTAAATAAAATTCTTTTTATTGTGTCTCAATAAAAAATAAAAATAAAAAAATCATATCAAAGAACGCTTAAATCTAAAGTAACAATCTGTGGTAAAAAATGAAATAAATAACTAAAAATTACGTCATTACCCACGCAAAAAACATGTAAGCTCATTAAAACGGATTTTGGAGGTATTCAATGTTATTTAAACCACCAACTATATTTTCAAAGCTGTGTATTCAAATTTTACTATAAAAAAAAAAAAAAAAAAAAAAGGAAATTTACCAAAAATAATACCCTTAAAATTTATAGTAATAAAATTAGCACACTCAATAATATTAAACGTTCAATTTGAACGTAAAATATTGAACATTTAATATTGAACGGGTCTAAATTATCGTCGTTCAATTCTAATTGAATGAGTATTAAAAAAAAATAACATATTAATCATTTTTATAATTGTGAAAATATACATTTGAATACAAGAAGTACTAATTTTGTTATTACAAATTTTAAAGATAGCTGATTTTGTTGTTTAAAAAAAAAAGCAAGTTTTCTTCAAAGTTCAACCTAAAGACACACAAGTTATATTGCAATTTTCCCAAAGATTTGACTACGGTCCCTCTACTTTTTTATTTTTAATAAATGTAAATTATGAAGTAATGATCATCATCATAAGCAGTGAGTAGTTCTATATTTTTATTCAACTTAAGTTGTTGGCTTGTTGCATATGTTTATGGGACAAACTCTTACGGAATGTTTAAGAGAAATTATTAAATCAAGATCTTACTTATAATTTCTCAGGTTTCAAATGAATATATTTGTCTTATCAACCAAAATGGCCACATATAGCGATCATGTTGATTGAATTTTACTTCATAGGGTGAATTATATATATTAGATCATATTAAATTTTATATGGATAAATTGACTTTCGTTCTAGGCTTGTCCAAATATTAAAGAAGTTCAAAGTTTAAAAATAATATTATTAAATTTCTGCATCAAGAATGTGTGATTGGAGCCCGAAAAAAGAAGAAGAAGAAGTAATGTTAGCATTTTATATTTAAAGTAATTACAAAATGAAAAAATAAAAATAGTAAATAAATATTAAAAAGAAAGCTTGACTAATGAAATAAAGATTGAAAACAAAAGAACATCTGATATTTTATCAAGTATAAAAAATATTTATTTTTAATATCTTTGTGTTGCTTTATCTTTTTCATGTTTTAAATTTTGCTTTATTTATATTTAAAAATTAATTTTAAAATTTTTTATTATGAAATTAATAAATTTTATATATTATTCTATTATTTTTTTTTATATTTATTCTATTGAGGTACGAGTTTTTTTTTTTTTTATATTATATTAAAACATAAGGACATTGATACACATCAAAATTGTTGGAATCTCCTTGCTATTTGAGCAAACTTCAAGAGTGTTATTGATATTTATCAAATTCACGATTATATAATTTGAATTGAACTTCATTTGGAAGTAAATGTTGAAAACCAAATGCTAAATAGCTTATAAGATTCTTAAATTTTAAAATTCTTCGCACAATGGCTTCTAAAATAATAATAAAAAAAAACTTTAGAATTTGGTCTCAAAATTATTTATATTTTAACAAACAATCTATAAAATAGAAGATTAATGGCTATAGTGTGATTAATATGTAAATAAAAATTAGCAATGTTACCAAATGTCCAACTTTGTTATAAGGTGTTTGCCTCAATACTGCCCGTACATAATAATTAATAAATCAACACACCGATTGAATTCAAGATAGAACGAACTGAGCTTTTTATTTTATAGGTCCTAATATTATAGTTCGGATTTAAAAAAAGCAAAAAAATTAATTTATACTGAGTTGATTAAAATTTTAAAATTTATAAACTAACACTTAATTAAATCCATTTATATATTACTAATATATATATTTATAGTATATATATTTTATATGTCAATTGAGATGATGAAATAAATTATATTATTATTCTTTAGTATTTATTTTTATATATTTACATTAATTAATAAAATATCTAAATTTTTTATTTTCGAAATATTAATGGTTTACTAATTTTACTAGTTATTCTCTGCATAAAAATAGTACGAAATTTTAGTGTAAATATACAACTTTTATGAATTAAATTATTGATTAAATAAAATTTATTTATTAATTTAACATTAATATAAATTTAAAATAATTTAAATTTACTTAAAAATTAAGTCTAATCTATATAAATATATTCATCTAATATTCTTTAATTATTATTTTATAGGTGGATTTTATTTCTTATTCAACCAATCATATATATTAATTTAGTTAATATTTTAAGCAAAAATCAACTAAAATGAATTGCGTCCACTCTAATGGTGCTTTGTTAAAAAAATAGTTTTTTTTTTTTTAATAATAGTTATTTTATATTTCAAATAAAAAATCTATTTTTATTTATAAATAAAAATAGTTTGAAAGTCCTATTACTAACGACAATTGCAAATTTATAATTTATATCGACTTGGAGCATCAAATATATATTAAAAAATAGGAAAATTATTTAAAATAACACCCCTAAATTTAAAATAATAAATTAGCATTTCAATAATATTGAATATTCAATTTGAAAGTGAAATATTGAACGAGTCTAAATTGTCGTCGTTTAATTTCAATTGAATGGATGTTAAAAAAATGACATATTAGTTATTTTTTTAATTGTAAAAATATAAGTTTGAACACAATAGGTGCTAGTTTTGTTATTATAAGTTTTAAAGGGCTTTGTTGTTTTCTCAAAAAAAAAAAAAAAACATTACTAGTTACTTATTAGTTATTACTTGTTTTTAATTGAAGAAAGATTTTATATGTATAAATTTGTATTTTATTTAGTATAAATTTGTCAAAATTATTGAGCTTATAGTGAGTTGTTGGGTATTAAAAATCTAAAATTTAAAATTTAGATGGGACAAAGACTGTATTACATAGATCTATTTTATACATATAATTTTTAATTATCTATAATTTATAAATTTACGATTAAAATTTGATTTGTAGAAAATTGCAGTAAGACAATTGTCTCTCGTAACTTCAGATTTGCCTCAGACTAACATGGTAAGGTCCCAAGGCTAACAAATGTGGATAATTTTGCTTAAATGGCAAAGAAGGTTCAACAGAAATACAAAACTGATATAATATAGTTACAAGCCCAGGAACCGCAGTCTAACCCTCTAGCCAACGAAAAACAGCCACGTAAATAAACTTTGGCTATAGTTTTAAGGTCTACTTTCTTTTTATATATACAATTAAAAAAATTATATGTTTCTCATATAATGAAAAACGACATATGTATATTGTAAAAAATTATATGTTCTCATAAAAAAATATAACATTTTTTTTAAAAGTTTAAAAATAAATTCATGTAAATAAATATATGTAATTTCATTAAAAATATTTCTTTATTTAAAAAAACAAAAATTATGGGTCACTCGTGGAATAAAAATAAGTAGAGTTTTACTACTATATTGATCAAAAGTTCAAACAAAAACTAGTTTGAAACATTTAAGTCAATAAAAATATCATGACATAATATGACATATATTTATGAATGAAAATATACGTATTTAAAACAAAATTTAAAAGATGATAAGATATTATATATTACATATTATATATTATATGCATTTATTAGTAAACATCATTAATTTAGTCCAAATTTATTACACTTTTTTTTGTTATAAAAATATTTAGCTATGTTTTATTAAGAGTTTTATTAAGTGATAATATATACGATGTTTTATATGAGACTATTTCTTAAAATATATGTGTGTAATTTATTTTGAATTAAATGTTTTTATTTTATTTTAATTTATAACTAATAATCTACATAAACGTGGACATAAGTAATTGGAAAAGATGAATAAAATGACAATAAATTAATTTAAATTATGAAAATATTAAAATTTTATTCATAACAAATACAATAACACACATAACATAAAAAAAGTAGGGCCATTTAACTAATTTTTTGCGAAAAATTTAATAGGGGCTACAATTTCGTGTAATCCCTCCCATAGCTCCGTCCCAACCGACTTCAACAACAAGATATAGATGAGAAACAACAGGTGTTCCAGACTAATCTTGCTAAGTTTAATTCTATGGATGTGTCCGGTGGTGGCAATTCCTCAAAAGGAAATTATGATAAATCCAAGACTCAATCTTAGAGTCAAGTTGTAGATCAAAATTTTGACTCTGGTTGAAGAGGTAGAAATCAAGGACGTGGAAGAGGTGGGGGTGTGCAGTGTTAATTTTGTGGCAAGATAGGACACATTGCATCAACTTGTTTCAAACTCAAGAATTTGATTTCTGGTTCTTCAGGACCAATGTCACAAAACAAGTCATCTCCCTCAGCTTGTATTACTTTTGTAATGATGGTAATCACATCACTTGACAAATGATTCCTCTACTCTTGATCGTTCTAATCTGATGGTAGGTAATGGAGTTTCCATTCTTATTCTTAATTCTGGTCAATCAATTATTCATCATAATGATCATAAATTTCTTCTTTCTAACTTTTTGCACACACCACAAGTCACCACAAATCTTGTTTATGTACACAAGTTATGTGCTGATAATGTTGTTTTCATTGAGTTTCATTCACTTTCTTTCTTATTAAGGACAATGTCATGAAGAAAGTTCTTCAAGGACCAATTGATAAGGGCCTCTACAAGGTCATTTGTGGAGCTGTTGCTATCAAAGAGTACTCCAGAGGTTAGCTTTTCCTTTGCTGCATTAGCAACGACTACTATTTGGCATGACTGTATGGCTCATGTATCTTATTCAATTGTACAAAAAAAAATACTAGCTCAGAATAATATGAATGTAATAAAGCCTACCTTAGATTCTGCATGTGTGTGACTCATGTTAAATTTGCAAAATTTCATAATCAATCTTTTGTTAGTGGGATTCATGTCACTGCATGTTCACCATTTGATCTATTGTATATAGATATTTGGGGGCCTTATTTTGTTTTAGCTATGAAAGGAGAAAAAGTATTTTTTGTTCATTGTTGATGATTTTATTCGTTTTCAATGAATTTTCTTTTTGTCTTCTAAAGATCAAGCTTATTCTATATTTTTAAAATTCTCACATTTAAAACCATGATTGAAACTAGGAGTGTCAATCGTGTCGTGTTTGTTCGTGTTCGTGTCGTGTTTGTTCGTGTTATTCGTGTCGTGTTTTCGTGTTGGTTGGCACATTAAAAAATTTACTTGAATTTTTTTTGTGTTACTTATTTATAATAGTAAGAAATAACAAAATCTTTAAGAACATAAAAAAAATTATTGATCAATTCTTACTAAAAAAAAAATTCGTGTCGTGTCGTGTTCGGATCGTGCTATCGTGTCGTGTCGTGTCAAAAATTGCCACCCCTAATTGAAACACAGTACAATGCTCAAATTAAAACTCTTCAAGGAGATGAGGTTGCTCATGCTTGAATAGTGTGGTATTACTTTTCACAAAACTTGTCCTCACACCTTTGAACAAAATGGCATGGTTGAGAGTATACATAGACAGGTGGTTGATACTGGAATAGATTTGTTGTTTTGAGCTAATCTTCCTAAGTTTTTTGGTCTTTTGCTCTTCGTATTGCAATTTATGTGCATAATTGTATTCCTTCTAAAGTCATTAATTTTCACCCTCCATCTTCTATACTCTATAATGAGGATCCTTATTATCATTTTCTTAAAATTTTTGGAAGATTGTGCTTTTCATATCTTAGAACCTATAGGAAGAATAAGCTTGATATAAAATATGATCCTTTTGTCTTTCTTGGATATGCTTCTAATCGAAAATGTTACTTATGCTTTGACATAGCAACCGAGCACTTTTTTCCTTATCATAATGTGTCTCAATGTCCACATCTACCCCTTCTTTTGTGACACAAATTGTTCCCTCTATCTTTGGCTCTTCTTCTATTATACCTATTTCTAGTACTGAGGTGTCACGGGTTGCTTTAACTGACACCCTACTCATCCTATATCACTCTAGTACAGTTAGTCCCCTTTTTCACCTTTGTCCCTTATGTCACCAATGAGTGCTAGTCCTGCACATCCTACATCTTAGCTTGTACTGTCTCAGTCTTCTAGCCATAGTAGCACCTCTCTAATTGTCCTTAGCTTTCTGCTCAGGTTTCAGTCACTGCTCGTGTCTTGTCCTTTGGCTATTAACCACCATCCTATGTAGACTTGTGTTAAGTCAGGCATTACTAAACGTCTAAACCTAAGATTTTTTGTTGTTGTTGCTTCAATACTTTGGAAATCCTCTTCTTGGCAAGAGGCTATTAACTATAAAGAGTGGAAAGACTGAATGTAAGCAGAATATGATGCTTTGCCCTGGAATCATACTAGGGAGCTTGTTCCTAAACCACTTGCTCAAAAGGTCATTGGGTGTAGATGGCTGCATAAGACCAAGATTTTAGCATTTGGTTCTATTGACAAATGTAAGTCTCGATTAGTGGCACAAGGGTATCTTCAAACTCAAAATTTGGACTACACTAAGACATTTAGTCCAATAGTTAAAGCTACTATCATAATTGGCATGCTCACTATTGTTGTGCATTTCGGTTGAGAATTGTGTCAATTAGATATTAACAATACTTTTCTCAATAGTAATTAAAGGAAGATGTTTACATGGTACAACCTTCTTGGTTTGTTGATGCCTCCAAGCCTCATCATGTGTGTAAGTTTTGCAAGTCTCTCTACGTTTTGAAACAAGGACCAAATGCTTCGTATTACAAGCTAAGTTCATGTTTAATTTCATGGAGATTTACCAATGCTTTGATAGATACAAGTTTGTTTATCAAACGGACTGGTGGTGATGTTATCATTCTTTTGGCATACATTGATGATATTGTACTCACTAGTAATACCTTTCTTTGCTTAAACAATTTTTGGTTGTTTTGTATGTCAAGTTTCCTTTCAAGGATTTGGGTTAACTCAACTATTTTTTAGGCATTGAGGTTGAACATTTTGCTCACTGTTTGTTCCTCAAATCACCCCAAGTATATTTCAGGTTTAATAGAGAGAGCTTAATACTACAAAATTATAGTTTGCTTTTAAAATTGTGACCAATGGCGAATTTAGGATATATATCCAACATGGTTACCATTTATATAATAAAAAAAATAGTATTTGATATTTTCAACTAATACTTATTTTTAATTGAAAACGATATTATATGTATATCATTTTAATAAAAATGTGTACAAATTATTGAGTTTGTAATGAATTATTGTATATAAAAGTCTAAAATTTTAAAACCAGATAGAACACAGTTATAATTTTGCATGTAATTTGTCTATAATTTTATAAATATTATACTTAAAATTTTATTTATCAAAAATTAAGGTGGGATACGTGTCCCTCCTCACCTTCATATACATCCACCACCACTGATTGTAGCCATAGTATGTATGTATAATCTCAAGTTTTAACAAAAATCATAACTATAACTAAGACTACAAAATATATTTAAAAAAAAAACAAATTGTAACGATTATTGAATTATATAGTCTCAGTTTTTAAAACCAATACCATATGTTGTGTGTTATTTATTTTGTAAAAATAAATAAATCAAAATGTCACTAGTTAGTGCTTTTCACTACATTCCATTATTTTGTTCACTCTCAGCCCTCAGTTCTCCCAAAACTACCACCACTCAACCGTCACTTCCAATAGTTGTCGTGAGATCAACCCTCAACCCTCAACCCTCAGCCGTTGTAGAAAAGAAGAATGTAATATTTGTTTTGAATATTTCACTGTATTGATTTGCTTTGTACATGTTACATGAATTTATAATAGAATTAGAAACGACAGAAAAGGATATTAATTAAATACAATGATTTTTACCATATTAGGAATGATTTCTACCATATTTAATATTTTACAACACTCCCCCTCAAGTTGGTGCATAGATGTCACACATGCCCAACTTGTCTAAGAACTTTGAGAGCACTCGACTAGACACTCCTTTAGTAAGGATATCAGCTAACTGATGTTCTGACAAAATCTTTGGTAGTTCCACAGCCTTTTCATCTAGTTTTTCCTTAATAAAAAACCTATCTACCTCGACATGCTTTGTACGGTCATGTTGAACTGGGTTATGAGCTATATCACATGCTGCTTTGTTGTCACAATACAGTTGAATTGGTTGTTTTGAAGAGTAACCTAGATCATGTAAGAGAAATTTTCAACCACAATGCTTCACAAATTCCTAAGGCCATTCCTCTGTACTCAGCTTCTGCACTAGATCGTGCAACAACATTTTGTTTTTTGCTTCTCCATGTAACTAAGTTTCCACCTACAAAAGTAAAGTATCCTGAAGTTGACCGCCTATCGTCAATTGCTCCGGCCCAATCAGCATCGGTATACACTTTGATGTTTTCCTTGTTTGTGTTTTTAGAAAATAGAATTCCCTTTCCTGGAGCAGATTTTAAATACCTTAAAATGCGCATGACTGCATTCATATATTGCTCACCAGGATTATGCATGAATTGGCTCACGATACTTAGAGCATAGGCAAGATCTGGTCTTGTGTGAGCTAAGTACATCAACCTTCCAACAAGTCTCTGGTATCTCCCCCTGTCCACCGGTACCTGATTTGTCTCAATACATAATTTCAGACCCTCTTCCACTGGAGAGTAAGCTGGTTGGCAAGCTGACATACCAGTTTCATGTAATAGATCTAAGGCATACTTTCTTTGAAATAGAAAGATTCCTTTATTTGATCGAGATACTTCAATTTCCGAAAAATATTTTAAGGGACCTAAGTCTTTCATTTCAAATTCCTTGGACAAGTATTCTTGCAAAGCTCTCATTTCTTCTGGATCGTTGCCTGTGACGATCATGTCATCCACATATACAATGAGTGCAGTAATCTTCTCATGTTTCTTCTTTAAAAATTATGTGTGATCTGAATTGCTTTGTCTGTAACCAAAAGTTGTCATGGATTTGGTGAATCGCCCGAACCAAGCTCTAGGGGACTGTTTTAATCCATATAACAATTTCTTCAACTTGCACACCTTTTAATTTTGTCTTTCTGTTACCATGCACCCTGGTGGGAGATCCATGTAGACCTCTTCAGATAATTCACCATGTAGAAATGCGTTCTTCACATCAAACTGCTGTAACGGCCAATCAAAATTTGTAGCTAAGGATAATAAGACTTGCACTGTGTTGATTTTGGCTACTGGTGCAAACGTTTCAGTGTAGTCAATTCCATAAGTTTGAGTGTAACCTTTTGCCACCAATCTTGCCTTTAACCGTTCAATAGTTCCATCAGCTTTGTATTTCACAGTAAAGATCTATCGACACCCAACTGATTTTTTTCCTGTGGGTCGGTTGACGAGCTCCCAAGTTTGGTTCTTCTGCAAGGAGGCCATCTCTTCATTCATCGCAGCCTTCCATCGTGGATCATTTAATGCTTCATGCACACTATTAGGTATAAATACAGTAGATAATTGATTGACAAATGACTGATTTGATTTTGACAAGCGATGTATAGACATATAATGATTCATGGGATATCTTACTTTACTAGACAATTAAGGTTCATATGTAGGCTTTGGAATACCTCTAGTAAGACGTTGTGGTAACTGTCTCCTGGACGAATCAGGCACTGTATAAGGAATATCCTCAGACAACGATTGGTTTGGTATATTGATGAACACTATTTTGACCTACTATTTGTTACATTTTTAAGTATTTATTTTGCATTTAATCTCGATATAATCTTGTTTTGGAGGGTATTCTATTGTTTTGTAGGTCAAAGTAGGTTTATGAAGAAATGTGGAAAAAGAGAGCAAAAATGAAGTAAAAGTGTTTAAAAATGTAAGCCTTACATTGGGTGCCATTCATCGTGTAAGAGGAGACAAACAAAAGCTTAGGAACGTAAGCCTTACATCGAGAATCAACAAATTATGTAAGGGCATTTACATAGCATTACAAAAAACTCACACCGTGGCGAAGAAACCATATGCCGCATCGAGGGGCTCTCGGGTTGCATCCTGGGAAATCATGAAAACAGTGCGCGCCGCGGCATGATTATTGTACGCCGCGGCGGGGAGGTTTCTGTTTTGGTTCGCAATTCTGAAAAATATCGTGCGCCGCAGCATGAAAAAAGGCACGCCACGGCCCGCGCGCGCTGATTGCAATTTGCCCTCAGCCACGAGACATACAAATTTTTGGAAACCCTTACAAAAAAAGGAGACCTAATGCAACAACAACACAATTGAGATCACATAATCATTCAGCCTCCAAAATAGAGACCAAGAAGAAAAGCAACGTGAACAGTGCAAAACTCTTCTTTTTCTCCTAAATTTTGAGAGAGAGATTACCCATTAAAGCTCCTCCATTGAAGCTTCATCAACAATCTTGAAGAAGGTGATCATCCAACATCAAGAGCTTGTTTCAAGAGTGGAAGTGGGGTATTTTATTGCTTGTAATCTGTCTTCTCTTTAAGATTTCATAGGATGTTATTTTTAATAGAAAATATTGATTTGGATTCTATTATGAGTAGCTAAATTCCTTGTGTGTGAGATTTTGGTGATGTAACCATGATTGGATGATTGTTTGTGTGGATGATTTTATAATAAAGTAATTTATTTCATGTTCATTGTTCGTAATCCATATGTTCATCAATTGCTTTTGGCCAATTTAATTTGAGAATGTATGAAACATTTTAGGGTTGAGTTTTAGAAACACTATTTAAACTCAATTGAGCATTTTTGAGCATGAGCATAATTTAAGTGCATTGATTTGTCTTGAATTAGGTGATTAAATTGTTTTCCTGAGTTTAAGGTTGATTAACTAATTAACGGTTCGGATCAAAGAAGCTAATTAGTTAATTAAGGGAAAATCACCATTGATTTGGGATTTTCTAGGGTGAGAGAAAATAATCATTAAATTCTACTTTTTGGTACTTAATTGTCAAAACCACATAAATCAACTCATCCATGATTAGTTTACTAACCAACTTCCCACACTCGTTCATCTTATCATTTCAGCGAAACTTTCACGCATTCACTTTAATTGTTTTAGGATTTTAATAATTTTAGAAATCGTTTACAAAATCAATCTTTCATTAGAGTATTTAGGATTTATTTTATTGTTACGTTTTAGATTACATTTAGTTCTTTTGAAAACCATAGCAATTCCTTTGAGAGACAATCTTGGGAGTATACTTGTCGCTTACTACAAGTGACTCGTGCACTTGCGAGCTTTTATAAAATACAAAATTTGGTTATCAAGTATTTGTGCATCATGTATCAATTGGGAGAGATTCAAGCTCAACTTCAGAAGTTTTCTGGCTTTCTGTGTGTTCATTCCCACTTAGATCCAAGTTTGGACAACTAGATATCAACTCATTTACTTCTACACTTAGGGGGCGTTTGATTCGCTGGAATGTAATCGTAATCGTAATCGTAATCGTAATGGAATGTAATGTAAAGGAATCAGTATTACAATTACAGTGTTTGGTTTAGTCACTGTAATCAAAAAAGGAATCAGTATTACAGTGTTTGGTTTGACAACTGTAATGTAATGGAATAGAAAAAAAAATTATATAATTATTTTAAAAATACAATATTAAAAAATAAAATTACAAAAATAATACAATTTCATAACAACAATTAATACAAAAAATACAATTAATAAAAAATACAAATTAAAAAAAAGTACATTTCTGAAAAATTACATTAAAAAAAAATACAATTTCATAACAATAATTAATAAAAATACAATTTAAAAACAATTATATTTAAAAAAATTACATTTAAAAAAATACAATTTAAAAAAAATTACATTTAAAAAAAATTACATTCAGAAAAAATACAATTTTTTATCAATAATTAATAAAAAATAATACAATTTTAAAAAAAGAAATATAATTTGGTATAAAAAAATAATTAAAAAAAAAAAAAAACTAAAATCGCGAGGAGGCTGGCGTCGCGAGGGGCTGGGCTGGCGTCGCGAGGAGGCTGGGCGTCGCGAGGGGCTGGGCTGGCGTCGCGAGGAGGTTGGGCGTCGCGAGGGGCTGGGCTGGCGTCGCGAGGGGCTGGGCTGGCGTCGCAAGCTGCTGGAGGAGGCGAGGCGATTCGCGATGGCTGGCCGTTGGACGACGGTCTTGGATGGACTGCGAGCTGGACGACTGGCGGCGTGGACGGGACTCGACGGACGGCCGGACGCGACGGATGGCCTGGCTAAGAAGAATTGCGCGAATGGTCTAAAAAAAAATACTGTTCATTACAATATCAGATGTAATGGATATTCAGTATGTTTAAGTATGTAATGTTGATTACTGAAGGAGATGTAATGGATTGCATTACATTACATCTCCAAATGAAAAACAAACAATGTAATAAAGAAAACTCATTACATTACGGGTGTGATTACACCCAACCAAACGGGCCCTTATTATGTCATTGTGTAGGGTATCACCACTCACATCCAAGTTTTGCACACTCGGATCCAAGTCACCTACATTTTGATCAGATACTTTCACCACATTTTCCTCAAGGTTGTATACAAGAGTCTGAATTTCCTCAAGAGACTCCCCCTGAAAGTCAAACTCAGAAAAATACATAGTGTCTTCATGAAAGACAACATCCACAGTGATAAACATGCGTTGAGAAAGATCGTTCCCACAGAGATTAGAATGGTGTATATGATAAACATCCATAGACAACATCCAAGTTCTGTGTGCTCACAATGGTGTATATGATTTAACGCAAGTGCACGTGTTGCTAACAAGTAATATAATGATAAGAAAGATCGTTCCCACGGACATTAGAATGCTAGAAAATATCGTAAAAATTAACTATTAAAATCAATATTTGGTAATTTTGTTTATTAAAATAAAATAAAATAAATAAAATAAAATAAAATAAATAGAACGAGAGGACAAGAGTGAAAATACTGAAACAAAGTTTAACGAGAGAGATATCAAGAATCGCAAGTAGATAAATCAGTTAGGATTGCGAATATGACAAGTGATGTAGACAAACTGCGTTGCTGCAGCGTTGCTGTAGCAAAGTGTACCAGTAACTAGAATTGCAAAAATTCACAAGGGATTCTTCCGAATCTGCAATGTTTATATATTCTATGACGCAATGAAACATATTCCTATGCAAAACTGAATCTAAGAACAACGTTCATGCACAAATTCTTTTGAGTTATGTGAGATAATTATATGTTCCTATATTAATTTCTTCACACTATTCTAGCTTCATCCAACTTAAATTAACCTTTCCAGATTTAATTTCATTTTACTATCCTATCAATTGTAGATCAAGCAATCAATAAGAATAAATCAATCAATTAAGCATAGAATAACTAGCACCCTTTGTCAAGCAAAGCACAAGTTTGTAAAATTAAAGCACAAAATCTACATACACTTGCATATCCACAACCCTAACTGAATGAAAGTTTAGCCAAGCATATTTATAAAATTAAACATCAATTTATATATGTTCAAAATCAGATCTATATAGTTTGGAGAATTTAGAAGAATCAAATAATAATGAATTAATGAAATAAATAAATAAATCCCTTAAATCAATCCCAAACCAATTGGATTATGATTCTTTGTCTCGTTCTTGCTTTTATCTTCAATGAAAATCCTTGCAAATCAAGCCTTCAATTGGTCTCTTTCCAGATCCCTCTTGCTGCCCCTGTTTTGCATCCAAATCTGCTGCGCCAAATCTGTCCAGAATTTGGGGCTGTTGCTTGCAATATTTTTCTCCTCTGCTGTCGCCTTTTTATCCTCAGTTTTTATGCCCAGATCTCATGTATATTTTCCTCTCCTGATGTCGCCTCTTTGCTGCCCAGAATTTATGTTCAGAGAGATGCCCTATTTTCTGCCGCCCAAAACTATATAAATTAGCCCCTGTTTTTGTCATTAACCCTAGGTTTAATTGGAGACAATTTTTGGTGTGTTAATTTTCAATATTATCCCTAAAAAGGTGAGTTAATAAAAGCCCAAAATTGTTCTTTTGTTGAGAGTCCAAATCAGCTCTTGAATTCTTAATTCCAAATCAGCCTCTGTTTTGGTGCTGTTTTCCTGGTGTGTTTTTTGCTGCAGCAATGCTGTAGCAAAGCTGCAGCAAAGTTGGATTCTTGCATTTTCTTTGTTGTTTTCTTTATCTCCTGCAAGGGCAATGAAAATCTAATGAGTGCACATCAAAATATAATTCTTTTTGACAGATTTTATAATTATTTTGAATTTATTATCAAAGAATTTACTTAAATCACAAAGTCTACAAATATTGTATAAATGAATATAATGTGCAAACATTCTCAAAAGAACAAACAATTATTTATGAATAAGAGCTAATAATACTCTAATAAATTAGAGTTATCAACTCCCCCAAACTTAGCATCTTGCTTGTCCTCAAGTAATAAATTATATGATGGTTGGCAAGTGGCAATTGAAAACAAAGGTTTCAACTCACGTTAAAAACATAGTTGTCAACTAATAAATAAACTAAACTTGTTTCAAAATTAGAAAGAAGAAATCTCAAATTCACGATCTAAATTGATTTTTCTCAAATGTTAATTTCAATATCTCCAACTCATTCCACAATAACCCTATGTGTGTGTGTGATGTCTCATAATTCGTAATTTGATACTTCCCCCAAACTTAGGTAATTTATGTTCCTTAAGCTTAAGATCATGCCTTCATATGTTGGTCTTTTGAATCCCTCTCCACTAATGTAGATATTCATTAATCAGTGATCAAAAGGACTTAATAAAGCTTGAAATGCAAGGCTAGGGTAAAGGTAAGGTGAAAGTCATATTTAAGTTTCATATCCCACAAGCACAAACACTATTCAAGAATATTTTTGGACTCTTTATTTAATTTGATACCACCCCCAAACTTGTCTTCATTTTTTTTTTATGAATCTGTTTTGCTGCAGCAATGCTGTAGCAAAGCTGTTTCCAGATTTTTTTTTTTTGATGAAGATCGATTTCAATACAATCAAATAAGAGTGGTTCTTATCATAATGAAAACCATTTTCAACACCATACTTTTCTTTCTTCCAAGAGGCATCAACCTTTCTAACAACAATTCATAAAGATAGTAATACACTTGTGAGGTAAAGGTCAAAGGATATGCAAATAACGAAAGGCTAAGTTTTATATGGGTGTTAACAAAAAGGATTTTGATCATTCATGGCTCAAATTAGGTGTGCAAATGAATTATATTTTTAATCAAGGTTAGCATGAAAAACACAATCGAATCCACAGAAGGCCTAAATCATTTCATTGAGTAATGAACTTTCTAGAATTTCGCTTTGAGAAATTCTCCAAACCAATTCTAGAGGCTCAAACTCTCCCATAAACTACCTTTATTCAAAGTTTATATCAAACAAACAAAAAAGTTGACAGTGCATATGAGTTGTGGGTATATATCACAAAATAAGTTTTCAACATTTTTCACTAACACTTAATCAAATCAATTCTTCTCATAAAGTAAGATATCTCTTCTAATAAATTGACAAATTAGTTTCTTTTTTAAAGCAAAGATGACAACATGAAATTTTGCAATTCATCATAAAGACATAGCAGATTGCGCATCATAAAATTAAAATTCAGCATAGTAATCACATAAATTCCATCAATGCCAGAGTTCAATAGTAGAAAAATCAGATAGTAAGCAACAATTTTCCCTCCCCCAAACTCAAAATAAGCACTGTCCTCAGTGCGCTCCATCAAACAATACAGACAGCAGCCAAAAGCAAAAGGAAAATAAAAAGGAAAAGAAAGAAAATAAAAAGGAAGAATTAAAAGGAAATAAAAAAGTGAAGAAATGGCCCTGTTGCTGTAGCATTGCTACAGCAAATGCTGCAGCAAAGTGAAAAGTGTGCTGGTTAGTTGAATTTGGAGGCACTTCGCAGCATTCTCCTCCGAGCAGTGAGTGCCCTGGCGAGACTAGAGAGTTTCCCCTTCCCTTTTATGTTGGATGATTTAGGTGGTTCCACAATTTGTACCTCATCCTCGGATTCAGACCTTTCTTTTGTGTTGGCATGGGAGGCTTTGATTGTGCAGGGGATGATTCCTATGGAGCAGCACAATCCTCTTGCTCGTCCTCAAATATTTGGGTTGGGAATTGCGGGAATGAGAAGAACTTGTTGGAGTTGGACCGCAGGTTCCTTTGAAGAGCAATATCTCTCTCATATGAATATTTCCAAAACTGTCTCTGCTGCTCCATAAACTCATATTGTTGAACTTCAAGGCTGAAAGACGTTTTTCCATTAGGTTCTCAACGTTGGAAGGAGATGCAGTGGGTTCTTCGTTATGTGTAGGTGGATTACTGTCGCTGTTATCTTGTAAAAGTCGAGCAATGGCTGCTGGGTAATTGCCCCCATCGCATTTAATTTTTCTTCCTTTTCAGCAATGGGGACACCGCAGGTTCGACACAATGCGGTGATGAGGGCGGGGAACATTAAATTGCCTTTACGTCGACTGGCACATATCTTTATATTCTCATGTATAATCCGGCCAATATTTAACCTCCTACCGGATAAGATGGCATCAAGTAATGCAACTCTCTCCCGGTTGACTATTTGGCAATGCGTAGAAGGGAGGAGTCTGGTCTTGACAAAGTGGTACCAGATTTTGGCAGTAGGCAGCAAGGTGGCTCGATTGATTGTGAGAGCTCCCTGTGTTGATCTAACCCAATGAGTTCCTAGCGTACAAACCATTAGCAGCATTTCATTCCAACCCAACTCATCCAAAGAGTGGAAATACTCATTGTAACCATCCTCAAAGTCCTCTAACTGGTAGAGGCAGTTGATATCAGCTTCTGAAAAGGAGATTGCCACTCTTCGAATGATAGTCCAATCCTGATCCTCTTCCGGGAAGTTAGCATAAAATTTCTGCACGACAGGTACCACAGCCTGTTCAGGCTGTTTGGCAAATTCTGTCCAATTGTTGTTGGAGACGACATTAAAGACATAGGTCGGTACTCCCAAATTCTGATCAGCGGTGAAAATGAACCCTTTTTCAGCGCATAGAGACCTGTTACTGATCACTTCCTCAAACTTTTCCTGTTCTCTGGCACCAATGAATTTGGGTGTTGTTGTGGCTTTCCTGGCAATACTCTGTTTGCCCATTTTTGCAATTTTGTTCACAATATATATATCAACCAGAGCATAGATCAAATAGATTCGTAGAAACAGAGCAGCAAGAAAAAAAATTCCCACAGTGGCAGATATCCAATTGGTCACAAATTCTTCAGACACGGTGGAAGTAGAAATTTTTGGACCAGACAAACTACATAGTTGAAGTTGGAGGTGCTTACCAAACCAATTGTCAGATGGGTGGATGAGTTTTCCTACCCAGTTGAACGTTGTAATGCACTACGTTTGCGAGGTGGAGCCCGAGAGTTGTGCGGTGGTTTGTGGGAGTAGTGGGTTGTGCTTGAACGAGAGGTTAGTGTAGTAGGCGACGGTTTAAATGGTGTTTGGGATGGTTGGGAAGTTCGATGGGTTTCTCGGCTTGGGGAATTAGTGGTGTTGAATGGCGAGGTTGGTGGTAGTGTGCGCGACGCCGAAATGAAAGGAAACTTCTGGGATGTGCGGGTTGGGGACGTAGTGGGTGGTGGTTGGAGGCGCTCGTGTAGGTAGTTGGAGTGTGGGCGGCTTGATATGTAGGGTAATAGAATGAGTTGTGGGGAGGGGAGTTTAATGGGTGATACGAACAGGGTTTAAATGGTGCTGACCCGAAAACTTTATTTATTTATTTTTTTTTGTATTCAAAAATGGGTTATAGGCCAACCTCCATTAGAGCCCAATCTGAAGCTCAAATTTTTACAACTTCCATTGAAGCCCAATCCATAGAACTGATTATTAAGCCATGCCCAAAACGCCTTAACGCCCCTGATCTGAGATGAAAGAAGAACATAACAGAACTTTGCTCTAGCTTTGCTGCAGCAAAATTTTCCAGTTTTTGTATTATGATAATATTTGGTTCTGTTGTACTTCTCCTCTGCTCTCTTCTCCCCCATACTTAAATCTCCATTGAAGCTCAATACAAACAAAGCTGAAGTTTTGAAAATAAGCTCAACCAATGTAAAACTTTGCTCAAATAAGAACAGTGTAGAACTTTGCTATAGCGTTGCTGCAGCAAAATTTTCCATTTTTTTCACACTGTGAGAAAATATTTTTGTCGTTGGTTTTTCTTTGCTTTTCTCTTGCTCTTACTCCCTGGGATGACCTAAAAATGCAGAAAATAAATGTCTAAATAAAAGAACTCACACAATTAAATTGAATTAAAAATCATAAACTAAAAATTGAGAAACAACTAAGATGAAAAATGAAGAAACATGGGTTGCCTCCCATGAGCGCTTGTATTAGAGTTGACAGCCCGACTTTTTGCTTGATCATGCTTCGGCGAGTGAAGCAGAGGACTGCTCCCTATTAACATTTCCTCCCCAATAAGGTTTGACACGCTGTCCATTGACTTGAAATTTTCTACCAGATTTCTCCTCTATTAATTCTACTACTCCTGAAGTAAAAACCTTTGTGATTTGGAATGGTCTTGAACCAGCGGGTCTTTAATTTTCCAGGAAAAATTCTCAGTCTCGAGTTGAATAATAACACCTACTGCCCAACTTCAAGGTTTCTGGGAGTGATTTTTTTATCATGCCATTATTTGGTTTTCTCTTTGTATAACTTAGCATTTTCATAGGCATGGTTTCTGAATTCATCCATTTCATTGAGTTGTATTAGTCTCTTTTCACCAGTAGCGTGCATATCAAAATTTAGCTTTTTGATGGCCCAATATGCCTTGTGTTCAAGTTCAACTGGAAGATGACAAGCTTTCCCAAATACCAACTTATAAGGAGACATGCCCAACGGTGTTTTGAATGCAGTTCTGTACGCCCAAAGTGCGTCATCTAACCTCATAGCCCAATCTTTTCTAGAAGGACCAACTGTTTTCTCCAAAATTCTCTTTATTTCTTGGTTGGAGATTTCCACTTGACCACTTGTTTGTGGATGATAAGGTGTGGTGACCTTATGTTTGACTCCATATTTGGTGAGTAAGACAGAAAATTGTTTATTGCAAAAATGTTTTCCACCATCACTAATAATAGCACGTGGAGTTCCAAAGCGTGAGAATATGTTTTTCTTGAGGAATTTCACTACCACCTTGGCATCGTTTGTTGGAAGTGCAACAGCTTCAACCCATTTGGAGACATAATCAACAGCTACAAGGATGTACTGATTTCCATAACTTGAAGGAAATGGTCCCATAAAATCTATTCCCCAGACATCAAATAATTCCAATTCTAGAATGTTGTTAAGTGGCATTTCTTGCTTCCTAGAGATGTTACCTACCCGTTGGCATCTTATCGCATTGCAACACGAAATTGTGAGCATCTTTGCACAGGGTATGCCAATAAAATCCAGATTGCAAAACCTTGGAAGGAGTTCTTGTTCCTCCAAAATGCCCTCCATATGGGGAGTCATGACATTGTTGTAGGACATTCTCCATTTCTTCTTCCTGAATACATCTCCTAATCATTTGGTATGCACATTGCTTAAACAAGAAAGGTTCATCCCAATAATAAAACTTAACATCGTGGAAAAACTTTTTCTTTTGTTGATGGGTCAAGTCAGGAGGCATCCATCCACTCACCAAAAAGTTCACAAAATCTGCATACCATGGTGTTGAAGCTTGAGAAATTGCAAATAGTTGCTCATCGGGAAAATTTTCATTAATGTCGATTGATCGCTCGTCCTTTTGTTCCAACCTGGAAAGATGGTCAGCTACCTGATTTTTAGTCCCTTTTCGATCTTTAATTTCCAAATCAAATTCTTGCAATAATAAAACCCAATGAATAAGTCTCGGTTTGGCATCCTTCTTGGCTATAAGATATTTAATGGCATAATGGTCAGTGTAGACAACTACCTTGGTTCCAATTAAGTACGACCGAAACTTGTCGAATGCAAAGACCACAGCTAACAATTCTTTCTCTGTAACTGTGTAGTTTAATTGAGCTTCTTGCAATGTCTTGCTTGCATAATAGATGGAATGGAACACCTTGTTTTTTCGCTGCCCCAAAACAGCCCTGATTGCCATATCACTAGCATCACACATAAGTTCAAAAGGAGAAGACCAATCTGGTGCTACAATGATAGGAGCTGACACAAGTTTATTCTTCAATTCAAGAAAGGCCTGTAAACAGGCTTCATCAAAGAAAAATGGTTGGTCTTTTTCAAGCAGAGTACACAGAGGTTTTGAAATTTTGGAGAAGTCTTTGGTGGTGGCAATTTTTCTATTGTCTCAATTTTTGCCTTATCAACTTCAAGACCACTCTTAGATACCTTGTGTCCCAATACAATTCCTTCTTTTACCATAAAATGACATTTTTCCCAATTCAGGACTAGGTTGATTTCTTCACACCGATGTAGAACCGTAGCCAAATTTCGCAAACAAGAGTCATATGAGTCTCCAAATACTGAGAAGTCATCCATGAAAACTTCCACAAATTGATCTACCATATCGATAAAGATTGCCATCATACACCTTTGAAAAGTAGCTGGTGCATTACACAATCCAAACGGCATCCTTCGAAAAGCAATAGTACCATAGGGACATGTAAAGGTTGTCTTGTGTTGGTCCTCAAGGATCTATTGCAATCTGATTATATCTGGAATACCCATCTAGGAAGCAATAGAATTCTCTTCCTGCAAGGTGATCTAACATCTGGTCTATGAAAGGGAGGGAAAAATGATCCTTTCTAGTGCCCTTGTTCAATCTCCTAAAATCCATGTAGACTCTCCAACTAGTGACAACTCTTGTAGGAATTAATTCATTATTAGCATTCTCAACTACAGTCATACCTCCTTTCTTAGGAACACATTGAACTAGATTGACCCATGAGCTGTCTGATATAGGATAAATAATTCCAACATCGAGCCATTTAATGACCTCTTTTTTAACAACTTCCTTCATGATTGGATTAAGTCTTCTCTGAGCTTCTATGGATCCTGTTGCACCGTCTTCAAGCAATATTTTGTACATACAGAATGAGGGACTGATACCCTTTATATCAGCAATAGTCCATCCAATGGCCTTTTTGTGCACTTTCAAAACATCAAGTAACTGAACTTCTTGTTCTTCTGATAATTGAGCTGAAATGATGATAGGAAGAGTGGAAGATTCACCCAGGTATGCATATTTCAAATGAGTTGGGAGGGGTTTCAATTCCAAAGTTGGTGGTTCAATGATTGAGGGTTTGGGAACCTTGAATTCTCGAGAAGACAAGTCTAAGGACTCAAACTTGTTTTTCGATTTAAAATAAGTATGTCCTGTCTTTACCAACTTAAGTTTCTCTTCATTTTCTTCACATTCTGATTCATGTTGCAGCAAAGATGTATCTGATGTAGCATAGCAACAATTTTCAACAGCTTCAGATACCAATGAGTCTATAACTGAGATGGATGAGCATTCTTCCAAATCGTTGGGAAATTTCATGGCTTGAAATACATTAAAAGTGACTTGCTCATCTTGAACTCTCATGGTTAATTCTCCCTTTTGAACATCAATTAGAGTCCGGCCTGTGGCTAAAAATGGTCGACCCAATATAATAGGCACCTCGCAGTCTGCTTCATAATCTAGCACAATGAAATCCACAGGAAAAATAAATTTGTCAACTTTAACCAAAACATCTTCAATTTTTCCTTCTAGATGAGTAATAGAACGATCAGCTAATTGCAAGGAGACTGTAGTAGGTCTAGCTTCACCAATACCCAATTTCTTAAAAATTGACATAGGTATCAAATTAATGCTTGCTCCCAAATCACATAAGGCCTTGCCAAAATATTGATTACCAATGGAACATGGAATTGTGAAACTTTCGGGATCCTTAAGCTTAGGAGGAAGTTTATTTTGCAGCACAGCACTGCTGTCGCTTGTTAAAGCGACCGTTTCAAACTCGCCAAACCGTCTTTTCTTGGTTAAGATGTCTTTCATGAACTTAACGTAATTTGGCATTTGCTCCAATGCTTCAACCAAGGGAATATTAATGTGTAGTTGCTTAAGAACATCTAGAAATCTTCTGAATTGTAGATCTTGCTGCTGTTTCTGAAACCTTTGAGGGAATGGAGGAGGTGGTCGGTGTTGCTGCGAACTTTGCTGCAGCAATGCTATAGCATTTTGGGTACCAAAATTTTCTGACTTTGTTAAAACTGATTCAGATTTGTCCTGTTCTTTTATCTCATTATTTTGGACTACGATACTCTCCTTTTGACTCATTTTCTGTCCAATTGGTCCCTCTAATTCTTTCCCACTCCGTAAAGTAATAGCTTTGCAAAATTCCTTTCCTTTCCTCCTTGGAATTTCGGTATCACTTGGGAGTGTACCTTGTGGTCTATTCTTAAGTTCATTAGCAAGCTGACCCACTTGATTTTCTAAGTTCCTCATTGAAGCAGCTTGGCTTTGGAGGATTGCATCATTCTTGGCCATGTACTCTTTGAGTAGAGATTCCAACGAACCAGTTGATTCACTTGGTTGGTTTCTTTGTTATTGTTGCTGAAATCCTGGTGGGAATGTGGGTCGGTTAGGCATGGTATGGTTAGCTTGACCACCACTTTGATTGTTCCAAGAGAAATTTGGGTGTTGCCTCCACCCTGGGTTATATGTGTTGGAGTATGGATTGTGGTTCCTGTTGACATTACTCACGAAACAAGCTGATTCAGGATTTGAAGGACAGTTTTCAAACACATGAGACCCCAAACAATAGACGCATGAAATTCTTGAATCTTGGATTGAATTCACATTCGCTGTCACATGCTGATTCTTCAACAGATTAACCAATGATGACACCTGAGCTGTAAGTGCCGTTACATCATTAACCTCATGCACACCAACCACTCTTTTTGTAGCTGCTACTCTGTCCATTGGCCATTGATAATTATTGCTAGCCATTCTCTCAAGTAGATCATAGGCTTCATTGTAAGATTTGGCTAAAAGAGCTCCATTAGCAGATGCATCGACAATAGTTCTCGTTTGAGCATTGAGACCATTGTAGAAAGTCTCCATTTGGATCCAATGAGGTATACCATGGTGAGGACATTTCCTTAACAATTCTTTAAACCTTTCCCAAGCTTCATATAGAGATTCTCCATCTAATTGTTGATAGGAGGTGATGTCATTCCTCAACTTAGCATTCTTTGTTGGTGGGAAGTATTTCATCAAAAATTTCTCAGCTAAATCGTTCCAAGTTGCAATAGAGTCAGGTGGCAGGGAGTTAAGCCATGCTCTAGCACGATCTCTTAAGGAATAAGGAAATAATTTGAGCCTAAATGCTTCCTCGGTTACCCCTATCCATTTAAATGAGTCACTGACTTCAATAAATAACCTGAGATGCAGATGAGGATCTTCTGTAGGTAACCCACTGAATTGCCGACTGTTTGTAGCATCTGAAACATCATTGGTTTTAACTCAAAGTGAGTGGCTTGAATGTTTGGTCTTGTGATGCTTGGATTCAACCCTTCCAACATAGGCAATGCATATCCATTTAAAGCTCTATTTCTATCATCTATTGGAGGTATCATATTGATTGCGTTGTTTAAATTCTGTTCATGGCCATTGTTTCCGTTCCCTGCTTGTGCCATATCTTCAATCTGAGCGAAACCTTGTTGTTTTCTCCTTCTTAGTCTGAAAGTATGTTCAATTTCGGGATCTAAGGGTAAGATCTCCTCTTCTCAAAATCTGCTCATACAAAAGACACAAGGGAGATATTAGATAAACAAAAATTAAATAAAAACAAAAGTCGATTTCTACGAATAATTTCTAACGTTGCCAATCCCTGGCAGCGGCGCCAAAAACTTGTTGCTCACAATGGTGTATATGATTTAATGCAAGTGCACGTGTCGCAAACAAGTAATATAATAATAAGAAAGATCGTTCCCACGGAGATTAAAATGCTAGAAAATATCGTAAAAATTAACTATTAAAATCAATATTTGGTAATTTTGTTTATTAAAATAAGATAAATAAAATAAATAGAACGAGAGGACAAGAGTGAAAATACTGAAACAAAGTTTAATGAGAGAGATATCAAGAATTGCAAGTAGATAAATCAGTTAGGATTGCGAATATGACAAGTGATGTAGACAAACTGCGTTGCTGCAGCGTTGCTGCAGCAAAGTGTACCAGTAATTAGAATTGCAAAAATTCACAAGGGATTCTTCCGAATCTGCAATGTTTATATATTCTATGACTCAATGAAACATATTCCTATGCAAAACTGAATCTAAGAACAACGTTCATGCACAAATTCTTTTGAGTTATGTGAGATAATTATATATTCCTATATTAATTTCTTCACACTATTCTAGCTTCATCCAACTTAAATTAACCTTTCCAGATTTAATTTCAGTCTACTATCCTATCAACTGTTGATCAAGCAATCAATAAGAATAAATCAATCAATCAAGCATAGAATAACTAGCACCCTTTGTCAAGCAAAGCACAAGTTTGTAAAATTAAAGCACAAAATCTACATACACTTGCATATCCACAACCCTAATTGAATGAAAGTTTAGCCAAGCATATTTATAAAATTAAACATCAATTTATATATGTTCAAAATCAGATCCATATAGTTTGGAGAATTTAGAAGAATCAAATAATAATGAATTAATGAAATAAATAAATAAATCCCTTAAATCAATCCCAAACCAATTGGATTATGATTCTTTGTCTCGTTCTTGCTTTATCTTCAATGAAAATCCTTGCAAATCAAGCCTTCAATTGGTCTCTTTCCAATCCCTCTTGCTGCCCCTGTTTTGCATCCAAATCTGCTGTGCCAAATCTGTCCAGAATTTGGGGCTGCTGTTTGCTATATTTTTCTCCTCTGCTGTCGCCTCTTTATCCTCAGTTTTTATTCCCAGATCTCATGTATATTTTCCTCTCCTGATGTCGCCTCTTTGCTGCCCAAAATTTATGTTCAGAGAGATGCCCTATTTTCTGCCGCCCAAAACTATATAAATCAGCCCCTGTTTTTGTCATTAACCTTAGGTTTAATTGGAGACAATTTTTGGTGTGTTAATTTTCAATATTATCCCTAAAAAGGTGAGTTAATAAAAGCCCAAAATTGTCCTTTTGTTGAGAGTCCAAATCAGCTCTTGAATTCTTAATTCCAAATCAGCCTCTGTTTTGGCGCTGTTTTCCTGGTGTGTTTTTTGCTGCAGCAAAGTTGGATTCTTACATTTTCTTTGTTGTTTTCTTTATCTCCTGCAAGGGCAATGAAAATCTAATGAGTGCACATCAAAATATAATTCTTTTTGACAGATTTCATAATTATTTTGAATTTATTATCAAAGAATTTACTTAAATTACAAAGTCCACAAATATTGTATAAATGAATATGATGTGCAAACATTCACAAAATAACAAACAATTATTTATGAATAAGAGCTAATAATACTCTAATAAATTAGAGTTATCATTACTTTTCACAAAACTTGTCCTCACACCTTTGAACAAAATGGCATGGTTGAGAGCATACATAGACGGGTGGTTGATACTGGAATAGATTTGTTGTTTTGAGCTAATCTTCCTAAGTTTTTTGGTCTTTTGCTCTTCGTATTGCAATTTATGTGCATAATTGTATTCCTTCTAAAGTCATTAATTTTCACCCTCCATCTTCTATACTCTATAATGAGGATCCTTATTATCATTTTCTTAAAATTTTTGGAAGATTGTGCTTTTCATATCTTAGAACCTACAGGAAGAATAAGCTTGATATAAAATTTGATCCTTTTGTCTTTCTTGGATATGCTTCTAATCGAAAATGTTACTTATGCTTTGACATAGCAACCGAGCACTTTTTTCCTTATCATAATGTGTCTCAATGTCCACATCTACCCCTACTTTTGTGACACAAATTGTTCCCTCTATCTTTGGCTCTTCTTCTATTATACCTATTTCTAGTACTGAGGTGTCACGGGTTGCTTTAGCTGACACCCTACTCATCCTATATCACTCTAGTACAGTTAGTCCCCTTTTTCACCTTTGTCCCCTATGTCACCTGTGAGTGCTAGTCCTGCACATCCTACATCTTGGCCTGTACTGTCTCAGTCTTCTAGCCATAGTAGCTCCTCTCTAATTGTCCTTAGCTTTCTGCTCAGGTTTCAGTCACTGCTCGTGTCTTGTCCTTTGGCTATTAACCACCATCCTATGCAGACTTGTGCTAAGTCAGGCATTACTAAACATCTAAACCTAAGATTTTTTTTGTTGTTGCTTCAATACTTTGGAAATCCTCATCTTGGCAAGAGGCTATTAACTATAAAGAGTGGAAAGACTGAATGCAAGCAGAATATGATGCTTTGCCCTAGAATCATACTAGGGAGCTTGTTCCTAAACCACTTGCTCAAAAGGTCATTGGGTGTAGATGGCTGCATAAGACCAAGATTTTAGCATTTGGTTCTATTGACAAATGTAAGTCTCGGTTAGTGGCGCAAGGGTATCTTCAAACTCAAAATTTGGACTACATTAAGACATTTAGTCCAATAGTTAAAGCTACTATCATAATTGGCATGCTCACTATTGTTATGCATTTCGGTTGAGAATTGTGTCAGTTAGATATTAATAATACTTTTCTCAATAGTAATTAGAGGAAGATGTTTACATGGTACAACCTTCTTGGTTTGTTGATGCCTCCAAGCCTCATCATGTGTGTAAGTTTTGTAAGTCTCTCTACTTTTTGAAACAAGGACCAAATGCTTCGTATTACAAGCTAAGTTCATGTTTAATTTCATGGAGATTTACCAATGCTTTGATAGATACAAGTTTGTTTATCAAACGGACTGGTGGTGATGTTATCATTCTTTTGGCATACATTGATGATATTGTACTCACTAGTAATAACTTTCTTTGCTTAAACAATTTTTGGTTGTTTTGTATGTCAAGTTTCCTTTCAAGGATTTCAGTTAACTCAACTATTTTTTAGGCATTGAGGTTGAACATTTTGCTCACTGTTTGTTCCTCAAATCACCCGAAGTATATTTCAGGTTAATCAAATGAGTTAGCTTTAATAATAACAAAATTATAGTTTGCTTTAATAATTTAGACCAATGGAACTTATTTTTAGGATATGAATCCAACGATGGTTACCATGTATATATTATTAATAAAAATAGTAGTACAAATTATTGAGTTTGAAAACGATATTATATGTATATAAGTCTAAAATTTTAAATCCAGATAGAACACAGTGTACAAATTATTGCATGTAATTTGTCTATGAATTATTGTATATAATATTAGTACTTAAAATTTTATTTATCCAGATAGAATTACAGGTGGGATACGTGTCCCTCCTGCACCTGTACATACATCCGTCTATCACTATTGTGACCATAATATGTATGTATAATCTAAAATTTTATTTATCAAAAATCATAAGGTGGGATAACGTAAGTCCCTACAAAATCACTTTCACATACATCCGAAACTAATTGTAACCATAATATGAATGTATACAGTCTCAAGTTTTTAACAACCAATACCATATGTTGTGTACTATTTATTAAGACTACAAAATATATTTAAAATCAAAATGTCACTAGTTAGTGCTTTTCACTACATTCCATTATTTTGAATTCACTCTCAGCCCTCAGTTCTCCCAAAACCAACACCACTCATGCCGTCTCTATCCATTTAGGTTCGTAAAAATAAATAAATCAAAATGTCACTATCAGTGCTTTTCACTACATTCCACTTATTTTGTTCACGCTCAGCCCTAGAGTTCTGGCCAAAACCACCACCACTCATGTCCGTCTCTTCCAACTCTAGCGATTCTGTGCCGATCAACCCTCAACCCTCAGCCGTTTCCTTCACTATTTGTCGCGAGATAGCCGTCCTCTGCTCCATCGCCATCCTGATTATGTCCTTGTCTTCAACTCTATTGATTCTGTGCCGTAGCTCTCCATTTTCCTTATCCTCTTTGCCAGAGCCGTCCATCTGCACGATCGCCATCCTGATAATGTTATTTGGTGACTAATCGGAGGCCTATTCTATCTGCTCGCGGAAAATCATTATTATTCCTTATCTTGGTTTGGAAATATGTTCCAGGTTGACGAAGTAACTAGCCCTGATAATTTATGTTGGAGTACTTCACTCAGGATAGATTTTGTCGTAAACCATTAGCAATTGTCTCGGGACAATAACATTATTCCCCAAGTTTCTTGGTGTTGCTCAAATACTGGTTGAGCCAAAAAAGAAGAAAAGTTGTAGAAGTATACTAGACCCTGAAAATTATGTGGAAGTACTTCACTCACTTAGGATAGATTTTGTCGTAAACCATTAGCAATTGTCTCTTCACAATAACATTTTCCCCAAGTTTCGGTGTTGCTCAAAACTGGTTGAGCCAAAAAAAGAAAATAAAATGTTGCTTCTAAATTGTTTCTTTTGCTTGAGTAAATGGAAAGGAATACTGAATACTAACATTCTCATCTTAGTAAAGGGTATTTTCTATCATAGTTTCCTCTATCTATTTTTTCCTTTTTTATTTAGTATTTTTGTGCAATTACATTAAGATTTTTCTTTTTTCTGTTTTTGTTGATCTAGACTTTAAACTTGATGCTAAAATCTGATTTCTGTAGGGACTAGGGAGTCAGCTTGAATCCAACAAGAAGGCCATGTCAATTCAAGTAGTATCTTTACGAGTTGTTTGTTGGCTTTCTTTGGGCAATCATAAATCTAAAGACACCATGTATTTGTAATAGTAGGTATTAATATGTATGTTATTTCCTTATTCACATCCATACAAGTATATGTTGCCTTTCTTATTGTTATACTATACTTGGAGTAAAAATTCAAATTAATATGCATGTTAACTGCAGCTGTGTCTTAATTTCGGGTAATAATATTTTCTTGGTTCTATGTTTTCTATAACATTGCTTCAAGATCATAGGCTTGGTTTGCTGGATAGAAATTTGGTAGTTGAGCTGGTAGAACAAAAAGAGGTGTTTTTCTGAAGATATTTGGTAAACTTGAGGATATGAAGGTACTAAATTGTGATCAATGAATGCTTTTATTGGATATTAAAATTTGTTAGTTAATATCATATGTAATTAAGTTGATGTGTTATTATTATTTCTCTTATTTTCACTTCAACTTTTTGCTAAAGTAGTACAGGGTGTTTCTAATCGCCTGTTAGTTAAGGAAGCTACTGCAGAATGTCCCAAAAATGAATCCCCGGAGCAGATAATTACTTTTTATATACTTTACTACTATGTAATTTTTGTATAGTTTTTATGATATCTTCTTTCCTCTAAAAAGAATTTTCAGTCTGAGAAAGTGTTTCTTTTGTTTTTGGTTTCTGTATGCAATCTTTAGAAGTTAAATTTCATATTTTACTTACAGTTATTCTATTGCAAGTTTTGCTTACTGTAATGCGGCTATATAGAGACTACTTTGTTTGACTCTTGATCATCCATTGTACCCATTGGAGTATTCATTCTCATCCTATAATGAGGTAAGCTTCTTATTTCTTGTTTGTTTACTCTTTTCAAGATAGAACATCATATCTTGTACGAGTACTATTTTTTCTTGTTTTTTATTGCTCTAGTTTTTGACCTTTTGTGTGTCTTATTGTCTTTCCTAATTTAAAAATACATCTTACATTGATTACCATTCTCTACTCTTCTATGAACAATTTAGTAACAAGATCAATATTCAATTCACCCATATTTTCTTCTTATTGTACTTTTAAGTTTTAATATCAAAAGATGGTCGTATTTTATAGCCACTAAAAGTTTGAAACATAATCAATGTTCCTTATTGTGAACATAATCATTGTGACTTCAAATTTGGATGAATTGACGTGTATATTGGCAAATGTACAGGTATTGCCCAACTTCTTTAAGGTTTTAAGTGAATCTCATCTAATTTGGTATCAATCATAGAAATCCATGAGCAAGCTGCTGTCACATGGAGCTATTTTAGTGGGTCACGGTTTAAGTAATGACTTGCAAGGTTGGTATGTCACATTGTTTGTATAAGTTAATTTTTTTTTATTTCTTTTTAAATTACCTGTTATATATAAAAAATTATAATCCAATTCTTTGTTTTATAAACCATTTTGGAAATCAAAATGTTCTCTATCTGGCTGTAATACTAGAATATCGATGACCTTGGAGTTGCAGAGGGTGGATACTTGTTGGGTTTTTATTGTTGTTACTGTATATTTTTTCCCTCCTCCCTTTTTCCCCTTCGAATTAGAATCCTGGTTGAATTGCTGTTTTTTTTATAACTAATTTGACTTGATATTATGATTCAAGATCACACGGTCCACATCTCTCTCTACTTGATGGAAATTTAAGTTAGCATGGATTCTTCGTGCTGATTTATCTTGGGAATATCTTGTAATTTAGATAGTAAGACTCCTAATCTCCCACCAAAAATCCAAGTTCGAATCCCACCCGAATGTGTTAGTGTATTTTCTCTTTATTAATAAAGAGAATGAGACTTTAAAGCCCTTTAAAAAAAAAAAAAATTAGCATGGATTTCTTAGTCTTTTATGTTCTTTAGGAATGGCATTCTAGTTTTTATTTTATTTTACACTAGTCATAATCTTAGACATTGTTTTGCAAATATATATTTGTCACGTTTGAAGCCCAATGCAGGGTCTATACTTGTCAACACATCTAAGTTTTTCGTTGTAAGCGGAGTTCACCAATCGCTTTTTAAAGCGATAGTTAGCCAATCCATTATGTAGAACTTTAAATTACTCTTGATTTATGCAATTTTGATCATTAGTATTGTTTTTACATGACAAATTTTAGAAAGTGTCATTAATTTTGAAACACTCTACTTATTGTAATATTTATTTTATTTTAGTACACATAAATTTTCTTGAAAGTAATCGCACTTTTAATTTTAATATAATATATGGAGTTTTGATAGTTTAATATTCTATATATAAATATTGTATTTATAATACAAGAAATGTTGAAAAAATAGATATTTGAATTTTTGAAAATGTGGCAAAAATAGTAGAATATTCCCAATTAAATATTACCTATGTCACAGTCTTTATTTAAATCGAGATCAAATATATATATATATATATATATATAAAAGATCTAGGTTATTTACAAAAAAAATAGTGACATAACATATAAAGTCACGATTTTATGCTAAAATTGTGACTGTAAAATACTAATAGGTCACGGTATTCTAATAACCCATAATTATATCTTATGTTTATGGTCATGGTTAAAAATCGTGATAATATGTAGTAGTTTATGGTCTCTCCGTTTTCGGCCTCAGTTTTTATAATCGTGATCATATATCATTTTTGTAGTAGTGGCTAGTGCTAGAAATTGTTGGATACTAATTCTCTTAAAGCTTAAGTTGTTAGGAGAAGGGCCAAATATACTTTTAGACATTCATCACTTTCCCTCAAGTGTCGGCTTTATGTATTGTGCAGGCCAAACACTTGCAATTCAACAATTAGGGTTGCTGGGTCTCAAACACAGGACCTTCAGCTCTGATACCATGCTAGAATTTGCTGGTCATCAACTCTCTTAAAAGCTTAAGCTGTTAGGAGAAGGGCAAACTATACATTTATACATTCATAAGCTAGAATGTGTTTTTGTAAGCCTTTGGATATGCCTATGGTTTATGGGGGAGTATTATCCAAGAATGCTGGTATTGTATTGGATGAGCAGGCCACAACTCAGTATCAAAGTTTTGTTGGTGCACTGTATTATTGTTGAATTATTATGCTCGAGTTAGCCTTTTTTGTAAGTCATTTGAGCTAGTTCCTTGTAGCTCCAACAGATAATAAGCATATGAAGGCTCTAAAGAGAATGCTGAGATATTTGCAAGGAATTAGTGTGTTTGGTACGCACTTGCTTAAGTAAGATTCTTTTGATATAATTGGTTTTTCGGATGCATGTCTTGATGATAGATGAAGTATGGGTGGCTATTGTGTGTTTTTAGGTGAGATTTTAATTTCTTGGACTTCTTCTAAACAACGAGTAGTGTCTCGTTCATCTACAGAATTCGAATATAGAGCTTTAGCTGCTCTTTCAACTGAAGTGAAGTGGATCAAGTCATTATTGACATAATTAGGTGTTCAATTATAGCAATAGCTAGTGTTGTTTTGTGACAATATTAGTGCAAAGTATTTGAGTCAAAACCAAGTGATCCATATGTAATACAATGAATGATTTTCAGGTGCTCCGTTTATTACAAAAACAAGTTACTCCACGATGGGTCCCTCAAATTATTGAATTTATTTAGAGGTATCATCTTCGTTTTGGTTAAAGGTCAATACAGATGGTGTTTCTTTTGGGTTGTTGAGTTTGGTTGGATGTGCGAGTGTCTTTTGGATTTCAAGATCATTCATTAGAGATTGCTTTTGTATTTCACTTGGTATTTTGTATGCTTTTGAGGCAAAGCATATAGCAACTATTTATGCCGTAATGTATGCTACTAAGGCGGAGGCTTTGTATATTTACTTTTTTTATATCTAATATTAATGTAGTTAAGGGATTACATTGCCAATCTAGTTACTATCACCTATCACCTGCAATCTTTCTTTTAAACAATCAGCATATTTGGCTTAGTATTAAAAAAATTAATTATATTATTAGAAGTATAAAATACAGTATAAATCAAGAGTTCTAATACTATTTAAAAACATGCATATATGCAAATATAGAAATGAGAAATCTATGGAATATTGTAATGCTAAATTGTGTCAATATTAGTATCTTGGTTTAGAAAATTGGATGAGAAGAGTACTTTGCAATGGCACAAAGGCCTTTAAGGGTATGCAAGGTTGTGTTGGCTTGGTTTTAAATTAAAAGTTGAACCAACCCCATCTAATAGATTTTTGAAAAATGAAAATTAAACTGAATTAATTAAATGTGTAAACCCAATCTTAATTAAATCAAAAATGTGTGTTTATTTGGCTTTGATGAAATGATTTTTGAAGTTATTGTAGATGTGTTGCTTTAAGAGAAATAATTAAGTTGTATTTTACAAACTTTAAGTTATACAATTTGTATCATATAATATAATATCATCATAATTATTGTTGTTTAAATTAAAGAGTTATAAACTTAAAAGAAGCATAGAGTTTCAAACAAACTTGTATTAATCTGAATATCTCTATCTATATCATACCAATAACTACAAGAGAGAAAGACTTATGACTGTAGATGATTAAGATAATATATTAGAATATTGAGTTTTTAACTTAAGAATGAATGTATAATGTAAAAATAAATAAATAAAGAACATAACTAAAACAATTATAAAATTAATAAATTATACATATTGGTTTTCGACGCTTGAAAATAGAACCAACCATTAATTGATCGGTTCCTAAAAAATTAAAACAAAGTCAAATTGAAGCATTAATCTTTCAAAATTAACAAAATTGAATTAAATTGGTTGGATTTAATTAGTTTGAATTGAGCATCTTATGAATATACTCTTAATTGCATGTTTGATAAGATCCTAACTGTAAAGTTTATGTATTAACAATGAAATTAGATCATATCTTATAGTATAAAAATGGTATAATTGTGTAAAAATTTTGTACCATTAAAAACTGTAAGTCTAAATCGTATTGGACATTTAACTTAACCTAACTGAATTTTCAATTATTAAATTATGTATCTGGATTTTTTATTTCATCTCAAATTAAATTTTTTATTTTTTTATTTTTAAAATGTAATAAAGATAAAAAAAAATTAATTTAAATAAATTTTATAATAAAAGAAAAAATTTCTCAGGTCTTGATTAGGAAGAAATTTACAACTTTTGCTGGCATGATTTGCGGTTTTTTTGTTAGTATAGGGAATTGGGTTTTGATCTTGAGTATCATACCATGAATCGCGCAAGAGATTACAATCAAATTAGTAACAATCGTAAGTCATAAACCGTTTTACAATGGATGTTCCTTAGTTGACTACCGAAAGTCTACCTATTCCAAGCCTTTTGCAGTTGTTTAGTGAAGAAGAAAAAACCTTGTTCTTTTGTAGGCGTGACTTGCGGTTTTTTTGTTAGTGTTGGGAATTGGGATTTGAACTTGAGTATCATTTACAATGAATGTTCCTCAGTTGACCAGTGCTTGACTACTGAAAATCTACCAATTCCACGTTTTTCGCAGTTGTTTAGGCAAGAAGAAAACAACTTGTTCTTTTGCAGGCGTGACTTGCGGTTTTTTTTTGTTAGTATTGGGAATTGGGTTTTGATCTTGAGTATCATACCAAGTTTTCCACTTTGTCTCTTTAAACAAAAGCAGAAAGAAGGTATGTAGTAAATGACTAGCTTTTTTTTACACGCATACCAAGCTCTAAGACAAAAAGACTTCAGATTTTTCAACTTATTTCCATGCACGTACGCTGTAAAAAAAAAAATATTTACGCGTACGTTGATCTACCTATAATCATACATGAAGCATCTATATATACCTTGTGATCACCACTTTGCTTCTTCATCCACTCCTCAATATATACATCTTTTACAAAAATATATTAATATAATTTTATTAATTTCCTACCTAGCAATGGGTACTTCAAAAATTGATCACAAAGTTTATTGTTTAATTGCAATGGTTTTGATTTTGGGGACATGGGCATCTCAAGCCATGTCACGAGAGCTGAATGAAGTAGTTTCCATGACTGTAATACATGAGGAATGGATGGTTCAACATGGTCGTGTTTATGCAGACAATGCTGAGAAGGAAAAACGTTTCCAAATATTTCAACAAAACATGGATTACATAAACAACTTCAACAACAACCCAGCTGGGATTAATCGGACTTACAAGCTAAGCAACAATAGATTTTCAGACTTGACTCTTGAAGAGTTCCTCAGCCATTTCACTGGATTCAAAATGCCTTCTCAGAAAAATTTATCATCTTCAAGAGTTAACTCATCTTTTAAGCACGCCGGTGTGACTGATGCTCCAACTAAGCTTGACTGGAGGGAGAGGGGAGCTGTCACCCCTATAAAGGAACAAGGAACCTGTGGTAAGTTGGACATTTTTATAGCCTCTTATTATCTATGCTAGTTTTGGACCAGTGAATATAATATTATTACAATATTTGAGTCATTGATTTTGATAAAATTATTTAAATCAACATGTAATTTATAAACATTTATTTTTTATCTTATATTTTGTGTTAATGTTTCTTTTAATGATGATTTAAAATATTGATATTAATTTTAAAAACATGGACAATATTTTATTATTTAAATTTGAGAAATATATAATAATGTCGATTGTCGAGCAATGATAGATATGTTCCGCAATTCATTATTCAAAAAAATGTTATTAAAGAGTTTTTTTAAATTTGATAAGTATATAAGGACATTTTGGTATTTATTAGTATACAAGAGAAAGTAATTCATAAAAATTGTATTTATTATAAATTTTTCTAATGTAAAATTTCATTCTTGGTTATTAGGATGTTGTTGGGCATTTTCATCAGTAGCTGCACTTGAAGGAATAACACAAATCAAAACAGGAAAATTGGTCTCACTTTCCGAGCAACAACTAGTGGATTGCACAGCTTCGAATAATGGCTGCGATGGTGGATTTATGGATAGTGCATTTAAATACATAATAGAAAACCAAGGCATAACATCAGAAGAAAACTACCCATATCAAGGAACACAAGGAACTTGTAACACAGAGCTAACAAATAAGAATAATATTGTTGCCCAAATCACTAACTATGAAGATGTGCCTCAAAATGATGAAGAAGCTCTTTTAAAAGCTGTATCAGCACAACCAGTTTCAGTTGGAATTGCTGTTAATGATGAGTTCAAAAATTACGGAGTTGGGATGTTCTCTAGTGATCAATGTGGAACTGAAATAATGCATGCTGTGACTATTGTTGGATATGGGATTGATGAAACTGGAACCAAGTACTGGTTGGTGAAGAATTCATGGGGAGAGACATGGGGTGAGAATGGCTACATGAAGATTCAGAGAGATAGCGGTATTCAAGGTGGTATTTGTAGCATTGCCTCTATGGCTTCTTATCCATTATAGAGTTGATCTACCTATACAAGTCCAAGTCTTTCACCCTAAGAATTTAGGATATAAACCTTTCTCAGTGTTTTTTATTTTGTTTTTAAGTGTCTCTCTTAAGTTAATTAAGCCTGTTGAAATGCCCTATATTGATATGTTGTATGTGTTTTTAAAGTAAATTTTTTTTTTTTTTTTGAATGAAATGGTGATTATTTATAGAGTTCTCAATTGGAATGAGACAGACCTGATTTAACATATTAATAAATGGGATGTGCTTAAAACAGTAGTACTTAATTGTGAAGTGGAATGGTAGGGCCCATATTGGCCTATTATTATTATTATTATTATTTTGCTTGAGCCCATACTAACCTATTAATTAGCACTTTTGTTTTTTTTTTTTTTTTTTTTTTCCGATATATAAATGACTTAATTATTATACCAGTTTTTAATTAACTTAGTAAAAAAATATATATTTATTTATTTATAACATTAAAAAATATATTTATATATTTTTTTTTGATAGGGGTTAAAAATGAAAATTTATAAATGAAGGGAGGGTATACCCTTAAACCCCTTTTCTCCTCCCAAAATAAAATAAGTTAAAAAATGTACTAAAGTTGTTAAACGAGTTAGTCAGAGGGTTAGGTACGATTTACTCATCAACATTGATGATACACATCTCTCAGCTCACAACTTCGCTTGACGTCATTATCGCCGACCACACTCATCACTTCGCAATCAACTTCGAAGATTCACCATAGCTATGAGTTGAATTGGGTGTTTTCAATCTTCAGTCATTACCTTCGAAACACCATCTATATTAGTATATTAGGTCTGGTTTCTTCGTCTCCAAGCCAAATAACTAAAAGCAATGAACAACCTACCCGATCTCAGGAATGTTTTAAAATTTTGACCATAAGTTGGCCTAAATCAAAGGAATGTTTCCAAGATTTATATCCAAATCTTTAGAAAACAACAAGAACCCATTTGGTTGTTTGGATTAAAAACATTTTCTTCTAATGGATTTTTCATAGGATAAGGAGTGGAGTTGTTGTTGTTGTTGTTTAGACATCAAGCCATGAGGCTATTGAGTTTCCTAGTCCCACTTCCACTCATTAGAATAAAAGCTTAGCCATTTTGATGTCTCAATTTTGTTATTTGATATCTGGAAAGCTAGACTTGTTAGATTTTATTTTATAGAAGGTTACTACATTGTGCATAAGGCTTATTGAAAAAAGAATTGTAACATTTATGTCTCTAAGTTTGGAAAACAAAAAACAGGAACTTCTAGCTAGTCTTTCCAAATACTTTTTGTCCATATGAGGCTTGCTCAATTTGAAAAGAAAGATATGGTCATACTAGAAACAATATATATCTAGTGATATGGAAGCTAGTAGTAGACTATACAAGACGATAAATTAGATATCTTAGAAGAAACATGGAATTAATGAACGGATATAGTACCAAAATGCGAGTTTTATTTGTTTTTTCTAAAGTTGTTGTACGACATCATTTCAAGCAAAAGATTTTACTTTTTTATAGCCCTTTTTAGTTTTATCTCTGCAAACTGAGATTATATTAAAGTCATGTATGTAAACTGTGTTATATATTTATACTGAGTATGTAAACTATGTTACATACTCATGGTAAGTATATGAGTATGAAACACAGTTTACATACTAGAGATCATTGATAAGTGCTCGAAAAGCACTAATATTTCAGGATTTATTGGATTTAATTGTTTAAAAATAGATTTGTTATTATATTTGACTATTTTTCATAAATCTATCAATTCAGAATCATGTGTATGTTTTAGTGTATTTCAGGTATTTTTAGCGTCAAAATGAGTTAAATAATGCAAATACGCAAAAATGGAACACTTGCAGCGCTCGAATCACGAGTTACGAGCAAAACGAGACAAATATGTAAGCCTTACATAATGAGCAAGCACATATGTAAGGGGGTAAATGTGAAGAAAGGAAAGGCGAAGCGCGCTGCAGCGAGGAAAATGTATGTCGCGGCGGGGAGCTCTCGGGTTTTTTACCAATATTTTCAATTTTGTGTTGCGTAGAGGCGGAGAAAACGTATGCCGCGGTGTGCCTATTCCTATTGCACTCAGGAATTGTGTAAACCCTTACATCTATAAATACTCCCTCTAGACTACAACTTTGATACAACTTTTACACTCTACAATTTTGCGAACAAACAAAGCATTCAATCAAGTTTTAGGAGCTTTGCCACACTCAACAAAGCGAGAGAATCTATTCTAAGAATCCAAGGAAGCCGTTGACAATTGAAGATCAAGCTTTTGGAGAAGAACGTCATCCCATTCATTAGCGATATTTAGATCTAGGATTTCCTTGGTGTTATAGAATTCTATCTTTCTTCTTCCTTCTTTGAGTGTATGATCATATTATATTTGTTTATGAATTTTAATATGAACATGAATGGCTAATTTCATTATGGATGTTTAGTTTGTGTTGCCATGTTTGCTAGAATTATTTTTGGTGAATGTTTTATTGATTTAATATAAATAAATTACCTTTTGATTAAGAGCATGTTTAGATATTTAATTATGAATTTTCATGGGCTAATTTGATATTCATAGTTAGGTTGAAAAATATGAGAATATAGTTTTAGGAACGTCACATTAACTTTATTCCGAAACACTTAATCAAAGCTTCAAATTAGTGACTTAGTCATAATATTAGTTTGATTGGCATAAATTTTCTTGCGCATAATTTGATTGCTATTTGATATACCTGATCGTAGGATGTTAATTAGTTAATCAACAAAGAGATTTATCCTGACCGTAGGCATTCTCGTAATTAAAAGGAAAGCCAGTAAAATTGTTTATTAGAACGTTCATGTTATTTTACCATTACTTTTCGATACAAGCATGGCCAACCAAACTTAACGTCCATACATCCTCCATTGATTTTCAAATCTACTTGAATTGATTGTAAACTTGCGATATTGTTTTCGTTTAATTGTTTGCTATCATTGATCACGTTACAAAACAAAACACTTTTTACAGTTTTACTAGGTTTAGGACTCTAGTTACTTAGAGTTTTAGTTTCACTAGAACTCTATTTAATTAGTGTTTTACTTGCGTTAGAATTCTATTTAGATTAAGAAGAAGGTTATTTAGAACCACTACAATTTCTTGAAAGACCGACCTCGGAGGTTGCTTGTCACTTTTCTACGAGTGATTCGTACACTTGCGAGTATTAAATTTATCACATCAAGTTTTTAGCACCGTTGTCGGAAAATTGGCGTTTTAAATAATTTTCTTTTTAACTTTTTAGAGTTTCTGAATTACTTTTATTTGTTATCTTTTATTCAAAAATACAAAAAAATTTAAAAATTAAAAAAAAATCAAAAAAATAGTGCTTAAATTTCAATTTCACTGCTGCCTTGATTTTTGTTTGCTTTTTATTTGTGCATGCAGGGTAGAAGATCACTTAACAAGGAACTCTCTCCCTTCATTGACAACATTCATAGGATCAAACACCGATCGAGGAAACTGGATAATCAACTTCAAGAGGAAGAAGTCCAACAACAATTGCAAGCAGTAATGGGTGACAACATGGCTAGGCAGATGATGAACAAAGAGTTTGCAAGACCTATCATTGGGACCGCCACATCGTACATTCGACTTACAGAGGCAACTAGGAATTATGAGTTGAAAAATATTCATTATTTCATGCTTCCCTCCTTCTACGGTATCCCTAATGAAGATCCCTTAAATTTTATGTGTGAATTATATGCTATTGTGCAAACCTTTCCACTGCAGGGACTTAGTGAAGATCAACTACGCATAAGGTGCTTTCCATACACTCTCAAAGATAGAGCTAAGTCTTGGCTCATGACATTGGCACCCGGTTCTTTGGCCACTTGGGACGATGTTTACAACAAATTTATGGGTAAGTTCTATTCCCATAAAAAATATATGACTTAAGAACAAAAATTGCTACTTTTTCGCAGATGGATGGAGAACCCTTTCACAAGGCTTGGGATAGATTCAAATTGTTCTTGATACAGTGTCCGCATCACCACTTCTCGTTGCAGCTACAGAATCAGTTTTTCTACGACGGGTTGACACTACACTGTCAATTCACAGTTGACAACGCTACAGGAGGAGCTATGGGTGAGAAAACAGCGGATGAAACTTATGAACTATTTGAGATGTTGGGAGCCAATTCCCAACAAAAGAGTGATGTGATAAATTTAGTACTCGCAAGTGTACGAATCACTCGTAGAAAAGTGATAAGAAACTTCGGTCTCTCAAGGAATTGCAGTGGTCTTAAATTACTATCTTCTTAATCTAAATAGAGTTCCAATAAAAATAAAACATTAATTAAATAGAGTTCTAGTGAAACTAAAACTCTAAGCAACTAGAATCCTAAAGCTAGTAAAACTGTAAAAAGGTGTTTGTTTCGTGACGGGAACAATTATACGAACAATTAAACGAAAACAAGATCGCAAGTTAACAATCAATTCGAATGGATCAAAAATCAATGGAGGATGTTGATGTGTTAAAATGTGTACTCGCAAGTGTACGAATCACTCGTAATAAAGTGACAAGCAACTTCCAAGGTCGGTCTCTCAAGGAATTGCAGTGGTTTTAAATAACTAACTTTTAACTTAAACAGAGTTCTAATGAAAACAAAACACTAATTAAATAGAGTTCTAGTGAAACTAAAACTCTAAGTAACTAGAATCCTAATGCTAATAAAACTGTAAAAAGGTTGTTTGTTTTTGGTAACGAGAACAATCATACGACACTCAAACGAAAACAAAATCGCAATCAAACAATCAATTCAATTAAATCAAATATCAATAGAGGATGTATGGACGTTTAGCTTGGTTGACCATGTTTGCATCGAAAAGGTATGGTGAGATACATGAACGTCCTATATAAACAAAACTACCGGCTTTCCTTTTAATTACGAAACTCCTTTTGGCGGGGGTAGGTCTCTTTGTTGATTAACTAATTAACTGCCTTTGGCGGGGGTAAATTAAGTAGCAATCAAATTATGCGCAAGGAAAACATGCCAATCAAATTAATGCTATGACTAAGTCACTAACTTGAAGCTTTGATTAAGTGTTTCGGAATAAAGTTAAGGTGACGTTCCTATAACTAAATTCTCAGATTTTTCAACCTAACTACGAACATCAAATGGGCCCATGATTATTCATAATTAAATATCTAAACATGCTCTTAATCAAAAAGTAATTCGTTTATTCCAAATCAATAAAATACACCATACACAATTCTAGCAAACATGGCAACACAAACTAAACATCCATAATAAAATTAGCCAGACATGTTCATATTAATATTCATAGACAAATAAAATATGATCATACACTTTAACAAAAAGAGAAGAGGAATTAATTCTATAACAACAAGAAAATCCTAGATCTAAATACCGCTTATGGATTGGATAGCGTTCTTCTCCGTAAGCTTTATCTTCGATCGTCGTTGGCTTCCTTGAATCCTTAGAATAGTGTCTCTCGCTTCGTTAGAGTGTGGCAACGCTCTCAAAACTGATTGAATGTCGTGTTTGGATCGTAAAATTGTGAAAAATAAGAGTTGTGTACGAATTGGTCGAGTTCTCTTGTAAAGGGGGTCTAAGGGGGTATTTATAAATGTAAGGGATTCCTGATTGCATTAGGAATAGGCGCGCCGCGGCATGCATTTTCCCCGCCGCAGTGCAACACAAATTCTTGAAATTGTGTAAAAACCTGAGAGCTCCCCGCCGCGGCATGACTTTTCCTCGCCGCGGCGCGCTTTGTCTTCAGTTTCTTCACATGTACCCCCTTACATATTTGATGGCTCGTTATGTAAGGCTTACATATTTGTCTCGTTTAGCCCGTAACTCGTGATCCGAGCGCCGTAAGTGTTCCGTCTTTGCGTGTTTTCATTATTTGACTCATTTGACGCTAAAAACACCTGAAATATACTAAAATATACCCGTGACTCCGAATGGATAGATTTATGAAATTAATTCAATAAACAATAATAATAAATCTATATATCAAACAATTAAGCACAATTAATCACGAAATATTAGTGCTTTTCGAGCACTCATCAGATGTATGGACGTTTAGTTTGGTTGGCCATGCTTGCATCGAAAAGGTATGGTGAAATAACATGAACGTTCTATATAAACAATATTACCGGCTTTCCTTTTAATTACGAGACTGCCTGCGGTCGGGGTAAATCTCTTTGTTGATTAACTAATTAACTGCCTTCGGTCGGGATAAATCAAATAGTAATCAAATTATGCGCAAGGAAATAAATGCTAATCAAACTAATGCTATGACTAAGTCACTAATTTGAAGCTTTGATTAAGTGTTTCGGAATAAAGTTAAGGTGACGTTCCTATAACTAGATTCTAAGATCTTTCAACCTAACTACGAATCTCAAATTGGCCCATGATAATTCATAATTAAATATCTAAACATGCTCTTAATCAAAAGGTAATTCATTTATATTAAATCTATAAAATATACACCATACACAATTCTAGCAAACATGGCAACACAAACTAAACATCCATAATGAAATTAGCCGCTCATGTTCATATTAATATTCATAGACAAATAAAATATGATCATACACTCCAACGAAAGAAGAAAAAAATAGAATTCTATAACAACAAGGAAACTTAGATCTAAATACCGCTTATGGATTGGATAGCGTTCTTCTCCAAAAGTTTTATCTTCGATTGTCGACGGCTTCCTTGGATCCTTAGAATGGTTTCTCTCGCTTCGTTTGAGTGTAGCAAAGCTCCAAAAACTGATTAAATTGCTTGTTTGGTCGCAAAATTATTGTGTGTAAGAGTTGTATTCGAGTTGTTCAAGTTGTATGTAAGGGGAGTCTAAGGGGGTATTTATAGATGTAAGGGTTTACACAAATCCTGATTGCAATAAGAATAGGCGCGCCGCGGCATGCATTTTTTCCGCCGCGGCGCAACACAAATTCTAGAAATAATGTCAAAACCCAAGAGCTCCCCGTCGCGGCATGACTTTTTCTTGCCGCGGCGCGTGTTGACTTCCTTTTCTTCATGTTTACCGCCTTAAATATGTGATGGCTCGTTATGTAAGGCTTACATATTTGTCTCGTTTAGCCCGTAACTCGTGATATGAGCGCCGTAAGTGTTCCGTCTTTGCGTGTTTTCATTATTTGACTCATTTGACGCTAAAAACACCTGAAATACACTAAAACATACCCGTGATTCCGAATTGATAGATTTATAAAAATAATCAAATAAACAATCATAACAAATCTATATTTTAAACAATTAAGCCCAATTAATCACGAAATATTAGTACTTTTTGAGCACTCATTACAACCCTCAACCAGTTTCTTGCTAGTCTCTAGCAAGAGGAGCGATAAAATAAAACAAAAATAAAATAAAATAAACTAAACTAAATCACTTCCGTAGATTGTCACGGTTGCATTTAGCGTATGCAACAAGCCTTTAAACCCCTAGGTGGCCCTAGTGGACGAGTTTTAGTCTCGTGAGGATTTCCAGTGATGATACCTGCAAACATCGTAACTAACAAAACTAAATAAAGACTCAAAACATACTTGAATCAATCCATGCATATGTCTCAAAAATTGTTAACAACAAATGGCATACGAAATAATTAAAAATCACTTAAGCTCAAAAACAATCCAAATATCAAACCCATCTTAGTGATCGAATTTTGAACAACCAATCAAACCACAAACCCGTTTGTTACACTATATGATTGTGTTATGCATGATATTCATAGAATATATTTTAACATCTCATAAATGTGCAAGTAAAATATGAATGAGAATTTGCACTTCCAACCTCCATATGCTCATTTTTCAAATCCATCTCCACTAATATAGAAATCAAACTACCTAGAATCAATAGGACTTCATTAAGCTGGTAAAGTTGTGGTTAGGTGTGTGATTATGAAAGTACGAAAATGATATTTTCACTAGGATAAGAGTACTTTTTATTTCACAAACTTATTTTCAACTTTCTCCACCAAGTGTTCTTATTCATCCTCCTATAAATTCCATATCTCCCTTGGATCCTTTGATTGATTTTCTTTCCCCCTTTTTTTTTATTCTTGCTTATTATTTCAATCATCATTATCATTTTTTTAACATGATGAAGCAAGATAAATATAACATAAGTGCTCATGAAAATCAAATATTACATTGAGTACTCTTATCACTAAGGGTAGCACAACGTATGTAAATGTTTAGTTCAAGGGTGTACTATGGATAAAACAATAATACAAGAAGGCTTGAAAAGTCCAAACGGTCCAAAAATGGCCTAAATCACTTTCTAAGTGGCATTTGATTCTATTATTTCGCTTCAATGGGTTTTCAAATGTGCATACATTACACAAATCAAAATAGTCATAACCATACAAACTACCACATAAACCACAAAATCCTCAAATTAGGTGAATCTAACATTTATGTGCTTCGTTGCTTAGATAAAAATTTAATTTCTTTCATATATCACCATCATTACAATCATGTTAATATCATAGACTTTCGGATTGACTCAAGTAGACACGATACTATCCTAACAAAATTCAAGTGACAAAAGTTAAAAATTTAAATTTGGTCAATTTCATGCTCATGGAGTATTTTTCCCACCCCAACCTAATTCCTACATTGTCCTCAATGTTAAAAAGAGAAACAAAAGAAATTAAGAGAAAAGTGAGAGAAGTTACCCCCCTTTCGTATAAGATTGTGTACACTACACTTACGCTCCGGTTCATTATTCCTCGCTTTTCTCATGATGAAGCATTCATTGTGCAAGAAACATGTATAAAATCTCAAAGTATATGCATCACAACTCAAATCCAAATTTAAATTATAACTAAATCAAATGAAAAACAAAGACATTAAACAAAGTTAGAAATCTAAATAAAATCAAATAAAAATAAAACTAAATAAAAGAAAATAAAAGAAAAAGAAAATTAGTCCCAAAATAAAATAAACAAAAGAAATAAAAATAAACAAAAGAAAAATTACAAATAGGAGGCTTAGTCCTCCATATCATCATTCTGTTCGTCATCGTTTTCAGGTTGATTTTTGTGAGAAAATAGGAGAAAAGTGGAGAGAAAATTAGAGAGTGTTTGGGAGAAAGTGAGAGAAGATGGGGAAAATTTGGGAAAGAAGGTTTTGAATCCACGAGCTTCCCATTTTCTAGAAAAATTTAGAGGCGCGCCGCGGCACAAGTTTTTCCCTGCCGCGGCACAGATCAATTTTGAAAAACAATGCATGAAGCAGAACCACACTCGTCGCGGTACAAACATTTTCCTGCCATGGAACGCACAAAATTTCGAAAATTTGTCCCAAAACAGAACCACACTCGCCGCGGCACAAGTTTTCCCTGCCGCGGCACAATTTTTTTTTTTTACAATTCAATCTAAAACAGAAACGTCCTCGCCGCAGCACAATTTTTCCCTGCCGCGGCATGCATAAAATTTCAAATTTTTTTATTTCTTTGGGATTTTTGAAAATGGGTAATGCATTCACCCCCAACCAAGATTGGGGTAGTCTCCTCATTGCTTCTTTAATAGATTCGACATTGTCTCCCAAATTGATCTTATGCATATACGTCTCTAGACTAATGCCTCTTATGTCCCCAATACTCCATCCTATTGCTTTTGTATACTTCCTAAGCTCTCTCACTAGTTTCTCCTCTTGTTTTTGGGTGAGTGCAGATGAAATAATAACCGGATAAGTCTTGTTCTCTCCCAAAACTACATATTTAAGATGCTTAGGTAGTTCCTTAAGTTCCAATTTAGGTGGAGCAATCTCATCATGATGTGGGACATCCAATAAATCCAAGGGTGTACTAGCGTCATCTAATGATATGGCATTGTCTAAAAGATCATTGTACTCCCTAGCCTCATAGTCTAAGATGTCATTTACCTCTCCAACTGTAAGTGTTACCTCTAACTTATCATCTAATTTATCCTGCACAAATGTATCATGAGTGATAGGATCTAAACTTTCAATAAATGAGCATTCATCAATAGCAGATATAGAGGGGTAAGTAGATGAATCAAAAACCTTAAAATTGACAGTCTCTCCTAAGACTGTCATTGTTAATTTCCCACTTTGGACATCAATGATGGTTCGAGTAGTGGCCATAAATGGTCTACCCAAAAGAATTGTATGCTCCTTGTCCAAAGATGGATTATCCTGCTTATCTAAAACCACAAAATCAACAGGTATTATAAGCTTATCTACCTATACAAGTAAGTCCTCAACCATTCCCTTCGGATATTTAACAGATCTGTCCGCAAGTTGAAGGGACATGGTTATTGGTTTTAGCTCTCCCAAACCTAGCTGCAAGAAGATCGAGTAAGGCATCAAATTGATACTAGCACCTAAATCAAGCATAGCCTTAGCTACTTTCCTATCTCCCATAGTAATATTAATGATAAAACTACCTGGATCTTTTAACTTAGGGGGTAGGTTCCGTTGAAGCATTGCACTAGCAATTTGAGACACCATGACTCTTTCATTAACCTCATAACTTCTTTTTTTTGTGATTAATTCTTTGAAAATTTTTGAATAAGAAGGTACATTTCTAATTATATCTAACAGAGGCAAGTTAATATTTACTTTTGAAAGCATGTTAAATAAATTAGAAAACTGCTTATCTTGCTTACTGTCCTTTAAACGGTTTGGAAATGGTATTGGTGGTCGGTATGGCTTTGATGACTTGTGCAATTTAGGTGGATTAGATGACTCTCCAATTGTCGCCTTTGAAGGCTCTTCATGCTTGTCACCGCTTCCCTCCAAATCCTTAGAAACATTGTTGTCATCTTCCATGTTACCTGCGCTATAAGATAAATCATTAGAAAGTTCAGGTAAATTTTTAGTAACGACCTTACCATTCTGAAGAACCGTGATAGCATTCACTTGTTCAGGTTGACTAGGTAGCCTTCCTGTCTCTTGTTTGTGCATTTGTTCAGCTAGCTGTCCCACTTGCATTTCCACTCTTTTTATTGAAGCTTCCATAGAGTCCATCCTTCCACTACAAGAGTGTATGAAATTGTTTAGGGTTTCCTCTACAATTGGTCCATTTTGTGGAAATTGTCGGTTTATATTTTGGCCTTGAGTTTGGTTTTGGACGAATGGTTGGCTATTGTTTTGTTTCCAAGCGAAGTTAGGGTGATTCCTCCATCCAGGGTTGTAGGTATTTGAATAAGGGTCGTTCCTAGGTCTAGGTTGGTACCCTTGCATTAAATTTGCCTCTTCAGTAGTACCTGTATAAGGATCACCTGCAAAAGAACAAACATTAGCACCATGTCCATGTGAACCACAAACTCCACATACCTCGTGTTTTGGCATCTGATTAACATTGGAGGTTGTGAGAAGTTGCACTTGTTTCGTTAATTCAGCAAGTTGCATGGCCATTTCATTGTTGGAGCCTAATTCGTGGACTCCAGCTCTTCTTCCTCTAGCGCTCTTTTGTTGGGAATTGGCTCCCAACATCTCGAATAATTCGTAGGTTTCATCCGCTGTTTTCTCACCCATGGCTCTCCTGCAGCATTATCAACTGTGAATTGACATTGTAGTGTCAATCCATCGTAGAAAAACTGATTATGTAGCTGCAATGGGAAGTGATGATGTGGACACTGTATCAATAGCAATTTGAATCTGTCCCAAGCCTCGTGGAAGGGTTCTCCATCCATCTACAAAAAAGTAGCAATTTTTGTTCTTAGGTCAGATGTCTTTTGATGGGAATAAAACTTACCCATAAATTTGTTGTAAACATCATCCCAAGTGGCCAAAGAACCGGGTGCCAATGTCATTAGCCAAGACTTAGCTCTATCCTTGAGAGTATATGGAAAACACCTCATGCGTAGTTGATCTTCACTAAGTCCCTGCAGTGGAAAGGTTTGCACAGTAGCATATAATTCACGCATAAAATTTAAAGGATCTTCATTAGGGATACCGTAAAAGGAGGGAAGCATGGAATAATGAATATTTTTCAACTCATAATTCCTAGCTGCCTCTGCAAGTCGAATTCACGATGTGGCGGTCCCAATGATAGGTCTTGCAAACTCTTTGTTCATCATCTGCCTAGCTACATTGTCACCCATTGCTGCTTGTAATTGTTGTTGGACTTCTTCCTCTTGAAATTGATTATCTAGTTTCTTTTATCGGTGTTTGACTCTATGAATGTTGTCAATGAAAGGAGAGAGTTCCTTGTTAAGTGATCTCCTACCCTGCATGCACAAATAAAAAGCAAACAAAGATCAAGGCAGCAGTGAAATTGGAAATTAAGCACTATTTTTTGATTTTTTTAATTTTCTAATTTTTTTTTGTATTTTTGAATAAAATAAATAACTAAAAAAAATAAAATAAATAAACAAATAAAAATAAATCAGAAACTCTAAAAAGTTAAAAAGAAAATTATTTAAAACGCCAATTCTCCGGCAACGGTGCCAAAAACTTGATGTGATAAATTTAGTACTCGCAAGTGTACGAATCACTCGTAGAAAAGAGATAAGAAACTTCCAAGGTCGGTCTCTCAAGGAATTGCAGTGGTCTTAAATAACTATCTTCTTAATCTAAATAGAGTTCCAATAAAAATAAAACATTAATTAAATAGAGTTCTAGTGAAACTAAAACTCTAAGCAACTAGAATCCTAAAGCTAGTAAAACTGTAAAAAGGTGTTTGTTTCGTGACGGGAACAATTATACGAACAATTAAACGAAAACAAGATCGCAAGTTAACAATCAATTCGAATGGATCAAAAATCAATGGAGGATGTACGTTTAGTTTGGTTGGCCATGCTTGCATCGAAAAGGTATGGTGAAATAACATGAACATTCTATATAAACAATATTACCGACTTTCCTTTTAATTACGAGACTGCTTGCGGTCGGGGTAAATCTCTTTGTTGATTAACTAATTAACTGCCTTCGGTCGGGGTAAATCAAATAGTAATCAAATTATGCGCAAGGAAATAAATGCCAATCAAACTAATGCTATGACTAAGTCACTAATTTGAAGCTTTGATTAAGTGTTTCGGAATAAAGTTAAGGTGAAGTTCCTATAACTAGATTCTAAGATCTTTCAAACTAACTACGAATCTCAAATTAGCCCATGATAATTCATAATTAAATATCTAAACATGCTCTTAATAAAAAGGTAATTCATTTATATTAAATCTATAAAATATACACCATACACAATTCTAGCAAACATGGCAACACAAACTAAACATCCATAATGAAATTAGCCGCTCATGTTCATATTAATATTCATAGACAAATAAAATATGATCATACACTCCAACGAAAGAAGAAGAAAATAGAATTCTATAACAACAAGAAAACTTAGATCTAAATACCGCTTATAGATTGGATAGCGTTCCTCTCCAAAAGCTTTATCTTCGATTGTCGACGGCTTCCTTGGATCCTTAGAATGGTTTCTCTCGCTTCGTTCGAGTGTAGCAAAGCTCCAAAAACTGATTAAATTGCTTGTTTGGTGGCAAAATTATTGTGTGTAAGAGTTGTATTCGAGTTGTTCAAGTTGTATGTAAGGGGAGTCTAAGGGGGTATTTATAGATGTAAGGGTTTACACAAATCCTGATTGCAATAAGAATAGGCGCGCCGCGGCATGCATTTTTCCCGCCGCGGCGCAACACAAATTCTAGAAATAATGTCAAAATCCAAGAGCTCCCCGTCGCGGCATGACTTTTCCTCGCCGCGGTGCGTGTTGACTTCCTTTTCTTCATGTTTACCGCCTTAAATATGTGATGGCTCGTTATGTAAGGCTTACATATTTGTCTCGTTTAGCCCGTAACTAGTGATCTAAGCGCCGTAAGTGTTCCGTCTTTGCGTGTTTTCATTATTTGACTCATTTGACGCTAAAAACACCTGAAATACACTAAAACATACCCGTGATTCCGAATTGATAGATTTATGAAAATAATCAAATAAACAATCATAACAAATCTATATTTTAAACAATTAAGCACAATTAATCACGAAATATTGGTACTTTTTGAGCACTCATCAAAGAGCGCTAGAGGAAGAAGAGATGGAGTCCATGAATTAGGCTCCAACAATGAAATGGCCATGCAACTTGTTAAATTGACGAAACAAGTGCAACTTCTCACTACCTCTAATATTAATCAAATGTCAAAACACGAGGTATGTGGAGTTTGTGGTTCATTGGACATAGGGCTAACGTTTGTTCTTTTGCAGGGGATCCTTATACAGGTACTACTGAAGAGGCAAATTTAATGCAAGGGTACCAACCTAGACCTAGGAACGACCCTTATTCAAATACCTACAACCCTGGATGGAGGAATCACCCTAACTTTGCTTGGAAACAAAACAATAGCCAACCATATGTCCAAAACCAAACACAAGGCCAAAATGTAAACCGACAATTTCCACAAACCAATCATAGAGGAAACCCTAAATAATTTCATACACTCCTGTAGTGGAAGGATGAACTCTATGGAAGCTTCAATAAAAAGAGTGGAAATACAAGTGGGGCAGCTAGTTGAACAAATGCACAAACAAGAGACAGGAAGGATGCCTAGTCAACTTGAACAAGCAAATGCTATCACGGTTCTTCGAAGTGGTAAGGAGGTTACAAAAGTTTTGCCTAAAATTTCTAATGATTCACCTTATAATGCAGGTAACATGGAAGATGGCAACACAATTTCTAAGGAATTGGGGGAAACAGGTGACAAACATGAAGAGCTTTCAAAGGCAACAATTGGAGAGTTATCTAGCTCCCCTAAATTACATAAGTCATCAAAGCCATACCGACCACCAATACCATTTCCACACCGTTTAAAGGGCAGTAAGCAAGATAAGCAGTTTTTTGATTTATTTAACATGCTTTCAAAAGTAAATATTAACTTGCCTTTGTTAGATATAATTAGAAACATACCTTCTTATGCAAAAATTTTTAAAGAATTAAACAAAAAAAGAAGAAGGTATGAGGTTAATGAAAGAGTCATAGTGTTTCAAATTGCTAGTGCAATGCTTCAATGGAACCTACCCCCTAAGTTAAAAGATCCAAGTAGTTTTATCATTAATATTACTATGGGGGATAGGAAAGTAGCTAAAGCTATGCTTGATTTAGGTGCTAGTATAAATTTGATGCCTTACTCTATTTTCTTGCAGCTAGGTTTGGGAGAGCTAAAATCAACAACCATGTCCCTTCAACTTGCGGATAGATCTGTTAAATATCCAAAGGGCATGGTTGAGGAATTACTTGTACAGGTAGATAAGCTTATCATACCTATTGATTTTATGGTTTTAGATATGCAGGATAATCCATCTTTGGACAAGGAGCATACAATTCTTTTGGGTAGACCATTTATGGCCACTACTCAAGCCATCATTGATGTCCAAAGTGGAAAGTTGACAATGACAGTCTTAGGAGAGACTGTTCATTTTAAGGTTTTTGATTCATCTCCTTACCCCCTCTATATCTACTATTGATGAATGCTCATTTGTTGAAAGTTTAGATCCTATCATTCATGATACATTTGTGCAGGATAGATTAGATGATAAGTTAGAGATAACACTTACAATTGGAGAGATAGATGATATCTTAGACTATGAGGCTAGGGAGTACAATGATCTTTTAGACAATGCCATACCATTAGATTAAGCTTGTACACCCTTAGACATATTAGATGTCCCACATGACAATGAGATTGCTCCACCTAAATTAGAACTTATAGAACTATCTAAGCATATCAAATATGTATTTTTGGGAGAGAACGAGACTTATCCGGTTATTATTTCATCTACACTCAACCAAAAACAAGAGGAGAAACTAGTGAGAGAGCTTAGGAAGTATAGAAAAGCAATAAGATGGAGTATTGGGGACATAAGAGGCATTAGTCTAGAGACGTGTATGCATAAGATCAATTTGGAGGACAATGTCAAACTTGTTAAAGAAGCAATGAACTACCCCAATTTTGGTTGGGGGTGAATGCATTAACTATTTTCAAAAATTCCAAAGAAATAAAAAATTTTAAAATTTTGTGTGTGCCGCGACAGGGAAAATTTGTGCCGCAGTGGGAAAAATTTGTGCCATGGCGACTGTGGTTCTATTTTGGGACAAATTTTTGAAATTTTGTGCGTGCTGAGACAGGGAAATGTTTGTGTTGCGGTGAGTGTGGTTCTGTTTCACACATTTTTTTTTCAAAATTGATCTGTGCCGCGGCGGGGAAAAACTTGTGCCGCTGCGCGCCTCTAAATTTTTCTAGAAAATGGGTAGCTCATGGATTCAAAATTTTCTTCCCCAAATTTCCTTCACCTTCTCTCACTTTCTCTCAAACACTCTCTAATTTTCTCTCAACTTTCCTCCTCTTTTCTCACAAAAACTAACCCGAGGAGGACAATGAGCAACCCGAAGACATGGAGGACTGAGCCTCCTATTTGTAATTTTTCTGTGGTTTATCTATATTTTTATTTTCATTTTATTTTGGACTAATTTCCTTTTTCTTTAATTTTCCTTTATCTTTATTTTTATTTGAATTGTTTAAGATTTCTAACTTTGTTTAATGTTTTTGTTTTTCATTCGATTTAGTTATAATTTAAATTTAGATTTTAGTTGTGATGTATATACTTTGAGGTTTCATATATGTTTCTTGCACATTAAATGCTTCATCATGAGAAAAGCAAGGAATAATGAACCGGAGCGTACGTGTAATGTACACAATTTTATACGAAAGGGGGGGTAACTTCTGTCACTTCGTTACTTAATTTCTTTTGTTTGTCTTTTTGACATTGAGGGCAATGTAAAAATTAGGTTGGGGGTGGGAAAATATTCCATGAGCATGAATTTAGACCAAATTTTAAATTTTAACTTTTGTCACTTGAATTTTGTTAGAATGGTGTCGTGTCTACTTGAGTCAATCCAAAAGTCCATGATATTAATATGATTGTAATGACGGTAATATATGAAAGAAATTAAATTTTTACCTAAGTAAAAAGGCACATACATGTTAGATTCATCTAGTTTGAGGATTTTGTGGTATATGTGGTAGTTTGTATGGTTAGTATGACTATTTTTGGTTTATGCAATGTATGCATGTTCATGATATATTTTAAGTCTCAACAAACTCTAGAACTTCCTTGAAAACCCATTAAGGCGAAATAATAAAATCGAATGCCACTTAGAAAGTGATTTAGGCCATCTTTGGACCGTTTGAACTTTTCAAGCCTCCCCGTATTATTTTATCCATAGTGACACCTGTGAACTCAACATTGATATTGATGTGTTAAAATGTGTACTCGCAAGTGTACGAATCACTCGTAATAAAGTGACAAGCAACTTTCAAGGTCGGTCTCTCAAGGAATTGCAGTGGTTTTAAATAACTAACTTTTAACTTAAACAGAGTTCTAATGAAAACAAAACACTAATTAAATAGAGTTCTAGTGAAACTAAAACTCTAAGTAACTAGAATCCTAACGCTAATAAAACTGTAAAAAGGTTGTTTGTTTTTGGTAACGAGAACAATCATACGACACTCAAACGAAAACAAGATCGCAATCAAACAATCAATTCAATTAAATCAAATATCAATAGAGGATGTATGGACGTTTAGCTTGGTTGACCATGCTTGCATCGAAAAGGTATGGTGAGATAACATGAACGTCCTATATAAACAAAACTACCGGCTTTCCTTTTAATTACGAAACTCCTTTTGGCGGGGGTAGGTCTCTTTGTTGATTAACTAATTAACTGCCTTTGGCGGGGGTAAATTAAATAGCAATCAAATTATGCGCAAGGAAAACATGCCAATCAAATTAATGCTATGACTAAGTCACTAACTTGAAGCTTTGATTAAGTGTTTCGGAATAAAGTTAAGGTGACGTTCCTATAACTAAATTCTCAGATTTTTCAACCTAACTACGAACATCAAATGGGCCCATGATAATTCATAATCAAATATCTAAACATGCTCTTAATCAAAAAGTAATTTATTTATAAATCAATAAGATACACCATACACAATTCTAACAAACATGGCAACACAAACTAAACATCCATAATAAAATTAGCCAGACATGTTCATATTAATATTCATAGACAAATAAAATATGATCATACACTTTAACAAAAAGAGAAGAGGAATTAATTCTATAACAACAAGAAAATCCTAGATCTAAATACCGCTTATGGATCGGATAGCGTTCTCCTCCATAAGCTTTATCTTCGATCGTCGTTGGCTTCCTTGAATCCTTAGAATAGTGTCTCTCGCTTCGTTAGAGTGTGGCAACGCTCTCAAAACTGATTGAATGTAGTGTTTGGGTCGCAAAATTGAGAAGAATGAGAGTTGTGTACGAATTGGTCGAGTTGTTTCGAGTTGTGTTTGTAAAGGGGGTCTAAGGGGGTATTTATAGATGTAAGGGATTCCTGATTGCAATAGGAATAGGCGCGCCGCGGCATGCATTTTTCCCGCCGCGGCGCAACACAAAATTTGGAAAATATGCAAAAACCCGAGAGCTCCCCGCCGCGGCATACAATTCCCTCGCCGCGGCGCGCAATGCTTCTATGTTTTCAGGATCAAACCCGAGAGCCTCACGCCGCGGCATGCAATTCTCTCGCCGCGGCGCGCAATGCTTTCCTTCTTTTCACGTCCCCCCTTACATATGTGATGGCACTATATGTAAGGCTTACATATTCGTCTTGATTAGTCCGTAACTCGTGATCCGAGCGCTGTAGGTGTTCCGTCTTCGCGTGTTTTCATCATTTGAATCATTTGATGCTAAAAACACCTGAAATGCACTAAAATATACCCGTGACTCCGAATGGATAGATTTATGAAAATAATCGAAATAATAGTCATAATAAATCTATATATCAATCAATCAAGCATAATTAATCACGAAATATTAGTGCTTTTCGAGCACTCATCAGATATATACGTTGTATTACCCTTAGTGATGAGAGTACTCAATGTAATATTTGATTTTCATGAGCAATTATATTGTATTTATCTTGCTTGATTATAAAAAAAAAAAAAAGAGAAAAAAAAAATTGGATTAATAAGCAAGAAAAGTAAAGAAAGAAAATCAAGCAAAAATTTAAGGGTGTGTTGCGGTGAGTGTGGTTCTGTTTCACACATTTTTTTTTCAAAATTGATCTGTGCCGCGGCGGGGAAAAACTTGTGCCGCTGCGCGCCTCTAAATTTTTCTAGAAAATGGGTAGCTCATGGATTCAAAATTTTCTTCCCCAAATTTCCTTCACCTTCTCTCACTTTCTCTCAAACACTCTCTAATTTTCTCTCAACTTTCCTCCTCTTTTCTCACAAAAACTAACCCGAGGAGGACAATGAGCAACCCGAAGACATGGAGGACTGAGCCTCCTATTTGTAATTTTTCTATGGTTTATCTATATTTTTATTTTCATTTTATTTTGGACTAATTTCCTTTTTCTTTAATTTTCCTTTATCTTTATTTTTATTTGAATTGTTTAAGATTTCTAACTTTGTTTAATGTTTTTGTTTTTCATTCGATTTAGTTATAATTTAAATTTAGATTTGAGTTGTGATGTATATACTTTGAGGTTTCATATATGTTTCTTGCACATTAAATACTTCATCATGAGAAAAGCAAGGAATAATGAACCGGAGCGTACGTGTAATGTACACAATTTTATACGAAAGGGGGGTAACTTCTGTCACTTCTTTACTTAATTTCTTTTGTTTGTCTTTTTGACATTGAGGGCAATGTAAAAATTAGGTTGGGGGTGGGAAAATATTCCATGAGCATGAATTTAGACCAAATTTTAAATTTTAACTTTTGTCACTTGAATTTTGTTAGAATGGTGTCGTGTCCACTTGAGTCAATCCAAAAGTCCATGATATTAATATGATTGTAATGACGGTAATATATGAAAGAAATTAAATTTTTACCTAAGTAAAAAGGCACATACATGTTAGATTCATCTAGTTTGAGGATTTTGTGGTATATGTGGTAGTTTGTATGGTTAGTATGACTATTTTTGGTTTGTGCAATGTATGCATGTTCATGATATATTTTAAGTCTCAACAAACTCTAGAACTTCCTTGAAAACCCATTAAGGCGAAATAATAAAATCGAATGCCACTTAGAAAGTGATTTAGGCCATCTTTGGACCGTTTGAACTTTTCAAGCCTCCCCGTATTATTTTATCCATAGTGACACCTGTGAACTCAACATTGATATATACGTTGTATTACCCTTAGTGATGAGAGTACTCAATATAATATTTGATTTTCATGAGCAATTATATTGTATTTATCTTGCTTGATTATAAAAAAAAAAAAAAGAAAAAAAAAATTTGGATTAATAAGCAAGAAAAGTAAAGAAAGAAAATCAAGCAAAAATTTAAGGGACATGTGGAATTTATAGGAGGATGAAAAAGAACATTTGGGTAGAAAAAGTTGAATAAGTTGTGAAATAAAAATTACTCTTATCCTATTAAGAATAACACTTTTCATACTTTTATAACCACACACCTAAACACAACTTACAAGTTTAATAAAGTCCTATTGATTCTAGGTAGTTTGATTTCTATATTAGTGGAGATGGATTTGAAAAGTGAGCCTATGGAGTTTGTAAGTGCAATTTTCACTCATATTTTACTTGCATGATTTTGAGATCTAAAATGTAATCTATGAATATTATGCATGAAACGATCAAATAGTGTAACTAATGGGCTTGTGGTTTGATTGGTTGTTCAAAAGCCAATTACTAAGATGGGTTTGATATTTGGACTGTTTTTTGAGCTTAAGTGATTTTTAACTATTTCGTATGCCATTCGTTGTTGACAATTTTTGAGACATATGCATGGATTGATTCAAGTATGTTTAGAGTCTTTATTAGTTTTGTTAGTTACGATGTTTGAGGATATCATCACTAGAAACCCTCACGAGATTATAACTCATCCACTAGGGCCACCTAGGGGTTTAAAGGCTTGTTGCATATGCTAAATGCAACCATGACAATCTACAAAAGTGATTTATGTTAGTTTATTTTATTTATTTTATTTTAATTTTTAGATCGCTACTCTTGCTAGAGACTAACAAGAAGCTGATTGGGGGTTGTGATAAGTGCTCAGAAAGCATTAATATTTTGTGATTTATTGCGCTTAATTGTTTAAATCTATCAATTCGGAATTACGGGTATGTTTTAGTATATTTCAGGTATTTTTAGCATCAAATGAGTTGAATAATGCAAACACGTAAAAACGGAACACTTGTGGCGCTCGGATCACGAGTTATGGGCAAAACGAGACAAATATGTAAGCCTTACATAACAAACAAGCACATATGTAAGGGGGTAAATGTGAAGAAAGGAAAGGCGAAGCGCACCACGGTGAGGAAAATGTATGCTACGGCAGGGAGCTCTCGGATTTTTACCAAAATTTCCAATTTTGTGTTGCGCTTGGCGGAGAAAATGTATGCTGCGGCACGCCTATTCCTATTGCACTCAGGAATTGTGTAAACTCTTACATCTATAAATACCCCCTCTAGACTACACCTTTGATACAACTTTTATACTCTACAATTTTGCGAACAAACAAAAGATTCAATCAAATTTTAGGAGCTTTGCCACACTCAACGAAGCGAGAGAATCCATTCTAAGAATTCAAGGAAGCCGTTGACAATCGAAGATCAAGCTTTTGGAGAAGAACGTCATCCCATCCATTAGCGGTATTTAGATCTAGGATTTCCTTGTTGTTATAGAATTCTATCTTTCTTCTTCCTTCTTTGAGTGTATGATCATATTATATTTGTCTATGAATTTTAATATGAACATGAGCGGCTAATTTCATTATGGATGTTTAGTTTGTGTTGCCATGTTTGCTAGAATTATTTTTAGTGAATGTTTTATTGATTTAATATAAATAAATTACCTTTTGATTAAGAGCATGTTTAGATATTTAATTATGAATTTTCATAGGCCACTTTGATATTCATAGTTAGGTTGAAAAATCTGAGAATATAGTTTTAGGAACGTCACATTAACTTTATTCCGAAACACTTAATCAAAGCTTCAAATTAGTGACATAGTCATAGCATTAGTTTGATTGGCATAAATTTTCTTGCGCATAATTTGATTGCTATTTGATATACCCGATCGTAGGATGTTAATTAGTTAATCAACAAAGAGATTTACCCCGACCGTAGGCATTCTCGTAATTAAAAGAAAAGCCAGTAAAATTGTTTATTAGAACGTTCATGTTATTTCACCATTACTTTTCGATGCAAGCATGGCCAACCAAACTTAACGTCCATACATCCTCCATTAATTTTCAAATCTACTTGAATTGATTGTAAACTTGCGATATTGTTTTCGTTTAATTGTTTGCTATCATTGATCACGTTACAGAACAAAACACTTTTTACAGTTTTACTAGGTTTAGGACTCTAGTTACTTAGAGTTTTAGTTTCACTAGAACTCTATTTAATTAGTGTTTTACTTGCGTTAGAATTCTATTTAGATTAAGAAGAAGGTTATTTAGAACCAATGCAATTCCTTGAGAGACCGACCTCGGAGGTTGCTTGTCACTTTTCTACGAATGATTCGTACACTTGCGAGTACTAAATTTATCACATCAAGTTTTTGGCGCTATTGCTGGGGAATTGACATTTTAAATAATTTTCTTTTTAACTTTTTAGAGTTTCTGAATTACTTTTATTTGATATCTTTTATTCAAAAGAGAAGTAGACTTAAAAGATATATATTTTAATGTTCATGAAAGATTGGTGTGATGTACATCTAAGGGGCAAAAAAGGGCAAAGCACATTCATTTATTACTTGATGATGAATTGGAAGATCTAAGGAAACCAAGTTAGTTTAGAGAAAGATGATACTTGTTATTGATTCTCAAATTTTGGCTTGGTACAAAATGAGCAAGACCACCCCTATTTATAGTAAAAGCTCATCCTAACCAATGGTTAGGATTTTGCCGACATTCTCTTAATCTAATGGTTATAATTCACCCATTAGATTTTTCTATTAAATTATTAAATTCAATTCTCTATTACTCCCCCTTTCTTAAAATATATAGATATTTTCTAAGACAATTCTGGACCATGTTTCTAGAATTTGGGCTCTTTGGACTTTAACATTTTAATGGAATCTTAAATTAGATTTTATAACACCAATATAATTTGAGCCACCTTAAACTTGATTTGTCATTCCAAGCAAACTTCTCAACTTAATAAATTCTTCATGCTTAATTGGCTTGGTGAAGATGTTAGTAATTTGATCTTTAGACTTCACATATTCCACTTGTACATCATTTCTTGTGATGCATTCTCTTATGTAGTGGTAGCGAGTATCAATGTGTTTTCTTTGATCATGAAACACTGGATTCTTTGCTAATGCCATAGCAAACTTATTGTCAACAAAAATTTTAGTTGACTTTTCTTGTGGCCATCCCAACTCTTTCAACAAATTTCTTACCCATATCCTATGACAAATACATGATGTAGCAGCTACATACTCAGCTTCACAAGCTTATAGAGTGACTATTGGTTACTTCTTTAACATCCAGGTGGAGATAGTATCTTCCACGAAGAGCACAAAGCCTATAGTACTTTTTCGATAATCAACATCTCTAGCACAATAGCTATCATTATAACCAACAAGCTTGTAATAATTTCTTGTTGAATAGAACAAGCCAAAGTTGATTGTACCTCTGAGATGAAGAATTTTTTTAGCAGCCTTGAAGTGAGTAGTGGTTGGATTGTCCATGTAGTGACTTATTAGTCCTGTAGCATAGAGAATATCAGGTCTTATGCATGTCAAATATTGTAGACTGTCAATCAAACTCTTGAAGAGTGTCGTATCCACCTTTTTTGTTTCATTGTGTTTTGATAGCTTACTACCACACTCTATTGGTGTACTAATCGACTTGCAGTCATCCATTTTCAAATTCTTGAGGATCTCCTTTGCATTACCTTCTTGTGAGATGAAAATTTCATCTTCTTGTTGTTTTACTTGGATGCCAAGATAATAAGCCATAAGTCTAATGTCAGTCATCTCGAACTCTTTTGTCATTGCTTTCTTGAATTCTTCAAACATATTTGGATTATTCCTTGTGAAGATCAAGTTGTCTACATATAAGCACACAATTAAGACATCTCTTTCTTTAATCTTTACATAAAGTGCATGCTCATGTGGGCATTTGGTGAAGTCATTATGTTGCAAGTACTTATCAATCCTACTATTTCACGCCCTTGGTGCTTGCTTCAGTTCATAGAGAGCCTTCTTTAGTTTAAAGACTTTGTCTTCTTGTCCTTTTACCTCATAGCCCATTGGTTGTTCAATGTAGACTTCTTCGTCGAGAAATCCATTCAAGAAGGCAGATTTTACATCCATTTGATGGATCTTCCACATATTTTGAGCTACTAAAGAAATGATTAGTCTTATTGTTTCTAGGCGAGCAACTAGAGCAAACATCTCATCATAGTTGATGCGAGCTCTTTGTCTATATCCTTTTACAACTAGTCTGGCCTTGTATCTTTTAATCTTTCCCATTGCATTCTTCTTTGTTTTGTAGACCCATTTGACACTAATAACTTTAAGCCCTTTTGGAAGTAAGACAAGCTCCCACGTATCATTCTTTGTGATTGCTTTAATCTCTTCATCTATAGCATCTCTCCATTTCTTATTTTGCACTACTTCTTGAAAATTCACAAGTTCACAATCGACAAATAGACAGAAGAGTATGAGATATTCTATCCTTTCAATGTCATCGTAAAATTCTTCTAGATTCCTTGTACGTGAGACGTTTCTTTAATTTATAAATGATGGTGGTGAGTCTCCAATATTTGTTGTTGGTGAAGTAGGTGGAATGGATGGCTCTTGTTACACTTCTCCTAGTTGCTCCACTAACGATTGCCCATCTTTTTCAAATTGAGGAAAGAAGTTGAAATCATTTGTAGGGGATCCAAAATCTCATTCTCCTTCATCAAATGTCACATCTCGACTAATCACAGTCCTTTTATTACTCGAGTTGTACAACTTGTAGCCCTTTGAGTTAGGATCATAGCCGATGAAAATAAAATTTCACTTTTATTATCTAGCTTCGTTCTTCTCTCATCCGATACATGAACATGGGCTATACTTTTGAAAACTTTCAGATAAAAAATACCTGGCTTTCTTCTGCTCCATGCCTCTCGTGGTGTCTTTCCCCAAACACTTTTTGTTGGAGATTGATTAGAGAGGTAGACTGCATATGCTACTGTTTCAGTACAAAATTCCTTTAGCAATCTCTTGCTTTTGAGCATGCTCCGTGCCATGTCGAGGATTGTCCTGTTCTTCCTTTCTGCCACTCCATTTTGTTGGAGGGATACTAGAATGGTTAGAGGGCATCGAATTCCATTTGCTTCACAAAATTTCAGGAACTCCTTAGAAGTGAATTCTCCACCTCGATCGGATCTCATGGCCTTGATCTCAACTGCAGCTTTAAACTTCTTGAAAACTTCAAAAACTTCTGACTTTTGCTTTAAGAAACACACCCATGTCTTTCTTGATAAATCATCTATAAAGAAAAGGAAATAATTACTTTTACAAATAGAGGTTGGCTTGATTGGTCCACAAACGTCAGTATGTATGAGCTCGAGAGGCTTTTGGGCTCTTGAGTTTGAGTCATTTGGAAAAATTTTCCTAAATTGTTTTCCAAGTAGACATTCTTTGCAAAGTTGATCAGGTTAATTGATTGAAGGTAGCCCTCTTACTATGTTCTTCTTGGATAGCAAGTCTAAGCCACCAAAATTTAAGTGCCCATATTGAAGATGTCAAAGCCAAGATGCATCTTTGTAGTAAGTTTTAAGACACTTTGCTACATCGTTTTGGATATTAAGTAAGAATATCTTATTCCTTGACATTGACACCTTGATAATCAAATTCTTTTATTATCTTTTATTGAAAGACTATCATTTTCATGTGAATATCATAACCTTTCTCTAAGAGTTGACCCAAACTCAGAATATTATTTTTCATATTAGGCACATAGTAGACATTTGAAATAAATTGTTGTCTACCATTCTTCAATTGGATAAGAATTTTACCATTGTCTTTCATTAGAATTTTAGACTCATCACCAAATGAAACATTGCCGCTTATCCATTCATTGAGTTCCACAAACATGCTTCTTTTTCCAAACATATGGTTGCTTGCACCGATGTCAAGATACCAAGTGTTATCTTGTTTTTCATTATTGCTCTTATATGCTAAAAATAGAGTCTCATTTTCTTCTCTTTTTATATTCTACATAGTTGACCTTTTCTTCAAATTTGGTTTTAAGAGCTTTACATTCTAAAGCATAATGTCCAAATTTCTAACAATTATAACATTGAACATGAGATTTTCCATACCTTGAGTTTGAATTTCCTCTTCCACATCCTCTTGTTGAGCTTTCTCCTTTCTTATAATTGTTATTGGAAGTGTTGGTGTTGTGATGCCAACCATGTCCACAACCATGACCTCTTCCTCATCCTCGGCCTCGACCTCTTCCATGACCATAGTTATTTCTATCATAGCCTTTAACTTCTTCTTTCTCCTTGAGTTGCAATTTGAAGAGTTGTTCAATGATCTCTTGCGTTTTCTTATGCTTTTCTTCATAAGCTTGTAAGGATCCCACTACTTGGTCGATAGTCATCTCCTCCAAATCTTTTGTTTCCTCGATTGTCACCACAATGTGCTCAAAGTTTGGATCTAATGAGCAGAGTATCTTTTCCATGATTCTCACATCTTCTAGTTTCTCACCATTTCTTTTCATTTGATTAGAAACGGCCAAAACTCTAGAGAAGTAGTTAGAAACGGGTTCAGACTTTTTCATATGTAAAACTTCAAATTCACCTCTTAGTGTTTGGATATGTACCTTCTTGACTTGTTTAACTCCCTTGCAAGACGTTTGCAGCTTCTCCCATACTTCCTTAGCAAATGTTGCACTTGAAATCTTCTCAAAATAATCATCATCTAAAGCTTAATAGATGAGATTGAGAGCTTTCTTGTCTCTCTTTATTGAGTCTTTTAAACTATCTTTTTGAGTTTGAGATAATGTAGCTTAATCTTGTGGCTCATTGTATCCTTTCTCTACAACATCCAAAACATCATGTGCATTTAATAGAGCATTCATCTTAATACTCTAGTTATCATAGTTGTTCTTATTGAGCATAAAGACTTGAAATGATGTCATGTTACCAGCCATATCTTTATATACAATTATAATTTTAAATTTATGATTGCACAAATGAATTTAAGACTTTGAAATACCTTAAGAGGGTCTTGAACTTGCCTCAAACTTGGTCCAATTTAGTCCAACTCGGTCGAATTCGATCGAACTTAGTCAAATTCTTAATTTTGAGTAGCAAACTTCCAACGGCGAGTAAGGGGGCGTCCCAAATCCAATCAGAATGATTTTTCCACCGTCATATTCCTCTCGTTGAGATCTTCGATTTGATATGCTATAGTGATATGTTTGGCACCAATTTACTAGCTCTGATACCACTTTGTTGGAAGATGAATGCTTTAGAAGGCTTTAGGAAGTTTAGAAGATATAAATAAACTAAGTTAGTTTAGAGGAAGAGAATACTTGTTATTAATTCTCAAATTTTGGCTTCGTACAAAATGAACAAGACTGCCCCTATTTATACTAAAAGCTCATCCTAACCAATGGTTACGATTTTGCCAACATTCTCTTAATCTAATGGTTATAATTCACCCACTAGATTTTTCTATTAAATTATTCAATTCTCTAGAATTCTCTACTACGTTCTCTTCTTAAAATATCTAGATATTTTCAAAGACAATTCTAGAGCATGTTAATAAAATTTGGGCTCTTTGGACTTTAACATATTAATGGACTTTTAAATTGGATTTTACAACACCTATTATAATTTGGGCCAAATCAAGTTTATTTCTAACACTAGATTTGTATTTTTTTTTTTTTTTGCTACAAAGGAAGACAAGAGTCTCAATCTTCTGTTTGGTACCCGCGTTTGATGTGTTCTGGAAGTCTACTGAGCACAATTTCTCCTTCAATATGCGTATTTCTAGACCAATGGACTAAATTGTGAACGACTTCATTGTTCTGCCGAGGTATCCATCTAACAGAGATCATAGCGAAGTAGTGGAGAAAATGATCAAGCGATATAACTAACTCCCTAGCTTCTTCCGATAAATTGTTGAACTCATGATTGTTAAAACCATCAATGATCTGCTTATTATCACCTTCAATATATACTGCCGATTTTTTATACTCGAGTGCATGAGTTAGAGCTTCCCGAAAAGCCAAAGCTTCTGCTTGTTCAATTGATAAGGTGGGTAAAGATTTTGTCCAAGCAAATAATAATCTGCCAAAATTATCAAACAATCCAAAACCAATTGTAGCTAACCCAGAGAACCATGTTGCATCAAAATTAATTTTGATAGCACCTAGAGGAGGTGCTTGCCAAGAGGCAGGAATGACAGTAAAATGTTCTTCATCCAAAGGATGTTGGTGGTTAGGATCGTCCAAAAGTAAACTTTGAAACTCCTCAATTCTCAATTTGATGTCCTGAATAATTTTTTGGTTTGTGAGAGTATAGGCTCCAAAAGATACCTGATTTCTCAGCCACCAAATCTTTTCAATCATGATGACTGCAGTGAGTGTAAAAAGTTTTGAAGACATACCAGGTGGTAGAATTATCTTAGGAGGATTTAAAATGATCTTAATATAAGTGTGCAAGTCAACTTGACCCACAAATTCCCAATTGAGATTCCAATGAGAAGACTTCCACCAAGATTTAAGAATATCACACCTGATGAACAAATGTTCGTCGTCTTCAGCCTCTGAGTGACATAAAGGGCAGAGAATAGAGTCAAAATGCATGAAACGGCTTAGCCTTTTTTTTGTGCCTAAAGGTCCCATAAGAATTTTCCAGAGTAATAATTTGTGACGCTCATGTAGTTTAGCTTTCCAAAGGTTATTCCAGAAGCCTGATTGACGAAAATTGCAACATTTAGATGCTATTGTTTCGTAAACATCTTTAACGGAGAAAACACCCGAACCAGAGCCAAGCCATTCAATTGAATCCCGTTTGAAGAAATCTGGAGGTTTAATATTCTGAATGAGATGGGAAATATTTGGATTGAAAAGCCTCTTTAATAAGTCTGTATTCCAAACTTGAATTTGAGTGCCATGACATAATTGGGAGACTGTAGTCAATAGAGAGTTGGAGTTGCTCCAAGGAGAAGAGGATAAAGTTTTGGGAACTAATCCTGGAATCCAAGGATCAGTCCAAATATTAATGTTTTCTCCATTTCCAACTTTAAATATGATGCCATCCTTTAAAGCATCTCTAGCCCAAAGTAAACCTTTCCATACAAAGGAATCAGACTTTCTTGCAGTGACATTAAGAAAGGATTGGTTTTGGAGATATTTTCCATTAAAAACTTGAACCCAGGCTTTTTGAGAGTGCTTTAAAAGTGACCAGGCCGCTTTAGCAAGCATTGCTCTATTAAAATCCTCAAATTTTCTGAATCCTAACCCCCCATAGGATTTCGGTAAACATATACTATCCCAAGACATAAGGGATAAGTATCGATGTTTACTAATGTTACCTGTCCACCAAAATTTTCTTAATAAGCTATCAGCAGATTGACAAATTCCCGTAGGAATACGAAAGGTGCTCATGGAATAAATGGGTATATTTTGTAAGACAGAGCGAATTAAAGTGGACCGACTTGCTTGAGAAAGCAATTTTGCCCTCCAGCTTTCCAACTTAGAATGAAGTTTAGAAAGCAAATGTTGAAAATTTGCCCTTTTCCTTCTGCCAATTGGTAATGAGTGACCCAAATAAATGATAGGTTCAGTCTTGAGTGAGATATTCAATCTATTACTTAATTGAGCCTGCAAGATGGGCGTGACATTCTTTGAGAAAAAGACTGTTGATTTTTGGAGATTTATAGTTTGACCTGACCATAAACAGTACTGATCCAAAATTGCTTTCACCTCAGTAGCTTCATTCAAATTGGCTCGTAGAAAAACCACAATATCATCAGCATAGAGAAGATGGGAAATTGGAGGAGCATTTCTGGCCACTTTGACCCCATGGAGAATATTAGAAGTTTCTGCTTTGGAGATCATTCGTGAGAGACATTCAGCAATCACAAGAAACAGATATGGTGACAGAGGGTCTCCTTGACGTAAACCACGTTTAGGAGTAAAATGCCCAAAAGGAGATCCATTAAGTAAAATGGAGTAATTAACTGTTGAGATGCATTGCCAGATAATGGAAGTGAATCTTTCAGAAAAACCCATCGAGTGTAGAATCTGTAACAGGAAGGACCATTCCACTTTGTCATAAGCTTTCTGCATATCAAGCTTTATACCCATCAATCCTCCTTTCCCAGTATGTTTTTTAGAAATTGTCAAAGCAACTTCTTGAGCTATCAACGAATTTTCAGCAATCCATCTACCAGGAATAAAAGCTACTTGAAAAGGAGAAATATGATCATTAATGACCTCCCGAAAACGTTTAACTAAAATTCGGGAAATTATTTTATAAATAACATTGCAAAGGCTGATAGGCCGGTAATGATTTGCTTCAAGAGGATTCGAAATTTTGGGAATTAAGGAAAGGAAAGTGGAATTCCAAGAGGGTTTCAAGTTTCCAAGGATAAAAAACTCCTGAATTTCTTTGATGATATCAGGACCCACCACATGCCAACAATGTTTGTAAAATAGTGGTTGAAAACCATCAGGACCAGGTGCTTTTAAAGAATGCATATCCTATAATGCTGCCTTGATCTCAAGTGGAGAAGGTATGCTGACTAACATATTATTTTGTTCCTCCGAGATCACAGACGGAAACAAATCCTGCAAAAGTTCGCAAAGGGGAGGGTTTGTGGAAGTAAAGCAAGATACAAAATTTGTAACAAACTCATTGCCAATTAATTGTCGATCCCAAGTCAACAAACCAGAAGTTAACTTAAGTGAAGGGATGAAATTCATTCGTCTTCTAACAATAGTGGAAGCATGAAAAAATTTAGTATTTCGATCACCATCCTTTATCCAGAGTTCTCTAGATTTTTGACGCCAAATTGAATCTAAACGATCCAATTGCTCATTTAAATCATTCGTTAGAAGTCTCTCTAAATCCCCAAAAGGACTGGAATGAGTGGAATCCACTCTTGAATGAATATCCCTAAGTTTGGCTTCCAAAGTTTTGATTTTTTCTTGGGCGAAACCAAAGTGTTCTTTATTCCAAGTTGTAAGTGTAGTTGACAGTCTTTTCAATTTCTGCATAAAAGATTCAGAATGAAAATCAGAGGAAGACCAGTGTTGTTGAATTAGATCATTGAAATTACTATCTCTGGTCCAAGCAGCTAAGAAGCGAAAAGGCCTCGGGCGAAAAGGTTCTGGAAGACCAAATAAGTGTAGAAGTAGGGGTGAATGATCTGAAGTGTAGAGTGGGAGATTAGAAACAATTGCTTTTGGGAATAAATCAATCCAGTTTGGGGAGGCTATAACTCTGTCAAGCTTTTTATGAATGCAATCAAAACCCAATCTTTTATTACACCAAGTAAATTGAGATCCCGTACTTCCCAAATCAACAGATCCTGAATGATTCATGAAATTGACTAAACAATTGTTGTCATCAAAATAAATAGGTGTGCCACCCAGCTTTTCTGAAGGATGAATAATATCATTGAAATCACCAATCATGCACCATGGTTTGTCAATTGCCAGAAACAGAGAATTGATTTCCCGCCAAATGTGATGCTTATGCTTATAGTAAGGCTTAATATAAACAAAACACACAAAGAAACTATTGTCATTACCAGCATAAATATTACAAATTTCAACTATCACAAAAGTACTGCCCACATACTGAATTTTAACATTAATATCATTGTGCCATGCTAACAGAAAACCACCACTTAGACCAGCAGCAGGGATGCAGAAAGTATTAGGAAAATTAATATAGGAACTTAACAATTGAGAAGCATTTGCGTTAGCTTTTGTCTCCATTAGCCAAAGAAGATCAGGTTTGTATCTCTTGACTAAGTAACGCAAAGCTCTTTTGGCACGAGGTCTAACCAGACCCCTGCCATTCCAACTAAAAAACCTCATGGCACCTGTGGGGGCACGTTAAAGGCCGCCTCCCCGCCCGAAACTGGAGCATTCACCACCAAAAGTTTAGCATTTGTAGAGTCAAAATTATCCATTAGAACTGTAACTCCTTGGACAGACATCAAGTTGTCATTAAGACAGAATACAGAATCAGAGTTACCCTTACTACTATCAACAGGAGTTAGTGTTGTCATTAATTTTTCCTGATGAGAAGAATCAATAGTTATACCGTTCCTTTGCGGCCTATCTGAAGCCTTGCTTTTACCTTTTGAAATGGGGGATGTTGGATGGTTTGGAGTTGCAGATACTTGCTGAGGGTGTGCAACACTAGATTTGTATTTGTATATGTATTTTCATTTTTTTTTTTATAGCATCAATATTATATAATTTGAGGCATTTGGATTTCAATTTATTAGCAAGCTAGCAGTAACGTGATTTTGATGTCTTTGCTGCAAACCATTACATTTATTCTTTCAAACTTAATTATACATGTGCTAGTTTCATTATTTAGTTTTATATAATTTCAGGGGCATCAGAGATTGGAGAATCAAAATTCATACTCTTAGCACATGGAGTAACATGGGATTTTGATGTATTGGCATTGCCAAAGTCTATAAGCTATAACTTAACATATTGTTAGTTCAAAATTTTATGTTATAATTATATTTAGTTTATATTCGAAATGTATAGTTTTGGAAGAAAAAAGATTTGATCAAAGTTGTTTTGCTTATTAAGAATTTATAATTAAGTATTGCGATGGTGAGCCCATATGAGGATAAGAGTTTTAATTTTATCTTTGAATTTATTTTATATCTTAAAATTGAAGTTGAAACCCATTAAATTCATCCCACATTCCATATGAGTGGATTTCTTAGTGTTATATGTTCTTTAGGAAGGCACATACACACACATAAGGTCTCGGTTATTTACAAAAATTGTGACATAATATAACATATAAGGTGACGATTTTTGTATAAAATCGTGACCGTAAAATACTAATAAGTAACAGTCTTCTAATAATCAGTTATTAATTGACCATATGTAGTAATCTATGGTTTTTTTGTTTTAGGCCTCAATTTTTATAACCATGACCATATATCATTTTTAAAATAGCGGTTGGAATTTCTTATTGTAAGCCTTTGGATATGCCTATGGTTTCGGGGAGAGTATTATCCAAGAATGGTGGTATTATATTGGATGAGCAGGCCACAACTCAGTATCAAAGTTCTGTTGGTGCACTGTAATATTGTTGAATTACTAGGCTCGAGTTAGCCTTATCTATAAGCTGTTGGTGCCAATTCCTTGCAGGTCCAATAAATAATAAGCATATGAAGGCTCTAATGAAAGTGCTGAGATATTTGCAAGGAACTAATAATGTGTTTGGTATGCACTTGATTACGTCAGATTCCTTTGATATAACTGGTTTTTTGGATGTTGATTGGGGTGCATGTCCTGATGATAGATGAAGTGTGGGTGCCTATTGTGTGTTTTTGGGTGAGAGTTTAAACGAGTAGTGTCTCGTTCTTCTGCAGAATCCGAATATAGAAGTCTAGCTTCTCTTTTAGCTGAAGTGAAGTGGATTAAGTCAATGTTGACCAAATTGTATTTTTTGTGTTATCACGGGTGTGACAGTTTAATTCTTTAGCAAGATAAAAATGAATACCGTTGGGGTTATTGTGCAATTATGCCTTTAGGGCTTCTTCACAATTAACTTGTAAATTTTCAGGTCTTTCTTTGGGATTGAATTTGAGCTCTAACATCAGGACTAGAGGGGAAAAACGCATCAGCTTAGTGGTAAGGGCTGGAAAAGCTGCTCTTTGTCTAACCAAGAGAAACAGGTCAAGAAAGTCATTGGCTCGAACTCATGGCTTCGGTATACGAATGAGAACTACTAGCGGTAGGGCAGTGTTGAAGCGTAGAAATGCCAAGGGACGGAAAGTCCTGTGCACAAAGTCAAATCCCAACAGTGGAAAGCGTGCCTAATTCCTGTAAGAGCCCACTTTTAATAGGTAAATTTAAAGACATGTAATGGTTTTCATATTCTCTAGTACTTTATTCACTCTGAAGTTGGATGCTTTTTGCATTGTTTCTTTTTCAATTTTTCTATTTGCATTGAACTTCGTTCTGTTTCTTTATTGTTATTTGAATAGTAGTATGTTAGGAATTCCATTGAAAGGCTTCACCTTCATAAGCAACTTTTCTTGAAATCACGTGGAAATACTACGATTTTTGCAATCGTGTATTGAGCGCGTTATAATCTTGGAAAAAATAAAAATTAAGACACAAAACACATATAATAGCAACATAATGAATTTGCACATTTTCCACTTCTTCCTCGACGTTTTTTTTTCCCTTTAAAAATTACTACCTGAAACCTTTTGCTTAATAAGTTGTGTTACATTTTGTTGATGCTTATTTTTATCAACATTAATGGGGTACACTGTTTACACTTTTTCTTGTTGTGGTCTCTTAAATAGAGAACACTAGTTAGGATATTGAACTATCACGGGGTGCGGTGGCTTTTAGTCCTTCAATATTTAAGTCAGTTCGGATGACAGGGATAAAAGAGAAAACCAAAGTCCCTCCATACGATCTAGAGTGAATGTTAGTGTGTTGACACTATGTTAATAATTAGATATATGAGTTATGACTTATGATCTCTATGTCAAGTGTATAATATGAGTATATATATAGGGCAAAGATATACATGATGACAATCACTTATCCGTATAGATAAACTTAATTTAATAATTATCTCTACATAATTATCTCTTTTCCAATAATTATAGGATATTTGTTGGTTTTTTTTTAAAAGGGGCTCTAAAGTCCCCATCTTTTTTATTAATAAAGAGAAAATGTACTCACACACTCACGTGGGATTCAAATTTGAGTTCTTGGTGGAGAAATTGAAAGTCTTACCACCTAAACTACAAGAGATTCCCAAAAAATCTAGGATATTTGTTGGTTATTTATCTCTTTGGTTATTTATCTTAACAGTTGGGTTTTTCTGCTCACTGAGCACTCATTGGGTTGGCCCACGGGCCATACTATTGAGTATGACCAATAATATCGTACCACATGGCATTAATTATTTTATACCCAACATCAGCCTCTTAGGACTCTTAGAGCCTGGATACATGACGTAGGAGGTTTATTTGTAATTGTGTTGATATCCAAGCTCTTGGCCCTTTAAGTCACGCTAATGGCACATGGCTCACATTTGCGTGCTGTTCTATCAATACAGTTGGCAAAATCTAAACTTTGATCGATAGTTAAAACATGTGTGGTAGTTTTTTTATTGTTGATGAACTTCCAAATTTTCAATCAGACTTCTAGTGAAGGAGTTACGTCAAGGTCAAGATTGGTTCTCAAAAAGTCAACCACTCATTTTGGAGGAAAATTTTGAATTTCAAACTTTGAATTTTGGTACCCATAGCCTCTTCTTGGCATCTCATCGCCGTAAAATCACATATTAACATGGGAAAATATTAACAAACAATATATAGAGATCTATCACTTTTTTTGAGTTGTCAATTAAAATGTAGGTGCACTTAGTGATTTTTTTGTTACTTTTTTGGCAGACGACCTAGCACAGACTTCTTCATCCTAAATTTTTGGAATGGTGCAATAACAACTAACTTTGGTTCACAACTTTATAATATCAGAAAAACATGATTATTTCAATCATCTGGGCAACTTGCATAGCTAGAAACAATTGTTGCTTTGAGTAGAAATCGGCCTCTTTGGGCTCTGAATTTTTAGCAATTTGAAAATTTATTTGTGAGGTGGGCCTATTGTATTAGAGGTCTATGTGTAATACAGTGAATGATCTTTAGTGCTTTGATGATTATGGATAAAGGTACTCTACAGTATGTCCCTCAGATTGTTGAATTTATTTAGAGAGTGTCATCCTCGACTTGGTTAAAAGTCAATATACATGGTGTTTCTTTTAGGTTGTCGGGTCTGGTTGGATGTGCGAGTGTCTTTTGATTTCTAGATCATTCATTAAAGACTACTTTTATATTTCACTTGGTATTTCGTACGCTTTTGAGTCAAAGCATATAGCAACCATTTATGTAGTAATGTATGCTACCACTTTGTTTTTTACGAAGGCTTTGTATATTTACTTTTTTTATATTTAATAATACTCGTAATTAAAAGAGTACATTGTCAAATTAGTTGAGATGTCTTAGCATATCTATTGACACCTATCACCTGCATTTAGTCTTTCAAACAAATAGTATATTTAGCTTAATATTAAAAATTTTAGTTATATTATTAGAAGTATAAAATACTGCACAAATCAGAGTTACTAATACTATTTAAAAACATGCATATATGCAAATATAGAAATGAGAAATCTATGGAATATTGTAATGCTAGATTGTGTCAATATTAGTACAGTGGTTTAGACAATTGAATGAGAAGAGTAATTTGCAATGGCACAAAGGCCTTTAAGGCCACTAAAGGTATCCAAAGTTGTATTAGTTTGATTTTGAGTTAAAAGTTGAACCAACCCAATTTAAATGATTTTTGAAAAATAAAAATCAAATTGAATTAATTAAATGTGTAAACTCAATCTAAATCGAACCTACAATGTGTGTTTATTTGGCTTGGATGAAATGATTTTTGAACTTATAATTTTTCTTTAATTGTATCATGTAAATGTGTTACTTTAAGAGAAATAATTAAGTTGTATTTTACAAACTTTAAGTTATACAATTTGTATCATATATATGATATCATCATAATTATTATTGTTTAAATTAAAGAGTTATAAACTTAAAGAAGCATAGAGTTTCAAACACATATATATTAATCTGAATATCTTTATCTATATCATACCAATAACAAGAGAAAAAGACTTATGATTATGGATGATTAAGACAATATGTTAGAATGTTAAATTTTTGAATGAAGAATGAATGTATAATGTAAAAAAAATTAAAAATTAAAGAACATAACTAAAACAATTATAAAATTCATAAAATATGCATATTGGTTTTCGACACTTGAAAATAGAACCAACCATTAATTGATCAGGTCCTCAAAAATTAAAACAAAATGGAATCAAAATCATTAATCTTTTAAATTTAACAAAATAGAATTCGTTGTTTGGATTTAATTAGTTTGAATTGAGCATCTTTTGAATATAATTCTCATGTAACCCAACTCACCCCATTACTTTCCCATGAACTGTTTGATAAGATCCTAACCGTAAAGTTTACGTACAATCATATGTTTGATAATAAAATTAAATTATATAGTAAAATATAAAAATAATATAATTATGTAAAAAAAATTGTACCATTAAGAATTATGAGTCTAAATCGTACTAGATATTTAACTTAATTGAATTTTCAATTATTAATTTATGTATCTTGATTTTTTATTTCATCTCAAATTAAAATTAAATTTTTTATTTTTAAAATGTAATACAGATATAAAATTAGTTAAAAATTAATTTAAATAAATTTTACAATAAACTAAAGAAATTATCAGCCCTTGATTAGGAAGAAATTTACAACTTTTGCAGGCTTGACTTGCGGTTTTTTTTTTGTTAGTATTGGGAATTGGGTTTTGATCTTGAGTATCATACCATGAATCGCGCAAGAGCTTACAATCAAATTAGTAACAATCGTAAGTCATAACCCTTTTACAAGGGATGTTCCTTAGTTGACTAGTGCTTGACTACTGAAAGTCTACCTATTCCAAGCCTTTTGCTGTTGTTTAGTGAAGAAGAAAAAATCTTGTTCCTTTGCAGGCGTGACTTGCGGTTTTTTTGTTACTATTGGGAATTGGGTTTTGATCTTGAGTATCATACCATGTTTTCCACTTTGTCTTTTTATACACAAAGCAGAAAGAAGGTATGTAGTAAATCACAACCGTTTTTTCACACGCATTCCAAGCTCTAAGACAAAAAGACTAGAGATTTTTCAACTAATTTTCATGCACGTACGCTGTAAAAAATATATATTTATTCGTACGTTGACCTACCTATAATCATGCATCTATATACCTTGTGATCACCGCTTTGCTCCTTCATCCACTCCTCAATATATACATCTTTTACAAAAATATATTAATATAATTTAATTAATTTCCAACCTAGCAATGGGTACTTCAAAATTTGATCACAAAGTTTATTGTTTAATTGCAATAATAATAATGATTTGACATGATATTTACAAGACTTACATAAAATAATTTAATAAATAAGTTAAATAAACAGGACAACACATATGAGCTTATTTCATTATTATTATTTAAGAATTTAATCCTATATGAATAAAATAAACATGACTTAGTTGAACTTAATATATATATAAGTATTTTTTTTTGCTTAAAAATAATTTTTATTAGTTTTTTTATAATTAATATAAGATATGATATGATCTCTTCACAAAAATAATTAATTTAACACACATATAATTCGTTCTTAAATGAATTGATCAAATCAGACATGCTCATTATATAGGTAAGCATGCATGTATAAATTTCCACCTTTAATGGGATTAAAAGGATTATCCAAAGAATAAATGTTAAGCCAATACACAATAAAATTGCTAAAATAATTATTTATAATAAATATATTTATTACAGGAACACATTTTGATAGGAAAACATAAGTCTGCTATATATATCAAAAGTACACTTTAAACCTATTGTTATTTGATGGAGCACTACAATTATGTTACTGTTATAGGTTACCAAAGTCCAAATTTACAATGGGTAAAATTGGTAATTTTAAAAATACTTATTATTTTCACAAAAAATGATGCAGTAAATATTTAAATAATTATTTTTTATTCATAACTACTTCGTAGTTTATCTTCTTATAACAAATGTTTTCAGTAAAAAAAATTGAATACTAAAATTTTATTTGCATATTATTTTAAATCACAAATGAATGATTTTTGATTAAAAAATTATGTATTATTTCATCACGATAAAAATTACTTAAAATATCGTAATCACAAATTAGTGATTTTTAGTTATATGACAAACTATGTTATCATATTACTTTCTCATTCTTTTAATTAGAGACTTTGGATATTCATATTGTTGCTCAAATTCTAAATATATATATATATATTTGAAATATAAAACAAATAATTGCAAATAATTTATTTTGTAATGGTCTTGAAGATATCAATAAATGGTAGAATATTTTTACTATCTAGTTGCAAATTGAAAAATGAATGATAACTTTTTTAAGATTCAATGTAAAAGAGAGAAATTTATATTATAATGATAAAATGAAAGACAATTCATGATAAACTGCTACCGAATTCATAAAAGATAAAAAAAAATAAAAATAAAAACAGAGTAAATAATGGCGCAACCTAAATGATTCATTAGACTACATAATAAAAAATCATTTTCAGTATTGATAAAGAAATTATCCCTATGAATATGAATAAAATAGCAACAATAAATTTATAAATTATATATATTTTTTTTAAATGAATAATTTCTAATTTAAATTAGCAAGTTAATAAAAAATTGTATTAAAAATATTACTAACAAATACTATTCGTTATATAAGATGAAACAAAAAACGCAATATTTATTATTGTCATTTTTAATAAAAATAATATTTTTATATATTCTAATTTTATCTCTTAAAAATTTAGCATAAATTTAGCAAATATATTTTGGTTATCTTTTTAAAAGAAATAATAGCTATGTATTATCTCATCAAATAATGAGTCAAATCTAAGGGATCTCATTTGGGATCCCATTTGATATTTTTTAGTATGAAACCAAAACTATAAAAACTATAAAAAGAAGGAAAAATTGTTCGTTTATTCGCTAGCTTATATAAACTAGAAACTCTTAATTGATTCAATCTTATTTATCGCTAGCTTATATAAACTAGAAACTCTTAATTGATTCAATCTTATTTATATAACGAAGCTTAAACTAGAAACTCTTTCTTACTTAACTACATGATATATTGTGTTAGGATAGAGAATTATTGAAGTAGCCACTTTTATATATACAAAAGATGAAAGAAATTACTCTAAACTTTTCAACTTTGTCTTTTTATACACAAAGCAGAAAGAATGCACATAGTAAATGATAGTCCAATTCTCCTATATTATTTTTAATATATCATTTTATGTATTATTAATATATAACAAATACATAAGTAAAAAGTTAAAAAAAATAAACATTTTTGTACACATATTTATCAATAATAAATAGCACACAAAATAAACACACCAAAAATAATATATATGATTTCATCCTTAAATGACTATCGTTTGTCACACGCATAACAAGCTCTAAGACAAAGACTTGAGATTTTTCAACTAATTTCCATGCACGCTGGAAAATGATCAATGGAAATATTTACGCGTACGTTGAGCTACCTATAATCATGCATCTATATATACCTAGTGATTACCACTTTGCTTCTTCATCGACTCCTCAATATATACATCTTTTACAAAAATATATAAATATAATTTTATTAATTTCCAACCAAGCTAGCAATGGGTACTTCAAAATTTGATCACAAAGTTTATTGTTTAATTGCAATAGTTTTGATTTTGGGGACATGGGCATCTCAAGCCATGTCACGAGAGCTGAATGAAGTAGTTTCCATGACTGTAATACATGAGGAATGGATGGTTCAACATGGTCGTGTTTATGCTGACAATGCTGAGAAGGAAAAACGTTTCCAAATATTTCAACAAAACATGGATTACATAAACAACTTCAACAACAACCCAGCTGGGATTAATCGGACTTACAAGCTAAGCACCAATAAATTTTCAGACTTGACTCTTGAAGAGTTCCTCAGCCATTTCACTGGATTCAAAATGCCTTCTCAGAAAAATTTATCATCTTCAAGAGTTAACTCATCTTTTAAGTACGCAGATGTGACTGATACTCCAACTAACCTTGACTGGAGGGAGAGGGGAGCTGTAACCTCTATAAAGTACCAAGGAAGATGTGGTAAGTTGGACATTTTTATATATAGCCTCTTATTATCGATACTAGTTTTGGGCCGTGCATATAATATAATTACAATATTCGAGTTATTGATTTTGATACAATTATTTAAATCAACATGTAATTTACAAATAATTTGTTAGTTAATGCATTTATTTTTTATCTTATATTTTGTGATAATGTTTCTATTAATATTTGACTTAAAATATTGATATTAATTTTAAAAATATAAACAATGATTTATTATTTAAATTTGATAAATATATAATAGTATTCATTGTCGAGAAATGATTAAAATGCTCCGCAATTCTTTATTCAAAAAAATATCTTTAAAGACGATTTTTTAAATTTGATAAGTATATAGGGACATTCTGGTATTTATTAGTGTATAAAAGAAATCAATTCATAAAAATTGTATTTATTATAAATTTTTCTAATGTAAAATTTCATTCTTGATTATTAGGATGTTGTTGGGCATTTTCATCAGTAGCTGCACTTGAAGGAATAACACAAATCAAAACAGGAAAATTGGTCTCACTTTCCGAGCAACAACTATTGGATTGCACAGCTTCGAATTATGGCTGCGATGGTGGATTTATGGATAATGCATTTAAATACATAATAGAAAACCAAGGCATAACATCAGAAGAAAACTACCCATATCAAGGAACACAAGGAACTTGTAACACAGAGCTAACAAATAACAATAATATTGTTGCCCAAATCACTAACTATGAAGATGTGCCTCAAAATGATGAAGAAGCTCTTTTAAAAGCTGTATCAGCACAACCAGTTTCAGTTGGAATTGCTGTTAATGATGAGTTCAAAAATTACGGAGTTGGGGTGTTCTCTAGTGATCAATGTGGAACTGTAATACGTCATGCTGTGACTATTGTTGGATATGGGATTGATGAAACTGGAACCAAGTACTGGTTGGTGAAGAATTCATGGGGAGAGACATGGGGTGAGAATGGCTACATGAAGATGCTGAGAGATAGCGGTATTCAAGGTGGTATTTGTAGCATTACCAATATGGCTTCTTATCCATTATATGGTTGATCTACCTATACAAGTCCAAGTATTTCACCCTAAGAATTTAGGATATAAACCTTTCTCAGTGTTTTTGTTTTACTTTTAAGTGTCTTTCTTAAGTTAAATAAGGCTGTTGAAGTGCCCCTATTGATATGTTGTATGTGTTTTTAAAGTAAAAAAAAAAAAAATTGATGAATAAAATGATGATTATTTCTAGAGTTCTCAATTGGTACAAGACAGACATGATTTAACCTATGAATAAATGAAATGTGCTTAAATCAGTACTACTTAACCGTGAAGTGGAATGGTAGGGCCCATATTAATCTTTTTTTTTTTTTTTCTTCCTCCAAACTAACCTATTAGTTTGCTCTGTTTTTTTTTTTTTCCTCATTGATACATAATGGCTTAATTATTAACTAATTTTATTTTTAACATGGTAAAATAAAACATATATTCAGGAGATAAAATAAGATAAAAGATGTACTAAAATTGTAAAACGAGTTAGTCACAGGATCAAATAAGATTTACTCCTCAACACCAACAATACAAATCTATCAGCTCACAACTTTGCTTGCAGTCATCATCGCCAACCACACTCATCACTCTGCAATCAATGCCGAAGATACACCATAGCTATGAGTCAAACTGGGCGTATTCAATCTTCAATCATTACCTTCGAAACACCATCCATTCTAGTATATTAGGTCTGGATTCTTCGTCTCAAAGCAAAATAACGGAAAGCAAAGAACAACCTACAGATCTCAAGAATGTTTTAAAATTTTGACCGTAAGTTGGCCTAAATCAAAGGAATGTTTCCAAGATTTTATATCCAAATCTGTAGAAAACAACAAGAACCCATCTGTTTGTTTGGATTAAAAACATTTTCTTCTAATGGATTTTTCATAGGATGAAGAGTGGAGTTGTTGTTGTTGTTTAGATATCAAGCCACGAGGCTACTGAGTTTCCTAGTCCCACTTCCACTCATTAGAATAAAAGGTTAGCCATTTTGATGTCTCCATTTTGTTATTTGATATCTGGGAAGCAAGACTTGCATGTTTGTATTAGACTTTAATAGAAGGTTACTACATGGTGCATAAGACTTACTGAAAAAGACTTGTAACATTTATGTCTCTAAGTTTGGAAAACAAAAAATAGGAACTTCTAGCTTGTCTTCCCCTATACTTTTTGTCTATATGAGGCTTGACCAATTCGAAAACAAAGATCTGGTCATAGTAGCAACAATATATATCTAGTAATATGGAAGCTGATGGTAAACTATCACAAGATGATAAATTTGATATATTAGAATGGTGGAAACACGTCAAAGTTATTTTTTTGTATAATGATATGTGATGTACTAACTCCTAGATTATTTACTGTGCCATCAGAATCTGCATTTTGTTCCGATGGTAAAAATCTTGAAGTAAGAGAAGTAGACTTAAAAGAGATATATTTTAATGTGTATGAAAGATTAGTGTGATGCACATCTATGGGACAAAAAACAAGGGCAAAGTGCGCGTTCATTTATTACTTGATGATGAAGTCTTGGAGTTTTTCATTATTATTATGATAAGAGAAGTAGACTTAAAAGAGATATATTTTAATAATGATTTGACATGATATTCACAAGACTTACATAAAATAATTTAATAAATAAGTTAAACAAACAGGACAATACATATGAGCTTATTTCATTATTATTATTTAAGAATTTAATCTTATATGAATAAAATAAACACTACTTAACCAAACTTAATATATATATATATATATATATAACCATTTTTTTGTTTAAAAATAATTTATATTAATATAAGATATGATATGATCTCTTCACAAAAATAATTAATTTAACATACATATGATTCGTTCTTAAATGAATTAATCAAATCAAACGTGCTCATTATATAGGTAAACATGTATGTAAAAAATTTCACCTTTAATGGGATTAAAAGGATTATCCAAAGAATAAATGTTAAGTCAATACATAATAAAATTGCTAAAATAACCATTTATAATAAATATATTTATTATAGGAACACATTTTGATACAGATAAAGGGAAACATAAGTATGCTACATATGTCAAAAGTGCACTTTAAACCTATTGTTATTTGGTGGGGGCAATACAATTATGTTACCGTTAAAGGTTACTAAAGTCCAAACTTACAATGGGTAAAATTGGTAATTTTAAAAATACTTATTATTTTCACAAAAAATAATGCAGTAAATATTTAAATAATTATTTTTTATTCATAACTACGTCGTAGTTCATCTTCTTACGACAAATGTTTTCAGTAAAGAAAAATTAAATACTAAAATTTTATTTGCATATTATTTTAAATCACAAATGCATGATTTTTGATTAAAAAATTTTGTATTATTTCATCACGATAAAAATTACTTAAAATATCGCAATCACAAATTAGTGATTTTTAGTTACATGACAGACTATGTTATCATATTACTTTCTCATTCTTCTAATTAGAGACTTTGGATATTGTTGCTCAAATTTTCAAATATATATATATATATATACACGAATTAGAAACATAATTGAAATATAAAACAAATAATTGCAAATAATTTTTTTTGTAATGGTCTTGAAGATATCAATAAATGATAGAATATTTTTACTATCTAGTTGCAAATTGAAAAATGAATGATAACTTTTTTAAGATTCAATGTAAAAGAGAGAAATTTATATTATAATGATAAAATGAAGGACAATTCATGATAAACTGCTATCGAATTCATAAAAGATAAAAAATAAAAAATAAAGAGAGAGAGAGTAAATAAATGCGCAACCTAAATGATTCATTAGACTACATAATAAAAAATCATTTTCAGTATTGATAATGTTGGAATATATAGAGTGTATAGTGTGTGCGCATGTACTGGAATATAATCTGTGTAACTAATTAGTTTACTCATATAGTGTGTGTTGGTGTTTGTTATAACTGTATGCACTATAAATAGTTCGGTACTATATGTAGAAGTATTATTCACTTTATAATATCAATAAAGAGATTACTAAGTGTACTGTAGAGTTTACTACAGTCCTTTCATAAGAGTTCTTGATTTTGTATGGTATCAAAGCCATTGATCTGAGAGATCTGTGGTTATGGCTTCTAAGTCTTCGTACAGGGAGGTTTTGTCTTCTCCTACTCCTCCAGTCAGTGCACCAAGGAATGGTTCATCCGTGAGAATTTCTGCAGTCGGTGATCAAGTGACTAATTCTGTTGTCAAGAATTTTGAATTATCAGTTCTTGAAATTTTGGCTCAAGGTTCATCTACCTCTCCTCCAAACAACATTTCTTTGTCAGTTCGTTTGGATGATCATAACTATTTGGTGTGGAAAGAGCAACTTTTGACGTTTATAATGGCTTATCGGTTGGAATGCTTTGTTGATGGCTCTTTGCCAAGACCCAATCCTTTCCTTGATAGTGAATGTCTTGTTTCAAATACACTATTACCTACATGGATTCAATTTGATTCATTAGTTAGAAGCTAGATTTATAGCTCTGTCACTTCAGGAATGAACGCAATGCTTCTAGGGTGTACTTCAGCTAGACAGCAATGGGTGGCGCTTGAGGAAAGATTTACTAACTCAACACAATCAAGAATTATGGAGTTACGTGGTCAGCTTCAAATGTTAAAAAAAGGTGGTTCTACAGTTTCTGAATATATGCTCAAAGCCAAGACATTGTCAGATCATTTAGCCTCTGTAGGTGAGATTGTTCCAGAAAGAGAACTTATACTTTACATTCTAAATGGTCTTGGTCCAAGGTATATCTCCTTCAAAACTACTTTTAATATGACTCAATTTAGGCCATCAGTTGGATCTTTACATAGTCAATTGGAAAGTTATGAAAGAATGTTATTAGCTGCTGACAATCTTGATCAAGAAAATGTCATTCAAGCAAATGCTGCAAATTTTTCAAGATATGGAAATCAATCACAAGGTGCTAAGCAATTTCATGGAAGTAACAAGTCATCTCAGTTTGGAAGATCTTATTGGAATTTTCATCAATATCTTAAGCAAAGCAGCTCAGGTCGAGTAAATATTGGAATGAATGAATCTCAAAAGAATTTTTCTGGCAACAAAAACTTGAAGAAGATAATTTCTGAGAAGCTTGTATGTCAGATTTGTGACAAAGTTGGGCATGGTGCTGCTTCTTGTTTCGTGCTAAGAGATGCTCTTCAAGGCAAAGTCTCAAATGTTCAAGGACCACCCACTACAATGCAAGCTAGTGTTCAGGAGCAAGGAAGTTGCACTAATCCAACATGGCTGCTTGACTCTGGTGCGAGTCATCACTTAACTCCAGATGCTACTCAAGTTCCTAATTCCAACCCATATGTTGGGTCTGAAGGTATAATTGTAGGAAATGGTAGTAAAATTCCAATTGTTGGTTCAAGAGTATTACAGACCAACGATGAGTGTTTACTTTCTGTTAGAAATTTGCTTCACACACCTTATGCTGCATCAAATTTATTATCAATCCAGAAGTTATGTGCTGATAATGATGTTCTTGTTGAATTTAATTCTGATTCATTTGCTGTTAAGGATGTAACTTCCAAGAAAGTTGTGGTACAGGGAACTAGTGACAATGGGTTATACAAGATCAATGGTTCGGTGGGCACTTTGGATTCCTGTACAACACCTTGTGCTTTTGTGGCTTCCTCTCTTTCACCAGCTGCTCTTTATCATCAATGGCACTGTAAGATTGGTCATCCTTCTTTTCAAACCACTATTAGAGTCATGAAATTGTATGGTGTTAGTCATAAAGGTCTAACTCCTGAGTCTGTTTTTTGTTCTTCTTGTCAACTTTCTAAATCTCATAGATTGCCTTTCCTTTCTACTCATGAAAGATCATTTAATGCTTTTGCTTTGTTGTATCTAGATTTGTGGACTTCTCCACAGATTTCTTTTAATAATGCGAAATATTTTCTCTCTGTTGTTAATGATTTTAGCAGATTTGTTTGGTTTTTTCCTTTACAAACAAAAGATCAAACTTCTCATGTCTTCATTTGTTTTCAAAACATGGTTGAGAAGCAGTTTTCCACCTCAGTTAAGTGTGTTCAAACTGATGGTGGCACTGAGTTCAAACCTATGATTAGAACACTTGAGGAGCAAGGAGTTCTTCATAGGTGCACTTGTCTTCACACATCTCCACAAAATGGAGTTGTTGAGAGTAGACATCGACGTATTGTTGAAAAGGGATTGGCACTATTGTTTCACTCTAAAGTTCCTACTTTGTTCTGGCCTTATGCTTTTAGAACAGCTGTGTATCTTATGAACAGGTTGTCTTCTAAGGTCCTCAATGATCATTCTTCTTATGACTTATTGTATCAGAAACCATTTGATTTGTCTCTTCTTAAACCTTTTGGTTGTTTGTGTTTTCCTTGCTTGAGAGACTATAATAAAAACAAATTACAACCACGCTCCTCTGAGTGTGTTTTCATGGGTTATGCATCTAAGCAAAAAGGTTTCTTGTGTTTTGATATTTCTACTTCCAAGTTCTATATTAGTAGACATGTTACTTTTGTAGAGTCTGACTTTCCCTATGCTAAGTATGGCCCACTCTCTTTTTCTTCTAGTTCAAATTCGATGTCTACTAGTACTCTACATATTCCTTCATGGTTGTCTTTTTCTTCTTTTGTTCCTAACTTGTCTAACACTTTATCGAGTGTTCCCACTTCTATGTCCTTATCTGTGTCCCCACAGTCTACTCATTTGTCTCCTATTTTGTCTACTTCTTTATCTCCTATTTTGTCCACATGTACTCCTTTCCCTGTAACGTCTCCTTCTTTATCTGCTTCCACTGATATGTCATTATCTACTGACCCAATTTCCTCACCTTTACCAGTCAATGTTTCACCCGTGCCTTGTACAGCTATATCTGCCTCTCTACAAGCTCCTACTAACACCTCAGTTTTTCATATTATACCCTCACCCACTAATACTTTAAATCTTACCGTTGACTTACCTTTTCATCCCAATGTTTCATCTGTTCCTTTAAACTCTCACCCAATGGTGACTAGAGCTAAGTCAGGCCTTATTAAGCCCAAGGTGTTCTTTGTGCATGGTACTCCAATTTTACCTGAGCCCAGGTCTTATAAAGATGCACTTAAAGTTCCTGAATGGCACACAGTTATGCAAGCTGAGATTAGTGCTTTGTTACATAATGGTACTTGGGTGTTGGTTAATCTGCCTGCTGGTAAAACTGCAATTGGATGCAAGTGGGTGTTTAGGGTCAAGCTAAAGGCTGATAGGACCTTGGATAAATATAAGGCACGATTAGTTGCAAAGGGGTTTTTACAGATTGCTGGAGTTGATTTCTTTGAGACTTTTTCCCCTGTCGTTAAACACACCACCATCAGAATTGTTCTTACATTGGCTTTTTCTAAGGGCTGGGCACTTCGTCAGATTGACATTAATAATGCCTTTCTGAATGAGGATCTCAGTGAGGATGTTTATATGGTGCAACCTCCTGGCTTTGAACAAGGTGAAGGGCTAGTGTGTAAGTTGATTAAAGCACTTTATGGTTTGAAACAAGCTCCAAGAGCTTGGTTTTTCAAGTTAAGTACCTTTCTTCTTTCATTGGGTTTTGTTGCATCTAAAGCTGATACATCTTTGTTTATCAAGGATGCTAACGAAAGCTATTTAGTACTACTAGTTTATGTGGATGACATCGTTCTTACTGGTAGTTCTCTAAATGCTGTTGATGCACTTATTTCTACTCTACATTCTACCTTTGCTTTGAAGGATCTTGGAATGTTGAATTATTTTCTGGGTATTGAGGTCACTATTACTAGTGATGTGTTGCATCTAAATCAGCTGAAATATGTCAATAAACTTTTGGATCGTTGTGGTCTACTTGATTCCAAAGACTGTGATACCCCAATGGTGTGTGGTAAAGGGCTTAGTAAAGATGATGGTGTTTTATTGACAGATCCTAGCATGTTTCGTAGTGTGGTTGGGGGTATTCAATATTGCACTTTAACTAGGCCTGACATAGCTTTCAGTGTAAATAAACTCTGTCAATTTATGTCAAAACTTTCTGAGGTTCACTGGCTTGCTGTCAAATGGCTCTTAAGATATATGAAGGGTACTATTCATCATGGTTTGTCCTTCTTTAAATCTCATCAGTTTCATCTTACTGCCTATTGTGATGCTAATTGGGCATCCTGTGTGGATGATAGAAGATCAACTGGTGCTTATTGTGTCTTTCTTGGCACTAATCTCATCTCTTGGCATACCTCAAAACAAAAGGTTGTGTCTCGTAGTACTACTGAATCTGAATATAGAGCTATGGCTTCGGCTACTACAGAATTGTTGTGGTTACGATCACTGTTCTCTGAGTTGCACCTCCCTATATCTGCTATTCCTGTGCTTCTTTGTGATAATTTGAGTGCACAGAGTTTGGCATACAATCCAGTTTTACATGCACGTACAAAACACATTGAGCTTGATCAGCATTTTGTTAGGGAACAAGTTCTGCAATATCAGCTGGTTATTGAGCATGTTTCCTCTGTTGAACAGTTGGCTGATATACTCACCAAACCGCTTCCTACTGGGCAGTTTCATTCATTAAAGGTCAAACTGTTGGTTTTACCAAAACCATCAGTTTGAAGGGGGGCTGTTGGAATATATAGAGTGTATAGTGTGTGCGCATGTACTGGAATATAATCTGTGTAACTAATTAGTTTACTCATATAGTGTGTGTTGGTGTTTGTTATAACTGTATGCACTATAAATAGTTCGGTACTATATGTAGAAGTATTATTCACTTTATAATATCAATAAAGAGACTACTAAGTGTACTGTAGAGTTTACTACAGTCCTTTCATAAGAGTTCTTGATTTTGTAGATAAAGAAATTATCCCTAAGAATATGAATAAAATAGCAACAATGAATTTATAAATTATACATAAATATTTTTTAAATGAAAAATTTCTAATTTAAATTAGCAAGTTAATAAAAAATTGTATTAAAAATATTACTAACACTATTCGTTATATAAGATGAAAAAAAAAGAAAGCAATATTGTCATTTTTAATAAAAATAATATTTTTATATATTTTAATTTTATCTCTTAAAAATTTGGCATAAAATTAGCAAATAAATTTTGGTTTGTTATAATTTAGATGTCAAATCTAATTATAATATTATCTAGTTAGATTTATCTCTTATTATTCAAAGTTTTAAATATAGATTTAATACCTTGTATATCTTAAATAGAGATTTAATATTTGTTATATCTAGTATTCGAAATTCATATTGTATGTTGACAACCCTATAAATAAGGTCCTTAATAGTTATTGAAAACACACAATAATCTGAATTTATTCTTCTATTCTCTTTCTCTATTTCTTAGTTCTTATTTATTTAGTTTCACAACACGTTATCAGCACGAAAGCTTTTAAACTTTTAAACTGTTGGTAAATATTTTTTTGGCTAAATTATCTCTCCTCTCCTCTCTTCTAATTTATCAAAGATCATTTTTTTTTCAGTTTGTTTCTTTGTGCACATGTATATTGCTGTTTTCACATGTTGTATTCTTGAAATAATGACTACTTGCTTCAATGAATATTCATATACTTCAGTTTGATTCTTTGTTGTGTATGCTATAATTACTTGAATCAAATGATTTATATTTTCCATTATAATCAGTTTGCATTCTCCAAGGTTTTACATCTATGATATTTGCAATGATTCTTACCTATTTTCAATTATTTTAAAAAAATTAAAATTGCATCTCTTATTTTTTGTTTCATATGTAGATGTCATATTTTACTTCAATTTTCTTAGAACTACGATAATTGTTGCGATGTTGTAACTCATATTTTTAGTTTTGAGATATTTATTTTAATTGATAAGTAAAATCAAATTTTGGATATATTAATCACCATTTAAGATTTTCTTATCCATGAAAGATAAGGATAAATTTTAACTATTTTAAGTCTCCGATATATTATTAATTATAATGGATAAGTCATAGATGTGATGTTACTTTTATGGAATTATTTTTTTATGCAATTATTAAATGTTATATAGTTTATCTATTATTTAATAATAATTCATATTCTTGACCTATGTAATTATTGTTGTCCTTTTTACCTGTAATTTTTTTATTAGTTTGATAATAAATTTAGTAATATTTTTTTTAGATCCCATTAAACTGTTTCTTAATTTTGAATCAATTTTTTTTAATGTGATAAAATGTAATATATATTACCCGAATTTGCTTTGATTTTTGTAGATTAAGAACATATAATCTAATTATTATTTAGATAATTCTAAGATTTACTTTTTGTATCGGCATATTTATATAAAAATACTTATAAATTGGTATTCAACTTAATAAAAATAACTAGCTAATTCATTTTTTTTCTCTGAACTGTTTATTTCGATTTTTATTGTGATTACTATCTTACTTCTATCTCATTTAAGGATAATATTATATGTAAAATCCTAATAAATTTTTCATTAAATTGTTAACAATAACTATCATTTAATTATTTATTTAATGTTATCTTTGAATTGAATATGTCAAATTATTTTTTATTATGACTCAATAAATAATTAATATATTATTATTATTATTTTTAAACAAAATTTAAATTTTAAAAAATGTTATATTTTGATTGCCAAATTGTACAATTAATTATGCTGAATTGTAACTTATATAAAATTGTGATCAATTAGGAAACTAATTACATACTGAATATATGATTGTATTTGTTTTACTTTTATTTGTAGTTATAAAATTATTAATAGTTGCTTAGTTTTTAATTTTTATATACATGTTTATATATATTTTTAATAATAATTATTGATATTATATATATTTCATATCATCAATTGTGTAGTAGCATGAAAAGTAAGATCTGAGGGAGTACTCTCTAGGAGACTAGTTCTTAAAAGTCTAAGTGCCACTAGTTTTTCCTAAGAACGTTACTCTATCTAGGAGGGTCACCATTCTTTTTTTAGAGTACTCTTAATTAATACTAATTATGTTGCTATATCGTTGTTATTATCCTTAAAAAAAATTGAATTAAACACGATAAAAAGAATGTCTTATTTACTTTATTTATTTTTGCATGTGAAAAGAAAATGGATCTTCAAAGCAAAACAGTTTATTCTGAGGAAAATGATAATATGTGCTTTGTGGATAGTGCAACAATGCATACAATTCTATGATATGCAAAATATTTTTCTTTTTTGAAATTTGCAAAAACAAATGTGAGCACAATCTCTCTGGCACAACAAAATTAATAGAAGGCTTTAGAAGAGCTAATATTGTCCTTTTTGGTGGGACAAAATTGGAAATAGATTGTGCATTATATTCCTCTAAATTTTAAAAAAATTTGTTAAGTTTTAAAGATATTCGCAATAATGGATATCATATTGAGACAATCAATAAGAATAACAGAGAATATCTTTGCATTACATCTATTATCTCTAATCAAAAGCTTATTCTAGAAAAGCTCAATGCATTCTCTTATGGCTTATATTATGCATTCATAAGCACAATTGAATCATATGCAGTAATGAATCAAAACAACTTAGAGTCCAAAATTTTGACATTGTGGCATGATCGATTGGGTCATCCAGGTTCCACAATGATGAAAAGAATAATAAAAAATTCAAATGGACATCCACTAAAAGATCAAAAGATTCAATTGCCAAGTGATTATCTTTGTATTACATGTGCAAAAGGCAAAATGATTAGAAGACCATCAGTGGCCAAGGTTAATGTTGAATCTCCTTCATTTTTAGAGAGAATTCAAAGAGATATTTGTGGACCCATTGATCCACCAAGCGGCTCATTTAGATATTTTATGATATTGATAGATGCATCAATAAGATGGTCATATGTTTGCCTCTTATCTACTCGTAATCAAGCATTTGCTAAGCTTCTTGCTCAAATCATTAAGTTAAGAGCACAATTCTCAAATTTTCCTATTAAGAAAGTTCGTTTAGATAATGCTGGCGAATTCACATCCCAAGCATTTAATGATTACTGTATGTCGATTGGTATTGATGTTGAGCATCTTGTTCCCAATGTACACACCAAAATGGTCTAGCTGAATCATTTATTAAGCGTTTCCAGCTAATTGCTAGACCATTTAATTATGAGAACGAAACTTCTTGTTTATACGTGGGGACATGCTATATTACATGCTAGAGCCTTGGTCCGTATAAGACCAACAGCTTATCATACATACTCTCCATTGCAACTAGTATTTGGTCACCAACCAAACATCTCACATTTAAGAATTTTTGGTTGTGTTGTATATGTTCCAATTGCACTGCCACATCGAACTAAGATGGGCCCTCAAAGAAAGTTGGGAATTTATGTTGGCTTTGATTCTTCATCTATTATCAGGCATCTAGAACCCTTAAAGGGTGATATTTTCACTATACGCTTTGTTGACTACCAACTTGATGAAAAAAATTTCCTACATTAGGGGGAGAGAAATCAAAACTTAACGAATGTCGTCAAATTTGTTGGGATGTATCTTCATTATCTCATTTTGATCAGTGAACAAACCAATGTGAACTTGAAGTTCAGAAAATTGTTCATTTACAAAATTTAGCCAATAAATTGCCTGATGCCTTCATCGATTCTAATAGAGTAACAAAATCACATATACCAGCAGTAAATGCCCGTGAAAGGATAGATGTCCCAACATGACAATTTATGAACTCAGCTTCAAATGAATCTTAAGTTCAATTAAAACGTAGTCGACCCCTTAGTGCAAAAGATAAAAATCCTCGAAAAAGGAAGATGCAAGTAATTGCCACCAAAGAGGATGTAAGGGAAAAAATTGACAATAATGATCAGTCCAATATTATAGAACAAATGACTCATGTAGAGTCTCAGGTACCTGAAAATATCGAAAATATTGAGATCTCTATAAGTTATGTTAATACGAGAGAAAAATATGATAGAAATGAAATTGTTGTTAACAACACCTTCACTTTCAATATGGCCCAAGTATCAAGAGAAAATGAGGATCCTGAACCAAAATCCATCTATGAATGTCGACAATAGAAATATTGGCCAAGATGAAAAGAAGCAATTCAGGTTGAATTAGAATCACTTGCAAAGCGCAAAGTCTTTGGGCCTATAGTCCAAACGCATGAAAAACTTAAACCAGTAGGATACAAATGAGTCTTTGTGAGAAAACGAAATGAGAAAAATAAAATTGTGCGATACAAAGCAAGACTTGTTGCACAAGTTTTCTCTCAGAGACCAGGAATTGATTATGAAGAAACATATTCTCCTGTAATGGACATGATCATATATCGATTCTTAATCAGTCTTGCAGTTATGGAAAATCTTGATATGCGTCTTATGGACATAATGACTGCTTATCTATATGGATCACTTGATAGTGACATACATGAAAGTTCTTGAAGGATTTAAACTTCCTAGTGAAAGCTCCTCAAAATCCAACATAATGTATTTCATTAAATTACAAAGATCATTATATGGGTTAAAGCAATCTGGTCGCATGTGGTACAATCGCTTTAGTGAATACCTTTTAAAGGAAGGGTTTGTGAACAATGCAATATGTCCTTGTACTTTTATCAAAGTATCAAACATTGGTTTTGTCATTGTCGCTGTATATGTTGACGACTTGAACATTATTAAGACCCTTGAGGAGATAAATAAAACATGCAATTATTTACAATTAGAGTTTGAAATGAAAGAACTTGGAGAGACAAAATTTTGCATGGGACTACAAATTAAACATTTATTAAAAGGGATATTTGTTCATCAATCGACATACACTGAAAAAGTTTTAAAGTGATTCTACATGGACAAAGCACATCCATTAAGCTCTCCTATGGTTGTGACATCACTTGATATAAAAAAGGACCCATGTCACCCTTGAGAAGATAATGAGAAAATTCTTGGTCCTGAAGTACCATATTTAAGTGCTATTGGTGCCCTTATGTATCTTGCAAATTGTACACGACCAGATATTGCATTTTTAGTGAATTTATTGGCAAGATATAGTTCAGCACCAACAAAAAGGCATTGGAATGGGGTTAAGCATGTACTACGTTATCTTCATGGAACAATAGATATGGGCTTGTTTTACTCAAAGGAATCAAAAATGCAATTGACTGGATATGCAGATGCTGGCTATTTATCTGATCCATATAATGCAAGATCACAAACTGGATATATTTTTACATATGGAGAATCTACCATATCATGGTGATCTACGAAGCAAACTATGGTAGCCACGTCATCAAATCACTCTTAAATACTTGCATTACTTGAAGCAAGTTGTGAATGCATATGTTGAGATCTATGATCCAACATATTCAAGATACATGTAAATTACCTTCAATTAAAGGAAAAGCCACAATATTGTATGAGGATAATGCTACTTGTATTGCACAGGATAAAGGAGGGTATATCAAAGGCGATAGGACCAAACACATCTCACCAAAATTTTTCTACACTTATGAGCTTCAAAAGAGTGGCCACATAGATGTTCAACAAATTTAATCAAACGATAACTTAGCTGACTTATTCACCAAATCCCTTCCGACAACAACTTTTGAGAAGCTAGTACATAAGATCGGAATGCATAGACTCAAAGACATTTCATAACCATCAGGGGGAGTAACTCACACATGCACTGTACTCTTTTCCCTTCGCTCAGGTTTTGTCCCACTGGGTTTTCTTGACAAGGTTTTAACGAGATAGACCTTGCATGCACATGAGAACTATGTATTCTTTTTTCCTTTGCTAGGTTTTGTCCCATTGGATTTTTTTCTAGTAAGATTTTTAATGAGGCGTATTTCTTTATGTGGTTGACATCCAAGGAAAAGTATTATAATTTGAATGTCAAATCTAATTATGATATTATCTAATTAGATTTATCTCCTATTAATCAAATTTTGAAATATAGATTTAATCCCTTGTATTTCTTAAATAGATACTTAATATTTGTTATATCTAGTATTTAAAATTCATATTGTATCTTGACAATCCTATAAATAGGGTCCTTAGTAATGTATTATAAACATACAATAATCTAAATTTATTCTTCTATTCTCTTTCTCTATTTCTTAGTTTTTATTTATTTAGTTTCATAATACGTTATGAGTATGAAAGCTTTTAAACTCTTGAATTCTTGGTAAATATTTTTTTTGGCTAAATTCTCTCTCCTCTCCTCTCTTCTAATTTATCAAAGATCGCTTCTTCTTTTTTTTTTTTTTTTTCAGTTTGTTTCTTTGTGCATATATATATTGTTGTTTTCACATGTATTCTTGAAATAATGACTACTTGTTCCAATGAATATTCATATACTTTAGTTTGATTTTTTGTTGTATATGCTATAATTACTTGAATAAAATGATTTATATTTTTCATTATAATCAGTTTGCATTCTCCAAGGTTTTACATCTATGACATTTTCAATGGCTCTTACCTATTTCCAATTATTTAAAAAAAAAATTGCATCTCATATTTTTTTTTTCAATTATAGATGTCATATTTTACTGCAATTTTCTTATAACTGCAATAATTGTTGCGATGTTGTAACTCTTATTTTTAGTTTTGTTTTTTTAACTGATAAGTAAGTTTAAATTTTGGATATATTAATCGTCATTTAAGATTCTCTTCTCCTTGGAAGATAAATATAGATTTTAACTATTTTAAGTCTCTGATATATTATTAATTATAATAGATAAGTCATAGATGTGATGTTGTTTTTTTGGAATTATTTTTCTATGCAATTGTTAAATCCATATTCTTGACCTATGTAATTATTGTTGCCTTTCTCACCCGTAATTTTTTTTATTAGTTTGATAATAGATATAGTAATATTTTTTTAAGATCCCATTAAACTGTTTCTTAATTTTGAATCAATTTTTTTAATGTGATATATATTACCTGAATTTGCTTTGTTTTTTGTAGATTCAGAACATATAATCTAATTGCTATTTAGATAATTCTGTGATTTACTTTTATATTGGCTAGTTATATAAAAATACTTATAAAATGGCATTCAACTTAATAAAGATAACTAACTAATTCCTTTTTTTCTCTGAATTGTTTCTTTCGAATTTTATTGTGATTACTATCTTGCTTCTACCTCATTTAAGGATAATATTAGATGTAAAATCCTAGTAAATTTTTCATTAAATTGTTAGCAATAACTATCATTTAGTTATTTATTTAATGTTATCTTTGAATTGAATATATCAAATTATTTTTTATTATGACTCAATAAATAATTAATATATTATTATTGTTATTTTTAAACAAAATTTAAATTTTAAAAAAATGTTATATGTTGGTTGCCAAATTGTACAATTAATTATGTTGAATTGTAACTAATATAAAATTGTGATCAATTAGGAAACTAATTAAATATTCAAGGAGATATTACAGAAGATCGGAATGCGTAGACTCAAAGACATTTCATAACCATCAGGGAGAGTAACTCGCACACGCATTGTACTCTTTTCTCTTCGCTCAGGTTTTAGCCTACTGGATTTTCCTGACAAGGTTTTTAACGAGGCAGACCTTGCATACATATGAGAACTATGTACTCGTTTTTCCTTTGCTAGGTTTTGTCCCATTGGGTTTTTTTCTATCAAAGTTTTTAATAAGACATATTTCTTTATGTGGTTGACATCCAAGAGAAAGTGTTATAATTTAGATGTCAAATCTAATTATGATATTATCTTGTTAAATTTATCTCTTATTATTCAAAGTTTTCAATATTGATTTAATACCTTGTATATTTTAAATAGAAATTTAATATATGTTATATTTAGTATTCGAAATTTAAATATTGTATCTTGACAACCGTATAAATAAGGTCCTTAATAGTGTATTGAAAATATACTATAATTTAAATTTATTTTTTTATTTTTTAGTTTTTATTTATTTAGTTTCATAACATGATTATCTTTTTTAAAAAAAATAATAGACAACTATTATCTTATCAAATAACGAGTCAAGTCTAACGGATTCCATTTGATATTTCTCAGTGTGAAACCAAAACTAAAATAATATAAAAAGAAGAAAAAATCGTCGTTTACCGAGTAGCCGCTTTTATATATACAAAAGATAAAAGAAATTACTCCAATTTTTCCGCTTTGTCTTTTTATACACAAAGCAGAAAGAATGTACGTAGTAAATGAGAGTCTAATTCTCAGATATTATTTTTAATATATTATTTTATGTATTATTAATATATAAAAAAATATATAAGTAAAAAGTTAAAAAAAAAAAATAAACGTTTTTTTACACATATTTACTAATAATTAATAACACATAAAATAAACACACTAATTTCATCCGTAAATGACTATCGTTTGTCACACGCATAAGAAGCTCCGAGACAAAAAGACTTGAGATTTTTCAATGAATTTCCATGCACGCTGGAAAATGATCAATGGAAATATTTACGCGTACGTTGAGCTGCCTATAATCATGCATCTATATATACCTTGTGATCACCACTTTGCTTCTTCATCCACTCCTCAATATATACCTCTTTTACAAAAAATATTAATATATATAATTTTACTAATTTCCAACCTAGCAATGGGTACTTCAAAATTTGATCACAAAGTTTATTGTTTAATTGCAATGGTTTTGATTTTGGGGACATGGGCATCTCAAGCCATGTCACGAGAGCTGAATGAAGTAGTTTCCATCACTGAAATACATGAGGAATGGATGGTTCGACATGGTCGTGTTTATGCAGACAATGCTGAGAAGGAAAAACGCTTCCAAATATTTCAACAAAACATGGATTACATAAACAACTTCAACAACAACCCATCTGGGATTAATCGGACTTACAAGCTAAGCACCAATAAATTTGCAGACTTGACTCTTGAAGAGTTCCTCGGCCATTTCACCGGATTCAAAATGCCTTCTCAGAAAAATTTATCATCTTCAAGAGTTAACTCATCTTTTAAGTACGCAGATGTGACTGATGCTCCAACTAACCTTGACTGGAGGGAGAGGGGAGCTGTCACCCAAATAAAGTACCAAGGAACCTGTGGTAAGTTGGACATTTTTATACATAGCCTATTATAATATAATTATAATATTGGTTATTGATTTTGATACAATTATTTAAATCAACATGTGACTTACAAATAATTTGTTAGTTAATGCATTTATTTTTTATCTTATGTTTTGTGTCAATATTTCTATTAATATTTGATTTAAAATATTGATATTAATTTTAAAAAGTTGAACAATGATTTATTATTTAAACAATGATTTATTATTTAAATTTAATAAATATATAATAGTGCCGATTGTCGATTGATATGTTTCACAATTCTTTATTTAAAAAATATATCTTTAAAGACGATTTTTTTAAATTTGATAAGTATATAGGAACATTTTGGTATTTATTAGTTTACAAGATAAAGCAATTCATAAAATTTTTATTTATTATAATTTTTTCTAATGTGAAATTTCATCCTTGATTATTAGGATGTTGTTGGGCATTTTCATCAGTAGCAGCAGTTGAAGGAATAACACAAATCAAAACAGGAAAATTGGTCCCACTTTCCGAGCAACAACTATTGGATTGCACAGCTTCAAATAATGGCTGCGGTGGTGGATTTATGGATAATGCATTTAAATACATAATAGAAAACCAAGGCATAACATCAGAAGAAAACTACCCATATCAAGGAATACAAGGAACTTGTAACACAGAGCTAACAAATAACAATAATATTGTTGCCCAAATCACTAACTATCAAGATGTGCCTCAAAATGATGAAGAAGCACTTTTAAAAGCTGTATCAGCACAACCAGTTTCAGTTGGAATTGCTGTTAATGAGGAGTTCAGACATTACGGAGTTGGGGTGTTCTCTACTGACTGTGGAACTCCAATGAGTCATGCTGTAACTATTGTTGGATATGGGATTGATGAAACTGGAACCAAGTACTGGTTGGTGAAGAATTCATGGGGAGAGACATGGGGTGAGAATGGCTACATGAAGATTCAGAGAGATAGCGGTATTCAAGGTGGTATTTGTAGCATTGCCTCTGCGGCTTCTTATCCATTATATGGTTGATCTACCTATACAAGTCCAAGTATTTCACCCTAAGAATTTAGGATATAAACCTTTCTCAGTGTTTTTTTTGTTTTGTTTTTAAGTGTCTCTATTAAGTTAAATACGGCTGTTGAAGTGCCCCCTATATTAATATGTTGAATATGTTTTTAACGTAAAATAATAATAATAAAAAAAAAGTTAGAGGAATAAAATGATAATTATTTATAGAGTTCTCAATTATTACAAGACAGGTCTGATTTAACCTATGAATAAATGGGATGTGCTTAAATCAGTACTACTTAACTGTGAAGTGGAATGGTGAGGCCCATATTAACCTATTATTATTTTTATTTTTTCTCCATACTGAATTATTAGTTTGCTTTGTTTTCTTTTCTTTTTTTCAAAATTAATTATTTAATTAATTTTATAAAACGAGTTAGTCACAAAATTAAAAAAGATTTACTCATCCTGACAATACAAATCTCTCAGCTCACAACTTTACTTGCAGTCATCATCGCCGACCACACGCATCATTGTTAGAGGAATTATCTAATTGTTCTACATTGATAAAATATGATACTATAAAAGAGTTTATAAGAAATATGAGTACTTCTACTCATTGGGTTAACCTTTTAAGATTAGAGTATTTATGGTTCTTATAAATTTCCCCAGCTTGTAAGTCAGATTAATCCCAGCTGGGTTGTTGTTGAAGTTGTTTATGTAATCCATGTTTTGTTGAAATATTTGGAAACGTTTTTCCTTCTCAGCATTGTCTGCATAAACACGACCATGTTGAACCATCCATTCCTCATGTATTACAGTCATGGAAACTACTTCATTCAGCTCTCGTGACATGGCTTGAGATGCCCATGTCCCCAAAATCAATACCATTGCAATTAAACAATAAACTTTGTGATCAAATTTTGAAGTACCCATTGCTAGGTTGGAAATTAATAAAATTATATTAATATATTTTTGTAAAAGATGTATATATTGAGGAGTCGATGAAGAAGCAAAGTGGTGATCACTAGGTATATATAGATGCATGATTATAGGTAGCTCAACGTACGCGTAAATATTTCCATTGATCATTTTCCAGCGTGCATGGAAATTAGTTGAAAAATCTCAAGTCTTTGTCTTAGAGCTTGTTATGCGTGTGACAAACGATAGTCATTTAAGGATGAAATCATATATATTATTTTTGGTGTGTTCATTTTGTGTGCTATTAATTATTGATAAATAATACATAAATAATATATTAAAAATAATATAGGAGAATTAGACTCTCATTTACTACGTGCATTCTTTCTGCTTTGTGTATAAAAAGACAAAGCGGAAAAGTTGGAGTTTCTTTCATCTTTTGTATATATAAAAGCGGCTATTATTTCTTTTAAAAAGAAAACCAAAATATATTTGCTAAATTTATGCTAAATTTTTAAGAGATAAAATTAGAATATATAAAAATATTATTTTTATTAAAAATGACAATAGTAAATATTGCTTTTTTTGTTTCATCTTATATAACGAAGTGTTAGTAATATTTTTAATACAATTTTTTATTAACTTGCTAATTTAAATTAGAAATTATTCATTTAAAAAAATATTTATGTATAATTTATAAATTTATTGTTGTTATTTTATTCATATTCATAGGGATAATTTCTTTATCAACAATGAAAATGATTTTTTATTATGTAGTCTAATGAATCATTTAGGTTGCGCCATTATTTACTCTGTTTTTATTTTTATTTTTATTTTTTTTATCTTTTATGAATTCGATAGCAGTTTATCATGAATTGTCTTCATTTTATCATTAGAATATAAATTTCTCTTTTTACGTTGAATCTTAAAAAAGTTATCATTCATTTTTCAATTTGCAACTAGATAGTAAAAATATTCTACCATTTATTGATATCTTCAAGACCATTACAAAATAAATTATTTGCAATTATTTGTTTTATATTTCAATTATGTTTCTAATTGGTATATATATATATATATATATATATATATATATAATTTGAGCAACAATATGAATATCCAAAGTCTCTAATTAGAAGAATGAGAAAGTAATATGATAACGTAGCTTGTCCTATAACTAAAAATCACTAATTTGTGATTACGATATTTTAAGTAATTTTTATCGTGATGAAATAATACGTAATTTTTTAATAAAAAATCATTCATTTGTGATTTAAAATAATATGCAAATAAAATTTTAGTATTCAATTTTTTTTACTGAGAACATTTGTTATAAGGAGATGAACTACGACGTAGTTATGAATAAAAAATAATTATTTAAATATTTATTGCATCATTTTTTGTGAAAATAATAAGCATTTTTAAAATTACCAATTTTACCCATTGTAAATTTGGACTTTGGTAACCTTTAACAGTAACATAATTGTAGTGCCCCATCAAATAACAATAGGTTTAAAGTGCACTTTTGATATATGTAGCAGACTTATGTTTTCTATCAAAATGTGTTCCTATAATAAATATATTTATTATAAATAATTATTTTAGCAGTTTTATTGTGTATTGGCTTAACATTTATTCTTTGGATAATCCTTTTAATACCATTAAAGGTGGAAATTTATACATGCATGTTTACCTATATAATGAGCATGTCTGATTTGATCAATTCATTTAAGAACGGATCATATGTGTGTTAAATGAGTTATTTTCGTGAAGAGATCATATCATATGTTATATTAATTAAAAACAATTAATAAAAATTATTTTTAAGCAAAAAAGTACTTTTATATATATATATATATATATTATATATATATATATATATATTAAGTTCAACTAAGTCGTGTTTATTTTATTCATATAGGATTAAATTCTTAAATAATAATAATGAAATAAGCTCATATGTGTTGTCCTGTTTATTTAACTTATTTATTAAATTATTTTATGTAAGTCTTGTAAATATCATGTCAAATCATTATTATTATTGCAATTAAATAATAAACTTTGTGATCAAAATTTGAAGAACCCAGGTTGGAAATTAATTAAATTATATTAATATATTTTTGTAAAAGATGTATATATTGAGGAGTGGATGAAGGAGCAAAGCGGTGATCACAAGGTATATAGATGCATGATATAGGTAGGCCAACGTACGAATAAATATATTTTTTACAGCGCACGTGCATGGAAATACGTTGAAAAATCTGATGTCTTTTTATCTTAGAGCTTGGTATGCGTGTGAAAAAACGCTTGTCATTTACTACATACCTTCTTTCTGCTTTGTGTATAAAAAGACAAAGTGGAAAACTTGGTCTGATACTCAACATCAAAACCCAATTCCTAATACTAACAAAAAAAACCGCAAGTCACGCCTGCAAAAGAACAAGTTGTTTTCTTCTTCACTAAACAACAGCAAAAGACTTGGAATAGGTAGACTTTCAGTAGTCAAGCACTAGTCAACTAAGGAACATCCATTGTAAAAGGGTTATGACTTCGATTGTTACTAATTTGATTGTAAGCTCTTGCGCGATTCATGGTATGATACTCAAGATCAAAACTCAATTCCCAACACTAACAAAAAAAAAAAGCGCAAGTCAAGCCTGCAAAAGTTGTAAATTTCTTCCTAATCAAGGACTGAGAAATTTTGAGATAAAAAAAAAAAAAAAAACAAAAGGACTGAGAAATTTCTTTAGTTAATTGTAAAATTCATTTAAATTAATTTTTAACTAATTTTATATCTGTATTATATTTTAAAAATAAAAAAATTAATTTTAATTTGGGATGAAATAAAAAGTCAAGATACATAAATTAATAATTAAAAATTGAAAATTCAGTTAAGTTAAATGTCTAATACAATTTAGATTCACAGATCTTAATGGTACATTTTTTTTACATAATCAAACACACACTAAGAGTTCATGGGAAAGTAATGGGATGAGTTGGGTTACATGAAAATTATATTCATAAGACGCTTAATTCAAACTAATTAAATCCAACCAACTTAATTCTATTTTATTAAATTTAAAAGAGTAATAGTTTTGATTTGATTTTGTTTTAATTTTTGAGGAACTGATCGATCAATTAATGGTTGGTTCTATTTTCAAGTGTCGAAAACCAATATGCATATTTTATGAATTTTATAATTGTTTTAGTTATGTTCTTTAATTTTTTTTTTTTTAATTTTTTTAAATTATACATTCATTCTTCATTCAAAAATTTAACATTCTAACATATTGTCTTAATCATCCATAATCATAAGTCTTTTTCTCTTGTTATTGGTATGATATAGATAGAGATATTCAGATTAATATATGTGTTTGAAACTCTATGCTTCTTTAAGTTTATAACTCTTTAATTTAAACAATAATAATTATGATGATATCATATATATGATACAAATTGTATAACTTAAAGTTTGTAAAATACAACTTAATTATTTCTTTTAAAGTAACACATTTACATGATACAATTAAAGAAAAATTATAAGTTCAAAAATCATTTCTTCCGAGCCAAATAAACACACATTGTTGGTTTGATTTAGATTGAGTTTACACATTTAATTAATTCAATTTGATTTTCATTTTTCAAAAATCATTTAAATTGGGTTGGTTCAACTTTTAATTCAAAATCTAACACAACTTTGCATACCCTTAGTGGCCTTAAAGGCCTTTGTGCCATTGCAAAGTACTCTTCTCATTCAATTGTCTAAACCACTATACTAATATTGACACAATCTAGCATTACAATATTCCATAGATTTCTCATTTCTATATTTGCATATATGCATGTTTTTAAATAGTATTAGTAACTCTTGATTTGTGCAGTATTTTATACCTCTAATAATATAATTAAAATTTTTAATATTAAGCTAAATATACTATTTGTTTAAAAGAATAATTGTAGGGTGGTAGCAGATATGCTAAGACATCTCAACTAGTTTAGCAATGTACCCTTAACTACAAGTATTATTAAATATAAAAAAAGTAAATATACAAAGCCTTCGTCACAAAAAGTGGTAGCATACATTACTACATAAATGGTTGCTATATGCTTTGACTCAAAAGCGTACGAAATACAAAGTGAAATACAAAAGTAGTCTTTAACGAATGATCTAAAAATCAAAAGACACTAGCACATCCAATCAGACCTGACAACCCAAAAGAAACACCATGTATATTGACCTTTAGCAAATTCGAGGATGACACTCTCTAAATAAATTCAACAATTTGAGGGACCTACTATGGAGTACCTTTATCCATAATCATCGGAGCACTTGAAGATCATTTACTATATTGCACATGGACCTCCAATACGATAGGCTCATCTCACAAATAAATTTTCAAATTGCTAAAAATGCAGAGCCCAAAGAGGTCAATTTCTACTCAAAGCAATAATTGTTTCTAGCTATGCAAGTTACCTAGATGACTGAAATAATCATATTTTTCAAGTATTATAGAATTGTGAACCAAAGGTAGCTATTATTGCACCATTCCAAAAATTTAGGATAAAGAAGTCTGTGCGAGGTCATCTGCCAAAAAAGTAACATAAAAATCACAAAGTGTACCTACATTTTATTGACAGCTCAAAAAAAGATGAGAGATCTCTATATATTGTTTGTTGACATTTGCCCATGTTAATATGTGATTCTCTGGCGATGAGATGCCAAGGAGAGGTTATGGGTACCAAAATTCAAAGTTTGAAATTCAAAATTTCCCTCTAAAATAAGTGGTTGACTTTTTGAGAAGCAATCTTGACTTAACTCCTTCACTGGAAGTTTGATTGAAAATTTGGAAGTTCATCGACAATATAATACCACCATTGGCGTGAATTAAAGGGCCAAGAGCTTAGATATCAACAAAATTACAAACAAACCTCCTACGCCATGTATCCAAGCCCAAGAGTCCTAAGAGACTGATGTTGGGTATAAAATAACTCATGTCATGTGGTACAATATTATTGGTCATACTTAATAGTATGGCCCATGGACCAACCCAATAAGTGCTGAGTGAGCAGATAAGCCCAACTGTTAAGAAAAATGACCAAAGAGATAAATAACCAACAAATATCCTATAATTATCTAAAAAGGGATAATTATGAAGAGATAATTTTGATATTAAATTAAATTTATCTATACGGATAATTGATTGTCGTGTATATCTTTATCCTATGTATATACTTATATTATACACTTGACATAGAGATCATAAGTCATAACTCATATTTTTAATTATTCACATAGACACAACAACATTCTCTCTATCTCAACTTCTCTCTAAATCATATGGAGAGACTTTGGTTTTCTCTTTTATCCCCATATCCGAATTGACTTAAACATCGAAAAATCAAAAATCACCACACCTCGTGATAGTTCGATATCCTAACCAGTGTTCTCTATTTAAGATACCACAACAAGAAAAAGTGTATCCTATTAATGTTGATAAAAATAAGCATCAACAAAATATAACACAACTTACTAAGCAAAAGGTTCTTATGCTTTCCATTTATGTTAAAACTAATTTCAGATAGTAATTTTTAAACGGGAAAAAAAAGGTCGAGGAAGAAGTGCAAAATGTGCAAATTCAATATGTTGCTATTATATGTGTTTTGTGCCTTAAATTTTTTTTTTTCAATTTCATTATATATCCATTTTTCGCTTTTTTTTTTTTTTTTTTATAAACAAAAAGTTGTCAAAGTGACTAAGATTTAAAGAATGTTAGAGTCTTGCTTACATTGTCATCTTGTAAAGGTCTCAAGTACATTGTTTATTACTTTTAGTTAACTTATTCATATCTCAATTTTAATTGTCGTAACAGGTTTTCTTTCAGCAAAAACAGTATAATACCTTCAGATCTCAAATCAACGTACCCTAGTCGAGCTTTGAAACAAGTTTTGTGAAAAAAAAAAAAAAAACCGAAGTTTGCTACCTCCATTATTACTGAAAATAAAGGCCACATTTGAATTAACAAGAACTGTACTTGAAAATACAAGTGGCTCACATTGAGCCAAGTTTTCTCAATATGAAGATTGTCAGGAATGAAAGTATATGTGAAATTATTTTCATATTGAAGAATCAAATTTGACAACCAAAGGTAGCCACCATTTGAATAGTGCAACCACCAAATGAATAGTTGGGTTTTAAAGAACTTTGGCATTTGGAAAACAATCGTAGCAACTTTATTCAAGAGTTGCAATTGGTTAGAGAGCAAAATTTGACAGCTTAGCTTTAGAGTATTGAAAATAATATATTTTTCAGTAGTTGCTTTTTCGTATTTATTAGAGAAAAATCTTTAAATTGGTATACTGAGGTCTTAGAGTATTTAAAAATTTGCACTCATTTTGTAAACATTATTTGAAATAGTGAATTATCTTCCTCATCTTTACTCGTGGATTAGACCTTACACAATTATGTAAAGTTGTGTAAAGTTTTGTTTAAGTAGTTCCGTTATAACTCTTCAACCTTTTCTAAAATTTTTCTTTTAATAATGGTATTCAAGTGAATGTCACACAATAAGAACTAACATATTACTCTCAATGTCCGAGCAAAAGCATTTCCATTTTTTTGGTTTCCTTATCTTTGGTTTTGTAGTCCAGAAAACACAAGAAATTCCATGTTTGCGTACCATTTGATACTTTGCAAAGCCATTGTATTTCCAATACCATCTTCAATAAGTTCTTTCTATTCCATAACGAGCACAACTGGTCTGACCACATAAAAAATAACAGTACTTAGAAAATGAATAGCTTTTGTTCTGGCTTTGGGACAAAAGTATGACAACTTTTAAGAAGCTTTATACCAGAACAAGATTATAACGCCATCAATACACGATTGCAAAAATCGTAGTATTTCCATATGATTTCAAGAAAAGTTGCTTATGAAGCTGAAGCCTTTCAATGGAATTCCTAACATACTACTATTCAAACAACAATAAGAAACAGAGTGAAGTTCAATGCAAATAGAAAAATTGAAAAATAAACAATGCAAAAAGCATCCAACTTCAGAGTGAATCAAGTACTAGACAATATGAAAACCATTACATGTCTTTAAATTTACCTATTAAAAACGGGCTCTTGCAGGAATTAGGCACGCTTTCCACTGTTGGGATTTGACTTTGTGCACAGGACTTTCCGTCCCTTGGCATTTCTACGCTTCAACACTGCCCTACCGCTAGTAGTTCTCATTCGTATACCGAAGCCATGAGTTCGAGCCAATGACTTTCTTGACCTGTTTCTCTTGGTTAGACAAAGAGCAGCTTTTCCAGCCCTTACCACTAAGCTGATGCGTTTTTCCCCTCTAGTCCTGATGTTAGAGCTCAAATTCAATCCCAAAGAAAGACCTGAAAATTTACAAGTTAATTGTGAAGAAGCCCTAAAGGCATAATTGCACAATAACCCCAACGGTATTCATTTTTATCTTGCTAAAGAATTAAACTGTCACACCCGTGATAACACAAAAAATACAATTTGGTCAACATTGACTTGATCCACTTCACTTCAGCTAAAAGAGAAGCTAGACTTCTATATTCGGATTCTGCAGAAGAACGAGACACTACTCGTTGTTTAGAAGAAGTCCATAAAATTAAACTCTCACCCAAAAACACACAATAGGCACCCACACTTCATCTATCATCAGGACATGCACCCCAATCAACATCCAAAAAACCAGTTATATCAAAGGAATCTGAAGTGCATACCAAACACATTATTAGTTCCTTGCAAATATCTCAGCACTTTCATTAGAGCCTTCATATGCTTATTATTTATTGGACCTGCAAGGAATTGGCACCAACAGCTTATAGATAAGGCTAACTCGAGCCTAGTAATTCAACAATATTACAGTGCACCAACAGAACTTTGATACTGAGTTGTGGCCTGCTCATCCAATATAATACCACCATTCTTGGATAATACTCTCCCCGAAACCATAGGCATATCCAAAGGCTTACAATAAGAAATTCCAACCGCTATTATAAAAATGATATATGGTCATGGTTATAAAAATTGAGGCCTAAAACAAAGAGACCATAGATTACTACATATGGTCACGATTTTTAATCGTTATCTTAAACATAAGATATAATAATCGATTATTAGAAGACTGTTACTTATTATTATTTATTTTACAGTTACAATTTTATACAAAAATCATGACCTTATATGTTATATTATGTCATAATTTTTGTAAATAATTGAGACCTTATGTATATATTTGACCTCGATTTAAATAAAAATCTTAACCATAGGTAATATTCAATTAAAAATTTTTACTATTTTTTAAGTATTTTCATAAATTCAAATACATATTTTTTTAATATTTCTTGCATTTTAAATACAATGTTTTTATACAGAACATTGAACTATAAAAAGTTTATATATTATATTAAAATTAAAAGTATAATTATATTCGAGAGTTTATGTGCTCTAAAATAAAATAAATATTAAAATAACTAAAGTTTTTTAAAATTAATGACACTTTTTAAAATTTATCATGTAACAACAATATTAATAATCAAAATTACATATATAAGAAATAATTTAAAATACTACATAATAGACTGACTAGTTATTGTTAAAAAAAGCGATCGGTGAATTCCATCCACGTATTCACCATTCACATAAAACTTAGCTGTGTTGACAAGTACAGTCCCTGCATCGGGCTTTCAAACGTGACAAATATATATCTGCAAAATAATGTCTAAGGTTATGACTAGTGTGTGTCTATATGTGTGTGTGTGGGGTATGAATTAATGGATTTCAACTTCAAACTATTTTTTCATAACGGATGTTTTCAAGTTTGCATGACTTTGCCTTTCAATTTTAAGACATAAAATAAATTCAAAGATAAAATTAAAACTCGTATCCTCATATGGGCTCACTATAGCAATACTTAATTATAAATTCTTAATAAGCAAATTCTCACTAGGGCAACAGCTTTGATCAAATCTTTTTTCTTCCAAAACTATACATTTCGAATATAAACTAAATTATAACATAAAAGTTTGAACTAACAATATGTTAAAGTTATAGCTTATTGACTTTGGCAATGCCAATACATCAAAATCCCATGTTACCCATGTGCTAAGAGTATGAATTTTTATTCTCCAATCTCTGATGCCCCTGAAATTATATAAAATTAAATAATGAAACTAGCACATGTATAATTAAGTTTGAAAGAATAATATGTAATGGTTTGCAGCAAAGACATCAAAATCGCGTTACTGCTAGCTTTCTAATAAATTGAAATCCAAATGCCTCAAATTATATAATATTGATGCTATCAACAACAACAACAACAACAAAAAAAATTGCAAATGAAAATACATATACAAATACAAATCTAGCGTCGGAAATAAATTTGATTTGGTCCAAATTATATTAGGTGTTGTAAAATTTAATTTAAGAGTCCATTAATATGTTAAAGTTCAAAGAGCCCAAATTTTAGTAACATGCTCTAGAATTGTCTTTGAAAATATCTAGATATTTTAAGAAGAGAAAGTAGTAGAGAATTCTAGAGAATTGAATAATTTAATAGAAAAATCTAGTGATGAATTATAACCATTAAATTATAAGAATGTTGGTATAATCCTAGCCATTGGTTAGGATGAACTTTTAGTATAAATAGGGGCGGTCTTGCTCAATTTGTACGAAGCCAAAATTTGAGAATCAATAACAAGTATCCTCTTCCTCTAAACTAACTTGGTTTCCTTAGATTTTTCAAACTTCCTAAAGCCTTCTAAAACATTCATCTTCCAATAAAGTGATATCAGAGCTAGTAAATTGGTGCCAAACATATTACTATAGCATATCAAATCGAAGATCTTGACGAAAGGAATATAACGGTGGAAAAATCATTCTGGTCGGAGTTGGGATGCCCCCTCACTCGCCGTTGGAAGTTTGCTACTCAAAATAAAGAGTTTGGCTAAGTTCGATCGAATTCGACCGAGTTGGACTAAGTTGGACCGAGTTTGAGGCAAGTTCAAGACCCTCTTAAGGTATTTTGGCGTCCTAAATTCATTTGTACAGTAAAAAATTTAAAATTATAATTGTATATAAAGATATGACTGGTAGCATGACATCATTTCAAGTCTCTATGCTCAACAAGAACAACTATGATAACTAGAGTATTAAGATGTAGGCTCCATTAGGTGCACATGATGTTTGGGATGTTGTAGAGAAATGATAAAATGAGCCATAAGATGAGGCTATATTATCTCAAACTCAAAAAGATAGTTTAAAAGACTTGATAAAAAGAGACAAGAAAGCTCCCAATCTCATCTATCAAGCTTTAGATGATGATGATTTTGAGAAGATTTCAAGTTTAACATTTGCTAAGCATAGGAGAAGCTGCAAATGTCTTGCAAGGGCGCTGAACAAATCAAGAAGGTGTTAGTATTGGTTTACCAAAAGTGAAAATCATAGTTTTCTAAATCCCATGTTGAATCAAGAGAAAAAGGAGAGATTATAGCGGAAGCGTACCTGAATCCATAGTGTTCTTCAATCCAATAGTGGCTTCGCTAATTCAAAAGCACAAATCTAATTGTCTTTCTCTTTGCACAAAGATAGTTGCTCTCTCCTTAGTTTTGTGTGGTGCTTTTTTTTTTTGTTGTGCACAAATGACAAGAGAGTAGCAATTTATATAGGCAATTAGACTTGGAGAGAAAGTAAGAGACTTAGCCCCCAAGTTTACTTAGCCATCAAGTTTACTTTATTTCCAAGCATACTTCTTCTCCAAGTATACTTCACTTTCGAGTAAACTTCATCCTTAAGTATACTTTTCCTTCAAGGAAAAGGAAAGAGCAATATATATATTATTTAATTACAAGTCCGGTCTCTACACATTAATTCCATGATAATTTAATACCCGATAGCCAAAATTAAATTTTATAGATCATCTTTTAATTGGCTAAACTATAAGATAGCATAACACATTTAAAACTACATGTGTGGCCCCACATATTAATAAATAGTTTTCCAACAATCTCCCACTGGGCCACATATGTAACTTTGTAAATGTGCATAACCTTATGAGCTCATAAAATTGCCATCACAATCAGGGTACTTTCGAACAATCTCGTCCATTAATCATACTGATATAGGATCAAAGCGATCTTCGTCACATTTATCGTGACTAAATCCATCAATGGTCACATATACCAATACAACCAAATGACATAGATCAATCATGGATGTGTAGTATGAAAATTTCATGTAATGTGATCCAAACATGTCTATTTTCAACTAGACCTACTTTATTCTTTATTGAGATCATTACTTAACAGAGTGTGTTAAAACAAAACTTTACTTCTGTAGAAAGTAAACTGAATAATATATGCATATAACAAATCTGAAGTTCAACATAAAGCAACAAATCAAATTCAAACTCCCACTAAACCAAAGTATCCTCAAACAGAATAACACCCATATGAGCAGTATGCTCGTGAAAGACCTTGGGTGGTAGTCCCTTTGTGAGCGGATCCGCTATCATGGAGTTTGTTCCAATGTGCTCTATAAAAATCTGACCACTCTGCACTCTTTCTTTCACAACTAGAAACTTGATGTCAATATGCTTTGACTTCGTTGAGCTTCTGTTGTTGTTAGAATATAGAACCGCTGATTTATTGTCACAAAATAATTTGAGTGGTCTTTCAACACCCTCTAAAATACGCAGCCCAGTGACAAAATTTCGCAGCCATATTCCATGATTTGATGTCTTATAACAAGCCACAAATTCTGCGGCCATGGTGGATGAAGCCACAAGCGTTTGCTTGGCAGACCGCCAAGAAATTGCCCCACCAGCCAACAGATAAACATAACCTGATGTGGATCTCCTACTGTCTTGGCATCCAGCAAAATCAGAGTCGGAGTATCCAATGATCTCTAACCGATCTGATCTTCTATATGTGAGCATATACTCCTTTGTTCTCTGTAAGTATCTCATAACCCGTTTGGCTGCTTTCCAAATGATCCATGCCTGGAATACTTAAATATCTGCCTAATATGCCAACTATGAACGCAATATTCGGACGCGTACATACTTGGGCATACATTAGACTCCCTACAGCCGAAGCATAAGGAATTTTCTGCATTTCTTTAATTTCAAGGCTATTCTTTGGGCATTGGCTGAGACAAAATTTGTCTCCTTTAGAGACTGGGGTTTCACCTGGTTTGCAATTTTGCATGCCAAACCTATTGAGAACTTTCTCAATATAGTTCCTTTGTGATAATCCCAATATACCCCGAGAGCGATCTCGGTGTATCTCAATTCCTAATACAAAGGAAGCTTCACCAAGATCTTTCATTTCAAAATTCTTTGATAGAAATCTCTTGGTGTCATGCAAGATGCCTATGTCATTTGTGGCAAGTAAAATGTCATCGACATACAAAACTAGAAAAATATGCTTACTCCCACTGAACTTGTGATACACACAATCATCAACGACATTCATCTCAAAACCGTACGAGACAATGACTTGATGAAACTTGAAGTACCACTGATGAGAAGCCTACTTGAGTCCATATATGGATTTCGTCAATTTACAAACCATATTCTTTGAATCTCCTAACACAAAGTTTTCTGGTTGCACCATATAAATTGTTTCTTCAATGTCACCATTGAGAAACGCTGTTTTGACATCCATTTGATGCAACTCAAGGTCAAAATGTGCAACAAGCGCCATAATTGTCCTGAAAGAGTCTTTCGTGGAAACCGGAGAGAAAGTTTCTTTAAAGTCAATTCCTTCCTTTTGAGTAAAGCCTTTGGCTACAAGACGTGCCTTATACCTTTCCACATTACCCTTTGAATCTCTTTTGGTTTTAAATATCCATTTACAACCAATAGGATTCGCACCAGCCGGTAATAGGACAACTTCCCAAACTTTATTGTCTTGCATAGACTTATACTCCTCATTCATGGCTTCAATCCATTTATGAGAGTTAGAACTTTGCATGGCTTGGCGGAAGTTGATTGGATCATCTTCCGACATTCCACTTTCTGCCTCATGTTCCTGGAGATATACAACATAATCATCTGAAATTGCAAATCTCCTTTCTCTCGTGGATCGCCTCAATGGCGCAGGTTCTTGAGGTTGTTGAGGTTGTTGCTCAGGAATAATTATCTCATTTTGTATGAGGGGTTGAATAACATTGTCTTGCCGAGGGTCTAAATTCATTTCTTGATCACTGACAGGTATAGAAGTCTACATATTGTCAAGAAAAGTAGTAGCAGGAATTGGGATTACTCCCTCTTCCTCCTCAAAGACAATGTTCCTAACTCAATTTTCCCTCCCAAACTCAACATCCTCAAAAAATGTTGCAATTCCCGTCTCAAATATAGACTTATTAGTAGGATCATAAAACTTGTAACCCCTTGATCGTTCTGCATAGCCAATAAAGTAGCTGCTAATGGTTTTGGAGTCCAATTTTCTTTCATGAGGTTTATAAGGCCTCGCTTCAGCAGGACATCCCCAAATACGCAAGTGCTTTAGACTAGGCTTTCGCCCAACCCAAAGTTCATAAGGCGTTTTTGCAGCTGCTTTAGTTGGCACCCGATTCAGGATATAAGTTGCTGTCTTTAGAGCTTCACCCCAGAGTGACTCTGGTAAAGTAGATTGACTAATCATACTTCTTACCATGTCCTTAAGAGTCCTGTTTCGTCTCTCAGATACACCATTCATGCTAGGCGACCCTGGCATAGTGTATTGGGGAACGATTCCACATTCCTCTAGGTATTTAGCAAACGGTCCCGGGCATTGTTCACCTGATTTGTCGTATCTACCGTAGTATTCACCACCACGGTCAGATCTGACACTCTTTATCCGTTTGTTGAGTTGTAATTCAACTTCAGCCTTAAATGTTTTGAACACGTCCAAAGATTGTGATTTCTCATGTATAAGAAATAGATACCCATATCTAGAATAGTCGTCTATGAATGTTATAAAATATTGTTGACCATTCCAAGATGCTGTAGGGAATGGACCACAAATATCCGTATGGATCAATTCTAAGACGCCCGTAGTTCGATTTGCACCTAATTTCTTCATTTTGGTCTGTTTTCCCTTGATACATTCAACACAGACATCAAAATCTGAAAAATCAAGGGATTCTAAAATCTCATCAGACACAAGTCGCTCAACTCTAGATTTAGAGATGTGACCTAGGCGTTTGTGCCATAATGAGGCTGAAGTTTCCTTATCTAATTTTCGCTTTGTACCTCGTGACTCTATATGCAAGGTTTCATTATAAGATGAAACAGTTTCCAGCAAATATAGATTGTCAAAAGTATTAAGTAAACCAGTACCAATGACATTTGAATTTAAAGACAAAGTAAACTGAGAATTTCCAAATGAACAATAATAACCCAATTTGTCCAAAACACAAATGGAAATTAAATTCCGTCTAAAAGACGGTACAACAAAAGTGTCTTTTAAATCCAAATAACAACCAGTTTTTAATAACAATCTAAAATGCCCTATTGCCTTCACTTCTACCGACTTGCCGTCACCCACAAAGATACATCTTTCAGTATCAGTTGGCTCTCGGTAGTTTAGGCAACCCTGCATAGAAACACAAATGTGAGTAGTAGCACCAGAATCTACCCACCAAGTGTTTCTTGGTACAGATGCTAAATTGATCTCAGAACAGACCAAAACAGGAATTATACCTTTCTTTTCACGCCATGCGCTATACTTAGCACATTCCTTCTTCTAATGTCCAGGCTTACCACAGAAGAAACAACCTTCATTACTTTTCTGTTTCTTTTGCACTGGACCCTTAGGAACAGCAAATTCCTTTCCTTTATCCTTCCTTTTACCCTTGCCCTTAAAAGTGCTTGACAGATGAGCACTTTCAGTTCTCTCTTGCTTCAATCTCTCTTCCTCTTGCACACAAAATGAAATGAGCTCATTGAGAGTCCATTTCTCCTTTTGACAGTTATAATTGACCTTAAATTGACTGAATTGTGCAGGAAGAGAGATCAGAATTAAATACACGAGCAAATCATCTGATAAGTCGAGCTTTAGTGCCTTAAGTTTTGAAGCAAGATGAGACATCTCCATGATGTACTCTCTGACATTACCTTTGCCCTTATATTTCATTGAAATCAAGCTTGCTAAGAGTGTGCTTGTTTCAGCCTTATCGTTTTTGACAAAACGATTCTGAATTTCCTCAAGGAACTTACTGGCAATGATATTGTCATCTGTTATTGCACCTCGAAAGGCTTCTGGAATCCCACGCTTCATGATCATAAGACTTAGCCTGTTCGAACGGTCCCACTTTTCAAAGTACGCAATTTCCTCAGGGGTACTTTGTGTAGTGAGATTATTCGGTTTTGGCATTCTCAATGCCAAGTCTATGTCCATGCAGCCAAGAACAATCAATATGTTCTCTTTCCAGTCCTTAAAGTTTGTTCCATTTAACATTGGAACATTGTTCATATTGGCAGATATTGTAGTAGTAGACATTAAAGCTGAATCCAGAACAAAATTAAATAAATAAATTATGCTCACATAAAACAACCAAAATAAACAGTCTTTAAATTGATTAATGACAACATTTCAAGATACCCAGCACAACATTAATATCAAGTCTTTGGACAGTGATATTAACTGTAAGTGGTACTCTTGTTGCAATGATCAAACAATGACAATAAGTTATGTCAAATAATAAATCCATGTTTGCATTGATTCATTATTCACATGAGGTCACCTTTACAATTGTCATATCATTATCATCGCAGGTGCGTGTGTAATTCGGCCAAATATTAAACCCCTCTTTGGATTGGTTAATATCCGCATGAATTACACATACACAAACATCATATCCAATTATTCTCCCAAGATCAATATACACAAGAGTGGTCACTTTGGTGACATCTTGTATAAATTAAATAAATCAGAATACTAGATAAGTGTTAAAAAAAAATATTGTCATGTAATTAATCAAAATTTTAAACTGTTTCAAAAATGAATTCTGTATAAACCGAAAAGTAATATATATATAAACTGTATATATATAATCGGCATGCCTTTATGATTGTTCAAAATCCATGTGCATACCAAATATATATATTGATACCAGGCAACTGAAAACAACTAAATCCATATTTCACGAAGGAACAATTTGGAAGAAATAATGTCGATAATGTCAATCATTATCCAGATTCATGACACACCATACAGAACACATTAATCTCGAAGATTCATAGATTCTTTTGAATCAAACATGAGTAGGCTTTGATACCAAAAGTGAAAATCATAGTTTTCTAAATCCCATGTTGAATCAAGAGAAAAAGGAGAGATTATAGCAGAAGCGTACCTGAATCCATAATGTTATTCAATCCAATAGTGGCTTCGCTAATTCAAAAGCACAAATCTAATTGTCTTTCTCTTTGCACAAAGATAGTTGCTCTCTCCTTAGTTTTGTGTGGTGCTTTTTTTTTTTTTGTGCACAAATGACAAGAGAGTAGCAATTTATATAGGCAATTAGACTTGGAGAGAAAGTAAGAGACTTAGCCCCCAAGTTTACTTAGCCATCAAGTTTACTTTATTTCCAAGCATACTTCTTCTCCAAGTATACTTCACTTTCAAGTAAACTTCATCCTTAAGTATACTTTTCCTTCAAGGAAAAGGAAAGAGCAATATATATATTATTTAATTACAAGTCCGGTCTCTACACATTAATTCCATGATAATTTAATACCCGATAGCCAAAATTAAATTTTATAGATCACCTTTTAATTGGCTAAACTATAAGATAGCATAACACATTTAAAACTACATGTGTGGCCCCACATATTAATAAACATTTTTCCAACAGAAGGTACATATCCAAACACTAAGAGGTGAATTTGAAGTTTTACATATGAAAAAGTCTGAACCCGTTTTTGACTACTTCTCTAGAGTTTTGGTCGTTTCTAATCAAATGAAAAGAAACAGTGAAAAACTAGAAGATGTGAGGATCATGGAGAAGATACTCATTAGATCAAAAATTTGAGCACATTGTGGTGACAATCGAGGAAACAAAAGATTTGGAGAAGATGACTATCGACCAACTATTGGGATCCTTACAAGCTTATGAAGAAAAGCATAAGAAAAAGCAAGAGATCACTGAACAACTCTTCAAAATGCAACTCAAGGAGAAAGAAGAAGTTAAAGGCTATGATAGAAATAATCGTGGTCGTGGAAGAGGTCGAAGCTACGTTGTTTTAATTTCTCTTATGGCGTTATTACTGAAGTGCTCATTTTGATTCATCTATTTATAATTGTCAACAATATTGGTAAGTTGATTTTTTTCCTCTCCATTGCATCTCAATCTTGATAGTTTTGTATCATGTTTAGGTATTAATTGGAGTTGGGGATGTTGTATCCTCAAGGTACATTTCTATCACTCAGATAAACAGTTAAAAGTACGTAGTAAATGATAGGAGTACTTACTGGCAGAACTCGTGCTCAATTTTAGTCCGAGTGTTTTTTAGTCTTCTATAGATCGGTTTTGTGGAAAGCTGTGGAATTTATGACCTTTGTTTTTTAATTATGATTGAATGGATGAAAACTAAAACTTAGGTGATACATTACTATTGACTATTGCGTTCATTTGCTCTATTTTCTTGTCTGGTGCTTTTGTTGAATGATAGTCATGATCGAGAAATAAGTGGCTTCTCAGCTTCTTGTTTTGTGACTGCAATCACAGATGCACTTAATCGCACTTATGGAAATCCTCATAATTCTCTTAAAAATCTTGTGAGTAAGAAAATGCTGTTACGGTTCTTGAATGTCTTGCTTTTGGCTTTATGTGATAATAAACTCTTTTAACGTAATAATATGAGACAATTATTTGTGATGAACATTGTTAAAATTCCCTAATAAAAAAAGTTCACGTTTTAGATTTTTTTTGGTTCAGCCGCGAAGCAAACTTGTAGAATGTTAAACATCACCTTTGTCGTTAGTGATGTTGGTTTTGGTGTGTGAAAGTTATTTAGATTCGACCTCCCCATTCCCCCCTCTTACGAATCATCCCTCAATAACAAGAAAAAATAAATAAATAAGGGATGAATGGAGCATGTCACTGATTGCAGCTTATATTACCATGCAGCCCAGTCGTTACATCAATACAATTTTAGTGCCCAAAGATGGTGAAATTCCCATAGACGTCCAAAGCTTGGCTGATCAAGGAATCTTTGATGTGGTATATGTTCCTGCATAACTGTTTCAAATATGTTGTTATTGAAAGTTTTTAGTTACGGATCAAATATACCTAGAGGGGGTGAATAGTTTATTTTCAATTTTAACAAATATTAATCATATAACCTAATCACAACGGCCAGATATGCAATTGCGTGTAAAAATAAAATGCAAAATTAAAGAATAACACAAGAGATTTTTAGGTGGAAACAACTTAGGTCACTTCAATGACCTAAGAGGAAAACCACCGGTCCACCGGACCACCTAACTATTCACTATAAAAATCAATGTTCAATTACAACCATAGGTCCTAGACTACCCTTCACAGATAGATCCCCCTCATGTAATTTACTTACGAGCCGTCGCTCCTTTCATAGCCTCCACAAGCTAGGTGTTTGTATTCGGACCAACGTTTCGATCTACTTGAGTCCCACAAGATCAATCGAATCTGTCAACTTTGGTAATTTCTAGTCACACGAAATACCAAACACGTCACCTCAGTACCTGAAATGTTAGCACAAATAACACAAGTGCAAAGTGTATCCTAGAGCAGATTCAACAATGAAAAATCTTAACTAGCAGATTCAATAGCATACGATGTAAAGAATAAATTAGCTAGCAAACTCTAGAATAATCATGCAAATCTAAATATCATGAAAAGCAATTAGGCACATGAATTATTCAAACATAACCATACAATATGTTTGAACAATTAAAACAAGAAAGTGCCTAAGATTAATAGATGAAGAGAATAAGATTTTTCTTTAAAAACTCAATCAGTTGTAGAAAATATTATTTTGGTGTGGTGAATATTTTGCACAAATAAGCGTTGCTTATATAGAGTCTAATTTGACTTGAAAGAGGATTACTAATAGAGTACAACTCTACTCATATCAGGATTTAGCTTTCACAACAATTCTACTCATGTTAGGATTTTGCTTTCACAACAATTCTACTCAAATAAGGACTCTACTTTCACAACAATTCTACTCATATAAGGATTCTACTTTCGCAACAATTCTATTCATACTAGGATTTTGCTTTCACAAGAATTCTACTCATATCAGAATTTTGCTTTCACAAGAATTCTACTCATACAAGGATTCTACCTTCACAACAATTCTACTCATATAAGGATTTTGCATTCAACATTAAATGAGTCAAATTGGTAAAAGTAACATATGGGCTGAATTAAAAACAGAGTTGTGGTAGAACTGAAAAATAGGCTCGATCTATCTAGCCAATGCTCGATCGATCGATCCAAACCTCGATCGATCTAATTATGCAATTTCAAACCCGAGAGCAGCTAGATTGAAGTCGGTCTATACTCGATCGATCGACCAACATGTGCATAGTTTCTTTTCGTTGCGATTCATACTAAGTGTAGTGCTCAATTGTGTGAGGATGTATGCATGAGAGAATATTTTACCTGTCATATGGGCATTGCAAGCTTGGTAACTCCATCATCATGTATCATCTGATTAAACGGTGGACGTTTATATTAGATTACAATCAAACATTTTGTCCATGAAAATTACCAATACTCATAAACCTTATAGTTATTACTTATCTTGAAAAGAATAAAATAAAAATGACAATCACAATGAAAATTTATATAGCCGAATTTACATAAAACACATATCTCTCTGTCTTTCTCCCTCTCCCTGCTCTTCATAACAAGATTAAAGAAAAATTAATCTAATAATTACTGGCTTTCCAATACCACATGGAAATTGTATTCAAATTTGGTTTACCGTGATCTATGAAGAAACTATACTTGGATATCTAAGGACATTTACGGGATTAGGTTGACATTTAGTAGTTGGCTATTGACAGCATCTCTGTGGCCTTTCCCTTTATTATTTATTTTGTAAGACATCGTTTACTTTCTACTTTAACGAGTTAATGGTTGTAGTTTGAGGTTCTTGGAAAAGCTTTCAGGTTTGGCTCATAGTTTTTCCTACTTTTGCTATTTGTTTGTCTTTGCTAGCACTTTTCATGAATTACTTAATAGTATTAGTGTATTTACGTTTGATGAGGGTTCTCAAGCCCAAGTGATTTCTGCAGATCCTCGTGGACTCAATACATGATCCGAAAGTCGGTGTAATTTTTGACCCAAAGTTATTGATACAAGCTCTTGCCTCTTTGATAGGCAGATACATGAGCAACAATGTAACACAGTAGTTTGAAACTTTGAATGGCAATGCCATTATGTAATTCCATGTTCGTCGGGTTCATTAATCATTTTGTAATGTGAATGGAAAACTTCAAATGACGAGCAGAAGAACAACATTTTTATCATTAGAAATTCTGATAGAACCTAGAGGTCGTGCTTCTCATTGGGTGCCTTTAAATGTTTGCATTGCATTGCATTGCCATAGAAAGAGGTAGAAATGAAGTCTATTTCGATTTGTGATACTTAAATCTCAGTATATTTAGCAGTTTTGATTAGTAAAATAATTTCCAGCATAATTTTGAAGTCATTGAGTGGGGTTGGGCAAGATTCGCTGGATTGGGGAAAAATAGCCCTCCAACCTTGTGATCAAGAGGCATTATTTTTCATTAATAAAAAATCACTACTATAAATTTGGCTTTATAGGACGGTCACTATAAACTTTATAGAACTGGCCGTCCTATAAAGTCCTATAAAAAAATCACTACTACAAACTTTATAGGACTGGCCGTCCTATAAAGTCCCGTCCTAAAAGAATCGAAAAAAATAGGACGTTCACGAAGCGTCTTATAAAAAAAATTTATAGGACGGGCACTGGCCGTCCTATAAAATTATTTTAAGACGGCCACTGACCGTCTTATAAAATTCTTTTAGGACGGCCATAAAAAAAAAATTCTTTTAGGACGGCCAGTAGCCGTCCTATAAAATTCTTTTAGGATGGTCAGTGGCCGTCCTATAAAATTCTAGTAGCCGTCCTAAAAGAATTTTTTTTTTTTTTGTGTTCGTCAAGTACTGAAATCTATATATAACATGTACAATTTATTTTATTCTAGAAACGCGATTATATATATATATAATTAAATACATAAATACAATTTATAAATAATATTTTTAATTAAAGATATAACCAATTAAAAAGAAAAAAAATTGGCGCCACTTTCAATTTTTCTTTTCCCGCTTTAGTTTTTCAATTCCCTCTTTCTTTTAGGACTCAACCTGATAATCAAAATTCAACCCATAGATTCACAATAAGAAACTACCAAACCAAATATCATTAATACTCAACATTAAGATTGATACTCATAACAGAAATGCAAACAAAATGGCCAAAAATGGGCGGAAAAATGGCAAAGGAAAATCAAGAAAGGAGAATGATCAGAGTGAGCGAAAGGAAACAAAGAAATCAAATGTCTAACTATTTAAAGAAAAAAATAATTATTAAAGTCGAGCAAAATACAAATATCAACCCAAAGTGGAGAATATATATATATTTAAAAAAATTACCAAAGATTAGCTTAAGAATAAAACAAATAATAAGTGCATAATAAATAGTCAAAGCCTTCACATGCTACCAACTCTGCTAGCAAAAACCAATTATTGTTGGTGGTCATATTGAAGGGGATGGGAATAATGATGAGTGTTCTGGTGAGAAATAGGAGGAGAGGAAGAAGGACGAGGGATTGATTTTTTTTAACTTAAAATGAGTTAGGTTCACTTGCAAGGAGAAATATATATAAATAAAAAAAAATTACACTCGTTCTTTTAGGATGAACAAAAAAAAAAAAAACTGAAACTATATAATTTTTTTTAAGACGGCTAATAGCTGTCCTATAAAGTTCCGCCTAATTTTTTCCATAATAGCCGTCCTATATTTCTTATAGGACAGCCATATACTTGAGACCGTCCTATTTGTTTCTCACTCTAAATTATAAGCCGTCCTATATTGCCCAAATTGTAGTTGTGAATGATCAAGAGGCATTATTTTTTATTAATAAAAAATAACTTTAATCATAATATGCTAGCATTATAAACACACACTTTTATGTCATATTTGAGCCATAATTTAATGTTTAAATTTAAATGAAAATAATTAGTCTATTTATTATTTGTTTTAGTATTTTTTTAAAAAGTATAATTTTAATAATTTTCTTTAAATATTTATTGTTAATATCTTTGATATTTTTGTAAAATTAAATTATTGATATTTTTATATCCCTTCTACTTAGGAGTGTCAATTCGTGCGAGTTAGGCTAGTTCGAGCTTGTCCAAACTAGCCCGGCCTAAATTAGTTCAACCCTAGCTAAATTCAAATTTAATTCAAGTTAGTAAAGGTGAGCTCGAACCCAAACCAAACACAAACGAGCTGCATCAATTTGGCCCAAACTAGCCCAAATTGTTAATTATATATATATTTTTTAGTTAATATGACTTTTTTTATGAAAAAAATATGTTTAATAATTAAACCTCAAACAACATTACATAAAATAATAAAATATATATATATATAAAATATAAGAAAAAATTAATTATTAAAGCAAAAGGTCAATCACTAAATTAATTAGGCAATGAGTAATGCATTAAACCCCACACATGCAAAAGTTAGAAGTCGTCATGCCCTCATGAAAACTCACATTTAGAATAAAGAGTTCTCAAGTCCAAATAAAACTTACATATTGCGTGGCAAACACAAGATGTAGCAGCTACGTATTCTGCTTCACAAGTAGACAGTATCACAATGGGTTGCTTTTTTGACATCCAAGTGAAAGCGGTATCTCCCATGAAAAACACAATCCACTTGTACTTTTTCTATCATCATAATCACCAGCCCAGTCGCTATCACTATAACCAACAAGTTCATAACTGTTAGAAGAATAATAGAATAGGCCAAGATTTATAGTACCTTTGATATATCTAAGAATTCTCTTTGTAGCCTTTAGGTGATTATTTGTTGGAGATTCCAGGTAACGACTAACAATTCCAACTACATAGAGAATATCTGGCCTAGTGCATGTTAGGTAGCTTAGACTTCCAATTAGGCTCTTGAAAAGAGTTGGATCTACTCTTTCTTCCTCATCAAATTTTGATAGTTTGACTCCACACTCCATGGGCATGCTTATGGGCTTAGAATTGTTCATGTTGAACTTCTTGAGCACTTCTTTTGCATATGCTTCTTGAGAGACGAAAATTCCATTTTTTCCTTGTTTGACTTCAATACCAAGGTAGTATGACATGAGCCCTATGTCGGTCATCTCGAACTCTTTGGTCATATTTCTCTTGAATTCTTCAAACAATCTTGGATTGTTACTTGTGAAGATTAAATCATCTACATACAAACAAACTATCATAATATCATCATTTTTCACTTTTACATAGAGAGCATGTTCATGAGGACATTTTTTGAAATCATTTTTTTGAAAATATTTGTCGATTCTGCTATTCCATACTCTTGGTGCTTGCTTTAACCCATAAAGGGCCTTCTTCAATTTTAGGACCTTATCTTCTTGTCCTTTTGCCACATAGCCTAGAGGTTGTTCAACATAAACCTCTTCTTCAAGATATTCATTCAAGAATGCAGACTTGACATCCATTTAATAAATGTTCCATTTATTTTGGGCTGCTAAAGAAAGAATTAATCTTATAGTTTCTAAGCGAGCGACAGAAGCAAATATCTCATCATAGTCAACTCCTTGCCTTTGACTATAACCTTTAGCAACCAATCTTGTCTTGTATCTTTCTATCTTTCCTTGGACATTCTTCTTTGCTTTGTACACCCACTTTACTCCTATAGTTTTTTGTCCTTGTGGAAGATAAGAAAGTTCCCATGTGTCGTTCTTTATGATTGACTTCATTTCTTTATCCATGGCATCTCTCAACTTCTTGTTTTGGATAGCTTCTTCAAAACCTATTGGTTCACTTCGCCAAGAAGACAAAAAAGAGTTACATCAAAATTGTTTAGAGGTTGGGTTACCTCATAAAGCTCTTCTAAGTCTCTTGTTCCTGGAATCCTCTCACTTGAACTTGCAGTTTGGCTTGTTGCTTCAATTGATGCTCCATTTGCATTTGTACTTGAACTTTCATTTGAACTTCCACTTGAAGGAGATGAGCTTCTCAATGGCAATAGTGGATGAAGTGGGGTATGTGGTTCTTCATCTCTAACTTCTCTTCTTGGATCTTCTTCAAAAAAAAAAAAAATAGTATCGTAGTCTTCATCTTGAGCATTCAAATCCCACATGCCTTCTTCATTGAACTCTACATCTCGACGAATGACGATCTTGCCATTTGTTGGGTTGTAAAGCTTGTAATCTTTGGAACTTGTGTCATAGCCAATGAAGATAAGCTTCTTGCTCCTATCATCGAGCTTGGTTCTTCTTTCTTCGGGAACATGGGCATAGGTGATCCTTCCAAAGACTCTTAAATGTGAAACACCTGGCTTTTTATCACCCCAAGCTTCTTGAGGAGTTTTGCCCCAAACACTTCTTGAAGAAGATCGATTTGATAAGTAAACGACACTTGCTACAGCTTCAGCCCAAAATTCTTTGGCCATCTTCTTGCTCTTTAACATGCTTCGAGCCATATTGAGGATGATTATATTCTTTCTTTCTGCTGCACCATTTTGTTGAGGAGTTCTTGGAACCGTTGGAGGACGACGAATTCCATTATTTTCACAGAATTCTTTGAAATATTTTGATAAGAATTCTCCTCCTCGATCTGATCTCATAGACATAATTTCACGTTCACTTTTTTTTTTCAACAAGTGCTTTGAATTTCTTGAAGACTCCAAAAACTTCAAATTTTTTCTTCAAAAAATATACCCAAGTTTTTCTTGAATAATCATCAATGAAGAGAAGAAAATATTTGTTCTTACCAATTGAACTTGGAGTGATTGGACCACACACATCGGTATGGATTAGTTCAAGCGGTCTTCTTGCTCTTGTAGTTCATTCTTTAGGAAAACTTTTTCTAAACTGTTTTCCAAGCAAACACCCTTCACAAAGTTGGTTAGGTAGATTGATGGTAGGCAATCCTTTCACCATATTCTTGGAAGAAATCAATTTTAAACCACCAAAATTTAAGTGTCCAAATCTTAAATGCCAAAGCCAAGATATATATTTGAAACAAGCCTTTAAACATTGTGCAACATCATTTTGAATGTTTAACAAAAACATTTTATTTTTGGCCATTGGAACTTTGGCTATGAAGTTAAAATTATGATCCCTTAGAGAAAGGCTATTGTCTCTCATGTGAACATCATAACCTTTTTCTAAGAGTTGGCCCAAGCTCAAAATATTACTCTTCATTTTTGGCACATAATAAACATTTGAAATAAATTGGTATCCTCCATTCTTCAAACAAATACAGATTTTATCTTTGCCTTTTATAGGAATTGTGGATTCATCTCCAAAAGTGATTGCACTATTTACTGCTTCATCAAGCTCCACGAATATATCTCTATTTCCATACATATGGTTGCTTGCGCCGGTATCAAGGTACCATGTGCTCTTCTCTCTTTCTTCATCTTCTTTGTATGCTAGGAGTAAGGTGGTATCTTCTTCAATTTTGTCTTCCACAAAATTGGCTCTTTCTTCATTCCTTTTTGGAGCTCTACATTCGGAAGCATAATGTCCAAATCTTTGACAATTATAACATTGAATTTGAGGGATATAATTTCTTACCCCATGTTTGCTTCTACCATGACCTCTAGATGAACTTGGCTCTTGTCTCCCTTCTTCATTGTTGAAAGTCTTGAAACCACCTCTTCCTTGTCCACGGCCATGACCACAACCACGGCCTCTTCCATTTTGGCTTCTCTCTTTGCCAAACCATTCTTGTTCATCCTTTAGTGTGAATCTTGTTTGAAGAACTTGCTCCACGGTCTCATCTTTTCTTTTATTCCTCTCTTCATATGCTTGTAAAGAACTGATGTGATAAATTTAGTACTCGCAAGTGTACGAATCACTCGTAGAAAAGTGATAAGAAACTTCCAAGGTCGGTCTCTTAAGAAATTACAGTGGTTCTAAATAACCGTCTTCTTAATCTAAATAGAGTTCTAACAAAAATAAAACACTAATTAAATAAAGTTCTAGTGAAACTAAAATTCTAAGTAACTAGAGTCCTAAACCTAGTAAAACTGTAAAAAGGTGTTTGATTTGTGACGGGAACAATGATACGATCAATTAAACGAAAACAAAATCGCAATTTAACAATCAATTCAAATGGATTAAAAATGAATGGAGGATGTATGGACGTTTAGTTTGGTTGGTCACGCTTGCATCGAAAAGGTATGGTGAAATAACATGAACGTTCTATATAAACAAAATTACCGACTTTCCTTTTAATTACGAGACTGCCTTTGATCGGGGTAAATCAAATAGCAATCAAATTATGTGCAAGGAAATACATGCCAATCAAACTAATGCTATGACTAAGTCACTAATTTGAAGCTTTGATTAAGTGTTTCAGAATAAAGTTAAGGTGACGTTCCTATAACTAGATTCTCAAATTTTTTAACCTAACTACGAATCTCAAATTGGTCCATGATAATTCATAATTAAATATCTAAACATGCTCTTGAATCAAAAGGTAATTCATTTATATTAAATCAATAAAATATACACCATACACAATTCTAGCAAACATGGCAACGCAAACTAAACATCCATAATGAAACTAGACGCTCATGTTCATATTAATATTCATAGACAAATAAAATATGATCATACACTTCAACGAAAGAAGAAGAAAATATAATTCTATAACAACAAGGAAAACCTAAATCTAAATACCGCTAAATGGATGGGATGACGTTCTTCTCTAAAAGCTTTATCTTCGATTGTCGACGGCTTCCTTGGATCCTCAGAATAGTTTCTCTCACTTCTTTTAAGTGTAGCAAAACTCCCAAAACTGATTGAATGTAGTGTTTGGTCGCAAAATTGTAATGTGTAAGAGTTGTATTCGAGTTATTCGAGTTGTATGTAAGGGGGAGTCTAAGGGGGTACTTATAGATGTAAGGGTTTACACAAATCTTGATTGCAATAGGAATAGGCACGCCGCGGCATGCTTTTTTCCCGCCGCGGCGCAACACAAATTCTAGAAATAGTGTCAAAACCCGAGAGCTCCCACCGCGGCATGACTTTTTCTCGCCGCGGCGCGTGTTGCTTTCCTTTTCTTCATGTTTACCCCCTTACATATGTGATGGTTCGTTATGTAAGGCTTACATATTTGTCTCGTTTAGCTCGTAACTCATGATCCGAGCCCCGTAAGTGTTCCGTCTTTGCGTGTTTTCATTATTTGACTCATTTGATGCTAAAAACACCTGAAATGCACTAAAACATACCCGTGATTCGGAATGGATAGATTTATGAAAATAATCAAATAAACAATCATAACAAATCTATATTTTAAACAATTAAGCACAATTAAGCACAAAATATTAGTGCTTTTCGAGCACTCATCAAGAACCCAAAAGTTGCTCAATTGTCATTTCTTCTAAATTCTTTGTCTCTTCAATTGTGATAACAATATGCTCAAAATTTTTAGTTATAGAGCGAAGAATTTTCTTCATAATTCTTACATCACCCAAAGTTTCACCATTTCTTTTTAGTTGATTAAAAACAGTTAGAATTCTAGAAAAATATTTCGAAATTGTTTTGGATTCTTTCATGTGCAAAGATTCAAACTCTTTTCTTAGAGTTTGAAGACGTACCTTCTTTACCGGTTCCGCTCCCTTATAAGAAGTTTGAAGCATATCCAATGCTTGCTTGGATGTTTTTGCTTCAGACACCTTCTCAAAGCCATCATCATCCAATGCTTGAAAGATGAGAAAGAGAGCCTTCTTGTCTTTTTTTCTCGAATTCTTGAGAACATCTCTTTGTGCTTGAGAAATAGTAGTCTCATCTTGTGATTCAACATACTCATTCTCTACAATGTCTCAAGTATCATTAGCACCTAGTAATGCCATCATCTTGATGCTCTAATTATCATATTTTTCCTTTGTGAGAAATGGGACTTGGAAGGGAGCCATGCCATTGCTTGCCATCTTCTTGAACTAAACTCTTCACTACCTAAGCTCTGATACCACTTTGTTGTATGGTGGGCTTTTGCAAGAGAGAATTTTAGGAGGAAAATATATAAGAGGAAGAAATTTAGGAGAAAAATTACTCAAGTTTATTTCTTAAACTTGCTTATGAATTTGCTTGATGATTTCTTTTTTTGGCTCGAATACAAATGGTGCTAGAGAAGCTCTATTTATAGGCTTCCAAAAGCACTTCTCTATACCTCCCAACCAACTCATTAAATTACTTCCCAACTACCTACATTAATTAGTCTCACACCTACACAACTCATACCTACTTACATTTTGATACGATCCAAATTGTGCTACAAACATGGTACGACACGTGTCAAGGATTATGCCAATAAAGGGGTGAAATATCGGCACAAGGAGGCACGCCACAAACACGAGCAAGGGTACAAACATGTGAGTCATGGATGTGCCGAGCTAATTTGTGGAATTTCAGTTTTTGGGGCTGCGCCGCGGCATGAAATATGTGCGCCGCAGCACAAGTGTTTCTATTTTTGACCAAAGGGCTGAGCATACGTGCGTGCAGACTGGGCAGAGATGCGGGCAAGTGTGGGCAGGTGTGCGGGCAAAGTTGGAAGGATGTGCTCACCGCGGCATAGCTTTAAGGCGTAGCGGCACAAGCCTCTTGGGTTGGATGCCATGGTTCCTCGCCGAGGTATGGAATTTACTCCGCCGCAGCCCGCCTACTTTTAATTGTCTTCCGAAGCCTCCTCGCCACGGCACAGACATAAATTTGTAATTTTGCACCATTGGATTAAAAACCAATGGCTAGGATTCATTTTAACTTTTAGGGTTTTGTTGTACTCTATAAATAGGACCATATGTGCAGCAAATTGTAAGCTTTGATCATTTTTATGAAATATTTGTTTGAAAAACAAATTGAGAGCCAAGAGCTCCTTTGTTCCTTAGCAAACCCAAGAACTTATCAAAGGACTTGCATCTCTTTGTGGCGTTCCCACTCTTCTTCGTGCGTGGTGCGTAATATCCATGTATGTAGGTGAGTTTCCTGCAGCCAAAAATCTGTATTTTTGCTTAGAAATCACATGCTAATTTGTTGTTGGGTCTTGAGCCGAATTTCTTGTGGTTCTCTAGTCTTCGTTGCTAGTGGGTCGTAGGAATCGTGTTGCGGGGTTCGCATCATTTGGTATCAGATCTCTAGGTTGAGACTCTAGATTCCTATCTTAATTTGTGTCAATTTTTATTCCATAGCAACCAAGAAAATTCTTCAAAAAAAATATGTGTTCTTCTTTGTTTCTATATGTTTATTGTATTTTCTGGATTAATCTGATTGATGTTGTTGTTTCCTTCTTATTCTGAAATGATTTGGAGATGATTTCGTTTTGAAAATTTTTCCAAATTTGTTTTCGTAAACTAGAGGGTATTTTGGTAATCTCCTATGTTTTGTTCGTATTGAAAAGTGAGAACAAAACTATACCTCTTGAATTAAAAAAAAAAAAGAAGGTGAGAGAAAATATCTCACGAAAATTTCTCGTGAAAATATCTCACGAAAATATCTCGTAAAAATATCTCACGAAAATATATTGTGAAAATATCTCGCTAGATATTTTTATTTAAAAAAAAAGATATTTTCGGATTTAATAAAAAAAATTTGGAAATTCAATTTCCAAGAATTTTACGAAAATTATCGTTAAAGTGTCATTCACACTTTTAACGAATCGTGTTTTGTTCGTTTAGATATATTTTCTGTGAATTTGACCTAAATCCAAATTCATTCCAAAATCTAGTGTTAGGATTTCTAAACACATTGAGTTAGTTTCTGTCCATACTTGACATTTTGGATATTATAAACTACTCATGGTGATAGGGGATTCTACAATGGATATATCTCAAGAAAATATAGATTTCAAGTTTCTCCTTAAGTCCCAAAAAGTTATTGATAAGATGTTATTGAAACTTGAAAATAAAGTGGAGAGAAAAGACGACATTGTATGTAGTTCGCCAAGTGGAAGGCCGCTTAAAAATGTAGATGAGAACATACAATATGCGGACTTGTTTCCTTCTAGATGCAATGTTAAAGAGAAAGTTTGTAACTTGGTTATTAATGGAAGCAATGTTACAAATTTGGCAAGCACAATCATGGTAAGAAGATTGAACTTGAAGACTTTGCGACATCCAAAGCCATATGTGTTACCATGGAAGAATGACATGAGAGAAATTGCAGTGACTAATCAGGTGTTGGTTTCGTTTTCAATGGGAAGGTATCAAGATGAGGTATTATGTGATGTGGTACCAATAGAAGTAGAACACATACTATTGGGAAGGTCATGGCAATTTGATAGAGGGGTTATTCATGACAAAATCACAAATAGATACAAATTTGTGAAAGACAACAAAAGAATCACTCTTGTTCCCTTATCAAAGAAGGAAATGCATGAAGATGACAAGAGAATTCTTGAGGTTGAAGAGCATGAAAAAGAGGTTGAAGAAAAGGGAGATGAATGTGATAAAGATGTTGTGGACAACATTCGGAAAGGAGGAACTTACATTCCTACTAACGAATTTGTTGTTAATCCAATTTTGCAGGATAAAACTATTTACTTCATTGGAGTTGAGCAACATGGTGATGTCAAAGTTGAACAATCGTTGGTACATTCAATTCTCGAACAAACAACTTTTAGAAGGCCGTTCAAGAGTTTTGTTTGACATGCCTTTGATTTAGCCATTGTGAATTCAGCAATCCCTATTACAATAGCTAAGATTCGAGGACGAATCTTCTTAAAGAAAGAGGGTCTGATACGATCCAGATCGTGCTAAAAACAAGGCATGACACGTGTCAAGGATTATGCCAATAAAGGGGTGAAATATCGGCTCAAGGAGACACGCCACAAACACGAGCAAGGGTACAAACATGTGAGTCATGGATGTGCCGAGCTAATTTGTGGAATTTCAGTTTTTGGGGCTGCGCCGCGGCATGAAATATGTGCGCTGCGGCACAAGTGTTTCTGTTTTTGACCAGAGGGCTGAGCATACGCGCGCGCAGACTGGGTAGAGATGCGCGCAAGTGTGGGCAGGTGTGTGCTCAGAGTTGGAAGGATGTGCTCACCGCGGCATAGCTTTGGGGCATTGCAGCACAAGCCTCTTGGGTTGGATGCCATGGTTCCTCGCCGCGGTATGGAATTTACTCCGCCGCAGCCCGCCTACTTTTAATTGTCTTCTCGAGCCTCCTCACCGTGGCATAGATAAATCCCCCGTCGCGACACAGACATAAATTTGTAATTTTGCACCATTGGATTAAAAACCAATGGCTAGGATTCATTTAACTTTTGGGATTTTGTTGTACTCTATAAATAGGACCATATGTGCAACAAATTGTAATCTTTGATCATTTTTATGAAATATTTGTTTGAAAAACAAATTGAGAGCCAAGAGCTCCTTTGCTCCTTAGCAAACCCAAGAACTTATCAAATGACTTGCATCCCTTTGTGGCGTTCCCACTCTTCTTCGTGGGTGTTGCGTAATATCCATGTGTGTAAGTGAGTTTCCTACAGCCAAAAATCTGTTGTTTTGCTTAGAAATCACATGCTAATTTGTTGTTGGGTCTTGAGACGAATTTCTTGTGATTCTCTAGTCTTCGTTGCTAGTGGGTCGTAGGAATCGTGTTACGGGGTTCGCATCACATTTATTAGTCTCACTCTTACTTAATAATCTTCTAAAACTACTAAATATTTATTAGTACAACAAGATCAAAGTCTTAGACAATCTACAAAATTTAAATGACTTATAGAAATCAAGTTTAATATTTCAACACTCTATCCACTCCCACTCCCATAGAATACAAGAGATGTCATTAGTTACTTTGCAACTTAACATGGAAAATGCTTATTGAGATTAATTAGCATTTATGTATCCAGTCGATGAAGGATAATCTAAAAGTCAATGCGTGAGTTCCAAATCTGCTAAACATGGAAAAAAAAAAAAATGCTTAATGAGGTTAATTAGCATTTACTTATCTAGTCGATGAAGGATAATCTAAAAGTCAATGTTTGAGTTTCAAATCTGATTCAATAAAAAGGAAAATGCATGTCCAACGTTATAACTCCTAGCTCGGTAGTCACTCATAATTTTGCTTTGCTAAAATATGGCTACTTTCACTATCGTACTTTCTTCAATCATCTTCACTCACAGTGCTCTCTTTACAAGCTCAGATGCACAAGAAAGTACTTTAACAAATGCAAAGCAAATTAGTTCGCTACCAACTGTGGGAACCTCCCTGAAATCAATAGTTCATCTTAACTCTAGAGTGAAGTTTGTTGAAGTTCCTTCAGGACCAAACCCTCTTAATAATCAAATTGGAAATTCGCTTCCAGGTCCAGTCTTGAAATCCAGAAGATCTTCTTATGTTGAAGTGAAGAATTTGGCTCCATCAAGGTCAAATCCTTCGGAAAATAGACATGATAGTTCCCCTAACATGCCAACTTTGAAATCTCGATTAGCTAAATTCAAGCATTAACTAATCAATATGTGTACTTTATAATTATATATGGAATTCTGTTCCTAGCTAAAATGGTTAAGTGAGAACTAAGAACTTGGTGACGTGAGAAAATGTGTATTTTAATTGAAATTGAGTTTTGATAAGGAGATAATCATCATTCAAGTTTAATTAGAATTAAACTCTTCTTTACGGGGAATTATAAATTAACTCATCTATCTTCTCAATTTAACACACAAAAATCATATATGTAAAAAATTGCATATGATAGTCTTCATATAATTTTGTAATTTTAAGCCAATTACTATCCCAAAAAAAATCTTAGTCCTTTATTTCAAAAACATTTTGTAGAATCTTAAGCTTTAGTGTGGTAGAGTATTGGACAATTTTAATTCATCGGAATCAACTTCGAGTGTTCGCTAGCTATTGGTTTCGACCGTTGTATTCTGAAAAACAGACATTCATAAATTTTTAAGCACCTATGTGACAAGACGATTTTATTTTAATGATATTGTATAAAACATTAGTTCAAATTATCTATAAATTTTATTTTTCTGTATTCAATTTATTTATTTATTAAATATAAATTAAATTTATTTTTATTATTTTATTTTTAATTATCAATTCGTTCTATCTTATTAGTCTAATATTTGGTACGTAGCACTAATAATAAGTGTCACACATATAAAAAAAAAAAAAAAATTGTATGATCAAGAAACTCATTTTAGGCAAAAGTTTGTTATTTGTTATTTGTTTGGCTCCTCTACAAGTATTAAGAAATTATCCATCTCCAAATTTCCATGGATTAAGTTAGGTTTGATTTTGAGGGAAAAAATCACTAGTTAAATAATGACACATGTGATTTTAATTTAGGAAGTAGGGCTATAAAAATTTCTTAAATTATGTTATTTAGTATTTTAGATTATAAATAGTATTATTTAATCATTTAATTTTAAAAAAAATGGGTCAATTAAGAATAAAATACATAATTTTAATAATTTTTTAATTAAAATATTGTTTATAAAATTAATATTTCAATATAAAAAATATTAAAATAATATAATTTTTCATTAATTAACTTCTTAAAAAATAATATTTTAATTAAAAAATTATTAAAATTATGTATTTTATCCTTAATTGACTCATTTTTTTAAAATTAAAGAATCAAATAATATAATTTATAAATTAATAAATCAAATAATATAAATAATCTAATTTAAATAACATGTATCACACTTTTTATTTAATTTAATATGGACAAGTTTTTACAAAAGTAATTTACTACTATTTGTTCATAAAAAAAATTTATTACTGTTAAAGTAAGAGCGGTGGTAGTTTGTGTTATTAATTGCTCTTTTAAGAAAAAAAATATTTTATTTATATTGTATCATGTCAAGAATAATTTTTCCACTTCTCACTCCACTTTCGATGATGATCGACAGCACACACCAAAGGTCCAAAATGGCAAAAAGGAATCGTACTACTCCATTTTTAGTAATTCAAATTTTATCAAAATTATTTTAAATAAATCATATTTTTAAATAATTTTAATTTATTACTAATATTTTTAAAATAATTTTAATTTAATATTTATATTTTAAAAATAATTCCATTTTAATATTTTAAACGATAAAAATTAGGTTTTAACAGGAGCATTTTCATTGATTTACCCCTTCTTACTTCCTTTAACTATTTTAGTCTTCTTTTCTTCATTTTTGCTGTTTAAAAGAAATATATTGCATAATTTATTAGCTATTTTATCGTGAATTATTTTTTAATTATTGCACAATTTTATAATAAAATTGTTTTTTTTTTTTATTTTTTTTGTGTTTTCTTTATAATTTATTTGTAATTTTGTTGTAAATTATTTTTAAGTTACTGCACAATTTTGTAATGAACTAATGCGTTTCAACTTCAAACTATATTTTTTCAGAATGAACGTTTACAACTTTGCATGGCTTTGCCTATCAATTTTAAGATATAAAATTAATTCAAAGATAAAATCAAAACTCTTATCCTCATATGGGTTTCACAATCGCAGCAATTAATTATAAATTCTTAATAAGCAAATTCTCACCTTGGCAACAAATTTGATCAAATATTTTTTCTTCCAAAACTATACATTTTTTGAATATAAACTAAAAGTTTGAACTGGCAATATATTAAGTTATAGCTTATAAACTTTGGCAATGCCAATACATCAAAATCCCATATGTTACTCCATGTGCTAAGAGTATGAATTTTGATTCTCCAATCTCCGATGCCCCATGAAATTATGGAAAACTAAATAAGGAAGCTAGCACATGTATAATTAAAATTTGAAAGAATAATATGTAATGGTTTGCAGCAAAGACATCAAAATCGCGTTAATCCAAACATGCGAATAAATTGAAATCCAAATGCCTCGAATTATATAATATTGATGCTATCAAAAAAAAAAAAAAAATGAAAATACAAATACAAATCTAGCGTCTCTTTTGAATACCTCCAATTAAAAAGTTTAATTTCAATAGCCTTCCTCCATCTGAATCTTCGAAAAACTCCGAGCCTTCATCATCAAGTAATAAACGAACGCGCACTTTGCCCTTTTTTTGTCCCTTAGATGTGCATCACACTAATCTTTCATGCACATTAAAGTAGATCTCTTTTAAGTCTACTTCTCTTACTATCAAGATTTTACCATCGACACTAAATGCAGATTCTGATGGCAAAGTAGATAATTTAGGAGTTAGTACATCACATGTCATTATAGAAAAAAATAACTTTCACGTGTTTCCACAATTCTAAGATGTCAAATTTAATATCTTGTGATAGTTTACCATCAGCTTCCATATCACTAGATATATATTGTTGCTACTATGACCAGATCTTTGTTTTCGAATTGGCCAAGCCTCATATGGACAAAAAGTACAGGGGAAGACGAGCTAGAAGTTCTTGTTTTTTTGTTTTCCAAACTTAGAGACATAAATGTTACAAGTCTTTTTCTGTAAGTCTTATGCACAATCACTACTATAGGCAATATAGAAGAGCTATTAACATAGAGTGATAAATAAATAGAGCAATTTCATGTATGTGGCCGTCCTTTAAAACAAATATGACGGCTATTACAGAAAAAATTATGCGAAATTTTATAAGACGACTATTAACCATACTAAAAATTCTCATAGAACGGCTAATAGCCGTCTTATTTGTTAGTATATAAGACGATTAGTAGCCGTCCTATAAGAATTTACATACAATTTCTTATATGACAGTTGCTATCCGTCCTATAAAAAATTGTATATTTAAAAAATCTCACTTAATTTCACAACATATTTTTCAAAAATATTTTAAAACTTTTATCCCGCAATATTTTAGTGCCATCATGAAAGTTCACAATGAAGAAATGTTTAAAGGATAGGCTTAGATGAACGTTCACATAGTTAATGGGAGAATAATTTGCTCTCAATGAAGTTTAGTTTATTTCCTTAATTATTTGTCGTTGGATTTTGCATTGAAATTTCTTATGTATGTATATTTTAATCTCATTTAAAAATATATTTAGATTTAGATAAAATAACTATGAATATATTGATCATTTGTGGAGGAAGTTACTTATCTCATAATTTTTCACTTGTGTAGGTTATATCAGACATGAAGTTTTGGGGCTTTATATGGGAATAATTCAGATTCTGTAATTTCATATCAGATAGATCTTTCCGCACTATTTATCTTTATCTTCACCAAATGATTGAGCATCCTTATGTAGTTTTGTTTCTCTTTCTTAGGTAAAGAAAAATATTACTATGGAACGGCCACTATACACATCTTGAATTACACGTTGGTTTTTATTGAATAATTATTTTTTTAATTTTTAAATAGAAGATCACTTTATCATTTTCAATTTATGAAAAATATTACTTTTTTTTTTTTTAAGAAATATAGGAGTTTCTTTTGGAATTTTCTTCATATATCACCTACTCGTAATGCTTCAGGCAAGATATTCTATATTGGACAAATACAATAAAAAAATTCTTATAGACGGTCAGTGACTATCCTATAAAGTTTAAATAAGACTTAAAAAAAAATATAAGATAATTAGACCATCCTATAAAAATCTTATAAGGCGATCACTGACCGTCTTGTAAAATTTTTTTAAGACTGTCAATAACCGTCTTATAAGAATTTTTTATAAAACAATCAGTGACCGTCTTATTTTTTTAATTCTTTTAGGATGGGAGCTCATAAGACAACAACTGACCGTCCTCTATAAAACCTAATTTATAGTTGTGAATGTAGTAACTTTCTATTAAAATCTAATACAAACATGCAAGTCTTGCTTCCCAGATATCAAATAACAAAATGGAGACATCAAAATGTCTAAGCTTTTAGTCTAATGAGTGGAAATGGGACTAGGAAACTCAATAGCCTCGTGGCTTGATATCTAAACAACAACTCCACTCCTCATCCTATGAAAAATTCATTATAAGAAAATATTTTTAATCCAAACAAACATATGGGTTCTTGTTATTTTCTACAGATTTGGATATAAATCTTGGAAACATTTCTTTGATTTAGGCCAACTTACAAGTCAAAATTTTAAAACATTCTTGAGATCTGTAGGTTGTTCTTTGCTTTCCGTTATTTTGCTTGGAGACGAAGAAACCAGACCTAATATACTAGTATGGATGGTGTTTCGAAGGTAATGACTGAAGATTGAAGACACCCAATTTGATTCATAGCTATGGTATATCTTTGGCATTGATTGTAGAGTGATTGTAGAATTTTATAAGAACCATGAGTACTCTAATTTCAAAAAGTTAACCCAATGAGTAGAGATACTCATCTTTCTTATAAATTCTTTCATTGTATTATATTTTATCAATGTGGGACAATTACTCTAACACAAGCTAAGCACCAATAAATTTTCAGACTTGACCCTTGAAGAGTTCCTCAGCCATTTCACTGGATTCAAAATGCCTTCTCAGAAAAATTTATCATCTTCAAGAGTAAACTCATCTTTTAAGTATGCAGATGTGACTGATACTCCAACTAACCTTGACTGGAGGGAGAGGGGAGCTGTAACCCCTATAAAGCACCAAGGAACCTGTGGTAAGTTGGACATTTTTATACATAGCTTCTTATTATCTATACTAGTTTTGGGCCGTGCATATAATATAATTACAATATTCGAGTTATTGATTTTGATACAATTATTTAAATCAACATGTAATTTACAAATAATTTGTTAGTTAATGCATTTATTTTTTATCTTATATTTTGTGTTAATGTTTCTATTAATATTTGACTTCAAATATTAATATTAATTTTAAAAATATAAATAATGATTTATTATTTAAATTTGATAAATATATAATAGTATCCATTGTCGAGCAATGATTGAAATGCTCCGCAATTCTTTATTCAAAAAAATATCTTTAAAGACGATTTTTAAATTTGATAAGTCTATAGGAACATTCTGGTATTTGTTAGTATATAAGAAAAAGCAATTCATAAAAATTGTATTTATTATAAATTTTTCTAATGTAAACTTTCATTCTTGATTATTAGGATGTTGTTGGGCATTTTCATCAGTAGCTGCACTTGAAGGAATAACACAAATCAAAACAGGAAAATTGGTCTCACTTTCCGAGCAACAATTATTGGATTGCACAGCTTCGAATAATGGCTGCGATGGTGGATTTATGGATAATGCATTTAAATACATAATAGAAAACCAAGGCATAACATCAGAAGAAAACTACCCATATCTAGGAACACAAGGAACTTGTAACACAGAGCTAACAAATAAGAATAATATTGTTGCCCAAATCACTAACTATGAAGATGTGCCTCAAAATGATGAAGAAGCTCTTTTAAAAGCTGTATCAGCACAACCAGTTTCAGTTGGAATTGCTGTTAATGATGAGTTCAAAAATTACGGAGTTGGGGTGTTCTCTAGTGATCAATGTGGAACTGTAATACGTCATGCTGTGACTATTGTTGGATATGGGATTGATGAAACTGGAACCAAGTACTGGTTGGTGAAGAATTCATGGGGAGAGACATGGGGTGAGAATGGCTACATGAAGATGCTGAGAGATAGTGGTATTCAAGGTGGTATTTGTAGCATTACCAATATGGCTTCTTATCAATTATATGGTTGATCTACCTATACAAGTCCAAGTATTTCACCGTAAGAATTTAGGATATAAACCTTTCTCAGTGTTTTTGTTTTTCTTTTAAGTGTCTTTCTTAAGTTAAATAAGGCTGTTGAAGTGCCCTTATTGATATGTTGTATGTGTTTTTAAAGTAAAAAAAAAAAAAGAGTTGATGAATAAAATGATGATTATTTATAGAGTTCTCAATTGGTATAAGACAGACATGATTGGACCTATGAATAAATGAAATGTGCTTAAATCAGTACTACTTAAATGTGAAGTGGAATGGTAGGGCCCATATTAATCTCTTTTTTTTTTTCTTCCTTCCAAACTAACTAATTAGTTTGCTCGTTTTTTTTTTCCCCAAATAATGCATACACTACCACAAAACTGCCATATGGTCACGGTTTTTAATCGTGACTGTAGACCTATGGTCACGGTTTATATAACCGTGACCTAAGAAGGAGAGACCTTAGACTAGAACCTATGGTCACGGTTAAAAATCGTGACTGTAGACATATGATATAGTCACAATTTTTGAAAGACCGTAACCAATTATTCACTTTAGGTCTCGGTCTTTGTAAAAATCGTGGCCTTAAATATTACATATGGTTATGGTTTTTATTAAAATCCGAGACCTTATACATTTATATGGTCACAGTTTTTACAAAAACCGAGACCATAAGTAATGTTCATTTCGAAATAGACATCTATGTTTCAGCACTTTAGATCTCGATTTTTACAAAGACCGTGGCCTTAAACATTACCTATGGTCACGGTTAAAACCGTGACCATAGGAAATGTTCATTTCAAAATAGTGGCACCTATTTTCAGCATTTTCATAAATTTAAATACCTGTTTTTTCAATATTATAAGTGCAACATTCATATCCAAAAATATATTATTAAAACTAATATAGCGATTACATTTCATGCGATCCAAAACAAAATTAAATTATAAATATTAATGCATAAATTGTTTCAAAATTAATGACACACTTATAGAGTGTCATATAATAATTACAATACTAATAATTAAACGTACATATATGAAATTAAAGTAATTTAAAGTATTACATAATACTATCGCTTTAAGAAGCGATTTGTGAACTCCGCCCATTCATTCCACATTTCATCAATTTGACTATCGGCGTATGATCCTTCATTATTAAGCTACATATGAAAACAAATTATAAATTAGTGTTTTGAGTCAATGATGGAAGAAACAAAATTAGTTTTACTAAGAGAATACATAAATAAAATTAATTACCAAGTCAATGATGGAAGCAAGTGGGTTAGCAATGATTGTCCTTATAAACATAAGGACATAATACCCACACGTAACCAAATCATCTTGATGAGGATACTACATATTAAATAAGATAAATAATTGCAGTTAATCTCATACACAATGCATCTTGATGAGGACACTACCCTATAAAAAAGTTAGAACAGAAGCAATTCCAAAATGTTAATCTCATTGCAGTTATAGGTACCATAGTCCTAATATAGGATAGACTAGCAACTCAAGCAAAAGCACAGTACAACACAATGCATACTAACAATCTGATCTTCTTGGGACAATCCTATGTTCACAATTATGGTCCTAGACAATTCAAAATGCCAAATGAGACGGGGTCCAGACACGTAGAAACAATGACAAAATAATTAAAAAATGGCATGTTTTGAATTTTTAAGAGACATGAAACTTATCATTGACATACTTGCGAGAAGGATAAATCATTCACAACCAAGTGTAGTGCTACCTCATATCATTCTACAAAGTCAAACTAGGATTCAGCACCATAATAATAAAGTAACAGCTAATCCAAAATCTAAATTCCATACTTCAATACAATATAAAATTATTTTCCATCTAAAATAGAAAGAAGCATTGAACATCACATTCAAAAGCAGTCAAAACAGATGGTTCAAAAGAATTTGAATGGACTATATCATACTTATTAGAAATCAAGTAATTACCAGGCCCAAATGAAGAAAGTTGTGACTGTAAAGATTGTATGAAATATTCCCAAATTTAATAACACGAGAAAACTCAAGAGGCATTGGGTCCTTTGAGACAAAGGTCACTTGAAACAAGTGTACATCAAGCAATCTCAGTGTAAATCCAATATCTAAATGTTCCAACAGAATGATGCAAGCAGAATAAAATGACTTCTTTTTTCAGGGGAAAAATGGCTTCACAAGTCCATTTGCTTTTGAAATGGAGCATTTGAATTTATTTTTTTTAGGTGGAGCACCATAACTCACTTAACTTTATAAATGAGCACTTTAATTGTTTTCTTTTAATTGGAGCATTATAAGTCACTTAACTTTTCAAAAAGGAACTTAAGAAGTAACTTAACAAAAGGAACACTTTAATTCATTAGCTTTTAAAAGTTAAGTGAATTTTAGTGTATTATTTAAACATATGGACTAAAATGCTACTTAAAAAAAATAAAGTGACTTCCAGTTCCCTCCTTATAAGTAAATGGACCAAAGTGTATATTTTAATTAAAAAGTCAAGTGACTTCAATGCACCACTCAAAAGCAAATAGACTCAAATGCTCCATTTCAAAAGCAAATGGAGTTCTGGAGCCCGTCATCCCCTTTCAGGAGAGAATGTACTAACCTGAGCAGAAGCTCCACCGAGTTCAATAATTCTAGTAGTCTGCAAGGGATCACCTCCAAGAGTGCCAAGGGCATAGTTTGCTACTACCCAAGCATACAACCCTCCATCAGAACCTGAAACAACACAACTTTTGGCATCAAGTCCTCAGAAATAGATGATAAACATAAAATAATTCTATGAAAAATTCATTAAGATGCTAGGACAAAACACAGAAATCAAATGGTTAAGTAATTAAACAAGTATGGTTATTGGAATAGTGAGGAGTGCAAATGATAAAAATAAAAAAAATTGTAATTTTTTGTCTCTTCCTGACATAAAAAAATCAGAGAGAGTAGTAGGTAAGCCGAGGACTACCTGGTACGGTGCAAAGCTGGTGGCTGGTGGAGGGCTGGTGCAGAAATGGTGGCGCTAATGGTGCAGCGATGGTGGTGTTGCTGCTGGTGCCTCGATTGTTCGTGTTTTCTGCTGCAGATCTGGTGGCAAGCTACCTGAGTGCGGTTGGGACGAGAGCGGCTGCGAGGAGACCGGACGAGGGCGGCTGGGAGGAGGTCGGACTTGCGCTGCTGGGAGGAGGCCGGACGTGCGCTGCTGGGGGCGGCTGGGACGTTCGCTGTTGTAGAATGGTGCCGCTCGGGATAAATACTCATTCAACTTTCTATCTTCACTTTTATTAATTAGGTTTTGTTTTGTTTTTTTTTTTTTTTTGCTATATATTAGTTAGGTTTTTTTTAACCCAAAAGAAAACTTTATTGTCACGGTTTTTTTAAAACTGAGACAATATTACATTATAAGGTCACGGTTATTTAAAAACCGTGGCAAAATATATATATATATATTTTTTTTTAGCTTCACTTATGGTCACGGTTATTTTAAAAACCGAGATTATAAATATACACTATGGTCACGGTTTTAAGACGACCGTGACCAAAAACATATGGCCTTGGTTTTTATTAAAACCGTGGCTAATTTTTCGAGACTAAAAACCAATTTTGTTTTAGTGATAATAGTTTAATTATTTAACTAATTTTATTTTAAACATAGTAAAACAAAACATATATTCAGGAGATAAAATAAGATAAAAGATGTACTAAAATTGTAAAATGAGTTAGTCATAGGATCAAATACGATTTACTCATCAACACCGACAATACAAACCTATCAGCTCACAACTTTGCTTGCAGTCATCATCGCCAACCACACTCATCACTCTGTAATCAATGCCGAAGATACACCATAGCTATGAGTCAAACTGGGCGTATTCAATCTTCAGTCATTACCTTCGAAACACCATCCATACTAGTATATTAGGTCTGGATTCTTCGTCTCCAAGCAAAATAATGGAAAGCAAAGAACAACCTACAGATCTCAGGAATGTTTTAAAATTTTAACCGTAAGTTGGCCTAAATCAAAGGAATGTTTCCAAGATTTTATATCCAAATCTGTAGAAAACAACAAGAATCCATCTGTTTGTTTGGATTAAAAACATTTTCTTCTAATGGATTTTTCATAGGATGAAGAGTGGAGTTGTTGTTGTTGTTTAGGTATCAAGCCACGAGGTTACTGTGGGGTCCGCCTCATTTCTTAATCTGAATAAGGTAGAGGAAATGAAGAATTCAAACAAAGGTGGGTCTCATCTCAAATTCAATTCTTTGAATAATAAGAAGAAGAAGATGAAGTCGGCAGCAACAAATGTAGAAACCTCCAGCAATTTCCAGCAGCCTCCAGTAATTTCCAACTTCAGCTGCAGCAAATATTGAAAACAAAGAAGAGAAGAAAAAGAAGACAGCGTAGGAAACGTTGAAAACAGAAGCTGGATAAACGTATGCAATGACGCATACGTTTAATTAAAATTCTCTATAAATAGAGAATGAGAAGAGGAGCTGAAGCAGATTGCAGAGATCTCACAGAATCTCACCAAAAAACAATTAGAGTTCCCTCAGATTTCACAAACCTGAGGAGTAGAGAGAAGCTGAGAAATTATATCAGCTTAGAAAAATACCACAGCAAATTTAAGCTGTGAGAGAAAAGTGAGGTACTCCTACAGAGAGTGATAAATATCTGTAGAGAGAAAATGGTGAGAGGTTTACCACACAATTGTGAGTGTGAGAAATACACCTTGTGAGTGTAATTTTGTGTATTCTTACAGAGAGTGATAAATATCTGTAGAGAGAAAATGGTGAGAGGTTTACCACACAATTGTGAGTGTGAGAAATACACCTTGTGAGTGTAATTTTGTGTATTCCTACAGAGAGTGATAAATATCTGTAGAGAGATAAAATAGTGAGAGGTTTATCACACAATTGTGAGTGTGAGGGATATACTTTGTAAGTGTAATATTGTTATACCTCAAGTTTGGGCATAAACTTGAGAGAATTGTTGTACCCATTTTACATAGTAGTTGTTTTTCGGAGTTGCCCCGTGGTTGTTTCCCTCTCACATTGAGTGGGTTTTTTCACGTTAAATATTGTGTGTCATTTTACATTATTCTTGCACATTTATTATTCAGTATTCTCAATCTGTCCAACATTTCGCTGCGCCACACATATCCCAACAACTGGTATCAGAGCCATTATTGCAAATAGTGAAACTACTATTCACAATAATTAAATTTGTGAATAGTAAAGGTGAATAGTAAGGATACTATTCACATCTGCCGACACTTGAGGTACTATTCACACGGGTACTATTTAAGGGGTACTATTCATCGAGTACTATTCAAGTGGCCCTATTTCGCAAAGGAGATTTTTTTTTACAAAAATCTGAGTGTGAGCAAGGTTGGTTCACAACAAATTTAAAATGTCTGGTGGTAAAACAAAGATTGAGAAGTTTACTGGCAACAACAATTTTACCCTTTGGCAGAGCAGAATGAAGGATGTTCTCATTCAGCAACAGAGGAAGGTCAAAGTTAAGAGAACGAGACAATAATTGCTTCCATTATGGCAAGCCAGGCCACATAAAGAGAAATTGCCGAGTATGGAAATGGATGCAGGAAGGAGGGTAAAATGAAAGATGTGAGGCATGTTCCTGATTTACGCATCAATTTGATTTTCTGTCAATGCATTTGACAAAGAAGGCTTCCAGAACCATTTTGGTAATGGAAAGTGGAAACTCTCCAAGAGGTCCTTGGTTATTGCAAGAGGAGAAGCTTTTTGAACGCTATACAAAACCCATGGGATGGTTTGTGATAATGGTGTGAATGTGGCAGTCGATTCTTCACCAAATCTGTGGCATAAAAGAATGGGCCACATGAGTGAAAAAGGACTGCAGATTCTGGCAAAAAAGAAACTTATTCCCTTTGTCAAAGGTAGCTCTCTTGACTCTTGTGATTATTGCTTATTTGGAAAGCAACATAGAGTTTCATTTGGTAGTTCCTCTGCAAAGAAGTCAACACTACTGGAACGAGTGTATTCTGATGTTTGTGGTCCTATTGAGGTTACATCACTTGGAGGAGCCAAGTATTTTCTAACCTTTATTGATGATGCTTCGAGAAAAGTATGGGTGTACCTGTTGAAGACAAAAGACCAAGTGTTTGCTAATTTTTAACAATTTCATGCCATAGTGGAAAGCGTGACGGGAAAGCAGCTGAAGTGCCTTCGTACAGATAACGGAGGTCAATATATTTCCCATGAGTTTAGAAATTATTGTTCTAAACATGGTATTTGGCATGAGAAGACAGTACCTGGTACCCCACAGCACAACGGTGTAGCTGAAAGGATGAATCGCACAATTGTAGAAAGAGGGCGATGTATGTTACGAGCAGCAAAGCTACCAAAAGAATTCTGGGGAGCAGCTGTTCAAACTGCTTGTTACCTCATCAACAGAACCCCCTCAGTTCCTTTGAATTTTGATATTCCGGAGAGGGTTTGGACAGAAAAAGATGTTTCCTACTCTCATCTGAAGGTATTTGGATGCAAAGCTTTTATACACGTGTCAAAGGAACATAGGTCGAAGCTGGATGACAAAGCCATTAAATGTATCTTCATTGGTTATGGAGATGAAGAATTTGGCTACAAATTTTGGGATCCTGAAACAAAGAAGGTTCTAAGAAGCAGAGATGTGGTCTTTCAAGAGGGCCAAACAATAGATCAACAAGAAGAGCAACAACCATAAAAGACTCTTGTTGATCTCCCTCCCATTCCTTCTCCAAGAGAACAGGACAATGGAGAAGAAGTACAAGATGCAAGTAACGGTACAGAGTTGATATCGGAAGAAGATGATGCTGAGGAAGATTTACCAGCAGAAGAAGATGAAGATGCTGAAGAAGATATGCCAGCACAAGAGGACAATAATCAAGGGAAGCAGGCAAGAAAACTGGAGAATGATAGACAACAAGCTGAAGAAGGAATTATCAAAAGTCTTTGACATGAAAGACTTAGGTCCAGCCAAACAAATTTTGGGTATGGAAATAATTCGTGACAGGAGGTCTAGGAGACTATGGATGTCATAGGAGAGATATGTTGAACGAGTTCTTGAAAGATTCAACATGAAAGGAGCGAAGCCAGTCAGTTCGCCTCTTGGTGGTCAATTTAAACTCACCAAGAAATCATGTCCATCTTTTGAGGAAGAAAAGATGAAGATGGAGGCCATTCCATATTCTTCAGCTGTTGGCAGTCTTATGTATGCTATGGTCTGTACTAGACCAGATATTGCTCATGCAGTAGGAGTTGTGAGCAGATTTCTGTCAAATCCTGGCAAAGAGCATTGGGAAGCAGTGAAGTGGATCTTCAAATATTTAAGGGGTACATCAAAGTTGTGCTTAAGCTTTGGAAAAGGAAAACCAATTTTGAAAGGATATACAGATGCAGACATAGCAGGTAACCTTGATGGTAGAAAGTCTACATCTGCATATTTGTTTACTTTTGCAGGGGGAGCTGTATCTTGGCAGTCCAAACTGCAAAAATGTATTGCATTATCCATAACAAAGGCTGAATATATTGCAGTCACAGAAGCTGGGAAAGAGCTATTGTGGATGAAGATTTTTCTCCAAGAATTGGGTTTGAAACAAGATGAGTATGTGGTTAATTGTGATAGTTAGAGTGCTATTGATTTAAGCAAAAATGACACATATCATTCTCGCACAAAGCACATTGATGTAAGGTATCATTGGATACGCCAAGCACTTGAGAAGAAGCTGATTCAAGTGAAGAAGATCTATACAGACAAGAATGCTGCTGATATGCTGACAAAGATTGTTCCCAAACAAAAACTCGAGCTATGTTCCAAGATAGCTGGAATGAGTTCCAAATGATGGAGCTAAGATGTGTTTCCTCCCTTCATGAGGCAGAAGGGGAGATTTGTGGGGTCCGCCTCATTTCTTAATCTGAATAAGGTAGAGGAAATGAAGAATTCAAACAAAGGTGGGTCCCATCTCAAATTCAATTCTTTGAATAATAAGAAGAAGAAGATGAAGTCGGCAGCAACAAATGTAGAAACCTCCAGCAATTTCCAGCAGCCTCCAGTAATTTCCAACTTCAGCTGCAGCAAATATTGAAAACAAAGAAGAGAAGAAAAAGAAGACAGTGTAGGAAACGTTGAAAACAGAAGCTGGAGAAACGTATGCAATGACGCATACGTTTAATTAAAATTCTCTATAAATAGAGAATGAGAAGAGGAGCTGAAGCAAATCGCAGAGATCTCACAGAATCTCACCAAAAAACAATTAGAGTTCCCTCAGATTTCACAAACCTGAGGAGTAGAGAGAAGCTGAGAAATTATATCAGCTTAGAAAAATACCACAGCAAATTTAAGCTGTGAGAGAAAAGTGAGGTACTCCTACAGAGGTGATAAATATCTGTAGAGAGAAAATGGTGAGAGGTTTACCACACAATTGTGAGTGTGAGAAATACACCTTGTGAGTGTAATTTTGTGTATTCCTACAGAGAGTGATAAATATTTGTAGAGAGAAAATGGTGAGAGGTTTACCACACAATTGTGAGTGTGAGAAATACACCTTGTGAGTGTAATTTTGTGTATTCTGATGTGTTAAAATGTGTACTCGCAAGTGTACGAATCACTCGTAGGAAAGTGATAAGCAACTTCCAAGGTCGGTCTCTCAAGGAATTGCAGTGGTTCTAAATAACTAACTTTTTAATCAAAATAGAGTTCTAAAGAAAATAAAACACTAATTAAATAGAGTTCTAGTGAAACTAAAACTCTAAGTAACTAGAATCCTAAAGCAAATAAAATACCAATTAAATAGAGTTCTAGTAAAACTAAAACTCTAAGTAACTAGAATTCTAAAGCTAATAAAACTGTAAACAAGTTGGAATTGTGACGAGAACAATCAAACGAAAACAAGATCGCAAGCAAACAATCAATTCAAATATCAATGGAGGATGTATGGACGTTTAGCTTGGTTGACCATGCTTGCATCGAAAAGGTATGGTGAGATAACATGAACGTCCTATATAAACTAAACTACCGGCTTTCCTTTTAATTACAAGACTCCTTTTGGCGGGGGTAGGTCTCTTTATTGATTAACTAATTAATTGCCTTTGACGGGGGTAAATCAAATAGTAATCAAATTATGCGCAAGGAAAACATGCCAATCAAATTAATGCTATGACTAAGTCGCTAACTTGAAGCTTCGATTAAGTGTCTCGAAATAAAGTTAAGGTGACGTTCCTATAACTAAATTCTCAGATTTTTCAACCTAACTACGAACATCAAATGGGCCCATGATAATTCATAATCAAATATCTAAACATGCTCTTAATCAAAAAGTAATTCGTTTATTCCAAATAAAATACACCATACACAATTCTAGCAAACATGGCAACACAAACTAAACATCCATAATTAAACTAGCCGCTTATGTTCATATTAATATTCATAGACAAATAAAATATGATCATACACTTTAACAAAAAGAGAAGAAGAATTAATTCTATAACAACAAGAAAATCCTAGATCTAAATACCGCTTATGGATTGGATAGCGTTCTTCTCCGTAAGCTTTATCTTCGATCGTCGTTGGCTTCCTTAAATCCTTAGAATAGTGTCTCTCGCTTCGTTAGAGTGTGGCAACGCTCTCAAAACTGATTGAATGTGATGTTTGGTCGCAAAATTGTGAAATCTAAGAGTTGTGTACGAGTTGGTCAAGTTCTGCTGTAAGGGGGTCTAAGGGGGTATTTATAGATGTAAGGGATTCCTGATTGCAATAGGAATAGGCGCGCCGCGGCATGCATTTTTCCCGCCGCGGCGCCACACAAATTCTGAAAATAAATGTAAAAACCTGAGAGCTCCCCGCCGCGGCATGCGTTTTCCTCGCCGCGGCGCGCATTGTCTTCAGTTTCTTCACATGTACCCCCTTACATATGTGATGGCTTGACATGTAAGGCTTACATATTTGTCTCGTTTAGCCCGTAACTCGTGATCCGAGCACCGTAAGTGTTCCATCTTTGCGTGCTTTCATTATTTGACTCATTTGACGCTAAAAACACCTGAAATGTATTAAAACATACCCGTGACTTCGAATGGATAGATTTATGAAAATAATCAAATAAACAATCATAACAAATCTATATTTTAAACAATTAAGCACAATTAATCACGAAATATTAGTGCTTTTCGGGCACTCATCACAACCCCCAACCAGCTTCTTGCTAGTCTCTAGCAAGTGAAGCGATCTAAAAACTAAAATAAAAACAAATAAAATAAACTAACCTAACCTAAATCACTTCCGTAGATTGTCACGGTTGCATTTATCATATGCAACAAGCCTTTAAACCCCTAGGTGGCCCTAGTGGACGAGTTGTAATCTCGTGAGGGTTTCCAGTGATGATACCCGCAAACATCGTATGACTCTCAAAAATAAATAAAAGACTCTAAACATACTTGAATCAATCCATGCATACATCTCAAAAATTGTTAACGACGAATGGCACATAAAATAGTCAAACATCACCTAAGCTCAAAAACAGTCCAAACATCAAACTCATCATGGTAATCGAATTTTGAACAACCAATCAAACCACAAACCCGTTAGTTATACTATCTGACCGTGTCATGCATGATATTTATAGATTACATTTCAATATCTCATAAATGTGCAAGTAAAATATGAATGTGAATTTTTGCACTTACAAATTCCATATGCTCATTTTTCAAACTCATCTCCACTAATATAGAAACTAAACTACCTAGAATCAATAGGACTTCATTAAGCTTGTAAAGTTGTGGCTAGGTGTGTGATCATGAAAGTACAAAAATGATGTTTTCATATGATAAGAGTACTTTTTATTTCACAAACATATTTTCAACTTTTTCTACCAAGTGTTCTTTTCCATCCTCCCTTCAATTCAAATGTCCTTTGGATCTTTTGCTTGATTTTCTTCTCTCTTTTTTTTTATTCTTGCTTACTGTTTCAATCATCATGATCATTTTTTTTTTATGATGAAGCAAGATAAACACAACATAATTGCTCATGAAAATCAAATATTACATTAAGTACTCTTATCACTAAGGGTAGTTCAATGTATGTCAATGTTGAGTTCAAGGGTGTGCTATTGATAAAATATTGCCGGGAGGCATGAAAAGTTCAAACGGTCCAAAGATGGCCTAAATCATTTTCTAAGTGGTGTTTGTTTCTATTATTTCGCTTCAACGTGTTTTCAAATAAGTTCTAGAGATTGTTGAGACTTAAAACATATCATGAACATGCATACATTCCACAAATCAGAATAGTTATACTAACCATGCAAACTACCACATGTACCACAAAATTCTCAAATTAGGTGAATCCAACATTTATGTGCTTCGTTGCTTAGGTAAAAATCTAACATCTCTCATATGTCACCGTCATTACAATCATGTTAATATCATAGATTTTCGGATTGAATCAAGTAGACACGACACTAACCTAAAACAATTCAAGTGACAAAAGTTAAAAATTTAAAATTGGCCATATTTCATGCTCATGGAATATCTTTCCCACCCCCAACCTAATTCCTGCATTGTCCTCAATGTGAAAAAGAAAAACAAAAGAAATTAAGAAAAAGTGTGAGAAGTTACCCCCCTTTCGTATGAGATTGTGTGCACTACACGTACGCTCCGGTTCATTATTCCTCGCTTTTCTCATGATGAAGCATTTATTGTGCAAGAAACATGTATGAAACCTTAAAGTATATGCATCACAACTCAAATCCAAATCCCAATTTTAAATTATAACTAAAGCAAATGAAAACAGGAAACATTAAACTAAGTTAGAAGTCTTAAATAAATAAAAATTAAATTAAATAAAACTAAATTAAAGAAAAGAATGTTAGTCCCAACATAAAATAGAATAAAAATAAAAATAAAATAAAATAAAAAGAAAAAGAAAATTAAACTAAAAATAAAAAATAAAAAATAAATAAATCTCTAAAAATTTTGAAATTTTGCGTGAAACAGGACGTTTCTCGCCGCGGCACAAATTTTCCCTGCCGCGGCGCGCACATTTTTTTGAAAACTTGGTTTGAGACAGAAAGTCCCTCGTCGCAGCGCACAAAAGTTTTTGAAAATTGTTTTGAAACAGAAAGTATCACGCCGCGGCGCACACATAATTTTTGAAAAATTGTAATAATTTTTTTTTTTTTTTTTGAAAACGTGCAGTGTATCCACCCCCAACCAAAACTTGAGAATGTCTTCATTGCCTTGAGAAAAACTTTTAAAAATAAAAATACGATTAAAATAATAAAAGAAATAAAAACAACGAAAGAAATACAATACCGAATGGGTGCCTCCCATTAAGGGCTTAGTTTAATGTCTTAGCAAGACGTGGCTTCTCTCGTTTCTATCCACCGTCATCAAAGATTTTGAAGTGTATGATATTAATTTTTCGAGCTAGTATGTCATTAAGCTTGTCCTTCCATCTCAGTAATTGTTTCCTAAGAAGCACAGCACACACTTTTTCGTGAAAATGGTATGGAAAAGAATTTGGGTATGTGCATGTCTTAAGTGCCTTGTGTGGCATGGGAGGTGAAGATAATTCCTCCTTGTTCTCCATAGAAGTTTGTAGAATTTGATATTCTTCGGCTTGACATTCTTTGAGAATTGCTTGTTCCCTACCTGTATTTTCTACACAAAGTGGTAAATCATCAAAAGTCTCAGGAAAATAAAAAATTTCAAAATTGTTACCACTTTGAAGGATTATGTCATCCTTCACTTGCTCAATTTGAGTGGGCAACTCTTCTTGTTTTTGAATTTGTTTCGCTAATTGCCCAACTTGCATTTCTATTCTGTTTATTGATGCCTCTATAGACTCCATCCTTTCACTAGTAGATTGTATGAAAATATTCAAGGTTTCCTCTAAGGTTGGCTTCCTAGGTTGATTAGAAACTTTACTTCCTTGTATGAAAGAATTTAAGCTCTCTTCCAAGGTGGCCCTAGATGGATATGTAGGAAAACTTGAGCTTTGCATTTGGTATTGTGCATAAGGTGGGTCATATGGTTGAAAATTAGAGCTTTGCATGTTGTATTGGGCATAAGGTGGGTCATATGATTGAAAATTTGAGCTTTGCATGTTGTATTGGGCATAAGGTGGGGTAAAGTTTGCTTGCCATGAAGAATTACGGTGATTTTCCCACTCAGGATTATAGGTACTAAAATAAGGATCATTCCAAGGTGGGTGACATCCCTCATTACGATCAAAGTTTGAATTAGTGGATGCATAGTAATCACCTGCAAAAGTGCAAACATTAGCATAATGCCCATATAAACCACAAATGCTACATACCTCCATGTCTATCATATCATGCCGCTCTTTAAAAGGCTTTGTATTGGCTCATGGATTTCAGTATCCAGCCAGATTAGGTGCATTTTAAAATTTGTTGATGTTGTCTATGAACGGTACCTTTCAAAAACTAACAAAAACAACAGAGAAATCAAAGCACCACAGATTAAGCAAATAAAAGCACTATTTTTTTTGATTTTTTTGATTTTTTTGTATTTTTAGAATAAAAAATAAATAGATAAATAAACAAACAAATAAATAAAAGATAACAAATAAACAAATAAAAAAAAATTAAGAAACTCTAAAAAGTTAAAAAGAAAATTATTCAAAACGCCAATTCCCCGGCAACAGCGCCAAAAACTTGATGTGTTAAAATGTGTACTCGCAAGTGTACGAATCACTCGTAGGAAAGTGATAAGCAACTTCCAAGGTCGGTCTCTCAAGGAATTGCAGTGGTTCTAAATAACTAACTTTTTAATCAAAATAGAGTTCTAATGAAAATAAAACACTAATTAAATAGAGTTCTAGTGAAACTTAAACTCTAAGTAACTAGAATCCTAAAGCAAATAAAATACCAATTAAATAGAGTTCTAGTAAAACTAAAACTCTAAGTAACTAGAATTCTAAAGCTAGTAAAATTGTAAACAAGTTGGAATTGTGACGAGACCAATCATACGACAATCAAACGAAAACAAGATCGCAAGCAAACAATCAATTCAAATATCAATGGAGGATGTATGGACGTTTAGCTTGGTTGACCATGCTTGCATCGAAAAGGTATGGTGAGATAACATGAACGTCCTATATAAACTAAACTACCGGCTTTCCTTTTAATTACAAGACTCCTTTTGGCGGGGGTAGGTCTCTTTATTGATTAACTAATTAATTGCCTTTGGCGGGGGTAAATCAAATAGTAATCAAATTATGCGCAAGGAAAACATGCCAATCAAATTAATGCTTATGACTAAGTCGCTAACTTGAAGCTTGATTAAGTGTCTCGGAATAAAGTTAAGGTGACGTTCCTATAACTAAATTCTCAGATTTTTCAACCTAACTACGAACATCAAATGGGCCCATGATAATTCATAATCAAATATCTAAACATGCTCTTAATCAAAAAGTAATTCGTTTATTCCAAATAAAATACACCATACACAATTCTAGCAAACATGGCAACACAAACTAAACATCCATAATTAAACTAGCCGCTTATGTTCATATTAATATTCATAGACAAATAAAATATGATCATACACTTTAACAAAAAGAGAAGAAGAATTAATTCTATAACAACAAGAAAATCCTAAATCTAAATACCGCTTATGGATTGGATAGCGTTCTTCTCCGTAAGCTTTATCTTCGATCGTCGTTGGCTTCCTTGAATCCTTAGAATAGTGTCTCTCGCTTCGTTAGAGTGTGGCAACGCTCTCAAAACTGATTGAATGTGATGTTTGGTCGCAAAATTGTGAAATCTAAGAGTTGTGTACGAGTTGGTCAAGTTCTGCTGTAAGGGGGGTCTAAGGGGGTATTTATAGATGTAAGGGATTCCTGATTGCAATAGGAATAGGCGCGCCGCGGCATGCATTTTTCCCGCCGCGGCGCAACACAAATTCTGAAAATAAATGTAAAAACCCGAGAGCTCCCCGCCGCGGCATGCGTTTTCCTCGCCGCGGCGCGCATTGTCTTCAGTTTCTTCACATGTACCCCCTTACATATGTGATGGCTTGACATGTAAGGCTTACATATTTGTCTCGTTTAGCCCGTAACTCGTGATCCGAGCACCGTAAGTGTTCCGTCTTTGCGTGCTTTCATTATTTGACTCATTTGACGCTAAAAACACCTAAAATGTACTAAAACATACCCGTGACTTCGAATGGATAGATTTATGAAAATAATCAAATAAACAATCATAACAAATCTATATTTTAAACAATTAAACACAATTAATCACGAAATATTAGTGCTTTTCGGGCACTCATCATATTCCTACAGAGAGTGATAAATATCTGTAGAGAGATAAAATGGTGAGAGGTTTACCACACAATTGTGAGTGTGAGAGATACACTTTGTAAGTGTAATATTGTTATACCTCAAGTTTGGGCATAAACTTGAGAGAATTGTTGTACCCATTTTACATAGTGGATGTTTTTCAGAGTTGCCCCGTGGTTGTTTCCCTCTCACATTGAGTGGGTTTTTTCACGTTAAATATTGTGTGTCATTTTACATTATTCTTGCACATTTATTATTCAGTATTCTCAATCTGTCCAACATTCCGCTGCGCCACACATATCCCAACGGCTACTGAGTTTCCTAGTCCCACTTCCACTCATTAGAATAAAAGGTTTGCCATTTTGATGTCTCCATTTTGTTATTTGATATCTGGGAAGCAAGACTTGCATGTTTGTATTAGACTTTAATAGAAGGTTACTACATGGTGCATAAGACTTACTGAAAAAAGACCTGTAACATTTATGTCTCTAAGTTTGGAAAACAAAAAACAAGAACTTCTAGCTCGTCTTCCCCTGTACTTTTTGTCCATATGAGGCTTGGCCAATTCGAAAACAAAGATCTGGTCATAGTAGCAACAATATATATCTAGTGATATGGAAGCTGATGGTAAACTATCACAAGATGATAAATTTGATATATTAGAATGGTGGAAACACGTCAAAGTTATTTTTTTGTATAATGATATGTGATGTACTAACTCCTAGATTATTTACTGTGCCATCAGAATCTGCATTTAGTTCCGATGGTAAAAATCTTGATAGTAAGAGAAGTAGACTTAAAAGAGAGATATTTTAATGTGCATGAAAGATTAGTGTGATGCACATCTAAGGGACAAAAAAAAGGGCAAAGTGCGCATTCGTTTATTACTTGATGATGAAGTCTCGGAGTTTTTCAAAGATTCAGATAGAGGAAGCTATTGAAATTAAACTTTTTAATTGGAGGTATTCAAAAGAGACACTAGATTTGTGCTTGTATTTTCATTTTTATTTTTTTTTAATAGCATCAATATTATATAATTTGAGGCATTTGGATTTCAATTTATTCGCATGTTAGGAGTAACGCGATTTTGATGTCTTTGCTGCAAACCATTACATATTATTCTTTCAAAACTAATTATACATGTGCTAGCTTCCTTATTTAGGTTTCTATAATTTCAGGGGGCATCGGAGATTGGAGAATCAAAATTCATACTCTTAGCACACGGAGTAACATGGGATTTTGATGTATTGACATTGCCAAAGTTTATAAGCTATAACTTAATATATTGCCAGTTCAAACTTTTATGTTATAATTTAGTTTATATTCAAAAAATGTATAGTTTTGGAAGAAAAAAAATATTTGATCAAATTTGTTGCCAAGGTGAGAATTTGCTTATTAAGAATTTATAATTAATTGCTGCGATGGTGAACCCATCTGAGGATAAGAGTTTTGATTTTATCTTTGAATTAATTTTATATCTTAAAATTGATAAGCAAAGCCATGCAAAGTTGCAAACATTCATTCTGAAAAAATATAGTTTGAAGTTGAAACTCATTAGTTCATCCCACATCGGCCGTGCCAAGACAATAATTGTTCCATTTTACATGACTAACAATTTACAAATAAAACATTTAATATTGAAAAAGTGTGGGAAATCATTACTCTATTAATGTTAAAGAGTAGTGCTAAAGCCACCTATAAAATTAGTAATATGCTACGATAATATAATTATAATTGTGGGATTAATTATTAAATATGGTAAAAAATATTTTTGAATGCTAAATATACGAATCTTAGTTCAAATAATTATTTTAATGGTTGCTAGTTATAATTAGATTTGGAGCCCCCGTAGTAACAAGCTTATTTGTTTTTAATTGATTAATTTTATTGTATGTCATGATTCTTTCAAATTTTATTTTTAATTATTTTATTTGTAATATAAATAAACATTATATATATAAGATTGGAGTACTTTTTTGTACCCAAATTTTATGAAAAATATTTTAAATTAACTATATTTTAAATAATTTTAATTTAATACTCATATTTTTAAAATAGTTCTAATTTAGTTAATTTTAGAATTTAGGGTATATTTTTTTACTATTAAGTGAAAATAATAAGGGTATTTTTGTTACTTTATCCCCTTCTTAAATCAGTTAATTTATTTTACAACAAAATTGTAAATAAATTGTACAGTAAAAAACATAAATTTTTTTTTCACAATTTTACTATAAAATTGTGCATCAACAAAACAATTAATAAATTATGCAGTAAAACAAAAAAGAAGACTAAAATAATTAAAGGAGGTGAGAAGGAATAAAATGATGAAAAATAACCTGTTTAAATGTTAAAACTTAATTTTTATTACTTAAAAATATTAAAATGGAACTATTTTAAACATATTGGTATTAAATTAAATTTTTTTTAAAAATATGAATATTAAATTAAAATTATTTAAAATAATTTTGATAAAATTTGAATATTAAATATATGGTACTAAGGTACGATTCCTTTTTGCCATTTTGGTGTGTGCTGTCGATCATCGAAAGTGGAGTGAGAAGTGGAAAAATTATTGTTGACGTGATACAAGATAAATAAAATTGTTTTCTTAAAAAACATGGTTTATTAGTTTGTTAAAAGAGCAATTAATAACACAAATTACCCCCCCGCTCGTACTCTAACAGTAATAATTTTTTTTTTAACAAATAATAATAAATTACTTTCGTAAATAAAAGTGTTGTGGAGATTCCTTAAATTAGATTATTTGTATTATTTAATTATTAAATTATAATTTGTGTCATTTGGTTCCTTAATTTTATAAAAATGAGCCAATTAAGGACAAAATACATAATTTTAATGATTTTTTAATTAAAATATTACTTTTAAAAAGTCAATTAATGAAAAATTATATTATTTTAATATTTTTGATATTGAAATATTAATTTAAAAAATAATATTTTAATTTAAAAAATATTAAAATTATATATTTTATCTTTTATTGACTTTTTTTTCTAAATTAAAATACTAAATGATACTACTTATAATTTAAAAGACTAAATAATCTAATTTAAAGTACATCTATGACCTTGCTCCCTAAATTAAAATCGCATGGGTCATGACTAGTGATTTTTTTCCTCAAAATCAAACCTAACTTAATCCATGGGAATTTTTTTTTAAACCAAAAAAAAAAAAAAAAAGACTTCCAGGGGAGACGGAATAACGCTCGCTATTTTTCATTCAACCGGATCAACGCCTATATTGAGAGTACCGACAGCAACTAGCACCTCAAAATCATGGCATAAGGGGTCATTGTGTACAATTATGACTTTTTTACTTCTCGAACGGACGACCTAGTGCATATAGCTCAGTGGCATTATCCACTACCGGTGGGAATTTGGAAATCGATAATTTTTTAATACTTGTAGAGTAGCCAAACAAATAACAAATTTTTGCCTAAAATGAGTTTCTTGATCATACAATTTTTTTTATATGTGTGACACTTATTATTAGTGCTACGTACCAAATATTACACTAATACGATAGAACGAATTGGTAATTAAAAATAAATCTAATTTATATTCAATAAATAAATAAACTGAATACAGAAAAATAAAGTTTATAGATAATCGAGACTAATGTTTTACACAGAATCATTAAAATAGAATCGTTCTCTTACATAGATGCCTGTCTCTCAAAATACAACAGTCGAGACCAACAACTAGCGAACACTCGAAATTGATTTTGATGAATTAAAATTGTCTGATACTCAACCACACTAAAGCTTAAGATTCTACGAATTTTTTTTGAAATAAAGGACTAAGATTTTTTTTGGGATAGTAATTGACTTAAAATCACAAAATTATACAAAGACTATCCTATGCAATTTTTTACATATATAATTTTTGTATGTTAAATTGAGAAGATATACGAGTCAATTTATAATCTATAAATAGATTATATTAAATTTCTTCTCTATAAATAGAGCAAGGAGAATTTAATTCTAATTAAATTTGAAGGATGATTATCTTCTTATCAAAACTCAATTTGATTATTAAAGGGTTTGGTCCTGAAGGAACTTCAACAAACTTCACTCTAGAGTTAAGATGTATTGATTTCAGGGAGGTTTTTGTTGTGTGAGACCCACTTGGATACCACTATTATAATAAAGCTCTCAGGAAAAACTTGAGGGTCACACCGGAGCCACTTAAATTCCAATCTCCTTAAACAGAACTTTCTAAATAATAAGCACTCAATTGAGTAACAAATAACTGCGGTAACCAAACGTAGAGAAAAATAAATAATAAAGTGGACACACAAATTTTACGTGGTTCAGTGTAAGGCCTAATCCACGGGCAAAGACAAAGAGAATAATTCACTATTCAAATAGTGTTTACAAAGTTGATACAAACTCTCAAATATCCCAATATCTCAATACACCTAATTTAGAGATTTTTTCTCTAACAAACAAGAGAGATCATCAAATGTATTATCTTTAACACTATGAAGCTATTATAATAGATTTTCTAATTTTGTTCTTTCTTTCTCTTAAATGCAACTCTTGTTGTGAATTGCTTGGGATGATTTCAAAAAGCAAATACTTGCTCTATTTATAGAGAAGAAATTTCACTATTAAGAGCTAATTCGTGTATGAACATTTCTTTGCAATTTTTTCTTTTGTGGGCTTGATGACATAAGGGATGAGCTCATCCTTTGAATGACATAAGCAATGAGCTCAATTAGAGTCACACTGTTTCAACAGTTCCCACAGTTGGTAGCGAACTAATTTGCTTTGCATTTGCTAAAGTACTGTCTTGTGCATCTGAGCTTGTAAAGAGAGGACTGTGAGTGAAGATGATTGAAGAAAGTACGATAGTGAAAGTACCATATTTTAGCAAAGCAAAATTATGAGTGACTACCTAGCTAGGAGTTATAACGTTGGACATGCATTTAGCTTTTTATTGAATCAGATTTGAAACTCAAACATTGACTTTTAGATTATCCTTCATCGACTAGATAAGTAAATGCTAACTAACCTCATTGAGCATTTTTTTTTTTCCATGTTTAGCAGATTTGGAACTCACACATTGACTTTTAGATTATCCTTCATCGACTGTACACATAAATGTAATTAACCTCAATAAGCATTTTCCATGTTAAGTTGCAAAAACTAATGACATCTCTTGTATTCTATGGGAGTGGGAGGGGGATAAAAATATCAACAATTTAATTTTACAAATATATCAAAGATATTAACAATAAATATTTAAAGAAAATTATAAAAATTGTACTTTTTTAAAAAATACTAAAAAAAATAATAAATAGACTAATTAAATTAATTATTTTCATTTAAATTTAAACATTAAATTATGGCTCAAATATGACATAAAAGTGTGTTTATAATGCTAGCATATTATGATTAATAAAATAATGCCTCTTGATCATTTTTTATTAATGGAAAAATAATGCCTCTTGATCACAAGGTTGGAGGGCTATTTTTCCCCAACCCCGCTCAATTACTTCAAAATTATGCTGGAAATTATTGTACTAATCAAAACTGCTAAATATACTGAGATTTAAGTATCACAAATCGAAATAGACTTCATTTCTACCTCTTTCTCTGGCAATGCAATGCAAACATTTAAAGGCACCCAATGAGAAGCACGACCTCTAGGCAGGCCGTAGCCAGAAATAATAATAATAATAATAATAAGAGGGGCTAAAATTTAATTTTTTTTATATAAAGTAAAAATTAGTAAGAGTTATAATAGATTATACTCAATTTAATATTAAATTTTTTATCTCATATTATAATATATAGAGCTCAAAAAATATAAAGTTAATACATTATAATTATCTTATAACAAAAATTAAATAAAAATATAATAAGTTAGTAATTATAAGTATTATTCATGAATAAAATAAATGTATTAACTAAAAAATTTAAGTAAATAGAAAGCTCAATTAAACATACCAAAATTTATAGTTGTTAAAACTAAAATAAACATATGAAAATGTAAGAAGTAAAATATAATTTAAAATTTTAAGTTTGAGACTATATTTAAAAATATATGTTTATAAACAATATAAGACGGACCAATAATAATAAAAATAATAAATTTTTTATATAAAAAAATTTCAAATAAATTTTAAAAAATTATTAAAATAAAATGTCAAATAATATAATATTAGATAAAGTTAAAATTTGAGTTGAAATAAAATATAATAAACATAAACTTAAAAGTTTTAATATGAAGTTTATCATATACTTATTTTCTTAATTTTATTTTCATAATGCTAAGTTTAAAATTAAATATTTAAACTTTTTTTGGATTATCATATTTAAGAAGAATTTTTACATAATATACGACTACAATTTTATTTTTGTTATTAATAGTTACCAAATATATGCAAAAAATATATATATTTAACCATTTTATTTACAGTTCATATAATTTTTATGTTAAATATTATTAATATATTCCAAAATATGTACATAAAAATTATACACAATATATTAGTACAAATAAAATATTTATTCAACGTTAAAAATATACATATAATTAATTTTTTGTATAAAAGTTAGGCAAGACTGCCGCCACTATCCTCCGCCCCTGCCTCTAGGTTATAAGTTCTATCAAAATTTCTGATGATAAAAATGCTGTTCTTCTGCTCGTCATTTGTTTTCCATTCACATTACAAAATGATTAATGAACCTGATGAACATGGAATTACATAATGGCATTGCCATTCAAAGTTTCAAACTACTGTGTTACATTGTTGCTCATTTATCTGCCTATCAAAGAGGCAAGAGCTTGTATCAATGACTTCGGGTCAAAAATTACACCAACTTTCCGATCACGTATTGAGTCCACGAGGATCTGCAGAAATCACTTTGGCTTGAGAACCCTCATCAAACGTAAATATACTCATACTATTAAGTAATTGATGAAAAGTGCTGGCAAAGATAAACAAATAGCCAAAGTAGGAAAAACTGTGAGCCAAACCTGATAGCTTTTCCAAGAACCTCAAACTACAACCATTAACTCGTTAAAGTAGAAAGTAAACGATGTTATCCAAAATAAATGATGCTGTCAATAGCCAACTACTAAATTTCAACCCAATCCCGTAACTGTATGTTTAATACACTATATTTAATAAGTTAAGTATGGTCGTATCGGATTGAATTGTATTATAATTAATCTTACAATGTTTGGTAAAAAGTTGTATAATATAGTCATATTAAATTAATTAAATATATTTTACTAAAATAATTTATATTTAAAATGATTTTTTATTATAAAATTTATTTAAACTAATATATAATTTATTTTTATATTTTTATTATATTTTTAAAAATAAAAAAATATTACTTTTAATTTAATGTGTTTTATGTAAATTGGACTATATAAATTTTCCCTGTGATTGTCATTTTTATTCAGTTCAAGATAAGTAATAACAACATATTTGAAACAGTTATGCAGGAACACATACCATATCAAAGATTCCTTGATCAGCCAAGCTTTGGACGTCTATGGGAATTTCACCATCTTTGGGTACTAAAATTGTATTGATGTAACGGCTGGGCTGCATGGTAATATAAGCTGCAATCAGTGACAACTCCGTTCATCCCTTATTTATTTTATCATGAAACATGATACTTCTCCGTTTATTAAGGAATTTTAATTATGTTTATCACAAATAATTGTCTCCTATTATTATGTTAAAAGAGTTTATTATCACATAAAGCCAGGAGCAAGAAATTCAAGAACCATAACAGCATCTTCTTACTCACAAGATTTTTAAGAGAATTATGAGGATTTCCATAAGTGCGATTAAGTGCGTCTGTGATAGCAGTCACAAAGCAAGAAGCTGAGAAGCCACTCGTTTCTCGATCATGACTACCATTCAACAAAAGCACCTGACAAGAAAATACAGCGAATGAACACAGTAACGTATCACCTAAGTTTTAGTTTTCATCCATTCAATCATAATGAAAAAACAAAGGTCATAAATTCCACAGCTTTCCACAAAACCGATCTAAAAAAAACTCGGACTAAAATTGAGCACGAGTTCCGCCAGTAGGGACTCCTATCATTTACTACATACTTTTAACTGTTTATCTGAGTGATAGAAATGTACCTTTGGGCAGGACCTCGAGGATATAACATCCCCAACTCCAATTAATACCTGAACATGATACAAAACTATCGAGATTGAGATGCAATGGAGAGGGAAAAAATCAACTTACCAATACTGTTTACAATTATAAATAGATGAATCAAAATGAGCACTTCAATAATAACACCATAAGAGAATTAAAACATCGTAGTAAACAGACGGAAGGTCAAGTATGTTACCAAAGATGGACAAACGGAAGTAAAGAGAGACCCCATAGCATAAATAATGCAATCCACGGTCTTCAACTGTTCCAAGACTGATGGGTTTACTGTGGGGAAGACCTAGCCATTAAAGAGCAGATTATGGCTAGCTAACACCAGAATTTTCATTAACAAAGTTTCCTTTCTTATTACCGGCTACTAAATAACCTCCAGTAGTACGATAAGCAAATATAAGCCCTAAATTATTTCCCCAAATTATCATATTTTTCAGGTTTATTGGTTTATTATTGAAATGTGAACAGTTTTGTCGCCTTTCAAATTCTCTCCCCATAAGATGGGAACTTTTTGGCCCAATAAGTTATTTGTTGAGGAGAAAACTAATCCATCCATATATTAATTTCATGAAACAGAATTATGTATTCACTAGAAATATAAGAGGTGAAATTCTGTTATTCTCAAAATGTAGAAAATTAAACGGCAGAAATAAAAGCAGTGCAAAGCAAAGGTTAGTAAATGTTAGAACTATAACAACTTGTTGCAGTTAATAGCCTTCAATGTTCAATCAGGACTTGGAAAAATAAGGTAATAATAAAAGTAAAAAAAAAATATACTAGAAATGGGGAAAGCAGGAGGAAGGAGAGAGATTAAAATATCTCACAGTGGTGTATATACAAATAAAGATTTTAGAGACCAATGAGGAAAATGGTAGAACTTTCACAGATACACAAAATATAGAGCTCCAAATCTCGTTCTTATTTTTAATTATTTTTCTCCTTTTTTTTTTTTTAAGTTCACTCTTTTTTTTTTTTAAGTTCACTCTGTTATTTTCACAAGCATATCTGTTACTTTACAACATTAAACAGAAAAAATCTGAAGCTGACATCACCTCATGTAGCAAATTCTGGCCCTCACTTGACATGTAGAAAACCCTCTTTATTCTTGAGGGAAGCACTGGAACTGTAGAACTCAGCTGTTCACAACAACATTACAAAAATAGATCGAAAATTTTAGAAATTCGATACTTTCAAAAATCAAAGAATTATAGATATTTTCTCTATTGATTTCAGTATAAGCTGGATGGGTGGTTACAAAATCAACCCAAACCCAAGTCTAGTATTTCTTTAAGAAGCTGGAATTCAAAGCTTGTCAAGATCTTTAGATAATAAACTTTGGAAATTAAAGCACAGAGGCTGATTCAATATATTAACAAGAGTACTAATTTAAAAATACAAAATGACTTGTTCTTTAAATCTTATTTTACAAGAAAAAGAAAGTCGATGTGAAGCACCACTGCTGCCTCCACCTAAACCACCAGAACCACCACATCATTACCATGTAACTATTACAATATTTTTCAAAGCTTTTCAGCATACAAATTACACAGAAAGAACCAACATAAAACTCTTTGGTCTGAAGTACACCATTGAGCCAGATACCTTATTAACAGGTTGCATGGATCCTACAGTCGGGTGAGAAATTTCATTCTGGCCCCGTATTATGGTTCCATCCTAGATATAAAGACATACAAAAGTGTGTCAGGGGAAAAAGGCGTTTGAGAGAAGTTTCCTATATAAAACTCAAAGAAGGAAAACTAAAGCTGGATGAATTGCTTGTTTATGACCTGAAGTCTGCAAATCAAAACATAATTAGTGAAATTTTAACAAGCAGAAGTGACAATAAGCAATAATTATTATCTTAAACTAATACGTTAAATATAGTCAATAAATTGAAAATCTAGAAAAACATAATTTTATACCAATGATCTTTGCAAACTTCATATTGAAGCATAAAACTGAATTTGAATTTCATCTTTTAGAATAGAAGAGAGAAAAAATCTCTCTGATTAAGAACTTGCCTCGTTTAGCATAATTATCCTACTTGTGCATTCCTTTAAGAAAAAGAATTGACTTATTTTTATAGATCTCTATCCATAAAAACTTGCCTTTTACCTACCAAGAATAGCGTTTGCCTCCCCATAGACTTCAGATATATCATATACATGCTAAACATATCTTCCAGCAGCCAAATGGGAATATCACATTCCATTCAATAGGAGAGAAAAACGTGCTTTGGGGGTGGGGGATGGGAATTAAGTAAAAGATGCATTAATCTTAACAATAGCAAATAACATAGTTCAATGACATCCTTCTCTCCAGATTGCAAGGAGAACGTTTCATCAAATCAAGGAAAATGAAGTTAGATATTCAGTGTTGTGTACAAACTAAATGACAGCTAAATATTACTCAATGCAAACAATTGAACGAGACAATCATATAGTATTGAGAAGAATCCATAAAGGAAATCCAAAACAGAAAGAGAAACTGTATTATATATATTTAATATTTGTTGAAAGAAACACGGTGACAAGATCTCATCTATTAGGATTAAAACAAAAAAGAACAAAAAAAATTGCAGTTATACATGTTATGATATTTGGAGAACGTTAAACACAAGCACACAACCCATGTGCACAGAAAGAGCTAACAAACAACTATTTGCAAACATATCTGTGTGTATACCTTGCACACATAAGAAATTAAGATCAACACTCATACCCATAATTCACATCCCAATGTCAGCCTGTCATTTGTTGATATCACAGGGAGGACCAAACTTTCAGAGGGAATATCTGAAACACGTGAAAACAAAAATATTGCAGCATCTAAAGACTGAAAAAATATGCGGGCACCTGCAAAGAAGAAATTCCCAATGCTGCAATAAATATTACAAGTTGGTTAGGTCATCACTTTCTAGTTGCCAAGGTAAACAAAAAATGTTGCCAACAAATATATAACAGATCAGTCAATAGTTTGAAGTCTTAAGTAAACACAAATAACAAAGAGCATTCTAGTTAATTGCTTCTACTTTTATCCTTTTTCCTTTCTTTCTTACATCCTTTTTTTTTTAAATAATGTCAAACAGTAGAAGGCATAATTGGACCTTAGATATGAAGAGACGAGACAAGGAACTTTAATCACCAACCCAAAGACCAACCTTAGCAGACTCTTAATTGCCAAATTAACATCCAATGACAATTTCGAGAAATTTTCATGAACCAAAAAGCTTTATGCAACTGAAATAGTTAGAAAGAGTCAGCAATTAAAATATATAAAAAAAATCTCAGATCATTATCTTAAACCTTTTAATTTCACAAGAAACATTTCCAAATTCATGATCAATTGAGACCTATTTGGAAAATAATACACCCAAGATGACTTGAATTTTCTCTAAAGATTCCAAGGATCAAAATTTAACAAGCCAAGGGAAATTTTAAGTCCTTTATCATTCTCCACTGAAAGGTAAAGATTCCAATTCAAATGTGTATAGATATAGTTTTCATGTTGGAGTATTAACAGAAAAATCATGAGTTCACAAACTCAAAACTTTAACTCCCTGAAAAGAAAGGAAACCTTTTCTTAAAACATATTAAAACATCATTTCTACCATCTGCATCCTAAGATGTGTGGCCTACAGGCTACAAAATCTCTAAAAAGAACAATATTTTTGGAATTTCTAGGTAATGTGTATATATATTTATTGTGTATGTTATTCTATTTATACTAGGATATCCTAGGTGTCATATTATTTTGTGTATAATTAGGATTAACCATCCTACCTTAAATAGGACTTGTGTGTATCAGTATAAATACCCAATTGGGCTAATGAATAATGAAGATTTTCATGTTAAATTATTCTTACTATTCTCATTGTCATAATTAAAAAGTTGTCCCTAATACTTCAGCATCTTCGATGAGTTATCAAATTTGTTAAATTAAATCTATAAATTTAAATCACTAGGAGACGTCTAATTAAAAAAATGTCACATAATACGAAATTTGTCATTTCATTTAATAGCTTTTCATCTGTCCATCACGTATGGTACTTCTGTTTTCATTTCCAGTTACCTATATGTGAACTTGTTTACATAATGCAACTTGTAAAAAAGAACCATAACATTCATGCAATAAACCACTACAATCAAGCATCTTTTTTTAACCTTAACATTCATGCAATAAAACCCTACAATCAAGCATCTTAATCTTCATTTTTATGAATACAATAGCTCCACAAATAAAATAATAATAAAAAGATCTGAGGAACAGATAGTGAACCAAACAACTTATCACATATCAACACAAGCAACTTATATCAGGCAAAGAAAGTCTATTAAATCATTAGAATCCAGGAATATTACCGTAGAATTCAGAATTTCTAGGTTAAATACTTAGTTGACACTAGTTAAGTAGAGTCATAAAGTTTCACATATATTGATAATGACAATGATGGTGATAGTACTAGCAATGGATCAAAAAAATTATTTTAGAAAATACAAGTACCTTCCATTGCTGAAGCAAAATGATTCATCAGAACGCTGGAGAATCTGTAATTGCAAAACAAGCAAAATGATCAAAACATGTACTGATGTACATATGATATACAAACAAAAAGGAAAAAAAAAATGTAAATGCATACCCAAAATAAATAAATAAAAAATTAAAGGAGAAAAGAACTCTTTGAAAGAGAACATAAATGGCTCAGAACAAAAATAATGAACAAATGTATAATAAACATTATGCCACTAGAACTTAATTATTTACCTGATTCTGAAAATAAACCAGAAAAGCTCGAATTGTTTCCCTGTAGGGTTTTGATACACCTTTCCATAAGGAATGTTCTCCCTCCACAATGTCATACCTGTCAAAATTCCCACCTCAGCATACTTTTACAATCCCCCCACCATAGTAATACCTAGCAAGTAATGAGTAAAATTCAGCATATATTCAATTAAAGGTAACACATAAGAACGGTACATGCAAAGAACATTCACATCATTACGAACTTCATATTTTTCTTATCTATTCATGATCTAGTTCAAAATGTAATCGCATGAATTGAAAGTTGAAATTTTCCCTATATAATACACTTAATGTTACCTCTACATTTACATATTATTTCATTACCTTTTACTTCCTTTTTATTTTAATACATAAGAGACAGTAGTATTTAATATATTTGCAGTGACAATCTAATCCATCCATCTTTTTTCCCCTGGAATGTAATCTTATTCATCCCATTTAGAGATTTATCACGTTGGTCTTTAGAATCAAAGATCTCAAGGAGAATTCTATGCTGAAAAAACTGCAACAGTACACACAATTATTAAGGGTTCATTTTACGTTCATGAAATGCAAGAATGAAAACTAAAGTAGACCACTTGTGATATTTATCTTGGCTACTTTTACCTTTGTCTTTACTGTTTTCCTGTTAGGCTGAAAAACCCTTTTATCTTAGACTCTCAATTGACAAAGACGCATGTAAAGAAGAAGAGAGAGCTCAGAGTGATCATCCAAGTTGAATAACAACTAACCAGCATTAATTGGAACCCATCTCATCTTATCCCACCAACTTCTTTGGTGGGTTTGGATAATATTGGGTAAATAAGTAAGAACATGACTCTTTGTAATTAAAATTAAATCTTAAAGTGAGGCTGATTAGGTACTCTACATCCCACATGAGACGGGATGTTTTTAATTAGGACGAAACAATTTTGTGACATGAAACCATTTGGATCATTTCATTTACATCTTTTTACATATACATGATACAAGAACACTATGTTTAAGAAAAAGGGAAGGAACAAACATACCCGTTTTAATGGTCTAATTCAAGCATAACATCTGAGGAATTTGGTTTGGCATGAAAAACAGCTGTTCCTTTTTCATACTTAGACTATAATGCTAGAACAAAGTTGTTAAATCTATATGACAAAATTCGTAATGCCAAACGTTCCACTGCATAATCATAGTAGCAGAAGCTATAAGTTACCATTCTGATTTGGCTTCTCGTGAGTCAAATGGTAAGCGATGACCTAGCAGTCTTCGGACAGCAACTGCTTCAGATGAACTCTCATCAGACAGTCTCAAACATCTAGATCGTATATCTCCAATAGCAGGACCACCTAAACCATAAAAGTCCGTAATCAATTATTGCCCGCTCAAAAACTATATGAAACCCAGATAAAATGTTCCACCAAGAAGGCCACAAAAAATGAAAATCAACGCAAAAAAATTAAAAATTGGGCAGTTATATGACCCATAAAAGACTTGAATGAATTGAAGATTGAAACTAAAACCTAAGACGCGAACAATCTCGGCTGTACTTCCTCCATCATCAGAAACAGGAAGAACGTGAGCGACACGAGTTGTGAAATTCTTCAGCTCCTCAACTACGCCATTGAAGGCAGTCCCACCTGCAATTAAATTAAGAAATAAATGAAATTGAATAGAGAACGAAGGTGCATTATTTCAATTGGAGAAAATAAAGAAGAGGACGAACCTGAGAAGACCAGCAAAGAAGGCTGAAAGGCAGGAGTTGAAGCGCAAGCTATAGGGTTAGAGGAGGAACAGCAATGAGTACGGTTCGAGGAAGCCATGAAAGGAGATTTGGAAGGAAATGGGAATGAAATTTTGGTTAACTGAAGGCCAAGTGTGTGAGTATTGACCAAAGAGAACGAGGGACCCAACCACGAAGTTTCCACCATATTCCCGCGTCTTCCAACAGCCTCTTAACTGATTTTGAGGACCAAGTTTTTTTTTTCTTTTTGCTATGAATATGAGATTTTAAGGATAAGTGAACAAAACCTCCCTTGTATTTGGTTTGTTGTTTCTTGTTAGTAGTTTCCCACCATCAACTCATTCTCTTCTTTTTATTAGCCAAAAAAAACTCGTTCCCTTCTTCTTTTTTAAAAATAAATTCCTTCACTTCGATTTTTTTCCCATGACTACTGGCTAGGACATTGCTTTCTTTTATTGTAGTCTACATATATGAAATGTAACCGTACAGCATCTAAAATAATTTTGAGACTGAGGTTAGAGACTGGTTCTTTTTTAAAGTCATTTTTATCTTCTTTTTTTCTTGTCAAACGATAATTAAGAGACGAAAGTTTCGAACACAAGGAAGATTTGGAAATTTTTTTTTTTTTTCCATACGGAGGTAGTATAGAAAGTGTAAGTATATCTTAAAAGAGAGATTTCAAATGCCTATCTTTCCACACATTCTATACTACAACTATATTGAAGAGAAAAAAATCTCAAAGATTGGGGCATTTTTTACTCGACTCGACTCAACCCAAGAAGATAAGATAGTACCCGTTTTAGGAGGGAAAGTAGTCCTCTCACCTTTTCCAACCTGAGCACATCCTCTTATCTGTTTGAGTTCATAGATGGCAGGCAATCAACTTGAAAAAACAAAAAAGGGAATTTCCAAAATGTTAAAGATCCACCGTAAGCACTTTCTATTAAAAAAATTATTTATTGTTTTCAAAGTAAGTGAAATAAAATCAATAAAATTGTTAGAAAGCAACTAATAAAATTGATATCGTAAAATACATTCAATAAAATTGTTAGAGAGCAACTAATAAAATTTGCAGCCCAATTCAATGAAATTCAAAATTAATACAAATATTTTTTTAAAAAATACAACTATCTAATATTTGATAAAGAAAATAATAAACAAAATTGTTTGATAGTATATTTAAAAACAATAAATAATATCCCTCTTCTATGAGTGTTTGACTAAAGGAGTGTCCCACACTCGTAGACACTGAATTTATTGAGAAATTCAATAAAGAGAAAAAACGAAGGGAAGGGAGAGAACAAGTATATCTTTAGTGGATGCCATCCTTGCAGCTTTCATCGCAGCATTAAGCAGCAACCAAGTGCAAGAAAGCGCTAGTAACATGCAAGACGAGGTGTTACAAGGCGCGAAGGGTACGAGTCACATAACTCAAGCGTTAATTTAAAGTTTTCACTTTTGAAAGTATTAAATGGTACCTGGGGTCCCACATTTCTTCACCAGTAGATACACGAGTACGAAAAATTATTCATTACAAAATTTTAGATCAATAAAATTTAATATTAATACAAATATTTTTAAAAAAAAAATACAAATATTCAATAAATCTTAAAAAAAAGAACAATATCACAATAAATAACATAGTACATAACATCGACTGCATTTGTAAATGATAAAACTTTTAGAACTATCAGTCATTTAAGACGAACACATGTCATCAATATTTGACAGTCGCAGAAAGTAGCACACCTACGTGACCAAAATTCAAAGTAAAATGATGAAGACAGAAGATACCTAATTGTCAAACGGCGCGAAAATAATTTCCCATACATTACACCAAGCTAGCATATCACTATGTAAAGTGTACAAATTGATGGGCTTCAATTCAATTATAAATACAAAAAAAAAAAAAAATTCGTGTTGGTTAGATGTCAGTGGCTTTGGTTGCATTGCTCCACGCAGCATGTAGCACACCAAAAACGGCATTCAGCTTCAAAGAGCCATCATCGTTTTGGGGTGTTTGATTCCCTCCGCAAAACAACAGAGAAAGCCAGCTCCCAATACATTAGCCAGATAGGGATTGCGTGCCAAACATTTCTCACAAAAGCAAAACAGAAAAAAAACATGGAAGTCGCTTGTTAATATCATATTATTGTCTTAAAATACAACCAAAAAAAAAAGGTAAATGGAAATCATTTCAAGTCTTTTGCATCAAATTTGCATAAGACCACAAGTTAATAGATATTATTAGCATATAAGAAAAATACATTAATCGTTGGAATGTAGGTCTAGCCTGCCAGCAATTTGAACAAACAACATCCTTTTCTAATTCATTTTTTTTTTTTAAATCTTCTACTTAATACAAATTATGATGAAAGGCAAAGTCATTCTACAAAAACTTAATAACCCCACATTGCTCAAATAAGTAAAACATAAATAAACGCAAGCTGTGCAAAACCACTGAAATCTCACAAGATAAATGTAAATTAAGGTTTATAAAGATGGATGTACAAAAATTAGACAGAATAAAAAATAAATTAAGAAAAATGAAAACAAGACGAAATTTGCAAAGGAGAACTAAAATGTCACTCTTAAATGACAAACAGAGCATATAAATTCTATATTTTAGACAATAGATTGATTTTAATGGACACAGCTTAGAGCATGAAGGAAGAAAACTAGGATATGAGGAACATAAAATCATCAGATAAGACCTACACTTCATACACCCAAAAAAAGAAAAAACAAAATACACCGAGAGAGTAAAATTTCAGATAGATTACAGAAATAGATGGAAGAGTGGAAAACTTCAGGTCGACAGCTCCAAGTAATCGAAACAGAAACTCATGTAGCTGGCCCAAATGTTTACTGACAAAAGAAGAAGATTCTTGGGAAGGGGGTGTGGGAAAAACTCACATTGGACAGAAACGAAGTTACATACTTGTAAAGATTTATGCACCAAACTTGCCATCTCAGGAGACAGTAATACAGAAGGCAAAGATCTCAATCTATTTACTTAGAGGATAAAAAAATGAAATAACCTCCAGGATATAAATTTAAGTCATTGTGTCCAAATATTTAAATGGAATGGACATTGTATTGTATCAGCAAACTATATCAATTACATAACTTGTTGAAATAGCATTTTACAGTAAAAGGTTCATTTCCAGCTCTCATAAAAATAAATAAAAACTATGGGAAATATCCATGGAAAGGAAAAACATATTTTAAGATAATGCACCTAAAGGTGAATAAGGGTAGCCACCCCTAAAACTTTCCACCATGTAAACGAGTTAGATAATGAAGCCCATTAAGCAAAAGATACTTCAAATTGGTTTAAAATAGAAGTTCTCCTTAATAAAGAAAACCGGAAAACCATCATATGAAAAATCCAAACACATCCGTCCACTTTTGTGTCTGTTCTAATGAAAGAGATGAAATACATGAAGCAGCATAGCATGACCAAAGGAAAGAAAAATATACTAGAAAAACCAAACCAGAACATTCTCAAAAATGTCAACTACTGAATAAATATAATAGGTTTTCTCAGCAAGACATTTATCAAAAAGTTCTACCATGTAGTCAAATATGTAATACATTTAAGATCAACTAATAGAGGCAGAAGAAGGGAGGCAGCAACAAATTCACAGCAGGCCATATAATAATTCCAAGATTTTCATGGTCTGCATTCACGACATCACCAAAAGCATATAAAGCATTGCTCCCAAGAAGCTTCTCAAAGACCTGAACCAATTCATAACTCAAACTAGTAATCAATATCAAAACGTACAAAATACAACTTGTGCTAGAAAATGAACATATGAAATCTCAACCTCAGCAAAGATTTTCTATTCTTCTACCATAAATTCAAAGAAATTATTAGTAAAGATATAACAATGACACTCAATAAACACTACCAGGAAAAACATTTTTCAAAATAGCCTGAAGAAAAAGGATTTTATTGGCAGTCATAAGAAAAACCAATTTGTAAATACACCAATGCCACAGGCACAAACATCATCACCACATAAAAAATATAACCAAGTGATACAATTAATGCGGATGAAATGGAAAGATTAAATATACATGAAAATAAATCAATCTAATTTGCATATTAGCAAACACGTAATTAAGAAGAGTTGGAAAGCATCACCTCAATAGTAGGGTGGCATGCCCTGGTACATCCCTCCATGGGGAACTCTGGGCATTGGAGGAGGTTGGCTATGTTGTGATGGAAGTGCCGACGAAGCTAAACCATAATTACCACCATCTGGGTAAGTTCCAGCAGGCATTCCCATAGAACTTGGTGGTAACCTACTACCAAACTCTCCAGCTCCTGGTCCACTATATGCACCACCGTAATTAGCACCATATCCAGGACCCGAAGATGGCACCTGGTTTGTCATAGGAGGCAATCCTGCTCCACTTGACGACTGCAGAAAAGAGGAATTCACCCCGTAATTACCAGCATGCAATGGAGGCGGACCCTGACCATGATGGCCACCACCATGAAACCCTGAATACAAACCACCTGCCGGAGGTGGGGCACCATATTGAGAACCCTGAAACGAACCATCCCCACTAAGCCCAGTAGAGCCCTGAGCTCCAACTCTACTCTTCTTATTATCCACAGCCAATTTACAAGCCACTTGGTGACCATCGATGTTTTTCATAGGTTCAACAAGGGCAGCTCTTGCACCTTCCTCATTCTTATACACGAAGAAAGCAAACCCTTTAGACTTCCCAGTAGCCCTATCAAACCCTAACGGTCCTTCCTCTATTTCCCCATACATTGAAAAATGACTGAGAAGCCTCTCAGACAAAATATCAAAAGGGACGTTCCCAACGTAAATTTTCCTGACCGAAACGTCGCTCCCCGCAGAGGAATTATTCGCTGAGGAGAGTCCGGCAGCGGCAAACTGCGTGACAGTGATTCTACCATCGATTTTCTTACTAGGTTCTTTGAGAGCAAGGAGTGCACAATCAGCGTGCTTGAAAGTGACAAATCCGTAGCCTTTGGACTTACCAGTGTTCTTATCGAAGATGACTATAGCTTCATCGAGTTCACCGTAAGAGGCAAAGACGTTACGGAGGGACTCGGAAGTGGTTTCGGTACCGAGACCACGGACGAAGAGCTTGCGGAGTGTAGAGTCACGATCGGCAATGGAACGAACATCGTCAAGGACTTCAGGGTGTCGAACGACGGCGTTTTGGAGAACGTCTATGAGTTGGTCGGGGGTAAAGGGTTGGAGGAGCTTGCGAACGTCTCCTTGAGAAAGAGTGGTTGAGGTGCTCGTGGAATCGCCGTTTTCTCCGGCTTTGCGCTTCTTGGCGAAATCCATGGCGTTTGGAGATTTAGAAATTTTGTGGTAGGGCTAGTCCCGACTCGATTTATATAAACCCTATGGACCTCCTGTACGACCTGTTCTGTGGTAAGTTATCTCTCTTTCTCTGTTTCCCGTCTACTCTGGTTTCAAATTCGAGCCCTTGCCAAGTTGTCGTAAGGAGAAACTACTGTGTCGTATAAATGAGCTTGCCAGTAGTTTAACTGCACGACAAGTCGTTTCTCTTTTCAATATTTGTTTGTTTGGGTTTGTGTCTTTTTCATCTCTCTTTTTCTTTGATGGATATTTATACTAAAATAGGCAAAATCCTTAAGATAGTTTAAAAAAGGGCAGAGTTGTGTTATTTTTTAAAAATGGGCAAAATTCTATTTACTCTCCCAGTAGCCGGTTTGGTTGGGTTATTTAGTTTCCCACCAAAGTAATTTTCTTTCTTCTTCTCCCTCCAACTACGCATCCTCTCTTTTTTTCTTCAGTGATTTTCTCTCCATTGTTGCGTCTTATCCTGAAAAAATTTCAAATTAATCAATCCTGAACATCTTTGTCCATTTCGTTCGAAACAAAATGATTATGAAACTAAGGTTTCAATCTCTTATGAGTTATGTGAGTTCCATTAGTCTCACTATATTCACAATTATAAGTAAACGGGTACTTAATTTTTGAGCTTAGCCTTATTTTGTCTTTATTGCCACCCTTTCTTTAAACATCACGAGTCATGACAGCATAGAACAGAGGACCACTGGCATTTTCTCTATTTTTCTTTCTGTGATGATTATATGGTGTTTGACACATATTAAATAATATGCCACAACTTGCTGAAAGAGACTTCTGTCCAGGAGATGATACTTGATTTACTTCGTATGACAATAATTCACTGCTTGAAATTTTTGAATAGGCATTTACGATAAAGAAGGTTCTTACACTCTTGAGCATTTCCTTGCTCATAGCTTAGCTTCCAAAATGAAGAACATGAATACAATTTCCCTTTGCGTTCATACCTGGATTGTCATTACATATATTATACTTAATAGATTGAGAAAGTGAGATAATGATATATTATATCCTAGAAATTATGTTGCTAATGTATTTGATACGTCTTATGACATAGTAACAATTTACCGAAGGTATTAATTACTTGTACAGGAGAAATTGCATATTTTATTATGATTAGAGATTTTGAGAAAGTAAATAACTTTTAAAATACTGTTGATGAAAGGTGATGATTAGAAGTTTACCATACATATTCCATCCCAAACTAAAACTTAGTAATAAAAAATAGAGAAAAGGACAATGTTTTGGCCATGTGTAATGAACCAGATATACCAGATATACCCTGAGATATACCAGATATACCATGAGATATACCAGATATATCCTGAGATATACCAGATATATCCTGAGATATACCAGATATACCAGATATACCATGAGATATACCAGATATACCATGAGATATACCAGATATACCCTGAGATATACCAGATATACCCTGAGATATACCAGATATACCAGATATACCCTGAGATATACCAGATATACCCTGAGATATACCAGATATACCAGATATACCATGAGATATACCAGATATACTAGATATATCCTGAGATATACCAGATATACCCTGAGATATACCAGATATACCCTGAGATATACCAGATATACCAGATATACCATGAGATATACCAGATATACCCTGAGATATACCAGATATACCAGATATACCATGAGATATACCAGATATACCATGAGATATACTAGATATACCCTGAGATATACCAGATATACCATGAGATATACCAGATATACCAGATATACCAGATATACCCTGAGATATACCAGATATACCCTGAGATATACCAGATATACCCTGAGATATACCAGATATACCAGATATACCCTAAGATATACTAGATATACTATGAGATATACCAGATATACCCTCAGATATACCAGATATACCAGATATACCCTCAGATATACCAGATATACCCTGAGATATACCAGATATACCATGAGATATACCAGATATACCCTCAGATATACCAGATATACCAGATATACCCTCAGATATACCAGATATACCATGAGATATACCAGATATACCCTGAGATATACCAGATATACCCTGAGATATACCAGATATACCAGATATACCATGAGATATACCAGATATACCATGAGATATACTAGATATACCCTGAGATATACCAGATATACCATGAGATATACCAGATATACCAGATATACCCTGAGATATACCAGATATACCCTGAGATATACCAGATATACCCTGAGATATACCAGATATACCAGATATACCCTGAGATATACCAGATATACCCTGAGATATACCAGATATACCAGATATACCCTAAGATATACCAGATATACTATGAGATATACCAGATATACCCTCAGATATACCATATATACCAGATATACCCTCAGATATACCAGATATACCATGAGATATACCAGATATACCCTCAGATATACCAGATATACCAGATATACCCTCAGATATACCAGATATACCCTGAGATATACCAGATATACCAGATATACCCTGAGATATACCAGATATACCATGAGATATACCATATATACCCTGAGATATACCAGATATACCAGATATATCCTGAGATATACCAGATATACCCTGAGATATACCAGATATACCAGATATACCCTGAGATATACCAGATATACCCTGAGATATACCACATATACCATGAGATATACCAGATATACCCTGAGATATACCAGATATACCAGATATACTAGATATACCCTGAGATATACCAGATATACCCTGAGATATACCAGATATACCATGAGATATACCAGATATACCCTGAGATATACCAGATATACCTGTTTGATATACCACACTATTCATCTTCTTCCTCAACAATGAGATAATGCAGAGCTTCATAATGAGATAATAATGGTCGAATTTTTTGTGCATCCTCACTATTCATCTTCTTCCTCAACAAAATTTGTGGAGGATTCGATAATAGAGAGTGGAGAGGGAGAGGGAGAGTAATGCTCAGAGTCGTGTAAACGTTTGGAACTGTTCAAATTCTTCCAAACGGTTTACAAATAAGTTACCGGCTAATAAATGAGGTTTTAGGTGGGCGGTTAAAAAAAGCCCATTTTTAAAAAATAACACAACTCTGCCCTTTTTTAAACTATCTTAAGGATTTTGCCTATTTTAGACAAAAACCCCTGTTCTGTGGTAAGTTATCTCTCTTTCTCTGTTTCCCGTCTACTCTGGTTTCAAATTCGAGCCCTTGCCAAGTTGTCGTAAGGAGAAACTACTGTGTCGTATAAATGAGCTTGCCAGTAGTTTAACTGCACGACAAGTCGTTTCTCTTTTCAATATTTGTTTGTTTGGGTTTGTGTCTTTTTCATCTCTCTTTTTCTTTGATGGATATTTATACTAAAAACGATTGCTTTTTATCAAGATTTAGTCGGAAAAAAAATTGCACTAATATATTATTTAATGATAAAAAGTTAATTTTGGTCCCACATTAATTAAGGTGGTAAATTTTGACATAATTTGATAACACGATTCGAATATAACTCGATATAATATAAATAAATTTTTTAATAAGAATTAATCAATATTTTTTTATATTTTTAAAAGTTTTGTTATTTCTTACTATTATAAATAAGCAACACAAAAAAAAAATCAAGTAAATTTTTTCATATGTCAACTAACACGAAAATTGTACACAAATAACACGAAACGAATATAATACAAACACGAATATCATGAAATGAACATGACACAATTATCAATCCTAACATTAATACGATATAAAATTACTTCTAAATAAAGAGACTTATAACTAATCTTTTTGTTAAATATACAAACAATTTAAGTAAATAAATTTAATCGTAAATCATTCAAAATTATAATTAATAAATTAATTAATAAAAAAAAAATCTTTCTAAAATGTCACGAAAATATTCATATACAAATATTAACGATAGTTTGTCCTAAAAAATGAATATCGACACATTCTTGAAAATGATGTTCTCTTAACATTGTTTTGACTTCCTCAAAATATTCATTACATTTTGACCAAACAATATGGATATTACGTATTCATAAACATTTCAACGTCATAATAATGTCAAGATAATTAACTTTTTTCTAAATAACAATTTTCCCCCTTAAATACCACAAAATTCATTTGCCCTATTAGCAATATGATTTATAGCGTTATAGTTGGATATAGATTATAACTGCATAATATTTTTTTAAAAAATTCTAAAATTTAAACTTATTCGATAATTAAAATGAATGTTTATAAGTAACCGATTAAAAATAACATAATATTTATGAAAACATGTAAAATAGCGAAAAATTTCCTATATAAGCAAGAAGACTTTCTTTGGATAGGTGATTAATGAGATGACTGAATATTTATTTCAAATCACTTTATTTGTTTAAGATATACAGTTAACTAAAGCTCTATGCACAAAAATTGCATTGCTATCTTAAAACCCATCTCATGCTATTGCCAAAGAATAGCACTTATGATGCAAAAGTCCGAAAAAATCAATATTTGAAAACGTTGAATTGTTCTTTGTTTACTAATAAGGCAAGCTTTTAGAACTTGTGCTAATAACCAAGGTCTTTAGTTTAGAAGAATCCCCATAAGCATTGGCTCTTCTTGTTATGATTTCTAAATTCTTATGAAGACTTTGTTTCACCAAACTCTTCATCATTTCCTTCCCTTGTTGGGCTTCCTTATGATTTACTGGCGAACCCGGAGTTGTGAACCTTCCTGCTTGAGGCCCAGAATGAGGGCCCATTTTAGCTTGCCTTTCATCCCTAAACCATTGTAATAACTTCAATGCTCTCTTTTGAGCTAATGGGCTCCCCAAAAGTGCTACTTCCAAAAGCACATCAACAATTCCCAACTTATTCATCTTTTCTCTTTGTGTTGAGCTTTGATGTGCTAAAATCATTAGTATATAAGCAGATAACTCTTGGCATTTGGGTTTATCTTCCCATGTCAAAATCTCTATCAAGCTCTTTGGCACCATTGGATCATCTTCCATAGCCTTTTTTGCCATTGATGTCACTACCAAGTTCCCTAATGTTGCAAGTGCTTTCTCAGAAAGTGCCTTTGTTGGGGAAAACTTTAAAAGAGTCTTGACTACCCCATTAGAGACTAGAGGCCCTGTATTATCCAAAATTGTAGAAATATTGTACAAAGTTCCTAAACATGACTGTTTGGTTTCATTACTTGAATCTGACTCAAGTGTAGCAATAAGAAATGAGATCATTTGTGATGAGGTCAGAGAAAATGGGGTATTTGCTAATATTAGTGAGGACAAATTTAGCACTAATTCTGCAAATTCATGTCTTGTAGGTTCATCTAATGTAGTAATATCTATTGGTAACTTTGATAAGAGCCCAGCTTCCACCATAAGTGCTTTGTTCCTGGCAAAAATGGTAATAGATTTGAGAAAAAGAGGCAAATAATTCAAAGGTAAACTATTGTTTATTTCACAATCTTTTAAGATTGATTGCAAATTTGATCTCAATTTTTGATTTGTTAAAAAATTTCAAACCTAATGATTTCATTACATTTAAGGAATTTTGTCTAATATTTTTGTTCAGTTTGTTAACAAAACTAACAGAAAACAATACAAGTTCTTGTGATCATTTTATTTTCTGTTAGATTGTTGACTTAATAATATAAGTAATTAAATGTAACACGTAACATTAAGTTTGCTATAATTCAAGTTATATAAAATAACTAACTGCTGGCGTTAGTTAGTCAATATAATGTGTAGAAAACGCTGAAAGGAAGTACACAAAAAGTTCATTATTAATATTAGTGCGATGCGATTTTTCTAAGTGCTTTGTTAATAGCAGTATAAGCACACCAAACAGATAAATAAGTAAATTAAAGAATTGAAACAAGAGTAATTCAACGAGATTCCAAGATATAGATCTGTGTTGGGAATTGGTTGTCAAAAAATGAAGTTTTAAATTAGAAAAAGATCAAATGGAATCAAAACAACTACACTAACTCTTTCAAATCTGCAGTTTTTATGGATAATTTTTATTTTATAGGTTTGATTGTACCTATTAATAATAATTTATGATTCATATTCTGAAATAAATAGCAATTTTCCTCTGTGAAACCTTGTTGACATTCAACGCACTATGCGGCTACTCTGTAGCAGGGGACATTTTTCTTATTTTTAATCTTTATTTCATATATCTTTTATTTGCAAGAGATTTTATTGCTTTAAACAATTTGACACCTGCTAGCTTAATAATGTACCCAGTACCCAGTACCCAGTACCCATTAAATATTATGATGTCACGTATAATGAAACATTCATATCTGACTAACATTTGCATTTGCATTTCAATTATCAACCACTAAAGAAACAAAGTTTAAGTTTAGCCAAACAAAAATGTAATATTGAATTGAATTTAAATAGCCAAAATTATTTTCTGTTTTATTACAAAAACTTGGACAAAAACATTAAATTGAAGTTTAAGCCACCAATGTCACTTTCAAACATAACCATACCAAATGCAATAACAAAAAGAAAATATGAATTCAACATGATGTTGTTTATACTATGAATCAATCATAATGTATGAATACCAATTAGGTCTCTACCTTAAATAGCTTATAATAAACTCTAAACAAACAGAGTATATAATCAACAAATTAACAAGTTCACGTATTTGTTGTGTGTATTCAAGATATACACCAAAAATTGGACTCCAATATAATGTGCGTTAATTGTGGAATGTTATTTTGAAGAAAGCAGAAAAAAAAAAAAAAACCAAAACAAATTAACAAGGAAAAAACGGAGATTAAATCAATTAAAGAAAATATTAAATAAATACTAACGTATATGTTCCATTAGCAAGCTGAATCAGAGCCATGAGCGCAACTCGCCGGCGGCCAACGACCTCCGACGACACCATGTTAACCAAAACAGGAATAACTCCAAGCTCAGCCACCAATTTCCTGACCTTTACATCCTCTTTAGCCAACCTCTGAATATCCTTAGCCGCCATTTCTTTCTCTTCCCAGCTCCCAAAATTGAGATTCTTAACTGCCCTCTGTAACCCCACCATTTGATGATGATCTTTAGATAATATATTCTTCGTCTCCATTAATATAACTTGATCATGATTTTCGTTACTGTTCTCAACACCTTTGCTTGTTTTCGACGATTCGTATCGATCAGATGACAAGTGTGATCTCTTGCGTGAATTTTTGAAACGTAGGAATCGTCTGATGCGATTAAAGAACTGAAGCTTTATGTAAGAGTATAGCCATATAGGAGGAGGAGGAGAAGAAGAGGAGGATTGTGACATGTTTGAAGATACAGAGTAAGACATAGAAAGAAAAATCTAAAATTCAAGGTTTGTAATTTTATTTAATTTTCCCGAAACTCTTGAGTTTGGATAAAGAGAGAGATTGGAAATTTTGGGATGAGACAAAGAAGGAGGAAGAATTTTTGGGAGCTTATAGCAAAGAGAGCAAAGAGCACATGATGAGGTACAATTCTGTCCCTTTAACCTCGATAACCATCTATGACTGGTACTTAAGAGAGATTTTTTTTTATTATTATTTGTTTTTCTGAATTAAAAATGTGAATTTATTTTATTATTTCAAAAAATATCAATGTAATTAAGGCAAAAAGATTTGGGCAGCTGGGACCTAGTTATAATTATATTAAACCCAAAGTTGTTACTTGGATTTAATTAAGTTAAAAATGTTGTAAATCAGAAACAACTGCTTGAACTCTTTTATTGACTGTTCCCAATACACGTTACTCTCTAGGAATTGATAATAATAATAATAATAATAATAATAATAATAATAATAAAAGAAGAAGATTAAAATACAAAGCTTAAACAAATTTTTAGGATTAATGTTTTGTGAGCCTCATTTATGCAAGGCATGTGCGTTTCAGAAAATCGAAGTGCAAGTTAAGAGAAATCGATCATTATTGCAGTGAGATAACACTTGAGTTAATAAAATATAAAATTAATATAATTTTTTTTTTTTTTTTTGTAAAATACAATTATGATAAATGAAATAACTCACAAGTTAAAGCTAGTTAACTATTTAATAATAGAGATATGCATCAAGTTACATCAACTTTTATAACTATAATATATGATAAAATTATTTTAAAAAATTAAAATTTATTTAATTTTATAAATAATTTTATCATATATAAATAATTTAATTACAATGTATATAGATTTATATAATCTTAAAATTCTTTATAATAATAATAATAATATTATTATTATTATGTGTCAAGTACCAAGCAAATGACGTACCAGCCTTTATGGATAGATTAATTATACTATAATAACGTGTATTGTTGCATGAAATAGGAATGGACATGGAATAGGGTGCTACGATTTTTGTTATATTTATCTTTAAAATTGAACTAAAAATTGTGTATTTAAAATCGTTCGAAAATTGTTACAATTTAAGGACGGATATAATCAAGAGGGGATCGGATACCAAAAAAAATAATCACTATATACCCGATTTTTTAAATTAAAAAATTAATTAATCATAATTTTTAATAAATATTAATTTTTTAATTAATAAATAATTTTAATAGATAAATATATTTATATATGTTATAATTTAAATAAGTTTTTATATAATTAAATTAAATTTTAAAAAATATTTTAGGTATAGATGGGTACAATTTTGTATATATCATCTCCGTTTTGTCTCCAAAAATTTATACTTAAATATTTTTCAAAATCATCCTCGTTCTCAAAAATAATAAGTAATAATTAATCTGTCTAATTAAATATTTACGAACACTCAAATTTTTGGATAAAATGCCCATCTTAGCATGAAATTGTGAAAAAAAATTACAAAGAATTTTGATGTCATATACACCTGGCAACCATACAATGAAATACAGTTTTGCTGCGATCAATATTCCTCTGAAATTATATTATCTTTTTCCTTCCAAATTTCGATATTTTTGATCTTTTTGCTTTGTCCAATTGGCTAGAAAAAGCTGCTATGATGCATATCACATGCATGGTGTTTTATGAGATTTCTCAGCAATGAGACGGAGGATCAAATCACAATTTAATACTTTTATACATTTTTAAGGGTTTTATATCTAAGGGTGGGCTTTTTATTTTAAAACGGACCAATCAATTAGAATCTAGATTTAAATTTAAATTAAACTTAATATTTTTTTTCAAAGTTAATTAATTTAATAAGTCTAAAATATTATAAAATTAACTTTATTTATTAAACTGTGAGTCTACTAAAAATAAAAATCGATAAAATTAAACAGACCTACATTTTTATATATTAATATTTTTAAAAAATATTATATAATAAATATTATAAAAAAAATAAATTAATATATTAATTAATATTATACAAATATGTAATGTAAAACCCTTAAACAAATATATCGTATGTGGAATCATAATTTTGAATTTGAAAGGGTGAGTACTGAAGCATCAAACATGAAAAAGTGTCAATAATAAGATATAATTTTCATATGGCATATATTGATAGCTTTAAATTTATCAGGCATTGGATATGAGCAAAATATAGTAGTTCTTATAACCGTGGTACCACACATGTATGCTCTAATTTTAAAAAAAAAATGTTTGTATGGGTAAAATATTATTTGCAATTTTTATTGTATTTTTTATTATAAGAATATTTTTTAAACAAAATTATAGGTCCAAAACCGCTAAACCAACCTCCCTCAAGTTGACATTATAGATTGGCTTGAATGCTGGTTTATTAGGGGTTATATGTTGACTAAGATTTTAAATTTTTTAAAACCGTCAAGATAAAATTGGCTTATAAAATGATTAAATAACTGACCTATTGGATCCATGCCCATCCCTAATTATATCACATGTGCTCATCATATTTTTTAATATTTATATTAGAAAAAAAAAAAAGTCCTAAAAGTCATCTACTTAAAAAAAAAAAAAACAGTTTAATTTCCTACCTATTTTTCATAATATTTAAGTCTTCTTTTTATATATAAAAAAAAATTGACAGTACAAATCATTTTCTTATAAAAAACGATAATACAATTCATCTTTTTTTAAGAAAACATCAAAAATATTTTTGATAAAAAATATCTCTAGATTCCGTCTATTAATTATAAAATTTTATTTGTACATATTATAAATTTTATGTCAATACAAGTTTAAAAAGGAAAAATTATTTTAAAAAATTTATCTACTTAAATATTAAAAATTATTAAAATTAAAATGCTGTAGGAAATTTTTATATCAAAGCAGGTAAGAAAATTAAATAAATTTTAAAATTATATTTATCTAACTTAAATACAACAAGAGAAGTAAATTATCTAAAATATTATAAAAAATAATTAATAAAATTAATACTCTAGTTAAGAAAAAATAATAATTAATATTCAATAAATAAAATGAATCTAACAATTAAACGAAATTATAATTGAACTACTAAAATGTTATAATTAATAATCTATTTTTATAAAATTTTATAAATACCTAACAAAAATTTGTAAAAATCTTACATAATGAAAAAAAAAACTAATAATATCACTTTTAATTAATTTTATTTTTAACTTCACTCAGTAAAAAAAAAATATTCAATTTCTTATAATACTGAAAAAGCAAATGTTTATTTAGGTAATAAGAAAAATAAACATTTTTTTTGCCTAAAAAAGATTAAAAATAAAACTTTATGTATGAAAATAGGTTATATCATACAATTAAACTAAAATATATTTTACTGTTGAATATACATCAAATAATTATAATGAATTTTTTTTTTTTTTTTGAAAAAAGTTAGAAGAAAACATTTTAAAAAGAAGTAAATGTAAAACCTAAATAAACTATATGATATTTAAAAAATTAAAATTCAAAAAATTTTCCGCCATTTTTTTTTTCTTTATCATAAAATTTTTGTTATTATTAATTTCTTTTTAGAGCTTTGCAGTGCTATAAATTTGCATCGGATATTAAGAAGCATATGTAAATATTAATAACTATTTTATCATAATTATTTGATATTTTCTTCTTCTACTACTATTCTTTCTTCTTCATAATTTTTTACCGTTCTTTTCAATTTTTATAAATTATTTACCTTGTTACTTTGTTGAGTGCTAATATAAAGTTTGTATTTAATATTATTATTAATGTTATATTAATTTGTCATTATTATTATTATTATCATTATTATTATATGTAATTTTAACTCTTTTATCATATATTATGTCATGTGTTAATTTATACGAGACAAAATAGTTCATGAACACATAAATCCTTATATATAGAATATGAGAATATTTAGCAATTGTTATATGTCTTAATAATATATACTACAAATGGGTCATGAAATTATGTAATTAAGATGTGAAAAGATTTTAAAGAAAGATAAAATAAAAATGATAAATTAAAATAATAATATAAAAAGCAAATGAAAAAAAAACTATGAAAGAAAAAAATTAAAAAAAAAACTATATTTATAAAAGAAGAAGAGCTAATAATTTTTTATTTATTTGATAACTTTTGTTTGACAATTTATATTTTTTATGTTTTTTGGATAATTTATATTTATATATATAAGAAATGGGTATCTTTTTGAGAATTTTGGTGTTTTTAAAATGCTACTCAAAACCTTGTACAACAATTAATACTAATAATGTGCAAATCACTATTTAAAAATATTCATAGTTAAACAAATTTAAAAGAATGAAAAGAAAAGGAAAAGGCGACACATTTTTTTAAGGTTTATATGGTATAATCTCTCTTTATATATAAAATTTTATTTTTAATCTATCAAAAAAAAAAATATGTTTATTTTACTTACTGTTAGTGTAAACGTATAACAACTGTCCAATACACGTGCATCTCAAATAGTTAGTTAGTTAGTTTAGTAACAAACTCTATAAATATGTGTAAGACCATTCAAGTTCATGTATTCAATAATATACTTTCTATTGAAGCATTTTCTGTTACTGTTCATCCTTCTTCTTCCTCGTTACTTTCTTTATGGTATCAGAGCCTTGCGATTGAGGACTTGTGACTATGGAAGCTAGGGCTTCCTTCAAGGATGTATTATCATCTCCTCCAACAACTGCACCAGCAAGAGTTTTCAGTGCAGCTGTTGATTCTCAAACGATTAGAAGCTCATCAGAGCTGCGCGAACAACGAAGAACAGATACTGGATTGTCAGTTCTTGAAATGCTTCCTCAAGGTTTTACTGCAATTCCACCAAATAACATTACACTATCTGTTCGACTTGATGATAATAATTACCTCATTTGGCGAGAGCAATTGATGACAGTAATCATGGCTCACAGATTGGAAGGTTTCATTAATGGAAACATCTCTCCACCTACTCCTTTTCTTGATCAAGAAAGACAAGTTTCGAATCCTCTTTTTTCTGTCTGGATACAGTATGATTCTCTTGTTAAAAGCTGGATATATGGATCGGTTACTCAAGGTATGAACGCCATTCTTCTTGGACACATCTCAGCAAGAAGTCAATGGTTGGCATTAGAAGAGCGTTTCACGAATTCAACTCAATCAAGAGTTATGGAGCTACGGGGAAAACTTCAAACCTTAAAGAAAGAAAATCTTTCTGTTGCTGAGTATCTGTTACGTGCCAAGAACATCTCAGATCATCTCACTGCAGCAGGTGAGATTGTTCCAGAGAAGGAACTTGTGCTTTACATTCTTAATGGCCTTGGGCCAAGGTATCTTTCTTTTGTGACTACATTCAATATGACTCAACTACGGCCATCAGTGGGAGTCTTACACAATCAGCTAGAAATTTATGAAAGAATGTTAACTGCTTCTGATAGTTTTGATCAAGATCTAGTTATGCAAGCTAATGCTGCACATTTTCAAAAGTATAATAACTCTCGATTCAGTGGTAATAATAAGCATTTCTCTAGTCCTACTCCTTCAGGAAGTAATAAACAACAATCATGGAATTTTCATACTTTCTTGAAACAACAAAATCAGATTGGATTTAACAAGAATTCTAGCAATAACAAGAACTTCAAGAAAGGATTTACTGATCGACCAGTATGTCAAATTTGTGATAAGGTAGGGCATGTTGCTGCTTCTTGTTTTGTACTTCGTGATGCTCTTCAAGGTAGGAGTCATTCAAAATTTGCTCCTTCTGCTATGAATGCTGTTGCAAGTGCTAGTAGTCCTGACTCATTATCATCTGAGGCTTGGCTGTTAGATTCTGGTGCCAGTCACCATTTAACATCAGTTGAATCTCAAGTACAAAACAACACACCTTATAGTGGTCGTGAAGGTATAACTGTTGGAAATGGATCTCAGCTTGCCATTACCTCTATCGGTTCTGGTACTTTTCAGGCAAATGAGAAATGTTTTCTCTCTATAAGTACACTTTTACATACTCCTCTTGCTGCCTCAAATCTACTTTCAGTGCATAAACTTTGTGTTGATAACAATGTTATTATTGAATTCCATTCTGATATGTTTTATGTTAAGGATGCTATCACCAAGAAGACTATTTTGCAGGGCAAGAGTGAAAATGGCCTTTACAAAGTTTTAGGAGCTGTGCTGCCACAGTCCTCAGCATCCACAGCTTCTTCCTTTCAAAACTACTCAGCTGTTCAGACTTCATCCATGACTAAGTCTGCACAAGCTTATACACATTGGCATCAAAAACTTGGACATCCATCTTTTCTTACAACTATCAAGGTTATGAAGCAATATGGCTTACCTGTTTCCTCTATTTCCAAAGATAGTGTTTTTTGTAGCACTTGTCAAATAGCTAAGTCTCATCGGTTACCCTTTGTGTCTACACATGTTCGAAGTACTATACCTTTTGCTTTAGTATATCTTGATCTTTGGACATCGCCTGTGCTATCATTCAATAATGACAAGTATTTCCTTTCTATTGTTGATGATTACAGCCGGTTTGTATGGTTCTTTCCATTGCCGACTAAGGATAAAACTATTAATGTGTTTTTATGTTTTAAACGCATGATTGAAAAACAATTTTCCTTATCCATCAAGAGCATTCAAACTGATGGGGGTGCTGAGTTTAAACCCCTAGCTCGTGTTCTTGAGTTGGATGGTGTAGTCCACAGAATTACTTGCCCTTACACGTCTGCTCAAAATGGTGCTGTGGAGTGTAGGCATAGGAGGATAGTTGAGAAGGGATTGGCTTTACTGCATCAGTCTAAGGTTCCTTTATCATTTTGGACTTATGCGTTTCGAACTGCTGTATTCCTCATGAATAGGTTACCTTCCAAAGTCTTAAATAATCAGTCTCCTTATGAAGTGCTGTATACTAAGTCATTTGATATGTCCTCCTTGAAGGTATTTGGTTGTCAGTGCTTTCCTTGTTTAAGGGATTATAACAAGAACAAACTTGAGCCACGTTCTACTGCCTGTCTCTTCTTGGGTTATGCACCCAAACAACGGGGTTTTCTTTGTCTTGATATGGCTGTTTCCAAATTTTATATTAGTAGGCATGTCAAATTTCATGAGGGAGTGTTTCCTTGTGCTTTGTCTTCTAGTGCTCCTTCTAGTAAACTGTCCACTATTTCACCCGTGACCTTACATGTCCCATCTTGGCTCTCTTTTTCTGCCTCTTCACAGTCTGATCAGTCACCTTCTAACTTGGTTTCCCCATTTATGTCTCCAAACTCCGAGCAGCCTAATCCTACTTCTGTCTCTATTCCTGATCCTACTATTCCTAGCAGTTTTCCAGTCGACTTGTCTCTTATTTGTCCTCCTTCTGTTGTCTCTCCCTCTCTTCAGGCTAGTTCTGAGTCTCCCTCTAGTTCTGAGTTTATTTCTCAAGAGTTGTCAGCTCCATTAAATGATATCTCATCTGTTCATATTTCCCCTTCTCCTACGAATGATCTGTCTTTGGTAGTTGACTTACCACCCATTCTTAATGATTTACCTGTGTTGCCCTCAGCTGCTCCCTCTAATACTCACTCAATGGTTACACGATCTAAAGTTGGTGTGAGTAAGCCTCGTGTGTTTGCCTATGCTGTTCATGGTGTGCCTATTCTCCCTGAACCCAAAACTTACAAAACGGCTTTAACAGTTCCTGAATGGAAAAATGCCATGCAATGTGAGCTTGATGCCTTGTCTAAAAATGATACTTGGGATTTAGTGCCACTACCTGCAAACAAGCTTGCCATAGGCTGTAAATGGGTATTTAGAGTAAAACTTCGTGCTGATCGGACTTTGGATAAGTATAAAGCTAGACTTGTTGCCAAGGGCTTCTTACAGGTTGAGGGTGTTGATTTCTTTGAAACATTCTCACCTGTGGTGAAGCAAACAACAGTTAGAGTCATCCTTTCTATGGCTTTATTCAAAGGATGGGAAATTCGTCAAATTGATGTAAATAATGCCTTCCTTAATGGTGAGCTTGGTGAAGATGTTTACATGGCTCAACCTCCTGGTTTTGAGCAAGGAAATGGCTTAGTCTGTCGTCTCAAAAAGGCACTGTATGGCCTTAAGCAAGCTCCACGTGCATGGTTCTCTAAGCTCAGCTCTTGTTTACTTGCCATAGGTTTCCAAGCTGCTAAGTCTGATACTTCCTTGTTCATCATGGATTCACCCTCTCTTTACTTGGTTGTATTAGTGTATGTCGATGATATTTTGATTACTGGCAATTCTACTCTTGCTATTCAGAATCTTATCACTCGGCTTGATCACACATTTGCCTTAAAAGACTTGGGTATCTTGAATTATTTCCTCGGCATTGAGGTGACCATTCAGCAGGATCTCATTCATCTCAATCAGCAAAAATATGTCAATGAATTACTGAATAGATGTGGTTTATTGGACTCTAAACCTTGTGCAACTCCTATGATCACTGGCAAGGGTCTTAGTAAATATGATGGTACACCTCTTGAGGATGCTTCTGAATATAGGAGTATTGTTGGGGGTCTTCAGTATTGCACCATCACTCGTCCTGATATAGCATTTAGCGTTAATAAATTGTGCCAGTTTATGGCTCAGCCTACTGATGTTCATTGGTCTGCTGTTAAACGATTGCTTCGGTATCTCCATGGCACCTCCTCTCACGGTCTCACATTTTTCAAGCCTTCTTCTCTCTCAGTTACTGCTTATTGTGATGCTGATTGGGCTTCGTGTTGTGATGATCGTCGTTCCACCAGTGCATATTGTATTTTTCTTGGTGGCAATTTGATCTCATGGAGTACCTGTAAACAGAGGGTGGTATCTCGTTCAAGCACAGAATCAGAATATCGAGCCATGGCCAATGCTACTGCAGAATTAAAATGGCTCATGTCTCTATTTGTTGAGCTGCACTTACCTATACCAGCTTCCCCTACTCTCTTATGTGATAATCAAAGTGCCCAGAGTCTTGCTCGCAATCCAGTTCTGCATTCTCGTACCAAACATATTGAAATCGATCAATATTTTGTGCGTGATTATGTTTTGGCTAATCAGCTTTCTCTTCAATATGTTCCTTCTTCTCATCAACTTGCTGACTTCCTAACTAAGCCATTGTCTGCAGATCAGTTTCACTTTTTCAAGCCCAAACTGTTGGTTCTTCCCAAACCATCAGTTTGTAGGGGGGCTGTTAGTGTAAACGTATAACAGCTGTCCAATACACGTGCATCTCAAATAGTTAGTTAGTTAGTTTAGTAACAAACTCTATAAATATGTGTAAGGCCATTCAAGTTCATGTATTCAATAATATACTTTCTATTGAAGCATTTTCTGTTACTGTTCATCCTTCTTCTTCCTCGTTACTTTCTTTACTTACAACATAAATGAACACATATTTTTTAATTTTGTAAAACAATGAATATATAATTTTTTTTTTTGCTGAATAAGATTAAAAATGAAACAAATTAAATAATTTTTTCATTTATACACTAAAATTTAAAAAAAAAAAAAAACCCCATAAAACCCAAGTCCATCCCAATGGAAAGAAACCAATAAAAGCTAAAAACGACGTATTAATTACCTGAGATAACATAGAAAAGAGAGAAATTAACTTTTTTTACTTAAATAGAAAAACGATTGTATTTTGATAAAGCTCAAATGACATTTTCAACCATTGAGTCTTTCAAGTTTAAAAATTTAAATATAACATTTACATACAAATCAAATCTGAATGCAACCCTTACATATAATAAAAATATATTGTAAAATAACAGAAATAATAAAAAAATCAAATAAAAAATCAAGAAATAATGGAAATAGAGATACAAGATATTTTATTATCTTAAATTTTTTTAATGTAATGCGTACATTCACATTCATTTTTACATTTAAGCTGTACATTCAAATTTTATAACTAAATTTAGATGTACATCTTACATAAAAAAATATATGTGAATACATGCATTACATTAAAATATATCAATATTGAACATTCTAATTTAATATAAGAGACAAAAAAATTCACTACAATGTGATTCTCGATAAACTCCAATGTACATTCTAATCCAAGGTAAAGAATATATAAAATATCAAAGTAATCAGAATACAAAAATATAGCAAAACTTGAATGTACAGTTTACATGTAAAAATAAATATGAATGTACGTATTACATTAAGAAATTTTAAGTCAACCTACTATAAAAATAACATCAGTAATCAGTAACCAGAATAAAAAAATTTGAATGCACAGTTTACATGCAAAAATAAATGTGAATGTACACATTACATTTAGAAATTTTAAGTCAATCTACTATAAAAACATCATCAGTAATCAGAATAAAAAATTTGAATGTACAGTTTACATCCAAAAATAAATGTGAATGTACGCATTACATTAAGAAATTTTAAGTTAACATACTATAAAAACAACAACAATAATCAGTAATCAGAATAAAAAATTTAAATGTACAGTTTACATGCAAAAATAAATGTGAATGTATGCATTACATTAAGAAATTTTAAGATCCTGAAATATTTTGTGTCTCTATTTTATTATTTCTTATTTTTCGTTTGATTTTTTATAATTTATGTCATTTTACAATATATTTTTATTGTATGTAAGAGTTACATTTAGATTTGATTTGTATGTAAATGTTACATTCGTGCATTGGAAGAAGAATATTAACTCGAGGATAAATTTATAATTTTAATATGGTAAGTGATTTCAAAGCTGTGTATTTTGTAGCTCATATTTGTTATTTAAATAAAAATAGTATTTTTCTTTGAATATTTGCTATTTAGGTAATTTACTTAAAAATACCGCTATATGATATCATTTTTTTTAATTTAAATAATTACATTATCCATATATTTATACGGATCGAATTTCAAACATTTTCCATGCAGCCACAAGCTGGTTGGCAATGTCGATGTATCTTTCTTCGTAGTAATTATAATTGATTTGTATTGAGCAAGTTTTTTTTTTGGGAAATTACCAAAAATAGCACCCCCTAAAAATTATAATAACAAAACTAGCACCCCTGTGTTCAATTAAAATTGAACGTTTAATATTGAACGTTCAATATTCAATTTGAACGTAAAATATTGAACGTTCAATATTAAATAGGTCTAATTGTCGTCATTCAATTCTAATTGAACGGATAATATTGAACGTTCAATATTGAACGAGTCTAAATTATCGTCGTTCAATTTTAATTGAACACAAGGGTGCTAGTTTTGTTATTATAATTTTTAGGGGGTGTTAGTTTTGTTATTTTCCCTTTTTTTTTTTATAACAGAAAAGGAACTTTCATGAAGAATTTAATGTGATGATGCAAGCCAATTAACACATTGTAGATGGAATAATGGGAGGTAAAAAGGAAGAAAAAAAAAAATGTAATTCATATCTCTTATTATTATATCTATCATGTATTGATTAGCTCTAATTCCCCATATTAATTTGTTTTAAAACCGACTAATAATTTCTTTAAATTAATAGCATTTGATATCCAAAACTTTCTGTTGGCTATATCCCTTCCAAATGACTAATTTGGTGAGAATTGACAAATGACACTCTATAGCAGCCAAGTAGTAGACCACGGGGAAAAGGGAGATATACATATGACACAAAATGGGAGTACCACTGACATTATAGTGGAGTAGGGATGGAAATATATGTCAGATAAGTGTCATTTTCCACAACCCAAAAGCTTTCAATAGCATTATGAATTGATAATATTTTTCCATTACAAAAATGTTATTTTAATTATAATGATCACTATGACTCTCGCACACATAAAGTACAAAATCTACTTATTGGACACTTTGAGTTTGAGATCAATTTTGCTTACTCTTTTGTGCACCCTATTGCTTTTCCTCCTGCCTTCCGAGCTCAAATCAAATATCAAATGCGTAGATTTTTTCTAAATAATCAAATGCGTAGAAACTTATTCCACAGTTTCCCATGTAACTCTTTCTATTTTCTCCTCTTTATAAAACCAAATTTATGGGAGAAAATTTTATATGAAACAAATGTGTGGTGTGTGGACGTGTAAATGACATGAATAATTATTCCATTAAAGAGCAAATACAACGACAATTCATTAGTTATTGTATTTATAGTATTTACGTCTAATAATTTTTTTTCATGATAGTAGTAACTTTGAAAAAGTAACACCACAACAATAATGATTAATTTTTATATTTTTAATTATTTTTCAATTATATTATAAATAAAGTTTTAACATGTATAATTATTAAAATATTTTTTTTAATTAATTTAAAAAATATATAAAAATTAATCATTTATTATTATGTGTCATTTTTTTTAAGCCAATGAAATAAGTTAAGAAAAAATACCTACTTAAGTGCTATACTAAAAAAAAACTACTAGACTTCTATGACATCATATTTGATGTCATACTTGACTATTTTCAAGTACCAAAGTTGTACAAACAGCACCCAATTTAAAAAAAAGGTACAAGTAAAGGTGGGAAGAAAACTATAAAATCATATTAGTTGGAAGAATATAAACTTATTAGATGGGATCCATTGTGGTTTATGACCATAATTTTCCGTTCAGTCTCTAAAGAAATTATATTATCAAAAATTCACAATCTATAATATTTTAGTTGAATTATTTCTAGAAAGAAATGCATTGGAAAGGACGTACCAACTACAGTATGGTGTATACTATAGTCCCGTACATCAATCTAAGGTTTCATGAGTTAAACTCATTTTTAAACATAAATATAATAAATAATAAAAGTGACATGAATACTCAATAATTCTAGTAAAAGATAAGCATGAGATAACATTTTTTTTTATCAATTAAAACGACATTTAGGAATGAGAGATTTGAATCTAATTATTTTTTGATAAAATGTCAAGCATTTATCATTTATGCTAAAAGGCGGTTGGCTGATTAAAATAACTTTTAAGAATGCAAAATTGCTCGAACACAACATAACAACGAGCGAAAAAAACGTGATATTTTAACTACCACCCTTTAATTTTTTTTTTTTTTTTCATACGTCCAAATATATTGGTACACCAAAATCGTGAATTTTCTTCTTTACTGTACATTGAGCAAATAATGTCCGAAAACATTGATGGCATGATTAACTCAAGCAACCATATTTAGTATTCTTTGCCCGTTGCATTGTTTGCTTGATTCATGATAAGAGACCACACTTGATTAAGTTAGAACTGGGCTCACGAAAAGATAATACTATTTAAAATGAATTTTTAATTTAAAAAAATTAGTAATCATATACTTATGTTATAATATCTAGACAAATAGTAATAGTAATAGATTAACAACATAATACAATGTACATAACATAATAAAACAAGTAATACACCAACAGTTTAGAACGAGAGAAAAAAAAAAAAAAAGTAATCAATTAACCAACAGGTCATCTTGCCAATTTGCCAATGTTCTTCTAGCCTACGGGCATATAGCATCTTGAATCTTGGTTTAAGACTTGAAAATGTGGATATTTAAAAAAAAAAAAAAAAAAGTTCAACTTGCCAAGCACAAAAAGGTAGCTTGCTTACATAAACAGCTTAAAATACAAGGTACCTCAATAGGTATGGATGTTGGCTTACAGTATGCACATTTTTATTGTACATACAAAACTTGTATGCACTCCTACTCAGCAGAAGTTGTAACATTTTGGTTGATACGGAAAGCAGAGATTGTATTTGAGAAATCAAAACATCCATACTCCTGGAGTATATAACATTCACTTTTAATGTCAGTACAACACCCTGTCACCCTCCTTCAAACTTTAAGAAAAGTAAATACCACAAACCAAATCATGAGGTTGAGCTTGAAGAATCAAAGTAAGAGATCTTCCGCCTTTTACTTGGGTGTGTTTTTCTTGGTGAGTATTCTCCCAATGCATAACCCTTATCCACCACAGAAGTCAGTGAGTCAAGTACAGATCTTTCAAGAATTTGACATTCATTGGCATCATTATTCCCTTCTAAATGGGTCAAAACCAATACCATTTTCACCCTGTCTCCCAAGGTAGATATTTCTGCCCCATCCATCCTCAGGTTAAGGGCATCAAGAGCTTGTTTGAGGTCGATTAGGAGCTCGGACCGGTAAGCACAGGACATGGATGCCTTGAAAGACACAGTTCCATCCCCTGCTCCATTGTTATGTGGTTCAATTCTCAAATCATCAGTATCCATTGGGATAAACAAACCTTTGCTTGCTTCTGCAGCTTTCTTCTTCATTTCTTTTACTTCGCTGACAACTTCAGCAAGCAATGTGGCTTTGTCCATCTACCAATCACAATAAGCCACCAGGTTAACATTTTTTTATGGTTTGAAAAATAAATCTCAAGACATAATTGTTTCACAAGCAATCAAATTTAGGATCAAAGTAATCTTCCTTTACAGGTCATAAGTCGTAGTGGTCACAGGGATGCATGGACTTTCTTTCCGTTAGTTATGAACTCTGAGTTTGTATCAAATATTGTTTTGGTATCACCCAGGAGAATTCCATTACTGATGTCTTCTTTTTCCGTGCAAGTCCGGTATGGGAAATTTTAAACATTTTTACAATATATATAGGTTGAATAACACTATTAGCCTCCTAATTTTTAGGAATTCTATACTTTAATTCCCTAACATTTTTTCTTAATATTTGGTCCCTAAACTTTATAAATTTTACACTTTAATCTACGAACTTTTCTTTTCTTGATATTTGGTCTCTAACTTTTATAAATTATACGTTTTAGTTTTCTAACTATGCTTCAATGGTATAAAATTAAAAAAAAAAAATGGTATTATAAAGGTTTTGCTTGAGAAGAAAACATATTTAAATTAAATGGTGATCAATCGTTAATTTATTTACAAAGAATGTGACTAATACTTGATTCATTTTAACAACAAACATTATATTAAAGTAAAATGAATTAGTCAAAACTAAAAAAGTTAAGGGACCAAATCTTAAGAAAATAAGTTAGAAAATTACCTAACACCCCTAAAATTCATAACAATAAAAATAATACTCTTATTTTTAATTGAAAATGATATGAATTACTACTGGAGGTGCTACTTTTGTTGTTATATGTTTTAGGAGTGTGAGTTTTGCTGTTTTACAAAAAAAAAATTAGGTTATAATTTATAAAGTTATGGACTAAATATTAAGAAATAAAAAGTTAGATAACTAAAGTATACAATCTATAAAAATTAAAAGTTAAGGGACTAATAGTATTGTTTAGCCATATATAAAAGTTGAAAGCAAACCAAATGCATTTTTGAAAAAAATTCTCTTATATTTTAATAATATGACATATCTTGTTTTTTTAAAATTTTTATGTATACGAAGTATGACTGCGTTTATCGTTATTAATCATATTATGTTTGTCCAATCATTTTGTTTTGCAAAAAAAATCTTATTGACACATCATTTGTATCTTTCTTAACTACTTTTTTAATAGTATATAGATATATGTTAAAACTATTCAACAAAATGATAGATTATGTCATATCTTAATGCTTGACTTAATTTTAGATCAAAACTAGCAAGATCATGCTAAAAGCTCCAAAGTAGGGTCAGATAACAGAGGTAAATCATTTTGGTTGCTAGAGTATACCAAGTTAACCACACAAGAAAATGACATAAAAAGGAAGGCAAATTTGCATATTCCACTTATTTAAAAATTTCAGGTTATCAAGCAAATGCTTAAAGCTAACCTTGTCAAGCCAAACTGCCAAGTTGAATATAACTTTATTAGTTGACCATTAAATATCTTATCCAAAAAAATATAGCATATTAATCAGTTGACTAATGAAACATATTAGACATATGTAATGCACTATGGAAACATTTTGACAAGGTACTCCTTTCTCAGGCAAATGCTTATGAGTTATGACATCCCAGCCAAAGTACAACACTATTTTAAATGGTTGACTAATTATTTATATATAGTATCATATCAGTTGACTGTTAAACATTTTATACGTGTACAAATACAACCTTTTGATGATGGTATCAAAAACCCAGCTGGCTCTCTGACCATATAATCCCATCGAAATCACATAAATAAAACAAAAATCAAATTAGATCAAATTCTTAATGCAGCAGTAAACTAACTCTCTTGTCCTCCCATAAAATACTGCATTTAGGTTGAACCTAAAAACTAACAGGTTAGCATCTATCCTTTTGATCATCTATAACTCTAAAATTAGTCATCTACCACTGAAATCAGAGCCCAGATTTTGGATCCTCTGAGTTTGAGAATTGTTTGAGACTATAGAAGAATAGTATACCTAGTAGTTGATTTTAATATTGTTCAACATCCACAGCATAACTATTGCACTCAAAATAGTTGATTATTCTGTTTGAGTTATCTACCAAAGCTAGGAATGGCTTCTTACTAGTATTAAATCATGTAAGAAGTTTCAAGTCATGAGAACTGTTATCCATAAACCATAGTTCCCTCTCGAGGTTTGAAATTTTCTTGCACCGCATTCATATCATGCATCTTCAAGATTGGTTATCACAATATTGATAGTTAACCCTCCAAATTCAAACAAATTATGCAATTCAAAGCTCCTCAACAATATGAATGCAGTAAATATAAAGGTTCATAAAGATGAGTTGCACTTCTGGTTTTGTTGCCAGTGCTTCAATTTTTTCTAAAGCATGTATAAATTCAGATAAATTTTCCATCAATAATCTCAAAATTACTTGATGCACATTGATACGCAGGTTCAATTTCAAGTTTTCACCTATCAGGGTAATGAAGGGGGCAAGCTCAATATATAGTCAGAATCTCTCTTCAACCATTAAATGCCATCAATCTCTCTCAGGATTAGCCAAATGTAATCTGTTTCACTATTTCTTTCCTAAGATATGGTTGTCAAAGACAAATGATACTTTGTGCTTTGTATTATTAGCCTTGACCCATAAGTTCAAAGGGCTATTTCTCCTAAATCTTTTAATCCAAAATTTTATCTGTTTCACTATTTCTTTCCGAAGATATGGTTTGGACTTTGGACCTTTTTATCTAAAATGAATAATGAAAATATCATATGATACAGGTTGAATAGCTATTTGAAAGAAATGTAAAGCTTTTTACGAATTTCACAAAAATGTGGCCAGCAATAGCTCCTTAAATTGAACATGGACCAAAGATCTAAGACTCAAACCCACAAGTAATCACTCTTCCTCACCCAAAAAAAACTATGTATGACAAAACAACACCACAAAATTCTAATTTTAAGTAAAAGAATCCATCTCTATATCTCCAATGAAGCTCTATTCAACTATTTTAGTGCTTTTGCACTGAATGTTGCTCCAAAAAGACTCTAAACTTTCACACTGAAATAGCACGATGAACAATATTGTGTTATACTTGGAGCGCTATTGTTCATATAGCACGATACTGTTCATGCGCTATATATTTTTTATAAAAAATTTAAATATATATTTTAGTTTGATATTTAGTGTAATAATATGAAGATAGAAAAAAGATAGTGTAACTTTTGAGCCAAAATAATAAAAAAGTTGTATTAAAATAGAGTTTTGGGTTGGAGATTGTAGGATTTCTTATATTGGCTGCAGGTTGAGAAGCTAGAAACTCTTAGCAGAATTACCCCTCTAGATTAAGCATTCACTTCCAATGTTTATTGAGAACTAGTTAACAAATAACAACAATAAAAAGAAATTAAACAAACATGATATAGCATTAATGTCAATGGTTAAATTGATTAGTGATTAGCAGTCACTATAATTACTCAAACTACAAGAAAGAAAAAAAATTACCTTCTCCGTGCAAGGAACAAGACCACGAAGAGTAGAGAGATGAGTATTGATTCTCCCTCTCCGTCTCCTTTCAGCCTCGCTGTGGTTCTTCAAAGCAGCCAAAGCTTTAGCTTCAGACGCTCCCTTTTTCGCCAACCCAGCTGAGGTCTTCACAAGCTCACCCTTCTCAGTATCCAGAGCCAAAGAGTTTAACGACATTGACCCACCTGGCCAAACGCTACCAAGAACTCCAAAACTATGCGAAAACGGATCAAACAGACTAGTATCATCGGACCCATGTGAACAATTAGGCAAAAAACTATAGGAATTCATTGAAACAAAGAAGTTTTCACTGCAAACTTTATGAACCAAAGCTGGAAAATAGAAGACCAGGTGGGCGAGTCGTGGGGGCGAACCAGAAAGAGAGTTTTGAAAGAGGGAAGAGTAAACCAGCTTTGTTGCTTAATATAGAGACTGTGATCGTGGCGGTGACGGTGGTTAATTTTGTGCGTTTGTTCATACCTTCCATAACGCAAAAGGACAAGTTTGTGGGTTTTGGGAGGGACTATTAGTAATGAAACATCCACATTTTCTTCTTTATCGTATTGAAATCGAGCATTTCTATTTAGCCAAAAAAAAAAAAATTTACAAAGTCAGATTATTGGGAAGTGGGTATTTGAGAAGAGACGAAGAGAATAAGACTTCGTGAAACTTGGTTTGGATTTCAATGAAGAAGAAAACGGACAAAGCCCAAAGGAGCAGAGAGTCAAAGTTAACGCAGAGTTTGGATGATGATCAGCTGCAATCTTTGCTGAAATGGAGAAAGTCACAAAAGGCGTCCTTTTCATTATTTTTTTGATGTCTAACACCACGTTTAATACATCTTATTAAATATTTTAATTATATAATTTATATACAATTATATATTTAATTATAAAATTAAATTATAATAATATAATTACGTAAAAAATTTATACAATTAAAAATATAGATATAAATTGTACTAGATAATTAATTTAATCTGTCTATATTTTTATTTATAAAATTATATGACTTAACTTTTTTTTTAATTTCATATTAAAAATAATATATTTTTTAATTTTAAAAATATAATAAAAATATAAAATTTAATTAAATATTAATTTAAATAAATTTTATAATAAAAATTATTTAAAATATAAATTATTTTAATAAACAATATATAACTAATTTAATTTGACTATATATTATATAATTTTTGATCAAATATTATACAAACTAATTATAATACAATTTAATATAGTTCAGTCCAATACAATTATAATTAACGTATCCAATACAGCACACCAAACATGTCGTGGGCTTTATAATTTATAATAGTTTTGGTTTTAAATATTTTTGAAAAAATAATAATAAATATCATCTTTAAAATTTATAATAATAAAAATAATATTTTTTATATTTAAATTATATATTTTTATAATTAATATTTTATTATGTTTTTTTAACGCCGTTTAAATTAAATTATGGTACTTTAAACTTATTTAATGTTGAATAATAAATGTTACACATTTATTATTGAATACTCAATATTATTGCAATTTCATTTTTGTTGTTATAAAATTTAGAGGTATTATTTTTTATAATTTTTTAATATTTTTTTATAAGACTTGTATCCACGTACTTGTTACTAAAATTAAAATCACAAAATTTTTATATAATCAAGTGAGATTTATACTATATATATTTCTTGAAATACTAGAGATTATACAAAATAAAAATAATAAATGATATTTTTTTGTTTAAATTATTCAATTTTTAATGTGAAACAAATTTTAATATTTAACGAACTATTTTTAAAGTACACAATGTTAACATAATAGTTAATTCAACCATTATAGATAATTTCAAATTAAATAATAAAAAATTATGAACTAATACTAATATGTATTTATGTTGAAAGATGAATGCTTTAGAAGGTTTTAAGAAATTTAGAAGATATAAGGAAACAAAGTTAGTTTGGAGGAAGAGGATACTTAGTTATTGAATCTCAAATTTTGGCTTAATACAAAATGAGCAAGACCATTCTTATTTATACTAAAAGTTCATCCTAACAGATGGCTAGAATTTTGTCAACATTCTCTTAATCTAATGGTTATAATTTATCTACTAGATTTTTCTATTAAATTATTCAATTCTCTAAAATTTTCTACTACTCTCTTTTCTTAAAATATTTAGATATTTTCTAAGACAATTCTATAACATGTTTCTAAATTTTGGACTCTTTAGACTTTAACATTTTAATGGATACTTGAATTAAGTTTTACAACACTTAATATAATTTAGGCCTAAATCAAATATATTTCCAAATATATATATATATATATATATATATATATATACCATTTTTATGGCAATATAGAAAAATATAGTAAAAACTAAACCAACTTAATTATATTTAAAAAATAAATAAAACTTATAAGATTTAGTATTGTGTTTGCGTAAGAGGCTTATCTAGTCAAAGTAAGATATAACATTTAGTATATATGATAAGAAAAATAATTAGTATTATATTAAAGATCAAGATTCAAGTGGTTAAGTTCCGAACCCAAGAAAAATAATTAGTAACAAAAATATCTGACAAAGAAAGTAGATATTAAAATTAAAAAGGAGAGACAATTAAGGAAAAAAAAAATTAATTAACATTGATAACTGTTTCTGTGTTAAACTATTTGGCTATTTTTCATTATGGACTTAGAAAATAAAATAACTATATGGTTAATCACTTCCAAAATAATAACAATAAATAGAGATGAAAATTTTGGGGAAAAAAATAGCTCCTTACGGGAAGATTTAATTAGCAACCAGGGTTGCCTGCCTTAATAGCCTTGACATTTGGCACAAATTCACTTGGTACTCCATTGCCTTCCCTCTTATTTTCATAATCTCAACTCTATTAAGAAGTAAGCTATGCATACAATTGAATTAAATTTTACTTCTTTAAAAATGATAAATCAGAATTTATTATGATTCAGGTGATAAGACTCACAATCTTCCACTAAGAACTTAAGTTTGAATCATACTCGAATATGTGAGTGTATTTTTTCTTTATTAATAAAAAGAAAGAAACTTTAGAACCATTTTAAAAAAATAATAATAAGAAACTATGCATACAATTAAAACCCACACTATACAAAATCATAATAGCCATGAACTATTCAGAATGAAAACGAAGTAAAAATTATCGGATCATCGAACAAGATGCAAAAACAAAAAAATATCAAGAATAACTTTTTATTTTTATTAATTCATTTTATTTTATATCAAAATGTAGAGAAGTGGAAAAATCATATAAAATAGTCAATGTACCCTTTAACATCAGATGCAAAAAAATCTATCAAGAATGACTTTTCATATTTATTAATTCATTTTATTTTATATATAAAATAGTATACCTATCCTTTAACATCAGATGCAAAAAAAATCTATCAAGAATGACTTTCATTTTTATTAAGTCATTTTATTTTATATATAAAATAGTCTATATATATCCTTTAACATCAGATGCAAAAAAAATCTATCAAGAATGACTTTTCTTTTTTATTAATTCTTTTTATTTTATATCAAAATGTAGAGAAGTGAAAAAATCATATAAAATAGTCTATATATACTTTAATTAGATGCAAAAAAATCTATCAAGAAAAAAATTCAAAACCTCAAAAAAGTTTTAAAAAAATCATATAAAACAATTTTTATTTGATATCAACTCCAAAACAACAATATAAAAAAATTATCAAACAAACTAAAAAAAATGGTTTTTTTTTTTTTTTTTTACTTCTTTAGTTTTTCTTGGGCACCAACTCCTAAATAATTGTTTCAAATAAAAAAATTTTCAAACAAAATAACATAAAATCAAATAAATGTTATTTGTATAGAGGAGAACTCCCATTTATTATATAGACTAATAAATATTTATTTATTTATTTTGTTCAATATTGCCTTATAGTTTATATGCAAGGCAAACAATAAACTTTTTTTTATCACAAATTAAAACATACAATAATTTATATAATACAATTTAATTTATCAATAGTAATAATTAATCCTATAATTACTATATCATTATATATTACTAAGTTTAAATTTCATTAATAATTAATATATTATTTATATATACAATAAGGTTATTAATATAGAACTACTCAAAAAAAATTACTTATCACAAAAATGAAAAAACAGAAAAAGAAAGTGTATATTCTATATTTTTATTTGAATTTTTCTTTATTTTTAAAGAGCGCAAATTTTCTTTAAAAAAATTAAAAATATGGGTTTTTAAAACTCTTAGATTTTGATTAAGTGAATTTTAGTGTACTTTATAGACATAAAAATAATTTTTTTTTTAAATAAACATAAATATAATATATTAAAAAAAATAAACATAACACACATAAAAGGTGTGAGAGCAAGAATAAATTATGTAATTATAAAAATAGCTGATATAAAGATAATGTTAGATGGAAAGAAAAAAAGTGAAATACATAGAAGCTCATAAAAATCTTAGAAAAAATGATTGCAGTGATTAAGTAAGATTAAAATGTACAAAAAATTATTATATTTTGAGTGAGACATTACAGGTTGATTAATTATTGAAAATTTGATAAAAAATCTAAAATTTTAAAACTTTTATCTTCTTTTTTTTTTTTTTTTTTTTTTGCTACATACAAGCCTCGAACTCGAGAGCTCCCCCTTATTAGGGCGGTTACAATGCCATTGGGCTACCAGGGCCTTGGCTAAAACTTTTATCTTCTAAATTTACTTATTACATGCTATGTAAATAAAATTATGACATTTTTTAAATTTTAAATTATCGATAAATTTTTAATAATAAATGAATTTATAATATTTTATTTAAAATATAATAAACTTTTATATATTTTAATTATAATTAATAACTAAGTGTTATTCTATATCCAAAACCTGGGAAAGACAAGAAGTGATAAAAGATGCGAATAAAATCCATATAAGTTCATGAATAAACATGTGAGTTTTGAAAATTCTTAAAAATTTTGAACTTTTTGAATATATTCAGTTTTTAAATTTTAATTAAAATAAATCTACATTCATTAGAGCTTTTACAAATTTTAATTGAATACCTCCAACAATAGATTCTAAAACCAGTTTCCAATCATTAAAAATCTTAACTAAATACAACCTTTTAAAATTCCATAAATATTTTTTAAAAACAAAAACAAAAAATATATATAAATTTATAATCACAAAATTAACATAATTTATATCTAGCTTATATATTTTTACTATTAAATTTTTTTGATTCATTATTCATATTGTATGTCATCCAATTAAACGTCGTTTAAGTTGAATTATGGTTATTTAAACTAGTATTAAATTCTTTCTAATCAGACATCATTTAATATTATTAGAGTGTTATTTTTGTTATTATAAATTTTAAGAGTATTAATTTAGCAAAAACAATAATTGAGGGTGCTATTTTATATAATATAAAAAAATTAAATCTTTAAAAATCTACAAGTTTTTAAAAATTTATTAAAATCTCAATAGAATATATCTTCTAAACAGAACAAACAAATAAATTACAAACAATACGCTAGGCACTAAATTGGGAAATATTCTACGTAAAATTGACACTTCGATCGAGGTACCAAATTTTTTTATAACAATTGAATGAATATTACTTGCTTTATTTGTATATTCTTATTTTTCTTTAGCGTTTTGGTTGGCTATTAAATTACAGGTTTGAAAATGGAAATGTCTTATATATGAACTCTGTGAAGAGGCAAAGTTTATTTGAGGGGAAGTTGAAGGGACAAATTAAATTCATTTAGGGGTTAATATTCAAAGGACTACCAAATGGGTTGCTCTCTAAGTCTCAACAACCTCCCCGTTGACAAAATATAATATATATATATATTCAGACTAGTAGTTTAACAACAAACAATAGCAAAAACAAAAACAAAACTTAGCCAAGCTTGTTTCTTCCAAGTTATGTGTTGCTATCATGCCCAATCAGCTATCATCTTCTTCTTTGTCAGCAGAGGTCCTTGAAAGAGACATTAACCAGCTTATAGTAGAACTTCGCTAAATAAAAAAATTAGATTTCTTCGAAAAAATTAAAACAATATTAGGAGTTTTGTGAATTAACTTTGAATTAGTGTTTTGTCCAGATCCAACCATTGCAAATAATACTTTATGTTAATAAAAAAATACGTTTGAAGTTCTTTCTTACATCGCCACCTGTTATCCTTATTTTATTATTGAATCTTCCCTTTAGTCAAATTTGTCTAATTGAAGTAACTAATTGGAATATTTTAGGGTTTTTTTTTTAAACAATACTTGGGGTCAGTGGGTGGGGATTTAGAAAAGTCAAAATATAACTTTAGGCTAAAAATGTATTTTTTAATTTTTAATTTTTATAAAATAAACTATAAATTCTTATTTATTTTGTAAGGGGTTCATAAAAAAAAATTATATATTTAAATTTAAGTACTACCTAAATATGTAAAACCTACTATTAGATCCCAAACTGTTTAATTTGGAAATATCTTGTAATTCAGATAATAAAACTTTCAATTTCTCATAAATCCAAACTTAAATCTCATCCAAATATGTAAGTGTATTTTTTCTTTATTAATAATAAAAAAAAGGTGAACTTTAAAGTCCCTTTTCTTAAAAAAAATGTAAAACTTACTATAATAAATGGGCATAAATTTGTATATATAAAAATATTTATTTTTCTTTCTGTTATTCAAGATTGAATAGGATTATTTCTTTTCATTCTATTGAAAAATAATACACATATATATACACAAAGCTTGGATTTTATCTTAAAAAAGTTATTAATTAGGATCCCTATAATTAAGCTAATTAGTTATATATATACCTAATATACAGCTAATCACAATTAATATATATCTAACACTCTCCCTCAAGTTGGAGCATAGATATTAATCATGCATAACTTGTTACAAAGATAATCAACCAGAACCTCATTTAAAGCTTTCGTGAAGATATTTTCCAGTTGTTCTCCAGTCTTCACATATCTTGTAGAAATCAAACCTTGCTGAATTTTCTCGCTGACGAAATGACAATCAATTTCAATGTGTTTAGTTCGCTCATGAAACACAAGATTAGAAGCAATATGAAGAGCAGCTTGGTTATCACACCACAATTTTGCTGGTACTGAAATTTTAAGACTTACTTCATTCAAGAGCTGGTATATCCACATTATCTCACACGCAGACTGTGCCATAGCCCTATATTCTGACTCTGTACTCGATCGTGACACAACATTCTGCTTCTTACTCTTCCATGAGACCAAATTTCCTCCAACAAAAATACAATAGCCTGATGTGGATCTTCTATCCACTTTGGAACCTGCCCAATCTGCATCTGAAAAATATTCAATATGAGTGTGCTTATGATTTGCATACAAGATACCACGTCCAGGTACTCCTTTCAAGTAACACAAAATTTGCTATAACGCTGCCCAATGGTGAACTGTTGGTAGGGGTGGACAATGGCTGGGTTGAGTTGGGTTAAGAAAATATTGAAATCAACCCGAATATTTAGGGTTGAAAAACACATAGATTGAAACCGGCCAAAAAATACTTCAAACCAAACCAACCTAAACCAAAAATATTCGGGTCGGGTTGGGTTGGGTTGGTAGTTCGGCCCAAAATTTCAAATTTTAAAAATAATTCATTTTTTAATTATAAATTTGATGTCCATTTAAAAAAAAAAAAACTTATAACCCATCCAAACATAAACTTTAAAAAAGGTGATTAAAAAGATTATAGAAATATATGTAATGAAGACTTTTTTATAGAGGTAAGTTAAAGATAGTTTCTTTTTTAAGCGATTTAAGACTAAAAAAATTAAATTTTTGCTTACATATTACATAACTTATAAATATATTATTATACATTAAGATAACAATATTAACATTTAGCAAAGTGATATGAATGCTAAGTTATTTTATGCCTAAGTTGATTCAAATTCATAGGTAATAAATTTATTTAAAAGCTAATTAATAAAAATTCGGGTTGGGTTGGGTTCCATGAAAAAAAAAATCTCAACCCATTTCCGGCCACAATGGTTCGGGTTGACCAATTTTGGAACTGAACTAACCCATTGACTCGTAAAATCCAATCCAACCCACACGATTTGGGTTGGTTTGAACAGGTTGAACGAATTTGTTCGGTTTTTGTCCACCCTTAACTGTTGGGGATGACATAAATTGACTAACAACACTGACCGAATATGCAATGTCTGGACGAGTCACGGTAAGGTAATTCAGCTTTCCAACCAACCTTCGATATCTCTCAGCATCTTTAAATAGTTCCCCATCTCCTGTAAGGTGGATGTTCGGATTCATTGGAGCACTACAAGGCTTTGCTCCTAATTTTCCTGTCTCAGTTAATAAGTCAAGAACATATTTTCTCTGAGATAGAAAGATACATTTTTTACTCCTTGTGACTTCAACACCCAAGAAATATTTTAGCATTCCCAAATCCTTCGTGTGAAATTGAGTATGCAAGAAAGACTTAAGAGATGAAATTCCCATAGTATCACTTCCAATAATAACAATGTCATCCACATACACAACTAAAAGAATGATACCAGCTTCTGATTGCTTGTAGAACACAGAATGGTCAGACTTGCTTTTCATCATACCAAACGTTTATATAGCTTGACTAAATTTTCCAAACCAAGCACGAGGACTCTGTTTCAAACCATACAGAGATTTGCGGAGACGACAAACTCGCCCAAACTCCTCCTGAGCAACAAAACCAGGTGGTTGCTCCATATACACCTCATCTTGAAGATCGCCATGAAGAAAAGCGTTCTTGATATCTAGTTGATGCAAAGGCCAATTATGAGTAGTTGCCATAGAAATAAACAACCGAACAGAGGTCAATTTAGCAATAGGAGAGAAAGTGTCAGAATAATCCACTCCATAGGTTTGAGCATATCCCTTAGCAACAAGACGGGCCTTTAATCAAGCAACTGACCCATCCGAATTAACCTTAACTGTGAACACCCATTTGCATCCTATAGCTCGTTTTCCCGAAGGTAAATCAACCAAGTCCCAAGTACCATTGTCATCTAAAGCATTCATTTCCTCTATCATTGCATGATGCCAACTAGGAAGAGATATGGCTTCGTGAACAGTTTTAGGGATAGAAATAGAATCAAGAGAGGCAATAAAAGAGCAAGAGGAAGATGACAAGCAGTTATAAGAAACAAAAGAAGAAATAGGATAAGTACATTGACGTTTACCTTTGCCTAATGCAATAAGAAGATCATCACTCATGACTGGATCTGAAGACGAAGGAGCAGGTGTAGGACATGAATCAGAAGGTCTATGTCTAGAGTAGACTTGAATAATAGGAGGCTTGACAGGAGCTGGATTTGAAACAGGTTCAAATGAAGTGATAGAATAGACTAACAAATCATCATCCTCCCCCTGACGTGTGGGAGGCGGAGAAGACGAAAAATAGGGTGTGTCTTCCATGAAGGTAACATCAATTGAGACAAGATATTTGTTAAGACTATAACAATAACATCTATAACCTTTCTGAAGACGAGAATAACCAAGGAAGATACACTTCAAAGACTTGGGATCTAATTTAGTAACATGCGGACGAACATCCCGAACAAAACAAGTGCTACCAAATATCTTAGGGTCAACCGAAAATAGTGACTTATTAGGAAACAAGATGTTGTAAGGAATCTCACCATGAAGAACAGATGAGGGCATGCGATTAATAAGAAAACATGCTGTTGAAACTGCATTGGCCCAAAAAGGTTTAGAAACATTCATTTGAAATAATAAGGCACGTACAGTTTCAAGAAGATGTCTGTTCTTACGTTCTGCCACTCAATTTTGAGATGGAGTATCAACACAAGAAGTTTCATGAAGCATGCCATTTTGAACCATATAAGATTGAAACAAAGCGGATGTATATTCTTTAGCATTATCACTTTGCAAAGTACGAATTGAAAAATTAAATTGAGTTTTAATCTCAGCACAAAATGCACAAAAAATAAAAAACAACTCAGAGCAACTCTTCATTAAATATAACCAAGTTACACGAGAATAATCATCCACAAAAGTAAAAAATACTTAAATTCAGGTTTAGACAAAATAGGATAAGGATCCCAAACATCAGAATGAACTAATTCAAAAGGAACACTAGCACGTTTATTAACTCTTGGACTCGAACTAAGACGATGGTGTTTTGCAAACTGACAAGACTCACAATCTAATGACAACACCTTACTAAACTGAGGACAAAGCTTCTTAAGTAAAGGAAGAGAAGGATGACCCAGTCTAAAATGTGCCTCGAAGGGAGAGGTTACACCAGAGCAAGCAACAGATTTCGGTATTGGTGTGTCAAGAATGTAGAGGCCTCCAGATTCATGTCCTTTACCAATAGTCATTTTCGTCATAAGATCCTGAAATAAGCAATGATCAGGAAAGAATGAGATGTAACAGTTAAGATTGCGAGTAAGCTGACTTACAGAAATCAAATTAAAGGATAAGTTAGGTAAATGTATGACAGACGACAAAGGAAGCAAAGAAGTAGGAGTGATTGTGCCAGACCCAAGAACATGAGATGGTAACCCGTCGGCTAAGGTAACAGTAGAGGTGGAAGTGTGTGACTGAAGAGTAGAAAAGAGACTAGAATTACCTGTTATATGATCTGTGGCACCAGAATCAATAACCCATTTAGAAGATGAGGAAAGAAGACATGCATTTGGTTTACCTGAATCAGCAATAGTAGTGACAGAAGGTGATGAAGACTTTAGTGATTCTTGATACTGTGAGAATTTGATAAATTCATCTGCAGAGATAAGAACCGATTTTTCAGAGGTATCATAAGTGGATGCAATATGGGCCGAGTGACCTTTCTGATTCTTGTACTGAAGCTTTCTACAGTCACGTTTCATATGTCCTGGTTTGCGATAATAGCAACACACAATTCCTCCTGGATCTTGTGGTCGAGTTTTAAACCCTTGCGAGCCACCTTCTTTGTTTCCACTCATATAGGTTGACCTTCCAGGCTCATAATTATTATTTCGACTGACCAAAGCACCATTTAATTAAGCAGGTGAAGTGCCTTCTGTACGAAGTACCCGACTAAATACTTCTTGTAAAGAGGAGATCTCAGAACTAGAAAGAACCTGTGACTTAGCAGTTTCAAAGTCAAAGGGAAGACCAGCAAGAAAACTCATGACAGCCATTTGTTTCCGTTGGCGTTGCTGAACCTTCACATCAGGACTAAAAGGCATCAAACTATTGAGCTCCTCATAAGTCTTCTTAAATTCCATAAAATAATTCGTGAGAGACTGATCTTGCTTATCTGCACGGTAAAATGCCTTGCATACCTCATACATGCGAGAAAGATTTCATTTACCAGAATATAAGAAATCCAAATAATCCATCAATTCCTTAACAAATTCACAATGATTGATCAAGCCAATTACCTCGCTCTCAATAGAATTTTGAATCTGCAGAAATAAACGGGCGTCTTCTCGAAGCCATGTCTGCTTTGAATCATCTTTAGGAGGATCGTTAGTCAAATGAGTATCTTTATCAATACTTCTCAAATAAAGTCGAATGGTCTTGCTCCAATTCAAATAATTCGAGCCATTGAGCTTATGGTCCGTGATTTTAGACATTACAGGCACCATATCCGTCACAACACTAGATTTCTTTTCAGTCATTACTCTTACAAACAACAAGACAGCGAACAAGCGAACAAACAAAAATCCAACAAGGCAGCGAACAAAAACACAAAATTGGCAAAAACCCGAATTGGAAGAACCCAAACCTGAACAAATGAGTGCCGAACCACCACAGACGACACAGGGGTACGCCGGTGAGCAGTACGAGGACGACTGAAGAAGATTTTAGGCAGAGACGCACCGTCACGTGCCGACGTGTAGGAAGACTGCAGAAACTCGCGGTGGCGCGTGGGGACCACTCGCGGCTCGTCTGGTCAACGAACTTTGGGGTTTTACCGATCGGCGGCTGGGCTTCCTCCCTGTGTCGGCGGTGAGAGTAAATGTTGACTCGAAAAGGGTGTTCCAAGTTAGAACCCAAAAATGCACTAAAACCTAATTTGTGTTTACCCAAAACCAAATCCTAATTTGGACGGAAAAAAAAATAAATTCCAACTTTGTAACCCTAATGCTCTAATACCATGTTATTCAAGATTGAATAAGATTATTTCTTCTCATTCCATTGAAAAATAATACACATATATATACACAAAGCTTGGATTCTATCTTAAGAAAGTTATTAATTAGGATCCCTATAATTAAGCTAATTAGTTATATATATACCTAATATACAGTTAATCACAATTAATATATATTTAACAATTCAAAAATCAACAATTCTTCCATATTTTCATTTTACAACTTTACCTCGGTTTACAGGAGTACAAGAGTTTTATATGTGAAAATGGTAGCTAAATTAAAATACATTTTTGTACACCTTAAAATAGGTCAGATAGTTAAGGACAATAAAAGTATTAATCATTTTATTTTTATAAATTAAATACATTGATCATTTTTTTAAATTAGTATACATTGATCACTTAACTATTACAAATGTGAACATTTTAGTCATTTCTTGTCAATTTTAATTTTTTTGATGAAAAAACTAAAATTGGATTGAATTTAATTAAATTTTACTAACAATTTTTATATATTTGAAAATGAAAATATCTACAAAAATTGAAAAATAAAATGATGAAAATGAAAAAAAATGACTTAAAATAATTAAAATATTTATATTTATAATAATTAAGTGACTTATGTGCATTAATATAAAAATAATAATAAATATGTTTAATTTTTAGAACTTAGATTATTATAGGTGCACTTTTTCTAAGCAACAACGTGAATGTTTTTTAAAAAGCAAGGCACTTTAAGAGCTCTTTTCTATATAAAGAATTATAGTTTTTTATACAAGTATTTACCAAGGGAAACATACAATTGTAAAATTTTAGCTAAATATATTTATAATATTTGAAAATTTCTATATTTCTTCACTATAATTATATTTTATAAATATTCGTGGATCTCACTTTATTTAATTAGATGACTTGTTTTTAAAACCAATATAAAATTGATATATATATGGGTTCATGATCCAGTGAAGATAAATAATAAAATTACTCATAATATTTATGTGTAGTAGCACAATAATACCAAATTCTCTTATAAGGCGCCAAAATAAATGTTAGGGGTTTAATACTAGTGTGTGTGAGTTGTATAATTTAAAAAAAAAAAAAATTATTTATGTGTAATTTTCAATAATATATGTAGCAAAATTTGATCCGAGCATAATTACAGTATATACCATCTGTTCAAACCATTGTAGAGACTAGTTTGGTGATAAATATCCTATTGCATATTTCCTCATTGATAATATACTCCAATGTGAAGTTTTTGAATTAGATGATATGTACCAAGATACATATGGAAGACATCAACATGTATTAAAGTCATGTTAGAAACTGTCACTATAAATGCCAATTTAGATATAATGTCTAATTCTCATCAATTATTTATAACCTTTGAGAGCAACTAAAACTTTCTTGGCCTTTTGTCACCACTACAATACTCTACAGTCTACACTCATGGTCCTTAGTATAGTGAGCTCTCCATGATAAAGAAGACATCAGCAAAATGTTTTTTGTTTTTACTACCAGCAAATGAATATTCATTATTTATAATTAATTAATCTTCTAATCTCCCTTTCATTTTTTTTTTTTGAGCGAATATAAGTTATATGATGTGATATCTTTTTAAAAACAAAAACAAAATATTTTCTGGTCCGAGGTATTATGCTAATATTTTTGTACTTTTTTTTTTCTTTCAATTTGGGTAAATTTTCTGATGGATTTGTGTAAAGCTTTATAAATAATTGATTATTTTACCGACAAAAAATAGAACATATTTAATGCCATTAGCATTTCTTCATCCATACTATTATATATAAGCAGTTTCCAAGTATTGCTGTCGATGCGTCAATTTAAAACGGAGATAATGTTTAATAATTGAACAACACCGACCAACTATATTAATTATTCTCAGTTATATTTTACTGATAAAACAATAACATTATTTAAAGGATAAGCTCACAATTTGGTTTGATTTAGAAAATAATTCAAAATGGAAAACACGTCTACACTACAAAGTAACACTTACATATTATAAACTTAATGATTTATTGTAGTTTAATGAAATATAATCAATGATCGTGAACCTTCCTACCTAAGTGGTTTTGGTGCCCTATACTAACAAAATTACATGGAGCCAGTAGGAGTACTGACCCCTCTCAATTCTTGATAGCTTAAATTTTAAGTGCATAAAATTGTAAAAAAAATTACATTTATAAAATAAGTTTGCATGTGCTCCCTTTAGATCTTCATTTTAAGTTTTTATTATTAAAAAATATATTATAAATCAATAATTTAAATATATTTATATTTAAATAAGATACACATAATATTTTTTTTTAATAAAAAATAAGTAATATATTTTTTTACTATTTATATGGGGTCTTTTTTTGAATTAAAATCTTAAATCAACCACTAATGTCTCAGTTAGTACTGCCGGCTTTTTCTATCTGAGTAGGCAACTTTGGAGAAAATCAACTTTTTTACCAATGAAAAAAATGCCTTAGTGAGGTAGGTTAGGGTCACATTCGCTACCCATCAAATTCACAGACTTTAAACTTCTTACTATTTTATATAATTAACTATATATTTACATTAAAAAAAAAATACAACGCTATAATTAAAGGTACATTTATTTTGATTTTTTTAAACAAAATTTTATTTTAATTTTTTGACGATCATTAAAATAAACAATTTAATTATATTAATAATTTATACATTATATTTAATATCTATTAAATATAATTTTAATTAATTTATTTTAATTTTAAATATATATTATTCGTTATTAGAAAATATATGTACAGTCTCATAAACTCTCATAAACTATTAGCATGAGAATATAAACGTCAAACTCATCCTCATTTCGCTCAGTTGACAACACTAGTCCCAGTATTCTCATTTATAAGTACTCAATTCACAATATATGGCACTTCGAAGTTCGAATAATTCTATTTGCAATAAGTTAGGGCTTTATTTTCACCAATGTGTCAATTTTTTTATTGGTTGTTGTATATGTATTCTGCTAACAAATCAGTGAGTTTTACGATAATTAATTAATTAGTTTATTTAAATGAGAATAAAGTGTGCATGGAAAGGTAATAAAAATATAAATGTCATGTTTAATTCAAATAATAAAAATATAATATAAATAAAATAATAATAATAATAATTAAATTTAATAATTATAATTTTATATTATTATTATTATTATTTTGTTTGAATAATAAAATCAAAATAATGATAATATTTAAATAAAATTGTAAATGAATCAGAGTTAGAAGTCAAAAAAAATTATTTCTAAATTGAGAAAAAAATATAATTAATAATTATATAAATATGTAAAAATAGAATATTATAATATATTTTTAGGACATAAGAAAAAAATGGATAGAGATTATCTGTATATTTTAAATGTATTACTTTATGTACTATCAATAATTATTAAATATGTACATAAATAATTTACATTTTATATAATAAGGACTCACATTTCTAATTACTTTTTACCCACGTGAAAAAATTGAACATTCTTACTATTGTCGAAATAATTTACATTTATTTTAAATTAACAAATAAAACAAACATAAAAAATATTAAATTATTTTTCTATTGTGATTCTTATTATTATTGACTGAGTTTCCACATGTATAATAAATTACGTAATGCATAACTATAACTTAGTTAAAGATTTTATCGTTTTTGCATAAATTTTTTTTAGCGACACAAGATGCCAACAGAACAAGCGGCAATTTCGGATGGAAATTTTTCACATAAACAAAATACCAAAAACTAAAAGATTTAAATTAGAGAAAGGGAATGAATATGGAAGATTTGACTTTACTCGAAAGATTTAACTAATACTTTTGAATTTTTTAAAATCAAATATTTCTTAAGAATAGTTATTGTATTTTCTATCAATCAAAATCAAGTTTAAGAGTTCAATTCTCTTATATTATTTTTTTAGTGTATTGTATTGGATACTAATACTCACAAATATATGACTAAAAGAAATGGCAACTGTGGTGAGAGTGAGATGGCTCAACCAGGCATGAAAAATTCATCAATTATAATTCGGATCAGCCCAACTCAATATATTTGTTTTGTAATGGGATCGTACAACCTAGGCTTTTAGTGGGATGGGCCGTGCTGGCAAGACCAACAAAAAAGTCATACAAGATTTTTATTACTATATATAAAATAGAAAATTTATCTTAATAATATTTATTTTATTTTGAAATTTTTTTTTCTATTTATTACTATATATATATAAAAAAGAGTTTGTTCACATAGTATTTATTTAATTTTTATTTTATTTAATAATTTTTTGTATTTTATTTTATCTATTATTATTACAAAAAGAGGATAATTTTGATTAGATAGCTACCATTTATTTGACAATTTTTTTAAAAAATAAAAAATAAAAAATTAGAGAGAGTTAATTTTTTAGTAATTATTAGTATATATAAAAAGTGAAGTTTCTCTCGTACTATTTATTTGACTTATATTTTATTTGATAAAATTTTTTATTCATATATTTTATTTAAAGTGTATTGCTTTTAGTTAGGTAGCTATTATTTATTTATCAGTTTTTTTGGGTTAAAAAATTGAAAAAGAAGAAAATTATCTTCATAAATTTTACTACTTTTATATATTTATTTTTAGTAAAAGTCTATTTATATTGATTTATAAAATATAAAGAAGAGTTGATGATTATGTATTTATTTGATAATTTTTATTGATTTATTTATTTTTATTCATGTAATATAATTTATTGTGTAATTTTATATTTTATTTAGTAGATAATTAGTGTAAGTACACTTGCTTTGTACTTTTAATTTATTTGACAATTTTATATTTATTTTAAGGTAAATAATATTTATTTTTTATTTTTTATACTTTTTATTTATAGAATTTATTTTATTTTTCAATTTATTTATTTTTTTAGTTCTATTACTCCATATATAAATGAAATTTGCTCAAATAATTTTTTTGATATTTTTTTTACAATTATAAAAGAGAAAATTTATTTTTTTTATTATTATTTTTAAGAAAGGACAATTAATGTATTAGACATGACCTAAAATAAAGTTGAGAGAGCTTAAATTATAGAACATGCTTTACCTTAGTATGTTTTATACTTTTAGGTATTTTAATTCTTATTATAAGTGTGAATTTTTTTTTTTCTATCATTAGTTAAGTTTTAATTTTCACTTTTATTTTTTAAAATAACTATTTGTGATATTTTTTCTTCACGACACGTGTGAATGCAAAGCATGTATAAGAAAAGATAAAATGGAGACAAACAGTACGCCAGCACTAATACCAAGCATGGTGATTTCATTGAATGGAGTAATCTGCGTTCATCTGACCGACAGAATACAACATCTAAAATAGACGCTGTGTATGATGTTGCGCTTACTACTAATGATAAAGAAATCAATATGGGAATTATTAGGAAAGGCGATCCTAAGAATTTCCTAATCCATTACGATAAGATTAGTCATAATCTGGATCGTATTTTTCACAAACCACCAGAAGCTTATCAAAAATAATTTTCCCAATTTCCAAAATGTCCCAACACAACTACAGGATTGGGCACGTGAAAACCTCAAACCAAAAAATGAACGTCCGCATAGGCCCCTTCGAAAAGATCCACAACATAGTTCAGATATGGATATTTCAATTTCAGATGAAATTTCTAGAAACTAAAACTCCTTGACTTTAGAGGCTAAAGCATTTAGAAATATCCAGATGATACATTTGGTCTTTCCATCAAAATTGGACCAAATTTGTCAGAAATTCAAGAACCTATCTATGATGATCGATCACTGTCTTATACAGTATCGACCCCAATGCCCAATAAATGCAAATGGGATTGTCGTAATAATAATTTACGACAATTGCATGACCAGAGAGGGTGCGAAACAAGCTAAGTTTGCAATTCCAGTTACATGCCCAGCAGATCTAACATATTTTGGAAATGCATATGCATCCCTTGAAAATAGGGATTGCCCATGGACAACAACCTATCAATTGAAAGATTCGATGATAAAATCGGATACCCATTTCTGCAATATAAAGGCCCATCTAAAACTAACAACAGCCAAGTCCCTAACGGAATTAGCATTTGGACCACCAACAATCAGGGTGCTAAGCACCAAGTTCTCAAATAGTGATGTGGATACGTGGCACTGCAACTACGCTCCAAAACAGGTTGTCAAGTGTACAGGAAGCTCATCCTTTGTGCGCAACACATCTCTACGACTGCCCATATGTACGCCGGCGAGCAACACGAGGACGACCGGAGAAGATTTCAAGCAGAGACGCGCCGTCATGCGCCAACGTGTGGGAAGACTGTAGAAACTCGCGGTGGCGCGTGGGGACCACTCACGGCTCGTCTGGTCACCGAACTTCGGGGTTTTACCGATCGGTGGCTGGGCTTCCTCCCTGTGCCGGCAGTGAGAGTAAATGTTGACTCGAAAAGGGTGTTCCAAGTTGGAACCCAAAAATGCACTAAAACCTAATTTGTGTTTACCCAAAACCAAACCCTAATTTGGACGGAAAAAAAATAAATTCCAACTTTGTAACCCTAATGCTCTAATACCATGTTATTCAAGATTGAATAGGATTATTTCTTCTCATTCCATTGAAAAATAATACACATATATATACACAAAGCTTGGATTCTATCTTAGGAAAGTTATTAATTAGGATCCCTATAATTAAGCTAATTAGTTATATATATACCTAATATACAATTAATCACAATTAATATATATCTAACAATTCAAAAATCAACAATTCTTCCATATTTTCATTTTACAACTTTACCTCGGTTTATAAGAGTACAAGAGTTTTATATGTGAAAATGGTAGCTAAATTAAAATAGATTTTTGTACACCTTAAAATAGGTCAGATAATTAAGGACAATAAAAGTATTGATCATTTTATTTTTATAAATTAAATACATTGACCACTTTTTTAAATTAATATACATTGGTCACTTAACTATTATAAATGTAAACATTTTAGTCATTTCTTATCAATTTTAATTTTTTTGATGAAAAAACTAACATTGGATTGAATTAAATTAAATTTTACTAACAATTTTTATATATTTGAAAATGAAAATATCTAAAAAAAAATTGAAAAATAAAATGATGAAAATGAAAAAAAAATGACTTAAAATAATTAAAATATTTATATTTATAATAATTAAGTGACTTATGTGCATTAATATAAAAATAATAATAAATATGTTTAAATTTTAGAACTTAGATTATTATAGGTGCACTTTTTCTAAGCAACAACGTGAATGTTTTTTAAAAAGCAAGGCACTTTAAGAGCTCTTTTCTATATAAAGAATTATAGTTTTTTATACAAGTATTTACCAAGGGAAACATACAATTGTAAAATTTTAGCTAAATATATTTATAATATTTGAAAATTTCTATATTTCTTCACTATAATTATATTTTATAAATATTCGTGGATCTCACTTTATTTAATTAGATGACTTGTTTTTAAAACCAATATAAAATTGATATATTTATGGGTTCATGATCCAGTGAAGATAAATAATAAAATTACTCATAATATTTATGTGTAGTAGCACAATAATACCAAATTCTCTTATAAGGCGCCAAAATAAATGTTAGGGGTTTAATACTAGTGTGTGTGAGTTGTATAATTTAAAAAAAAAAAAAAATTATTTATGTGTAATTTTCAATAATATATGTAGCAAAATTTGATCCGAGCATAATTATAGTATATACCATCTGTTCAAACCATTGTAGAGACTAGTTTGGTGATAAATATCCTATTGCATATCATTGATAATATACTCCAATGTGAAGTTTTTGAATTAGATGATATGTACCAAGATACATATGGAAGACATCAACATGTATTAAAGTCATGTTAGAAACTGTCACTATAAATGCCAATTTAGATATAATGTCTAATTCTCATCAATTATTTATAAACTTTGAGAGCAACTAAAACTTTCTTGGCCTTTTGTCACCACTACAATACTCTACACTCATGGTCCTTAGTATAGTGAGCTCTCCATGATAAAGAAGACATCAGCAAAATGTTTTTGTTTTTACTACCAGCAAATGAATATTCATTATTTATAATTAATTAATCTTCTAATCTCCCTTTCATTTTTTTTTTTTTTAAATTTTTTTTTTTTTGAGCAAATATAAGTTATATGATGTGATATCTTTTTAAAAACAAAAACAAAATATTTTCTGGTCCCAGGTATTATGCTAATATTTTTTTATTTTTATTTTCTTTCAATTTGGGTAAATTTTCTGATGGATTTGTGTAAAGCTTTATAAATAATTGATTATTTTACCGACAAAAAATAGAACATATTTAATGCCATTAGCATTTCTTCATCCATACTATTATTTATATATAAGCAGTTTCCAAGTATTGCTGTCGATGCGTCAATTTAAAACGGAGATAATGTTTAATAATTGAACAACACCGACCAACTATATTAATTATTCTCAGTTATATTTTACTGATAAAACAATAACATTATTTAAAGGATAAGCTCACAATTTGGTTTGATTTAGAAAATAATTCAAAATGGAAAACACGTCTACACTACAAAGTAACACTTACATATTATAAACTTAATGATTTATTGTAGTTTAATGAAATATAATCAATGATCGTGAACCTTCCTACCTAAGTGGTTTTGGTGCCCTATACTAACAAAATTACATGGAGCCAGTAGGAGTACTGACCCCTCTCAATTCTTGATAGCTTAAATTTTAAGCGCATAAAATTGTAAAAAAAATTACATTTATAAAATAAGTTTGCATGTGCTCCCTTTAGATCTTCATTTTAAGTTTTTATTACTAAAAAATACGCTATAAATCAATAATTTAAATATATTTATATTTAAATAAGATACACATAATATTTTTTTTTAATAAAAAATAAGTAGTATATTTTTTTACTATTTATAATTAAAATCTTAAATCAACCACTAATGTCTCAGTTAGTACTGCCAGCTTTTTCTATCTGAGTAGGCAACTTTGGAGAAAATCAACTTTTTTACCAATGAAAAAAATGCCTTAGTGAGGTAGGTTAGGGTCACATTCGCTACCCATCAAATTCACAGACTTTAAACTTCTTACTATTTTATATAATTAACTATATATTTACATTAAAAAAAAAATACAACGCTGTACATTTATTTTGATTTTTTTAAACAAAATTTTATTTTAATTTTTTGACTATCATTAAAATAAACAATTTAATTATATTAATAATTTATACATTATATTTAATATCTATTAAATATAATTTTAATTAATTTATTTTAATTTTAAATATATATTATTCGTTATTAGAAAATAGATGTACAGTCTCATAAACTCTCATAAACTATTAGCATGAGAATATAAACGTCAAACTCATCCTCATTTCGCTCAGTTGACAACACTAGTCCCAGTATTCTCATTTATAAGTACTCAATTCACAATATATGGCACTTCGAAGTTCGAATAATTCTATTTGCAATAAGTTAGGGCTTTATTTTCACCAATGTGTCAATTTTTTTATTGGTTGTTGTATATGTATTCTGCTAACAAATCAGTGAGTTTTACGATAATTAACTAATTAGTTTATTTAAATGAGAATAAAGTGTGCATGGAAAGGTAATAAAAATATAAATGTCATGTTTAATTCAAATAATAAAAATATAATATAAATAAAATAATAATAATAATAATTAAATTTAATAATTATAATTTTACATTATTATTATTATTATTTTGTTTGAATAATAAAATCAAGATAACGATAATATTTAAATAAAATTGTAAATGAATCAGAGTTAGAAGTCAAAAAAAATTATTTTTAAATTGAGAAAAAATATATAATTAATAATTATATAAATATGTAAAAATAAAATATTATAATATATTTTTAGGACATAAGAAAAAAATGGATAAAGATTATCTGTATATTTTAAATGTATTACTTTATGTACTATCAATAATTATTAAATATGTACATAAATAATTTACATTTTATATAATAAGGACTCACATTTCTAATTACTTTTTACCCACGTGAAAAAATTGAACATTCTTACTATTGTCGAAATAATTTACATTTATTTTAAATTAACAAATAAAACAAACATAAAAAGTATTAAATTATTTTTCTATTGTGATTCTTATTATTATTGACTGATTTTCCACATGTATAATAAATTACGTAATGCATAACTATAACTTAGTTAAAGATTTTATCGTTTTTGCATAAAAATTTTTTAGCGACACAAGATGCCAACAGAACAAGCGGCAATTTCGGATGGAAATTTTTCACATAAACAAAATACCAAAAATTACAAGATTTAAATTAGAGAAAGGGAATGAATATGGAAGATTTGACTTTACTCGAAAGATTTAACTAATACTTTTGAATTTTTTAAAATCAAATCTTTCTTAAGAATAGTTATTGTATTTTCTATCAATCAAAATCAAGTTTAAGAGTTCAATTCTCTTATATTATTTTTAGTGTATTGTATTGGATACTAACACTCACACATATATGACTAAAAGAAATGGTAACTGTGGTGGGAGTGAGATGGCTCAACCCGGCATGAAAAACTCATCAATTATAATTCGGATCAGCCCAACTCAATATATTTGTTTTGGAATGGGGTGGTACGACCTAGGCTTTTAGTGGGATGGGCCGTGCTGGCAGGTCTAACAAAAAAGTAATACAAGATTTTTATTACTATATATAAAATAGAAAATTTATCTTAATAATATTTATTTTATTTGATAAATGTTTTTCTATTTATTACACTATATATATAAAAAAAGAGTTTGTTCACGTAGTATTTATTTAATTTTTATTTTATTTAATAATTTTTTATATTTTATTTTATCTATTACTATTATGTAATAGTGGATAATTTTGATTAGATAGCTACCATTTATTTGATAATTTTTTTTAAAAATGAAAAATTAGAGAGAGTTGATTTTTTTAGTAATTATTAGTATATATAAAAAGTGAAGTTTCTCTCGTACTATTTATTTGATAAAATTTTTTATTCGTATATTTTATTTAAAGTGTATTGCTTTTAGTTAGGTAGCTATTATTTATTTAACAATTTTTTTGGGTTAAAAAATTGAAAAAGAAGAAAATTATCTTCATAAATTTTACTACTTTTAGTAAAAATCTATTTATATCTGTACACTTTTCTTTTAGTAAAAATATAAAGAATAGTTAATGATTATGTATTTATTTGATAATTTTTATTAATTTATTTATTTTTATTCATATGATATAATTTATTGTGTAATTTTATATTTTATTTAGTAGATAATTGGTGTAAGTACACTTGCTTTATACTTTTAATTTATTTGATAATTTTATAATTATTTTAAGGTAAATAATATTTATTTTTTATTTTTTATACTTTTTATTTATAGAATTTATTTTGTTTTTTGATTTATTTATTTTTTTAGATCTATTACTCCATATATAAATGAAATTTGCTCAAATAATGTTTTTGATATTTTTTTTACAATTATAAAAGAGAGAATTTTTTTTTATTTTTATTATTATTTTTAAGAAATAACAATTAATGTATTAGACATGACTTAAAATAAAGTTAAGAGAGCTTAAATTATAGAACATGACTTACCTTAATATGTTTTATACTTTTAAGTATTTTAATTTTTATTATAAGTGTGATATTTTTTTTTTCCTATCATTTGTTAAGTTTTAATTTTCACTTTTATTTTGTAAAATAACTATTTGTGATATTTTTTCTTCACGACACGTGCGAATGCAAAGTATGTATAAGAAAAGATAAAATGGCGACAAACAGTACGCCAGCACCAATACCAAGTATAAGGATCAAGTCTGAATGCCTCCCTTTATTTGAAGAGGAGGGCTTTTTGCAGGTGATGTAGCAACCAGAGGAGCTATACAACAAAGTAAGAGACAATTTCAGCAATATTCATACAAACAGTTTTCTTGAACCAGCCATCAATTGCTAAATTGGAAACATGACGAAACTTCCCCAAGTACAACAACAGATATTTGTTAACAATCTAGGGCAATGAATATAAGTAGTCAACCAGCGCAATCTTCTTCCCATCATAATCTCAAAACCATAGCAGTGTTACAAAAAACTTCAAGTGCGGAGAATCATCACATTGTAAATGATTGATAGTATCATAGTACTTGTATAAAAATGTCAGGGGAAAAAAAAAGAACCGAAAAGAAAAGAATTGAAAGTGAAAATTTTCAGTGCGTGAAAATCAAACAAAAACATAATAGGCATCCTAAAAGATCCTAAAATATTTAGACGGCATGTAGAAGTACCTTGAGAAGAAGACGGAGAGCTGAACCACGTCATATTAAATAGTCTGTAATCGCCCACTAATTTGGGATCCAGGTGAACGTTGTGCACGAAAAGAGAAGAATTTATTGCAGATGCCTCACTGGCTGAGAAACTGATTCCTGTATGTGGAGTAATATCCATTGAAATGTTCAATCTTGATAAGCTCAGAACGTAAAAATTGATCAGGTCAACTTGAGATATTCTCAAACCAAGTTCAGTGGCTAATTGCTCCAGAAAAAGATTCCAATTTGAATCTTGTGAAACATTCAAGAGTACAAGATCTTCAAATGTATATTTTTTAAAAATTTTATTTAAATGAATTATTGAATAAATCATATCAGTTTATTACTACTCATTCAAATTTTTATTTATAAATATATGATATAAAATGTTGTTACTTAAATGTGAATGTTACTTTGTATAGGTGTATTCGCTTTCAAATTCTAAGTATCACACAATAGGTTCAAATATAAATACAAATAAAATTTTATTTTCTTAGAAATTGAAATTAAATTTGAATAATTTTAAACATAAGTTCTAAATTATTATGTTATATTAAAAAATTTTAGTGAACAATATATATATTATTTTGCAGTTGATCCAAGTTTAAATTTTTATTTAAATTTAAAGTTTTGGTTTTGATAAGGACTTATTTTTCTATTTTTTAGATTATACAATAAAATTATATTTCGTAAATTCTTAAAAATTGTTTAAAAATATAATTATCATTGTAGGTGAGTTATAAGATAAAGACACTAAGTCTTATTCTAAATTATATAATATAATTTTTTAAAAATATATTATTATAAAAAAATTATTATTTTTTATGATTATAATTGAGATACAATCACGTGCGTTCTAAAATTAGTATATTAAAAAAAGGGAGAAAATAACAAAAATATTTTTTTATCACAACTTAATGAATACAATAATCTACATTACACATTTTAATTAACCATATTAGTAAATGATCCCATATTAGTTTTTTCTTTCAACATTTTTAGCTTTATATTAAATTAATAACTAATTAATTATTTAATTTATATTATAACTTGATACATATAATGCTATTAAAAAAAATATAATCATTAGATGAACATGAATCCTATCGGCTCCTTCACTTCGCCATTTTCATTTCCATTTAAGATTTGAGAATCTCCTCACTTTTTTTTTTTCCCATTTGGTGTTGATAATATAAGAAAGATTATTCTCCAAAATTTAACTATATTTACGTATCACTAAAAATTTTAAAATATATAATTTAGTTATTAAAATTTTAAATATAAATTTTTAAACTTTTAAGTCTATAATTTACCCTTAAATTTTTAAAATTTTATGCATACGTTCTAACATTTTAAAATACAAATATATACTTTAAAAATTTAAGGACTAAACAATACGATGTATTTAGGGACTTATTAGTAAAATTTTAAAAAATTGAGAACTAAATTATATATTTTAAAAATTTACGAACTTAATCATATGTTTTTAAATTTTAAAAATTTATGTATAAAATTGCATTTAAAACTAAGAAAATAATTAAGGGAAAATATATTCTCCAATCCCAACCATGCATTCATTTCTTTTAATTTTTTTTTTTAATAACAAACATAAAATTTTATTAAATATAAATCTTAATTACATTCTGAAGGATCATAAATCTAAATTCATAGTCAAGACGCATAGATAATTATACACCTAATAAATTTGTGAGTAAATATACATGAATTTTACTTATTAATTTCATATTATAATTTATTTTAATACTTAATTAAAATAATTAAAAATTCTAACTAGTAAAAAATTGTACAGCAAAAATAACTAATCACCGCGTAAATGAAAATACAAAAACATGACCGGCATATTTCAATACATAAGTAGGACATACAAACAACATAATACAACAACAATAATTAAACAACCAATTTATCCAAAAGTTTCAACTCCTCCACCAGACAAAGGAAATCGTCTGGAGCAACCCAACCCTACCACCAGGTCAACGTCAAACGTGGGCTGCTGAGCAGAGAAACCACCACAGTCTGAGAAAGGAAGAAAACGATCAGGCACCGAAAAACGTCAACTCTAAACAGCAATGGTTTATGGCTCGACCCGTAAAACCCCAAAACCAACATCCTTATCCACCACACTCGAGCGCCTCCAGAGAAACAAAGCAAAAAAAATGAAAACACCGGCCCAAAAAAGAAAAAAAAAACTTTACAGAGAAATGGAGGAGAGAACCATCCCTTTAAAGTGAGCCCTATTCCTTGAAGAAAATAATTAGTAATATCATGTATCTTCATGTTCATCTAAGACAACGGGTAACAACCAATACATAAGTCCGATTAATCTGATCTAAACATGTAAATCTTAGTTCTTTTGCGATAATGTACATTCATTATAAAAGGAAACTTATAATTAACCTAACTTATTATAACAATTAGGAGCATGTATGTGACGGTCTAAGCATCATTTAAGAAAAAAGAGAGGCATATATAATGGGCATAATTCACACCACATTTTAAAGGATATTGCTTTAACATGGAATACAAGATTAAACATCAAGTAACTGTATATGAAAACATGTAGCCCAGTTGGGCCTTAAATATAGCACTTTTATATTATAAATTAAATTTGTTTAAAAATGTATATATGTTTATGTAACATATTTGTACCGTATTATGAGCTAGTGTTTTAATTGACACGTCTTTAAGTAATTGCGCTCTCAATGATGCACGCCACTTGTTCGATGAATCACTTGAACCATATGCATTATAGGAATTCAGTTATTTAAGCAATAAAATTCATGATTTTTTTGAACAATATTCGGACTTTTTTTTTTCTTCACAAATAGAAGTCTTACCCTTTTCTTTTAACAGTATTTAACTTTATTTTTGGACACCTTTTAAAACAACACATGTTAATATTATATACATTTATATTATGGTAAGAGGGGGATGTATTTACCAATGAGGAAGAACACATGTTTCATTTCGTAAATAAAATTTTATATGTAATATTTTTGAAATTATAGATAATTATATACATAAAATATAACTGTATTTTACTTGAATTTTAAATTTTAGACTCTTAACAATCAATAACTAACTACAAACTCATAAATTTACACATGTTTTTTATTAAAATGAGATACAAATAACATATTTTATCAATTTAAAAAAAGTAAAAACCGAGAAATACTTGATAATGTTTTTTTTTACTCTATATATGATATCCCTTATGGATACAAATTTAATTATAAACCTACCACTGTATTATGGTGTCTTAATATGAATATAGTCAGTTTGTTTATTTATGCTCTTATTTAATTTTGCAAGCTTGTTCGAAAAATATGTATCGACATGAACCTTTTTTTTTTTACTCTAAGAGAATAGGTATTCATATATATGTTCATTATGAATTATAATACATAAAAATAAAATTTTATTTATTTTTTTGTACTATCTTAAATTGGTTAAGTTCTTTTTCTTTGGTAAATAAGAAGTTATATGATAGCTATAGGTCCAACAATTAATTTCCATTAATTGATATAAACAATTTTGCAATAGATTCTAAGCTTCTATTACTGCATGTAAGTGAACAACTTTTTTAGAATATAAATAGTAAAAAGAAGTTAAATTAGATTGAATTAATGACAATTAGCAAAAGATGATTGCTCAATGATGACGTAAGCAGCAATGAGTAACAATGACATACGACTGATACGTATTTCCATATAAGAATATATATTATATATAGTTTAGTTTTTCTCGTTTGACCAAAACTGTCAAATCAATCAATTTATATCATTATATTATATGGCCTCTTGCAGGCCAACATTAATTAAACTACCATGCACTTGCTTTGCAATTTCCACAAAATTACACAGCAAGTGACTACTTAATATTATATATCTTAACCCGCGCTTTGTTCTTTTGCTTGGGCTCACAAGTCACAAGGAAATGCAAATGAAGATGCGCGCTTGTTTCTTTGTGATTTATATATATAGAGGGATGTCATATTGAAATTTACTGCAACGATAAAGAGCCAAAAGATGCCAAAGAAAAAGCTTACTCCAAACATGACCTCGGTATGAGATAACTACATATATATGTATATCTATGATCTTCGATCTGTTACTTGTTAGTTGGGTTTTTTTTTTTTTATACATGCTAGTTTTTATTTTTAACTATGAACCAAGAAATTGAAGTTCCGAATGGACATTTTTGGATCTTGTGGTGTGTACGACATGAATCTAATGATTTAACTACTTTAAACGTAAAAAAAAAAAAAAAACTCTTCTTATAACCTTACTGTGATACCAATAATTATTTTTTCTTTCTCTTTTTCAACCGTTTAGACCATATATATTGTAAAGATGCGTGTTATGTAGCATGATTCTTTAACATATGCAGATAGTAGAGTTGATAGTGCACATGGACTGCGATGGTTGCGAACATAGAGTAAAGAAAACTCTTCAGAAATTAAAAGGTATATCTATATATATACACACTATTTAATATTTATTATGGCTTCATTTTAATTAGTATAATGTCTTCAATTTTTTTTCTTCTCTAGATCAATTTATATTCAAATTAAACATATATTAAAAAATAAAAAGTTTATTTAAACATATGTTTCAAATAGTATATCTACGACTCAAAACTTTTGTTAAAAACATAACATAATTTGTTGCTTTTCAGTACCGTCTCTCGCTAGAGTTGCTAAAGCTATTACCCTTTGCACGTAGAAAAGAATATTTTTGAACATGCACTTAGTGATGGGTAAAAATGAAGGGGCCTTGAAGGGTTGCAATATTTCCTTATTTATTTCAAATGGTATATGACTCTCCTTTATTATTTCAAGACTTCACTAACAAATGGTCTCCACTTACATATGAATTTGTTGGTTTAACATCTATAATACTTCAAAATCCTCGACCTATATATATATATAGGGATTACACAAGGGCACTTTGATAATTAACAAAATAATTATTATTGAATTATTTTGGGCTTATGTCTTCTCGCATAAATTGATGTTTATTCCTAAAATTAGTAAAATAACTCTAAAAGCTCTTTAGGGAGAGACATAGTGTCAGGCTCTCTACCACCCCTGACATCTGTGGGCACGGTGTGCTAAATGAGCTACCTGTGGGTTAGAGAATGCCTATGGGACGGGCATTGATTGTGCTAGTGGGCATGCCAGTGTCTCCTTAAGACTGAGAATCTTAAGGATAGTATCGATGATACGGAAGGATCGATACTGCGCATGGTTCCACATGAGAGGCATATATATGCACAATTTTAGTGTACTACAAATTAAAAGCTTCATAAATTAATTCCAATTTCTTGAATTTTTTTATAAAAAGTTGTGTGGATTAGTTTTTTGTTGTCATGTTTCTCACGTGTAGGACATTTAACCTTTTTTTTTTTTTCTCTCTTTGTTAGAAAGTTTTGTAACCGCCTGAATATTCTATATATTTTTTATATAATTAAATTAAAAGATCATACACTCATAATTGAAATTCTAAATTTTTTAACACGTTCAAATAAGTTTCTTACTGTTAAACCACCACTTGTTGACAACCCAAATATAATATTTGTGTTTTTAACTTTTTTATAAATAGGAGTTAATGAAGTGGATGTAAACATGAACATGCAAAAGGTAACAGTTATGGGATGGGTAGACCAAAAGAAGGTACTGAAGGCAGCCAGGAAGATGGGCAAAAAAGCTGACTTTTGGCCTTATCCATGTACTCCAGAATACCATCACAATGTTAGCGTTCAAGAATATTACTATCAGCACAATAGCTCCAAAAATCAATCAGTGACTGAGGTGTATCGTAATAATGCAACTGACCACTCAAAAATCTATAACTACTACATGAATCGCTCAAATGGTACTCATGAATATGGACATCAATATTCTTCTTCGACTGTCTTGGATGAGAAGGCCATGACCATGTTTAGTGATGACAATCCTCATGCTTGCTGTATAATGTGATAGGGTTAACTCTGTTCGTTTTCTTTTCGGTAAACAATTTTTTTACCACCAAATTATGATGATTATTATAAAAATATTACTAAACAATAAATTGTTACAAAACTACGATCGAACTTCAGATGTTACATAAATTCACTCTCATTAAAATTTGTAATAAACTAACAAAAAAAAGTTATTTAAGTACTACCACTATTAAAAAAAACTCCGTTTATTTTTTTAATAAATTAACGGCGGTGGTACTTATGTAACAAAATTTGGTGGAAATTTTATAACAATCTAAATTTTAATTATATTTTTGTAACAAATATCATAGTATAGCGGTAAAAAAAATCTATAAATCCTTCTTTTTCTTTTCTTTTTTTTGTTTTTAAGAGAAATGGGAAAGGGAAAAGTCTTGAAGAAAATGGATGTGTGCATGTAAATCTCTATTCTTTTTTCTTTGTTCTATTTCTTCATGCTTTAAATTCTCACTGCTACAATAAAGATTAATTATGAGCTGGTAACTTTTTTTTTTTTTTATGAATAATATTATACACCTCACACATTTATAATCTTATATTTACGCGTCTTATAAATAAACTTTAATATCACTAAGTTATAACTATTTGAACATGTGATGGCAACTTTTAATATGCACAAAATGATTTTTCACATATTTATATAAACCAGCATCGAGTGAGGTGAAAACAATATTGTGTTGGTATTGAAAAACATACGTAATTAACTTTGCTCATGCTTACAAAAATGGCACTAATATGTGAAATTTTTGGAAGAACATGAACAATAGTGAAATTCCAAACCCTAAATGAGATTTAGAATATTTTAATGGTCTATAACAATGATTAATCTATATGTCATAATTTAATTACCCTCTTATTAGGAAGTGGTATTACAATCATTTCATAATCTTATATCATCAACTTTATATTTAATCAATAACTGACGTGTTACTTGATGCATATAGTAGTACTCATTCCACATCACACTTGTCTATGTATAAACATTTAGTAGTTGCCCTTATAACACCATTGTCCAAAATCACTACATAAAATTATTGTACAATTGCCAACAAGCTTTTAGTTCAATGACATACAATTTACTTGGGCATGTAAAAAATTTAGAGTTCCAGTCTCAATAAAAAATATACGAGTAATGTAGTTATTAAAAAAAAAGGTTGTACAACCTATACTTTTTTTTCATTTTTATTTTATTTTTTTAAAAGGGGATCTAAAGTCCCTTTCTTTTTATTAATAAAGAGAAAACACACTCACACATTTAGGTGGGATTCGAACTTAGGTTCTTGGTGGGGGATTGGAAGTCTTATCACCTGAGCCACAAAAAATTCCCAAAATATTAATAATTTCATGACCGCGCATTACTAACTTACCTTAAGTAAGTGTAAAGTATATCATACTCTGCCACTTCTAGTTGAGTCATCAATATTGAACTATAAAAACTACATATGCTAGCTACACTACTTCTCACAACTTTGATCCGATCCTCTGTGAACCAAGCCTGTCCCTTAGGAACCATTGCTTCTTACAACGAAAAATCATTCTCGAATAACAAGTCAAAGTGTGTGATCTTCTAATATGAAAGTGTTTTTCAATAGCTAAATATGCAATCTCTCTCCAACATATGACAATGTTTTATGGACTCAACATTTTATATAAAATTGTATCAGAACAATCGTGGGATAAAATAAAAAGTGCTCTACAATAAATTTGATCAAAGAAAATGTGTAATGAAAGAGTATATATATAAATAGAATCAATTTCCATTGATCACAGCAACTTATTCATTGGAAAACTGTGGATGGTTGTCAACAGGTTACATAGTAGGCCTAAAGCCATTGAACTAGTTGCAAGAATGTGCGAATGAAGTCACAAAACTTTCACTTTAGATAAATATTTCAACCTACTTTTCGATACAATACTCTTCCAAACAATAATATGAAATCTTAATATATAATAGAAATATAAGATGCAAGTATGTGTAAAGTGTGATCAAAATATATATGTATTTGTATGGTTTACACATAAACTATATGTACAACGAGAGGATATATAAATTAACACAGACAAAATGTTTTTTAAGGAATGCTATTGTTACAAATATAGACTTTACAAAACAATGGAGAATAGGCTCAAATAAAATGAAACATGTTGATGCTATTTTTTGTAACATTAGAATGGGAGTGTACTTCATCTTCTATGGTCTTACAAACAGAAAAAATACGTTAGGACCTTAGACTATCACGGGATGTGATAGCCTTTGATCCTCTAATGCTTAAGTCAGTTTAAATAATGGCAAAATAAAAGAGACTAAGATCTATCTTTGTGAATTTAGGGAGAAGATATGGAGAACGAAATAATATAAATGTGTTGTGATTATGATTATATGATTAGACTCAAATTGAGTTATATGTGAATTGTGTATATGGTGAATATATATATATAGGAAAAAATATCCCATCATTTGATGGTGATCACTTACTCATGAAGATAGATTTAATTTAATATCGGAGTTATTTCTTTATAATTATCTTTTATCGAATAATTAAAGAATATTTATCAGTTAATTATTTAATAGATTGCTTATCTAATAATTGAGATTACTTATTGACTAACGCTCATTAAGATATGCTGTAAGTGATACTGTTGAGTAGGTACCAAGTGCAAACCTAACGAGAAGATAATGATGATTACTTGTTTATATTTCAAATATATATATGAAATACATCTATTTTACAATATATTTTGTATTGACATTACACTTTTGTAAAAATTTAAAAAATTACATAATCATTAGTTTATATTTTAAAATATGTAATATAATATAATAAATTTTTTAATAAAAATTAGTAGTCATATTGTCATAGCAATAAACACAAAACAAAGTATTGGAATGTATAATTTTTTTTAAAGCCAAATAGTGTTTTATATTGAGAGGTTAAGTTTTTAAATTTTTTTTTATAAAAATTGTAATTATTGCTATAGAAATATTAATTATATATAAAAAAAAAAAAAAAAGACTGCTAGAACATATTATACACACACAAAACTAAATCGTTAAAATACCTACCCAACTAAAATCATTGAAATAAATTAAAAAAATGATAATGTTATCACAAATTATTATAGTCAAGGATGTCAATTTATCTTATAAGAATCAAAATTTATGAAAAAATTCTAATTTTGATACCAGTGAAGATTAGAGTAAATTGCTCAGATAACAAAGAATTGTATAAAAGAACTTTTGGACCTAAATAGCACTTTTTGAATTAAAATGGGGAGTTTTATTTATATAATATATATAATTTTTACCAAAATATCCCTTTATCTGAGTATTCGTAAAAACCTCGTCATTTCCTTGTTTCCTTCGAAGCTTATGAAACTTGTACATTCACATTTTGTATGTACAGGTTACATACACATTTATTTTGTATGTAACCTGTACATTCACATTTTGTATGTACAGATCATGTGAATGTACATGTTACATACAAATTTATTTTGTATGTAAATTTGTATGTAACCTGTACATACAAATTTGTATGTAACCTGTACATTCACATTTTGTATATAACATGTACATTCATATTTTGTATGTAACCTGTACATTCACATTTTGTAAGCTGTTCAAAATAACAATAACATACAAATAATACAATGCATTTCATGTAATCTGTACATTCACAACAATAATATACAAATAATACAATGCATTTCATGTAAATGTACAGGTTACATACAAAATAAATTTGTATGTAACTTGTACATTCATATACAAAATATGAATGTACAGGTTACATACAATAATACACTGTATTTCACATGACTTTTATAAGCTGTTCAAAACAGCAATAACATACAAACAGTACAATGCATTTCATGTGAATGTACAGGTTACATACAAATTCTTCATAAATTTGTATGTAACCTGTACATTCACATGATTTCATCTTCATCTTCAATTCTTCATCTGCAGTGGATTAGTACTCTTCATGCTCGATTTGTTGATGCCGTTGAGTTTCTTGGTGGCTATAAAAGTAACTTTCTACTTTCTTCTTCTTTATTTTTTACTAATAAATAAATTAGAGAATTGCAGTGAAGCGCTTGAACTTGGAGCTAAACACCAAAGATAGTTAACTGGGTTGATGGAGTTGCTGCTGTGTATCGGCTCCTCCAAGACTGGAAACTGAAATTGTGGATCAAAAAACTGATTGATTTCAAAAATTATCAAAGACCCATCATTATAAATCTGTGATTCATTAACCATAACATTGTTAATAGAGATTCGGGTTTCGGATTGAGTAATAGTGACGAACAAAGTGTGGTTTGAAAGCAAGTTTTTATAAACTGGATTCAGTAAATGACTTGGGGACAAAATTGTAAAATCTGTATTGCCAAAACTCTGCCGTTTAGTTACATAAGTTAAAAAGTTAATATACCACAAAATCGGTCTAAACCGAGTAATTAAATCGTGAAGATTATCCCATGAGAAATGGGGAAGAGTTGGCCTCTCCCGCTCACTTTTCGATCCCCGTTACTTATAATTTTTTTTTTTTAATATTTTATATATTTGTAAAATTTTAGAATTATGTATAATGAATGTTGATAAAAAAAAATAATATTTTTATCAATAAATAAATATTTTAATTATAAAATTTTAATAATATAATATAAGAAAAAATAATTATTATAATGATTGTTAAATTAGCAATATAAATAATTTAATTATAATTATAACTTTTACCCTAAATTTAAAATTATTAGATTTAATTAAGTAAATATACTTTAGATTTAGGTTTTATGAGTATTTAGGTTATTGAATGTTCAATTAATTTTAATTTCTTCATTAATAGATTAATTGCCTCCTTATCCACAATCTTTAAACGGGAGATGAAGGTAACATTCTCTCTTATTGATATCACTAATTATTATAATAATTTTTTATTAAGAATAATTTTATTTAATATTAATAATATTAAAATATAATTAATTATAAGAATAAAATAATAATTTATATATTTTTATTAGTACCCCGTCTACGTTCGAAGTTTTGGCTGATCTTCCGAGCTTAAAAAAAAAAAAATAGCGCCCCAATGTCTATGATTCCACCTACCCTAATTTTTTTAACAGCCACTTACCCTATTTTGATTTTCTTCCTTTTCCACATCAACGCCTCCTATCAAGTATCCTCCAGCTCCATTGCCGCCGGCCATTCACTAAGCCAGTAATCTCCATAGTCCACTCTCCCTTGTTGCTCGTCAAGTATTCTGGTTCTGCTTGTTTTTAAGGATTTTTTTTTACAGTATTTATTATAATTACTATTTTTTCTTCAGCAATGGCTAACAGCCGCAGCCTCTCTATTAGATCAACTATCGTGGCTAGGCAATGTCATCCATCTGTTTTTCACATTCTCCGTGATAAGGATGATTACAAACACCATTCTCCCGATGAAAAGGGAAATATATTTCTTCAAAGGAGGTTTCTTGGGAGCAGCCCGGATAAATCTACCGCAAGTGGTTTCAGTAGATTTTATAAAGAGAGGAGATTTTCCAATGCTATGATTTTTCCGAGTTCTGGTTATGCTTTTTGTCGTAATATGTCTACAGATCTTAGTGGTGGTTCAGACAAGATTGAGCTCATGAGTGATGTTGCAGAGGCTGTTCAAGTAGTAGCTTCTCAGGCTAGTGTGGTGGACGAAGTTGTTGCTGCCGCTGCAGATTCGTTCTTACCTGTTAAGATGTTGCAGTATTTGATTGATGCCGTTCATACTTATACTGGGATGAATTGGTGCGAAGCTAATTACCTCATTTCATTATTTCTTCTCATTCCTTGTAACGTTTGCTTTTTTTCTTTTCCTTTTATTTTTCTCTGGAGAGAGAAGGGTTCCATCTTTTCTTAATGATGGTGATGCTATATCAATTGTTTAATCTGATTTGTCATTATTTTTCTACTCAGGTGGGCTTCCATAGTTATAACAACTCTTTTGATTCGAAGTAGTACAGTTCCGCTCTTAATAAATCAACTTAAAGCCACCTCAAAGCTTAGTGTAAGTTTTATTGTACTTTTAACGCTATATTTCCAATTTTTGATTGGTATATATTACTGTTTTTGGGTGACCAAAACCTTGGATATTGAAGTTTGTACCATAGCGATCTAAGGGAGCACAATGAGTATCGTGAAACTTATAATACAGTTTTTTCTTGTGGTGTCACAGTCCCATGAATTTAATGATGCCTTCTTCGATTTTGTGACAAGCTCACTTGATTGTTGATTGATTATTTGTACTTGTTCTAGTGGGCACAATCGCACTGGTTCACATGTTAAGTTTTCTATATGCTAAAAAATTTAGCCTTTATTATTTTCACTCTGTGTTTGATTTCATCCTCTTGATGCATGACTTTTACCTTATTTGTTTCTCACTGGATATTCTTCAGCTCATGACGCCTCGATTGGAGGAGATTAAGCAAAGGATGCAAGATACGGTATGGTACTGAATTCTTTAGTACGACATGATGCATGTATTATATACTGTGTAATGCTTAAATGCAGTTTCACTTTCTCCCGTAAGGGGTGAGGGGACTTTCTTGGTTGCCGAATTTTACTTAGAATCTAGGATCAATTTTTGAGCAGACATGAATCCAAGTATTCTATTTTACTGCAAGGTTTGCTTCTAAGTTAGATGAAAAGCTTTTGAGAGGATCGAATTCCAAGTTCTTTTCACATTTGAGACTCGCCTTTCAACAGTATTGTATGGAGAGTTAAGAAGAAATGGAGAAATATTTCATTTGGTGGCAATTGTTTCTGTAGTGTGCTCCGGAACCATAATTATTTTGTTGGATACTGTACACGCCATGATGCTTTCTGTTATCAGTTTTTCTTGTCTTAAATGCTAGATGTTTATCCTTCATTTTCTTTCTTACATGAATGCAATTTATTAGCTGATACCTATTCAGTTATGGTTATTTGGAGCACATTAATATTTGTTATTTTCTCTTTGTGCAGGGCATGGAACCTGGGGCTGTGGCTGAAGGTCAAATTCAAATGAAGAAATTATTCAAGGAGTAAGTGATTTCTCATTCACATGCTTTTTGAGTAAGTGGTTTATCATTTACATGCTTTTTGCTCTGTGATTTTCTCCGTTCTGGTGGTTTTCATGAAATTATTCTAACTTATCGTGTTTGTATTCAGTGAAGTTTGGCTGTTAATGAACTTCTTATGTTAGAGATTTACTAATTTGAGAGAGATGGTTTGGTGAACCACGTTGTGTTTAATTACCTTCTCTGTTGTTATTATATTATTTCCCTTATGCCCTTGTTTATATGTCAAGCGGTTCCTTCCCTTGTATTGGTATTGAAGATGGTGTCACCCTTGCTGTTACTCTGTAATTTGTGCAAGGGGCTTATGGTTTATATATGCCAAACAGCCTACGCTTTGGAACCCGATATTGTATTCGATCTTTAATTTTTAAGTGCAATCTGCCCATAGGTAGTAATTGAGATGTGGTTCTACATATGAAATCACAAAGTAACAGACTTTGAAACACTTAGGAGAATATATTTTCATAGGATTATACCAAGGAATGAATAGCTATTCCTGCATTAGCTAATTCCTATTTTCATTTTGCATTTTTTATTTCCCAGAATTCTGTTCATTGGGAGTAGCAATTTTCTTGAACTAAGGAACTTGAGTTCTTCTCTTTATGAGAAGATTAACTATTCCCTCTCCTAAAGGAATAAAAATTAATGTAATATCTTTTTGATGAAAGGATGTTTTAGAAAAACTAACGACATGGTTTTTATCTTCCTTTATGTCTGCGTTAATGTACCAAAAGTTGAAAATATGAATTCCTGATATTATTCCATGATCACAAATGGACTTAAGAACATGAAACACAACTCTAATTTAGAGGGTCGCATTCCTTGGTATTAGTAAACTTGATTGTTTAGTAATTTCAATTATGCAAATTGATCATACCCTAAATGTTTTTGACTATTCCAGATATGGTGTCAGTCCATTAACACCATTGAAGGGATTATTCATTCAAGGTCCTATCTTTGTCAGTTTCTTCCTCGCTGTAAGTTAAAACTTGCTCTAGTAACATCCCCCTAGCGTTAAAATGATCATCAATTACTCTCTTGATGCGTTGGCTCTTTTTGGCAGATTAGTAACATGGCAGAAAAGGTGCCATCATTTAAAAGTGGTGGAGCCTACTGGTTTATTGATCTTACAACTCCAGATAGCTTTTACATTTTTCCAATTTTGACAGCATTGACATTCTTAATAACTGTGGAGGTAGGCATCTTCTTTGTGAAATCATATTTCTGGACTGTATTAGCTTCCATGGTAGAGGCTAAAAGATTTAGATTTTACGATGATAGATGTGGGATTGCATATTTATTAATTCATTTGCCAACATCTCTTAATATTTTTCAATCATCCAATTTTCCACATGAGCTAGCTATCGATTGTAACTTGCAAGTAAAGCAGAGCGGACATAAAAATGGTATTATTAAATTGTTATTAGAGTCGAAAGAGCTGGATTTAGTGATTGACCATAATATGAACCTGAATGAGTTGATTGTGTTATTGACGTACTTTTTTTTTTTTCTTTTTCCTTTCAAAATTTACCCCCTGTGTTTCTCTTGAACCATACATTTTTGCTATTGTTTCTCAGTGTAATATGCAAGAAGGCATGGAAGGAAATCCTAAAGCTGGCACCATGAAAACAATATCAAGGGTCTTTGCTGTTCTTACAGTTCCACTGACCATGAGCTTTCCAAAGGTAATTCTACCATTATTCGGTTAGTATTTGTTACATGAGCTGCTTCTTGGCCACGAATATGCTTCTGAATGGGTTCTTTACTTATATTTTTCCTATTGAGTTGAAAAATATGCCTAATATTGGAAAAGGCTCATTAGTGAGGTATTGAACTCCAAGATTTCCTGCTGGTGTGTGTGGAATGTGAAATTTTTGTCGCTTATTTCAGGTTGAGGAATATTAAATAATCTTCCCAAATATATATTTAAAGGTCTAACTCTTACGGTCTTACCATCAGATGGCTATCTCTCATAGGGTATTACGTGTTCTATTGGTACCGTATGTTAGTAGAAAGAGCATATTGGTTTCTTGCATTTTATTCTCCCTTCAGTTGATGTTTCAGGATCTGCTCAATTTAGTTAGTTTTAGAAGCTGAATGAAGAATTTTGTTGTTTGCGTTAAAGCAATTCTAATGTTAAATATTTATATGTTGTTTAACACAGGCTGTGTTTTGTTACTGGATTACCTCAAATTTATTTTCACTCACGTACGGACTAGGTAAGTCCCTTCAAGAACCCTGTCTCTGTTATTTCTTCTGAGAATAGACAGAAGTCTTGACTATTAATTTGCAGATTACTTGTTCAATGAATTCGATCAATTTCAATTGGGATGTTCAATCACAATCCTTACTTGATTTTACTGATAAATTTTTATCTTCATATTGATTCCTTTTGGTGAATACTTCAGTGCTCAAGGCTCCTGGGGTGAAGAAGATATTAGGAGTTCCTATAATGCCTGTTAATAAGTCAAGTTCTAGTACTGCTCCACAATCTGCCTTTTCACCATTTTCTGCACTGAAACTACCGGCAGCTGTGAAACAGGAGTCTACTTCATTACCCGCGGAATTATCAAAACATGCAGACCAGAAAATGTCATCTTCATCAGTTATCAGTCATAGGCTTAAATGTTTGGAGAAACAAGTAAAGGGGAGAAAGAAAAACAAGAAAAGGTAGTGTAGACTGTAGATCATATTTTTGAAACAAATAACAAACCATCGTGCCAGCTGATGATGAGAATTTGCTTCTGATACACAAATGTAATATTCTACAATTTCGGATGGTAAATTACCATTATGGTTGCCTAGATTGATTTTGTACTGGCCCTTTTTTTTGGTAATATTTATAAAAAAAAAAACTATTTTTTGATAGCTTTACTTTAGAGGGGTTGATGTTCTTTTTTATTTTTTTTATTCAAAACTTGAGGGATGTAAGAGTTAGATGAAAGAGGGACCCAGTTTCTAATAAATTAGGCTTAATTATGTTAATTGTGGTAGATCATAGACGTGTATAAAACGTTTTACAATGCAGAATACATATTTTTGGATGATGTAATGAATTTATGTTCTTGAATAGCTCTGTAATTTACACTCTGGCGGAAAGGTTTACTGCATTTGATTTATTGAGCTGACCTTGTATGTTCTCTCTCTTATATTTTTGGGAAGAAAAAAAAAAATCATATACAAAAATAATATTTTTTATATTCAAATTATATATTTTTATAATTAAAATATAATTATTATCTCATTTTTTTAAATATTCATATATTTGAATATCGTTTAAATTAAATTGTAACAATTTAAATTCGTTTAATATTGAATGTTATTTAATTAAATATTATTTAATGTTATTAGAATGTTATTTTTATTATTATGAATTTTGTGAAAATTATTTTTTAAAAAAATTTCAATAACTGATTTGAATTAATATATCTATTAATTAGTGTGGATTAATATGTCAGGTTGAGATCAAAGGCAAACGTACATTTAACATGAAAATTTTTAATTTACAATTTTTTATATTTTTTTTCAATTAATTACTTTTATTATAAAAATATCTTTTAATTATGTAAGTTATTTGAGTGACACAAGGATACAATTATAATATCATTTGTAGCGTAAATGGCTAGCATTTGGTTGAATGCCTTTTGTTTTAATAATAAAAATAAATAATTAAAATTTTTAACATAAATGAAACTTACCCTGAGGTCAAACGATAGTTAAATTTTACCTGGTTCTTGAACCGTTTATGCATAACCGGCGCCGTTGACCACTATTTTCGGCTTTCTAAATAAAGATATCTTCATATCTCTTCCCACTTCGTTATAGAACAATCTCATAATGCTCTCTCTATCTCTTTGGAGATTTTTCCTCTTTTTTTTTTTTTTTTTTTTTCTTATTCGATTTTCCAACTGCCCCTGGCTGCACTGTTTGTGTGTTCAAGTTGTAGTCGTGTAATAAATGTTCGTCTCAATTCTTTGTAGAGAGAAAGCAGCTCAACTCTCATTTTAAATTTCAGTCGCATCCATTAGGGATGGAGTAGTTTTGTTAGTTTGATTTTTGACCTAAAAATTGAATTGAATTGAGTTAATCTATTATTCAAAATTGATTTATTTTTTAAAATTAATTGAATAATAAATTAATTTATTTTATTGGTACGTTAGATTTAGATCTATTATATTTATTAAAAAAATGTACATATAATGATATAAATTCTACTATTATATCATATTCAATTAAATAAATTTGTCAAAATTAAAGTCATGTAATAAGTTTTAAGTTCATGTAAATATGCCACAATTATAATATTTAAATATAATCATATATAAATAATGCTAATAAAAATAGAAAATATGTTATTTTATATATTAAAATATTATTTTAAATATGTAAATTTAATTCGATTTTTTTTTTAAAAATCATAATTGAGTTGATTTAATCAATTTTTTTATAAAATTAAATCGAATCGAACATACTGGACCAACAAAAACTAACCTAGAAGGTTATGTTTAGATCCTGCCCAATCGATTGGTAGGTTTTTTAAATTTATACCCATTTTTAACGCCGATTATCATTTTATAAAAAATAAAAATAAAAATGCTTTTATTGCAACAACATATAATATAATTTAATTAAATTTTATTAAAAAAAATATCACACAATTATTTTATATTTTACGTTTTTAATTTTATATATAATAAATAATTGATATATTATTAAAACATAAAATACTATTTAAAAAAAAAAAACTCAAGTTGCATAAATATTTCAGTGGAGATAATGTTACGATTTGAATTTGAATTGTTATTACTTATTAATAGAATTGTATTTTATTAATAATATTTTTATCCTTAATTATATAGTTTAAAAATATATTTTCATATATTTTTGTTAAGGTCTTAGCAAAAATAATTGTGTCGAAGAGAAACTGACAAAAATAGAAAATAGAAGAGAAGAGAAAGGGAAACAAAATTACAAGCTGAGTGAGCGTTGAGCAGATTGAAGCAGAGGAGGGATGGGCTTAGCGCAGAGGATAACAAATTTTATGGCGTTGACGCTGACTCCATTTTGATTCAACACTACATTTACGGATCTCTCTCTCCTTGTCCTATTTATACCGAGTATATTTGTGTATAATGGCATCAGCTTCTCTAATTCACTCGCGTTACTCTTACTCTCCTCGATTTACTTGTAATTATCGAAAAAAAGGCTGTACAGCTTCCTCTTCCTACTCTTCGTCATTTCCTTGTTCTTCCTCTTCCTTGGGCTTCTCTTCGGGTAATTCGCTTTTTTTTTTTAATTAAATTAATTTTGAAGCTTACTATTTCTATAGCTTTTGTCTTCGGACTTTGGAAATGAAATTGTAATGAACTGAAAGATTATGGAATTATTTTCCGTGACGTTTGTGCATGTATACGGTTTTGATTACAGGAGGAAGCTTCACAATTGGGGTGGTTCATGCTTAATTTCTCAACTTTTTGAAGCTTACTTTATGATGCTTTCATTTCTGTTCGTTTATTATTCCAATTTTACTTGAGGTGGTAAATGTTTGTATGGGGAAAAAATGAGACGATTTGTGTTTGGGCTTCAAGCAATGGATTATGGATAATATCTTCTCTGTTTGGAGATCGTTAATGTCTGTGAGTCTGTCCTTGATGTTGATTGACTAGCACCTGGAAAATTGTGCATTTGTAGCGAGCTTTGTATTATCTTCACTCTTTTGTGCATCAGATTTCATTTTGGATTGAAGGAGTTAGATATAATCTATGCAGGCACAAACAGTAGTTGGAGAAATCAAAGCCCTAAAGCTCAAGCTATGAGTGCAACTACTCGAGGCAATCTATCCTCATCCATAAATGAGAAAAATGAGCCTGATCATCTGCTTGTCCTTGTTCATGGCATCTTGGCGAGGTAAACACTAGCATTAATTAATTTGTTTAGGGCTTATCTGTTCAAGGATTTTAATATCCTTTTCAGTTACGAAAATGTCCTAACTTACCACAGCATAAATAATAAAAAGAAAAAGAGAAGAGAGAAAACACTGTACTATGGTGTTGATTAATTGTTATCACAGATGTATGCTAATATGTTTTGGTTGTCCTTTTCTTTATAAGAGAAATAAATTTCTTAGTTGTAGTCATCACAACTTTGGTTGATTAAATCTCATCTTCGTATCTTACAGTTATAAAACAGTCTCGAAACTATGTGGTAAATCTTTGTTAGTAATTGTTTATGGTTTTAGCTCTTTTTGTTTTTTTACTATTTGCTTTCGAATTTGTATGAACCATACTGACTCCAGAGTTGCAGCCCAAGTGACTGGACATATGCCGAAGCCGAAATGAATAAGCGTCTTGGAAGAAACTTTCTCATTTATGGTTGGTTTATCTCCTCTTTTTTCAGCTTCTTGTTGATTTGACATGTGGCTGTAGATAGAATTACCTTTGCTTGAATTTTGGATGCATGGATTTGATGTTTGGCCTGAGTCTTAATTGCTAAAATCTTTGTCAATTGCAGCAAGTTCATGTAACACGTACACTAAAACTTTTTCTGGGATTGATGGAGCTGGAAAACGATTGGCAGATGAAGTTAGTTTTAAACTTTTTACTTCTTGTGACTTTCCTTATGATGTGGCTCTGTTATGAAAACGAGGGTTTAGTGACATTATATGTTCTTTTTTCTTACGAACAGGTCGTGCAGCTTGTGCAAAAGACAGAAAGTCTGAAGAAGATCTCATTTTTAGCTCATTCTCTTGGTGGTTTGTTTGCAAGACATGCAATTGCTGTTCTTTACTCTCCAAGTGTTCCAAGGAGTGGCAAACACGGTGATGTTGTTGATTCTACAATGGCAAATTCACAAACAGCTACCTCCAAACATGATTTGATTGCTGGACTGGAGCCAATCAATTTTATCACCTTGGCGACTCCTCATCTTGGAGTGAGAGGGAGAAAGCAGGTATATTCTGGATGGTATAATAGCCTATTGTCTTTGTTGTATAATATATAGGAAAAGTCTTCATGTCTCAACTTGTTACATGGTTACAACCCATGTGGCAAAATATTATTGGACACAAGAATAAAGACCATTTTAGACATCCACTTATAATGTCCCACATGAGTTGTTGTTGGTAACAAGTTGAGATATTTAGAATTGCTCTAATATATAAGTATAAAATATGTCAACAGTTAAAATTCAAGCTATGAAAAATTCATGTTCTTCTATCCCTTTCTTCTGTTCAAATTCATCTTCATATGTGAACTAATGTAAACTCTTCAAAAATTTTCTGAAGAGTTGCGTTTTAGTTCATATTTCTGCGTGTATGATTTGTTTACTTTTTCTTGCCTCTCTTTGATTGCTTCAGTCTTTAAGTGGGTAAATTATCGTTTGCACTTTTGCCAATAAAGGACATGCTACTTATTCATGAATTCTATACCTCTGTATGTAAATCAAAGGATGTGCATTGCCTTTATTTATGACAATCACTTTATCATCTTTATTTGATTGTGTTTCTTTTCTTCTTCTATTTTATATATTTTTGTTGCTAACCTTGTTATTTGACTGGTTGCATTCCTTTATCTTAGTGTCTTCCTTTTCTGAATACCCATGATTTTGCTTGAATGAACATAATTTTTGGTGTGTACTGCTTGGAGCTTATAACAGACTCATGCTATTGAAACTTGTTTAGGGCTTATTGCAATGAAGTTTTTGCTAATCCAATTGTCATGAAAGGGAAGTATTAAATTTGTCAGAATAGATGGTAATGCTTCTGGACGTGATAAAGAAAGTTTTGGACATAAAGAAGGAACAAACAGATATACATTTATTTGATCCAAAATAAGATAACATTTAAGTATCAGAAGTTATAACAATGAGGTGGCCTAGAGACAAACTGTTCTACTGTTTATTACAAAATACAAAATATCTACTTGTCTACCTGAATTGCTTGAGCGTATCTCTGCCACCATGTGCAAACCCATGTACTTGTGGGTACCTTTTGCACCGTAAAGACACAGCTTATTAATGAATTGCGTAGCTCATGAAAGTTCCAAGTTTTATTGGCACTTATAGAGCATGACATTCATACAGTTATCTTATGGTTGTTTTTCAGCTTCCGTTTTTGTTGGGAGTTCCGTTCTTAGAGAAACTGGCTCCTCCCATCGCACCTATTTTTGTGGGTCGAACTGGTAGTCAGTTGTTCCTTACTGATGGAAAACCTGAAAAACCACCACTTCTCTTAAGAATGGCTACTGATTGTGAAGATGGAAAGTTTCTGTAAGTAAAGGAAGCACCATAAAGTTACTAAATATATTCATTTTCCTTTTATTTATATTTAAACATTTCTTAGATTTTACCAAAGTGATGTAATGGTTTAAAATGGTTTTACTTTGCAGATCTGCATTGGGTGCTTTTAGATGTCGTATTCTCTATGCTAATGTTTCTTATGATCGTATCCTTCCGGACCACCCTTTTTATTGGACGAATATGATTGTAATAACTTTTGTCCATTATATCAGACTTATCAGTTTCTTTAATATACTATAGACATGGTTGGCTGGCGAACTTCTTCAA